>OU426965.1:20015000-22962500 GCA_911387765.1 Pyrgus malvae | reverse complement strand
CGAGGTTCCACAGGAGCGGCCCTAAGACCGAGCCCTGTGGAACGCCACACACCACATCCCTCTCCTCTATGCTCCCGTAGCGGCCCGGGTAGCAAATGCTCCTGTCCGACAGGTAGTCAGCCAGCACGTTTTTTAGGTAGGCGGGCACCCGATGATAATCGAGTGCCGCCCCTATCGCTTCCCAGGGCAGAGAGTTGAAGGCGTTGACAATGTCAAGGCTTATAGCCAAGACAACTCTGCCCTGGGAGACGGCCTGCTCGGTGAGCGCTCGGACCCGAAGGATGGCATCCAGGGTCGAGCGCTGCCGTCTGAAGCCGAACTGACTGTCGGACAGGTCCGGGCCGCAACCCGCCAGGTGTCCGCTGAGACGAGACGCTAAGACACGCTCAAAGAGCTTGCCGGCCTCGTTCAGCAGACATATAGGCCTATAAGCCCCTGGCGAGTTTTCCGGTCGTCCCACTTTGTGCAGAAGCACGAGTTTTGCGGTTTTCCATACCGCGGGGAACCGGCCGAAACGAAGGCAGCTGGTGAACAGCCGCTGCAGTCTCGCGCCCAAGACCGTTAGCGCCAGCACCCAGGCCCGTCCGGGGATGCCATCGGGACCCGGGGCGGTGTTGCGTACGGCCAGGCGCTTGACTGCGCACTCCAACTCTGCCTGCGTGACGGCCAGTTCGTCTGCCCAGTCTGCAGGGCTCGGCGGTTGTCGAGGACTGCCGGGTTCTCCCAGTACCCTAGGGAACAGCGTGCCCACCACTGTGGTCACGAAGACGGGGTCAAGGGTCTCCGTTAGTGGGGGCACCCATGGGCGAAGCTTATTGAGCACCATCTTATACGGCCGTCCCCAGGGGTCTCTGTCGAGTCCCTCCAGCAGTTCCTTCCACTTGCCGGCCTTGCTGTCTGCTATTGCGGCCTGCAGTGCCATGGTTGCGTCCCGGTACTCCCGGTATCGCTCCTCCCGCTCTTCAGCACTGACTGTACGACGCCTTCGAGCGCGTGTATAAAGGCGCCGGGAGCGCAAGCAGGCCTCTCGCAACTGGGCAATATGTCCCGTCCACCAATAGGCTGGGCCTTTGCGGCCGGGACAAACCCGCGGCATGGCTGTATCGCAAATCTCAGTCATTTTGGTTTGCAGTCCAGCAGCCTCCTCATCTGGGCTGCGCTGTGAGTTGGGCTCGGCAGGTCCGTTCCATTCTGCGACGTGGGCGGCGGCGAGAAGCATATCTCGGTTAAGATGTTTTAACGCCCAACGTCGCAGGGGGCCGTCCCTTCGGTGACCTGGCTGGTTTGGCAGGTCGAAGGCCAAATGGATTAAGATGTGGCGGTGGTCTGACAGTGTTACCAGATCCTCCGCCACCCTCCAGCCGGTCACGAAGCGCTCGGCAGGTGGAGTCGCCCACGATAAGTCCACGACCGACTCCCCCTGCCAGCGAACACAGGTACTGATGACCCCACGGTTTAAAAGCCGAAGGTCCAGACCTGCAGCCCACTCCAGGGTGGTATCACCCCTGACGGAGTCGCGGCCGCCTCCCCAGACCCGCGAGTGGGCGTTAAAGTCGCCGAGCACTAGCACGGGGCGAGGAAGGCAACCGCGAACGCAGCTTCCCACCCTGTCGAGGTAGCTTTCGAAGGCTGCCAGACTGCAATTCGGAGAGACGTAACAGCCCACGACTGCTAGGGGCCCCCACTCCACCGCGACCAAGCCAGGCTCCGCGTGAAGCCGGGTGCACGGGGGATCCCCGTTACCGCCTCCCCAATATATCGCTACATTCCGGGAAATGTCCCCGAACCAACGCGGATGGTCGGGGACATTGAAGGGCTCTGCAACAACCGCCATGGAGACAGAACGCTCTGCAATAGTCTGCAAGAGCAAATCCTGTGCTCCACGGCAGTGGTTGAGGTTTCCCTGAAGAATTTCAAATGATGGAGACCTATGCATGCTGGGTCTCCATCATTTCCTCTGGCGGGGGATGGGACGAAGCGTTGGCCGAAGCCGGCGCAGGCCCATCTACCCGGTTCGATGCGGGGGTGTTCGCCCGCTCGCCCTTCTTCTGGCCTCTTTTCGGAGGCGTGCATCGTTTGCTGCCCAGCCGGTGGTCAGACCTCCGGCCGAGCTCCGCGCAAACGACGCATTTCGGCGTCTGTACTACGCAATCGCGAGCCGTATGATTAGGCTCGCCACAAACGTAGCACAGCGCGCTACGGTCCACCGTGCTCTTGCACTGGTGCCTGGCGTGTCCAGACTCCAGGCACCGATAGCATTGCAGTGGCCGCGCCTCCAGAGCGACCACACGGGCGGACACCCACCCGATCTTGACTCGGCCTGCGGTGGCCAGTTTGCGGACTGCCGTCAAAGGGCAGCGCACCCACACCGTACCCAGGGAGAAGGACTGTCGTCGGATCTCTCCCACTTTGACATCGCCGATGCTGCATTCACCGGCATCGGCGATGGCAGCGGCGACGTCCTGTTGGGTGACAGAGTCATCGAGATCTGTCACCCTCACCTCCCCGAGTTTTATGGGTCGCACCACCCGCACGCCCATGACCCCGATTGCCTCCTGCAACTTCGATGCTAGAGCGACGGCCTTTTCGGCGCACTTCTCCCCCGCCACCTCCAGTAGGAGACCACCGTTGAGGGCCCGCTTCTGCCTCACTTCGGTGATCCCTACGTCCGCCAGTTTTACGCGTTCCTTGGCGGCCGCCATTGCCTGCGCGTAGGTGACCTCACTGCCTTCTGGCACAGTGATGGTCACCGCCGCCGTCTTCGGCGCCCTCGGGAGCCTTACTTTCCTCTTTCCTTTAGGCACCTTCCTTTTAGGCGCCGTATGGGCTTTAGGCGCCTGAGGAGCCTGAGCTCCCGATGGCGCTTTCGGCACTGGCCTTGAGGCCGTCCTCTGGCGAGCCGGGGCCGGTTGAGCGGTGGCTTTCCGGGTTTTTGCCCTGGACTTCCGGCTCACTACAGTGCTCCAGGTCTCCGCCTGCACTGCTTGCGGCTCAGCGGCCGGCGTTGCGTTCGGAGTGGCAGCCGGCGCAGAAGGTTGCCCCGTCTGCTTGCCGCTTTTTCCCTGCCCGGGCGGCGGGGGTTTGGCGGAGGCAGCCGGTGGAGCAGGGGACGGCTTCTTTCCTAGAGGGGGCCTTAGAGCCCTGTCTGGGAATAGCTCTGCCTTGAAGGCGGCCAGCTTCCCTTCAATAAGATTCCCCAGCCTTTCCATTAGGACCACGTCCGAGCTCCGACTCTCGGATGGTCCCGTGGGTGGTGGGTTGGGATCAGCCCGGCGTTCTGCACGAAGAGCAGCCAACTCCGTCGTGAGGCTCTCCACCCTGCCGTTCAGCTGAGAGAGCTGAAAGCGGAGGAGGGCGTTCTCCTTCTCCAGGTTTGACCCTGACGCCCTCTGTGCCATCTCCACTGATGCCGCCTGTATGTGGCGGACCGCCAACCTAAGGGCGCGCACAAACGTGCCCTTCAAGCGGCCGGACTTGTCGGCCACTTTTTCAATAGTTTCTAGGCTCTCGACTATGCGAGAACCTAGATCCCCCGTTGGCTGTTGGGCCATCTCCCGACCCAGCTCCTCCACAGAAGGCAACGACGCCTTGGCGCGTGTCGTTGGCACTGGGACGCTTGGGTCCAGAAACCCTTCATCGTCCCGTCCATCTCGAGCAGGCTTGGCACTTTTACGTGCCGGCCTCTCGTCACTGCTTCCCCCGTGTGCGGGCAGCCTCTTCCTTGAGGCGACCGACGTGGCCCGACTGGCCGTGGACTGATATGATACGGATGACATCAATGAGCAGTCCGAATCGTCATTGTCCGAGGTGGCAGCGGACAAAAGCCCCGCCCTGCCCCTCGTCACTCTATCCTGGGACGTCTCGTTTCCAGACTCCCTCTCCTTCGCCGTTTCTCCTCTCCCTCTCACTTTATCTCCCGTCTCGACTTCGTTGTTTTTTGTGTTGTTTGTGATTGATTTTTCCATTTTTATTCCCACGAGAATGGGATGCAAATAACGGTCCATCCGGGCAGTGGCCCCATACCCGGATAAGCCTAAATTTGTCTCCCGACACTGGTGTCGGCTGGTACCAGTGCCGGGGGACGCACTAACGACTGGAGGCACAAGGCCCTTTACCGCCAGCCATTCAGCCCCTCGCGGTGCGCCGCCGCTTGAGCTTCGGGTAATTTTTTATAGAGGTTTTCTTCCTCGCAGTCAGGCCGGTTAAGGCGTGACCCTCGGTCCCGAGGCCGTGAGACATGTCCACGACACCCCATGTGGGATTACGATATGTGACGGTGGCCGGGATATATCCCTGCCTGCCCGAAGGTAGGGTAAGTACACATCGGGCCCGTCCTAGCGTCTCTTCCACTGCGTCCCCTGCCAAGACAGAGGGACGCGCGAAATACGCCGCCCCGCAGGTTCTCTGCCACCGCTCAGTAACCTGTCCACGGATAAAATCAACGTCGACGAAAGTTACTGAGCGGGCCCGGGGTGCACCACGTGGAGGTGACCTGCTCGCACCCCAACCTAACCTAACCTAACCTAACCTAACCTAACCTAACCTAACCTAACCTAACCTAACCTAACCTAACCTAACCTAACCTAACCTAACCTAACCTAACCTAACCTAACCTAACCTAACCTAACCTAACCTAACCTAACCTAACCTAACCTAACCTAACCTAACCTAACCTAACCTAACCTAACCTAACCTAACCTAACCTAACCTAACCTAACCTAACCTAACCTAACCTAACCTAACCTAACCTAACCTAACCTAACCTAACCTAACCTAACCTAACCTAACCTAACCTAACCTAACCTAACCTAACCTAACCTAACCTAACCTAACCTAACCTAACCTAACCTAACCTAACCTAACCTAACCTAACCTAACCTAACCTAACCTAACCTAACCTAACCTAACCTAACCTAACCTAACCTAACCTAACCTAACCTAACCTAACCTAACCTAACCTAACCTAACCTAACCTAACCTAACCTAACCTAACCTAACCTAACCTAACCTAACCTAACCTAACCTAACCTAACCTAACCTAACCTAACCAGTCGCATTCGAACGCTCGTACCGAACGCAGCTAAACCACACGTGCTCCGCCTTTTAAAAATCATAACTCCGGACATACGCGACCGATTTACCTGAAACAAGAAGCTCTGGATGAAGTGCAGTGAGATCTAGTGATTGAAAAGTTTTGTGCAATCGATACAATTCGATTTCAGTGCGAAAAAGTGAAAAAACACCTCTTAACACGTGTTTTTAGAGGTTAAGTGCAAATTATATTCAGTTTTTCGAAGACGCTGGCTAAAATAGATCGATACCCCACCCATATTTTTGCACCATCGTGTGAGGGCAATTAGCCTCCACGATCCAGTCGAAAAATCTCGGAAATCGGAGCGCGCCTTCAGGAGTTATAGCGATTTTTCACAAAACCACGTGCTGCTGAAAATCTATACCGCTGAAGATACAAGGCTGAAACTTTGATGGATGGAAGAACTCAGTAAGCAAAGACTTTTGGCAGTTTCAAAAAATTTTTAAATTGTAAGACTTTTGTAATAATAATAATTTAATTTAGTAACTTTGACTAACTGTAACTTGTGTAAAAATTGGAATTTCTCAAAAATTCAACTGCTATCTTTGGCGCGCTAACTTTGGCAATAAACGTTCTAAATTCAAAATTAGTTTTCATCAGAATTGAGCTGCTGAAAATTGAAAAACTGAAAAAAAAAAAAAATCACTTTTTCAGTCTCCGCGCAGTGGTTTTTGGGAAAATTTTTAATAATTATATATGCATTTGTAGGCCTTGTATTATTATAAATTTTGGTAATTTTTTCATAATTTTCAGTCAAGGGAACACGGAGTTATTAAATTTTTAACATTAATTAGTGATAAATCGAAAAATATTACAAAATTCAAAATTCTAACACCACAAATCGTTTTGGACACCACTTTGGCATATAATTAACCCCAAACTAGGCCCCTGTAGCATCAAAATTCAAAAATTTTGACTTTTCAGCCATTTTGGTTATTTCCTGGAAAAATTTAAAGTGTTAATAACTTCGGAACCCTTGGACTTAGAAAAGTGTGGTTTTCAGCTCTGAGTGCAGCATATCTGTTAGATTTAAGTTATTGTGTTTTCAGGAGTTTTCAGGCCTGAAAAATATTTCAGCCTGAAACCAATTTCAGGACACGCGCCAGGTGGGGCCTAAGTTGGCATTCAAAACCCCGTGTCACTCCGACTCTCCAAACCGGAGTTATAGCCCGGCAAAGTCGGAGATTGACATTAGGCCGCCATCTTGGATCTACTGCGTGCCGCCATATCTCCTGAACCAAAAGTCGTAGGAAGTTGCTGACTTCAGATTCGGGTTCAGGAGGAAGGACTATACCATCCCTGAAGGTTTCAGGCTGTTTAGGCACTGTGGATTTTTTGGTTCCTGAAACTGAAAAAATCGTTTAGACAAGATCAGCGCGACTTAGAAGAACCCAAACTCGGGCGTTCTGCGGCAAAAAGCAAGGGAGCTATCGTCACAGTAAAAGTGACATTGACAGCTTTGGCGGCCATCTTGGCAAAATTCAATCGCCCATAGCTTCCGAACGGAAGGTCGCAGAGCGCCAGGGTTTTCGACGGGGTGCTAGGAATACAGCCCAGAGATAAACCGCGGATCACTCGTCAGGTTTTTTCAGGTTTCGGGGACCCGAAAGTTTCAGGATTTTTTCAGACCTGAAAACTTACTTAGCCTGTGGGGCTTGGCGAGCACTGCTTGACATCCCAAACCCGGGGAAAATCGGCCCACCCGTTGAGGAGCTACGCTTATTTAACCATACCTGGTCGGCCATCTTGGTTAATAACCACAAAACTAAAACGGCCATAGCTTCGGAACCCGAGGGACTAGATTGCCCGAGTTTGGGGTTGTTGGATTGGGCTCGAGGAGCTCTACACGTTCAGAGCAAAATAAAGGCTCTACATAGAGAAAAATTCTTTTTGTGACTTTTGTGACTCTACTTTTTTATTGTAAATATATTTTTAAATAATTTTAAAGTTATAAAATAAGGACTAAGATTATCGTTCTATTATTTTAAGATAATTGTGACACAGTGCCTTATTAAAAATTATTTTGGACTTTGTTTATATTGTTCCCTTTTGACTTCACATCTTTTGATTCTTCCTTGTTTTAAAGGAAAACGTATATTTTTGTGTCATTTTAGGACCAGGAGTCTAGAGCGGATTCCATATTATTTTAAATTATATTTTATTATTAAATTTTATTGCTATTTTACAACTTTTACAAACTTTTTACCCTTTTTATTTCTCTCATTTTATTTAAATAATAGTATATTCTCGCCAAACGAAATGATTCGTACACCCGCCGGCAAAACAATGGACCCAGCTGAGCGAAAAAACGAGGAGAGGGCAGGACCCTCCCCGACGCAGACAACCACAAACGTCCGAAAATCAATAGACGCTATTGAAAAAGTAGTAACGACGGATAAACCGACCAGGAAAACACCACCGAGCATATGTCCACAAAGCTCGAGAGTCGGGAAAGTTCCAGAAAGACCTACGGACACGGCTGGATCCTCCAAACTTGCCTCGGGACTTTCCATCCCCCTAGAAGGGCAAAAAACACCACCTCAGAAATCCCGACCACCACTGAAGACGAATACAGTGACAAAAAGGGTGGGCAATTTGCAAACCCCGAGTCCAATAAAGTCGCCCAGGTCGGCAGGAAATTTTTATGCTAATAAAGCCGCCGAGGCCAAAGCGGTCCATAA
The DNA here is from genome assembly GCA_911387765.1 of Pyrgus malvae. Lineage (NCBI taxonomy): Eukaryota > Metazoa > Arthropoda > Insecta > Lepidoptera > Hesperiidae > Pyrgus > Pyrgus malvae. The sequence goes on along the minus strand of OU426965.1, from coordinate 22,954,727 downwards.
AAAGGGGGTGGAAAACCTCGAAAAATTTAAAAACCTTAGGGCAAGCATAAAGTGCGAACTAAAGAGAGCACTAGACAGGCTGTACGAATTAGCTGCGGAAGGACCTGTAGTCCGGAACCTGCAGCGAGAGATGGCAGAAGACGCCCCTCCAACAGCTAATAAAGAAGAAGAAATTGAGGGACAGGTAAAACGCCTCGAAAAAGCGTTACAAGAACATACATCACTCATTAAAGAGAGTATGAAATGTGTAGAGGACCTAAAAGCCTCTATAGAAAAGACCGATATAAATAATCGAGTAACATACGCTAATGCAGTAAGTGAAAAACCCAAACTAGAGAAAACTACAGACAGAACGGCTCTTTACTCTGTGATTATAACTTCTGAAAACGACCAAGAAACGGGGGACCAAGTTCTGGAGAAAATAAGAGAAACCGTTGACGCTAAAGAAGGATGGATAAAGGTGGGAAAGATCAGAAAGGCGAAAGATCGGAAAGTGGTGATGGGTTTGGAAACTAAAGAAGACAGACAGAAACTAAAAGAGAAAATCGAGAAGGCAGGAGCTCACCTCGTGGTCGAGGAAGTGAAAAACAAAGACCCACTTCTGGTCCTTAAGAGCGTACTTGCCAAGAATAGTAACGAGGAAATCATCAGGGCAATAAGGAACCAGAACCGGGAGGTTTTTTGCGGACTCGACGACGAGGAGAATAGAATAAATATAAAGTATCGTAAGAAAACCCGAAACCCTCATACCAACCATATAGTGTTAACGGTTGCCCCCATTATATGGAGAAGGGCTCTAGAGGCTGGCAAAATAAGAGTGGACCTACAGAGGGTGATAGTAGAGGACCAATCGCCCCTTGTCCAGTGTTCAAGATGCCTAGGATACGGACATGGCAGAAGATTTTGCAAAGACACTGAAGATCTGTGCAGCCACTGCGGTGGGTTACACCTCAGTATAGCTTGCCCGGATAGATTGGCAGGTGAACCACCGCAGTGTACAAACTGCAAGAAAAGCAAGCTAGAAAACTGCGGGCATAATGCGTTTAGCAGTGAATGCCCAGTAAGACGCAAATGGGATAATATAGCAAGAACCTCGGTGTCCTATTGCTAAGGGCAGCCCAGATACCACCCACAGGTACAGAATGGTACAGGCAAACCTCCAGCGAAGTCAGCTAGCTACCAACGAGCTCCTACTAGAAGCGCAGAAGAGGAAGGTAGCAGCTGCACTGATACAGGAGCCCTACGTGGGCAGAACCAGAATGATGAAGGCCTACGGAGGAGTGAGAGTATTCCAGAACTCTAGCATAGGAGAGGGCACTGTAAAGGCCGCTATCGTAATTTTCGACAGCGCGCTTGACGTAATACAGTGCCCGGAACTGACCACGAACAACATCATAGTGGTCAGGATCCGAACTAGAGCCTGGACGATCACCCTTGTGTCGTACTACTTCGAACCCGATAAACCTATCGAGCCTTATATTGACAATCTGAAGGCTATAAGTAGTGCGACACAAGGACGCCTAATCGTTGGAGGAGATGCGAATGCAAAGAGCACCTGGTGGGGCAGCAGAGCGGAGGACACCAGAGGGGAAACTATGAGCAGTGGCCTGTCCGAGATAGGCCTAAACATCTTGAACACTGGAAATATCCCCACTTTCGACACTATCCGAGGAGGTATACGGTACAACAGTCATGTCGACGTGACGGCATGCTCGGACGACATCCTAGGCCTAATCGAAGATTGGAGAGTAGCTGAGAGCCTCACAAGCTCGGACCACAACGGCATACTATTTGAAATAAAGTTAGAGAAATCAGACGGAATTAACATAGAGAGGACAACCAGGAAATTCAACACAAAGAAAGCAAACTGGGGTCAGTTTCGTGAGAAACTGACCCAGTTTATGTTAGAACAAAACTTTAATATAAGTACAATAGATGGAATCAATACAGTAGAAGATATAGAACAACACATAGTTAAATACACAAATATTGTAACAAAAGTATGCCAAAACACAATACCCATAAAAAAGAAGAAATGTAAACTTACCATGCCGTGGTGGTCCGAGCAGCTCGCAGTCTCGAAGAGGGAGGTAGATAGGCGAAGACGTAGGATTAGAAACGCGGCGCCGCACCGAAGACAGGCTGTTGTGCTGGAATACCTAAAACAAAAAGAGATATACGAAAATGAGGTCGAAACAGCAATCACAGAGAGTTGGAAGGAGTTCTGTAGAAAACAAGATAGAGAGGGAATGTGGGAGGGGATCTACAGGGTAATAGGAAGAACAGCTAGAAGGGAAGAAGATCTCCCATTGATGAGAAATGGGAAGACGCTAAATGCAGAGGAGTCAGTGAAGCTCATAGCAGAAGTGTTTTACCCGAAAGACGAGAAGGATTGCGACAGCGACATACATCAGCAAATCAGAAAGAAGGCCAAAGAGTTGAATGAAGTGGGCCATAATAGCTATGATCCACCATTCACATCGAAAGAATTGGATGTCGCAGTCCACTCCTTCAACCCAAGGAAGGCTCCCGGAGCAGACGGGTTCACCGCAGACATATGCGCGAAGGCAATAGGGGCGAACCCGGGGTGTTTCTTGGCTCTCCTAAATAAGTGCCTCGCATACCACTACTTCCCCAGGATCTGGAAAACAGCCATAGTGGTCGTTCTTAGGAAACCGGGGAGGGACTCCTACACTTCTCCCAAGTCTTACAGACCAATTGGACTCTTGCCTGTGTTTGGAAAGATTTACGAGAAGATGCTGGTGGCCCGACTCAAGTTCTATATTTTGCCGCGGATTAGTACTCGCCAGTTTGGATTCATGCCGCAAAGGAGCACCGAAGACGCCCTTGTTACGCTTATGACACATATACGAGATAAAATAAGTGCCAAGAGGCTAGTCACACTAGTCTCACTGGACATCGAGGGCGCCTTCGATAGCGCGTGGTGGCCGGCCATAGAGACCAGACTGGCTGAGGAAAATTGTCCGAACAACCTGAGACGGGTCATCAGCAGCTACCTCAGTGGGAGAGGTGTAGAAGTCAGGTATGCAGGTCAAAAACATCTTAGAGCGACAGAGAAGGGATGTGTCCAGGGATCGATCAGCGGACCGATCCTCTGGAACATATTGCTTGACCCGCTGCTCAAAATGATGGAGAGCCAACAAATTTATTGCCAAGCGTTCGCGGATGACGTGGTGTTGATATTCGATGGGTCAACAGCCCTTGAAATCGAGAGACAAGCCAATGCCGCCCTCGAGAGGGTTCGGTCGTGGGGTGACGCACATAAGCTAAGGTTCGCGCCACACAAGACCAGCGCGATGGTATTGACCAAAAAGCTTAGGTACGACGCCCCACGACTGAACATGGGAGGGGTTGACATTGGAATGTCTCCCGAAATCAAGATCCTCGGCCTGACCATCGATAACAAGTTAACTTTCAATAGCCACGTCTCCAATGTCTCCAGAAAAGCTGTGGGCATCTATAAACAACTGGTAAAAGCAGCGCGTGTCAGCTGGGGCCTTAATCCACAAGTAATTAAAACTATTTACACCGCAGCGGTGGAGCCGGTAATGCTCTACGCCGCAGCAGCATGGTTCCCGGCTGCACGCAAGCTGGGGATTCGTAAGCAGCTGAGCGTCGTTCAACGAGGTTTCGCGCAGAAGATGTGCAAGGCGTATCGTACGGTGTCATTAAACTCTGCTCTCCTGCTCAGTGGTATACTCCCTCTTGATCTGAGAGTCCTTGAAGCTGCCCAGCTGTACCAGGTCAGGAAGGGGGAATCTATACCGGAACTGGCTGATAGGGAGGTTGAGACGATGACACCGGCGATAATGATGCCGCACCCTTCGCAAACACTCGCGCTAGGATACCACAGCCTGGTGGACGAGGACCACCATTCACAGATAGATTATCCACTCAGAATCTACACTGACGGCAGCAAGATTGAGGGCAAGGTCGGAGCCGCGATCTCCGTATGGAACGGTGGCATTGAGACCAAAGCCCACAAATTTAGTCTGCCGTCATATTGCACCGTCTACCAGGCTGAACTGCTTGCGCTGAGTAGAGCAGCCGCACTGGCTGGGAAACTCAGCGCAGACAGAATAGGTATCCTCAGCGACTCCAGGGCGGCACTCGATACCGCCACTAACTCAAGTTCCCCCCACCCACTTGCAATTAAAACGCGAGAGGCAATTTTAAATTGCAAACTCCAAAATAAGGAAATATCCTTATTTTGGATTAAAGCTCACAATGGCCACGCGGGGAACGAGAGAGCGGACCAGCTGGCTAAGGAGGCCGCCCTGAGGTCGAAGGGAAGACACGATTATGACCGATGTCCAGTCTCATACATCAAAAGAGACATCCGTCAGAAGACCCTTTCCGAATGGAACAGGAGGTACCAAACTGAAGAGACGGCATCGGTCACGAAAGCGTTCTTCCCTGACGCAGTAGCTGCTTACAGAGTCATACAAAAAGCCCCTATAGATGCCATCACAACACAGCTGTATACTGGGCATGGGGGGATGTCGTCATACCTGCACCGATTCAGGTGTAAGGATAGCCCCTCATGCGCGTGTGACCCCGAAGTTGATGAGTCCGTTTTGCACCTGGTCCTAGAATGCCCACAATTTGCAAGGCAAAGGTTTGATGTAGAGAACAAAATAAATACGGAAATAACAAACGGAAATTTACCTCATATAATAGCAAATGAGAATAGTAGAACTGAATTTATAAAGTTTAGCACACTAATAATAAAAAAGGTGAACAATAGAAATAAAGAATAAGTAAAGTATGATTTCAAGGTATATTGAAATATACCATGCGTATCATACGCAAAAAATTGTAATTAGAAAATAAGATAAATGTTAGTCATCTAAGTAAAATAGATTTAGAAATAAAAAACTTATATTATAAGATTATATAAAAATATGTTGTGATATTAATATTAAAATACTATGCCTTGTTACATTATTTCCCCTGTCTTAAGAAACATAAAATATATGATTAGAATAGTTAGTTTAGATGAGTAGCAGGCCTGTCCCGGCCTATGAGAATGAAAAGGATGAATGCAAGAAAGATACAGTATGTAGAATGAATGTGCGAGAGGCATGAGAGCGAGAACTGGTATGAATGCAGAAAAATATAATTGTGAACATAGGCTCCGACCATGTTGGAGGGTTAGAAAAAAAAAAAAAAAAAAAAAAAAAAAAAAAAAAAAAAAACCTAACCTAACCTAACCTAACCTAACCTAACCTAACCTAACCTAACCTAACCTAACCTAACCTAACCTAACCTAACCTAACCTAACCTAACCTAACCTAACCTAACCTAACCTAACCTAACCTAACCTAACCTAACCTAACCTAACCTAACCTAACCTAACCTAACCTAACCTAACCTAACCTAACCTAACCTAACCTAACCTAACCTAACCTAACCTAACCTAACCTAACCTAACCTAACCTAACCTAACCTAACCTAACCTAACCTAACCTAACCTAACCTAACCTAACCTAACCTAACCTAACCTAACCTAACCTAACCTAACCTAACCTAACCTAACCTAACCTAACCTAACCTAACCTAACCTAACCTAACCAGTCGCATTCGAACGCTCGTACCGAACGCAGCTAAACCACACGTGCTCCGCCTTTTAAAAATCATAACTCCGGACATACGCGACCGATTTACCTGAAACAAGAAGCTCTGGATGAAGTGCAGTGAGATCTAGTGATTGAAAAGTTTTGTGCAATCGATACAATTCGATTTCAGTGCGAAAAAGTGAAAAAACACCTCTTAACACGTGTTTTTAGAGGTTAAGTGCAAATTATATTCAGTTTTTCGAAGACGCTGGCTAAAATAGATCGATACCCCACCCATATTTTTGCACCATCGTGTGAGGGCAATTAGCCTCCACGATCCAGTCGAAAAATCTCGGAAATCGGAGCGCGCCTTCAGGAGTTATAGCGATTTTTCACAAAACCACGTGCTGCTGAAAATCTATACCGCTGAAGATACAAGGCTGAAACTTTGATGGATGGAAGAACTCAGTAAGCAAAGACTTTTGGCAGTTTCAAAAAATTTTTAAATTGTAAGACTTTTGTAATAATAATAATTTAATTTAGTAACTTTGACTAACTGTAACTTGTGTAAAAATTGGAATTTCTCAAAAATTCAACTGCTATCTTTGGCGCGCTAACTTTGGCAATAAACGTTCTAAATTCAAAATTAGTTTTCATCAGAATTGAGCTGCTGAAAATTGAAAAACTGAAAAAATCACTTTTTCAGTCTCCGCGCAGTGGTTTTTGGGAAAATTTTTAATAATTATATATGCATTTGTAGGCCTTGTATTATTATAAATTTTGGTAATTTTTTCATAATTTTCAGTCAAGGGAACACGGAGTTATTAAATTTTTAACATTAATTAGTGATAAATCGAAAAATATTACAAAATTCAAAATTCTAACACCACAAATCGTTTTGGACACCACTTTGGCATATAATTAACCCCAAACTAGGCCCCTGTAGCATCAAAATTCAAAAATTTTGACTTTTCAGCCATTTTGGTTATTTCCTGGAAAAATTTAAAGTGTTAATAACTTCGGAACCCTTGGACTTAGAAAAGTGTGGTTTTCAGCTCTGAGTGCAGCATATCTGTTAGATTTAAGTTATTGTGTTTTCAGGAGTTTTCAGGCCTGAAAAATATTTCAACCTGAAACCAATTTCAGGACACGCGCCAGGTGGGGCCTAAGTTGGCATTCAAAACCCCGTGTCACTCCGACTCTCCAAACCGGAGTTATAGCCCGGCAAAGTCGGAGATTGACATTAGGCCGCCATCTTGGATCTACTGCGTGCCGCCATATCTCCTGAACCAAAAGTCGTAGGAAGTTGCTGACTTCAGATTCGGGTTCAGGAGGAAGGACTATACCATCCCTGAAGGTTTCAGGCTGTTTAGGCACTGTGGATTTTTTGGTTCCTGAAACTGAAAAAATCGTTTAGACGAGATCAGCGCGACTTAGAAGAACCCAAACTCGGGCGTTCTGCGGCAAAAAGCAAGGGAGCTATCGTCACAGTAAAAGTGACATTGACAGCTTTGGCGGCCATCTTGGCAAAATTCAATCGCCCATAGCTTCCGAACGGAAGGTCGCAGAGCGCCAGGGTTTTCGACGGGGTGCTAGGAATACAGCCCAGAGATAAACCGCGGATCACTCGTCAGGTTTTTTCAGGTTTCGGGGACCCGAAAGTTTCAGGATTTTTTCAGACCTGAAAACTTACTTAGCCTGTGGGGCTTGGCGAGCACTGCTTGACATCCCAAACCCGGGGAAAATCGGCCCACCCGTTGAGGAGCTACGCTTATTTAACCATACCTGGTCGGCCATCTTGGTTAATAACCACAAAACTAAAACGGCCATAGCTTCGGAACCCGAGGGACTAGATTGCCCGAGTTTGGGGTTGTTGGATTGGGCTCGAGGAGCTCTACACGTTCAGAGCAAAATAAAGGCTCTACATAGAGAAAAATTCTTTTTGTGACTTTTGTGACTCTACTTTTTTATTGTAAATATATTTATAAATAATTTTAAAGTTATAAAATAAGGACTAAGATTATCGTTCTATTATTTTAAGATAATTGTGACACAGTGCCTTATTAAAAATTATTTTGGACTTTGTTTATATTGTTCCCTTTTGACTTCACATCTTTTGATTCTTCCTTGTTTTAAAGGAAAACGTATATTTTTGTGTCATTTTAGGACCAGGAGTCTAGAGCGGATTCCATATTATTTTAAATTATATTTTATTATTAAATTTTATTGCTATTTTACAACTTTTACAAACTTTTTACCCTTTTTATTTCTTTCATTTTATTTAAATAATAGTATATTCTCGCCAAACGAAATGATTCGTACACCCGCCGGCAAAACAATGGACCCAGCTGAGCGAAAAAACGAGGAGAGGGCAGGACCCTCCCCGACGCAGACAACCACAAACGTCCGAAAATCAATAGACGCTATTGAAAAAGTAGTAACGACGGATAAACCGACCAGGAAAACACCACCGAGCATATGTCCACAAAGCTCGAGAGTCGGGAAAGTTCCAGAAAGACCTACGGACACGGCTGGATCCTCCAAACTTGCCTCGGGACTTTCCATCCCCCTAGAAGGGCAAAAAACACCACCTCAGAAATCCCGACCACCACTGAAGACGAATACAGTGACAAAAAGGGTGGGCAATTTGCAAACCCCGAGTCCAATAAAGTCGCCCAGGTCGGCAGGAAATTTTTATGCTAATAAAGCCGCCGAGGCCAAAGCGGTCCATAAAAAGGGGGTGGAAAACCTCGAAAAATTTAAAAACCTTAGGGCAAGCATAAAGTGCGAACTAAAGAGAGCACTAGACAGGCTGTACGAATTAGCTGCGGAAGGACCTGTAGTCCGGAACCTGCAGCGAGAGATGGCAGAAGACGCCCCTCCAACAGCTAATAAAGAAGAAGAAATTGAGGGACAGGTAAAACGCCTCGAAAAAGCGTTACAAGAACATACATCACTCATTAAAGAGAGTATGAAATGTGTAGAGGACCTAAAAGCCTCTATAGAAAAGACCGATATAAATAATCGAGTAACATACGCTAATGCAGTAAGTGAAAAACCCAAACTAGAGAAAACTACAGACAGAACGGCTCTTTACTCTGTGATTATAACTTCTGAAAACGACCAAGAAACGGGGGACCAAGTTCTGGAGAAAATAAGAGAAACCGTTGACGCTAAAGAAGGATGGATAAAGGTGGGAAAGATCAGAAAGGCGAAAGATCGGAAAGTGGTGATGGGTTTGGAAACTAAAGAAGACAGACAGAAACTAAAAGAGAAAATCGAGAAGGCAGGAGCTCACCTCGTGGTCGAGGAAGTGAAAAACAAAGACCCACTTCTGGTCCTTAAGAGCGTACTTGCCAAGAATAGTAACGAGGAAATCATCAGGGCAATAAGGAACCAGAACCGGGAGGTTTTTTGCGGACTCGACGACGAGGAGAATAGAATAAATATAAAGTATCGTAAGAAAACCCGAAACCCTCATACCAACCATATAGTGTTAACGGTTGCCCCCATTATATGGAGAAGGGCTCTAGAGGCTGGCAAAATAAGAGTGGACCTACAGAGGGTGATAGTAGAGGACCAATCGCCCCTTGTCCAGTGTTCAAGATGCCTAGGATACGGACATGGCAGAAGATTTTGCAAAGACACTGAAGATCTGTGCAGCCACTGCGGTGGGTTACACCTCAGTATAGCTTGCCCGGATAGATTGGCAGGTGAACCACCGCAGTGTACAAACTGCAAGAAAAGCAAGCTAGAAAACTGCGGGCATAATGCGTTTAGCAGTGAATGCCCAGTAAGACGCAAATGGGATAATATAGCAAGAACCTCGGTGTCCTATTGCTAAGGGCAGCCCAGATACCACCCACAGGTACAGAATGGTACAGGCAAACCTCCAGCGAAGTCAGCTAGCTACCAACGAGCTCCTACTAGAAGCGCAGAAGAGGAAGGTAGCAGCTGCACTGATACAGGAGCCCTACGTGGGCAGAACCAGAATGATGAAGGCCTACGGAGGAGTGAGAGTATTCCAGAACTCTAGCATAGGAGAGGGCACTGTAAAGGCCGCTATCGTAATTTTCGACAGCGCGCTTGACGTAATACAGTGCCCGGAACTGACCACGAACAACATCATAGTGGTCAGGATCCGAACTAGAGCCTGGACGATCACCCTTGTGTCGTACTACTTCGAACCCGATAAACCTATCGAGCCTTATATTGACAATCTGAAGGCTATAAGTAGTGCGACACAAGGACGCCTAATCGTTGGAGGAGATGCGAATGCAAAGAGCACATGGTGGGGCAGCAGAGCGGAGGACACCAGAGGGGAAACTATGAGCAGTGGCCTGTCCGAGATAGGCCTAAACATCTTGAACACTGGAAATATCCCCACTTTCGACACTATCCGAGGAGGTATACGGTACAACAGTCATGTCGACGTGACGGCATGCTCGGACGACATCCTAGGCCTAATCGAAGATTGGAGAGTAGCTGAGAGCCTCACAAGCTCGGACCACAACGGCATACTATTTGAAATAAAGTTAGAGAAATCAGACGGAATTAACATAGAGAGGACAACCAGGAAATTCAACACAAAGAAAGCAAACTGGGGTCAGTTTCGTGAGAAACTGACCCAGTTTATGTTAGAACAAAACTTTAATATAAGTACAATAGATGGAATCAATACAGTAGAAGATATAGAACAACACATAGTTAAATACACAAATATTGTAACAAAAGTATGCCAAAACACAATACCCATAAAAAAGAAGAAATGTAAACTTACCATGCCGTGGTGGTCCGAGCAGCTCGCAGTCTCGAAGAGGGAGGTAGATAGGCGAAGACGTAGGATTAGAAACGCGGCGCCGCACCGAAGACAGGCTGTTGTGCTGGAATACCTAAAACAAAAAGAGATATACGAAAATGAGGTCGAAACAGCAATCACAGAGAGTTGGAAGGAGTTCTGTAGAAAACAAGATAGAGAGGGAATGTGGGAGGGGATCTACAGGGTAATAGGAAGAACAGCTAGAAGGGAAGAAGATCTCCCATTGATGAGAAATGGGAAGACGCTAAATGCAGAGGAGTCAGTGAAGCTCATAGCAGAAGTGTTTTACCCGAAAGACGAGAAGGATTGCGACAGCGACATACATCAGCAAATCAGAAAGAAGGCCAAAGAGTTGAATGAAGTGGGCCATAATAGCTATGATCCACCATTCACATCGAAAGAATTGGATGTCGCAGTCCACTCCTTCAACCCAAGGAAGGCTCCCGGAGCAGACGGGTTCACCGCAGACATATGCGCGAAGGCAATAGGGGCGAACCCGGGGTGTTTCTTGGCTCTCCTAAATAAGTGCCTCGCATACCACTACTTCCCCAGGATCTGGAAAACAGCCATAGTGGTCGTTCTTAGGAAACCGGGGAGGGACTCCTACACTTCTCCCAAGTCTTACAGACCAATTGGACTCTTGCCTGTGTTTGGAAAGATTTACGAGAAGATGCTGGTGGCCCGACTCAAGTTCTATATTTTGCCGCGGATTAGTACTCGCCAGTTTGGATTCATGCCGCAAAGGAGCACCGAAGACGCCCTTGTTACGCTTATGACACATATACGAGATAAAATAAGTGCCAAGAGGCTAGTCACACTAGTCTCACTGGACATCGAGGGCGCCTTCGATAGCGCGTGGTGGCCGGCCATAGAGACCAGACTGGCTGAGGAAAATTGTCCGAACAACCTGAGACGGGTCATCAGCAGCTACCTCAGTGGGAGAGGTGTAGAAGTCAGGTATGCAGGTCAAAAACATCTTAGAGCGACAGAGAAGGGATGTGTCCAGGGATCGATCAGCGGACCGATCCTCTGGAACATATTGCTTGACCCGCTGCTCAAAATGATGGAGAGCCAACAAATTTATTGCCAAGCGTTCGCGGATGACGTGGTGTTGATATTCGATGGGTCAACAGCCCTTGAAATCGAGAGACAAGCCAATGCCGCCCTCGAGAGGGTTCGGTCGTGGGGTGACGCACATAAGCTAAGGTTCGCGCCACACAAGACCAGCGCGATGGTATTGACCAAAAAGCTTAGGTACGACGCCCCACGACTGAACATGGGAGGGGTTGACATTGGAATGTCTCCCGAAATCAAGATCCTCGGCCTGACCATCGATAACAAGTTAACTTTCAATAGCCACGTCTCCTATGTCTCCAGAAAAGCTGTGGGCATCTATAAACAACTGGTAAAAGCAGCGCGTGTCAGCTGGGGCCTTAATCCACAAGTAATTAAAACTATTTACACCGCAGCGGTGGAGCCGGTAATGCTCTACGCCGCAGCAGCATGGTTCCCGGCTGCACGCAAGCTGGGGATTCGTAAGCAGCTGAGCGTCGTTCAACGAGGTTTCGCGCAGAAGATGTGCAAGGCGTATCGTACGGTGTCATTAAACTCTGCTCTCCTGCTCAGTGGTATACTCCCTCTTGATCTGAGAGTCCTTGAAGCTGCCCAGCTGTACCAGGTCAGGAAGGGGGAATCTATACCGGAACTGGCTGATAGGGAGGTTGAGACGATGACACCGGCGATAATGATGCCGCACCCTTCGCAAACACTCGCGCTAGGATACCACAGCCTGGTGGACGAGGACCACCATTCACAGATAGATTATACACTCAGAATCTACACTGACGGCAGCAAGATTGAGGGCAAGGTCGGAGCCGCGATCTCCGTATGGAACGGTGGCATTGAGACCAAAGCCCACAAATTTAGTCTGCCGTCATATTGCACCGTCTACCAGGCTGAACTGCTTGCGCTGAGTAGAGCAGCCGCACTGGCTGGGAAACTCAGCGCAGACAGAATAGGTATCCTCAGCGACTCCAGGGCGGCACTCGATACCGCCACTAACTCAAGTTCCCCCCACCCACTTGCAATTAAAACGCGAGAGGCAATTTTAAATTGCAAACTCCAAAATAAGGAAATATCCTTATTTTGGATTAAAGCTCACAATGGCCACGCGGGGAACGAGAGAGCGGACCAGCTGGCTAAGGAGGCCGCCCTGAGGTCGAAGGGAAGACACGATTATGACCGATGTCCAGTCTCATACATCAAAAGAGACATCCGTCAGAAGACCCTTTCCGAATGGAACAGGAGGTACCAAACTGAAGAGACGGCATCGGTCACGAAAGCGTTCTTCCCTGACGCAGTAGCTGCTTACAGAGTCATACAAAAAGCCCCTATAGATGCCATCACAACACAGCTGTATACTGGGCATGGGGGGATGTCGTCATACCTGCACCGATTCAGGTGTAAGGATAGCCCCTCATGCGCGTGTGACCCCGAAGTTGATGAGTCCGTTTTGCACCTGGTCCTAGAATGCCCACAATTTGCAAGGCAAAGATTTGATCTAGAGAACAAAATAAATACGGAAATAACAAACGGAAATTTACCTCATATAATAGCAAATGAGAATAGTAGAACTGAATTTATAAAGTTTAGCACACTAATAATAAAAAAGGTGAACAATAGAAATAAAGAATAAGTAAAGTATGATTTCAAGGTATATTGAAATATACCATGCGTATCATACGCAAAAAATTGTAATTAGAAAATAAGATAAATGTTAGTCATCTAAGTAAAATAGATTTAGAAATAAAAAACTTATATTATAAGATTATATAAAAATATGTTGTGATATTAATATTAAAATACTATGCCTTGTTACATTATTTCCCCTGTCTTAAGAAACATAAAATATATGATTAGAATAGTTAGTTTAGATGAGTAGCAGGCCTGTCCCGGCCTATGAGAATGAAAAGGATGAATGCAAGAAAGATACAGTATGTAGAATGAATGTGCGAGAGGCATGAGAGCGAGAACTGGTATGAATGCAGAAAAATATAATTGTGAACATAGGCTCCGACCATGTTGGAGGGTTAGAAAAAAAGAAAAAAGAAAAAAAAAAAAAAAAAAAAAAAAAAAAAAAAAAAAAAAAACCTAACCTAACCTAACCTAACCTAACCTAACCTAACCTAACCTAACCTAACCTAACCTAACCTAACCTAACCTAACCTAACCTAACCTAACCTAACCTAACCTAACCTAACCTAACCTAACCTAACCTAACCTAACCTAACCTAACCTAACCTAACCTAACCTAACCTAACCTAACCTAACCTAACCTAACCTAACCTAACCTAACCTAACCTAACCTAACCTAACCTAACCTAACCTAACCTAACCTAACCTAACCTAACCTAACCTAACCTAACCTAACCTAACCTAACCTAACCTAACCTAACCTAACCTAACCTAACCTAACCTAACCTAACCTAACCTAACCTAACCTAACCTAACCTAACCTAACCTAACCTAACCTAACCTAACCTAACCTAACCTAACCTAACCTAACCTAACCTAACCTTTTTTTTTTTTTTTTTTGGTGACGGGGGGGAAACCTTCAAAAGGTACCCGGCACCTTGGGAGAGGATACCGGGTTATGTGGGATTTGACCGCACTAAAACCCCCTCGGTGGCCTGCCTCTGCGCTTGGGGAGGACTCCGGGATCTCCGACGGAACGCACCGGTGTCCTCCACGCGCGGCGCCCACAATGGGCCCATCTTCGGGAGAGCTGTGTTGCTCTCCTGCACCTTCCGATGCTTACGGCGGTATGCGGCCACGCACACACCGCCGTCCTTCCCGGGGCTGCTGGCTGGACGGTTCGAGCTCCCACTCTCCCCGCCCGCAACCCCGGAAGCCCCCTTTTAGTCGCCTCTTACGATCAGGCAGGGGATACCGTAGCTCTATTCTTACTCCCGAAGCTACAGGGACTAGCGCCGGGGGACGTTATCTACGTCTGCCCCGGCGGCTCCTTCGCCGAGCGGGATCTTCGCGCTCCCGGGCTCGCTCGGCTTCCTCCTTTGCGCACATTACATTGTCGCAGAAGGAGGTCACCGAGTCCCACGCGTCCCTGGAGCGCACCATCGCTGCAACGACGGCCGCCGGGGACAAGTCTGGTCCGATGTTTTGGACCAGGATCCGCCGCTCAGACTCCCAAGCTGGGCAGTCTTCGAGCGTGTGCTGCGCGGAATCCTGGTCGTGTCTGCAGTGATGACACTCTGCAGACACCTCCCTTCCAATGCGGTTCAGATACTCACCGAAGCAGCCATGTCCGGTGAGTATCTGAGTCAGTCGGTAGGTGACGCGACCCCTCCTCCTCAGCCAGGCCCTGAAGTTGGGCAAAATGGCGCCGACGGCTCGCTGACGCGCGTTCTGCGGCTCGCGCAGTCTATCGCGCCAGCGCGTCAGGGCCCGCCATCTGGCTCTTCGACGAAGCTCTCCGACCGTCTCATTCGAGGGTTCGGGCCCCTGGCGGAGGACGCGGATCTTATTGAAGACCTCTGCGTCCATATCCGCCAGGATGTCCAGGGGCGGAAACCGCGCCAGGACTGTGGCCGCCTCGTACGAGATGGTCCGGTACCCTCGTGCGACTCTGATCGCGATCATACGCTGCGCGGCGTTGAGTTTCGCCGCGCGGCGCCGGCAGCCCGATAGTCTTTGCGACCAAACGGGCGCGCCGTAGAGCGCGATAGAGCGCACGACACCTGCGTACAGGCGGCGGACCTCTTCCCTTGGTCCCCCGAGATTCGGCAGCAGTTTGTGCATAGCACCCGCTACCTTATGAATCCGGGGGACGAGACGATCGAAGTGCTCGTCGAAACTCCAGTGGCTGTCAAGCACCAGCCCGAGGTATTTTAAATACCGGCCCGGCTGAATTATTGCGTCACCTACGCGCACCGACACGCTAGGGGGTTCCTCTCGCCGTTTGAGGCCGTGGAACCATAGCGCCTCGGTCTTTTGAGGCGCTATCCGAAGCCCTAGCCCGCGAATGGCAGACACGATTCGTGCCACTGCCAGCTCCGCCAGTCTGGAGGTCCTTTGAAAGGACTCCCCCTCCACGAGGACGAGGGTGTCGTCGGCGTAGCAGACGACGCTCACATCTGGTGGAAGCGTCGTCCGCAACACAGCGTCGTATGCAAGGTTCCACAGGAGCGGCCCTAAGACCGAGCCCTGCGGCACCCCGCACACCACATCCCTCTCCTCTATGCTCCCGTAGCGGCCCGGGTAGCAAATGCTCCTGTCCGACAGGTAGTCAGCCAGCACGTTCTTTAAGTAGACGGGCACCCGATGATAATCGAGTGCCGCCCTTATCGCTTCCCAGGGCAGAGAGTTGAAGGCATTGACGATGTCAAGGCTTATAGCCAAGACTACTCTGCCCTGGGAGACGGCCTGCTCGGTGAGCGCTCGGACCCGAAGGATGGCATCCAGGGTCGAGCGCTGCCGTCTGAAGCCGAACTGACTGTCGGACAGGTCCGGGCCGCAACCCGCCAGGTGTCCGCTGAGACGAGACGCTAAGACACGCTCAAAGAGCTTGCCGGCCTCGTTCAGCAGACATATAGGCCTATATGCCCCTGGCGAGTTTTCTGGCCGTCCAGGTTTGTGCAAAAGCACGAGTTTGGCAGTCTTCCATGCCGCGGGGAACCGGCCGAAACGAAGGCAGCTGGTGAACAGCCGCTGCAGTCTCGCGCCCAAGACCGTTAGCGCCAGCACCCAGGCCCGTCCGGGAATTCCGTCGGGACCCGGGGCGGTGTTGCGTTCGGCCAGGCGCTTGACTGCGCACTCCAACTCCGCCTGCGTGACGGCTAGTTCGTCTGCCCAGTCAGCAAGACTCGGCGGTTGTCGAGGACTGCCGAGGCCGTCCAGGACCCTAGGGAACAGCGTGCCCACCACTGTGGTCACGAAGACGGGGTCAAGGGTCTCCGTTAGTGGGGGCACCCATGGGCGAAGCTTATTCAGCACCATCTTGTAAGGCCGTCCCCAGGGGTCTCTGTCGAGTCCCTCCAGCAGCTCCTTCCACTTGCCTGCCTTGCTGTCTGCGATTGCAGCCTGCAGTGCTATGGTTGCGTCCCGGTACTCCCGGTATCGCTCCTCCCGCTCTTCAGCACTGGCAGTACGACGCCTTCGAGCTCGTGTATAAAGGCGCCGGGAGCGCAAGCAGGCCGCTCGCAACTGGGCAATATGTCCCGTCCACCAGTAGGCTGGACCTCTGCGACTGGGACAAACCCGCGGCATGGCTATGTTGCAAATGTCCGTCATTTCAGATTGCAGTCCAGCAGCCTCCTCGTCCGGGCTGCGCTGTGAGTTGGGCTCGGCAGGTCCTTTCCATTCTGCGACGTGGGCGGCGGCGAGAAGCATATCTCGGTTAAGATGTTTTAACGCCCAACGTCGCAGGGGGCCATCCCTTCGGTGACCTGGCTGGTTTGGCAGGTCGAAGGCCAAATGGATTAAGATGTGGCGGTGGTCTGACAGTGTTACCAGATCCTCCGCCACCCTCCAGCCGGTCACGAAGCGCTCGGCAGGTGGAGTCGCCCATGATAGGTCCACGACCGACTCCCCCTGCCAACGAACACAGGTACTGACGGCCCCACGGTTTAAAAGCCGAAGGTCCAGACCTGAACCTAACCTAACCTAACCTAACCTAACCTAACCTAACCTAACCTAACCTAACCTAACCTAACCTAACCTAACCTAACCTAACCTAACCTAACCTAACCTAACCTAACCTAACCTAACCTAACCTAACCTAACCTAACCTAACCTAACCTAACCTAACCTAACCTAACCTAACCTAACCTAACCTAACCTAACCTAACCTAACCTAACCTAACCTTTTTTTTTTTTTTTGGTTTCGCTGGGGGAAATGCGTTACGCATCCCCTCCCGCGGAGGGGTATGTGGGACTCCCCAGGGTCAATACCCCCTGGTATACCCACTAAAACCCCCAGCGGCACTCCGGCTTCGCCTCCTGGAGGGGGCCTGGGAATCCGGCAGAGCCTTTACATCCAGTCCCCCTCCGGCGAGCCTCGCCTATGTGGCGAGCCCTTCGCGCCCCCCCTTATGATGAGTGGGGCAACGGGGACGGTCGAGAGTGCGCGATCGTCCCCGTATCCGGTGATGGTGAGCGGTGCAATGCGGTGAAGTATGTGTATTAACTTATTAGGGTACGTGCATATTCTCCTTTATATTAAAACGTTAAGTGTGTACGAACTATTATGACTGCTGACTAGGCTTTTACCCGATTGTCCATTTTTAACGTTATATACATTGATTAAAGGAACTTAGAGTGAAGTACTCGTCTTTTATTTATACTCACGGCCACCAACATTTCATGGCGACCCTGCCAAAGGGCTCTGCCAAGGGGCCTATAGTTTAAAGTTTTAACAGTAATAATTTATAGTCAAAATTATGTGTCGCTCAACCGTGAAACCGATCAAAAAGAAGAAGTATTTTTAAGTCAAAATGCTGCCGGAGGAAACAGCGACGGCCTGCTGAAGACCATTGGAGGCCATGCAGACCGCATCGTTATCTTTCTATATATCTGGCTGGCCGAGTCTACAAGAGCTCCCATCAGTAGTGGTACCAAATGGAATTCGCCCAAAATGCGCTGGAGCCCATTCGACGCTCGCTTCGTGGACGTGAAAGATTATCATCATCATCACCATCAGCCCTGGCGAAACTAGAAAACTATTGAGAAATTGTATTTTTTTTTTGAGTGGTATGTAGAATAATTTTATAAAACGTAGAGCGATTAATAAGCATACCTAGAACGCGGCGGAAATGCATCGAAGTCAAATATCGCAAGTCAGCGTTATACGCTCGGGGTATCGTGTTCGCTGAGTGATTGTGCACCGTTTTAGTGATTTTAAAGAACTGGATAATTATTTGTTTTAGAAATATGTAGAGTTACGAATGAATAGACTGTACTAAGTAAAATGTTATTTCCATGTTAAAGTAGAATATGATAGAAACTTTAAAAAATTATTATGATATATTGATAGGCATTAGAAAATACTTAATAAAAAAGGGTCAAAGTAGGTACACGTGTAAAACTACGCAGGCAAAGTTAGATGAAGCACATGAAGTATTATATAAATGTAGGGAAATTATTTCTAATATAAAATTAAGTAAAAATTCTGATATTATTTTATTGTCTTTAGATATTTATCAGAATATACAGAAGGTATACGACGAAGTAAAAATTTTATGCGTTTTGCCTGAAACTAATATTGGCAAAATGGAATTTGATTTAAAAGTTGCGTGTAGTTTGATTCCAGCAATGGACGGTGTTGAAGAAACCACCAAACGGATGATAGATGCCATAGAGATGTACGGAGACATGATTAATGAAACTGGTAAGCCCTTATTGATTATGTTCGTTCTGAAAAGTAGATTATCAGAAAATGCAAAATTACGTCTATTAAAAACATATAAGTCCATTGAGACACTTCTAGTAGATTTAAAGAAATTTCTTTTACCGAAAAAATCTTTTATAGCTATTCAGACTCAATTACAAAACAGTAAACAAGGTTCTAAATCTATAGACGAGTATGGGACTGAAATCGAAAAATTATTTACTGCCCTAACTATTTCGCAGGCGGACGGTCAGTCTGAAGCAATGTCTGTTTTAAAGCCGATTAATGAAAAATATGCAATAAAACGGTTTTCAGATGGTCTGCGGAACTCTAGGCTGTCTACAAGCGCAACTACAGCACGCTACAAGAGGCTGTCCAAGCGGCGAAAGACGAAGAAGTGTCATCGGAACGATCTTCAGGTAACATTATGAATGCATTTAAGCAAGGACAGGGAAATAACTATTTAAGGCGCGGAAGAGGTTACCAATATCCGCAACGTAATTTAAATAATCGCAATTATGGTCAATATCGTAGCAATTATTATCGTGGACAGGATAACCGGCATAACTTTACGGACTATAAGGGAAAAAGGCCTGCCTTACCGCAGTGCAATTTTCGAGGTAACCGTGGTTCTAGATATGTGACAAATAGTAAGAACAGGAATGTACGGCAGGTATATACGGCAAGCAATTTGTCAGGCAATAATACCGTAGAAACAAATGAGTATGACAATGTTTTAGCTAATAATACAAATCAGTTTTTTCGATCTTAAGCATTTCGTTCTATCGTGTAGCGGTAATGCAAAATATGTTTCCTTTTATATTAATAACATTAAGAACTATTTTCTTATTGACACCGGCGCTACACTATCCGTCATAAAACGGGAGGCGTTGCCATATAACATACCTACATATAGAGATAACACTTTAGTGAATGGAATAGGAGGACAGAAACAATCTTTAGGTTCCGTAAATTTAACATTATGCTCCGATAAAAAACAATCGTTTCTACATAATTTTATTATTTTTGATGCATTGCCATTACAAGCAGATGGTATATTAGGTTTAGATTTTTTAAATAAATACGAGAGTAATATTGATTTAAAAAGTAACATTTTAAGATTACATAATGATGGTCGTGAAAATATTTTAAGATTAGTTGATATACACGAGAGAAGTAACGATGTGTTGATTATTCCAGCACGATCCGAATCAATACATTTCTTATATGTAGAAGAGAGCATTAATAAAGATGTGATTGTATGCGGAAGGGAATTAATGAAAGATATATTCTTAGCTAATTCGATTGGAACGATAAAAAATAATAGGATTCCTCTGAAGATATTGAATGTTAGTGAGAAGGAAGTTTTGTTACCAATCTTTAAGCCTGTGTTGTATGCTTTGAATGATTATGACATTTGTGAATTTAAAAACAACAATATAGATGTTAATAGAGTTCGCAATTTATTATCACAGTTGCAATTAAATCATTTAAACACAGAAGAACGGGAATCAATTGAGTCAATTTGTGCAAAATATTCAGATGTTTTTTACCACACTGGTGATAAATTAACAACGACAAATATATATGAGCAATCAATTACAGTAAAACCTAATTCCACTCCCATTTATACTAAGCCATATAGATTACCTCAAGCTTTAAAGCCAGAAATAGCCAAGCAAATAGATCAAATGATACAGGATGACATCATAGAAGAATGTAACAGTGAATGGTCAAGTCCTATTTTGTTAGTACCCAAGAAAAATATAAGAAATACGGAGAAGAAATGGCGATTAGTAGTTGATTTTCGGAAATTGAATGAAATAGTATGTGACGATAGATTTCCTTTACCAAACATGAATGAAATCTTAGATTCTCTTTCTGGCGCTATTTACTTCAGTCACCTTGACCTTCATCAAGGCTATTATCAGGTTAGTTTAGATCCACAAAGTCGTAAATTAACAGCATTCACAACTAATACGGGTCAATACCAAATGAAGCGATTACCCATGGGACTTAAAACAAGCCCAAGCGCATTCAGTCGTATGATGTCTGTTGCACTATCTGGTCTGACATTTGAAAAATGTTTTGTTTACTTAGACGATCTCATTGTATTTGGTAGAAATTTAGACAGTCACAATCAAAATTTAATCAATGTTTTAGAGAGGCTACGAAAAGTTAACCTTAAATTAAATGCTCAATTAAGTTTTTAACAAAAAAATAGAACCGACTTCAAACGGTAAAAAATAAAATTGTTCAGTACCTACTTCTTCCGGCTTATGGTAATGACTCTTAAAACTATTTCTGGAGTCGGGCCCTTAGTAAATGTCGTACCATTCGTTCTAAATTGGCACCGACAGTACAGACACTACAGACAGTGGGACAGTACCTACTTCTTCTTGCTTAAGGTAATGACTGTTAAAACTATATTGGAGTCGGTGCCCATTCAGAACGAAAGGTACACTATATTTACTAAGACAGGACATTTCACTAAGGGCCCGACTTCAAAAATAGTTTTAAGAGTCATTACCATAAGCCGGAAGAAGTAGGTACTGAACAATTTTATTTTTTACCGTTTGAAGTCGGTTCTATTTTTTTGTTAAAAACTTAATTTATTTCACTCTTTTTAGTAATTATTAGCATACTTGGAAAAAAATTCACAACTTCTAAACTTTAAACAGATTTACCTTTTATAATCATGTTTATCTAATAGCCATCTAAAAGGCTGAAAGACATACTATCAGTCCACCTGAACGTATAAATTAAAGAAAGAATTTGCTCTCAGCTCCTAACCGTTGAGGAGTTGTACCTTCAATCATCAGTTAAGCAACAGCAGGTGATAATTACCAGACATAAATATTTGTATTATATTAAAAATATGACTAAAAGAATGTGTGTGCCTATTAAGTTTCAGTGTTTCCCTCGATATCCCTAATATCACATCATCAGATTTTGACATGGTGACAGTTGGACCACCTCAGGAATGTAAGATTTCGAACAAAAAACCATTTATTGAAAGAATTTGCTCTTAACTCCTAACCGTCGTAATACCTTCCATCATCAGTTCAGCAACATGATATGACGATAATTATAAACAAATGTTCGTTTTGCTTTGTATAAATATGAAAATCATTTGTTGTGCTATAAAATTTGAATGTTCCCTTCGATTTCTCTGGGATCCCCTCATCAGACTTTGACTTGGTGACAGTTGGACCACCTCAGGAATGTAAGATTTCGATAAAAAAACTATTTATTGAAAGAATTTGCTCTCAACTCCTCACTGTCGCAGTACCTTCCATCATCAGCTCAACAACATGAGATGATGATTTTTATGCGTAAATATCTCTTATGCTTCAGAAACTATAAGAAAATTAATGTGTGTGCCTATAAAATTTGAGAGTTCCCCTCGATTTCCCTGGGATCCCATCATCAGATCCTGATTTGGTGACAATGGGACCACCTCGGGAGTATAAGCATACGAACAAAAAAAGAATTTTTAAAATCGGTCCACAAACGGCGGAGTAATCGGTGAACATATATAAAAAAAAAATAAAATACATACAGCCGAATACAGTACCTCCTTCTTTTGGAAGTCGGTAAAAATGTGAATTTTTAAAGAAAGAAATTTTGTATTTAGGACATGTAGTTTCAGAGAAAGGAGTTTTACCGGATCCAGAAAAAACTAGTGTTTTAAAAAATTATCCCACCCCAAAAAATGCCGATGAAGTAAAACGTTTTGTAGCATTTTGCAACTATTATCGGAAGTTTATAAAATCATTTGCAGAAATAACCATGCCTTTGAACAAACTATGTAGAAAAAATGAACCTTTTATTTGGAATAATGAATGTCAAAAAGCTTTTACTTTCCTTAAGAATGCATTAATGACTTCACCAGTTTTGCAATATCCTGATTTCTCAGAAGGCAATGAGTTTGTTGTGCAGACAGATGCATCAGGTATCGCTTTAGGTGCTGTCCTATGTAACAAAGATTTAAGGCCAGTAGCATACGCCAGTAGACCTTTAAATAAGGCCGAAAAGAATTATCCCACCATTCAAAAGGAACTTCTTGCAATAGTTTGGTCAGTCAAATATTTTAGACCGTATCTTTATGGTAGAAGTTTTACAATTATGACAGATCACAAACCCTTACTATATCTTTTTGGAATGCGAGATCCATCAAGCAGGTTACTAAAATTTAGGTTGACGCTGGAAGAATACAATTTTAAGATAGTTTATGTGAAGGGTAAAAATAACGTGTCTGCAGACGCTTTATCTAGAGTCACTATAACGTCTGATGAATTGAAAGGTATGCATGATCAAGTAGTGAATGTGATGACAAGAGGACAGAGGAAAAGAATGAATGATATAGCTTCTCCCAAGGTTGTTAAGAATGGCGAGAATGCGGACCTTAGTAAATTTACTGACAATTGGCCTGTACAACCAAAAGTTGTAGATATATTAAGGAAGCCGTATGACTCGATAGAAATGGTTTTAATGGAAGGGAGAAAGATAGATATACTACGAAAGAACAATACTATAAGTAACGAATCTGAATGTTTTGCATTTAGTTCAAGTAAGAAGATGTTATATATTAATCTTAATTTCAAGGCGCATTTCTCGCGAGCCGAATTTGTGCAGAAATTAAGCTTATTTTGTAAATCGATGCGTATCGATGAAGTTTGTATTATAAAAAATGAAGAAAATATTGATTTCATTAGAAATGTCTGTGATGAAGTTAAATCACTAAAGGACTGGTCCGGACCACGTATATGTATATTACGAGGAGTAAAAAGAATAACGGAAAATGACGAAAAAAGCATAATAATGAACGACTTTCATTTACTACCCTCTAGTGGTCATGCTGGAGTGCGTAGGATGATTAATACCATCAAAAGACGATACTATTGGCCAAGTATCGAAAAGGATGTACAAGACTTTGTAAGAAAATGTAGCAAATGTCAGAAAATGAAATTTTTTCGTTATACTAAGGAGCCAATGGAGATAACAACCACAGCTTCTGGGGCATTTGATAAGGTTTATTTAGATGTAGTAGGACCTTTGGAAAGGGATATAGAAAATAACTGCTATATATTGACCATACAATGCGAGCTAACCAAGTTTGTTCAAGCTTTTCCTTTAAAAAATAAAGAAACAATGTCCATAGCTGATGCATTCGTGAGAAATTTTATTTTAATATTTGGTATCCCAAAGGTAATAGCAACAGACAGGGGGACGGAATTCATCTCTACTACAATGGAACAGGTTTGTAAACTTTTAAAAATTGATAAACTGTCTTCAACCGCTTATCATCACCAATCAATAGGTGCTCTTGAAAATGCGCACAAGACGCTGGGTGCATTTTTAAGAATACAGTGCGAATCTTACACAGATACTTGGAGTTATTGGTTACCATTCTGGTGTTTTAGTTTTAATAACACAGTGCATTCCGAAACAAATTACACGCCTTTCGAACTAGTTTTTGGTAAACTTTGCCGCATACCTTCTAGAATTACTGATAAAATTGAACCACTATATAATATTGATGATTATCCTTTAACCTTGAAGTATAGATTACAGCTAGCTCATTCAGATGCCAGGAAAAATTTGTTAAAAAATAAATATAAAAGAAAATTACATTATGACAAATCTGTAAACTCTGTTAGGTATAAAGAGAATGATTTAATATTAGTAAAGAATGAAACAGGTGGAAAATTAGATCCTATATACAATGGTCCTTATGTAGTTTTAGAAGATTTAGGTTGTAATGTGAAAGTTAAGATTAAAGATAAGGTAGATATAATTCATAAAAATAGAACAAAACTTTTTTGTCATTAAAATATAAGTTAACACTATTTCATAAGTAATTTGTGTGTTTCTGTGTGTGATTGATTTAGTTACTTAGTTTATTATTATTTTTTAGCTTATTATAATTTTGAAAAAAAAAATGCTTTTCACATTTTTTTTTTGTTCACCCCGAAGGTGAAGTATGTGTATTAACTTATTAGGGTACGTGCATATTCTCCTTTATATTAAAACGTTAAGTGTGTACGAACTATTATGACTGCTGACTAGGCTTTTACCCGATTGTCCATTTTTAACGTTATATACATTGATTAAAGGAACTTAGAGTGAAGTACTCGTCTTTTATTTATACTCACGGCCACCAACATTTCAGCGGGCGGAGGAGCCTCCGCACCTGTCGCCCGCTGCTCACCATCGGGAAGGTGAAGGCGGTCATACGCCCGCCTCCTCCGTCTCCTTCGCCGCTTCCGGAGCGCCGGCGCAAGAGGGTCTACCTCTCGCGCGCGCTCCGCTGCCTCCTTCTGCGACATGACGGATTCACAGAAGGAGGCAACCGCCGCCCACGCCCCCTCGCTCTCCAGCATTGCGCTCACAACGCGGGGGAGCGAGAGGTCCCGCCCGACCACCGCAACCAGACTGCGGCGCAGCTCGGACCACGACGAGCACACCTCGAGGGTGTGCTGCGCCGTGTCTTCCGCTGCGCCACAGTCGTGGCACGATGGGGCCTCCTCCCGACCGATTCGGTGCAAGTACGATCCGAAACAACCGTGTCCGGACAGTACCTGCACCAGGCGGAACGAGAGGAAGCCGTGCGCACGTTCGAGCCAGTCCCTTAGGACCGGACCGATGGCGTCCAGCGTCCGGCGGCCGAAGTGAGCGGCGGCGAGGTCCTCCGCCCAGTGAGCAATGACGGCATCGCGCGCCTGCTGTCGGACGGCTGCTTTCTCTTCCGGGGCGGGGTGCTCTCCAAGCGCCCTCAGCCCCGCCGTCCATTCGTACACCCTGGAAAGCACCTCCGCCTCGAGTTCCCAAGGCGGGGTGCCGGCCAGGGTGCACGCAGCCGCAAAGCTCACCGAGCGGTAAGCCCTGCCCACCCGCTGGGCGATGGCCCTCTGGGGCGCCCGAAGGGCGGCGGCGTTTTCCCTTCTACGAAGGGAGTCCACCCAAATAGGGGCCCCGTACAGGGCCATGCTCCGCAGGGTGCCGGCGTACAGCTGCCGGCACCGCTTGCTGGGCCCACCCAAATTGGGCATCAGCCACGAGAGGGCGTCCGCTGCCTTCAGCAGGCGCCCCGACAGCGCACTAAAGTGCGCGCTGAAGTGCCACCTGCTGTCGACTATGAGACCCAGGTATTTCATCTGGGCCTCTACCGCTATGCGGACGCCCCCCACGTGGATGTGGGCATCCGGCGGTGGGCGCCGCCACGGACCGTGGAAGTATACCGCCACGGTCTTGTGCAGCGCCGTCTTCAACCCTAGGCGGCGGATCCTGTCCACTACCAGCGATCCGCCCGCCGACGCCAGACTGGCCGCCTCCCCGAAGCTCCCGCGGGCCGTGAGGAGAGTGTCATCTGCATAACAGATGACACTCGTGCCTCTCGGGAGCGATCCCCGCAGGAGCCAGTCGTATCCGACGTTCCAAAGCAGGGGTCCTAAAACAGACCCCTGCGGAACGCCGGCCTCCACAATATACCGCCGGACCTGGCCCGCCTTGTCCACCAGTACCACCTCCCGGTCCACCAAATAGTTGGCCAGGAGGCGCCTCAAGTAGGAAGGCACTCCATGAAATCGGAGTGCCTCCAAGATGGTGGAATGGGGGATGGTATTAAAAGCGTTGGCTATGTCAAACGACACAGCCAAAAGACCATCCCCCGCCTCAATTGCCTCCATCGCCTGGCTCTTAAGGCGGGCCAGGGCGTCCACCGTCGAACGCTCAGCTCTAAAGCCGAACTGAGCGTCCGACAGGTCCGGCCCCACACGCCGCAAGTGGGCCTTGAGGCGGTCCGCCACTATGCCCTCGAGCATCTTACCGGCCTCATCGAGCAAACCTTTTTTTTTTTTTTTTGGTTTCGCTGGGGGAAATGCGTTACGCATCCCCTCCCGCAGAGGGGTATGTGGGACTCCCCAGGGGCAATACCCCCTGGTATACCCACTAAAACCCCCAGCGGCACTCCGTCTTCGCCTCTTGGAGAGGGTCTGGGAATCCGGCAGAGCCTTTGCGTCCAGTCCCCCTCCGGCGAGCCCCGCCTTTATGGCGAGCCCTTCGCGCCCCCCCCCCCTTATGATGGGTGGGGTAACGGGGACGGTCGAGAGTGCGCGATCGTCCCCGTATCCACTGATGGTGAGCGGTGCAATGCGGGCGGAGGAGCCTCCGCGCCTGTCGCCCGCTGCTCACCATCGGGAAGGTGAAGGCGGTCATACGCCCGCCTCCTCCGTCCCCTTCGCCGCTTCCGGAGCGCCGGCGCAAGAGGGTCTTCCTCTCGCGCGCGCTCCGCTGCCTCCTTCTGCGACATGACGGATTCGCAGAAGGAGGCAACCGCCGCCCACGCCCCCTCGCTCCCCAGCATTGCGCTCACAACGCTGGGGAGCGAGAGGTCCCGCCCGACCACCGCAACCAGACTGCGGCGCAGCTCGGACCACGACGGGCACACCTCGAGGGTGTGCTGCGCCGTGTCTTCCACCGCGCCGCAGTCGTGGCACGATGGGGCCTCTTCCCTACCGATTCGGTGCAAGTACGATCCGAAACAACCATGTCCGGACAGTACCTGCACCAGGCGGAACGAGAGGAAGCCGTGCGCTCGTTCGAGCCAGTCCCTTAGGACCGGTCCGATGGCGTCCAGCGTCCGGCGGCCGAAGTGAGCGGCGGCGAGGTCCTCCGCCCAGTGAGCAATGACGGCATCGCGCGCCTGCTGTCGGACGGCCGCTTTCTCTTCCGGGGCCGGGCGCTCTCCAAGCGCCCTACGCCCCGCCGTCCATTCGTACACCCTGGAAAGCACCTCCGCCTCGAGTTCCCAAGGCGGGGTGCCGGCCAGGGTGCACGCAGCTGCAAAGCTCACCGAGCGGTAAGCCCTGCCCACCCGCTGGGCGATGGCCCTCTGGGGCGCCCGAAGGGCGGCGGCGTTCTCCCTTCTGCGAAGGGAGTCCACCCAAATAGGTGCCCCGTACAGGGCCATGCTCCGCAGGGTGCCGGCGTACAGCTGCCGGCACCGCTTGCTGGGCCCTCCCAAATTGGGCATCAGCCACGAGAGGGCGTCCGCTGCCTTCAGCAGGCGCCCCGACAGCGCACTAAAGTGCGCGCTGAAGTGCCACCTGCTGTCGACTATGAGACCCAGGTATTTCATCTGGGCCTCTACCGCTATGCGGACGCCCCCCACGTGGATGTGGGCATCCGGCGGAGGGCGCCGCCGTGGACCGTGGAAGTATACGGCCACGGTCTTGTGCAGCGCCGTCTTCAACCCCAGGCGGCGGATCCTGTCCACTACCAGCGATCCGCCCGCCGACGCCAGACTGGCCGCCTCCCTGAAGCTCCCGCGGGCTGTGAGGAGAGTGTCATCTGCATAACAGATGACACTCGTGCCTCTCAGGAGCGATCCCCGCAGGAGCCAGTCGTATCCGACGTTCCAAAGCAGGGGTCCTAAAACAGACCCCTGCGGAACGCCGGCCTCCACATCATATCGCCGAACCTGGCCCGCCTTGTCCACCAGGACCACCTCCCGGTCCACCAAATAGTTGGCCAGGAGGCGCCTCAAATAGGAAGGCACTCCATGGAATCGGAGTGCCTCCAAGATGGTGGAATGGGGGATGGTATTAAACGCGTTGGCTATGTCAAACGACACAGCCAACAGACCATCCCCCGCCTCAATTGCCTCCATCGCCTGGCTCTTAAGGCGGGCCAGGGCGTCCACCGTCGAACGCTCAGCTCTAAAGCCGAACTGAGCGTCCGACAGGTCCGGCCCCACACGCCGCAAGTGGGCCTTGAGGCGGTCCGCCACTATGCCCTCGAGCATCTTACCGGCCTCATCGAGTAGAACGATAGGCCGGTATGCCGAGGGGGAGTCCGCAGGACGGCCCTCTTTGCGGAGGAGGCACAGCTGCCCCTCCTTCCATGGTCTCGGGAACCTCCCAGTCGCAAGGCACGCGCTGAAGAGGTCCCGAAACCGTCCCGGCATGACGGAGGCCGCGATCGCGACCATCTTAGCCGGGACCCCATCTGGGCCAGGGGCCGTTTTCTTGGAGCGGAGGCGAAATACCGCCGCGCCAAGTTCGGCCTCTGAAATGGGAGGAGGGTCCTCCTGCTGTTCCTCCGGCGGAGCCGCCCCCCGCAGAGGGTTCATCGTTGGAGGGGTGAAGTCTACGTCCCTGCTTGGAAACAGGGACCGCACCACCCCATCCAGCGACGACGGCTCGAGGGTCTCGGCCACCGGGGGACCAGAGGGGCGCAGTTTATTCCGCGCCGCCTTGTATGGTCTCCCGAATGGGTCGGCGTCGAGACCCGCCAGCAACTCGGCCCTCGCCGAGTCCTTGGCGTCCGCAATTGCCACTTTGAGGGCCGTCTTCGCCTCTGCGAGGGCGTCCCGCAGGCGGGCCTCCTCGTCCCCGTCTCTGCAGCGCCGCCGTCGAGCCCGTGCGTGCTCCCGCCGCGCCGCCGTGCAGGCAACACGGAGGCGCTGCAGCTCTCCCGACCACCAGTACACGGCACGTCGGGGAGGCGGGCGGCGTGACCGAGGCATGCTGGAGTTGCACACCTCGGCCAGGGACGCTCCCAATTGGGCCGCCGCGGCGTCCACGTCCAGGACGTCGACTGGTGGCGACAGCCAGTCCTGGACGAAAGCCGCCTCCTTTGCGGCCTCCCGGTCCAGGCGGGTGAGGGCCCACCGCGGGAAGGGGGATCGGCCGGATGGTCTGGCGTTCCCCTGTGGACTTTGGGCGGAGATCTCGAACCGCACATACCTGTGGTCCGAGATGGTCTCCACCATGTCCACCCGCCAGTTCCGCACGCGCGCGGCCAGCACATGGGTGGCGAAGGTGAGGTCCACGATGGACCCACCCTGCTGCCGCACGCATGTTTGGACTCTCCCCCTATTCAGGAGGGAGAGTCCGGAGGACGCCGCCCACAGCTCCACTGCCCGCCCACGCGCGTCGGTGGCCGGGTTTCCCCACACCACCGATTTGGCGTTCAGGTCCCCCAGGACGCAGACCTGTCGTGGCGCTGCCCTGCCGACCACGGCGGCCAGGACCTCGAGGAAATCCTCGAAGTCCTGGAGAGGGCGGTTGGGGGAGAAGTAGACCCCGACGAGGGCCAGATCTCCCCACGCGGCGGCCACATATCCCGGTCCTCTCTCTAGTAGTGAGAGGGGAGGGGAGTCTGTGGAAGACCGCGCCACAATCGCCACCGAACCGTCCCTGTCGCCCAGCCAGTAGCCAGGGACCGAGTACGGCTCGGCGACTACCGCCACGTCCACCAACCACTCGGCCATGGACTGCATGAGCAGATCCTGGGCCGCTCTGCAGTGGTTGGTGTTCGCCTGAAGGATACGATGTCCGGACTGCATTATTCGGACATCGTACCCCCCTCATCGGACACCATTGCTGGGCCAGCAGCGGGGGCGGCTATAGCAGCAGGTTGTCTTGCGACCTGCTGCTTTCCCTTAGTGGTGGGAGGCCTGCACTTCCTCCCAGCCATCACGTGGTCCGCAGGGCGGCCATTTGCCGCGCACACCACACAGTGTGGCTTAGCGGCCTGGCACGATGACGCCAGGTGCCCCTGCTTCCCGCAGCGGTAGCACGCGTCCGTTCTCTCCTCTTGCGAGGGACACGTGGCTCGGGTATGGCCGATTCCGAAGCACCTGAAGCAGCGCAGAGGCTGATCTTCAAGTGCCCGGACCGACGCCGAGCTGAGGCCGACGAGCAGCCGCCCCTTGGCCAGGACGGCCTTTGCCGCTGTGACTGGGCACTCTAGACGCATGGTGCCCAGTCCGCCGCGGCCGGGCCTAATGTCCCGGCCACGCACCGCTTCAGGTAAGCAGCCTCCAGCCACTGCAATGGCCGCCACGACCTCCTCCTTGGTGACCGAGTCGTCCAGGTCGGTCACCTGCAAGGTTGCGGACTTTGCGGGCCTAGCGACTTTCGCTACGTCCGCGATACCCTCTCGCAGCTTGGCTGCGAAGAGGTCCGCATTTTCCGCCCCCTTGGCCCCTGGGAACTCGAAAATTCGAGCCCCAGTTACGGTCCGGCGACACGTCACTCTGATCCTGCGAAGCTGGGGATCGGCATGAGCGCGAGCCCGCTTTAATACGGACTCGTACGTCTCTCCCCTCTCCGCGGCCTCCGGGACGATGGTCACGGTGACAGCCGCGGTTTTAGGGGGAGTCAATTTCTTGACGCCGGCTGGGGCCCTCGCTGCTGTGGGGGGCGCTTGCATGGGCTTGGAGGAGGAGGCTGTTTTCTTCTCCTGTTCCTTGCCCTTACCCTTTCCTTTCCCCTCCCCTTTCTTGCCCTTGCCCTTTCCTCTCCTCACAACCTCCGTCCACGGCATGTTCGACGGAGTGGAAGAGGGAAGGAGGGTGTCCTCAGGGCTGGGCACCGCGCTTGTGCTAGGGGTGGGCTCTGCCACTTTCGTGGCCTTGCCCACTCCCTTGCCCTTGGACGCTTTCGGGGCTTGAGGTGGCCCACCGGAGGTCCTGTCCGCCGCAAGCGGTGGACGAAGACGTTTCTCCGGCAGGAGCCGGTCCTCTATGCCCGCGAAGCAGGCTCGGGTGAAGGCCCTCTCCTCCATGACAACCTTGCGGATGATATCCTCAAGGTTGGAGCAGGGGAGGGACTCTGCCGTCGGGGCCTTGGCGGGTGAGGCCGTGGCTTCAGCCAGCTTTGTATGCAGCTGGCTGACCTCCGCTTGCAGGCTGTCCACCCTTGCCTGCAGCTGCCGCGTCTCGTCTGTTGCAGTACGCTGCAACAGTTCGAGGACGATGCCGTGCAGGCTGGCCGCACGGCATTTCAGGGCCTTCTGGAAGGTCCCCTTCAAGTTAGAGGACTTGGAGGCGACCTCGCAGATCTCCTCCTTGTCCTCTTTGGCTATGCGCTCCAGCTCCGCCACGGAAAGGCTGTCAAATCTAAGGACAGCCGACCCGTATCCGGCTTTGAGCCGAGCGGTGCGCGTCTGCTGCTCTTTGGCAGCGACCCTCTCCTCAAGGTCCGCCTGGAGCTGCGCCCTCCTTGTCAGGTCGAGCTGGCGCGAAGAGCTCAGCTCCAGGCGAACAGCCTCCACCTCAGTCGCTGACGAAGTAGAAGAGCAGGTCTTCCTGGTCTTCTTCTTCGCCTTGCCGGACGTCGAGCCCGAGGATCCCTCGGACTTGCGATTCAAGTACGACCGCTTAAGGCTGCTTTCGGACGCCGCCGTCTCCGAAATGGATACGTCGGAGTCCGAGAAGTCAGCTGCCGCACTATACAGGCTAGCCGCAGATGTTGCGCGGCTTGCCTCCGACACCGAAGCGTCTCGGGGGCCCTGAGAAGGGCCTTTTGGTTGGCCCTGAGAAGGGCCTTTTGGTTGGCCCTGAGAAGGGCCTTTCGGCTTGGCGAAACGCCCGGAGGCATCCCGCAAGGGTTTCGACATCGTCGACACACAAAGACTCGTATTTGCCCTCAAAATCACAAATACGCACAGCGCTCGTTTGCCGCCGGTCTGCCACTCCGTTACGGTGGTCAGACACGACGTTGCCCAGGGGTCACTACGAGGAAGTCAGCACTGCGGGGGACCCCCTCATCGAGCAAACCTTACCGTCTCGACCTCTGTCGAGGGGACAGAGGGAGGTGTGTGGGACTCCCCCCTGCCGTTACGAGGCAGGGGTATACCCACTAAACCCTACTGCGCTCCTCCATCGCCATCGTGACGATGTCGTGGGAAATCGGCAGAGCCTTTGCTTCCACAACATCGTCGGCGACTGCCTGCCTATCTTGGCAGGCCCTACACGCTCCCCTTATGGGGGGCTACAGGAATGACCGGGAGCGCCGGGTCATTCCTGTCAATCAGTGATGGCCTGTGCAATGCAGGTGGAGGCACCCCCGTACCTCCATCCTGCAGGCCACCACCGGGGGGAGGGAGAGAACGGTCGTATTGCCGTCTTCTCCTTCCCCTTCTTCGTTTGCGGAGCGGGGGTTGGGACGGATCGTCCTCCCTCTCCCGCTCCGCCGCCTCTTTCTGCGAGATTACTTCCTCGCAGAAGGAGGCAACAGCTTTCCAGCCTCTTTCGCTTCCGAGCATGGCCCTAACTATGCTCGGGAGCGAAAGGTCCCGGCCGACAACAGTGCACAAGACTCGGCGCTGTTCATCCCAGCCCTGGCAACTCTCAAGGCTGTGCTGCGCCGAGTCTTCCGCCGCACCGCAATGGTGGCACGACGGGGACTCCTCCCTTCCGATTCGGTACAGGTAATTGCCGAAACATCCGTGTCCGGAAAGTACCTGCACCAGGCGGAAGGTGAGGAATCCGTGCGGCCGCTCCTCCCACGCCTCGATCACAGGACCGAGGGCGTCGAGAGTGCGGCGTCCAAACTGCGCGGAGGCTAGGTCCTCCCTCCACAGTTGGACCATAGCCTCGCGCGCATCCCGCCTCACCGCGTTGCGCTCTTCAGGGGCTGGCCACTCACCCAGCGCCTTTTGCGCTGCCGTCCAATCATAGACGGTGGCCAGCACCCTGGCCTCCAGCTCCCATGGAGGAGTTGCCGCGAGCGCACATGCGGACGCGTACCCGACAGTGCGGTAAGCCCTCGCCACCCGCTGTGCAATGGCCCGTTGGGGCCTGCGGAGGAGGGCCACGTTCTCCCGCCGATGCAGGGAGTCCACCCATACAGGGGCGCCATACAGCGCCATGCTCTTTAGGATGCCGGCATAAAGACGCCGGCATCGTGAGCTTGGACCCCCAAGGTTCGGCAGGAGCCAGCTGAACGCGTCCGCTGCGCGGATAAGGCGGGATGACAGCCCGGCGAAGTGCGCGCCGAACTGCCACCGGCTGTCCAGGGTAAGGCCCAGGTATTTAAGCCGGGCCTTGACCTCAACCCTCACGCCGCCCACAATAATGTGGGCGTCGGGAGGGAGGCGCTGCCGGGGCCCAGGGAAAAATAGGGCCTCGGTCTTCTCCAGCGCCACCTTGAGGCCGAGGCGGCGAATCCTCTGAGCGACAAGCGTGCCGCCTGCAGAGGCCCGCCTCGCCGCCTCTCCGTACGTTCTCCCGCGGGCAGTGACGAGTGTGTCATCCGCATAGCAGATGACACTCATGCCCGCCAGGAGAACACCCCGGAGCAGCCAGTCATATCCGAGGTTCCACAGCAAGGGACCCAGGACCGAGCCCTGTGGAACCCCGGATTCGACGGCACGCCTTTGCAGACGGCCGTCTTTTCCAACAAAAAGGACCTCCCGTTGGCCCAGATAGTCTGCCAGCAACGCCCTCAAGTACAGAGGCACCCCGTGAAACCGAAGTGCCTCCATAATCGTGGAGTGGGGGATGGAGTTAAAAGCGTTGGCGATGTCAAAGGACACCGCCAGGACTCCCTGCCCCCGCTCCGCGGCCTCCACTGTGAGGCTCTTCAGCCTCTTGAGGGCGTCAATCGTGGATCGGCCTACTCGGAACCCGAACTGCGCGTCGGAGAGATCCGGGCCGGTCCACGACAGGTGCTCGTTGAGACGGATCGCAATGACCCGCTCAAACAGCTTCGCCGCCTCATCGAGGAGCACGATGGGGCGGTAGCCCGACGGTGAGTCCGCCGGCCGCCCCTCTTTGCGAAGGAGGCACAACTGTCCCTCCTTCCAGGGTTTCGGGAACCTCCCGGTGGCAAAACACCGATCGAAGAGGTCCCGAAACCGCTCCTCCATGTGTTTGGCGGCGATGGCGAGCACACGCGCTGGCACTCCATCTGGGCCTGGTGCCGTCTTTTTGCCACTGAGGCAACTTGCAGCAGTCTCAAACTCCGCCGGCGTCAGGGGAACGAAGTCCTCTGCCGGCGGACTGCTGCCCACAGGCGGATTCATGACTGGTGGGGTGAAGTTCGTTCTAACCGGGAACAGAACCCGGATCACCCCATCCAGTACATCCGGCTGGAGGGTCTCCGTCACCGGGGGACCGATGGGGCGCAGCTGTTTACGCGCCGCCCTGTACAGTCTCCCCCACGGGTCGTTGTCCAAACCCTCCAGCATTTCCGCCCTGGCGTGGTCTTTTGCCTCGGCAATGGCCACCTTAAGACGGCACTTTGCCTCCTGGTAGGAGGCATAGAGGAGGTCCTCATTTGAGAGGTCCCTGCGACGTCGACGTCGGCTCCTCGTGTATTCCCTATTGGCTGCGATGCAGCTTCTCCGCAGGTCCGCGAGCTCCTGTGACCACCAATACACGGCGCGTCTAGGAGGCGGCCTGCGAGACCGAGGCATGCTACCATCGCACACCTCGGTTAGGGCCTCTCGAAGCTGCAGCGCAGCCGCGTCGACGTCGGTACTGGCGGGCGCACCAAACCAGTCCTGGACGAACGCCACCTCGTTGGCCATCCCTCGGTCCAGGTGGGTGAGAGCCCACCGGGGGAACGGCGACTGCCGCGTGCGGGGCGCGTGCGACGGGTTCTCGGCGGAGAAGTCTATCCGGATGTACCGATGATCAGACATTGTCTCCGCCAAGTCCACCCGCCAGCTCACAAGTTGAGTGGCGAGTGCAGGGGCGGCGAACGAAACGTCCACCACTGACCCCCCCTGCCGCCGCACACACGTGTGTGTTGTCCCTCTATTAAGGAGGGACACACCGATAGATGCCGCCCACAAATCGAGGGCGGCTCCCCGCACGTCAGTGGCTGGGTTGCCCCAGCGCACCGATTTGGCGTTGAAGTCGCCGAGGACCAACAGTTTCAGGGGCGGTAGTCCAAGGACTACGGCTGCCAGTATCTCCAGGAACCTCTCAAACTCCGCGAACGGCCGGTTTGGGGAGAAGTAAACGCCAAGAATGGCAATCTCCCCCCACGCGGCGGCCACGTATCCATGACCCCTCTCGATGAGCGAGAGGGGTGGGGAATCCGTGGAGGGCCGCGGAACGATGGCCACTAAGCCATCATGGTCCCCCAACCAGTTGGCAGGGACCGAATACGGCTCAGCGACCACAGCCACTTCCGCCAACCACTCGGCCATAACCTGGGACAATAGGTCCTGGGCGGCTCTGCAGTGGTTGGCGTTCGCCTGCATTATTGTGGTACAATGTCGAACCTGGATCATTATTCGGACATTGTACCACTCTCGACTGGGGCTGGACCAGCCTCAGGCGCACCGGCAGGCTTCGGAGGGGCCTGCGTCTTGCCCTTCTTGGCAGGGGGCTTGCACTTGGAGCCCCCCATGATGTGACCCGCAGGCCGCCCGCTCGCTGCACACACCGCGCACTTCGGCTTGCCGCTGCAGGCGTTTGCCTTGTGGCCCGCTTGGCCACAGCGGAAACAGAGCTCCGACCTGTCCTCACTCGAGGGGCAACGAGGACGAGTGTGACCGATGCTGAGGCACTTGAAGCAGCGCATAGGCTACCACACCCGAACTAAAACCTACTAATAGCCGCCCCTTGAGGAGGACGGCTTTTGCGGCGGCCACAGGGCACTCCGCGCGAATGGCACCTAGACCCCCTCGGCTACGCCTTATTCCGCCTGCGCGGATTGATTCCGCGCTGCACCCACCCACGGCCGCGATTGCAGCGACTACGTCGTCCCTGGTGACTGAGCCGGGGACAAGTCTGGTCCGATGTTTTGGACCAGGATCCGCCGCTCAGACTCCCAGGCTGGGCAGTCTTCGAGCGTGTGCTGCGCGGAATCCTGGTCGTGTCTGCAGTGATGACACTCTGCAGACACCTCCCTTCCAATGCGGTTCAGATACTCACCGAAGCAGCCATGTCCGGTGAGTATCTGAGTCAGCCGGTAGGTGACGCGACCCCTCCTCCTCAGCCAGGCCCGGAAGTTGGGCAAAATGGCGCCGACGGCTCGCTGACGCGCGTTCTGCGGTTCCCGCAGTCTATCACGCCAGCGCGTCAGGGCCCGCCATCTGGCTCTTCGACGAAGCTCTCCGACCGTCTCATTCGAGGGTTCGGGCCCCTGGCGGAGGACGCGGATCTTATTAAAGACCTCTGCGTCCATATCCGCCAGGATGTCCAGGGGCGGAAACCGCGCCAGGACTGTGGCCGCCTCGTACGAGATGGTCCGGTACCCTCGTGCGACTCTGATCGCGATCATACGCTGCGCGGCGTTGAGTTTCGCCGCGCGGCGCCGGCAGCCCGATAGTCTTTGCGACCATACGGGCGCGCCGTAGAGCGCGATAGAGCGCACGACACCTGCGTACAGGCGGCGGACCTCTTCCCTTGGTCCCCCGAGATTCGGCAGCAGTTTGTGCATAGCACCCGCTACCTTATGAATCCGGGGGACGAGACGATCGAAGTGCTCGTCGAAACTCCAGTGGCTGTCGAGCACCAGCCCGAGGTATTTTAAATACCGGCCCGGCTGAATTATTGCGTCACATACGCGCACCGACACGCTAGGGGGTTCCTCTCGCCGTTTGAGGCCGTGGAACCATAGCGCCTCGGTCTTTTGAGGCGCTATCTGAAGCCCTAGCCCGCGAATGGCAGACACGATGCGTGCCACTGCCAGCTCCGTCAGTCTGGAGGTCCTCTGAAAGGACTCCCCCTCCACGAGGACGAGGGTGTCGTCGGCGTAGCAGACGACGCTCACATCTGGTGGAAGCGTCGTCCGCAACACAGCGTCGTATGCAAGGTTCCACAGGAGCGGCCCTAACACCGATCCCTGTGGAACGCCGCACACCACATCCCTCTCCTCTACTCTCCCGTAACGGCCCGGATAACATATACTCCTGTCCGACAGGTAGTCAGCCAGCACGTGTTTTAAGTAAGCGGGCACCCGATGGTAGTCGAGTGCCGCCCTTATCGCTTCCCAGGGCAGAGAGTTGAAAGCGTTAACGATGTCAAGGCTAATAGCCAAGACTACTCTGCCCTGGGAGACGGCCTGCTCGGTGAGCGCTCGGACCCGAAGGATGGCATCTAGGGTCGAGCGCTGCCGTCTGAAGCCAAACTGACTGTCGGACAGGTCCGGGCCACAACCCGCCAGGTGTCCGCTGAGACGAGAAGCTAGCACACGCTCAAAGAGCTTGCCGGCCTCGTTCAGCAGACATATAGGCCTATATGCCCCTGGCGAGTCTTCCGGTCGTCCGGGTTTGTGCAGAAGCACAAGTTTCGCAGTCTTCCATGCCGCGGGGAACCGGCCGAAACAAAGGCAGCCGGTGAACAGCCGCTGCAGTCTCGCGCCCAAGACCGTTAGCGCCAGCACCCAGGCCCGTCCGGGGATTCCGTCGGGACCCGGGGCGGTGTTGCGTACGGCCAGGCGCCTGACTGCGCACTCCAGCTCTGCCTGCGTGACGGCCAGGTCGTCTGCCCAGTCAGCATTGTCGAGGACTGCCGGGGCCGTCCAAGATCCCAGGGAACAGCGTGCCCACCACTGTGGTTACGAAGACGGGGTCAAGCGTCTCCGTTAGTGGGGGCACCCATGGGCGAAGCTTATTCAGCACCATCTTATACGGCCGTCCCCAGGGGTCTCTGTCGAGTCCCTCCAGCAGCTCCTTCCACTTGCCGGCCTTGCTGTCCGCGATCGCGGCCTGCAGTGCCAAGGTTGCTTCCCGGTACTCCCGGTATCGCTCCTCCCTCTCTTCGGCACCGGCAGTACGACGCCTTCGAGCGCGCGTATAAAGGCGCCGGGAGCGCAAGCAGGCCGCTCGCAACTGGGCAATATGTCCCGTCCACCAATAGGCTGGGCCTTTGCGGCCGGGACAAACCCGCGGCATGGCTATGTCACAAATCGCCGTCATTTCGGCTTGCAGTCCAGCAGCCTCCTCGTCTGGGCTGCGCTGTGAGTTGGGCTCGTCAGGTCCGTTCCATTCTGCGACGTGGGCGGCGGCGAGAAGCATATCTCGGTTAAGATGTTTTAACGCCCAACGTCGCAGGGGGCCGTCCCTTCGGTGACCTGGCTGGTTCGGCAGGTCGAAAGCCAAATGGATTAAGATGTGGCGGTGGTCTGACAGTGTTACCAGATCCTCCGCCACCCTCCAGCCAGTCACGAAGCGCTCGGCAGGTGGAGTTGCCCATGATAGGTCCACGACCGACTCCCCCTGCCAACGAACACAGGTACTGACGGCCCCACGGTTTAAAAGCCGAAGGTCCAGACCTGCAGCCCACTCCAGGGTCGTATCACCCCTGACGGAGTCGCGGCCGCTTCCCCAGACGAACGAAGGCCTTAGCGCGCGTCGTTGGCACTGGGACGCTTGGGTCCAGAAACCCTTCATCGTCCCGTCCGTCTCAACCTAACCTAACCTTTTTTTTTTTTTTGGTTTCGCTGGGGGAAATGCGTTACGCATCCCCTCCCGCAGAGGGGTATGTGGGACTCCCCAGGGTCAATACCCCCTGGTATACCCACTAAAACCCCCAGCGGCACTCCGGCTTCGCCTCCTGGAGGGGGCCTGGGAATCCGGCAGAGCCTTTACATCCAGTCCTCCTCCGGCGAGCTTCGCCTATATGGCTAGCCCTTCGCGCCCCCCCCCCCCCTCATGATGGGTGGGGCAACGGGGACGGTCGAGAGTGCGCGATCGTCCCCGTATCCACTGATGGTGAGCGGTGCAATGCGGGCGGAGGAGCCTCCGCGCCTGTCGCCCGCTGCTCACCATCGGGAAGGTGAAGGCGGTCATACGCCCGCCTCCTCCGTCCCTTTCGCCGCTTCCGGAGCGCCGGCGCAAGAGGGTCTTCCTCTCGCGCGCGCTCCGCTGCCTCCTTCTGCGACATGACGGATTCGCAGAAGGAGGCAACCGCCGCCCACGCTCTCTCGCTCTCCAGCATTGCGCTCACAACGCGGGGGAGCGAGAGGTCCCGCCCGACCACCGCAACCAGGGTTGTTCCTCCGGCTGTTCCTCTGGCGGAGCCGCCCCCCGCGGAGGATTCATCGCTGGAGGGGTGAAGTCTACGTCCCTGCTTGGAAACAGGGACCGCACCACCCCGTCCAGCGAAGACGGCTCGAGGGTCTCGGCCACCGGGGGACCAAAGGGGCGCAGTTTATTCCGCGCCGCCTTGTATGGTCTCCCGAATGGGTCGGCGTCGAGACCCGCCAGTAACTCGGCCCTCGCCGAGTCCTTAGCCTCCGCGATTGCCACTTTGAGGGCCGTCTTCGCCTCTGTGAGGGCGTCCCGCAGGCGGGCCTCCTCGTCCCCGTCCCTGCGGCGCCGCCGTCGAGCCCGTGCGTGTTCCCGACGCGCTGCCGTGCAGGCAACACGGAGGCGCTGCAGCTCCCCCGACCACGATGGACCCACCCTGCTGCCGCACGCATGTTTGGACTCTCCCCCTATTCAGGAGGGAGAGTCCGGAGGACGCCGCCCACAGCTCCACTGCCCGCCCACGCGCGTCAGTGGCCGGGTTTCCCCACACCACCGATTTTGCGTTCAGGTCCCCCATGACGGAGACCTGATGCGGCGCTGCCCTGCCGACCACGGCTGCCAGGACTTCGAGGAAATCCTCGAAGTCCTGGAGAGGGCGGTTGGGGGAGAAGTACACCCCGACGAGGGCCAGATCTCCCCACGCGGCGGCCACATATCCCGGTCCTCTCTCTAGTAGTGAGAGGGGAGGGGAGTCTGTGGAAGACCGCGCCACAATCGCCACCGAACCGTCCCTGTCGCCCAGCCAGTAGCCAGGGACCGAGTACGGCTCGGCGACTACCGCCACGTCCACCAACCACTCGGCCATGGACTGCATGAGCAGATCCTGGGCCGCTCTGCAGTGGTTGGTGTTCGCCTGAAGGATACGATGTCCGGACTGCATTATTCGGACATCGTACCCCCCTCATCGGCCACCGTGGCTGGGCCAGCAGCGGGGGCGGCTATAGCAGCAGGTTCTCTTGCGACCTGCTGCTTTCCCTTTGTGGTAGGAGGCCTGCAGTTCCTCCCGGCCATCACATGGTCCGCAGGGCGGCCACTCGCGGCACACACCACGCAGTGTGGCTTGGCGGCCTGGCACGATGACGCAAGATGCCCCTGCTTTCCGCAGCGGTAGCACGCGTCCCTCCTCTCCTCTTGGGAGGGACACGTGGCCCGTGTGTGGCCGATTCCGAAGCACCTGAAGCAACGCAGAGGCTGACCTTCAATTGCCCGGACCGACGCCGAACTGAGGCCGACGAGCAGCCGCCCCTTGGCCAGGACGGCCTTGGCCGCTGTGACTGGGCACTCTAGACGAGTGGTGCCCAGTCCACCGCGGCCAGGCCTAATGTCCCGGCTACGCACCGCTTCAGGTGAGCAGCCTCCAGCCGCTGCTATGGCCGCCACCACCTCCTCCTTGGTGACCGAGTCGTCCAGGTCGGTCACCTCCAAGGTTGCGGACTTTGTGGGCCTAGCGACCTTCGCCACGTCCGCGATACCCTCTCGCAGCTTGGCTGCGAAGAGGTCTGCATTTTCCGCCCCCTTGGCCCCCGGGAACTCGAAGATTCGAGCCCCAGTCACGGTCCGGCGACATGTCACTCTGCCGATCCCCAGCTTCGTAGCCTGAGCGCGAGCCCGCTTTAGTACGGACTCGTACGTCTCTCCCCTCTCCGCGGCCTCCGGGACGATGGTCACGGTGACAGCCGCGGTTTTAGGGGGAGTCAATCTCTTGACGCCGGCTGGGGCCCACGGGCGTCCACGGCATGTTGGACGGAGTGGAAGAGGGAAGAAGGGCGTCCTCAGGGCTGGGCCCCGCGCTTGTGCTAGGGGTGGGCTGTGCCGCTTTCGTGGCCTTGCCCACTCCCTTGCCCTTGGACGCTTTCGGGGCCTGAGGTGGCCCACCGGAGGTCCTGTCCGCCGCAAGCGGTGGACGAAGACGTTTCTCCGGCAGGAGCCGGTCCTCTATGCCCGCGAAGCAGGCTCGGGTGAAGGCCCTCTCCTCCATGACCACCTTGCGGATGATATCCTCAAGGTTGGAGCAGGGGAGGGACTCTGCCGTTGCGGCCTTGGCGGGTGAGGCCGTGGCTTCAGCCAGCTTTGTATGCAGCTGGCTGACCTCCGCTTGCAGGCTGTCCACCCTCGCCTGCAGCTGCCGCGTCTCGTCTGTTGCAGTACGCTGCAACAGCTCGAGGACAATGCCATGCAGGCTGGCCGCACGGCATTTCAGGGCCTTTTGAAAGGTACCCTTCAAGTTCGAGGACTTGGAGGCGACCTCGCAGATCTCCTCCTTGTCCTCTTTAGCGATGCGCTCCAGCTCCGCCACGGAAAGGCTGCCAAAATTAAGGGTAGCCGACCCGTATCCGGCTTTGAGCCGAGCGGTGCGCGTCTGCTGCTCCTTGGCAGCGACCCTCTCCTCAAGGTCCGCCTGGAGCTGCGCCCTCCTTGTCAGGTCAAGCTGACGCGAAGAGCAGAGCTCCAGGCGAACAGCCTCCACCTCAGTCGCAGACGAAGTAGAAGAGCAGGTCTTCCTGGTCTTCTTCTTCGCCTTGCCGGACGTCGAGCCCGAGGATCCCTCGGAATTGCGAGTCATGTACGACCGCTTTAGGCTGCTTTCGGACGCCGCCGTCTCCGAGATGGATACGTCGGAGTCCGAGAAGTCAGCTGCCGCACTATATAGGCTAGCCGCAGATGTTGCGCGGCTAACCTCCGACGCAGAGGCGTCTCGAGGGCCCTGAGAAGGGCCTTTTGGTTGGCCCTGAGAAGGGCCTTTTGGTTGGTCCTGAGAAGGACCTTTTGGTTGGCCCTGAGAAGGGCCTTTTGGTTGGCCCTGAGAATGGCCTTTTGGTTTGGCGAAACGCCCAGAGGCATCTTTATCCATACGATCTTGCAGGGGATACCGTAGCTCTATTCTTACTCCCGAAACTACAGGGACTAGCGCCGGGGGACGTTATCTACGTCTGCCCCGGCGGCTCCTTCGCCGAGCGGGATCTTCGCGCTCCCGGGCTCGCTCGGCTTCCTCCTTTGCGCACATTACATTGTCGCAGAAGGAGGTCACCGAGTCCCACGCGTCCCTGGAGCGCACCATCGCTGCAACGACGGCCGCCGGGGACAAGTCTGGTCCGATGTTTTGGACCAGGATCCGTCGCTCGGACTCCCAAGCTGGGCAGTCTTCGAGCGTGTGCTGCGCGGAATCCTGGTCGTGTCTGCAGTGATGACACTCTGCAGACACCTCCCCCTCAGCCAGGCCCGGAAGTTGGGCAAAATGGCGCCGACGGCTCGCTGACGCGCGTTCTGCGGTTCCCGCAGTCTATCGCGCCAGCGCGTCAGGGCCCGCCATCTGGCTCTCCGACGAAGCTCTCCGATCGTCTCATTCGAGGGTTCGGGCCCCTGGCGGAGGACGCGGATCTTATTGAAGACCTCTGCGTCCATATCCGCCAGGATGTCCAGGGGCGGAAACCGCGCCAGGACTGTGGCCGCCTCGTACGAGATGGTCCGGTACCCTCGTGCGACTCTGATCGCGATCATACGCTGCGCGGCGTTGAGTTTCGCCGCGCGGCGCCGGCAGCCCGATAGTCTTTGCGAC
This sequence comes from Pyrgus malvae, assembly GCA_911387765.1. NCBI lineage: Eukaryota > Metazoa > Arthropoda > Insecta > Lepidoptera > Hesperiidae > Pyrgus > Pyrgus malvae. The sequence goes on along the minus strand of OU426965.1, from coordinate 22,911,585 downwards.
CATACGGGCGCACCGTAGAGCGCGATAGAGCGCACGACACCTGCGTACAGGCGGCGGACCTCTTCCCTTGGTCCCCCGAGATTCGGCAGCAGTTTGTGCATAGCACCCGCCACCTTATGAATCCGGGGGACGAGACGATCGAAGTGCTCGTCGAAACTCCAGTGGCTGTCGAGCACCAGCCCGAGGTATTTTAAATACCGGCCCGGCTGAATACTAGCGTCACCTACTCGCACCGACACGCTAGGGGGTTCCTCATGCCGTTTGAGGCCGTGGAACCACAGCGCCTCGGTCTTTTGAGGCGCTATCCGAAGCCCTAGCCCGCGTATGGCAGACACGATTCGTGCCACTGCCAGCTCCGCCAGTCTGGGAGTCCTTTGAAAGGACTCCCCCTCCACGAGGACGAGGGTGTCGTCGGCATAGCAGACGACGCTCACACCTGGTGGAAGCGTCGTCCGCAACACCGCATCGTAGGCGAGGTTCCACAGGAGCGGCCCTAAGACCGAGCCCTGTGGCACCCCGCACACCACATCCCTCTCCTCTATGCTCCCGTAGCGGCCCGGGTAGCAAATGCTCCTGTCCGACTGGTAGTCAGCCAGCACGTTCTTTAAGTAGACGGGCACCCGATGATAATCGAGTGCCGCCCTTATCGCTTCCCAGGGCAGAGAGTTGAAGGCGTTGACGATGTCAAGGCTTATAGCCAAGACAACTCTGCCCTGGGAGACGGCCTGCTCAGTGAGCGCTCGGACCCGAAGGATGGCATCCAGGGTCGAGCGCTGCCGTCTGAAGCCGAACTGACTGTCGGACAGGTCCGGGCCGCAACCCGCCAGGTGTCCGCTGAGACGAGACGCTAAGACACGCTCAAAGAGCTTGCCGGCCTCGTTCAGCAGACATATAGGCCTATAAGCCCCTGGCGAGTTTTCCGGTCGTCCCACTTTGTGCAGAAGCACGAGTTTTGCGGTTTTCCATACCGCGGGGAACCGGCCGAAACGAAGGCAATTGGTAAACAGCCGCTGCAGTCTCGCGCCCAAGACCGTTAGCGCCAGCACCCAGGCCCGTCCGGGGATTCCATCGGGACCCGGGGCAGTATTGCGTACGGCCAGGCGCTTGACTGCGCACTCCAACTCCGCCTGCGTGACGGCCAGTTCGTCAGCCCAGTCAGCAGGGCTCGGCGATTGTCGAGGACTGCCAGGGCCATCCAGGACCCCAGGGAACAGCGTGCCCACCACTGTGGTCACGAAGACGGGGTCAAGCGTCTCCGTTAGTGGGGGCACCCATGGGCGAAGCTTATTGAGCACCATCTTATACGGCCGTCCCCAGGGGTCTCTGTCGAGTCCCTCCAGCAGCTCCTTCCACTTGCCGGCCTTGCTGTCTGCTATTGCGGCCTGCAGTGCCATGGTTGCGTCCCGGTACTCCCGGTATCGCTCCTCCCTCTCTTCGGTACCGGCAGTACGACGCCTTCGAGCGCGTGTATAAAGGCGCCGGGAGCGCAAGCAGGCCGCTCGCAACTGGGCAATATGTCCCGTCCACCAATAGGCTGGGCCTCTGCGGCCGGGAGAAACCCGCGGCATGGCTATATTACAAATAGCCGTCATTTCAGATTGCAGTCCAGCAGCCTCCACGTCTGGGCTGAGTTGAGAGTTGGGCTCGGCAGGTCCGTTCCATTCTGCGACGCGGGCGGCGGCGAGAAGCATATCTCGGTTTAGATGTTTTAACGCCCAACGTCGCAGGGGGCCGTCCCTTCGGTGACCTGGCTGGTTTGGCAGGTCGAAGGCCAAATGGATTATGATGTGGCGGTGATCCGACAGTGTTACCAGATCCTCCGCCACCCTCCAGCCGGTCACGAAGCGCTCGGCAGGTGGAGTCGCCCATGATAGGTCCACGACCGACTCCCCCTGCCAACGAACACAGGTACTGACGGCTCCACGGTTTAAAAGCCGAAGGTCCAGACCTGCAGCCCACTCCAGGGTGGTATCACCCCTGACGGAGTCGCGGCCGCTTCCCCAGACCCGTGAGTGGGCGTTAAAGTCGCCGAGCACTAGCACGGGACGAGGAAGGCAACCGCGAACGCAGCTTCCCAACCTGTCGAGGTAGCTCTCAAAGGCTGCCAGACTGCAATTTGGGGAGACGTAACAGCCGACGACTGCTAGGGGCCCCCACTCCACCGCGACCAAGCCAGGCTCCGCGTAAAGCCGGGTGCACGGGAGATCCCCGTTACCGCCTCCCCAATATATAGCAACATTCCGTGAACTGTCCCCGAACCAACGCGGATGGTCGGGGACATTGAAGGGCTCTGCAACCACCGCCATGGAGACAGAATGCTCTGCAATTGTCTGCAAGAGCAGATCCTGTGCTCCACGGCAGTGGTTGAGGTTCCCCTGAAGAATTTCAAATGATGGAGACCTATGCATGCTGGGTCTCCATCATTTCCTCTGGCGGGGGATGGGACGAAGCGCTGGCCAAAGCCGGCGCAGGCCCAACAACCCGGTTCGATGCGGGGGCGTTCGCCCGCTCGCTCCTCTTCTGGCCTCTTTTTGGAGGCGTGCATCGTTTGCTGCCCAGCCGGTGGTCAGACCTCCGGCCGAGCTCCGCGCAAACGACGCATTTCGGCGTCTGTACTACGCAATGGCGAGCCGTATGGAGCGGCGAGAAGCATATCTCGGTTAAGATGTTTTAACGCCCAACGTCGCAGGGGGCCATCCCTTCGGTGACCTGGCTGGTTTGGCAGGTCGAAGGCCAAATGGATTAAGATGTGGCGGTGGTCTGACAATGTTACCAGATCCTCCGCCACCCTCCAGCCGGTCACGAAGCGCTCGGCAGGTGGAGTCGCCCATGATAGGTCCACGACCGACTCCCCCTGCCAACGAACACAGGTACTGACGGCCCCACGGTTTAAAAGCCGAAGGTCCAGACCTGCAGCCCACTCCAGGATGGTATCACCCCTGACGGAGTCGCGGCCGCTTCCCCAGACCCGTGAGTGGGCGTTAAAGTCACCGAGCACTAGCACGGCACGAGGAAGACAACCGCGAACGCAGCTTCCCAACCTGTCGAGGTAGCTCTCAAAGGCTGCCAGACTGCAATTTGGGGAGACGTAACAGCCCACGACTGCTAGAGGCCCCCACTCCACCGCGACCAAGCCAGGCTCCGCGTGAAGCCGGGTGCACGGGGGATCCCCGTTACCGCCTCCCCAATATATCGCCACATTCCGGGAAATGTCCCCGAACCAACGCGGATGGTCGGGGACATTGAAGGGCTCTGCAACCACCGCCATGGAGACAGAACGCTCTGCAATAGTCTGCAAGAGCAAATCCTGTGCCCCACGGCAGTGGTTGAGGTTCCCCTGAATAATTGCAAATGATGGGGACCTATACATGCTGGGTCTCCATCATTTCCTCTGGCGGGGGATGGGTCGAAGCGCTGGCCGAAGCCGGCGCAGGCCCATCAACCCGGTTCGATGCGGGGGCGTTCGCCCGCTCGCTCCTCTTCTGGCCTCTTTTTGGAGGCGTGCAGCGTTTGCTGCCCAGCCGGTGGTCAGACTTCCGGCCAAGCTCCGCGCAAACGACGCATTTCGGCGTCTGTACTACGCATTGGCGAGCCGTATGTTTAGGCTCGCCACAGACGTAGCACAGCGCGCTACGGTCCACCGTGCTCTTGCACTGGTGCCTGGCGTGTCCAGACTCCAGGCACCGGTAGCATTGGAGTGGCCGCGCCTCCAGAGCGACCACACGGGCGGACACCCACCCGATCTTGACTCGGCCTGCGGTGGCCAGTTTGCGGACTGCCGCCACAGGGCAGCGCACCCACACCGTTCCCAGAGAGAAGGACTGTCGCCGGATCTCTCCCACTTTGACATCGCCGATGCCGCATTCACCGGCATCGGCGATGGCAGCGGCGACGTCCTGTTGGGTGACAGAGTCATCGAGATCTGTCACCCTCACCTCCCCGAGTTTTATGGGTCGCGCTACCCGCACGCCCATGACCCCGATTGCCTCCTGCAATCCTCGATTGAGGCCGTCCTCTGGCGAGCCGGGGCCAGATCAGCGGTGGCTTTCCGGGTTTTTGCCCTCGACTTCCGGCTCACCACAGTGCTCCAGGTCTCCGCCTGCACTGCTCGCGGCTCTGCGGCCGGCGCTGCTTTCGGAGTGGTAGCCGGCGCAGTAGGTTGCCCCGTTTGCTTGCCGCTTTTTCCCTGCCAGGGCGGCGGGATTTCGGCGGGGGCAGCAGGGGACGGCTTCTTTCCCAGAGGGGGCCTCAGAGCCCTGTCTGGGAATAGCTCTGCCTTGAAGGCGGCCAGCTTCCCTTCAATTAGGTTCCCCAACCTTTCCATCAGGACCACGTCCGAGCTCCGACTCTCGGATGGTCCAGTGGGTGGTGGGCTGGGATCAGCCCGGCGTTCGGCCCGGAGGGCAGCCAGCTCCGTCGAGAGGCTCTCCACCCTACCGTTCAGCTCTGAGAGCTGAGAGCGGAGGAGGGCGTTCTCCTGCTCCAGGTTTGACCCTGACGCCCTCTGTGCCATTTCCAATGACGCCGCCTGTATATGGCGAACCGCCATCCTAAGGGCTCGCACAAACGTGCCCTTCAAGCGGCCGGACTTGTCGGCCACCTTTTCAATCGTTTCTAGGTTCTCGATTATGCGAGAACCTAGATCGCCTGTCGGCTGTTGGGCCATCTCGCGACCCAGTTGCTCCACAGTAGGCAAGGAGGCCTTGGCGCGCGTCGTCGGCACTGGGACGCTTGGGTCCAGGAACCCTTCGTCGTCCCGTCCGTCTCGCGCAGGCTTGGCACTTTTACTTGCCGGCCTCTCGTCACTACTACCCCCATGTGCGGGGAGCCTCTTTCTTGAGGCGACCGACGTAGCCCGACTGGCCGTGGACTGCCACGATATGGTGGAAATCAGTGAGCAGTCCGAATCTTCGTTGTCTGAGGTGGCAGCGGACATTCTAATAACTCGATTCTTTGTTGTGTAGTACTATTACAGTTCTTTATATCTGCGATATCCGATTTAAGTTTATTTTGCTCTTCAGTCAAGTGCACAGTTTTTACCTTAATGTCATTTATTTGATCTTTTATTACTGAGATGTCTTCACTTAATTTGGAAAAATTATCGGTTTGCATAGTATTGTTGGCCGTTAGGTACGCCATCATCTCGGTCATTTGAATTTGCATTGCCGCCATTTGTTTTCTCAATTCTGTGAACTCATTCTTCAGCTCGGAAAATTCGGCCTTTATATCCTCAGCTTCATTTGCAAATTTTCTTTATTGCGAAAGGTAATTTGTGAGTAGTCAGGTGAGTTACTCGGACTTGCTATGTTTGGATAGGACCCACTACGCGTAGCGTTTAAGCCACTTCCAGGCGGAGATCTCTGTACGCTCATTTTTGATCTGTGTAATACTCACTTGGTGATTATCAGTATAGCGGAGCGCGCTCGGTGTCGAAGCGAGAGAGACAAAATAAAGAGCCCGTCTTGTTTACTCAAGGAGCTCCCCGCAGTAATCTGACAGAAGAGAGTCGCTTCTCACTTATATTGTGCAAATTAAACACGTTTCTATTACGGACAGATTAACGAAGAAACTTATTACTAACTTATACTTATATATGTATTTACGAAGTTATTTAACGACACTTTATTTTAATTTTTGGGACTTTAGAAACACGTCCGCTCGCAACAGTCGTACTAAATCGTATTAGAAACCTTAAATTGTTATTTTAGGCTTTGTGAATTGTGGTTTAAATATTCCGGTTTTGGTTTTGATTCCTAACAAGTGGCTCAAGGTTTTACGACAGGTGTAAAATGGAGAAAGCCCAAGTTTGTAGTCTTTGTTTCTCACCAACACCAAAATGCAGTGTCACAACGGTTTTTTGTCCCTCTGAAGATAGTAGAAGCAAATGACTGCGTCTATACTGCTGTGCGGAAAATTGTTTTCTTTAGTTAAGAACATTTTTTGGACTAGTTGCACGAAGATCCGAGAGACAAAGAACCATTGTAAGTGCTGTATGTTATTGATTACTCAAGGTAAAACTTAAGGGAGTATTGTTTGAAAATAAAACGACTTATTAAACATAATAATTTATTTGGTAGTTAAAGGTACACTCTGCAACATATCACAAGTGCCGCGGTGCGTCGTTTCAATTTATTACAATTATTGTTGAAAGCTTTCCCTCCTACGGTATTCTGTTATTTAATACACTGTCCTTTCGGTTCAATTACTCTAATTATCGCGTGGAAAGTACCAAATGGATGGCGGGCGCTCGTCACAATTAATAATCAACCCTAATGACTGCAATGAACACAGGAGCCTCGGCAATTAGTTAACTTCAGCTCCAGCGCGGTGGACGAATATTAATAAACCTACGTTACAACACCCGCGCCTACGTACGTGAGTTAGAAAAATATTACTTTAAGAAAGTATTAAATTAAACGATTTAAGTACCCTAAGATAAATTAGTATGCTACAGATAATAAAATCGGTCGTTCAGATGGAACACCTTATCGACGCGTGTCGTAAACTAAGAGATAAAAATAACACAAAATATATAACAAAAGTGATATATACATAATCGTAAATCTCGTAAAGATAGCGGGGAGTCACTAGTGTCGCGGTGTCTGCTCCGGCGGCGAGAGGCTCCCCGCTGCGCTGCGCCGCTCCGCTTACGACTTCTTCCTGAAATATACGCATCAACTGCTTAAACAACGAATTCACAGATAATATTAATCATTGCTAAGGTCACGATGACCAAACAGGAATGCAGTTTAATGATTTATAGCCACAAATTGATTTGGACAGAAACACTTCTTTTTAACTGCGACAATCATCTACATTTTTTGTAATTTAAATGAAGATTGCTCCGGAACGTGCAGGCCGCGTAATGTTAAGTCGTTTCTGCGTTCATAAAAATTTACACACAACCTCAAGCGAGTCTTGCCCGAGGAGTTGCGCTGCTGCTCTGGAGGCTGGTGGTTGGTTCATGTGAGTCAGCCCTGCAACTGCACCGTTCCACCGAAACAATCGAATTACTTCGCGGCAAAAATCATGCTCATTGCCGATATAGAGCCAAACTGTCTGTATAAATTTATTATTTGTGTAACAGAGGGCATTTTAAATGAGTTCTACTGGGATTTTATCTGCTTTGGTTCTTTTCTATCATCTCAAGCCATCGCCATAAAGGCATCTAGAGCCGATGACTGAGAAAAGATTGGCATTTATTAAGTAAATATTTGTGTTCCAAAAGTGAACAATATATTTTCAATTTGAAATGAGCGCAGCGGTGGTACATCCCCTACCACCAGTTCATTTTATTGTTATCTTTTACATTTGTAACAACCAGTTGCGATCAATAGGCCGTCGACCGATAGCGGAGCTCGCCGACTGCAGGCAGAGTGAGAGAGTGAGAGAGAGGGAGAGAGTACAGAGTTAAAGCAATCTTACTGGTCGTGGTTGTCGGTGTCGGAGTCGTCCAGCTCGGGTTTGGTGCGGCGCTTCTCGTACACGAGGATGATGGCGCACAGCACGAACACCTCGGCGCAAATGCCCAGGAACGGCCATAGCGCCGCGTACATGTCCTGCCAAAAACCAATACCAATATCTTTGTGTATTCTTATAATAATATACATTGTCTCATATTTCAAATAATTGTATTGTCTTGTGTAGTGGAATTTCAAAAAACATCTACCAATCCTAGCAGTTTTATAATCTAATCTAACATCAGCCTAATTATAATAATAATGCTTTAGTGCGTCGGTACAAGTGTGATAAGACCAGCTGAAATATTTCTATCTGATCTGATAGCGCCTATCTGTTTCATAGAATAGAGCAACAAATTCACTAATCATTAAGGTAATTTTTATGACTAGGTGATTATTTAAAATACTGAATATAATATTAATTTTTAAAAATTGCTTAGTTTTTTGTATGTAAAATTAATGAAAATGTAACTCAATGAGCGCATCAGGTGCAGGGTTATGTTGCAACAACACACGGAATATAAAGTATGGGGTATTTTAAAGGAGATTCTACATTTAAAAGAGAGGCCGAAAAAGCCACACCATAATGATTTAATTTGAATTGCGATCGTTATTCATAAGAAGCAAAAATCCAGGGCCAGGGCCGGATCTAGGACGGGATCTAAGAGACGGTCGTGTCATAGTACTCGGTACAGGGGCGCCAAAATGTCAATATTTATACTAAGGAAAAAAATAATAAAATAAAAATCAAATACATAAAATAACGATAACGAGGCAAGCACATCCAAAATAAGTCTGTGTTTTCAGTAAAGTACGACACAGATGTACTGTTATATTAGTCGTAGAGCTGTAGCGCTGCAGTAGGCAGAAGCTAGGAAGTACGTACCTTAACCCGGAGCACAGTGTCGGCGGTGAGCACGGCGTGCGGCGCGGAGCAGCGGTAGGTGCCGGCGTCGGAGCGCTGCGCGGCCGCCAGCTCCAGCGCGCCCTGCGGCACGCCCGCGTCGCTCGCGGTCAGGTTGGCGCGCCCGCCCAGCGCCTGCGCCACGTCCACGAACACGCGCGTGTCGTTCTCGCCGTCGCCGCGCGACTCGTTGCTGAACGACCACGACACCACGGGGTACGGCTTGCCGGTCACCTGCGCACGCCACGCAATCACGTTTACACGATACGTTGTGTACAATCATCGTATCCACGATCCGAATTGCACGAAAATGCAGTTCACGCAAGCATCAGTGGCCGTGACTTATCTGTTAATTAACTTAGAATAGATGCGATTAAACAGATTCAATAAAAACTTTATCAAGCCGAAATTGAACATAGTTAGCATATCTCCAAAAATAAAGTATAGATCATTTTTAGAAAAGAAAAAAATATTTATTTCATATTAGGAATACAAAATATTCGCTTAATGAATGTCATTTTTTTCCCGGTCATCGCCTTTAGGTGCCCATCTGGGCTAGATGATGAACTGAGAGAAAAAAGGCGGCGGAAAAAAACTCCCAGCTTATAAGAAAAGTACAGACCTGGCTCCACTTGGAGCCACTTCAAACTTTTTTTGTTTTTTTCAAATTTAAAAAAGGATCTACGGGGACGAAGATTTTCGGATGACAATAAGATGAAGGCGGCCGTATAAAGCCATTTTGAAGATAAAACTTCTGAATATTTTTTTGGTGGAATCAAAGCGTTATTTTCACGACGTAAAAAGTGTATTTCACTTGAAGGGGACTACATTGAAAAATAAAAAATATAAAACTTTATATTTGTTTCATTAAGTACCTTAGACCGCGAACTTATCAGCCGCCCCTCGTACCATATTTACGCAATAAAATAATGATTATAATTAGATGTAACTTCTGCAATTAACCTAATGCTGCTGAAAGAAGGTTATTTGAAAATATATGATAAGTTACATTATTAAAGAACAGTACCGGCCACGTGAGAGCTCGTTTAATAGGTAATGAGAGGGATATGGGAGATGGGGGATGGGAGGTGGATACGCACCTTACAGAGCAGCCTGAGCCTCTGGCCCTCGACGACGTTGGTGTTGGCGGGCTGGCGCAGCACGGGGCGGCCGCGCACGGCCCAGCGCTGCTCCGCCGCGGCGCCGGGCAGCGCGCACGAGTAGTTGCCGAAGTCGCTCTCCGCCGCGTGCGTCACCTTCAGCACCGCGCGCCCGCGCTCCAGCGTCAGCCGGTCCTTCATCTCCGCCAGCTCCTCCACGTTCGTGTCGTTCTTCTTCCTGTAACATCCATTTTCAACACTCAAGACAATGCGTATTTCGTAATCTACGTTGGTTATTGACCTATTGTGTTATGTATAGCTGCAACCCTTTTTACGTCCCAGTGCTGGGCACGGGCCTCTCCCCCTTATTGGGGAGGCCTGGAGCTTACTCCACCACGCTGCTCCAATGCGGGTTAGTGGCCAACCCACTGTCGGATGTTTCCATAAGGCATCAGAGGTTTGAAGACTGTTTTCTATCGACAACAACCGGGAGCGACGTGCTTAACGTGCCCTTGGAAGCACGAAAACGCGCATGTAATTTTTTGTTACTAGCGGTCACCCATCTCACACCCGACCGCGCCCGTTTGGCTTAGTTGCATAGACCGCTTGCGTTTTACGCTAGCCACCGAGCCATGATTCAATATGCGCGTGTTATGTATAAGATAATATTTTAATGCAAGCGTTGTTGCGTCCGTCAGGCATTTCATAGGTACCTACTAGGTATTTACAGAGGCTACCTGATCACGTGAAAGACTGATGTAAAATGTATGGCAGTAAAACTGCACAAATTTATATGAAAACTAGCTTATGCCCACGACTTCGTCCGCGTGTAATTTAGTTATCAGGGCATATGTTTTAATTAACCCTCGTTATAATATTTGTGACATGTGTATCTGTGTGTATAGCGAAGTACTACCGTAGACGATAGGTAACAGTTTACTATAGTACTTCGCTATAAACAACATTTTTACCAGTTTTGAAGACGTTGCTAGAATGACCGCTATTTAAAGCTATTTAGTGCCCAAACTCGCGCGCGAGCAAGCCACATAAAGCAGACTGTGAGAAAAACAGACCCCTTCTCTTAAATCTATTCCGGCGAATTTTAAAGATTGCGAACAGTCATATTTTTGAGACTAGAATATAAATAAGGGAAGAATAATATAAATAAGGGAAATAAGGTGTAGCGACCTTCCGCTACTCATCAAGAGATGGCGCCACGGGTATTCCTGAATCACGCTATCGAAGTTTTCTGAATATCCGAGCAATATGTATACATAACCCTCGTTATAATAATTGTGACATGTGTATCTGTGTGTATAGCGAAGTACTACCGTAGACGATAGGTAACAGTTTACTATAGTACTTCGCTATAAACAACATTTTTACCAGTTTTGAAGACGTTGCTAGAATGACCGCTATTTAAAGCTATTTAGTGCCCAAACTCGCGCGCGAGCAAGCCACATAAAGCAGACTGTGAGAAAAACAGACCCCTTCTCTTAAATCTATTCCGGCGAATTTTAAAGATTGCGAACAGTCATATTTTTGAGACTAGAATATAAATAAGGGAAGAATAATATAAATAAGGGAAATAAGGTGTAGCGACCTTCCGCTACTCATCAAGAGATGGCGCCACGGGTATTCCTGAATCACGCTATCGAAGTTTTCTGAATATCCGAGCAATATGTATACATATATGCTCGGACGACCTGCGTCGCGCAATGGTTATGACGACCTGCGTGGCGCAATGGTTACCATGCCGGACTGCCAATCGAAGGGTCCCGAGTTCGATTCCCGGCGAAACAGAAATTTGAATGATGAGTTTAAATTTCTGTTCTAGGTCTGGGTGTTTGTGTTTGTGTCTTTGTCTGTGTCCATGGTACCCACGACACAGGGTATACCTACCCTACTGCGGGGCTATGAGTGTGAAGCGTTATTTTTTATATTTATTTTATACAAGCTCCGAATTGAGTCAGTTGGAGCGCGGCCGCTCCCCGGGCATGACCACCTCGCCCGGCGAGATATCTCCCTTTGCCAAACTGGTGACCCCGGACAAGAATACGTCCCTTCTGACCTTCATCAGTCGCACCTTCACTCCCTTGATGGACTGCAGCATCACTTCACCAGCTCGTCAGGGTCATCGCAGCGCGATAACGCTTCCGGATCCTGATCCAGCTATCTCCTGCGACGTCGTGGACGGCTCGAGTACCCACTCTACCGCCTCCACATTCCAACCTACCCTCACATCCCGACTCACCGAGGACGGAGGGCGACACAAGGTCTGCATCCTCACATCTCGACTCACCGCAGATAGAGGGCATTCAAGGCGCTTGTAAGCAAAAATTACTCAAGCATGGATTGAAGATATCGACCTCCGGTCTGAGCAGGGGGTGATGTAGCGACCTTCCGCTACTCATCAAGAGATGGCGCCACGGGTATTCCTAAATCACGCTATCGAAGTTTTCTGAATATCCGAGCATATATACAAGCTCCAAATTGAGTCTGTTGGAGCGCGGCCGCTCCCCGAGCATGACCACCTCGCCCGGCGGGAGATCTCCCTTTGCCAAAAAGGAATCAACAATAGGATTGTTATATGTATGTATGTTATTGTTTATATGTAGAAAGCTATTTCTTTTTTCTATATCTTCGCCTACGCAGGTCATTTTTGATTGCAATACTTATTAAGTCCAGAAAAGAAAAAAATCAATGTAAACTTCAACCTCTTCCCGACCATTGACAGCCTCCGTGGCGTAGTGGGTGATGAGCCGACTGCGAAGCGTGAGGTCGTGGGTTCGATTCACACCCAGGACAAATACTTGTGTGATGAACGTGACTATTTGTTCTCTGTCTGGGTGTTAATTTAACTATTTAAGTATGTATTTAGAATTACATAAATACGTTTATCAGCTTTCTGATTACCATAGTACAAGCTCTGCTTAGTTTGGAATCAGATGGCGTTGTGTGAATTGACCAAATATATTTATTATTTATTTATTTCAGTCTCTTATTTCATATTATCGGGAAGGAATCTCCGCAAGGTACCTGTCAGTTTGAGAGAGATACCGGGTTATGCAGGATTTATACCGCACTAAAACCTCCTCAGTGTCCTGCCTCAGAGCTTGGAGAGGACTCCGGTATCTCCGGAATCGGTAGACCGTGATGATGTGCTCCAAACCGCCGCCCACAACCCCAGAAGCTCACTTTTACTCGCCTCTTACGATCAGGCAGCTTATCTGTTCTTACGGTGTCTAGTCTTAATGCAGCTCATATTCATAACTTCCACCTACAGAAACCAATCCAAAACTGCCCAGCTTAGTTTCTTGGAGACTACACGGTACAGAGATCTACCTACAACAATATGAGTAGCTATTTATATTAATTAAAAAGTTTTTAAGTTACTCTCACATAAAATAAAAAAGACGACTGTCCAATAAACTGACGAGCGACCAAAAACTACAATTTACAAAAGTCAATTTTTTTATAATTCCTCAAATTGGTTGAGTATAGAAATATTTTTCGTCAGTCGGCAGGATTCCTTAACGTTTGGCGCAGAAGGTGCTCACCTCAATTTAAAAAAAGTACCTACCAAGTACCTACCTACTTTACGAAAACCAGAAAATTAGGAAGCAAGCAGTATGTCAATTAAAGATAAGGGTTATGGCCTTCAGTCATGCAAAACTTGTAACTCGGTGTATCACGTATGAAAATGTAAAAAATAGTACTAACATTTTGCGAGTTTTATAGTTTTCATGTAATAATTTCATTCACAATTTTTAAATATTTCTTTAACTGATGGTCGAAAAACTTTTTCAATACCGGGCAACAGTTCATTTTTTATTTCAAACACTAAGAATCTAGCTGATGTGACGTAATTTAAAAAAAATGCCATTATAAAATGGTTCCAAATTTTGGTTGCTTACCTCTGAATATTTATGTGTGTCAAATTTTTTAACGACACGGCATGACGCACCTACGTTTGTCAAATAAGAACATTTGTTTTATATGAGATCGAAAGTACTAAGACTATGAAGTACCTATTGATACAAGAGTCTGTGTCGCCCCCGAAATAACTTTCTATGAGTTTTTTTTTTTGTCTAAAATTTTGATTGTTTTAAAATTAATGTGTATCTATTATGAGCCACAGATGCTTGAATCAAATAAATAAATAAAATAATAAAAAAATTTAACCCCGTTAGAAGATGAGTTTCAATAAAATACTAAATAGATCTTCCATCAATTGTGCTAAAGATTGTTTATGCAAAATTTGAAAGATTAGACCAAGGAATCACGTTGTCCCATACAAACTTTGCCAACGTTTTTCGTCCCCTTAGGGGTGGAATTTCGGAAAATCGCCTCTTATCGGATGCCTACTTCATATAAAGAACACACCCTCCAAGTTTCATGTCTCTACGATCAGTGGTTTGAGCTGTGGCTTGATCCGTCAGTCATTTAGGACAAAGCATTTAAAATGTATAAATTGCAAATATGTAATTACAAATTTTACCTATATACATAATGCTAATTTATTCACATCGAAGTTTGAAGTATATATCTCATTTTGATTTATTTATGTAATACCTGTGAGACTTGAGTATCTGGTATGACCTCAATATGAAACCTCCAAACATTTTACGAAAATAGAATCCAAAAACAGAGACATTTTTTACTAAATAAATAAATCTCTTTCAATGAAACAATAAGCTTCATAAGTAATGTGAAAACCCAACAAATACTTTAGATTGGATGGATAGTTACTTAATTGCTGAGCTAATATAATAAACCTTGCTACAAACAGGTCGCTCCTCAGCTCCGCAAACATACAGTAATACGCGACTAGATAAGCGCACCGCGGAACAAATCAGATGTTGACAATACGCATTGTGACGCGCCATTTTATCGTAATGCTCCAGCAAATCAACTTCTATGTAATAAGCAAATTGTGTAAATAATGCAGCATATTTATCTTCCTTGACGAAAATATCTCCCGCGGCGGACGGCAGACTCTTGGCACGAAACAATTATTTTTATTAAATCATTTTCTTTTAGATAAAGCAACAACAAACCGTTACAAATACACCGTTTACATGCAATGTAATTGATCGATTAAGGTCAACGCAACAGAGCCATAATACTGTCATATACTGATGTAAGAAATAATCAAGGCATATTATAACTGGCGCTTATTAACGCTCACTTGTTCTCATTTCGGTATTGACAACGTTTAATTTTTAACACGCTATTATTATTGTTATTAATTTGTATGTAACTAGATGTAATGTAGAATAGAAGATAATGTATTTTTGATTTCATTGGAACTACGATTTTCTCATCACACGCACAATATCACATCATTGTACAATCTTTTAAATTCCAAATGGACGTAAGCATCAAATGAAGTCGTTCCTTCAGATGAATGAGCAACGTAGTATCGTAACATATTGCCAGGTTATGAATTATACAATCTCATTAAAATATCTAAATTTTTTTGTAGTTCTCATTCTCTTCAAGTAAGTTCTGAATGATACGTTTGTTATGCCAAAACGCTTAGAAAGAACCACGCTAACATCACCAAATTCGAGAAAAGATAGCACGCGATTATAACCAGTGTTTTAATATTTTCAGCAATCACCCAGCCAATGTGAGTCTCGAGACGTAACTTATCTTATCACACCTTGCATGAACAACTTGCGTCAAACGAGTCACCGTTTGTTGTAAAATATGGATAATTCGTCGATGCGGTCATTATAATCAATTTAGATTTTGAGTTTACACACTGCGACGTTTAGCATCGATGCAGTCGCGCTATTTTGAAAGACGTGATAGATAGCATCGCAATCACACCACTGCAACACCAGCAATGAACAGATAGTTGTGTCAATACAGTCGCCGAGTCGCGCGTTACCAATGTTAGCATCTATACTGTCGCGCGTCTGCATCGATACTATAATGCGTCTGCATCGATAATAATCAATACTGACCTTGTGTTTACCATCAATTGCGCCAATTATTACGTTTGGGAAATTTGCATATGTCCTAAATCCTTCAGATGTAGGCATGCAAATGTTTGTTCGTGCAAAGAAATATCTTTAGATTTATCTACCGTGTCGCGCCTGTATCGATACTTAAAGTAGCACAAGTGTGTAAAGGTAAACCTTTTATGACTACATTGCTGCTAAAAGTTACAGGGTGCAGAGGGCCTAAGAGTCGTGAGAAGGTGGTTAGAATCAAGGAGTACGCAGAAGGAGGACTAACCAGACATATTCGAGGTTGTTCTCGTTGGGCACCGAGCAGGTGAGCGAGAAGCCGTGGCGCAGGTCGTACAGCACCTCGGTGGCGCCGCCCAGCGCCGCGTCGCCCGCCGGCGCCGTCGTTGCGCTCGCCGCCTCGCCTGCAACACTCGCACGTCAGTCACGCGGTCACCGCACTCCGCACTCAGAGTACCGCCTTGGAAGTAATTTTGACGCCAATATGACCAACCTTAACATTATCGAGAACACTAGGAAGGTATTTTAGAACATTAAATCTTAGTTGCGATACGAGGAAAATCCAGATAGGTATTGAAAAAATTAAAACAAGTCTTGCTTAAATTGAGGATATTGCCAATATTCTATGATTTATATAAAAATATTTCAACTTTATACCTTTAAACGTTTTTGAACTACAGATTCAATGCAAGGCGGTACGTTGAATTCCGTTAGATACTTTTATACTTAAATGTAACAAGTAATTACGAGAAGTTTATTACAAAAGTAAATCATGGTCTACGCAGCTATTTTAAATGATTACAAGGCGTTATAAAAGTGTCTATAGGATGTACGATGGAAGCCAAGGGAGTGTCGGCGACAAGACAGGATATCGAGGGCGCCGCGCATCGATCGACCTCCGGCGCCGCGCGGCCGCGCCTGTACTTGCAGCTCCGTACTACTAGTAGGAGCCCACGAGGCTGATTGTGAATTTACTCGAGCGTCATCAGGACCTTGTGCATTTTATAGGTTGGGTGGTAGAAAGATCAAAAGGTTATGTGACGTTTTCCGTTTATCCGGTGGGGAGAGCGCCTATAGGTTTTCAAAAATTTTATATGAAGGGTACAGGTAAAATAATGACAAATATCGATCAACAGTAGAATAAATTAAATGCATTGTAAGTCATACTTCAGTAATCTGATGATTTTAGTATAAGTGTATACAAAACAGCGATATAAAAAAACAGCATTTTAGTAATCTCGGGAGAGTTCGAATTTTAATTATTTATAAAGTCATGGTTCAACGGTAACGAAGTATTCTAATCTGATCTGACCATTCTGACATCCGGAAGTAAGATAAAAAAAATAAAAAAATACTGTACCTATATAGGTTTCTTTAGTCATGGCAGTACTCAACAGGATGCAAGGTGTACCCAATATCCTAATCTGACACGCTCGAGTAAATCCGAAAATCCCCTCTTGGGCTCCCCTACTATACTGCCAATAATCGCCTTAATATTGGTGGCGTTAACGTTTTGAATAACAATTTTCCTGCGTTCGTTCATTTATCATTCGAACAAAACCTCAATCACGCCTTTCGTTAAAGTAAAATAGAAAAATGGACCAGTTAAGTATCTCTGTAATTATGTCAATGACATCTGTGTCACACAGTTACACTCACTAATGATGCATGTTTCTACATTGCCTATTGAAAAAGCATTTATTTATTTCACTGTACAAGTAACACAACACAACAATATTGTGACTGCCGAATCTCCTTTTGTCTCACTATAATATCTTAAAAACATGTTTGTAGCTCTGATATAATTAACCAAAAAATTACATTATCATAAATACGAATCACATCATTCATCACATTTAATTGATAAAGTTAGAATCTACCGTGTACATTTTTTTTTTCCACCAGGAAAACGACTTTAAAGCAAACCAGTATTACTTTACCATCATGGCAAGTATGAAATTTCGTTGCAGGTAGTATAATAATATACAAATAACTTTAGAGGTGAGTTTATATATAACTAAAAATTCAATCTCTACAAATTATTAATATGGATAAATTACAGTTATCTCAAAATTGCAAATGAAAATTAGGTAGCAGTTTGTTAGTTGCGCACGCGCGTTTATACGCACGACGGCACGCCCGCGCGTCCGCGCCACGCGACGCCGCACGCCGGGCGCCCGGGCGGCAGATCGTCGGCTCTCCGACTCTATGCGTCGCGAGTGTCGCGACCCAGCATCAAGCGCTAATATACCGACTGATACTTACTACTCAATACAAATACAACATAAACGGTCTACAAAACTAGATACGAACGAAAAGATACGTCGACTCGCCTACCGAAATGCTACCTAACGACCGAGCACATCTACGGCTCGAGCGAGTATAAACGACGCTTCTAACTACTGAGAGGTGAGGACCGCGGACGGCGGTGTCGCGCTAACTACGGCACGAGCGGCCAAGCGGCGGCGAGAGAGAGCGGCGCATGCGGCGGTACCGGCGGGCTCGCGGGGCTGGTGCGGCTGGTGCGGCTGGCGCGGCGCGTCGAGCGGCTGGTGCGGCTGGTGCTGGCCGGCGGGCTGCACCAGCAGGCGCACGCGCTGGTCGCGCTCGCGGGAGCACGTGTAGAGGCCGGCGTGCGGCGGGCGCGCGGCGGAGGCCCGCAGGCGCGCGGCGAGGCGGCCGTCGGGCGCGGGCAGCTCGGGCTCCACGCGCAGGTCGGCGGGCAGCGGGCCGCCGTCGCGCCGCCACTCGGCGCGCTGCTCGGGCCGCAGCCGGCACTCCAGCGCGAGCGGCGCGCCCGCCACCACCGTCACGCGCGTCTCCGTCTGCTCGCCCGCCTCCGCCTCTGCCTCCGCCTCTGCGCACGCGCTACATCGACACTTTCCTTCCCCTCGCGAGTCTCTCGAACTTGCCTAGCCTACTTTAGTGTGAGCCAACACTGTACCCTGAACTACCCTGTGCCTATTAATTAATGTACCGTCTACTTATTCAAGTCGGTACATGAAATTTCTATTATAACGAGTTACGAGAGCACAAGTTTTACTAAATTGCAAAACTAAAAGCTTTGCTACAGCCCAGAACATACATGCATATTTAGAATTGCTCACATTTTTCATAATAGAACACATTTTAGTGAACTAAGTGATAAATCTATGAGTTTAAAGATTTAACTATGTAAACCAATTAAACTGAATATAGAAAAAACCTCCAATAATGAAAACTGGGCATATGTTGGGAGGAAGTATAGGTCAGGCCCGGATCTAGGGAGTCAAGCTGGGGCACTTACCCAGTGTGACAGTATAATGGCATCAAAATTCCTTACTGGTATTCATAAATCGTAATATTATGTAACAAAATGTTTTTTATTAATATTAATAATATGCTTTTCACTAACATTTTGTCAATCATTGAATGATTGATATATCACTACAAATTGTCCCTCTTGATAGTCTAAACCAGTACAACACTTATAATTTTAAAACATTTTATATCATTTGCTAACAAACTTTATCATTTGACATCATTTAAGAGTACAATAAGTCACATTTACGTTGTCAATCCAAATATTGTATTCAGTTACACCCCATACTTCTTTGCAACAGAAACTGGATACTCCACAATCTTTAAAATAGGCCTATTTTGTATAAAGATTCTGGCAATAGAAGTTCATTAGCCTTTTATAATAATAACATTTGTGCACATACCTAGGTACTTAAATATTATTATTTTTATTTTGAACCCTAACTTTTTTTAAGATTGAAAAATAATCTACACTTTTTGTTGCAACCCCTTCACCAGATTGAAGAGAAATTTAAAAAAATAAAATAGTTTACTGACTAGGTTGGAGATCAGCGTGTACTTTAAAATTTGAAGTACCTATTTAATGGCAGTTGTCACAATATATTTTGAATGCTTACTTGCTTATTGTAAAAGTACCTGGACGCCCGCTCGGATAAAAACAATTTATTTACTTGGTTTATTTTTAAGCAAAACATTCATTGACTTAGTGTTACTTTACAAATTCTTTTGAAATACCTAGCTCCCAATTAAAAAAAATTGTCAAAAAAATGAAAAACGCAACTTGCCTACTTGAGATTTGAACCCGGGTCTCTAGCTCCGTAGTCGGTTTTCCTAATCAATCGACCAAGAAAGCTTTGATTCCCTTGACGAAATTTTAATAGAGGTCTTTGTTTGAAGGGTGGATTGTCAAATGTTGACCATTTGACGGCTTTCTACGCCACAATATTACTTATTACTTAATATTTTCCAATAGATGTCGGTAAGAGTAATTTTATATTTAACTGCATAAACATTTTAAAAAAACGACAAATTCTATCAATAAAAATTTGTGGATCGATTTATCATCCCCGCAACCAGTGTACTAAATTTCATCAAAATCTTTGGAGCCGTTTCCGAGATTCAAAAAATATATTTAGATATATACAAGAATTGCTCGTTTAAAGGTACTTATTATATATATGTAGTGCTGTGATGCCAAACAATTGCTAAGCCTAGAGCCAGGGCTGGATTTACACATTTTTAAAGTATAATTAATGCCCCCCTAAACTATCTGCGAGGCCTCTGTCCTGCTCTGTCTGCTATTAAATCTGATACTGGGTACTGCAATATTGAATTATTTTCTCATATTTATTGATTATAATAAGCATTTAATTTCTAATTTAAGACATTTTTATTTATATTATTATAATTTGATAGTGGGGTCCTGTGAATTCACCCAAGTATACTAACTATCATGTTAAGAGATATAAATAAGTCTTTGTCTATTTAGAAATACTCTATGTACTTATATTTTGCACCTCTTTGGCTATGAGCTAAGTGCCTAATTGATATGAATTGAGTAGATAGATGTGAAAATATTCAATGAAAAAAATTAGTATGGATTGTACTTAATCATCACTAAGTGAGTCAGTTCAGTGCACTAAATGTAGAACATTCTGATTACCTAATCTAGGTATAACGCTTGTACTAGCTAGTATACCTACTACAAAAAATGTGAAAGCCTACATAATATTCAAATGAATTGGGACAAATTTTCAAAAGGTTGGTCTAAATTCATTTCATGTTCATTGAGCTACTTCTTAAGGACATGATAGTCCCACTGCATGTGAGTCAACAAGACAGGCACACAAATGAACAACATGCCCACTTCCCATTCTAGACAATCATGAGCTGCATGAGATGCATCACAAGCAGCTGATATTTAGTAGGTAATGTCTGTGATCTTCTGATGAAATTTTTAAAAAATAACACTTTCTAATCATAGCCCTCACTAGGATTGCCTGTTTAGTGTGTACCACAGATACACAAATATCAAGACAAAGAACAGAAATTTAAAATCATAATTTAAAGTTCTGCCTCTTTGAGACTCTCTAATGGTAAATCAATATGGTACTTTTGTAACAAAAAAAAAACTGGTTGATATGATGACTACATGATAGTTAAATTTTAATTTAGAGGACCACAATGCTCCTCTGGTAGAAATCAAACTAAAAATACCAAACTAAATGTATTCTCATATTCAGGGTTCTAAATATTTGAACTCAAAACATTTAATTTTTCTTAATTTTTTGTATTACTTTAGTGAGAATACCCACCATGTACATTACTTACATACTTAGAAAAGTGTACCTGGCAAATTATTTATTATATGTTTATTGTTAATTAGAATAGTCTTGTACAAACCACAAAAAATATCACAAATAAAATATTGGTCATTCACAGTCTCAGAACAATGGACAATGTAACAATAATCATTATTGGTCATTAAATCATTGCTTTTGCTCATTTATTCAAAGATCTGACAGACTGAGACAAATATAAATTGTAACCAAATCCAAACAATATTGTTTGTTTATGTACAATTTAGGCCTTTAATTAATGCACATAATTTCCTGAATAAATGAGAAGCATAAAACTAGACTTCTACATCTAGATTTGTCTTTCTGCTTCAACATTTATAGAGGAGAGCCTAGGCTAGGCCGTTCCTAGCAGGAACGAACGACATGACTGCGTATGAGTCGTATGACAAGTCGCATGTAAAGCGAGACATCTATGACATCACCTACTCCAGGCACCAACTAGGACAATTTTATTGTATTGACCTACAAACGGGGTCAGGCACATGCAGGTATCGTTAAAATAACGGAAATGAAAAATTTGTAACACTCAATTCGTACGAAAACCAAGAAAGATAATTTGGAAAAGATAAAATTTTACTTACTTTGTGCTTTTGATGGATTAACGTTGGCTAAAAATAGAAGGGCCAGCGACAAACACAAAGCGCGGCCCATGGTGATCAGCAATCGCAGGCCTAAGCGCACCCTATCACAAAAAGACTAATAATAATCAGTCGCTTGGTTTGGCGCAGTAGATTTAATCACTTTTTGGAACTGGACCACTAGTGAACTCTGCAGCACAGCACTTTACCATACCGACAGCGTACAGTGAATGAATGACAAATCTACGAAAAAAACGAATTGACATTTAATGAATGAAAAAAAATGGATAAGGAATGAAATGAACGATTTGAACAATGAACGATCCACAGACTACCTAGAGCGAACGCTCGAAAGCTTACCAATAATCTAAAGGTCTGATTACATTAGCCTACCTGCAGGGGCCGACCCGGAATACATTGCTGGTTATCTGAGTACATTGTAATAAAATACTCAAGATAACCAGCAATGTATGTCAAATTGGACCCTGCAAGTTGGTCAATGTAATCAGCGCCTAAGACAGCGGGTCGGTGTAACCACTTTGTTGGCATCTCTTTTTCGCAGCCAGTGTTACCCACTTATCATATTTTCCCCCAAATTTGGTAATCTACAATATCAAGCAAGTAAACTATAAACATTGGCAGACCAAACTGTGAAAGGATTTATATGCTTGTGCATTATGGTTGTTTGTGAGTTTAGATTGGTTGACTGGCATAAAGTTAATTGGGTCAGCAAATTACAGGACATACATATAGGAGAAAATAAAAGACAAATACAAAGATTTTTAATGGCACCAATATGGGTGTTCACAAAAGCTGTTAATACATATTTAGTACGTCATATTTACCTTAATGAGCTATGCAAATATTACAAAGATAAAAGTAAACACTTAGTTATAACGCAATATATAAAAATGTACATTTGTATCAATTTTATTATAATTTTTCTTCTCTTTATCCTTTTGGTCTATAAATGGCTTTCAAAATAGACCGAACAAATTCGGAATTAAATTGATGGTTGCCAGTCAATACGTCCAGTGGCCTGAATCCATTTATTTTCGGCAAGAGCGTCAGTTGGAAAACTGAAAAAAATATGACAGCAACATGAGATGAAATTCGTCTGGTAAACTTCTCATAATGTCTAATACAAAATGTATGGAGTATCTTTTTATAGTCTGTGTGAGTGAAATTTAATATGTCGGGAAAATGCTCATAACGTGCACCCCAGGCGCGGTCCCAGGTGGGGGGGTCACAGGACATGACCCAATCCGTCAGTCATGCGTACATGGAAGGTAAAACAAGCGAATTTGAGACACTTCTTCCCTCAAATTTCTTGGCGACCCTCCCCCCAAAATTGAAGGCTGCGACCGCGCCTGGTGCACCCAGCCTATAACATTTTACTGGTCTCCACTTAAATAGTTATATATAAACATGTGGGATTTGAGCCCTGAGAAATGTAACTAACTACTAATGAGGTAACACATAATCTTTGATATTATTATTGTCACTGTTTTTGTTAAAAATAATTATATTTAAATAAGATGGTTAATTTTTTACTAATACGGGGAGGATATTTTGATTCGAGATCTGACAACACAATTTCGAATTTGACAATGTTTGAAAGAAACAAATATAAGTTTATTTTCACGAATTTCACTATATTTACGTTGAATGACTAGTTATAAGACAAAAGTAATTAAATATCTATATATAAACAAAACATATTTAGTACATTTTAAAGAGAAGTATTTAACTTACGCGTAAAATGTAATACCTTCCGGCAGCCTTCCTGTTTACGCTCACTGCGGCTCTTACAACCTAAAATACTGCAGCTCACCATATTATGGAACTAGAAAAATGTTATTTGCTTTTAATACAACACAATTTACAGCAGAGAGAATCGATTTTAACACATAAATATGATAAAACAACAATGTCACCCCGACTTCCACAGTTTGCCTGCCACATAATTAAAGGGCACTGTCAAAATATTTGGTTACACCGAAAAGGACAGAAAATCTCGCTCCCATCTCTTTTTAACAAGTTCTTTAAGTATATTTCGATCTCGCTTTAGCGTGCCGTAATGAAAATATGCCTCTGTCTATAGTACGTAAGTACATTATTCTTAGTCTAAGGACTACGTAGTATTATTTATTCTTATGGTCATGCTTAATTATATCAATAATTTAGTTCATAATTAAAAATATATATATTTACTTACATATGAATTCGTAATGAAAATTATGAACAAGCCTTTGTTATGTTTGAAAAATGTTTTTCTTTGGATATATAAAATATACTTGAGAAATAAATCATCACAGTTATCAATTTAATAAATTAGTAGTTTATTTTGCGTTTTGCTGAATGAAAAAAAAAACATAATACATTCGGTTAAAGAACTTACTTTTTTGCGTTTTACCGGGCCGAGATAGTTTTTTGCGTTAGCGTTTTACAGGGCCCAGTCGGAAGTGTGGGCAACCTCGCAAAACGTGTAATGAAAATAAATGAAACTGAAGCTTTAATGTTGTCTGTTAAAATAAAAATTACCGACGCCGAAATTAGTTTACAGTCTATTGATTAATTTTTAATCATATTTTCTAAAATATACATAATAATCACTTAGAATTAAAACAAAGTAAACTAAGAGAAGGAAGAACGGTCGGCCTAAACTACCCGCTAGTTTTGCATGCACTCATACTACGTTATTCTATGAATTTTAGTTCTGAGACATTAAGTAACGTTGGGCGAGCCTGGAATCTTTCTCTATTATACTAATATATTAAAATTTCAAGATAAGATATAACGTCATGGCATGCGTAAAGACGGGCCGATTACATTGACCAACATGTCAGGTCCAACACGTAGGGCGCCCTTAGTGTTTGGGGCCTCTCGACCACCCTAGATCAGGTCCCTGCTCGCAGGGCCCGACAAAGGGCGGTCGAGTGGTCCCGACCTCTAGAGCATGGTATTGCCAACAATATTTTTTTAATTCCTCAACAAATGTAAAAAACATATTTTTTGCTTTTTTCTTAGGAGATACTAACTAATTTGGCTATCTTGTCTATTGAGCAAGAGGTGTGTGATGTCATAGACATTGATGGTGCAATAAAAGACTTTATTTAAAAAAAAATGGACGTATGAATTTTTATAAAAGACCGAAGTTTTGTTTTTAATTGTAACATACTTATATAACTTTTCAATAAAAATATAAATATTAAATTATAGTATCGTTTTAGTTCTAATTAAATTGATTTGCGTTTTATATTCAATTTGCTAATTATATAGTCGTGTCGATTCAGATTGTCATGGTGCACAGGTGCAAGTTATAAATCCATAGAGACCGTAATAGATAGAAAACTATGGCACCAACACGAGCGCGACACCGACATGCCAACATTGCCAACGTCATAAAATAAATACGTCGCAAACACTTGCCGTAAGCTTTCTTTGATTTGTGTTCAAAAACCTACACCGGCCCCGATCGAAACCAAGCTCTCGCACGCATGCCATGACGTTATATCTTATCTTGAAATTTTAATATATTAGTATAATAGAGAAAGATTCCAGGCTCGCCCGACGTTACTTAATGTCTCAGAACAGTGCGTTAACAGTCTCAGTGCGTTAAAACCTAGATACCACTGATAAATTATAATTATCTTTTACAATCCCGAAACGCAATGATGTTCAAGATTTTAGAAGCAAAACTCCTTAATTCTTTGGCAAACTAGCCAAATTTGGCAACACTTGTCTGTTTCGACATAGGTTGGGCACGATTTTTAGCGTAGTGTAATCAGAAGCTCCTGACCCTGCACTAAGGGCATAAGCTAAGGGCGCCCTACGTGTTGGACCTGACATGTTGGTCAATGTAATCGGCCCTTTAGTCTAAGGTGCGATGCCAATGATGCCATTATTGAATAAAAAACGAAAATATTGAATGGCTGCAAGGATTTTATCCAATGCCGTAAAACGAATTCCAAAAAAAAAAGGGATCATGCCGGGCGGGGCGGGATCTTAAGCATAGTTGCCAACTTAGTGCCTTCAGCACTAGATCTAGTGCATTTCTTGATGTTTTAGCGCTCGAAATTCCATAACAGGGCCTAGTGCCCTAACTAGTGCATTTTTAAAAGTCTGCAATTTATCACGTTGGTAAAAACCAATCAGTGGCACGTTCTAAAACACAGTTAATTATTACCTGAAAGTAGCATATCTTAAGGGGCCTTGTACGAAAAATTGAATTCGTACCTTGATTTGAAAATTTAATAAAATTCTGCTGTCAGGCAACAATTGCCGATTTTCAGAACGCACCTGTAATTAAATATCTATTTAGAGTTTTTTTTTAGTTTTCGTGGAGAGTGGAGATTTTGTGTTTTCGTGGAGAGTGGAGTCCTTTTTTTAATATTTTGATTAATTTTATTTGTTTGGTGCTCTTTTATCAAAATTAGCACAATAAAATTCTAGTGCATTTTCCAGGATGGTTTAGCGCATTTCTTACATAGCAGTTGGCAACACTGATCATAAGAAAGAATAAATAAAATAGGTAGGTACGCCGGGATCCTACCTAACCTCAAACCTTTTTTAAATGAAATGAAGTTGTTTTCTTTTTAAATGAACGTTTTAAATCATAGATTAATATTGTTTTAAATGAATGTATTTTCATTTTAAGTGAACTGTAGTAATGAACCTATGACTTATCTCAATGTAGTCTTCTGTCCAGTATAAATTATATAAACAAAATGTAAGTTAAAATGGTTTGTTCGATCTGTAATTTAACTAGTATCCAGAATATCTATAATTCCCTACTTAAATAAAATACTTATTGTATATTTAATGATTACAGGTCGCTTAGCCCGAATTCTGCACTAGTCCAGCGGACGATAGATGTGCAGTACGCTAACAAAAAGCGGTCTAGTTCCCTCAAATGGATTTTTGTGAACTTATTCTTCCTGTTATTATTTGTATATGATTTGTAAGTAATAACTAAGGTCATTTATACTTACAAAAATATAAATTTAAAAAAGACATTAAATATCCACGTGAATTCTTCTTGATTCTGAGAGGAATCTGCTCAATAGTGCTCAATTAAGTGACATGTGAATGGAAACTATCGGGATTTTTTTAAAGAAGAAAAGAAAGAGAAGATAATATTTTATTTGCACAAATATGGGTAAAAAAAGATTTTACAAAAAAATTTAGATCACCATATTTACCCTTTAGGGTGTGCAAATATTATGTTTTAGGATTTAAAATTAAATTATAAACTAATTATTAATATGCCCTATTTAATGATATTTTTGGCATGGTCTTTGTTATTAGGGAGGACTGGAGCTTGCTCCACCACGCTGCTCCAATGTAGGTTGTGGGAGAAGTTTATTGAATGATGGTAAAATATAAAAAAATGCAAAGACAGTATGTATTGGTGTCTATAGAATGAAAATGAAAATATTATAATTATTATATTATTAATATTAATGAAGCATCAAATGTGAAGTTTTGGCTATATACAACTCGCCAATAGATGTCAGGAAGAGTTGTATAATTTAGTTCAGTGGCAGCTAGTGACATTTTTCGATGGGGGTTCACAAAAAAAATCAAAAAAAATATTTTACCACCCGTTGCCATCCAAGCAGATTCACCACCGCTGTCGGTGTCAGTTCCAGTTGATAACCACAAGACACGGAAAACAAATTAATTTATTGCTTTCTTCACATCCACACAACCAAGGGTTTTAAATATTGTTCAGATTTAAAAACACACGTAATTTAAAAGATTTAGTTTTCGTACAACATTTTTGCTTTCAGTTCAAGGCGTATTTCAAAAGTTTTTTTCACACTGCTTACTAAAAGATACAAATGATAAAAGATACACTGTATTGTTCCATTTTTAATACAAAATGTCGCGCATAAACTATTTCTTTAAATATTCATTTAAAAGAAAAACTACGAAATAACTGACTAAGATGACGACACGTTTGTTTGTATACATAAGAACGGCAACATCACATAAGCAGATTGAGCCCACGGTTTGGCAACGTCGCGCGTGAGCGGTGCTCCAGATTAGGTTAATTTCTCATACGAAATCTTTTGTTTAACGCGTCGGCCTGTGTCGATGTTTCTCTTTCGCACTCATTGAATACAGCGCTAGGAATTGTACTAAACTTCGTTTCATAGGAGCGCAATCGCTGGCGCTCCACTTGTTACAACTTTACGCTAAATGTAGGTACGCATAGATATAGGTAGGTAATAATTAATATAATATACTTTGTATAGGTATAGTATAATAGAATGAATGTAATGTAAGGATAGTAGGTATGTATTATGAAGGGACATAGATTGTCTATGTAATTTTCTTGGGAGTGCACTGCACCAGCGCTCTTTAGGACGAGCCACCTCTGATTCAGTTCATTATTGCTAAAATCTCAGATAAAATATTTTTTTCTAAAAATGAATCCTAGCTAGATCAATAAATTGTTCTCCCCAAAACTCCCTGCATA
This sequence comes from Pyrgus malvae, assembly GCA_911387765.1. Taxonomy (NCBI): domain Eukaryota; kingdom Metazoa; phylum Arthropoda; class Insecta; order Lepidoptera; family Hesperiidae; genus Pyrgus; species Pyrgus malvae. The sequence goes on along the minus strand of OU426965.1, from coordinate 22,883,415 downwards.
CCTAATGTCATGTAAATCATTGCGGCAATTTCCAAGATTGTAAAATTATTTTCTGATAAACTTGTACAGTGGTCCCACTAAAATTGCAATAATTTAATCAAGGTTTTATAAAGATTATAAAATTCATAGTATTAATGACAGAAGGTATTTTATTTTCATTTTTTACCATTATAACATTAAAGATACAGACAATCTTGAATGTGCAAAATGTGTGCCCACTTCCATTAAGGGCTGGACAGCCTTGGTTTAAAGGTATTAGATTAGAGTGTGCGGTAATGTAAATGTTTAATGTGGATGCAGATGGTGCAAGTGCCCGGGCTACACGACGGGCGCGCACTACGCGGAGCTGCTGGCGGCGGGCGCGCTGCTGGCGGGCGCGCTGCACCACGCGCGCCGCCTGCTGCCCGCGCGCGCCGCGCCGCTGCGCCTCTCGCGCCGCCAGCTGCGCCTGCTGGGGCTCTCCTGTGCCGACCTCGGTCTGCACCCCTACTTTATACCTAATCTTTGGAGACCTCCGGCGTGCCAATGGTCATCCAAGGCGACCAACAGGGGACTTCTGGAGTTATGAGGTGTGAGATTTGGAGGTTGAACAGTCCAGCCAGTGGCCCTGGGAAATTTGATGGTGAGGCCAAATGCTACCCTCCCCAGATGAGCCAATTTGGGACATCACACATGAAGGACACCAGTGCGTTCTTTTAGAAATTTCAGAGCTCTCCTTAATAAGAGCCGAGTGTCTTAGTGGTACAAATTCCACATAACCCGGACCCACCAGCCTCTCGCAACCAAAGTTCCTGAGTACCTTTTAAAGCCCATTAGCAATAAATATTGGGAACTCTTGACCAACTGAAATCAAAGCCTTATACCCCAACCCTATTGTATGCCTTACTTTGGTAGTATAATAATATATTTCACAATACCAATAGAGTGTTTCAAAAATCACACAGACTCATCGTTCGTCCTGGCGGAAGACAGCGTCAAGAGTGGAGATAGCATCGTAACATCTGCCATATCCGATGCAGAGCTATCTCTGTCGCTGCCGGCCGCGTGGCGCTCGCCGTCCAGAGCCAGCTCCCACTCGCCGCAGAGCTCGCACTCCCCCCACTCGCCGCACTCGCCGCACTCGCCGGGCAGCCCTCCCCGCGGCTCGCCCCCCCCAGCTGCGCCACGCTCGGAGCCGGCCACGCGGGACTGCTTCTTCTCGGATCGACGCTCACTTGCAGATTATCTCAAGTTAGTGCCCTAAAAGGAGCAACCGTTCATATTTTTAGAAATAAGAATGTTAATTTTAAAGCTTGCAAAAGGTAAAAGACCCTGATTTTTTTAAGAAAATGAGGCAAGCAGAACAGGGGAAAGCCCTTCAGATAAGACAGTCTTTGTGAACAATGGAAACAGTGTAAAATAAAGTGAACTATCTATTTGGTTTTTCTTAAGAATAATTTTAATGATAATGGCTTATCTTATCGGTACGAGTACATCATATTCTTTGATGCCTGCCAGTGATCCTCGGACAGCTATTGCAATTAACTATAAATGTTTGCAACAAAAAATGTATGTAATCGTGCAGGCAGTATAAAAAGTGGTTGTTGGACCCTATAAAATAAAGTGAACTATTTTTGACGTGAAAACTTCTTTAGCGGCGTTGTACACTTTTTTGGGATGGGTAAAAAATGTTAAACTCGCGTCAGGTCCACGTGGCTGATCACAAAATTCGTGAGACGGGGTGACAGCTGATGACGGTTCGACTGTTGTAGTGTTATGAATACACTACATGTGAATACTTACATCATTCACGTCCATTTTTTTACTTAATCATAGTTTTAATGAAAATGGCTATCTTACTGGTCCATCATATTATATGATGCCTGCCACTGATCCTCGGACAGCTATTGCAGCAGGCAGTAGGCAGCTGAACGTATGCGACTGTGCAGGCAGTACGAGGAGCGGGCGGGGGGCGCGGAGGGCGCGGGGGGCGCGGAGGGGCGCGGCGGCTGGGCGGCGCTGGCGGCGCGGGCGGCGACGGCGTTGGCGCCGCCCGCCTACCAGCTCTCTGCTCTCGACACTGGTGTGTTCAAAGTTCCATCCATTAAGCTTTTTCTGCCAGGTTTTCATTCATATTAAGGTTGTAGAACTTTCATTGTTCGACTGTGGAAAAGAAATGAAATAGTTTTAACATTCTGGGTAGAGTAGTAATATACATTGTTGTACGGCCATCGTCTGACCGTCACCCGCTTTGAGTGCGCTAAGGCTTATATGGGCTAGGAGAAAAAAGCGGGCGGAAAAAAACTCCAGCCTAGCAAATACACCCGCTGTACCCATTTCTGCCTTGAAGCAATTCTATTGTTTTGGGCAAAAGATGTGGTTGGCCGCTTCTTACATAAGACGACCATCGGCCTCCAGCGAGTAGAGCAACTTCATACAATCTCAGCAAGACTCAGGCATGCTTTACGGTTCTTTGTAGATGTTAATGGGCTGCAGCAACTACTTAAACCTTAACACCACATCTACTCCATCCAAATAAATAAAAAGTGTAACAGTGCAGGCGTAAGTCAGCAGGAAAAATTTAGTTGTGTATGTATTTCAAATGTTGCTTTTACAGAGAGCAATAAATTGGACGAGACGTCCCCGCAAGGTTCACCGCAAGTTTGGTGGCGGCTGCACCTGGACCCGCAGCGCCTCACAGAGTGGAACTTGAACCTGAGATTGGTGAGGCTCCTTGCTTCCTTGGACCTAAATTCAATTTTGGCTGGCCAATCAATCAATACTATAATATTTGCCAATGAGATCATAGTTAATCTGATTTTTAGTATATGTAGCTATGTTGAGCTTAAAGCTCCAATCGTTCAGGGAAGGGAAGTACCAATACTGCAGCCTCATCCACCATGAAAAAATGCCCAGATGTCACTTACGAATACATTCCGTATTGATAAGCTCCTAACCTGTTAATGTTTTCAACTAAGGGCTTGTAAGCCCAAATATTGTGTGTGCCAGTAGTAGATTCAGAGCAGCGGTATAGTATTGATTGTGTGTGTTGCAGTGGATCCACGTGACGATCCTGGAGCGGCTGGTGCGCGAGCTGCGCGAGGGGCGCGAGGTGCGCGGGGGGCGCGGGGCGGCGGCGTGGGGCGCGGGGGGCGCGGGGGCGGCCGGCGCGGGGGGTGCGGGGGGCGCGGGGGGACGCAGCGCCGCGCTGCAGCCCTACCTTGAGCCCTTCGCCGACCAGCGCTACGTCACACAGCGCATCATAGGTACTGTTTACCATCTACCAGTGGCCAAAGCTCAGACCAATAGCAGAGTATATAATATGAAAAATGTTGCAAAAATGGAAAATTTACTGCTTTTCTAAGCTTATATTGCATGCATTATGTTCAAAGTATAATTTTTATGTTTATTTTAGTAAAACCTTTTTTATGGTACCAAATTTGTTCTAAAAGTATTTGCTAAGGTGTTTTATAAAATACTAGCCTTCTCTACTTACTTTCACATTTATAATTTTTTTTATTTAAAAGCAAGGACTTTGTCGCTGGGCGTCCGTATCGTCCCGTTAGGCTACAGATACACAAATACAATTTCTTAACTACGAGTATTTAGCAATGCCATATGTATCTGCTAATGAATAATTTATAATATTAAATAGTAGGATTATAGGCACGCGCCGCCGGCCCCGGCCGGTACCGCCGCAGCCGCTGTCCATGCATTATGAAAATATTCATTTAAATGACATATTGTAAAAGGTCATATTATTATTGATCTATATTAAATGCACAATATATCTAAGGTACATAATAAAGGATTAATGCTGTATTGGTTAAAATCGCTTCGTAAACAAGCCATTATTTCTCGTAAAAAGTAAACAATAAAAAATGGTTATTATGGGTTATCCCTAATAGATAGACATTCTGTGTACTAAGTATCGGGAATTTGTCAATAAAACAAAAAATACAAATTATTCATCTAAATTTATTTTATCGCCTTCAAAGTAGGCCCCATCGCTTGCAATACAACATCTCCACCGCTTCACCCAGTCTTCCATACATTTTTCATAGGCTATTTGCGGTATGGCCTTTAGCTCATTCAGCGAATTTTCTTTTATGGCTTCTATCGACTCAAAACGTTTTCCTCGAAGTGGTAATTTTAACTTGGGAAATAAAAAAAAGTCAGACGGAGCCATATCAGGTGAATACGGTGCTTGGTCGAGAACTTTTGTTGAATTTTTCGCTAAAAACTCTTTCACTATAATGGCTGTATGTGATGGTGCATTATCATGGTGCAGCATCCATGAGTTGTGTTGCCACAAATCTGGACGTTTTCGGCGGATACTCTCACGCAAACGCTTCATGACGCCTAAATAATATTATTTATTCACTGTTTCTCCCTCTTTAAGGAATTCGGAGTGAACCACACCACGGTAGTAAAAAAAAACTGTCAGCTTCACCTTGATTTTGGAGCGACTTTACCGCGGTTTTTTGGGTTTTGGCTCGTTTTCGAGACACCATTCTGAAGACTGTTGGCTTGTTTGCATGTCGTACTCATAAACCCATGTCTCGTCGCCAGTTATTATACGTTTCATAAAGGTCGGATCCGTAGAAGCTCGGGTAACCATGTCTTCAGCGACATGCTTTCGCTGCGCTTTTTGAACAAAATTAAGCTCTTTTGGAACTAGTCGAGCGGCGACGCGTTTCATGCCTAAAATGTCAATGAGAATGTTGTGGACGGACCTAAAAGATATGTTCACCTCACTAGCCAACTCTCTCAGACTCATACGTCGATTTTCGAGCACTAGCTTCTTGATTCTGTCGATGTTTTCTTTGGTCGTAGCGGTTGAAGGTCTACCAGAACGAGGCAAGTCTACTACTACTTCTCGGCCTACTTTAATAGCCTTATACCATTCATAAGCCCTTGTTTTCGATATACACGATTCGCCGTAGGTATTTCGCAACATTTTTAGTGATTCACCACATGAAATATCATTCGAAACACAAAATTTAAGGCACACTCTTTGTTCAACAATATTTTCCATTGTAAAAATCGCCGAGGACTCAAAACTATCACCAACAATGATATTTTAAACTAAAGATAAGTTACGTTCATAGTAATTTACGTTTTAAATCTGTTCCTGTGTTTAAATCATTACCTCCCCAGCAATCCAAAACTGCACACATTTGCAAGTTTTACTGATAAGCAAACCAGAAGATATGAAATAAAACGCAATTGAAAGAGATAGCTATAATTTTAATGGTTGCACTTCAAACGTTTCTTGTGCATAGAGTAACATTTATAGTCGTAGAGTGGACACTTGATTCAAAACTATTCAAAAGTAAGTACATAGATAAGAAATAAAACATCTTATAAAAGTAAATCACATTTATTGAAAATTTTAACAGTGAAATAATTAATAATGAAAGAAAAGAAATAAAATACACATTTTATAACCGACTTCAAAAAAGGAAGAGGTTACTCAATTCGACCGTATATATGCTTTTTTTATGTTTGTTCGCGGATATCTTCGTCGTTTATGAACCGATTTTGATATATTTTTTTTGGTCTAAAGTTTATACTTCCGAGGTGGTCCCATTGTCACCAAGTCAAGATCTGATGATGATCCCAAGGAAATCGAGGGAAACTCTGGTTAGGAGGTGAGAGATAATTCTTTCGAAAAATGACACATATTATTGAAGTAGATTGTACCTATGCTGAACAAACAAATTAAACGTGAATGAAAATGCAGGCCACAGCTGCTACATACTTACTACTTTATAGAATGATGTATTACCTCTATAAATGGAACATCATTTTTTTGAGTAGTGTTCGTCTTTTTTTCGAAACATATTTTTAGTAGTTTTGAAGTGATTGCTACAAATTCTGCTGATTTTTGATGGTATCCAGCCTGATTCGCTTCTTTGTTCACGAACATTTGCTATCCAAACTTGTAGTCTGACCGGATCAGTCGGAAACCTAATTCATTAAAAGAAAAAACAATAATAATCCTAAATTAGCAGTATAATGTATACTTTAATAGTAAAGAAACGAACAAAGTGAAATTATTTTTATGTTGATTACATTAATCCATTACATACAATAGATAGTTATTATAAAAACGAAGTAAACATAAAGAACAACTGAACTTTAACTGTAGGCATTTAAGCTAACATCAATATTTCATTCTGCACTAACTAATCTATGTCGCAGCGCACGCATCCTTATCGCTCTAGCGTCAAAACTAGATCGCTTTCTCTTTCTTCACCTGAACATGGCGTCTTGCGTTAGTTACTAGATAATTTGCAAAAATAATTGAAATATACTAAAATATTCTAAGTTTCTTTGCATATTCACATGTGGTAAGAGATCCCTTGTATTTTGTTTACTTTAGAGTCATAATTGGTACACTTCCGAAACACAAACGATGGCATTTTTTATTTATTTTGGTAAGTACACAGAAACCTACAATGCGGTACGCTTGTGATAGAGCTCAACGCAGACTAATTACAAGACGTCCCAATTGGGACGTATTTGAATCTTCACAGCGCGCGCGCTTATAACATATCTGCTACTTGTTTTATTTAATATCATTGATCACCAACAAAAAGTGTAGTTTAAAACAAATTAAATGACAGATCCCGCTCAAATTTTGCGCGCTTAATCAGTACAGTGCTACCAACATGCAGTAAAAAAATTAGAACGACCTCTTTTACGCGGGTCTTTTTATTGACATATTCCCTATACTTTTTACACAGAGTTGTATACCATCGCAAGCTGCTTTACAATACTGTACAATACATACATACAGACAACGGGAAGCTACTTTGTTTTGTACTATGTAGTGATGGTATTTACTTCCAACCCTGAATCTTACTTTTTTACCGACTTCAAAAAAGGAGGAGGTTACTCAATTCGACCGTATATTATATGCTTTTTTTTATGTTTGTTCGCGGATAACTTCGTCGTTTATGAACCGATTTTGATGATTCTTTTTTGTTCGAAAGCTTATACTTTCCCATAGTCACCAAGTAAAGATCTGATGATGGGATCTCAGGAAAATCGAGAGGAACTCTCAAATTTTATAGGCACACATACCTATTCATTTTTTTATACTTTCTGAACCAAAATTGATATTTGTGCTAGTAACTATCATCTCATGTTGCTGAGCTGGTGTTAGAAGGTACTACGATGGTTAGGAGTTGAGAGAAATTTCTTTCGATAAATGTTTTTTTGTTCAAAAACTTATGCTCCAGAGGTGGTCCAACTGTGAAGTCAAGATCTGATGATGAGATCCGGGGGAAATCGAGGGGAACTCTCAAATTTTAAGGGCACACATATGTGGAAATATTGTCAAGAGCAATTCTTGTATATATCTAAATATATTTTTTGAATCTCGGAAACAGCTCCAAAGATTTTGATGAAATTTAGTACACTGGTTGCGGGGATGATAAATCGATCCACAAATTTTTATTGATAGAAATTGACGTTTTTTTTAATGTTTATGCAGTTAAATATAAAATTACTCTTACTGACATCTATTGGAAAATATTAATAATATTGTGGCGTAGAAAGCCGTCAAATGTTGACCGTCAATCACCTTTCAAACAAATGACAATGTTGATAATTTATGAAAGACCTGTATAAAAATTTCGTCACCGGAATTAAAGCTTTCTTGGTCGAATGGTTACGAAAACCGACTACGGAGCTAGAGACCCGGGTTCAAATCTCATGTTGGCAAGTTGGGTTTTTTATTTTTTGTCATTTATTTTTTAAATTGGGAGATAGGTATTTCAAAAGGCTTTGTTAAGTAACACTAAGTCAATGAATGTTTTGCTTAAAAATGAACCAAGTAAATAAATTGTTTTTATCCGAGCAACGCTCGGGCGTCCAGGTACTGTTCGTAAAAATAAACACGAATTTATGACCTTTTTGGACTTACATAGTTCGAACTGTGTTTCGACAAGGAATGGCCGCAAACTTGCATTCCCCAAGTAGGCTCCGCAAAAAGAGCCACTCTTTTATCGGGATGTTGATCAGAATATAACAAAATCCCGGAAAATGTTCAATCCCTTCCTTTAAAAATATTTTAAAAGAAAGTCACACAAGTCCTGTGCCGCAAGGCTTATTACGATCGTAAGGACTATTGAATTGATAAAAAAGCGCACTCAGAGCAGACAGAACAAAAAAAACGTTCACTAAGAGTTTGTAAAGGAACCATACAGTGAATAAAGAATATTTCATTTCAATACATTTCCATGGAATAACTTCTCCAGTCAGCCAATTAAGGCAAGCCAGAGGTGAGGACTAGGTCCTCTAGGTTATCACTTCGCATGCTGCAGATGAGGAACAGGGGACTTCAGGGAACACTCAGGTCTTTAGTGTTGTTACACACCTACGGCTCATTACAAGCTGCCCTTTATAATATCATCTCCATATAACAAAAAATAATTGGTTGGTTGTCACATTATTATATCAAATTGTTAACTTGCAGAGTTGGCTCAGGGCGGGTGTCTGAGCAACTATAAGTGGAATGGTGGCGGTTCTGACTGGGATGAAAGCAAGCCTACTGATGCTGAAATTGTCTTGCACCTTCTCGCTACATATCTGGATGGACAGGTGGGTGAAATTAAATGAATTGATCTTTTAACATTATGTGCTTGTGTGGTTTTGATAAAAGTGTGATTCATTCTTCATTAAAAAAGACCATACCAGTGAAAGTTTAATGCGCATGGAAAGGTTGCTGTATTTGGGTGGCTTCTTTAGGCTCATAGTTTTGCTCCTTGCCCCGCAGATGCCCATGGCGGGCAACCCGCGGCCGTTCAGCTCGCAGTACCTGAGCGCGGCGCCGGCGCCCCCGCCCCGCGGCCCGCGCGCGCTCGGCCTGCACCGCGTGTCGCTCCGCCCGCCGCACTTCGCGCTCGTGCTGGGCGGCGACACGCTGGAGCTGGCGCGCGGCCGCAACAACCTGCTGCACGCGCTGCTGCTGCTGCTGGCCGCCGCCGCGCGCCGCCGCCCGCCCGCCCTGGCGCGCACGCACCTCGGGCCCGCCGGCCTCAACATGCTCTGGATCATCGGCCGGTGACACCTCTCCCTGGCTTCCTTCCCGCCTTCTTTCCACTAGTTCTAAGTTTAAATATGTGACTGATTAAAATAAAACATTTCGATTGAGATTGCATTCGCCTTTTATTTAAACTTCCTCACTTACGATCTAAGTTTGCTTATTGACAATAATTAGTATTAAATTAACCCTACGAAGTATCACGATCTCGCAAAATACTGGAGCGTCACGTGAAGTCGGTGGGGGCGGTTCGCACGTCGTCGCATAGGTCGCGCGCGTCCCTCGCCTGCTGGCGGAGCGCGGCGAGCAGCGCGTCGATGAAGACGGGCAGCGTGACGTCGCCGCGCGTGTGCAGCGCGCGCGCCAGGAAGGGCAGGCGGCGCAGCGCGCGCCCCGACGCGCCCGCCGCCGCCGCCGCGCGCGCCGCCTCCCACAGCCGCAGCGACGCGCGCGAGCCCTCGCTCTCGGCGAAGCGCGCCGCCTCCAGCACGCGCAGCGCGAACAGCTGCTCCCGCGGCGCCACCACGCCGCGCGCCATCAGCTCCCCGCAGCATCCGCGCAGGATCTCGTACGCGGCGCGCTCCGACGGGGGCCCGACGAGTCGCTTGATGTCCGCGCGATCGACGAATGCGACGTCGATCGCGCCGGTCACGTTTGACGTGGTCAGCACGAGCGCGTTCGGGTGCCGCTTGAGGCGGTCGAGCTGCGTTAGGATCGCGTTGACGGCGCGGATCGAGTCAGACGGCTCGAGGCCGGCCAGTGCGGCGCGACGGGCGTGCGCGAGAGACTCTACCTCGTCGACGAGCACACATGCGAGCAGTCGCCGATCCTCGACGATCTCGCGGATCCGGTCGAACAGCTTCGCGACGAGCTTGCCGCTCTCGGAGAACCACTTGGAGAACAGGCCGTGAGCGTTTATCTCGAGGAGGCGGGCGCGCGGGAAGCGATCGCCGAGCCGCACTGCTAGTTTCTGGGCGAGCGCCCGGCAGAGGCTAGTCTTCCCCGTGCCGGGAGGACCGTGCAAGAGGACCACTCGATTCCATCCGATCACGTTCGGGTCGACTCCACGATCGGCGAATTCGAAGGCGGTTTCCACAAACCGGAGCGTTTCTTCCTTCAATTTCGAGTCATATACGAGGCTCTCCCACAGTCCGTGAAACTCTTCGGCCGGCAGTGACCATACATCTGCCACTGCGAGCTCCTCGCCCGACGAATTATCCGTCATGGTGTCGGTCTCTGCGCCGAATGCGTCCAGGGTGTACACGTGAAATATAAGCTCGCATTCCGTCGTTATCACTTCGGTGTCGTGCTCCACATCGCAGAATGTAATTGACTGCACATGTTCTCGGAGTTCTAAACTTTCTTCTAAATCACTGTTAGTAATAGTAGCACCTGGGGTTAATACAGCAAAGTTTGTTAAATAGCTATGAACTATTTCTTTCACGTAGTCTTTACTGGCACGACTATTCCTTTTTTGCACAACTTCGATATGTAGGGGTATGTTCATTGTAATGTATTTAAATGAAATGTTATTACGAGCAATTAGTAGCACGTCTAAAAATTATTATTATATCGAAAACACGGAAAACGTAAAGAATCAAAATAACTGCCAGAGAATCTGACATTTGCTTGATTTGAATGTTTTTCTTTTTAATTCATATCACGGGATTGGGTAAAAATCCTTTCACCCATTCAATAATTTCATTTCATTTTTAATAATGGCATTGCGAATTCCGTGCATGTTGCCAGCGTCAAGTATAATTTTTGCATCACTTAGTAGTCATAGTCATAGAAAAAATCAGTAAGTCGTCAGATATCAGTCAGTCAGTCTAGTCCGTCAAATTTTCAAGTAATGGCTAATTTACCAGAATTTAGAGTTATTTTAATTCACAACACTCGTGAACTGTCATTAACCTATATCGAACAAAATGCCATCAAAATCCGATCTAACACAATAATACACCAAGAAAGTAATAAATAAAACAAAAGCATAATAATGTCTTTATCGACTTCCCGCCAAAACTCTGGGCCTGGCTGTCAGTTTGTCTCTACGGTAGTATGCTAAGTCTATGGCGATGCCATAATTAAAGAAAAAAAAACGTGACAGGTGTGACAGAGACAGGAGCGAATGAATGAATGAATGAATAATAGTGATATTGATATCGATTGTTGTACTAAAAGAAAGAAAGTAATAAATTAGAATTTTGAAAATACAAGAAGTGTATACTTATAATACAAGAAGTGAATCGTAATATGAATTAAACTGATAGCTATCAAACTTGAGGAGCGACCTGCTCTCTCGACTGAAGTCGCGATGTTTAGATAGAGGCGTGAAAGAGAATGCGATGGTAGTGCAGTAGTGGTGGAAGCAAGGGCGATGGCGGCGGACACTGCAGTGGCGGCGACCCCCGAGGAGACCTTGGAGTCGCTGCTTCGTGAGGTGGAGGCGCTCAAGCAAAAGTTGGAGGAAGAGCGCCAGAAATTGAACGACGTCACCCGTGAGTGCTTCCGCCAACCGCAACACACGCACAAACCTGTATATTTTGCATTATCTTTTCTACTGTGCACCTGTGCTACCTACCTGTTCATGCTATTCTTCGTTTTTTCTTAGGACGGTTTTGGAAAACAATCTTGGCTTGGTTTACAGAGTAAACTCCTTATAACGTTATTCTCTATAAATTCACTATAACAGAAATGAACACAAGTTGGTTTACATTTTAAACCCGCATATTGATAAACTTTTTAGAGATTTTATTCATTCTCTATTACAAAGAAATGTGTTCATATTTAGACAGTAAAGTTAGATACTCTGGAACTTCTGAAGTTGCAAAGAAGTTGCTTTTGTTATTCTTAATTGCCTTGAACACATGCATCATGCATGATGCTTTGTTTTCTTGGAAATGATGGTCACGGTCCTGGGTATCTATTATATTGCCAGTTGTAAACCAATGTTGAAACTGTTAACATGACCAGTAGAAGAAAAGTATTATGTGTTGACAAAAAGGGAAGAACTGAACTATAATTTTAAGAATGAAAACCAGAAGCAGAATATTTAAATCACCATTTAATTCACAAAGCCTTTTATACAATTTAAAAGTAACGATTTAAGGTTTCTAATTAACATTTATACAATCTCAATTAAATAATAAGTATGCACAAATACAGAATTTCAGTACGCAATCAGGCAGAGTTAGGACTCTTGTTCACGTCACAGTTGTTCAACCGCACGGCTTACACACCGTAAAAACGCGAGAGCTTGTACGTGACACTGCAAAACTACTACTAACTACAAAAACAACTATGCATAAGTAAAAAGTAAATAATTAAATAACTGTAACTTGTTTTTTTCATCACCACTTGATTCTTCAAATGTGGGCTGTAAATTAATAAGTATATCTTTCCAGGAATCATATTTCAGCCGTTTATTTTTATAATCATCGAGTCTTATCCCATATTATGGGCCTTTCCTGAATCAATATAATTAATAATTCTTGATTTATGCTCATTTTATAACAAAATTGGGAATCAGCGTACGTAAACCTTCACGAGGGGTGGGCTCGGCGCACACGGCGGCGTCGCCGTGCTGTGGTGCCGCCGTGCACGTCTACAAGCTTCTATAGTGATCCATACAACACTGACAACCGTGCCTACACAAGGCGAATTAACCGTAGATTTTCACGGCGAAAAACCGTGTGTGTACAAGAGTTACTTCCCTTACCACTTTCACAGCACTAATGATCCCCCTTAGAGGAGACCTCGCTTTTATAGGTGTTTTCTTCTACTTCGTCACATTTTTTATTCAACTACAGTTGATTCCTAACAATGGAAATGCTTTGGATTATAATGCAAAATACCATTTAACTTCAGAGGCAAACATCTTTATTACGAAAACAGTATTAGACAACCAAAATGTCATATTAATTATTTTCATGCCCACATAGATCTAACATTACATAACATCTCTCCTACAAGTACAATATCACTTAATTGAATTTCATAACAATATAACATTAACAGCCTATAATGTCTCTCCAATCATCTGGTGGCGGTATAACAACTGAATCACAATCACTATCTCCTTGCTTATCATAATTATGTTGCTGAGGTGCATTACTTTCCTGCTGGCCTAATGGAGTTGATCAACATGTCTTTGATGCTCCGTGCCATTCTCAGCTTTCACTTCATTAACTGCTGGTGGACCAGGCCAATCAACATAGTGTGGTGATTGCGATGGGCGTTATTAACAGTAACTGCTTAAAGCCTGAACAGTGATTGCTCCTTATCCATTCAAACAATTGAAATAGGCATCTCTTCAATAACTGCTTTTTATCGCAACACTCTGAAATTAAATTGAATTCACTCTTATGTAAAAGGCACAGCATAGATGTTTGGTTGACTTCACTCCTCACGCAGAATCCCCTGTTTTACGTTATTCGTTATGACAAGTTAAAACAGCATTTTACATTGACCATCCTACACATTGTTTTGATAACCTGAAGGAGAAAAATTGAGTACTTAATTATATAAAGCCTCTAAAAAAAGGATTACAACAAAACAATTGATAACTTTGTTGAGTGTATGAATGAAACGACTATAGGACGCGAGAGTAAGAGTGTGAATGAAACAGGTATATATTTGGCTTTCGGACAGGGCTCATAGTTTTATTTTGAAAGGCAGAGATTCTTCAAGGTTCAATATTTGATTCACTGAACTATTGACCTTGACACTTGTTCGGTGCAAATATTGACAAAAATTTTGGTATTAATATTATATTTGTATATATTGATAAAATTAAAAGTTTTTTATATGAATAGATTTGTAATTGATTTGTTAATTCCAATCATGCGTGTCACCCATCGAAGCGATGAGGTCATCTACTTAAACTGTCAAAATTCCCCATTTCTTTCCCAGAGCGGTACAATAGGTGTGTTTACGTACAGTTTGGGTAACTTTGAACATTTTTTACATTATTTGTATTATTAAAACTGATTTCTATTTATGACACCTTTATTTTATTGAATGAATAGTGTCAGTTTTATTTCCCGTCGTAATAATCAAAAGTGACATGAACCAAAATCTAATGAGATTTAGATGTAATCGCGTCACGTCTACGACATACTGAAGATAAAAAGCTCGCTGAAAACTGAGTCTGAGGGTGATGAAAATGAAAATTCTTTTGCAAGAAAATGATTTATCAAAATGGTGAAAGAAAGCCCTAGCCAATAAGAAGGGAGTCGTCTCTATATGTATAAGCCTTTGCCAGCCATTATTCTGTGTCATCCTGCTTGTCAATAAAAAAAATGCAGAAGCTCTGTCCGTTTTATTTCTGGTCGTAATAAAGCAGTAACCTCTACTGCTGCGTGGGTTCCTTTTTTGTGTTAATTAAAAAAAGCCAAACCTAATCTAACCAACCGTTTTAAATGACAGGTTCTTTTTGTATTTTATTTGGGGGGATTTGCCTCCCGAAACGACTTTAATTTTTAATGATAATTCTACTATTATTTATAAAACCAATTTTCCTAAAAAAATTACTCGCTCATGTGAAAAATAGTCATTAAACGTTTTATTCTGGCTCTAATTCTGCGCTACTTAACAGGTTACTTTTTGTCTCATTAGTTAGTGATAAACTTTTTTTTATAACTTTAAACTTTGCGTCTCCAACAAACGTGGAAAAGGGAGGGTGGATAAGTATAAAAAACTATATGTTATTTTTTTTAAATATAGCCAGTAACATGACCTGTTCATGAACTGCTTACCCCTTTTTGGTCACTGCTAGGTGGTAAAAACACAAGTTACTTTAATGATTGCTATTCCACTCATACTTTTCATTTTTGGTAATTAACTGATTTTCCTATTGGCAAAGTGGTTAAAAGACAGAAATGCCATTCATAAAGAAAATAACTAATAATCGTAAACTAATTTTATTCAGTAAAATGCAATAATTTTACTTTTGATTCTTATATTTAAGCTGTACTTATATTTTAAACCATATTAGGAACCACTCCTTATTTTGTATAAAAGAAATCATTCTTTCTTCTGTCAGATGTGAATCCATAAAAATTGGTGTAATTCACCAAGACCTTCTTTCCCTCCATAGTATTATCGTGTCAATTTTTATTGCATAGGAAGAACCAATTGTGAACACAGTGTAAATTACAGTGTCATGTGTGGCGGAGCGCCTGGAGCCCATCAGCGTGCCCAACCTCAAGCTGCGGCGCGTGCTCAAGGGCCACCAGGCCAAGGTGCTCTGCTCCGACTGGTCGCCTGACAAGCGCCACATTGTCTCCTCTTCACAGGTAGTTACTATTGTTTCACTTACTATTTAGATGGTGTTATATGATACTTTGCAAAATGCTGTTGTTACATAATTTAAAATAACTTTGCAATCAATAGGTATGATTGTGTATATATTGTTTAATAATAATACAGCTGGCATATGAATTAAGTAAAAGTATTTAGTGGATTAGCAAGATGTAGAAGAACTAATATAAATAAACCCATTTCTCAACTAATACTCCTAAGTTTAACTGTGATTGTAGTATTTAGTTTAAATTTATTCCTTGTATTTCAACTATAATTTTTTTTTGTAGGTGGTAGAGCTTTAATGGTTCGACAGATAAAGTACCACCGCTGCACCCGCTTCTGTAGTGAAACAATTCTATTGGGTACAAAGGTGCAGTTGCCGGCCAGAAAATGAGGCGACCATCAGCCTTCGCAGTAGCAGCGAAACTGCATATGAGCATAAGCAAGACTTAGGCTTGTTTATGCTCGTGTGTAGAGGTCTAGGGGCTGCAACGACCATGTACCATGACCAGGTGGCTTGCATGGCTACAACCCTGTGTGATGCAAGCCAACACCTGATGTGTGTTCTCCTGACCTTAGTGAAGAACTACTTGACAAGCTGGATCGTCTTCTCAACAGCTGTATCCGATTCATCTTTTGTCTTCGCAAATACGATCATGTTTCTTCTTTCCGTGCTCAGCTTAAATGGCTTCCGATTCGCCAGCGAAGACATGTAAGGATACTGCTATCACTCTTCTCCATCCTCTTTGATGACCTTTCACCCAGCTACCTAAAAAGGAAGTTTCAGTTTCTTCGGGATACTCACGATCGTCAACTGCGTTCTACTGCCACTCTATCACTTTCTATCCCTCTTTACCGTTCAGGTTTTATTTCGCACTCCTTCGCTGTCCAAGCCTCTCGACTTTGGAACACGTTGCCCGATGACATTAGAAAACACTCCAGCAAGCACACCTTTAAACGCAAAATTGTTGCGCACTACTCTTCCGTCTTAGGCTATGTCTAGTCTGAGGTTCTGCTTTTATGATATAATCATCATCTTTGTATATATTTATGTATTATATATATATATATATTTTTTTTTTTTATTGTACTTTATAAATGTATTATTATTATTTATATATTTTTTTTACATTAGTATCTGTTACGTTCGCTATCACTCTTCTTTCTGTCGTTACAGCTGCTTTTTTTCCCCTTCTGTCACCGCCTTCATCGATCTCCCACTACCTTAAGGTTGACTGGTAGAGAATGCTTTGAGCATTAAGTCCGCCTTCTGTCCAATACTTTTGTATGGCGTAAAGTTTAAATAAATAAATAAACCCTTTTTGCATCCCACTGCTGGGCACGGGTCTCCCCATTACTGGGGAGGCCTGGAGCTTACTCCACCACGCTGCTCCAATGCGGGTTGGTAGAGGGTGGCTTGCATATTAGTCGGTTGGCTGCAACCCTTTTTGCGTCCCACTGCTGGGCACGGGTCTCTCCCACTTATTGGGGAAGCCTGGAGCTTACTCCACCACGCTGCTCCAATGCGGGTTGGTGGAGATGCGGGTTAGTGGCCAACCCGCTGTCGGATGTTTTCAAACCGCCCCTAAGGCCTCCGACAAGGTTTGACGACTGTTATCTATCGACAACAACCGGGACCGACGGCTTAACGTGCCCTCCGAAGCACGGAAACGCGCATGAAATTTTTTTTTTTGCCACTAGCGGTCACCCATCTCACACCCGACCGCGCCCGTTTGGCTCAGCTGCATAGATCGCTTGCGTTCTACGCTAGCCGCCAGGCCATGCGCGCTTCAGATTCATTAGTCGGTTACTCCATTAAAATAAAATAAAAAATTGGAATTATGTTCCCACTAATTCAAAGAGAAAATACAGTTGAACTACTAGGAATTCCCATTAGTTCTTAGCTGGTGAAATTGGTGGGAATGGCCCCTTTTTATACAATACACTGCGACTGACTCTAGTTTTATTACCGACTTCTAAAAGGAGGAGGTACTGTATTCGGCTGTATGTTTTTTTTTTTTTTTATATATGTTCACCGATTACTCCGCCGTTTGTGGACCGATTTTCAAAATTCTTTTTTTGTTCGAATGCTTATACTCCCGAGGTGGTCCCATTGTCACCAAATCAGGATCTGATGATGGGATCCCAGGGAAATCGAGGGGAACTCTCAAATTTTATAGGCACACACATTGATTTTCTTATACTTTCTGAAGCATAAGAGATATTTGTGCATAGTAATCATCATCTCATGTTGCTGAGCTGATGATGGAAGGTACTGCAACAGTGAGGAGTTGAAAGCAAATTCTTTCAATAAATAGTTTTTTATTCCAAATCTTACATTCCTGAGGTGTTCCAACTGTCACCAAGTCAAAGTCTGATGAGGGGATCCCAGAGAAATCGAAGGGAACAATCAAATTTTATAGCACAACAAATGATTTTCATATTTTTACTAAAGCAAAACAGGCATTTTTGTATAATTATCATCATAGCATGTTGCTGAGCTGATGATGGAAGGTACTACGAAGGTTAGGAGTTGAGAGCAAATTCTTTCAATAAATGGTTTTTTGTTCGAAATCTTACATTTCTGAGGTAGTCCAACTGTCACCAAGTCAAAGTCTGATGATGGTATCCCAGAGAAATCGAAGGGAACATTCAAATTTTATAGCACAACAAATGATTTTCATATGTTTACTAAATCAAAACAGGTATTTGTGTGTAATTATCATCATATCATGTTGCTGAGCTGATGATGGAAGGTACTATGACGGTTAGGAGTTGAGAGCAAATTCTTTCAATAAATGGTTTTTTGTTGGAAATCTTACATTTCCGAGGTGGTCCAACTGTCACCATGGCAAAATCTGATGATGTGATACTAGGGAAATCGAGGGAAACACTGAAACTTAATAGGCACACACATTCTTTAAGTCATATTTTTTAACATAATACAAATATTTGTGTCCGGTAATTATCACCTCATGTTGCTAAGCTGATGATTGAAGGTACAACTCCTCAACGGTTAGGAGCTGAGAGCAAATTCTTTCATTAATTTATACGTTCAGGTGGACTTATAGTAGTATTCTTTCAGGGTAAAAGATGGCTATTAGATAAACATGATTATAAAAGGTATCTCTTTAACGTTTAGAAATTAACTGAATAAAATTCCAATTATGCTTATACATATGTGCAGAATTATTAAAATTACTAAAAAGAGTGAAATAAATTAAGTTTTTAACAAAAAAATAGAACCGACTTCAAACGGTAATAAATTAAGTTTTTAACAAAAAAATAGAACCGACTTCAAACGGTAAAAAATAAAATTGTTCAGTACCTACTTCTTCTTGCTTATGGTAATGACTCTTAAAACTATTTCTGGAGTCGGGCCCTTAGTAAATGTCGTACCATTCGTTCTAAATTGGCACCGACAGTACAGACAGTGGGACAGTACCTACTTCTTCTTGCTTATGGTAATGACTGTTAAAACTATATTGGAGTCGGTGCCCATTCAGAACGAAAGGTACACTATATTTACTAAGACAGGACATTTCACTAAGGGCCCGACTTCAAAAATAGTATTAAGAGTCATTACCATAAGCAAGAAGAAGTAGGTACTGAACAATTTTATTTTTTACCGTTTGAAGTCGGTTCTATTTTTTTGTTAAAAACTTAATTTATTTCACTCTTTTTAGTAATTTTAATAATTATGTATGTATTAGCATAATTGGAAAAATTTTCACTTAACTTCTAAACTTTAAACAGATTTACCTTTTATAAACATGTTTATCTAATAGCCATCTAAAAGTCTGAAAGACATACTATCAGTCCACCTGAACGTATAAATTAAAGAAAGAATTTGCTCTCAGCTCCTAAACGTTGAGGAGTTGTACCTTCAATCGTCAGTTAAGCAACAGCAGGTGATAATTACCAGACATAAATATTTGTATTATGTTAAAAATATGACTAAAAGCATGTGTGTGTCTATTAAGTTTCAGTGTTTCCCTCGATTTCCCTAATATCACATCATCAGATTTTGACATGGTGACAGTTGGACCACCTCAGGAATGTAAGATTTCGAACAAAAAACCATTTATTGAAAGAATTTGCTCTCAACTCCTAACCGTCGTAGTACCTTCCATCATCAGTTCAGCAACATGATATGACGATAATTATACACAAATGTCTGTTTTGCTTTGTAAAAATATGAAAATCATTTGTTGTGCTATAAAATTTGAATGTTCCCTTCGATTTCTCTGGGATCCCCTCATCAGACTTTGACTTGGTGACAGTTGGACCATCTCGGGAATGTAAGATTTCGAATAAAAAACTATTTATTGAAAGAATTTGCTCTCAACTCCTCACTGTCGCAGTACCTTCCATCATCAGCTCAGCAACATGAGATGATGATTTCTATGCGTAAATATCTCTTATGCTTCAGAAACTATAAGAAAATCAATGTGTGTGCCTATAAAATTTGAGAGTTCCCCTCGATTTCCCTGGGATCCCATCATCAGATCCTGATTTGGTGACAATGGGACCACCTCGGGAGTATAAGCATACGAACAAAAAAAGAATTTTGAAAATCGGTCCACAAACGGCGGAGTAATCGGTGAACATATATAAAAAAAAAAAAAAATACATACAGCCGAATACAGTACCTCCTTCTTTTGGAAGTCGGTAAAAAATAAAATTGTTCAGTACTTACTTCTTGCTTATGGTAATGACTCTTAAAACTATTTTTGAAGTCGGGCCCTTAGTAAAATGTCCTGTCTTAGTAAATATTGTGTACCTTTCGTTCTGAATGGGCACCGACTCCAATATAGTTTTAACAGTCATTACCATAATCAAGAAGAAGTAGGTACTGTCCCACTGTCTGTACTGTCGGTGCCCATTTAGAATGAATGGTACGACATTTTAGTAAGGGCCCGACTCCAAAAATAGTTTTAAGAGTCATTACCATAAGCAAGAAGTAGGTACTGAACAATTTTATTTTTTACCGTTTGAAGTCGGTTCTATTTTTTTGTTAAAAACTAAATTTTAATAAGAATAATAATAACTAATAATAATAAATAATAAGTCGACGGCTTCCGCGATACTTGCGGAACATGACCCTCTTTGGCCACATCTCCTCCTTCATGAATGTATTCAGAAGGTCAGTCGGAACGCGCACCACAAACGAACTTAAGTTCACAGCATTGCGCGATTCTAGCTTCTCAACCCACACAGTATACTTTGTCTTCGCCTTCACGTACTCCACGACATCGGAGATCTTCGTGGCGAAGTGCAGACGCGACACGTACTCGGTAGATGTGAAATGAAATGAAAATATGAAATGAAATGAAAATATTTTATTTGCACAAATATGGGTGAAAAAGGTTTTACAAAATATTTAGAGCTCCATATTTACCCCTTAGGGTGTACAAATTTTATTATATTAAATTAAATAATTATTTTAATGACTTAACATAATGTAAACATAAATTCTTAAAATAACTATTACAGAAGGGTACATAAGAAACATTAAAGTAGTTTTAATAATAATAATAATAATAATAATTCCTTTATTTCAGGCATCGAGGCCCATACAATAAATACCTTACAGACTAACATACATACTAATTATAACTTAAAACTACGTCACACTTTTTGCGGCGATGTGAGCGCGGGTCCGGTGACTTCTGGCGGTCGCCGGCGTCCATAATATTTTCTGAACACGACCCCCTTTGGCCACAACTTCTCGTCCAGGAAGGTACCGAGAAATTCCGTTGGGACGCGCACCACAAATGAACTAAAGTTCACTGCGTTGCGTGACTCCAACTTCTCAACGCTTAGTGCGAATTTCGTTTTCACCTTCAGGTACTCCACGATATCGGAGGCCTTCGTGGTGAAGTGAAGACGAGAGACGTAGATGTACGTCGCTGGGATGGCGGGACGCAGCAGACTGTTGTGTCCAGACGGTGCAGTGCCGCATTGGTTGCGACAGGGAGGCTTCCTCTTCTTCCGCTCCACCTTGATGAAGCCATCCTTGTCGGCCTGCCCCTTAGGCACTGCACTTCGAGCGGGTTCGTTGCGACTCTTTCGGCTCCCACTCTCTGTACTTGATTTCGTCCGCTTTTCGGGTTGCTGGCGGGCGGCAGCTGCGGCGTAGTCACGTTGAGGAGTCAACGTGACTTTCACAGGCGACACCTCCGCGGGGGGAGGTAGCGGGCGGGTAGCGGCTACGACACCGCTATCACGTGCGGGAACAGCGGCCGGTGACGCGTCAAGTTTCGCTGAGTCGACGCTTGACGGCGAAGCGATGCATGCCCCGCGACGCGTGTTGATGTTAATGGCCTCTGGTGACCCACTTAGAGCCAAAGTATTTCTCAATGACTCAACTTCAGCTCGTAGGTCACAGATGGTGTTTTGAGAGGCCTCCAACCTCAACACCACTTCCGCCAGGCTCGCTTTCAGAGTAGTTATGTCCTTCAGCAACCTGGTGACATCGACGTGGTCGAACGTGACGGGTGGCAACTTTTTCAAGTTCCTCGCCACAAAGGACGGCACGTCATCGGGATCCGTCATCTTCAATAAGTAGATGATATCCTGAAGGCTTCTTTCACCCTTTTCATCCCTCCTACGGGACGGCATCGCAATTTTACAGTTTTAATTAATTAGACTTAAACCCAATTTTGTGCTTTTATAATTATTTATTTTATTTGAACCATACGGGGTTCGCCGTCATCAGTTTTGGGCACCCACCAGGATGGGTTTTGTACACTGAGAGGAAAAAAAGCTGGTGAAAAAAAAACCTCCCAGGTTTTTATGCCGCGGACAAAATTATTTATTAGTCATTTTATTTTATTTGTTATTTTATTTTCTTATATTTTATTAATTTATTTATTTATCGTTAATAAACTCAGTGACCGAATAGTACGCTTTTTTAATTAGATGTGTTTTGAGTTCTCTTTTAAATTCGTTATAACTTTTGGTTTTAAGAAAGTCTGGTAAATTATTATATATTTTTGGCCCCATGCAAAAGACGCTATTGTGATATTGTTTAGTTTTAGAGGCTATTGCGCATAGTTTATTTTTATGTCTTTTTGAGTTTAACGTGTTGTATTTAGAAATGTCGTTTTTGACCATTACACATATTTCATAGATATATAACGAAGGGAGCGTCAATATATTTAAACTTTGGTAGTGTGGCTTGCATGTGTCTGTCTGTCGTAGTTGACACATTGACGGAATACATTTTTTTTGCGCTTTAAAAACTGTTTCAATACCCGTTGCATTACCCCAAAATACAAGACCATACCTAAGAGTTGCACCAACATACGCATGATACGCACTTAATACCGCTGATTTATTTACTATTTTTGACAATTTGTAAAGAGCGAAAGAGAATTTGTTAAGTTTTTTACATACATGTTCCATGTGTAGTCTCCATGTGAGCTTATTATCAATATACAAGCCTAAAAATTTTATATTTTCTGTTTCACATATGGTTTTACCTCTATAATTGATATTTACAGATCTCCCATAAGATATACGATTTTTAAATGTCATTATATTTGTATTTTCAAGGTTTATTTTAAGATTATTGTTATTTAACCAATCTACTAATAATTCAAGGGCATTATTTATATTCGTTTCATATGTACTTGGATTATCATTTGGAAATATAACTGTACTGTCATCAGCAAAGAGAACCATTGGTTGCTCAATGACTTTTGGAAAATCATTAATATATATTAAAAAAAGCAACGGACCGAGGATACTTCCTTGAGGTACCCCGTATACTACATCCCTGGGTTGAGATAAGTACTTTTCCTCCGTTTTTGTTTCATTGTCAACTCGTTTAATTTCAGTTATTTGTTTTCTGTTACTTAAATAAGATTTTATCCATTGTGAAGCATTATCTCTAACGCCGTATTTCTCTAATTTGTCTATTAATAGCGCATAATCTACAAAGTCAAATGCCCTAGTCATATCCATATACAGAGCTGAGATTTGTTTTTTCTTATCTAACGTAGACATGACCTGTTCCAAAAATTTATATATAGCTAAATTAATAGATTTATTTTTGCGAAAACCTACTTGTTCGTCAGCTAGAATTGAAAATTTTTCGATATATGAATATAAGTTATTATAGAGAATTTTCTCAAATACTTTAGAAAAAATTGGTACAAGTGCTATAGGTCTATATGTCGCCATATCTTGTTCATTTGGCTTTTTAAGAACTGGTTTAATGATAGTTACTTTTAATCTATCAGGAAATATACCAGTCTCAATACTCAAATTAATAATATAGGTCAATACGGGTGCAATTATATGATGTACCTGTTTTACTATTTTTGTGCATATCTCATCGTAACCTGTGCTATTTGTGTTTTTTAGACCCTTTATTACTTTAATTATTTCGTCGCTTGTTGTAGGCCGAAGGAAAAACGAGTTAGAATATTTATAGTTAATATTATATTTGTTTGTTCGAATATTACTGTCACTCAGTTCTTCAACTTGTTTTAAAAAGAAATTATTAAACTCCTTTGCGATGGTTTCTGGATCTGTTTCGATGTAGTTGCCTATTTTTATTTTATTAATAGTTTTCTTAGGAATATTGCTAGTATTATTATTGATAATTTTCCATGTCGCCCTTGTTTTATTTTGTGCGTTTTTAATAAAATAGTCATTTTGGGATTTTTGAGTTAACTTGATAATAGCCTTTAATTTTTTTGAATACGCAGTAAACTTATTTTTTGCTAGTTGGTCGCGGGATTTCCTATATTCCCATAATAGACTTCTTTTAATCTTAGAACACTTTCTTATACCTTTAGAGAGCCATCTAGGGCGCTTTAAAAACATAAATTGTAAAATAATACAAATAATTCGTGAAATATCTTAAAAGCATCATTGGTATCACTACATGTATATACTTCTTGAAATTTCAAACTTTCAAACAAATGTGTGTGATTGTGATTATAAAACATAGTTGGTATTTTGGGGCAACTTCTAAATGGATGACACAATGTTCCAGGATGGCAAGGTGATAGTGTGGGACGCGTTCACGGCCACGAAGGAGCACAGCATCGCCATGCCGAGCACGTGGGTGATGGCGTGCGCGTACGCGCCCAGCGGCGCGCTGGTGGCGGCGGGCGGGCTGGACAACAAGGTGACCGTGTTCCCGCTCGGCGACGAGGAGCCCGCCGCGCGCAAGCGCACCGTGGCCACGCACACCTCCTACATGTCGTGCTGCCTGTTCCCCAACACGGACCGGCAGATCCTCACGGGCAGCGGCGACGGCACCTGCGCGCTGTGGGACGTCGAGTCGGGCCAGCTGCTGCAGAGCTTCCAGGCGCACGCGGCCGACGTCATGGCGCTCGACCTGGCGCCGTCCGAGCTCGGCGACACCTTCGTGTCCGGCGGCTGCGACCGCGCCGTGCTCGTGTGGGACATGCGCTCCGGCCACGCCGTGCAGGCGTTCGACGCGCACCTGTCGGACGTGAACAGCGTCAAGTTCCACCCGTCCGGCGACTCGGTCGCGTCCGGCTCCGACGACTCGTGCTGCCGGCTGTTCGACCTGCGCGCCGACCGCGAGATCGCGCGCTACTCCAAGGACAGCATCATCTTCGGCGTGAACGCGGTGGACTGGTCGGTGAGCGGGCGGCTGCTGTTCGCGGGCTACAGCGACTACACGGCGTGCGCGTGGGACGCGCTGCGCGGCGCGCGCCTGTGCCAGCTCACCGGCCACGAGCACCGCGTCACGCGCCTGCAGGTGGCGCCCGACGGCACCGCGCTCGCCACCGCCTCCTGGGACGCCACCGTGCGCATCTGGGCCTAGCGCCTCCACCTGTGCCAGCTCACCGGCCACGAGCACCGCGTCACGCGCCTGCAGGTGGTGCCCGACGGCACCGCGCTCGCCACCGCCTCCTGGGACGCCACCGTGCGCATCTGGGCCTAGCGCCTCCACCTGTGCCAGCTCACCGGCCACGAGCACCGCGTCACGCGCCTGCAGGTGGCGCCCGACGGCACCGCGCTCGCCACCGCCTCCTGGGACGCCACCGTGCGCATCTGGGCCTAGCGCCTCCACCTGTGCCAGCTCACCGGCCACGAGCACCGCGTCACGCGCCTGCAGGTGGCGCCCGACGGCACCGCGCTCGCCACCGCCTCCTGGGACGCCACCGTGCGCATCTGGGCCTAGCGCCTCCACCTGTGCCAGCTCACCGGCCACGAGCACCGCGTCACGCGCCTGCAGGTGGCGCCCGACGGCACCGCGCTCGCCACCGCCTCCTGGGACGCCACCGTGCGCATCTGGGCCTAGCGCCTCCACCTGTGCCAGCTCACCGGCCACGAGCACCGCGTCACGCGCCTGCAGGTGGCGCCCGACGGCACCGCGCTCGCCACCGCCTCCTGGGACGCCACCGTGCGCATCTGGGCCTAGCGCCTCCACCTGTGCCAGCTCACCGGCCACGAGCACCGCGTCACGCGCCTGCAGGTGGCGCCCGACGGCACCGCGCTCGCCACCGCCTCCTGGGACGCCACCGTGCGCATCTGGGCCTAGCGCCTCCACCTGTGCCAGCTCACCGGCCACGAGCACCGCGTCACGCGCCTGCAGGTGGCGCCCGACGGCACCGCGCTCGCCACCGCCTCCTGGGACGCCACCGTGCGCATCTGGGCCTAGCGCCTCCACCTGTGCCAGCTCACCGGCCACGAGCACCGCGTCACGCGCCTGCAGGTGGCGCCCGACGGCACCGCGCTCGCCACCGCCTCCTGGGACGCCACCGTGCGCATCTGGGCCTAGCGCCTTCCCCTTCCCCCTTCCCCGCGCTCGTGCTCCAACCTGTTTACCTGGAAGTCATTTTATTTAACACAACATTGTACGTCCGCGTCAGTATCACGTTTGTTTGTACAAGTGAATTCGTGAGTTGCTAGTTGAGCGAGGGAAAGGAAAGTTTTGAATTATTTGGTTCATTCCGTCGGTAAGTTTTAGAATCTCCACGCGTGAGAGGTGCGGCCGTAGCGCTGTTAGCTTTTATTTTTTTTTTAAATTAATGGACAAGAGGCATGCAGTATAGTCTCTATTGAAGTAGATGCCTCTTTCTATAATTTAATGTTGTTATTTCATTTTATTATTTTTTACAAAGAAATAACTGTTATTTTTTTTAATGTAGGAAATAAAATAGAGTATTTACTGGCAATAACATAAAATGTGACTATCTTGATCTTACTAATAATCTAAAAGAACTTGAGAATTTGTATATTAATGTGTTTAGAGGTTTGCTGTCACTCCACAAGTGCAGCATTTAAATAAATGAACTTTTCTGCATGTGCATTCAGAGTAAGCCATAAAGTGTTTTTCATTCAGAATGCGCATAGAGTTTTAAACGGAAGTCGTTATATTTCGAGTAGTAAATTCGACTGTGTTTTGAGAATTGTCCAAAAGAGGCTTGTAATGTAGCCAAGAAGAGTGAGCTTGTTATTCTGTAGAGAGGGTGACGATGAGCAGTCAGTACCGTGACCAATTCCAACTGTGGTCTCTAAACCATTTGAAGAGTTACTGTTATCTGTGGTTTTATGACTTAAGTGTAGCAGATTTGGTTAGGTTATATGATATGTTTCCAATTCTAAGGTGACTTTATTCTGATAAAAATTAAATCTATATAGGTACAGTAAAAATATATTATTATTTCTGATATTAATTTAAAAAAAGGTCCTTGACCAAAAAATGGATATCATATATATATATATATATAATGATACTATAGTATCCTATTCTATATTAACATTATTCTTCAAAGAATAAAAGACTTAATTGCGTTTCCTGTGAAAGGAAGGAAACAACATTTAAAGCCCTTATTCCAGGATTTATAACTAAAATTATATT
Organism: Pyrgus malvae; assembly: GCA_911387765.1. NCBI lineage: Eukaryota > Metazoa > Arthropoda > Insecta > Lepidoptera > Hesperiidae > Pyrgus > Pyrgus malvae. The sequence continues at coordinate 22,856,221 of OU426965.1, read as the reverse complement.
ATTTGAATTCACAAAATAATCAATGCGTGTCAATAAATGTTTAACGAATGACAGAGTACGTCTGTCAGAGTTATTTTTCCTTTACATCTCCCCTCCTAGGAGGAAACAATTTCATGTCATTATTGCATGTAATTGTTTACTAGCTAATACTGGAGTCAGTTTAGATATGTGATAGAAATTTGATTCTTCCTTCTTGTATCCAGCATCCACTTCATACATAGAATTTGAAATTTTTCTCATTATTTTGAATGGACCCATCTTCAACTCATCCATTTTTTTTCTATTAAGTCTATTGCCATTTTCAACATAAACCATATCACCCAATTTTAACCGTAATTCTTTTCTATGTTGGTCAAAAATTTTTTTGTTGTAATTGTGAGATTTTATTGTATTCTTAAATGCTAATTTTCTATCCCTTTTTAGATTTTCTTCTGTACATTTTTTTTTCAATTCATGTGGCAAAATATTTACATTTTCGCCTTCTAAAAGATATTTTGGTGCAAACTTAGTGATAGTATGTTCGGTTTCATTATACTTTTCTATACATTTGTGTGCAATAGTTGTCCACGCCGTTTTCTTGTCACTTTCATTTATTTTACATCTGATCCTGTTAACAATAGTTTGATTTAACCTTTCATTAAGACCATTAGAAAACGGTGCATCAACAGCAGTGAAAACTAACTTTATATTTTTCTTCTTTAAAAAATCTTTGAATTCCTTTGAATTTATTCCTGGATATTGGTCTGTTAATATCACATGAATATCATAGCTTTGAATTACCTTGCTCACTAGTTTAATAAAATCAGCGGCATTTTGATTTCTTGATGTTATTATGTACGCAAATCGTGTAAAATGATCAACTAAAAGATGTAAATATTTCTTTGTGGATCTTGTTCCTCCAAAGCCGCCAATAGTATCAATTGAAACAATTTCAAATGGGCGTGTCGCTGGACCTAAGTGTGACATTAACCCGAATTTTGTCTTTCTCCTCGATTTGTTTTTTATGCAAATTTCACATTCATCGCAAATTTGTTTAATATTAGCAATGATATTTTTGGCTGTGTAAAATGGTGTTATTTTATTTATCATCTGTGTTCTCCCGATATGACAATAAGTAATGTGAACATTCTTAATTAAACTTTTGCTAAATTCTTCCGTTAGAATTATTTTTTTCTTTTCTTTCCTCCTTTTATAGTATATTTCATTGTCATAAAGAAATTGGTTTGTTCCATTCTGTATATCAAAATTTTTGCGTTGGTCATTTTTTATATCTATTAAGTTAATTAAATTTACTACTTTTAAAAAATCGTCAGTATTGTCATAAATTTCGAATTAATTAGTGACACATTGGAACCGGAGTCATAAATTCCAGATACTTTTAAAGTGTCATTTAATAGTAACTCTATTTTTATTAATGGTGGCACATCTAGTTTTTTGGATTCTTTTCATTTAGTTCTATTTCCAATTCAGAGTTATTTATAGTTCTTAAAAATGATTTTGGATTTCCTCTTTTAAACCAACAGTTCTCCTCAGGATGATAACGTTTTCCTTTTTTTTCTTTCCAGCAGATTTGGCATGGTTTTTGTTCTTGGTTTGTTTCGGATTTAGTTTCAGTTGACATTTTATAATATACTCTATCCTTTTTTCTTGCAACCAAATGTTCTAATTTCCCTAATTCATTGCAGAGATCTTTAGTTTCTTGTAAAGTTTCTCTGTCAATTTTATCTGCTACGTAATTAGGTAAGCCAAACACTATGAGATCTATAAGAGTTCCGACATCAATTGATTTTCTTACTTCTAATATTATTTTTTCTTTTTTTAGAGCATATTCTAGTAATGAGCCTGTTTGATATTTAAACCCAAGAGCATTTCTTATGGGTGTCCATCCTTTATTTGCAAACGTTTCACAAAAATTATCTACCCACTTTTTCCAATCCGATTCTACTGAAAATTTCATCAGCATACAACGATACCAGTCAACACTTGATAGTTCCAAAAAGTTTTTTAAAATTTCAATTTTCTTCCTATCTTCATAAATTTCAAAACGTTCACATTCTTTATCAAAATATTTTATCCATTGTTTAGCATTTGAATTTCTTCCCGTGAATTTCTCAATCATGAAATCTTTAGCAATTTGTTCTAAATTTTGTGTTTCAGATTTTTTTTCTTTTCTTTCAAGTAACTTCTCTAATAGTTTTTCCAAGTTTCGATTTGAGACACCTGATATTGATTCATCATTACTTGTCTTTTCAGAAATTTCTTCTAAATAAAAGTCGTTAAACTGCACATTTTGTTCTTCATCTAAATATATTTTTGATATTTCATCTGTCAAAGTAATCCATATTTTCCTCGTCTGATATCTTTTATGCAACGATTTTCTTATTTTTGTGTAATTTTGTGTACTTACAATTGCTGGATGTAAACTTACAGGTTGATATTCGAGTGGTATTTCATAAATTTGCCCATTAGGGATGGCTATTGACGTAATGCAAATCACATTTGTTTTTCCGTCTGTAGATTGTTTTACTGCAAAGTCGAACCTCAATTTCTCCATCTTGTTGAAATAATTGCAGAAAATGTTGTTTTATAATGATACTATAGTATCCTATTCTATATTAACATTATTCTTCAAAGAATAAAAGACTTAATTGCGTTTCCTGTGAAAGGAAGGAAACAACATTTAAAGCCCTTATTCCAGGATTTATAACTAAAATTATATTATTTGAATTCACAAAATAATCAATGCGTGTCAATAAATGTTTAACGAATGACAGAGTACGTCTGTCAGAGTTATTTTTCCTTTACATATATATATATATATATATATATATATATCTACAAACTGATGCGCCATCTATTAATGTTCCATGTTCAGTTCATCTCATTACCTTAACATTAATTTTATTGTAATACATAAGTTCTCATTATATCACAGTACCTGTGAAACTTACATATGTTTATAAGTATTAAATCTATATCCAAAGTTTTAGAATAGTATAGACATAGATAAAACGTAAATATCCCAAAGACCTTATGTTATAATTTATTATCATACTATGTAGGTCTATATTTCATACTCACAACCTGTCAGTACCTTATACTTGTGAAGCAAAATTGTAAATAGATATAATTGCACACATGTTGGTTGGAGATTACCATGTAATGTTAGATATAGACAGACTGTTTTAATTTGCATTAACATATAATATAAATATGTATTGGTGGAATACCGACGTCCGGCGCGGCGGCTCACTTATATTACCAATAAAATGAATGTTGACTAGTTCTTGTTTTATTGCAATTTATTAGCGTATGTTATGAAATCTACATACGATGACATTATAAATAAAAGTAGGTATGTACGAGAACGTATATTCGTTTTATATTTTTAATTCTCCCTTATAAGGCCGCTTGTAGAAGTTCGTCGTTTTCACCAGACAACGGACCGTTTTTTTGCCGACTTGCGGTGTTGTATGGCTTGCAATCAATGTGTATACATGCATCGGATTCACCGGACACTTGTCCGGTGACATAATTTCGCCGGATGCATCCCCGGCTCCCCTCGGCGCGACGGACACCGGTCTGGCGTCCGAAAGAGCGGTCATCCATGCCAGTGTTCCAGTGTATTGGTGTATGCAGACGCTGTCAGACGTATCGCCCGTTTTTGATAATAAAGCTGTCGTCTACTTGCGCTTTTAATAAAAAAAAATTTAGACATGGAATTATTGATAACATTTGAAGAGAATTAGGCCTGTCCTGTGGGATAAAACCCAGGATTGTTTTAAAAAATGCAATCCTCTTTTGCCGTTTGTAGGGAGATTTGCACAACGACAAATCAAAAACTCCGACAAAAAAAAATAAGTGGCACTCGGGGACTGCCGCGGTAAACCTTTTGCATAGCATTTTTTATCAACTTATGCAATTATAATTATTTATTTATTTTTTATTGGCGTTCATTTGAAACTTTTATCTGGTCGAAGTAGTCTAGTCATCGGCTTAGAAAACGTCGACTTTAGTATTTCTTTGATATTTGTTCATGATATTGTTGAGGCTGTAACTTAGTTAAGTAGCAGTGTGGCCTTTCAGTGAGTGCGTAAGTCAGTAAGTAAGTATCAGATCAATACCTTCTATCTTCTTCTTATCGATGCTCATTTCGGTTAACGTACACCAGTTTTATATGTCAGAATCTGGCTCATCCGGATCAAAATTCACAAATTTAGTTGTGTTCTGAACGGGTCGACATCGACAGGCGGTTATATTTTCAGCAATCTTTGTAAAATTTGCTTCCATACCAGCGGAAAATAATGACATTTGTTCCATCATTGAACCGCTTAAAGATTGATTGATGATGAAGGTGCGAATATAAGAGCAGTAAAAGGATAATGTCTGAAAGCACCACCGTAACGTTTCCTATCCAGGATAAGCTTTTATATTACAGGAATTACTTTAGTTTTAATGTCGGATAGAAGTTAATGAGCTGAAGAACTTAAGGCATTTTTTCCCTGTCTTACATTTTTTTGTAGTTTTTATGAATGCATTGAGGATCGAGGGTTCTCATTCCCACTTCTCTTCATTCACACTGCACGGCGGAGCCTTAGCTTCCGTTGAGCGTTAATAAGTTGTCATGTTGCATGTGCTAGCAGCCCTTTTTAAAGGTTTTCATTTAAAATTAGATGATTCATTTAGGACACTAGATAGAAATTAAGTTTTTAACAAAAAATAGAACAGACTTCAAACGGTAAAAAATAAAATTGTTCAGTACCTACTTACTTCTTGTTTATGGTAATGACTGTTAAAACTATTTTGGAGTCGGTGCCCATTCAGAACGAAAGGTACCTACGATATTTTACTGAGGGCCCGACAGCCGACTCCAAAAATAGTTTTAAGAGTTTAACTCATTACCATAAGCAAGAATAAGTAGGTACTGAACAATCTTATTTTTTACCGTTTAAACTCGGTTCTATTTTTTTATTAATAACACCTCCTCCATTTGGAAGTCGGAAATAAAAATACCATTAAATAGAAAACAGTCTTATTTAATAACAATTATCTATAATTATACATTATACTATGATCACAGTAAACCAACTTATTTGGATAAATATATTTTGATATTAAACAAAAACTTGGTTCACACTCAAATGAAAATTTACAGAACACAGAACACAAATATTTAAAATACTCGTAAGTAATGTAAGAACACTGGGTTTGGTCACAAGATTAATTACGTTAAGGTTTTAGTAAGTGGCAGATTAGAAGAGTTGTCAACATAAACATAATAATGGTAGCGGTACTGCAGGAAACTAAAAATATATCACAGCTATCTATAAAAGTAGGGGAGCCAACGAGGCTAATTGTGGATTTACTCGAGCGTCATCAGGACCTTGTGCGTTTTCTGTCTAGGAATAGGTCTAGGAATATTAAAAGATTATTGGAGTAGCGTGGTGGAGTAAGCTCCAGGCCTCCCCAATAATGGGGAGAGACCCGTGCCCAGCAGTGGGACGCAAAAAGGGTTGCAGCCATATGACGTTTTCCGTTTAACCAGTTGGGAGAGCGCCTATAGGTTTTCAAAAATTTTATACGCAAGGTATAGGTAAAATAACGACAAATATCAATTGTAGAATAAATTCGTGGTAAGTCATATTTCAATAGTTAAAATTGCATGATAATTCATATTTCAGTAATCTGATGATTTTAGTATGAGTATACAAAACAGCGAATTAAAAAAAGGCATTTTGACAATCTCGGGAGTTTGATTTTTTATTATTTAAAAAGTATATATATATACCCGTTACTTTTGAACCATGACTTATATTAGAATATATATATAACAGTATTCTAATCTGACCATTTTGACATCCGGAAGTAAGATAACAAATTAAAAAAATCTACTGTACCTATATAGAAGGTTTTATAAATCTAAAAATCCCCTCTTGGGCTCCCCTACTATAAAAAGGTCTGTTTCTGAAATGTACATAATTTCATTCCTCATACAGACAAATAAAGGGAAAAATCACAATCTTAGGTGATGATGAGTTGATGACAAGGGACTGGTGGTAAAGAAGTGACTTCAATTCTATCAGCAGAAAGACATAATATATAAGTGTCTATTTTTAACTGTGCATAAGCTGAAAGAGAAGGAAAAGTTTTCAATTGGTAGGTAGTCTATTCAGAAAGAAAATAGGCATACAACTGGTGTGACTGTCAGATATTTTTCTTATTTAAATATTTGTTTAAAGCAGGCATGGCCCGGAGGTCGGATGTGAGAAGAAAGACCGCTAGTGGCAAAAATTTAACGCACGTTTGCAAACCGCATTTGCGCAGCATGATTGCGTAAGCCCCAGACCTATATGTTTTATGCAGCTTTTTCATTACTTCACCTAACGGCCACGCCCACTTTCCCTGAAGAGACTAAAACCATCTAAAACACTAAATGGTCAGAAAATAATAAGTATCACCTACTCGACTGCGGACTGTCCCAGACTCCCAGCTTATTATTGACAGTCTTATCGTATTCTCAATAATTTATTTCTCATGTTATTTATTGATTGTGTGTGAAATATCTTAATTATTAAGCATTATTAATAAAACTTGTGTGCGAATACAAGGACGGCCACAAACTCTTCTACTATGCTACTATAGCCATAGAACATAATATTAAAGAGGTTCGAATGGAATTGTGGGCGTGGCATACGCGCCAAGGAAGGATATGAGCAACGCTCATAACATAACTCTACAGAAGCACGCGATTGCGCTGCGATATGCGTGCTTGTGTGCGTGCTTGGATGTGATTCGATCATTTGAAATCGCGTGATTGTGTAGCGCTAAGATTGGCTAGATTTGAAATTGCAAATATGTGCGTAAGCTTCATATTTATTTAAGTACAGTTGTAGCGGAGGTGAAAGGTGGGGCTGGATCGACGATACCGGTTTTTATACGAACGGCGCATTATTTCCATTCTACCTCTTTAATATGTTCTGTGACTAAAACACATCAATTATAATATCTACAGAGTGTGAAAATGCATGATCTATTATAAACTAATTTTTTAACCAATCCAATTTATTACCTTATATTAACACTTTACACGCATAGCCCCGCGTAATGATTTCCTGTCGTGGATGCAATGAACTTACATAAAGACAGCAATACAATCTAAGACGAAGAGCAGATATTGGATATATAGTTGTATTTTATTTTCTATATGCAAACTGCCATCAAACGACCACCACCCAATGTTTCATTAAGAGTTCCCTGATCCACAAAAATATGACAAATCAACGGTCGTACAGAAGATTCAGCTCTAAGTAACTTATAGCAAATAGCCTTGGATACTGTTGGTCCTACATTTTCACATGAACATTAAATGCAAGTTCTATTCATGCAGTTTCATTACAAGTAATCATGAAATATTTCAACAGTTATTTTTTTCGTCAAACTGTCTAACTCGTGTCTGCACATGCCCAAAACACACTTTCCACATTATGAACATAGAAAATATACGAAAGTACATGCAAAAGCTTACATGTTTCATGTAAGATTCTTTGCTAAATTACATTAACAATTTTTTTTTGAAGGTAATAATATTGGAGAAGCGAGCAGCACCAGAAATTGTACATACTGCAAAATTTAAACTTTTATCGCAATATTACCACGCTAAATCTGTTTGTCTTTCTATTATTGACTTAGTACTTAGTTACGATATGCAACATTCAAAATTGACTACTATAATTTACTATCCTACAGTATAGCCAGAGCAGACAGAACAAAAACAATAACGTTCACTAAAGGAACTGTACAGCGAATAAAGAATATTTCATTTCATTTCATTATAATAATGAAATGAAATGAAATTATAAAATTATAATAATGAATATCATATTATAACATTATAATAATGAAATTAAATGAAATATTCCTAAATGTGGTGCCAGCGCCAGGTAGCGGTAATAAATTAATCTATAACGAGTGAAGGTATGATTTGTACGTCTTTTTTTTAAACTTCTATACATATATAGGTCATAAGTTAACATTATGAAATTTGTACTCTAAAGGTACTTTAAGGTACTCTTGTTGACATTGAGTATTACTTTATTTCATTAGTGATTGATTGATTCGTAGTTTTGTTTCTAAATAGTTAGTAGGTATCTGTGGTTTCGTCGAAGCTCAATTCGAGGTAGGTGACTGGGAGGGGAGACAGTGGAGGGAGAGACAGTGGGAGAGAGGCGGAGAGGCGCGGTCACACGGTGTAGAGGTGCAGGTCCACGGGCCAGCCGGTGGGCGCGGTCCAGGCGGGCAGCGCGCGCAGCAGGCGGAGTGGAGGGAGAGAGGCGGAGAGAGGCGCGGTCACACGGTGTAGAGGTGCAGGTCCACGGGCCAGCCGGTGGGCGCGGTCCAGGCGGGCAGCGCGCGCAGCAGGCGGAGTGGAGGGAGAGAGGCGGAGAGAGGCGCGCTCACACGGTGTAGAGGTGCAGGTCCACGGGCCAGCCGGTGGGCGCGGTCCAGGCGGGCAGCGCGCGCAGCAGGCGGAGTGGAGGGAGAGAGGCGGAGAGAGGCGCGCTCACACGGTGTAGAGGTGCAGGTCCACGGGCCAGCCGGTGGGCGCGGTCCAGGCGGGCAGCGCGCGCAGCAGGCGGAGTGGAGGGAGAGAGGCGGAGAGAGGCGCGCTCACACGGTGTAGAGGTGCAGGTCCACGGGCCAGCCGGTGGGCGCGGTCCAGGCGGGCAGCGCGCGCAGCAGGCGGAGTGGAGGGAGAGAGGCGGAGAGAGGCGCGCTCACACGGTGTAGAGGTGCAGGTCCACGGGCCAGCCGGTGGGCGCGGTCCAGGCGGGCAGCGCGCGCAGCAGGCGGAGTGGAGGGAGAGAGGCGGAGAGAGGCGCGCTCACACGGTGTAGAGGTGCAGGTCCACGGGCCAGCCGGTGGGCGCGGTCCAGGCGGGCAGCGCGCGCAGCAGGCGGAGTGGAGGGAGAGAGGCGGAGAGAGGCGCGCTCACACGGTGTAGAGGTGCAGGTCCACGGGCCAGCCGGTGGGCGCGGTCCAGGCGGGCAGCGCGCGCAGCAGGCGGAGTGGAGGGAGAGAGGCGGAGAGAGGCGCGCTCACACGGTGTAGAGGTGCAGGTCCACGGGCCAGCCGGTGGGCGCGGTCCAGGCGGGCAGCGCGCGCAGCAGGCGGAGTGGAGGGAGAGAGGCGGAGAGAGGCGCGCTCACACGGTGTAGAGGTGCAGGTCCACGGGCCAGCCGGTGGGCGCGGTCCAGGCGGGCAGCGCGCGCAGCAGGCGGAGTGGAGGGAGAGAGGCGGAGAGAGGCGCGCTCACACGGTGTAGAGGTGCAGGTCCACGGGCCAGCCGGTGGGCGCGGTCCAGGCGGGCAGCGCGCGCAGCAGGCGGAGTGGAGGGAGAGAGGCGGAGAGAGGCGCGCTCACACGGTGTAGAGGTGCAGGTCCACGGGCCAGCCGGTGGGCGCGGTCCAGGCGGGCAGCGCGCGCAGCAGGCGGAGTGGAGGGAGAGAGGCGGAGAGAGGCGCGCTCACACGGTGTAGAGGTGCAGGTCCACGGGCCAGCCGGTGGGCGCGGTCCAGGCGGGCAGCGCGCGCAGCAGGCGGAGTGGAGGGAGAGAGGCGGAGAGAGGCGCGCTCACACGGTGTAGAGGTGCAGGTCCACGGGCCAGCCGGTGGGCGCGGTCCAGGCGGGCAGCGCGCGCAGCAGGCGGAGTGGAGGGAGAGAGGCGGAGAGAGGCGCGCTCACACGGTGTAGAGGTGCAGGTCCACGGGCCAGCCGGTGGGCGCGGTCCAGGCGGGCAGCGCGCGCAGCAGGCGGAGTGGAGGGAGAGAGGCGGAGAGAGGCGCGCTCACACGGTGTAGAGGTGCAGGTCCACGGGCCAGCCGGTGGGCGCGGTCCAGGCGGGCAGCGCGCGCAGCAGGCGGCCGAGGGCGGCGCCCGGCGCGCCCAGCGCGTGCCCCGCCAGCGACAGCGCGGCCCACTCGCGCGGCGCCTGCGAGAACTGGTGCTGCCGACAAACAGTGCTCCGAAGTTTTAATACTCGCCTCGCCTAGCGTCATTCGTCATATTGTTCCGGGATACGACACGGTGGAGGTTAACATGGAATAAGTATGCGGCGAAACGTTCCTTTCATTCAGCCACCCATCGGCCTCGAGTAAGCTGGGTAGCTTAATGTTTGCCACTTCTTCCGATTCTGCACTCTCTCGGACATCCCTACATAAAACTTTAAATTCTTCTCACTTCAGGAGGAAGCCTAGGCCAACGGAGATGCAGTAAAGGTGTTGTAAGTACATATTATATAGCATGTGGTAGACCCTTAATGGTCCGCTCAGCGAAGTACCACCGCTGCATCCTCCTCCGCCGTGAATCAATTTTATTGTGTTCCAGTGAAAAGATGTTACTGCTGGGCACACCTACATGTGGTGACCATCAGCCCCTGGAGTAGCAGCGCAACAGCGTCCGACCTCAGACAAGACTCAGCTACGCTTTCTTGAAGTTGGATCCACGGGCTCCAGCGATTACTTGAGCCAACCGACAACTTGACGAATTACAACTTTGATTAATTGCCGATTTCATGAATATCATGAATAGCCGCGACCGGGACCCTAGCCGCCACTCCTGCAACGCTAAACACCACGTGGACTGCATGCTCGTCCGCTAGTCCATCTCAATAATAATAAAAGGTACCTCGATGGGCAGCTCCAGCAGCCAGGGCCGCGGCGAGCGCGCGTGGTGCAGCGCGAAGAAGTAGGTGTCCCGGAGGTGGCCGCGCGCGTCGCGCCAGGCGGGGCCGCGCTGCGGGCGCGCGCCCAGCGCCGCCACCGCGCCCAGCCGCGCGCCCGCCGCCGGCGCCACCACCGCCACCACGTGCTGCGGGCCTGCGCCACTATATATTATTATCTCACATTCTAAATAACAAACAACAAAACCTGTAACAATGGCACCTGTTGAGAAAAATTTGGGAAGTAAATTATCCGAGATAGTGGATACACGAGCCCGTCGTGAAGTAGGTCTTCTGAGGACCTACTCCGTACGTAGCCGCGGGAATTTTTGAACCTCATTTTTATATAAAACTGACAAATTTAGGCGCTATTATCCATTCAATAGTTTATTTCATCGATGGCACCGCTAATTTAATGTTACAATTATTTTTGTGTGGGTCTTTCTTGCCTGATTTAAAGTATTAAATAAATAAATAAAATAAACAAAGAAATTTTATGAATTATTCGTGACACTGTGCACAAAAAAATTCAAAAACCTTACCTTAAAAAGGTTGCACTAAATCACACTTAGAAACAATATAATTGTTAATTCTTTTTTATACATGATTTTTATTACCGATTAAATCAATAATAATGAAGTCAATTGACCATATATGATAAGTGACGTCACTTATCATTTTCTCATACAAAATGTATGGGGATGTCACGTTTTGACAGCTCATTAAAAGTATCTCAATTGACTTGGTAGTCCAAGACCTGATTATCATCTATATGTGCCAAAAATGTAACGCCTCTAATGCGCGATGGGTCACTCCTTTTCTAAGCGTTCAAGCGTTCGCCGGTTCAACCGTGCAAACGTGTAAGCGGTAAGCGCGGTAACGTAAAAATGTATCGTTGAAAAAACACTGACCCTCGAAAACAGACTATTTATATATATAAAAATCAACTACTATATAAAAAAAAGAAAAAGCACAAAATAAAACAAATTTAAATAAAACCATCCCCCTGACTTAGAACCCCATCGACCAGTCTGCCCCTGCAGACCGCAGGAGCGATTCCATGCTAGAGGGTAACTGAAATATCGGTCCCTCATGCGACAGTTTGCCACACGAAAAAAGAAATTTGGAAGCGTTAGGGCACCTTCAAATTAGTGGCGTGAAGAAGCGCAACAGAGGCGCTTCCAAAGAGAAGCGCTGCAGTGGCGCGACTGTTGCGCAGCAGACGTGCGTCTGTAATGCTATGGGAAATTCTAGCGATGTCCGTCAGTTAAACACATCAATGTCAAGTTGATCTGCATTCATATAGATGTTCAAAAATAATTAAAAGCGTATTACTTCCTTATGCAAATATGACGTGCACGTGTTGCGATAGTGGCGCTGCGACTGCGCCTCTAGAAATTGTATGAAAACTAGTAGTGGCGTGGCTAGCGCGCCACAGTGGCGCCACTGCAGCGCTTCCTTGCGCGTCTAATTTGAAGGCGCCCTTACCGGTAATGTTGAGGTGCAGCAGCTGCACGGAGGCGTTGCGCGGCTCCGTGCGCACGGCGGCGTGCAGCGCGGCGTGCGCGGGCGGCGGCGCGGCGGCCGGCAGCAGGTGGCCGCGCGCGATGAGCGACACCACGGGCAGGTAGTAGGGCGCGCCGCAGTACGGGAAGCGTTACCGGTAATGTTGAGGTGCAGCAGCTGCACGGAGGCGTTGCGCGGCTCCGTGCGCACGGCGGCGTGCAGCGCGGCGTGCGCGGGCGGCGGCGCGGCGGCCGGCAGCAGGTGGCCGCGCGCGATGAGCGACACCACGGGCAGGTAGTAGGGCGCGCCGCAGTACGGGAAGCGTTACCGGTAATGTTGAGGTGCAGCAGCTGCACGGAGGCGTTGCGCGGCTCCGTGCGCACGGCGGCGTGCAGCGCGGCGTGCGCGGGCGGCGGCGCGGCGGCCGGCAGCAGGTGGCCGCGCGCGATGAGCGACACCACGGGCAGGTAGTAGGGCGCGCCGCAGTACGGGAAACGCCGGCACTCCTCCTCGCTGCTCGGCCGGGCCTCCGTCGCGCCTTCCACTGGAACGCACACAATCAGGTTTTAACTACTTAAAACCACGAGTAGTCCCCTCATTCCAACTATGAATAATTATCGCATGGCATTTCCTCTGGTGCAGCGCAAACAGAGATGTTCGGTGGTTGCCATACACGAATCTACGAGGTGCAATTATATTCTCACCATTGCCCGTGAATGGTAGCAGTAATAATCGTTCATTTATTTAAGAGTAGGATGACAATATGTATTTTTTAATAAACGGGGTGAATAAACATTTAGATAAATATTAAACATGTTAGTGTCCATTACATATTTTATGAAGAATTAGAAAAGCGGTTTCGCTAGGCAAATGCACAGAATGATGATAACGATTAGCATCAAATGTCAGTGACGTGGATTGGTCGTTCTGACTTGCATTCGGGATGCAAAATTTTTAACGCATGCTATAGACCCTGCATGAGGGGAAATATTTTCACTAGTTGACATACCTTACATTTGGAATGCGAGAGATGTCCGTAATACATACATGCTAATAGATAGGCCTCCCCAATAAGGGGAGAGACCCGTGCCCAGCAGTGGGACGCAAAAAGGATTGCAGCCAATAGATAGGCATTGCCTAGATCTGCATTGAACCGTTTTCTTTAGTTTTGTGTTGGCGTCGAGCTCGGGCAGCCAGTAGAAGAGCTCGACGCGGCCCGGCTTGCCCGGCTCGCCCGGCGGGTGCACGGTGCGGCGCGTGTGGAACAGCCCGCAGTACAGTACACTCACCGAGGTGGCGCAGCGAGTGCGGCGTGTTGGCGTCGAGCTCGGGCAGCCAGTAGAAGAGCTCGACGCGGCCCGGCTTGCCCGGCTCGCCCGGCGGGTGCACGGTGCGGCGCGTGTGGAACAGCCCGCAGTACAGTACACTCACCGAGGTGGCGCAGCGAGTGCGGCGTGTTGGCGTCGAGCTCGGGCAGCCAGTAGAAGAGCTCGACGCGGCCCGGCTTGCCCGGCTCGCCCGGCGGGTGCACGGTGCGGCGCGTGTGGAACAGCCCGCAGTACAGTACACTCACCGAGGTGGCGCAGCGAGTGCGGCGTGTTGGCGTCGAGCTCGGGCAGCCAGTAGAAGAGCTCGACGCGGCCCGGCTTGCCCGGCTCGCCCGGCGGGTGCACGGTGCGGCGCGTGTGGAACAGCCCGCAGTACAGTACACTCACCGAGGTGGCGCAGCGAGTGCGGCGTGTTGGCGTCGAGCTCGGGCAGCCAGTAGAAGAGCTCGACGCGGCCCGGCTTGCCCGGCTCGCCCGGCGGGTGCACGGTGCGGCGCGTGTGGAACAGCCCGCAGTACAGTACACTCACCGAGGTGGCGCAGCGAGTGCGGCGTGTTGGCGTCGAGCTCGGGCAGCCAGTAGAAGAGCTCGACGCGGCCCGGCTTGCCCGGCTCGCCCGGCGGGTGCACGGTGCGGCGCGTGTGGAACAGCCCGCAGTACAGTACACTCACCGAGGTGGCGCAGCGAGTGCGGCGTGTTGGCGTCGAGCTCGGGCAGCCAGTAGAAGAGCTCGACGCGGCCCGGCTTGCCCGGCTCGCCCGGCGGGTGCACGGTGCGGCGCGTGTGGAACAGCCCGCAGTACAGTACACTCACCGAGGTGGCGCAGCGAGTGCGGCGTGTTGGCGTCGAGCTCGGGCAGCCAGTAGAAGAGCTCGACGCGGCCCGGCTTGCCCGGCTCGCCCGGCGGGTGCACGGTGCGGCGCGTGTGGAACAGCCCGCAGTACAGTACACTCACCGAGGTGGCGCAGCGAGTGCGGCGTGTTGGCGTCGAGCTCGGGCAGCCAGTAGAAGAGCTCGACGCGGCCCGGCTTGCCCGGCTCGCCCGGCGGGTGCACGGTGCGGCGCGTGTGGAACAGCCCGCAGTACAGTACACTCACCGAGGTGGCGCAGCGAGTGCGGCGTGTTGGCGTCGAGCTCGGGCAGCCAGTAGAAGAGCTCGACGCGGCCCGGCTTGCCCGGCTCGCCCGGCGGGTGCACGGTGCGGCGCGTGTGGAACAGCCCGCAGTACAGTACACTCACCGAGGTGGCGCAGCGAGTGCGGCGTGTTGGCGTCGAGCTCGGGCAGCCAGTAGAAGAGCTCGACGCGGCCCGGCTTGCCCGGCTCGCCCGGCGGGTGCACGGTGCGGCGCGTGTGGAACACCATGACGCGCTGCGGCCGCTCGGCCGAGTACGCCCCGCCCGCCGCGCCGCACGCCACCGCCACCAGCGTCACCAGCGATATCAGCGCCACCACCTTGATCTGCAATCAGAACCGAATCACATCCTTAGCTCTGATAAAAACCTTGATCTGGATAACGAGAAAGGATTGTGCGAATAAAAAGGGACGGCCATAAACTCACCTGCCCGAACGGTGTATTGCAAACTGGAGCATTGACGTTCTAGTTACTATAGAAAAAAATGCCATGACTAACAAAAAAAAAATACATTATATTCATGCTTCGTTCAAGACAATTAGTAAAATTGGCATGGCAAAAGGAGGATCGGAACGGAGCTGAGTTCCGATACCTTTTATTTTAGCGTGCGTATACATACGTGCAGTATTGAAAGTACAAATTTAGCATCATCTTGCCTGCACTTAAGGGGCCGTATACGAAATTTTGCCGATTTTGCTTATTTACCCGATTTAAAACAAGAGATTTTGCAGATAAATTACAGTACTTCTACAAGTATCATTGCACAATATAATATATATGTATTGGATTATTTCATTAATAATCCAATACATAAGACACTTTTATAACTGGCGTCAAGAATTATAATGCGAGATTTAGGTTACTTTAAAAGATGTTTAATGCCGAATCATATCATTATTAATAAGATTTAAATTATTTTAGATTACTAATTTAGATTCAGGAAACGGATTGATTATAAACTGAAGAGTATTTATGTCAAATAAATTTTACGAA
The DNA here is from genome assembly GCA_911387765.1 of Pyrgus malvae. Taxonomy (NCBI): domain Eukaryota; kingdom Metazoa; phylum Arthropoda; class Insecta; order Lepidoptera; family Hesperiidae; genus Pyrgus; species Pyrgus malvae. The sequence goes on along the minus strand of OU426965.1, from coordinate 22,840,544 downwards.
CGATTATTCTATTTTGCCGAAATCAAATGCAATTTCTGGCCCATTTTCTCTCAAAATTGACTAAGTTCAATGTTTTATTACTAATATTTTTTGTATGAGAGTGGCAAAAAGTGGCTCATACACTATGTATGTGATTTTTACAGCAATGCATGACATTTTTTTCGATCTGTTTAGACTTTAAAATGATCCAGAAATATGTAATATTCTATACCTATTACAGAAATATTTACAAAACTATCACCGGCTTCAGGTCTATTAAGCAAAATAACGAAATAAAAATTAAAAAGCGGCTCATTTAATAGTTTATTATTGAAATGATCAGTCATATTGTGCAATAAAAATTATGGAAATACTGTATTTTAACTTCAAAATCTCCTGTATAAAATGAGCTAAATCAGCGAAATCGGCAAAATTTCGTATACGGCCTCTTAACATGAGCTCGGGAATAGTTGTCCCTCAAATCATTATTAATAACTAATTATCAACTTAACCGTGTTTCGAATCAATTACTAACTTCTACTTACTTATCAATTACTATCAAGCTATAACTAACAAGCTGTGTGGTGAACATACAACAAACATCATACATCTTTTAGGTCCTTCGAGGCGGATTACGATTTTGTAGAAAAGTTGGAAAGCGTAATTAGGAGTATCCGCGGTAGCATTTCTCAAGAACAGCATTACTCACCAGCCTATGAAGGCCGCGCGCGGCCATGAGCAGCGGCAGGGCGCCGCCGCAAACCGCCAAGCTCAGCGCTCCCACCACTAGCGCCATCACCACCTGCTCGCACGTCAATCAATATATACATCAATATATGTGTAGCGGCGCGATACCTACAGCAACATGACCCGCGCCTCACATGAAATGCTGACCATGCAAGACGACGCAAGCATCGAACATTGTAAACAATAGAGTACTACGTCACACGCGTCATACTGAACTGGCCAATCAGAAGACGTATCCTGAATCACGCTATCGAAGTTTCCTAGATTGTCAGTATATATACAAATGATCCGAAGTTAGCATTCGGACCGCGGTCCCCAGGCAGTGACATCGCCTGGCGGGAGATCTCCCCTTTTCCTCCACATATGTATGCGATTTAGTGTAGTTTACCCGCTACTTAAAATTTTATTAACATACGGGGTTAGTTATCAAATTTTGTTTTTATTAAGTTAATAGAATTTTATTTTTGAGACATTTCTATTGATTTTCTTCTATCAGGTGTTATGTTATCTGCTGTTGTAATATTATTAGTTTTCTTTGACAGGAATTGCAGATGAGTATGTAAATAATATGATTACTGCAGGCCATAGACAAATACCAACGGCTTCAAGTAAATTTTCTCCTTGTTTGAGATAGCATGCAGCTGCGCTGTGATTTTGGGGGATGATTTATTGCATTTCAGCTTGAAACACAACATGGTCGAATCATGTTTGATATAATAATATATTATTATATAAATCGTATAATTTATGTAGGCTGAGACAATACCTGATACAGTATTGAATGGTATAAGATGGTAAATGATAGTAACAGGGTTGATATAACATGCGATTCTGTTATGTTTCATAGGTGCAATAGTTTTAAATAGCATAAAAGCTAAGCCAATGATGCTAGCGAATGTACAGTCGGAGTCCGAAAGTTTCTTTAGTGTTCTCTACTAGTTTAAGTAGAGAAAAGCAGGGCGTGGCATCTATTAGATAGGAGATGAGAGGAGGGCGCGGCGACTCACGTCGGGCGGCAGCGGCGCGGTGCCGGCGCGGCCCATGATGGGCACGAACATGTGCAGCGACGCCAGCGCCAGGTAGGCCGTCTGCAGCGCGGGCAGCGCCGCCGCCGCCAGCGCCGCCGCCAGCCGCGCGGCCGGCCCAGCGCGCAGCGCGTGCGCCGCCACGTCCGCCGCCGCCGCCGGCAGCGCCCACAGCAGCGGCAGGAAGGCGGAGCGCAGCCCCAGCGCGCCGCCCGCCGCCAGCGCCGCCGCCGCCAGCGCGCAGGTGGCGTCGCCCCACGCGCGCGCCGCCCAGTAGCCGCGCACGCGCCCGCCCCACGCGCTGCGCGCCCACACCCACCGCCCTACGCCCCATGACGTCGCCAGCGCTGCAACGATATTATTATTTTTTTCAATTTGAATGGAGTAGCAGACGAGCATGCAGGCCACGTGGTGTTAAGTGGTCGCTGCAGCCCATGGACATCTACATATCAAGCAAGCATTGGTTCACGGCAGAAGTGGGAGCAGCGTTGGTACTGCCCCGGGCGAACGATAATAGTTTTACCAAAATAGATACATCAGTATCTATTTATTTACTAGCTTTTACCCGCGACTTCGTCCTCATGTAGGTACTTCAGTTATCAGGGCATATATTTTAATATTTTAATTAATTATTTGTAATCAGGACCCTATATATAACTCGGCTAACATGTAGGTACAATCTATACAATCAATTTAAGAGTTGAAAATTTTATGGTTCATAGTTCCTGTTTTTGTTTTGTTTGTCATTGACGTAATAACAAAAAGTATTTCGATCATTATTAGAGTTTATTTTGAATATAACAATAGGATTGGTTCACGTGTTTTATTCAACTATTTTGCATAATTTCTTTCCTTTTGGAATATTAGAATTAGAATTAGATTAAGGAACATACGTGACAGCTACCGCATGTGTCAATGTCGTCCCACAGCTATCTGTTAACATTGGCAGTTTGATTAATTTAAATCTATTTTATAGAAACAGCCTTGTGGGACTACAGCTCAATCCCAAGCTTTTTTATCAATTAAATAGTCCTTAAGATCGTAATAAACCTTGCGGCACAGGACTTGTTTGACTTTCTTTTTAAATCTGTGCAAAGGAAGGGATTGAACACTTTCCGGGATTTTATTATATATTCTGATCGACATCCCGATAAAAGAGTGGCTCGTTTTGCGGAGCCTACACTTGAGGAATAAAATTAAAGTTTGCGGCCATTCCTTGTCGAAACACAGTTCGAACTATGTAAGTCCAAAAAGGTCATAAATTCGTGTTTATTTTTACGAACATACATTATATTTTCATAAATATATTGCGATGCAAATGTTAGTATATTAGTTTCCTTAAATTTTTCTCTCAGAGACTCTCTAGAATTTAATTTATAAATTGCGCGAATAGCCCTCTTCTGCAAAATAAATATTGTGTCGATATTAGCAGCATTTCCCCACAGTAAAATACCATACGACATTATACTATGGAAATAACTAAAATAGACCAGTCTGGCTGTATCGACATTTGTAAGTGATGAAGTCTATTCGCTAACCGAGAGATATGGGTCCCCATTGAAGCTTAGAATCTACAGTTAACCCAAGAAATACAGCTTCTTCAACGAAGCTCATTTACTCGCCATTCAATTGTGGTTTTACAATAATTTCTTTAACATTAGGTGGTGAAAACTTAATACAATTGGTCTTTTTATTACTGAGTAGTAAGTTATTTACATTAAACCAATTTACCCCCTCAGAGAGAGCATTGTTTACATCGTCATAATGTACAGACAGATAAAAAAAATAACGTTCACTAAGAGTTTGTAAATGAACCGTACAGTGAATAAAGAATATTTCATTTCATTTCATTTGGAGGGGGTAGGATGTACGAAGTATTTGCGCACATATTTTGGTATAGACGGTTCACGAAAGATGACTACAAATGGAAGCTGTCTGCGCATCTACACTCGTGAAGAAATAAGATAAAATAATATTTTTTAATACAGTTGCTCAAAAAGTGGCGAAGTGGGCTATTAGACACTCGTGCTTTTTCTTTACCTTTTCCGCACTTGAGCGTTCTTTTTCCCAACTGTCAAAATAATGTCTAATAAAAAGAAAAAAACCAACCACGAAGTTTTAGAAGTTTTTATGATTCGTGTAAATATTTCTAAAAAGAAGCTACTAATTTGTTTCAATATCAGATTTAATTATTTGATTCAATGAGTTAGGTTAGGTTTCATTTCATTTCATCTCATTAACATTTTCATTTCATATCAATAAAAAAATTCTACTGAAGACTTGGCTGTATGGGCATAGTTCCCTTTGTCTACCCAGAATGGGTGAAGAAAACAAAAAAATTCTCTGCATATAGGTATTATTTTACGGTTGTCGCCATTTTTCTTGAAGTTCTGTGCGAGTTTTTATATTTTATTAAATTGCTTAATTTTTACACAACTGTATAAAAAATACTTGTTCAGTACACGTAACACGGAACCGTCATTGCTAAGAGTTCCGACTGTCAACCCTCACCTTCGGCTACGCCTTGGCTTATAACAACAAAAACCTTAACAAACAATGATAACTTAACAAGTGACAAAAACAGTATTTACAAATAACAAAAACAACATGAAACAGCGAAACACTTTTCTTTTCAACTGTCCTCAAGAGCCGTGGGAGCGCGTCAACGTTGCGACAGACGAATAGCGACCAATAGCGGCCGGCTTGTAACGCGACGTGCGCACTCACACTTCCAAAGGGACCATTAAATGTCTTCTGCGCAGTGCTCATCTTTCGCGAATCTACCGGTAATGCATTCGACCTCCTGGTTAATAATTTTAATTTTTATGTGTTTCTTCGCAATGTAACTTTTGCTTGCACTGCGATACGTACATTATACGCATGTATATGTACTTCGTCATACCTTACTGTTGCCGATGAACGTAACCGTACAAAAAGTGGCCACACAGTGGAAAACAATATGAGAGTTGTGCGCGGTAAGACGCATTCGTTCGGTTCGGCAAGGCCTGGTTGGCGTAGTGCGTACTGACCGGGCAGCGCGTACATGGGCGCCAGCAGCAGCGGCTGCGCGTAGAAGACGAGGCGCGCCGGGGAGGCGTGCGCGGCGCCGCCCGCCAGCGCCGCCGCCAGCAGCCCCGCCGCGCCGCCGCCCGCCGCGCCGCCGCCCGCCGCCGCCACCGCCCGCACCCACTCGCCGCGCCGCAGGTGCACTGCGCAATGCGCCATCAACCACTTGTCACTAAACTTCTCCTTCAAAATCTCATAAAAATTGCGAACATTAATGAAATCACAAGTACTCAACAAATACACCTTTCTCTCCCTAGGAAAGTACTGTATGGAGTGCCTCAAGGAAGTATTTTGGGCCCTTTGCTTTTCTTAATTTATATTAACGATTTTCCTAAAGTCATAAAGCAACTAATGATACTGCTTGCTGATAATAGTTCATTTATATTTACAAAAGAAGACGTAGGTTCTTTCGAGAGTAAAATAAATAATGCTCTTGAAGCACTAATAGACTGACTAGATAGTAATAATACTAATAATCTTGAAATTAATCCCGATAAAACAAATATAATGACATTTAAAAACAAAGTATCATACGGACAGCCAGTAAATATTAATTATAAAGGAAAGTTAATATCTGAAATAGAAACAACAAAATTTCTAGGACTATAGGTACATAGATTGCAAACTAATTTGGCAGTCACACAAAGAACATGTTTGTAAACAATTAAATAAATTTTCATTTGTTCTATATAAATTAGCCAAGATTGTTAATAAAACGGCAATTTTAAATGCATACCATACTTATGTTGGTGCAACTCTAAGATACGGAATAATATTCTGGGGTAATACGACGGGAATTCAAACTGTATTTAAAGACCAAAAAACGTGCATCCGCGCAATATGTCAATTAAAACAAACGGATACTTCTTGCAGGCAGCATTTTCAAAATTTAAAAATAATGACGCTCTCTTCTTTATATATTTATGTGATCTCTTTAATCTTCAAAACTGAAATCACTAAATATGAAACGCTTAAATCGAAAAGACATAACAATAAACTTTATTCAATACCTTCTAAAACAAGACGATATCAGAACAATGTATTTTGCATGGGACGAAAAGTATACAATAACCTACCGGAATTGCTCAAAATAAAACCGGGTAATGTGTTTAAAAAGGAACTTAAAAACGTATTTACTGGAAAAGGCGTATATCTCGGTCACTGATTTTCTAAACGATAAAGCGGCATAAAGGAATTCCATAAAAACTTGGGTCGCTTTTTTCCTTCAGTGTACAAAAACCCTGCAATATGGGTACCCAAAGCCTACGCTCGGATCCGATCCAAAAGTAAAAATAAATGAAATTAATAAACTAAAAGGCGCAATATGGGTACAAATAATGATAAAAGTAGTATAAATATAATGAAATAAATAACACTATTTTAATGTACATTTTTATATTTGTAATTAGTTAAGTTTTAAATTATTCTAATATTTGTATACCTCATGAAGGTAAATATGGCGAACCAAATGTATAAAAACACCTTTTGTAAACACCCATATTTGTGCAAATAAAAGTCTTTGTCTTTGAAAAAATAAAATAACCGAGTCAGCGCGGAACGACACCATTGTCTAATAACTTCGCTGTAGTCATCGTAGTATTCCTTACACACCAAAAACATAAATGTAAAAAAGGAGAGCCAAGTTCAATACAAAAATTATGCTTGGCTGTGGGCTTCGCCGCAAAAAGCATCGAGATCTAAATGAGTGCCAAGTTCTATGCAAAATCCAAATATGTATTTATAGGAACAAAATAACATTATGAACAAGTATTAAACTCTATTTCTTTGCTTTATTGGATACCTATAACAATTGCTGTTATTTAAAAATGTGAGATCTTAAAGTAGGTTAGATGTGACTCGGCCAGTTTTTATCAGAATTATCATATATAATTTTTGTATTGAACTTGGCTAGCTTTTTTACATTTATGTTTTTGGTGGGATATCATTAATTGTTGTAAAGAAAACTAGGCAGGTATTGAGGTTTAATGTTTTTTCTTGCGTTTCTGCTGCGTGGTTTTCTTTTTTATGCTTTTTTATTATTTCTACATTTTCTTGAATGTTAGAGATAATAGTGACCTTCATATCTTTATAACCGTTTGAGCCGGCTTCATGAAATTTTGGCTTCTAGATGTCCTTATAGATATAATTAAACACACGTAGTTTTATTTGTTTACGTTAAATAGGTTTTGAGTTATAGAAGGGTCAAAAGTGGCACCAAGTGGTTCGTGTAACATTAATCTTGGCGTTGGCTAGCCAGTTCCTTTGCTTCAACTTGGCTTGACACGCTGCCGCGTATCTAGACCCATTCTTACCCCTACACATTATAAATTATCGCTGGAGAATTTGTCTCTGTTGGAATCTAGCGTCATCTGTCGTCGAGTACCCAGTATATCTAGATATATTTTTTAATAAAGATATTATTATTATGTATAGTAACATTAAATGAATCTTACATTATAAATCCAGATATACAGTTGTGGACATATAATTAGAAACACTAACAATAAGTTATATTTCAAATACTACATAACATTATAATTAATGACTCGCTTATCAAAGGATACTCATACTTATTTTTGTGAGAAGTACATATTATTCAGTACACTGAATGACGATTTTGGAAATAAAACACAGCGTTTTTGGAGAGAAATATTATTATTTTAAAAGGTAAATAACTCAAAGCTATGCTCAAGGGTGGACAGCAAATTAGAAACAAAAAAGTAAATGTTTAAAAATATGAGATATTTATACAAAACTATAAAGTAATGCTAACTAAAAGTAAAAATAGTAATAAACAATCAATCAATATTTAGTTGGAAAGCCATGGTTATCGATTACAGCTTTACAACGTCGGGGCATAGATTCAATTAATTTTTCACACATCTCCAGGGGAATACTGCTCCAAACTTTTACAAACGAGTCAAAAAGGTTATTGATGTTTATGTTACGTTTTTCTGATAGTGATTTTTAACCATATGCCATAAATTTTCGATTGGATTTAAATCTATTATTGGACTATTTGCAGGCCAATCTAATACTGACACAGACTGTTCACTAAGAAATGTTTTCACCGACTTCGCTGTGTGTTTCGGATCATTATCATGCTGAAAAATCCATGTTACTGGTAGATTTTCCTCAGAGTACGGAATCATAGTTTCTTCTAAAATACTTCTGTACTGAAACTAATCCATTATACCATCAATTTTTTCAAAGGGACCAACACCATATCCCGAAAAACATCCCCATACTTCAGTGTTGCCCCGCCGTGCTTAACTGATTTTTTTGTGTATTTATAATTTAAAGCCTCGTTAATTGGACGACACACATACCGTTTTCCATCCGAATTTATTAAATTAATTTTGGTTTCATCGGAAAATAAAACTTTTCTCCACTGACGGACAGTCCAGCTACAATATTTTGTAGCAAAAGCTAATCGTTGTTCTCTGTGCTGTCTGGTAAGAAGTGGTACTTTCCTGGCGAGTCTCCCAAACAATTTTGCCTCTACTAAGCGCCTGCGAACTAATCGTGCGGATATATTACGTGGGTCGTCTTCGGGAAAAACTTCTTTTCGTATCACATTTGACTCTTTAAAAGGATCTAGTTTTGCTAAACGAATCATATGCATGTCCTCACGAACCGTGGTCTTCCTTGGTCAATTTTTTCTAGGCACTTTATCAGTAGTATTATGTTTTCGGTAGTATGATATGGCATTAAATACCTTCTTTACAGAGCACTCCAAATGATTTGCAATCTTTCTGTAACTCCAATTTCGATTTAAATGTAAGTTTACAATCATTTTTCTAGTCGATGCATCACAAATGTTGTTTTTACCCATTTTTGACAGTAAAGTTGATAAGCCAACACAAATAGTTCATAGAACGTTTCAGAAATGGCGGGAAATCACAAAATGAATAAATATTAGGCGGACTTCTAACAGGTTTTGAATTTCGAACGTATGAACCTTTCTGTTTCTAATTAGTTGTCCAGAGATTGCCAGCACTAAAAGTAGGACGTCAATTAAATTTTTTTTAAATTGTCACGCATAGGTAATTTATTTTACTTTGAATGTTTATTATGACAACTAGATACACATACGTTCATTATAGCATAACAAATAATATTTAACCATAAGTAATTGTCATATAAAAGTTGGATACATTTATAAACAAGTTATTAGTGTCATGTGTTTTTAATTATATGTCCACAACTGTATATTTACTAAGTGATTAAAGTACTAAAAGATATCAATATTTAATGCATGATCTTTTTGCAAATCAGCACCATCTAATGTAGAATACAGGTTAACATAAAGTTTTTAATGTAATTTTCTGGTTGCAACTTAAATAACAATTAAATTTCAAAAAATTATGACTTCCAAGTGAAATGTATTTAAGGTATCGAAGTGGTGTTGAGGTTGGAGGCCTCTCAAAACACCATTGGTGACCTGCGAGCTGAAGTTGAGTCATTGAGAAATACTTTGGCTCTAAGTGGGTCACCAGAGGCCATTAACATCAACACGCGTCGCGGGGCATGCATCGCTTCGCCGTCAAGCGTCGACTCAGCGAAACTTGACGCGTCACCGGCCGCTGTTCCCGCACGTGATAGCGGTGTCGTAGCCGCTACCCGCCCGCTACCTCCCCCCGCGGAGGTGTCGCCTGTGAAAGTCACGTTGACTCCGCAACGTGACTACGCCGCAGCTGCCGCCCGCCAGCAACCCGAAAAGCGGACGAAATCAAGGACAGAGAGTGGGAGCCGAAAGAGTCGCAACGAACCCCCTCGAAGTGCAGTGCCTAAGGGGCAGGCCGATAAGGATGGCTTCATCAAGGTGGAGCGGAAGAAGAGGAAGCCTCCCTGTCGCAACCAATGCGGCACTGCACCGACTGGACACAACAGTCTGCTGCGTCCCGCCATCCCAGCGACGTACATCTACGTCTCTCGTCTTCATTTCACAACGAAGGCCTTCGATATCGTGGAGCACCTAAAGGTGAAAACGAAATTCGCACTAAGCGTTGAGAAGTTGGAGTCACGCAACGCAGTGAACTTTAGTTCATTTGCGGTGCGCGTCCCGACTGAATTTCTCAGTACCTTCCTGGACGAGAAGTTGTGGCCAAAGGGGGTCGTGTTCAGAAAATATTATGGACGCCGGCGACCGCCAGATGTCACCGGACCCGCGCTCACATCGCCGCAAAAATTGTGAAGTAGTTTTTAAGTTATAATAATTATGTATGTTAGTCTATAAGGTATATATTGTATGGGCCTCGATGCCTGAAATAAAGAATTATTATTATTATTATTATTATTATTATTAATGTCTGAGGGTATATGGTAAACACACAGCCCTACATGTTTTATGGTTTGAAATCGCGCAAAAAAATACTTGAACCGAAATCCGAATTCCTTTAGAAGGTTCGCCGCTGATACATAAAAATGTAAGCGATGAGGACTCACGTTCCCTTTGAGCCTGACTGGCATTCAGGTAGAGCTTGGCGGCCACGAGCGCCAGCGCGGCGAGCAGCGCGGCGGCGGCGGCGGGCGCGCGCGCGGCCAGCAGCCACACGCCCAGCACGTCGCAGAACACGGGCTGCGCCGCGCCGCGCGCCGCCGCCTGCTCCAGCCGCGCGCCCGCCACCAGCTCTGCGGGGAAACGCCCGTCCCGTTACAACGCGACTCACTATTAGTTGCCACGCGCCCCAGCCGCATGCCAATTGCTTAGTATGTGTGGCCGGAGACGGACTTGGGACTTCAGTTTTGGGGAGAGGGGCTTGATTTTAATTTGGCGGACTTGACTTAACGGTTAGAAACGGTATTTTTACCGTTTCTAACATTTGAAACATTGTTGGCAGCAGTGCGCGACTTTTGTGCTATTTGCATGTGCTTTGAACGCATCATCTGGGTGGCGTGTGGATTTACAAATTCGTCATGATAGATGTAATTTATCAAGAGTTATCTTATCAAGGGTGAATCCAAATGGTTTTGATAGATGTGGGCTTGAGCACCCTAGTCCCCCCTCTCTCCTCTGGATCCGCTAGTGTGTATGGCCATTGCGAATGAATTCGTCGTTCAATTCTGTGGGATCATGGGACGGCTTTGTTTCGCATTCGTCCCAGACGAGCGCCCGTACGTGCGTCCGCGGCGCGAGTTAGCGTCCACACTGGCTACTGCTGAAATAGCAAAAAGAGAAAGCAGTAGAAGTGGCACCGTGCGCCAGCGCCAGCACGTTGTCGCCGGTGCGCTGCAGCGCCGCCAGCGGGATGCGCTCCGCCGTGTCCAGCCGCGTGTGGTACACGTAGCCGTTGCTGCTCCACGCCAGGTCCACTCCTGCAACCACAATTATTCATTTGTGAAAACTTTGAGCGCCTGATAATGCTGAGAGAATGCATTACAAACTGCTCGAACGACTAATAAAATTAAATAACACTGATATAGATCGATTTTAAAAAAATGCTTCAATCATTGTTTTGAGTCAAATATTACGCCAAAATAGCGGAAAAAACCATTTCAATTTACCCTTCTCGGGTACACGTTTGTGATGAGGGGATTTTCTGCTGTAGTTGCAATAAAAACCAAGTACAGAAATAAACTTGACATTGGTAGTCATTTGAGTTAAGCTATTTCTATGGTTAAGACAAGAACTGTAAACCTCGACAAATCCATGCAAGCTCATTAATCACATTCTATTAAATAGGTAGGTACTCACCAAGAAGTACCTTTTGTACGATTTTTGTATATCTTTATATATCTTATATATATAAGTACCTAATATAAAATACAATTTATTTATTACTTTTTTCATTATTAGTTAAAAATCTGAACTGGAAGATGGGAGGCATGGAATGTTTATTATGGTCGAATGGGGGCGCGAGCCAAATAAGTTAGGGAAACCCTGCTCTAGAGTAAAGACATGCCGTGACCGTTTTCCAGCAATGCGGCAAGATCGTCACGCCAGCGCTTTTTTGGTCTTCCCCGGCTTCGTCACCCACATAAAAAATTCATGCAACTCAAAAATTCATACAATTTTCATCTATCACCAACCACAATTTTTAATAGCCTCACGCACGGAGTTCGCCGGGTCAGCTAGTACCCATGTTATGCATATAAGACAGATGAATGAGTTCGATAGTAACCAGAGAGGTTGCCGAAGTCGCGGAAGATCCGAAAGTCGGTGTCGGCGGGGATGAGGCCGGACTGGAAGAGCTCCTGCGCCAGCGAGGAGGCGAAGGGGTGCGGCGCGGCGGCGGCGTAGGCCTCCAGCAGCCAGGGCTCGCCCGGGCCCGCCTGGAACAGCACCTCGCGCCCGCCCGACCCGCACGCCTCGATGTTGATAAACGCGCGCGCCGCCTGCGCCCACGGGTGTGACGTCACGAACGCGTGCGATGCCTGCAACACGCACACACCCACACACACACTGACGTCTACATGTCCTACAGGTTACCGTAAAAACAAAAAGAACATGGCAATTACAGTTTAAGCACTGCCGTGGTTAGGGTCTTGAAGATTTACAACTAACACTTTTTAAGTATAAATTACCAACGTTGAATACCTCACACCTCAAGAACGTACGCGTCTATCATTCGAAGCCCACATACAAAATATTATCATGATCACATTATGTAATTGGCGAAGATTGAAAATTACAAGGGGAGATCTTCTGCTAGGCGAGGTGTTCGTGCCTAAGGCGTAGCCGTGTTCCGATACTCTCATTCATAAGATTGCGTATTCTGCTAAACGCCATCTATTGATCAGTTCTGGAAGGTCTCCACAGCATCTGACGAGTTACGGTTAGTACGGATACTTATATGAAACGGAGAGTTGTTTTTACTGTAAGGGTCGCCCAGGACAATCACCTGCAGCACGTTCTCCTCGGCGCCATTGAGCAGCGCCAGGACGTCGTGGCGCAGGGGGCGGGGCGAGGCGGCCAGCGCGCGCAGGGTCTCCAGCACCACGGCACACCCGGCACCGTCATCGCTAGCGCCTGCCGGTCAACCTTCTCATGTAGATCATAAGAAAATTCGACATCTGCCACGGTAGAGGGTATGAATGAAGTCTTTTAGATCTTATCAGAGGTGACAGAACTTGCAGGTTCTACTGGACAGGTACCACCGCTACATCTATTTCAAGCGTTGTTTAGTGGATAGGTGTGATTGCCAACCAGACTTACATGAGACGACCACCACCCTCCGGAATAACATCGCAACTACAAACGACTTCGGGCAAGATTCAGACTTGCGTGTACCGCTATCTACGGGCAGCAGCAACTACTTAAAGCCACGTAGCCTGCATTCTCATCAGCTACTCCATTAGAATTATTAATAAAAACCTTTGATGTAACTAACTATTCAAACGCTCCACACTTCAAGAGTCCCTTAGGATATCCTGTTTCATAGATGCTATGACACATACGAGCACAAAAATATGCGGACCAATGAAATACCTCTAAATTCATTATTTAGTTACATAATCTGTTTTACAGAGATCAAGTCCCACATAACCCGGTGTCCCTCCTTACTATGTCCGGGAATCATTTGAAGGTTTCCGCCCGTTACAAAGAAAGCCACAAAGTTCCCAAAAGCTGAAAACGACAGGTTCGGCGGTTCTTCGGTTCAGCGTTCACCACAATTAACATAGTTAGCAGAAACCGGCGCCGGCGGTGTGGGCGTACACTGTACGTACGAGTAAGTGTACCGAAGTGGCGCAATCACTTACGGAGAGCTACCGCGCACTCATACCGCTCAATTTTTCATAACCAATAAAAATACCATAACGAATCACGATATTCTACTAGATGGACATAGAAGTATGATTATGTAGTAGTTCATTATTCTTTTAATTTTTTTGTACAAAGTTAACAAGCAAATCAGCATGTAAGCTACAAAGTATGACACTCAGGTCTGACATAGTCACTGTAACCTTTACCTATTTCCAATTAAGTTTCAATCTATCCTGCGGTAATATGCAGTTGCGTTCCTACTGTTTTGCAACACCCTCTTAGGGTTTTTGTTATGTATGCAACATATGATTGTTGTAACTATTATAATAATGTGCACTAAATTATTGAGTATTTTTTACTTCGGATGCAGATGATTGCGTCATACAAGTACTTATAAATCATAAATATTTATTTGGCATTTTTTTGGGTTACCTACAAAAATTACAGTAAGTATATTATATACAGTCGTGGCCAACTAATTAGGGACACTCTCTAGTTAAACCAAATTATGAATTTATTTTTTATTTTCCAACGAGTCTAAACAATATTTCATATCTCTTACATGTAAGTATAATTATTCATTTATGTGCCCGTTTATACAAACAATAACAACTTCTTAAACATTAAACCTCTTTACAGTATAGCTGATTGATTATCACAGTGCTATATGTTCAAAGAATGCTGGCTGGCCATTTAATTAGGGACACTGAGATATTGCGTCCTGTTTTCAAAATTTGAATCTCAATATTTTTTTATTTCTTCTCCTACTGTTTCGTCGTAGTTTAGGCGGCAATCTTGATTTTTAATTTTAAGTTTTGAGATTTTGGGTAAAAATAAAAATTGCGATGCAACATTACGAAAAATTTTCATGAAGTTTGTCGAGCGTGGTTGGTCATACCGAAGGATAGCAGAACATTTAAATTGTTCAAAAACTATGGTATGCAATGCAGTGCAACATTTCAGGCGCAACAACACAGCTTTAAATGTGCCCAGAAAAAAAAAGATCGAGAAAAACAACTCTGCAAGAAGATAAAATGATAACCAGGTTGGCTAAGAAAGATCCGTTTCTAGGCTCTGTTTTAATTAAACACGAAGTGTTTGGGGCAGACGAAAGAGCCAGTATATCAGCGAGGACCGTTCGACGACGTCTGGTAGAAGCAGGGTTGTTTGGAAGAGTGGCTCGCAACGTACCGTTGTTGAAGAAAGAACATAGAAATGCACGTTTGGCGTTTGCACGTAAATATGGACATTGGACCTACGCCCAATGGCAATATGTATTATTCTCTGACGAGACCAAGGTTAATTTGATTTCTTCAGATGGAAGGCAATATGTACGGCGTCCTGTAAAAGCGGAAATGAATCCAAGATACACAAAAAAGCAGATGAAACATGGCGGAGGAAACATTAAAATGTGGGGTTCATTTTCTGGACGTGGAGTGGGACCTGTGAGGAACGTTCAGGGTAACTTAGACCAACATCAATACAAGGTAATATTAGAGTAAACTATGCTTCCCTATGCTGAGGAACATCTCCCTATTATATGGACTTTTCAGCATGATAACGACCCGAAACATACCGCCCGTTCAGTCAAGTCGTTTCTTAACAGTCAGTCGGTATCAGTGCTAGATTGGCCAGCAAATAGCCCGGACCTCAACCCAATCGAGCACCTTTGGCACCATATCAAGAAAAAAGTTGCCACTTACTGTACCACAACTTTAGATGAACTTAATGAAGCTTATTGCGAGGCATGGGTAAACATTCCTATCGAAATATGTCAGAAACTGATAATGTCTATGCCACATCGGTGTCAAGCGGTAATTACTAACAAAGGTTTTGCTACTGGGTACTGATTTTACCCGTAATAAAATGGAGTTGTTAAAGAAATTAAAATACTGCAAATTATTAGTTTTGTTTAACACTATTTTTCATTTTAATTTACTGTTCTTAATTAAATGTCCAGCTACAGATTTATACCTTAAATTGAATACATGGTTAACTTTTGATATTAAACATTTTTTTCTATTTATTTAATCTTTTATTTACATCCATTTATAGCATAATAATCGAACCAAATCATGCAAATAATAGTTACTGAGAAATCAACAGGGTTTTATATTTATATGTACATAACCGGTTATTGTTCTTCACTATCTTGAATGTCCCTAATTAGTTGACCACGACTGTATATGAGCTCCAAAAAAATGTTTACCGTTTAAGGCGAGGCGTACCAAAAGTTACAGTCAAAATGGTACAGTAATTATTAATACATAGCAATTTTTTACATTCAATACAAGTCTAATAAAATTTCGTTCAAAACAATTACAAGTACAGTAGGTCAGTAATATATTAAGAAGTTGGAAGCATATATATAGCTGACAACCATACATTTACACGGAAACACAGAATACCTTCCCATCAGTAACTTACGCAACCACAAGCTTAGATCATAAGTACCAATTCTACCATCGCCAAAAGTAGTTTATTTCTTATGTACTTACAAATTTTTTGTAGTCAGTGACAATTAAAATTTTAATGAGTGTTGACACTAGCTATGGCAGAATAAACAGTCAACTCATACGTCTCGCCACGGTTTTTATAGCAAGTCATCTGATTAGCATTAAAATCATTACTACTTACATCGTAGTTTAATTTTCCAGGTGAAGTATTATGGCTAATAAGAAGAGTTACATAACGTTTCCAAAACAAGTGGGGGCAAATTAGTAACAATCGTGAATCTTACGATGAGGTATTCTGTTAACGAGTCGTTATTGAAAGATCATGCCTCGCAAGCCGGTAATAATATCACTCCGTGCAGGGTCACAATTAGAACATCACTACGCACTCATTACCTGCATAGTACCTTACCTACCTGTACAGGCACAGTAATTGGTAATTAACGAGTTGCATGCAAATCTAATTCTGCTTCAAATTTTAAAACTTTCTAATATTGAAGTAATGATCTTTTGGCTTTCTGACCTCTTTTTTGGTATTTGGGAAACCTTCAAAAGGTCCGTCATCGCCCCCAACCCCAGATGTCCCCCCTTTTAGTTGCCTCTTACGATCAGGCAGGGCATACCGTAGCTCTACTCTTAATCCCGAAGTCCTTGTAGACTTTGGCTTTCTGACCTAGTTTTCTCATTCCAATGTACTTAATCGTGCCATACTTGTATACAAATCAAATGATGTTCGTAACCTACAGGAGATTCAGCTACTATTAAGTTCGGCTCAGGACAATACGCGGCCTAAGTATTAGATCAATGAGCGAACGAGTGCCGACAGACTCTCGGTAATTGTGACATTTATGTATTTATGCGTCCTCATTGTGTTTGGCACGTGGCACGTGCTCCACAGATTTGTAAGTATACGGACGGGTACCTTATACCTACGGTGAATATTGGCACAGCCAATAGTGGATATTGGGACTTTAGGCTTACCGAGATATAGGTAGCTACAAAACGTAATAGTTGCGGTTCCAGTTTCTCAGTGAGGAAGGTAGAATTATTATGAGTACCTATTATGTTATGACACAAGCATTTTGTATTTGTGCGATAATTCTCAAATCTATAATTTATTTTCAAAGTCTTATTTCTTGCTTTTAATTTCATTCCAGAATATGTAATAAATCAATACAATTTTTCTTTTCCAATTATAATCGTAAAATGGTATTTGGACTTCAATCTCTCGCGAGCGCGGAGCGGTGAGGCTTGTTTTCTGGTTTTCTTTGTTGTATCTACTATAGTTCGATCAGATGAATTCGTCATTATACAAATACAATCCACTATGTACATTCCTTTAAATTCGCTGGGCCATCGAAGCTTATCAGCTCCAACAAGTGGTTCTTCGAGCCGGAGCATCAAGAGCAGCCACAGTTTTAGTGTCCATAAGAATAGGTACTATTTACTAAACCACATATTATGTATATATTTTGACCACTTCCCATGTTAAAAATTAATATCTTAGTTTATAGTTACGTACAATTCGGGTAACTTTGAACATTTTTTACGTTATTTTTATTATTAAAAATGATTTCAATTTATGACACCTTTATTTTATTGAATGAATAGTGTCCTTTTGAGTTAGTTTTCTTTTCTAACAAAATAAATTTACGGAAGAAACATCAGAACTACCCATAATTTCCCATAAAACTCGAATTTTAATTTATCATGAATTTTGGGTAACTTTGAATAATTTTTTTTAGAAAGTAAAAACCTTAATATTTTAAGGTTTAGTTAAAATAAAAAGAAGGTATTATTAAATTTAAAAACCTAATCTATAAAAATGACATGTACACTGACGTACATAAGTAACAAATAGCTTGGTTTTGCCACATGAATCAAAGTGGACTAGTTTACGATTCCAAATCAGAGCTCAAAAACTTCCAGCAACTTCACCACGGAAAAGGCGGGAATTTTCAGAATTATGGCATTGACAGTTTATTTCTTTAATTTTCATTTGGTACAGAAACATTTTAGCAATCCGTTATATAGTTATTATATTGAAACATCAAAAAGTTTCGATGCAATAAATTGTTAAATCTTTTTTCCAACTTTGTTCAAAGTTAAACGTCAATTCAAAGTTACCCGGAATGACTGTAACTAAAAATAACTAGAAAGAGTAAAGAAATAATATCGTAAATCGAGCAAGAGACGCATGTCCGCAGCATTCGCTCGCACTTTTGCAGATGAATTCAACACTATTAATTAATAACTAATATCAGTCTATATCGAATCTAATACTCGTTATCGGTAAACTAAATACGCGCCTGTATCAAAGATGACATGCTGTTACGATTTCCTCATTATTCTCATTAACAAGGTGCCGGTTTCCTTATCTGGCGGTAGCGAGACGATGTTGGGGTCTGTGACTCTTCAGCTCAATCAAAAGTTTGAATCGATGCAGCGCTGCATTGCGTGAGTTGTTTATTGAATGACCGTACGGTGGCTAGCGACTAGTTGCCGTGGCACAGTGGCGGCACTGGCGGCACGCGACACGGCAACTTCGGATGCGTTATGTAACGGTGGGCGGGTCTCTGAATGAAAGCAAGTTAAATTACTGAAAGCCCTCCTAACTGTGTCAAGGGGTGCTCCGCTCGGCTCGCTCGACGTATCATTTTCATTAACGGTAGCTGTGTACTTGCTATGATTATGCGGAACAAACGCACGCTTTTGGTTAATTTGTTGTTGGTGAGCCATTTCATTTTGTTATGAGGAAAAATATTGCGTCAATTTAAATTGAATTCATAATTATCTTCCTAACCGTTTCCGACTACAATGTAAATTTGTTGTGTTGAACAAAAAATACTCTACAACGTAATATAATATGTAAATTTAATGATTAACATTGTAAAGATTTTCCTGTGTTTCGACATCTGTCGACCACTATACCTAAGTACATAGAAATATCAGAGAGTGATGAAAGAAGAATCTTTTATTCAAACACTAACATAGTAACAATAATAATTGATATGTCCATACTTTTTAATATTATAAATTTGAAAGTAACTCTGTCTGTCTGTCTGCTACTCTTTCACGCTTAAACCACTGAACCGATTTTGATGAAATTTGGCGTAAACATAGAAAGGACGTTGAGAAAGAACATAGGCTACTTTTTACCGCGGGAAAATATCTCATTTCCACGGGAAGCAAATGAAATAATGAAATGCGCCGTGTAGTGTTATAAATACACTACATGTTATTACTTACTTCATTCACGTCGATTATCATATTTTATAACTTATATCCGTTTGTTTTATTCTTATATTTTGCTTTTTCTTTATTATTTCTTTACAAAATTATTTACTTTCTCTGTTTGTCTATTTACATTTTGACGCAGCTATTAAATTGTCATGTCTGTCTTTTATGTTTCTTAATTTTTTTTATTCGTTTTACGGCATTGTATAAAAATCCTTTTAGCCATTCAATAATAAAAGAAAAGAAAAATTGTATGTTTCTTATTTCATTTCATAGATTAATAAAGTATAGTATTGTCTTTGGCTCATTTAAATTTTTTATATTAGCCCGTTAACCAATATTTTAATCTATACATAAAGCTGAAGAGTTCGTTCGTTTGTATATTTGTTTGAACGAACTAATCTCAGGAACTACTGGTTCCAATTGAAAAAATCTTTTTGTGTTGGATAGTCAATTTATCGGGGAAGCCTTTTTTTTAAAGGCACACGGGCCGCGTGGTGTAAGCTATCACCGTCGCCTATGGGCACGGGCAACCCCAGAGGAGCCACCAGAGGGCTTTAGGCTATTTAACATCATGCTATGACTAATACCAAAGTCCACGCGGACGAAGTCGCGGGCGGCCACTAGTATATTTATAAATATCTTTGGACAATTCACACAACGCCATAGGATTCCAAACTAAGCAGAGCTTGTGCTATGGTAATCAGAAAGCTATTAGTATAGTATAGTACTTATATATGTATTATATATAACTACCTACTATAAGTAGTTGTTATATATCATGTATATAGTAGTTATATATCTTAGTACGTACGTATCAATGTTATCATCCATGACAATCAAATAACTGTTTCCGTTCTGTAACGTTCTTACAAATGTATGTAAATAGGCATTGCATGTGCGCTTCGACAAGGTTTAACGACGATGGCTTAACGTGCCCTCCGTTGCACCGAAACGTGCATGATTTTTTTAGCCACAGGCGGTCACCCATCCCACACCCGACCGCGTGGCGCCCGTTTGGCTGAGTTGCATAGATCACTTGCGTTCTACAGTAACTGCCAGAACATGCGCGCTTCTAAAAATGAATTTACCTAAGGCACAGTATTATAAAAATTTCATTTAATTTTCATAAGAGGTGTTTTATCGCGCCGCAATCTCGTCGAATTGACACATATCACAAAGTCTTATCGCAACAATAAAAATAATGGCTCTAATTGCTTAGTTTCGCTCGGGAACTTTATAGATTGTAGAGTTCAAGGAGTTTGGAGGGCCAAAGGCAGGCCATATATATTTACATCTCTTCTTCTGGGTCAACGGAGAATCGGTTGACCGAGCTCTTAAAAGAAGAAGAAGTCATTCGATTCAAATGGTAAAAAAATCGGATAATCTGGTAAACACTAGTGTTAGCCTAAGTGCAGAAGTGAAGTCTAAATACTGATGGAAGCATAATGGTTGCAGGTGATTATTATTTTGATTTGATTCCTTGGATAACCTGGATTATTACGACTGCGACAGAAGCAATGAAATATGAAAGGCACTAGCGAACGCGGTCCGACGCGTTGCCATTGTGTGATTGTTTGTATGGAGTATCGTACTATAGTCGACAATAGACTCAACAACCACTCGTCGTTATTTTAACACATATACGCTGATTAATAATGTTGATCACAGTACTTTTTGCTCTATTAATTGATTGATTATTAGGTTACTGCATAATATATAGATTTTTAGAAGCTACATAACTTGTATGATTTTGGGTTGGAAAATGATTGGCAATTTAAATAAAGCGGTTCAGATGGAGTATTGACTCCAAAACAATAATTTCTCTCTTTCAAGATAGAAAGTCGATATATTTTTTGTGACAGGTTCTTTAACAGTTAATCCTCCTCTGCTAGGTACCTCACTGCCACTGTTAAGTGGTGTGCGACAGATTCCACCCTTTCGTTTACTCCAGCTTACAATTAGGCCACATTAGCAATAACTAGTAGATTTTTGGAAGCTAAACGCAGCAACTGAGCGCTCGAGTCTGCGCACTTGAAACACGCAAAATCGCCGATCCGCCGCTACAAGCAGGTAATGTGGGTAGGCTGTCGGCAGGTTGGAACTGGCAGGCGCGGTACCAGGGGGGGGGATCACAGGGGACATGACCCCCCCCCACTCCCAAAATCCATCAGTCATGCGTAGATGTAAGGCGAAACAAGCCAATTTGGGACACCTCTTCCATCAAATTTCTTAATGACCCCCCAAAATTAAAGGTTGCGACCGCGCCTAGGAACTGGTTAGTAAGTTAGAGTTCGAAGACGGCTCGGCAGTGGACGGCTGGGCGGCTGGACGGCTGGACGGCTACGGGCACGTACCGGGGCTGTCGGGCACGGTGTCGTAGTGGCAGTTGAGCAGCAGCGCCGAGCGCGCCGGCCGCGCGCCCGCGCCGCGCAGCCGCACCACCACGCTCTGCACGTCGCGGTACATGTGCGTCATCCCTGCACAACAGACACACTCAGCTGTACAACTAATGCTGTACTTCATATCAATATGTTCAACATACTCGTACATGCAACAACTGATAGTACTAACTAAGTAAACTGATACGAAAGTCCTTTGACCTCAACATTTTAGGTAATCGATCTTAGAAGCACCTGAGAATATAAATCATAGACATAAGTCTATGATATTGTAGCGACCTTCCGCTACTCATCAAGAGATGGCGCTACGGGTATTCCTGAATCACGCTATCGAAGTTTTCGGAATATCCTACCATATATACAAGCTCCGAATTGAGTCAGTTGGAGCGCGGCCGCTCCCCGGGCATGACCACCTCGCCCGGCGGGAGATCTCCCTTTGCCAAACTGGTGACCCCGGACAAGAATACGTCCCTTCTGACCTTCATCAGTCGCACCTTCACACCCTGGATAGACTGCAGCACCACTTCAGCAGCTCATCAGGCAGCGAGTCTGGACCACGCTTCCTGATCCTGATCCAGCTACTTCCAGCGACTTCGTGGACGGCTCGAGAACCCACTACTCGCCTCCACACTTCAATCTACCCTCACATCCCGACTCACCGTGGATAGAGGGTATCTCCATACCTCGCTTCACCCTCACATCCCGACTCACCGCGGATAGAGGGCAACACAAGGCCTCACCTTCACATCTCGACTCACTGAAGATAGAGGGCATTGAAGGCACTTGTAAGCGAAGACTGCACAATCTTGGATTTCTGAAGATATCGACCTCCGGTCTGAGCAGGGGGTGATGTAGCGACCTTCCGCTACTCATCAAGAGATGGCGCTACGGGTATTCCTGAATCACGCTATCGAAGTTTTCGGAATATCCTACCATATATACAAGCTCCGAATTGAGTCAGTTGGAGCGCGGCCGCTCCCCGGGCATGACCACCTCGCCCGGCGGGAGATCTCCCTTTGCCAAAATATAAATAGCTGCCTGCTATTCCTGGTTAGAAAGAGTGTAACCTTCTGTTCGATGAAGGATTTTACTTTACTATAACCTATACCTACGGTGGCCTTCTAGCCGCTGGTAAGGAGCCCCGGGATCTGCGCTAGTTGAGCAAACCGGCACAAGAAGGATTCTTGCGCAAGAGCCCTATAAAGGAGACCCATCTTGATAGACCATTATCTATGCTCTTCAACAATAATGGAGTGTCGCCACATAATAATGTACATACTTTTCTTACCACGGTAGCTAACTGGATGGTTAAGCTCCCACTTTTGCTACTCCCAACCCGTAAAGCCTCCTCTTACGACTAGCAGAGGATGCCTTAACTCGTATTTTGGTCCTGACCTATGGATTCGAGCCATGTACCTAAGTTTTTCATCTGTGTTATTGTATCCATCAGTATAACTGGTTTCCGTTATGACAATAGTTAAATGCGTTAAGAGGGATCCCTTCTCCTTCCATCCTATGTGAGGGGAGTGCGAGGGGTCGTACTGACCGTCGATGAAGGCGAGCGGGAAGGCGCCGCTGGCGGTGTGCACATCGAAATCAACGCGCGTGTGCGGCGCCGCGCCCGCCGCGATGCGCTTCACCGCCTCCACCACCACGCCGACCGCCAACACCTCGTTCTCGTAGCTACCGGCCACCTGCAACAACGTAACATTTTTGTCTTCTGTCTCACTGGTAGTACCAGAGCGTCGCAAGGGTCGTGACCAAATGTCGAATCGTATTTGTGACAACCGTAAATTGTAGATTTTGAATTGCGTATATTATTGTATACACGAGATGATACCTCCCCAAAAAATCATGATCCGTCATTCTCCTCCTTACTCCGCACGCAGTCAAGTTTAGACTGCGACAGTGCCTGCTTCTAATGTGACGATTACGGAAACTGATCAATGTCTAACAAAAAATTTAAAAGGTGACTAAGGTAGTTGGCCCAAAAATCATTGCAAATTTTCATGATCAGTCATCGGTTGCTTTCCATGTGTCCGATCATAGGCTTATAATATACTTACGTAAAGACGACCTGACAGCCCGATAATGCGTAACCAATTTCGGTTTGTCTATATGTAAGTGAGCCACTGATTGCCTTTTTCTGTGATACTTCACACCATGTATAATCGATGATATTATTATGTATGATCGATCTATCGATGATAAAGGCAGTGAATGATTCTTGTTAAAGATGTTTTCTTTCAGACAGTTCTTAAATAGTTTTGAACTAAAAACACGCTGTAATTCTTATTTGAACTAAAAAGAACAAATATAATTTAAAATTAAATACAATAAATATATTTTTTACTAGTGGCCGCCCGCGACTTCGTCCGCGTGGACTTCGGTATTAGTCATAGAATGATGTTATATAGCCTAAAGCCCTCGGGTGGCTCCCCTGGGTTAGCCCGTGGCCATCCATAGGCGACGGTGATCGCTTAACACCACGCAACCCGTCTGCCTTTTGTTCGGTTTATTTATAAAAAAAAAATCCCCGATAAATGGACTATCCAACACAAAAAAAGATTTTTTTAATACAGTTGCTCAAAAAGTGACGTAATGCAGGGACGTTTAGCGTGCGGGAAGTGGGCACACACTCATGCTTTTTCTGTACCTTTTCCGCACTTGTGCGTTGTCTTTCCCAACTGTCAAAATAATGTCTATTAAAAAGAAAAAAACCAACCACGAAGTTTTAGAAGTTTTTATGATTCATGCAAATATTTCTAAAAAGAAGCTACTAATTTGTTTCAATATCAGATTTAATGATTTGATTCAATAAGTTAGGTTAGGTTTCATTTCATTTCATCTCATTAACATTCATATCAATAAAAAAAATCTACTGAAGACTTGGCTGTGTGGGCATAGTTCCCTTTGCCTACCATACTATGGGTGAAGAAAACAAAAAAAAAAACTCTGCATATAGGTATTATTTTACGGTTGGCGCCATTTTTCAAAAATGTTCTTTGTGAGTTTTTATTATTTTATTAAATTGCTTCATTTTTTCGCAACTTTATTAAAAATAGTCGTTCAGTACACGCGCGGAACCGTCATTAGAAGGAGTTCCGACTGTCAACCCTCACCTTCGGCTGCGCCTCGGCTCGGGTAGACATTTGTAGGAACTCCTTGCAATGACAGCCTTTCCGCACTTGTAATGAAATATACTACTTCAATTGGAACCAGCAGTTCCTGAGATTAGTGCGTTCAAACAAACTTACGAACAAACTCTTTATGTATAGATTAAAAAATTTATGTACAGCTTTATGTATAGACTAGAATTAGAATTATTTTTAAAGGAATACAATATTAATATTATGTGTATTACAGAACATTGGTTGAAAGATTACCAACTTGTTTTTAACTTTGATAAGCACCAAGTCGCAAGTTCGTTCAGTAGGCAGACAGCCTTACGTGGTGGCTCGTTAATTTTTGTAAGTAAGGACCTAAAGTTTAAGGTTCGTCAAGACATCGTGAGCCTTTCTATTGAACGAACTATAGAAATAGCCTGTGTGGAGTTATTAAATTGTATTATTGTTTGTATTTATAGACCTCCAAATTCTTTGTATGATACTTTTGAGTCAGTTTTAGAACAATTATTGGATAAATTGTGCAACAATACTAAAAAGAAGAAGGACATAGTTGTTTGTGGTGATTTTAATATAAATATATTGGAGGATTCAGCAATAAGCAAAAAGTTTTTGTCTGTCTTAAAATGCTGTAATCTTACTAACGTGTTTTCACAACCAACTAGGATTACACAATCCACAGCTACTTGTATAGATAATATTTTTACAGAAGGGTCACCAGCGCAATCTATGATAATAAACAACTTAAGCTCTGATCATTGTGGCCAATTAGTTTGCTTTAATTACAGGATGGACAGACAGGTTAGTAAGGTGGTCGTTCCAGTGACTAAAAAACGCATGGAGAGATTTAGATGTGCTATTGAAAATGGGTTTCGTATTCCAGCCCATAAAAATGTAAATAAACATTATGGGGCATTATGTTCTCATGTACACAAAATATATAATACTGTCTTTACATCAAAAACAATCTCTCCTAAAAAGTGTAAATCATTCAGTGATTGGGCGACTTTAGGGATACATAAAAGTAGACAAAAATTATATGATCTCTATGAAGAGAGATCGTATAATCGAGACGAGTCCTTTTGTGCACACGTTAGAAATTATTCAAAATTGTTTAAGCAAGTATGTATCGCGGCCAAGTCATTGCATATTGGTAACCAAATTAAATCTAGTAAGAATAAAATTAAAACGACTTGGAACATTATTAACGCCGAGACTGGAAGAGTCAATGACCGTTGTCGTGTCTATAAACTTATTATGGACGGTACCGTCATTGAATCAGACGAACTTGTAGCAAAAACATTTGAAAAATACTTTGCTGACATTCCAGTATCGACGACTAAATCACTTAGGTCTTCCCCTGAAGCCGCCGAATCATTGCTTAAGAAAAATGTAAGCGAATGCAAATGTAAGTTTATATTCAGGCCCGTAGACGCTAAACACATTGTAGAGATATTTAAGACTTTAGAAATTAAGAACACTACTGATCTTTGGGGTATCTCTGTAAAAATACTTAGTTCAATAATTGACTTAATAGCACCCCACTTAGCTATAATATTCAATAACTGTATTAAGAGTGGTGACTTTCCTGATCTAATGAAACATAGTAAAGTGATACCTTTATTTAAGTCGGGCAATACTTCAGATCCCTCCAACTTTAGACCAATTTCAATTCTGCCCTCCATTAGTAAAATCTTTGAGAAAATAATTTTAGAACAACTTCTAAAACACTTTACAAATAATAGACTTATTCATAAAAATCAATTCGGTTTTACGAGGGGTCGCTCAACCACAGATGCCGGAGTAGAGCTTTTTAAGACCATAGTAGATGCTTGGGAGGGGTCACGGGATGCTTTAGGTGTCTTTTGTGACCTATCTAAGGCATTTGACTGTGTGCACCATGAAACATTAATCAGGAAACTCAATCACTATGGCATCAAAGAAACCGCGCTCAAGCTTCTGGAGTCTTATTTGAGTGATAGGATCCAGAGGGTTGAAGTGAACGGTAAAATGTCAAACGGGTCTGTAGTTCATTTGGGGGTCCCACAGGGCTCAGTACTCGGCCCGTTCCTATTTTTAATATATATTAACGATCTGCCATATATGGTGGAGAATAATCACGAGATAGTATTGTTTGCAGATGATACTTCCTTAATTTTCAAAACTAATAGACAAACTGATGATTATGACGATGTGAACAATGCTCTCTCTGAGGTGGTAAATTGGTTTAATGTAAATAACTTACTACTCAATAACAAAAAGACCAATTGTATTAAGTTTTCACCACCTAATGTTAAAGAAAATGTTGTAAAACCTCAATTGAATGGCGAGGAAATGAGCTTTGTTGATGAAGCTGTATTTCTTGGATTAACTGTTGATTCTAGGCTTCAATGGGGACCCCATATCTCTCGGTTAGCGAATAGACTAAGTTCTGCCGTCTTTGCGATTAAAAAAATAAGATCACTTACAGATGTCGATACAGCCAGATTGGTCTATTTTAGTTATTTCCATAGTATAATGTCGTATGGTATTTTACTGTGGGGAAATGCAGATAATGTCGACACAATATTTATTTTGCAGAAGAGGGCTATTCGCGCAATATATAAATTAAATTCTAGAGAATCACTGAGAGAAAAATTTAAGGAGACTAATATACTAACATTTGCATCGCAATATATTTATGAAAATATAATGTATGTTCGTAAAAACAAACACGAATTTATGACCTTTTTGGATCTACATAGTTCGAACTGTGTTTCGACAAGGAATGGCCACAAACTTGCATTCCCCAAGTGTAGGCTCCGCAAAAAGAGCCACTCTTTTATCGGGATGTCGATCAGAATATACAATACAATCCCGGAAAATGTTCAATCCCTTTCTTTTCACAGATTTAAAAAAAAGTCAAACAAGTCCTGTGCCGCAAGGCTTTTTACGATCTTAAGGACTATTTAATTGATAAAAAAGCTTGGGATTGAGGTGTAGTCCCACAAGGCTGTTTCTATAACTGATGTAATAGACTTAAATGAATTAAATTGCCTATGTTAGCAGATGACTGTGGGACGACATTGACACATGCGGTAGCTGTCACGTATGTTCCTTATCGGCCCATAGCTACTCTGTAAGAAAGTTAGCTATTGTATACCCCATATTTTAAAACAGGGCTGAAGTTTTTCTCCGTCTGCTCTTTTCTTCAGCTCAGCATTGCCTAAGCGCACCCAGAGCAGACAGAACAAAAAATAACGTTCACTAAGAGTTTGTAAAGGAACCGTACAGTGAATAAAGAATATTTCATTTCATTAAAATATTGATTAATTATTGTCGACGTGTGGGAACTGTACGAAAAAGCGTGAACCCTTTTTCGTAGAGTTTACCATATTATTGCCAGCTCATCTTATGTTGTTTTTTTCTTCTTCTATGTATTATCTATTTTATTTTCATTTAAAAGTTTCATGTTATCATTTAAGTGACTGTAAATTATAAAACTTCAATACATTATCTGAAGTTTTCGATAAATCAACAACGATACGTCCAAAAACTGATAGATAAATTCTTGAAATGGACATAACTTTTTTATTTGTGAACCGATTTAAATAAAACAAACACTAAATGTTAATCCAAAAAAATACCAATACATCAGTGAAAACAGCATCCTTCTTCGTTAAGCCGTTCCTGAGATCAGCGCGCACATACGAACATACAAACAATAATTCTAAAAATCATTGTTTTGGGTTCTATTAGCGTAATAGCCCTAGTGACAGTTTTTCTCAAATATCTTCAATGTACAGAAACTGACTTGTTACAGATTTATTATATGTATAGATATAGAAGATAATTATTTTAATTAAAAGTATTTTGATATCAGGTGTTGTCAACATCAAGTGAGATGTTGAAGGTATTTCTTACTTTACTGGATGTTGAAGGCATATCACGGTAAATATTATGATTATGGGATTCTCTCTTTTATTTGTCCCTGAAAAATAAACTTTTAAAGATTTTAAATATTTTTATGTCCAAATACATGGGAAATGACTTAATTGATACTCTATAATAAAATTACTCTACTTATATAAATTTATAATGATGATGAAACACATCATCACAGAAGTTTCAAAAATCCTTCACCAATGATGAATTAAATAATGTAAGTATTGTGTTCAAAAGGTCTTGTATGAAAATTCAAGACAATTTATCTTTAGTGTACATCTGAAAAAAGAATGCAAACGCAGGCGCAGCACACATAAAGTTGGAGGGCACATTTTACTAAAATTGTGTTAATTCAAGTTTTTCTGTAATATTGATAAGGAAAATGTTTACAACAAATAGCAGAACTCTTCTTTACATTCCAACCAACGCGCCCAATTAATCTCAACCATTTATCTCTTACTAAAGAATACAAAAGATATCTGTAAGGAAAAAAATATGCATTAATTATATATTAATAAAAAGTTAAGGTTAGTAACTACTGTAAACAAGACTAATGCATAATAATATGTAATCTGTGGTGCATGAAAAGAACGCAAAGACTTGTGGCGCCATCTAGGTAAGATAATGGAAGTTTGGAAGTAAGGAAGCTTTTTTTATGCGTACGACGCAATAACTCTCTCGAGATTAAAAAACTTTTTTAATACAGTTGCTCAAAAAGTGACGTATTGCAGGGACGTATAGCGTGCGGGAAGTGTCCTATTACACACTCGTGCTTTTTCTTTACCTTTTCCGCACTCGTGCGTTCTCTTTCCCAAATGTTAAAACAATGTCTATTAAAAAACGGCAAATTGTTTGTAAAGTAGGTTTACGATCGAGATGTTTACGTGATAACGTCCGCACGAGAAAATCTCCATTCGTTTGTATGCCGCTAGAGTGAGAGAGACGGAAGATCGGTCCACTCACTCGAACGCTATGCCAGCCTCCGCTCGTGAGGATTCCGCGTGACAAGTTTCACGGAATGACTGGCAGCGCTCGAGATGAGACGGGAGATGGGTCCGTCTCTCTCTCGTTATACCTGCGATCGCGCTCGTGAGGTTTTGGTGTGACACAAGTTTCTGAACATGTCACCCGACTAAAACGATTTTAAAGACGTTATCACGTCAAAAGAAAAAAAACAACCACGAAGTTTTAGAAGTTTTTATGATTCATGCAAATATTTCTAAAAAGAAGCTACTAAGTAATTTGTTTCAATATCAGATTTAATGACTTGATTCAATGAGTTAGGTTAGGTTTCATTTCATTTCATCTCATTAACATTTTCATTGTCGCGTAAATGTCATGTCATATAATGTCGTGTCATGTAAATTTATAAATAAGACTTTAAGCTACACCAAATACAAAAACGAACGTAAAGATTGATATAATTTTATGTAAATAACGTGATAAAAGACAAATATATTCTAAAATTAAACGCATAATTGCAAAGACTACTTTATAATTTATAAGTATTTACCCGTGTAATGTGCAATTTTCATAATAATTCCCATGATTTACGTCACATTTGATTACTGAATATTTAACCATTGTTGAGTAAAATCGTATTTACTAAAAATTAATCACGATTCACACAAAAGTCACAAAATATTGCGGGGCTAATTTCCGTGTGACATGTTGTGACCGCTATCATCAAAATCTAGTCACAGGAACAACAGATTTGCCTTCCTTACGTACCTGTATCCGTATCCGGATTTGGACTGTGTTGTCTCTGTGACATAATGACACATACAAGGATAGTGATTATATAGTATATTTCATTACAAGTGCGGAAAGGCTGTCATTGCAAGGAGTTCCGACAAATGTCTACCCGAGCCGAGGCGCAGCCGAAGGAAGGTGAGGGTTGACAGCCGGAACTCCTTCCAATGACGGTTCCGCACGTGTACTGAACAACTTTTTTTAATACAGTTGCGAAAAAATGAAGCAATTTAATAAAATAATAAAAACTCGCAAAGAACATTTTTGAAAAATGGCGCCAACCATCAAAGAATACCTATATATGCCTATATGCAGAGATTATTTTTTGTTTTCTTCACCCATTCTGGGTAGGCAAAGGGAACTATGCCCATACAGCCAAGTCTTCAGTAGATTTTTTTTATTGATATGAAATGAAAATGTTAATGAGATGAAATGAAATGAAACCTAACCTAACTCATTGAATCTGATATTGAAACAAATTAGTAGCTTCTTTTTAGAAATATTTGCATGAATCTTAAAAACTTCTAAAACTTCGTGGTTGGTTTTTTTTCTTTTTAATAGACATTATTTTGACAGTTGGGAAAGAAAACGCACGAGTGCGGAAAAGGTAAAGAAAAAACACGAGTGTGTAATAGCCCACTTCCCGCACGCTATACGTCCCTGTAATACGTCACTTTTTGAGCAAATGTATTAAAAAATAAATTACGTACCTGTTATCCGTATCCGGATTTGGACTGTGTTGTCTCTGTGACATAATGACACATACAAGGATAGTGATTATAAATAAATTACGTACTTGTATCCGTATCCGGATTTGGACTGTGTTGTCTCTGTGACATAATGCCACATACAAGGTTAGTGATTATAAATAAATTACGTATCTGTATCCGTATCCGGATTTGGACTGTGTTGTCTCTGTGACATAATGACACATACAAGGATAGTGATTATAAATAAATTACGTACCTGTATCCGTATCCGGATTTGGACTGTGTTGTCTCTGTGACATAATGCCACATACAAGGATAGTGATTATAAATAAATTACGTACCTGTATCCGTATCCGGATTTGGACTGTGTTGTCTCTGTGACATAATGACACATACAAGGATAGTGATTATAAATAAATTACGTATCTGTATCCGTATCCGGATTTGGACTGTATTGTCTCTGTGACATAATGACACATACAAGGATAGTGATTACAAATAAATTACGTACCTGTATCCGTATCCGGATTTGGACTGTGTTGTCTCTGTGACATAATGCCACATACAAGTATAGTGATTATAAATAAATTACGTACCTTTATCCGTATCCGGATTTGGACTGTGTTGTCTCTGTGACATAATGACACATACAAGGATAGTGATTATAAATAAATTACGTACCTGTATCCGTATCCGGATTTGGATTGTGGTCTCGTTGACATAATGCCACATACAAGGATAGTGATTTAAAATAAATTACGTACCTGTATCCGTATCCGGATTTGGACTGTGTTGTCTCTGTGACATAATGACACATACAAGGATAGTGATTATAAATAAATTACGTACCTGTATCCGTATCCGGATTTGGACTGTGTTGTCTCTGTGACATAATGACACATACAAGGATAGTGATTATAAATAAATTACGTACCTGTATCCGTATCCGGATTTGGACTGTGTTGTCTCTGTGACATAATGACACATACAAGGATAGTGATTATAAATAAATTACGTACCTGTTTCCGTATCCGGATTTGGACTGTGTTGTCTCTGTGACATAATGCCACATACAAGGATAGTCATCCTTACTAATATTATAAATCGGAAAGTGAGTTTGTTTGTTTGTTTGTTCCGCTTTCACACCGTAACTTTTGAACCGATTGCTTTGAAATTTTTGAAGTCCGGATTAAATAATAGGCTACTTTTAATCCCGGAAAAAATTGATATTTCCGAGGGAAAACAAAAATATTGTTAGCTTCGTACCAGTTCGGTGATAGATGGCACTGTATGTCGTTTAAAACAAGGTAATATATTGCAAACGAATATGCACATGTAAACTTAGAAGCTAAATGATACGATAATTAATCCCCAAAAATGAGGAACTCCCGAGGGATGACGTACAATTTGGTTTATCGTCTAAACTGGTTTTTTACATCTTCTTATCCTATGTACTTAGTATTTTTTTTACTGCAGCTAAGCAAAAACTTCTGTACTTATTTACCTACCCTTTATCCTGGTATAATAGACTGTTCCAGAGGGTTAACAAAAGTTATGAATAATCAAAAATGAAATGAAATATGAATAATGAAAATATTTTGGATGAAACTATGGGAGAAACTATTGAATATTTATCTGTAGACACAGTGATAGAAACAGAACATAGTACCTCATATCCTGTAGAGTTCTTAAATTCTTTGAAATTATCTGGGGTGCCTTCTCATAAATTTAAACTAAAAGTAGGGGCTCCGGTGATGCTCATGCGTAGTCTCGATGCCCCTAGCTAGACTGTATAATGGTACCAGGCTGCGTGTCACTCAGTTTGGGCGGAATATTATTACAGCAACTATTTGAACTGGCGCTGCAAAGGGTGAAAGTGTACTCATTCCTCGGATTCCGATTATTCCAACAGACCTCCTATTTCAATTTCAAAGACTTCAATTTCCTATAAGGGTTTCATTTGCAATGACCATTAATAAAGCATAAGGCCAAACTCTAAGGGTTGCTGGAGTACGTACGTACAAGTACACTTGGAAAAATATTGTTTTTCGCATGGTCAGCTCTATGTAGCGTGTTCCCGGGTATCCAGTGCCCAAAATCTGCATGTTTTTGCTCCCCAAGGTAAAACATATAATATAGTTTACCATTCAATTTTGGTTTAACAACTCATCGTATCCAGCGTTATATCGCGCTTCTTAGATTTTCCCGTGGGAACGAGAAGTTTTCTTATAGTTGTGCTTTATTAATGGTATATGGTATTTATGATAATGCGAAAGTAACTCCGTCTGTCTGTTGTTCTTTCACGCCTAAACGGCTGAACGGATTTTGATGAAATTTGGTATGGAGGTATTTGAGTCCTGGAAAAGCAATGTTTTACCGCGGGAAAATTTCTCATTCCCACGGGAAAATCTAAAAAGCGCGATATAACCGAATTCCACGCGGGCGAAGCCGCGGCCGGAAAGCTAGTTATAAATAAATTACGTATCCGTATCCGGATTTGGACCGTGCGGTCTCGTTGACACAATGCCACATACAAGGATAGTGATTATGAAAATCACTTTTGCGTGATGATTGCGTGATAACGGTGAATAGACCTGATATGATAAAGCACGCTTATCTAGAGGCCTATAATTAACCTATCTTTAGAGATTTAGATTATTTCACTCTCACAAATACTCTAATCTGATCTGCTATTACCAGATTAAAGCGATTTTGAAAATTATTTCGTTGTAAACAATGTAACGTCAATAAGAAAAGCTTCATCAATTTTGCATCTGACTGGTCGATCTCAAATGGAACTGGAAAAAATGCCCACATCTTTACTACAATAAGTACCCATTACATAAACTGAGCTCAGAAGTAGTTTTGGGCTAAAAGTCAAAATGAAAGGAGGCGACCTATATGACTTAATGATCTCCTTTTTGTCGATTACGAGCGACGGAAACGCTCCTTGGCCATGTTTTTAGGCCAAAAAATGAAAACATTTTTAGTAAATAAAAATAACTGTTGCAATGATAGAGTGGACCCAGAGAAGTCTGCAGCAGGCATGAGGTTTTATTTGACAAAGACAAAGACAAAGACATTTATTTGCACAAATATGGGTGTTTACAAAGTTGTTTATATATATTTAGTTCGCCATATTTACCTTCATGAGGTATGCAAATATACAATGATAAAAATATAAAAGGAAAAAACTAAACTATAATACAATTACGAAATGTACATTTACATCTATTTTTATTTGTCCCATATTGCGCCTTTTATAAATTAAAATATTTATTTATTTATTTTTCGGATCGGTTCCGATCGTCAGCTTTGGGTACCCATATCACAGGGTGTTTGTACACTGAGAGGAAAAAAAGCTGGCGGAAAAAAAACCTCCCAGGTTTTTATGGAATTCCTTTATGCCGTTTTATCGTTTATGAAATCAGTGACTGAGTAATACGCCTATTTCAGTAAATACGTTTTAAGTCCTTTTTTAAATTCGTTACCCGTTTTAATTTTGAGGAATTCCGGTAGACCGTTATATATTTTTGGTTCCATGCAAAAGACACTGTTTTGTTTTGGAAGCGATTGAATATAGTTTACTGTTATGTCTTTTTGATGGGTTTCATATTTTGTGATTTCTGTTTTGACCATTATATTAGATCTCGTAAATGTATAAGGAAGGGAGCGTCATTATTTTTAAATTTTGAAATTGTGGCCTACAAGTATCCGTTTGTTGTAATTGACATATTGCTCGAATGCATTTTTTTTTTAGCCTTAAACACAGTTTGAATTCCAGTCGCGTTTCCCCAGAATATTATACCGTATCTTAATGTTGCACCTACGTACGCATGGTAGGCATTTAGAACCGCCGTTTTGCTTACAACTTTGGCCAATTTATATAAAGCAAAGAAAACTTATTTAATTGTTTACAAACGTATTCTTTGTGTGACTGCCACGTTAATCTGCTATCTATGTATAGTCCTAAAAAAATTGTTGTTTCTATTTCAGATATCAACTTTCCTTTATAGTTAATATTTACTGGTTGTCCGTATGATACTCTATTTTTAAATGTCATTATGTTTGTTTTATCAAGATTAATTTTAAGATTATTACTATTTAGCCACTCTATCAGTGATTCAAGACAATTATTTATATTACTTTCAAAGGAACCTGTGTTTTCATTTGTAAATATTACTGTACTATCATCAGCAAATAGTATCATCGGTTCTTTTACTGCTTGAGGAAAATCGTTAATATAAATTTAAAAAAGTAAAGGGCCTAAAATACTTCCTTGAGGCACTCCATACAGTACTTTCCTAGAGAGAGAATGGTGTTTCTCTTCAGTTTTTGTGATTTCATTAATTTTTGTTATTTCTGTTAGGTGTTCTCTGTCAGTTAAGTAAGAGTTGATTAAGTTTAACGCATTGCCTCTAACTCCATATTTCTCTAACTTATTAATCAGCAATTTATGATCTACATGGATTTGGATTAATGATTTGTATTTGATGTGTTGCTTAGTTAAAAAAGTATTTATGACTATATACAATACGGGGAAATCTAATAATCGGGTAAAGTCATGAGTATGATGCGTTATAATAGTTATAATG
Source organism: Pyrgus malvae (assembly GCA_911387765.1). Classification (NCBI taxonomy): domain Eukaryota; kingdom Metazoa; phylum Arthropoda; class Insecta; order Lepidoptera; family Hesperiidae; genus Pyrgus; species Pyrgus malvae. The sequence goes on along the minus strand of OU426965.1, from coordinate 22,804,822 downwards.
AAGGTTGGTGGAGAGTCCTTAATTACTAGTCTGATAATGATGATAGGAAAGGAACTCACCCTAGGACCTATTGATGTGAGGTTGACAAGATGCTCGTAGGCGATCTCGGCGATAAAGCTGGTCTCGGAGCCATTGGCGCGCGTGAGCGGCGCGGGCAGGCGCGCGTCCAGCGCCGCGGCGGCGAGCAACAGCAGCGCCGAGCCCGCCACTGCCAGCGTCGCCCAGCGCAGCCGCAGCGCGTCCCGCTCGGGGAAGTTCTCCTTCACCTCGCCATCACCACCCTCCCCGCCCCATCTCGACACCTGCCGAACAATCAACACTGTCCACTGGAAATGCTCGATAACTTCTGCGGGATTTCTGACCTCCATCAGTTTCACAAAAATAGTCAAATAGTTAAAAATGGACGACTCTTTTAAATGAAACAAGTAATGGAAAAAAGAATACAGGACTATCTCATTGTTTTTTTTTGAACCGTAATTGAGGTGAGTGCAGGAGAGCGCATCTGCTCTCCCGAAGATGGGCCCGTTCTGGGGCGCCGCGCGTGTGGAGGACACCGGTGCGTTCCAATAGAGATACCGGAGTCCTCCAAGCGCAGTGGCAGGCCACCGAGGGGCTTTAAGGTATTTGACCCGCAGTCATATCTGTTGGACTTTTGTACGAATCCACGCTCATCGCTGTAGATATCTCCGTGTAGATACTTGCATAGCAAGCGTCTTTAATATCGATCACTTTGCAAGCTCATTGATCAGTGGGCTGATTTTGTAATTCTGAAAGAAATTATTTCATCAAAAATAGAACTGACTTCAAATGGTTTGTAAAAAATAAAATTGTTCAATACCTACTTACTTCTTCTTGCTTATGGTAATGACTTAAAACTATTTTGGAGTCGGCCCCTTAGTAAAATGTCGTACCTTTCGTTCTGAATGGCTGACTCCAAAAAAGTTTTAAGAGTCATTAGTGTCATTACCAGTGATCGGAATAGGTAGATTGATTTTAAGAACTTGCATCATGAAATCATAACATGGATAAGCGTTTTTTACAGGGTTTTATTTTGGTATTTACAGGATTGAATCAAATATTGTGAATTAGAAGATTTTTAAAATACTATTTAAACCACATTTGAAATTTATAGAATGCGATAGTTAAACTTTTAAAATAGTTTTTTTCTTATTTATGAAGTAATAAAGTGAATCTTACTTTGGTGCATCCATTCGAAACTTACATATTATGACTAATTTAGTAGTTATTTCTTGCAAGTTTATTATCTGCTGCTTGTAATTATATATTTTATTCTTGAATAAATAAATAAAAATAACTTTTTATACTCCTATCATAATATTTTTTTCGCATTCAGTGCAAAAACTTTATTTGAATATGAAAACAGGTATATAAAATGGAATAAAAAGCAGTTTATATGAAAATGAAGATCTTTATTGATAAAAATATTTTTAATCTTCATTTAGATCATTTTCTTCATTATCCTGGCTCTCTAAACAATTAAAATAAATAACCATAAGTTTTTCAATATTATCTAGTTTATGTATTTCTTTTGACGTCCAAGATCTATTTGTATGTAGAAAATGATCTTTCTACATCTGAAGATGTTAATGGAGCATGTAATGTACCTAGTCTGGCCATAAATACTGTCCCAAAGGTTAGAATTCAAAAATTTAAAAAATGGAATGTAGTTTGATGTGTTTTTGTTTTCATATGAGATAAGTAGGCTTCGGTCTTCTAGAAAATTCTCAGTTGTTGGCATCAATTTAAGCAGTCAACATGGAGTGGGGCGTGAAAGAAAATCGAGTCGCTGTTATAGCTCTACATAAGTGCAATAAAAGGACGGTGGAGATTTTCAATCTTTTACAATCGCTAGGAAGCTATGAAATTCGTGTACCATACCATCAAAAGATTCAGTGAGATGTCCTCTGTCAATGACAGACCCAGAAGTGGCCGTCCGCGAGATTCCAGGACGCCAGCGGTGATCAAAGCTGTTGCTGAGCGAATTCGAAGAATTCCCCTCCGCAAACAGAAAATCTTGTCTAGGGAGATGAAAATTCCACCCAGGACGATGACGGTGAGGACGGGACGATGCGAGAGGCATCATTAAACAAGACCTTGAGCTTGCCGCTTACCGACGAAGTACAGGGCATCGCTTAACAGCAGCATTACGCAACATAAGAGCGACCAGAGCGAAAAAGTTGTTTCAACAGCACGCTAATGGCGGGTACCGTAGAATCCTGTTTACTGACAAGAAAATTTTCACAGTGGAAGAGAAATACAACCATCAAAATGACAGGGTCTACGCTCACAGCTCTCAAGAGGCTTCGCAGAAGGTTGCAAGGGTAGAAAGAGGCCATCACCCGGCATTGGTCATGGTTTGGTGGGGTGTGTCGTACGACGGGGTCACTGAGCTGCATTTTTGCCAAAATGGCGTAAAGACAAAGGCAGCTAACGACCAGAATGACATTTTGGTGCCTGTTGTAAAGCCACTCACTCAAACATTGTTTTCCAATGAGCATTGGATCTTTCAACAGGACTCGGCCCCGGCACACAAAGCACGGACAACTCAACAGTAGCTAAAAGACAATTTGCCGGGTTTTATCGCATGTGAAGATTGGCCCTCAAGTCCAGACCTCAACCCCCTGGACTACCGACTGTGGACAGTTTTAGAGGAGAAGGCGTGCTCGAAACCACATCGCAATATCGAGGCGTTAAAACGCGATTTCGTGGCAGCAGCGGCTTCGATACCTCTGGAAACGGTGCGTGCGGCGATAGACGAGTGGCCAGATCGATTGAAGATGTGTGTCAAGGCAAAAGGGGGTCATTTTGAGTAAATTATTAATCCATTTAATTAAGAATTAAAAAAAGAAAACATTGCGTAGTATTTTATTAGTTTTGTTTATTTTAATTTTAATATAGGCATATTTTAGTTAGGGACAGAATATATGGCAAGACTAGGTAAAAGACAGCAAAAGTGTTACATATTTCTTGTTCATATTGATATATTCTTCATCCTACACATTACAATATTTGAAATTGCTAAAAAATCAAAATTATTACAAAATCCTCAAATCCCAAAGGCATATCCATATTAAAATATAAGTGCCAGTTCATTAACCCACAATCAATCTTTACTCTGATCATTAGTCATTACCAGTGATCGGAGTAGGTAGAGTGAAACCGTTAATTAACGTGTCAAGTATGTGTTAATATGGATACGCCTCCGGAATTTCCGGATTTCAAAAATATTTAAATTTTAATTAAAGTATGATTCTAGTTTGTAAGAGGATAAAATCAAAATATGTGAGCAAATATTACGTACGATCTTTAAAGATTAAAAATAAATTAGTACGGACATTCCCGCAGGTTACCGAAACTTAGGATTACGTAAACTTTTCACAGTTTGTCGGACTTAAGTTGCGAATTACTGCGTAGATTACTAGCTTACCGCAAGGATTTATTAAATATTAAATCACAAACAAAAGCCATCACGAAAAAAATCATGGTACTTCCGTATAAATAATATTAAATCAAATTAATTTATTTGCTACATCGGTTACAAAAATCAATTAAAAATAATATCAGTTCATGTTAATTATATGATCAATTGGAGGCATGTACTCGACGAAGTTCAAATCAACAAATACCGCATATTTTAATAATCTTAAATTAAATTTAAATATACTATGAATTGTACTTTAAAAGTTTATAGTATATTTTAATGTAAATTACTATTAATTGTTATTTTAAGAGCACATTAATAGAACTGAACTGCATTATTTCTGAAACTTGCAACCATAGATTTAAATTGTAATAATAATAATAATAAATATCTTTAGACAATTCACACAACACCATCTGATTCCGAACTAAGCAGAGCTTGTACTATAGTAATCAGAAAGCTGATAAACTTACTTATATAATTCTAAATACATACTTAAATAGATAAATTAACACCCAGACACAGAACAAATAGTCATGTTCATCACACAAATATTTGTCCTGGGTGGGAATCGAACCCACGACCTCATGTTTCGCAGTCGGCTCATCACCCACTACGCCACAGAGGCTGTCAAATTGTCATAATCTCTTGGAAGTTAGTCGTTGTTTACGCTTTATTTGTTCAGCATGTTTTTTTTTGTTTAAATTAAGCAAACTATTGTTCAACTTTCTATAAACCAACAAGTAAGAAATATGTGTCTTATCTTTACCTATATTTAATATATTTTATACTATGTTGTTTATTTGTATCAATAAAGAACAGAATTTATTGTACTACAATAATTTATTATTTGAGATCGTTAGATTAAACTAAATACTTAAATAATTTAACAATAATTAAAAATTAAATATATAAAGTAAATTATAAAAAGAAAATTCCATCTAGTAATGCTTGTGGCATTGTACCCAGAACGCTGGCAGCGTTTCCCCTCTGAACTAGTAAGCTCATTTTTTGGGAAAAATAGGTGCCAGCCCTCTGGTCACCTGAGGCTAGAATTAGTCTGGTCGACATATCTTTCATGAACGTACACAAGTAAAATCCCATACCAGGGCCCGACCAACTCGCCATGGAACAAGAGTAGCTCCGTCAGGTCTCTTGCCATCGTCTCTAGATATTCCTGTGGGTTCTAAGGATGCAGGTATAGAGACGGTGGCAAGCGATCTGCGGATCAAATCATTTACAGCTCCATGGCGATATAACCTGCCAGCACTCCTGGTACAGGATAGACCATGTCGACCAAAACAACCCACACCTCTGCCACATAAGCATTGATGGGGTACTACTGTTTACTCCAATTATAAAGTCCCAAAATGTTCCGGATAGTTTTTCCGGATAAGGCATATCCATATTAAGATTTCGTGCACAAAATGTGACGCAAGTACATAAAATCACTCTACCTACTCCGATCACTGGTCATTACCATAAGCAATAAGAAGTAGGTATTGAACAATTTTATTTTTTACAGTTTGAAGTCCATTCTATTTTTTACCGTTTGAAGTTGATTCTATTTTTATTTCAGGATTTAGGTCCTGTAAAAAGTGATGCTTCAGTAGATGCTGAAGAAAGAAATAGATTTTTTTGTTTTGTTGTATATTCTGTTACCTACTCCTCAGTTTCTTAGGTATAGTATACTAATTAGTGATTTAATTGATATCACATTATGGACGCTCGATTGTTAATAAATTAAGAAGATAAATGTTATTATAGCAAAAGATTATTCTCATTATTATCTAATTGAATTAAATTAAATATTTTTTTACTAAAACAATTCTACGTTCAATGCGGCCTTGTTTGTAGGTTATTCTATTTTGCATTACATGACTGTCTGCAGCATTGTTGAAATTATGTCTTCATCTGCTATATCATAGGTCAAAGCACCCTAATCAGACTCAAATGTTCAATAACTGCTCTTTGGTAAATAAAATATACAAATTTATTAAAAAATTATTGTTATTAATAATAACTCTGTCTCTGTCTTTATTCATGCATTAGGTATCATGACTGTTTAATGATGAAATACAAAAAACCCGTTCATAACCAATGGAATATAAAGTTTAATTTTAAGAAGCTACCATTGCAGGCAGCAGGCTATTAACAGCAGAGCATAGGAAAAAGGAAAAACAATACAAAAAATTGGTATGGTATGATATGGTAAAAATATAATAAAGCAAACATCTTACCATTATATAATTGACCGAGTTTGTTGATTTTTTCAGACTGCTATTAATATTGCCTACGATATTATTAATAATTATTTAATATGAACATTTATCCAATGTACAATAATATGTACTTTACGTTTTACACAACAATCACATTATCGAATTTGTACAACACTGCGGGCTGCGGCACACGGACGGCGCAGCTGAGCTTTTCTGTCAAAACAAAAGTGTCATGTCAGTTTTTTTTTTCAATTTTAGCATCGCTAACTCTGTGCATACTGCCAGCGTCAAGTATAATATTTGCATCAACTGTTTGCCAAATGCCAGTTTCGTCCGTCGTATTTCCAGGTTGCGGAAATCTACGGTTCATGATTAAGGACAGAACCAAACAAAATTGGTTTTATAATTTAAAGTCTTAGAGAAACAAACATGTCGTACCTTGATGATTTAAGTTTAAAGTAGAATTAACACCAAAAAGTTCTAACTATAATATTTTTATTATAATCAAAGTATTCCAAAAAAGTTTTTGTGATTTCATAGGGTAGGTAGGGGAAGAGGGGTTTCGGGGAGCAAATCCCCCCGAATGGTGGATGGTGAAGCCAAAAAAAAAACAGCTCGGCATTTAAAATGAATGGATCGGTTAGGTTAGGTTCGAATTTTTTTAATTAACACAAAAAAGGGACGCCACGCAGCGCGCTGCGGGAGTGGTCTTCCAGCAGCACCGGAGCTGTCACGGAGCCAGACGTAGTATTATTTATTCTTATGGCCAGACCCCCCCCCACTCCCTGGTCCGTTTAGCGGACGACTAGCAACAGCCTACGAATATCTAGTCGTACGCTAAACGGACGAATTTTACAGCGGGTCCAAAGAACACAGTATAATAAACATTTGAAATCCTCTTTTTATTATTATTTATAGATTTTTTGTGTAAAAGTTTGCTTCAAGCATAAAATAACGCGGAATAACATTTTTTTATTTGAATGGAGTAGCAGACGAGCATGCAGGCCACGTGGTGTTAAGTGGTCGCTGCAGCCCATGGACATCTACATACAACCTCAAGCAAGCTGAGGTCGTATGCAGTTGCGCTGCTACTCCGGAGGCTGGTGGTCGCCTCATGTAAGTGTGGCCGGCAAGCAACTGCGCCGTTCCAGCGAAGCACAATAGAATAATTGGTTCACGGCAGAAGTGGGTATATATATATATATATATGTATTTGTATATTTTGTATGATATAATATACAATTTGTTAACAATCGGAATCCATTTCATTACAAAAAAGTATGACATTTTGAACGGAAATGTACATTTATTTAACTGAGTTTTGGCGGGAAGTCTGAAGAGACAGAACCAGGTTGTTATCTTCTTTTATTTTCATTTTCTTGGTGCATTTTTGAGTTATATCAGATAAAGTTGATGGCATTCTGTTCAATATAATAGTTAATGACAGTGTACGAGTGTTGTGAAATAAAATAACAGTGCGAAAACATATTTTTTCGGCTTGCCTCCAAAACTTCATCGGTCACGTTCTGGTAATATAGCCAGCTATCACTTTACTTGAATATCTTCTGAACCATCTATCTGAACCTGACGACTTACTGATTTTTTCTATGACGCTGGCAATATGCAAAGAGTTATGCGATGCTATTATAGAAAATGAAAAAAAAAAATTGACATTTAACTGACACTGGCAGAATATGTTTGATGGACTGAATTTGTCATTGTTGATTTTCTAGAGGTGAGACGTACTAGGCAAAACGCGTACTGAGTCTTGCGAGTACGCGTCCACAAAAATACTAGATCCAAAAACTAGGTCCACGAGTATTTACGGGTACGGGATTCAACACGTACACAAGTGATTCCCGTAAATGCGGGTCTTGCGAATACGTACTAATTTTAGTAGTATAAAGAGTATCGAAATTGTACGACACGCTAATGTCGGATGTAGCGAGTGTTCCAAAGCAAGTTTGGTCTAAAAAGGTACATACATTGGTAGGTACATACCTAAATATTGACACTTTAATTCTGTTTCTTACTTATAAATAACGATCAAAAACTTCCCTTCATACTTTATGCAGGCTTAGAACTGCCAGCAGTTTCTGTAAAAATTTCAATCTAAAAAATAATTTGTTTTTAAAATTGCTAATTCGAAGTAAACCAAAAAGTAATATGAAATCAAAACAAATAATTTTGTCAAAGAATACAGAGCCTTATTGCGTTTTATCTAAGTGTTATTTACGCAAACAATAACTCGCCCCTAATTACCGGAATCCATCGCGACTCGACGACTCACATTACCCTAAGTGCGGCGACGTCTTCCGATTACTTCCGAACGCGCGTAGGCAGAGTCGTCGTACTCCTAAAGACTCGATACGCTAAAAGACGCGCGGGCGGGAACGCGTACTTACGCGTCCAGACCAAAACCTATTCCAAAAACCTATTCCAGTAAATACGTCTCACCTCTATGATTTTCGTGTGTCGTCACCTGTGAAAAAAACAATATAATATATATTTTATCATTTAATTAATTTTCACGGAGCTGTAGCTGTGAAAAAGCTTTTAGAATTGGCAATAATTTGTAGTAAGCAGATGTGAATACTGTGAAAATCAGTAATGTCTAATTGGGTGGGTTATGCTGTGTCCGTTAACTGCGGAGAGCCTCTGGGCTGCTACCAGGGGACCATACTGGCAGCCGACGGCAGCACCATAACCCTCACTAAAGCCTTTAGAAACGGGTTCCCGTATCCTAAATCTCAGGTTACTCTCAAGTGCGTTTTGCAACGTTAATATTTTTCAATACCATTCAATGATTCAGTCATACAAAAGCATGTTACTGTTTTTCAAAGTTCATTTAGTTATAAAATTTATGTTTTGTCTTTCTGCTAGTGCGGCTGATATAAAAGATTTGCGAATCATTGAGGAGGCTCGTCCGGAGTGTGTGGAACAGATTCAAAGCACAGTTGCAGTCACTAAGAGCAATAAGAAAACACAACGAGCCACTGTTTGTGAGAATCTACAGGCTACTAACACAAGTATTTATTATAATTTTGCTACATTTCTCTTTTTTTTAATGGAGGAGCAGATGAGCATGCAGGCCTCATCACAATACAAAGAGCCTCTTTCTGGTCTTGTGGTTTTAACCCTTAACTACTGACATGTAATTTTGTTACAGTACCACTGATGTACATATGCAATATGTACTTAATTTTGAAACCCTCCTGATGAAACTATGGCGGGTATCTTTGGTGATTATAGCAATGTGTTTATAAAGATATTTAAATGACATAGGGATGGTAAAAAACAGTTATAATATTCATAGGAAAATATTTATTAATCAACAGCCTTAAAGATAATGAAAGTAACATAGACATTTTTTTTTTAATTAACACTAAGATTGTTTCTAACAATAGGAACTTCTTTTTTGAGTTACATTAATTATTAAGGATGGCTTCAATTAGAAAAAAATCACATTCGCCATAAATCTAGTTGTAAGGCACTTTTAACAGCAGTTGTTGCAGGTTGGCTTGGAGCTCTGCAAACAGACCGGTTTACAGCAAGCTTGACAGTAGTATTGGGTTTTGCGACGGTTTAGTTTGAAACATTTATGGCAAATCTTCATGTTGTCAAATTGGCGAATATCATTGCTTGGTTGACCGATTTCATTATACTTATTCTTGTCTAAAATACTGGTAATAAGACTTGACAGCTCATGTGAAAGCTGCAGTGTCGTGAATCTTCGTTCTAGGTGCGGCACCAATATTCAGAATCATGAGCAGGAGCCTCTCCAACCTCAAAATTTTCGTCCTCGGAAGACACATCACAATCAGATCAAATGTAATCATTTTGATCTGCCAATGATTCGCCAGATTCATGAAGCCAAGATTCCATAACTTCTTTGTTATTGGCTCTATTCACTTGAACTTGAATTTTTTTAGATGTAAATGGTTCAGAAGAAGAATTTGACCTCTTACAATAAATTCATTTTATCTGCCGAATAACATAAGCCAATATTTTCAAAATAGTCACACTAATACTGACGTACATACGTCGAGAGGTTGAACTTACCTGCTTAGGAATGTGCCACACCTCTGCTCTCCCCCGCCACACACACATGTCACTGGCAACTAAGAAACTATCAAGGACGCGCTGAAACTCCTGCGCAATATTAAGTTTTGAACGAAAAACCATTTCGATGATGTGTACCACATACATACGTCAGTGGTTAAGGGTTAAATGGATACCAAGATTGTTGTTCTCAAAAACTCTTAACTTTTGCTATAAATGTGTTTATGTAGGCAAACAAATTTAAAGAGTTGTATTTAAATGTTCATATTGTACATCCTATTTCTGTATTCATATTGATAACTGATACATGGTTTTGATAACAGGTAATGTGATTTTAGCGTTCACATTATAAAACAACCAATGCAAGTCTAGATTTACAAAGAAAGTTATTTATAAATTATTGTTAAATTTATTTAATTGCAGGCAACCAGCAGAATGTTAATAGTGCTGTTAATAACAATAAACCTACAGCTGCTCGCAGTAGTGGGCAAACACCAGCTCGGAGCAAGCCTATAGACATTCAGGGGCCTCGCAATAATAAAAATAATACACATTCAGGTTAGTATTATTTACTGGAATTCAAGATTATTTTATGATTGAAGTGTCTGACTGAGAGGTAACCATCAATTTGGGGTTACAAAAGTAATTTTGTTCAGTATTATGGTACTAATTGCAAATCTTCTTTAATATATAGGCTCAGAAAGAATAGTTTGGATTGCTTGGATAAGCACTGAACAGTGGGTCTAGACAAGTGGTTTTTGCCTATTGTAACATACAACGAAAAATGTATGGGGTTGATATTGGCTAAGTAAATGTTACATGATCTCCTAATGTAAACCCAATACATTTTTCATTATATTCTACTAGCATTATGACGAATGATCATTACATGATTTTTGCATAGTTGCATTGACATGCAAATGCTCCACTTAAATTTTGAAATTTAAGTCTAATCTCCATAAAAAAGCCTCTACAGAATCTCCATAAAAAAATGTAATTTGTATGACCAATCAAGCACAATTTCACATTTATAATATTAGTATGGATTAAACAGGTAGAAAATGAGAGCAAGATGAAGAAAAAGTGTCATTACAGAAAGGAATTCGTTTTTAATAACATAAATTCATTTGAAAAGCAAATAAACATGCGCATAAGAGATGTACCCACGAGGCAGAAAGATAGTGACGCTTTATATTTACCTCGAGTGAAATGTCAGATTTTCAAAAATAGTACATACATATTTGCTATTAGAATATTCAATAAATTACCCAGACATTTCAAACAATTATCAGGTAATAAATTTAAAAGAGAACTAAAGCAATGGCTTATAAAAAAAGTATGCTATAATATAAACGAGTTTTTTGATGACGTGCATTAAAATGGTTTGGGAGCTTCCGCGTAAAATATTAACTCTAAACAATGCCTGAGAGTTTTTTTTCCGCCGGCTTTTTTTCTCTCATTGACCCAGTGGTGGGTAAGCATCAAAAGCCGATGATCCGTTAAGAATATTCTTAGCGGATCTTAAAATAAAACTATTTTATACTTTAATTTTAATTAGTAATATAATATTGTATGCCAGAGCATGGTGGACTGTTTGAACCCTTATAATAATTTTAAACATCTAACAGTATGTATGTAAACAGTCAACAATATAGTATATTTCATTACAAGTGCGGAAAGGCTGTCATTGCAAGGAGTTCCGACAAATGTCTACCCGAGCCGAGGCGCAGCCGAAGGTGAGGGTTGACAGTCGGAACTCCTTCCAATGACGGTTCCGCACGTGTACTGAACGACTATTTTTAATACAGTTGCGAAAAAATGAAACAATTTAATAAAATAATAAAAACTCCCAAAGAACATTTTTGAAAAATGGCGCCAACCGTAAAATAATACCTATATGCAGAGATTTTTTTTGTTTTCTTCACCCATTCTAGGTAGGCAAAGGGAAATGCCCATACAGCCAAGTCTTCAGTAGAATTTTTTTATTGATATGAAATGAAAATGTTAATGAGATGAAATGAAATGAAACCTAATTCATTGAATCAAATCATTAAATCTGATATTAAAACAAATTAGTAGCTTCTTTTTCGAAATATTTGCATGAATCATAAAAACTTCTAAAACTTCGTGGTTGGTTTTTTTTCTTTTTAATAGACATTATTTTGACAGGTGGGAAAGAGAACGCACGAGTGCGGTAAAGGTAAAGAAAAAGCACGAGTGTGGAATAGCCCACTACTTCCCGCACGCTTTACGTACCTGCAATACGTCACTTTTTGAGCAACTGTATTAAAAAAGTATTTTCATTACATTTCATTTCATTTCAGGAAAGAACTGATCAAGCTCAATGATTTACATTTCTCATGTGAAGAGTTAATTTTTCTTCCCTTCATTTCTAATAAAATGGTTTTATAGTATTCAATTCATAGTATTTAGTTACAGGACCTATATACACTATTTACAATAAATTATATTATACAGGTTGTTCAATTAAACACTTATTTAAACTTTATACACAATACTTTATTACTGCTCACAATCACATTACATCACTTTGCAAAATAAACTGAACTGAACTGAAGAAAAAAAAAATTAACAACCTTATATGCTATGCCATCGTACACTCGATAGCGTGATTCAGATTCTAAATATTTTAACTAAACACAGGTAGTTTCGGGGCAGTGGGAGGGGCGGGTTCAGGGTCGACGCCCAAGGCGCGCTCGGGGGGCGCGGGGCAGGGCGCGGGGGGCGCGGGAGGGGCGGCGGCGCGGGGGGAGTTCGCGCGGCGCCGCAACGAGGCGTGCTTCGGGGACGCCGCCGAGCCCGCGCTCATGGACGACTTCGACTTTGAGGGGAACTTGGCTCTTTTTGACAAGCAGGTGACGCACTTCTTCATATAATCAAATAGAAACTAGGAGCATTCATCTTTTTTGTGTCCAGCTGTTGGACACAGGTCTCCTCAGAAGTGAGAGGGTGTAGTTAGACTATAGTCCACCCTGGCCAAATGGAGATTACCGGTGGACACGTCCCAAGCATGCAATGCACACAGATAGAAAACATGTTGTAATTAAATATAACAATTTTTCCTATAGACATAGCATCTATAGCATCTATAAATTGGAGGTGCACGCCAGGGTTTTAACTCTAAATCTCTGTGTTGCAGACCTCAGTCTTTACTGTTCAGTTATTGTTGCTTAAGGGTTTACTAACATAAATTACCTACTTTATATCCTTAAAAAATAAATTTTATGCATACAACATATATTCAGTTCTTTGAGGGTTAATTTAAAGACTTGTAGCTATAATATATTTGTATGTAGGCAGGGCTCCTAGGTGATCAGTACCTTGTGACTTCATGATATTGACCCTGCACTGGTGTTCTGTGATTGACAGGCGCTGTGGGAGCAGATGCGCGCGGCGGCGCGGCCGGACGTGGTGCGCGCGGCGGACGAGGCGGCGCGCAGCTTCCGCCACGACGAGAACGTGCTCGGCGCCAGCGGAGAGGCCGACGGTGAGTGGCGTGTGTGCGTGTGTGCGTGAGGCAGCGCTGTGGCCGCAGGGAGCAGGGAGCAGAGGCCGGACGTGGTGCGCGCGGCGGACGAGGCGGCGCGCAGCTTCCGCCACGACGAGAACGTGCTCGGCGCCAGCGGAGAGGCCGACGGTGAGTGGCGTGTGTGCGTGTGTGCGTGAGGCAGCGCTGTGGCCGCAGGGAGCAGGGAGCAGAGGCCGGACGTGGTGCGCGCGGCGGACGAGGCGGCGCGCAGCTTCCGCCACGACGAGAACGTGCTCGGCGCCAGCGGAGAGGCCGACGGTGAGTGGCGTGTGTGCGTGTGTGCGTGAGGCAGCGCTGTGGCCGCAGGGAGCAGGGAGCAGAGGCCGGACGTGGTGCGCGCGGCGGACGAGGCGGCGCGCAGCTTCCGCCACGACGAGAACGTGCTCGGCGCCAGCGGAGAGGCCGACGGTGAGTGGCGTGTGTGCGTGTGTGCGTGAGGCAGCGCTGTGGCCGCAGGGAGCAGGGAGCAGAGGCCGGACGTGGTGCGCGCGGCGGACGAGGCGGCGCGCAGCTTCCGCCACGACGAGAACGTGCTCGGCGCCAGCGGAGAGGCCGACGGTGAGTGGCGTGTGTGCGTGTGTTCGTGAGGCAGCGCTGTGGCCGCAGGGAGCAGGGCGCAGAGGCCGGACGTGGTGCGCGCGGCGGACGAGGCGGCGCGCAGCTTCCGCCACGACGAGAACGTGCTCGGCGCCAGCGGAGAGGCCGACGGTGAGTGGCGTGTGTGCGTGTGTTCGTGAGGCAGCGCTGTGGCCGCAGGGAGCAGGGAGCAGAGGCCGGACGTGGTGCGCGCGGCGGACGAGGCGGCGCGCAGCTTCCGCCACGACGAGAACGTGCTCGGCGCCAGCGGAGAGGCCGACGGTGAGTGGCGTGTGTGCGTGTGTGCGTGAGGCAGCGCTGTGGCCGCAGGGAGCAGGGAGCAGAGGCCGGACGTGGTGCGCGCGGCGGACGAGGCGGCGCGCAGCTTCCGCCACGACGAGAACGTGCTCGGCGCCAGCGGAGAGGCCGACGGTGAGTGGCGTGTGTGCGTGTGTGCGTGAGGCAGCGCTGTGGCCGCAGGGAGCAGGGAGCAGAGGCCGGACGTGGTGCGCGCGGCGGACGAGGCGGCGCGCAGCTTCCGCCACGACGAGAACGTGCTCGGCGCCAGCGGAGAGGCCGACGGTGAGTGGCGTGTGTGCGTGTGTGCGTGAGGCAGCGCTGTGGCCGCAGGGAGCAGGGAGCAGAGGCCGGACGTGGTGCGCGCGGCGGACGAGGCGGCGCGCAGCTTCCGCCACGACGAGAACGTGCTCGGCGCCAGCGGAGAGGCCGACGGTGAGTGGCGTGTGTGCGTGTGTGCGTGAGGCAGCGCTGTGGCCGCAGGGAGCAGGGAGCAGAGGCCGGACGTGGTGCGCGCGGCGGACGAGGCGGCGCCATATTAATCCATACTAATATTATAAATATGAAAGTAACTCTGTCTGTCTGTCTGCTACTCTTTCACGCTTAAACCACTGAACCGATTTTGATGAAATTTGGCACAAACATAGAAAGGACGTTGAGAAAGGACATAGGCTAATTTTTACCGCGGGAAAATATCTCATTCCCACGGGAAGCGAATGAAATACGCCGTGTAGTGTTATAAATACACTACATGTTATTACTTACTTCATTTACGTCCAATTTCATATTTTATAACTTATATCCTTTTGTTTTATTCTTATACTTTGCTTTTCCTTTATTATTTCTTTACAAAATTATTTACTTTCTGTGTTTGTTTATTTTACGTTTTGACGCAGCTATCAAAATTGTCATGTCTGTCATTTATGTTTTTTATTTTTTTTATTCGTTTTACGGCATTGTATAAAAATCCTTTTAGCCATTTATTATTAAAAGAAAAGAAAAAAATTATGTTTCTTATTTCATTTCATAGATTAATAGAGTAGGTATAGTAGGTATTGTCTTTGGCTTATTCATATTTTTTATATTAACCCGTTAATCAATATTTTAATCTATACATAAAGATGAAGAGTTTGTTCGTTCGTTCGTTTTTATGTTTGTTTTAAAGGCACTAATCTCACGAACTACTGGTTCCAATTGAAAAAATCTTTTTGTGTTGGATAGTCCATTTATCGGGGAAGGCTTTTTTTAAAGGCAGACGGGGCGCGTGGTGTTAAGCGATCACCGTTGCCTATGGACACGGGCAACCCCAGGGGAGCCACCCAAGGGCTTTAGACTATATAACATCATGCTATGACTAATACCAAAGTCCACGCGGACGAAGTCGCGGGCGGCCACTAGTATAAGTATATATTTATGGCGCGATGGCTCATGATGAAGGACCGTACCGAGGTCCGAAACGTATCGGACGCCCCCGAAGTGATCCGCGAGGTAAGGCGGGACTTATAAACTAAATAAGAGGTGGTCAAAGAAAGCACACAGCTATAAATCAGAAATGAAATACAAGAAATTGCACGGCAGGTATCTGGGTGCCGGAGGAGCTGCGCACGGGCGCGGTGCTGCGCACGGACGACGGGCGCCGCGTGCCCGCCGTCACCGAGGCCGCGCGCCGCCTCATCTGGAACGGTATCGGTATGTGCCCAACATTTACATAATTATATTAGATAACAATACTCACAATGGACCGCCCTCTCGGATTTTCGTTTCGGAACTGCGTACAACAGAAAAATTGTTCTGAATCAATTAAACCAATTTTCTGTATAGCGATACATGCGCACTTGTTTGTGGCACCAGAAAAATAAAGATAACTTAATCGTAATTGTTATATATTTGAGGCCCTTAGGTGCAGCGCAGACGACACACACACACACACACAAATGTCTACATGGCGCGCAAAAAGACTGTCGCGGATTTTTCGCAGACTCAAAGCACACGACGCACACCTTCGATCATTTTGTCGGCAGAACTGTAGGGACTAGTGCGTGCAATTATCGAAATTTTTCGATAAACGATACCATGATTTTTATCGATTTTTTTGTCGATAAAAACCGATATTTTCCGGTTTTGTATTACGTTATTATAACAAGAAAAATACTTGAATTCTTTGTTCAACATTTATATAAGACTCTTAAATTTTCTAAAAATCGACATTATTTCTACAAGGATATCGTTTTACGTTAAACTGTGGTTTTATATGAACACATATTTAAAACATTTATTTGAAAACATATATTTAAAACATTTATTTGAAAACAAAACATAAAATTTTTCCTGTGAAACAAATAAATAATGTAGTTAAAAGAACTAAAAAACACGCTTTTGTGAAAATACGAACTAAAAAGTAAAAAATAAGAAGAAAATGTATTTTACTGTAAATAAAGCGTGGAGTAGTTTTTAAGATACTATTGACACCATGCACCCCACGCTTTGTTTTTACAGTAAAATACATTTTCTTCTTATTTTTTACTTTTTAGTTCGTATTTTCACAAAAGCGTGTTTTTTAGTTTCTTAAACTACATTATTTATTTTTAAATTTTTTAGTTGGATTTTTATTCTTGACGATGCGGCGCGCTCTCGTTCGGAAGCCAGGGAGCAATGAACTCACATTAGGGTTTCGGTCCCGGGATACTGTTCCCAGGAATATTTTCATTCCCGATCCCGGGAAAAGAGGGTCGGGAATCCCAGGAATTAATAATATTTGTGGCATCGTCCGATTGAATCATTTGGCACGCCAGGGCCAAATTATTTGCAGACGAATTGCACGCGGCAATAATAAATGCTCATAAAAAAGTACGAATACCGACTTCCCCACTAGTGCGGTTAAACAAAGATTTTTTACTTTTTTTTATATGTAAACCGAACAAAAAGGCTGACGGGCCGCGTGGTGTTTAGCGATCACCGTCGCCTATGGACACGGGCAACCCCAGGGGAGCCACCCGAGCATTGCCGGCTTTGGAGGAGAGCTCTTTTTACAGCTTTCTTGAAGAACCCCATGTTATAGTCCACTGGGAATGCCTCAGCTGGAAGGTTGTCCCATAACCTGCACGTCCGTGGTAAAAAGGAGCGTGTAAAGCGGACTGTGGAGGACCGCCACGAGTCCAGATGGTGCCGGTGGAAGTTTAACTTTCGCCTGGTGGTATAATCATGGAATGGTGATGTAGGCATGAGTTTGAAAAGTTCCTCGGAGCACTCACCATAGTAAAGTCGGTAGAACACGCAGAGCGAGCCTATGGTTCTTCGCAAGCTGAGCGGTTCTAGCCTGTCAGTCAATCTTGGGTCGTTGACGATTCCGACTGCGCGCTTTTCAACGGAGTCAAATGGGTGTAGCTGGTATTTTGGTGCTCCTGCCCAGAGGTGAGAGCAGTACTCCATGTGGGGTCTGACCTGTGCCTTGTACAGTGTCAGGAGTTACCCCGCAGTGAAGTACTGCCTCGCTCTATTGAGGACACCAAGTTTTTTGGACGCCAATTTGGCTTTGTGCTCCAAATGACTCCGGTACTGCACTTTACTCGTAATGTCAACTCCCAAGATACCAACACTTTCACCGACGGTGAGCGCGGTACCCTGGAACTTGGGCGCTATAACAAATGGGTTTTTTAGCGGTAAACGCGCAAAATTGTGTCTTCGTGAGGTTAAACTCGACAAGGTTAAGTCGACCCCAGTCCGAGACCCGCTCCAGAGAGTTCTCGACTTCAGACACAAGTTTGATTCTGCTTTCCTCCACTTGTGACCGAGAGACATTGGCTCGACAGGTGTATAGTGTGTCCACCGTACTATCATCTGCATAGCAATGTATACTGCGTGATTGTTGCAGCATGTCATTGATATGCAGAATGAATAGTGTAGGAGACAGTACTGAGCCTTGGGGAACACCGGCGTTAATGGGCTTCATATCTGAGCAGCATCCGTCAACAACGACCTTAATCTGCCGCTCAGACAGAAACTTTGCCACCCATTTACATAGCCTCAGGGGAAGACCGTAAGATGGAAGCTTCGCGAGAAGGGCCCTGTGCCAGACCCGGTCAAAGGCCTTTGCAATATCCAGGCTGACTGCCAGAGCCTCCCCGTTGCCCTCGACGGCTTCAGCCCATCGGTGTGTGAGGTATACCAAGAGATCACCGGCCGACCGGCCCTGGCGAAAGCCATACTGACGATCGCTGATCAACCGGTGCTTCTCAAGATACCTAAGGAGCTGCGTGTTTATAACACGCTCCATCACCTTAGAGAGCAGGGAGGTTATCGCAATGGGCCTGTAATTGGACGGGTCACTGCGGTCACCCTTTTTCGGTATTGGGTGTACTAGGGCTACCTTCCACGAAGACGGTACTTTACTAGTGGTGTAGGAAAGCGAGAATAGGCGCGTTAAGACGGGAGCCAACTCGGGAGCGCACGTCTTTAATACGATCGCGGGGATATCATCCGGCCCGCTCGACTTCTTGACATCGAGGGTTAGCAGAGCTCGTCTGACGGCCTTTTGAATGAAACGCACGTCCTTCATCGAGCTCTCACACTGCTTGATGGTCAGCGGTGTGGCACCTCTGTCGTCCAGAGTCGAGTTTGAGGCAAACAGGGTACCCAGGAGATCGGCTTTCCTTTTTGCCGTGTGAGCCAGAGTATCGTCCGGTTTGCGTAAAGATGGTAGAGACGACCGACAGAAGTTACCTTCGACAGCCTTGGCAAGCGACCAAAAATCTCGACTCCCGCAAGGGTAGCTTGATAGACGCTGGCCAATTCTGCCGACGTGTCTAAACTTCGCCTTGGCTATTTGCTTCTTTGTCGAACGGGAGGCAGCGTTGATTTTTTTCCGAAGCTTAGACGTTTCGGGGTCCTTACGCGCGTGTGCATCAGCCCAGGTTTTAAAAGCTTCTTGCTTAAGTCTAGAAGCCTTAGCGCAAGAACCATTAAACCAGGGCTTGTTTCGCCCGCCAATGGATACTACAGAGTTGGGAATAAAACCAATCATGCCCTGTCGTATCACATCGGCTATCGATTCCGCACACGTGCTAGGATCACCCGAGGTGAAGCACAGCTGCCTCCAGGGGTAGGAAGCCAGGATTCCCGGAGTCCATCCCAGTCCGCTGACCCGTAATGCCAGACTTGACGCTTCCCATTAGGTCGAGAACCTTCTGGGGGCGGAAATGGTACGGCAGAACTTACCAGGCAATGGTCAGAAGTCCCAAGTGGGGCCCCAACCGTCACCCGGTAGTCGGATGGATGGGTGGTCAGCAGTAGGTCCAGCAGAGACGCAGTATGGGTCTCAATATCTGGTACCCTGGTGAAACTCTGTACCACCTGCGTCAACCCATATGGCAAGGAGAAATTATAAGCGGCCCTGCCAGCAAAGTCGGTGGTTCTTGATCCTAGCCATTCGGTGTGGTGGGCGTTGAAGTCACCCAGAACCACCAGCTCAGCCGAAGGACACAGTTCCAGCACTCTGTCGGATGCCTTTTGGACGTGCTCAAATAATCGAGTCGTCTCCGCGTCTCCGCTATAGGACCTATAGAGGCACGCATATATTCGCGTTCTAGCGCCAGCGTCTACACGTGCCCAAAGCACCGATAGGTTAGTTCCTTGTGAACTTTATGAAACCACGATGAAGCACACGCCTAATCTGAAAGTTTTGTACATAGCTCTTTTGAGTACCCAGCCTACTTCTACTGACAGCGAGCGTGCATTTTCGGTAGCTGGAAACTTTGCCACGAAAATTTGTAGCAGCCTAAGTGATAAATCACTTAATGCATTGACCTTCCTAAAAGTAACGAAAAAAAAACTTTGAATATAATTTATGTCTTAGAAACGACAAAATTTATGTTGTAAACATCTTGAAATCTTGTCACTTTGTTTGTTTTTATCGTGCATGTCCAAAATAATGTTGCTTATTATTGTTACATTATCTTAATTATAATGATCTCAATGATTGTAAACCAAAAAGAAGTTTTGAAACAAAACAGGTATTAAAAGAAACTGTAATTAAATAAACGTAAATAATTATAATACTGGTTTCTTAAGGCTGTCTTTTTCTTTAAAATATTGAAGCCAGACACCAATTTTAACAAAATGTTCAAATTCCCGATTCCTGGGAATCCCTGGGAAGTTTCCAAAAACAATCTCGATTCCCGGAAACGGAATATACTCTGGAATCCCGAAACCCAAACTCACACTCGCTTGCGGGCGCGAATTTCAAAACATGTCTCATTCGCGGGAGCGATGATGGGTCATTGGATTTTTTTTTTATTAATTTATCGTTTATCGGTATTTTTTATCAAAATTTTCGATAATTATCGCTGAAAAATATGAGACGATTATCGATAAATTACCGATTATCGAATACCGGTTTGCATGCGCTAGTAGGGACGTACACGCTATGGAAATCGCGCAGAGATCGCGATATATTATTTTGTACTTGAAGTACAGAAAAATAAGATATAGAGAATTTTGGGTACATCCTATACTTTCGGAGAGATTACAGAAAGAACAGTTCTATATTAAACATTCAATTCAGTTCTGAAACAATATCCGGATAATTTTTTCAAATTATATAAATTCCCACATTTTTGTTTTTTATCATGATGTTCTGCCTTAGAAGTATCATAAAGAGCTGGTCTGTTTTGTATTTCATGTATTAATATCGTTACATAGATCTCTGGTACCATGCTAATATCGTGTACGTTACGCCCACCCCTACCTAACAAATGCAGATTGCAGATTAAAGTGTGCGCCGTCTGCGTTTCTGCGCGTTGAAGCTAACGTTCTATTTCATTCGCACACTTTTTGTGCGACATTGCTCGGCGCGGTGCGGCGCGATCTGCCCGAATTACACGGATTTTTTGTGCGCCAGACTATTTGTACGTAGTATGCGTTACTGCATATAATTGCAAAGGTTCTATTTTTCACAAACTAAAAGTGCGTCACGAACAGTCTGTCGTCTGCGCAGCACCTTAGATGTGAAATGTATCTATATGATATTTATGATACTCGAACCTTAGGGTTCACCTAAGGAATTATGTTGCTGTTTTCTTAATTTCTGTTACAGACTGTTACTTTGTAAAGCTTTTTTCGTTAGATTATATAATATAGTAGCCTTCCGCCAGCGGCTTCGCCCGCGTGGACCGGTTTAATGGGTCCCCGTAGAATAAAACATAGCCAATGTGCTATTCCAGGCTATATTTCTAACTTTCTTCCATCAATTTGAAATACGACGTAAGACGATATATTGCTACATTAAATCAGCTGTCACGTGTGCCCGTTATGGACCCATAGCCATACTGTTATCTCAATTATATATGTACTTTTTTTTTAAAAGAATGCTGCCGGGAGTTTTTTCCACCGCCTTTTTTCGCTCAACATCTAGCCTAAACGGGCACCTAAAGGCGAAACCGGGAAAAAATGACATTCATTAAACGAATATTTTGTGTTCCTAATATGAAATAAATATTTTTGATTTTGATAGGCGTCTAGCCTGTTACTTCAACCGCGTTGACCTTATTACCCGATTTCACGTAGGAATGAAATATTTTTCCGCGGTAAAAAGTAGCCTATGTTACTCAGGGTGAAAGTAGTTTTCTATTTGTGAAATAATTTTTGAACTCGGAACAGTAGTTTTTGAGTATATTCATTACAAACATACACACAAAAATACAAATCTTTCCTCTTTATAATATTAGTATAGATTTATAAGTCAGTGATTTTTAAGTTTTTTTAAAAATCATTGTGGTGAATGACATCTTTTAATTCCATTTTACACTTAAAAGTATTGAAAATGGATTTAATTTTGTTTATTTATTATTTTTAAGAGTTTTTTTATGTTACTGTCAAATAAAAAATATATATGTATAAAAATTATGACCTGTTATTCAGCCTGTGTTAAACATCTGGACTATGGCGTGAAGAACCAATGTTTGATAGCTACTATAGTCCCAGTCCGTACATCATAGCTTTATGATTTTGGTAGATGTCGTCTTGTTGGATGAAAATACACTTAAAATATGAAAGATTATAATTTCATTTCATTATATTTTCATCTATACTAATATATAAAGCTGAAGAGTTTGTTTGTTTGAACGCGCTAATCTCAGGAACTACTGCTTCGAATTGAAAAAAAAATTTTGTGTTGGATAATCCATTTATCGGGGAAGGCTTTAGGCTATATAACCTGTTGTGACTAATACGAAGTCCATGCGGACGAAGTCGCCGGTGGCTGCTAGTTACATTATATAAGGTGGTCTGCCTCTGTGTCTGTGTCGTCTTCCACCTTTTTTTACTGGTCTGGGTGTTTGTGTACGGACGAACGGAAGCCACGGGGCTTTGTGTGTTTTCATGGTACCGGTGGCATAGGTTATCCTACTGGATTATGAATGTAACCTTATTGTTACTTATTTCGAGTAAAAAATACGTATTTATTTTTTGTTTTATTTGTAATTAATTATTTCATGATAATTAGTTATCCTGATACCGATCTTGGTAATCAGTGTAGCAGTGATACTTGCATCAGTTCGTGTTACATCCCTTAAGCGATATGTTAAAATCTTGGAGCTAAGATGTACAGATTATAAGAGTTTTTATATGGGGGTATAAATTGGTGTTATTTCGCAACTTTTCCATATTTTTTATCGTTTATATTTTCCCCATGTCTCTACTAATATTTTAAGATCAAAATTAGCCACATCGGTCAAGCCGATATCGGGTTTTAGGCAAATGAACTGCAATTAATGAATACCTAGATTTGAAAGGGTTATAGTGAAAGCGTTTGTGGTTGCGTGGCAGTCGCGAGCGGCGCGGCGGTGAGCGCGGGCGCGCTGGTGCTGCTGGCGCGCGCGTGCGCCGACGTGGCGCTGCGGCTGGTGGGCGGCGGGCGGCGGCTCGAGCGCCGCAACGCGCACCAGCCGCCCGCCGCGCTCGTCGTGGCCGCGCCGCACCGCGCCGGCGCCGCCGCCGTGTGCGCCGCGCGCCTGCTCGCCTCGCACGCCGCGCGCGTGCAGCTGCTGCTCCTCGGTACTGTCCCACCTTCGTAGCACTAGCTTTTATGTAAACGACGCTAATATGGTACGATCGGATGCCACGTGAAACATAATCTTCCCCGGACAAGGTCTCCAAGTATACGCCGAAGATAATCATTTTGTGCACCAAAAATAAAACTTCGCCATAAGGTGTAGTTCTATCGCGGGGAAGGATTATACAGTTCCGTCCGGATCACCCCCGGAATCGTCCAAAAATGTTTCAGTCGGTTCAGTAAACGTAACATAACATTTGTTAGCCACCTTTAAAAGGTGCAATATAAAAAAATTTGAAATCATGTGACCGATGCTTATTACTACTATTTAAAAAATTAAAAGCAAAAAAAGCCTTTACTTAAATGCTCTAAAAAGAAGAAAATAATTTTTTTCTGTAAAATTTTAACTTTGAACTTATAACCTCATTACATTATACACAATTTATATGATCATAAAAGCTTGTAGCGAAGTTTGCGTAGGTACCTATAAGTACTTATTTAAACCGCGTGACAAGCTTTTATGGTCATACTTATAAATTGTGTATTATGAGGTCATTAGTTGATAGTTACAATTCTAAAGCAATTTTTTTTTGAGAATTTCAATAAAAGCTTTTTTAAAGTTTTTTTTTGCTTTTTATTTATTTTTTAATTATTTCTTATTATGTTCGGTGTGCCCTTTCATTTGATACCCATATTGCAGCAGTGCATAAAAAATAACTATTCCGCAATAAAAAATAACTATTCCACCATCTTAAACGTTCCGCCATATTGGATTTAGAATGATGTCACATTATATTTCGAGAATCTCTAAAAAAGCCCTTTTATTTCATACCCATATTGTAGAAGTGCATAAAAATAACTATTCCGCCATATTGAATTTAGAATAACATGACATTATTTTTCGTGTTAGTGGTACAGTGAATAACAGCATTAGAAACTAATATGACTAGGAGGAAAATAAAACAAAAAGAATTTTTAATACAGTTGCTCAAAAAGTAGCGTATTGCAGGGACGTTTAGCATTCGGGAAGTGGGCTATTACACACTCGTGCTTTTTCTTTACCATTTCCGAACTCGTGCGTTCTCTTTCTCAACTGTCAAAATCATGTCTATTAAAAAAAACAAACCACGAAGTTTTAGAAATTTTTATGATTCATGCAAATATTTCTAAAAAGAAGCTACTAATTTGTTTCAATATCAGATTTAATGATTTGATTCAATGACTTAGGTTAGGTTTTATTTAATTTCATCTCATTAACATTTTCATTTCATATCAATAAAAAAATCTACTGTAGACTGGCTGTATGGAAATAGTTCCCTTTGCCTACCCTAAATAGGTGAAGAAAACAAAAAAAATAAAATCTCTGCATATATTATGTCGTCGTTTCTCATGAATAGTGTACAATCTCAAAGATAGCTAACTTTACAGGAGAGCGTTTTGAAAATTGAACCGATAATAAAAGCGTTATTTATAAAGTTAGACAGTCGCTCTTATTTTTAGAAAATAGTTCAACCCTTTAGCTCATAAAATAACTTATTGTAAGTAAGTACTTAAAAAGCGAACTTATGATTTTTTTTTAAATTAAGTCGTTTTGACTCTAGCTACTTTTTTAGAAAGAAATTGCTCATAATTTAGATATTCGATAGTTATTTTAAAGTATTAAAGCAGTTATAAATGGCATTTTTTCAATGAAACAATCATACATTGATACAGTATTTATTGGAAAATCACAGAATCATAATAACTGAGTGTTTCAGTCAGATTTTATAAAATAAAGAAAACAATTTTCTTCCTATCAATAGGATATAAATTAACCAAACTTAAAAAGTATCAAAAACCATAAAATACTATCAAAAATATAAATCCATCCTTTTAGTTTTTAAATAATATAAATTCTTTACGTCAATGATTAGGTAAATGTTTTCTGTTCTTAGTCTGGGTGTTTGTGTTTCTGTCTTGTGTGTGTCCATGGCACCCACGACACAGGGTATATCTACCCTACTGTGGTTCCGACTGTCAACCCTCAACTTCGGCTGCGCCTCGGCTCGGGTAGACATTTGTCGGAACTCCTTGCAATGACAGCCTTTCCGCACTTGTAATGAAATATAGTATTGTGTAGGTGAGGCGCACGAGATTGCAGCGTGCGAGCCGCTGCAGCGCGAGCTGGAGGCGTGGGCGCTGGACGGCGCGCCGGCGCTGCGGCGCCCCACCGCGCACGCGCCCGCGCACGACCTGCTGCTGCTGGCGCTGCACGACCCCGGCAGCCACGCCTCCTGGGAGGAGGTGCGCGCTCTGCTCCTTGTGTCCTTGTGTCCTTACCTTGGCTTGCCTTGCTATGTCGGCTTACATGCTATTTGAAGTCTCGGTGTTCTGCCTCTGCTCTTAGGCGACACTTGAGAGATGTCCCACATGTTTGACACATGACGTTATACGCATTGTGATCCATTGTATTTAAGTTATTCAATCGTGTTGCACGTAAAAGTAAATACGCAAATATGTACGGAAATAAGACTATGGGAGTTCGGCCTTTCCCCGTGAACAGGGAGAGTCTGGAGCGTCTAGTGGAATGTAGTTATAAGCTTACATTATATAATTATGTAAGTATGTGAGAGGTAACGTATGTGTAACGACGCGCTGTTCCGCCGTAAATCTATGTGACTGCCGCACGTTCTGCTAGGACATGTTCGTTACGATTTACTTCGCTCGAGCCGTTGTCCCACTTTTACGAGCGTTTACGTTCCTTGAACGTCGAGGTTCCTAGCAAACGTTGCAATTACCCCATCCCCCTGGGGCCGCACGAGCGGGGGTGGGGCTCCGGCCGGCGTCCAATCGCAGCGGGAGTCAATTAACGTCGTGCACGTTTTAAACGCCACGTTAACGTCGCACTTGGGCAGCGACAACGTTGGAGAACCGCCAACGTCCCCGGGGGCCTCAGCGGTTCGGTACAGGGGGACGTCTCGGTTGGTAGGTCGCTAACAGGGTTCGTACGTGGACAGGAGCAGGAGAAGTACGCGGAGGTGCTGGCGTGGGTGCGGCGCGCGCGCGGGCACGTGGTGGAGCTGGAGCCGGCGGCGGGCGGCGGCGCGGCGGGCGCGCGCGGCGCCGTGCTGGGCGCGCTGCCGGGCGCGGGGGCGGCGGGCGGCGCGGGGGCGGGCGGCGCGCAGCTGTTCCTGGCCGACGTGGCGCCGCCGCCGCGCGTGTTCGCCGCGCTCGGCATCGCCTACCGCCCGCCCTTCGGCGCCAGCTCCGTCGTCGCGCTGCACTGACGCGCCGCCCGCCCCCGCGCCGCCCTGAGCTTCCAACGCGGCTTGTGTCCTAATACTGCGCGAGTTTTGGCGGGAAGTCGAAAAAGACATTGTGCTCTTGTTTTATTTTCATTTTCTTGGTGTATTTTTGAGTTATATCGGATAAAGTTGGTGGCATTTTGTTTGATATGGGTTAATTACAGTGCACGAGTGTTTGTGAAATAGAATAACAGTGCTAAAATATTTTTTTTCTGCTTGCCTCCAAAATTCTATCGGACACGTTCTAGTAAAGTAGCCATCGCTTTACTTGAATGTTGGACTGACTAGACTGACTGATTACTGACGACTTACTGACTTTGTTATTACTTCGTCCAGTTTCATTAAAACTGGCAAAAATTTGATGCAAAAATTATACTTGACGCTGGCAGTATGCACAGAGTTTGCGATGCCATAATTTAAAAAAAAACTGCGCCTCAGATAAGGCATTCGAAAAGAAAATGTTCTATTGCATATTTAATAAGTTAGCAATACTGACAGTACAGTAGTACTCTTCAGGTAGTAGTACCTGGGCATTTAAAACTGCAAATCTAACGTTTTGACCCCCGCAAGAGATCAATTTTGATGACGATTGCAAGTCCAAGGTGTAAATGTCAAGTACTTTATACTTATTATAATTTGAATATGCATACAAATTGAATTAAACTCACGACTGATCAATCTCGGAAAAAAATCAATTTTAACCTGCAGCATAAACAACAGTAGACCATATTTAATTTTACTAAAACAAGGACTCGAATATTTAATTTATTATAATTTAAATTTGATAACTTTTCAAGTAACTCCGCTTTGACGGTCTCCCGTGTCTCCACAGATAGACAATAACACCATCCTATACAATATCTTTTTGTCCTTAATAAATAAAGTTTAAATAAATTTGCTCCATAGGTATTACAAAAGGATTAAATCAAACTAATTTATAAATTTTCTTAAAATTTTGTGTCAATCATGTTCATAAGTTAAACATTTACGAAGTATTTAATATAATATTAAGCTTAACTTAAGCCATGTTAATGTACTTTTTCACTTAATTTGTTTTAAGTAACACCAATTAAAACGTTGTATATATACCTAAACCTGTAGCACAATAAAAAATTCTCATGTTTTTTAAATGTCGAACATAATTATTATTGTATCATAATTTTTCAATGGGTAAAAATCCAAAAAAATTAGAATTTTTAGGGAATTAATTGTGATAAATATTTTCTCTGGTAATATCTGCTGATATAGAGGAGCCTCGGCCGATCACTGAAAGGTGTCTCGTGCAACATCGTGAGCGCGCCGCCTCCCGTTCATCGCCCTGCTCGGCCGATAATATTAGAGGAGTTGTTAGTGTGATATTTTGTACTGTTTTTTAAATGTTATTAGAATGTTTGTGACTGGTTTGTATTTTATTTCATATTATTTTTGGATTATTCAGTTCTTGACACAATAGTGACAAAATATTGCATTTAAATGACCTTTTTATTCTTTTAATGTGTTGACACATGACTGGTTAAATTCTTTACATTTGCTTTTGTAAAACATTGCATTACTGAAGTAGTCTGTTTGTTACTTAAAAAGAATCGAATAAAATTTAAACATTAAAGCTTGTCTCATTTTGAAATAGAGGGAAACGGAAAAAAAGTTGCACAAACAAGGTCCATCAATTTATTTATAAAATAAAAATATACATAGATCATCAAAAAGCACATTTCCCGGTAAAAATTATAACTCGATATGGCTCAACAACCGCTTAAATAAATACTAAGTCGAGCGCGGCCGCCGCCGACTGCCCCGCGGATATATTTACAACTGAACCGTAAAGTATACAATGCTATTGTGGTTTTGTAGTATGTACAAGTTTGAAAGTTATTGAGACAATGATTAGTGGGCAGTTGAAATGACAAGTGCCATTCTACTGTCGTAAAAGTTAGTAATGTTAAACTGTAACTATAAATCCTAGATCGTCCGCTGAACGTTACGAGAGTAGACTGCCACTGTCTCACGGCCGCAGGAGCGGCGCCGCAGCTGTACGCAGGCGTCGGAACTGACGCACACAACACAGACACACGTCCACAGCGACGTAAATACGTACGGGTTCAAATACAATTATTGCTTTATTAGGGTAATTTATACGTTTCATTTTTTCATGGTATGATACATCTAATATTTCTTTCCCACAATGTGCCCTTACCACAGAGCAGGGCTCGCATCCCTTAAGATGGCAATCGTAATATTTCGCAAGCGTGGTGCAAACTCTCAATAACTGCATTTTTTTATAAAGCAACGCAAAAACATCTATTAGTCTGACAAAATATGGGGACGCCGTTGAGGATGTCCAGCGGTTGCACTGAGTTGGATGTACGTGGAGGGCCCAAAGTGGTCGGTTTTAAACTCATCATTCAAATTTTCCCTTTCACCGGTTTCTGTCGAACCCTGGACCCTCGAACGGCAGTCAGGTATGGTAACCATTGCGCCACAGGGGTCGTCATTAATTTGTCTTTTCAATTGACATTAGTTTTGTATTTTCAGACTAATTCAAACAATACTTGGTTGCATTAGTTACATACGTTCGTTTATATCTCTAGGAGAGATGCACGATGCAGGAGATTCCTCGCTCTGTGGTACTGGCACGGACCACAACGTATTAGAAACTCACTTGTATTGAAATTGATCAAGCGGTCTTTGGCCGCAAAGATGGTAGATCAATGTTATATTAAAAAGAGCCTTTCAGTAAACTGCGACAGCGCGAAATTATAGCACAAGAAGTTGAATCTAGGATAGTTTACATTGAATGGTGATATACAAAACTAAACCCGATCTTGCTCAAAGAAACAGCGCCATATGTAGCTAGCACAAAACACTGTTTTGTGTAACAGTTAACTACCTTCACAGTAAAATAATTGTAAATTAAGCTTATGTTACTTAAACCATCTTAAATAGCATCACACTTCAGTTTAGAACGAGGTTTCATATAATTTCTAAGAATAATAAATTCTCTATAAAGATAAACAATTCAAGGGATAAACGATACCAACTAGGTAAACCTGTGTAAAAATATTCAAAACTCGTTATCAAAATTAGATTAAGGGCTACCACGATTGGGAAAGCTCACGATTCACAGGCGATAATGACGGGAGTGTACAATTGAACAAATTTTAATAATGTTGATGTCAGCGTCGCGATCGTTGGCATGAAGTCTCCGGAGATCCTGACGGCTACCTATGCAGCACACAGGTCGCAAAACTTATTTTTATGCAAGAGTATTTTGTATCACGTTTGTGGCGGCACCCACAGTAATCTGTCTGTTTTGTTTATCAATTCATTTCTGTCTTCAATTTCATGCAGAAAGTTCAAAACAAGGACTTACAATAAATACTTAAAAAGATCGGAACAAAACAAAACATTGAAACATTTTATTAAATTTAACATCGAGCAAAGTACACACACGAGCACACATGCACGACATACAAACATCGATTAATAATAACACCTTATAGAAAACTCCCACAATATAACTTACGATACAACTAACTGGTGGAGGCTTCTAAGCCGGGAATTGGGAAGCTACCATATACATACGTTTAAGCATTTCACTAATATTAAAAAATTGTGCACATACTCGGTTTTGCGCGCGTATAAACTGTAGCTAAGGCCCCGTCCCGCTGAGCGACCAAAGCGGCGATGCGACACAGCACTACGGAAATGTCAATAGTCGCGTCGACTTCCGTCGCTCAGTTATACAAGGGGCAAGAATTTAAACCGTAACTAATATTGATTTTGTGACAATGGACAGATTATTCCGATTTTGACTAGCATAATATTACATTCGTGTAGCGAGTTTATACCCGTGGTAGGCAAGGATTGCATGTCTTTTTAGATAAAATTGCTTCCTCAAAATACTGACTGGAGATTGCATGAAAACATTGTACAAGATATGAACAATGTTTCAGTAACATTTCTGGTAAACTTATTCCATATAAAAGCTGAATGCAGCGCTCCGTTCATGCAGCTGTAGCCGAAAACAACTCGTTGTAAAACTGCATTTACGATAAACTTGATATAGCCTTACACTCACTCCCCAGTACTCCATATTGCACACCGAGCGGGCACCTCTAAACCCATTATAATCCTGATATACAAAATAACGACGTACCGGCGTCTTCCCACATTTACTAATAAATATAAATATTAAAAAGCTTAAAACAGTCCCTTGGGGGCGTCACACGTCACGAGTACAGTCGATAACAATGTAAAGAGATATATAAAATTTATCCTCTAGGTAGAAACTTTGCGTCTCGTAGTCCAGTTCGAGTCGATTGATATGGTATCAGTTTTTACCGTTCACCGCTCCGCCCCAACACGTACACACACACACATACACATTCAATACATCTTATTTCTACGGTTTCACTGGGACACGCATGGGTGACAATATAAAAGTACATATAAATTAGTTTCCAACGCTACCGTAGTAATTTTAATTATTATAATATGAGGTAATTTAATGTCGCGTCGACGTCGGACGCGACATCGGCGAGACGGGCGCTTCTCGCGACATTTTTAAAATTTATCTAAATACGAAATACTGTAGGCGAAACTTTCAAAGATAAAATAAGTTAAAGAAGACACGTTCGACGGCGCGATCGAAGCGGAGTTCGCGGAGCTCCGGGGGGGTCTCGCGAGACCTCCAGCGGTCGCGTACACTGCGATATACTGACATATAGGACAGGACGCTCGCCTCGCACGTCGTCACTCCTCGCTCGGTTGCCAGCAAGGGGGGGTCGATTCGGGCTCGCCGGAGTCAATGGAAGTTAAGTTGCGATTCCGCACCTGGCCTGACGCCGCGAACAGGCATCATCGCTGCTTCGAAAGGACGCACGAGCCGTCCGGCGGAACATCTCAGCCGTCAACGCGTCCGCTGCGCGACGCGGCTCCACTGGACAGCACACCGAGGCGCCCTCGCGTTCACAGCTCCTTCTCCTTCTCGCCGTCCGTCGGCCGGTCGCGGCGGTCGGCGTCCCCGTCGTGGCTCTTCCCGTTGGAGAGCGCGTGCGGCGCGTGCGGCGCGGGGTGGAGCGGCGCGGGCGGCGCGAGGGGCGCGTGCGGACGGATGAGGTGCAGCGCGCGCGCGCGCAGGCGCAGCAGCTCGTCCTGGATGCGCTCCGTGATCGCGCGCCGCGTCTCCTCCTCGGAAGCGTTCGCGCTTTTTAACCTGCAACAACAGGATATTTCACTCTACTTGAGAAATATATATTTTTTTATTATGTATAATTTAGGTAGCTTGGGCACCACGTAGTCTAAAAGAGTTGTTTTACTACTTGAAACAAAACTTAATTTTACTATCCATTTCGGAATTTCAACTTTTGCGTAGTGACCTTTTATAACCCAGGATTTAAAATTTTCAACTTAACAAAACAATTACGTAAAGTCGAAGTATTAATCAATATATTATTATTACTATCTTATCTGAAATTATTACAATGTAAACAGATTTTATTCGCTTGCTGAAAGTTACTAGGAATGCTGATAATTTTACTAAAAACAGATTAAAATCAATATAAGACTGGTGTAATAATTCACGACACATCGATAAGAATATGATCGATATATGATGTCTCATTTGTCAGCTAATCAAAAAGGGTGAAAATGTTGCGCTGAAACAAGGTGGCAGTGGCAGTGGCAGCGTACGATTTGTGACTTTATTATAGTGAGAGGAGATGTGCAAACTTTCCCCCACTACGTTAAAACCTTGTCAACTTTGGTGCCGGGTAACTAGTAGGTACGTGTAGGAGTGCAGTACTCACTTGTCCAGTAGGGGCCGCAGCTGGATGGGCTCCCCCACGGCGAGGTAGACGCGCTTGCCGCGGCGCAGGCGGTAGGGCTCGGCGTTGGGCAGCACGCGCTCCATGCCCTCGTGCCACACGGGCAGGACCAGCGGAGGCCTGCCCCTCGCGGCGCTCTCGGCCACCAGCCGGCCCACGCCCCACTTGAAGCGGATGCGCTCCTTGCTGACGTTGACGCGGCCCTCCGGGAAGATGTGCACCCACTCACCGCAGCACAGCCGCTCCACGCAGAAGTCCATCGCCGGCTGGAAACATTACATTAACTTTAGTCAGTACAATTAGTCCATGGGTTACATCGGTATTAAGAATAGGCATCCGTCTGATCGTAAGAGGCAACCAAAAGGGTGTAAACGGGGACGCAGTTGGCTAGAGTGGGAGTTTGAACCGTCCCGCCGGCGGCCCCGGGAAGGACTGTTTGTTGTCTCGTGCTGTTGTAAGCTCGGGAGAGTGCAAGATAGCACTATCGTCCTCTAAACATAAATCCAGATAATAAAAAGCGCTGCGCATGCAAGAAGACCTCGTTTCGCTTCGCTGAAGATCCCAGAATCCTCCCCAAGCCCTAAAGCTGATAGACCTCGTTTCGCTTCGCTGACGATCCCAGAATCCTCCCCAAGCCCTAAAGCTGATTACTACGAATCTCACATAACATTCGGTAGGTAGGTATCTCGCAAGAAAAGGTGGACTACCAATTAGCGGGAAAATGTTTAATTCTACAATCTACAAAGTTATATAAATATCACTTTGCTACAATAATAATAAAATTGCGATGACATGACATGTTTGGTAGTTATTTATTTCAATGCTAATTCTCATTTGCTTCGTTCAATAAGCTCAAAGTAACATATGTTTATTGTGCGTAGCACATATTATATGAGTTGTAACGTTTTGTGATAAACCAATGTACAGTGAGAGTTGAAGCCTTTTGAAGCGAAACTTGATCGAGGTCTAATTTCTAAATTTATCCGTAGACTCTCACATGAGTCAAGCCGTTGGGCAATGGAGATATTTATATCAGAGTGCACGATCCGATATTATCCATTATCTGTGGAGGAAGTGCAGAAGGGCGAGAGGTGAACGACTACAAAGGCCGTGCGAGTACAAGAGCGTCACGCGATAACGTGCGAAGAGATAGCGTATAGATAGCTTTAGGTCTTTGGCGGACGGGCTAATGCATCATCCGTAGTTTGTGTTTGCGATTGCATTAATATCTATCAATCGACTCTTTGTATTTAAGCACAACGTTAAAAACATAACATTTCAGCGTTATAGCGATGTTGCAACTGGCTTTCTTTTCTTGTTGTCTTGCGTCTCGCAGTGTCATTATCGTTAGAACCAAATATTTTTCTTTTGAACACGTAAATCTTAGAAAGGGATCGAATAAATTCCTACTAGTACTTGTAAAAACAAATAAGGAACATGTAGGTATAAAGATTTATACCTAACTGTGCCCGCGTCATTTCTCAAGTGGACTCGTAAATAAGAGACGGTTTGTAGTTATTGTTGTTATCTTATTTATTTATTTATTTAATATAATATCTTATATGTGACTTTATGTGAGTGCAGTAGTCATTTTGAACGAGTTCCTACTGTCTTTGTTGCACCCACATCTCAATTCGCCAGGCTTCGCGAGAAGAAGTTGCATGTCTCCGACTTCCCTTAGCTAAGCAGAATGTGATAAGCTTCATTGGCGTTATCACGTCAATGTTATTGACGCAAGTAAGTGCATCTGTATTACAATTTAATCGAAACTGGCCGATAAAGGAAATACAAGACTGGAATACGAAGTACAATGCTGAAGTCTTTCGTTTGAAAGCACTTATAGTATGGGGAATAAGTTAGAAATGGTGAAAAATAAACTGCTATTAAAAATATGGGCAACAGCTCATTCAGTCTAGAATTATGGGGGTACAAAAATGTTTCAGAAGAGTTTGTTAGCACACAAAAAATGCAAATAATAAAATTAGTTGAAGAGAAGTGTGGTGATACCTGGTAGACGCCCGCGCCGCGCACGACGGGCACGCACTTGCCGAGCGCGAAGAAGGCGGCGTGCAGCGCGTTCGTGAAGCAGATGTCGTGCGCCGCCAGCGCCCAGCGCATGCGCCAGCCGCGCACCAGCGTGCCCGCGTCCAGCACCCCTGCAACCACACACACAATAACATTATTGCTTACGGCCACGCCATAATAGCTTAATAGTAATTATAGCATCGGCGATCAACGATTTAGTACCTTTTTAGCTAAACACAGCGAGCGAACGCTGCACCGTGCACACGCTAAAACGGCACATTCGATTTTGGTAGTCACAAAATCGCGATGCAGCACCCTCAAAGTCGCTAAACCGCTAGAGTGGGAGCTCGAACCATCAAGCCAGCTTGGCCAAGTCTACATTTCAGTCAAAATGAGTGGCTCATTTACCTCAGGAAATAGATATTTGCATAACACAAAAATAACAAATGCTTTCGTAATGGTCGCGAAATGGCGAAGCGACATACATAATTTGAATGACATGACATGAATTTGGTACCCAATGTTAGTAGTTGGTAGAGCGGGAGCTCGGTTCTATCGTATATGAGAGCAGGTACATATTTTTCACAGGGTAAGCCATACAAGCGAAGCGCGCATGGTTCGGCGGTTAGCGTAGAACAACTATGCAACTAAGCTAAACGTGCGGTCGGCTGTGAGATGGGTGACCGCTAGTGGCAAAAAAATTCATGCGCGTTTCCGTGCTTCGAAGGGCACGTTAAGCCACCAGTCCCGGTTGTTGTCGATAGATAACAGTCGTTAAACTATGGTTAAACCTTGTCGGAGGCCTTATGGGCTGTTTGAAAACATCCGACGGCGGGTTGGCCACTAATCCGTATCTCCACCAACTCGCATTGGAGCAGCGTGGTGGAGTGGAGTAAGCTCAGGCAGAGACCCGGGCCAAGCCATACAAACTCGTCTTGGCAACATTTTACGTATTTTTGGCGGGTTATAATTTTCTTTTTAATGTCCATTACTGGTTGTAGAATATTAAAAATTAATTAAGTTAAAGCGCATAAGTCTAATAGAATTTCACTAATGCCCCATTAAGTTACATTTTTGAAGAAAGAAAGAAACGTTTAATTTCATCTTGTAAGTTCTGCAATAATACATTTATGCTATTCTATATTTAACATAAACAATAAAAAAAAATACATAGATGCTAGGTGACGATAAAAATGTAAAAAGTATATAAAACAAAGAAGAGAACAAAAAAGGTGAAAAAAGGTGAAACGCCGCAGAACCACAAGATGGAATAGGACCGCACTCAGCCTGTGTCGCGGTATAAACTACGACTGCTGGTTTTCAGTGCGACCCTCCATTTCCGCGCAGTTCGCTCCAGTGGTGCAGTAAAACAACTCAATAAAGTAATACATAAAAATACAAACTACAAGACTAAGTGATATTATTAGCTAACAAAGAAAGAAAGAAAGGGTGAGTGTTTATTTTTTTGCATATTTTACACAGATTCAGGGGACTATCATAAATAACCACTTACAGTAAAACAAGTGAGAAGAAAAAAGGAAAAAAAAGATAAAAAAAAATAAAATAAAACGTAAATCATAAGGGCCATAACAACTGCCATAACATAACCGACACCCGTCAGAGGAGTGGCCTTTACGGGCGAACTCCTCGTCCATGCATAATGTGCCTTCTAGTTATACAACTAGTGTGTATGTGTGCGGTGTCAGTGTTGTCAGTCAATGACGTTGTTAATTGAAATCGACATATTTAGAAATGTATGCGTCTGTAGCGATGAAAGAATATTTGTGAATTAAACAGTGACAAAATTGAAATGTGTGTGTTCTTCCCCCGCACCAGATTTCGCAAAAATTATCGAAGCGAGGCGCTATGCCGTCTCCACTGAAGGGTGAGTCAGTAACTTTGGTGCTCTAAGGCTTTGAAATATTTTTTAAATTTGAAAAAAAAACCTTTCTAGATTAGAAAATTAGAAACAAGGTCGCCAACGTAAGATGAGGTGGAAGATGTAACCCTAATTTACAGGTGACAACGTTTCTTAAATCCACGAAGTTTTAGGGTTCCGTAGCCAAATGGCAAAAAACGGAACCCTTATGGATTCGTGATGTCTGTCTGTCTGTCCGTCCGTATGTCACAGCCACTTTTTTCCGAAACTATAACAACTATACTGTTGAAACACGGTACGTAGATGTATTCTGTGAACCACATTAAGATTTTCACACAAAAATAGAAAAAAGCAATAAATGAGGGTTCCCCATACTTAGAACTGAAACAAAAACTTTTTTTTCATCAAACCCATACGTGTGGGGTATCTATGGATAGGTCTTCAAAAATGATGTTGAGGTTTCTAATATAATTTTTTTTCTAAACTGAATAGTTTGCACGAGAGACACTTCCAAAGTGGTAAAATGTGTGACCCCCTGTAACTTCTAAAATAAGAGAATGATAAAACTAAAAAAAAATATGGTGTACATTACGATGTAAACTTCTACCGAAAATTGGTTTGAACGAAATCTAGTAAGTAGTTTTTTTTAATACGTCATAAATTATAAACCACAATTTACCTTTCATTCAATCTTAATGCAATGATTTCTATGGATAATCAAAGGCAATGATGTATTTCTGTTGCCGCTATTGTTATAAAAATACTAAAAATATAATAAAATAAATATTTAAGGGGGCTCCCATACAATAAATGTGATTTTTTTATAGATAATGGTACGGAACCCTTCGTGCGTGGGTCCGACTCGCACTTGGCCGATTTATTTATCTGTAAATAATATGTAATGACTTGCTATTTTCGCTACCTATCTACCTATCTATTGAGTAGAAGCTACATCGATCTTATTCAAAAAGATTGTGTGGTTTGTGTTACAGTTCTTATGTAAGATTGCAAAAAAATATATGATTAGCGAAGCGAACTGAACACATCATCATTATTTTACGAGAAATGAATGATATACTAATAGATAATTACGAGTATGTTCTTATAAATGAAATCTTTACTATTATTGATCAATTCATAGGGCTTCCTTATCTATGCTACATCGACATCTGCACGGAAACGCGCATGAAAGCCACTAGCGATTACCCATCTCACCCCCGACCACGCCCGTTACTGTTTGCTGCCTAGATTCTACGTTTGTAGCGTTCTACGTCAGCCGCTGGGCCATGCCGCATGCGCGATCAATGCAGAAGCTTCTCAATTGTCAGTATTTCCAGATGTGGGCATCTAGCTGAAGGCAGCAAAGCGTGGGAGTTCCGCCGCGAGTCATTACTGCTCATTACGCAACGCGACAGCGCCACTTCATTAAGGCGCGATAACGAACTCGGGGGCGGCACGCGACTGCCATCGGCCACCGGTGGGTTATCAGATTCTAGCCAAAAAATCTGAAAAAACCTTAAGAAGGTACTGATTTCTTTGAAAAATCTGAACACACGGACTACTGGCGCAGCGAGGATATTAATAGACTTCTTCTTAATGGACTTCGTAATCTGAAAGCTTAATTGGTAAGTGAGAAGGCTTGTTAGGAGGACTGATAACCGATCCTCATAAATAACGATCCTCGAATTGCTACTAGTTCTAGACAAAAAAATAAATGTTATCTCTTGGACCAGGTGAACTGACGCTCTGAAGAAAGCAGCGAGAAGCCGCTAAATTCAGGACCGGACGGAGTGGCGAACTTTAAAGACCCTATATGTCCGCCGCAACCCTTTTTGAGTCCCACTGCTGGGCACGAGTCTCTCCCCATTATTGGGGAGGCCTGGAGCTTACTCCACCACGCTGCTCCAATGCGGGTTGGTGGAGATGCG
This sequence comes from Pyrgus malvae, assembly GCA_911387765.1. Lineage (NCBI taxonomy): Eukaryota > Metazoa > Arthropoda > Insecta > Lepidoptera > Hesperiidae > Pyrgus > Pyrgus malvae. The sequence goes on along the minus strand of OU426965.1, from coordinate 22,766,686 downwards.
GGTTAGTGGCCAACCCGCTGTCGGATGTTTTCAAACCGCCCATAAGGCCTCCGACAAGGTTTAACGACTGTTATCTATCGACAACAACCGGGACCGACGGCTTAACGTGCCCTCCGAAGCACGGAAACGCGCATGAATTTTTTTTGCCACTAGCGGTCACCCATCTCACACCCGACCGCGCCCGTTTGGCTTAGTTGCATAGATCGTTTGCGTTCTACGCTAACCGCCGGGCCATGCGCGTCGCCTATATGTCCAGTAGTAGACATATGCAGGCTGACTGATAGCAATACAGAAATAGCGGTTTTGATTTTTTCATGAACCTATAGGGACTAATATGAAACATTCCTTCGTCTTCGTTAACCTAAAATATTAAACTACAGTATTTTGTCGTCCATTGATGCGTATAAAAATGCGACATAAACGGCCATATCTTTTGATTGCGTTGATTCATCAATCTTTTTGATTTTTTTACAGCGTCACGAGATTGCAAATCGATTTCAGAGCAGGTATTTGATATAATTTAGCTTCATAACCAGCTCTCTTGGAATCGTAGGACTCCCGATAAAGTAACCCCTTTTAAGGTAGGAACCGCTAAAAATAACTTTAAGCCCTGTTGCGAATCTTCGCCTTGTAAAACTGAAAAGCTTCTGACAGTAAGTAACAACAAAGATACTTTACATGATAGATATTCTTTCATTTACGAATACGAAATTATATTGCGTACTCAGACAACGTAGTTAATAAATTAAATAAATGTAGAAGGCTAATTCACTCCGCATTGTAAAAAATATAGTTTAATATTCTGAACCTGATAAAGTAAGTAGTTTTTTAAAAGGGCCTGTAAATAAATCCTTGTTTATTCAGAATGTATTGTGACAATGATTAAATTTATTTTGGGACGAACAGGGTTACGCCTAGAAGCTCGTATTGTTGACACTCCCACCCCAGTAGAGGGGGTAATTTCCAGGGGTGAAAACACCTACCTATTTCGAATAGAGCGGACAGGCTAGACTTTGGCCGTGTAATATATTAAAGGTAAATTTGTTCTGTAAGGTTCTTTATATTTAAGGGTTATTCATACATGGCCATTTTTAATGTCGATTCAGTGTGTTTTTAGCCCTACGCCTTATTAGGTACACTATATAAGGGTACAAAATATCTAATTGGGTACACAAAAGTATACTTTCTTTCATGTTCATTTCATAAATTTTTCATAATTTATCCCACCGGTTGACTTCCTTCGGAGGTTTATGTTGGAAGTAGAACAAATTAGTGGTGTATTTACCTCCAGGCCTCAGCCGCGCTCAACAGTGAAACGCATAAAAATACTGCAGCAATTACAAAGTAAATTTTTTTTCTTAAGAAATACTTTATCATAACGTCAAGAGTCTACATTTTCCACAAAATGCTCTTCGACTAGATGGATAGACATTGACGACCAAAAGGCGAAGAAGGGAAGGCCCTTGTATTGAAAAATTGGAACAGACAGGATGGGCAAGTCATGAGAATCCCACATCTAAAAGCAGGCATTTATTCATTGCATTCAAGGCAATGTTCAAAGCATTTAGGCTAATATACCCATCAATCAACCTTTAGAAGTCCACTGGTGGACATAGGACTGCCCAAATGTTCGCCACTCCGTTCGGTCTTGCACCCTCTGAATCGAGCAGCTTCTAGCATTGGGTAATATTCCAAATGGCATTTATTACTTGAATAGATTTTGAAATACAACACACCGAAATGAAATGATGTTAACGCTTCAGAAACTGAACTGTTCTGGTTTTTGCAAGATTTGTGGCACTGAGTAAGGTTGACGAAGCGACTATCCGGGTGGCTTTTTTATCCAACACTTAATCATCTCGTATTCAGGCTCGTATTCAGTCTTTAGCCCTGTAGCGGTGGAGACGGGAGTGCGAGGAGACGGGTGTTGGTAATTCGATAGTCGCGGGCGTCTCGGCCCTCTTCAGTGAGGAATACGAGACACACCCCGACACTGACGGTACACACTAACAAGTTTTAATTAAACGACGCTGAACGAAGCACTAGTTTGACGTAGTCAACTGAACTAGTGACTTACTCAAGCATACAATTAACTTATATTTGCTTCCTGTAACACGACTAAAATATTTTTTTGTTCTAATTACATATAAAATTTATAATGAATAAAAACGGATTTAAATAACGGACACGGAAGAAGTCTTAGTTAAATAATTAATTTTGTGCAACTTTTTAATTTAGAGATTAAATTAAGTTTTTTTTGTAATATCGGCATCCTGCATGACGATAAATATGGCGAGGCGATGTACACATGAACGACCTTCGTGAAACCGTACCTATTTGTGCAAAATAATGTGTTTGGTTTTTGTACAGTTACTGTGATTGAAAACATTGTAAAAAAAAACAATCGATACAAGAAACATGCGAGTAAGTAACTACCTAATACAGCACTAACTTAATTACCAAAATCTAATTAATATTAATCTTTTTGGATAACTGTACCTACTTAACATTAACAGTTCACCTTTACCCACGCATCAATTATATATTTAACCTTAGCCGCTTTACAAGATTTCCATTTTATGAAACAAAGCTATTTGTTACCTACTTAGAAAATAATACCTACTTAAGTACTGTAGTTTGGACCGCGCTCCAACTTATTGTACGTCGCCGCGTCAGGTTGGATTGAATGCTAAGCAGCGGCTCATCTATTTACATGAAATATCAACTCAATGGTATGGAAAGGAAAGTAAAAACTTTGGAGTACCTAGTATTTTTACACTTTTACACGATCGGCGACCAATAACCACTGCAGTAATAAGCTGCAGCGGTATTAAAAGCATGTGTTCACTCTTATTCCACAAGGTGTGTCCTTTCCTGTGAAAGTTTAATAGTGCTTTAGAAGAAAGCTGATTCGCTGCTGGCAGGTATCTCAAATTTATAAAAAGTTAGTCTATTTTCAGACCAGGATGACCAGATCCACCGCGGTTCTTAATAATTCAATTCCCGCTCTACTACAAGAATGACACTGCCGCAGGCTACATATTGCTAGCGTTGCTTGCTAGCTAGGCACGGCTGTGTCTCCTAGGATTTTAAAATTACTAACATAGGTTAAGCTTTACTAACAAATTCTAATTGTATTAATTTGTTTTAATGTGTGTAATTTAATTTAAATTAATCGATGGAATATCTTATTATTAAAATCTATATTTAAGAGAAGTAAACTTATGTAAAAGTATTAAAAAATCATTATTTTCCCATAAACGAGGGTTAAAATTAAAGCTGTAGAAGTGAATGAAGTAACCCAAGTATATAGGTACCTACTTAGATAGTTTAGGCCGAAATCACAATAGACACAAGTACAAGCCGAAATGTAGTTTCGTCGAATATTTAACAAAGGTCATAGAATCACTGATCTTTCGATGGGTAAACAGCAAGACAGTCATTTATATTTTATCATGACATAGCGTGTAGGTACCTATATCTTGGCGCGTGTAACCCACATTAATAACTTTTCAATTTAATTAGGCACTTTCGGTGCAATGAAGACGGCCCATAGTAATGAGTACTGAATACATACGTGTTGAATTAAAATATTGCCAGCTGTGCCGAGGTATGCATTTGCTGAGACAGGCATATTGAACGGAGTTGATCCAAATGAAATTTGATATTGAAACAATTACTAAAACCTGAACGAGTTGGCAGGATCCCAAATGACAAAACATATAATACTCGTAGGTTATTCGCCACAACAAAATCACAAACAAAACATTTTTGATATCATGATTAATTTGCTTGGTTGCCGAGAACAGAAATTATAACTCATCATTTTTCTGTTTCGCTGGAAATCGAACCCGAAACCCTTCGATTGGCAGTCCGGCATGGTAACCACTGCGCCACGCAGGTCGTCATCAGCGTCAGATACAACGCTTTCTGGCCCCGTGGGTGATGTAGAAGGTCTACAGGGGTAACATTTGTCTAATGCAATAGAATTGACAAATCTTAGTCCGAGTAGATAGATAGCCATGTTGACACGCCACATTAAGCGATTGGTTGCAGTTGTTATTCTCTAGGAGTAGTCGTTAAACCAGGCGGTTTGAAATATTTCATAGAGCGGTTATTGTGGATCAGACTACAAACCATTGAAGCCACACTGATTTTAGAGGAAGAGTCACGTCCAAAAGATTATGACACTCATAAATAGCTGCAACTCTTTTTGCGTCCCACTGCAGGGCAAGGGTTTCATCCCATTATTTGAGAAGCGGGGAAGAGGACTCACAAATATTTATGGGTAATAGAACGTTTACGATTCGACCGGCTAAGTACTGGTCTTTCGATTTCTATGGACCAGACCAGGTGTGGCGTCCACTAGACAGACATACTAATCGAATGAATTAACATGACACCTGAGCGCCTGCTCTGTAAGTCTGTACGCCGCGCCCGTATCTGAAACCCAAAATTTTCGGGTTTTATTTTCGAGTAAGACGGACGAAATTCTAGCAATGTTCTTCATTTAGTAGCTTAATGTTATCAATAGCATCGCTAATAACACATACAGACAGAATAGGCGCTCAGGTGTAATATTAATTCATAGGAATCGTCGCTACAACTCATGGAAGCTTGGGGCTTGCCTGGCCACTTATCTGATCACCTGTGACCTGCTCGATTGTAAAATAAAATGTCTGTTTGGCGATGAACACTGTCGCCATTAGGTCAATTTTATATTAACATTTCTATCTTATTTGCATGTTCACTGTTTGTATAAGTCTAATAAGCGTGTCCTGTAGTCATTACAAGTCGCATAAAATAGAGTTAATTATTATAAAAGCTTTTTCAGTATAGGATCCACGGGAGGGCCATAGAGAGCACCGACGAGCCTAGTAATGCAATTAACCGGTAATACCACATGCCTTGCTTCACGTACTTATGTCGTAGTTTGAAATCTGGTCTCAATAAAAAAAACTCCCTGTCTATATTAGAAACGATTGAACTTAAAGAGCATGTAGTTTTACCAACTTTTTGTAAAAAAAAACAATTTGTAATCGCAATTTTGCTATCTATGTTGTAGGACCAAGTGTTGTCTTCCTGTTGACTTGAAGTGTGGAATTGGGTGTGAATGAAGGTGCGACATATAATAGTGAACTCTAGGCATGACTCGCAACATTATTGAAGATTCAAAAGAGACCCAATGGAAATTCTGCAAGGATAATCATCATTCATGGTACAAACAGTTGCCTGATTGACAGAGGGTAGGAGAAGAACCGACGAGGCTTAAACAGCGTCTGGTATTGTATTATGATAGAATAACAAAGTTGGTTAAAAATATGGTTTGTTTATAAATAACAAAGTTCAGGATACCACGAAAAATAAGAGCGGGGTGATTGGAAATTTAGGAGACCCTCCGACTATTTGTGAGGGAAAAAAAGTACCAAGAATATTACTTTTTTCTAAAACAATGAAGACACATTGCATGAAAATCTCAGATTAAATAAAAAAGGAAACATTACTGATGTTATTGATAATTGCAAAGTGGTTTATATATCTTTGGATCGTTGTCTTGATTTTCATAGATTATTAGTAGATCATAGGTTTCTTTATATCGCGTAATATGTTTATCTATCAGATTTGTATGTATTATAATATACCGATTACGTAGAATACCTACAACTTGTTTTGAAAGGTGAATCCTCTTGTTTTTCCAATTTTACGAAGACATCGCCGTCGGAGGGTGGATCACAGCTTCATTACGGAGCATCCATTAGTTTTGAGATTACAGAGAGCAGAGTACGGGTGTACTTTATAACATGTGGCATTATCAGTTGGTTATTAAGCAGGTATTATTAATTACCTATTGTCGATCAAAAAGTTTAAAAACAGTTTATCAATTTTTGGAATTTTCACGATCATCGGCTCTAGGTACTCACAGGAGAATATGGTGATGACTGATGGGATCATTGGTACCTATTGTTATTTTTTTAGGAAGATATTAGGAAGTAGTTTAAACTAAACTTGTTCCAAGTTTCGGAAACCGGGTTGGCCACTAAGAAATTGCCGCAGGCCTCTTCAAATACGGGACGAGACCCGTGACCAGTAGGAGTAGCAGTCAAGCCCAGGCGCGGTCCCAGGTCCCCCCTCCCAACAGTCATGCGTAGATGGAAGGCGAAACAAGCCAATTTGGGACACCTCTTCCCCCAAATGTCTTAGTGAGTGACCTCCCCCCCCAAAATTCAAGTCAAGCCCTTTAGAATTAGGCTCCTATGCTTTAGACTGCATAATTATAGGACCCCAAATGAGGCAAAATATCGTAACATATCAATCTTTGAGAAAGTGTATCAATTACCATCCTTTGATGATTTGATTATATATCATGATGCGGTGCTAGTTTAAGTAGGTATAGTAAACGAGTCCATGACCAATGGCGTCGAACGCTACAGTACTGATTTCGCTATTAGCTATTAGCCCCGAAACGTAATCAGAGCAAAGATTTGTTTCAAGTCAACAGAATGGACTACTAGTTTATTGTTGCGAACAGACAGACTGGCAAACATAACGTTAATAAGTTTCACCTAAATATTGCAAGCAATTTAAAAATATGATTACTTACTTACAAATGACGATGTTTTTATATTAATATTTTTATCCTTCTGATGTTAGGTACGTTTTATTTGCAATCTCAACAAGCAAATATTATTATGTAGATATTTAGTTATGTAGGTTTACTGTTTCTCTTCCCGAATACAATTTTTCCGCAGACTATTTCCTGTCCTTCTTAAACTTGAGACAATTATAGTTTCGAACCAGTTTCTTAAATAATGTTGTTTAAGACTTTTAAACGTGGTATTAAGAATATGAAAGGTTCTGTAGGTAACTCGGCATAAAAGAAAATATGTGGATGATTTGTGTTGAGTTGTCAGATTACTTTGGAATGAAATGAAGGTACCTAATGGCATTTTCTGGAATGTGCAAATGGTTAATTAAAATTGATTGTTTTCGACAAATTTCAAGTATCGATACGGCGGAAATGAATATTCAGCGAACTATTCAACGTCGGGGTCGCCGCGAGGTCGCCTTCGGAGATCACTGGCACTATGACAGAAATATTTTATTTTAACGTATGCTGCTCTAACTTGGCTTATTTTAATAATACAAGGACTTGTTTACGTTTTTGACAACCCGACCTGGTGTGTCCATGGTACACACGACACAGGATATATCTACCCTACTGTGGGACTATGAGTGTGAAACGTTATTAGGACAGCTAAGCTAAGCTATGAAGATTTACATATTTGGCCTAGGTTGATCAAAAAATGTTGTCAACTGGACACCAGTCTAATGTCTGAATGTATGACTATCAACAATGTAAAGTCCAGCATGTACTGATTAATAGTGAAGCGATGCAAGCGACAAATGTATCGCTTTCATTAAACCTGAGAGCCTCATTATTTTAAATTATAACAGAAATTACCCCGCTCCCGAATTAATGTAGTGATGGTTAACATTGTTCGGTTGCAGTTGCAATAGGCATGATGACAGATTTTTTATTGTAGGTTTCCTTATTGTAGGTACACGTCTCCTAGTTTCGAAAAAAAGTTTATTTCAGCAATAAACTTAAGTTTTAACGTAAATTAATGTATTTTCTGCTATGTTATTTGAATTAAGCGTGAAAACGCTCGTAGGTGTCATGGCGTCGGCTTGCTCGTCAAACTTCAAGCAACACGATGACATTTACTGAGACGTGACGTCATTCCTTTTGATTGGCGTTTCAGATAACATGGCGGATTGCTGTATTTAATACTTTTATTTTATTGAAAATCTTATTAATCTTAATGTTTATATTAAAACGGGATCATATTTTAGAACTTTTTTAGCATATATTTTTCTGTAAAACCATTTATTCTCTGATTCTTTAATAGTGTCATCATGCCCATTGTCACATAAATACAAAGCTACCTACTTGCCCTAAGCCTTTTAAAAATTAGGTACCTGAAGTTGTGCAAAGGTATTTCCCTATTTCTCGCTCGTTATGTATGTTATATTTTTAAGGGGACGTTATGGCTCTCACTGAAAATTACAGCTTTTAAATGTTAAAGGCATATTTTTCCGACTTTGCTGATATAACTAATTTGACATAGAAGATTTTGCAGTTAAAATATAATATTTCCATAAGTTTCATTGCGCAATATAACTGAATGCAGCTTAATGCGAGCTATTACACTTAATAGGTGTGCTTAATACGTGAGGGCATTTCCTATATCACAGACATGTACATTATTCATATGACAGTAAATTCAATTCACCGTCCTTAGATTATCACGGGTGCCATCATCACATACGAGTTTATGACGCGCGCTTTACGCAAGCTCGATACTCGTAGACAACGCGAAATGTATGCAGTGCTTACTGAATACCTAACACGTAATCTCAGATTCTTACAATGTTATTGTTTTTATCGTAATAGCATTTCGTAATGTACGAATCCTCCTCCAACTAGTTCTAAGTTTGGACGCCACGTTCCAAACATGTTAATGGCCTTAACCGCCAAAATATACAAAACGGTACCTATTACATAAATAAATGTCATTTGCGATAGTGAAACCAACGGGGAAGTGGTTTCACTCGGCGCGGAAGGACTGGCGAAGGCCTTGCAAGAGGTCGACAAGAATTTCGTGTTACAGTTGTAATTTGTTATTCGAATACCTAGGTAGTCAAGGCTGAGAAACTATCACTATAAATAAACATAGTTTAAAAGATCCTAAACACGCTTATCAACCACATCATACTAAAAAAGTGAAAACAGAAAATAACAATGAACAAAAATACTAGTATTATTGTCAAAAGGGCGGGTTGCTCGATATACTTACGAAAAATATGGCACAGTGCGGCAACTTGGCTCCCTTTTTAACAGGTATGTTTTTGGTGGGATTTCAATACTTTTTTTTTCAAGATTATGTATGACTTATACCTCCTCCCTCTCTCCTCCCCCTCTTCATCGTATTCTCATTGTATCACTGGTTCATAAATATTTTTATTAAAAATTCGATATTCGATTAAGCCTACTCATGCTTGACCGATTTCTTAAATTTCTTATGACATATTTTATACCCTTCTCCTTTTCGTATTCTCATTGTATCACTGGTTCATAAATATTTTGATTAAAATTCGATATTAGATTGAGCCAAATCTCGCTTGACCAATTTCTTAAGTTTCTTAATTTTTTGTTAATCTACATATAACACACGAACTGTGTGCTAAATTTCATAACGCTAGGACAAATTGGAAGTGGCCTAAAGGTTTTGATTACCGGTCAGTGAGTCAGTGCCAAAATTAGATATTTTCACAGGGACATATTTCAGGATCTACTGAAGCTATCTATATCTTTGAAATTTGGCATATTACTTTAGTACTAGAATATGATTTTTTTTTCAACCTTTTATGTCCCACTGCTGGGCACAGGTCTCCTTCTCACAAGTGAGAGGGATTTAGGCCATAGTCCACCACGCTGGCCAAGTGCGGATTGGTGGACAAGTATATGTAAGTGTATGACAAGTATATGATTACGTAGGTACAATTTTATCTCTACACTTGCAATAGGATCTGAGCTACAGGGGGTCAAAAGTGGGTCGAAACAGTTCGTGTAAATAGTGCACGGCATGCGCACGGTCTGTTGCTGGAACTTGGCCTGCGCACTACCGTGCGCTTAGATAGTGACAACTAAACTCATTTTCGCAAATTATATTATTAAGGAATTACTTAAAAAATCACCCTATAATTTACGTAATACGTTTCGGGCACGTGTACGTGGAATGTAGCAATAGTAACATTCATATTACAAAATATATTGTCATTCATAGCGCTTGACTAGCATTATAATGTGCGAATAAATCACCACCAATGATTGCTACAATTTACACTTGCAGATCGCGCTGAATGATCTATATAATAGAATATACTATAAATGTCAAACAAGTTTTAAAAAAAGGTTTTCGAAGAGTCACTAACACACTTGTACTATTATTTATTCTGTGCTAATACGGAGTCTGCAGTAGATTTATTCTAGAACTTTATCAAATGATATTACTGTGTTCAGACAATTTTCAGACGCAGTTGTTTGTTTACATCAACATAAACAATTCTCAATTATTCATGAACCTTACAAGCCATGAGTAGAATAAATTACAATACCTACCTCTGAGAGATCGATCCGAGCAACGCATGGTTTGTCAAAACAAAAGCGCATTGCGTGGAATACTGTCCTTGTAAGAGATTAATGAAGCATGCGATGAAGCATCTCCGACTAATGGCATCTACTGTCCATGATATTTTTTAGGAAGTAGCATCTCATCGCATATTTTGTAGGATAGAGTGATAGGATAGATCTTTTTAAAGAATGGAAAAGCTGAGGCGATGGCCAGTTAGAGATGGAGATGACTCTTTAGTTCAATGACGAAAGGCAAATGGCAGTTGTTGAAACCATTTAAAGATAGAGATAACTGTTTTGTTCTAGGACGAAGGTACAAGCCGTGTCACTCATCAAATTTATCGAATCTGGCTGTCAATGCAATTTGAAATCTCTAAAAACTAATTTTAGGGTTGTTTTATCAATTACATTCCTGGAAAATCCACCTACTCGTTTCAGTGAAAAGATTTCCCAGAGGCTTGATTGGTCAGTTTCGTGAATGGAGATGGCATCCGATAACACGGTGGTATGCAGCAAGGGCAGATCCAGCAGGGGGCTGGCAATTATTGACATTTTCGTAGGTAGAGCGGTCATGTACCTATACTTTGGATGGGAATAGTGGGGAAGGGAGGAATTGCAGGTACAGGAATTTTTGCGGTGGGGAGACGGTCACGGAAGCTTCGCAACTTCATTTCCAAATTTTTCAAAACAAAACCTTAGTTTTGCCAAATTAATGGCCTAATCTTAAAGAACTCGACTCGACCATTGGATCCGCTACTGGTATGCAGACAATCTTTTTTAGTGGTCACATATCTGGCTGGAAAGCGACTCACCCCAGAGGCCCGGGTCGTCGAAGCACGAGTGGTGGTTGGACACGGTGATGAGGGGCACGCCGGGCGGCCGCAGCACTGCCCGCGACAGCGCCTCCCGGTTGTACACCGTCGTCTTGTTCAGGAACTCTGCAACAACACATTACTGTCAATGTTGGTATGTAATATTGAGGATTATTCAATAAAACAACCATTTACTTTAAGATCTCTATATTGAATAATAACGAAAAAAACCTTACAAAAATAACACATTATAGAAGAGAAAACTCAAACAGCAGTAAATTGATAAGTGTTTATAAGGGCGTTTACCAACTGTGCTATTTAGTATAAGAGAGTTCATACACTTCAGGTGTTTGAGGGACTTATTCACCTCTAAACTAGTTCCGAATAGCTTAAAAAACATCGTTACTAGAACAGATTGGATACGAGTGATCTCGGTTCTCGGACGGAAAGCTGCAGCCCCTTCATAATTCTTTTAACTTGGTTTGCCAGAAAACAACAAAAGTTTGGAATGAATCTTGAATGCCCTCAGAAAAACTCAACTTACTAAGTTCTTGCAAATAAATAATTTGAATTTGAATTTGAATCAACTTACGGTAGAGATCAACTCGGTGCGTGTACAGGGACTAACAAGTTGTGAACTTAAACGTTGTCCTTATACAAATTTGTTTTCAGTACCACTTCATGATAATTTTCCTTTCTAACGCGGGTGAAACCGCGAAGCGCACGTAATCTATAGTATAGATTATTAGTATAGACTCTATACTAATATTATAAAGAGGAAAGATTTGTATTTTTGTATGTTTGTAATGAATAATGAATAAAGCGCGCATGTGCCGGCGGTTAGCGTAGAACGCAAACTATCTATGCAAATAAGCAAAATGGGCGCGGTCGGGTGTGAGATAGGTGACCGCTAGTGGCAAAAAAAAACATGCGCGTTATCGTGCTTCGGAGGGCACGTTAAGCCGTCGGTCCCGGTTGTTGTCGATAGATAACAGTCGTTAAACCTTGTCGGAGGCCTTATGGGCGGTTTGAAAACATCCGACAGCGGGTTTGCCACTAACCCGCATCTCCACCAACCCGCATTGGAGCAGCGTGGTGAAGTAAGCTCCAGGCCTCCCCAATTATGGGGAGAGACCCGTGCCCAGCAGTGGGACGCAAAAAGGTTTGCAGCCAATGAATAAACTCAAAAACTACTGTTCCGATTTCAAAAATTCTTTCACCATTAGAAAGCTACATTCACCCTGAATAACATAGGCTACTTTTTACTGCGGGAAAATGCTTCATTCCTACGTGAAAACGGGTAATAGGGTTAACGCGGTTGAAGCAACTGGCTAAACGCCTATGATTTTAATATAGCAATGAAGCCTGGAATAGCACGTAGGCTATTTTTTATCCTACGGGGACCCATTAAACGGGTCCACGCGGGCGAAGCCGCTGGCGGAAGGCTAGTTTACGAATAAAGTAGTTGTAAGTATTGGTTATTTATCGTTTTAAAATCGGAAGCCGTGATTGCGATAGCGACCTTGCGAGATACCCAGCAATATAATCACAGATTACGTTATTTACTTAATACTTTTGGTTAAAATTAAAATTCTCATCATTATTTGCCATTTTAAGGTTTTCTGTCTGTCGTTTCTGTATTTTTATTTCATAAAAGGAAGTTTGAAGGTATGTTTGGATGGATGTTTGTTGCTCAGTCACGCAAGAACGGCTGAACAGCTCGGGATGAAATTTGGCACACAGATAGATTATAGTTGGAATAGCAAAGGCTACTTTTTAACCTGTAAAAATGTACTGTTCTCGTGGAAAAGACTACTATAATCAAATCATATAAACTCAAAACCACACGAGCGAAGCCGGGTCATCACAAAAATAAATAATTAAAAAATCGATTGCCTTGTCTAATAAAATGGCTCTCCAATCAGTCCCCAAAAGATCGCTTTGGGAAGAGCTTTTTAAGGTAAAAGATAAGACAAGTGAAGACGAAACCAAAAGACGTGTCGTACTTTAAAAAAAAAATTGAATGCACTCACTAACAACAATCTTAAATGTTACAGGACCCACATTTATTTTATACCTGAAAAACAAATTTTCAAATCAAGAGTTGGTAATAGTGTTTAGGTAGGTATGTCATTCGAGATCATGATGTTATAATTTTAACGATACATTTCACAACCAAATCTCTTCTGGATTTAGAAGTTACAGTGGATTAAATAAACTTACATACGTACGTCGTGTAATTTTATCAGATAACCTGCCTAATGTTCGCAACAGGTACAAACCACAAGTGAGTTGATAAGAATAGGCATGATGACACTATTAAAGAATCAGAGAATAAACGCTTTTACAGAAAAATATATGCTAATAAAGTTCTAAAATATGATCCCGTTTTAATATAAACATTAAGATTAATAAGATTTTCAATAAAATAAAATTATTAAATACAGCAATCGGCCATGTTATCTGAAACGCCAATCAAAAGGAATGACGTCACGCCTCAGTTAATGTCATCGTGTTGCTTGAAGTTTGACGAACAAGCCGACGCCATGACACCTACGAGCGTTTTCGCGCTTAATTCAAATTACATAGCAGAAAATACATTAATTTACGTTAAAAGTTGAGTTTATTGCTGAAATAAACTTTTTTTTGAAACTAGGAGACGTGTACCTACAATAAGGAATAGTATTTGAAAATCTGTCATCATGCCCATTATGGAAGTAACGAAAAACGATAAAATTTTCTATAAAATCTCCTTTCCCGACGTACAGATGTCACAGTTCAAATAGATAAATCAAACATTGCCGAGATTGGGTTCGTCGGCTTTAACAACTGTTCAATGAAGGGACCCTATTCTGCCGAAGAAATTGAAACTGCTATGATTCAATCTTAATTTTAACAACGAACGAAAGATCTTATGAAGGATAATGGTTTGAGCAAATTTAATATTCATGGATTTTATAAACAACTATCTTTCCGTCCGCGTGGACCAAAATTTTTTTTCCATAAGAATGATACATTTTCAACTGGTACAAAATAGCCTGTAGGAAAGTTTTTTTAATTAAAATGATTAATTGTTGTAAGTTTCCATAAAATCATACGGACATATACACCTGTATCTTCTTCAGAAATAATACTTTCTATTAATGAAAAAAATAGATTAAGTAGTTTTTTAGTTTATCCCCATCATACATACAGACAGACAGATGCGACCGGAGACTTCAGTTTATAATATGTAAGGATGTGGGTTCCTATATAGAAGGTTGAATACTCTAGTACTGACAATGGGGACAGGTACAGTCCTATTAGTAGTACAGTCCTATCAGTACACTATTAGTAGTATATTATTTTAAAAAGTAATTCTTTATGTCTATCTGATTAGCAGTGGGCACATGTTTTTCGAACTACATACATACATTGAGGGGCTTATTTCATTACGCCTCTTCAATGTTTGTTGGTGGACTAGTATATACATACTAGTAAGTATATGTATGTGGGATGTATGGATAAAATTATGGTGTGCAGAGAAGAGCAGAGGTTTGCTAATAAGAAGGCCCAGGACCGGGAGGAGTGGTGAACGTTAGGGGAGGCCTCTGTCCAGCAGTGGACTATAAAAGGCTGATGAATGGATGGATGGATGGAATAAGTATGTAAGATATCGCACCTACGGTGCAACACCGTCACTTATGCAAATGATGTAATTTTTCAGGAGAATCGTTTGAAAATTCGACATCTTATTATAATGTATAGGTAATATTGATTAAAGAAATAGACTGGTTATATTTAAACTATAATATTAAACTTCATGCCAAAGTAAAAACAAACATCTTATAATTTTGTTATAAATAATTATGAACGTTTAAAATTTACAACCCTCCCAGAAGTGACGTTATGGCACTAGAAAACAATTAACTGGGCAATTGTGTCATATGAAAAAAAAACACCCGAAATTACACTTTTTATGAGTTTTATTAATTAAAGTAGCAAATAAGTGTATCAATATTTTATATTTCTACACAGAACTTACCCTTAATCTCACTCAGTCACTAGTGTATGTAACTCATTACTTACACAAGTGACTGAGTTATTTCAAGAAACAAATGTCACAACTAACTTAAGTGTCGTTATTGCTCCAAAAACATAAAAATAAATTGTCACAATTACATTTTTGACGTTATAGCTCCAGAAGACTGTTAGTTATGCAGGGGACCGCGCGCAACTGACCAATAAAACGTTGATTCTCCCAGTGACGGCTAAATTCGCGCCAAAACCTAACGACACAACTGCCCTCTCTCGGAAAGTATTATACACTACACATGCGACATTTACGCACCCAATAAAGAGGCATAATAGCTATTTTTTCTTATACTCAGATCAATTTTGACAAAAATTGCAGAAGTGACGTTTTTGCACCGTAGGTGCGATATGATGAATGACTGGCTGATGATATGGAAGACGAAGAAAAAAAGACGTGACACAGATTTGAATTATTAGAGAACAGAAAATGTTTTCGAGCAAGTATTGCTAAATTTATTGTGAGAATAAAATAATAATAACATTAATTTAAATTGCATTTTAGTTATTTTCCTTGTCCACATGCCACATATCACACCACAAAGTAAGATATTTTTTTAGGTGCCACTTAGGTGAGGGGTTCTCATTTGAGTACATTTATGTTTGAAGTAATTCCTTGAGTTAGGTAACATTTTGAAGAACAAGATTCAATGTGTTTCTTAGATGGATAAAAATCATGACAGATTCAACAAATCATTAAAATTATATTTTTTTAGCCTAAACAAAGTCACCACTCACAAGTCTCTGTGGACTATGATTTATGATGGTAACAAATCCTAAGTGGTTACAAATGAATGAAATGAAAAAGAAACAGGTTAATTATAGGTTTTTCCAGTATAATGTAAATCCGTCATTGGCTCTAAGATTTGGATGTAAGAGGGCCTCTGTTCCCTCTGACCTCAACTCTATTTACATAGTACCTATGTTGAACACTACTACTTGTGTGCTACTATTTACTAATTACAAGGCTTGCTTTCATAACACAACAGGTTCATTATGTAACATTATTGCTCGATTTTATGATAAAGAACCTAAATTGAAATAGTTTGCAAGTCCTTTTTGCTGCAGTTTTTTTCTTCAGATTTAATTAGATTCTAGAAATAGATAAATGATTGTTTTGCTCCAAAATTAAATTTGACACACACTTTTGTATCTTATTACTGAAACTTTTTAATTTAAAACCACTAAAGATAGAAAACAAAACAAAACAAAAGATATTTAGACGACAAATTGTCATTTACTTAATACTGAAAGTAATTTTGTTATACTATATGTACTGTAAATTCCCATTTAACTGAAATTATTGGCACATAGCCTGGTTTGGAGAGTAAAAACTTTGGTAAATCATAAGTCCCCTGATTTAATGCATGAAAACCCCTAAATAGTGTTAATTACTGAAAAATTATGATATGGTTGTGAATAAGATTGCATATTTTTGATTGAAAATATTTTAATTACTTTTTTATTTTATTTAATACAGTGTACATTTCTAGTAAATCATAAATAAAAAAAATTGATAAAGACAATTTTAGAACAATGTACTTTAAATAAACAGGATTTTACTGTACTTTTATCTTTTTAAATATTAATTTTTATAAACAAAAAGATTCAAAACAACAACAACTATGTACTAAGAAAAAACAGAGTTTGGTCGGAGTGTCTCCTTAGAAACAGGTAGGTAGTTGTTTATACATGTGCTAAAAATGACAACATCAAGAATGAATCACCAGTAGTATATGTTATCTTCTTATCTCAAGATAACATTGATGGAATTAAAGATAAGCCATAGTAATGGAGACCTCTCATTACTTCCTATCCTAAATTTCAACGTTCAATTTTTGGAAGTTAAGTTTTTCAACGACACAGGAAACCATAGATATTCGGAAGTAACACAAGTTTTTCTGTGAAAGTTAATGATCACAGAATCATTATAGGTATTAATTACTAATTTTGTACATGTATATGTTCTTTTTAATAGATACTAACACAGCCATACATTCACATACACCAAAATAAGTTTCACTATTTTATTGGTGCTGACAAAACAATTAACTACCTAATTACAAAGCCTTAAAACTAATGTTTAGGATAAAATGGCTTTATTGTATTAATATTAACAAAAGCTAATGTGCATGTTAAAAAGATTGCTCACAGAAATATGTAAATATTAAAATAATTACATAATAAGCATGACAATTAGCTGTAACATATTTTATAATACATTTTTATAATAAGACAAAAGGTTATTTTTCATTTTCAACTCATTACAAACCATCGTAACAAACATATGTTGAGCATGAAGGTTTTGCAGAAGATGGTTATCCTTCATTATTTAGCTCAAGCACCTATTCTTAAAAAAACAAGTTCAGGAAAGTAGGGTTTAGTTCCAATATTCAACAACAGTGTAAAGAAATTTTTATACCAATATAGGCAGGTAAAAATAAATATTAAATAAGAACCTATAGAAATAAATTTAAGCCTCAGTTATTTATTGCTATGTATTAGTTTCCTACTACTCATTGTTCTCATTCAAACCATAAAAACTGCTTATCTGTCACAAAAGATCAGATACAAGTACTTCCTTTGTTATTGAGTAAAAAACAACAACAAACACTGACAAACACCCACTACACTCACAAATTAATATCATTCAATTACCATACACAATAAAAACCATTGCGTGACAAAGTTCTAATGTGTTAACTGCGATTTCGTTCTCAAAACCAGTTTCAAGAAACAATAAAATATGTCAATATTATTTTGCAAAATACGAGGCATAAAAAAGCTTGTATGATGAAATTGGATTAACGTTTGAATTAATGCATTCCGAGCGGTTCTGCCGCGACATGCACTGTAAGCAGTTAGTCCAGGTTTCGCTGACTGCCAACCAGTTTGCTGTCCTATACTTGCCCAACTTGCTTTGAACTATGCTCGTATCGTATATCAAAATTCGATGACACCCCCTGCATTCTATGACTAGAAAAACCGTGATGATAAGACTTGCCTATGATGATCTTGCTGAACAACCCGACGACGGCCACTGTGATGGAACTCGTGAAGTTCCACAGGCGCCCAGGGTTGCGTAGCCGCGGGATTATCCATCCGATGTCGTAGCCCATCGTTGCACGGCACTATTTATACACTATAACAACATCGTTCTAGCTTAACTTTACATAAAAAAATCAATTCCTCGCTCGCAACGAAACACCCCCGTGCGATCTCTGTGCGTAATGAATTGAATGACATTTAATGTGACATGACGTGACCGTGACGTGACGTACTTGACATCGCTCATGAATGAACGTGACTGTTCAATAGCTGTGTTGCTGCTTTCCTGTTTTTATTACAGAGGCATTTTTTAAAATATGTACAACAAGAGTGTCGAATGGATGCATTGTTTATAAAATAAAATAAAAGTTTCGAAGACACCTTAAAGTAAAATTAGTAAAAAAACTCGTTTTTATTCTTAACATGTACCCAGAGACGTTAAAGCCATCTATCGTAAGTACGCAAAAATCACGCAACTTCTACCTATTGACTTACAGATAGATGGCGTCTAAAATGGTATTAAGATAGCTAAGTGAACATTACGGCAGAGTAAGAATTTTATGTCCTATAATAATGTAAAAGCTTACACTTAGAATAATATATGTGTAAAAGTATGTTTGTCTGTCAAATCAAACTATAATATCATAGCCAATTATTTTATTAGTTATCATTTCCAAGAACGCGCATTTTCTCTGTGGTATTCACCGCCATCTAGCGATGAGTAGGACGATTTACTAGCTCAATTTTTTTCCTTAATGGCGTCTCGGCTCGGTCTTTTGGCCACTTTGAAAATGACAAGCTGGGTACTAGAGAATAAATATGTATTATTTATTCTTATAGTACTAGCGCATTTTGTATTTTTAGTGTAGGTACATTTTATTGTAGCCCCCTTATTCATAAAAAATATCAACAGCCAATATCATACTATGCTATGCCTATTTTTACTAAAATGTATTTTGTCTTGTTCTTGTATGACGTTACTTAGTCATAGTTAGGCTTAGTATTTTTGCTTACGGGCTAATAGAAGGCAAAATTAGATACGTACCTATGTGATTAAATATAACACAGATGTTGTAATTTTATTTTTGATAAAGAGGATAAAAGTAAGTATGTAAATAAATTATATACCTAACAATGTGAAAAAAAACCTATTTTATGCGTATTGTCACGGTAATATTATCTATATTGTCATCAATATGCCGTAACCGTAAACATGTTAAATTCTTTTGTAGTACCTACTTTTATTAGTTATTGTTCCGTGACTTTTAATATGGCCACAGAATAAATAATAGTACCTACAAGTAATATGGCTCACTGCACTGGCAAAGTATACCTAGGTACCTACCTACTTATTATATAGAAATCATTTAACACACTGTCTAGCCAATCAAACGTATTGTTTATACATTTACTAGTAATTTTATAATCTAAATGATCTTAATCTCAAGGAAATTCAAACTCAGATAGGCACGTTAAATAACAAAAATTTATTAATAAAATCTATATCGGATCCATTTTAATACCGTTTTATAAGTAGGTAATGAAAAAGGATCAAGTTCCCAAAATAACACAAATCATCATATGACATCCTCAGGTAGATTGACGACCAGAAAAAAAAGTATGTTACATCCAGACGGTGGGTTACTAGAGTCTTGGATCTCATGGAATAACATCTACTCATACCTACTCTACTCGTAGCTTCATGGGAAGAATAATGCACGCAATGCAATCGTCGTCGATGTACATAGACCAAGCTTTCACAATGACGTCATCAAATAATATTTAGTAATCAGTACCTACTCTGCATCAATGGATGTGAAATCATAACATAATACATACATGCTTCTTTAAAAATTAAATGCCATTTTATGTAAACGACATCATCAAATTCCTTTTATTAGGTACACTGAATTTCAATTGTGTCAATTAAATTAAACTATAAATTTTATAACAGCATTATAAATTTGAATTATAAAATTAATTTGACTAACAATCATACATCAGCAGAACTTAAGATATACGAGTATTAATATACATACGTTTAATAGGAACTGGTGATATAACAAACGTCATAGTTTCACAAGACCACGTAGATACGCATGCCCACGAGCTATAACGCGAGCACTTATTAAAATTCAACATCGGCGAACTAGAGCAAGCCTTGCGTCTGCAAATCGTCACTTCTGAACACGTTGAACTCGTACTCCGTCAGCTGGTTCG
Organism: Pyrgus malvae; assembly: GCA_911387765.1. Classification (NCBI taxonomy): domain Eukaryota; kingdom Metazoa; phylum Arthropoda; class Insecta; order Lepidoptera; family Hesperiidae; genus Pyrgus; species Pyrgus malvae. Next base: position 22,746,340 of record OU426965.1, on the reverse strand, counting down.
GAACCAAGGTGCCGTTGCTGTCGGACGGCGGCCCCTTGCGAAGGTATCTCTTCCTGGTCAACAATTGCGGGCTTCTTTTTGATTTGACTGGAATGATGGGCGCCGATACATCTGCAATGGGTTCTTCGTAGGCTTTCCTTAATTGGAAGTCTTCCTCTGCCAAATTAAGGAGATCGATTTTAAAAGTGGAGGCATTGAAGGGCTCGAGTGGGTGGCCGGAAGCATGGTAGACGATAACCAGGATTGCACTCGCCAGAAGTAGCACGTGTGCACGCATCTTGCGTGTCGGATGAACGACTGGTTTTCCTGAACTCCACCACTCTTATACTATTCGAGTTGATTGTACTTTACTGGTACAGTGAATTAGAAAACGGGATGGTCTTAGATTATATATCCAGTTTTTGTTTGGTCTGCTTTAGTTGGACTGGATTTACCGATATCATGACGCATTTAATTCCGATAAACATGCAGCTGTACTTTATGATTATAGTGGGAAATTTTTAATTGTTGATGTTAAGTACTATGACACTTAATATCATTATCAAAGGGTTAATATATTTACATTGATATTATAGAAGTCAGACCTATTGCAAATAAAAGTGGAATACCCTTACTTCTTTCGTTATTTCCTTTTATTTTGTTTTCTAACTACTACTTACAACGAAAAAGATTTTAAGGCAAATTAGTAGACCTCGACTAGAAATAGACAGCTGCTCATCAGTAGTGGTAGACAGTAAAATATTGCTCAAGACTTAAAACGACCATCTAGAAGTAATAGAACACATTTCATTGGGGTTGGGATTCCCAAAAAAAATGTGTTTCTTTGTTTCAAGATGATGAAATCTTTTAAAATAATACAATCGTAGCCCAAAAACTTACGGCATATTTTGAGGATATCTACGTAATATGTTTTGAGGCATCTGAGTTTTTAGACAAATGCAAAGACACGTATTTATTTAGATGAAAGTAGGGTGGAAAGTAATCAAACTGAAAAGCAGAAAATTTTATAAAAAAAGAATAAGTTAATTGCTGATATTAAATCAACTAGTAGCCTCTACCACAATACAAGGAGCGCCTATTGTGCCTCTACACTACTACCTCTATACAAGGTATTTGATATCAACTCATTTTTATTATGTTCAGATTAATCTTTCTGATGTGTTGTTTAAAGAAATCAATGCCAAGTTTTTTGTTCTGTCTAACGTGTCATTTATTTAGTGTAGTGAAGAAATGTACTTGTAAATGTAATGTAGTGAGAAAAGAACTTATATATGTGACTGTACAATGGTGTTGTTTTAATTCAGAAATGCAATGGGAAAGCCCAGCGGCCGCGGCAGGCGGGAGCGGGAGGCAGCACCATCACCAACTCATCAAATGTTTTGTGCTTTACGTTAGTTTTTCCTCCTGCGTTCTACCTTTCTACCGTTTCTTTGTTATTCTTAATTTCAATATCAATGACTGTACCTATATACATAAATAATAACGTTATAATACAAGTTCAAACTATTCATAATTAACCAAATTGGAAAACAAGTTTTTACACACCTGCCGTGCCGAAGTGGTTAGAAAGGGTATCGTTATTTAGACCTATAATAATTAGGTATAGAGGGTTTAATACAAGCTATTTTACATGATTAGTGGGTAACATTGAAAACTTGTCACATATTGCTTGTAGTGCAGTTAGGATTGGAAAGTTTATTCGCATAAGTATTAGGTACTTTACTTTTACTAATAAATAACTCAAATAAACTATTTTGGAGTCTGTGCATAATTATGACTATGTATTTAATAGTTAGGTAATGGCTATTACAAAATTATTCAAATTTATTTATTTATTTTACTTTTGGAACTAGATTTTATTTATATATTTCATTCTTTTCTTTTATTGAAATTTAGATGTTTATTTCACACATTTTAGTGTTTCCGAATTATTAGAATCTGTTGTAGGTATCTATAATTTCAATCTACGGATTAGTAGGTACGGATTCATCAAAAGTTGATCGGTTTCATTTAACAACAACTTCTCTTTCATTTTTATTAGTTAAGTACCTTAAAAAATAGAATGTGTCCTAATCCCTAAAATAAATAGTTAATCTAGTTATATTGGGGATTCAAGAAATATTTTTGTAGTCTATTTTGTATGACTAAGTGTGTGCAAAATATATTAAAACAGCTTTATAGCATGTATTTTTATTCATTTGTTTATATTCGTATAGAACAGATAATCGTCACATCTTTGATGCTACATACGCTACAGAACACATTGTAAATTGTGATAAACATCAAGTACATTATGAGAACAGCGTGTTGCAGCGTGGAAATACCCACCGACACGCGGGCCACGGCCTTTGAATTATACTCGTGTGTATGCTAAGCAGAAATCTTTTATCTCTTACCTACGCAATGTTTGCTACATAATCGATTTGTCATTTTACAAAGTCCCCTCAACAAACAACAAACAAAATAAAATTAAGATTTCCCCGTCTCTTAATTAAAGACGTTATTTGTTTTTTAATATATAATTAAATGAAACTAATGCTGTACATGGTATTTCCAGTCTTAATTAAAGCCTTTAATTGCAACCTAGGGACAGACAAGAGAATTTCTGGTCAAAGTTACCTCAATATATTTGCAGGAAATTTTATTTATTAAACTAATGATTCTTGGAATGGCATCTGTAAGTGGAATAAGTTCTTAAACGATTTGAATTATAACAGCAATGTAATACTTTGATCTCGGAACATAGCATTTAGGTGCGGGCTGCACCGAAATTGCTTGCTTTGGAAATTTTATTTGGATATAAATACATAATAGGATTGGGAATAAATTGCTATTTACTGAACAGTTGAACCTTGAATGTTTTTCATTAATTCCATACAAATGGCCTCACAGCTGTATGACGCATAACGTATGACCGAGTATGACGTGTCGCGTTACAAATAAATAACAAAAACTAATCAAAACCACTATTTATTATCAGTACTGACAAGATAAGTATAGCTTGATTTACTGTTTTGTGTCTCGAAGAATCCAAAACCTAAAACAAAAACTTCGCCGCGGAAAATCAATAAAAGATAAGAGATGTTAAAAATAGAACCTAATTGACCAGAAAGAGAACAAATATTATCATAATCTTCCAATCAATCTTTTACCCATAAACGCTCCTTACAAGGATTTAAGGTCTGATTACATTGACCAACCTGCAGGGGCCGACCCGGCATACATTGCTGGTTATCTGAGTACATTGTAATAAAATACTCAAGATAACCAGCAATGTATGCCGGGTCGGCCCCAGCAGGTTGGTCAATGTAATCAGCCCATTAAGGATAGAATGAAGAATTAAAATATAATTTCTGAAAGTTAGACATCATTTTAGTGTTAGATTGGAGGTCAGGGAAGGAAAACTAAATACACTTTCATTCATTTACATTTTGCATACATGCAGGTCACGCGCGAGCAACAGGTGCGTCGGCGATGCCGCGGAAAATGATCACTTGGAGATAACAAATCTTCAAAATATTTGCCTGCAATCTAAGTTGCTTGATATTTATTAGCTTTTCGTGATAGTTACACATTTTTTTGTGCTTCAGTAAAAATATGTCTGCTGTATAAAAAAAAAGTTAATGCTAAAAATAATAATATTAAAGAACTGTACCATCTCTACGTTTTCGGAGCAGGTAGGTTTATTATGTATGTATGTCTGTCTCTACAGCTTTAATCTGCTTTCTTGCCACTACAGTGCAGATAAAGCTATTTTAAAAACGAATCCATCACTTGTATTGTTTACACAAAAATGGTCTTTAAATTTTTTTCGACAAAATATTTTTATGGAAATTACAAGAGAAAATAATTAACTACTTAATAAAACAAATTTGATAATCCATTTTTTTTTAAGATAAGATTTTCAATTTTATTCTTCGTCCTCACGTTTGCACTTTTCAATTTCACTAAAACATCACTAAGTAAGTACATATTTTTCTTTAAGAGCCACACTTCGTCTTGAACGAAGACCCACGGGTATAACTTTCAGCCGTTCTACCTCTTGTTGTCCTGATGTTGCTTTTGTTGTTGTCGTTGTGGCAGGCTTCGACGCTATCTGGTTTTCGTTAGGCCTCGGGTAGTACAGTTGCGAAAATATACCCGCTTCAAGTTGACACGATACTGCCACGGCACACAACAAAAAGATAAAAGCTAAAGTTTTGGCCATCATGTTTGCAAGACACGCTCGTGTACACTAAAACTACATTAAAACGTCAGATTCACTTATTCATCTTAAAACTCGTCCGACCGGTGACTAAATTTTAGTCACCGGTCGAACGAGTTTTTGTTGTGTGCCATGGCAGTATCGTGTCAACTTGAAGCGGGTATATTTTCGCAACTGTACTACCCGAGGCCTAACGAAAACCAGATAGCGTCGAAGCCTGCCACAACGACAACAACAAAAGCAACATCAGGGCAACAAGAGGTAGAACGGCTGAAAGTTATACCCGTGGGTCTTCGTTCAAGACGAAGTGTGGCTCTTAAAGAAAAATATGTACTTACTTAGTGATGTTTTAGTGAAATTGAAAAGTGGAGAATATTATATTAGAATATTTAATATTCTATTGGGTAAATAGTAATATTAGTAATGTTCGTTCACGTGCGCATTTTATGTTTTTTGTATATAATTTGCATGTTCCTAATTTGGTAGTACTTTGGCGGCATGTTTGTTGCTAGTAGGAACTATTATTTAAGTTAGTAAACGTCTGAATAATTATTATATCTGCAGCGCAAATATTGGCAATGTTAGATAGTAATTATAGAAATAGCACAGAATACATTAATAGGTAGCCGTAGAAATTTTATCAATTATATAATACATTTGATGGTAATGCTGTAAATGAAATCAATGAAATGAAATGAAATATTCTTTATTCACTGTATGGTTCCTTTACAAACTCTTAGTGAACGTTATTTTTTGTTCTGTCTGCTCTGGGTGCGCTTAGGCAATGCTGAGCTGAAGAAAAGAGCAGACGGAGAAAAACTTCAGCCCTGTTTTAAAATATGGGGTATACAATAGCTAACTTTCTTACAGAGTAGCTATGGGCCGATAAGGAACATACGTGACAGCTACTAGGTGAATGCTAATCGGTGAATAACCCTAAATATTACTAATGTAATATAAATATTACTTATGTAATATAAATATCAACGAACTCCAATAGGTAACGGTATCTAAATATACATATAAAAGCGAAGAGTGACTCACTAACTCTCCACGAAATTTTGAAAACTACTTTTACGTATTAAGATGAAAATTGGTAGAGAGGTAGAGTTAATAGTGAATAGACATTCGTAAAGAATGGATTATGCGATAATGTGAGATAAAATCCTTTTTTGAGCTACAAACATGAAAGTTGCCAGAGAAATAGTTTGAGTTACAATAAAGTCCCATAAAATCGACGAACAATATTTACGTTATGCTTATATAATTTCTAACGCGGATATTTAAAACGATGTGGTTTTATATAGAGATAGATGTTTCAAACACAGAGAAAACATGTGGGGATGCGAGCGTTATTTGGAACTCCGTGGTTTCAAAGGTAACAATTTGCATAATTACCGCTAGATGGCATTTCATGTTTATTGAGTAGGTTCTTCAGTACAACACGGCTTTTCTCTATGGAACGGTTACATTATTCGCTTATCATGTTCTAAAAACTCTAAATTATCTTTATATTATTAATACAAAAATATTTAAGTTTTGCAATATCACTCGAGATATTGAATTATTTTTTTCAATCTTTTTATGTTCCACTGCTGGTCATAGGTCTTCTTCCACAAATGAGAGGGATTTAGTCCAATGTCCACCACGTTGGTCAACTGCGGATTGATAGACCGTTTTTGAATACAAATTTGAAACACTAGTTCATCGACTCCGTGGCGCAACGGTAGCGCGTCTGACTCCAGATCAGAAGGTTGCGTGTTCAAATCACGTCGGGGTCAAAACTGTGTTTAGTTTTGTTATTTTAATTAAAATTTTATTACTTTATAAAATTTTAATGCCCCGATTTGTAGCTTATTTATACATTATTTTATTTCATTTACGTTTATAAAATGATTTATTTACTATTATCCGAGGAAATAAGAGTTTCATACAGAAATCGAATTTAAATAAAAATATTTTCTGTAGTTGCAATTCATTGAAAAGAAAATTTGATCAAATTTGCAAAATTGGAGATGCCGGGGATCGAACCCGGGGCCTTTCACATGCAAAGCGAACGCTCTACCACTGAGCTACATCCCCGATACAACTCGATGTACGAAATTACGGAGTCATTCCCACTAGTTCAACTAATCAGTTGAACCAACCTTTGAAGTAGGGAAATATAAAGTCCCAGTGGTTCAACTGCACGAGATTGACTTGATTTCGGTAAAATAAAATTAGAGATTCATTCTTATAACGAAACTATAATTGCAGTGAAAATACGCTGTACATGCGATACCATCACGATATTTCTGATTGTTATCGCGCATATTTTTAACTGAAGTTCAACCTAAAATAGATAAGACAGATATATACAAATATAACACTAATAAATACATACAATCTACGTGAAAAATAAAAAACTTAAACTCTACATTTGCGAAAAATCAATGTAGAGTTGTGAGTCGTCATTTGGTCGCCATCAACCGCCGAGCTTAGTAAAGAGGCTCTTAATTTATTTCATGCTACGCGACACTAGATGGTGTTGCTTTTTATTTTTATTATTCATAGATACTCGTATCAACATTATGTATACTTCCTGCACATATGAGATCACAAATTTTCTTAAGGGCATGTTCATAACCAGTAGAAAGTACTTGAGCAGCGGAGTTAACTATGGTTTAAAACTTTAAATACTTCTTAGTGTGACGAGCTGGCGACCCATACGAATAGTAAGAGGCAAAGGATTGATGCAAATACGTCATCATAAAACATCTATTCTTAAAAACAACAATAATTGTTAGTTTTCGCGGGAAGTCTGAAAAACATATTGTGCTCTTGTTTTCTGGTGTATTTCTGAGTTATCTATACATTACATAAATAAATGAAATTGGAGTACCTATCTGTTTGTAATATTAAAATAACCGCTTTTTACTACATGCATATGAATCTATATACAGTACATAAACTAAAATAACATTTTTTACAATTTTTGTCTGTCTGTATGTCTGTTTGCTTCGGTTAATCTCTGAAACGGCTGCACCGTATTTGACGGGAATTTTACTGGCAGTTTGCTGATGTAATAAGGAGTAACTTAGGCTATTTTTAACCAATATATAAAATTGGAGTGTCTGTTTGTAATATTAAAATAACTGCTTTTTATTACATTCATATGAATCTATATACAGAACATATACCAAAATGTCATTTTTTACAATTTTTGTATGTCTATCTGTCTGTCTATCTATCTGTCTGTCTGTCCAGCCGCCAGTCTGTCTGCTTTTTTTCTAATCTCTGAAACAGTTGGACTCTGTTGGACAGATTTTGAATTTTTGATGGGACTTTCACTGGCAGTTAGCTGATGTAATAAGGAGTAAGTTAGACTACTTATCTTTTATTTCAGAAAAATTCTAAAACTAAATTGCACGCGGAGGAAGTCGCGGTCGGCCGCTATATCGGATAAAGTTGATGGCGTTTTGTTCGATATTGGTTAATTACAGTGCACGAGTGTCGTGAAATAAAATAACAGTGCGAAAATATGTTTTTTCAGCTTGCCTCCAAAATTCCATCGATCACGTTCTGGTAAAGTAGCCATCGCTTTACTTCAATGTCTGTCTGACTTGACTGACTGATCACTAACGACTGACTCGTGACTGACTTTATTACTCGTCCAGTCTCAACGAATCTGGCAAAAATGTGATGCAAAACCTATACTTGACGCTGGCAATATATATGTACAGAGTTTGCGATGTCACAATTGAAAAAAAAAACAATAATTGTTTTTAAGGCAGAACATAAACATTTTCACAGTATGCCAACTCTCAACTATATTACTCAATACCTTTACATCTGGGGTTTTAATCAGGTGATCAGAAAGAGAAGTCTAATAAGCAGTTCTACTTCTTCGTATACCGTCCTTACCGGCAACAACAGCTGTATTTTTGCTCCGTTAGTTTTTAATTTGTAATCTCGTAAAAACTGAATCTCAAGTTGTAATAATAGTTAAATAAAGTGAAGTGTCTATCTGTTGAACTAATAAGACATTTTTTAATGTGTTAAATCAGTGTAAAATTAAAATAATTTCATTTATTAACACAACAAACAAAGAATTCAATAGTGAACGCTAACAGTTTAAGTGAACGCGTAAGCGCCGCGAATCTCACGGCGCTTGTGTCCTTTTTGACTTGAAATCTCTGCGCACGGTATCTCACTAGCTGTGATTCACAAACGACTTCTTATTTAAAGTGTCTGGTTCAAACAATTGCGCTGGCTGTCTCAACCATTTAAATGATGTGTCGGTACTAAATTGCTCGCGCTGTAAGGCGAATTATCACCACGACTGTGTCAATATCTCTCAAAATGATTTCGATTGCATGTCGACGGACTTAAGACAAAATTGGGTTTGTGTCTTGTGTCGTAGTAAAGAACGCAGAGGCGGAGATAATTCAAACACACCCGTTCGCGCTACCCCGTCACCGCAGCTCGAGCCTGACTATGTCACTAAGCGAGGCAAACCTCGTAGCGCCGTTAGTTGTTCTTGCCTCTCTGCTAATGACATCCGAGACATAATTCGTGCAGAACTTCAGGATGCTTTTAAATTTCAAATTCAACCCCAGCTTTTGGAACTCCGGCAAGCTATAAACACCATTGAAGCGTCTATGTCTTTCTACAACGATGAAATAGCCAGAATTAAAACAGAACATGATGCACATAAAACTCAACTGGCAACTTTATCTGCAGAAAACAAATCCTTAAGGGATGCCAACGTCTTGCTATCCTCAAGGCTAGCGCAGATCGACCAACATTCTCGTTCATGTAATTTAGAAATTCAATGTGTCCCGGAAAACAAACAGGAAAATCTAATCAACACTGTACAGCAGCTAGGGCAAATAATAAAAAGTCCGATAACTCAATCCAATATCCACTATTGTTCCAGGCTAGCGAAATTAAATAGTACTAGTCCTCGCCCACGTTCTATATTGGTTAAATTTAGCAGCCCTCGCTTGCGTGACGAATTCCTGGCTGCCACAACAAAATTTAACAAAAGTAATCAGGACAACAAACTTAATACTAGCCACCTAGGAATTGGCGGGACTAAAAATACTCCTATCTATGTCGTTGAGCACTTAACATCTGAGAATAAAGCCCTACATGCAGCTGCTCGCAAAAAAGCTAAGGAACTTAGTTACAAGTTTGTCTGGGTTCGAGATGGAAGAATTTACATGAGAAAAAATGATACTTCTAATTATATTTATGTTAAAAATGTAGACTTGCTAAATCATTTGTCATAATGCACGCTAAAATTGCCTATATATTTATTATTACTATTGGGCACTTTGAATAAGTTAAGTTTTTATTACCAAAATGTACGAGGTCTAAGAACAAAAACATCTGATCTTTTCAAAAACGTTGTTTGCAGTTACTTTGATGTTATAGTTTTTACAGAGACATGGTTAAACAATAGCATATCGGACAGCGAGTTATTTGATGATAGGTATGTGATTTATAGGCGGGACCGTCAAAGTACTGGGTTTCACTGCGGTAAAGAAGGGGGAGGTGTACTTATAGCTGTCTCTAAACTTATTAAATCTTACCGCTTAACTGGGTGTGAGTCCGACTGCGAGGATCTCTGGGTCAAGTTGGAAGTGGGAAATAACTCAGGCTCTATTGAATATATGTATGTATGCGGTGTTTATGTTCCACCGCCAGTACAAAAACATATCCTGGAACATTTTATTACTAATGCCAATCGTGTTCTTGCAAATCATACAGGAGACTCCATCATTCTCGGTGATTTTAATTTAAGTAGTTTGTACTGGGAAAACGTTGCATGTAACCATCCACTTATACCTAAAACTTCTAATAGCTTATTACACAACATGATGATCGACTTTATGTCGCTATTTAACTTGTCCCAGTATAATTCTTATTTAAACATCAAACAAAGAATCCTAGATTTAGTTCTTAGTACTACTAATGTGTATGAACTAGATATTTGTAATGACGAACTTTCCACAGTTGATCCTTTACATCCCCCCTTGAATTTCTATATTCCATTTAATGTTTCTAATGACTTGTTGACAAAATGCGGCGTTAAATACTTATTTTACAAAGCTGACTACGAAAAAATTATAATTGAATTAAATAGCATATCTTGGTCGCATGAATTTTTAAAATGTGCTACAGTAGACGACATGGTAACCATTTTCTACAAGCGTCTTAAAACGTTGATAATAAAACATGTGCCCAAATCAAGTACCCATAACAATAGTAAATACCCTATTTGGTTCTCAGCAGCTTTAGTAAGATTACTAAAAGAAAAACATAAGTATAGGCATAAGTACCGTAAGTATGGAAACCCAAGAGACTTACTTTCCTTCGACTTACTCAGAGAAAGAAGTGCAAATTTATATGATGCGGATTATAGAAGGTACATGGAGCGGTTAGAGTCATCATTATCAACTAATCCAAAACTAATATGGTCTTATATTAAACACAAAAGGGGTGGCAGAACTACTTACCCTGCCCAAATGTCATTAGGCAACACAATAGCGTCCAAGGGCTCGGATATTTGTGATCTTTTTGCGGCACAGTTTTCTTCAATATACAGCAACAGGACTACAGCTAAATCTGATGGGCCTGACTTACCACCTGCTCACCATTATTTGACAAGCGTAAATGTTACGAAATACCAAGTTTACAGGGTATTAAAAAGACTTGACCCCCGGAAGGGAGCTGGAACTGACGGAATACCATCCATATTTGCTGTAAAGTGTGCATACTCATTAGCAACACCTCTATCTATAATATTTAATAAATCGCTCAGTTCCGGCAGCTTCCCCACGGTCTGGAAAGATGCGCTTATAATACCTTTGTATAAAACTGGCGACCGTTCTTCCGTAACAAACTATAGGCCTATTTCTATTATAAATGTATTCGCCAAGGTCTTCGAGAGCCTCATATGCCCAATACTATCATGGCACATTAAACATAAGATTATGCCTGAGCAACATGGTTTCATGAAGGCACGCTCCACTGCAACCAATCTGACTTCCTTCGTTGAGGGCCTTGTAGAGGGCTTGGACAAAGGTCATTCTTTTGATGCAATCTACACAGACTTCAGCAGGGCTTTTGACGTGGTAAGTCATAAAATCCTTCTTAGGAAATTGGCCTCATTCGGTATAGAAGGTATTCTCCTTGATTGGTTCAGTTCTTATCTGACTGAAAGAAAGTCTGTGGTAGTCGTCGGAGGTTATAAGGCAGAACCTTTTATTGCTTTTACCGGAGTACCCCAGGGCTCGCATCTGGGACCTTTGCTGTTTAACTGCTTTATCAATGACATAGGTACATGCTTCAATCATTCCAAATACTATGCGTTTGCCGATGATTTGAAATTTTATAGGCAAGTCAATACAGCAGAAGATACCCTGTTGCTGCAGAAGGATCTGTGTAGTCTGGTTCATTGGTGTGAGTTGAATGAGCTGAGCTTGAATACCAAAAAATGTTTTGTAATTCGCTTTACAAAGAAAAATTACTCGGTTTCTCGGGTTTACTCTATAGACGGTGTAGCTCTTGAGGAGGTCGATAAAATCAGAGATCTAGGTGTGGTTCTTGATTGCAAACTTCGATTTAATTTTCATTTTGACACTATTGTCAAAAAGGGGTTCAAAACTATGGGTTTCATTTTACGTAACACTAAAGACTTCAAGAAGCCCAGGTCTATTATTTCAATGTACTCGGCACTGGTACGTAGCAGCCTGGAATACTGCAGTGTTGTATGGAACCCGTACTATGATGTCCATATAAAACGCATAGAAAATGTACAGAAAAGGTTTCTATGGCACTTGTCGTATCGCTTCAAACTTGTTAAATCGCTGCCGAGCTACGATGATAAATTAAAATACTTTGGCATAAATTCCCTTTTAAGCCGCAGAAGAGTTATAGATCACATGTTTTTGTACAAACTCATAAATGGTATTATCGACAGCAACACTCTTTTGACACGCATTAATATCTGTGTTCCTAGGCGACTACCGAGAACATCAAAATATAAACCTTTTGTAGAGAGAAGTTCGCGTACTAAACTAGGTCATTATAGTCCTTTAAACAGAATTTTAATGAACTACAATACCATCCACAGCAAAAATGTCGATAATGCCATCAGTAAACAACTTAAAAATAGCCTATCGGAAAACAATCCGGGTACATTGTCGGTAATTGATGTTTTTTCAAATTCTTTACATGCCTTCAAAAAACATATACTAGATTTAACAAATTAATTAATTTTTCTGTTCAAACTTATTATTATTTTTATTTTAATTGAAGTATTGTTATCAATGATGTAATAATGGTAATAATTTAATGTTATTTTTATGCATTTTATAATAAATGTGCATATCTTTTAGTTAATTTATAATTTTGTGTTAAGATTTTTTTTTTGTGATTATTACTTTGGAAATGTTTTAATATTTATTGATATTTTAATTTTATTTTTTTTCTAATTGTTGTTAGCTGGTATAATATTAGCATGTCGTTTGCACCTGTAATTGGGGTGGCACTTGTCCAATGTATTATGGTCATATTTTTGTTTAAATGTAAAGTGTACACTTTGTTCGTGCAACATTTAAAATAAATAAATAAATAAATAAATAAATAAATACTTCTACCTTTAATGATACATTGGGGGCATCATTCCTAGTTTATTAATTTCTTAAATATACAACTACACGGCTATTACATGGCTTAATATGTGGTTGTGTTATTACTACATTTACTACTTAATTAGTTTTTTTGTTATTTGATTGAAAAATCGACAAATAGTTCAGTACGCAATGGGCATGATGACAGATTTTTAAATACCTTTCCTTATTGTACGTACACGTCTCCTAGTTTCGAAAAAAAGTTTATTTCAGCAATAAACTCAAGTTCTAACGTAAATTATGTATTTTCTGCTATGTTATTTGAATTAAGCGCGAAAACGCTCGTAGGTGTCATGGCGTCGGCTTGCTCGTCAAACTTCAAGCAACACGATGACATCCACTGAGACGTAATGTCATTCCTTTTGATTGGCGTTTCAGACAATATGGCCGATTACTGTATTTAATACTTTTATTTTATTGAAAATCTTATTAATCTTAATGTTTATATTAAAACGGGATCATATTTTAGAACTTTTTTAGCATATTTTTTTCTGTAGCACCATTTATTCTATGATTCTTTAATAGCGTCATCATGCCTATTGTACAGAAAATAAATAATTGTTTTCTCGATTATTTATAATAATATGTCAGCTATTATCACACAAGTAAGCGTACCCACTAAAATAAGAAGATCGGAATCTGCGGAATAGTAAGAAGGAAAATGCTTAATGGTAAAAAACAGTAAAAATTTCAATTTACTACCATAAACCAACATACTCGTACGTGTAACAGCGCTATAATTACAGGTTTGTATTTCTAATGACATCCTTGCAAAGGCTCTGTTAGTCGAGTACTTCAAACAAACATGCGATCCGTCTGTTCGTCAAATGACAGATATTACGCCGTCACTCATGCAGTGATTAGGGCTCATGGCGTACGTATAAAACCTAGGGTTTTGGGTCAACATGAACTTCAGTGGGTTAGAGATGTACCAGGGAAGGATGACGACTAGAGGTCTGTGTCTACTGGCGGTGCTGGCGGCGACGGTCCCCGGCATAGAGCCCAGTGTCGAGGTGATGAAGGATGTCACGCTGGGGTTTGGAGAAGCGCTGAAGCACTGTCGTGAAGAAGTAAGTTCTCTTGGATCTCTATTACATACTGATAGGCAGATGTACAGAAGAATTCAAAACAAAGTAATAAAACATTGAAGCTAACAACAAGTGAACCTTGACACTTTTTGGAGGATTTTTTAGGAAATTATTGGGCGGAGGAACAAAAAAGGGTGATTAAAGGAAACGAAAGTTGGTTTAAGTTGCATAATTTTAATAGACTCGTAATGCAGCTGTATAAAAGTAAACTATCTTGCAGTAATATTGTTGTACAAACGGTACTAAAGACGCACCTAACTATGTGTAATTATTTATTAACCTTTAATATTTTGGTTGCTTAATAGAGTCAGTTAAGTGAGGATAAGATGGAGGAGTTCTTCCACTTCTGGCGCGAGGACTTCAAGTTCGAGCACCGCGAGCTGGGCTGCGCCATCCAGTGCATGAGCCGGCACTTCAACCTGCTCACCGACTCGCACCGCATGCACCACGAGAACACCGACAAGTTCATCAAGTCCTTCCCCAACGGTCGGTAAAATTGCTGTTCTTTTTATCGGCGGTGTAACATTTGTGGTTTCACCGAGAAAGTACCAACGCTGCGCCTAGTTCTGCTGAGTAGCAATTTATTGTGTTTCAGTGGGAAGGCGCGGTTGTGGGACAGACTTACTTATTATCAGTCTTCGGGATAAAAACGCAACTGCATACAACCTCTGACAAAAAATATGCTTGCGTGAGGTTTTGTGTAGATGCCTAACTAACTGCTAACCTAACCTAACCTGCAAATAAAGACATCTTTTTTTCACATCCGTAGGTATAGCTTAATAAATACTCAAGAGAGTTTCTTGAAGTACATGTACAAATGGATGGAATTCAACCTTGAATAAGACTCAAATTGCATTTTACTTCTACAGAGTAAAATCTCTACCTCATATCGTATCCATTTTTAAATGTTTACTTTCATCATATTATTATGGATACATCAACTCATGTGTATTTATGGATAATATTATTATGTCTACTAATATATAAATATTATTTTTGTTTCGACAGGTGAGATACTAGCGAAGCAGATGGTGAAGATCATCCACGAGTGCGAGCAGCAGCACGACGCGGAGGCAGACCACTGCTGGCGCATACTGCGCGTGGCGGAGTGCTTCAAGGCCTCCTGCCAGCAGCAGGGCATCGCGCCCACCATGGAGCTGCTCATGGCTGAGTTCATCATGGAGTCCGAAGCACGCTGAACCAACACCAAAACAACCGACCCCACGACGCCGACGCCGACACCCTGCTAATTATCGCTTTCCCTAGGTCTCAGTCTTTTTTATTAGGTATGTATTTAATGAAAGAAAGAAAGAAAAAATATTTATTTCATATTAGGAATACAAAATATTCGCTTAATGAATGTCATTTTTTCCCGGTCATCGCCTTTAAGTGCCCGTTTGGGCTAGGTGTTGAGCTGAGAGAAAAAAGGCGGCGGAAAAAAACTCCCAGCACTCTTTTAAAAAAAACAGTACATAATAATATATTTGAGATAACAGAATGGCTATGGGTCGATAATGGTCACACGTGACAGCTGATCGTGTGAGACACCATCAACCCACTTCCACCTGCTCACAGATGCGAGTAATTACTAAAACTAATACAATCTATGAAGAAATAGCCTTGTGTGAGCGAGATTCATTCCCACGCTCCTTTATCATTAAGATAGTCCTTAGTGTTATAATAAGCCTTACGGCACAGGACTTGTTTGACTGCCTTCTTAAAAGGTTTTAAAGGCAGGGATTGAATCTTTATTGGGATTTTATTATATATCCTGATGGACATCCCAATAAAAGAATTACTTTTTTTATGAAGCCGGCATTTCGGAAATGCCAGCTTGTGGCCGTTCCTAGTTGAAACACAATTAGGACTTTGCAAGTCCAATATAGTAGTGAATTTTTCTTTGTTTTTACGTACATATATGATGTTTTCGTAAATATATTGCGAAGCAAATGTTAGAATATCTATCTCTTTGAATTTTTCTCTGAGAGATTCTCTAGCACCTATGTTATAAATTGCGCGAATAGCCCTTTTCTGCAAAATAAAGATTGAATCAATATCAGCCGCATTACCCCACAGTAAAATGCCATATGACATTAAACTATGGAAATAACTGAAATAAACTAATCTGGCTGTTGCAATGTCTGTGAGGGAACGAAATGTTGATCTATCTAAATAAATGCAAGTTAATAAAGCTATTTCTTGGTTTTATTTGTTGCTTGTTACCTTTGTGTTCCGATTATATAAAATAACTACATACCTATATACTAACTAACAAAACCACGCTGTAACATAACACAATTTTTTTAAATTCATTTTTCATCAATGTCAGGAGTCATATTACTAAGAAAAACTATACGGAAGATTAATATTACTCAATAGTAATATTAATTTTCCTAATAATAATAATAATATTAATTTTCCAATGAAAATCCAGTTTTACTGTTCTATATAATATACATAAAAGACACCTTACAAAGAAATCATTAAATTTATAAAAACTTTCGCTCGCTAGTAATTAATTAAGTGCTTAACTTTAAATCTGCGTTATTTTCTCCGGAGTATTTCTAAATTAATTGCTTAATTAATCTTTAAAATATCAGATGAATGAGGTGAAGTGCAAATAAAAGCGCAGTTCGCTTGATCGATGTGGTCCTTGAGGAGCATCGCGTGGATGAATCTTACAGATATCAATCTACGGAGGCTCTGAAGGCCTAATTAAGCGAATGAGCGAATGCGCGGGAGTGAGCGGCAAACCTCTGATAAGTGGACATGCAAGGAATTTGTCGCATTTCCTATAATCTGGCTTTAATAAGTCTAGTGTCAGTGAGGTATTTTATATTTTCGTTTTTGCCGATTTCACATTCCTGTAATTACTCTGCAATCTCTACTTCTAGTGAACTAGAAAAATATTGCATCGTTGGCTGATTTTGTCATCTGTTAAATTAAGTAAGTACATTTACGTTAACAATATAAAACAAATTGTGGTACGCTTCATATGATTACAGCCTTTAATTTAATTTTAAATTCTAAAAAGAAATGTTCATAAAGTTATTTATTGAATAATATCATTAAAATTGTTATTAAGATTGCAACCTACTCATAAGTAAGTAATTCTTTCAAGTCTCGCTAGGGTGGGCGTAAAGCTTAAATAACTGTGACACAATACGTAAGAAATTCTTTAGTTTATTTAATGCTAACAGGCAATTAATTTTCAATATTAGCTACGAAAAGAAAGAGCAAAATTTTTGCAACTTCATTTATAAATCCTTTGCTGGTCTTTGCTCAATGCTTTAAACCCGGATCAAATTTTCAAGGAAATAGTTTGACTTCTTTTGCTTTAGTTCTGTTTTTTCAAAGTAATATTTATTGCCAAATTTGTCATAAAAATGCAATAAATAAAATATCTTTAGCCGGTACATTAGCATTGCAAGACTGGTAAAAAGCGTCATCTTGTGGTGAGTAGCGTTACTGTAAATTAACTGTACAGTAAAATTTACTTTTCGTTGAGAGTTACTTTTCAAGTTTTTCCTTCGGTGATTGATCTCTATAAATTATGATTGTTAAGTTTAAATAATGGTATTAAACCATTATAGGTACTGGTCGCAGCTTCATTGCACACTATCTTGCAATGAGCGATCGTTGATTCGTGCCGTGCGTGGATTGATAATGCTTTGCTTTAATTTCCTAAATTGATTGGATCCACGACACAGGGTATATATAATACCCTATTGTTGGCGCTATGAGTGTGAAGCGTTATTTATTTATTTATATATTTTTTTTCATTATGCATTGTGATACTTTTTATAACCTTAACAAAGTATTGTATATGAAATGTAGTTTACAGTTGTTTCCGTTAGGTGCGCTGATTGACTCGCAGGAAATTATGACGATGAAAATATGAATTATTACGATGAAATTATCTGTATATACCTACATACAGATATTTACATAAGTAAGATTGAAATTGAAAACAATAGTTCACTTTTATGTTCGCCTTAGTGCGAGAAACATTCGAAAATACTGCCTACGATCTTCGATTCTATTTCATTTTAGATTGTTAAAAAATTCGGATCAAAATAGAGATTGATTCGAAAACAAAATTATATTTTTTATTATATTTAATTATTTTCAAGATTTTCAAAAGTATGACCAAAGTAGGATAATTAAGATCATAATTATCTTACGGATTTTAAACTTACATACTTATAAAGTAGAAAATAAAAAAGCTGAAACATAAGGTACCTATGTAACTTAATAAAACTACGCTTTTTTTCTAATTAAGCGAAGGGATACAATTAGTAATTAGATTAGCACCACTGATTGCATTCCGGATGGATCTAATGAATCTAATGAGGTAGTGTAAAGCGCCTGCGCGTTCGAAAGTGCAATTGGCGGTACATTTCCCATCTGGCGAATAATGGGCTCTCTGGTAGTGTATGTGGCTACGGTTTGCGTCACGGAATGAAGATCTAGTTATAGACAGAGGTCCCGCAAAGCATATCTTATTTGAATAAACTGAACTAAAATTGAAAGTGTATCAATTATAAAATTTATAAATGTTTTGCTAAGTTTCTTTACTTTGAGACTTTTATTGATACCTACAGCAAATAACCACCCAATGCAAGTCACGTTTAGGCTTTTTAAAACCATATTTATACGAATCTAACATAGATCTAATGCAGCCGCAGAGAGGATAAGTACTCGCTTGGGGTGAAGACCAGGTTCTGAAAATTTTCTTATTAGAATTTAATCTATACAAATTGGAGTGTCTGAAATAAAATTGGAGTGTCTGATTGTAATATTGAAATAACTGTTTTTTACTACACGCATAAGAATGTATATACGGCACATTACCGAAATACCATTTTTTACAATTTTTGTCTTCTGTCTGTCTGTTTGTTCCGGCAAATTTCTGAAACGGCTGTACCGATTTGGACGGGACTCTCACTGACGGACGGTATATACGGCACATTACCGAAATACCATTTTTTACAATTTTTGTCTTCTGTCTGTCTGTTTGTTCCGGCAAATTTCTGAAACAGCTGTACCGATTTGGACGGGACTCTCACTGGCGGGTAGCTGATGTAATAAGGAGTAACCTACTTTTATTCTACAGAAATTCTAAAAGTAAAGTCCATGCGACCTCTAGTCTTCTAATATATAAAATTCTCGTGTCACGGGGTGCGTAATTGAACTCCTCCGAAACGGCTCGACCGATTTTCGTGAATCTTTGCAAGGATATCGGCTAGGGTGGAGAATCGGACAACATCTATTTTTCATCCCCCTAAATGTTAAGGGTGGTCCACCCTTAAATTTTAATTTTTTTTGACAAAATTTTTTGTTTTTATTTTTTTATGTTTTTTTCTAAATTTTCTAAACTTTTACCTCTCTATGATCAACCTTTATTTTTTATTTATTAATCAAAAACTTTATTTTTTTGGGAAGATTTTTATTTTTATTTTGTCATGACTTAGAATTAAAAAAAATCATCTGTCATCGTAAATTTATCATTAATTTCCAGTGCAATAATTATTTATTTACACAGCTTTAACTCTCAGTTAATTAAGTGATCTCACGTAAATAAACACGTGTTGTGAGCTCCCGCCAACAACGGCCATCACTGTACCTGTATATATTGTACTTAACATTTTTTAGAAATAGTTTTAATTCCAAACGAAAACGTGTACGTGGTTTTTTATCGTGAAAGGTAAGTCAAATAATAAGCAAATGAATACAATATTAAGTCACTGTTTTCCACTGTTACAAGGATTTAAAGTGTAAAGTGTAAAAAATAGATGTAAATGTACATTTCGTAATTGTATTATAGTTTAGTTTTTTCCTTTTATATTTTTATCATTGTATATTTGCATACCTCATGAAGGTAAATATGGCGAACTAAATATATATAAACAACTTTGTAAACACCCATATTTGTGCAAATAAATGTCTTTGTCTTTGAAAGAAATTGCTAATATTGCTTCTTTATGAAATAAATATTTGTTTACAGTTAACAAATATTCATTAAGCATTAATAAACATTTGTTAACAATTTGTAAATTGTACTTAATAAATTACTTATTGACTGTTAGTAAATATTTATTAAATCCTATGATGTTAAAAAATCATTTAATTTTTTAATCAACTTAAATAATTGATAGTAAAAATATGAATAATTATTTTTGATGTTTAGATAGCTATCAAGAATTGTACTTTCAAATATATTCGTTACTTTAATAAAGATTTATTTATTACCCTAACTAAAGCATACTTTTATTGTTTATAACGCTTTCGATTATAAGTACATCCCCGCACACTTGTGCTTATAGTAGATAGTTATTTTTATTGAACTAAAAAAATGTTTTCTAGAAATAATATAAATGGCAAAACAACGTTTGCCGGGTCAGCTAGTATTTTATAAAAACGAGAGAGTAAGGCTCACTATAGTTCAGCAGAAGCTAAAATTCAGATATTGGTGCGGGTTTAATAGCTAGTTAGCTAGTCGAGTCATGAACGTTGTGCTTTCTAATTGTTGCTAAATCAAAAGACAAATTATGGTAACTAAACAATAGGTAAATGTCCGTGTTGTCGTCAGTCCCAGTTGGTACTCATCATTTGGTTTATATTTAAGTTAAGTTATATATTTTTCTCACTCTGAACGTCAGTCACGTTAGCCTATATTTTTAGTATAAATAGTACTGTAGGTAGTAGTAGTAGTACGGTAGGTAGGTAATATGTCCAAGGTTGGAAAGGAATGATGTCATCCTATGCTGAAATTTAACACTGCTTTGATCTTTTCAATATAATTCCGAAAAAAAATATTAATTGGTGGAAAAAGAATGGCAATGCTCGGCGGGCTCCCCTTGGGGTTGCCTGTGTCCAAAGGCGACGGTGATCGCTTAACACCACGCTGCTCGTATACCTTGTTCGGTTTATTAATATAAAAAAAATACTAAGTGTATTTTGGTAATAATCCAGTATAAAAGCGAATTGAAAGGAAAAGGTGGCTCAACTATTCTGCAAGATGTGATCTATGCTAGTAAACTATATGAGTCTAACTAGCAAGCCACAGCCGCATAGTCCGAGAGTCATAATTAGTAGGTTCTTGGGAGCAATTCATGAAAACGAGGTAATGGGCGGAAGCGGCCGCGAGTGGCGAGATATTCGCGTAATCGCCGAGAGAGGAGCCTTATTGTACGAAGGTGTATTGTAGTTGTTATTATACAAGTAGTAAAACGAGTATGGTATGAGCGAGGAGCAGAAGTTCCACCGCTGCATGTATTCTTCAGTGCATCCGTGACTCTGTTGTTTTTCGGTGGAAAGATAGGTATGTCTGCTTAACTTGCTGCATACGACCCAATGCTAAATTCGAGATCGTTTGTGTATAGGATGTGCTGTAGTATGATTAAATTTCTAGCAAATTGGAGATACGCAGGCTGACCCCTTGGCCACCCAAGTTGTCACTAAGTCCAGGAAAATCTACATAATCTACATCTAATTTCAAGTAACTTTGAATCGAGATTGATTCTTCGGAGACAAATACATATACATACAATTTTCGAATTACATTTGTTCGTTGAGCGATCTAAAAAAAAAGTTATAGTGACTCGGTTACCTACATGTTGTATTTGATAACTTCTTTTCTAATCCGCGATGATCATCAGTGTACTCAAACGAATATAAAGTAAACATTTATTTTAACAAGCTAACTTTCTAATTATCGCGTATCTGTGTAATAGGTTCTGCGCCAGGTGTGGGGTGAGTCCTGACCTCACGTAGTCACGACCACTCTCCTTTACCACCAGTCTGCAGCTATAAGCACACGTTCACAATGGGTTTGTGCGGAAACCTGACAAGTGTTTACTGCCGCAGATAGGGCTGGATAGGAATTAGGTGCAATTAATCGCTAGAACGAATAGAAAGCCCGTTTAACTGTAACAACAGCAGCAGGTAGGTGCAGTCAAATGGACTTTCTTGAATGTTTTCTAGTTCTGATATCGTTTAAGTTTTATACATATTGAGAACCTTTGTAAACCCGTATTTGTGTGAGTAAAAGTCTTGGTCCTTCATTAAACAAAATAGTAATATGCAAGCCACGTGACGACTTCAATCTAAAATTCTTTAAATCTAAAACTTCAAACAAACTATCTATCTAGAACTCTAGAGTTATATCATGAAGATATAACAGAGTCCATGAGTAATATGGTCGCTTTATTTAAGTTCATTGCTTTGAAGATTGAAATACTCTATTCTGCTTTTAAATATTGTATTGTATAAAATATGCTAAAATAAAACGGTGGTGTTCCAACAATATTCTTTTAATGTCTATTTTTTAAATAATAACAAATGGCTGGCTATGGCAAGAGAGACGGCTCCCCTTATTGGCTAGGCTTGGCTGTTGGGAGACGTCTCCATGGCAATGGCATGGCGGCTTGGCTCCGATTGAATGGCAGCTGGCTGACGCATGCGTAACCATTGGATAACTCTGGGACATTTGATTCCATCAAAGTGTTTTACTTAGTTGTAGAGTAAGTGTCATGATGACCACGACCGTTCTGTCAAGAACGTTACGACTGAGAAGAAGAAGAAGAAGAGTAAGTGTGGAATACGCACGTAACAATTTTTGAGGTTTTCACCAAAATTATCATGCTAAGCAATTTTACGACAAAATATATCTAAAACAGGGCAAAACCATCTTTGTAATGACAGATTAGGCTGTTGATTTTCCAGCGTCTATTTTGTATCTGGATTCTTTAAAAGCTACTGAAATGCTAGTAAATCCGTAACTACTCATAGGACTGCATAGGCACAGGAAAGCACGCCTTGCCCTTTATTATGCTTTGTGAAATATTTCTTTCATTCCTTTGTAATTTTGACGCCCCCTATAATTGCCGCGGGCGCGCGGGCGGGGCAAGCGCCTTACTTACTTACTCTCCCTCTAGATCCGGACCTGATGCAAAGTTAAGATAGGTAACTTAATGATCATTATTATATAAGAACAATAAGAAGGTATAATAATTGTGGATTAACTCTCTCAACAGACTGTCGGTTAGAGTTCAACAATTTCAGAAATGTAGCAACAACAATAGATATTTACAGCAATTGAGTTATTTAATAATTACATCGCCATAGTTAGAAGTAAGTTGGCAAGAGATAATGTAAACCAGTAAATCAGGGTTTGGCTGCAATTAGCCAGCCAACGCCGGCCACGCCAGCCACGGGTCGTGACCAGCCGTTACCACCCTGCAATCATGGTCTCAAAGCATATGCGTGAATAACACCGATTTATTTGGTGCGTTTCAACTTAATCACCCATTATGTTGCCGTCAATAATAATGTTGATTTGAGGATTTGTTTTATGACGAAGTGTTTTTCTTAAAATTATGGGTCAAGTATCTAGGCTAATAATTCTGCCTATGATGAAATAAGTACCTTTAAACATGTTCTTACAGCACAAGTTTTAGGGACTATGAAACAAACATCTACAGATAATAAAAAACAACGTAAAAAAAGTTACTGAAAAATCAAACAGTGAATAGAATGTTTTCATTTCACTAGTTAATGTTACGTGACCTATTGACGTATATGCTCGTTAGCTTCAATATGTGTATTTTAATTATTTGAAAAATAATTTTATTGCTGTTTTATTATAGGTCTCCTGGCCCAGTGGGCGGGTCGCGTGCGGCGTGCGTGCGCAGGCGGCGATCCTATCCATAACCATCGGCTTTCATTGCCTTCTGCCTGCCTCAAAAATCATAAATTCCATCAGTTCGCAAAAATTTGGTACTAAGTGTCAAATATAAGTATTATTCCAATATTTTTAATGCCTCTCTACTAGGAACAGGCATTGGTATTTAGACCATACGTTATGGCCACGGTGGAGCTCGTTCGGTTTGGTTTTGATGGACTTCTCGCTGTACAGCCTACCCTTATAATAATTAAAATCCATGAAATCGCCCGACAATATGCACGGTAATCATGGTAAGGATCTTACTGACGCAGGTGAAACTAGAAAGCTAAGCTTTAATAACATTTTAATAATATTACTGTACTGCACGTTCTCTTCGAACGGCGCGCCTTATAATTTGTAAGAGCAATTTAATGAACCCAAAGTCTGAACACGCTCCGCACTGATTTGCGCCGATCTTGCCTTTCCAATTATTGCCTTTTTCCTCGTATTTTGTATACAAAGCTACAATTATCTTATTACTTGTACCATATTTCTATGCTAGGAGTATTTTGCTGTTTTGCAACAATATATTGTTCCATAGTCCACCAATTAGCTTTTTTTTTATAAATTGTAGGCTACCTGGTTTTAATAACTTTAACAGTAATGTACAAGTGTAGCAAAACTTGAACATTATTATTTATCTAATTTTAACCATGATGAACCATTCATGATGTTGATGATTTAACCATAATATTCGGGTTTTCGTAAGTATAAGTTACGTTGCTATATCTCCCAGATGAAGGATACACTACAAATTTAAACTAAATTTTAATTTTAATGCTGGACTACCAATCGAAGGTTTCGGATTCATACTGTTTTTGTGCAATTTGTTGGATATGTAACGACATATCGAGTCGAGTCTATGAAGTCTAGAACTTCATGGGACGTGTTTCGATAAAGGTGCAATTGCCGGCCAGACTTACATGAAGCGAACATCATTTGTGCCTCTGGTCACATAGTAGTCAGCGCAACCACAATGCGCAACCTTGTGATAAAATAATCGGCCTATATAGTACATAGCTTTCCGCCAGCGGCGTCGCCAGCGTGGACCCGTTTTATGGGTCCTCGTAGGATAAAATATAATTGGACCACCTCGGTAATGTAAGATTTCGAACAAAAAACCATTTATTGAAAGAATTTGCTGTCAACTCCTAACCGTCGCAGTACCTTTCATCATCAGCTCAGCAACATGAGATGATGATTATTAAGCACAAATATCTCTTATACTTCAGAAAGTATAAGAAAATTAATGTGTGTGCCTATAAAATTTGACAGTTTCCCTCGATTTCACTGGGATTCCATCATCAGATTCTGACTTGGTGACAATGGGACCACCTCGGGAGTATAAGCATACGAACAAAAAAGAATTTTGAAAATCGGTCTGAATACAGTACCTCCTTCTTTTGGAAGTCGGTAACTTTTATTTATTTGCCATAAGTAAGTAGTATAAAATAATCTTAAGAAATAAAAATAAAAAATTACTAGCGAAATACTTAAAGACTACTTTGTTGGCACCGATCGCTATAATTCTTTAATTATTTCGAAGGTGGTTAATGATTCTAAAACGAACTTTATACTGGCCATTAAATAAACAGGACCGACTTTTCGCCGTCCAACAATTTAGGAATGTTATGCTCCATTAAAAATATCATAATGTCTCGATATCGGCAGTAAAATTCCAAATTAGCGACGCATCTACCTACATCCTGGGGCCACCCAGGTTGATTTGATTTTGATCCAATTTTTCGTTTACTTCAACCACTTTTATATCCCCTGTTTCGTAACTATTAATAGCATGCCTATGTGCTATTTCAACTAATATGACAGTTATGTTTTTTTAATTAGAAGTATGGTATTCTGTTCCGAATTATTTGGGATCCAAATACTCACATTAGAGAATCGACAATACTCAATTTAGTAATGGACCATGTGCCCCGCGGTGGGACGCAAAAAAGTTGCAGTCATATTGAGTCATATATACAATAGTAATTATGTACCTACATAAAAAAAATATGTTGTTAGACGCATGAAACACGATCCATCAGCCGTGGATCAGATTGCCGCTGAATGGTGTATCTCAGCTCCGTATTAAAGCACTTTTAATCCACTTTAACGCAAAATGATTCTCCGATGTTACGAGTACCT
Source organism: Pyrgus malvae (assembly GCA_911387765.1). Taxonomy (NCBI): domain Eukaryota; kingdom Metazoa; phylum Arthropoda; class Insecta; order Lepidoptera; family Hesperiidae; genus Pyrgus; species Pyrgus malvae. Next base: position 22,720,495 of record OU426965.1, on the reverse strand, counting down.
ATGTATCGGCAAAAGTATTTTTAGCCTCAGATTGCAGGTGGTACGGACGAACGATGGTGTTGGTTTTATAAAGAAAAAGAATCCATGCGAAGTCTTCATATATATGTACTCGTTAGTATTATTTCTCTAATGTTCAGTTCCCATGTTATTTTATTTTATCTAACAGGAATGTAATATTTTGTCGATGTAAACAATTTACTATTTACTGGTTTCAATAAATAGATGGCCTATAAACGTAAACAATGAAAATAAATACACACATAATAAACAATAACAGCGAAGTTATACTTTATAAAATATGAAGGAATTTTGATTCATAAAATTAGCAAACGAAAAAAGGTAGCCTATGTTACACGCATTATGATTTTCTTTATTCATTTTGATTCCAAAATTCCAGACACGAACAACAAAACTTAAAGTCGTAAAAACGTCTGCGATGAATCGTAGATCAATCAGAACAAATAATTATGAAATTATAGAATTCTGTATTATTGACCTCATTCAAAATTATTTAGTACCTTGTTTATGTTTATACGCAGGACATATAAAATCAGCAATAACTTATAAAAAATTGTTATAAATATACTTACAGCATACCTACAAGTACATTTTACGCCTACAGCTCACATCTCGTCTCTTTATCGTGATTTCTACGAGTGTTAAGAAAATAATGTCACGCATACTATGGTAATGGAAACTAAATGTTTCTATGTTTTAAAATTTAAATGGACTAAGTAGTAGAAGAGCATACAGGCGACACGGTGCTAAGTGTACCTCAAGTCCTCAAGCAAGCCTGACTTTTGCCTGAGTTAGCTGCGCTGTTGCTCCGGAGGCTGATGGTCGTCTCACCTCAGCTTGGTCATGTTTCCTGCACCTTTCCACCAAAACACGATACCGTAATTGTATGTGATGTGACAGGTGACAATAATTCGCAAATTATTGTAGGGCTTAACTACAAAATGCATCCGTTTATCGGTCGTTTAATAAAACGTAGGTAGTCTGTAGGTAGGTATCGGATGTTAATCTAAAATCATCATTCGAAAATGGTTTCATGGCCATTGGGCTCCAAATAAAATAAATCTTGAAACGAGAAGGACAGCGCTGGTAGCACTCCGCTGCCGCGGATTCCACTCAAATGACACACGTTGCTCTTATCTTGGTGGACATTTTAGCCTTTTTTCCTTCCGCCGAACACTTTTTACAGACTTATTCTCCTAAAAATTTATGTCAATGTATCTAACGGAATAAAATTATTACCTTTTATGTAGTGTGTATGCGGTTCCCGATGCATTTCGATAGAATTTGCTGAGGTGGTCAACCACTCTTCCATCAGTCTCTGATCAGACCTTGCATGAGGTTATTGCATTAGTTAGGGTATCGGATCGAGTTATTGACCTTTCTTTATGATAATGCGAGATGTTATCACAAATTACATAACAGTCCATTCACAATTAATTACTTATTATCTTGGTAGGGCTTTTTTTCTTGTTTTCTTCAAAAAGTTTGGTAAATAATAGCACATGTTCCCTTCTAAAATAATTTTGTTCATTCTATTTTGAAGTAGTGGAATAAGTCTACATTTATCTGTTTACCAAAGTGCTAATTAGGACTCCTCTCCTAATTTTTTAATGTCAATTTAAAATCAGCTTTCAAACTTGTTAAAATTCCATTTAATGTCGAGGGTAGCAGCCGAGCATTCACACGTTTGAAACCTAAGGCACAATGGTAGTCTATATGACTAGAATAAGTATACAATTTATAGGTAGTACTGTAGTAGGTGTCCATTTTAGCATTTAACTGTTGGCTATATTTTATAAGAGCATAGTCTGGCACAATTATACGGTCAATTAATAAATATTTTTTGTTCATTTTGTCTTAAATTAATTTAACTTGTGGCTTGATGCCTAAATATATTTGGATGAATAAAGTTTGTGATGCTGACTTTAACCCTTTTTGGGTGTTACCGCGTTGTACCGTTGTACGTCGTTTCCACGTAATGGAGGGGGCATCTTAAAAAGGAAAGCGATAAATAAAACTGATATAAATAAATTAATATTACATGCATTTTTATGTTTGTGTTTTAATTAAGTTTTTTTAACTTTGTCACATTTGCATACCTCATGAAAAAAATTCTATTAGGAGTGAAAATATCTACAGTTGTTTATGTAGCACATTTCGTTCAGTTCCGTTATTGTATAAATGAAAAATGTCAGTCGGGTTTTAAAATCTGCAAAAAGTAGCCTTCAGTATTCTTGTTATACGTCCTCCCCACTCTGAAGTCTTCACTGCTTAGAGGGCCTCTCTAAATGTACTATGCTACAACAAACTAACATTTTATTTCGCGTCAATCGTATTTGTCCAGTCTATTAAGTATTTGATGCAAGTTTCCATTAATAAAGAAAAATGCAAATGGTTCATTGCTAAATGTCTCACCATTAGTGATAACGAGTAACTTTAGCCTTTACTCTTATCATTTACAAAAGAAAAAAGAAGAAAAGTTATTAATTACGCCTAGAATCGGTGTTAATAAGACTTGCCTCATAAATATATAGGCCGTTAAATGTACTTCGGCATCCAAGATCCAATTAATTGGTGCGAAGCAAGCTACAGCGAGTAAGGTTGCACTTCTATAGATATTTATTTAGATCCTGTATTTCCTTTTAATTTACAAAGGTTCTAAGTGAGACGGAGTTAGCTTTGTTTAAGAACTCTATCGCTTTGAACAGGATGGAGAATAGGGTTGTATATTGGAATGAGCGGTGGTTAGAGTGGCCAGTGGCCGTGAATAGCCTAACGACATAAAAAGTGTGTGAGCGTGTTTTTCCGCCGTAAGTCGACGCATCTCGACGCGTTATGGCGTAGGGAGAGGTTTATGAGGGAAACAGTTGGAGGCTTAATTGTCACCTATTATTGCGAGGCTGTCGTATTTCAGCGCTCTTCATAGAGGAACGCGGCAGTTGGCTGCTAGCTATCAGTATAGTTCCTGTAGTTATTCGCCCGCTCACACAAGCACACAGGTGGTCATATCAGTATTATCAGTAAAAACAGCAGTGCAACATTAACCAGCAAGTATCACCGTTGCTTGTCAGACGAAGATGCAACGTGCGCGCATGTCTATTATAGAATTGAATGAAGGATTTTGGATAATAATCGAATTTTTATTTGTGTAGCGTTCGTATTTTAGCTGGATTTTAGTTGGGATATCGGTAATAAGGAAAATACTTTCCTTCTCTCTTATACCCCCGTTGATTCCGTTTCCGTTGACAGCTTCCAAAGAAAGCTGACAAAGAAATATGAGGTAGTGTGTAAGTACATACCATTCTGTGTATAAGGTGTAGTGGTCACCACTCCGGTGTGCCGTGTAAGAGGCCTGGGTTAGATTCCGAGTGGTTGAGATTTACAAAATGATGAATTTGGAGCTCTTTTGGCTTTGCTCTTTGTGTACTTAAGGCAAAGAGGATCCTGTCCTGTGGGGTGAAGAGTGTGACGCGTTTACTTTCGTAATAAAATTCTTTGTAAAAGTTAAAAGGTATATTTTTTTATTTTAAATTTGCCTTATGCGCAAATCATTTCCCATACATACGAGAATCCCGCGTTGCTCTACGTTCGCGGGCGAGCAGCCGATATATTGCAGGACTTTCTGCGCATAATGAAGTCTTCGCTTATATGGACGTTCTGTGTAATATATATACGTAAAACAAGAACACGGTTTTTAACAAGTCTATGAAAAATCTTATTTTCATAGAATGGCTGCATCCCTTTTTACGTCCCACTGCTGGGCACTCTCCTCATTATTGAGGAGGCCTGGAGCTTACTCCACTACGCTGCACCAATGCGGGTTGGTGGAGATGCGGGTTAGTGGCCAACCCGCTGTCGGATGTCAGACGGAACCGGATGTCAGATCCATCGACAACAACCGGGACCGAGGGCTTAACGTGCCCTCCGAAGCACCGAAAGCGGAAAACATGAATTTTTTTGGCCACTATCGGTCACCAATCTCACACTCGACCGCGCCCGTTTGGCTTCGTCGCATAGATCGTTTGTGTTCTAAGCTAACCGCCGAGCCATGCGCGCTTCATTCAACACTAGGTACGTTATAAAAGTATGTGTTTGTAATTGAATGTGGATGGAATATCATTTGATATATTTATCCCAAGCCACTTTATTCAAATGCGATTCCACTTTCCAGCCCAGCAGATGATATCAACTTACCTACATATATTTGCGTCGCATAAAACTGCGAATGATTTTATAGCTGCATTCTTCATACTATTTCACACGAGGGGGTAACACGTTGGTGTAATAACAAGCTATTTAGTTAGTTTACGTACGGTTTGAATTTTATTGCATATTTTATTTCTTATATGTAATTATATGCTGTATTATATGTACCCCTCGTACCTAGTATTTTCAATAATGCACGAAAATAAAATGGATAAGTTTACTATCGATTTTGAGATACTATTATACTATAACATTTGCAGCGTGGTGCAGTGCGCTGCTGGCCTCCCCAGTAATGAGGAGAGACCCGTGCCCAGCAATGGGACAAAAATAAGGTTGAAGACATTATACTTAATTTTATACTATGTATAATTTAATGTTTGTTGTTGCACCGATTTTTTTTCATGTTCGGCAATGTGATGATGTTGACATTTCTCTTCAAAAGTTTTCTGCTGCCGCTGGACGAGACTCACTATAATATATTCTTCCTTTACCGCCAGTTACTAACTTTTTACATAAATTGGGATATAAGAGAATGACTTAAAGAGGCGACGGACAGAATGCAGTGGAATACATTGAGAGTTAGGTACAGCGAGCGAAGACTCATAGTGTGAATGTTATTTTTGTCAAAAATATAATGTGAACATAACATAAACTTAAAAGTAAAGGTTTAATATCATAAATATATGATTATAAAGTTAGGTAAAAACTACTTTGCAACAATCCGCAATCAGAACGTATGATGGTGTGTAATTTTTTCATGCAATAGCACCTCCCTCCCTCCCACATAGGACACATTTATAACAATGGAGTTCCGCAAAGTAACGCCTGATTCTATTAATTTTATAAAATAGATATGATTTTTATTTTTATTAAACGTCCCAGATAGTACTAACTAACAATAATTAACATAGGTCTTGAAATGTCTTGTATTCGACGCTTTCATAAATATTTTCTGTTTTTATTGTCTGACAAGTATAGAGTGCTAGTTGGAAGTTAGAGAAAGGTTTCAGAATTATTCACTTCTGGATATTTTGCAAGCAAAGTTGACGTCTGTGATGCTGTCGAACCGTCAAATGTGAATCGGGTCTTAAATAGTCGAGTATGAGTGCTATAAAAATATAGTAAGGAATATACTAAGTTACTCCAGGATCATACAAGGACACCCACCTCGCGGCGGCGGCTCAAAGGGCCCATTACGATAATGGGCATGATGACAGATTTTTAAATACCTTTAATTATTGTAGGTACACGTCTCCTAGTTTCGAAAAAAAGATTATTTCAGCAATAAACTCAAGTTTTAACGTAAATTAATGTATTTTCTGCTATGTAATTTGAATTAAGCGCGAAAACGCTCGTAGGTGTCATGGCGTCGGCTTGCTCGTCAAACTTCAAGCAACACGATGACATTAACTGAGACGTGACGTCATTCCTTTTGATTGGCGTTTCAGATAACATGGCCGATTGCTGTATTTAATACTTTTATTTTATTGAAAATCTTATTAATCTTATAATTATATTAAAACGGGATCATATTTTAGAACTTTTTTAGCATATATTTTTCTGTAAAACCATTTATTCTCTGATTCTTTAATAGTGTCATCATGCCTATTGCCGCTAATTGGCTTGTAATATCAAGTGGCTGCCGTATATCATCTCGACGACAATATGGCGTCCGGGCGATGTCACAGGCTCGTTGATTGCTGTGTTAATTACCTTTTTCTGCCTTCAAAGCGTAGCGCTTTCATGTATTTTTCTTTCAGACTTTCGCTTCCACAAATCTTGAGACACTCGTATTGAGTTGAATTGCAGGTATCACATTGATCACTATTTCTGAACCATTAGAATGAAAACATGTGAGTCTTCACAACACTTGGACGATGTTACTTACTTAGTAATGTAATCATCAGGAGTATTGGAGCAGCAGCGCAACTATATACGACTACGTCAAGACGAAGACTTGCTTAAGGGTGCGTGTAAATGCTACTTGTGGGGCTGCAGCGCCCACTCAGCACTGACGGGCCGCAGCGCCCACTAAACACCGCCTGCATACGAAAGTTCGTCTGAATATTCTTATAAAATCTACCGAACCGAATGATTCGGCCGAATAATTCGGTTCAATTCTGCGCGGTAGACAAGTTTGTACACATCGGTACGGCGCGCCGCGGCGTTCTCTGCGCAACCTGCGGCCCCTTTGCACTAAATAATCTCAATTTGATTAAATACATAAAATTTTAAAACTTTGGTTCCTGAAGGTAGCAATTATTTTATTATACACTAAAAAATTTCTGAAAATAGTAGTTACTCTTGTCTTGAAATTATTAATTTCATAGAAATTTACTTTTTCTTTTGTAGTTTATTTGTTTCTTTTAAATTGATTGTTAAAGTAGAACCTTTTCATTTCACATTAAATATAATTAAAGTAGTGTTTCTTTCATTTACAAAAAACTATGTACATTTTTCGGAATAAACCTTATTTAGTAATAAGCTTACCTACTGTTTATTTAAATGATCTTTTATTTTTAAAATTAAAATTAATTGAAATATTCGGTAATTGTTCGGCCAATCAACCGAACATTCGGCCGAATGCGAACATGAAAAAACATGCCGAATGGTCGGATAGAAGTACCTACCTAATTGATTTTCTTGGTTCAATTTCAAACAAATCACTTATTGGCTAAGTGTTAAAAGGTTCCAATTGAAAAAATAATAATATATTGTCACTAAAAACAAATAAAGTCATATTTTGATTGATGTTTGAATGAAACCAGGTCTCTAGGTCCACAGTCAGCCTCAGTAACCATTCAGCCTCGGAAGCTATAATTTCATCGACGAAATTCTTATAGAGGTCTTTCAAATCGGCGTTGTCATTTGTTAGAACGGCAGATGACGTTTGACGGCGTTCTACGCCACAATATTATTAATACTCTCCAGTCAGAAAGAGTAATATTTTTCAGTGTATATTTATGTTGATTATCGCTGATAATACGGATAAAACGGCAATTTCTAAAAATGAAACCTGGCTAAGCTAGATCGACATATCACCCTCGAAACCTCCTGGGTACTGAACTTTATGCAAAATCGTTGGAGCTGTTTCCGAAATTCAAATTATATAGGTATATACAATTGCTCGTTTAAAGGTATTAAGTAGTATGTATTCTACGGACCATTATGCTAAGTGTAAAGATAGTTTTTAAAGCGCTTAAACTGGAAGAAGCTACAACAAAAAATTAATTAACACGCGAGTCATGTGGCTTGCAGTATCATTTAATGCACGCGTGGGTGGCAACAGAAAATTGTAAAAGATAGCCCTGTGGCCGCGGGCAGAACGTGACAACCAGGCTTTAAGGGTAACTGGCTGTAAGGAAATGAGGGCTAATGACTGCACACTACGGCTGTCTACTGCCTGCTTAGCAACAATTTACTTGGAGGTAGAATAATGTTGTTTTTTTAAGGATCCTGTATCTCATAAGGAAAAAATAGGAACATTATAGGATGCCTTTAGTGTCTGTCAAGACATTTGTCAAGAATTTCACGAGTTAAAATTAAAACTATACTACTCGGTCAGACTCGGTGTTGTCCTATAACCTAATCTATAACTATATACTCTGTCTTCAGTCTCTAGAAACTGTAAAAAAAAACTTAATTAACGTAAAAAAGATACGGTTGTTCAAATTGTATATTTCGAAACTCAAGGAAATAAAAAATCATAGGGTATTTCCCGTTAACCTAGAACTATTTAATAGAAATCGGGGAAGTAACATTGTTTTACAATACAAGTTCAGGAGAAAACCTGAAATCTGTAGTTTATAATTAAATTTAAAAAAAGTATAGTTTTGTACGGAAGCCTCGGTGGGCGAGCCTTTTTTGGTATTTTTTTTGGAAACCTTCAAAAGGCAAATGTGGGATTTTTAACACACTAAAACCCCCTTAGTGGGCTGCTTCTGCGCTTAGGGAGGTACTCCGGAATCTTTCGTGGAACGCACCGGTGTCACAGGAGTAGATAAACGACGGTGTCCTCCGCGCGCGGCGCCCAGTACGGGCCCATCTTCGAGAGAGCAAATGTGCTCTCCTACACCTTGCAGCGGTAGGCGAGTCCCACTCACACTTGCCCGGTTTTCTCACGGAGTAGTAGACTGTAGCATGCAGAATTTGTTCCAAGTTGTACTTATTTCTCCTGAGCTTTCGTTAAGACCACGAAAATTATCTATTTTTCATAATCTTACTTCACCACGCTGCTCCCATGCGGGTTGATGAAAACGCTGGTAGTCTTCTGACCTCGCCCGTTTCGTTAAGCCGCATAAATCTCTTGCGTTCTGCTCCAGTCGCTGTGGGTATAGGTTACCAATAAGTAATGTAAGTACCTAATATTTTTGTCCGTGAAAAGACATACAGCTCATTAGTGGATAGCAAATCAGTTGGTGCGCGGGTCACGAGACCACCTGCAGGTGACGGTGAGCTATTATTGCCATAATGCATTGTAATTGCATACGAGTTTCTATTCGTGGAGAGTGGGATTTCTGATTGGCCATTATTTTTATGGAGCTAGTAACATTGCTGTGCTGCTTTTAAATTGAGATGTGATAATATGAGCAAATTTTCGTGAATATTTAAGAACAGTTAGGAAGGCAAACTGGTGGAAATGTAAACATATTTTAATTTCCACAAAACTCACAATCCAAAAAATATTCATCATTAAAACTTAAATAATTGCTTAATGACGTTCATTTAGCAATTATTTCTCTCTTAATTTGAATTTGAATTTGAATTTAACTCTAAGAATGTTTGACAATTCCTTAATTATAACCTGATTTAGGTATATTGAATATGCTGCTCTATTTTACAGAGAGAATAATTGGTGGGTTTATTTGTCTTTGTGTAAAAACTTTTTTCTATAAGTCCATTATTGGGTCCCACAAAATCTTAATTTAATTTGAAGCGTGTATGCTATAAAAGGAGTGGTGAAGGTGATCGACCACCTCGCGGTGCAGAGACTGCAGAGCAATACTATATACTTAAATAAAACCTTAGAGCATCTTGGTATGACAGGTATGACACCCGTCAGAGGAGTGGCCTTTACGGACGAACCCCTCGTCCCAACGTCCATGCACAATGTGCATTCTAGTTATACAACTAGTGTGTCTGTGTGTGTCGGTGTCAGTGTTGACAGTGCATAGAAAATAACGTTGTTAATTGAAATTGACATAATTTAGAAATGTATGCGTCTGTAGCGATGAAAGAATATTTGTGGATGTGTGACAAAATTAAAATGTGTGCGTTCTTCCCCCGCACCAGATTTGGCACAAAAATTATGTATCGAAGCGAGGCGCTATGCCGTCTCTACTGAAGGCGAGTCAGTAACTTTGATGTTCTAAGAATACACAAAATAATCGAGTACACAGGCGTTTACGTGTAATTACGGACATCCCTGCAATATACATATAACTATAACGAACAAAATATTTATCAAGCACTTGTACGTACTTCATAATGTTATGGCTATAGTTATGGCGTCAGTGAATTTTTGACTGACAAAATTGTTGACTAATAATTAACTAATTTCAATATTCGACATGTATTGTTATATTTTTTTTATTAATTCATTTCTTATAAAATTTGTTTATGATAATTACAATTTCAATTATTCTATAGTTTTTTTTTCAATTATGGCATCGCAAACTCTGTGCATACTGCCAGCGTCAAGTTTAATTTTTGCATCAATTTTTTGCCCGTTTCATTTCAATGAAACTGGACGAAGTAATAACAAAGTCAGTAAGTCGTAAATAAATAAAAGTAATCAGTCAGTCTAGTCAGTCAACATTCAAGTAAAGCGATGGCTACTTTACTAGAACGTGTCCGATGGAATTTTGGAGGCAAGCAGAAAAAACATATTTTAGTACTGTTATTCTATTTCACAAACACTTGTGCACTGTAATTAACTTATATCAAACAAAATTCCATCAACTTTATCCGATATAACTCAAAAATACACCAAGAAAATGAAAATAAAACAAGAGCACAATATGTCTTTTCCGACTTCCCGCCAAAAAACCTTCTATAGTTTTAAAATTAGGTTTATGTATTTTTAATTATTGTGTGCCCATTATGGCGGGAATATGGATGGTCAAAATGTTAATATTTATATACCATCAATGTACCTGTATTCCACAATAAAGAATTTGATTGATTTGATCGATATATTAGATTTTATGATGTTTAAGATAAGCTTTACTACGTCGGATACAACGGCACACAACGGCTTACACTTAATAAACTTCAAACTAAACATTATATTTTGTTGTAAACAAGTATTCCCTCCAACCGGATGGACTGATAACCTAAAGGCAGCGGGAAGCCGTTGGATTCAGAAGGCGCAGAACCGAGAGGAGTGATGAGGCCTATGTCCAGCAGTAGACTATGAAACTCCGATGGATGGATGGATGGATTCAAAATACTACCAAAATTTTGTTTACAAAAGTTATTAAGTTTTGTAATATCTGACTAAACTGATTATGTTTACTTTAATATATAAAGTTTACTTGATAATTTTTCAGTTAAAAATATTAGGTCAACAGCGCTACTTTCAGGGCCGTAGCTAAGAGTGGCCCGAAGCGCACAGACCGGGGACTTCGGGACCTTCATTGTTTGTGAACATTGTTGAGTATAGGTGGTAGTGCTTTACTTACTGCTTGTACTTCTAGTCCCACCGGGGAAGTACTATCGCTGCACCCACATCTGCCGTAAAGCTATTTATTTGTGTTTTGGTGTAAACGTGTGGTTGCGGGACAGACTTACATGAAGAGCTACTGGAGTAGCAGTGCATACGATGGTGTGTGTGTCCATGGGCCGCAGCGAACACTTATCACCTTGTGGCCTGCATGATCGTCTGCTAATTAATCTGTTTAGTTAAAAATAAATATGTTTTGGTTCTCTTATAGTTGCATCGTTATTTCTTTATATTTAATTTAATCCTTTATCATTGCATCAATGGATACATATTTCACATTTAATAGCCACATAATTGTATTGCAGTAGGTACCTCGGTAGGTACGTTGTTTATAATGTAAAAACCATTAACTTAAAGTACTTACTTTATTACTCATTAAGTTCGTGTTAATTTAAAAGCTAAAACTTAATCGTTGCTACCAAGGAACATAAAACTGAACTAAGTTATTTCTCTTTTCATAGTAAGTACCTTTACCAGGTATATCGCTAACTTAGTTACGTTATAGGCAGTACTGCTGTACTACGCAATATTGCGCTAAGAGTTTTTTTAGGTGTGCCTTTTTACAACAGAGAAAAAAAGTGCTTTTACCATACGATAGCAGAGTAAGCTTATTAGTTCTTTCCACGCTTTTTTACATAATCAAGTTATATTTTTATCTTATTTACATAATTACATTACATTCGTGTTTTTTATTTTTTTTTATTTTCATTCCACTGTTGAACACGGGTCTATTCTTCTTATCTGATTAAGGGTAGATACGCCTACCTAGCAGAGTCTCACTGCGAAAGCGGTGGTAGCCAGCTTTCACCCACACATAAATATCTGTTTGTTCATGAACCTTAAAAACAATGAAATTCCAATTACAGAACATTTTACATACTTCAAACTCTTTATAGTAGTTGTCGGCTAACATTTTCTTGACTTTAAAGCTACTGTCATGTCGATGTGTCGGTGAGAGTGGTTATGTGACCACTCCAACCGGCGACAGTGGCGGTATTCGCTGCACTTGCTAACTATTTTTATTGTCACGTTAATTACCACCACTTGGCCAAATTCTCCCGCCATTAGAAACGTCGGCGATGGCGGACCGTGTGTGATGTTGCCGACTCAGTCAGATTTAAAATGTCAATGGTTTCAGCGGTGAAATTTAAGTATTCGGTCAGGAATTCCTACAAATATTATAAATGAGAAAATGTGTATGTTTTTCTGTCTGTATTTGTTGCTTTCATGTCAAATCCGATATTAATGAAATTTGGAATGGAAACAGTTCAAAAATGTGTTGTCGAAAATATACTTATGACACGTAAGTACCTATTAATGGTTCTATTAACAAAAAAATCCGATACTTAGTGTACTTTTAATTGAGTACCTACTGTCTTTTTAAGTCGTAGAAACAGAGGGCATACTCTGTCCGTATGTATGTAAGAACTTACCTTATACCTTACTAACATTTTCGGTATCATTTTTGGCATAATCAGATCGTTTATATTTCACGAATTTATAATATTAGTGATTTCATTGATTACATTAAGATCCTGAATGAATAATGTTGCTTTTCTTCAGTGTTATTCAAAAACTAGCGGCCGCCCGCGACTTCGTCCGCGTGGACTTTAGTTTTAGATTTTTTCTGAAATAAAGGTAGCATAAGTTACTTCTTATTACATCAGCTACCTACCAGCGAAAGTCCCGTCGAAATCGGTCCAGCTGTTTTAGAGATTAGCCGGAACAAACAGACAGACGGACAGATAGACAGACAGAAAAATTTACAAAAAATGTTATTTTGGTATATGTACCGTATATACATTAACATGCATGTTGTAAAAAGGGTTTATTTTAATATTACAAACAGACACTCCAGTTTTATTTATTTGTAGCATGTAGTATTTGTAATATATATGGGGTCCACAAATTCGAGAGACCGGAAAAGTTCCCGTATCCGGTCGTCCGGAGTAGGCCCACAGCTTCAGAAAACCTATAGGGTTACCGCGGTAAAACAGCGCTTAAAAAAAATAGGATTAGATTCTTACCTTGTTCTCTGCTTAGTTAATAAGACATCCGATGATCCGATAGTGCAGGAACTTATGCAAACGATGGTTGATAACGTTCCGGGCATCCATCGCTGAGTTCAGAACTCAGCGCTAGGCCAGTTTTGTGGCATTCCTGTCCACGAGCTATTAGCGCGAAACTTCCCAGTATTAAAGACTACTTCTGTGGCGTTTCGTTACTACGGACACTGTGCCCGTGCTTTATCGGATACTAGGATAACGTAGTACTCAGTTTATCTAGTTTCCATGTATCGGGCACCTTGGGAGAGGATACTGGCTTATGTGGGATTTGACCGCACTTAAACCCCCAGCCTCTGCGCTTGGGGAGGACTTCGGGGTCTCCAGTGGAACGCACCGATATCCTACACGCGCGGCGCCCAGAATGGGCGATGCTTACGGCGGCATGCGGCCACGCACACACCGCCGTCGTTCCCGGGGCCGCTAGCTGGACGGATCGACATTTGAATCATGCGTATCATGCATGTTTTTTTAGTTAATCAAAATCTAATTTGGGTAAGCTAAACGTTTAATAAGATGCTTTATTTAACTCATATTTTAGTCTCCTTGAGATTGGAGGTTAACCCGTAGTACCTGTATAAAAAACAGACAACGGTAGATCGATTTATAGAACGTAAAAATAGTAGAACGGTCGATCAATAGAAATATCTTATGAATGGAGAGATCTACATCTCGTCCTCTGCGGCGCACGCGTCATACAAAGCTTGTCTGACTGTGGATTGACAGAGAATGTGCTTGCCATTGTCAGCTCTACAATGTCATGTTTTCCGCTTATTTTCTTATTATGCTTGGATGAAACTAGGACTTGTTTATACGTAAAAACCCAACTCCGAGCAAATATTACTTGCACAGGTAATTTTGTATTCTCTGACGTCACTGTAGATGGCTACGCTATGCCTTGCCTGATCGTAAGAATCGACTAATACGGCCTTCCATGGTTGCGGACGGCGAGCGAAAGAGCTTGGAAATGCATATTTTTATACTCATACATTATCAATGATAATGAATAGTCAATCGATTTTCATCGGTCACTACTGGATATTGAAGGAGTACCGATATCACAATCTCCATGACAATGTCTTTGAATCTTTAATAAAATATAGATGACGGTTTTGTCACTGTCACTCTATAGTGCTCTATAGCTTTAGATTTGTTTTAGTATGTATATAATAGACCTATCCATAGTGATAGGAGAAATTGTAAGGTAACGTACGTAACGTATTATCGTCAGTTTTCAGTGTCTCAGTACTCGTCATTCATAAAAAAAGTATAGCTGTTGGCCCTTTTTAAATTGAATGACAAGTAGGTAATACTAGTACGCTGACGACATTATGGGCGTTTACCTTATGCATTTTTACCGCCACATCGTAAAAAATACAATTCTGTTCACTATATAAGAATTAGGTAACCAACTTAACTTGAGTTATACTTAAGTCAAGGGGTATAAAAAATAGGCAACCTATCCTCAGACCTTCGGAAGGAACCTTCTGAGGAGTATGATAATTAAAACAGTGACACAAGAATTTTGAACCGACTTTAATAAAAAAGGAGGTGGTTATCAATTCGACTGTATGTTTTATACCGACTCCATAAATAACAATAATTGTATCTTCATTATAATATGGTAAACACAGATCGTACCTACATATTGATGAGTAGAAAATGTAAGTTGACTATTAAATTGTAGAAGAATACGCAATTATTTTTTTACTCTTTAGTGCATATTAATTTGTTCTGGAATAGTTTTCTTTTGAAGTCGGTTTTTGTTTTGTTAAAATTTTTGTTTATGTGCATTAGAGTTATTAACATATTACATAACATTTACACCTATAATTGGTTCAAAATAGTTTTAATTGAATAAAATGATGTAACTGTTTGTTATCCACGCTTGGCAAAGCATACAAAAACCACAGACAGACAATACAAATGGCGGTTAAGTTTCAACGTTTCTATTGGCGCGCTCCACGCCTTTTCGCGTGTGCCTCCCACCAATAATTCCTTTATGTAAGACCACTTTAATAGACAAATCGTTGGCGGTTAATAAGATTTATAGTAATAAGTACAACCTTTGAAATTGTGGTTTAGTTTAGCAGTATTAAATCGGCTCTAAACGGAGGAGTTAGCTTTATAATAGTAAGTACTTGTAAGATTTTATTGTTATCATTTTCCTTTTCATTTTATCGTTAACAGCTTTTATTTAATTGCTGGTTATGGGGTTCCTTTCAGAATTGAGAAAGGTGTATAGGTCATAGTTCGCATGAACTCAGAAATTTTGTAATACTTTCATTGCATGTGTGCCGAGATGCCCATACCCTAAAGATCTGCGCGTGGTGCAGGGAAGCAACGGCATGAAGATCGGGCTCGGTGACGCGCCTTCGGGAGGCCTATATATCCAACAATGGACTTATACAGGATGCAGAGAGATAGAGAGATGTAGATTTTACCACGATGTTTTCTGCTAGAGATGTGTAACTATTCACAAAAATGTAAACAATTTTTTTTATTAGTCAACAAGTTTATAATCCCTTCTAATTAATTCCTTCGAGAAATTATGAGTGTCTCTCAGACATACATGGTAGTGGAAAATATCGTAGGTAATATTTAATTACTTTATATTATATTTACCATCACAGTAGAGCAGCGATAAATATTAATTTAAATATAAATATTAAACACTAGCTGACCCCGCGAACTCCGTATCGCGTTTAAATATTAAATTATAATAATAATGGATAGCATATAAACCTTCTCCGTGAAAAAATACATGTACATACCAATTTTTTACCGACTTCCAAAAGAAGGAGGTACTGTATTCGGCTGTCTGTATTTTTTTTTTTTTATATATGTTCACCGATTACTCCGCCGTTTGTGGACCGATTTACAAAATTCTTTTTTTGTTCGTTAGCTTATACTCCCGAGGTGGTCCCATTGTCACCAAATCAGGATCTGATGATGGGATCCCAGGGAAATCGAGGGGAACTCTCAAATTTTATAGGCACACACATTGATTTTCTTATAGTTTCTGAAGCATAAGAAATATTTACGCATAGAAATCATCATCTCATGTTGCTGAGCTGATGATGGAAGGTACTGCGACAGTGAGGAGTTGAGAGCAAATTCTTTCAATAAATAGTTTTTTATTCGAAATCTTACGTTCCCGAGGTGGTCCAACTGTCACCAAGTCAAAGTCTGATGAGGGGATCCCAGAGAAATCGAAGGGAACATTCAAATTTTATAGTACAACAAATGTTTTTCATATTTTTACAAAAGCAAAACGGACATTTGTGTATAATTATCGTCATATCATGTTGCTGAACTGATGATGGAAGGTACTACGACGGTTAGGAGTTGAGAGCAAATTCTTTCAATAAAGGTTTTTTTGTTCGAAATCTTACATTCCTGAGGTGGTCCAACTGTCAACATGTCAAAATCTGATGATGTGATATTAGGGAAATCGAGGGAAACACTGAAACTTAATAGGCACACACATTCTTTTAGTCATATTTTTAACATAATACAAATATTTATGTCTGGTAATTAAAACCTGCTGTTGCTTAGCTGATGTTTGAAGGTACAACTCCTCAACGGTAAGGAGCCGAGAGCAAATTATTTCTTTAATTTATACGTTCAGGTGGACTGATAATAGTATTCTTTCAGTTAGTTTAAAGTTTAGAAGTTAAGTGAAAATTTTTCCAATTATGCTAATACATACAGAATTATCAAAATTACTAAAAAGAGTGAAATAAATTAAGTTTTTAACAAAAAAATAGAACCGACTTCAAACGGTAAAAAATAAAATTGTTCAGTACCTACTTCTTCTTGCTTATGGTAATGACTCCTAAAACTATTTTTGAAGTCGGGCCCTTAGTGAAATGTCCTGTCTTAGTAAATATAGTGTACCTTTCGTTCTGAATGGGCACCGACTCCAATATAGTTTTAACAGTCATTACCATAAGCAAGAAGAAGTAGGTACTGTCCCACTGTCCCACTGTCTGTACTGTCGATGTCGGTGCCAATTTAGAACGAATAGTACGACATTTGCTAAGGGCCCGACTCCAGGAATAGTTTTAAGAGTCATTACCATAAGCAAGAAGAAGTAGGTACTGAACAATTTTATTTTTTACCGTTTGAAGTCGGTTCTATTTTTTTGTTAAAAACTTAATTTATCATAATAATCGGTCGAATAGTTTCTGAGTTTTGCGATGTCATATATACAAACATTACTTAACACCCCCGCAACCCCCCCTTCCGGGTAGAATTTCGTAAAATCCGTTCTTAGCTGACCTCTACTCGGCGAAAGGAATATTCCTACCAAATTTGAAGTCGGTAGGTCTTATAGTTCCAGAGATATCGTGATGAGTCAATATATGGGTGGAAATACCCCCCCTTCCGGGTGGAATTTCGTAAAATCCGTTCTTAGCTGACCTCTACTCGGCGAAAGGAATATTCCTACCAAATTTGAAGTCGGTAGGTCTTATAGTTCCAGAGATATCGTGATGAGTCAATATATGGGTGGAAATCCAACCCCCCCTTCCGGGTGGAATTTCGTAAAATCCGTTCTTAGCTGACCTCTACTCGGCGAAAGGAATATTCCTACCAAATTTGAAGTCGGTAGGTCTTATAGTTCCAGAGATATCGTGATGAGTCAATATATGGGTGGAAATACCCCCCTTTCCGGGTGGAATTTCGTAAAATCCGTTCTTAGCTGACCTCTACTCGGCGAAAGGAATATTCCTACCAAATTTGAAGTCGGTAGGTCTTATAGTTCCAGAGATATCGTGATGAGTCAATATATGGGTGGAAATACCCCCCCTTCCGGGTGGAATTTCGTAAAATCCGTTCTTAGCTGACCTCTACTCGGCGAAAGGAATATTCCTACCAAATTTGAAGTCGGTAGGTCTTATAGTTCCAGAGATATCGTGATGAGTCAATATATGGGTGGAAATCCAACCCCCCCTTCCGGGTGGAATTTCGTAAAATCCGTTCTTAGCTGACCTCTACTCGGCGAAAGGAATATTCCTACCAAATTTGAAGTCGGTAGGTCTTATAGTTCCAGAGATATCGTGATGAGTCAATATATGGGTGGAAATACCCCCCTTTCCGGGTGGAATTTCGTAAAATCCGTTCTTAGCTGACCTCTACTCGGCGAAAGGAATATTCCTACCAAATTTGAAGTCGGTAGGTCTTATAGTTCCAGAGATATCGTGATGAGTCAATATATGGGTGGAAATCTCTTATATATATATAGATAAATAACGTGTTACACTCAATATATGGGTGGAAATACCCCCCCTTCCGGGTGGAATTTCGTAAAATCCGTTCTTAGCTGACCTCTACTCGGCGAAAGGAATATTCCTACCAAATTTGAAGTCGGTAGGTCTTATAGTTCCAGAGATATCGTGATGAGTCAATATATGGGTGGAAATCTCTTATATATATATAGATTACAAATTTCTTTGTCAGAGAAAAAGAGAAATTTAAACATATGATTTGGTAAAAGTACTGAATTTAATGCTCCTTCACAAATTATTTAACAATTATGATTTATTAGCAGTTAAATCACAAATAACTCTATAGTTGTATAGACGGAGCTGTAGAGGCACTGTGACTAATTCTGGTAGCGTGCTGCCATTCTGTGTCACCTCTCACCTATATTTGCCCAATTAGTTAGCCCCTGCGTGGGCGTGGAGAGAGGGACTCTTTGTTTATTTATAGAATAAGTATTATTGTGGTTATTTCCGTTTGAAGGACTAGGAATGTCGAGGACAAAGTAAATTTGGACACATGAATTTTTTGAGAAGGCAGGACGTGGAAAGTGCTTTAGAGAGACTATCCATACTTACGAGTAGTAATATTATGAAAGTATGAAGATATGTTTTCTGTGTATCCTTCTTACATACCACAACGCTGTTACAGATGGACCTAATTTTTTGACATACATAGGTTACCCGAAGAAAATTTCTCATTCCTATGGGAAAAACTGTGGAGCCTACGCGGGTGGAGCGGCGGGCAGGATGCTAGTTTCGTACAGGTAAAGCTGACCTGCACCCTCATACGAGGAGGTTGGCAGTTACTGGGAGAAAGTTACAGATTTGTTTTTTCTTGGGCGTAAATCCTAACTGTCCATTCCAAATTTCTTCTTTCTAGGATTACGGAGAGTGTTATAAAGGAAATGAAAGTTGCAGATATTTAAGTGTTTTTGTGATGCCCGGCCAGCAAACCAAATTTCTACTTTCCAAGACATAGGGAGGTATCCAATTAATTTTGTCGAATCTTAAGAACGTTTTGGTAGAGTCAGTGCCGTAGCCCCAGTTATCCACATTTTTTTGGAAAAAAAATACAGGATAAAATATTTAAGACTTTTAAATTTACGAAT
The DNA here is from genome assembly GCA_911387765.1 of Pyrgus malvae. NCBI lineage: Eukaryota > Metazoa > Arthropoda > Insecta > Lepidoptera > Hesperiidae > Pyrgus > Pyrgus malvae. The sequence goes on along the minus strand of OU426965.1, from coordinate 22,701,108 downwards.
AATTTCACAATACCTAGCTAAAACTTTTAATTAAGAGGTTTTAACGCGTGTAAGCAAGTGGTACATAACTGAAACACTAGAACATTCAACTACAACGTTAATGCTTGCTGTTTAGGCCAAATAAGCCTAATAAGAATGGCCGTATTAAAATATATTTAAATAATAAGTAAATTCAAAAGTAGGCAATCATTAGGCGCGAAGGTGTACTACGAAATTAACTTATCGCTCCCATGGTTGTACTGCTCTTATCTTACCGAAAAATTAAGTGCAAATCTGTGATTTAGAGATATTGGCTAGTCAATAAGTAGGCTATAAACATTAAAGAAGAAGTGTTCGGTAAGTCCCTCCAGCAACTTTTCCTGTGTCTACCTATCCTAGTTCTAGAAAACCCTAAAACACCTTCGAACCAGCGTCAGCACTTGCGTTAAATTATGTAATTACCCGTATTAAATATTAAATTAAGATGTTATCGTAATTTGCACTTACTTGCTTATTTTCAGTACCATCGTCAATTATAAACTAAGAAAGCCTAATCTATTCAATTTTGAACATTATCAGTACGTGATAAAGTTACTTTTTATTTAATTTCGGCTAAATTAGTAAGCAAAGAAAAGATTTACATGACGCTCGGACACTGAACGTTGTTTAGTAATAACTAATAAGTAATAAACGTTAATTACGAGTACATCGCGATTATTACTGCACGTTAATAAAGCTACCGACAAAACGGACTTTTATTTCATTTTAATGCCTTATTAAGTGATATAATTTTAATGACGATAACATAATATAAACTCAGAATATTACCTATAGTTATTATTAGAAAGGAATGCGAAAATTACCACCTATTCATAGGATAATATTTGCATATCGAAAAAGTTATAAAATTAATTTGTGTGAAATATTTGTATCCGGATAGCTAAGGAGACGTAAGAAGATAAAAGATAGCATTTAAAAAAGAAAAGGCACACGTCGGGATTGAACTAAGGCCCTTGAAATATCTTAGTCCGTGTTTCAACATCAACTCTAAAGTTTTATGGCGAGCCACAGGCAGTGGCCGATCCAAACGGGGAGGTCATGGGAGTCATGACCACCCCTGGGCGAGTCGAGTTCTTTTAGATTAGGTCATTAACATGGTTTTGTTGGTATGCAAAAACAAAAGGATATCATTATGCTATGCTGATTGATTATCATTACAATTTTAGTAAAACTTATAACCAAAATCGTAAAAATTGGGAAGCTTACCTGACATGCCATTAAAAAAATCTTAATATAACAAATGTGGAAGTGTGTTTGTTTGTCCTTCTTTCACGTCACAACGTTGCTACGGATTGATCTGATTTTTGTATGGAGACAGGTTTGGGGTTCGAGAAAGACATGAGCAAGTTTTTACCTGGGAATCTCGTGCCTATGGGAAAAACGTGTAGCCCAGGCGACCGGAGTCACGGGTGTTAATGTAACAACTGACATTAAAAAGAGTGCTGTTGAGAGTTTTCTTCTCCAGCTTTTCTTACAGCTAAACTCATCGTCCATAAGAGTACCTTTTTTTTGGTATCGGGGGGGTACCCGGCACCTTGGAAGAGGGTACCGGGTTATGTGGGATTTAACCTCACTGAAACCCCCTCGGTGGCTGCCTCTGCGCTTGGGGAGGACTCCGGGATCTCCAGCGGAACGCACCGGTGTCCTCCACGCGCGACGCCCCAGAACGGGCCCATCTTCGGGAGAGCAGATTTGCTCTCCTGCACCTTCCGATGCTTTCGGCGACATGCGGCCCTTCCCGGGGCTGTTGGTTGGACGGATCGAGCTCCCGCTCACACCGTCCACAACCCCGGAAGCCCCCTTTTAGTCACCTCTTACGATCAGGTAGGGGATACCGTAGCTCTATTCTTAATCCCGAAGCTACAGGGACCCCATATGATAAGAGTACCTAGAATACTCGTAGATAGATAAGAGTTCATTACCAAAATATCTGTATTTCAAAAATGAATTAATATTTTGATTTTGTTTTTCAATTGTCTTAATCAATGCTCCTGGTTCTTGGTCTCGTCTAGACCATGATAGCTTAATTGTAAGAATATTCTACAAAATCGTTTACTTCCAGGAAGCTGTAAGCACATTGGTCTATTTCTATTTTCCTTTGCACATCATATCATCCTAATAGAATATGCAGGTTTCGTGATAAATTCACTTGGCAATATAATTACGGCAGTGTTATTAGATAAATTATCGTCCGTCCGACCGTCGCGCCCGCGACTGATGTCTTTCCTAGGCAATGTGAATATTTTTCGCGTAAAATTTATAGGTATGTATTTATTTTATAATTACAGTATTTACGATAAGTGACGGCAACTATATAATAATACGCATCAATCTGTAAGGATGTGGTCTTATTGCAAACGTGATTCGAATATGTGCTTAGACTAAAGTTAAAAACATATTTGGCGTTTGTTAAGAGTACTGTGATTGTTTTTTTTCTTTCCTTTTGTCCTCAAGTCCATCTCTATATTCCTTCAGAAATATATTTTTTGAACCTCTATAATGAAACAATAAACTCTTCATCTAGAAAAAGCAGTCTTTTAATGACACGCGCTGTCGCGGTGCCTTTGATAATTAGAGGTACGCTAATTAATTTGTATTTACAATGTACAAGCTTCCTCATATAGCGCTAATAATTTAAGATAAAAACAGGAATTTGACTATTTTAATTATATATTTAGTCAACTCTGTTCTTGCCTATGCGCCAAGTGAGCGAGAGCAATTTTGCTACATTCAGTACTGATATTATGTACCTATATCAACTTAAGCCGATATCGAAGGTTGTGCGAAAGAATGTATAAATGGGACGCAAAAGGTGCTGTTCTAATCCAGTACGTTAATTACAAGAAGGAGAAACAAGTACCTTCATCAACTGATCGCTCAAGTTAGATACAGATGATAGCGGATTATCTGTTAGCTAGCGTATTATGACATATATTTCTCACTGCAAAATGTCTAATGCTATGAATTTGGTCACAAAGGAATTATAATACGATATTGTTGACATTTGTCATGAAATTTCAAACAGCTGAATAACTGTAATTTAACTGGTACCTTGCGAACACGGAGTTGCAAACGCGCGCACCCATGCTTGCGAACTTAAGAAAGGCCTGTTAAATCTTACACGTCGCGTCAGGCTCGTGTGAAAGAGCCATTAATTGCCCATAGTGTGGCCTCGGGAATGTATCCTTAAGTGAAGGCAGCCATATTATTTTAGCCATAGTATTTCTTTCAAGACACCGACTAAGTTGTGGATATGTTGCTATAAACTTCTGCGACTTACAATTTTGACTTGTCGATCCGTTTGGATTGAGAATTGCATTTTCTGAGGATTTGATTTCCAAGTTGCATTGAGAAACGAAGGATGACTGCATGCGCTATTATCTTATCTATTATATGCAATGGTTGTCACACTTACCATCGGTCAAGGGTTTTGTATTTGATGCCGATGAGGCAAAAGATGAATGACGGGTTTAAATTTTCGCTCTTGGTTTATGTCACATAAACCAAGAGCGAAAATTTAAACTTTATTTTAACACACATAAATTATGTGTTAATCTTCTTGTGTTCGACACTATAAATCGTGGTGTCAAACTATTTATTAAATGTGACACGTAACTTTTAAATTTTACGTGACTTGGAGAAACACAAGAAATAGAAACTACACTAGGTAATGATTTTCAACAAATTAACTATTCGGAAATAGAACAAAAGCCCAAAGTGTTGAAATCTACGTTCCAATATTGTTTTGTTTTCCGGTTCATACATTTTTTCGGATAAGTTTCGTGGTTTGAAAACACCGCCCCAATCTCAAGCTGAGAAAGGGCTCGTCAAACACATCCCACCAAAACATTCTGTAAAAAACTAGCCAAGTCTCGATGGAGCTGCTTGTTTATCTCTAAAAAGTAATGAAATCTAGAGAAAGTCGTGCCAAGTCTAAGGTTCCTTACTGCGATTTCTTTATTATTATAGTTAACGTTGTGTGACTTGGCCGTTTAACATTCTTTTTGTTTACACGTAATGTTATATCTGTTTTAACTACCTATGTTCATGTACGTACCATGTATGTACCATGTTAAGCGAGATAATAGCCCATACTGGTATTGGTAATTGGACGCTAGTGTCTCATTTTAGGCTGTTGTTGATTGTGCAACACATGCATTCAGCATTGAGAATGCTGACTTCTGCTCACTTCTTTTTGGAGCGTCAAATCGACCACCGATCTAACATAAAATAACACTTGTGTATCCTTCAACGGCCAAGTCACACAACATTAACTATAATAATAAAGAAATCGCAGTAAGGAACCTTAGACTTGGCACGACTTTCTCTAGATTTCATTACTTTTTAGAGATAAACAAGCAGCTCCATCGAGACTTGGCTAGTTTTTTACAGAATGTTTTGGTGGGATTTCACTTCTTTTTGTAGAAACGTGGGCATATTGATTTATTTTATTAGATTTTCTTATTTGACACAGTTTTTTTCTTTTTATTCGAAGTACTGCCTAAATGTAAATTAAACCTAGAAAACTAAGAGTACTAAATAAGTAACAATTAAATAAAGCATTCAATTAAAACTTCTTTCAAATCTAATAATTAAGTAATAATCAGTAATACGTCACTAATCAGAATATTCCTAACATAGATACCTATTCAAATCTTAGAATTGTTATAATAACAACCTGCTAATTAAGGGCATGCATAAAAAAGGAGTAGGTATTGTAATTGAATATGTTTCATTTTGTAGAAACGACTGGAGAATAGTTTTTACATAATCTGAATTTTCTTTATATTTACTAAATTTTTATGCAACAGAAATCACGATGCCATAAAATTTTCTCGATAGAATTATTTTTCAAAATTAGGACAATATTTTCAATTTTTATCATTTTATGTCAATACGAGTTTGAATGTAAGTATTTATCATTATTTTTTAACAACAAGCTAATATTATTATAAAGCTTTCTATGCAAACAGTTTTCTATGTTTTGTTTTAGTTATTTAACGAAAAATTTTTTTGATTTGGCGCTTACGACATTCAAAATAAGATGATGCTTTCTTTTCCTCGCGAGAGCTGAAGTAACGCATGCCATCACTCTCTTCTCTTCGCCACTTCCATCCCATCCCACCATGATACCACCCATAGATAATACACTTATATACAGAAAATACCACCCGTGACCACTGTCAACGATTGACGCGTACTTTTTATGCCCGTATCACCCGCGAAATACGAAAATTTCAAATTTTATTTCATTTTGTTTAGTTTTTGAAAATATATTTTGTTTCTTAGTAAGTAAGTATTAGGTATAAGTAATTATTTTTAGTAAGAATTAGGTAATTTTAAAGTTTAGAAAATAGGAAATAAAAGTAAAAATAAATTATCAAAACGGAAATATTTACAATTCAAACGACAGCAAATAGCTTATATGAACGAAGAAAAAAGGTAAGTAGAAAGAAACAATACCCGATATATCGATAATCTATTTACAATAATTTTTTTCGTAATATATTTTATTTTAGGCTAGCTATCTATTTATGAGCAAAGAATATTTAGGTTACTCGGTAGTCACACCTGGTCCTTATTTCACGATGTGGAAAGTAGCGTCTGTAGTTAAGTTTTTGAAGTCTTGTTTCACTCACGTTTGCAATACGACTCAGGTTCGATCCCCAGCGTAGCATATGTTTTTTATATTATATAAATTTGTTTTTTTTTACTATTTTAAAATTACAAATAATTTTTACAATAAAAAAGCTTATAAAAAGACAGACTGAAAAAATAAATATTTGAAATTCTTACGGCCGAAAGAAGTCTACATGAACAAAAGAAAAGTACGTAAGTAACCTAGGTACAAAGCTATGATTCATTATATACTTTAGGTGTTTATTTTTTTTACACCGTAATCAATTTTGTTTCATAAATAAAAACCTACAATTACACTGCCCCTATCTATATCGACTGAGTCGATAGACTGACAACGAGAAATCCTTACTGTGTGTGGTAATGTGTAGCCATACTGATCCTTTATTTCACTCTTAGTGAAGTAGTGAGCGTAGCTCGTAATAAAATCTCGTGCATTTTGTAGGAGTGTTCTGGGTTCGATTCCCACTTGTACAGTTTTTGTAAAATTAGTCCTCAACCACAAATATTTTTTTTACAGTGAAAACGTTTTTCCGTTTCTAATTCATTAAAAAAGTGAACAAAATTGTGAATTTATTTTAAGTATCGATTTTTTTACTTTATTTATAATTTTACATATGAGCTGCGGCCCACTGTATACAATCGTAGAACAGTCGAAGCTGTACATTCGTATTTTTTGCAATGTTTAAGTACTGTACGTTGCTGATACTTATATTATACGTATTTGTTCAAAATTTTGTTACTAAATGACATTGTTGCAAGACAGTTATTTGAGCTTCTTCGTTGTATAAGAGCTTCTTCGTTGTTCCGCTAGGTGACGCTGGCTCGTAATTTAGAAATCAACTTATTTTTACTTAAAGTCACCGATAGATGGCGAATCCCCGCAAGGGGAACATCACCCCGCCGCAGGGTAGAGGCGTGGCTTGTGATTAGGTATTTCGCATTGATGCATGCCCTAAACCTTAGCAAACCTCACGAAATAATAAGCGAAATCAACAAAATGCAAATAATCCCTCCTAATCCATAGCAAACGTTTTCAAGCGCAGTAGAAGAATGTCGTAAACGAGTCGACTGTAACGCGGCCGCAAGCGCGTTTTAAAATACAGTCAGCGCCATCTAGCGACCTCACTATCACCGCCACTCTTAGTCCAATGCATTATATTTTGACCAAATGAGCGAAATTAATATTTTAGTGTAATTTGTTTATTTAATTTACCTATGTAATGTTCGAGTAGAATAAAGTTAATCGTTCGACTGTTTCTTCTTGTATACTTGTAAGTATAAGTATAAAAGCCAATCTTGTCTTATCCAGAGTTTTCCTTTAATTTTATTTATATGCGTATTAAAAGCAGAAGGGGAGGCATTTGCTCAGCATTGGAACGTAATAGGCTAGATTAAATTAGAATCTTAATAAAAAAAACTCAAAGGAAATAATACTGAACCTACTCAATCTATACAAACTATAAACATAACGTTAACTCTTTATCTTTATTATTAGACAGGTGTTAATATAATTAATATTTACATAATAAAATCAATGAACTTTCTACCAAAGGAATTACCTACTGTCCTGCCTCCTGGAGGACTCGAGGAGAGGGGGTTGAGGTTCGAAAAAACTTCGGGTCACTTATTCTCGGAGTCGAAGTAAGGATGTGACTTCAAGCCCGATTTATTTGCGATTGCTTTAAAAAAATTCATACATTGGGTCTTATATACAATTTACCCAGAACAGCGTGATTCAGAGTGTACATTACTAACGCCATCTAGCCCGATATTGCAGAACTATTACAACTTACAATTTTAATTGCGCTCCGCTAAAGCACGGTCGGCTAAATTAATGATATTTTTAAACGTAACGAAGTAATATCTAACTAAATAAACGAAATGTAGAATACTAGAAAAGTACTTATAAATACGAACGCGATTCGAAGTACTGAATAACTGTAAATGAAACCTGGAAAACTAAGAGTACCTACTAAAATTAAATAATCCTAGTTATCCTAGTTTTTATAGTTTTCCCTTTATGTGGCCATTAAACCCTAACTCTGTACCAAATTTCAGCTCTCTGGGTTTATGGGAAGTACTAGTTCTATTTTGATTTTATGAGTGAGGTGAGTCTCGTAAAAGCGACGTAAATGCGAAACTTTGCTTTCGCTTAACTTCGGAACTAAATGACCTACAGACTTGAAATTTTGGATTTTAAGTATGTGATTATAGCTTACTGGATGATGAAAATTTAAGCGCTCTGGTCTTATCCAGAGGTTCTCAAATAGGGGCCTGAAAATGCGGCGAAATGGTTCCAGTAAAGGATGGACTAAGAGTACTAAATAATCCTAGTTATCCTAGTTTTTATAGTTTTCCCTTTATGTAGCCATTAAACTCTAACTCTGTACCAAATTTCAGCTCTCTAAGTTTATGGGAAGTACTAGTTCTATTTTGATTTTATGAGTGAGGTGAGTGTCGTAAATGCGACGAAAAATGCGAAACTTTGCTTTCCCTTAACTTCGGTACTAAATGACCTACAGACTTGAAATTTTGGATTTTAAGTATGTGTTTATAGCTTACTGGATGATGAAAATTTCAGCTCTCTGGTCTTATCCAGAGGTTCTCTAATAGGGGCCTGAAAATGTGGCGAAATGGTTCCAGTAAAGGATGGACCAAGAGTACTAAATAATCCTAGTTATCCTAGTTTTTATAGTTTTCCCTTTATGTGGCCATTAAACCCTAACTCTGTACCAAATTTCAGCTCTCTGAGTTTATGGGAAGTACTAGTTCTATTTTGATGATCCATGAGTGAGTGAGTGTATGAAAATTTCAGCTCTCTGGTCTTATCCAGAGGTTCTCTAATAGGGGCCTGAAAATGTGGCGAAATGGTTCCAGTAAAGGATGGACCAAGAGTACTAAATAATCCTAGTTATCCTAGTTTTTATAGTTTTCCCTTTATGTGGCCACTAAACCCTAACTCTGTACCAAATTTCAGCTCTCTGAGTTTATGGGAAGTACTAGTTCTATTTTGATGATCCATGAGTGAGTGAGTGTCGTAAATGCGAAACTTTGCTTTCGCTTAGCTTCGGAACTAAATAACCTACAGACTTGAAATTTTGTATTTTAAGTATGTGATTATAGCTTACTGGATGATGAAAATTTCAGCGCTCTGGTCTTATCCAGAGGTTCTCAAATAGGGGCCTGAAAATGCGGCGAAATGGTTCCAGTAAAGGATGGTACGGCAGTGTTTGCTTTGCGCTCGACTTGGCGGGGCACTGACGTGCCATCCAGATTACACATGACGAGACGGCGCACACCGCGTGTTTGCGTTGTATCTTGTTACGTTGCGTCAGATGGTCCGCCGTCACCGCCGGCGAGAAGCGATATACAGCAAGATAAAGCATTTTTCTTAAAATATTATTACACGAAAACCAAAATAGACTAAATTAAAAAATATGCAAGATACGTACGTATAACGTTACAAAATTGAAAATTAGACAGAGAGAGAGAGAGAGAGAGAACAATACCGGATCGTGATCTTGCCTTTTATCATAGTATCTTCTTCTTGATTGAAATTCTTCTTGATTTGAATTTATGCGACTTTTGGTGTATGTTTACGTTGTATAGTATGTAAAGCGATATATCATGTTAAAAGGTCTCGGTTGGTCGGTGGTTGACGATAAATGTTTTATTAATATCGCAAGAAGTATCTGACGGTCAAATATAAACAAATCGGAGATATCTTTGATTTTGAAGTATTGTAGATTATTGCTATCGACATTTAAAGTCCGGACAATGCATTTCTCTAGGAAAAGAACGGACCATGTTCTGCTGATTAATTTTGAAGTATGGTAGTGGACTACTCGACCTTGAAAGTCTGTGCAATGCAATTTCCTAGGGCAAGAATGGATCATGTTCTATTGCCTACTTTTAAGGCTTGTTAGAGTTGCAGTCTTAAATGTTATTGATTCGCAAGAGTCCATAAACATTAATAGCTTCCAAAAACACCATAATATTTGTACAAAAAATAAAGAGCTCTTTATTTTCTGTACAATATAATGGTGTTTCTGGAAGCTTCCAGTCAGATGATTTTGATAAAGATATAATATCGCCAATCAGGCTGTGGTCGAGCATATCCGTTATATCTAGCTTAAAAAAGGAGGAAAACTATGTATATGATTGAATTAACACCCGTAATTTAATATTTCAATACAGTTAAGCTGTATCTGTCATAATTATGTAAATTTTCATATTTATGGAAATGAGTTGGAAACATAATATCCGTGAGTTACCGTGAGTCGCTGGCGCCCGTTTCTAATCTGAATGCCAACGACTTTAAACTACGTATTAATTAATTGTTTCCGACGTTTTGAAGACCATAGCTTTTAGGGTAAGCTCAGTGGGCGATCTCAGATTATTCGTAGGTTAGTAGATAACTTTAGGCTTGATTTAAATCTATTCTTAAAACAATACTTGAATTATGTAGATCAGGAATTAATATTGTGCACAGGACTCATATTGTGTTATAATGAACTATCCCGTCCGGCTTCGCACGGATGATTTGAGTTTATATATGTAGTTAGATATAATATACTATTATATTCTATGACCCTTCTATGATCCCGTGTGGAACCATGCCAGGCGGTCGATCGGAGGGTCCCGGGTTCGCTTCCCGGCGAAGCAGAAATTTGAATGATGAGTTTAAAATTTCTGTTCTTGATCTGGGAATTGGAAAATAATTGGGATTGGGAAAGGATTCCCAAACTACACTCTATCTGTGTACCAAATATCATTAAAATTGGTTCAGTAGTTTAGGCGTGAAAACGTAACATACATACATGACAGATGATATTAGTATGAAAGAAAGAAAGAAAGAAAAAATATTTATTTCATATTAGGAATACAAAATATTCGCTTAATGAATGTCATTTTTTCCCGGTCATCGCCTTTAAGTGCCCGTTTGGGCTAGATGTTGAGCTGAGAGAAAAAAGGCGGCGGAAAAAAACTCCCAGCACTCTTTTTAAAAAAAAACAGTACATATATAATTGAGATAACAGTATGGCTATGGGTCCATAATGGGCACACGTGACAGCTGATCGTATGATGGATATCAGAAGTAGATTCTTTCGTGTTATATTATAATAAGGTCTCCTTTTTTGAAGTTATTCGCCTGAAGTTCTCTGTAGGCAATCTACCGCACTTTCAACGGGTGGTTTTTTGTAGTATATTTCGGTGAAGCACAGACGGTCCGTCATAATGTCCTCAGTTTACGTAATTGCTGCCTGAGAAAAGTTTTTACAACTTAAACCGAAACTTGTCGTTTTGCGCCTTCATTATGATGTAATTAAATCGATTACACAGAGTTCTGTAATGCTACATTTGTTAAACAAAACACAGCGTAGTATACTGTATACATGAGTGAGAATTTACTTACTATTTCCCAAGGAAGAACCACTGCTGTACCCATGAAGCGTAATTCCATTCATCTAAAGAACCGGGAACACGTGTTCCAAGTGATACTGTAAAAGCTTTGGTATCCGGTTAGAGACAGGTTACCCGGCCAGAGTCGACCTTTGAGCCTCACATGAATTACTCTACTCAACTGTTGCTCGCTTAGTCCATTCACTTCTTCTTGACGTGGAGGATTAAATATTAAATGCCTTTCATTTTGTTTACTACTAAAAAGTTGAGGTGAAGCTACCTCAAAACCTGTGAAACTGTAAAATAAAATCAAGATCGCAACATGACCATAAAAAACAGCGGCCAAGTGCAAGTCAGACTCGCACCGAGGTTTCCGTAAAATATTTCAATATATGATGCAACTAAAAATTTACGGTTTTAGAAATTTTCCTAGCTGTGCTATCAAAATTTCAAGATTCTGAGTTCACGGGAGGTTTTGATTCCCTTGCGAGTGTCGAAAATTTGCCTAAATTTGCGGCATAAACAGCTGTATCCTTTGATTGCGCTGGCTTAGAATTTTGGTTTTTTCACAGCTCCAAGGGACAGTAGACTTGAGTATTTGATATAATTTCCAGCTTAATACCTCCTCGCGTTCTTGAGAAAAAGGGTTTTGACAGACAGATAGACGGACAATAAAGTGATCCTATAAGGATTCCATTTTTTCCTTTCGAGGTACAGAGCCCTAAAAAACTAAATGTTCTCACCAAATAACCAAGAAATCTCCAAGTGTAAAATGTGTGTAAGTTAAGGAACTGTTATAGGTTACCTACTTAATCGCTAACAAAGTCCTGTGGATATCTCTTTCCTCCGTCCGTTATCACAAAATTATCTCAACAAATAGATTGCTTCCTCCACTATCAAATATTGCAAAGTCAATCATCAAAAGCTTTTTTTATTACTACAAACCTTTAGTAGTAGTTCACATTATTTAGAAATTAAAAAAAATGACCGCTATAGCTCAGGACATCCATGATCCATTGATTTTTCTGCAGACTAATCGAGTTATAACTGAAAGTGTCCGAGATTGCAGTGGTTACCGGCCATTACTGTAATTGCACACACTAGTACTCTCAGTGGTCACAATGGTAGTTGTGGTGCAATTAGTGTGTTTGTCATTCGAAGCCGACTGTCCTGCTCAGTTTAAGGGCGTGGTAGTTGTAGAACTTGATGGATTGCTAGAAAAATTGCAGCCGTACGAGCTGATGGATGAGAATAGACCTGTAATATTGTTACTCGATTTTTGTATTTAAATTTTACGTTTACCTCATTCGGTACCTACCTTATATTTGTCGTGAGTGATGCTGATGAGACTTGCGGCTTATATTTAAAAAAAGTCAAATTATTGTAATATTTGTATGTATTAGAAAGGCATTTAGGTAGAACATTTCAAACTAAATTTCATGTACTTGCAAGTGCAAGCAACAATAGACGTATGTATGGCTCTCTTTGTATTGTGTGTAAGAGATGTGGTTAATATTTTTACTTATTCTTTCTGGTTTCCGTTGATGGTCACTTCAAGCAAGTATGCGGTACAGCACATTCCCACCGAAGTACAAACCTGGTCTTGGTCTGGACTGCCAATGCCTTTTATAGGACAGAAGCCTACATTTTTATGCTACTGTATGACTAAGTGTGCTGGGACTCGTATATTTTGTACCATCATTATGTTAACCTTCACTAATAAATAAATATAAAATCGCTAAGGTTGGAAATCGTGGAGAAGTGATAGATTTATCAAACTGAAGCGCACAAATTGAAAATATTTGGGTTCATGCGCAGATGTCCAACGTAATAGAATCTCCCTATAAAAGCTTATAAAGTACAATCTGCAATTACTTACTAAATAAAACAAATGGGTATTTTACGGGATTGCGAATTTTTTTTGATAAAAAACGGCAAATTGTTTGTAAAGTAGGTTTACGATCGAGATGTTTACGTGATAACGTCCGCACGAGAAAATCTCCATTCGTTTGTATGCCGTTAGAGTGAGAGAGACGGAAGATCGGTCCACTCACTCGAACGCTATGCCAGCCTCCGCTCGTGAGGATTCCGCGTGACAAGTTTCACGGAATGACTGGCAGCGCTCGAGATGAGACGGGAGATCGGTCCGTCTCTCTCTCGTTATACCTGCGATCGCGCTCGTGAGGTTTTGGTGTGACACAAGTTTCTGAACATGTCACCCGACTAAAACGATTTTAAAGACGTTATCACGTCAAAAAAACTCTCATATTTTTTTTGCGATACTAATACCGATAAAAAGGAAAAAAACTTGTAAACCTATAATTATTCTAGCAAGTACTACTACTTGCTACTCCTACTATCTAAAGCACAAACTCTTGCAACCTTAGGGTTGAATATTTTTTCTTGCCATAGATTCCTTCGTGCATTGTAAAGCCAAATAATAAAAGATAGAGTTTGCTGTTCCCAGCGCTAGCACTAATGAATTTATGTTGAAAATGATAATTTCCTACTACATGCAATCGAACAGTATTTTAATAAGATTATCACGTCTGGTTGGACCAGTTGGGCCCGCGGCGTGTTCCGCCATGTTCTCTACGTCAAAGCTAAATGATATATCGGTTGTCGCACTGATGCCCGTTTAAGCTCCTTATTTGAGCGAAGCTTTTTATAAAAACAATGTTTGCGTGTTTGACAAATCGTTTTATCGATCAAAAGATTGATAAGGAATTCAGGAAAAGTGATTAATTACTTGTAATTTGTCAAGGTTTTAATATACGAGCGGATTTCTTATAAGATCTATTTTGAAGAGTTTTTCTCATCAACATGTAATAGGTAGCTGTTAGTCTAGACCACACTTGGTCAGTAGATTTGGTTTAAATCCTTCTCATTTTGCTAGGAGACCTGTGGGTAATGGTCTATTAAACTAGGGTAATAAGTTATTTTCCGGAATCATTTTTAGGAATAAAATTTACTTGGACGGAATGTATGTGGTCGTGGGTGCCATGGACACATACAAAGACAGAAACACAAACACCGAACAGAACAGAAATTTTAAACGCATCATTCAAATTTCTGCTTCGCCGGCAATCGAACCCCTCAGATCGGCAGTCCGGCATGGTAACCATTGCGCTATGCGGGTCATCTATTTTAATTGCCATTTATAAATAAAATTAATGACAATATTAATGCCAACTAAATTATAAAGTTAGGTAAAAACTACTTTGCAACAATCCGCAATCAAAACGTAACTATGACAAATTGTAATTATGGAAATTAAATCTAGGATAGTGGTATTATTAGAAACGACGACAAAAAGAGTAATAAAATAATGTTATACATTTCTTCATATTCGGACCATATTTTTCGCAAATATGTTTTTTTGGTCAAATCAAGCCAAGTCCAGAAGTCTCAGTATTCTATTTGCTATTTGCCTCTTCGATATTTTATTATTCACCGCATCCCTAAATAAATTTCAAGTAGTATCCAAAGTTTGCTGCGCATAAATTCTGTAATCCGAGATCTCCAACACTTCTCTTATGGAATAAATAACGAGCCCATACGGGAATGTTACTGCTCCACCCATCTTCAGTGCTCACTGCAGAAATGAATACTCCTGGCAATCAGTGGGGTCCAATTACATCGCTTACCGCTATTTGTAACCTCAGAACTTCATCTGCATCTCTGATTGATGAAGTCTCACACGTCACGGTCAAGGATGATCGCGGAGATGCGTTGGCACTTCAGAATATACTCAACGTCTTCATTTATTTATACGTCACGCTTTAATGCGTGCTACTTATTTATTACGTTTACGTAAGTTTTCCTCTTGAGCTTCACATGGATATGAACGATGGACTCATCATGCTAAAATAATGCTTACTCTTTTTTTGCGTTAGCACCACCGTTTCTTTCACCAGGTCCTAAGAAATTAGGTACTTGAAGTTAGGCGGGCGGATTCAGAGAAGTAAGTGCTTACTTACTGACTCCTCTGGCATAGTGCCTATCGTGATATAAACGAGAATGGACCACTTTTTCAGTCCTATTCAGCCTATCGCCAAGGTTTGGTCTTTGCTTGTAATGTTTTGCAATGTCCCCGTCGTTCTAGTGATAAATTAAAGTTTTGCTTGGTTCAAGATTTAACACAATCTAGTGTATATTTCCCTATTAGTACGATCTTTAATAATATTTCATAGCAACTTTCGAATGTTGGTATGTTTTTAAATATATAGCTAGAAAAGAATCACTCGAGTTCGAGTTTGATATCAACTGTAGAATGATAACTTTTGGTTGAATCTTGACATTCTAGACTCTACGTATTGAAATCACGGATTTAAGTTTTATTTTCCTATTTAACGAGAGATAAAATCTCGTCAGAGCATCGGAAACGTTCAGAGCATTGGAAACATCGGAACATTTAACGAGTTGAAAACACGAAATTCGCTAACGGAAACCGTAAACAGGTATCAGGGCGGCGGGAATAGTTTGCGACTCGGAAGCTCGCTATCAGGGGCTAGTGAGATCGAGCTTTAGGCAAAGCTACGCGGGCGCAGGCGCGGGGCAGTGCGCGCGCGACTCCCGCGACGATCCGACGTCCGAGCCGCGTCGAAGATTGCCGAAAACCTCCGAAACCTGTGTACAGTGTCCCGTGTGTGCGAGTGCCATGTGAAGTGATTTGCCAACTTGGTGCAGTGCATGGAGCCTAGTGCGTTGACCGGGTGCAGGTTCGACGCCCGGCTGTGCATTCGTGTCGGATAAACGGTAATTATCGATTGTGAATTGTAGCAAGTGCGTTGCGAAAATCGCGGTTTACAAAGGAACGGGTACGCGAACTGGTTCAGCTATCGACTGTACGATGGTTCCAACTTCCATTGAGGTAGATTGCTTCCGTTTACATCCTTATGGCTCGCAAAGCTTTCGAAGTACAGATAAACGAAGCAATAAATCGACTTTACAATGCTTTAAGAGCTATTCTATCCTCGAGATACCTATTTCGGATCGGAGTCTTATTGGAATCTGTCTTAAACTCTTTCGATGTTTGTAAGACGTCTGTTTCGACATTATGTAGCTCTGTCTATACACTAATACTACTCGTACTACGTGCTACAGTGAGGTTGTCCTCACCCTAGACAGACTAGACGTATAATGAACTTTGACATTTAAGTTTATCCTTGTATCCGTAAAATTCTCTTGAAAAGTTTTTTTGAAATCCTCAATACATCATGCTACAAACTGATCACTTTCTTATCCAAAACTTGTAAGGTTCGTGAGAGCAGAAAATTTTCGTATGGTAACATGACATTCAAAATCTCCACACGCGATCGGTGTTCCCAGCCAGAAAGGTCGAGATGCAATAATTGGACGAAAATCCACCATGAAATTGCTTTAAATACTTAGGCTAAAGCCTCTAAAGGTTTGCCGATAAAATACTACGTTAGTGATTCTATGTTAATAACGCAGACAAAATAGAAGAAAAATGTAGCAGCAAGATATGAGCGCCGCGCCGGCGCGCCGCCGCCGCCGCAGATTTCGCCACGCCGCCGCCGCCGCGAAAAGGTAACGGCGCGCCGAGTGAGCGAGAGAGATAATTGAATCGGTCACTAGTCAAATAGTATGAACGTGATCGTTGTTGCCGTAGGCCGCTTTAAGCAGTTCTTCTTCTTCTTTTCAGCCTTTAGTAGTCCACTGCTGGAAGTAGGCCTCCCCTAACGTTCGCCATTCCTCCTGGTCCTGCGCCTACTGAATCCAGCGGTTTCCCGCTGTCTTCTTTAGGTCATTAGTCCACCTGGTTGGAGGGCGGCCTGTACTCCTTTTGCCGAGACGTGGTCGCCATTCGAGAACCTTTCTTCCCCATCGGTTGTCGGTTCTTCTAACTATATAGCCTGCCCATTGCCACTTCAGCTTGCAAATTTTGAGAGCTATGTCTGTAACTTTCGTGCGTCTACGGATTTCATCGTTACGAATTTTACCGCGTAGAGAAATTGGTATTTCTCTACGCGAGAAATACCGTACCGAACCGTACCGACGTAGAGAAATACCAAGCATAGCCCTCTCCATCGAGCGCTGTGCGACCTTGAGCCTATGGAAAAGGCCAACTGTAAAAGACCACGTCTTAGCGTAGGTCATCACTGGCAACACACACTGCTCGAAAAATTTCAACTTCAGGCACTGAGGTATTCTGGACGAGAAGACACCGAGTTGGATTCTACGAGTTATCTCTCTCTCGAAGCTGGACTTATCCATACGGATCGCAGGTATATGTACTCGTCGACAACTTCGAGAGTAGTGCCATCAACAACAACCGGTATAGGTGTGACATGGACGTTGAACATGATCTGCGTCTTGTCCATGTTCATCTCAAGATCCACCCTTTGTGAGGCGCTATGGAGGTCACATAATATAGTGCTGAACTCTTCCAGGTTCTCCGCCAAGATTACTATATCATCGGCAAATCGAAGTTGTGTGAGGTGTTCGCCATTGATGTCAATACCGAGCTCGTTCCACTCTATCAGCTTGAACACGTCTTCCAGTGCAGTGGTAAACAGCTTCGGGGATATGAACCTTGTGCCTTGTACTCCGCGCTGCAGTGGAATAGGTCCAGTGCTTCCGTCGTGGACTCTGACTGTCATAGTTGCGGCTTTGTACAAACACTTCAACACCTCGATGTACCGATAGTCAATCTGGCATCGCTGGAGAGACTCTAGCACCGCCCAGATCTCAATAGAATTGAAGGCTTTCTCATAGTCCACATACACAATACATAGCTGCAGATTATACGAGAGGAGCACCAAAATACCAGCTACACCACTACACTCATTTGACTCCGTTCAAAAGCGCGCAGTCCGAATCATCAACGACCCAAGCTTGACTGACAGTCTAGAACCGCTAAGCTTGCGAAGAGGCTCGCTCTGCGCATTCTATCGACTTTACTATGGTGAGGGCTCCAAGGAACTTTTTAAAATGATGCCTACGTCACCATTTCATGAATATACCACCAGACGAAGGTTAAAGTTTCACCGACACCATTGGACTCGTGGCGGTCCTCCACAGTCCGCTTTGCACGCTCTTTCTTACCACGGACGTGTAAGTTATGGGACAACCTTCCAGCTGAGACATTTCCAGTGGTTTATGAAATGGGGTTCTTCAAGAAAGCTGTAAAAAAGCTCTCCTCCAAAGCCGGCAAAGCTCGAGTGACTCCTCTGGGGTTACCCGTGTCCATAGGCGACGCAGATCGCTTAACACCACGCGGCTTGTCTGCCTTTTTGTACGGTTTATTTATATGTATATAAAAAAAACTATCCTGTCACACACCGACCTGCAATATCGGCAAACTATTATTCAAAATTGTATAATTACGTTGTTCTAATTGCTAAGTGTCAAAATGTTACACTTTCCTGAACCGTAATTTGTTTATTTTTAAGTTTTAATAAATATAAATATTTTTATCGATAAACTACGTGTTTTTTATCTGCCAACATCAAAAAATCCTTTGGAGGTCACGCCGCCGAAAACGCCGCCGCCGCCGACTCCAAAAAGTCGGCGCGCCGCCGCCGACCTCCCACCCATCGGCGCTCATATCTAAGCAGCATCGATAATTATATTGTTAGCCTACTTGTTTTATTTAATATCATTGTTGTTAGCTAATAAATAGGGATGGTGCTGAAGATAAAATATCACGTGCCCTCTATTCTCTTATACGTTGTAATTTTTTTTAACTTACTCGCAGAATTCAAATTAAGAAAAGAAATGACAACAAATAGTGTGCATTGCTTAGTTAGAAAAGCCACCGAAAATAGTTGTCTGATTAAAAATGAAGGTATAAAGTGGACGATAATACATCAAAAGTACGGTTACATTATTGGGAAACTCTAGACCTGCAGCGAGCAAAAATAACTCTGGTGCAGGTTAAGGTTATGGTACGTAGCTTCCTTAACTTCCACATACCAAACGAGCTAGTAGCCAACCTGTTGGATGCTTTCCTTTCACATTGCCTGGAATCTTTTTGTAACATTATACTCCTTTTCTCAGATGCGGTGATTTTACGAAGTTATCTTCGTCGTGTAAAAGCTCGTAACCATCCTTTTAAACATTTATTGGTAACAGGAGAAATGGTAATTACAGGTCCATTACTTTATTATAACAGAATTATTCGTAGACCAAACGAACACTAGTATTATGGAATGTCGTATTCTTATAAACAAGTTTTTTATTTGCGATATACCCTACAGAAGCAGATAAGTGTTAGAGTGATAGAATCGTACATACACCTAAGGCTGCTAATGATGGATCCACCGTAACAAATGTAACAACGACCAGAAAACATGATTGATGCTATGCATTTTCTATACAGTCCGAAGTTTGGTCTTAATCTTATCTCCAAGATTAATTCAGCAGCTGATTGTAACACGAGAGCTTTGAAAAAGTTCGTAATTTATTCCACTTTGTTGATTTTGACCCGAATAATGACATGGTCTATGTGTTCTTTTTTTAATAAAATGGTGCATATAATGCGCTGTTTATTACCTCTTACGCTTGTTCCCCCTCGTCCATATTTACAATAAATATTTACGTATCGTTAAGAATAACAATTATGAGTTTTTATATAAAGGGAACCATTAGAAGTTCTTCCAAGAAAAAATCTGTTGAAATAGGTAATTATTAAAAAATACTATAGAGTAGTATAGAGGCTTCAATTTTAATAATAAGTTATAATAAAAAGCATTTACAGTGTAAAAGCTTTCAAGCAAAACTTAGAATATCAACGTGTGTACGTATATTTCAATGTGCAGGTGCGTATAAGGAGGTCATTGATACTCGTAAAGTTATAACACATTAAATTAAGGGAATGTTCAAAGTATTTAAAAGTACGATTATTAGCAAACATGGAAAGCCAAAATTTTTAAATAAAATAAAAGGCAGTAAGCAGGTGTCGCTAATTGTGTTAACGACAGCTGTTTAAGTTGATTTGGACGATCATTTAAATTGGTTTGGGAGAAATTGTTTAACATTTTTATTGATAAGTAATAAGAATGAAATGTCTCCAAAACCAAACTGGTAGAAGCAAACCATCAGCACTGTTCACATGTCGTCATGTGTTTTTACCACTTTAACAGTGCTAAGCATACGCTTCAGCAGTGTTGAAAATAATTATTTTGAAGAGAATTTACAGTTACTAGTATCTTTAGTGATACCAACGGATGATAATTTCAATTCAGAGATCAAGCAAGATGTAAATACAAAGAAAAACTTTATTAATGTCAGTGAGAAATTCGATTTCTGTAGTTATTTATGTACTTAAATTACGGTCAGAATCCTTTGATCTTTTGAATGACAGAATGAAACCTGCCCATGTCACAGAAATACCTATCGTGTAGTCGTTACCGACAGTCACTGATACAACAGTCGCTATGACATAGAGAAGTTGTTATAAATAGGCTTTTGCCTACAAAAGTGTCATTTCAAAACCTCCATGAGGTTCTTATGGGTAACACGCGGCGTTATGGACCATCATAAATTGTGTTAGAAGTATGATAAAGTATGCAAATGAGGCTTATTATTGAAATCAAAGTGTTTGGGTTATAGTGTGCACATAATACGTGTAATATGATATTCCTTAGCCCACTCGCTCTCCGTGAACCTTAGAAGCTGATTTTATGACAGATAAATTACCGGCCGGAGAGGTTTTCATTACGAATGATAAAATGAGCCGCGTTGGCAATCAATCTCTTACATTTTATATGTGAATGAGGGGTTTAAATTAGTTGACTGAAAAGGATTGATTTGATTTAGAATACTGGTTTCAAATTGCGAGATTCTTTGGAAACATCCTGTGAAAAAACGATCAAACGTGTCGTAATTTTACTTTTAATAACAAGCTGGTAAGCTTTTTAAAAATAATATACCTCCCGTATTAGATTTTATGTTTTTTATTTGCCTTCTTTTTACTGACTTTGGTTGCCTGTAAAGGCGGTTTACGGACTATACTTTAACGTGACAACGTCATAACAAAACAACGAAAACCACATTAACTTTTCACTTCACTTTGTAAACAGTCGACGAACGGCGCAAGCAAGCCGAACACTCAAGCCTCATCGTAACGTTACAAGCGCCCATCGTAACTTACAATGAGCATAACGTTACAATGAGTCATCCTTTTTTATGCGTGCAGCCGGCGTTCATCGATTTATTAAACGTTGTCACGTCAAAAAATTAGGTAAGTATCATGACATGAATTTAAATATTAATAGTGATTGCTGGAAGCTTTTCTCCTTTTCATCTTTTCTCTGAACTTAACCTATCGAACGGCACCTAGAGGCGATGACCGTTAAAAATTACGTAGCAAAAAGTAAACATTTGTATCCCCAAAATGAATAAAATTTACGTTTTCATATCAACATCCTTTTTCATCGGTTTCTCCTAAACTCAGCTTATAAAAGTGAAATGACAGAATTGTGTAATATAATGTAATTACGCAAATCGTGTATCCACTCATTATCTATTGTGTATTCTACAATGTCTGTGACATTGAACTGTACAACATTTTAACAATACAACCAGGTCAAAATAGCAAGTATGATTCACAAATCCGTCATTTGTCGCGGTTACTTGACGTGCGATGATTTCATTACCTGCTCCGACAGATTTTTTACCTCTACATTAAACATACGTGCCACAAGCAACTTGAATAATTTGACGTATTAAATATTAAGGATGTCCTTGGCCTTTCAATCAACAAAACAGCCGCAGATCCCTACTGGAACTCTACTAATAACTTACTTACAGTACTCTCATACGCACATATTAGTAGACATTTACTGTAATTTCAAGAATTACATTTGATACTACGAGTATAACCTCGCCTATTGCATACTCTCAAATATTGTACAAATTGAACTACTTTGTATATGATTTGGTGTGCAATAAAGAATTATTGTATTGTATAACTTACTTACAATGGTATGTTTCAATTTTATTTAACGTTTAAAGTTAATAATAAAATAAGAAGCAGATAATTAAAAAAAATAACGTTTCACATTATAGCCGCAAAGTAAGGTAAATATACTCTGTGCAAACATAAAATAAAATAAAATTTCTGCTTCGCCGGTAATCGAACCCGGGACCCTTCGATCGGTAGTCCGGCATGGTAACCATTACGCCATACGGGCCGTCAGTAATTGAGATATTTGAAGTAAAAGTGAAGATAAAACAATTTGAACTTCAATGTCTCAAAATTTTCAAGTAATCAACCTGTACAAATAAAGTGAAGTGAACAAAATGAAACGCGTTTCAATAAGAAGAAGAAGCGAATATCAGCGAGGCCTTATAGGGAGGATCGAAAATGACAAAAAGTAGTTGTCTTCTGCACTGAATAGGACCCGTTGTCCCGTTGTTTGCGAGACGCTGCCACGCAGGGCTGCCACCACACATCGCATTCTTGAAACGATTGAAAAAGAGAGCTTACAATCAGAAAAATTAAAAGATTTCTTTTCTTTCCCGACTCATATGATTTGGTGATTATGACGATTGTAAGCCGTGCAGTCGTGGAGGTGCAAAGGATTTGTAAGTGGTGAATTTAGCGGTATTTTACTGGTATGAGTGCTTTTGGAGCTCCCTTTGCAGGTGTCCATACGAGTCGCAGCACCCAGGACTCTGAATCGTGAAATTAATTTATTTGGTTATTTTGCAAATGTATGATAGTGATTATTGAAATCCATAGATTCGCCAAAACTCCTTCGAACTCACTCTTCGAAAAAACTACGACTGTACTCTTGCTATGACTTCTTCTACAATCATTTTTCCCTAATTTCTGAGCTGAGTTTCTGAGAATAGATCACCTATCCGCCTATACCCATAATAATATCTTGATCTAAAATTATTTTGGAATGTATTATCAATATGACATAATTATTATTATCATCACCACGTTTTCTATATTTACAGATTATGAAATCAACAAACTTTGCGCAATATACCTATGTGCATTTATCTCTGAGCGAGGACCTTACCTGTTAGAGTAAAGTAAGGATGCTTTCAATAATGTAAACTTTTTACAATATCAAGATGAATTTTTTGCCAAACTTTGAACCAGATGTCAGCCCTTACAACCTGCCCGTAGGGATCGAATTACGAAATATCTAAATGAATGCCTTTAAACTCACAAAGAGAGTCGCTATCTGGTTCGCGGGTGGAACGGGTTCTGGCGGTTCCGAGACAGATCCTTACCTGGTCCTGGCGAAGTGCCGAAGGGGGTGGCCTGGACGAAACGCCTTACGACTTTGTAGGTGAACTCAATGTAATTTTAGACAGGTTTTTGACACCGGCAGGCGTTATAGGTGTAGATTATGGGTATGCTGAAGGTTTATGGAAAACATAAAGTATACTATGGTTTTCGTGAGCGCTAGGAGTGTTGATAAACTAGTGGCTACGATAATGTTTACACATGTTCTCAGTTCTGAAAAAGGCCCCGTGTGCAGTAGGGAAATAATTAAAAGGAGAAATGTGTTAAGTATTGCGTATGACGATTAGTACTTTTTTAAGACAGTAAGCAAATAAAAAAATCGCTATGGTCGTAAACAATATTTCAATTGCTACGTAAATCTGTTAGTTGACCAAAGTACATACAAGTTACATAGGAATATTAAAAAAACTCCTCATCGTAAACATTTTAGTTTTTAAATAAGTAAATACCAGAAACTTTTAACAAAGAATTCTGTTTGCTTTAACAACAAACGCTTTTTGTTTTGGGTCTATTCTCTCGGTTTATTTTAATCGTTGGCATTCGTCAGGTCAGGATTTGGTTCTACTTTAAGTGGAGAACTGGCAGTTCTGACTGTGAATTAAGTGTTTCTTTTATTCAACTTAAAAATAATATTTTTAAAATACTTATAATCTTAATATATAGATAAAAAGTAAAGGGTTTTCTTTGTACGTAAAGACACGGTTTTCTCTATTATCACTAACTCCAATCAACTTCCCGTTGGGGTGGTAAATACCTATAAGATGGCTATTAGAAAACATGATTATAAAAGGTAAATCTCTTTAAAGTTTAGATTAAACATGCGACGTATTTTAACCCGAGCAACGCCGGGTTTCGCAGCTAGTAATGTATATCAATAGTTCGTGTGTGCCATTGAATCTTTTACTCTTGTAGCTTGGCCAGATTATAGCATTGCTATCTGTCCACAGCGACCTAAAATACTTGTTGAATTTGAGTTTATTTTAGTCCACTGATATTCTTTAGTAGTTAGAGGTATTCTGTTTTTCGCTCTTTAATAGGATTGAATCCATCTCAATGAAAATGAAGATACAGCTTGTATTATAGGTCGTAGCTCGCCGTACTCGTATGTTTTATTTGAACGCGAATAAAATTTGTCACCTACATGTTGTAAATAGCGTAGCATTTTATTGTATGCAAATTGGACAAACTGCGCGAGGCTTGCGCCGCCTCGCGGTACGGAATGTCTCTTTTGAATTGTTTAATTCACAAACCTTATCTGATTGCTAACGTTAGAACAAAGGCAATTTTGTAATTTGTGTCAAACAGAACAACTACCTAAATAAGTTTTTCAACCAATCAGATGCGGCTTGGTAAAGAAATTAATGTAGTCAGTCAAACGATTTGGGTTCATTTGGCCGATTACAGGTTTTTTACTACGACAAATCTTATTTGATTCGGAAATAGCGATTAGAGCTTTTGGACAGAGATTAAAAGTTTTTTCGCATTCATTCATTAAGATTATTAAGAATCTGTCGCATTGGTCATAGTTATGAATGATAGTGTCATTATTATATGACAACATTTTATTATAATTTTGTATTTTTAATATACCTTCTTAATAGATATAACCGTTTCACTATCGGGATTATTAATAGCATACCTTACCGTAATAAAGTATGCACATGCTTATAGCCACACACACGCTCCTATTGACACTTCCTCAGTAGTGAAATAGTGAATTTGTAACAACATCACATTTTTTAAAGTTACCTATTTCATGGTTTCGAGTAGTCTATCGAATTATTAACGTTGCACACTCACAAAAGTTACACACTCACAGCCCCACAGTAAGGAAATTAATACCCTGTGTCGTGGGTATTATAGACACATACAAAGACAGGAACAAACACCCAGACCGAGAACAGAAATTTAAACTCATCATTCAAATTTCTGTTTCGCCGGGAATAAAACCCGCGACCCATCGATTGGCAGTTCGGCTTGTAAGATGATGTAATTTCTTATGTATAGGTTTGTGCTTACCATTCTTATTTTGGGCTGTCTTAAAATTCTTTTCCCGTTTGTAGAGAAAGTATCAATCTATTTAAAGAAATGTGTTTCTCAAAAAGGCTTTGCCTAATGTAAGACATTATCACGAAGGCTTCGATCAAATTATCGATGCAATGCATCGCCATGTGATTGCGATGCGTAATGGCGGACAGTGGCGCCATTTAGAAACTGCTTCGTCATGGAGAAATGCCTCTAAGACTTATGCGCAAGTATTTGAAGTATTTCGACTTAGGAGTTTTTCATGTTGGATGTATTTTGATGAGAGTACATTATTTGTAATGGAACAACTTAATATAGAAACTGTGAAGGTAGGTACTGTGTCAATTTTTTCGTGCTTCAATCTTTAGACTCATTGCTGGACGTTTACCTCGATATCTCTTATATCGATGATTTATATCATAAGTGAAGGTAGTGCGTTATAAGTCAGACGTGTTATTGCTGTTCTTAGATAAATTAATAGAAAAGTTGTGAATTTAGCATTTTTTTCCCGCATAAAGTTATATAATTGTGTACATTAATCAAAAATCTATTGAACTGTTATGTGAATCGTGACTAAAAGTGCGTAAATAAGTGAAAAAACTAAGAAAACAAACATAATACATGCCGTTGTGAATCGAAACTCGGCTCAATAAACAATAGACTGGACTTTGGACTCATTAGTGTCTTTTGTGCGCTTCTGCTAGTTGGAATCAGAGAGCACGTAACTACAATACGGTTGGATTTTTTTGCACCATTACTCAACAAGCCCGATAGCCCAGTTGTTAAGCGCAGTGGTTAAGCCGCTCTACACGCCTCGAGAGCGAGATCAAATCTTACATAAAAAAAAAATTTTTTTGTAAATTTTTTTGAAGATAAAAAAAAGAAATTTTAATTAATTTTTAATCTT
Organism: Pyrgus malvae; assembly: GCA_911387765.1. Taxonomy (NCBI): domain Eukaryota; kingdom Metazoa; phylum Arthropoda; class Insecta; order Lepidoptera; family Hesperiidae; genus Pyrgus; species Pyrgus malvae. The sequence continues at coordinate 22,674,859 of OU426965.1, read as the reverse complement.
GACCTGCCGTTGTTCTTCTGAAATAATTTATTTGGAATATTTTCTAAGAAATAATGTTGTCCACTGCAAAAAATTGCTCTGGGTGCAAAAATATTCTGCCCAAAAAAGAATACATGATTTGTGCCACATGTAAGCTAGGATATGACTTACTTTGCGCTAACGTGTCATCAAAACGCTTTTCTCAAATGGATGCAAATAGTAAAAACAAATGGAATTGCCAAGAGTGTCGCAGCAGAGTGCCAAAAACTGATAACTCGAATACTCCTGTTCGAGCGACCAGTCGCGCTGTTGCTTCTGACGATGAAAGCATTTCGGAACTAGGAGAGGAGAGTAACGTTACCATAAGAAATAAGAAGGCGCAACAGAAACCAGATTGCAACGAGTCCTATGTAACTGAGGACACGTTGCGCAGAATATTAAACCAGGAGATGACAGAAATAATCACACGTCTCGTTTCTGAACACTTGGCTAATCTGAACAACCAAATTTCTGGGTTTCAAGACTCCCTGTCCTTTTTCAGTAAGCAGTATGATGTGCTCATGGAGACAGTTAACGAAAAAACTGAAATAATTAACAACCTAGTCTCAAAAAACGAGTATCTGACGACACAGGTACAGAATTTACAAGAGCGGCTAGGTCTTGTAGAGCAAAACATGCGCGTAAAAAATATAGAAATTTTCGGCATACCTGAACACAAATCCGAAAACTTACTGAAAACCGTAGAACAACTTGGTAACATAGTTGGAAATCCGATTGCTGCATCTGAAATACTTCACGTAACGCGTGTTGCAAAACTTAACAAAGACAGCAGCCGTCCGAAATCTGTGATCGTGAAGCTATGTAGTCAGCGTCGGCGCGATGAATTACTAGCTGCCGTAATTAAATTCAACAAGAAGAACAGTGATAATAAGCTAAACACTGAGCATCTTGGGATGGGTGGGCATCGAGAGCCTGTATTTGTGTCAGAGCATTTAACACTCTCAAATAAAAAACTTCATGCTGCGGCCCGGAAGAAATGCAAAGAGGTTGGATGGAAGTTTGTGTGGATACGGGATGGAAGAATTTTCGTGAGGAAAAGTGAACAAAGCCCCGTTATTTATGTAAAGGACGAGGACAGTTTAAACCGTATTGTTTAGAATTAATATATACAGTTTTTTTTTATGTTTATATCTATAAAAATGGCTGTAAGTATTTATTATCAGAATGTGCGGGGCTTAAGAACAAAAACTGAAGATGTTTATAAAAATATTTTGAATAACAACTATGACTTAATTGTATTTACAGAAACATGGCTTAACGATAATATTTCTAATAGAGAATTTGTTGATGAACGTTACACTATTTACAGAAAAGATCGTCTGTGCTCAGGTAATTCGAAAAAAGATGGAGGTGGTGTACTGATTGCTGTGTCCAAACATATTCCTTCAAGCCGAGCCGTCAACCTAGAAAGCAATGCAGAGGAATTGTGGGTTGCAATTAATCTTAAAGCTGAAAATACTTTCACCAAATTATTCTTCTGTGTGGTATATCTGCCCCCACCCGTGAATTTAGAACGTCTCAACGGTTTTCTGGAACACATGACTGACGCTATAGATAAAACTGATCAAGTTATTGTTTTAGGAGACTTTAATTTGGGTTTTATTAATTGGTCTCGTGACCCACAAACTGCTTCATGCATCGCATCGAACTACAACTCCCCATTAGGTTTGGCACTTACAGACTTTTTATCATTGAATAACTTGTCACAAATGAATGATATAACCAACATTGATGGTAGAATTCTCGACTTAATACTTACAAATAATACTACCGTAGAGGTGAATAACTCACTCAACATCTTAAGCAAAATTGACGAAAAACATCCCCCCTTACAAATCACCTTGCCTGAAATAAAAAAAATATTTCTAAAGCCAGTTCAAAACATACGCTACAATTTTTTCAAAGCCAATTATGATGATATTGTGGCAAATTTGAAAAATACAAACTGGTTAGCGGAGTTTAGCCAATGTCAAAATGTTAATGAAATGACGACAGTGTTATATCGTGTTATACATTATACAGTAGAAAAATTCGTCCCTAAATTTAAATTAAAAAATTGTAAGTATCCAGCCTGGTTCACTAGGCCTCTAATAAAGATAATCTTAGAAAAAGAAAACAAACGAAAAAAATACAATAAATATGGCAATCCTCGGGACCGAATAGAATATGAACTGTTACGTGAGCGAAGTCAAAAACTCACAGACCTATGTCTTCGCAATTATAAAAAATACATTGAGAGCAATATTCGTTTAAATCCCAAATCTTTCTGGAGTTACATCAAACAAAGGCGAGGTGGGCGAACTAACACACCAGCAGAGATGTTCAATGACAATGAAACTGCAACTACAGGGACTGATATAGCGGAGTTGTTTGCAAAAAAATTCTCCTCTGCATTCAGCACTATTCAATTATCTGCCCAATCCAACGGTGAAACAGTTACACCCAATAAGTACCCACATTTGTGCAGATTGAGGTTGAGCGAGCAAGAAATAATACGAAAAATTAAAAAACTTGACATTTTTAAGGGTGCTGGCCCAGACGAAATACCCCCTGTCTTTATAAAACGCTGCGGTCTTGTTCTTGCATTGCCTCTTTCTCTCATTTTTAACAGATCTCTTAGCGATGGGGTATTTCCTGATATCTGGAAAAGGGCTAAAATAGTACCAGTACACAAAAAAGGCGACAGTAGAGATGTTAAAAACTACCGGCCAATTTCGATACTATCATGCATGGCTAAACTGTTTGAGTCACTTGTTTGTCCATATGTCACACGTCACTTAGATTCAATTATTTCTGAAAATCAACATGGTTTCCAAAAGGGACGGTCTGTCCAATCGAATTTAGTGTCTTTTACGTCTTACCTCAGCAATGAGATAGACAGAGGGCAGGAAGTGGATGCTATCTACATGGATTTTTCCAGCGCCTTCGACAAAGTCTGCCATTGGCGGCTGATAGATAAATTAAAAACATATGGCATAGATGGGAACCTATTAGAATGGTTTAATTCGTACCTAGCAAAAAGACTCCAGTTTGTGGTACTGAATGGCCACAAGTCTCTCGAATACATAGCACATTCCGGCGTTCCCCAGGGATCCCATCTAGGCCCTGTCCTTTTCTCAGCGTATTTGAATGACATAACGTATTCAATACAAAACTGTCAATACTCACTATTTGCTGACGATTTAAAAATTTATAAGACAATCACTTCGACCGACGATGTTGTACTCATACAAAGTGACCTAGATCGAATAATTACTTGGTGTGATGCAAATGGTATGATAATAAATAAAAATAAAACTTATCACATTAAGTATACACGTAAAAAGACACCCATGACGACTATATACAAATTAGATACAGAGAAGCTCGAAAAAGTACACGAAATTCGCGATCTGGGTGTGATAATGGACTCACAATTAAAATTTAAAGTACATTTGGATGCTATAGTAAAGCAAGCCGCAAAAATGGTTGGTTTCATTAAGAGAAATACTAAAGGATTTACATCACCTGTAACCAAAATACTACTTTTCAACTCACTAGTTCGCAGCAAACTTGAATTTGCATCTTCGGTCTGGAACCCACAGTACACAGTAAATTCACAACGCATCGAGAGATTACAGAGATCTTTTACAAGGTACTTAGCTTTTTATTCGCCCGGCATCTCCCATAAAGCCACTTATGACCTTCGGCTAAAACATTTCAACATGTTGTCACTTTATAATCGTCGTATATTACTTGACGTTATATTTTTAAAAAAGCTTTTATCTGGCGAAATAGACTCCAAAGAGTTAACAACGAAAATATCCCTTAATGTACCATATAGATACCCTAGAAAACCTATTCAAAATACTTTTTATGTGACAGTGTGCAGAACAAATGTCCTTAAGCACTCTCCACTGCCACGAATGTGTTCTGAATATAATCGGCTGTCTGCGTTTGTTACTGAAATTGACATATTCCATGACACAGTTTCAAGCCTGAGAAAGAAGCTTACCGCACATTTCTGCAAATAAATACCAAGTTAAGTTAAGTTATTTTAATCATAATAATATGTTCAAACATTCCACTCTAGCTGATTTTTATTTCAAACTTTTCAATCTCCTGTTTTTTAAATTGTTAAATTGTGTATATAAACGAACTATATGAACAGCATTAATATGTCATATCGGTGAATGATGTACGCACCTGTAACTGGCATGCATACTAGTATATATGTTTAGAAATAATTTTAATTACGAATTATTGTATGTAACGCTGTTGGTGTGTCAATAAATAAATAAATAAATAAATAAATAAATATCTTTGCTTACTGTGTCCACTCTGGAACAGTTCCTTTTAATTATACGAAGTTGAAAAAGAGGGTTTGAGATAGGTGACCTCTAGTGGCAAAAAATTCATGCGCGTTTCCGTGCTTCGGAGAGCACGTTTAGCCGTAGATCCCGGTTGTTGTCGGTCGATAGATGACAGTCGTTAAACCTTGTCGGAGGTTTTATGGGCGGTTTGAAAACATCTAACAGCGGATTGGCCGGTTGGTAGGTGAGACGTTATTATTATTATTATTATAACGGTGTTTTATGATTTGATAGGTACAGTCCTAAGCCCTGTATAAAGTATTAGTTATTGTATACATTGCTGCAACATTTTTCGCGTCCCTCTGCTAGGCGCACGGGTTTCTTCCCAATATAAAGAAGGCCTTCAGATTATTCCTATGCGAGCTGTACACGATAATACTTTGAATCTGTAATTCCTCTTGGTACACGGGGCTATAAGGCCACTTGAGCCATTCCACATATTCTACGGTCATTGCCAACTGCTTCTCTAGCAGTGAACGCTTAATTGCCCCACGAGCGGTGGAACGAATGCGAACGAGCTCAGATTGTGCGTTTGCCGCCCGTTTTGAGGCACATTGAGGTAGTTTCAGGCAGTTTGAGGCTGTTACGAGTAGATATACGCGTTTATATCGCTAATAGAAGCTTTTGTGAAAGTAGGCTGTGGAAGGATTATAGTTTAAGCTACTAATTAATGTTATTTTTAGGTAAGGTAATTCAAAATATAATTTCAATTTATGTACTCATATTAGTTTATACCTCTCTATCTTTACTTGTATGAAAAAGTTAACATTTATTTTCTTATTCTCAAAAAGCTTGTTTATTTTAATGTATTAAAACTCAGACGTCCATTGGATTCTGTCAGAATGAGAAAATCGAATTTATTATCATTGAGAAACTACGTGCGGTACCTACGTCAGTGCATAGTATCTCGATGATTATTATATTCCTGTCGGTCTGTAAAATCGACAGAGCCGCAGAGGGTCTAGTGAGAGCGTCCCTTGTAAGATTTGAATTTTGCAAACGCAACTAGTTTAAAAAAAATAGTAGATTCGTCTTTTTAACTTCGTGGGCCTGTGTCCCAGCATCCCTAAAGTTGTAGGTCGGCAAAATGTGCCCCCCCCCAGATCTGCGCCCTGGCAGCCGCCCCTGTTGCCAGTCCTACATACGGCGCTGAGAATCGACAATATTCAAATATTGATAAGCCGGTGTTTTGTACGTATTTTGTGTTTATTATTTCATTTAAATACATAACCATTAGCTTGTGTGATCAATGTGAAAATTCCGTCCAATAGATACTTCTACCGCTCTGGGAGTAAATTAGAGGAACATAAAAATTTATTGCATTTCGTAGATCATGAAGATAACGCAAGAAGCACGTAAAACTATGTGGATGGGTTTTATTAATACGAGGAAGCCATCCTCCTCTTAATAAAATTAGTTTTTCAAAAACTTTTTTCGAACTTGACCCAGCGTGGGACAATACTGTTAAAACAATAATACTAAGGAGGAAATTGCTGTTTTTATAAGGACGTAAATTTTTATACGTACATTATGAACTTGAGGATGAGGATTTTGATAAGGAATTTTTACTGATTTCTGACAAAAAGAAAAGAAAAAAATGGTATTACAGAGAACAGGAGACAGTTTAAAAAAGTGGTGGCATAAACGAATAACATTAGAAAAGAATTAAGGGTAGTTGCTCTGGAATATGTTAATTTTATTGGAATGATTTTCCAATAAGTATGCAAAATCGGTAGATACTAATAATTACTATATATAAATATTACTATTTACTTACATCTATTTATGATGTAAGTTATGAAGATGCACATGTTCTATTTATAGATACACACCACACAGGTGTCCACACTAAGAACTTTTTGGAATACTTTGATCATTCAACTTCTCAGCGGTGGGACCTAAAAACATTTTAAAAAATCCGAAATACTCTTAATTCTTTATAATTGTAGATTTACTTTAAGATTTAGTTTAACACTTAAAGCAATGATTAAATCTTTTCGTCGTACCATCAATCATCTCCTGTCGATCGCAGCGACGAGAGAACCCGGAGATGTTTATCGAATAAACATTTGTAGAGACGACGACAGCCTCGGGACTCGAGACGCGGCACCGGAACATGTTCATAACATACAAGCTCATGGATTTGTTTAAGGTGCACGACCTTTATAGAGAGAAATTTTTCTCGCTGGTATGATACAAATGAAGCGCGCATGGCCTAGCGGCTAATGCAGAACGCAAGCGATCCAAGCTGCTCAGCGAAACAAGCGCGGTCGAATATGCGATGATGATCGCTAGTGACAAATTTTATGCGCGTTTCCGTGCTTCAGATGGCACGTTGAGCCGTGAGTTCAATCGATTGTCGATAGTCATTAAACCTTGTCAGAGGCCTTATGCCGGGCGGCATCCGATCCGATAGCTCGCCATTATCTAGCTAACAGATAGAACATCCGATAGTGGTGGAGCCACTAACCTGCATCTCTACTAAAACGCTCAAAGCCATAGGGGTGATTGAAAAAGCGAGTGACCATTAGTGGTTAAGGTTTATTTCCGTGCTTCAAAAAGCGAGCTAAGCCATTGGTTTGGTTCAGATTATACCTACGCTGTAGTCGTAGATAATAGTCGATATGTTTGAAAGAATTCCATAGCGGACCGAGCATTTACGGAATCTGCATTTAAAAATTTTAAATAAAACTTGTCATCCACATCTCTAAACAGTGATTGCTGCGTCTTTAGTAAAGCCTTCTAGTTTTAAAAGACCTGAATATATCACATTCTCTGTCGAAAACTGCGGCTAAAGCCTCTGTCTATCAGAAACCAAAATTAAAACTTGGACCAGTCAATAATTTTGACTAATGTTGTGACTAAGATAATTTGAAGAGATATTGCTACTAACCAACGACTGTAATCTATTATCTCCGAATCCATTTGTGCTTTGTGAGCGACGTCAAAATAATTGTACTCGTATATTGTTTCGTGTGGACAGTAACACAATACAAGATAGAAATTATAATTCAATTTTGTCAGATTGAAAATAAATTGTTGTTTGGTGTTGTTACTTCTGGCTCCTGACGCCATCAATCAAGTTGAGACTTCTTTTTCATTGCGTAATTAAATAATTGAGCGTAAATAATTACGCCAGATTGAATAACTTATAATTACGAGGATACAAATTGGTAGAACGGGTTAGTAATTGAAAGTAACGCGCCCACCGCGCTATGCCTAATTAAAATCAATTTCGTGGGAGTATTAAATAATAAGTTTTGTCACTGCTGCTAAAAATATATAGATATTCTACATATTTTATGAAATCCGATCGGCCCTGGTTGTAGTAGTGATGTGTATGACAAGCGCGTCAGGGTGCGCAAGCTTTTGAATCGTTTGCACAGAAATCTGAACATCTCTGTCAATAAAAAAGTATTTGATAAAATATTACTTTACTCACGTCAACTGTTCTACGTTTAGTTGTCATGCTGACGTCACTCGATACCAAGCGCTCTCAAGGTTACGCAAATTAACACGATGTACATGTGCACACCTCACAATATTCACAGCCGAACGGACGTCGTGAAATAGAACAACTATAAATGCCCTCTTGGGTCACCAATAACAGTATTCCCCAAAAATTTTCATAGCACATTAAGAAGCCATTAGAGCTTGTAGGCTAACACTATAATCAGGATGATTTCACGTAAAAGGAGGTAATAATTTAGTTCGTGTAGCAATAGCAAAGCAACTGACTACGACCGACAGAACTTTAGTTCTGTCGCATCGCATTGGTATACCCTACTGAAGTAAGCCACAACGGCCTGGTGGTCGTCTAAATCTAAATAAATAAAGAGTATGGCCAAGGATAAAAATAATGCGGATTTTTGGCGGAAAGTTCAGAAAATCATGTATTTATTTTCATTTATGTTACGTAGGATAAATTTGATCGCAATTTGATTGGTGTAGGTCAGTAGTAAGCCTGAGTATTGTGAAATTAAATAATAGTGCAAAAATAAATAGTGTTTTTTCGGGCTGCCTGAAATATCCAACATGTTCTGATAAAGTAGCCATCGCTTTACTCGAATAACTGATTTAAGTGACTGATTGATTGCCGCCTGCATCGGTTTCGTTAAAACCGAACCGTCCTTTGATTCAAATATTTTACTTGATATTGGCAACATGCATAGATTCGATGGCTGCAATGTATAGCTTTGTTCGCACGTGCTGAAGAGATTTTAGGCCATCTTAATTACCTTCTTATTTTTACTCATATACTAGAGAATGGTTGTGATTAATGTCCATGTGTTGCAAAGTTATAACGCCACGGTCATATGTGACCTCTTTAAAGTTTATACGCTACGTTTAAATTTCCTTCTTTCATTTCAGTAAATCTCGTTAAAAACATTACCCGCTGAGTATTTCGTAGTAAAACGTTCGATAATCTAAACATCTTCGAGATAGAACTTCGTGCTCATTATAATTACAACGATCGAAGCCTACAAATTCCTCCACAGCCAGTCAAAAACGTACCGAAGTTGTAACGGCATGTATGTAAGTGCTGTATCGAATCCATTTAGTTGTTATTGCTTTTATTGCTTCCACAGTGTTGTAAGGCGATGTCATGTCGTATTGTGTTAGCATTCGTTCAATAAAGTTTTAAAATGGATCCAAAAATGTAAATGACATCAGAACTTCAACACAACCCAAATCGTTATTTTCTTTATTGGTGTATCTAATGTTTAAATCTGAATGTTCGTTTCTACTTCTAAATCTTCATGCAATAAAGATGTGAAAAAAGCTGTATGAATCTATGAATATGATTAAATCGCCCAAACCATCGTTGATTTTTTTCCGTACAAAAAGGCAGACGGGCCGCGTGGTGTTAAGCGATCGCCTATGGACATTGGCAACCCTAGGGGAGCCACCTGAGCATTGCCGGCTTTAGAAGAGTGCTTTCTTGAAGAACTCCATATCATAGTCCACTGGAAATGCTTCAGCTGGAAGTTTGTCCCATAACTTACACATCCGTGGTAAAAAGGCGCGTGCAAAGCGGACTGTGGAGGACCGCCATGCGTCCAGATGGTGTCGGTGGAACTTTAACCTTCGTCTGGTGGTATTATCATGAAATGATGACGTACGCATCATATTGAAAAGTTTCTCAGAGTACTCACCATAGTAAAGTGGGTAGAACGCACAGAGCGAGCCTATGTTCCTTTTCAAGCTAAGCGGTTCTAGCCTGTCAGTCAATCTTGGGTCGTTGACGATTAAATAAATGTTGGGTAACCAAAAAAAAAGATTGAAATAAGGTTGAAATACTAAAGTAGTGTGCATTGCCCGTGCCTCGGAGGACTCGTTGTCTCGTTTTCAATTCGTTGTAGATGTTATCGATAGATAGCCGTTACTTTACATTTTTATCGTATTTAACCGTCAAAAAACTATGGAGACTTCTCCATGTGTACATTCTTTTCTTTGAACCTTTAGAAGATATTTGGATAATCTGCGATTTGGGAGAGATATCGTTAGGGCTTGTCATAAATCTACTACCTACAATAACAAGGCCTGACTATTATATCGCCACCAATCCACTGTGGAGCTTAGTACAGTACACTCAATCCTATTAAAAATATAATCAAAGAATAAGAAAACCGTAATAAATCAAGGAATAAAAAAGTCATAGTTTAAATTTTCTGTTCATAAAATTTAACTACATACTTTGATTTTGGATCTTAAAAAATATTAAGTATAGTAATACGATATATCAACTCATGGAATCTGTTGTAATATAATATTATTATCGAATCCTCTATGACGGTTATACTGTTAGTACTTTGTAGTAACGGAAATGTAAGTTAAACTTTACAAGCAGGATATTGTTTTAATTATGTAAGAACCTAGCACTTTTTATTTAACTCTGTTAAAGTTGATGGCAACGTTCAAACTCAAATCTAAGTCGTTAGTAAAATTATATTCTTATTTATGAATATTACCGTCTTAGGTAAAACTAAACATCACTACGTATTATTTATGTAGCAGATGTGTATGGGTAAGTTACATGTAAGCAAGGCAACATAATATATTCCTAGCCGATAAATCCCATAAATTTGACTGTAATCAATATTCAATGCTAAACGTTTTCAATATTCTTAGATTATGTGTTGAAATTTAAGTAAAAGGCATAGTAAACTAATCCAACATTATGAATATTGCCTCGTTAGACCGTTTGAGATGACAAAACGTGGCGTCGTCTGTATTGTATAGATGCATGGGCGCCAACACCTGTCCGATGTTCGCGGTCGAGGCCTTGGGCTTGCTCTTACGACTTCTACTTAATCATTTATATAGTAAAGTTTAGAATATAGTGTATACTATACTTAGTATACAAACAAGGTACTACTCGTACTTGCAACCCTTTTTGCGTCCCACTTACCATTTACACTTATCTTGCCCTCCTTATGACTTCTGAGCTCACGACATTGCTTTGCGAATTCATATGTGGGTTAATTAATAGCCAGCCCACTGTAGGATGTTTCCAAACCATTTAGAAGGCCTCTAACAAGACGGCAAGGCGATAGAAATGTGCCCTCCGAAGCACAAACATGCTCACGGAATTTGCGCGTGAAATTTTGCTGATTTTCAATAATAAATCAATCTTGTGCAAGCGCAACACTGGCAATGTGGCATTTTCAAATAAATTTAATTCACTTCAGTGGATTCACGTTTCGTGCTTAAAATAATTAAATATTCTATAATGGATCTTCCCATGGTAATAGTGAAAAGTCGCCTATGTAGCTACGATATCTATTACATATAATAAATCTGTAACAAGGCGGTTTCTGTACATTGAAGATATTTGAAAAAAATTGTCACTAGGGCTATTTATTAGCGTAATAGAACCCAAAACAATGATTTTTAGAATTATTGTCTGTTTGTCTGTTTGTCTGTTTGTCTGTTTGTCTGTTTGTCTGTTTATCTGTTTGTCTGTTTATCTGTTCGTTTGTGCGCGCTAATCTCAGGAACGGCTTAACGTAGAAGGATACGGTTTTCACTGATGTATTGGTATTTTTTTGGATTAACATTTAGGGTTTATTTTATTTAAATCGGTTAACAAACAAAAAAGTTACGTCAATTTCAAGAATTGAATTAAAGACTGAAGCGACCATTAATCCTTTTAACGTCTCGCTCCTCTCCTGGGCTTCCCATTATTGGGGAGGCCTGGAGATTAGTTAACCACGCTGCTCCAATGCGGGTTTTTAAATTTAAGTGTGTAACTTTTGTAAGAGAATAAATTTAATGCGAGCGGTCACACCACAAGTTTAGATAATTACTAACATCTCTTAATATTCTGATAGCAAGTTTTCAATCACTTATGCTAGATTTCATCTCTAAATATTTAAAAAAACCATACATATCACCACATATCAAAGAAATCCTCAATACAAAATTAATGTACAAAACCTTAACAAAACGAGGCTACTGCCGACATCTATGTTCATATTCAGAACTATTTAGTGATCTGTTGCAAATTCGGTATATCGACAATTTAGTTTACACGCTATACGATAGATGTCATTGTTACGCAATAACGCTATTACAAAGTGGATTGGTGGAGATTATTTCAAATAATTAATTACGAGTATATTTACTTAATAAAATATCTAATAAAAAAATTAACAACTTAGAGACCTTTGGAACTAGCGCTGACTGACAATGAGTACAATTCATTGTGGTAGAGCATAATGGAGGCGCGGCGCGGTGGTTACATCCACATATTATTGGTATCGAACTTATTTAATAGACAATAATAATTATCGACTCGCGCAGGTGCGGTACCAGTGGGGGGGTCATAGGGGACATGACCCCCCCCCCCCAAATCCCTCACTCATGCGTAGATGGAAGGCGAAACAAGCCAATTTGAGACACCTCTTCCCCCAAATTTCTTAGTGACCCCCCACCAAAATTTCTTGGCAAAAAATTGAAGGCTGCGACCGCGCCTGGACTCGCGCAATGGTTACCATGCCGGACTGCCAATCGAAGGGTCTCGAGTTTGATTCCCGGCGAAGCAGAAATTTGAATGATGAGTTTAATTTTCTGTTCTCGGTTTAAGTGTTTGTATTTCTGTCTCTGTGTGTCTCATGTTACCCAATACACAGTGTATATTTACCGTACTCTGGGGCTATCAGTGTGAAACGTAAAAAAAATCAAAGTGTTCTACCGACTTTACTATGCTGAGTGATCTTTTCAAAATTATAGCTATGTCACCATATCATGATTACACCACCAGTCGAAGGTTAAAGTTCCACAGGCCGCTTTGCACACTCCTTTTGATGTTTGAACGGATGTTTAAGTTATGGGACAACCTTCCAGCTGAGGCATTTCCAGTGGACTTTGACATAGGGTTCTTCAAGAAAGCTGTAAAGAAAGCTCTTCTTGAAAGCCGGCAGTGCTCGGATGGCTCCGCTGGGGTTGCCCGTTTCCATAGGCGACAGTGATCGCTTAACCACGCGGCCTTTCTGCCTCTTTGTTCGGTTTACTTATAAAAAAAGTGATTTCGAATAAACGAATAACCAATTGCCGAGGCACTAATAAAAAAATTTATTGAAATGAGCAGACGTTTTCAGTGGTTAATTTAATAAGAGCTATTACATACATACGCAGTACTGGCACTGGTGTTACACTAATATGATAAAGCGTCACGGCAGCAGCACGGCATGGTGGTCACGCCCAGATTAATATTAGTAATCGATATATTTATTTCTGATGCTGTGTGAAGGGTTGTTAATAGAACTAATTGACTCTTAATCGCGTAGGGCCTGATCCTCTCACGCTGCTCCAATTCAGGTTGATGACGTCTTCATTGTTAGTGGCCTAACTGCTGTCGCAAGTTTTATTCGCTATCGCTCGAAAGACCTCCATTAAGTATGAACGACAGTATGTTAACGACAATTGCAACCAACGTGTAAGCAACCAAGAATTTGACTCCCAACTACTAACCACGCCTGACATAGCGTAGACATTTCACCACCTTTCTGCAATATATTTAAGTTACATAATGATAATGAATCTATGCATTATTTGCAGCACAAATTATTTAATTATAATGATACTTTCCGCGGGCACAGCAGTACTATCTAAACACTTTAAAAACATGCTATTATAATACGTTTAATTTGTAAAGAGAAACTGATGATAACGACTGAAAAGTCGGTATTATAAGAGGAGTACAGTAAGAATTGTAAGGACTCAGGAAGAATATATCTACTCAACATAATAATATGAACTTTTGTATCATAAGTAATTTCATAAAAGGTAACAATAATCCAAGGGACAGTGGAGGGCAAGCGGTCACGAACGAAATTGCAACCTCATCAGCCACGACCACTCTGTCAAGAGTGAACGACTAAGGAGGAGGAGGAACAAATAATCCAAGCCTAATCAAGCCTTTTGTACAAGTCTATCTACGCGGACGACGTCGCGGGCACAGCTAGTTATGGAATAATTTTCGAGCGTCTAGATACTCCTAAGTATTTCATATATCGTCGGTCAACGTGAAAAAAGTAGAAACAAAAAAGCAAACACAGTTACTCATTTATAATATCGGTATGGATGCTTAGATAAAATACATCTGAAAAGATATTATATTTTGCAATCATGCCACTTATGTATAAGCAATTTCATATTGCTTTTATACGTTTGTTCTAAAAGCTGTTATAACTGCCTGTTGGAGTACTGTAATGTGAATGACAGATTTATTTGGAAGAAGTCGAAGAAATAATTGTAGCAATCAAAGTAATAGCAACGTGGGTGGCTTGTCCATGTGACATGGTGCTTTAGTTGAAAATAGAACGAAGTTATTTAAAGTGAGTATGAATTAGATTAGACCGAACAAGTAGTTATACACGAAAGGCAGTTGACAGTTACACTTTATACATCTATATGAAGACAATAATTGCAATGCAGTTGGAAATTCTATTAGAGCACAATGAAGAATTTGGTAAAGTTAGCATTGAATTCCAGGACAAATTAAAACTAAAGCTTCCTCGTTTTATAATTTTTGCAAATGGTACATGTCTTGTTGTTCAATGTGTAATATATTAAAAAAGAAGTAATTTAGAACCAACGGTCCTTTAATACATAACTAATTTACGATTACTTTCTTTCTTTTAATTTATTATTTCAATAAAAAAATGTAGAGAACACAATTATCTCCTAAGAAAAATCCGAGTACCTAATAAGTTAAGTAAGTAATAATATTATTTATACCATGGATGGCCGATCAATTACTGGCGAGGCACTATATTCTTTTTCTGATTTACCTATTTGTATTCCTGCCTTTGCGTATCTCACAGGAAATCCCAGTAAAGCAAATTTAATTTCAAAGACTTCCATTTCAATTCGTATATGAGGACCTGTATTCCTAATATGATGATGCTGTAAAACATTGAAATACATTTTTATAATCGTATTAACGTCTGGTTTCAACAATCATTCGTCTTCTTGTTGCCATCGCGACGATTTGATGTAACGTGTTGGATATAAAAAAGGACAGTCGCAATAAACTGGTCACATACTTGCTGTAAAGGGCGTGTCGAAGAATCTATTAGTAAACTAGAAGTAAAAAAACCAATAAAGAAAAGCTTTAAGTTGTGAGACTACTACGTTTTATTTTCCGTGGGGCCATTCAATTATCAATTATTATCATGTAACGTTATCAAATATAACTCAAAAGTACCTGGACGAGCGTTGCTCGGATAAAAACAATTAATTTACTTGGTTTAAATTTAAGCAAAATACTCATTGGCTTAGTGTTACTTAACAACGCCATCTGAAATAGCTCCCAATTAAAAAAAAAACTCACAAAAAATAAAAAACCGCATCATGCTTACTTGAGGTTTGAACCCGGGTCTTTATTCCTTCGACATAATTTTTATAGATCTCATTCAGGAGAGAAGCGCGCATGGCTCGGCGGCTAGCGTAGAACGCAAGCGGTCTATGCAGCTAAACCAAACGGGCGCGGTCAGGTGTGAGATGGGTGACCGCGAGTGGCAAAAAAATTTCATGTGCTTTTCATCGCTTCGGAGGGCACGTTAAGCCGTTGGTCTTAATATTCTCCAATAGATGTATAGAGTAAGAGTCAAATTTCTCGTTAATTGTCGCTGAAAATAAAACGACAAATTCTTAAAATAGAACCCAGCTGGATCAATCTATCACTCCCGAAACCCTGGGCACTAAATTTTATGAAAACCGTTGGAGCCGTTTCCGAGATTTAATATATTTATATATGGTATTATATTTATATATGGTATGGTGATCAGGTATTTATAAGAAAAATTGCTCGTTCACTTCAATAAAGTAATAGTGGTAGGCGCAGCGATGGCCGATTGGTAAAAAACCGCGGCGCGGTCTTCGACGCGACCGAACCCGGGTTCGAATCCTCGGCGCGCACCTTTGACAAAGAAATTTGTAATGTGCGCATTTATCGCTGCTCCACGGTGATGGAAAATATCGTGATATTCAATTGATTACGATGTTCCCCATCGCCGTGCATGCCTGAGAGAAATTCACAATTTCTCGAAAGCATGACGTCCACCAATACGCACTTGGCCAGCGTGATGAACTATGACCTAAATCCGTCTCTTGTGAGAAGGAGACCTGTGCCCAGCAGTGGGGCATAAAAAAAAGGTTGAACACAGGGAGAAAATATGAAAAAGACCACCTTTTTCATATTTTCTCCCTGTAATAGTTCTGCCGAGTACCGAGCTAGTTGATTTGCTCTTAGTGTAAGTTTTTCCATCACTTTCTGTAAACATACCGGATATGTCCCTCGGCCATGTTTTTGTAATGCGACTCTTTACACAACATTCCGAGTATGAACTAAACAATTTATCACGTCCATAATAATAAACATAACACCTCAGCTATGGGAACGGAGCTTTTTTGCATCTGCTAATAAAATAAATGGATTTTAAAGAAAACGAGTTTGCTTTACTTTATTTCGCAATAAGATCATCGAAGCACCCTGTTTTTAGGAACGCAGACGGGCCGCGTGGTATTAAGCGATCACCATCGCCGGACACGTGCAACCCCACGGGAGCCACCCGAGCATTGCCGGCTTTGGAGGTGAGCTTTTTTTACAGCTTTCTTGAAGAACACAGGAAATGCCTCAGCTGGAAGGTTGTCCCATAACCTACACGTCCGTGGTAAAAAGGAGCGTGCAAAGCGGACTGTGGAGGACAGCCATGAGTCCAGATGGTGTCGGTGGAACTTTAACCTTCGTCTGGTGGTGTAATCATAAAATGGTGACGTAGGCATCATTTCGAAAAGTTCCTCGGACCACTCACCATAGTAAAGTCGGTAGAACACGCAGAGCGAGCCTATGTCTGTTCGCAAGCTAAGCGGTTCTAACTGTCAGTCAATCTTGGGTCGTTGACGATTCGGACTGCGCGCTTTTGAACGGAGTCAAATGGGTGTAGCTGGTATTTTGGTGCTCCTGCCCAGAGATGGGAGCAGTGCTCCATGTGGGGTCGGACCTGGGCTTTAGAAAGCGTCAGGAGTTGCCCCGCAGTGAAGTACTGCCTCGCCCTGTTGAGGACACCAAGCTTTTTGGATGCCAATTTGGCCTTGTTCTCCAAGTGACTCCGATACTGCACTTTACTCGTAATGTCGACTCCCAAGATACTGACACTTTCACCGACAGTGAGCGCGGTGCCCAGGAACTTGGGCACTATAACAAATGGTTTTTTTTAGCGGTAAACGCGCAAATTTGTGTCTTCGTAAGGTTAAACTCAACAAAGTTAAGTCGACCCCATTCCGAGACCCGCTCCAGAGAGTTCTCGACTTCAGACACAAGTTTGATTCTGCTTTCCTCTAGGGGAGGCCTGGAGCTTACTCCACCACGCTGCTCCAATTCGGGTTGGTGGAGTTGCTGGTTAGTGGGCGGCCCGCTGTCGGATGTTTTCAAACCGCCCATAAGGGCTCCGACAAGGTTTAACGACTGTTATCTATCGATATCAACCGGGACCGATGGTTTAACGTGCCCTCCGAGGCACGGAAACGCGAATGAAATTTTTACCACTAGTGGTCACCCATCTCACACCTGACCGCGCCCGTTTCGCTTAACTGCGTAGATCGCTTGCGTTGTATGCCAGCCTCCTATTTTGCACTCCTATTTTTACTAATGGTAATTTACTCCTACCATTCCTATTTCTGTCGTGATCAGCACTATGCACTAGGTACCTATAGTCATGAACAAAATACCTTCTTCCAATTATCATGATCTCAGATGGAATTCGAGTTCTGCTTAGTGTAATGTTACATACATTACACTAAGCAGAACTCGATGATGTAGATGTCACATATGTATTGCCAGTGGGTTGAAATGAAACACCGCCTCACTGAGATAGAGATGTAGAGATGCATACAGGCGTTAAAGCCCCTAGTCCCTGTAGCGTCGGGATTCAGAATAGAGTTACGGCATCCCCTGCCTGATCGTAAGAGGCGACTAAAAGAGGGCTTCTGGGGTTGCGGGCGGTGAGAGTGGGACTTCGATCCGTTCAGCCAGCGGCCCCGGGAAGGAAGGTGATGTGCGTGGCCGCATGCCGCCGTGAGTTTTGGAGGATGCAGGAGAGCACATCTGCTCCCCAGAGGATGGGCCCGTTCCGGGGCGCCGCGCGTGGAAGACACCGGTGCGTTCCACTGGAGATCCCGGAGTCCTCCCCAAGCGCAGAGGTAGGCCACCGAGGCGGTTTAGTGCGGTAATAAGTCTCACATAAGCCGGTAACACCTTTCCCAAATTGCCGGGTACCTTTTGAAGGTTTTTCCCCCGATACGTCAAATCTTGTCTGATGTCGTATCGCACTCACTGCTAATGTAATCTTTTTTCTTTTTAAAAAGAAAAAAAGATAGAAAGAAAAAAAAACATTTATTTTGTTAATAAGTACCTAAATGTTTTTTTTTGTTTAAACCAGAATTATATAAAAAATGAAATGAAATAGTGAAATAGTTGAAATGAAATAGTCGCGGTGCTTTTCCTCCTAGACACAATAGGTTGAATCGTCTGACAGAAGTGGGTGCAGTCAAGTGCAGTGGTAGTGGTACTTCTCTAGCGTTTCGTAAGTTGACATGCAAAATCTTCTATTCCTTATCACTTTCTGATCCATCCATATCTTTACCGATATTATAAATGCGAAAGTGTTTGTTTGTTTGTTTGTCCTTCTGTTACGTCGCAAGGGTGCATCGCATCAAATTGATTGATTGACCCGATTATTCTATGGATATAGTTTAGGAACGAACAGTGACATAGTCTTATTATGACCCAGGGAAAATATCACATTCCATAGGCGGAATGCTAGTGTTAAATAAAAAAAAAACTGTAACCCAATACAAATGATAACACGGAAACGATAGTTATAAACAGTGTTAACATCATCTTATAGAGTTCTAACACTGTATGCGACCATCAAAATGTAGGCTCTCGGGAAAAACCGTGACCACTGACCAAGTAACGTCGGGACCACATCGTAAAATGCTTATAAGTGAGTTCTCAATAGCCTGGCTGATTTATAGCTGAGGGTACAAAAACAGTGGCCGACGACGTACGTCGCCATTAATTGTGCACAAGTATGTTTGTTTGAAATTTATTAGTTTTTAGGGTTTCGTACCGATTAAGGTAAAACGAAACGCTTAAAGATCGTGTGCGTTTGTCCATCTGTTCAAACTCTTTTTAGGAACTTTTTATACCTGGAACATAGCCCCAAAGTAGGATAAACTGCGTTGCGGGTGCCATGAACATACATATAGACAAAGATACAAGCACCCAGCATGATTTTAGTATATCCACCACAGGGAATCGAACCCAGGAACGTCCACACCGGAGTTCCCAAGACAACGTGTAGGTATCGCAGTGAAATTATTCGTGTAAAATAGTCTATTTTTAATTTCATTACAACTACCATTTATATTTTACTACCACTTATATTTTACTGTGGCTTGGCCCGCGTGGACCCGTTTTATAGGTTCCCGTAGGATAAAAACCATCTTAGCCGTTCCCAAGGTCCACTCTATCTGCATTAAAATTGGTTTAGTACTTCAAGCGGGAAAGCATAGCAGACAGACAGAGAGACAGAGTTACATTCGAATTTATAATTTTAATAAAATAAAATAACACGTGCGAATTTTTCTTTTTCATCGGTGTTAGTGAACCCTGAGCTTGTGATGTCTGCTCACCCTTGTCCGGTTTTTCTGACTTTCCTCCACAACGGTCGAGTCCGGCTTTCTCCGCCGTACAAGGGCCGGCAACTATGTAGGCTTCACAATTTGTAACTGGTTTAGATAACGTGGTTGACAGAGCTTCATTATAACGATAAGTGTATCATTCATCATTTACATGCAACTAGGCGAAGATGAATGTCGATATAATGACGTCTCTGGGCAGATGAAACTTGTAGGCGGTAGAACTACGAGTAATAAATATGGTTCGATCAGGAAAGTATCACCGCTGCCTGCACACATTTCTTTCTTATTTTGACTAGCTTTCGACCCTCGCCTTCGCGTGGAATTCGAATATTTATTTTAGACGAATTTTTATTTATTATCTCTTTTTTTCTTCCCATATAAGTTAAAAAGTCTCAAACAAAACTCTTGTACAAACATTTATTTACTTCCTATTCAGTGGTTTAATACAAAGTTTCATGTTTTAATGTTTGACGATGACAACACTTCATAAAAAAATTATCTCTTTTCAATCCCTTTGCACCGCAAACTATTCTGTGTCCGCGCTCAATGTTCGCTCTATCTGTGTTTTTCTTATCTGTGTTATGTTTCATTAAAAATGGTGCAGTAGTTAAGGCGTGAAAACGTAACAGACTCAAAGACGCACAGACATACCTAGTTACTTTTGCATTATAATATTAGTATGGACTAGTATGGATTGTTGGAACGGTGGAGCTGCTGGTCACGCTTAGAAGAATTAACCATGCAGCAGCATGTACATGATCCTGGAACAGGACTTCTTAACATTGAATAAAGCAGCATGATAACATAAAAAATCTTGATCGCAGCTTTCGTGCGATAGCTGCAATATACTACTCTTAACATGGGATGGAAGAAAAAAGGAAAATTTACTTTTTTAAGTTCTTTCTTTTTTTATAGACAAATAATAGGATAGAAGCATTTTAATATATTTATTTAGTAGTCTACGTGTAAGTAAAAGCAAGCATCATGGTGATTACTAGATACGTAGCGTAATCAGGAAGTGAGAAGCTTAATGTCTTAACTTCTACAGTTTACACTCTCCTGTTACTCGTTGCAGCTAGGACCAGTGTAGATCAGAAATAATAATATGCTCTAAAAACGAAGTAACCTGTTCATTTTACTATGCTGCACAGGCAATAAAATCCCATGAGTAGGGTATTTACCTATGTCATAATATGTCTTGCAAGATATTCATACATGACGTTCCTATTAGCAATATCTTATTCCTTTGCACTTTGAATATTTTTACTGTCTTATAGCCTACTCTGATGAATGTTGAAAGAAGCAAAGATGCAAAGAGCCAAAGAGCGGACCCAGCGGAGTGTCCTGGGAAGGATAATTTATTAATGGGTGTTAAATGGAGATGATCTGATAACAAGTATGACATCAGTTCCACACACAGCAACCAGAAGCAACTGACCATTGGTTCAGTGCTTACGTAACTGAGTATTTTATCGTATATACTTGAAAGATTTTTTTTGTTGATTTTGATCTGATGAGTAATTCGCTCTAAGACAAATACGGTATTTACACTGATTAGCACCTAAGTTAGAAATTTTCTCTGTTTAATCTGTTAAAACATTATTTTCTGTCTATCACTATATCGATAGATGATCTGAAATCAATAAGATTAGTGTAATAAGGTAGAATGCCACCAATTATGATAATAAGGTCAGTGCAAAATATATAAAGCAACTTTATTTTTTATTTATTTTAAACTAGCGTTCGCCCGCGTCTACGTCCGCGTGGACTTTAGTTTAAAAAAAAAACTGAAATGAAAGAAGCCTAAGTTACTCTTTATTATATCAGCTCCCAGCCAGTGAAAGTCCCGTCAAAATCGGTCCAGCAGTTTCAAAGATTTGCCGCAACAAACAAACAGACAGAAAGACAGACGGACAAAAATTGTAAAAAATGTTATTTTGGTATATTTACCGTATATACATTCATTTGCATGTAATAAGAATCACTCCAATTTTATTTATTTGTATAAATGATACCGTATTTATTCCAAAGGCATTGTATACTTAATATTATCCTCTATATCAGGTGTATTGATGATAATGAAATATTCTAGACATATTTGAACATCTTTATTGTATACTTTTAACTAACATTTTAACTAACACTATAATAATGAAATCTTTATACACAAACTGTTTAGTCTCACATTTTAAAAATGTCTGACTAGAAATGTAATACCTCCATGTTCGGATTTCAACCCATCTCTTCAATGATTTTCTTCTCTCTCTCAATGGGAGCTGTTAGAATCTCTCCCTGCTAACATGGCACAATTAAGATATCCCCGTATCATTTGATATTCAGCTCTCACACTTACACGTATCTGACCGCCATCTACGGCGCCTCATGTATGCATTCAACGCACGGCGCATAGACATCTAGTTATATTTTATTTACGACTGCTCAACATTTCTTATCAATTAAATATCATTTATCAAATCCAGTTGCTCACATATTACATTCATCAATTACAGAATCTTTATATTAACAACAATTTACGGTATTCGGTTTCTTTGGTGTTTTCTTATAATCTCGTAGCCTTTTCTGGATCTTGTTACATTTTTGTGTTTTCTTCGCAATGTGGTTCGTTTCTTGTTTTATTTAATGGCTTGTATAAAGCGAGTGAGAAATAAGGTAATTTGCGCATTTCAAGTTCCTGGTTAATTACTTCCTGGACGACGGGAAGATTACTTCGAATTCTTTACATTAGTAACTGCAAGTAATTTGTAATTAGTTTCCATCGTCTCTAGGATTTCATCGCGCATTTTATATGTTTTATTTCTGTTCTTGTGTATTTTTCACAGTAACATAAATCATTCAGTATTGATTTAATTATCTCATTTCAAGAATGTTTTATGTTTCTTCAATTCTTTTGCTAATAGATATCTTAATAAATAAACGAATAACGTTACACACTCGTAGCACCACAGTAGGGTAGATTACCCTGTGTCGTGGGTACCATGAGCACATAAAAAGACAGAAACACAAGCACCCAGGCCGTGAATAGAAATTTAAACTCATCATTTTAACTTCTGCCTCGCCGGGAATCGAACTCGGGACCCTCCGATCGGCAGACCGGCATGGTAAGTAAACATTATACGCCTCGCTGGTCGTCAATAATATATCATAGCTATATACATCCTTGTTTTTCCTCTTCATCTTCTAATGCTACATTCAGGCGCGGTCGCAGCCTTCAATTTGAGGGGGAGGGGTCGCCAAGAAATTAAGGGGTGTTCACTAAGAAATTAGGGGGAATAGGTGTCCCAATTTAGCTTGTTTCGCCTACCTTCTACGCATGACTGATGGATTTTGGAGGGGGTCATGTCCCCTGTGAACACCCCCCCGCCTTGGACCGCGACTGGCTACATTCTGATAAATCATTTTCTAATTTTCTAGCAAAACAGCAAAGGGCTGATAGCAACGTCTTCGATGTTTGGGATTGTAGCGGTATCACTATTTAAGTGCTCTTCAAGCAAACTTCTTCCGCTTGTATCTTCTTCCTCTTCCGTCCGATTGTCTCCGCCTCCTTCACGGTATCTGGGAGCTGCGTGCGCGCCGTCTCCGGCATGAACAGCGTCAGGGCCCCCGACAGCAGTGACGTCAGACCAAATATAACGGGGGGTAGCCCTGACCAGTAAGCCATCTGAAATAATGAAGAAGTATAGAATTGGTTTTATTGCTTATAATCCTTATTTTGTAACAATTTTAATAATTTATAATTTACATATTTCTATGGGATATGATCATTATACGTAGGTAGGTATATTGGAATACTAGGTTTAATATCACAAGTGTGGCACGCCTTTAGTTTATTTTGCTGCCTTGTGGCCCTTGCATGCCAAAAGGTTGCCGACCGCTGTTGTAGGGAAATCTTTAGTTGAATGAATTAATGAAAGATTAGGAATATGGTTAAAGTAATTAATTAAGCGCGCATGGCCTGGCGGCTAGCGTAGAACGCAAGCGATCTATGCAGCTGAGCCAAACGGGCGCGGTCGGGTGTGAGATGGGTGACCGCTAGTGGCAAAAAAATTCATGCGCGTTTCCGTGCTTCGGAGGGCACGTTAAGCCGTCGGTCCCGGTTGTTGTCGATAGATAACAGTCGTTAAACCTAGTCGGAGGCCTTATGGGCGGTTTGAAAACATCCGACAGCGGGTTGGCCACTAACCCGCATCTCCACCAACCCGCATTGGAGCAGCGTGGTGGAGTAAGCTCCAGGCCTCCCCAATAATGGGGAGAGACCCGTGCCCAGCATAAAGGGTTGCAGCCAATTAATTAAGGAACACCGTTTGGATTTGAAATTGGATACGAAATACAAAATATTTTGCAAATAAGAGGAATGCTGCAGTAAGTTATCATTCTAGAACTGCTATAAATAATAATAACGCTTTACACTCATAGCCCCACAGAAGGGTAGATATACCCTGTGTCGTGGGTGCCATGGACACATACAGACAGAAACACAAACACTCAAACCGAGAACATAAATTTTAAACTCATCATTCAAATTTCTGCTTTGCCGGGAATCGAACCCGGGACCCTCTGATCGGCTGTCCGATATGGTAACCATTACGCCACACGGATCGAAGGTTTTGTTAAACTGAAAATATGAAAAAATATTGTAAGTGTTATAATTTAATGGCCCTTATACTCGTAAATAACCGTATAGATACAAGTATGGCTAGAATAAAGAATGTTTTAGGCTCACAATTTTGGAAGAACATCATCAGGATCAACAGCAAAAATATTTGAGGAAAATATCTATATCTTTAAATTATTGTATTATATTTAAAATTATTATTTAAACTATTTGACCCGCGTGGCGCAATGATTACCATGCCGGACTGCCAATCGAGGGGCCCCGGGTTCGATTTCCGGCGAAACAGATATTTGAATGATGAGTTTAAATTTCTGTTCTCGGCCTGGGTGTTTGTCTTTCTGTCTTTGTATGTGTCCATGGTACCCATGACACAGGGTATACATACCCTAGTGTGGGGCTATGAGTGTGAAGCGTTATTTATTTATTTAATAAAAAAACTATTTTACCGTATTGAAATGTAAAAAAAAAACCGTATCAATAATCAAGAATAAAGAAACTAACCAGCAACGGTGTTTGTGGAGCAATCAGTGATCCTACTCTTCCCATGGCCGAGCATATCGCGTGCATGGAGTTCCTGGTGTAGGTTGGGAACAGCTCAGAGGTGTACATGTAAACGATGTTGTAAGAGAACGTCGCCAGCATCTCGAATGCCATGAATAGTGACAACCCGACCCACGCGTAACCTGGAAATTAGGAAAATTAAAATATTAGTAGAGCTTTAGAGAGCACGTTAGGCCATGTTGAATTTGTAATAGCATCTCCATCAATCTGCACTGGAGCAGCGTGGTAAATAGGCCACAGGCTCTAGGCTCATCTAGCCTTTCAAGCCTCATTTTCTTTCACTATTTCTTCGTTACTTTTTTCATTAATAGATGCACTTTGTTCAATGTCCATATTTTAAATACTTGAGATAAACGAATTTTACAAGTATAGACAGTCGAGGCGACATCAGCTGTCACCCCTACGTCTTACGAATTTTCGATCAGGCCACGTGTCCTGACGCGAGTTTAACATTTTTTACCCATCCCAAAAAAGTGCAGAACGCCGCTAAAGAAGTTTCACTTCAGAAAGCTATATATTTTAGGTAGGTATATTTAAAATTAATATACCTTTCTATGGAATTATTCGCACTCTAAAAGTAATACACGCACCTTTTGGAATAAACGGTTGAGATATACAAAAAACGCCACCGACGATAAAGGAGGATATCAGGGGCATTTTCCTCTTGTACTTGGACAACGCTAGCCAGTAGAACACATTCGCAGGAATGTCCATCAGCATCAGTAGCGCGAAGTTGATGTACTTGTTGCCGTCGATCAGCACCGAGCTGATCATCATGCCGTAGTTGATCAACGTGATAGTGAACCACCACACCATGCACACTAAGAACCGTTGAAACATTATCCTGGACTTAAATGTCTTTATCAACAACTTTCTGTCATTGAGCTTGCTTGAAGATTCTTCGTCGACGTAATCTAGTTTATCTAATAAAATCCTGTCCACTTCTACATTGTTCCTTTTAGCAATCTTTTCAATCAGTTTGATAGCTCTCTCCTTCTTTCCTTTACTGAAAAGCCATCGAATGCTCTCGTCCAAGAAGAAGGAGTAAGTGAGTATTATAAGTGTAGGAGCGTAGATGACCCTAAGGAAGTTTCTCCAATAAGGTACTGCCCACGCTATGAATGGCATTATAATTAGCCCCAATGTATAGCAGTTTAAAAGTATCATCTGGAATAATACAGCACGCTTCTTCTCCACTATTTCAATACCTGCAACGGTAAAAAAATACAATTTCAATAAAAGTATAATTTTTAAGTAATTTTTAGGGTTCCGTAGCCAAATGGCAAAAAACGGAACCCTTATGGATTCGTGATGTCTGTCTGTCTGTCTGTCTGTCTGTTTGTCCGTCCGTATGTCACAGCCACTTTTTTCCGAAACTATAAGAACTATACTGTTGAAACTCTGTACGTAGATGTATTCTGTGAACCACATTAAGATTTTCACACTAAAATAGAAATACATTTTGAGGGTTCCCCATACTTAGAACTGAACTCAATTTTTTTTTCATCAAACCCATACGTGTGGGGTATCTATGGATAGGTCTTCAAAATGATATTGAGGTTACTGCTATAATTTTTTCTAAAATGAATAGTTTGCGCGAGAGACACTTCCAAAGTGGTAAAATGTGTCCCCCCCCCTGTAACTTCTAAAATAAGAGAATGATAAAACTAAAAAAAATATATGGTGTACATTACGATTCAAACTTCCACCGAAAATTGGTTCGAACGAGATCTAGTAAGTAGTTTTTTTTAAAACGTCATAAATCGTAAACCACAATTTACCTTTCATTCAATGATT
The DNA here is from genome assembly GCA_911387765.1 of Pyrgus malvae. Taxonomy (NCBI): domain Eukaryota; kingdom Metazoa; phylum Arthropoda; class Insecta; order Lepidoptera; family Hesperiidae; genus Pyrgus; species Pyrgus malvae. Next base: position 22,648,261 of record OU426965.1, on the reverse strand, counting down.
TCTATAGATAATTAAAGGCAATGATGTATTTCTTTTGCCGCTATTGTTATACAAATACTAAAAATAGGATAAAATAAATATTTAAGGGGGCTCCCATACAATAAACGTGATTTTTTATAGATAATGGTACGGAACCCTTCGTGCGTGAGTTCGACTCGCACTTGGCCGGTTTTTTATATACATATATCTTGCCCAAGATAAAAAGGAATAGATTACAAAAAAAAGCCTTTAAAGTATTGATAGCTATGTTTGTTTTGCGAACTATGTTTGGAGTTTATATGAAGAAGTGCATTTGTCATCACGCCTATCTATGTTTCGTGCAGAAGATCCTTGGAAAGGATTTGCAGCAAGGAGATATCTAAATGATGAATTTAGAGGTTTTCTTCGTCTGGGTGTTGTGTCCTTTTCTTTGTATGTTTTACTCACGACGAAAGGTACCCGACGGAGGGCTTCGAGTGTGAATCATTATAGTTATGCTCAGTTATGTATGGTTAAACTTACTTAACATGAACATTGGTGACAAAGCATCACCAATGGCAGCTTCCAGGCCTTCCAGCACTATATAGAACCAGAAGGACGTAGCGAAACTCTTCGTGATCCCTAAGACCGCACCCATGGTCCCGGCAAACACCGCCGCAGTCTTACGACCAAATCTGACAACATATCGCAAAGTTAAACCGGACTATGAATGCACGTATTTATTTCTTGAGTCAACGCTAAAAATAAATTCCGTTCGTAAGCTGGGCATTGCAAAATAAATAATTTTACGTTACTTTTTACTTTTTTTAATAACTTTTTGAATAAGTTTAAGCGTTTTTTGTATTTGTGATTGGTTTTGCTTCAATCGAGCGATCTAAAGCTAGTATTTTGGCTGGTTTTTGCTCTATAATTTCATACATTATTTTTATGAGGCTGTTACTGGTCACAAAAACTCACTTATTGATTAAATCACCGTGCACTTTAGACCAACTCATGTTTCACTAACAGTAGGACGTTGAACTTAGTAGTTATGCGAAATGAATTAAATTTTCTATAATAGAGTGCCTGCGTCTTTGCAATAAGCAGTGATTAATTCGAATTCTAGATTTTCGTCTTTAAACATTTTGATTACAACACAATACAAAAAACGTTATTTGTATCAAAAATAACAATACAAGTTAAACCGTGGCAATCATTATGTTTCTGCCTTATTAGGGCCGTCAGCTTGCTACCAAAACTACATAAGTAAAATAGTATATTATGTGGCAAGGGGTGAAACAAGACGATTTCTGAGAGGGCGAGAGGTGACTGCCCGAGCGAAGCGAGTCTGAAATCGTGTTTCATCCCGTGCCACACACTGTATTTTTCATATCACATGTAATGAAACAACGAGTTTTGATTTCTGTAGCCAGTCGAAGTAAGACTATTCAAGACAAATAGCGCAGTAATATCTTTTGACAACGATCAAAACTCGCTGTTTCAGTGCATGCGACATGAAAAAATATATAAACGTCTGTGGCACGAATTGAATGAACTATAATAAAAATGACTTACCTGTCGGATATCTGTCCCTGCAGCAACAACCCAACCATGTTTCCGAAACTATGCACTGTGCCCACTAAAGGTGGCTTCCAATCTTGACACGCCAGCCCGAACTGAAAAAAATAATTATCTCCTGATAATATCGGTAAAAATATACAAAAAGCTGTGAAACTTGCACCAAAATAAACGTTAGTACCAAATTAAAAAAGTTTATATTCTTAGTAATAGCTTGGAACCGAGAATGTTCCCGCACCCAGACTGGCTAAATAAGAATATTAGCATAACACAACTATGATACTTGAGTTGATGGAGATTTTGTATGTATAATTTAGTTGATGGATGCAGTACAGTTCCAACGGGTAGATTTTTAACATTTTTTTTCTGTTTCGATCGTGTTAGCTTTAATTATGAGTAATGATAGAGTGATATTTGTCTTCGGAAGCGCGCATGACTCGGCGGCTAGCGTAGAACGCAAGGAGTCTATGCAGCTTAGTCAAACGAGCGCGGTCGGGTGTGAGATGGGTGTCCGCTAGTGGCAAAATATTTCATGCGCGTTTCCGTGTTTCGGAGGGCACGTTATGCCGTTGGTCCCGGTTGTTGTCGATAGATAACAGACGTTAAACCTTGTCGGAGGCCTTATGGGCGGTTTGAAAACATCCGACAATGGGTTGGCCACTAACCCGCACCTCTACCAACCCGCACTGGAACAGCGTGGTGGAGTAAGCTCCAGGCCTCCCCAATAAGGGGGAGAGACCCGTGCCCAGCAGTGGGACGCAAAAAGGGTTGCAGCCATTTGTCTTCGAAGAGAAATGCAATTACTTACGACGTTAAATTTAAAAGAAGGACATAGATATGTTAATAAACAATATCTAATTACAATGGTGGTAATGAAAGTATTATAACTTTAAATGATATTGATACAATATACAATGTTTAAATGGCTACAAAACCTTAAAGCATTGTTAACCCAATTTAGATTACGAACCTATACAAAAGATATTATAAGGCAATACATATGATACATATTGATTGGTAAAATACACTTCACTATATTTGATAGATTGAGAGGAAAGATAATCGCATAATCGAGTGATTCGGATGGTAATAGAAGAGCTACGTCACACCTTCAGATGAGAACAGTTTGTTATGAATAAATGCATGCATAATGTCGATTGATTATGACGTCCATTCATCATCTATCGTGACCAGGTGGTCTTGGCGGAGACAAGACATGGCAGGGAATGTAACTACAAAATAGTGAATGTAAGTTACAGATTAATGAACCAAAAACTGTGCTTTTATCGACCTAAAAGAAAAGCAGGTCATATAAACAGAGGATGAAAAAGAGGGATAGAGGCGGACGTTTTATGTTTGTATGTTTATTTGTTGTTTGTGTGTTATATGTATTATATTAGTTGATTGTAAGACAAAGACAACTTTTATTTGCACAAATATGTGTTTACAAAAGGTGTTTTTATACATTTGGTTCGCCATATTTACCTTCATGAGGTATGAAAATATTACAATAATTAAAACTTAACTAATTACAAATCGTAACTTCGAACTGACATAAGCATTTTCTGTAAACTTTTTGATTCATTGTCAATAGCATTGACATTTTTTCTCTTGTTACGCTTTTGTGGCTAAACTTATAAAACTTTGTACAGATTTTATTTATTTATTCATTTATAAAAGTTCGCCAACAGTTATTACATTTTATGAATGAATACAACTTATTTGATATAATGTACCTTACAATAAAATATATAACCACTTATACGCAAACACAACTTACACAATAAAGCAGACTTAATTAATGTATTATTTAATTATACTTAATATATATATCTGCGCGAACTTGGGGTGGACGACTGGCAGGAGATTGCACAGAACAGGCTAAAGTGGAGGATCTTATTATCGGAGGCCAAGACTCAATTTGGGTCCTCGCGCCATCCTACTAACTAACTAATATATAAATAAGATACTACACACCACCACTATATTTTTTCTTCTAGACTAGATTTTCTTGAAAAAGCTGAACTTTGCTTTCAATTATATTTTTCCTTATAAATCTCCTTGTGAAATAAAATATATTATATTGCCCTTTGTTTCCAAAATCATCGTAATACTCGTAACTTCAAACTCCATAATATTATAGTTATTTTTTACTTGTCTATCACAAGTTATTATATATGTACTGTAGTATTTTTATACTATATTTATATATATGGTGCTATGCAAGCGGCTAGAACATATCTAGGTGCCAAGAAAGGCTCTAATGAACGAGCGTGTGATATAAATCTTCCCGTGGCGCTTCCAGCAGCCGCCGGCCATCGCGGGATATACGGACGCCATTCGTCAGGCCAGGGCGTGGACCGGCGTGGTAGGACTGGTCCTTCGGCCTGCTATGACAGGGTGATGATTTATGCGAATTGTTAACAGATCGCTTTACAAATTGTGTAATAACCACACGCAGAACGGTAGCGACGTATTCCTTGATGTTGTCCAATACTTATGCAGTAGTTATTGTAAATCAACATTTGCGTATTGTATTGAAAATGAACCACAATCGGCCCTTGGATACCTAGATGAAAATTTGTAAGCAAAAAAAATGCGGGTTACGGAATTAATTATTGCTACAATTTGTTTCAATGTTATCGTATTTTATTGCCTAATATCCTCTTTTTTTACTCCTGTAAACAAGTAATGAGATGCCATAACTGAACTGAAAGTTATCAGATCTCAAGGACAGCCGAGCTCCTTTAACACTGACCTTTTGTTTAACATAACACGTTAATTTTACTTTATAATTAACGAGGGCGGATAAAGAAATAGGGTAGTTTTCAATAACTTTCTAGAAAAGGTAGACAACACACCCACTACCTTCTATCTTGTCTATCCAGGTCCTGCCGTATCCCTAATATATAAACCTCATTGGGCGTGTCTCATGATCTTCGGCATAGCTCTTATGAAGTATTTAATTAAATACTATCACACAGTAAATCGCAAAATGTTATCTATTAAATAAAATCTTGCATTTTTCACTTAAATATTTTATAATGTCAATAAACCTCATACGAATCACACAGTAAAACATAATAAATTAATTTATCAAATAAAAACTTCAATTTGTCACTTAAATAATGTATAATATCAATAACCCTCGTGCGACCGGCGGAATACTGCAACTAATGCTGCCATAACTTTCGCGATATACATAAATAAGGATTGCCGTATATTATGTATTTTATAGCAATCTGTACCTCTTAAAATTCTTAATCCTATTGAAATGAATCGTATATGCTGAGTCCTGTAGTCTAGAGAGACAAATATTTGAGAAGATTTCAGTTTAATACGATGAAGAACAATTTTGTTTTTATGAAAAAGGCAGTAACTTTGAAAAAAACCGCAGAAAAAGGTTTTTAAAACAGCGTATTTTATTTTTAACAACTCCTTTACACTCTTCTGGTAATGCATGAGAAAATTTGGGTCCCAGGCACTCAGTTTCAATACTGTCTTCAATCTAGCGCAAGTAGGAATAAATAAGCACATTCGAACAGCATTATAACGTAGGAAATCAATTAAAATAGTCACAATAATCAGTTTACTTCAGTTCTGCAGGGATAAGTTCTCCTTCTTTGAGGATCAAATATAAAAATAAAAGTATTTTCATATCAAATGCATTGAAACAGCGAGTTTTGATCTCTGTTTTGCCAGTCGAAATAAGACAATTTCAAACCAATGCGAATGTGTCAGTCAGAAACAACATTGTTTCTGCCCTAGAGGAGAAACAACGTTGTTTCTACCCGGCACCTTCATTTATTTATTATTTACGTCTTTATTTCAAGTCTGTCAGAATTGCATTGACAACTGTTGTCAAATCGTTGTCAAAAGATGTTACTGCGCTATTTGTCTAAAATAGTCTTACTTCAACTGGCTACAGAAATCAAAACTCGTTGTTTCATTACATGTGATATGAAAAATACAGTGTGTGGCACGGGATGAAACACGATTTTTCTTGTTTCACCCCTTGCCACACAAATTACAATTTTTTTCACCCCTACATAGACGATTACAAAACTTTGGTTATTTTCTGGGTACGGACGGTTTCCCGCAGACAGTCTTACCACAGAATACTACCTATTAGTAAAGTACTCTTATACATATATTTGTATTTTGTTATTTTATGCGCACTAATAACGAAACCAGTTAAGATCCGCCACTTGAGGGCTTATACGACTCCAATTCTCGGCACAACTATAATGGTGTAACGATATACGATAATATGGACAAAACCAATTCGGCATTGACATTGGTATTCGGTCGGTGCTGCTATTATAGTACTTGCATTGCAAATTAGTGTGTTGCATAACTGCTAAGATCGGATGCATATCTAATGACTTTATGTATAATGCTGTGTGATACCTAGCAAAGTGTTGTTAGGGTTGTCAACGCCTTGTTTCTTAGACCTCACATTACTAGTTTTCGAGTTACGACTTTATTTGACTTGACTGCAACCCTTTATGCGTCCCACTAATGGGCACGAGTCTCTCCCTATTTTTAGAGAGTCCTAACTGCACCGCGCTGTTCCAATGCGGGTTGGTGCCGTTGGTGGAGAGATCGATAACAACCGCAACCGACCTCTCCGAAGCTCGGAAACGCGAAAGAAATTTTTGCCACTAGCAGTCACCCATCTCACACCTGATCACACCAGTTTGGCTTAACTGCATAGATCGCTTGCGTTCTACGCTCGCCGCCGGACTATGCGCGCTTCATTTGATTTAAGACGACCTAATATTATAATTACATCTTAATATATGTTATACTACTCTTATACTTATATCATTATGCTATAGGTATATAGACCGGCGGCTGTAGTAGGATATATTTGAGATGTGTAACAACTAGTGGTAAAAATTTATTGCACGTATACATTTTTCTGCTTAAGCGAGACTAGGAAATTTTCCAAGATCAATAAAATATGAAATGGTGCACGCACGAATTACCGGAACTTGTCTGTTGGATTTTTGGAAGCAGTCCGAAAATCCATTTTTTTGAATGATAAGTTAAATCCACAAGTCAGGCGCAATTTACAAATTAATTTCCATCAACTAAAATTGCAATGATAAAACGAAAGCGTCGACATTCAAGTTTCAACGTCCCGCCAAAACTTCTGGGTGGTTTGATACAGCCGCAGAGCTAAGCGCGTTACTTTGCAGTATATCGACAGAGAACTAGTATACATAGCCCTACAATCGACAGTCACCAGCACCAGAGCAATGCGGGTCGCGCAAAAACTCGCCGTCGACCGCTCGCGGCCCGGCTACACGGTATGTTGTACCAGTGCATATACATACATACATACCTACTCTATAAACTCAATGTACAGCGACAAACTCATGCTATAACACTTGTACTGCATACGTGTTTCATGTGACGGCGAACGTAATATTTCGTATGCGACATCGCGTCAGTTTTATTGGATGCGAACGTTACGTTTTCAATTGAAATTATTTTAGACCTTATTGTTTAAAATTGTTTTAGTCCTGCGATAAAACAATTGACGCATATAATCTTTCAAATTCAAAAGAGATGTTCAAATGTTCGCTCTGCATGTTCTACCGACTTTACTATGGCACAATACAAAGAGCACCTTATGGTGAGTGCTTCGAGGAGTCTTTCAAATTGATGCCTACGGCACCATTCCATGATTATACCACCAGACGAAGGTTAAAGTTCCACCGATACCATCTGGACTCGTGGCGGTCCTCCACAGTCCACTTTGCACGCTCCTTTTTACCAGGGACGTGTAAGGTATAGGACAACATTCCAGCTGAAACATTTCCAGTGGACTATGATATGGGGTTCTTCAAGAAAGCTATAAAAAAGCTCTCCTTCAAAGCCGGCAATGCTCGGGTAGCTCCCCTGGGGTTGCCCGTGTCCGTAGGCGACGGTGATCGCTTAACACTTTATTTATAAAAAATAAAAAAATAAAATGTAAGTAGCTTTTCGTTAGCTATTAACAACATAACTTTTTAGCAAACGATCTAAATTATAAATACCAAGATTTTATACTTATTTTATTATATATGATTGCAGTGTCTTACACGAGCAGCTGTCACGTGCGCCAATTATCGACCCATAGCTATTCTGTTATCTCAAATATATAAATGTACTTTTTTAAAAGAGTGCTGCTGGGAGTTTTTTTCCGCCGTCATTTTCTCTCAGCTCAACATGTAGCCCAAACGGGCACCTAAAGGCGATGACCGGGAAAAATGACATTCATTAAGCGTATATTTTGTATTCAATAAGTATATGAAATAGGTAAGTATTTTTTCTTTCTTTCTTTCTTTTGATGCATTATTACGAGAAAATAAAACATTTCATTAGGATACTATTGTATTGGGAAATCTCTAAAAGTTTTTGAACAACAATTTTATTTAAATAGTACCTAGGTATATAACTAGGGTTTGCGGACGGTGAGAGTGGGAGTTCGACCCGTCAAGAAGTCGAGCAGCCAAGGGAAGGACGGTAGTGTGTGAGTGGCTGCATGACGCCGTGAGCGCCTGAGGGTGCAGGAGAGAGCATCTGCTCTCCCAAAGATGGGCTCGTGCTGGAGATCCCGGAGTCCTCGCCAAGCGTAAAGGCAGGCCACCGAACGGGTTTTAGAGCGGTATAAATCCCACATATCCCGGTATCCTCTCCAAAAGTGCTTTAAATTTGAAGGTTCCCTGCTCTCCGATACCAAAAAAAGTAAATAAAAAAGGCAATTAGGTGCATATTGGAAAAGTTAAAATAGATAGATTAACACTTCAATCTGTATTTTTACCTAAAACATTTTTTGTTATTTTCCATCAATTAAAAGTGAAGTACCTACATAGATAATATATATATAGATGTTGTAGAAGTTTGATGAAGATGTGCTCAAAATAAGCAAGTGTTAAACAATTGAATAACGCTGAATTTTTATTACATACTTGAGACTTGTTATAAAATCCCTGTCGCACTGAATAATTTTCCTAAACAGCGTGCTATAGTTGTAGCGATGAATGCGTAACACGGGATCCCCGGGGAGCAGAACTTCTTTGTACTTTCTGCGACGAAACATGTTTGTTTTGTACGAGCTTTTACAACTTTATTTGCCTGGATTACAATGTTTCGAATCTTATTCGTGAGTTAAAATACATCTTAATCTCAATTATGTCCATTATTTCCTTCTTTACAAATGTACTTTCTTGGTCCGTTTATTTGGTCTAAAAGATCTTAAACGGGTTATACTATTTCTACGCCAGCTTTACTGGAACATAGCTGATAACAAGCGTAAGAATTATTCTTCGTCAGAACACCGGGTTGGTCCTATGTATTACGTTGAACTTCTTTAAAATCCATATCTAATAACAGGATCTCAAGAACTAGATCACCAATTGTCATGGGACGAAATACCGCAATTGGGTTGCGGTATTTGCGGCACAATGTACCATTACAAATGTACTCGTAACGTTCACAATCTTGTAGTATACTCTGTATACTGTAGGTGGGCCCAATAATGGTTTTTGGGTTTTTGTCGAGCGCAATAGATATGTGGTATGCCTTGCACCTTTAAAAGTCTTCTAAATAGGATTAGTGTACATAGGATTACTTAAATTATCCAAATTTTACTTAGTTGAATATATTAAATAAATATAGGTATTTAATATATTCAACTTTGATGAGAGGGACCTTTATTTTACCCGCCCTCTTTTAAACAATTTTTAAAAACCTTTAGGCACTCTTCCCAGTGAACCGAAAAACATTATTGAATTAATCGGTTATGCGTTTATCTTCCTATCGCCTGAAACTGGCAACCTGAAAATGCACAAGGTCTTCATAACGCTCGAGTAAATCCACATTTAGCATCGTGGGCTCCCCACTAGTAGCAACAGTTTTATTTCAATCAGAGCGGCGATGGTATCTCGGCAATAAAGGCAACAAAGGCTCTATCATACTACCATCTACGAGTGGTGGTCACGAGACCATTGTCGTGGCGGCAACCAATTGATTATTTTGAGTAATGATATCACGGCCTCTGTGATTTTGTCAGATTTGGTTTACGGTGTAACTTGATTGGAGATAGCTTAATAGAAAGGTTACGTTATATTTTGTTATGACACAAATAATATTTTTTAAAATTATAGTGTCCTAATTGTTTTATGTATTGCGTTCAAAAAGTTTTTTTTTAATAATAATAATAATAATAATAATAATACTTTATTAATGCACAAGTACAATTTCAATTTAAGTTTACAATTTGCATGGTATAAATTTTATAGTAATTGTAAAACAAAATACATTGTCTCGTCAGTTGTCTAAACTGGGCGGAAAGCCTGTAATATAGACAACTGAACTCTCCCGAAAGAGTATCTGAGTTACTATAACCTAACATGTGTTGAAACCGAAGAAACTTATACATTCCACATAATATACTTAATTTAATTTGATACATACTTAATATTTATATAGATTTTAGAATTTAATCAACTAAGACTGCAACTTTATGAGTGTGTGTGTGCGTGTGTATGTGTTGTATGTGTTGTGTGTGAGTGTGTGTGTGTGTGTGTGTGTGGTGTGAGTGTGTGTATGTATTGTGCATGTGTGTGTATGAGTATGTGTGGTGTATGTGTGTGTCACCTAATGGGATATAAAATTTTATCTTAGAATGGAAAGTAGGTTTTCAGTTTCATCATAATTGAGATCGTTTAATATTTGGGTCAATACTTTTTTTAAATTAAATGAATTTAGGTTTTTTATTTTGCTGATTTTAGATATCTTATTATAGACAAAACACCCTAGAAAATAGGAAAATCTTTTAGCATAGCTTGTCCTTACTCTATTAGTCGTAAATACTCTATCTACCCTGCGTTTATTTTGGCTGATAGCTGTTTCAATGGGAAGATGTCTATGTTGTTGTAGTATTAGTTTTAGGATAAAAAGTTTGCGTACGGAGAGCACTCCGTATTCTTTATATAAAGATGTTGTTGGATACCTGAATGGTAAGAAATTTATAACTTTAAGTATAGCTCGTTGGGCTCGTTCTAGTGGCAACAAGTGGGTTTTTGCTGCTCCACCCCATGTTTCTATGCAGTATGATATTATTGACTGACATAGTGAAAAGTAAATAGATTTGAGTACCTTTTTGCCAACTACGTGTCTAATATTCCTAAATATGGCAATTAGTTTTCGACATCTGTTGGTAATTGTACCAATATGTTCCTTGAAGTTAAGTTGTGAGTCTAATATAATTCCCAGGTATTTAGCTGTATGTACACGTTCTAGTCTATAACAGTCACAAGTATTCTTAATACATGGAAGATCATTTTCTTTATCGTGCGCTATAATATTGTAGGATTCACGATTTGGTGGCTGGAGATTATGTAAGATTGAAAATGGTAACACTTTAGTTTTAGTACAGTTTAAGCTTAATAGGTTATTTTTCAACCACTGTGTGACTGTGTTGAATCCTTTTTGAGCAAAATCGTAGACTTCATCCCCACTTTCTCCATGGAATATCAATGCCGTGTCATCCGCAAAAGTAACAATTTTGCCATTTTGTAGTTTTATGTTACATAATTCATTTATATATATGAGAAAAAGTGTAGGGCCCAGTATACTTCCCTGAGGTACACCGTAATTGACAGTTTCAGGGTCACTTGTGACGTTTCCAACTTTAACACACTGTATACGATTTGCTAGATAATCTTTAAACATTTCTAGTTGTAGGCCACGAACCCCTAACGTTTCTAGCTTGTAAAGAAGAAGTGAATTCGACAAACTATCAAATGCCTTTTCAAGGTCTAAAAGGATTGCTATACATTTTTTGCCACCATCTAGAGCCCTCACTACATAATTTGTCAGTTCTCTTACAGCATCAGATGTAGATTTACCCTTCCGAAATCCGTATTGATTGTCCGAAATTAATTTACGTTCTTCCAGGTAATTAACGAGACTCCTGTTTAATATTCTTTCTAAAATCTTTGAGAAAGTAGGCAAAATTGATATAGGCCTATAATTGGTTAGAATGTCTTTCGGACCACTTTTATGTATTGGTAAAATGATAGATTTCTTAAAAGCAGTAGGAAATCTCCCTGCATCAATCGATAAATTGCATATATGGTTAAGCGGACCAGCTAGAGACGTAATATTTTCTTTAACTAACTTTGATGTAATATTATCTATGCCTGACGTAAAGCTACTTTTTAAAGAATTTATTGCACTTATTATTTCCTTTATATCAGTTCCAATCAGGGAAAATGAATGTAGACTAGCAGGGGCAGACGGTATTTTATCTTTAGACGTAGTATTTTTAGAAGATAGAATTTTAAGATATATTGATTTGCCTACATTAGCAAAATATTCATTGACTTTATTAATTGATTTTTGAGGGCATTCTGACAAGTTTAGAAGTTCGTGAGAAATGGATTTTGTAGTGGAGATATTTCCAATTCTTTTAATAACTTGCCAAAGTTCTTTAGTGTTTTTAGCGTTTTCTACTTCTGTTCTTTCATATTGTAATTTAAGTTTTTTAAGTATACGTGACAAGTAATTACGATATCTAGTATAAGAAATTTTTAGTATTAAGTTGTCAGGATCTTTCTTTAACTTTTTGTGCATTTTATCGCGGTTTCTCATGCAACGAACTAGTCCAGGAGTTATCCACGGTTTTAGAGGAGCCTTACGACGTGGTAGTTTGATTACGCTACAGTGAATATTCATTATATCGGATATCGTGGCAATCAGCAGATCAGCTGCGCGATTATAATCTTTACAGTTTATTATATGTTCAAAGTTAGTGTTCTGTATTTGTGTTTTTATTTTGAAGTAGTCGAATTTATGGTAATAAAAATGTTTATTATATATACTAACGTTTTTAATCATAAGTGATAATAATATGGTGTCATGATCAGTAATACTGTTTTTTATAACTAATGTTTTAGAAGATAATTGGGATTTTAACATGACATGGTCTAAACAATTTAAGTATCTTGTGGGTAAATTATGAGCGGAAGATAAACCATGTGATGCCATGAGATTAAGGTAGTTTGGGGCATGACGATCTGAAGAATTTGTTTTGATGTCAATATTTATGTCGCCTAATACAATTACTGACTTATATTTATTCAATGAGGTGAGTACGACGTCTAGTGAGGTTAAAAAATTATCAGTATCATTAAATGAAAGAGGCCTATAGATAAAAACTAAAGCGATACAATTTTTTACAATTGCTATAAGGCAATTAGCATCAAGAAAATTTGGTTCGTATATCGAACACAGTAACTCACTATTAGTATAAAGTACAAGGCCGTCATTTTGATTATAACATTTCTTAGAAGTAGTACAGTTAAAATTTTTAATTTGCGGTATGTTTAAATTGCAGGATAGCCAACACTCTGAAAAACATATAATGTCGGGTTCGACTACCATTCTGTGTAGTAGAGTATGGAATTCATCGTAGTTATGCCCGATACTTCTTATATTTTGTGCAATTACATTTAGATGTGTTTTATGGTCAGGTATATACAAGGTACACTGTTCAGGCTCACAGCTATAGGACATAGAAACATTCAGTTCATCCAAATCATTTTCTATTGAAGTTCTGATATTATCCATAATATAGAAGTAGGAAAAGTACTCGTGTGCTACGAATAAGTTTAAACCAATTAAATGTGTAGTGTATAGTAATATATATCTTAGACCAAGAGTGTGTGTGTTTGAAAGAGTGTGATTTGTGTGTGTTTTTCAGGTTTGTGTTTATTTGTGTGAAGTGTGGCAAGTGTAAGACAGAAAATAATTTATTACCTGTTTTGATTATGTTTTGAAAAGTTGCAGCATAGGCAAAATATAAAAGATAGAATAATACATATCTACAGACAAACACTAGTCATTGTTTAGAAATTTTGTCTAGTGCACTTGAGTCGTTTATTTTAATTACTTCAGCTCCGTCAGATCTTCTCATATAAACTTTGCCTCGTGAGGTCCAACAATATTTATAATCCTTAGATTTAGCGACATCCCTGGCTTGGTGGAATAATTTTTTCGTCTGAATGGTAAGACTTTCAGATATATAGACCGGCTGACGGGGGGCGTTTATTCGCAGATGATCGGTGCTGAGTTTTGCGTTGGGATTCATCTTATTGTAGGTTCTACATGATCCAATAAATTTATCTCGTAGCAACGTACTCGATAGCTCAGCAACTATGGTCTTGTTTGTGTCTTTTTGTGAATTAATACGATAAACGTCGCGAATGTCCGTTGTTTCTAACGGGTTATTAATTGCATTACCGACCTTCTTTACGAGTTCAATCAAGTCGTTTTTGGTTTCCTGAGCTGATTTAGGGACATTACGTATTTCTACGCTTGAGCTACGTAAATTTCTTTCAAGGAATTCAATTTTCGCCTCTAATGACTGTATGTGCTTACGATCCGCCGAACGCTGCTCCTCTAGTTGATGCACTTTGGTCAAGAGTTCATCATATTTTTGGCCCAAAAAGTCAAGGGATTTGCGTATCGCCTCGTTTTGTTCAGTTTGGGAGCGAATTCCATCCGTCATGGTTTTCATAATAGTAACGAATCGTGATTCTTGATCTTGCGCATTTGCTGCAAAAATATCCATTATCTCAGCCTTAGTTTTTAGTTTAGGTTGGTGGTTTTCAATTATTCGAATAAATGGAAGCTTGTTGCAGTCAATAAGTTTTATTAAAAATATTATTTTGTTTGTCTGGAAAAATAACATAGCAACCTTTAAATATGCGGCATTTATTAATTCAGAAAAAATCAAACGATCTAATAATATCTCATTTTAGGCTACACTCCACAATTTGTGAGGCTTGAAGCTTTCTTTGCCTCGGTCAATTGGTCTGTCAATTAGTTAGTTGGATCTTTTTGACCAGCCCATCAAGATTTAACTATTGCTGTCCATATATAATGGACGCTTCTATAGATCACCGAAACGTGCAAGAAATTAGCCACTAAAACGGTTACCCATCTCACACCCGACCGCTTTCGCTTAGCTGCGTACATTGCCTATATTCTAAGCACTTCCACTTATAGGTAGATAATAATAATATTACCTCAGCTACAAAGCTGTCAGGCACGTCGTAGACCCACTCGGAGCAGGCCTGCACGGCGCTGGTGTTGAAGGTCTCGCAGAGGCGGTCCAGGGAGCGGTAGCGGAGGCACTGCTTCACGTCCTCGCTGGACACCTGCGGCGAGGACGCGTTCAGCCAGGGCGTCGTGAACGGCGTCGTGGCGTCGTCGCATTCCGGAATCTTGCATCTGGAATTAATGATATATTTTACAGGGGAATTTTGGAGCCTGTGAGAAAGAAAGTAAACACTATGTATAGAATGACGAGGAATTTAGGGTTTAGGTGTAAGTTCACAGTATTTTTTAAAGATGACGCATATCAAATAGCACGGAAAAAAATGTGTTAGATCTGATGTTAGGATTAGATCTAACACAATTTTTTTTCTATATAGGTACATAGAAGGTATAGTTAAAGCTAAGTCTAAGCAGAGGTTTTTCTTAGGTCAATATTATTGCAAATAAAAAAGTGAGCTCCTTGTATGTATATTTCTTAAAGTAGCAAATTCCAACATTTCCTAAAATTTCGTCCACTCCGCGAATCACTGTGTTTTCTCAGGAAGAGAGCGAATCCATTAATATGCCAGTAATTAATTACTGGGGTATTAATTAATTTGCTTGTAACCGCACCTTTCCTAAAACCATAAAATTAAGCTTTAAGTAATTACCTGTAATTGACATCTTCTACTGCGAAGACGTAATTGACATTGTACATGGAGTTGGTAGCGTAGACCAACGCCAGCATGCACATTGTCATCAGCTGGTGCTTGCCGAAAGCCCCGAGGCTCTCCAGCACTGTGTCCAGTTTCACTGACGGCTCGCCTTCCAAAGAACCCATTTTGTGCTTTGTAGTCTACTGGTATTATATATGTCTCAATTTCTAGTTATTCTGAATGACCTTTCACTTTGTTCTCCTTCTGACTTGAGATTGTTTGAAAAATCTATTGAAAAGATGTTTCTTCTTTGAAATTTTATTTTCTGTACGTCATGTTACCTTGGTACTATTTGAAAAATGAATTTGATTATTTTCATTATTGAGCTGCTAAAAGTACATTTTTATTGAACTAGAAAACTTTTCTGGAATTCGTGCTTCGTAATCAAAAATTATGAATAAATGTAAAGTAATCTTCATTCATAACACTCTCCTATCACATTCCTTTACTTTACTTTACATTTTGTATGTAATCCTTTTTATTCCAGCGTATACAAATTGTGAAATAAAGTAAATATCTAAATCTTCAAAGGCCTTGAGTTGAATTCACACTTCTGTATTATTTCGTTTATGATGCGTAGTCATTGTTAATTATGGAGCTACCCGCGTCTTCTGGAACAAATTGAGAATAATTCTTTAATTGCCGTTTAAAAAACACTATTACCAGCAATTATGTTTACATTGTTCATATAACAATGTTTTTAATACTATTACTGCGTCCGAAGTTAAGATAATAAAGTACCTATAAATGTCTCGGACCAAAACTGGCTCGTTTCTATTACTGTGTGTAATCAATTTAAAAGTAGATCAATAAAATTTATGTTATTACTTAGTAGGTTTAATCGTGTTAAAATAATAATGTTTCATCAGTTGTAATTAAGGCTGTATGTAAAAATGACAGTTTAAATTACGCAATAATTTTCCTGCTAAATTTACAAGTTTTATCAAAGAGCGCTTTTGGTTTAGCATAAATCGAGTAACATTTGACGTTGAACCAGTTTGACTTTAGGAATAGGTATGTGTTCTACCATCGTCGATTGTCATTCTTTCTGCAATTCTCATAATATATACCTGTGATATATACCCTTTGAAAACACCTTACTTAACGAGCAAGAAAACAGCTTCTCACAACATAACCACCAGAGTGTCATATAAAACCAAAGTTAAACAAGACCATTTTAAAAATCGAAACCAAAGCACCTTTCAGTAAATAAAGACTTTTATTTGCACAAATATTTTACAAAAGTTGTTAATATACGTTTGGGTCGCCATGTTCACCTTCACGAGAGAAATTATTACAATAGTTAAAAATACCTTATAAAGTAATGAAAGACATTGAACATTTTTTACGGAGTATGACAACTTTACGGACTATGGTCTAAATTTTCCACAGTTCTGGGAGGAACCCATGTTCCGCAGTAAAACTACTAAAATAAGCCGATGGTAGCTATAAATAGCAGGATATTGTAATAACACTTTAATATCGCTCTAGACAGTTCCGAGATTCGTTAAAAAATGACGTGGCGGTTTTTGCGATGCCATTAAAGAGCTCTTGGGAATTTCTCTTTGAAATAATTTCTCTCCATTTGTAAGTTCTACAGTGCTATTTAGTTTGCACAACAATTCGCATTAAGATTTTTTTCAATGTGGAAACATCTTCAAGAAACCTGTCTCATGTTTGTTGGTGCCTTTACATTTATTTCCCATTTTATAAAAAAGGTTTAATTGGTTTTTATACGATCAACAACTTTGTATTAGTTTTTAGAGTTTACTACTTGAGAACTACTACTACACTACAAATATTTACTATGAAATTTTTCTTCCAACTGTAATACCAAAAGTTTCATTTATAAGTAGCATAAAATAGAAAGGTCTACGGAAAAGGTAGAGTTTCTATACATTTTAGAGGCAATTTTCTGAGCGGCTTTAATGTATTTACACCTCTTACTTCATGATATTATTATATATAATATTAAATAAATTGAATAATATTGAAAGATTGGTCGTACTTTAATTTGTCAGTAACCCTGTGAGTAATCAGTGAGGTTTGCTAAAAAATATTTTCTTAGCTAACCTCATTATCAATACACAGCCCAAATGACTGTACTTAAAAACTTGAAATTCGTTAAAGGGGATCCATAATAACAGGATGTAAGTATATGTACTTCCTACATAGTCCTAAATCCGATCAATTTAAATCAAAGTTTTGCTCTGTTTCCTCGCTGCCAGTGCGACCCGTCAGTGTACCAAACCGAATATAATCAGTCAGTCGTGAACGGGCTTCATCGTAAACTACGGAACAACGTCCATTACCGGCGATAAGCTTGTGGTTTATACGGAATTCTAATTATTCTGTCTTGGGCTGGGAGATTAGCCGATAGCTTTCGGGCCTAAAGACACGACACATCACATGATATTTTTCATGTCGAACCTCTTTTAGATAGATTTAAAGTATAAATGCATATTTTATACTTTACATATGTATTTATATTTTATCCTAACTTTATATTTAAAGCCAAACAAAATCTTATCTCTTAGGTGTTCTGTGTTTTGCTGCGGGCAGGTGACATTGGGTTACGACGTTCGGTTGACAAAGTTGGACAAACTTGTTTGTTAAATAAAATACCTACTTAGATTTTCAACAAATGCGTCAAAGAACAGCTGCACTCCATCAAATAATTTGACAAACATGTAAAATTTGACAAACAATTTGATCGTTTACAGGGCTCTGAGGACAAGACAGAAGATAGGTTGATTTTAATATCCTCTTTTTCACGTTGAACAAAATATACATTACAAATATTTTTGTAAGTAATATCAAATCTTACGAATTAAACAAATTAAATTTGAATATTTAAATAAGTTATGGACGCTCTCCGTTAATAGTTCAAGTCAATTATAAAGTCGTTAAAATATAAATAGTTATAAACATTTTATTGACTAAGTATATAATTTTAGTAAAGAGATTTTAAAATCGAAACTACCAATAGAGTTAAAGAAAAAAGTGATGGACTCCTGCCTGTTACCCTGTTTAACGTATGTCGCTCAAACATGGATCTTTGACAGAGGCACTAAAACAAAAATACAATCATGTCAGCGAGCAATAGAAAGAAGTGCACTAGGTATCAAACTTTTAGATAAATTTAAGAGCTGCGACATTCGACGAAAAACAAAAATTATTGATGCGAGAAAACATGCACAACACTTAAAATGGAAGTGGGCAGGTCACATAGCAGGGAACAGATGGAAGATGGACTAAGACAGTCACAATATGGAAAGGTCCACATGGCAAAAGAGTCAGGGGAAGACCCACAGGACGCTGGACTGACGACATACTAAAAGTCACAGGACAAAATTGGGTGGAATTAGCAAAGAACAGAGAAAGTTGGAGACAGTTGGAGGAGGCCTATACCCGAGACGGGGCATTGACTTAATATTTTATGTATTTTATAAACTTAAATATATTCTTTTCTTTATCTCTTTTGTAAAAGTCAGGGATCAATAAAGGCTTATTATTATTATAATTATATAATTTTAGAATAAATAAAATCAAGTATGATATTTTGCTTATACGTCAATCGTACCTTAGGACATAAAATTTATGTATTAATTTGTGACATAGTTTTGAAGTGAGCTCATAAAAATCTTTAATTTAATATACGAACAACTATAACTTGTAACAAACATTCCACACACATAGCCCCGTAGCAGGGAAGATATACAGATAGCAGAAAATAAGTGATAATGGACAAAAAATGTGTAATTGGTCACGAAAAAATATGACACAGAGCGCCCCACGTAGTATTTTTTGTTAATTATTATTTTCTGCTTATATTAAGGACTTTTTTACTTTTATAGTTTCATGTGCTTCAAAAGCGTGTTTTTTATATATTTTTAACTATATTTATTTTTCATTATTTAGTTCCATTTATTGTTAATTTTTTTTTCAAGTTCTGGGAATTAGATAAACTCATTAAATTATTGTATTGCCACCAATTTTTGATAAGTGTCCAAAGTTTGAATTAAGTCTGTTCGTTGAAAGTGGGTCAAAATCGAGTCTAAAGGAGAGTTACAAACAAGCTCACAAACATACAGGTGAAGCTAATATAAGCGTGTTAATAAAACCGATTTCGAATGGTAAAGAATAAAATTGTTCAATACTTGGCATAGGATACTTTTTTTGCTAATGGAAATAAGTCATAAAACTATTTTGGAGTCTTCTATAAAATTTGAAGATAGAGCCGAGGAGCCTTCGATTTCCCTGGATCATCAGATTTTAAATTTTATGTAACATCCGTGTATAACCTGTATTCCACAATAAATATTTATTTGATTTGATTTGGCTTGGTGACAACGGGACCATCTCGGAAGCATGACGCTTTCGAACAAAAAACAATTTTAAAAATCAGTCCACAATTGGTGGAGTAATCGGTGAACATACATGAAAAGATACATAGAGCCGGACACCACCTTTAACTTAGAACTTCTTTAACATAGTTTCATAATATGCTTTCAAAGTAGGGGGGTGAATGGGGCAGTGATAAAATATTAAAGATGAAAAAAGAAAACATTTGTTTGCCATCGGAACGCTTGAGAAAACTTAGTTCATTCCTAAATTGTTTCATATTATCAGAAATGTTTTGTTTTGTTAACTATTTCCTAAAATTGAGTCAATTTTGCCATTTTTAACATTTTTGGATCAATCAATTCTTACTTTTTATGACATTCCTGCAAATTTAGTAAAGTTGGTATAAATCGGTAGGCTCCAGTTCACTGTTGACGATTTTATCAAAAACTTAACAAAAGTTTACGCGAGCTTTAAGCATGGCGAAGGTCGTGTTGCGCTTTCTACAGCCGGTATGTGTAAATCTCAAATGTATCATAATAGTAATAAATGCACATGATTTTGTTTAAAGTGAGTTCAGCTTTTAGGACATAATGTCCTTCTAAATATTTTGACAGCCTCCGTGGCGTAGTGGGCGATGAGCCGACTGCGAAGCGTGAGGTCGTGGGTTCGATTCCCACCCAGGACAAATATTTGTGTGATGAACATGACTATTTGTTCTGTGTCTGGGTGTTAATTTATCTATTTAAGTATGTATTTAGAATTATATAAGTATGTTTATCAGCTTTCTGATCACCATATTACAAGCTCTGCTTAGTTTGGAATCAGATGGTGTTGTGTGAATTGTCCAAACATATTTATTAATAATAAAAAAAAATATATATAAATATGAAGCTCTTTAACCTTCAAAATGTACCCGGCACCTTGGAAGAGGATACCGGGTTATGTGGGATTTATACTGCACTAAAACCGCCTCGGCGCGCGGCGGCCTGCCTTTGCGCCTGAGGAGGGGGACTCCGGGATCTACAGACTTGAGACTCTACAGCCGAACGCACCGCAGTCTTCTACGCGCGCTCCCCGAACGGGCTCGTACGAGCGCAGCGCATGCGGCCACGCACACACCGTCGTCCTTCCAGGGGCCGCTGACTGGACGGATCGAGCTCCCACTCTCACCGCTCATTACCCCGGAATCCTCCTTTCAGTCGCCTCTTACGATCAGGCTTATTCCTAATGATGAAGCTACGGGGACTTTATTTTTGAGCCTGGCAACCATATGTCCAATACTATTGGATTTGCCCTTAAATACTTTCAATCAAACATAAATAAAATCCTTGAATATCTAGATAAAATTTAAACTTAGAACAAAATATCTGCGGTTACCACAAATTCGCGGTCTATTTCGCGGCGTCACCAACAAGTTCCAATTTCAAACTAGATCTTATTCGGAACCTGATCTAAGGCACTCAGCACACGCACTAAGTTACGCCTGGCTCACAGCACACAAGACGGTCACAATCACAAGTCGGTGTAATATATCACTCAAGCTTAACCACACGCAACAAAGACGCGGCAAACACAACTAGCGTTATCTTTAGCACTTTATGTCTTTCAAACAAACCTGTTTGCATTTAGAGCAACACTATCATTTGTAACATTGTAAAATTCTGAACTATAGTATTTAAGTTTCTCTGAAATTAAATGTCAAATTATCTTTTAATTTACATAAATTTTATATGGATGGAAATTTTAGATAATTTTACGTTACATATATCAAGATGATAATATGTATTTCAATCCTTACGAATAATATAAATGCTAACGTTACTTTGTTAACCTTCTCCGTACTCTTTTGCCTCTTAATTAAATATTATAATATAATAAAACCTTAGAATTGTGAAATATAATGTTAAATAGTTTAATAATATAATGTTTCTATTATATCATAGTTTTGAGGAATTTACTAACACAATTTGGAACTTTTGATCGATTTAAAATTGAAAATAAAATAAATAAATAACATATTAGCTTTGCGCCTGTGGCTCTAACCGCTTAGTTTTACCATATTATTATGATATACATAAAAGCTAAAAAGTAGCAATCACTCTTTTATACACATAAAATTCCGACAATCCGCAGCACCAGAGCGGCGTTAAAGAACGGCAAAAAATTGAGTTTATATGATTAAACTAATCTATTCCACGGGGGCAGTACATTTTTCCGGGATAAAAACTATCCTATGCCTTTCCCCATACCATTGTCTACCAACGGGCACATGGCCAGCGTGGTGGTCTAGTATGGTCTAAATCCCTCTCATACACGAGAGGAGACCTGTGCCCAGCAGTGGGACATAAAAAGGTAAAAAAAAGCCTTTCCCCAAGATCTATTTCAATTGTATACTGAATTTCATTAAAATTGGTTTAGAAATAGAAAATAGTGAAAACGTAACACGCACACACAAACATAATTATTTTCGCATTTGTGATATTAAACACCTAGCGACCCAGCTCAGCTTTGCTCGGGTAATTAATTGAAATACATTACATATGCACATAAACTTTACAATAATCAGTTTAGAATAATTTAATGTAAAAAGTAAGATATTGTTATATTAAAATAAACTTTAAAAGAAATGGTATTTTTTTTAACTCAAATAACTTACTCAATTAAAATAGTTTCCTCAGTTGCACACTTATATTATAATTTTAAAAAATTATAAAAATGTCTTTAAAAATCTCGCTGACAATGTGTAACCCACCTTAGAAAAGCTAAAAAAAAAACACTAAATCCTTTTTTACTGTCAAGTGGTAGGGACTGTCGTAAGGGAAGCTACTGATTAAGTTACAATAAACACGTCGATGATTTTTATGTGTGTCGTGAACAAACTTAGAGTGCACACAGCATTATCAGAATCAGTAGTCGGATGTTACGCCTAAGGTGTTTACTTACAACCCATTGTTTAAATATACTGCGACATGCCCGCGGTATCGTTCAATTTTTTTATGGAATAACTTGCTTTCTGCTTTTTTATGGAATAACTAGCATTTCGTCCGTGTCTCGGCCCGATTTTGTTACTCGTTGTTCCCATTTTTTCAATCCTTTCATGACCCACTGCTGGCTGTGCTGTGCTGGTGTCTCCTCCCACCAGTTAGAGCTATTTGGGCCATAGACCACGCTGGCCAAGTGCGGATTTGTGGACATAATGCCTTCCAGAAATTATGAGTTTCTCTCAGGCATTGCCTTTCCCATTCCCATAGGAATGAGATATTTTCCTAAAACAGTCTACGTCACTCTCAAACACTCAAACTATTTTTTTCTTCAATAATGGCATCGCGAACTCTGTACATATTGCCGGCGTCAAGTATAATTTTTGCATCAATTTTTTGCCAGTTCCTATGAAACTGGAGGAAGTAATAATAGATAAAGTCAATCGACAGTAATCAGTCAGTCAAGTCCACTCTATCTGTATTCCAAATTTCATTAAAATTGGTTCAGTGGTTAAAGCGGGAAAGAGTAGCAGACAGACAAACAGACAGACGGACGGACAGACGGACAGAGAGAGTTACTTACGAATTTATAATATTAGTAGGTATTATATATGAAATTTCATTTCGAAAATTGTTTGAGTGTCTTTGTGTGAAATCATGAGTTTCTCTAAGGCATGCACGATGGGTTAATACATCGTAATTAATTACAATATTTTACATCACCGTGGAGCAGATTTCTTTGTCAGAGAAGCACACGGAGAATTTGAACCCGGTATCTCCGTGTCGGATAGATACTGCGATCTTTACCGCTCGGCCATCGCTGATCATTACGCGACTAATGGCGGCAAATGTGTCATGTGCCAGATTTCAAGGAGTAATTTTATGAGCGGCTATAACATATCTACATTTTCTTGTATCATTGCCTCATGCTCTCCACTTTATCAGAGGGCACAAAAAGTAGCATCCTATCGTATATTTGATAAAGAATTAAATTTATCAAGTACTTATAAGGTTGACCCTCATTCACGACCCTCAAAAATAATGTAAATTCGAACTAACTAACTAAATATTTAGCTTATCATCCTTTAAGGTATCTCATACTACATTATAATATCGCAATCAATTTAAGTAGCTGTGTACAAAACGAAAGAAGTTCTCCTTGTGTTGTGACAAAACGGTACGCATTATTTAAATGATAAAGTTAATTTAATTTAGTTGTAACGTCTTTATACCTGTCGACAAGTTCTATGTACGTGATAAATGTACAAATACTATTCCTATTACTATAAGCACTATAGATAAAATAGAAATTACAGTAGGCAATTCGCGCGGAACTCGCGGATTTTTTTTTGTAAAACAAATACATATTTTATAATAATATTATAAACTAGCCTTCCGCCAGCGTCTTCGCCCAAAGGACCCGTTTTATAGGTTACCGTAGGATAAAAACCATCCTATGTCCTTTCCCAAGGTCCACTCTATCTGTGTTCCAAATTTCATTGAAATTGGTTCAGTTGTTTAAGCGAGAAAGCGTAGCAGAAAGACAGACAGAGTTACTTTCGAATTTATAATATTAACTAGCTGACCCCGCGAACTCCGTATCGCGTTTAAATATTAAATAATAATAATAATGGATAGCATATAAACCTTCTCCGTGAAAAAATACATATACATACCAATTTTCATAATAATCGGTCGAATAGTTTCTGAGTTTTGCGATGTCATATATACAAACATCCTCTTTTATATAATACTAGTGGACCCCGCAGACGTTGTCCTGCCTTAAAAGTAATAAAAGAGGATTTGTTTTCTTATTATCTTAAAGAGACTTCATGTTACTATCAAACAAAAATATAAAACAAATAATGACATACGAACTGTCCTGTTATTCTGAATGTGTCAAAGTTTAGAACGGCACGGCACGAAATACAAACGTTTGACAGATAGGAACAATTTATATGGGAAAACTACTTAAAAGTGGCCCAAATTGTGAATCTAAACCATCCTCGAATCCATTTGAATACACACAAAAAAATTCATTAAAATCTGTCCAGCCGTTAAGGAGGAGTTCAGTGACATACACACTCACAGAAGAATTATATATATTAAGATTAAGTAGGGATACGGATAAGTAGCAGTGACAGCGAAATTATTAAATCACCGGAATGTCCGGAATCACATTCCGAAAGCTTGGTTTCAAACCCCGGCGCATATTGTTGTGGTTATATCTTACTACTTAATAAATTTTGTAATGTGCGCATTTATCACTTGCAATGCAGAGAAGAGAAACATACATATTTCTTTACAATGTTTTCCGTGAACGTTCATGGGTACCTAAAGTGACCATTTTTTATGTCAAAGTGGGATTCGTACGGATTGAAAATGGCGACATAATGGACTCACCAAGAAAAAAATCGATTCGTCATCTTGGCTCTTGAGGTCCAAGGGATTGTAATTATTATTCATATTATTATGCCAGCACATATTCTAATAATATAAAATTTCTCAAGGACACGTTGTGTCCACCAATCTACTTTTCCAGCCAGCGTGGTGTGGTGTGTTTCGCAGTGGGGCAGTGAGAAACTGGCTTGAAAATCTCTAATTACACATTGAGTCATATCAACTAAACCCTTCGCTCGCTCGATCGCTAAACTGTGATAGACGGGAAAATTAGTTTTAAAATGTACCGTAACATTCGTAAGACCCACACGTTTCCTTAGAAAGCCGCCTCAGATGCGCAGAACACGTCCGCCGTAAGACAATATCGGATGTGAGGCGCTAATTTTCTACATTTGCGCTGGCCGGGCTGGGCGCCTGTACTGATTGAGTTTTTTTTAAGAAAAGAAAATACTTTATTGTTGACTGTTTACATACATACAGTTAGATGTTTAAAATTATTATAAGAGTTTAAACAGTCTACCATGCTCTGGCATACAATATTAATATTCTTTTATTTTCTTGAGTGGATACCTTCTAATTAGTTATGTGCTGGTGCAAATACATTTTGCCGGATAGAATATGGTTTTACAACGAAATAGGGAAGTATGGTAACACTCGTTACTGTAATTAATTGTATGTAATGTAAACAGTAACAATACAGAATATTATTATGCATTTAATAAAACTGAAAGTCATTGGAATGTGTCCCTACAGCTCGAAAACAGATTACAAGCTAAGGTATCATTGGCCAGTCATACTCGTAAGATGAGACTTAAAGGGACTATTGGAGTGGCGGTCCAAAGAGCAAGAACTAAAACCATCCAAGCAACAGCTGCCCTGGAAAGAAACCTTGACATATCAACATACCCGCTCAACATATCAACTACATCATATCAAATATTATATCAACATATGCGCTCTGTAGAATTAAAGAAAATAGACTCCGTAGAACTCAGGTGCAATAACGACCCAGTGTTCCTTTCGACATCCTAGGACCCTTAGCCTGACGTGTACCTAGATAGACCTGTCCACAGCAGTGGGACGTTATAAAGAAAATAAAAAAAGACGAAAAAAGAAAAAAAATGCATTGATATAGTTACTATGATAGATGTGAAAATTGGATATAAAACGTACCGTAAGACCCTCACGTTCCATCAGAAAGCGCGTAAAAGTGCGCAAAAAGTCGCCTCAGGTGCGCACAACACGTCCGCATAAGGCAATATGGGATGTGAGGCGTTAATCAGCTCGTTTTTCCTACATTCTGCGCTGGGCTGCCCATGCGCTGCAGACCTGATTGAGTGGATGCCTCCTAATTAGTTATCTGTTGGTATTTGCATAAATTGTTTTAAATACAGTAAGAACAGCACCGCAACACTATCTGTTTCTTTAGTTCAGCTTATTACTTATGTACTATGACCAAATTTCACGATTGTAGGTCAATAGAAGGTGTTCCTATAGCTCGGGTCCAGAATACCAGCAAAAGTATCATCTGTCTGTAGCTTAGGTCTGAAGTAAGAGGTAACTAAAATAGGGCTTTCGAGATTGCGATCAGCCCCCGCCTGTCAGCTGCTCCAGGAAGATGCCCCACTGCATACACATCGTTATAGTCGAATATACAGACTTTATACAAAAATGAGCCTATAAGGGACTCAGCGCAACTACGACCCAGAGGTTCTTATCGTGCGACAGAATTTTCAAGCAATTATCGCTTGTGAGCTAATTTTTTCAATGTAAGCTTAGTTTGAATGATAATTAAAAAAATACGTAAGCCCTTTGGTCAGATTAAACTTTCTTAAAAGCCACTCTATGATGGCTTTCTTAATTGCTAATACCAATACGAGTGGTAAAAGCCGCGGTCTCGAGTGGTAAAAGCCGCGGTCTTCTACGCGACCGATCCCGGGTTCAAATCCTCGGCGCGCACCTCTGACAAAGAAATTTGTAATGTGCGAATTTATCGCTGCTTCACGGTGATGGAAAATATCGTGATATTTCATTGATTACGATGTTCTCCATCGCCGTGCATGCCTGAGAGAAATTCATAATTTCTCGAAAGCATGACGTCCACCAATCCGCACTTGGCCAGCGTGGCGGACTATGGCCTAAATCCCTCTCACTGACGAGAAGGAGACCTGTGCCCAGCAGTGAGACATAAAAAAAAAGGTTGAAAAAATACCAATACACTGGAATTACAACTGATGCACGAAGTTAATTAATATCTATTGCACAGAACCACCCACGGTCGATCGGTACGAAATATATTGAAATTACGAATATCTTAACTGGTTTCGGAAGTAGAGGTCGTTTAACAGATTTAGATTTAACTACGTGAGTTAGCTAAGCATTTACAAATATTTACGGGTTTGAATTACTTAGGGCTGCGTATTGCGGGATTTGCGGGCGGTATTGCAAAACGATTGCCTTTTTTTAACACGCTTATATTAGCTTGACCTGTACCTATGTATGTATGTAATGGAATCTTTGAACTTCATTTTCACTTACTTTTAAGAGTCTGATTAACTTGAAAATTTGCACAGGGGTCAAGGGTCGATGACAATACAATAATCTCATAACTTTATATTAAAGTCCTAACTAGGATCATCAGGATAAAAAAATATACGACTTGCGGCTGATAAATTCGTGGCCTAAGGTACTTGATGAAACAAATATAAAGTTTTATATTTTTAACACATCTAAGCGTCTGATTTACTTGAAAATTTACACAGGGGTCAAGGGCCGATGACAAAGCAATAATATGAGAATAAAAATCCTACTAAAAATGCTACCTATTTATTAAAATTTATACTTAAATATCTCTATATTTATGGAAACAAAATTATTACAATGTAAATATAAAAATAAATAACTATATACAACTAAATTACTTATATTAAATTATAAATATAACACATTAAGAAAAAAAAAAAACAAAAAATTAAAAATAAATAATGTAGTTTAAAAAACCAAAAAACACGCTTTTGTGAAAATACAAACTAAAAACTAAAAAAATAAGAAGAAAATGTATATTACTGTATACAAAAGCGTGTTTTTAGTTTTTTAAACTACATTATTTATTATTAAGGCTCGGATTGTATCAGCCCAGGGTACTTCAACCTATGTACATAGATTGTTTGTACCCGTAGCCAGGGTGTGAGATGGGTGACCGATAGTGGCAAAAAAACATGCGCGTTTCCGTGCTCCGGAGGGCACGTAAAGCTGTCGGTCACGGTTATTGTCGATAGATAACAGCGGAGGCCTTATGGGCGGTTTGAAAATATCCGACAGCGGGTTAGCCACTAACCTGCATCTCCTCCAAACCGCATTGGAGCAGCGTGGCGGAGTAAGCTCCAGGCCTCCCCAATAAGGGGGAGAGACCTGTGCCCAGCAGTGGGATGCAAAAAGGGTTGCAACCAAACTAGTGTACATAATAGTAATATAATGCATGCAGGTAAGGTTAAAGTAGACAGACAGAGAAACTCAATGATATCTACATTGGCAAACCTCTAAAGTTATGCTTTTTGATTAATATAAATTCTTAAGCTGTAGAGCAGTGACATCCGATGGTTAACACGTCGGATTATCAGGACATCCGGAGATGTTGTCCGAAGATGGGTTCAACTAATCCCAGATCGCAAATCCTAGCGAAAATATTTAGATACTCGTATTTCCTTCACGGTGAAACTTACACATTTTTTTCATTAAAATTTTGCTTTGTTCGCTTTGCTTGAACCGAACTCGTCCTAAGCTCATACAGTGTAGGACGGTATTGACAAGCATTTAGATAAATAAGCTCTGCTTTATTTTCAGTGGAAAAATCTTTCATCGACTACAAGCTCTCCTATTAAAGGACGATTCGAAGTGCCATGGCGGTCCCAAGAGCTATAAGCATTAATTAAATCTTAAAGATATAGGCTCACACGGTCCATGAAACGACCATAGCTTTGAGCAATTAAGATATTCGTAAGCTATGTAAATATGTATTTATGTATAGTAAGCAGATATTTATGCCAATAGTAGACTTCCCGCGGCGTACGACGTAAGTTTTATAATTGAAAAGTTGTAAGACTTGTAACGAGTGATGCGTTTAAGATTAATGATAATCTTGTGCTAAGGACCTAATACTGGATTCTCACACCAAGGACGCATCCCGGCGCGTATTTCGTAGATGTTTGATTACTATGTCATACTTAACCATGGTTTTTGAAAAACATTCGGAGGGGTCGATCAATATTAAGCAAACGTGTATGGAAAGAATAGGTAAGTATTTTAGTTTGTTTACCGTTTTTCGATTAAAAATAAGTAATAAGCGTATACACAATGTATTACTTTACAGAAATAATATTTACAAAGAGTGGCTTTCCTACTGTTTCGTGCTTTATCAATTTATCATGGTTTCACTCAGTATACATAACTTTATACAATAGTACGTACAAACATTCCCATATGTACGTGTATTTACACGGTCCGGGACGTTCTTAGTGGAAAATAAGCGAGTCAATTTTGTACCCAACGTTCCAGTTACACAGCCTTTTAAACGGGCCATTTTCGATATCTCGTGATAATATAATAAATGTAAAGAAATGTTTTTGTTTTTGAATTGTTTTTGATGTGAAACATCTACAGGCGCGGGTATACCGAATTGTTGGCGTGGCGACGAGTCGCCATGCTCAGTTGAAGCAAATTAAAATTAAAATTGATTTTTTTATTAAATGAAATAAATGTTTATTAAATAAATATCTAGTCGTCATCCGCATCATTAATAATTTTGGTTGAATGGTCGCTCATCGTTCTTTTGACCGCACTCGACAAAGCTTAGTTTTATAGATACCCATCCTTGTTATAAACGCACCAGATGGTGCTTAATGGCTATCCATCCTCCTTTTGACTGCACTGGACATTGCTTAGCTTTGTTGACACCAATCCTTCTTATGACCGCACCAGATGTAGCAGAATGGCCACCCATCCTTTTCATTATGCTGTGTTTAGTTCCTGTCTTTTATGCCTATTACGCACGAACACGATGTTTCATATCTACCAGGCCTCCCATGACGGCTCACGGTTTTTTTGCATAGGGATAGTTGGAGGGCTGGAGAGTGGCATGTTCTACTTTTTACCCGGGGAAAATACTTCATTCATAAAGGAAAAAGGCGGGCTGAGCCGCGGGCGGAAAGTTAGTTTTGAATGTCTTGATGAAAACCACAACACAGTTACAATTTACTTTTACGAAGATATTAATACTTCGACCTCAAATCGCGTAACCGAAATGCTTAAGTCAGGTTACATCGTGCTTAAAGCGCGTTTAGTGACACCTATTTAATAAGACGCTAGAAGCAACACGCAAAGAAGCGATCTTCATAATGGTTGGTTAACGATGGTGAGTGGTGATGGTGATGGTTAGAGTGGTAAATAGTTGCAATTTGCAATAATTGAAATAATGTTACTTACAATGTTACTGATAAGGCTTTAAAATTGAAATTGCTGCACTGATACTTGGTTTTGGCACCAAACGAACTACTTTAGTCAAGTTAAGTGAAGTCAAGATCATTTAGATGTACTTGTATTAATTTCTTGACATTTTTTCTTAACAAAACATGTTTACATGCGGTAGCTGTCACGTATGTTCCTTATCTGCCCATAGCTACTCTGTAAGAAAGCTAATTATTGTATACCTCATATTTTAAAACAGGGCTCTTTTCTTCAGCTCAGCATTGCCTAAGCACACCCAGAGCAGACAGAACAAAAAAAAAATAACGTTCACTAAGAGTTTGTAAATGAACCGTACAGTGAATAAATAATATTTCATTTCATTTCATTTCATTTTATTTCATTTTATTTCATTTACAACTTTTTAAGAAGTATTTATAGAGTTTCAGATCATCATAAAAAATCACCAAAGTAGGTATCATAGTTTTGTTTGAGAAAAAGTTATTTCGGTACAATTAAATTAATTTTTAGGCCAATATCTGTGGGCCTAGACAAGTGACATTCGACTATCGTAAGCATAGAAATAGAAAAACAAGAACGTAATGATTTGAATCATAGACTTGTAGTATATTATTATGCTAAGTCTATGATTTGAATGGTGTGAAAGATACTTTGGTGAAATTTATTAATTTTTACTCATGCTTGACTAAAACTATCAAATGGTTTTACAATCTTATCGTGTTATCTCTATTATCCGAGCCCCGTGGATACCCATTTAAAAATAATAATTATTGACATGATAAGGCGGTAGAAGGCATTTTGCCGGATATACCAATTGTCACGGGCGCCCTGTAATCCGATGTAATTGTGTGCCCAATTAGACCTTCCTATTTTCTCAGCTAGCTTTAGTAATAGTTATGAAGTTACAAACCTTACATCAGAATAACTTCGTAACTATACGGTCGTAGAGTAGTGATCGTGTCATACTACTGTTAGTTTTGTATCGGAATTGTACATGCCGATGACTATACATATGTACGCCTAGTTTTGCTTTTTGCATTCATCTGATGGGTCACGGGTTTCAGCTTTTAATTTTGAGAACCTGAAGCTTATTACCCCACGCTGCTGCAGAGTATTGGAAGATGTACCTTAGTGGCTAACCTGCTTTGTTTTAACACCCTTCATAAGGTTTCTGAAAAGACTTTTCTATTTGGTTTAACCACTGCCGTCTGTCGACGACTGCCATAATGCACGACAAAATTTAACGTGCCCACCGCACGAACTCGTACCACATGAAATTTGCCTTTGGCAATCACCTATATTACTCCTGGCCGCGCCTATTTAGATGCGTTTTACACCGTTGACAGAACAAATGGACGAATGTATAACGATGAAAGTATTGGCGGAATATATGAAAATATATTATAATTAACTATACTTTTCAAAACTAGCTTTAATTAAATATAAAAGAAACCCTTTGATCTAATACACATGCCATGAGAATCTTTAAAATAACTAATTTTATTGCACCTACAATATTGAATATTACGTCACTTAACCAACTTAGCATCGTCATGCAAATATAATGTTTCTCTAAGGATCTTCAAAAACAATTTAATGCTATTTGCTTATCATATTATGTCAGAAATGTTGAAGTGTTTAGGAAGACGATAACTATTACAAGTATTTACTGTTGCTGTAAACACAGGCCGGCTGTCTGTTTGTTATCAACGCGAATATTCATGTCATTTGCTCATACAGGGCCTCTGTTTGCACTGTGTAGTGGATGATCTCATTGAAGTTTTCAGTTATCTCACAATAGCCAATACTGTGATGAGCACGGTGGAATTTGCTCGTTGCTAAGGGAAGCCCTATTCTTAGTAGATTCTAGATAGTTCTTCCTTACTTGAGCTTTTTGAGGTAGAACAGAGGACAATCCTGCAAGACGTTTGGGTTTATTTTACACTAGTTTGTACTAAAAGGGCCTTTGAAAGATTCCAATTATTTATCAGTCACTGTAAATAATTAAATTGCGACGCTTGCAATAAACATAGTGGGCCTATGGTCGGCTGACTTGAAATATTACATGAATGACACGTCGACAAGCTTATTCTTGCTTAGGGTGTTCAGAGGTCTAACGTCTACATTGATTAAAAAATTAGTTTATCTGTTCAAAGGGGCAGTACTGATAGAGCCACTATCCCACAGGCTTATAAAACATTCCTTTGGTACTTTATATTAAAGTAATATTACAAACAAAATATAACAGAAAATAACTTCTGGGATTATTTTATAGAGCACTAAATTTCCCTGCGGTAGCCTGGTGAATGAATTGCTCAGAAACAATCCGAAACATTTTTAAGACAGTTGGAACACGTGTTTACTAGGTTGCTACCATATTGATAGACTTACTAATTTTGATAATTTTACGTTTATTATTGTTTAGTTTACACATTTACATGAGGCGACCACCAGCCTCCGGAGTAGCAGCGCTACTGCATACGACCTCAGGCAAGACTTACCTATGCTTGCTTGAGGTTGTATGTAGATGTCCATGGGCTGCAGCGACCACTTAACACCACACGTGGCCTGCATGCTCTCTGCTACTCCATTCAAATAAAAAGAAACATACTTAATTCAATCAAGTAGGTTAGAAGATCCTAGTCACACCAGATCAAATTCTTGTCTTGACGACGTCTTGGGCTTGATTGTAAAAATTATTAAAGAAACTCTCTCTCATTCAATAAAATCTACAATGAGTGCTTAAACAATTCCTTTATAACTTTTCGAAGTCATAAGAGAGTAATAAAATTGTTTGTTCGAGTATTTACCCAGAATGTTGTTGTGAGCAAATTGCCTGACATAAATCTCGGCCTGGAACAATGATGTCTTCGACCTCGCGTCCTTGCCGGCGGTCGTGACTTGCATGCCAGCATGCGGTTTCAACGGTCACCATTCGAACAGCCCTAGTTAATAGTACAGGTGTATGGTAGGTTGCCCTTTGTTAGTTGTACTAAAAGTCGTCTATTGTAAAATTAAATATTGTTTTAATATAATAGGGAGTGATTAAAAATTGGGATTACTTGTAAAATTAAAAGATTGGTTCTGTGATTGTATCGTTAAAAAAATAAGGTTAAAATTTTGCAGACTTCTTTTGTATAATGCAGGCGCGGTCGCAGCCTACAATTTGGTCGCCAAGAAAATGGGGGGGGGGGGGGGGTCACTAAGAAATTTGGGGGAAGAGGTGTCCCAAATTGGCTTGGTTCGCCTTCCATCTATGCATGACTGATAGATTTTGGGAGGGGTCATGTCCCCTGTGACCCCCCCTCCTCCGGGACCGCGCCTGGTATAAGTGGTAGACGCAGGTCACATGATATTTTTTTATTTTTTTATTTTTTATTTAATAGGTTCACCAACAGTTTTAACATGGTTTAAAATACTTATCACTAACATAATGTGTTTTGCTACATGAAAAACCAATTACAGGTAAACACAGCTTACTCCAAAAATAAAATAATGCGTAGGCAATTGCGCACTTTGAAATAAGTACGATTGTGTATAAAAGTGGTAAAAAATATTTTTTAAGTACTAATACGTGGCAGTTTACCCTAAAACTAAAGACTTAATTTTTGCGATATATTGACCTAATACACGCTAGAGTCTTGATGGTCACTTGTAGCGGTAGCGATGTACCATTCCACCGCAATAGTCAGTTTTAACCATGTTAACTTACAATTGGGCGTTTTCGCCCATAATATCGAATACCAATACTACTACAAAAAGTTTTCGTTTTTATTTCGTAAAATCTGTCCAAATTCTTAATTTGATTTGAGTTGACTTCAGAACTCTTTTCGTATGTTTTAAAAATCTCCTTAAATTAAATCAGTTTCTATTATTTAAGTTCTATGGCTTAAATTACTTTGCATTTATAGTGCCTATTGTCGTTCTGGTATAAAATACCTGGCATGCCGGTACTTATAATTAAGATGCACACGGTGTCACTTTGTTATTTCATTACTTTATTGTGTAGAGAAAATTCTGATATTCTTTTATGATTCTGTTGCAGTAATTGTGCGTTTTTCGAAATTTGAGTCTGTACCAATTATTATCAGTATACCTAAAAAAATTAGATTTGGATTTGAAATGTCTTTGCTTATGTGATGTTGAAACAATCATTTTGGAGTTTAGGCGGGAACTTGGCAGATTCATGTTGTGCTCTTATTTTGTTTTCATAATCTTTGTGTATTTATGATATTTCATGGTTTCCATGTTATTATGGTGTTTTTATGGTATTGATGATTGATATTATATATTTATTTATTACACATAACACTCGCGCACTGTTAATAACATATGGTTATTAACAGTGCGCGAGTGTTGTGAAATAAAATAACAGTGCGGTAACATGCTTTTTCCGGTTGTCTCCAAAACTCCCTTAGACATGTTCTAGTAAAGTAGCCATCGCTTTACTTGAACATCTGACTGATTAGACAGACAGACTGATTACTGACGACTTACGGACTTGACCAATTTCTACTTCGCCCAGTTTCCACGAAACTGGCAAAGTGATACAAAATTATACTTGACGCTGGCAATATGTACAGAGTTTTCGATGCCATAATTGAAATAAAAAACATGGTTTGTTCATCAGCAGTAAAACTAGTGTAGAGTACGAATAGAAGTGTATTTTGTATTAAACAGGAATAAAAATTATTTAACTCTACTTGGTTTATATTTCAAAACTAGCTTCCGCCCGCAGCTCCACCCACGTTGGCTACTCTACTTTTTCCCGTAGAAATGTATTTATTCATTTAAGACATACCAACAGCATAGTATACAACACATTTAGAGAACAGTAAATACAATGGTAGCATATTATCAGATATACAAGCCAATTATAGACACGTACAACATTTTCTTAATAATAGAGTGACACATATAATCTTATATATAAAATTCTCGTGTCACAATGTTAGATACCATACTCCTCCGTAACGGCTCGACCGATTCTCATGAAATTTTGTGTGCATATCGGGTAGGTCAGAGAATCAGTCAAAATATTATATTTTTCATCCCCCTAAGTAATAAGGGTGGCCTACCCCAAACATTTAAACTCGGTACGGAGTTTGCGGGGTCAGCTAGTAATATATAAAAGTAAAAGTATAGAAATAAAATAAAGAATCTAAGGAGAAATGAGATTTAAAATTGAATAGCCTATCCTAACCTCACTAAGGCCCTCTCCAGCCAACCAACAACCTACATAGCACCGTTGTGACATGAATGAAGGGCAAAAAAAAATCACTTTCATATTTATAATATAAGTAGTTAGTTAGATAGTTGATAACTCTATTCTATCTCCATATGCGACGAGGTCCGCTTACCACCACTTAGGCTAAATAAAAACTTAATGACTACGAAATCAAGCTACTTTTATTAGAACAAAATTAACCCAAGCCTTATTGCGGGTTGATTATATAACTCAATTTAAAGAGTAAAATCATAAAATTATATTTTACGAAATGAAATGAAGTAGTATATTTATTTATAGGGTCAGATTGCCCAAGGACTTAGCGGTGTAGTGTGAAATTGTCGGTCACTGTGAACCACGCGGGTCAACATTTATTTGTGGCCGGTGTTTGCACTGTACTCGGTGCGTTAGCAAACTTGCGTTGAGAAAATATTTAGAGATTTTTTAAACGTAGCGTTGGGAGTTTTTGGCGGGAAGTCGAAAAAGACATATTGTGCTCTTGTTTTGTTTTCATTTTCTTGGTGTATTTTTGAGTTATATCGGATAAAGTTGATGGCATTTTGTTTGATATAGGTTAATTACAGTGCACGAGTGTTTGAGAAATAGAATAACAGTGCTAAAATATGTTTTTTCTGCTTGCCTCCAAAATTCCATCGGACAAGTTCTAGTAAAGTAGCCATCGCTTTACTTGAATGTTGGACTGACTAGACTGACTGATTATTGACGACTTACTTACTGTCTTTGTTATTACTTCGTCCAGTTTCATTGAAACTGGCAAAAAATTGATGCAAAAGTTATACTTGACGCTGGCAGTATGCACAGAGTTTGCGATGCCATAATTGAAAAAAGAAAAAAAAAACGTAGCGTTGAAATAGCGTTAAATACTTGGCGGACAGAATATGAAACAAATTGTGATATAAATTTTTCACCATCGCCAAGGGTTACCAACCAATGGTAGAGAATTTCATCAGGCATTTAATCCACCTATTGTTATTAAACAATAAAGGCTTTGCGTTGGCTCCTAACACTAAATCTTATCGTTTTGGAAGTACGGAAAGGAGGTACTTCCAAAGGTTTAAATAGCTTGGCGAGGAGTCATTTACCAATATCAATATAGCAATGGTTTTGAGTTAAACTAGAAAAATAATATTTAATATTTTAATATCTCTCCGATAAATCTCCGATTATTGTTCGTGATTTAATATTTTCGCTACCTACCACATTATCATTATGTTTACACCTTGATTACGGGAATCGTTAACAACACAGTGTGAATTTGACGGAGTGTTGCGTTAGTACTCGCGAAGTCGAAGTCGTATTTATTTTTTCGAACACCGAGACAGGGTTGGTCTTAAACAGTACAAATATACACTGACTTTTTCAAACAAATATAAAATAAATAATAATAAGCTTTTTTATATTATTATTTGTCTGAGGTCGTATGCAGTTGCGCTGCTACTCCGGAGGCTGAGGTCGCCTCATGTAGGTCTGGCCGGCAACTGCACCTTCCCACTGGACCACGATAAATTGATTCACGGCAGAAGTTGATGGCAGCGGCGGTCCGACGACTTCCCCGGTCGAACCATTAAAGTTCTAAAAAAGCACTTTATTTATATTTGGGAGTCAAGGAAATTCCAAAAATCTAATGCCTTTTTTCCGGCAACCCTAAGCATAGAGGCGTCATGAGAAATTTCACACTCGGGCTTAAAGTTTTATTGCTTCCTCATTAGGTAAAATAAAAGACTGATAATTAAAGATTTTACTTTAATTTCAGCTAGTTGTCAGTGGTAATTGGATAAAATGTTTTTAGATATTTCTAATAATATATACATCATCGGGGATAGATACCATGATGGAATTTTTATAGAATGATACACAAAAAACTTATGAAGACTGCGGCCGCTGGATTCAGAGGGTGCGAGACCGTGCCTGACGTCTATACCTATAGATTCGGGATTAAGAATAGAGCTACGGTATCCCCTGCCTGATTGTAAAAAGTGACTAACCCGGAAACCCGGAAGCCCCCTTGCTTCCGGGGTTGCGGGCGGGAGCTCCAGTGGGATATCAGTCCACGGATACGCGCCCCCGTGCGGCCCCGGGAAGGACGGCGGTGTGTGGGTGGCTGCATGTCGCCGTAAGCATCTGCAGGAGAACACAATTGCTCTCCCGAAGATGGGAACGTTCTGGGGCGCCGCGCGTGGAGGACACCGGTGCATTCCACTGGAGATCCCGGAGTCCTCCCCAAGCGCAGAGACAGACCACCGAGGGGGTTTTAGTGCGGTACAAATCACACATAACTCGGTATCCCCTCTACCAAGGTACCGGGACTCCGATACAAAAAAGGTCTAGCAGTGGATTTCTAAGGGTGATGAATGCATGGATGGATGGATGTATTTATTAGTGAATGGTTGTACAAAAATGAAAGAGTGCCTTTAGAAATCACTCGCAATTTTATGACTCCCTCTCGAAACATAAAATCAAATTATTTATTCAACACGATCATATCGCTGACGTAGGATGTCATGGATATTTTGTAGTGAACTCGTCGGGGTCCGCCAGACCCCACACGGTAGTGGCACTGAATGACTTGCACTTTCACCGAAACAATTATAACTATTGTGGGCGAGAACTTTACACTGTGACTAATATAGAATGTCAGGGCTATGTGGAAAGGTTTCGGGAACAAATATCGGTAAATCGAAGGGCTTTATCGACCGAGATATTTAGAGTTAGAGCAAAATGAATATTATATGCTAGGAACCAGTCAACTCAATTGAGGGTTAGTACCTAAAAACGAAAAAGAAAACGAGAAATTAATATTTCTTTCAAACCCCTTTGTCTCAAGAATGCCTGGAGATAACTTTCAAGAAAATTAAAAATTAGATGATTTGGATAGGTTTTTCCGAATATCATGAAGTTCCACAAGAAGAACACATAAAACTTATTTAGTCGCATTTTATAATAGTGGTATTTTTCTTGTATTTTCTATTAGTTTTAGGGTTAACACTACGACCTCTCACTTAAGGAAGGCTAGATTTAATTCCAGCGAGCACCTCTTATTTTTGCCGCTCTGACCAAACCTGCCGACCAAACAAGAGTACGCCACTCTGCAAGTCCGTATCCGAAACTTTGTGAGTTTTCGGGCCTCAGTTTTATACAAGACTCAAGGAATTCTGGCAATTATTAATCCGTTAGCCTAATGACATCAATAACTACACAATATGACTTCATGAAATTAAAAAAAAATACAAAAATGATACGAAAATGTTAAGACTTGCGGACGGATGCGGACAGAGTACATACTTGTAAGTCCTCGGTCTTTAAGTTCCCAGTGTGGTCGAATTCAACTGGGACGATTTCAACATCGTCGTCGTAGTCGACATTGAAGCAAGGTTTCTGATAAAAGTTTTCTACTGCTTTCTCTGTGAAAAAATACCAACAATCTCTACATTCTAAAACACATTTTACTATGTTCATAGTGATCCTATGTTCTTATAGCTGTTGCTGAGTTGTAGGGCGATCCTTTTTTGATGGCCAAAGCTGATAAAGCGCCTAAAATAAATGTTTTGATCTAAAATGCACATAATTATTATATTGGAGAAGAAAACAAGATTTTGTATTTATAATCTTGTATGTTTATAAAATGGAATTAAAATAAATGAATTAAGAGTTACCTAAAGGGAAATATGTCGAACTAAATGTATGAACAACCTTTGTGGAACCTATATTTATGCAATAAAAGTCTTTGTCTCTAGGTTTGCAGCTACCCCATAAGCAACCCCCTTAATACGGCTATACAATACGCTCAAAAAAATTTTATAATATTAAGCTGATAATTTTTGTGCGTGACGTCGATAACTTTCATCTAACTAGTTAAAGCCAGTTGTAACTTATAATCATAATCCATAACCTCAAATAAATGAAAGGTGTCTATGGGATTAGAACGGTAAAGGTCTCAATTTAATCTTGTCCATCCAAATCCGCTTGCATCATCATAATCACATATTCAGTTGGTAATATTTTGACACATCATCGAGGTACTTGTGAATGCTGTTGATGGCGAATAAAAAACCAATTTCTCTGTTTCAGGTACATATGGCATAACCGCCCGGACTGTGCAAGGAAAAGCAACCTGTGTTACAAGTGGTATACGGGCTATTCTTACGTAAATTACAGAGATAAATAATACTTTACTGCCTCAAACTTCGAGACACTCTTCGAAACTATTACACGGTCAAATCATAACTTTTTATAGGGCCATAAAAAATATTATTTTTAAGAATAAAACCACCTCTGAGCTTTAAAATTCCGTGGTTTTGTTTTAATTAAGTAAACAGCCTATTGAAAGAAATCCAATTAATTATTCTTTCATATTTTAATATTCTGCTTTACTAATGAGTATTTATGAACATTTACTTGTCTGTAGTAATAAAATGTCTTTATTGCTAGTTAAAATTGTGTAATATAATTGTAATGGATTCACTGGAAAATTAGTAAGATCTAAAATCATTACATATTTAAAAGGCAAGTAGGTAACATTATTTTTTTCTAAAAAGAAATAGAGTACTAAATTGACTCTACTCTCGCTAATATATATTTTTGTAATTTTCTCTCATTTTATTTAGTTTGGATGCAACTTTTTATTGCGTCCCCCCGCTGAGCACGGGTCTCTTGTCATTATGAGGGGAGGGAGGCGTGGAGCTTATTCCATCACGCTGCTTTCATCTTTTAATCTAGTTTAACTAGTTATAATACTATATTAAAATCTAGTTTATTTTACTACCATAGTATAGTAGGTATATTATATTATTTCAATTAATATTAGAGTCATTAAACAAACCTTAACATAAACCACGTAGAATAAAATAACACCCAATATACCATAATAATGTGTAATAAACAAACAGCATAAATACTCACTACATCCGATATACCTAACTAAAATTAAAAATAAAAACTAGAAAATGCAAATAAAATACGAGTACAGTAGGCACATAACTTTTAAGTTGCGCCAAAACCACCAATTAACGATGTAGGTAGAGATAGCAATACCCACTACTCGGTTAAGTTAACATGACACCTGGGAGGCTACTCTGAACGCCCCGGCCAAATTTTTTGAGACTGACGAAATTATAGCAATATTATTCATTCAGTGTCTTAATGTTATCGATTGCAACGCTAATCTTATTAATTTATAAAAATGGCTAAATATGCCAAAAATGATTCCGAAAATGTTAGAACTTTTGGACGGATGCAGACAGAATAGCTTCCCGGGGTCCGAGTAACTGTTGACTTGTAAAATTAAATGTATATGTTAACTTAACCGAGTAGTACGTCTTACATTTTTATCGGAC
The DNA here is from genome assembly GCA_911387765.1 of Pyrgus malvae. Classification (NCBI taxonomy): domain Eukaryota; kingdom Metazoa; phylum Arthropoda; class Insecta; order Lepidoptera; family Hesperiidae; genus Pyrgus; species Pyrgus malvae. The sequence continues at coordinate 22,607,121 of OU426965.1, read as the reverse complement.
GTACATATGGCGCATGATCGGCATGATCAACACGTCCATTGTTGAAGTAACGGCTCGACAGAGGTCAAAGATTGCTCAATTTGGGCTCCGCGGAGAACCGAATAGTTCGTGATGAACGTAGTTATTATAAGAAAAATTATCCTTGAGTTTGTAGTATTCCAAAAGTAAAATGGCTTTATAATACCGGAATAGTTAGTTAAAAATTGTCAATAAAGAATATTTATTCAGTGTGTCAAATTAGGAGACGAAGAAGTAAATGGCGACATTTTTAAATCTTTACCAATCGTTTTAACCCCTTTTTAAAAGCTTTTATTTAACCTGCAATGTATGTAGGTATGTATGTTCAGGTGGAATCTTGCTACTCAATTTTGAAGCAGATATCTTCATCCGATTGAGCTGAAATTTTGTGTACACGTTTAGTTTGGATGACAATACACGATAAGCTGTGTGACGTTATTCTAAATCCAATATAGCGAACCATCCAAGATGGCGGAATAGTTATTTTTAATGCATTTCTATCAAGTGAAAGGGCTTCTTGAGAGTAACTCGAAAAATAATGTGACGGCATTTTAATTTCAATATGGCGGAACGGAACATCCAAGATGGCGGAATAGTTATTTTTATGCTCTTCTGCAATATGGGTATCAAATGAAAGGGATTGCCGATATTAATTGGGCTGTGGGTCGACATTTAACACACGTGACAGGTACCGTGCATATCAATGTCAACCTACTGTCATCTGCTTACAAATCAGTGTACCTAATGGTCCAGATATCCATTTGGTAGGTGATAGAACTATTATGGTTCGCCCGGGGAAGTACCACCGCTGCACCCACTTCTGCCGTGAATCAATTCTATTGTGTTTTGGTGGAAAAAGTTCTTGTAAAAAGAAAAAATAACCGTAAGCCAATTTATAAAAACCTCGATTAAAGCAGAGTCGCATCTGCTAAAAAAGAGTCAAGCATATCAATTATCGTCATTAATAAAAGCTTAGAGTAATAAGAAACAGTTACTCGTAGCTCTAGCCCGCGGGTCACGGGCAGTAGACTGCTGCATCATTATCTCCGATGAGACTTCAATTTGCGTCGCAAAGCAGGAAGTACAATAGAGAGCTTTGAGTTACGAAAATTAATGCTGGATACATATTTAGGTACTGGCCTTTTTATCCGGGTAGGAACCTTCAAAAGGTACACGATACCTGGAGAGAAATAGCGGGTTAGTGGAATTCATACCGCACTAAAATTCCCTGACGGCTTCGGAATCTCCAGCGGAACTATTTAGGTAACGAAAATATAAGCGACTTGCTAATGTGGTTTCTACAGTCCTGAAATATAGCCGTATAATCGCAACAAGATCTTGAAATCCGTTGCCGTTCTTTCTTGGTATGTACCAGCAGTTGTATTGTGACTATTTTGGATAGGTAATTAATTAAAAACTTTTCACTAAGTATTGATCAATAAGGGTTGAAAAAAAACCCGGCGCGCGGCCAAAGCTTTTTGTACTTCTGGGCGGGGTCAAAAATATGTTTCTAGCTTTATAAATAATCTCGTTATCACGACGCATTAGTATGTTAGAAAACCTTACAAAGCTTTATTAATTGATTTGACGGTAGTTCGACTAATGAGCGGGTGAATGTTGTTATTTGACTAACTACATGCCTTCTTGTGATTTGTTATTAGAGGCCCGAATTTAACGGTGACTGAATAGCATATTGTTACTGGTATAACTCTTGGGCTATTTAATTTTGTCCCTTTGGGATATGCCCGTGTCCAGCAGTAGTACGCAAGAAAGATTACAGTGTTACTGTTGCTATGCATAACATATTATTATGTTGCTAGTTGCTAGTAAAACTAGCGTCCTTGGGCTATTGTGACTGATATATCAAACATCAGGGCTTTGCACGCTTCCCGCGATACTCCTGTCCAGTAGTGGGAAGCAAGAAGGGTTACAGCCCTAAGTAACAATGCAAATTATTTTTCCTGCAATCAAAGTAGCTAGGATAAGGATAAGATAACTTTAGAATAGAAATAGAGAATATATATATATATAAATAATACTTATGTAGAAATCTATAATAACCGGCCTTGACAGATACATTGATAACTCATGAGAATCGAACCCAAAACATATTTCTGGACATAATATTTCTTGCATGTACAGGAGCTTTTAAAACCACAATACGGTTGAAACAAGATTAAAAAAAAGCTTGCAGACCACATTGCAACTATGATTAATGATTATATTATATCTACGATATGATATATGAGTACTTATGTAGATAATGTTTTGAAGAGTGTCTTACAAAGGGGATAAAAATACTCATGTAATCAAATTTAACAGCCAGTGCCTATCACAAAAGTGTTAAAACCAGTGCTACAAATAAATACAGCGCCATGAAAAACAAGAGTCTAAAATAACAGTGTCCAAAAACCAAAAAAGTTTATAAAAAGTGCTAAAAACAAAAATCATTACAAAACTAAAAAAATGTTGAAATAGTGATGACAACTTGAAGCTTCAACATTGTCAGTTATCTGTCAATGATGTATCAACTCTGACAGAAGTTGATCCAAATTCCAACAGTGTCAACTACAACAATAGTGTGAGTGATGAAACTAACCAAAGCCATGTCGTAGTGAAGCTGTGGCGATGAAGTGATGAGGTGATGAAGTGATGGGTGATGAGCGATGAAGCGCAGCAAGTCGTACACGTGGCTGTCGGGGCTGCTGAAGATGAAGGCGGAGGATGACGAGTGGGGCGCGGGGCCCTGGGTGCGCGCCGAGGTGCTACATGACAGGTACTGACTTTTTGTTTCTTTTGACAATGGCATTACAATGTCATATATTACATAAGTCAAAGCAGTCAGCAATTGAGGCATTTCATAATTTTTAAGAGATAGGTTTTCACATAATGGTCCTTGTAGCTTGTGATCAAAACTATGAGCTACGGTACCCCTGCTTAATCGTAAGAGGCGACTAAAAGGGGGCTTCTGGTATTGCGGGCGGCGAGAATGGGAGATCGAACCGTTCATTCAGGGTCCTGTAAATTTCGGCCTACAAGATGGGCCCGTTAAAGGCACTGCGTATTGAGAACACCGGTGCGTTCCACTAAAGATCCCGGAGTCCTTCCAATAGCTGAGGCAAGGCAGGTTTTATTGCGCAACAAAGCCCACACAACCCGGCACCTCTTCCAATATGCCGGGTACCCTTTATAGGTTCCTCCCCCCAACAAAAATGCTACAGTAAACTTGCTAATCGCTTGAATTGCGCAATTTGCATTCGTTGCGCAACATACGTGGCTACGTGGGAACGCGGCGCGAGCCGTGAGAATGTCAGCGAGACTTGTAACACTCCGTAAGGTCGTCTGTACGAGCAGCTTTATGTGGGAGCTGACCGGAATGTTATTGTTTACTTCACACTTTCGTATGACCTTTGTATGTAAACTTATAAAGCTCTGTTCCCCACGAAACACTTCTATAAATACGAGTAGTATTCATGTTCCATGTCACGAAGTCCGTTCGGCTATAAATGTTGTTAGGCGTGCTACTAAACGATACTATGTAATTTCTCGAAATAAAATTATACCTAAAGAGCATAACATTTCCTCGGAATACAGTTATGATCGCAGTAAGACATCGATGCCTCTAAAAAGCCGACATTAATACCGTGATCGTGGGGTCACGGGGGGAGGGAGACTCAACTATCATCTGGCAATGAACCTGATAGCGCGGCGTATGGCTTGGCGGAGGTGAACTTTGACCTCACGTCAACACTTGGTCTTCGGCAAAAAATGTGTTTGAACTTGTAGCTTTGAAGCAAAAAGTTTCTACTATACTGTACCACACCAAAGAGATGATTTCTTTTTATTTATTCTATTTAGATAAGAGGTTAGATATTTCTTGGATTATTTTGGGTCCTATGTTTAGGTAGGTGTTGGGACGATACGATATGATTATAGCTTCCAACCATACAAGTTTTGCACCGTGAAGTTCTTTAAAAATTTGTATGTCTCTCAACTGGACAGGACTTTTTTTATTACAGATAGCCTTCCGCCAGTGGCTTCGCTCGCGTAGACCTGTTCTATGGGTAAAAAATAACCTATGTGCTATTCCAGGCTATATCTCTAACTTTTTTCCATCCATTTGAAATACTACGTAAGACGGTATATTGCTACATTAAAATCATAGGCGTTTAGCCAGTTGCTTCAACCGCGTGGACCCTATTACTCGTTTTCACGTAGGAATGAAGCATTTTCCCGTGGTAAAAAGTAGCCTATGTTCATCAGGGATAATGTCTGTTTCTAATGTTAAAAGAATTTTTAAATCGGTTCAATAGTTTCGGAGCCTATTCAATACAAACAAACAAACAATCAAATCTTTCCTCTTTATAATATTACCGTATATAGAAACAGTTGCCATGGTTTAACTAGTTTAACTGAAGCTCCTATTTCTTCCGTAAAATAATTTGATTGTGTGACCATGATAGGACCATTAGTCCCCGGAATGGAAGTGCAAGATAAGTATATCACCTTAGCGAGCCTTGCTTGAGTTTGCTTGTAGCGCATTATGGACGCAAGGATTAAGAAATGGGTTTTTACTCCTTTGGCTTTGGCATGGACCCGATCGGCACAGAGCCAATGTAGCTCGGCTCACGCAATAGTATCAAGTGTCCAGCGGATCGGATTGCAGTCGCCACGTTGCCGCCGTATGGGGTTTAACGCCTCAGTAATCTCGAAAGAGCAGGACTTACTTACCAAAAGAAACAGCTTCATTTGAAGGTTCGGACGCGGTGGTGCAAATTCCCATTATTTATAGCCTTAAGCCCAGCTGTGCACATACTCGTATGAGATGTACTTATATAATGTGGACGCAGTGGATGCATCAAAATATCAAATATAAGGCTTTTTCTCTTACTGGTGGTACAAATTGCTTGAAAATTGGCTTGCATTTATGGGTTTGTTCCTAATATTTCAAAGCAAAATTTTGTTTGGTGCGTCCCAGATTTACATGATATACACGTAAATGTTAAAATTAATCCCACAATTGTAACATTACTTTGACCCAAGATCAAACCACAATTTCTTCTAACTTGCGTGTCACCGTCTACATCTCGATTTGACCACAACATTGAATTTAGTTTTGTAACCGCAGTAGCTAGACCACCTGTTAACCCTGCACGCTAAAACAACCTGTATATTTCCCTCTTAAAGGTTATATTTGCGTGTAAGCATCTCTTATATCAATCTATAAAATCTTTTACTTGAAATTGGATAGGTGATAGTTCTTACTTATGTTTATTGCATTTTAAATGAATTTACTCTGATGTGACCACAATCTGAGCGTTTTTGGTTTTATAGATAGTTTTACATACCTATAGTAATTTGAGCAGCTGTGTGACTTACTTTTCTTACATTATTTAAGGTGCCTGAATTAGAATTACACACATTTTAATTTTAACGTAGGTACATGCTTAGTTTTCCTTTCATTAAATTATCAATTACTAGCTGACCCCGTGAACTACGTACTGCGTTTAAATGTTTTGGGTGGACCACCACAATCACATTTAAGGGTATGAAAAATTTATGTTGACCGATTCTCAGACCTATCCGATATGTATACAAAATTTCATGAGAATCGGTCGAGCCGTTTCGGAGGAGTTTGGCAACAAAGACTGCGATACGAGAATTTCAAATGTTCGACTAGCTGACCCCGCGAACTCCGTACCGCGTTTAAATGTTTGGGGTGGACAACCCTTATCACTTAGGGGTATGAAAAATAGATAGTAGCCGATTTTCAGACTTACTGAATGCAAATTTCATTAAAATAGGTCGAGCCGTTTCGGAGGAGTATAGTATAGAGTACACGAGATAATATTGTGACATGATAATTTTACATACAGTAGAAATCTGTTACAACAACATCGAAGGGACCACTATTATAAGTCGCAATAGGCGGTTCGTTTTAATAACCGATTTTAATTCTATAAGCTACATCGAAATCGGCACTAATTTTCGGTCATTATAACCAATATATCATTACAAATGATATCGTTGTAAGATTTTTTGACTGTATAAGATATTCGCAAAATTACAGACCCGATATTCATCACTGAAACACAATGGGTGTGTGAATGGAAATTCCCATCCCAGCCAAACCACGGCAGTTCTACATACTACTTCTCTACATTACTTCTACAATACTACCGCACGACTTTATGGATAAACTAGCTTTCCGCAAGCAGCTCCGCCTGCGTAGGCTACAAGTTTTTTCCCATGGGCATGAGATATTTTACCCGAGTAAAAAGAAGCCTATGTTACTCTCCAACCCTTAAGCTATTGCCATATAAAATCTGGTCAATTCGTAGCACCGTTGCGACGTTAAAGAAGGACAAACAAACAACCAACAAATTTCACGTAAATTATATTAGTGTCATTGTAAGTGTAAGGATTTCGCTATTATCTACTTTTTGGTATTGGTTCGCTATTATATCCTTCCACTCATCCACAAACAGATCGCATTCAGGGTTGGCATTCAGGAAAAGGCGCGTGCAACTGTGCGCGCATGTGGTACGGCGAAAAGGTCTAGTTTACGGGCCCGGAGGTAATTGTCTGGGACGTAAAATCGACACAGAAATTTGCGTTGTGAAAACAATTTGTAGAAAGCGCATGGCTTTTAAGATTGATAATTAAATATGGATATTATTGAAAGTGTGAGACTTAATTATAATGTTATCAAAAGTAGATTGCTTGCTGAAATGGTATATATGCTGAATGTACCAAGAATGACCTGTACTGAAGGATGATAAATTAAATTATCTGAGGTGTTTTATATCGTTACATTAGGAAGACAATAATTTGAAGCACTGTAACGACAACAAGCACGCAGCGTAAGCGATATTGTAAGACGCTGACGTCATAAAATCACTGAAAATCTCCAAATCTGGCTCTAACAATACCCATAAAGACCCTCCGACACCGACCATACGTTGATAAAAACTCGCTTTACTTGTATCAAACAATAATAAACCTTCACACAGTAACATAAGGTCGAAAATTGTTTCAAAAATTTTACCAGGGCGCTAAGCTTACAATCATAAAAACTGCACCTTTTTCTGCAAGGATTTTAGAGGAAAATGAACTGTATCTTCTATACAGAAAGTCGTATTCACAATTTTTTTCATAGAGTATTTTAGTACGACATTATTCAAACTGAATATATTTTGACAGTTTTATTCGCTAATATTATTTGATATGTTAAGATGGTCCCTGTCGTATAAATATTACGTATTACTTCAAACTTTTAATATACTTAAACGCAAAAACTTTAAGCTAAAGGGCTTTCGAAAGATTATCTCTACCTCCTAGTTTTAAAGTTCATTACCTACGCGTTTCTCAGTTCATAGTGATCGAGTTTCGAAAAAAAATTACGTCATCAAAAATATTTTTAAGTAAAATATCACCAAAACAAGACCCTGTGAAAATTCAAACTCCTTTATCTAAATATAATATCTGAATCTCCTATACCTAACTTTACCAGCTCTAACTTCAACAACTATTCATTTCAATCAAAATGTGTGGCTTTGCCGTTTCATTACTTCAGAAAGTAGACATTTAGGTACATAATGATAGAAAATAATTATAAGGTTTTTCCTACTCTTACCAATGCAAAGGACACAGGTCAATACAAGATGTAACATAGGTAACACGACTAGACTAAGAAATTAGGTCATTCTGGGATATAAGCCACATCTATCAAATATAAACGTACATAAAGAATATACCTACTATGAGAAATGTCAAACACTATGTACTTCTATGTCTTTTCTCTTTCAAAACATACTATTATACATTAACTTTACTTTGATGCGAAGTTTAAAAAAAAGTATATAATATCAATTTATATATTGTGCGAAAAAATCAGAAAACACGTAAGTTCTTTCAAAATATTCAGAATCATTACAGCAGTGTGAATACTGCCCCGAAAGCTATAAATCCCCCATGTCCCGGCTCCAGCGCCATAAGGACTCCATAACCGTCTTTATTTTATAGGATTTATTCCGGAGGCGACTCTTTTTTATTCGAATTTCGACTTACTAAATCGGAATATTACGTACGTGTGTTGCAAGTTTATATCTGAGGGAAATTTTGATTTATTTTTTTATAAAATTGCTTCGTTTTTATAAATCTGACGAGAAATCTAATGACTGTAAGTAATACTTGAATAATGATTTATAATTTTATAGCACAGTAAATAGAAAGATTTTGTAGAATTTTACCTAAACTATTAAAATAAGTAAAGAATTTAGTTACTTTAAATCTACAAAATAGTAATGAAATTGTGTTAAAGACTCAATTAAAAACAAATTTTGTGTAAACCTTTTAGTTTTTCGCAAAAATGTATTTTACGTCACTTACAAAATATTATTGTGCGAACTCATTCTAAACAGATTTTCCCCTCTGGCTTAGACTTTATCATATCCCATTTATTTATCCATTAGACATTTCCTTTTTTATAATATAAAATAAACAAAAACGATTAAGAAAATATTCAAATATTTGTTTAAAGTTTTAAGATTCCATTTGAACCTGAACGGTGACGATGTAGAATCAAAACATTATCCATCGCGTCCCAGACTCCCCAGCTGGCTGTCAAAACGTCCGGTAATTTTAACAAGCACTTGTGAATTATCCACTGTTTACTTAATCAAACCTCAAGTGTTACTTGTTGATGCACTTAAAAATGTTATGCTTTTACTGAACCAACTATCAATGAAAACCAACTCTATTACAGATACGATATAGTCTTTATTCGGTTTGGTAAGGTGTAAATCTATGTGTCTATACCGGAGACTTACGAAGTACCTAGTTGATAAAAATCTAGCATTTGCCAACAAAAATATACTTTATTATATTTAATCAAATAGGTTGCAGTGGTTGCACCCACTTCGGCCGTGAATAAATTCAATTGTATTTTATTGAGGCAGTGTGGTTGCCTGGCCAGACTTACTAGTACCTCAACTGTGGGACCGTCACCATCAAAATAGCAGCGAAACATTATCTTGCTTCAGGAGAACATTGTTGGGTTGAGCGGCAACTAACTACAAGTACTACTCGGTCAAGTTAACTTGATACCATGTACGCATCCGTCCATAAGTTCTAATCATTCTTGGTATATTTAGACAGTATTTTTTCATGAATTTATAAGATTAGGTGCCATTGATAAAATTAAGCCACTGAATGAATAATATTGCTAGAATTTCGTCAGTCTTAATAAAAAATGAGGCCCGAAAATACGCGTACAGAATAATCTCCCAGGTGTCATGTTAACTTGACCGAGTAGTATGTATAACTACTGAAAATATACTATGGCACCTACACAACTACACGCGACATGCTATCCTGACTGATTACGAGAATTTATGTGTGAATATCTCTCTAAGTACTTACTACTTAAGTCTCGCCTCCTCTCTTCGTCATTCTTGTATTGAGTTCTGAGGCTGCACGATGGGTTCGTATGAGTGTGTTATCGCCCCATCAAAGCGGAAAACATCATTTCTACCACGAAAACCAAGAAAATAATGAAATTCAAGTCAATTTTGTTGTTTCAACAAAGTTGTGTCGACAGTTCATTGATTTATCGGGACTGCCTATCTAGTTGTGTTGACAGTTACCGGAAGGTCACGAAACGTGCGTCAAAAGTGAATTCTTGTAGCTTTAAGCGTTTTTAAAAGAGCGTGTTGATTGGTTTAAGGAAATGTTGACACGATTTGAAGCTTAATTTTGTGGCCTTATGTAAGCCAAATAGCGTCCGATGTAGACGACGCTTGCAGCTCATTTACCTTAATAGTTGCCGCGTGGCCTACGGTAACAGATAAAAGCTTTTACTGCGATACAAGACGAAGCAAACCGGTGATGGCGAACTTGTGCCGAGCTTTATGGGACAGATTGCCGTATAGCAAACGCGTCGAATAGCTTTATAGCGGGAAGGGATCGATGTTTTTTAAAGGTTGACTATGGGCGTGGAGTTGTCTACACTTTCCAAGTTTGTTTGTTTGTTTGTCCTTCTGATGTGAATCGCAACGGTAATACGGATTAAACTGATTTTTGTATGGAAATAATAATTATTAGAAGATAGAAGAACAAATGAAAACACCTAAAAATCGATTTTATATTATTAGAAATCAAGTTTTAATCTTATTAAAAAACATTGCAAAGATATTATAAATGGTAAAGGTAAAGCATTAATTTGATTTTAATCACAATATTATGGCACCAGTATACTGTCGGCGAGACGAACGTTAAGTCTACGAGTGAGAAAGTGTGAAGTGAGATGTGACATTTGTTTCACTGGATGTAATGTGAGGCAATAATCGCTCCATCAAATACATTTGGGCACAAGCATCTGTCTCGTGAAAGCAAAGAAAAGAATGTGTGATCGCCAATAGAGGTAAGTTTGGGAGTTTGAACAAACTCGTGTCGATGTAAAAGATAAAAACTTTTACCGCGGCATGGTTGCGAACTTGCGCCGCGCTTTACGGGACATATTGCCTTGTAACTGACGTGTAGAATGTATTCAGATAGCGTTATGGCTTTAATGAGTGCACGCCGTTTTAGGCTTAGTCGTTAGAAGCTACTTGATGTTCTTTTAAAAGGTAGATTACAGAAGCTGTTCTGCTAAACTTTCTATGTTATATGCATAATCTTCAAACGCTGTAAATGTGTTCCGCTTTGTAAGCTTTACCAAAATTTGCTTTCGGTTGTAGAAAATTTACAATGATAGCTTAGTTTGCTTACTTTCTTGACAAACTACTGAAAATTATGTACCTATCAACAATTTCCATTTCATGTTTTTTCATAAATGTAAAGCCTAACTTGAAAATTGACTCAGAAATTTTACCAGGGCGGTAAGCTTACAATCACTGGGGATTTATAAAGTCATGTCTTAAAGTAAATTAAACAGTAAATTAAGCTTAACTCACATAAGGCTGTCTCTATATACCATGTAATAATTTTAACTTTTTTGAAATTTGTGAGCGGATTGCAGTGTGATAGCATTGATTGACACACACGATAGCTGTCTCGAGTGCTCCTTGTCGCACCTCGGTCATACTGCTTTTAAATACCTTTGTAGCTGAATATTTATTTAAAACAGTGCTGGAGTATTTTTCTCGCTTTTTTCTCCTAGCCCATATAAACCTTAGCGCACCCAAAGCGGATGACGGTAAGCAGTTGGTCGTACAACAAAGACACACATTAAGTGAATATTATTAACTAAGATGTTAATAAACTATTTCATTTCATTTTAAAACTATTTCATTTCATTTCATTTGAAAGCGGGACCCGACTCGGGAAAAAACGGAGCTACGCAATTAGGGAGAGGCCTTCTTATAATATTGTATTTCCACAGTACTTGCATTGATAAGATAGAGCCTCAAAATAATCTTATTGCTTATTAATGAGTATTTCAACGACAGATGGATGATATCGCTCAAGATATTAGTGGTTAATGGAATAATTAACTGAATAAACATAAACCAAGATACGAGAGGTAAATAAATCCGTCCGATACAGCCGGCCTAATTGATAACCAAAGGAATATACGAGATCCACGACTCGAAACGTTCGTCTCACGAGAAGCGTATCTACAGTGGTCTCTTCTGTCCGGTCTGTCCCTGCTATGTTTTATTCAATGTATAATGCTGTAGGGAGATTTTACTTTGGGCCTTTGTCTAAGTCTTAGACTCTAAGAGATTCAGAGAGACAGAGAGATTAAGAGGTAGGCTGCAGTGGTATTTGAGTCATTGCCATGAAACGCGTATAAAGTTTGCCACTTAAAATCCAAACGCGCCGGTTTTGCATAGTTACGTGGATCAATAGATATACTTACGTCAGCTGCAGGACAGTATAGAAAAATCTGATTAATCTGGATGCTAGCGAGTTACAAAGTCTTTCAAGGTTTCATTTATAAGAGTAGATTTTTAAAAGTAATAATGATGGTTATAAGTTGAAGGACCTTATAACCATCATTATTTTATTAGTATCTTCTCAAAAAATCTTCAAAATGTTCCACATAAACATAATTATATTTTTCTTCAAAGGAATTTTAATTTATTGGAGCTTTGTATTGATCAAAACGGTAATGAAACCATCGCCACAGTGAAGATGGGCCCTCGGTTCTCGCAATTAAGATGCTGACCGGTTGTCGATAAGGCTTGTAAAAACCGGCCTACAACAGTATGGTATGCGAATTTTTATTTGCACTGTTTCTAATAATACCTTTCTTAATGGAATAGAAAATAAATTGAATTGGAATAAGTCTCCATTTTGGATTCGATTAAAAACTTAACAAAGCGAAGAGTGGTCACAGGACAAAACACTTCAAATCATATCGCCTGCTTGTAATTCAGCAGCAGCAATCCAGCAGCAAATGATTGTGTTAATATTTAAAATTTTTGGAATCATAGTTAGAAAATTTATTTAAAATTTCAATTTCAAATCTAATCTTGGCTGCAACCCTTTTTGCGTCCCACTGCTGGGCATGGGTCTCTCCCCAATATTGGGGAGGCCTGGAGCTTACTCCACCACGCTGCTCCAATGCGGGTTGGAGATACGGGTTAGTGGCCAACCCGCTGTCGGATGTTTTCAAACCGCCCATAAGGCCTCCGACAAGGTTTAACGACTGTTATCTATCGACAACAACCGGGACCGACGGCTTAACGTGCCCTCCGAAGCACGGAAACGCGCATGAAATTTTTGCCACTAGCGGTCACCCATCTCACACCTGACCGCGCCCGTTTGGCTTAGCTGCATAGATCGCTTGCGTTCTACGCTCGCCGCCGAGCCATGCGCGCTTCTAATCTTATAACGCATAAAAAATTACTGTATCTTATGGCTGCAACCCTTTTTGCGTTCCACGGCGGCAAATCTTATAGTTAGGCTACAGTGTAGCTACAGCTACAGACTAGCTTATAAAACGGATGAAATAATAGTCCAGTCGGTAAATTGTTAGCTATCAGGCAGTTTAGTTAGTCAGATATCCGAGCTAAGCGTCGGCTATTTTAGCAGAAATTGTATTTAGGAGTTTTTTGAGGCAACTCGAAAAGCATATTTTCGCAATTTTTGTCCACAAAACTAGCACTGTAATTAACATATGTCGAAAAAAAAAACTCTATGAAACATCAAAAATATTTTCATGCTGAAAATTAAAGTAAAAAAAGAAGACTAACTACACACCTTAATAACTTTTTAAAATCAAACGGTAAGCGATAATATTCGCAAGTCCAAATCAAATTTCTTCAACTATACATGCCGCTCCCTATGGTTTCAACGATCGCACATTAACTTTTTGAGTAAGTACTTAAATAATTCACTGAGAAAGGAAGTCGGACTTCGACTTAATTTATCACGAAACACCAATCTCTCGAAGCAGGCTTTTGCAGACAAAGCAATCATTTTTTACAGTGTTGGTCTTCCAGAATTGTATAGGTAATGTTTTATACAGTAGGTACAAAATTACGTAATGTTATGAAATGTACAGAGCCCTGCGGACCCTGTAGCATGCAAGCGATCTGCAAAACTAAGCAATGTATGGTATGGTTTAAATTATATGTGTGACCCTCTCCATTGTGTAATGTTTGCACATTGTTTAATGATAGGGAAGGGAAAATTGGATAAGAAATCTATCGTAAGTGTAAATTATTTAAAATCGAGGTGTCTTTTTTCTTTATGAGGACAAAAACAAAGATGAATGCTTTTATTTTTGCACAAAAATGGTAGTTTACAAGAGTTGTTACACATTTGATTCGCGCATGCAAGTACAAAAAGGAGGATACAGAAATTCAAGGACCCATTTTTTATGGCATCGGGCGGTCAACCTTTTTTCTTTTTTTCAAGGGGGGGGGAACCTTCAAAAGGTACCCAAGCATTTTGGGAGACGTCGGGTAATGTGGGATCAAATCCCACATTACCCGACGTCTTCACTTCACTAAAACCCCCTCGGTGACCCTCCTCAGCGCTTATGAAGGACCCTGGGATCTCCTGAGGAACGCACCGGTTATCGGGCGGTCAACCTAAAAACCCAGCAGGTACCCAGCAGAAATTGGGTTGAGAGGACTCCTGGATCTCCAGCGAAAAGCATCGGTGCATACGAGAAGTAAGACAAGGCACCCAGTCAAGGCACAACTATCTTCTATCGACCACAGGCGATTTTAAAATCAAGTAATTTTATCAAATTTTTATCGACACAAATAGTCACCCCTCGTGTCAAGGGTTCATGGCGGATGAGTTTAAAATCACGTTTTTTATCTAACTTTTTGACTCAGGCTCTAACTTATGACAATGACATATCACCCCACGCGTCAGGGCTCACGGCGGGTGCCATAATTCTGGTATAAAGCGGTTTATACCAATTGGGGCATCGTGGAGCACTCGCCCGCGGCACTAATCTGACGATATAGTACGTTGGGGGCACTAAAACAAGAGGTTAACACGAAAATGATGGCGATGACTAGTCAAAGTGCAAAAAAGTCACATCCAAGCAGTAAGGCTAAAGCTTTATATTTTAAATATAAAGATGTAGCTTTGATTCATAAGTGTATTTTTGAATAATAATAATTCTGAATAATGATTAATAATTGGAATAGTAATGAATAAGCATTTCAGCTTTAAGCATTTCGACATCCAATTTTATAACAATATATTTTTCGCAGTCAGTCTACTCACGATAACGTCAGCAAGAACAGAGTTCTTTGCACTTTTTCCCCAAAAATAAATGACTTTTCTTTTTAAACAGGGATTAAGCTCCCACCCTTCGAGCCACTTTGAAAAATGGATCAGGCGTTTATCCCACTTCATATTCAAAAGGGAACTTCATAATAGCCAAATTTCTTGAAGAAATTTTGATTGTTATAACTCTTCGAGCATCGCATCCTTTTATACTTAAAAATTTAAACGTTCTGAAAACATATTATCTTTAAAAAGTAAATGTCGTAACGTATCTTATGTAATTTAAAGCATTTACTACAGTAGAAAACAAATTCATATTAGGTCACAGATTACAGAACATTACACTTATAGTTTTGGGTTTGTAGCTTTCTTTGTAGATTTATTAATTTATTACACATCAATATTTATCGAAGTCGATATAATGTTTTATTTAAGAGATACCAGTAAAAATATGAATAACAGAACCACTACAAGCTTAAAAGCGCTTAGCTTGAAAGCCTTGAAAGAGAGAATTAATTTTACTTAAAACAAAAGCTTGGTGAAATTGGCCCTTAAAACACTTTTTTATTTACCTTGAAATGCTACCAAAGGTTTAAAGAACAGATTTAAGCTATTTTCCGTTGAAGTGTTTTCCATTCTAATAGTTCTACGCGATGAAACCTGAAAATATGTGATTGAGGCGTGCTATAATATTTATAGTCATATTGATTATTACTGCGTATTAAAATCCTATCGCTATTATTACAAGGTACGAGTACAAAGAATTCGGTACGAAGTAAGTACAAAAGGTAGGTTCCGACGATATACGTATCCTTATAAAATATATTCTTCACCAGTAGAGTGTAAAAACGGTAGCAGCCCTTAATACGCTTACATTAATTACTAGTCATGTTGATGACATATTATTATTAGTAATAAAAAAAATGCACAAATGAGAGAGAAATCTCCACAAGATTGGAGCAGCGAGGTGAAGTAAGCTCACGGCTTCCCTAATACTGGGAAAGATGCGTGCCCAGCAGTTGGACGCAAAAGAAGGTTGCAGCCAATAGAAAAATATATAAAGAGATATTCTCCAACTGTAGCTAGCAATACTTAATTTAAATTGTGTCCGTAGCGGCCCCGTGGCGCAACGGTAAGGTTGCGTGTTCAAATCACGTCGGGGTCATCCCATGGGAGAGTATTTTGAGGCCTTTTTATTAAAAACCAATTGAATTAAAATTAAAACCAGATTAACGCGCTGATTGTCAAATGGAAACGATAAGTCAACTAACAAGACATGGTATCTCAAGCAAGCATGCGTCTTGTCCTTGTGCCTTGTTGCCTGTCGCGTTGCCGGCTCTATCACTGCGATGGCTGATAGTCGCCTCGTATAAATCTGGCCGGCAGTTGTACATCCTGGTGAAACATAATTAAATTATTCATGGCAAAAATGGGTGCCGGCGTGCAGCGGGCTGCGGTGTACATCTCCGAATCATGAAGGTTTTTCCACTTATCGTTTTCGCACTAGTTACTTGATTACGTTTGAATGGCAAGTAAATATAGTTAAAAACCAAAAAAAAAAACACACATTTTTAAATTATTTTTAACTTATTCTTATTAGTTTGATGTGCTTTTAAAGCTTTATTCACTTTTTAGTTTCAGTCCCTGCTCGACCGAGCGTTGCTTGGATAAAACATATAGGTACACAAGAATTACTTGTTTAAAGGTATAAGATACGCTATGAATGCTCTTAGTCTAAAGAATAGTTGTAAACAAGCTCACAAAGTCACAAACATACAGATGAAATCAATAAAAGCGTGTTAAAAACAGTCGTTTATAGCTGTAATCGAATCTATCATCGCAATATTCGCAATAGTTTGGGTGAGTAAGTGGGTGGTGACTTCTGAGTGGGGAACGGTTGGGAAGGGGGGTGTTTAGTTCATAGTGCGTATAAAGCATACGTTCCTTGTTCCATAGACGCTCGAAGCCATCATGGAGAGTGACAATCTCCTAATGGTTCACGTCAATAACTGCGTTTGTCATTGGGTTTGTTCTAAGCAGTCTTACCTTTGCTCTGAAATCTCTTTGATACTATAGACCGTGAGGTCTCGTGGTTGACACCACAAAGAGATAATCGGGCAATTTGTAAATTAGTCTGATGTCTAGTCTGCTAAGCACACGAATTTGAAAATTTGTTTTTAAGTTTCAAGTCGGATTTTGAATTTTGAATTTTAAAAATGTGGTTGGATGAAACAACCGTATATACATACAGTAGTGATACCGGACTGGTTAACACACCCAACGCAAACGTCTCCGGTTCAAAAGCATTAAAGAGGTTGAATGAAAAAAAAAAAAACAGTGGTAAAGACAAGGAGATTTACATTCAGGACAAATGAATGAGTACAACATGCAAGGATCGCCTGGTGTACACACACTATAGTGTAGCCAAGATGTGATTTTGTGACTTACTCCAGCGCGTTGCTTTGAAATAAGGGGCGTAACTTCCGCCCTGTTGAGCACTGATTGTAATTTAAGCCTAAACTATTAAGTCAATGTTTTAGTTTCATGGTGGTGGTTTCGGTTTCTGTTATCTGTTTATTGAGAGTTTCTGAATATTTCCTCTAAAATTTCTAAATTATACTTTATTCTTTTGCAGATTTGCGGCACACACATTCCTTTATTGACTCTTAAATCATCAAGATATGCACACTATTTTATTGATCACGTTGTGTTCCAATTCGAGGTAAATATCACGGCTTAGATTATTGTTTTTTCTCCTATTTCTTTTAAAGCGAGTATTTGCTTTCATCCCTGCACCATTGATAATAAATATTTTTTCCTATACTCTAGCAAAATGCAAAACGTTCTACAATAATCGAGTAAATTCATATTAAACATCAAGGACTAGTGCATCGTTTTTTCTCTGTAAGTGTCAGGAGTGCAAAACTAAAGGCTGTTGAAATAACAGATTAAAACTCTCTGCCCTAGATCGAGTTATTGTTGTGAGAAACAAAGGATTACTTAGAAATCTATGTTTATAAATGAGGTTTCCTTAGATAAAACAGAAACTATTGTCAAGCTTTAGTATTTTTATTCAATAAATGTCCCGTGTGTGAATGTTGAGTTACCATACTGAATCTTTTTCTGGTATTCAGTCTTTGGCGGTGGTACCGGATTATTTAGAATTATTACTTTATTAAAACACATTTGGTTTCCTGCTCGGTGCTTATGAAAAGCTCTGGAACTTTCAGTAGAATAAGTACACTGGTGCCCTCATTGCACTTTGGTTCGAAAAATCTATGTTCTCTACACGGAACTTACAACGGAAAGTAGACACAAACTTATACAGGGCCGCTGGCTCCAAAGTTTTCCCTCCCTCCCGGATGGAAGGCAACAGAAAGAGCTCGAGTGAATGATTATTTAGCATCGTAGATTCAATTGTTAGGTGAATAATGCACCGTCTTTTCTTGGACCTGCATTTGTGAAGGCTGTGCAATAAGAGATTAAAGCGCGTCCCCCTGCCCTAGATTATGTTATTGTTGTGAGGCACGAAGGATTATTTCTTTAGAAAATGCCGGATCCATTGTTTATCGCTGTTTGTCTGTTGCTTTTATAAAGCTTCATCATTACTTTCTCTTCAGCGCCGTGCTTATCTATTTTAATCCTTATTTACGTACTACATATTATATACTATAATATATAATATAAAATATATTAAACTTTAATTTTTAATATTATAAAAATGAGTAGCTTATTTGAAAGCGCTAATATCGGAAACTACTAGTCCGAATTATTGTGTTGTACTCGTATATTTGATTGTGTAGGATATATCCAGATTTAGAAGATTAAAACGGCTTGGTATTTTTCAATTCAATTCAATAATTAAATTTTATTGATTTGCTAGATAAGGTATACATTGCAATTGTTACACATAACATAATACATTTTTAGCACTTTATTAATACGTCACAGTCAAAGATAACGAAGGAAGATAGTAGGACAATACATAGACACAGAAAAGAAAGAAAGAAAGAAAAGAAAATATTTTATTTGCACAATGATGGGTAAAAAAATATTTTACAAAAATAAATGAACAAATTTTATTAAGAGTTTAATATTAAATTTCCATTATTAACTTATTACACTGCTCAACAACTTTTTTACGCATGGGACATTCATACCTTATTTTTATTATTTTTATAGCCAGAAAGAAGAATAAGAACAAAAACAGTTTTTATTTGAATTTATCAGAAAAAAACACTTACTTTATTAATTTGAATCCGGTATATATTCAAACTTAAAAATTTGTAAAAGTTCCATTAAAATCGGTTTAGTCGTTTTAGAGATATCGGTATCCATGCGTTTCTTAACGCATATTTTTCAATGGAAAATGTATCCTTTTCAATTGTCAAGTATTTGAAGTCACTATCATTTTAAATTACTTTTATTAACAGGTACTTTTAAGTAAATTTGATAGGCTTTGCAAATCTTTAATTTGGTACTTAATTCATAATTTCTATTCAGTATTTTCAATTTATAAATTTACCCAAAATACTTATAGCAAAACGAATATCTCGTCTGTCACAACGTTTCAAAGGATATTGCTATTGTTTCTATTAACATTTTAATACTTATGCAAATGCTGATGATTTATTATAATAATTATATTTGTTATATTTGTATGTCAGTGATCTGACAAGTACATCGGCTTATATTTTATTGTAACATCTTTTAACATGTACTTTTAACAAATAAACGAATTGAATTTAATTTAATTGAAAGGCATTTTTATATTAAGTATTTTCTGAATCACGCATCGGCGCACGAGTGTACGCCGGCCGGTGTACATACGAGTATATAAAAAATCTAGTCTAAAGGAGTCGATTAAAAACACACATACATACAAGTAAAGCTAATAAAAGCGTGTTAAAAACAACGACACCACAGATAAATACAAGTAAAAGTTGGCAGGTACATCCCAAATAGAAAACTTCCTTTTTTGTTTGATAGTTCGTTTATAAAGGAAGGTTTGAAACTATTAAAACATAACACTATAACGCGGATAAAATCACAGGCACTTCTATGATAATTGATAATAATAAATAACACCACAATCTCATAGCTTCCCACTAGAACTTCCTGTATAGTGTTACCATAGACACACACGAACACAAACACTCAAGTATGCAAAATTAAGTAAGTAAAAATGTTTGTATTAATTTTACATCTGCATCAGTCAAACAAGCAACGAAATAAATCTAATGAAGAACGTGAATATTTTTTAAATTATTATAATCCTTGAAGTAATAAATATAAACTTTCTCAATCATAAGCTTGATATTGAAATCTATAGAACAGGTGATCCTTCGGCGAACCGTGAAATAACGTAAATCGGTACGGAGTGTGGGAACAGTGGCAACGGCGGTCACTCGACCGCGGTCATTACCGCGACAGGCATTTAGATTGTGTGATTGTTTTTTTTTTCTTCAATTATGGCATCACAAACTCTGCGTATTGCCAGCGTCAAGTATAATTTTTGCATCACGTTTTTGCCATTTTCGGTGAAACTGGACGAGTTATCATAGGTAAAGTCAGTAAGTCGTTAGTAATCAGTCAGTCAAGTCAGTCAGACATTCAAGTAAATCGATGGCTTCTTTACCACAACGTGACCAATGTGACAAGCAAGCTGAAAAAACGTATTTTCGCACAGTTATTTTATTTCACAACACTAATGCACTGTAATTAACCTATATCAAACAAAATGCCATCAAAATTATCCGATATAACTCGAAAATACACCAAGAAAATGAAAATAAAACAAGAGCACAATATGTCTTTTTCGACTTCCCGCCAAAACTCCTGTCTGATTGTTTCTGATTTGTAGCAGTCACTTTAATTGTTTTTAATTCATAGAGTATCGGCCGAGCAGGCAGTCCAATTCCCTGGTTAAATCTTAAAAGTTCTACAACCTATTAAACTTGGGGTTAGCTACTTTAAAAAACAGAAAATTCATACTCATAGATGACCTTAAGATTGCTGGTGATTAAAGTACTTACCATGGACAAAGAAAATACCAACACCCAAAAATTAAACTCATCATTGAAATATCGGTCACATCGGGGTTTGAACCCATTACTGCGGTATCCGGGATGTCATGTTTAATAAATTTTTTCGAAAGAATAACAAAATTTTTAAAAGTTTAGGAAAAGAAACCATTTTCAAATGTTGTAAAAAAATTGTATTTAGCCCCAAAACAGCTCCTTGTCTAACCCAATTAAATGCATATATTATTTTTATCATCGTAGAAATAAATTTATTAAAAAAGCATTAAACAACAATTAAAATGAAACAAAATTAAAGTAAATTTTATCCCTTAGTGTGGCAGTTTGAAATCTATTAAAAAGCACTTCCATTAAACTTATAAAAAATAAATGATGAAAATTCAAAGCCTTCTCCTAAGTCCAATTACATGAACATTACTGTTTTCTGTAACGTAATGAAAATTAAAAGTTACGAATGTACAGAGAAAATAATTTCTGTTTATAATAACAGGTACTTTTTCTGTAAGCAAACTTTTCTTTTTGTCTTATATTTATAGTTCCACCGCAGAAGTCCTGCGGTTAGAAACAGTAATAAAAACAGACGAATGAAATGAAAGTTGTGGGAAATGCTGGCTGCACTAGCCTTTTTATCTACAATCTTGGATTTGTTTTATTTGTTCGTTATGGATAAAGTATGTTCAACAAGACCGAAAAGAAACCTTTGAACGTCATATAATATACTGAAGTTTGTGATTCAGTCAACATATTTAGCCCTTAGAAGCTATGCAAAATTAAACTTCTATGTCACAGGAATTAAAAGATACGGCCGTTCGTGCCAGGTGTTTACTTTGCTTGGTTGATCTAAATTCAGAAATTTTAGTAAGAATAGTGTCTCATAGCGTTTATAAATCGGACAAAACATGTGGAAGCATCATAGCAAAATTCATAAGTACACAAAAATCTCTTACAAACGCATATTCACATAAAACACACATCTGTGTCGGTGATACAGTACATCCCAATCAGAGCTTCAAATACCGCTATAAAATCATAACGTTATTATCTATTTGTGCCCATATCGTTATAAAAAACATAACGTTTTACAACTAAACGTTATTTACACATCAAAATAACGCTATATCAGTTATAGCTATTTAGAAAATATCGATATAAATAACGTTATATTTACGGGGAATAATAATTATCATATGCAGCGAGCTGACAACGCGGCAATATCGCTTAGCTTTTAAAACATTATTATATTTTGATATTTTTTATAACGTTATGAAGCTCTGATCCCAATTCATTGTTTTATAATTTTCATGTAAGCGTTTTGCTAAATATTTTATAAAGTTACCAAGTGTCATTTCAGCTCGTACTTGGCTACCATCACCTACTATACATGAAGACATATAACCATTATTTGCTAAGTCTATGCATATAACCGTATGTTTGCTTAAGCCGGAATGCATAAATCAATTAGCGTAATGAGATGACCATCCACCTGCCAGTAAATAGCATCATCAATAGTACTATTAGCGCATAAGAAATGATGGGCAATCACATAAAGCTTTCTGCTCTCTCTGAACGGATAGAACTTTAAATACTTATTAATGTTTACTATCGGGATGCGTAAAGATTAAAGAAATAAAAATGGTAGCAATAAATCCTTTCCGTTTTATAGTTAGAAGCTTCAAAGGCACCGCGCATCATCCTGATGAGAACGGTCTGATTTTTATAGTGATCTAAACGGGACTTAATTTCTCAGTACGAGTTCCTGATAGGCCGCCAATTACAGTGTATGTGGATTCTTTAATACCACATCAGCGTTCTTAAACGACAGCAGTTATTCTTGATGTCTCTCTAGATAGTAATTTTACAGAAATACATCTAAATCTCTAATGTTTAACACAAAATGGCTACATTGTTTCGTCCCTGGGCACGAGTCTCTCTTCATAATCGGGCAGGTCTGGAGCTATCTCTATCACTTGTTTGGGATGCGAAGAGACCAACCTGCTGTTAAATGTTTCCAAACCGGGTGGTTAAAATAAGCTTAATAAAGCCTCCAATAAGAGCTTGCATTTTTGTGTGTTTGCCGGAAAAAACATCTATCTGAAGCGTAGCAATTTATTAACGATTGAAGAAAGCAAATAAAATTAAAACATTCTTATATACAAAGCAGATATCCTTAGAAACAAAGTACATCAATTCTCCGAATCGCGAGTTTCGCGAAACAACATTACATTGTAATCTGTTCAAGTAAGGAAAGCTCCGAGCCTCGGATGAAAAACTTACCAGTAACAAGTGGACGGAGACAAAAACTGGTGATCAGATAAGTCGACAGCTACACGTCGTTGTGATTAAAATTTACTTCTTCTCATGCAAACTGAGATCTATTTCTACAAGAATATTTTTGTGTGACTTGGTACAAGAAAATATCTTGTACTTGTCCTGTCTCTGGGGATATGTAAGTATGTCTGGAATTTTAAGTATGTACGAACACGTATATAAGAAAGTGGGTATTATATTATGGGTACTATATTATGGTAATAATGACTATTTTTCTCTTTAAATTCAAACTAAATTTAAGAACCTCGCTCAATCAATGCGATTACTTGAAATGCGCGTAGTTAAATGTCATCAATGTGATTTTCTTCATGAAAATTATGCTTTTAACATAAAGTAGGATTGTAATAATGGCGATTAGTTAATCAACGAGCGGGGCAGCTTTACAAGCTACACCTGAAAAGTTATAAAGGTATTTTCCTTCAAAAGAACAAAGGTTTTTAAGGAATTTTAAGATACACGGTAATTATCCTATTCGGTTTCACATTTGTCAAGAACCGAATGTACATCTTCCAGAATACAAACCGCCTGTCTCTCAACCGGTCTGAGATATGATAATTCTGTATTAGCACTCAATGCTCTTCAGTTCGCATATTTTTTCTGCGTCGGCGTCTGTGACTCTGGCGCGATCAGTTAGATACCAGGCCTGCGTATTTCCAGTTTTCATTAAAAATACGACTATTATAAATAGCAAGAACTATGCCTGTAGATTTCACAATCCTTTTTACCTCTCTTGTTTTGATGTAGAATCCTGGAATCACCAACACTTAGATAAATTGAAAATGACTTTTTTGTGAGAGAGTTAATATTTAAAAGTTTGTTCCATTTAAATTAGTAGTATTAATACATACTATTAATTTTAATTTAAATCTCAAAACTTTAAGCGAGCGATTTATGTATATAAATATATAATCTGAATCTTGGAAACGGCCCCAAGCGATTTCATGAAATTTAGTATGCGATACGGGGGGCTATAAATTGGTCTAGGGCACGTTAAACCGTCGGTTGCGGTTGTTATCGATAGATAAGAGTCGTTAAACCTTGTCGGAGGCCTTATGGGCTGTTTGAAAATATCCGCGGTTGGCTACTAACGCGCGTCTCCACCAACCCGCATTGGAGCAGCGTGGTGGAGGGTGGAGTCCAGGCATACGTACACTTAAAACAAAACAAAAAAAAATTTATTATTATTATTAATCTTTACGAAGTTTCTTACAGTTGAAGTTTCTTACAAAATCCTCCTTTATGATTATACTAGCCTTCCGCCAGAGGCTCCGCCCGCGTGTACCCCTTTTTGTAGGTTCCCGTAGGATAAAAACCATCCTATGTCCTTTCATAAAGTCCACTCTGTCTGTGTTCCAAAGTTTATTAAAATTGGTTTAGTAGTTTAAGTGCGAAAGCGTAGCAGACAGACAGACAGACAGATTTACTTTCGAATTTATAATATTAATAATATAAGTAGGGATTGTTTCTATGTATCCTTCAGTCCGGATTCCGAGTTAAGCGATCTCATAAACGAGTCACACTCCATTGTATGGCCTGTATTCATGTTTCGATTGACTTTAGAGCCTCACAATGCTATCTGGGATACACAACAATGTCTGCATCGTCACACACCTGAGGAATGTCTCGTACATCGTATTTATGTTGTTGAAGGTACTTGGACGAGTGTTAGTAATGAGTGAGCAAAAAATGACATCTATATACAGTTTATAGAGTGGTCACACCGGACGCAAACTTGGCTGCTCTAGATGAGCCATTAGGGCTGGTAATGTTTCTGCCTTAGTAATCTTAATAATAATAATAATAATAATATTGGAGTAATTAAGTGGTCAGACACTGAATTAGAAGCCCTAAATATCGCTACTAGAGCCGCTAGTTATAAACATAACATTCATCACATACATTCAGCTACGCAAAGATTCACACTTAAAAGAAAATTAGGCGGTCGCGGATGCATCGACATTAAAAATTTACACTACCAGCAAATAGATAATTTGAGGAACTACTTTTTAGCAAAATCTAACGTCAGCGCTTTACATAAATCAATAGTTAAACTACCCCATCCTGGAACACCATTACATTCAAACAATACCCAGAGAACTGGAAGAAAAAAGCACTATATGGTAAATATCCGCATCAGCTAGAACAAGATCGCATCTTGTTCCTGGCTTACTAAAGGAAATATTTTTAGTGAAACAGAAGGCTTTCTGGTTGCCATTCAAGATCAGGTAATTAAAACTCGAAATTATACCAAATACATCCTCAAGCAAACAATAGAGACAGATAAATGCAGATTATGCCATCAAACATCTGAGACAATAGATCACATAACTGGAGGTTGTAGCTTTCTAGCAAATAAAGAATATACTCACCGCCACGAAAATGTCGCTAAACACATCCACCAACAACTTGCACTTAAATACAGATTAGGATTCCTATACACCTTACTACCAATACAAACCAAAAAAGGTTCTAGAAAACACCACTGCAAAATTATACTGGGACCGCGACGTTATAACCGATCGTACTATTTTAAGCAATAGGCCAGACATCACACTTACCTTAAAAACTTCCAAAACGACTTACTTGATAGATGTAGCAGTCCCTAACACACACAACTTGAAACAGAAGCACTCGGAAAAAATACAAAAATATCTACCCCTAGCAGAAGAGATCAAACAAATGTGGCATCAAGAATCGGTCAAGATCATACCGATAATAATCTCTTCCACCGGCGTTGTTCCTAAAAATCTAAAAGTATCTCTTAAGTTACTAGACCTTAGTGAAAATACTTATATACCACTACAAAAATCAATTATCATAGACACCTGTTCCATAGTCCGGCGTTTCCTTAATCCAACTACCTTCATGCTTCAAGATGAACAACACACTAACGCTACACGCTCGGTAACCACTGATCTGACAAACATCGCAAATTTAGACGCACACAACACACAAATCCACTGATATAAAAACAAGAACTAGGATACTTGGCGTGAGCCCGTACCTTGGTCTTTATAACCGACGAAGAGTCGAGGAAAAAGAAATATATATAAAAAGTAAAGGGTTTTCTTTGTACGTAAAGACACGGTTTTCTCTATTATCATTAACTCCAATTAACTTCCTGTTGGGATGGTAAATACCCCTTAGTACGTAGATGATAGTAAGGGAGTTTAATCGCGGTGGGTGGAAAAATCTGAAAAAGTAATAATAATATAAAATTCAATTATACCCTGTGTCGCGGATACCATGGATACATACAAAGACAGAAACACAAGCACCCAGACCGAAAACAGAAATTTAAACTCATCATTCAAATTTCTGTTTCGCCGGGAATCGAACCCGGGACCCCCCGATTGGCAGTCTGGCATTATAACCATTGCGGCACACGGGTCGTCGATAGATTCTTATTATATGCCACTATTTCATTAGATCATCCAGTGCCCTCCACTCCCTGTCCACTCACCGATACTATCTCTAGCCTTAGGAGCTGCCTCGCCTACACGCACTCCTTTCTTGGACTAGTTCATATATCTTGGCATACTTTTACTTACAGCACCACCCATATTTACACGTCGTATAATGTCGTATAAGCAGACAGTTTTATGTTGTACCGTTCATATCAAGTCTAGAAATTATGATACGATTACAGTTACCTTATAGGATTGCTGAAGGCTGCGTACATTAGATATAGAGATAGAAGAAACGTGTGTACGTAAGAATTCAAATAGAATAATATTATATTTAGGGAGTCGTAGTCGTAGAATCCAACTTGGTCGGGCAGCGTTCGGGAAACTACGAAGTGTCTTCTCGTAGACAATACCTCAGTGCCTGAAGTCGAAAGTTTTCGAGCAGTGTGTGTTGCCAGATGACCTACGGGCGGCGCTGAGACGTGCTCTTTTCAGTCAGCGGTCAGTGGTCAGTCAGTGGTCAGCAATATTCGGGACGTGCTTAAACACATTTCACCTGATATTAAAAAGTGCTTATAGATAGATCATACTAAGTAACTGGCAGAAAATGATAATGTACAGTCAAGTCAATAAGATACTTTTTCAACCCTTTTTTATTTATGTCCCACTGCTGGGTACAGGTCTCATCTCACAAGAGAAATGAATTTATGGCGCTGTCCACCACGCTGGCTTAGTGCGGATTTGTGGACATGCCTACGAGGAATCATGAGTTTCTGTCAGACATGCACGGTGGTGAAAAACATCGTTAATAATTAAATTTATATCACAAGATTTTTCATCGTCATGGAGCAGCGATACATAAATTTCTTTGTCAGAGATGCGCGGGATTTAAACCCAGTATTTTCTTGTCAGACACCACTCGGCCATCGCTGCATAAGATACTTCGACCTAATTATTTTTATTGAAGGGGTGACTAAGTTTTTTTTGATATTAAGTTGGTAAAACTTATACTTACAAAAAGATTCGGGAAGGAGACACACGACGTGTTTTGAAATTTAGTGTTGAGATCTCAATTATACATATAATTTAACTAGGAAGTAAGTCTTTAACCAGTGAGTCCTACCCGATTGTGACCTATGGAGCCGAAACGTGGACAATGACGGTGCGACTGGTTTAGAAGCTCACGGTCCGTAGCAAGCAATGGAGAGGGCTATCGGTGTGTGCCTCCGAGACAAGATCCAAAATCAAGAACTCCGGAGAAGAATTAAGGTCACCGACATAGCTTTGAGAGCCAGCAAGCTGAAGTGGCATGGTCTCATCTGTCGTAGAGCTGACAACCGTTGGACAGTACGGAATTTAGAGTGGAGACCGCGTTTAGGCAAACGTAGTGTAGGACGCCCCCCTGCAAGGTGGCGCGGCGATCTGCGCCGGGTGGCGGTAAGTAACTGGATGCGTAGAGCCGAAGATCAGGCTCAGTGGCACGCCTTGGGAGAGGCCTATGTCCAGCAGTGGACTGTAATAGGCTGATGATGATGATTAACTAGGAAGGCCAAATGAAAGAAAACCCAGCAGTAGGTTGATTTGACCTGAATAGTGAAACTACGGGTTTAATAAAACAGTGCTGGTAAAACCAGCTTACATTCGACCAGTCAGCTTAAATCATTTTAATATTGCTCACCAAATATTTCTATACCTACATGCGCAAAGTGTCACAAAAGGGTAATCTTATATTATTACCCCGTTACTAACTTGAAACAAATAGACCCAGAGTTATAGCAGGTAGGTTTCATTGACTGTTCGGTACTTTATGAAATTACAGCTCTCCAATAGCACTTTGCTACACGTGGTTCTCGACACAAGTCGTAAAGGGAAATATGGTACGGACTCATGGACTGTGCTAGCTTTCCGATGTGGTAAGCTCATTTTATCGCAGATGATATAAAGTTTTATTGATTATTGCAAGTTGAGACTGTGATAAATGCTGTAATAAAAATGCAATCGTAGGATTTGCGCCGGATTCTTCCTGATTTTTCTTCAAGTGGTTCGACCGGGGAAGTACCATCAGTGCATTAATTTCTGCCGCGAAGTAATCCTGTTGAGTAGTAGCACAAATATTACCTACATTAAAATTAATAGAAACAGGCGTTACTTTGCGGAACTCCATTGTTATAAAGTTAGGTAAAAACTACTTTGCAATAATCCGCAACCACAACGTATGATGGTGTATACGTTTTTTTTTTCATGCAATAGCACCTCCCTCCCTCCCACATAGGACATATGCACCAACATACGTACCACCACTCTACGAATGTAATAACCCTGCTGATGCTCTGTTTTGGGGCGAAACACGTGTTGGTGGTGGTACGTATGTTGGTGTACCTATACTTTTTTTGTTGTTGTTGCATGTGCATGTGTCCTATGGGGGAGGGAGGGAGGTGCTATTGCATGAAAAAAGTATACACCATCATACGTTCTGATTGCGGATTGTTGCAAAGTAGTTTTTACCTAACTTTATTACCTACATTCTCTTAGAGCACTCAAAATTTGCTTCAGATGTTCTTGGGCTACAGCGTAACATACCATATTCCTCCGCAAGCCAAAAAATTAAGTATTAAAGTCAAAATTAATGATAGAATATTTCAATAATCTCCATCAACCCGCATCGGAGCGGCGCGGCGGCGCGGTGGAGTAAGTTCCAGGTCTCCCTAATAATGGGGAGAAACCAGTGACCAACAGTGGGACGCTAAAAGAGTTGCAGCCATTTCTATAATACTATAATCCGATATTTAATAAATGTAATTTTTACAGTAATTTCTGCGTTGATTTTTATCAACAACGCTTCTCAAAACGAGTCATGACTGAGAGGGCGTATTCCAAGTTATCGTAACTGGATCGTAATGAAACTCCCACCAACCTGCACTTGAACGAAACTGTTATATTGGACGCTGTTTAAAAATTATCTCAAAGAAAAATTACTTTTTGAGAAGTAAAGTTCTTCTTAAAAATTGCGCCTGAATTGAGAAATAATGCACATTGTAATTTTAAAAAATCTTGGTCAAAATACTGAGTTATCGGTACTAGATCGTAATGAAATGAATGGAAACTGTATATTGAATGCTATTTTTAAATAATCTTCACGTAAAACAACTTTATAACGCTTCACACTTATAGCCCCACAGAAGGGTACATATATCCTGTGTCGTGGTCGCCATGGACACATACAAAGACAGAAACACAAACACCCAGACTGGTAACAAAAATTTTTAACTCATCATTCAAATTTCTGCTTCGCCGGGAATCGATCCCGGGACCCTCCGATCGGCAGTCCGGTATGGTAACCAGCCATGCGGATGAGAACTTCAAAAATTGCACTAGAATTAAAAAAATATTACACAGTGTATTTTAAAGAGTCTTGGTCGAAAGCATAAGAATGAATAATACTACATAGAACGGAATCTCCTTTGACCGCCATCGATATGCCGCAATTTATATACCTACTTCCCTCTTCACCCCGTTACGCCCCTCTGTCGCCCAGGCGTGCTGCCAGGGCTGTGAACTGTTAGTAATGCTTATGTCTAAAGATAATATCGCAAAAATATAAGTTTTTCTTTACTTAAACATCATTATTTTAGTTTAATATTACAAAATATGAGAATGATAAATACTTACCTACTCTATAAATACTTATAAATACTTAATAAGTTATAAGTACCATACCAAATGAAGCCATTTAAGTAAGTATTACTTACCTACATAGGTGTAAGTACTTACGTAGTGTAGGTTTAAAATAAACGAATTACATAATAAGTATAACGTGCGTGCGCTAGTGCCGCGACGCCGCAATCGCGAGGCAAAACAATCGAGAAAAGTTCAATGACCGATGGCGGGGGCTATTAAAAAATATTTTGGCGACATGTTAAAATGCTGTAGTTATCTAACATTTTTTTTAATAATTGAGTGAAAGTGAAACAATTGGCTACACAAAAAGAACGGTCTGGTCCTTTTGATAAATTAGCTACGGAAAAGGAATAATATTTAAAACATATTACTTATCTCGCATCATCTTTGGGCAAACTAAAAAAACTTAAGTTTGGCATTGTTTTAGAATTGTTTGTACAAACAAACACACCACGGACACCACATTAACTTGGCGCCGTTATTGTAATTGACGCGCCCGTCCGAGACAGCCCGTCTTCAGTAGTCGGTTTAGCCGAAATTAACGTGTAGGCTAATATCGTGACCTGGAGCCCGTTCGGAGCGGGAGTTTCCGTTCTACGTAGTATTATTTATTCTTATGGTCGAAAGAATGAGTATTCAGAGTTATCTTAACTCGATTGTATAAAGCTTGAACGAAAGGTTTGAACATTTATCGAAACAATACAATTTTAGCACAAATCTAGTATTACTACTTTAAGCCAAGATGCAACCACAATCTCTTTTAACTTGCGTGTCAGTGTCAACATCTCGAATTGACCACAACATTGAATTTTGGCCGTTTTGTTACCATCACATGGGAGTAAGATGAAAAATTTATTCACTGATCATTAATTTCTATTAAGCGATATTTTTTGTACAATCTTATACAAAAGGGATTAAAAATTATTTTTACGATATTCTATTAAAAGAAAAACTTGTCACAAGCCACGTTGACGTAACCAAAAAAAAGTTAAGTGAATTAGTAGATAAACTGCGGGTAAAAATTATTTCTTCTGACGCGACCCATACGCCGACCTCGCATTTCAAAACAAAACCGAATTATAATTCCCATTCACACATTGCATTATTTATTTGTGTGGGGTTTAAAATGATTCCTTTCGTTCTCAAATTATTTCGTTCACGTTTACATCAAGTTGTTAATGACGTAGATCCTCATCTAAACGGCTCAAATATTTGAGTATAATTGGCGCGTGAGCCGCTCCGCTCGGCCGCTTCGAGGAAGCATCCGTCGCTTCGTATTAGTGGTATGAGTATTACTGACCTTTTTTTTTTGACGTGATAACGTCTTTAAAATCGTTTTAGTCGGGTGACATGTTCAGAAACTTGTGTCACACCAAAACCTCACGAGCGCGATCGCAGGTATAACGAGAGAGAGACGGACCGATCTCCCGTCTCATCTCGAGCGCTGCCAGTCATTCCGTGAAACTTGTCACGCGGAATCCTCACGAGCGGAGGCTGGCATAGCGTTCGAGTGAGTGGACCGATCTTCCGTCTCTCTCACTCTAGCGGCATACAAACGAATGGAGATTTTCTCGTGCGGACGTTATCACGTAAACATCTCGATCGTAAACCTACTTTACAAACAATTTGCCGTTTTTTTTTTAAAGTAGGGAATGCATTTACGCTCCGTCTCGACCTCTGTCGGGGGGACAGAGGGAGGTGTGTGGAACTCCCCGTTACGAGGCAGGGGTATACCCACTAAACCCTACTGCGCTCCTCCATCGCCATCGTGACGATGTCGTGGGAAATCGGCAGAGCCTTTGCTTCCACAACATCGTCGGCGACTGCCTGCCTATCTTGGCAGGCCCTACACGCTCCCCTTTTGGGGAGGCTGCAGGAACGACCAGGAGCGCCGGGTCCTTCCTGTCCATCGGTGATGGCCTGTGCAATGCAGGTGGAGGCACCCCCGTACCTCCAACCTACAGGCCACCACCGGGGGGAGGGAGAGAACGGTCGTATTGCCGCCTTCTCCTTCCCCTTCTTCGTTTGCGGAGCGGGGGTTGGGACGGATCGTCCTCTCTCTCCCGCTCCGCCGCCTCCTTCTGCGAGATATCTTCCTCGCAAAAGGAAGCAACGGCTTTCCAGCCTCTTTCGCTTCCGAGCATGGCCCTAACGATGCTCGGCAGCGAAAGGTCCCGGCCGACAACGGTGCACAAGACTCGGCGCTGTTCATCCCAGCCCTGGCAACTCTCAAGGCTGTGCTGCGCCGAGTCTTCCGCCGCACCGCAATGGTGGCACGACGGGGACTCCTCCCTTCCGATTCGGTACAGGTAATTGCCGAAACATCCGTGTCCGGAAAGTACCTGCACCAGGCGGAAGGTGAGGAATCCGTGCGGCCGCTCCTCCCACGCCTCGATCACAGGACCGAGGGCGTCGAGAGTGCGGCGTCCAAACTGCGCGGAGGCTAGGTCCTCCCTCCACAGTTGGACCATAGCCTCGCGCGCATCCCGCCTCACCGCGTTGCGCACTTCAGGGGCTGGCCACTCACCCAGCGCCTTTTGCGCCGCTGTCCAATCATAGACAGTGGCCAGCACTCTGGCCTCCAGCTCCCATGGAGGAGTTGCCGCGAGCGCACATGCGGACGCGTACCCGACAGTGCGGTAAGCCCTCGCCACCCGCTGTGCAATGGCCCGTTGGGGCCTGCGGAGGAGGGCCACGTTCTCCCGCCGATGCAGGGAGTCCACTCATACAGGGGCGCCGTACAGCGCCATGCTCTTTAGGATGCCGGCATAAAGACGCCGGCATCGTGAGCTTGGACCCCCAAGGTTCGGCAGGAGCCAGCTGAACGCGTCAGCTGCGCGGATGAGGCGAGATGACAGCCCGGCGAAGTGCGCGCCGAACTGCCACCGGCTGTCCAGGGTAAGGCCCAGGTATTTTAGCCGGGCCTTGACCTCAACCCTCACGCCGCCCACAATAATGTGGGCATCGGGAGGGAGGCGCTGCCGGGGCCCATTGAAGAAAAGGGCCTCGGTCTTCTCCAGCGCCACCTTGAGGCCGAGGCGGCGAATCCTCTGAGCGACAAGAGTGCCGCCTGCAGAGGCCCGCCTCGCCGCCTCTCCGTACGTTCTCCCGCGGGCAGTGACAAGTGTGTCATCCGCATAGCAGATGACACTCATGCCCGCCAGGAGAACACCCCGGAGCAGCCAGTCATATCCGAGGTTCCACAGCAGGGGACCCAGGACCGAGCCCTGTGGAACCCCGGATTGAGTATTACTGACCTATTACGACCCACGGTGAGTGGTTTAACTGACTGTAATGTAAGTTCCTATGGATACCACAGATATTCACTCACTGGATACTATTATATCGGCTCCTGCCATACCCTCACCGCACGCGTCCTTCTTAACTCCTGCTAACTAACTTGAGGGACCGATCCTTTCCTCGCAACCCGCGCTGTGCCATATAGTACTGCGTGTAGGCACGAGAAGACAAAGCTTCACTTCATTCACATATACTACACTGACAATGGTAGTATTAACGTTCTATTAATTTCCTTTTTTATTATTAAAGTATTATTAATCACGCGCCTTTTAAAGCGCTCATTATCGGAGACAAGGTTTAATGAGCTATCAACCAATACCGACTTACCGCTTAAAGTTGTTGATGGTAAATTTGACTGATTTGTTTGTATTTTTAAGGCTGCTGCTCTAAAACAAGTTCCAATCGCAAATTCCTTGTCACTATTAATGCTCCTTAACAACTCTACAACAAAATCAAAAATACAAAATAAAAATTGTTTATTTTGTTTCAAAAGGTAGTAAGAAACAAGTGTCAAGGACCTGGGATGGATAAACCTGTGTTACAGGGTACCCCACTCTTCCAACGGATAAACTTTAACTATTTGAAACATAGGGTATTACACATTAAATAAATAAAGTTTCACACTCACACCCCCACATATCCTGGGTGCCATGGACACACACGAAGACTGAAACACAAAACAACTACCTACCTAGGCCGAGAACAGAAATAATAAACTCATCGTTCAAATTTCTGCCTTGCCGGGAATCGAACCAGACACCCTCCGATCGGCAGTCGGCATGGTAACCATTGCGCCACGCGGGTCGTTAAGTTGTATGTGTTGTTTATTTAATTTTGTACAAAAATACATTACAAAAATAATACAGTACAGGGTGCTACTTATTCCTAAAATAAATTTATAATAAATATAATGTTATTTGTGAACAACATTTACAGTTTTACTTACTTAGCAAGTAAATAAGTCTACCTAACAGTTTCTAAAACATTATTTGCCTAGAACGGTGATGACTTAGCAACATATCGTGAAATAGCATCGAGTAAAGTTTTGTACGTGACTTAAGTGAGGGGTCCGAAGGGGAGGGGGAGGGGGACGTAGTTTAGAGCGAAGTCACCTGTGAATGCCAAGCGAGGGATCAAATTTCATATTAAAACCGTTGGTGATACACGTTGTTGCACGTACGAGACGGGGAGGGATGAATAGAAGTATACTTGGTGGATGCGGTATTTAGCAGTGAGACTTAAATATACTGAGCAGTAAGATTAAGCTATAAGGTTATATTTAGGGTTTATAAAACCCTTCAATTTAATTAAATAAAACCAGACTGAATCAAAACCTTTATAATTCACGAAAATAAGTATTAAGTATACACCGGTTGTTGCAATTATGATGCAAAATTTTTACCGACGAAGACAAAAGAAAAAATCATTTAGGATAAGACATCGACACCTGATAAGAATATCATTGTAACTTTAAGTTACAATGATATCCAACTATTTCATATTTGGTATCAGTAAAAAATTACCTTTTTTTTGGTCCAGGAAACGTATTTCTACGATAATTATTTTAGTGTTTTTTAAAAAGCGGATTGCATTGTAAGTTAAAAAAAATAGGAGATTCAGGCATAAAATTATAGTATTTTTAATTACAATCTGGGTATGAATCTGACTTTGAATATTAAATAGTGCAAATAACATTACAAATTGACTTACAATGTTTTTCTTTCAAAAGTATTATATTACGTTATTGAAAAACATGGTAAAATATACTACAATGCTTAACACAATTAAGAACTGGTAAATTAACATTGTAACTTAAGTAACATTTTATATTTATAATGGCAAAACACCGTCTGATTAGTAGTAATATCTAATTGTTTGGCTAAAAATTAGACAGAAAATGATCAGCCCAGTGATTTGGGCATAACTGAATCAAAATCAAAAATTTATACAAAGTTCTCAGAGCCATTTCAAGAATTACCTGTCAACACTTTACTATGGTGATAAGGATTGTATTTCGATTCCTGATCAATCCGCATGTAGAGAAGCCCCGACAATAATAAGTCTTGATGAAGGAGATTGCTTACCATTTTTTGCCCATGTAGTAAATACTTTGCATAATGTGTCCACCACAGCTAGTACGTCCATGCCTGCAGAGCTACAACCAGCGTTCAATGGAGACACCGCTGAGTTTGCTCCTTTAGAACCGCTCGGAGACGCAGCTCTCAACGAAGGAGTAGAAATTGACGCTAAAAGGGGTGACGCCCTTCTACCTCTATCTTTACTTGAAGAGCTACTGGTGATCGAATCGGTTGACGTCAAACAAGGAGAGTTCCTACGAGTTCAGTTCCCGCCCCCAGAAATCCTATGATCAATGCAGCTTATGCTGAAGCAGATGACGCCCTTCGTGCACGATGACAACAAAAAGAGGTATTTGTGATGGTAGAGAAGCTGCCTGGGATCTCCCAGGCAGCTTTTCGAGCGGGGTTGAAGCTCGAAGTCCGTCGCCTCCTTCGGTTTCAGCTGCGTAGATCAGACTGCTCTGCGGATATGGATTTAGCGCGTAGGACCTCACTTTTTTCATCAATAGCCGAGTCCAGTACAGGCAATTATTCGGGGCAGGGTAGAATCTCGAAGGAACTCACCTCCTTCAGCGTCAACCACATTGATCAAACGCTGCTCTGCAGCATCATCAAGCGCGAAAGGCCATGCTTTCTACTATTACAGAGGGCTCTTTGGGCAGACATTGAGAACGAATAGTTTTGTTTCCTTCAGCATCAGTCGCGTCGATCACAGGCTGGTCTTTGGACGGGGACTGAGAGCGTAGCGCTTCGCTTTCTTCGTCGATAGTCGAGCCCAATCCAGGCAGCTTTTCAGGTGAGGTTGAAACTCGAAGAACGTCACCTCTTTTGGTCTCAGCTGCATATATCACACACTGCTGTGCAGACAGGAATTTTACACTTAAAGCCCTATCATTGCCTTCTACCATCACAAATGCCTATTTGTGTTGACATCGTGCACGAAGGGCGTCACATCCTTCAGCATCAGCTGCATTGATCACAGGATTTTATGGGGGCGGGAACTGAACGCGTAGGAATTCGCCTTGTTTGACGTCAACCGATTCGATCACCGGTAGCTCTTCGAGTAGGGATAGAGGTAGAAGAGCGTCACCCCCTGTAGCGTCAACTTTTACTCCTTCGTTGAGAGCTGCGTCTCCTATGGTTCTAAAGGCGCAAACTGAGCGGTGTCTCCATTGAACGCTGATTGTAGCCTTGATTGTGGCTCTGTAAGTAATGATGTACTAGCTGTGGCGGACACATTATGCAAAGAATTTACGTCATGGGCAAAAAATTTATTATTTTCCGGGCTTGTCTACATGTGGATTGACTAGGAATCGAAATACAATCCTCATCACCATAGAAAACAGTGTTGGCAGGTAATTCTTGACATGGCTCTGAGATTTTTGTATGAATTTTAGATTTTGATTTAGTTATGCCCAAATCACTGGGGCTGTTTAAGTAAGAGGCGACTGAAGAATCAACTGGAGATTTCCGTTCTTCCTCTGCATACTCCAAATTATTAAATGTGACTGTTGAATCAATGCCTAAAATGCAAAGGAATTTGTCCTTTAGATACGAAACCCTAAAAAGATAAATTGGTGGTTATCTTTATAACAATTAGCCACTTAAAAGTATGGCGATCATGTTTTATTGAGTTGCTGTTGTTGTTCCTTATTAAGCCTGAGCAATAACGACGCAATTCTTGAACAGTATGCTGATTTTTACAAAAACTTGCCTCACTCTTCTGATGAAACTGATGAAAATTAGAGTGCAAAGATCTATTTGTTGATTAATATTATAATTAATAAACTAAAAATAAGCTTTGAGCTTAAAACATAAGAAACATGACTGATTTTAATAATGTGCCATTAAATAAAGCTTTTAAACTACAACAATTCTTTTATTTTTACAATGTTATTATGGCTTAAAATCAGAAAATTGAATGTAATTATCAATCTTTAATTACAGTTACCATAATATTTATGAAAGATGTGCAAATTCTATTATAAAAATGCATTGTAAGCAACACTTACGATGTTGAATCAAATCAATTTTCTTGAATTGATAACGTTGTAACTTGTTCATACAATTGTTTTGTATCTCAAAGTAAAAAATATATACATTGTAACGGTCCGAAAAACATGGTTCTATTGTACTTACTAAAATTTAACATATATCATGAAAAAAAGCATACCGACTTTAGTAAAATCAACTCGCTATTAGACAATTCTTATTAGCACAATACGACAAATCTTCAAAAATGTGTTGAAAAAAATTTAGAATGACCGCCCTGTAAACTTGTCAAAAATGAGTTACAATGTTATTCTTATCGGGTGTCGACATGGTAACAAAAGACGAAAAATTTAAAACCTTTAAATGAGATCAAAAGATATGTGCGATAAATTTTTTTAAAGACTTCTTAGAGACGTACCTCTATGATCTCACGAGTAAAAATTTCGAATAATGTTTATGAACTTCATCCTCCAAGGAAACATGAATCAGGGGTCAATACTAGATTCAGACAGCGTACAGCTATAACAAATTTTACCGAAACTGCTAATTTTTGACTTTTCGATAGAATTAATTTCAAAAACATCTAAGTTGGATATTATTTTATGTTACAGTCGAATTTCAGACATACACTGCTATACTTTAGATAACACGACATATTTGCGTTACTTTAAACTTTCTGTTGAAACTGTAAAGAGTACAATATAGCCAAAATATTATAGGAAATTTTAATTTTTTTTTTTCAACCTTTTTATGTCCCACTGCTGGGCACAGGTCTCCTTCTCACAAGTGAGAGGGATTTAGGCCATAGTCCACCACTCAGAGGTGCGCGCCGAGGATTTGAACTCGTGATCGGTCGCGTAGAAGACCGCGGCTTTTACCACTCGGCCATCGCTGCTCAGTATAACAATTTTAATATACGGAACCTTTAGTGCAAAAGCTCATCTTGCCATATCCATTTTTAAAACTTCTTGGTTAAACAGGATTCTCCATAGTAGGAAACGTAGTCTTGAGTTTTTAATATCATGCAAATATGGTGTAATTAGTTTCCTAAATTTAATGCGAATATTTATATTAAGCACGATGATAAAGAGTAAATAAAATAAAATTCCGTTTTATGTTGAATCGCAAATAAGTCTTTAATTTATTATCTGGTATATATATGTTATTGGTATTATAATTTCGAATCTTGAGAAAAGGAGTAAAGGGAAAAAAGGAGACACTATACGAGAAAAAAATATTTTTCTGGGTTTTGTTTATTTACCTTTTGAAACTAATGGTAAAAATTCTAAACTTTTATAATGATTAAATATTATATATATAGAGCTGATAAGATAACACATTTTTCAACAGCTATTTTACAGTCTCTTTGCTGTATACCGGTTGAGCGGGATTAAGCCCATAGTCCTAAAGCTGGTACAGATCTACAACATAAATTCCCCCATTGTTATTACACTTATTTTTCTGCAGATAAATCGATTCAAGATTGTATCTACGAGAACAAATAAAGCGTTAAATAAAATATACACACTATCCTATTAATTTTGATTGATCGTGTTTAAGATAACGATTACGAGTAATCCGATACAACAATAAGATGGTGATCTGGCGCTTGCCTGACGCTAAGAATTTATGTTGAATTTAAGATATTATGGAGATAAGGAAACTGTACCTAATAAAGAAATCATCTTAATTAATTGAGTCTAAGTTATTTCGTTTTCAGAGATAAGTACGTATGCTCGTAGGTAAATTACAAACCTATACAAACTCTTAGTGAACGTTATTTTTTGTTCTGTCTGCTCTGGGTGCGCTAGGCAATGCTGAGCTGAAGAAAAGAGCAGACGGAGAAAACTTCAACACTGTTTTATGGTGAAATCTAAATTTTACTATTTTATCAATTTTGTTAACCAGTACCACTGCCAGGCACAGGTCCTCTGGCCAAACTGCCCAAGATCAGGTCAGGTTGGTTTACATTACTTTTAAGATTTTTTTATTTTTCTCAGGCATGATCATTGATCAGTGTAAGAACAACATTAAATAAGGCAAAATATAACAGTTTATTTCACCGCTGAGCAAACCACATCAATTTTCTTAAAGATGGGTGCTGGGATATGTACGCTAAGGGCTTGCAATTGCAATTATCTAGCTGTATTATTCTTAATTTACATTTTGACTCTTAACGATTTGACTTTAATGAAATTGTATAATTTTATCAAGAAGGTAGAATAACAATGGATGACGCCAGATAAGCTTTTCTATGCTTACTAATAATATTATAAAGAGGAAAGATTTATATTTTTGTATGTTTGTAATGAATAAACTCAAAAAGTACTATTCCGATTTCAAGAATTCTTTCACCATTAGAAAGTTACATTCACCTTGAGTAACATAGGCTACTTATTACCGCGGGAAAATGCTTCATTCCTACGTGAAAACGGGTAATAAGGTCAACGCGGTTGAAGCATCTGGCTAAACGCCTATGATTTTAATATAGCAATGAAGCTGGAATAGCACATAGAGCCATGCGGGTGAAGCCGCTGGCGGAAGGCTAGTTGTATATAAAATTTTTGTATACACTAACGTTAGCTTTCGTATGTTATGTTCCAATTATTATGAAAAAGGATTTGAGTGATCGGAATTACACTGTTGAAGTTTGTTGACCTAAAATTACAAATGCTTGATGATGAAAGTGCTTATTTATTAATGTATTATTAGAAACATATCGATACGAGATTATTATCAGGGTGAAATACATAACATTAGTTTTCTCTGTGATTACTATCTACAAATGAAGCGTTTAACAAAATATGCGCTTGCCTATTCATTATGATTGATCATGTTCAAGATAACCACCACTTGTAATCTAACACTACGATAAATGTATAAGAGCGTTGGTGGTACCTTGACACTATGAATTAATGTATGTAAGATATTAAGAAGATAAACAAACTATAATGAAGATCATAAAATAACCACCATTAATTAAAAAGTCAATAGCTTTTTCGTGTATAAAAAAAAATAAAAATGTCGTGCAATAATTTTTTTATGCTTATATTTAATGGACATAAAATTGTTTCGTACCGTGCCCTAGAAGAAAAGGATTTCAATAAATAAAATATGCACAGGAAGAATAAATTTTATTAATCAACTCCAGATAAGGATCGAGGTAATTTTATATTACAATAAGATTTAAGAGATCTGTCTGTTTAAGAGGTCTCGGTCGGTTTTTTCGAGCTGAAAATAAGTGAGTAAAGTTATTTTAATGTTCGATATCCCATTGCTGTGAAGGGTTAAAAAGATAGGAATTTACAGCTTTTTTTCAGTCTGTGCATTACGAGGTTCTGAAGTAATGATAACTGGCAATGACACTGTCATTACTAAATCTGAAGATCCAGATTCAACACTCGTAGCGCACTAATGACTAATTAATTAATTTTATTTTGTTAATGTTATATTTACTACATATGTATATATTATAGATTTTGTTACATGACTACATAT
Organism: Pyrgus malvae; assembly: GCA_911387765.1. Classification (NCBI taxonomy): domain Eukaryota; kingdom Metazoa; phylum Arthropoda; class Insecta; order Lepidoptera; family Hesperiidae; genus Pyrgus; species Pyrgus malvae. The sequence goes on along the minus strand of OU426965.1, from coordinate 22,566,081 downwards.
ATTATTATGCCTTACAGTTTTATAACTACTACTAGGCAACTACGCTCCTTAACCTAACCTGGTCCGCCAGTATTTTTGTGCCATAATAATGAATAGATCTATTGATGACTCGTTAGCTCGAAGCCGGCTGTCTGCGTGTTTGTCACACGTTTAATCAAATTGACGGGTCCACTCCAGCGAAGGGAGTTCGGTTACGGCGCCGCCTCTCCAATATCCCCACAAAGAAAGAAAAAAAGTATTTTTGATGAGGGTGGAATTTGGAAAGAATGCACGGATAGAAGACAACTTTGAACATATTTTATTCATCATATTTTATATTGATCGGCTGCCATAGATCAATTACTTGGAAATTGCAACGCCAGTAAAAATAACTTTGTTTTCATTTTCTTTTTGATGAGTGAGTAATTTAGAAGAAATGCATAGGTGGAAGACATTATTAATTTTTATTGTTTAAATAATTTTGCAACTGCATAGTTACGCCTTCAGTCCAGACCTGAGTGTTGCCTGAAATAGTTTGATTGAGGGTTTTTGTAAATGGCCAGGGTGTGCAGAGACCACTTAGCACCACGTAGCCTGCGTGCTCGTCTACTAATCCATTTCATTAAAAGTAGATCTCCTAATATCATGGTTCCCACACGACTTGTTCGCCGTACGGTAGATAAGTAAGTGTTGTTAAAAGCATAGCTCATTTTTCACCAGATACGGATAAGGCTGGCTTTAAGTTTATTTTGATTTAATGAGCTGCGATAATTGCTCGTTAAGTTATGGTAATTATGTTTGTAGAGCTGTCTTGATGCACATAATTAGATAACCGAACGAAATGTAATTGAATAAAGAAACAAAGTTGAAATGTCTACTGCGTTTTTTATTAAGTTTATTTTTTTCAATACACAACTGTGTTCATAGATAGGAACACAACTGTGTTCCTATACAGGAACACTGTTGCGTAGTCTTCTAATTAAAATTAAGAGAAAGGTTTAAAGTCTGCAACCCTTCTTGCGTTTCCTTACTGGGCACCTACTATTTGAACATAAGCGTTAGTCGCCGAACGCCCTGCAGGATGACGGACCGTTCACGTTGATAAGTAACGATACCACGAACCTAAATGATCCCGGCTTGTCTGCCTGCTTGCTTGCTTGCCTTGAATGGCCGGACAGAGCGGAGTAGTTGGATGTGCTCTGGGATGTACCTTAATGTAATGTAAGTAATTGGCGAAATAACTAGAAAATCCGCACTCATTCGTCCTCCCGAGAACATGAAATCTAGTACGGCCATCTGGCGTGGTGATCACTGCAAAATGACATATGGTTCATCATAAATTCGAAAGAAATATTCACGTCCATTTGTAAAATCTGTAACTCATAACGCGTAACTACTTAAACATTACGTACATTACGCAATAACAAAGTAAATAACGAGAGGACACGACGTCGACAAAAAGCGTCAACTCGGAACACGTACAGGACGTCGGACGTGACGGCATTCGGCCGGGAACGTTTTTCGTGTCACGGCACGACGGTTTTTTACCCGCCGGGACGTAAATAACAAACACGAATATTGTTATATGTGTACTGACTGGGGATTTTAGGAATGCTTATTGTGTTCAAGTATTAACGGAAGAATAGACATGAAACTAATAAATTAGCCTCGTTAACAATGACACAAAAAAGCTACATAAAAAAATAGATAAACCAAGTAATAAAAAAGGCTTGGATTGTTAAAAATATTTTAGACAGACTGGATTTAAATTATGGATTTCGTTGAATTGTAAGAGAATGATGATTGTTTAGACGATAAAAAACAGTCTTTGAAAGGCAATAATTCCCTATATGTTTACAGAGGGTAAAAACAGCAATAGCTAGTACCTATATTGGTTTTTTTTAAAAATTGAAATGCAGGAGTTAACGAGCAGGCAGGGCATGTGGTTGCTGCAGCCCATGGACATCACCAATTTCTGCTGAGAAGCAATTCTATTGCATTTACCTGGCGACCATTAGCCTCCGGAAGCACACGACCTTGGACAACATTTAGGCTTGACCATAAGACCATAACGCAATGTGGCCTGCAAGCTCGTTTGATAGGTACTCCATTTATATAAAAAAAGATGCAGATAACGGAGAGAGTTGAAACTTTTGCCATTGCGACCTATTGAACCATTTAACTAACGTAAACTACCTTAAAAAGGTCGTAGCCTCAAGGCACGATGGGGCATCAGTGCAAAATTGTTTTCGTTCTTTAAACTATGTCCTATCATAAAGTAGGACCACTATTAAATTAAACGAGTAACACAAAAATATCAATCCAATTTTTAAAAACGTAACGACCGATTTTAATCCAACATTCATCCCAAACAAAATAGTCGCCGCCCAAACCATTAGAAAAACAATACCATTGACGAGATAGCATCTAACAAGCAAGCCTGCGTTACGGTAGATGGTAGACTGGTAGAATAGTGGACGCACCACGACACAGACGTTATAATATGTAAATGTGGCAGATAGCATCGCCACCACCACTTCTCACGGTAGACGCCGTCACCATTGTTAAGCTCGGATTTGTTGGTTTTGATTACCGTTGCCTACTGTTTGATTTTTTTTTATTTTTATTTTTACTTTCATATAGTTTTTACGAGCATTTTATGTAAAGTGTAATAACAAAGTTGTACTACGTTGTGTGTAGATACACATATTTATAATTAACTTTTTTTTCAAATTTACCATGTGAGCATGAATATGAGTACTAAGAACCGTTTAAATGTATAACCGTTTGGGTCGTTCAGGGTATCTCCAGAACGACCAAAATCTATTATTTTTGAGCGAAATTTTCATACATATTCCTATAAACTGTCCACGTATTTTTTACTTCTATTGTCATGAAGTACAAAAAAAAAATAAGAAAACTTTTTATGTATTTGTTATTGTACATATCGGTAGGTCTGTATTCAATTTTCTGGGCGGCAAGATTGGCAGCTTAAATAGTCCAACTGCCAGCTGCCCAAAGAAGACAACAGGATATGTATATATGGCAGCACTCTGTTACAGTCGTCTATACCAAGATGGGTCTGCATAGGACTAATGTACAAGAAAGGTACCGCACCGGTGCGTTCCACTGAAGATCCTGGGGTTCTTAACAGCAGCTGAGGTGGTCACCTAGGGAGTTCACGTAAAAATCCCGAAAGATACTGAGTTAATTTCTCCCCACGGTTTGAACTTTGTGAAGGTTCCCCTCGTTAGGAAAAACGTCTGTTAGGCCACAGGGCGCACATGCGAGCCGCTACTGTCATGTCAGCGTCAAACATGCAGGGTTTGTCGCCAACATTATTATTATCTACACCGGTGTCGTCTACTATGTCGGCCAGCTTTGGTCTTTTGAGTCCATTAGTAAAACGTCTCCATTTTCAATATCGTCTTAATAAACTGTCCCATTAGCGTAATTACCAGTAATCTATGATATCTAGTCCAAGATCCTAAACGAGGATTTACTCGAGCGTCATGAGGACGATGTATAAGTAATATTGCAGCAATCCGACGATTGGGAAAACTTATGATATGGACACAAAAATACGAAAATAAAAAACCATTTCGGCACTCTCGGGCGGGTTTGTTTCTTTTATAAAATTCTGGGATATTCTATTCTGCTCCTTTTAAAAAAACATCAAATATGGCGTTTTATGGTGCTAGCAAAAAAGCAGCACTTTAGCGTTCCTATATATTCGTAGAGACCCCATTTAAACTGGGGAATTACTAAACATGGTGCAAGGTATACGCCATATCTTGATATAAAGCGCTCGGGGAAATCGAAAAATTCCCTCTTAGGCTCCCCCATAGCTTCATGTTAGAAATGTTCACACATTTTTTACGGCGACCTTTTCCCATTTTAATGGCCAGTCACCAAATGTCTTGGCCACGACTGCCTGTAGTCGATTCTCATCTATCAAGTTGATTATGAATTTTAAAGGCGGTATACTCCCTTTCTACATTAAAAATGTTGGCTTTAGATTAGTTACTGACGTTTACAATGAGTATGCTCATTACAATTTTTCCTTCATTTTTTCAATAATGGCATCATGATTTAATAGTCATAGAAAAAATCAGTAAGTCGTCAGTTATCAGTCAGTCTAGTCAGTCAGATGTCCAAGTAAAGCGATAGCTACTTTACCAGAACGTGTCCGATGGTATTTGGAGGCAAGCTGAAAAATCATGTTTTTGCAGTTATTATTATTTCACAATATTTATGCACTGTCACTAACCTATATCGAACAAAATGCCATCAACATTATCCAATATAACTTAAAAATACACCAAGAAAATGAAAACAAAACAAGCACAACATGTCCTGTCCTTTCCGACTTCCGCCAAAACTCCAATGTGGATTTTAGATTAGACTAGTGAACCCGGCAGACGTAGTCCTGTCTTGAAGTATAAGAAATAATCAAATTTAAAGTACTTAAAAACTTAAATCTTAGCAAAAAACCTTTATGTAAAAATTATAATTAAATCAAGAAATGCATTGCAGATTCATAGCTAAATCCAGGTAATTTAAAGTACAACGAATATTCAGAAAGAAGTAATTTATGTGTCTTTATTATCCTTTTTTAACGGAACCTTCTAAAGGTACCCGAGCATTTTGGGAGACGCCGAGTTATGTGGGATTTGACTTCACTTAAACCCCCTCGGTGACCCTCCTCAGCGCTTACGGAGGAACCCGGGATCTCCCGAGGAACGCACCGATGACCTCCTTGCGCAACGTCCAAATACAGACCCATCATGGGGAGCATGGCTCTCCTGTGTCTCTCGATCTTACGACTTCACTGTGTCTTTATTATCCTTAGGAGCCTTATTACTGTCAAATAAAAATTAAAGGTAAAGTTACGACACCGCTTTGACATTGACAAAATGGTGAAAAGACCAAGATGAGTTTCAAAAACAGAAAAAAAAAGAAATGACAGACACCGCATGTCATATTTTTGAATGAATGGAAGCACGAACATTAGTTTTTGGCAGGAAGTCTGAGGGACAAGTTGTGCTCTTGTTTATTTTCATTTTCTTAGTGTATTTTTGAGTTACATCGGATAAAGTTGATGGCATTTTGCTCAATATAGGTTAATGACAGTGCACGAGTGTAGTGAAATAAAATAACAGTGCAAAAACATGTTTTTTCAGCTTGCCTCCAAAACTCCATCGGACATGTTCTGGTAAAGTAGCCATCATTTTACTTGAACATTTGACTGACTAGACTGACTGATATCTGACGACTAACTGATTTTTTTCTACGACTACAAAGTGATGAAAAATACTTACTTGACGCTGGCAATATGCACAAAGTTTGCGACGCCATTATTAAAATTGAAAAAAAAGCACGAACATTGGAGTTTTGGCGGGAAGTCGAAAAAGACATATTGTGCTCTTGTTTTATTTTTGATTTCTTGGTGTATTTTTGATTTATATTTGATAAATTTGATGGCATTTTGTTCGATATAGGTTAATTATAGTGCACGAGTGTTGTGAATTAAAATAACAGTGCGAAAATAGGGCTTGCCTCCAAAATTCTCCAAAATCTCCAAATCCTACTCTACTCTGTAAGAAAGTTAGCTATTGTATACCCCATATTTTAAAACAAGGCTGAAGTTTTTCTCCGTCTGCTCTTTTCTTCAGCTCAGCATTGCCTAAGCGCACCCAGAGCAGACAGAACAAAAAATAACGTTCACTAAGAGTTTGTAAAGGAACCGTACAGTGAATAAAGAATATTTCATTTCATTTCATTTCATTTCATTCCATTGGTCACGTTCTGGTAAAGAAGCCATCGCTTTACTTGAATGTCTGACTGACTTGACTGACTGATAACTAACGACTTACCAAGCGACTTACTGACTTTACCTATTATTACTCGTTCATGGCAAAAACGTAATGCAAAAATTAAACTTGACGCTGGCAATATGCAAAGTTTGCGATGCCATAATTGAAGAAAAAAAAGCACGAACATCAAATGATCGACGGACCGTAGATATGGAAAAATAAAATAGTTAAAATATTAATTAAATTGAGATTTCTATCATATTTTAATACTTATTATCCTATTCCCGTCGAAGACAAATCCAAAAACACAAAAATCATAAAAATTGTTCCAGCCGTTCTTGAGTTATATGGTGTAAGTAACACGACTTTGTTTTATATAATTATGATATAAACGAGTATTTAAAAATAATTTTTGTTTGGAATCATATTGTCTCAGAAAACGCAGCGCAAAATCTTACAGCCCACGATGCCTCATAGCTTTAGTCACAGCCAACACCTACAATAAAAAACATTAGAGATTGCCATCTACTAGTTAATTAGGCTATAATAAAATATTCAATGTTCCGCTTGAACAGTTTTTTAGATTAATCGCCGTTGACGCGACATCAAGAGTTTAATCCTCTTTTTGTAGTGACACTGACTAGTTTTTGTTAGTTTGATGCCAAAAATATAAGCTGAACTATATTAATAGTTGCCTACATTTATTTTAACAAGCTTTGTACTAACTACTTGTAATGTAAGTTCGGGTAGTAATTCAATTTTGGAAGCTAATATCTTCATCCGATCTGACTGAGATGAAATTTCGCGAGTACTTAGTCACAATACAAAGAGCGTAGATTGGATGACAATGCAAATAAGCTTGTTTTTTTATCTGTTCTTTAAATTATTTCATATTATTTAACTGAATGAAGCGCGCATGGCCCGGCGGTTAGCGTAGAACGCAAAACGATCTATGCAACTAAGCCAAACGGGCGCGGTCGGGTGTGAGATGGGTGACGGCTAGTGGCAAAAAAAATCACGCGTGTTTCCGTGCCTCGGAGGGCACGTTAAGCCGTCGGTCCCGGTTGTTGTCGATAGAAAACAGTCGTTAAAACATGTCGGAGGCCTTATGGGCGGTTTGAAAACATCCGACTGCGTGTTGGCCACTAACCCGAATCTCCACCAACCCGCATTGGAGCAGCGTGGTGGAGTAAGCTCCAGGCCTCCCAAATAATGGGGAGAGACCTGTGCCCGGCAGTGGGACGCAAAAAGGGTTGCAACCAACTGAAAAGTTCTACTCAGATTCTATTTTCTGATTTTTGTGGTAAGATGCAGATCTTGACATGGATACATGGAGTACAGACTCCATATACCATGAAAAGCTTGTTTCTAGGTGGTAGAATTTTAATGGTGGTAATTTAATGCGCTGCATTTATGCGACCACACGTGTGGCGCAATGGTTACCATGCCGGACTGCCAATCGAAGGGTCCCGGGTTGGATTCCCGGCGAAACAGAAATATATTATTTATAATAGCGCCTTACTGGTCGCCTCACGTGAACATTAGCAGTGCAACTGCATGCGACCACATACAAGAATTAGACTTGCTTGAGGTTGTGTGTTTGTATCCTGGAATGCAGCAATCATTTTATCCCAACGTGCCATGCATACTTCGTCTGCTCTTCCATTTAAATAAATCCTTAATATTATCAGAAATTCATAGCATCTAAAGATTTGTTGTCTTCTATAACGTTTCCCATATCATTTAATGCTGGTCTAGCCGTCACTTGCCTGACCCAAGAAAATGATAGTTTCGACTTATCCCCCGATTACCAGGGATCGTGTTAAATAAATCTACAGTCCGGTCTGATCCGTCGGTCCCTCAGATATGAGCGGTAATCTCGTCGGCTCATTGGCATGGTGTCGTCTGTACGAGTCGGTAGGAACAGGAAATTAAATTATTATAAGCCGCAGTTTTTAGTTCTAGAGTTTTATTTACATTCGCTTCAATGTACTGAGCTTATAAATTAGGAAACCAAGAATTTAGTTTACTACGCAACTCTACGGAAGAACATTTCTACATACGTTTCTATCCACGTTATTTAAATAACATGTATAATTAATGATTAAACGAACTTACCTGAAGTGAAGTTCAATCATAATTATACGCATTGCTTCGTTCGAAGAGATTAGTTTGTTAACTTGTAGTAGCACGTACTGGCTCGCCATTCTACCACTGTAGTATAAATCACTCTTTAAAAAAAAATTAAAAATATTCAGGTAATTTTGCAACTGGTATCACCAAAACTCGTTTCTGTACGACAGAGGCGCTGACGTAGCTTCATTTAGTTGAAAGAAAGAAAAGTTCTAGTGGATTAGTTATTCGTCCCTGGGATACCTGGAGGCGGGCGGGAACTAATCTCTTCGAACGAAGCAATGCGTATAATTATGATTGAACTTCACTTCAGGTAAGTTCGTTTAATCATTAATTATACTTTATAGCTTCGTTCTCGAGATTAGTTTGTTAACTTGTAGATCTTGAAAGATGGGACGAATTATTAATCAGTAGAAAAAAAAGTAAGATGAAGTAAAGAGAAAAAAGAGAAGTAAAGTATAGCAGATTTGATTTTTCTAATAAACAATGAATGAACTTGAAATGATTTATATTTAACAAAAACATTATAAATAATACAAGTCTGTCCTGTTAGATAATTTTACATTTTTATTAGCACAATCTACAATCGAACAATAACTATAGATAGACCCCATAAATTAACAATAAACAAATTATTTAGTTACAGTATGTAAATATAATAACTAAATTAGATTATTATTATTTAAAACTGACGCAGCAAATGCCTGTGAATCGTTATTGTTTACAATGTGTCTATCATAGAATTTTGCAAATACCTTGGAAGTTCCACTCCAACCAGCTGTATTTCGAATAAGATCTATATTTACACCAAATTTCTTGGCATTTGAGGTGGATGCGTGCCTCGTAGAATGTGCAGAGAATATGGAAGTATCAATCCCGCATTCAAACAGAGTATCCTTTATCCATCTGCTTAATGTTTGGCTGGTAACTTTTTTATGGGGCTTTTTAAAGCTAACAAATAAAGTTTCAACATCCCCTCTAATATGTTTAGTTTTTTCTAGATAGCTTAGCAGAGTATTAGCAGGACATATCTCTGGTTTAATTATGTAAAAAGGAATGATTAAGTTAGGTTGATTTGTGGACACTTTAGACGTTTTCAAGAGGTCCGGTACCTTAATAAATATATTATTATTGTTGACTTCTATATTTTTCACAGAAATCAATGAAAGTGTTTGTACTCTATGTGCGGTGATTAATGCCAATAAAGTTACTAATTTTTTCGTTAAAGATTCTAAATCAATATCAGTGTTGGGATACAAATTACCTAAGACATCAAGAACGATGGAAGTATTCCATGTTACACTGTACTTGGGTTGGGGGGGTCGTAGTCTGTAGAAACCTTTGAAAAGACGTGTTAAAATGTCATTAGAACTTATATTAGGCCCTAAAATTAGCGCCAATGCTGAGCGATAGCTGCTCAATGTGGCGTATTGAGCACCAGCATCAAAGGTTTCCATTAAAAAATTAATAACGTATTTAATCGAACAATTAAAAGGATCGATATCGCGATTATCACAAAAAACTAACCACCTCTTGAAGGCGCTCTCGTACTGGCGTAATGTGTTATTGGCCAAAGATGCGCAGATGACATCAATAGATAGCGGAGGTACTCCCCGCCTCAAAAACGCCGTCCTGATAACTTTCCTGCCATTAGAGAAATTTTCGGATGAGGCTGGATGCTGTGGAGTGGAAACATCAAGGCGTTATCATACGGCTGAAATATAATTATCTCAGATATCAGGAGGCTTTGATAAAGCGGGTACCATGGCTGGGTAGACCACAGTGGCGCTATAACGATGTCTTCCGCTTTATCAGTTATTATTTTCCTTAATACCTTTAGAATAATGGAAAAAGGTGGGAAAGCATAAAAGAATATGTTTTCCCATGATATTGTGAATGCATTTATTACGAATGCACCTGGGTCCCTGTTCCAAGACACATATGTTTCACATTTATGATTTATTCTAGAAGCAAATAAGTCTATACTAGGTAAACCAAACTTATAAACAACTTTTGTGTAAGCGTCGTCGCTTAGTGCCCATTCGGTGTCAGGGTGACATCGTCGAGACTCAGCGTCGGCTATATAATTGTCTTTTGAAGCAATGTAACTTGCAAAAATGTATAAATTACGCTCTTCACAAAACTGCCATATTCTCCTGGCTATTTTATTTAAGTGGGGGAACCTTACTCCACCCATGCGATTTATGTAAGATATTGCGGTTGTGTTATCAATTCTTAATAAAATCTGACAATCATGAAGTTTGTCAGCAAATATTTGTAAACCAAATAGAGCTGCTAATAGCTCCAAGTAATTAATATGTTGTCTGCTCTCTACGACACTCCATTGGCCACTAGCAGTGTCGTCGCCGCATGCCACCCCCCACCCAGTTTTGCTCGCATCAGTAAAAATTTCCATGACATAGTGACATGTTCTAATTGGGTTAACCGAATTAGTGCAGGCTTTTAACCACCATAGGAGATCCTCACGAATAACTTCTAACGGGACATTAAAATAACTGTCGTAGTCGTTATTTTTTAGTAATGCTAAATATTTATATCTTTCCATCAATTTAGTGTACAACCGTTGTACCGCAGGACAAGCTGCAGTAAGTAAACCTACTAAATGAGCGAAATTGCGAACAGTTGTACGTTTTGATTTTAAAAATACATTTATTTCATTTTTTATGTAAAGTCTTTTTGCATCGGGGAGACGTACATGGAATTTTTTACTGTCGAGTATAAAACCGAGATACTGACAAATATGACTGGGCACAAGGGAACTCTTCTCTTCGTTAATAATGAAGCCTAAGGATTCGAGAACAAATTTTGTTTGAAATGTGTTTGTTATACATGTACTATAAGATTCACTTATACAACATATATCATCTAAATAAATTGTAGACTGATAGCCTAATGACCTTAAATGAGACATGACTGGTTTCATTAGCTTTGTGAACACGTAAGGTGCCGTATTCAGGCCAAAAGGTAAAACATTGAATTCAAAAATTTGTGACTGAAACTGAAACCTTAAATATTTTTTAAATGTACCACTGATCGGTACTAAAAAATAAGCATCTTTTAAATCTATACATGTCATGTAACAGTCTCTAGAAAGGAGTTTAATAGTGGTTCTGAAGTCTTCTAATTTAAAATGTTTCGTTTCTATAAATTTGTTCAAAGACTTTAAGTTTAAAATGAATCTACTATTTCCGTTGTCCTTTTTTACTATAAAGTATGATGATAAATATTGTCCATCACAAAACTCACATTGTGATATAGCACCAGAGGTAAGAAGATCGTTGATTGCGTTGCAATATAAATTTAATTCTTCTTTTGAGCGGCTTGGCTCACATGGTATACGAGTCTGCTGGACAGGTCTAGAAAAAGGAATTTTGTATCCCTCTATCCAAGAAAGAACAACTGGGTCATCAGTGAGAATACGCCACAGATTTACGTAGAAACGTAGTCTTCCAGAACTACATACCGTATCTATCGACGGGGCGGTCGCGTCCGCGTCTGCGAGCGCGGCGCTGACGGCGCTGGCGGCAGTGGCGGTGGCGCCCGGCGACGTGGCGGTGGCGGCGCTCGAGCAGGCTCCTCGTGGCGCCTCCCCGCAGGCGGGAGCCTGTTCGTCGCTGCGGGGCCCTTCAAGTTTAAAGGACGAGTCATGGGTTTATTTTTCGGTAATGTTCTTGTGAAGTTTGAATTATTTCTAATTTCCGACCCAGACTTCTGAATAGATTTTGCTGCCTTTAATGTTTCCGCGAGAGCTTGGCCGAAGAGGTACTGATCTATCTTTGTATCGTATAAGTGATCTTTTACCTCCTTCTTAATATATGATCCAATGAATCCTCTTCGCATCATAGATTCAGTGTGTTGTATGACGGACACAATGCGTCCAGCATCAATTAACATTTTTATCATTTCAGAATCTTTCTGACTTTGACATAACGCCTTTTTCACTATTAGACCAATGCAAGAAATTGCTGCAGAAATTTCTTTCTGTTTGTTTTGGATAGCTACGTCCTTTTTTTGTAAATTTTCCGAGAGCGCCGCCTTAACCTCCAAGTTTAACAATGGAGGGTCAATTAATTGACAATTTTCTGGTGTTAGGTATTTTTCAATTAAATCCTTTTTATTCTCTTTAGAGAGTCCTGACGTAGCCACATGCTCCCATCTGCTTGCTATATCTGCCTGAATTTTTGGTCCAAACTTTTTTGCTTTGTTAGGCGCTTCACCTAAAAAAGTCAAAATTTCTGCGTCTAAAACGATTTCGTTTTCCTCGGTTTGGTTAGCACTGGTAGAAGGCAACACAGGTGTAGATGGGTGCTCGGAAACGACCTCAGTTGCGCCTTTAGGCGCGAGATTAGCTGCAGGCTCGGATACAAGCTCAGGTGTCGATGGACCTGGATTTGATTCCGTAATAAAGGCGTTACAGGTACTTTCGTCCGGCGGATGAAATTCTTCAAAATCTATTTTCGCTTCCTCGTACGCCGGTAACAATAAGTTTGCGACATCTAGAAACAATTTTCAGATTGAAGAATGATTCGGTTATATTTCATTACAACAAGTTAAAAAAGGTAGGTACACCCATGCACGGTTACGTGTAGGTACCTACACAATTTACTTTTTGTGTTGTAGTTGTCTAGGAAATATCAATAAATGACTACACGGTAATAGTCACTACGGACTATACACTGTAGCATTATGTATTTTGTATTACGGTAACATCTAGATGAGATGTACACTTACAAATGTTATAATTATTATTATAACAAAGGCAATAACCACACAAAAAAAATTAACGGGTTATGCACAATGTTGTATTTTCATCAGGATAATGCATATAGGTAGTAAACAAACCTTCATTTTCTGATGCAATCGATAAATTGTTATCCGGTGACAAAGAACTACGGAGGGTATTTGAAGTTGAATCGGACAGCCGGCGCCGTAACCGCCTTCTTCGTCGTTTTAATTTCTTCTCCATCCGTCTTATCTTTTTTAACAATCTGTCGTCATTGTCGTCATCCTTATCCTTATGCTTTCTTTTCGGCATTACTTCACATAAACCTGAAAAGTTATATCTAAGAACTGACCACTGAAACGAATTATTTTTGTAAGCGTGTGGTGAACGGCGCGGCACTGTAAACGCGAATGAAGCTACGTCAGCGCCTCTGTCGTACAGAAACGAGTTTTGGTGATACCAGTTGCAAAATTACCTGAATATTTTTAATTTTTTTTTAAAGAGTGATTTATACTACAGTGGTAGAATGGCGAGCCAGTACGTGCTACTACAAGTTAACAAACTAATCTCGAGAACGAAGCTATAAAGTATAATTCTATTTGAATGCATAAAATCAGTCTCTAGAGCATATCAGTAAGATTAAGATAAGAGATTACTGATTTCTAGCTTAAAGCATCAAGGTATGACAGGTATGACACCCGGGCGAGTCAGTAACTTTGATTCTCTAAGGTCTCTAGAGACTGATTTTCGCCTCAGGTAAGTGTTGCTGACAGCAGTAACAGCTGCACAAATATGTACCTATACAAAGTAGGTTCTCTATGGCTGCACGTTTCACCAACTACCGACGCGGTAGGTCGAAGTTGATCCCGATATCCCTTGTTTTGCTATAAAACAGAGAAATTAGTATGGTCTCCATTAAAGTTGTTTCGGTCACATACTTTATTCGTTTTACTGCCTCTGATATGAGGTTTCATAAAAGTGGAAGCCATTCTCCGATTTAACTATAAAAGTACATAATTGGTGGTTCGATTGGCTCGTGAGAATTTCTTGTAATTGCTGCAACTATCATAAAAGGCTATGAAGCGCGCATGGCCCGAAGGATAGCGTAGAAAGAAAACGATCTACATAGTTAAGCCAAAAGGGCGTGCTCAGGTGTGACATGGGTAACCGCTAGTGGCAAAAATTTCATGTGAGTTTCCATACTTCGGAGGGAAAGTTAAGCCATCGTTCCGTGTTGTTATCGGTAGACAGCAGTCGTTAAACCTTGTCGCAGGCCTCACGGGCGGTTTGAAAACATCCGACAGTAGATTCGCCACTAACCTGCAGCGAGATGGAGTAAGCTCCAGGTCTCCCTAATAATGGGGAGAGCCGTGCCCAGCAGTGGGACGCAAAAAAGGGTTGCAGCCATCACAAAATGTACTTGGGAAATTTTTAAATAAATTGTTTAAAGTTACGATTCTTAAGTAACTAATTAATTTCGTGCTAGCATTACTAAGATGAATGAATACCAAGAAGGTTATTGCCCTTTCCTTCAAGTAATCACCGTGATTCTATCTTCTGATTTAATTTATGTTAAGCATTTTATCTGACATCATTTCATCGCATTAATCCGCTATAAATTTTATGCTTTTAAATCAATTTGTAATTTAGAATCGCTACTGTGATTATTGGAACATTTTTCATTAAAATTATTCCGACACAAAATTAAACAATTATATAAGATTTTAATTTACATGCTTAGGCGTATATTGAATTGAATAATTGGTTATAATAAAATAGTATATAAATAAATAAATGTAAATGTTAAGTAAGATAAAGGTATTGTACCTTGTAAATTGATGCTAAAGACATTATTGTAATTGCATTTCGAATAAATAACTATTACATTTCATTCGGTATATACAGGAATAGTACTCACTCATTATTAACGTAAATTGATTTTGTCTTATTCTTTAGATTCCGTACTTTTAGCCCTTTTAAATACAAGTAGTTACGTTAAGTGAAATCTATGAAATACAACTAGATTTCGCAAATTGTAATTGGTTTATGACACGCGAGTATTTCTCTCTTTAATCTGTGTTAAGTTAGGGACTGAACATTTTCCGGGATTCTATTATAAATTCTTTTCGACATACCCATTAAAGAGCGGCTCTTTTCGCATAGATAGCAACATCGGCAACTAATGTCAACCTCTATGTTGGAAGTGTTGAATACATTATTCAACACAGCCAACAGTTTTCTTTGTATTTTTTGAAAATAAAAACACTAATGAAAAGAGGTGTAGGGACTTTCTTTACCACAATGAAAAGTTTTAAGTACGCCATAAATTCAATAACCGTTGAACTTTTGACAAAGGTAACACGGTGTCCGCGCATAAGGGGTCATAAATGTTTACGACAATTTACGATGAGCGTTTATACGCTGTTAATGACCTTACGACGTTTGAGGCTTTTACAATTTTATCTGTTATCTGTGCCTCAGATAGACCACACGTTAATGTTTATAAGCACCCTAATGCCTTATTTATGGGCTGTTTATTGTTGGACTCCTACGACAGGTGAAACTTTTTTTGGTCGTAACGTTCTTTACATTACATTACAAAATATATTATTATAATTAGATAGAGTTCGTATTTTGTTCGTACTTATAATAATATCAATAACTGTTCAAAATTTTACCCTAAATGTTAAACCTAAGCATTTGTAGCATAGTGATTTAAACCAGGGATGATATGAAATTTCGGATCTCGATAATATGGATACGGATTTATGAAAAATATTATACCAGTTAATGGATGCGGTTACGGATATAGAATCATTTCAAATTATCCGACAACATCATGCTCCTCTTATGCAGGTTGGCGAGTTTTCAAACCGTCCTTATGGCATCTAAGAAGGTTTAGCGAATGCCAACAACCAAAAGGCGAAACAAGCCGACTTGGGACACTCCACCTAACGCCGCGTACTGATAAATATTTTTTAAACTAACCGCCAAACTTCTTAGCGTTAATTTGGCTGCGTTCTACAGCATCCGCAGGGCTATGCGCGCCGCGTACTCCATCAATCCGGCGCCAAATAACGAGCCTTCAACACGTCGCGGCTGTCGGGCGGGAATTCAATTTGAGCGGAATGTTCTGACTCTACCGTGTATTTTGGTGAATGTACGAATAAGATATGTACGTAGTACCTACTGTTGATACATTGCAGATGTACGCTAATTTTCTTTTGTTTTTAATCCTTTTTCAACATAGCTGGATACAGGTCTCTCAGACTCGAGAAGGATTTAGACTAAAGTTGGCAAGCTACCTAATTTTAAGTTTCAAGTAGGAGATAAGCTCGCAGTGAAATACCCTCTCAGACAAGATTTATTCAAGGTTCAAGTTTAATCTATGCTCCATACTACTGCTATAAGCTTCCGGAGCAGCAGCTCAATCCACAAGATCTTAGGTATCACTCCGGTGTGAGGCGGGAGATTGTGTGTAGATGTCTGTGGGCAGCACAACAACTGGCCATCATGTGAATGTTGGTTCCCTTCTGTATTTAAACGAATAAAATACTCACCATGAAAGTTGCCAGCAAAAGAGCGTTTTTACAAAAACACGATGGAAATTGCTTCATGTTCAAAGTACGTGTAATAATGGTACTTTCTCGCCCGAACTATGTCAGTCCTACCAAGTGCCTTCCGGGTTTTGGCGGGAAGTCTGAAGGGACAAGTTGTGCTCATGTTTCATTTTCATTTTCTTTGAGTAATATCGGATAAAGTTGATGCCATTTTGTTCGATATAGTTTAATGACAGCGCACGAGTATTGTGAAATGAAATAACAGTGCGAAAACATGATTTTTCGGCTTGCTTCCAAAACTCTGTCGTTCGTTCGTAAAGTTCAGTATTCAGTAAATCAGTTTACTTGAACATCTGACTGACTGGACTGACTGATACCTGACGTCTTACTGATTTTTTCTATGACTACTAAGTGTTGCAAAAATTATAGTTGACTTTTAAATAAAGTTTCATCACTATGTTTTCTTATATCGGAATAAAGCATCGTTATGATTATTGTCATTGATATATTGTACACATTTCGTAAGTTTGACAAGCACGCTTTACACACACATAATTTAGGTCAAAGCCTCAGGGCTCAGGATCAAAATAGGAGCTATTGCATCCTCTGCTCATCGTAAAAGGCGACTAAAAGAGGCCTTTAGAGTTGCAGGTAAGAGTGAGCACTCGAATCGTCTAGCAAGCAACACAAAGAAGAATGACGATGTACGTGGCATACCTACAGAGTCAATGGGATTGACGTCGGATAGATTGTAGTCAAAATTATATCTGCTTCTTATATTCTTCTATCAACGGCTGGCTTTTGTTACAAATGGTTCATATACTAATAGACCGCCCTGAATAAATTCAATGTAGATAAAACACCAAACTAATTCAAGTTAGGACACCCAAGGGGATAGAGGGCCTAGCACGTGAAATGCACTTATAGCAACATGTAAAAGGCGTTGATGATGTATCTGAGGTAGGATACTGCCAGAGTTGCTTTTTAAAAGTATCAGATTTCACATTTATGATATCTACTTACTTAGGTTTCCCGGCAATAAAGTTATACAATCCATTCGATGAGTTTTGCAAAGATAAAACTATTGAACTTACAAAATAGCTTAAATAATACCACATAAAATCAAGATATTGGATTTTTTCATAATTTTAATATAGTCTATATTATTAGGCAGTCAAGAATAATCATAAAATATATAGCTTATCAAAATCGCTTCAATTTGGGCGAGTTGCTGCCAAGAAACATAGAGATGGATAAGGTTTTATGTATTTACTAAAGAGGCTAAAAACATTTTTGGGTTGTGCCACAATTCGTTGATAGATTTATGATTTTTCTAAACCACTACACTAATTTCAAAACAGGACACCCAAGCAGGGGAGTAAGGACCTCTAGCACACCCAATACACTTAATAGCAACATGAAAAAGGCGTTCCTGATGTATGAGGGGAGGTTTTGCGGAGTCAGTGCGTTAACTTAGCTGATCTGTATGAACGGTAGCTTAAATGTATTGAGTTTCATGTTCGTGAGATCTTCTTGGGTTTCAAGGCGTACTTTTATGTTTTTTTTTGTTTCTTAATGCTTTTGTTTCTCAGTGTTCTTTTGCCTTCAAAACATCTTTAAGGGTGCCGCATTTCATACCTTTAAAAAAATGATAAGCTTTACAAAAAACTGTTCGAAATTCATTATTTTGATTTTGTATAACCTGCAGAAGTTGTACAAACGATTATTATAAATCCCGATCAGAAACACACCCCAACATCATAAATCCTATAATAGTTAGAACCTTTTACATCTTATGTTTTGTAAGCCCTATTTAAACTTTTGCTAGGCCAAGCTACTCCGTCCCTGTAGCTTCGGGATTAAGAATAGAGCTACGATATCTGATCGTAAGAAGCGCCTAAAAGGGGGCTTCCGCGGTTGTGGACGGTGTGAGTGGGAGCTCGATCCGTCCAGCCAGCAGCCCCGGGAAGGGTGGCCGCGTGCTGCCGTAAGCATCGGAAGGTGCAGGAGAGCACATTTGGTTTCCCGAAGATTGGCCCATTCTGGGCGCCGCGCGTGGAGGACACCGAGGGGTATTAATGCCCGGGTATTAATGCCCCCATAACCCGGTATCCTCTTCCAAGGTGCCGGGTACCTTTCTCCCCAATATGAAAAAAAGGGCCAGCAAATAATGATTCCATCATAAATAGCAAAGAAACAATCCTTTATTTTATTATTGTGGACCAAACTCTGGTCAAACTTATTTTAAGATGAAATTACCTGTGTTTTGACGTTTTAATTTCTTCAGGAAGTTTTTTATTTTTAAAATAATATTTTGCATGAGTTAAAAACCTCGCATTGGAGGAACGCAATATGGGTTGCAGCCATGTTTCTCAGTCGTCCAGGGTACGTGTCTTTCCCTAACAAATAGCAAGTGTGAGTGAAATATTTATTAGGAAAAAAAGCAAACAACAAGCAGGCGGTAGACGCTTATTGAACGGGCGGCGACGGGCGAAGATATATGGCGCAGGGACGGGTTGGGAACGAATTGACGGGTTTTTTTAGAAAGGGTTCAAGCAAAACTTTTTAGACTTAGGGCCTCTTTCACCACCTTCCAATAAGTGACAAGAACGCTAATTGTCGGTTAAAGTCACCCGTAATTTTAGATTCAATTTCACGATGTTCAAGTAGCACTAATCATTATGATAAACTCATCCATACTCATAGCTTTTACTGGCCAATTTACTTTACTTGGAATGTAACAAATCAATTCTGGGAAATGGTGAAAGAGGCCTTTAGAGTGACTCCAAAGCGTACGCATGACTTCTAGTAAATAAAGTAGCCGATAAATAGTTTTTCATCCGCGTGACTAACACTGATCATGTTATGTGTGATGTTTTATAGCCCACGAGTAAGTCCTTCTTCGTCAGAATGGACGATCCAAAATAAAAATAATGTTTCAGTTCGAACCTGTAAGTCCCGAGATCAGCGTTTTCAAACAAACTCTTCAGCTTTATAAATTAGAATAGATACTTGACTTGAAATTTCGTTAATTGTGCGATGCGATAATAAATTGAAATGACCGCTACAATTTCCACAAATTGGTCACGTAAGTTTCCAAACAATGCCCAAGTTAAGAGTGGCTTGAGTCTCGAAAGCTATCGTCGATTTGAATTGTAAATCCGTCGATAAAATATCGATATCTGGAAACCGCATCGAGTGCGTGATCCGGGTTCGAATCGACGGCTGTCGTAAAAATCCCTTCGGCCTTATTCCTGCTTGAAACTGTTACACCATTTGTGAGTAAGCGAGATGAGAGTAACGATATTCTTTTGAACACTATTTCATTACGTACTGCTATGATCAATATGATCATCCCATTATTTTTAAACTATTTCTGTAGGTTCAAAATTTATCTATATAGGTATTTGAAGAAAAAAAAAACGTTATGGACTGCTAGTGGCAAAGAAAAATTCATGCACCTTTCCGTCCGTCAAGCCAATGGCCTGGCAGTTATCGATAGACAAAAGTTATTAAATCTTGTTTTCGCCCTATAAGCGGTATTAGAACATCTGATAGCAGCCATGACGGTGACCACCTCTACCAACCCGTAATGGAGGAAAAGGCTTTAGTAATAATAGAAAGAGACCCGTACCCAGCTGTCGGACGTAAATATGAAATTTACTGCAACCCTTCTGATATCCCATATGAATATTTTCTATTCTTAACTCTTTTACTACAAGTAGTTGGTGCTAACTCTTTGCTTAAGCTGTTATATTGTGGGAAATGTCCAAAATTACCACGTATCAAAAAAAAAGGAGTTTGTGTGTCCATTGTGTCACACGTGTCAACTTTTAAGGATTTTTATGTGCTAATATTTTATCATCCAACAGTTGAATTACATCGTAATAGTTGCTTTTTCACCACGATGAGTGAAGATACCCATGGGCTGCCAACATTAATTACCGCAATGGTGTTCCATATTCTTTTGGTAAAAAATAATAATCAAGAAACAAGTTTTCAACTACCTACGGAGACTGCATTATGTAGCTGAAGGTAAGACCACTGCCTATAAACTTTTACAAAGTCTCCCCCGGATCGTTTAGACCGATGGAGATATAAACCGCCTTTAAGAAGGCTGATTTAAACGGACAGGAACAAGCGGTATACTTAAAACAGAGTTTACTCGAACGAGGAAAGCACCAGGTTGCTGAATGCCTAAAGTAGCTGACACTCTGTAGCGAAACAATAGAGGAAACCGCTAAATTGGGCAGCTTTATAGCACATAGCGTACACTTTAAAATCAGATTCTAAATTCCATATAAGTGAACAGAAGTTGTTTTACATTTCGCAAGGTAAGATATTAAAATCAATAATGCAAAATAAAGTTATCTAACGTCTTAATTTGCGTTAAATTGTAACGGTTTATATTATAAGTAAACTTTTTTGCTGAGACAAAGACAAAGACTTTTTTTTGCACAAGTATGGTTGTTTACAAAATTGTTTATATAGGTATATTTAGTTCGCCATACTTACTTACCTTCATAAGGTATGGAAATATACAATGATAAAAATATAAAATGAAAATACTTTACTAAGTATAACATAATTACGAAATGCACATTAACATCTATTTTATTATTATTTTTATTTGTCCCATATTGCGCCTTTTATAAATTAATTATTTATATTTCTAAATTTTTTTTTTATTTATTTTATTAAAATATTTATTTATTTATGACGACCCATCCCGGGTTCGATTCCCGGCGAAGCAGAAAGAACGACGAGTTAAAATTTTGTTTTCGGTCTGGGTGTTTCTGTTTCTGTCTTTGTCACACATGGCACCGACGACACAGGGTATATATGTACCCTACTGTGGGGCTATGAGTGTGAAGCGTTATTATTATTATTATTTCGCATGGGTTCCGATCGTCAGTTTTGGGTACCCATAAGAATATGAGCTTTAGGTACTCATGAGATTTGATTATACTGAACTAATTTTAACTCGGTATTAGTAACAGATCCTTTCTAGATTATTTCATAATTATAAAGCCTTGTTTGATCACCAGCATTCTGTTGTTGAATCAATTCTTTTAATGTTTCAAAGACATTGCGTATATTACAAATGTGAAAGTGTGTTTGTTTGTCCTTCTTTCGCGTCGCGATAGAGTTTTGGAATTATTTTCGTGCGTGGAGATAGTTATTAAGTTACTAGTGGCCGCCCGCGACTTCGTCCGCGTGGACTTTGGTATTAGTCATAGCATGATGTTATATAGTCTAAAGCCCTCGGGTGGCTCCCCTGGGGTTGCCCGTGTCCATAGGCAACGGTGATCGCTTGACACCACGCGGCCCGTCTGCCTTTAAAAAAAGCCTTCCCCGATAAATTGACTATCCGACACAAAAAGATTTTTTCAATTGGAACCAGTAGTTCCTGAGATTAGTGAGTTCAAACAAACATACAAACGAACGATACGAACAAACTATTCAGCTTTATGTATAGATTAAAATATTGCTTAACGGGCAAATATAAAAAAAAGACATAAATAAGTCAAAGACAATACTATAACTTTATTAGTCTCTAAAATGAAATAAGAAATATACTTACATTTTTTCTTTTCATTTAATATTGAATGGCTAAAAGGATTTTTTACAATGCCGTAAAACGAATAAAAAAAAAGAAACATAAAAGACAGACATGACAGTTTTGATAGCTACGTCAAAATGTAAATAAACAAACACAGAAAGTAAATAATTTTGTAAGGAAACAATAAAGGAAAAGCAAAGTATAAGAATAAAACAAAAGGATATAAATTATAAAATATGATAATGGACGTCAATAAAGTAAGTAATACCAACCATGTAGTGTATTTATAACACTACACGGTGCATTTCATTCATTTCATTTGTTCCCGTGGGAATGAGATATTTTCCCGCGGTAAAAAGTAGCCTATGTCCTTTCTCAACGTCCTTTCTATGTTTATGCCAAATTTCATCAAAATCGATTCTGTGGTTTAAGCGTGAAAGAGTAGCAGACAGACATACAGGCAGAGTTACTTTCAAATTTATAATATTAGTATGGATATACCGAGGTAAAACATTATAATATAGGTACTAGCTTTCCGGCCGCAGCTCAACTCACGTGGACTATACGGTTATTCCTATAAGAATGAGATATTTTCCCCGGATAAAGAGTAGCCTATGTCACACTCCAGCCCAGCAAAATCACGCCAATCCGTAGCACCGTTGCAACATGAAAAAATAATTGCCAGATTAACCCACATTTCACTTCACATTTATAACGTTAAGTATGGATTTGATCCCTTTTAACGCGGATGAAACCTTGGGACACAGCTTGTTCACATATAAATCTCCAGCGGTAAAAGAACTCATGTCCACTGGGCTACAAATAGATACAGTAACAGATTGTGCCAGCAACCCCGCGCTGTATTCCGATCGCATCTTAATCCCTAATAGCCGTGATCCTTATAAGCCGCGCTCAGGGCTACCAGAGATTAAGAAAAATATTGTGAATATTGTTTTACGGCACTAATTTCATGGAGATTTAACTTATCTAGATCTCTAAGTCTTTGATAAGTATTTGAGCTTATTAGTTGTAGGCATACTTGCCTACTTTTGTGGAGCTTTAGCTGGTTAATCTAAGGGGTTGTTATGTTACCGGGGTTGTGGGCGGTGAGAGTGGGAGTTCGATCCGTCCAAAAAGCAACCCCGGGAAGGACGGCGGTGAGTGCGTGGCCGCATACCGCCGTACCTTCCGATGAAGGTCCAGAAGAGCACATCTGCTCTACAGGATGGGCCCGTTCTGGGGCGTCGCACCGGTGCGTTCCACTGAAGATCTCGGAGTCCTCCCCAAGCGCAGAGGTAAGCCACCGAGGGGGTTTTAGTACGGCACAAATCCCACAGAACCCGATATCCTATCCCAAGATGCCGAGTATCTTTTGAAGGTTTCCCCTCCGATACCAAAAAAGGTTTTACTTACCGTATCGTACTTTCTCATAGATATGTCGTCACATGTCTATTTTTGTTGAAATGGGAGGTTCACCCCTAGCACAGCTACCAAAATGGCTGCCGGCATTCGCACAACGATCACGTTTCGCGACATCTTGCTTCCCTTGTTTTTGCCTTTACTCGCGGTACCATTCCAAAACTAATAAATTATATTATTGGCCCGTCCGAAACTTTTAGACCTCGTTATTATTTAATTTATTTTCGGAACTAACTACTAACTATTAACTACTAACTAACTATTTAAGTAATGGACCTAATCACAACTTACATCACCTAATTACAATTCTAGAGTGTGAGACCCCAAAGGCAGACTTCGTTGGCGTGGAATTTGCTTAATGATTCAAATAAAAAGTAGCTTTTAGTAAATATTAGCGATGCTGCTTTTGAAGTAGGTAAATTGAATACAGAACATCGCCAAGCTCATTCACTTCACTTAAATTAAATTAAATGTAATAATTATGTTCAAAATTATAAAGTAATTGTGAAACCAACATAAATGTTTTATAATAACATGTTATAGCAGTGTAAACAATTAAAAAACATATTGCGATCTCAGGTGTGATAAATGAGCACACAGCCGCGCATTAATTTTGTGATGCAAGACTCATTTTGACCAATTTAACTTAATGTCCTAATATGGATTTAACGACACGTAATACACATATTCCGTCAAGTGATTTTGAGATGATTGCGATAAACGGCTTGAGCTTTGGCAGAAAATTATTGCTTCTCTCAAATTCTTTAAATGCCTTATTACTCTAACCGACATGAACCTTACCACTCATAACGTAAGTACAGTGATTTAAAGAGCAATGCAGGAATAGTAATATAATAAACAATAAGGATTGAACATAAATAATCTGCTAAGGATGCTAATTTAACTCTTGAATAAATTAAAGACAAAAGGAACGCTATAATGTACGAGTATGTAAGATTTAAAGCAAGTGAATACTTACATAGTATTTTTATTAGTAAACGCAATTTACAACCCGCTGACTAGCTATTACCGTCCAAGTTTTACTGTAGATTTATTATAACTAGTCATTTTATTTATCTCTCATACTTATACGTGGCATCTCCTTCGTCTTTTAGAAATGCACCTTAATCGTGTTTTGATATTTCCCTGCCTTGTGAATCATCTTTTATTTAACAAAGACAAAGACTTTTATTTGCACAAATATGGGTGTTTACAAAAGGTATTTATATATACATTTGGTTCACCATATTTACCTTCATGAGGTATGCAAATATTGCAATCATTAAAATCTTAACTAATTACAAATTACAATATAAAAATGAACATTGAAATGGTGTTATAATAAATTATCTCATTTAAATATACTTACCATAGATATTTGATCATTATCTCTATAAGTCTCATTACCAGCAATCCACTTTCTATACCTAAAGTTCTGTAAACGGTAGAACTTGCATCGTTCCACCGTGGACGTACAAGTCGTTCGTCAGCTTCAACCAACACTACTAGGTACTTTAGTTCTCTGCATGTTCGTCTGCTTCTCCATTTAAAGAAATGAAATTACAAACAACTTTTTTTACTAGTTTTATTTATTTATTTTGTGTTATAAAACAAAACAAACGATGACGGATTACAAACATATAATTTATAATATGGAATAGTAATTAATTTGAATTATACTAAAGGAATAAGACTCGAGTTAGCTTGAGCCGCAAGCTGAGCGGAGCTTGGTAATTGTGGAAATGTTACAAAATATGTACATACATACGTCACTGACAGTATTTGCGTAAATGCCAAGCTAAGTCGTAAATTAGAAACCAATGAACTTTAACGGCCTTTTTACGAGCGTTGGGAAGCAAGTGTTCAACGTACGTTCGGTTTTAGACCGCCGACAAGTCCCGTTCATATCCATCACGGTATGGCGATGTGGGTCGGACCGGTCCTTTCAACGACTAATTGACGTTCGACAGATAAACTAACTTGCAACAAAATGTCCCGAAAACAATCCTAAAAACCTTAAAACTACCCAGTTACGACGGCTGTAACGTCCAATTCGCAATAACACGCTATAAGCAGAATTCACTTAGGCATTCGATTGCATGCACCATAAAGAAAGCTTTGCAAATCTAAAATAAAAAGCTACGCGACACTGATCTGTCGTAGGCACGAAATAAAACTCATTTTATTGAGTGATCGTTCAGCCCTTGTCACGTTTTATATCATTCAAAACCGGAACCCGTTATGGTGATGCAAGGGGTTACACAGGTTTAGAAATAGGTCCATTTTATATCTTAATTTGATCAGATGAAGGTTGAGATTGAATCGCGTGGGACGTGGTAGTTTTGACGTTATTGAGTCGGCGAGTGCACGCAACAAGCCGGAATGCCCGGTGCGAGAACCTGTCCGCTAAGAAATGCACTTCGGTTCGACTACGGAAAACGTACGTCTCATGCTTTTACTACTATCGGAGGACTCTGATATCTTGTCAGCAGTCAATGTTAAGAAAATAGAATTAAATAATATATCTCTTTCAAGTTATCTATTCTACACGAAAGGCTTTGTGACGCCCATTTCATATGCGGCTAAAGACTCCATGACCGTTTATATACCATAAAATTAATAACATATAGCGCTTCATAGGTAAGTCGGAAGGAATTTTATATTATATAGAATATTTTTACAAAAATTAATAAAATTGGAGTGACTTTGTAGTACTTAAATAACAATACAATACAAGCATTATGAATGTATACGGCACATATACCTAAATAATAATTTTTACAATTTTTGTCAGACTGTCTGTCTGTTTGTTCCCGTTAATCTCTGAAACGGCTGGACCGATTTTGACGGGACTTTCACTGGCAGGTAGCTGAAGTAGTAAGGAGTAACTTAGACTACTTCTATTAAAAAAATCTAAAACAAAATTCTATGCATACTAAGTCGCGGACGGTCGCCAGTCTACAATAAATTTGCAACGTTTATATTACTATTATACTTTTGTTACAAACGAAAAACAATAAAATTTATGGTCAGACATACACAGATAAATCAAAGAAGTTAATTTGCGGGTTTTTAAACTTGAAGTTAATTAAGAAAAAGCCAATGTAAATAGATTTATTCACTCGTTGCAAACCGTAGAGGACTTTGTTTTAACATTTTATGAGTCATAAATTACTTAAACATAAAACAAGAATCTTTTTGTAGTTGTTAGCCACTTGTTACGTTTTCACACTATTATTAATAAAATAAAACATTTTCTGTATCTTTATTCATTAACGATGTGTTAAGTTTTAATTATTCCTATCTATCGATAACAATCGAAACTGACGGTTTTATGTGCCCTCCAAAGCACTCTAAAGGTTTTGCCATTACCTGTACTAATCTCACATACTTTTTAGTATCAGGGGGAAACCTTCAAAAGGTACCCAGCAACTTTTGAGAGGATACCAGGTTTTGTGGGATTTGTACCGCACTAAAACCCCCTCGGTGGCCTACCTTTGCGCATGGGGAGGACTCCGGGATCTCCATTGTAACGCACCGGTGTCCTCCACGCACGACTCTCCAGAACGGGCCCATCTTCGGGAGAGCAAATGCGCTCTCCTGCACCTTACGATGCTTAGGGCGGCATGCCACCACGCCCACACCACCGTCATTCCCGGGGCTGCTAGCTGGATGGATCGAGCTCCCACTCTTACCACTCACAACCCTGGAAGTCTCCTTTTAGTCACCTCTTACGATCAGGCAAGGCATACCGTAGCTCTATTCTTAATCCTGAAGCTATAGGGACTTCATCTCACATCCAACCGCGCCTGTTTTGCTTAGCTGCGCAGTTTAATTATGTTCTACGCCAGCAGCAGGATTATACGCGCTTCTTTTTTAATGTGGTAATCTTGACAAGTTTTTAAGAGATAAAAAACTTGTATGATTCTCTGTGTTTTAGTAATTCCTCTCTAAGCAAAAAGTTGCCAATACATGAACGTTAAAGCAATATATTGGGTCCACCTTATCTCCTCTTTTAATTATCTGTATCATGTTGAAAACGATCCCAATTCCACAAATGTATACATTTATACCCAAACAAGGGCAGTAATAATAAAATTAATTCTCCGGAAGCCACTGGACAAGAATGATATAGCCAGGGAACCGAATGCGTGTCCCTCGTGTCCACTTGCCTCCATTACTAATTCACTGAACGTAACCGAATTCAAATCATTCTTCACCTTTGGAGAAAAATCGCCGAAAGTTTCAAGACTAGTGAAGGCTTTAAGGTTTGTTTTTGCTTGGAGTTTTTTGGTGAGTTAGGTTGTTCGGGCCAAGGGTTGGGTTAAGGCGTATCTCGATGGTCGCGAAGTGTTTTTTTAATCCGTAATGGCCGGGGAGGCGCTGATAACGGCCGGTATGATGTACGATGCACTGTGGAAGTATTTGGGACAGTGTACCGAAAGTGTGGAAATGGCTTCGGATGACCGTGTGCATTTTAGTGATTTTAGATGAACGTTTGATACATACGATTTAAAGGGAGAGTTTGAAGACTAAACCATTCTCGCAAACCTTAAGAAAGAAGAGAAGAAAAAGTTTCAAAAGTCAATAACTCGTATTTCCTCATCGTCATAGCTCTGGTTGAAGTCCCTTAGAATATTGCCTAATATATATATATATATAATAATTTATTTAATTTATAAATAATGTAATTTACTGTTAATCTAATGAATTATGTAATCATGTGTACTGTCAAAAAATGTAACTAGTTGACGGGGGTACAAACTTCCTCAGCTCCCGCACAACACCTCTGGGAGATGGGGCGACTGAAAATCAGCGCTGCACGAGGTCAGCACCTCGCGGTAGCAAAAGCTGAGTCGCTCCCTTTTGCCCAGTGCCTGAATGCCATGTAACATTTTAATATATATACTATAAAATTATGTAAATGTAATAATGTAAAGAGAAGCGCGCATAGCCTGGCGGCTAGCGTAGAACGCAAGCGATCTATGCAGCTGAGCCAAACGGGCGCGGTCGGGTGTGAGATGAGTGACCGCTAGTGGCAAACAATTTCATGCGCGTTTCCGTGCTTCGGAGGGCACGTTAAGCCGTCGGTCCCGGTTGTTGTCGATAGATAACAGTCGTCAAACCTTGTCGGAGGCCTTATGGGCGGTTTGACAACATCCGACAGCGGGTTGGCCACTAACCCGCATCTCCACCAACCCGCACTGGAGCAGCGTGGTGGAGTAAGCTCCAGGCCTCCCCAATAAGGGGGAGAGACCCGTGCCCAGCAGTGGGACGTAAAAAGGGTTGCAGCCAATAATGTAAAAGTATTTTGTAAATGATTGTGAGATTGAGGCAATAAACGTTTTTTATTATTATTATTTTTATTATTAATAATTTGATATGATTGTATTTGCTTAAATAAGTAGATATAATATATTATGTTCTTGATGATATCTGCATTTCTTTTCAACCCTTTTCATATTCCATTATTGGGTACATTCTCAGATATTAGAAGCATCACCAAGTGGACCTATTGTGGATTGGTGGACGCGACAAGCCAATAAAAAACAATCCTCATTTCCATTATTTACAAACTGTCCGTCAGTAATAGTAATATGGTAATGTTTTTCTTCACCGTTAAACAAGTAATATAGTTTAGTAGTCTGATGCACCTCGGGTTTTATACCCGAGCTTTTTTGTGGGAGTCCTTTGTCGTAACCACTTGGCTAACACTGCTCTGCACTTCGCTCTGTGTGACTTAGGATTATCTGTGTCTTCTCAAAGAGCCCGAACCTTCAGGATTAGCTAAGTAACGTATAACGTATCTCACTCATAGCCCCACAGTAGAGTAGTTATAGTCTGTGTCGTGGGTACCATGGACACACACAAAGACAGAAACACAAACACCCAGACCGAAAACAGAAATTTTAAACTCATCATTCAAATTTCTGCTTCACCGGGAATCGAACCCGGGACCCTTCAATCGGCAGTCCGGCATGGTAACCATTATGCCACGCAGGTCGTATGGTAGAGCTATTGTATACTATTCTGATACTGACTGAAGCTGTTTTATTTAAGAAAAAAAAAACATGAGCAGAATTTTTCTGTAACGCGTCATATTATTGAACGATTTCGTGTTAACTAGTAATTGCAAATATTTAAAAAAAGATGCTCTCCATACTATTTGCAGCCGGGACGGTAGTCCGTAATTAATAGCGTGCAAGCACGAAGCACGGAATCGAACCTGCGACCACCGCTGCGTGTTTTATTACCGCCACTCGACCTGCTCGCGATAGATAAGAAACTATTACAATCATATTGCTAGTATCGGTTTCCGGAATGCAAATCTTTATGGATTAATCTGTGCTGAGAAATGGAAGAGATTACAGGTACTGATTATGTTGGAATATTATGTGCTGAATTTGTGACGAAGTTGCATAGGAGCAAGCGCGTCGGCTGTTGGTATAGTCTATGTAGCCTATCCACCAGATTCATTATAAGTAAGATCTCTACGTCTTACTTAAAATGGTTAGTACAAGCTCTAGCTTGCAGCAGCATACCACACTTAAAAACTGGTGCTTAAAAATTATACCAGCGGGTTAGTAGCAAATCCGCTACCACATTTTTCATTTCAAGACGACCCGTGTGGCGCAATGGTCACCATGACGGACTGCCGATCGGAGGGTCCCGGGTTCGATTTTCGACGAAGCAGAAATTTGAATGTTGAGTTTAAAATTTCTGTTCTCGGTGTTTGTGTTTCTGTCTTTGTGTGTGTCCATGGCACCCTCAACACAGGGTATGTCTACCTTACTGTGGCGCTATGAGTGTGAAACATTATTTTATATTATCAATAAGGTCCCCGTCAAGTTGTTAAGAAATCAACGAATTCTATCGTCGACAATCTTACACTTAACACCCTTTGTTAAACTGAGCGCGCTTAATATGTTCAGTGAAATTTATTTGCAATAAAGTAATTACATATCAGGTGTCTCAGTCTCCGATTATCCTTTTTAAGGCATGTAAATTTGAGATACAAATACTCTTTAAGCTTTTCTCATGTCTGCTACAAACTCGATCGAATTTCCTTTTTCGTGGTTTGTTCCCGTTTAATAATATTTCTATGCTCGATTTATACACCATTGATTTAATTTTAAATGTATGGGTAAAGTCAAGTTACTTCATTAATAAAGACCTCTCCATTATTCTCCGTAGCCAGCTTGTGTCATGGAATTAGGGTTGCCATCCGTCCGGGTTTCCCCGGATTTGTCCTAATTTAGAGGGCGTCCGTTGAGCGTCCGGGCCGTACTTCATTTGTAGTCCGGGTTAAAAAAAAAAGTCTTGGGCCGCCCGCGACACACGCACCGTGCCCATGTCGCGTCGCGATCAACCGACGAACCGACTCGCTAAATTCACCGTCCCCTCTCTGTTGACATGTCCGGGTTTTAGGCTCTAAAATGCGGGGTTTAAACGCTTCTTGTCCTGGTTGACAAATTTTAGAGATGGCAACCCTACATGGAATGAATGGAAATTTGTACAACAATGCGCTGTATAACGCTTTCGTTTTCGACCCGAGCTTCCTATCTTCGACATTATTAAGTCATTAAATTAGGCGCTTCAATGATCAATATAGTTAACTGGACGACTATTATGGAAATAGTTTTTTTTAATTTAAATTACATAGCAGACGGACGAACATTCACACGTGGTGTAAGCATTTAATTTTGCCTTATTGGAACAATATTTCATAAAATTAATTGAAAATAAAAAACTTCAGTTTATCATCAATCCGATTCCTACAGAAGAAACAAATTATTTATAAAAAATGGCATTAAAAATCTTTTCAAGTAGGTAACCTAAATCTCTTATTATAATACTCGACACAACATAAAAAAGTGGCTATTGTATTAGATTTTTATTGATATAATCAGTCATATTGTGCAATAAAACTTATACACTTAAATCAGGTAAATCAGCGAAATTGGCAAAATTTCGTATACGGCCTCTTAACTACGAAGCTCAAATGCGTTATTTATATGTACCACATCTAATTGCGGTTTTTTAGTGGACAACGTGAAAAATTAATATCTGTGTTTGTTTTACTTTTATACTTACTATCATGAAAAATTTAGGAAATAGTGGAGAAAGATGTGACAGCCTCCGTGAGGTAGTGGGTGATGAGCTGACTGCGAAACGTGAGGTCGTGGGTTCGATTCCCATCCAGGACAAAAAATAGTGTGATGAACATGACTATTTTGTTCTGTATCTGGGCGTTAATTTATCTATTTAAGTATGTATTTAGAATTATATAAGTATGTTTATCAGCTTTCTGATTACCATAGTACAAGCTCTGCTTAGTTTGGAATCAGATGGTGTTGTGTGAATTGTCCAAAGATATTTATTTTATTTATTAAAAATGTATCTTCCCATTAAAAAAAAATTATGCATAAAATATTGAAACCTGAACCGCCTTGGATATATTATGAAGCCACTATACCTACTCGTACATCTTAATCATATTCGAACGGATCTTTAATGAACGTAATAAGTCCTCATTTGAGGTTAATAACTACTAATAAAATAATATGAGGAAGTTATTAGTTTTAGTGTACTGCCTACTAATTAGTCCCTTGAGTAGTATGGCTGTCATCGCTACGAAACTTAGAGCAAAGAAGTGTGACACTTGTCAGTGGAGTAGCCTTCGCGGTCGCCTCGATACATTACTCTCGGAAAATAAGCTGGGATCTTTTGGCTAGAAATTGGAAAAGACGTGTCGTATTATTGTTTTATTTTGATTACCTGGGATATTTTTCAGTTATCTCTACTCAATACCTACTAATACATAAAGCTGAAGAGTTTGTTTGTTTGAACACGCTAATCTCAGGAAGTACTGCTTCGAATTGAAAAAATATTTTTGTGTTAGATAGTCCATTTATCGAGGAAGGCTTTCTATATAACATCTTGCTATACCGAAGTCTACGCGGACGAAGTCGAAGGCGGCCGCTAGTATTGGATAAAATTAATAGCATTTTTTCCGATGTAGGTTAATTAGTTTAATTACAGTACAACACAATGGATCTTAACAGGTGGTAAACTGTACGAAATAGTTTTTTGGGTTGCCTCCAAAACTTCATCCAACACTGTCTGGCAAGGAATACATCGTTTTACTTCGGTATCTGACTATTTGACTAACTGAGTGATTACTGAGGATTTGACAGCCGTGAACCGAAGCCGGAGTAACTCTGACTTCGATACCTTGGCTGCAACCCTTTTTGCGTCCCACTGCTGGGCACGGGTCTCTCCCCATTATTGGGGAGGCCTGGAGCTTACTCCACCACGCTGCTCCAATGCGGGTTGGTGGAGATGCGGGTTAGTGGCCAACCCGCTGTCGGATGTTTTCAAACCGCCCATAAGGCCTCCGACAAGGTTTAACGACTGTTATCTATCGACAACAACCGGGACCGACGGCTTAACGTGCCCTCCGAAGCACGGAAACGCGCATGAAATTTTTTGCCACTAGCGGTCACCCATCTCACACCCGACCGCGCCCGTTTCGCTTAGTTGCATAGATCGTTTGCGTTCTACGCTAACCGCCGGGTCATGCGCGCTTCGATACCTTACTATTCGGAAAATGCGTAAAAAGCTGTAAAAAGCTCTCCTCCTCCGGCAATGCTCGGGTGGTTCCCCTGGGGTTGCCCGTGTCCATAGGCGACGGTGTTCGCTTAACACCACGCCGCCCGTCTACCTTTTTGATCGGTTTTTTTTTTTAAAGTGGCGCAGGGTGAAGATCGCACTCATTCTAATCTTTTCACAAAAAACGTTTATTTTCATCGAAAATGCACACATTTATAAAATAAAAAGCGCCATTTTCTGTCTATCGACATCATCTTGCCCCCATATTGAGTTCGCCAATCGCAACTATTTTGATATAACGGTTCTGTTTTTCTACCTTGACCTTTTACCGAGAGCAAAATGCAGAGAAGGTTGCTCCTTGACAGCGTTTGTTAGCATCCATCGTTGCTCTATGATCTAAGCTATGAACAAGCTGGTAAATCATTCTCACGGAACATATCGCGTGGAAGTATTCCCTCCATTACCATTAGTTGGGAATGAGAGGTACTGTAGTGCCGCATTCAGAGACACGGCACTTTGTCTTTAAGTGAATTAATATTGAAATTATCTTGTAGTCGAAGCTTTTATTTCTATTTATAAATTCACCGGACATGTTTGATGCATTGAGGTATTTAGGAAATACTAGTATAAAATTTCAGTATAAAAAAATTAGCTTTGTCTTTTTAGACATTTCTTCCTTTATAAGCAATCTTTATAAGTATCAGGTCTTTAAACTCGCATTAAAGAGGAGTTTATTTGAACAACATATAATGTAAACTTGTTTAATATCGAGTATTACAAACATTTCACCTACCATTACCACTACCTACCATTACCTACTCCCATTTTCTTTGTTGGCGCTTATTGCACAGTGCGCTGCAATAAGATGGCAAGAGGTCTTGGGTCAGATTTTCAGCGGGGGACATCAAATAATAATGAAATAAAATGAAATGAAATATTCTTTATTCACTGTACGGTTCCTTTACAAACTCTTAGTGAACGTTATTTTTTTGTTCTGTCTGCTCTGGGTGCGCTTAGGCAATGCTGAGCTGAAGAAAAGAGCAGGCGGAGAAAAACTTCAGCCCTCTTTTAAAATATGGGATATACAATTCTTACATAAATTTAGAGGACCATACTATTGTGGTTATTTCTATATATGTATTTGTATCTCTATGGTGCTCACAATATAGGGTATTCGTAGTTTTTGTTATTATATCCACTGAGAGACTACCTGGTATACTATTAGAAGAATCTTAGACTAAGTAGCTCGCACGAATAATAGATTTTTTTACTTTAATTTGTCAACAACTCACATAAAATTTTCATTTGCAACATGTTGTTTATTTACTAATTTCTTCACCCGAGTTAAAAAACATACTACATGCCGCCCTTCTTATTTTGAAGTCGGTGTCCATTTAGAACGAAAGGTACGACTCCAATAATAGTTTTAAGAGTCATAAGTGTTATTACCATATTATTTTGCAAGAGAAAGTAGGTGCTGAACAATTTTATTTTTTACTGTTTGAAGTCTTTTTTTTTCTTCAATTATGGCATCGCAAACTCTGCATATTGCCAGCGTCAAGTATAATTTTTATATCACGTTTTTGCCACTTTCGGTGAAACTGGACGAGTAATAATAGGTGAAAAGTCAGTAAGTCGTCAGTAATCAGTTAGTCAAGTCAATCAGACATTCAAGTAAAGCGATGGCTTCTTTACCAGAACGTGACCAATGGAATTTTGGAGGCAAGCTGAAAAAACATACTTTCGCACTGTAATTTTATTTCACAACACTCGTGCACTGTAATTAACCTATATCGAACAAAATGCCATTAAATTTATCCGATATAACTCAAAAAACAACGTTTTTTTATCAAGAAAAGTTGACGTTGAAGTATACAAAAAACCTGTTATACAATTCGCGTGCCACCTGCAGAGAATCGATGTCGTGATATAAGTAAATGGGTTTCCTATTCAAAGAGGGGTGGGAGGGATAAGAATCGAAGCGATAATGGCTTAATCAGCCCCTATCTGTCGACAATGGACGCGTCGATGGAAATGAGCTCCCGTTAACACGTCCGAGACGGTAATGATGAGACGGGGGCATTTACGTTCGCAGGTGTAAGATTTTAATTTAGAAGGGAGGTGTGGGGTCTGATTTTTTTTACTTTGATATAGCAGAATAGTTAATTAATAACATACTTAAATAAAAAATTGACAAATTAAAGTAAAAATTCCTATTATTCGTGCGAGCTACTTAGTCAAAGTTAATTCTCTAACCATAGACTTATAGTACAATTCCAAATTTCAGCTCAATGGAACACTGGAAATCAAGTCATATCGTCTTTTAAGGTTCACTTAAAATAAATAAGGCAAACTATGTAAATGTCCGTAAAAATATGAAATTGAGCATTCTCTAAGAATAATTACAATTACATTATGGAAACCAAGTTCGCGCGCCCAAATTGAAGCATGTTGACTGGTGCCATTAATGGCACCAAAAATAAATCTAATACAATAACTTTTCACAGTGTTTTCAATATTTTGTAGTGTCAATATGTTGTAGCTAATTTGGTCAAAATAAAAATATTTTGTTTGTCAGATGTGACAGTTGTAGGAATCTATTAAGTGCTTCAATTTTGACAGCGCGCTTGTATGAAGACAGTCATTCGATACGTATTTATTCTAAGAGCTTTCTATATTTTTTTAAATGCAAGCAATTATTTTAGAAGTTGAATTTTTAATGAACATGGAGGATAAAATGTCGCTAGAGTCGCTACAGAAGAAAAAAGTGTACGTAACTTAGATAAAATTTATCAATCGGTCATTAATTGTCCTTTGTAGATAATCGCTGCTAAAAATAAGAGTATTGACGTAATGTTATTACTTCTACTCTTTTTCTAAACAACGCTTATCAATACTTATACCTAATATAAAGCTGAAGACTTTGTTTGTTTGAACGCGCTATTCTATTTATTGAGGAAGGCTATAGCCTATATGTATAACATTACGCTATACAAACGAACTCGTGGGCGGCCCCTATTAAAAATATAAAAAAGACGTTTTTGTTGTTTAGAAAAGGAGTAGAGAATATAAGTTGTTATCTACAAAGCAGCATTGAAGAATGATCTATAATACATTTTATATTCTTTTATCGGAGTAGCAGACAGCTTTGCCAGAGATATGCGTTTGCGGTGCTACTTCGGCAGCATAAACAACCAACGAGATATAATACAGTTACTTCACGCTATAAATGAAGGAACGATGCAGAAATGGAAACCGTGAAAGTTCTATCTCTCTCTTCACCTATTAAATTAGATTACATCAATATACTTATTTTTATTAGCGAACTTAAGAAAGAAACACTTTGTTTTTGGTGGCTACTCCTGAGCTTTGTGTCTTTGAATTTCAGAATATAACCTTCTAAGAATACAATCGAATTTCACAAAATGGTCAATGATCGTAGTTTTCTGCAAATTAGTATTAATGCTAAACCCCCAAAAAGCCAACTTAAAAAACGAACACTAACACCCATATGCAATAACCATTGGATACGCCTAAGTCAGATGCCTAAATATTTAGGAAAAACACGTTTCACTAACCCTTAAGTCACGAATAACGACGTTAGGCTGGTTTTAGTGTCACGCGGACCGACGGCGCGGATCGCTCCGCGCGGAGCAATATGTATTAAAGCTTAGGAGCGTTTTTGAATGGCGCGGAGGCGTCCGCGCGGACGGCCATCCGCGCGGACGCCTCCGCGGCAGTCCGCGCGACGCGTCCGCGCCGCTGAGCCCTCCGCGCGGATGGCTGCTCGCGCGCCTCGCACTACAGTGAGCGTATTAGTTTCGCGCGGATCGCACGCGTCCGCGCAGTACAATCATGGCGACTCGCGATGTGGACACGGGGCGAGTTATTGATGAATTCCGTTTAAGGAAATGTTTGTGGGATGCCTCTGACCCCCTGTACAAAAATAGAGATGCAAAGAATAAAGCATGGGAGGACATCGTTAACGCCCTCTTTGAAAACATTGAAGAGAAATTCACAAATTCTCCCGCGACGGCTCTCTGCTCGATTAAAGGGTGAACATGTAGTCTCCTTCTACGCATTTTTTTTCCTTGTGTAATACAGGGCAATAATAAGCACTCCTCATTGGATGCATTGTTCGCGTCTGTACTCCGAAGCCGTCAGCGCGATACTAAAACGACTTGCGCGGATGATCCGCGCGGTTCACGTCGGCGCGGAGCGCTCCGCGCCGACGGTCCGCGTGACACTAAAACCAGCCTTAGGTTAACGTTAACCTAAAGTTACGACACTGATTTGGGATGGCGGTGCTTAGGTGCCCCTAAACTGACACATGTGACAGTCGCTCAAATTGATAATAGATTGACGGACAAAACCATGGACAACTGTCAAAAAAACTAGGCTACTCATAAGATAGGACCTACTTACGATACATTTATTGGTGAAACGGAACTTAATGCTAAGTATTGCACTCAATTAGGAGTTACTTAGATCGTTTCGTACAATGGGTTCCCTTGTTCGTCGTTAGTGTAAACGGGTATATATGTCTATCGTAGCGACATTTTAGACTTACCTGAGCAGTGTCATCTTTACGTATTTAAAATAAGTCCTTAGGAAGTAATCTTACTTCACAAATTGTTCGAAATTCACACACTAATATTCTCTATACCTTACTTAAAATATAGAAGATTTTCACATGACACAGAACGGTTACAACTTGATACTCAAATCACTTTTGTTTATATTGAAGTTCCTGGTATAACTTCACAAAATATTGAGAATATTGTATTTTTCGAACTTAGTTCCCGGCGTATTCAGATAGCCTATTGGCTGCAAACACTCGGACAGACTGACAGACGGATTTGAATCCTTTGAACGGGAATTAGATAATAACCGCCGAGCAAAGGCTCAATTTGTGCTTGTATTGTAGAGACGGTGCCAAGGACGACCTGGAGGTAATGAGTTCGTCTATCTGAGATTGACCAATTCAAATCTGTCATATGCGACGAAATTCTTCTTTTTAAATAATACTAACAAATAAATAACGCTACATACTTTGGAGTTTTGGATACAAGGAAGACGGTTGGAAGATTCTGCAATGCTCTTGTTTATTTTTCTTATTTTCATAATCTTCGTAATTTTTTTGAAGTGAAAACTTCATTAGCGGCGTTGAGCACTTTTGTGGGATGGGTAAAAACTGTGAAACTCGCGTCAGGTCACGTGTGCTGATCTAAAAACCGTAAGACGGAGGGGTGACAGCTGATGACGACTCGACTGTCTATACTTGTAAAATTCGTTTATATCAA
The DNA here is from genome assembly GCA_911387765.1 of Pyrgus malvae. Lineage (NCBI taxonomy): Eukaryota > Metazoa > Arthropoda > Insecta > Lepidoptera > Hesperiidae > Pyrgus > Pyrgus malvae. The sequence continues at coordinate 22,527,952 of OU426965.1, read as the reverse complement.
GTATTCAAAATATTGAACTGAACAAAATGCATCTATTAATGAAAAAAGGGACGAAGGAATAGCAAAATAAAATGAGTGAGTACTTTATAAAAATACTAGATAGAAATAAATACTGATAATTCAGGCAATTCGTGCGGAATTATTCCCTAACGATTCCAAGACATCAAAAATGCACAACGTCAATGTTTTCACTTCTGCCGGCACTTCCGGAGTGCAACCCGTTGTTTTATTATACCGAATAAACATGGCAAAATGGCATTTTTATCCACAAAACTTGATAACAGTGCGCGAGAAAATGCTCAGAATGAGAAATGAGAAATAGGACAATATCGAGTCCGGCACCTGACAGTGGGCAGTCCTTGATGCCCTCATCATAATGATTGTAATGAAAATTATTCTCGGTCTGAATGTAGTTTTTAAGAGTGTTCACGATACCCTTGACAAAGTATGTATGTGTATGTCATCATCGTCCTACATTACACCTGATGATCTATTAATTTGTTTTTAAGCACTTCAGTAAGTAGTAGCTGTAGGCACTTAAAATTAAAAGTTTAATAAAGTGTTTGCTCAGTCTTGATTTCAAAACCTCTTATGTATTATATCCTTGTCTCATTATTTGTATTTCATTTTCCAATATCTTTTTAAATTAACCTTTTTAAATTATTCGTCAGCAATATTTAAATTTAATTCTTTCTCACCAACCATTAAGCAATCTCCACTCGTTTCACGAAATCGATTACGGCGTGTCTATTCTAATAATTCCATTCCAACAGTGGATAAGTTGGAATCTCTATAAAATCCATAAATGGCCAGCAGAGCCGACGCAAATCTCCACAATCCCCACTTCAACTAGAATTGGATTGAGTTTAAAACGAATATTTCCTTGTCTGCGCGCCTGTACCTTGACCATAAACACTTGCTGCTCTATACTATTCATTATGTCCTTATTACAAGTTATTAAAGTCGGTTTTACCTAAACTTAAGTCGCGGGAATAGCAAAAAGAATTTGGAAATCGGATAGGGCTATTAAGGATTTCTTTATAAAGTGACGTTTAAATTATTCGGTATTGAAACCGGTCGTAGCAATTCGTGTTTTTTTTGCATCATGTACACTAGTGTTTTATAAATGAGTAGAGTTCCTGCTGTTTATTTAATATATTAAAACTGTACAAATAAACGATCTAGATTAAGGCCTTAAAAAATGGTTTAACCCAGTCATTTAGCAATCAGTCACTGGAGAACTATGCGGTAAACTTTTTTATAAATAAAGTGAATGTCTGATAGCAATTAGATTTTGCTTTAATTTTTCGTCTTTAAGTGTACTACTGTAGTCTTTCCCAAAAAGTCTCTTTTTTAAACTTCCATTTCTGAATACAATGATTGATTGATACTGAATTACAATGATCTGTTAAGCCTTTGGGAGGAAGCAGGTACTAGAATAGCGACTGTGTATAACTCATCATGATTAATCATGCAAATTCCAAGTCGTTACTACTGCGTCAGAGTTAAAATTGGTCAGATAGATCTTAACCTGAAAGGAATGAGGTCGATAGTTAAAATCTTAACGCAAACGCGATAGTAACGTTTTCGCGTGCAGAGTTACACTAAGGCCTCAGTTACATAATGCTGAGTTTAGTATCTCTAGCGCTAGAATCAGGAGCTTCGTTGTAAGAATAGTAAAGTCAATTGTAATCGTTGTCGTGCCGTTGTCGTCAGTTATAAAGGTGGTTATTGTAAATCGTTGTGGATTGGAGGCGTCCTAAGCCTCAGTAAACAGTTCCGACGACAGTTCTGTCGATTTATTCAAAGCGGCAAACGGCAGTATTTATTAAATTTGAAAGTGTTTGGGAAACGAAACAGTTGGTTAGAATGCGATTGGATTAACAACAGGCAATTAAACGATCAGTAGCCCAAAGCTGGTAGCGGTGAACTTCGTACGGTCCAAATAAATCCATACTATCCTTACTAATATTACAAAATGCGAGAGTAACAGCTCTGTCTGTGTCTGTTATGTGTTACGATGTCACGCCTAGACCTAAATTACTGAACCTATTTTAATTAAATTTGATACACAGTTAGTTTTTATTGCGAAAAGTAGGCTTCTAGTGGTTGAAATAAGAGGGCAAGAAGAGGCAGTGAAAAGGAAGAAAATAAAAGAACAGAACAATTCGGAAAATAAATTCTTACGGAATGATAACCGAATTCCATACCGGTAAACAAAGCGTATACGGAAATATCGGTCGTCGGTTAGCGCTATTGAACTATTTGCACATTAATTATGTCTAGTAAAAGCTTAGTAAATTAGTAATTTAAATAAATGCTTGTTAAAAAGGAAAAACAAGAATGCAGTAGATGCTATAAAATCACACAGGCGGCACCACAGAATCAGCTAGTAAATATTAAATTGTTAAATTCATAACAAATAATAATAAAATGTTGGAACCTTGTCCCGTGAAAAAAAGACACTGACTATTCTTTCCTTTCTTTATAACCTTGTGTGGGAAATTCAACAAAATCTTACAGCTAGCCCGAAGCAATTTCAGCCTTTGCTATTATACCTGCTCCACGGGCGATATCTGGAATCTCGCCATTATGAGAGCATTCATTCAAGGCGCTGAGCCCTGCTTTCCATATGAATGGCGGAACCTCGCATCTTATCGCGTTATTGATAGCTGTAGCAGGAGTTCTGTTCACGTATATTTACAAGGTTGCGGTTATATAAAGTCAACTTATCTAAGAAGCGCGCATGGTGCAGCGGCAGGCCGTAGATCGTAAATGTTCTACGTAGCTAAGAGAAACAGGCAAGGGTTTAAGATGAATGGCCGCTAATAATAACATGCGCGTTGCCGTGATTCAGAGGGTGTGCTAAGCCGGTGATGAAGCGTCCTGGTCCTTCTGCAGTGGAGCCATGAATTTTCTACCTTTAAAATTCTTGGCTGCAACCCTTTTTCAACCCACTACTGGGCACGGGTCTCTCCCTATTATTGGGGTGGCCTCGACCTTACTTACCACGCTGCTTCAGTGCTTGTTAGTGGATATGCGGGTTACTGACCAACCCGCTGTTGGATGTTTTCAAACCGCCCATAAGGCCTCCGACAAGGTTTGACAACTATCTATTGAAAACAACCGGGACCGTCGGTTTAACGGTTGGGCCCGTTAAAGGCAGTAAAATTCTTACCTACACTTTTCTATGTCTACTCCATTAAACGTTAAAATTAAATTACGTGTCGTTTTTCCTACTTCTAAGCTATCAACGTTTCTACTGTTCCAGGTAACACGTCAGCCACGGATGGTAAAAAGTGGTCACGGCTGGTTGTCACGGTGGCAGTCTCCAATCAGAGCGACGGTAAGCGGCGGAATGTAAATGAGACAATCAGGAGTTCTGCTCTGGCGATTTACGGATTTGTGTTTGGAGCGTTTAAGCTGCGATTGTGTGTACCTGTAATGTTTTTGTAAGCAAGGGCACTGGGGTACGAGGATCTGGTGGTTGCATTGCATAGAGATCTCTACTGTTAGGTACTAAACTTAAGTCTGATGTGGTTGCTATGCTTGAATAAGAGTAAGAACTTCACTAAATCCGTATCTACGTATAAGTAAGACCTATTTAATAACTAAGATAAAGAAGAAAAGTAAGAAATCTCAGACAGTTTATTTTCATCAAACATGAAACATCATTTAGACTGGGCACAATTCATATTGTTAACGACATTTGTACTTTGAAATAATAAATATAAATAAGTCAGTAAACTAAATATTTGAGCATGTTAAAGTTCTATTTTTTTAAGTCCTAATAAGAACTAATTCTTATGAATACTTTCAAATAAGGCCCTAAAATTGAAATACATATAAATATAAATGTATTCTCGTTTAATTTAAAAGCGTCCTTTGTTTGTTAGAAAATCATATCATAACAAAATGTGAAAAAAACATTATTACGAAAGTAATGGCGTTCCAGCACACAGTAGACAGCCGTATGTTTACACATAATTTATCGCAGGCAATCCTTAGGGCGCGTCCCCACTCTCGATAATCCGAGACTCAAGGATTTAAACTGTGAAGGGCAGATGGAAATAGGCGCGGTGATAAAGTTTGCTAATGGATACCCACCCTTGTAAGAAGGTTGTGCATGGCCTTAAGGCGTTTGGGCCCCTTGAGAAGAAATCTTGAATTATTGCCTAATGTGGCGGAAATGTCAGGTGGATTTTAAGAGTGCAAACGTTAAATCTTTCGTACTAATTTATGGAGCCTAAATATTTAGGAGTTGCTTAGAGGAAAAACACTAATCCTTAAGTCACGACTAACGACGCGGCGACGTTAGGCATAACCTAATATTAGTCCCTGTAGGCTTTGGGATTAAGAATAGAGCTACGGTATCCCCTGCCTGATCGTAAGAGGCGACTAAAAGGGGGCTTCCGGGGTCGCGGGCGGTGAGAGTGGGAGCCCGACCCGTCCAGCCAGCAGCCCCGGGAAGGACGGCGGTGTGTGCGTGGCCTCATGCCGCCGTAAGCATCGGAACGTGCAGGAGAGCACATCTGCTCTCCCAAGGATGGGCCCGTTCCAGGGCGCCGCGTGTGGAGGACACCGGTGCGTTCCACGGGAGATCCCGGAGTCCTCCCTCAGCGCAGAGGCAGCCCACCGAGGGGGTTTTAGTGAGGCCAAATCCCACATAACCCGGTATCCTCTCCCAAGGTGCTGGGTACCTTTTGGATTTGTGATGGCGTAGTGCTTAGGTGCCCCTAAACAGACACATGTGACAGTCGCTCAAATTCATAATATTTTTTTCTTCTACTCGCATCACGCGATTGATAATAGATTGAGGAACATAACCACAGACAACTGCCAAAAAACTAGGCTACTCATAAGATATTATACAACAATTGGTGAAACGGAACTTTATACTAAGCATTGCCCTAAATTAGGAGTTACTTTATAAAGCGTTCCCTTGCTCGTCGTTAGTGAAAAGGGCATAATATTTTAAAAGTAAGTAAGCAAGAAGTACATCCATTTACTATTGTTAATAATAATAGTAGTAGTATAAGTAATATTTTTGAAGTGAAAACTTCTTTAGCGGCGTTGTGCACTTTTTTGAGATGGGTAAAAAGTTAAACTCGCGTCAACTACACGTGGCCTGATCGAAAATTCGTAAGACGGAGGGGTGACAGCTGATGACGGCTCGACTGTCTATACTTGTAAAATTCGTTTATATCAAGTATTTAAAATATGGACATTCAAATTCAAAGTGCATCTATTAATGAAAAAAGTGACGAAGAAATAGTGAAAGAAAATGAGTGAGTACTTTATAAACATGCTAGATAAAAACCTACTGAAAATACTAGATGAAAAATAATACTGATAATAAAAGCAATTCGTGCGAAATTATTCCCTAACCATTCCAAAATATCAAAAATGCACAACGTTAATGTTCAAGTTTTCACTTCTGCCGGACTACCGGAGTGCAAACCGTTGTTTTTTATAAAGATACCATAACTATACCTCTAATGAATAGTAAATCAAATACGTGACCATATTTTACTTACTAAACCTACATTAATTCCACCATGCAAGTAGTCTGAAGATTTATACAACGTGTAACAAGTTGTCGAACATGCTTTGACATGCCACCTGACAGTACGGTTGATTTGAACATGAACATGTCATCAACATGGCTCTACTGCAACACTTGCGCTTAAGTTATAGCGTCGGACTTTGACTCTGAGTTTGACTTAGGACGGTATAAAGGAAAACATTAATGGCAGTAGATTTCCGCCGTAAACGTTCCAACGCATGTATTAATAAGCATTTCCTTACTACTCGACATTTGGACTCGAGTGCTGGTAACTAATACTTCGTATGAGCTAGGTTCGATTCGATATTTCAGTTTGTCCGCAATCATCACTAATTCATTTAACGTAAAGTTGTTGGAATAATTGTATTTATAAGGATAACAAGCGTCAACGGAGTGGTAAAGATATCAGTCACCGACGCAGGGTTTCAAGTTCAAACCATGGCATGCACGTCTGTCTTAATTTTGTTATATATATGCGTGTTTAACGCTGCGCCACGATGAATAGATCGTGGATCCAAGACGATAGAGTAATATTTTATAGCGATAATTTCGATCATATCAAATTAAGCGAAATTTTACCACCAACCATGATGTCCACCAAACGTGATTCTGAATTACTTGGCCTGCGTAGTCACCTTCCATAATCACTGGAATAAAAATCGGCTTACTCTGTTATAAGACGTCAATGATATAATAACGTTAATTACTAGTATCATTGGAAAACATTACTACTCAAGATCTTCTAAACACAAGATATCACATAGATTCTTGATATGTGAGCTTACGGCAACAAACATCGCGACAGTCCTAAACATGGTATCTTGGTTTAGGGCTCACCGGTCAGAAAAAATCATAATAAATGTATTGAAAATGTAATGAAGTAGCAGACAAGCGAGAAAGCTACGTGGCGTTTAGTGATCGCTGATCTACCTAACTACCGAAACTTTTCATTCATAAATAATCCGCCCGATTTTTTTAACCATTTTTATATCCTACTGCTAGGTACAGGTGATTTAGGCCATTCGGACTCGCTGGACAAATGCGGATTGTTGGACAGCATCCTTAGAGAAATTAAGAGTGTCTTTTAGGCATGCACGGTGATGGAAAACACCGTAAAAATATATAATTAATAGAATTATTATTAGATTATTATTATAATAATTATCGTTCGCCCGGGGAAGTACCACAACTGCACCCACTTCTGCCGTGAACTAATTCTATTGTGTTTCGGTGGAAAGGTGCAGTTGCCGGTCACACTTACATGAGGCGACCACCAGCCTTCGGAGTAGCAGCGCAACTGCATGCGACCTCAGACAAGACTTACCTATGCTTGCTTGAGGTTGTATGTAGATGTCCATGGGCTGCAGCGACCACTTAACACTACGTGGCCTGCATGCTCGTCTGCTACTCCATTCAAATATAAAATAAAAAAGAATCAGGCAATAATATCACAATATTTTTGATCACCAATTTCTTTGTTAGAGCGAGCCGGGCTTTCAACTCGGTATCTCCGTGTCAGAGACCGCAGGCGCAGTCTTTAACGCTCGATCATCGCTAATCTTTACCGTTCAACCATCGCATCTCTTAGAAACCTTTTGGCTTAAGCAAACTGAGAATATAAAGAAGTATATCAATGATATTATAATGTAAATTTCTAATATCATTGAAAAACACAACTATCTTTTCAATGCAGTAAAAACATGTTGCAAGCACTCGTTATCATGTAGAGGCAGCTTACGGCCACAAACATCGCGACATTCTCAAGGATGCAAATTAGCGCATCGCGATTGTATCGGGGCCTAGGGCTCACCAAGCCACAAAAAAATATTTTTGAAATGAAGACATGTGGCTTTTACCATTTGGGGTTTAGTGGTCACTGCAGAAGAACTTTTTTATTCTATCCTGCAGTCCATTCCTAACATGCTTGACTTTTGGTTCAAGCTATGAGTACGTCCGAATAATTTTAGTGTCTGACATTTGTTCTTAATTCTTCAATCCTGTTATATTTTTTTTTCAATATTAATTTATTTACATTTTTTACACGAAAACAAAACTTATAAACCTAAAATTATAACTAACTATATACAATATTATACAAAGAATATATATAAAAAAATAGGTAAAAAAACTTTTTAAGTTAAACGGTTTTATGTTAAACATACATTGCAATGTTTAAGATAAATGTACTAAAAACCAAAAAATAATAAAATAGATACAGTCGTGGGAATTATAAACATATGCATAGACTAGACTAAAATAAAACCGTGGGGCACGTCAATTGTCTACAATCGTTGATTAAAATGTTTGTTTTGTAATGTTACACTATAATTAGGCAGTTGTTCAACCGACAACGATGGACGTGTGATAAGTAGGGCTAGAATGTGGAAACAAGCTAGCAAGCTCGATTATAAGCGAGTTTTAGGGTTTCATAGTGGTGAGCGAGTAGTACTTTTATCATATGTTTTGTCGATTAAAGACAAACTACGAGCAGTGAAACGATTCCTCGCCAGCCAGCAGTGTGAATGTCCAACGATAAACTAGTTGAAACATCTCTTTTATTTACATGGAGTGTATAACTATTGGAATTTCCATGAGCAAGAAAATAGTAAGTAATTTCCTCACCGTCTGCGGGCCAACTGCCTATTTTAACGACGAATTAAACGATTCTTCTATCGCACATTAAGTCGATAATTTGTAGACAATTGACGTGCCCCACGGTTTTATTTTAGTCTAGTCTATGCATATGTTTATAATTCCCACGACTGTATCTATTTTATTATTTTTTGGTTTTTAGTACATTTATCTTAAAGATTGCAATGTATGTTTAACATAAAACCGTTTAACTTAAAAAGTTTTTTTACCAATTTTTATTTTCTAGTTTTTAGTTTTTTATAAATTTTTTTACCATTTTGTTCCCACGAGTAATGGACATTTAAACGGTCGACCCCCCCAGAGGTCCAATAAAGGGGCAAGGCTATGTACAACAAGATGCGCCTGAGTCTTGAGGGGAAAACGCTAACGACATATCATTTTTATCCACCCTAATGCCATACAGTTCTCGGCGCGTTTTAACCTTTCACCTTAACTTGGGTGGTGTACCGCTAACGACGTATCATTTTTAGCCACCCTAACGCCACACAGTCCTCAACACGATACAAAATCTTGACTTGGGTGGTGGATTCAGGCTGGATTAATCAGATACCTAAATTACAGATTCAATTTCTAAATTTAAATCTTATTATTATACGCCATTTGGTGGCTGCGCCCATCTTAAATATTGAGGTTGTATAGTGCACTGTATTCTTCTTGTCAAGCCCTTTTATTTGATACCCATATTGGTGGGATTGATAAAAAATTGTTATCAGCCATTTGGTAGCGGCGGCCATCTTAGATTTCAATTTTGCATAGTAAATTTTATTGTATTCTACTTGTTGAGACCTTTCATTTGATACCCATGTTGATGGGATTGATAAAACCTAAGTTATCCGCCATTTTGTAGAGGCCGCCATCTTGGATTTTAATTTTATATAGTACATTGTATTCTGCTTGTTGAGCCCTTTCATTTTATACCCATATTGATGGGATTGATAAAACCTACGTTATCCGCCATTTTGTAGCGGCCGCCATCTTGGATTTCAGTTTTTTATAGTATATTGTATTTTGCTTATTGAGCCCTTTCATTTGATACCCATATTGATGGAATTAATAAAACATAAATTATCCGCCATTTTGTAGCGGCGGCCATCTTGAATTTATAATGATAATGAATAGACATAATTGTATTGTCACCAAAATCCAAAGTGTATACAAAATTTCAGATTAATCGGTTGACAGGAAGAGGGTGAAATTTGAATTACTAAATTTGACCCAAGAATAATAAATAAAACAAACGGGGTGAGCTAAATAAAACCGTTTAATAAATATATAAGTTTTACAAATAAAATAATTCATCTAAAGCGCCCGTGTGTGGCATGGTACCAAAAGCACTGGCAGCATTGCCACGTTGAACCACGAGGCTCAACATTTTTGGGCAAAGTAGCCGCCAGCTCGTAGATCACCACAAGCCAGTAGGTACAAGTTTGTGCGACATTTCTGTCATGAATTTTTTCATATCAGAAGTCAAGGTCCAAACTCCAAACGTCTTTACTGTCAGATAAATTACTATATTTACGACGCTTGAGACTTTGGGCATGATCAGTCGAGGACACAGGCTTTTGGTTATATCAATGATATCAAAAACAAATAAAAATGAATGACACTTTTGTCCAAATATTTAACAGGTCAGCTCCCGTTGAAGTTTTTTTTAAATTCTGCCGCATACAGCATCGACAGATGCGATATTATAATTCTGCTGAAATATGTACATATTTTTACTCATATATTTTCATTTGCTTGTACTCTTTAATTCTTTTAACATTTATTAAATTTTTGATGCTGGTACGCTTATTCTAAGGATAATATTTTTGTGTTCACCAAAAATCTAAACGTACATCTATGTATGCATTAATAAAATATTGATCTTAAACCCGTTTAATTGTTTTACTATAATTAAACTACTCGGCCAACAAAATATGTTACATCAAACAAATTCCAAATTAACACCAAGATATAACACTTTTTTATTGTAGTGCGCTGCAAATATTCTATTGTAACAATAACTATTTTATTCTTCCCCGAAAAATACTGATCGTGCACCAAATATTCAAAATTAGGTAAATGAAATGGGAATAAATTTTTATCAAGAATTCCAAAAAAACTTTGTGTTCCCCTAGAGTAGGGTAAGGGGGGTTTGGGGGCGAAGCCCCCCGAATGGGGGGAGGTGGGGGACGAAGCCCCCCGCCAAAAAAGATACAAAAAGAACTCGTCATTTAAAATGAATGAGTTCGGTTAGGTTAGGTTTGAATTTTTTAAATTTACACAAAAAAAAGGAACCCCGCGCAGCGGTGTTCCTTTTTCCATGTTCCGTCGACATGCTACGATTAATTTTGTTCATTTTTATTAATAAAGCTACATTGGACATTAATTGGTGTTTGATTCAAATACATTTTGCAGTGCATTATCTGAAGTAAAACTAAAAAAATAAATGCTTGTTTTTAAAATTAGGTGTATTACTATTTTTACAATTTGCAACAGTTGTTAAATAGATGCTCGTTATGACATATTTTAATGAACATATTTTGGTGCACATTCAGTATATTTGGTGGAACACAGGCAAAATTAGGTAAATGAAATGGGAATAAATTGAAGTACTTTTAAATACCATCCTTATTCTAATAAGCTCTTACGCAGATAATTGTAACATTGAAATGGGCCCCAGATAATGCGAATAATATTGCGTGCGATAGATAAAGACAGTATCCATTAAAAAGGTACTTTGCAGTTTTTGTCAGCCCTATAGAGCCAAAGGCCTACATTTGAATACAGCCGCGGCATTCGGACGTAAGGAATCCGTAATATTCCATTGTCTATTAGCTGCCAATGCGCGGCAATAAATCGGAAATTTAAAGCCATTTCTAATTTTTAATTTTAATTTTAAGATTATACATAAATAAATAAATTCCCACCATCTGCTTCTGGTGGTATAATGGGCTATATTGGCTATTTCTGACTATGGAAATATTAGTGATATCAAAAAGTTTTAAATATTAATTAAAAATTATGTACTTGTGGAAGCAGGCTTTGCTTTTCAAGTAAAAAATTAAGCTCTTACGCAAATTAGAAAGTTCGGAGGTGTTTTCTGTAACAATAGACTATAATTAGGAAATATTCTAAGCTACCCTTAATGTTAAATTTAAATTTGGCCCCAGTTAATGCGAGCAAAGGTGTGGGCTACCGATAGCATCTATCAATCTCAGTCAGCCTGAGCCAGACAAAGGCCTACAATTAAATACAACCGCGGCATTCCGACGTACAGTAGGAATTCGTAACATTTCACTGTCCTATTAGCTGCCAATGAGCGGCAATGATTCGGGAATTTTAAGCCATCTGCTTCTGATGGTACAATGGGCTATACTGGTGTCCCCGATAACGGAGTTACAAATAACTAGCTTGCCGCCTGCGGCTCCACCCATGTTTTTTCCCATAAGAGGGAGATGTGTATTTTCCCCCGGTAAAAAGTAGCATATTATTATGTCTATCTCCTACCTCTCTTTATGTCAATGTATCTCAATCTGTAACACCACTGGACGTGAAAGAAGGACAGACAGACAAACACACTTTCACATTTACGAGTTTACTCGTATTAGTAGTGCCTATAGCATTCAAAAGGTTAATCATTCTTAAGGATATCCATTTTTATTGTATCGTGCTTTTCGAACTATCCGCTTGGGCAGTATTGACAAATAAAAGTAATCGACCGCAGACTAAAAGTACCGTATTTTTTATTTTCCTTTCCTGTGTTTACGGGCGTAAAAACTGTGTGATAAATTTACAGATGAGGCAATTTTAGTTTACTAAGACATTAAACTTTTCCCTTAAAAACATTTAGAAAACCTTTTAAAAAGCTAAACGAGCTTCACCATAGGCGATTGTGATCACGCTTACGCACGGAGATTGAAGAACCTTATTTGGTCATAATGACATACTAGATTTTTCTTGCCAATAACTATTTGCCACTTGCAAATTTTGAGGGCTACATTTGTACCACTTTAGTTTACCGTGTCTTTTATCGTATCTGGTTAAGTTCTGTAGTATAGTGTAAGGAAATAAATACAAATCGTAAGATATGTGTAACGAGTGCATCAAAACAGGAAGAGATGTTGGCGGAACATGTCACGACATTCGTTGATAGCGCTAAGTGTGGCGCAGCGCTTGACAAGTGAGATTTGCTTGTTTGAGAGTTTGTTCTGTTGTATTTTAGCATTAAACGCGGCACATTTGCTTTTCTGTACGGTTTAGTTTATAACAAATATTCTGACGTTTCGAAGATTTAAGAACATTTATTAACACTTTTTAAAATCTCACTGCTGGACACAAATTCCTCTCACAAGTGAGAGGAATTTAGGGTATAGTCCACCACGCTAGCCAAGTACGGAGTAAGGAGACATCATGCCTTCGGGAAATTATGAGAAAAATATAAGTTTTTCTCAGGCATGCACGGTGATGGAAATAATCATATATATCATAATATTTCCCATTCCCTTGGAGCAGCAATAAATATGCACGTAACTAATTTGTCAGAAGTACATAAAATATGCGCCGATAATTTAAACCCGGTTTCTCCATTTCAGAGACCGCGGCCATCGCTGCTCATGGTGATTCTCGTTATTCTAAGAGTTTTATCTAGTCTGATTCTGTTCTGTAGAAGGACTCCAAGCATTATGAACATATCCTAAGATATTCGAAACGAAATAATGTATCAAAACAGGAAGCATCGCGACATTCATTGATAGTGCCACAGAATACTATTACTAACGATAGTCCTAAGTGGAGCGCAGCGCTTGACAGCTGAGATTTACATGTAGAGTTAGATATGTTTTTTCTTAACGTGAAATAAGTAATTGATAGGTAACTGAACGGGTAGTTTTATAGCGAAATAAGCAAACTTTTTTACATTAGCAGAGTTTTCAATTATTTGTTTTATTAAAGTTGTAAAATAATTTAGGGTCTATTTGTATTTAATTTTGCTGATAGGAAGTGTCATATTGGTTCTTCTGCATTTCTATCATTAAATTTTATTTATGACTTATTTGAAGAATACAAAAAACTGATTGGGCAAAAAAGTCACAATCTTGTAAAAATATTCATAACTCCATAACATAACTTTGAGAAATTAATTTATTCGTGAAAAGATAAAAAACTATATGCTCACTATGCAGATGTTACAACAAAACACTTATTCTCGATTAGACATACAAATGTGTTTTTATAAGTAGTTTTAATTCGTCTTAGTAACCATAGCATCGATAAAAAGTTTACACTTAATAGTATGTGCCTATTTTTATACGGCATACCATTAGCTTAGTGACCACTCTGCTATATATGTATACTACTTATTGCTTTATCCTGATATCCATACCAAAATAAAGAGAGTGTGCTCTTACATATGTACACGCGTTAGAAGTTATACTTCTTTGACGTATGAAAAAAGTTTAAAATAATTCAAATAGAGTACATAATAATCGACGATAAATATCAAAATCAATCAAGAAGATATTGTTTAAATAAAAAAACGTTTTATTAACATAATAATTATTTTTAATTAATGTTCTAAATTAATAATTCATATGAATATTATATTTCACGACACTGGCTTGACTGACTTATGAATATCTATCTACTATATAGTATGGACACTAAGAACTATAACTATATTCAGTGTTGATATTATTACTATTCTATGGCTAACTTCGTAATGTCGTTCTTTCGCGCGCAGCTCACAAACTGACTCTCATCCAAACGCGCCAAAAGAAGTATAACTTCAAAAAGCTTAGGAACTTTCCGCCAACAAAAGCGTTTACTTAATGCTCAAAACCCTTTTTCCATCTCTTCAGCTCAAAAGCATACATCTCAAGTTTTAAGCATCTTGCAATCCCATCTGTTTCCGCCCGCCCTACGCGACTGGGCGGCAGTTGGCTGCGAGCCGCCACGCCTGAAGCCCGTTCACGCCGCCCGCCCAAGCGAGGCTTCGACGCTGCGTATTCTAATACGCAACGCGTAATGTTTATTTTGAAGTTTGTCGTGAACTTTTTTGGAAATACGACAAGGGTTTGTTTGGTTAAAAGTTTTGTCGTTCTGGACTGATGTTGACTATAAATAATGAGTGTCGTTGAGTTATTCAAGTGAGATTTATGAGATTCAAAACTGTTTAATAATAATAAGTATCGGATATATACAAAAGTATTTGTAAATTATATAATTGTTGTGATTTCATCAATATTGATAGAGTTTACTTTGCTGATGTGAAAGGTAAGTTCTTAGATATTATTTGCTTGAGTTTAAAAGACGACCATAGGTCTATTGGTTGCAAATTAGGATAGGAAACCTGTTCTTCTTTATTTATTTTTGACATTATGTATTTAAAATTTAATAAGATGTATGTGTATAGACTGAACTTATGGGAAAATTGTGAAACTTATGAAAAATAATAATAATAATTTTAATAACTTAAAGAAAATTGTGCATGTGATATGAATAGTAGTCTGAAAAATATGTAGTTTTATTAGGATTAAGAAAAAAACTACTTATACAATAAAAGTACGGCTTATAAATTACAGTTACCTATACCTTATCTATCATTTATTACTTACTACTTAATGAACTTGGTACTCACTTAAAAAAATTTAAATATACAACATTTCTTTTTATTTATTTCCTATGCGTAATTAAAAGAAATAACGTTTCACACTCATAGCCCCACAGTAGGCTAAATACTCTGTCGTGGGTACTATGGATACACATACTAGTGGACCCAGGGGGGGATGCTAGGGGGCTTAAGCCTACTCGGATTCACCCTTACAAACCACAAATAATACGTGTCTTGGACTTTAGCCCTCCCCCCCCCCCCAAACCAGGTGCGGTCCGAGTACACATGATGCGTCAACCCCCCCTAAAATTAGGCTCCACCCAAACTGAATTCCTGGATACACACAGAGACAGAAACACAACCACCCAGCCCGAGAACAGAAATTTAAACTCATCATTTAAACTTCTGTCTCGTCGGAAATCAAATCCGGGACCCTCCGATCGGCAGTCCGACATTGTAATCATTACGTTATACGTGTCCTCAACGTGGTCGTCGTTTAACGAACATTAATAATAGTTCTGGATATAAAATATTGCTTAGTTAAAACTAATCAAGCGAAAGCTTTTAAACTTTTTGAATGATGTACGCACCTGTAACTGGCATGCATACTAGTATATATGTTTATACATAAGTTTAATTACGTAATATTGTATGTAATGCTGTTGGTGTGTCAATAAATAAATAACTTTAGACGTGTCCACACAATATTGAAACTAAATCTTACCATTTACAACATACTGTACAACATTCCTGCTTTCCAGTCATAAATCACTATAGGCAAACATTAGTTCTGTCCGTCCGTTTGTTTATGTGCAGTTACTGAGCTACACCGGTCTATTAATATAACGAGTTTACGCCAGAACAGTTCAGACATCCCGCTTCACTGCAGCTGTATTTCACTTGAGCAGGAATTATTAGGCATGTATTTAAAGTTTCACTCAATAGTGACTCTAAGATTCCAAGGTGTGTGTATAAATAATATTTCAATATTAACTGAAGTGTAAAGTTTTGAGATAAATCTATGTGTTTATTTATTTTTTAATCTTTTTGGCCTAATACAGACGTAAAGGAACATGATTTTGTATAAACATTGTCTGTCCGTCAACAATTAAATTTATGTACGTCCTTTTATTCATTTAATCATAACTTGTAAGAGCTTGAACAGAAAAATGTTATCAATAAATCCCTATTCAGTTCTTACGTTGGCTGTCTGGCTTCATGTTTAACGTTGCTAAATGATATAGGTATGTAAAAACTATATTTTTTCACTTCTCACAAAGTAGGTGTATATCAAGCTAAAGCGCTTAATAATCGCATAAAAATTAGAAATAATAAGCCTATTTATTGTAGATAAAATACCCTTAAGATTACATCTGGTCTTTCTGGGCATGTTCCTTGCCTTGAGCTAAGGTTAAGTTGTTACAATAAGATTTCTTGAATATAGAATTATTTGCGGTTTAAGGTCTATACTTAATTTCAACTCATCGGAAAGAAATATAGAAATTTTACATGAATCGAACTTTTAACCTGAAAAGAATTATTTACATCGGCGGAAACATGCCAATAGCTGACACATTTAGTTCTTTATATTAGAATAAAAATTACATTTAAAAAAAGTACCAAATATCAATTCCTGTATTATTTTATTTTAGCCAATTTTTACAACTCCCTCTTATTCATAACTTTTCCGAAGTTAGTACTTATTAAAATAAAACACATTTACTTACTATTATTTAATTAAAACAATTCAGTGCATAATATTTAATAAAACATAGACAGTGTTATTTATAAAAATCACTAAAAGCTTGCTAAACATTATTTAAGTATTAGATGTATTGGTAATTTGACACAAATTAAACAGACAGTCTTAACTATCTATCTATCTAAACGTTTATGAATGCCAATTTTTTCAAACATTCATTTAAATAACTTTAATTATATTTGCCTAAATTTAAAATAACATAATATGAATAATTGATATACTTGTCCAGTAATTTAGTCAAGCATGTGACCGCATCTGAACGCGGCACGACGTAACACGTGGCCCGCCGGATGTGTACATAATAATTGTGACACTGTCTGTTTGTGTTGAATCCTGTACAAAAAACTAAAAATAAACCTCGGAGGTAACTAATGCGATGTTGCTTTTCGGTAGCTAGGATATCAAAGGAACGATGTTTATGGCTTTGGTTTGTGTTGACTTATTTGTTTTTTTAATGTTCTAATTAGTGCAGCATATCGTAGGACTGTCACTATGTAGAGAATGTTTTTTATAGAACCAACATTAAATTTTAGTGTAAAAAATATATACTAGAACACTCGTATACGGTTTTTTGAAAATTTACGTATTTCATTTTTGCCCTTTCAACCAGATTACAAGAAGAGCATGCAAATAGATTTAGTGCATTTCAAGATGACACAGAAGTAGAAAATTTTGCATGATTTCAGGCCTTACAGTACATGCAGAGGATAAAATGCAAAATGTAATACTACCAAGAAATCATATATATGATTACCTTCCTTTTCTGCCTTTAACTATTGTATCAGACTATTTATTAAGGTATATAATATTTATCTATAACTATCATCAAAATGCTCCCGGGGTTTTCAACGAATCCAATCGGAAATAGCAACAGAATTTGCATTACAATCCAGCCGCTGCCATAAAACATCCCCCGCAACCCTTACGTGCCACGGCATTCTTGAGGAAGCCCATCGCAGCATATTGCTATGCAAAACGTCCGGGTCGATATTCTATTAAGATAACGGTTTTATTATGTTGTTCGCCATATTTTCGTCAGCGGCGAAAATCTGTCAGGGTGAGATATGATGCGTGGGTGGAGAAGTTTTAGAAAGACCAAGAATTTTTTTAAGGCCACTTAATAGAGTATAGAATCAATCAAAACAATGTCACATATTAAATTAACAATAAAAACAATAATTCAATGTCAACATGAGTAGGTATCGTCAAAAAATCACAGATAAATCAGTTAAAAAAATTAATTGTATTCGATAATACATTTGCTGTAAAAGTTGTAGCGATAACACTGATTTAATGACAAGCGATTGGACTACAACTAATATGTCTTGAAAATTATCTTTTACTGATGAAAGTTGAAAGCAAAAATAGCAAAATGGCTGTCATTTTGTGTCCTCAAATAATATGGCATAATTATTTTTAAACATTACGTAAAAAATGTAAATGTGACACTGGCAAGCTTTTACAGTAAACGCTGAACCCTCTGAGAAATTTCTAACCCTCCGGCACCCTGCAAAAACTTGTCAACAAAAATATGAATATTATTGGAAGTGATTTGTCACAGATTGAAAAGAAGCCGGTACAAGTGCTGCCAGCTCCTGAGGGGCTCCGGGAAATGCGCAGGTTTCAATAGGAAGCGATCTTCTTTTATAATGAGATGTTCGCAAAAAATATTTTCTTTTCGATGACAGTCATCAAATTCACTTAGCAGGTGTTCACCCTTACGTACAATATAATGTTCTTTACAAAGGCGCATTCACAAGTTATGTCGTACAGTAATAAATATATATTTATTTTATATGTGAAAAGAGAAGAAATTTATAAGGTCTCACATTTCAAAAGTTTGTCGATCTTTTTTGGAATATTTTTTACTGACGTAAACTCTACAATTATTCAATAATACGTTTTCCTTCGAGCAATTCAGTTTCAAGAACAAAACCGCGTTTTAAAAAGATATTATACGCACGAAATCATAAAATTTATTACAAACTGGATATCAACAAAATTCTACCATGCATAATACGTTTAATGGTTTTACTTACCCCTAGACTTAGCATAACTTATTATAAAACGTAAATGGCGTTTACACGCATTCCACTACTTGCTCCAGTCGCTCGCCTAGCTCAGTTGTTGATTACGTGTTCCAAATACATACTCGTAAGCTGAACGTGACAAGCAGGGAGCATGCGATCACGATGCGATCATTAGCGCCGTTTCAAGTTCCAACTGTACCTGTACGAGTACCTTAGAATATGGGGTGTTCATTTAAATAAGGCAGAAAATCTTTCTTTCTATTATATTTCCTTTAATTAGGACGTCAGTATTGATAATATTAATGTAATAAGGTCACTTCGATTTCCACATTATATGCAATCTTAAGCCGATTTTTTTTCAGGTACTACTCGTACTAATGTGCGTAATGTACAAAACATTCTCTTTTAATGGATAAGTTACATTGTTCATAGTATAGTCCATACAATAATATCAAATGACTTTGTAAATGGTGTAATGGTTTTAAATCATCTTATGTACGTTACCATTACAACAGCCACAATTCTGTAGTACATTTGTAAATATTTTCGTCAATTATAAGTCCATTTATGATTGCAAAACTCTGGAAACAAATAATAATTTACAAAAATATTTTCCGAGCAAAATGAAATAAAACGATCGAAATAAAAAATAGATTTGAGATGCGAAAAGTGAAGTCGTGGGTTCGATTCCCACCGAGTACAAATATTTGTGTGATGAACATGACTATTTGTTCTGTGTCTGGGTGTTAATTTATCTATTTAAGTATGTATTTAGAATTATATAAGATTATCAGCTTTCTGATTACCATAGTAAAAGCACTGCTTAGTTTGGAACCAGATGGTGTTGTGTGAATTGTCCAAAGATATTATTAAAATATTTTCCAAGTTATTGAAATGTGGTGTTATTTTGGACACCGTCTGTATACTATACATGTACACCGTTTGGCTCGGCAGGCAAAGTAGAGCGAGAGTTCAAACGGTCATCTGAATTAGTGTTGATTTCACGCTTTTCTTATGTATTGGCTACAGCGTCCACTATAACACATATATTATTGTAGTTTATTTTTCTAAACTACTTCTATGCCTCTATTCCTCAATAGTAGCCTCATATTAATTGCTTAGAGTTTAAGAATTGTCACGTTCCGATTTTGATCCCGAAGAGATTTGTTTTATAAGGAAAAAAATTTATGATTTGGCTTTAAATTTCAATGTTTGTCTTTGTATTATCACCGTGAAAGTAATTACTGTAACATATTCCTTTATTTAGAATTTTAATTCCGCGTAAACTACACTACATTATATTTTCATACAAAGGATAAAGAAATAGAAAAGAAAAGAAAGAATAGAAAAGCGCTGCGCATCTATCTAAGCATTTTCAATCTGGGAGAGAGTCGTCGGAATATAGGTATGCATCCGTGCAAAAGCTGCATTTAAATCCGCTGAGTGTGCAAGAAAATACTCGTATGAATACGGGACTTTCGTACATTTTGGTAGGATATATTTTTATTTTTATATAGTTGTTGAAATTGACGTTGTATGTAAGGCCGCAGAAAACATTATTCATAGTCAAAGTTACAAAGAAGTCATTTGAAGCGCTGTTGGTTAGCACGGATATTTAAAAAGAATTTTGTTGAAACCGTTTTTGAAAAGAATGCTGATCCTGACGCCAAAGTTCGTAGGTGCTACTCATGAGGAAGATGGTCGCCTCGGTTAAGTATAACCAATGGCCACCCAAAAGAATTACATCTCAGCAGAAATAAAAAGTTTCGCCTACTTTACAAGTCTAGTTGTATATTAAACTTATTATTGCTGTACGACTCGTTCTAAGCACAATATACTATTTGTTTCAACAGAAGAAAAGTTCAAAGTTTTCTGAAATTTGACCGGCTGGCAAACGCATCTATTCAAAAACAGAAACAAGTTTTTAGTCGATTGAGTAGTAATTGAATATTTATTGTTTTCTACTGCCATTTGTGTCTTGGTCCTTTAAATATTTTGGCTGCAACCCTTTTTACGTCCCACTGCTGGGCACGGGTCTCTCCCCCTTATTGAGGAGGCTTGGAGCTTACGCCACCACGCTGCTCCAATGCGGGTTGGTGGAGTTGCGGGTTAGTGGCCAACCCGCTGTCGGATATTTTCAAACCGCCCATAAGGCCTCCGACAAGGTTTAACGACTGTTATTTATCGACAACAACCGGGACCAACGGCTTAACGTGCCCTCCGAAGCACGGAAACGCGCATGATACTTTTGCCACTTGCGGTCACCCATCTCACACTTGACCGCGCCCGATCGCTTACGTTATACGCCAGCCGCCGAGCCATACGCGCTTCTTAAATATTTTACCAACAATAAATAACAATAGATTCCAATAACAGACGTAGTATTACGAGTATTTAGTAAAACTACATCTACTCATCATAAACGGTTAAGTAACATTTTACTCAATATTTTTGGGCTGTTGATGTAACGGTTATATTATTATGTTGAATTTCCAAATGTATCTACGTATCCCACACGCTACTCGTATATGTGCTATAAACGGCCGTATCCAATCCCGGTGTATCGAATCCCCTTATAGCGCGGTATTTCGGAGCAGGTGAACGCACTGCCCACGCTATATTTAATTACGGGTTAGTGCGTTACGAAATAGTTTACAATCCTTTTAGTTTGAAGTAGATCAAAAATATAGGTGCATAACAAGCATACAGTATGCTGGTCTGTAGAGTCAGTCCAGAAAAAGGGTGGTTTCGTGCACTAAGTCTAGCGCCATCTTTGAGAGTTTGACTGAATCCCACCGATTATTAATTATTAATTACTATTATTATTATTACTAATTACGAACATTTCTTTAAAAGAATATATCAAGTCAATAAGGTTTTACGTGAAATAGTGAAAAGATCGAACTGTTCTTTCTCTACATTGAAGAAAAAAAAAAATCAGTTGAGTTATTATTATTAATTTCCTGTTTTTCCACCTAGAAAGGTTTAAAAGTTATATAAAGATTTTCTAATGTTCCTGAGGTTCCATAACCCGCATTTTCTCAGTACGATAATGAAATACGATGATTGAAAGTTTGTTATATGACTGAGTATTTATATTTTATCCCTTCTTTTAGCCTTTAAAAGTTCACTTCTGACATAGGCTTTCCCTAAAATGCACCATTCCAACCGTTCCTGCGTCCTCTGAATCGAACGGCTCGCTGTGTTCTTGAGACCGTCAGCCCTCTCGGTCGGAGGGTGGGCTTTGCTCCTTTTGACGAGACGTGGTAGCCAATCGAAGACCTTGCGTTCCCATAGTTTGTCAGTTCTCCTAATATAAAATTTATTTTATTGAATATTTTTTTCTCATTTTAAATTTAATTTTACAGATTTTTAAATCGCACCTACTAAAATAAAATTTCCTTTAAAACACCTCTGTAGTACGTTTTGACCCATTTAACTGACTATCCTTTCTTTTCAGGTAAGCTGGTAATTAGTTCCTGCTCCATCCCGGCCCCCTCTTTATGCGGAGCCACGGACAGCCGTACACTTCGCGTTTTATGTACGGAGAGGTATGTAACATCTTTTGTTTGTTAGAGGTAGAGCTTGTGATAGTTCTGGGATGTTATGGACAACCCTGGCAAGCAACTACATGTGTGGATTTGACTTAGTATTATTATTTGCCTATTTGACAAACAAAGCCTTACACTTGTCGGTTACTCCAGGAACATCATAGGGATCAAATAGGCAAATACGTGAATAAACCGTCATTTGACTGCGAAATTGTGTGGATGGTTCATGGTTTGCCTGCATTTGCCGGTTTGCATAATAAATAATAATATAGGTACGTTGTATATTTTATACAAATAAACATTTGAAGAGCAACTGTGTATAAGAAAATCTGATTGTAGTTACGGTAACGGATATAGAATTAATTCGGATTATCCTATTGTAGTTTTGATAAAGAATATAAGATTGTAAAGCTATTGTGGAAAGGTACAAATTAATTGACGACCCACGTAACGTAATGGTTACAATGCCGGACTGCCGATCGGGTAGTCCCGGCGAAGCAGAAATTTGAATGATGAGTTTAAATTTCTGTTCTCAGTCTGGGTGTTTGTGTTTCTGTCTTTGTGTGTGTCCATGGCACCCACGACACAGGGTATATCTACCCTACTGTGGGGCTATGAGTGTGAAGCGTTATTTATTTATTTCTTTAATGAATTTGATATGTAAGGAACGGCTTTTTGAGCGTGACATTAAAATACTCGTACTGAAACCGCTCTAACTCGCAAACGTCCAGCGGGTCAGTACGTCGCTGCCGAGCCGTGAACATTCTACCACCTTTCTTTTCTTTGTTTATTTACGAAATGGCGCATCCCAAAAGCTTGCGACTCGCGTCTAATATCAACAAGTGGTCTAGGGTTCGTGGCTAATCTGCACCACGTTATCTGCAAACACTGTTCACAACAACAACACAACAAGCTTCAGTTTCCCTGTCGCCGATAAACTATGCAAATTGCTCGCGACGGAAGCAGTCCAAACACTTGCCTGTGAAGGGTTTTCGTTTATTTACCCTTTAACACGAAAATGGCCGAATTTTACTAAATTTCGGGTATAATAGCTTAACAATATTCGAAAAGATCTCTTAAGCTAAGTATATTATTATTTTATGAGTGGTTGAAATGGTTCTGTTTAAAACGCGGCGCGTACTAAAGGTCCATTCATAAATTACGTAACATGAATATCGTGACTTTTTGACCCCTCCCCCTTCCTTGTCACAATTGAGAAGTTCCCCCCTCCCCAGTGTGACGTCACACATTCATCTATTTAATATCATTATCTAGAAATTATTGAATTAAAGAAAAATAATGTTGTATCTATGAAATTTTAATATCTATCTAGAAATTTAAATTTTGAAATGTGACGTCACGAATTTTAAGACCCCTCCACCCATCGTCACAGAATGTCACACTTGCGCGACCCCCTCCCTCCCCCTCAACGTGTGACGTAATTTATGGATGGCCCCTTACCTTTGACAAAATACACACATAACGAATTTGTTATGTGTGAATTTGTGGTTTATTCACAGTGTGGGAAATATTGCAATATTTTATGAAGATGTTTTCCATCACCCTGCAGGCCTGAAAATTACACAAAAATTCTCATTACTTGTCTATCCTACTTTGTTTTAGCCAGCGTTGTCGATTATGGCTTAAGGATTTCTAAAAAAACTTTATAAATAATACGATTTTATCTTTTTAATAATAAGGTATTCTACGGAGACATCAAAAACTCTTAGGTACTCTTTATAAAAAACTGACAATTGAGAGGTGATAAAAAAGTAAAATGATTACTAACATTATAGACCTCATAAGCTACTTAGTTGGTATTTTATCTTAAATTCTATATGAAAATTCTTATTATAATCTGAACTGAAGATTTTTTTAGTTCTTCTGACAAGTCCATATCGATAACTCAATATTCGTCTAATAATTAAATATAAAAATATACTTATTTTAATTTTAGTAAAAAAATATCCAAAAAATGATTATAGTGACGCGTACAATAGAAGCTTTACAACTCAAAAATCGATAATTCATTATCGGGCGCACAATAAAAGCGCTGTTATATGGCAACGCGTGCCGGGTAAAGCTCCGTATACACTGACGGACCCTGTTCAGAAATAGAACGGGCATGGAACTGGGCGCTGGTTGATGTTTCTAATGCTTTATTCATTTGAAGAAAGAATTATGATTATTTTGCAAATATGGGCTTTAGCAAAAAAAATTCATACATTTATTAATGTTCCGCCATATTTACCGCGGTAAGATATGCAAATATCGTTAAGAAATAAAATTATAGACTAAAATCTATAACTATATATTTTTTTAAATATTGTTTTCAAAATTGCCGCCACTCTTCTGTTTCTAAACAGATCTGCTATAATATATAAGTTTAACTAAAATTTACAATAACATTATTTATCAATCTAGGAAAGTAATCTACCAAATCAATTGAGATACATAAAATTTGACGGAAAATTTGACTTCCTCATTACATTTTGTATGAGAAAATGATTTGTGACGATATAAACTTTTATAGTCAATTGACTAAATTAATATTGATTTAAAAGACAATAAATATTTATAAATAATTAACAATTATTCTGTTTTCCAAGCGATGCAGTTATAATACCTTTTTAAGGTATTCATTTTCAATTCTTTTGTGCGTAGTGTCCAATACTCTATTAAATATTTTTTGACATTAAAGTACATTTTTTAAATGGCATTAAAGCTATTATAAATGTCTTGCAAACTTCACGATTCCAAGGCAATGGGAAGTAGGGCCATAATAATTTTTTTATTGATTACAGTACTCTGGATAGTGTTTCTTATAGACGCTTCGTTAAGGACTTATTACCGCCTGTTCGTCAATTCTACATTCAATATATATCAATAATTTTTCATATATTATTATGCTCTGCTACTATTGATCATAGCGCGATGTAATTATATTATCTAATTCTAATGGTGAAAGAATTTATGTAATCGGTCCAGCCATTATCGACATCAGTCAACAATCCAAAATATAAATCTTTCCTCTTCATAATATTAGTATAGATACTGTCAAGCCTCCCTTACAGTAAAGTTAGGATTAAATTTTCGATAAAATCGTTAATTAATAAAATTTGCTCTCAAAATAATTAGCATTTTTTTCTTGGATTATTGGCAGTTCGAAGCCATTCATGTACTCATACACCGACTCGGCTCTCATGTCATATTTGACAAAACAACGGTTTAAAATGGCTGCAATTACAAACACAAATTAATTATAGCGTATAAATATGCAGGGT
Organism: Pyrgus malvae; assembly: GCA_911387765.1. Lineage (NCBI taxonomy): Eukaryota > Metazoa > Arthropoda > Insecta > Lepidoptera > Hesperiidae > Pyrgus > Pyrgus malvae. The sequence continues at coordinate 22,502,515 of OU426965.1, read as the reverse complement.
TCTTAAGGGTGTGTTCACCACGGCGCTGCACTCCAATGTTTAATGTTTACGAGTTGGAGGGTTGCTCTTGCATTGGGGCACTTGCCTGCAGCGGTGCGGGGGGCGTGGGGGCAGCGGGGAGACACTATTCGATAGATTACGTTTATTCCATTTTCTTATTTTATTCTGCACTCACTGATATTGTTCACTTATCATAATGGAGGAGGGAGTGAGGCTTTCTACTGTAGTTTTCTGTTGTTTGTTTAATTTTTAAATGAATACTTCAGAAGAAAAAATAAAAATAAAGCGAGTACATTTATTAATATAGTACATCGAACATGCTGTATAAAATAAGAGTAATTAGTTGCTATATTATCAGTAGGAAATTTAAATTTTTACTCTATTCCTTTCCTAATAAACCGAGTCCCTTAGTGGTCAAAATGGTTGGTTATTTTATGTCACAAATTTTGAATGTCATGTTTACCTCGTTTTAGCAATCACCTCCTTTTGAAAATATGGAGTCAAGAAACCATTATGAACTCTGTTATCATTGGATTATAAGTACCTATAGAATTAAAAAACAAGCATAATTACTACGTAACATAATATTCATCTTATCCTTGTAAGAGACAAGCGACGGACAGACGACACTGAACATTTTAGCAACAAAAGGAGTAAAGTTGGTGCGGAGCTGGTAACTCTATCCACAAGGTCAGTCGTAGTACGCCAAATGAATGAACGCGAGGGGCGCCCGGACACGGGGTGAATCTACTACACCCCGCTTGAGAATACTTGATACTTGGATATAGGGGTGGTTATTAATAAATTTAAGGTGGTAGAGTCATCCAACATTAAAACTGCATCCGTTTATACAACTCCTAAGTGTCGAAATGAGTTTTTTTTAAATGAAATAAATGAATGTTACTTCTTTTACAAACCAAAAGTGACTTTACTAAGCTTAGCTTTGCCTTTAGATTTATATTTTTATCATACATGAACCGGACAAAAAGGCAAAAGGGCCGCGAGAAACTCCAGCGGACTCACCTTAGCATTGACAGCATTGGCGGAGAGCTACTTACAGCTTTTTTGAAGAACCCTATATCATAAATGGATTATGGAAATGCATCAGCTGGAGGGTTGTCCACCAGTTTACACGTCTGTGGCAAAAAGGAATGTGAAAAAGTAGACTGTAAATGACCGCCACGGGGAATTTAATTCCAAGTGTATTTTGTTAAGATATAGTGGATATAACATAAATATTATTGACGATACTTCATAAACTTATAGGCGCCTGTATCAGTAAAAGTATAATTGAATCTCTTTATAGCACCCAGCTGAAATAAATTGAATTAACTACTAGGTAAACCGGAGACGGTCATTTAATCAAACACTCCATAAAAGCAAGTTACAATCACAACCTGAAGTTGATTATTTTCATTATTTTCTTACTATCCATTCTTTAATAATGTTTTCGTAATGAAAACACGCTTTCTTAACGACCATCTCAAACTTTATGCTGTATTATAGGATAACGATATTCTCTTGCACGCTCCTTATGTTAACTTTTTATAGTTAATATAGACAGTAGAGCAAATATTTAATATTTTTCAAAAATATTTGTCCATTAATAACTGTTTACTTCACCATTACGAAGTTTTATTGTATTTTATGTAATGCAAATATAATTCTTGGTTTAAAGATATTCAGATTCAAAATTGTACGATTAAAATTCCATGTAACTATCAATAATATTATAAATGCAACAAATTACATAGTAAATATGTTCCTATAATCATTTGTTCATTGATGAGTCAAAAGACATGATAATTTAAAATACGCAGTTGGTTATATTGCATAATATCCTCCGATTTAGTTAGTAAACGACATTTTAGTTTTAAATTTTGATCTGTGATTTAAAAATATGTTTTTGTATTCCAATTGGACTCTTTGTTGTAATGTTTCCTTGTATAAAATATAGTATGGATTAATCTTATCACTAAAACCTGGACCAGTTCTTTAATACATACTAAGTGTGTGAAGTTAATGTGTTTTGACGGTTTATTTAAAGTATTTCAATTGATTTGATGATCAAATAACGTAATAAAATTAGCTGTTATCTCGTTTAAGTGACTACAAAATCGCCAAAAATACTTAAGTCGGCAATTTTATAATTAAAATGCAAAATAGTGATAACACCGTGGAAATGAATTCAAAAACTCGTTCGCACATTCGTATCAAGGATCAAGAGAGGCAGAGTCGTTATATGAATTTTACGAGCAGTGCACGCGGCAAGGTTAGGTTAGTTCGCAACGTGGCCGCCTAGCCGCGCCACCTCCGCGCCCGTCGCGTTCCAATTATAAACATTTAAAAACAAAACATTATTCTATTCCTGTGAGTGACAATAAATCGTGGAAATGTGTCCAGTGTGCATGTGGCTTTATGATAAAATTATGTGATGCGTTGTGCGAAAAAACGTAACTTATTTAAGGGGTACTTAAATTTAATATAAACATTGAAAAATAACCTTAACAAGATGTTTTTCTAATCAAAATAATAATATATTATAGATTTTAGATACTTAACAAAAATATAAACAGAATAAATATTTTTCTGTGTAACCGAAAAAACCAAATCATATTTTTTAAAGTATCTGCTTGTTCCAGACTTAAAGCTTTAAGCAATACGTATCGAATTAAAGAGAAAACCACTTTTCGTGAATCTCTTTTGCTTATATCTTACGTAAGTATAATTAGATAGTATTTCTATAAGTAGTTTGGTTTTTGTCCCTTATTGGCTTTTCTTAAGGGCTATTTTGGCGTACAAATTAGATACATTCAGATAAATGCATCGGTTGATTGAGCCAAGACATTATAGACTCTTTTACTTTAAAGTAGAGACTATTATTATGTGACTTCATGGTAGACACCCTAAGTATTACATTTTTAAATTGGATCTGAGTTAATTAATTAATAATTGAAAATAAATACCATTAACACAGCGTCAGAAAAAAAATTTAGAATATTAATATCATTTTCCATTTTAATAACAAAAATATTATGAATGCAATGTAGCTCTTAACTTGATACAAATAAAATTGTATTTACCATGCACTTGACAGATATAAAGGCGAGGGCACACGAATGCAGAGCAACTGTTTGCAAACAGCCAAATAGCAACAGACTTGCATCGATTTCACATAAACAGGCACTTGGAGAGGGCATAGTGACAAGCGGTAGCGGTGGAACAAGCATATTTCATATCGTCATCTGTTCCTATTATCGTCAATTATTTTTATAACGATTACTATTTCCTATTACGCCCTATTTATAGAGACGAATTTCATAACTCATTATTAAAACGATTAAAAAATTCTAATTTTAATATTAAAATACGCCTAAGCTAAAAAGTGATTATTTCTGTCTGCATTTATAAATAGTATATTTACCAATTACTCGCAGAAATAAAAGACGGCATCTCTGCCTAAGTGATTAAATTGGCAATTAAGTGTCATATTATTATTTCTGCAATATGTTTAACGACTTGCGCTAAGATATGAAGAATTTAATACGTTTCATTTTATGACACATCGGGCTGCGTGATTAGAGCATAGATAAAACATGGAATCCAATAAGAATTTATCAAAGGATTAATTATGTTGAGACAAGGCGGCTCGTTTTGATTAAATAGAAATAAAAATAAATTCTGTTTTCCCATTACTGGCATCAGGAAGCTTTTATTATTATGATGTAACTATTTATTTATTGTACATAACACATTAGCTTACAAGATAATGTATGTAAACTACTACATATAATACATCTAATACCTTTAAACGAGCAATTCTTGTATATACCTATAAATATAATTTGAATCTCGGAAACGGCTCCAACGATTTTCATGAAATTTGGTGCCAAGGGTTATGGGGGTGATAGAGTGATCCAGCTAGGTTTTATTTTTAGAAATTGTCGTTTTATTCGTATTTTCAGCGATAATCAACTTAAATATACGATTAAACTGAAAAATATGCCTCTAACTGACATCTATTGGAGATAATTAATAATATTGTGGCACAGAACGCCGTCAAAATACTATATCGATGCCGTCAAACGTCATTCGCTAATCCGCCGTACAAACAAATGACAATATCGATTTGAAAGACCTCTAAAAAATTTTGTCATTAAAGTTAAAGCTTCCATGGTCGAATGGTTACATAGACTGACTACCGAGCTTGAGACCCAAGTTCAAACTATAATAAAGCATATCGCCTTTTTTGTGACAATTTTTTTTATTGGGAGCTATTTCAGATGTCGTTGTTAAGTAACACCAAGCCAATGAGTGGTTTGCAAAATTAAACTAAGAAAATCAATTGTTTTTATCCGAGCAACGCTGGGTCATCCAGGTACTACATTCTTTATAAGAAGTGCAAAATTACAAGTTTACATAGCGTAAATTTAGGTGTAAACGTTAAAATTTATTAGAAAAAATATGAGTGTTTGCAAGTTTTGTATTTCCATCATTTACCTATTTAAAAGGTCATCAATTTGGCGCTTTGTTTAAATTTACTTATTTTATTTTATTTGTTAGTCTACAATGAAACTTATATAAATCCGATATAAATCCGCTCATCCCTGCAACGCACAACGCACACATCCACACAAATCGAGTCTCACAAGGTACGCCTGTGTGTTTCGGACTTTACTATGAGTCACGCTGCGACGCGTGGCTACCACATGACTGTCAGGCGCTGCTATATTTTTACTTCACCAAGGCATTTCTTTTAACTTTTGTGCCCTTAACTTTAGAGTTCAAAGTCTTATGAGCCATGGATCGACATAAAATGAAATAACGATACATAAAAATAATGAAATTTAGGAAAGCTGACACTTGTTATTAAGTTTGGAAAGTTGCTGTTTGTAGAGTTTTTGTAGCCAACGATTTGGTATAACAAATAATATTAAATGTTTTAAATTGAGTTTTATACATTAATAATATAAATAATACAAAACAGTACCTAACACTTTAGTTAAAAGCGGTATAAAACTTATAAAAACGTGTTCCGATAATCAATTTTCAGTGGCAATATATTTCGCGCCTTATTCACGTTTTGCGCCTTATTCACGTTTTGCGCCTTTTAAATTATCAGTATCTGTGCACTCATCAGGCTGTGCTCAGCTTGTAACACAAAACGCCTGTGAAATATATGTAAATGCATGTATATCTTATATTTTTAATTTTATCTACGACAAAACGAGTAGGGGTTGACTGAATTAGGGATCTCACCCCTTCAGAGTACCGACAATTGAATTAAATCTTTATTGTTGTCTGATAAGGTACATTTTTGAATGGAGCTCTAATTTGTTTTGATCTAGCGAACGTAATAATGAAGTGCAATGTATGAATTTTTAGTTTTTTTTTTTTTTGTAACAAACCGTTGTTTATCACATTTTGATGGATGTTTCTATAGAATTTATACAACACCAATATTAAACAATTCCATTCACCTCAAATAATAATTAATATTGCTTCAAATAATTAATATAGATTCAAATTCAATCATCAATACCTTGTGTTGAACTACTGTCATATACTGTACAGAAAACGTCATTATAAAATATATACTTACTAGCTGCCCCGGCAGACGTTGTCCTGCCTTAAAGTATCAGAAATAAAATAATATTGCGACTATAAATTGAGATATAAGCTATCCTATCTTTCAAGTTGGATCAAACTGCACACGGTGTGCAAATTTTATTAAAATCGGTTAAGTAGTTTAGGAGTCCATCGCGGACAAACAACGTGACACGTAATTTATATATATTAAGATGTATTCTAAAAGATACATTCAGATAGATGCGGTTTGCTCGAGTATGTCAGTATGAATAAAGTATGGGAGAAAAAATATGTATAGGCATGGAAAAAAATATTCCATTAGACGCCTACTCTTGAGAAACAAAATTGTAAGGGAATTGAGGGCTGTTTGCCGTTTCTCAAAGTACCGTCTCATATTTTGTATGGGGTTTTTCACTAACTAATAAAATAATCCATCTCCACCAACCCGCATTGGAGCAGCGTGGTGGAGTAAGCGCCAGGCCTCCCCAATAATGGGGAGCGACCCGTGCCAAAATGTTATTGATTTATTTAATTAATCATGTCCATTCTCTTTTTGATCAGACCTCAGTAGCTCTGCCACACCCCATTAAGTAAAAGAAGCTTTATTTACTTATAATATTACCTGAATTTTCATTGCTTTCTATTAAATTTCACCGGAACCTTCTTAAAATCTTCAATTTAATACCAACCACTTCTACAACTGTCTTCAAAGGCACCCTAACTTCCAACGCCTCGTGTTCGATCTTGATAATCCATAGTTATTTATTGGTTGCAATAAATCAGCTCGATCTGCGAGGGTGCCCCTTTGATTATTGTACGATGTTGTATTGCGGTAGTGCACTAGGCGACGCAAGTACAAATATAGCCGTACGTTTCAAACATTTACCTGACTCTTAGGTAATAGAATTTTATTTATTTATTAAGGCTCACCAACGCAGAAAACACAGTATCATTTCACATGGTAGGTACAATATAACAATACCTGTAGCTTCGAGATTAAGAATAGGGCTACGGTATCCCCTGTCTGATCGTAAGAGGCGATTAAAAGAGAGCTTCTGGGGTTGTGGACGGTGTTATTGGGAGCTTGATCCGCCCAGCCAGCAGCCCCGGGAAGGACGTGGTGTGTGCGTGGCCGCATGCCGCATGCCGCCGTAAGCATCGGAAGGCGCAGGAGAGCATATCTGCTCTCCCGAAGATAGGCCCATTGGATTCCGTTCCACTGGAGATCCCCGAGTCCTCCCCAAGCGCAGAGGTAGGCCACCGAGGGGGTTTTAGTGCGGTCAAATCCCACATAACCCGGTATCCTCTTCCAAGGTGCCGGGTACCTTTTGAAGGTTTCCCCCCCGAAACCATAAAAAAAGGTTCCTGGTCAGGGGGGGCAAGTTCTTGGACTAGGGGGGGATTGTTTTGGGATTCTTGAGTCCCTGACTTTGTTCAAGGGGGGGGGGGCAGCTGCCCCCCTTGACCTCCCCTCGGTACGCCCATGCCTTTATATGTGATGAAATGATGTAATTAGGCTTTCAAACACGCGTGCTAAATTAGTAAGTGTTTGTATGGCTGCAACCCTTTTTGCGGCCCACTGTTGGGCACGGGTCTCTCCCTAATATTGGGGAGGCCTGGAGCTTATTGCACCTCGCTGCTCCAATGCGGGTTGGTGAAGATGCGGGTTAGTGGCCAACCCGCTGTCGGATGTTTTCAAACCGCCCATAAGGCCTTCGACAAGGTTTATCGACTGTTATATATCGACAACAACCGGGACCGACAGCTTAACGTGCCCTCCGAAGCACAGAAACGCGCATGAAATTTTTGCCACTAGTGGTCACCCATCTCACATCTGACCGCGCCCGTTTGGCTTAGCTACATAGACCGCTTGCGTTCTACGCTAGCCGCCGAGCCATGCGCGCTTTAGTGTTTGTATATTGTCCATAAACTTTTCGGAAACATCAAGCCACATCAAAATGATCCTTTTTGATTTAAATCACGTATATTCAAGCTGAAGGAACGATCAAAGTTTTAAAATCAGTTCAGAAGCTTTCCGGATATGGGTATTTCCATCATTTTAATTTTCCTATATTGCTTTTTATGGACCATTATATTCCTGAAACTAGACCATATTCAACAGATGCATTCATGCACTTGGCCATTTGAGAAATTAACTGCGTGTCGTATTATGTACTCCAGTGGAGAGTCCTCGAGCGATCTATCGTTCATCAGAGGGGTGCTATTGTCGAGTTGTAATCGAAGGGTGGAACGGAATTCATTCTCTCACAGTTCTAGTACACCTACGATATCTAGATTTGTAAATAGTTAACAGAAACCGCTATAATGTGTCATGTTTTTAGGGGAGACAACTGCTCTACCATAACTTGCAGGTTCAGCTTTTTTTCAACCTTTTTTTATGTCCCACTGCTGGGCACAGATCTCCTCTCACAAGTAAGAGGGATTTAGGCTATAGTCGACTACATTGGCCAAGTGCGGATTGGTGGACGTCATGCCTTCGTGAAAGCATGAATATCTCTCCGCCGTGACCAAGAAAAATTGCGATTTATTTATAATTGAATTTTGTTTTTTTATTTTTGTTTTAATGTATATTATTTATTTTTTATTTACATATGAAAGAACAGTCAGGTTTATTTAAATAAAACAGTTTTACTTACTACTTTAAATAGAATTATGCACTATTAAATATTTCTATTTAAAGTAACAGAAAGACAAAAAGAATGGCGCAATGCTTATTGAAAATTATAATATCATATAAAAAAAATACCGACTTTCCAAAGGACGAGATACTGTGTTCGGCTGTATGTATTTCTTTTCTTTCTTTACTTAGTATTTTAATGTGAATATGAGGAAAACAGTTAAGCTCACTATCAGAGGTCTCTAACTGAACAGCGATGCACCTCGGGCGAAGGGTAGAACTGAATGAAAGGGGGTGGGCGTAGTGCAGCGAAGGGATGAAACTTAATTGATCACATAAATTATCATTATAACGGGAAATGAGAGTCCACGGACAGTCATATTGAAAATATTTGTGACGGTAAGGACTTATTAAGAAATTATATTAAATGGATTGCACGAAATACGTGTTTACTTACTTGATGACAATAAAACTTGCAAAGCAAATAACGGTACAGTTAAAGATACAAAAATGATTGGAAACATGTGCAGGAGCACACATAAGCCTATAGTTAAACAATACTCTTTACTCAATACTTTATTGCACATTATTGTTACAATCATGAGTTGCATACATAATAATAACGCTAAAAGGGTATTGCAATTTTGTTATTTTGTAGGTCAACCGATTCATTTTGTTCTTAAAACACTATTTTATTGGATTGATATAATTATATTTATTATAATTTATTATATTTTATTATTGACTTTAATTTAATAAGTTTTATTATTGTTATAAAATAAATAGAACGAAAGAAAAATCATATTCTTAACTAGCTTCTCTTAACTATATCTATCACATTTTCTTAATTTTTCATAAAAGTTTTATTTAGGTAATATAAATGAATATCTGTGAATTAAATAATAATCTTACTATCAAACCTCAAACTGAGCAGCGATGCACTCCGTAAGTAAGCGAAGCAAAGGGTAGAACAGAATGATAAAGGGTGCAGCGGAGGTATGGAAAACTTAATTGATGATAATAAATTATCATTATAACGGAAAATAGCAGTGGATAATTGTCTTGAAATTATTTGTGATGAGGGTATCCTGCAAAAAAACTTAGGAAAAGCCCAATCCCCTACAATTAGGCCAAACGGGCTCGGCGGAGTGTGATGGGTGACCGCCCGCCGGTGGCCAAAATTTCATGCGCGACTAAGTCGTTGTTATCGACAGATAGCAGCCGTTATACCTTGTTGAAAGTCTTATGGGCATTTGACAGCCTCCGTGGCGTAGTGGGTGATGAGCCGACTGCGAAACGTGAGGTCGTCGGTTCGATTCCCACCCAGGACAAATATTTGTGTGATGAACATGACTATTTGTTCTGTGTCTGGGTGTTAATTATCTATTTAAGTATGAATTTAGAATTATATAAGTATGTTTATCAGCTTTCTGATTACCATAGTACAAGCTCTGCTTAGTTTGGAATCAGATGGTGTTGTGTGAATTGTCCAAAAAAATATTCATATTTATTCATATTCATTTTTAAAACACACGACAGTGGATTAACCACCAACCCACATCTCTACTAACCTGCATTGGAGCAGTGTGGTGAAGTAAGCTACAGGCCTCCCTGATAATGGGGAGAGAGACACGTGCCCAGCTGTGGGATGCAAGCAGGGTTGCTCTGCGTTCTCCGTAACTCACAAGTTATAATTTAAAGGAACATATACTAATTAAACACAATCCCCTAAACTGTAGTCTTCACGCAGCATCCGCAGTCTGAATCATAACAGACAGAGGGAAGGTTAATAAAGTTAAGCCGGGTAAACAAGTGGACTCGGTAAACGCAGGTTAGGGCGCCCAAACACTGGGCGCACGGCGGCGGCGCGCGGTAATGAAAGCGTATTTGATACTATGAGAATGAACTATTTGTTTTTTAGACATTTGTGGCTGATTTTAACACGCGTATATTTTACTTCACCTGTATTCTTGTTTGTAAGTGTGAGCTTGTTTGTAACTCGATTTTGACCCACTTTCAACGGACATATTTAATTCAAACTTTGGACACTTATCAAGAATTGGTAGCAATACAATAATTTCATGAATTTATTTAGTTTAATGTACTTCAAATCGTGTTTATTAGTTTATTAAACTATACTTATTTGAGAATATAGTTATTGCTTGAATTTAATAATCAATTCTTCTAACCAATTTTCAGTATGTCAATACATTTAATATAACAGTATCAGAATTCTTCCCCACCAACCGTCATTGGAGCAGCGTGGTGGAGTAAGCTCCAAGGTTCTCCAATAATGGTGAGACACCCGTGCCCAGCAGTGGGACGCAAAAAGGATTGCAGCCAGCCATTTATTTAATAATTAAAATGAATAAGGTAAAATTAATACCTAATTTTATACTTCTTAAATAATTTTATATAAAAATTTTAGTGTTAGACTACTACTGCCTTTAAATTATATTTTCGTAGTAGGTAGTACAAAAATATAAAAAAATGAGTTTTAAACTATTGAATTAGTTTTAATTTGGATTTTTAATGTAATTTACAATAATACTACATCTTTTCAAACCGCTTTTGAGTAATATTTTAAAATACCGGCAATTTTTACATCAGTTTGCTCTTATTTAAACCTTTTTTATTTATTTTATAAAACATATGAATTCAGAAAGATATGCATGTCGCATGAAGCAAATTATGTAGTATCGAATCCTATAACTGCATGGAGAGTATCGAACGTGTATTTGCAAATTCATCAGTTATAAATGCTAACGCCAGCGGCCGCCCCTCGACAGCGTCTGTGTGAATATCGAGGACTGTTTGAACAAACAACGATAAACGTAACTAATGATTTGAAACCTGGCTTAAATACTCTTCATTGCTTTTTTGTTGGAGCAGCTTTGGCCGAGCGGTAACGACCGCGGTCTCCGACATGCAGATACCGGGTTCAAATCCTCGGTGCGCACCTCTGACAAATTTGTAATGTGCGAATTTATCGCTGCTTTACGGTGGTGGAAAATATTGTGATATTTAATAAATTAAGATGTTTAATGTCAGCGTGCATGCCTGAGAGAAACTCTTAATTTCTCACAGGCATGGTGTTAACCAATCCGCAGTAGGCCAACGTGGTGGATTATGGCGTTTATCCCACTCACTTGTGAGAGGAGACCGATATCCCCTGCCTGATCGTAAGAGGCGATAAAAAGGCTTTCGGGGTTGTGGGCGGTGAGAGTGTAAGCTCGATCCGTCCAGGCAGCAGCCCCGGGAAGGGCGGCGGTGTGTACGTGGCCGCATGCCGCCGTAAGCACCGGAAGGTGCAAGAGAGCACATCTGCTCTCCCGAAGATGGGCCCATTCTGGGGCGTCGCGCGTTGAGGATACCGTTGAGTTCCGCTGGAGATCCCGGAGTCCTCTTCCGAGGGGTTAGTGCGGTCAAATCTCTCCCAAGGTGCCGAGTACCTTTTGAAGGTCCCCCCCCCCCCGCCGCGGTACCTAAATAAAGGGAGTATGAAGATATTAGAAAAGACAAACTGCACTTCGTGCCTGTTTTCTCCAAAATTAAGCATGTCTTGCAAGTTGAACTTATTAAAATAAAACGCGGAAGCTTCTCAGGATTAGCAACGACTAACTTTATTTTCTTAAAACACAGTAATAGACAACAAAGTACATGCGCAAGCAAGATGGCGCTAGTATGCAATAAAGTATATTTTAAGTCTATGATAAAAATCTATATTTTGCCAATTACAACACTCCCACTCAAAATAGAGATTATTTGAAATTATGTACAAAAAAAAATTTATACCTTAACAACTCCTAGAGTATTCAAATGTTTATAATGTTTTACAGCACATAAACTCTTAGTGAGCAAATCAGCAGGCATATCTGATGTACATAAATAATCAACACTAATAATATTTTCATTTATCATATCTCTGCAATAATGGTATCTGACATCAATGTGTTTAGTTTTATTGTGGAATACTGGGTTTGACAATAATCTTTGTGCACTAATACTATCATTATATATAGTTATCTTATACAATTTTTTGGTTACTTCAAACTGTAAGTTTCTTAAATATACTGCCTCTTTGCATGCCTCTGAAATTGATACATATTCTGCTTCTGTACTAGATAGTGCTATACATTTTTGTTTACTACAACTCCAAGATATAACACATCCTGATAAAGTATAACAAAATCCTGAATATGATCTCCTATCATTAATATCATTACTCCAGTCTGCATCCACATATCCTTCAATATTAATATTTTGGTCTCTACTATATTTCAAACCTAAATGCTTTGTATATTTTAAATATCTTAATATTCTTTTTGCATAATGCCACTGCTCTTCAGTATTACAATTATTAAATTGACTTAAGTATGACACTGAATAGGCTATATCAGGTCGGGTAAGTACAACCAAATACATTAAGCTGCCAATTAGCTGCTGATAAGGATTCTGACTATTACAAGTATTATCTTCTTTTTTACTTTTTAAATTTACTTCCATAGGGGTTTTAACTGTTTTACAATCTGTCATGTTGAACCTAGACAATAATTTATCAATATATTTTTCTTGACTTAATGTAACAGTACAATGTTCCTTATCAAAGCTAACTGACATCCCTAGACATTCCTTTATTATTCCTAAATCTTTTAATTCAAAATTATTACTTAACATTCTTTTAAGATGATTAGTTTCAGTTTTATCATTCGAAAAAACAAAAAAATCGTCGACATAAAGAGTCACGATAGTTTTACTGTCACCAACAATTTTTACATATAAACATGGTTCTATTTTGGATTTAACATAACCATCTGCTAACATACAACTATCTACCTTATTATGCCATGCCCGGGATGACTGTTTAAGACCATATATAGCTTTATTTAATTTAAGGACCTTCTTGTCATTTGTACAGATGTAACCTGCAGGTTTTTCCATATATATAGTCTCAGACAAATCACCATTTAAGAAGGCGGTTTTTACATCAAGGTGAGTAGTGTGAAGATTTAACTGTACTGACAATGCAAATAATAGTCTAAGTGTTGTATGACGAACTACTGGAGAGAAAGTTTCACTATAGTCCACACCATATTTTTGAGAACACCCTTTAGCCACCAGCCTGGCTCGATAACGCACATTATTTTCTGAATCACATTTCTTTTTAAGGACCCACTTACACTTTACTATGTTTCCACTCACAGGCATATCAACAACGTCCCATGCGTTGTTGTCTTCAAAACTTTGCAGTTCATCTTTGATTGCTTGTTCCCAGTGTTCTTTTTCAGGACCCTGCAGAGCTTCTTCCAATGTCAATTCATCGCTGACAGATTTATTATATTCTTGTGTGCACATATATCCATACCTATCAGGTATTTGTCTTCTCCTATTAGGTAATGTTTTATTAAAAGTTTCTGAAAGTGATTCTTTTTCTGATGGAATGGACTCATCTGGTACATATGTTTTATCCATGGAATTGCTCGTAGAAACAAATGAATCCTCTTGACTGGTGTCTGATTCATCTCCCATTGAAGACTGACATTGAGTTCCGCTGGAGATCCCGGAGTCCTCTTCCGAGGGGTTAGTGCGGTCAAATCTCTCCCAAGGTGCCGAGTACCTTTTGAAGGTCCCCCCCCCCCCCGCCGCGGTACCTAAATAAAGGGAGTATGAAGATATTAGAAAAGACAAACTGCACTTCGTGCCTGTTTTCTCCAAAATTAAGCATGTCTTGCAAGTTGAACTTATTAAAATAAAACGCGGAAGCTTCTCAGGATTAGCAACGACTAACTTTATTTTCTTAAAACACAGTAATAGACAACAAAGTACATGCGCAAGCAAGATGGCGCTAGTATGCAATAAAGTATATTTTAAGTCTATGATAAAAATCTATATTTTGCCAATTACAACACTCCCACTCAAAATAGAGATTATTTGAAATTATGTACAAAAAAAAATTTATACCTTAACAACTCCTAGAGTATTCAAATGTTTATAATGTTTTACAGCACATAAACTCTTAGTGAGCAAATCAGCAGGCATATCTGATGTACATAAATAATCAACACTAATAATATTTTCATTTATCATATCTCTGCAATAATGGTATCTGACATCAATGTGTTTAGTTTTATTGTGGAATACTGGGTTTGACAATAATCTTTGTGCACTAATACTATCATTATATATAGTTATCTTATACAATTTTTTGGTTACTTCAAACTGTAAGTTTCTTAAATATACTGCCTCTTTGCATGCCTCTGAAATTGATACATATTCTGCTTCTGTACTAGATAGTGCTATACATTTTTGTTTACTACAACTCCAAGATATAACACATCCTGATAAAGTATAACAAAATCCTGAATATGATCTCCTATCATTAATATCATTACTCCAGTCTGCATCCACATATCCTTCAATATTAATATTTTGGTCTCTACTATATTTCAAACCTAAATGCTTTGTATATTTTAAATATCTTAATATTCTTTTTGCATAATGCCACTGCTCTTCAGTATTACAATTATTAAATTGACTTAAGTATGACACTGAATAGGCTATATCAGGTCGGGTAAGTACAACCAAATACATTAAGCTGCCAATTAGCTGCTGATAAGGATTCTGACTATTACAAGTATTATCTTCTTTTTTACTTTTTAAATTTACTTCCATAGGGGTTTTAACTGTTTTACAATCTGTCATGTTGAACCTAGACAATAATTTATCAATATATTTTTCTTGACTTAATGTAACAGTACAATGTTCCTTATCAAAGCTAACTGACATCCCTAGACATTCCTTTATTATTCCTAAATCTTTTAATTCAAAATTATTACTTAACATTCTTTTAAGATGATTAGTTTCAGTTTTATCATTCGAAAAAACAAAAAAATCGTCGACATAAAGAGTCACGATAGTTTTACTGTCACCAACAATTTTTACATATAAACATGGTTCTATTTTGGATTTAACATAACCATCTGCTAACATACAACTATCTACCTTATTATGCCATGCCCGGGATGACTGTTTAAGACCATATATAGCTTTATTTAATTTAAGGACCTTCTTGTCATTTGTACAGATGTAACCTGCAGGTTTTTCCATATATATAGTCTCAGACAAATCACCATTTAAGAAGGCGGTTTTTACATCAAGGTGAGTAGTGTGAAGATTTAACTGTACTGACAATGCAAATAATAGTCTAAGTGTTGTATGACGAACTACTGGAGAGAAAGTTTCACTATAGTCCACACCATATTTTTGAGAACACCCTTTAGCCACCAGCCTGGCTCGATAACGCACATTATTTTCTGAATCACATTTCTTTTTAAGGACCCACTTACACTTTACTATGTTTCCACTCACAGGCATATCAACAACGTCCCATGCGTTGTTGTCTTCAAAACTTTGCAGTTCATCTTTGATTGCTTGTTCCCAGTGTTCTTTTTCAGGACCCTGCAGAGCTTCTTCCAATGTCAATTCATCGCTGACAGATTTATTATATTCTTGTGTGCACATATATCCATACCTATCAGGTATTTGTCTTCTCCTATTAGGTAATGTTTTCTTAAAAGTTTCTGAAAGTGATTCTTTTTCTGATGGAATGGACTCATCTGGTACATATGTTTTATCCATGGAATTGCTCGTAGAAACAAATGAATCCTCTTGACTGGTGTCTGATTCATCTCCCATTGAAGACTGACAATTTTTGCTTTCATTTACTGTATCATCTATCTCTTCTATTTCAATCATATTGTGGTAATTCTTGTTGTTTTCTTTAATAATGATTACATCTCGACTTGTTATGATTGAACGTGTTGAAGGATTATACAGTCTGTACCCTTTGACATCTTCAGAGTATCCCACGAGTAAACATTGATCAGATTTCTTGTCCCACTTACGTCTGTTCTCTTTAGGTATATGTTTCATGACAGTGCTACCAAAAATCCTTACATGACTGAGGTTTGGCTTCGATCCTGTCCATAACTCATATGGCGTGCGATTGTTCAATGCAGTTTTTACAATTCTGTTCTGTAAATAAACAGCTGTGTTAATGGCTTCTGCCCAAAACTCTTTGCCAAGCTTGGCATCAAATAAAAGACATCTGGCCTTTTCTACAATTGTTCTATTCATTCGCTCACAAAGCCCATTTTGTTCAGGCGTATAAGGAACTGATTTTTGGTGAATAATACCAGCTTTCGTTAAATAACTATCAAAATCCTTATTACAAAATTCTCTGCCATTATCACTTCTTAATATTTTAATCTTACATGATGTTAAATTCTCTACTCTTGCTTTATAATCTTTAAAACATTGTAAAGCCTCAAACTTATTTTTTTTTAAATAAACATGTGTCATGCGGCTACAATCATCCACAAAAATAAGAAAATACCTGGATCCTCCTAAAGATATCTTCTCCATCGGGCCACAGATGTCACAATGTACTATACTCAACAGCTCAGTACTCCTGTTACCTTCATGAGAGAAAGGCAATCGACTCTGTTTTCCTTCGCAGCACACAATGCATCTGGACTTGTCAATGTTGGCCCTCTCAGTAAGTTTGACTCCCTCCACAGCATCAGGCATTTTATTTAAGTTATAACTGTTCACATGTCCCAGTCTTCTATGCCAAACATCTGGGGAATCCGCCACTGCTGCCACCAAACAACTAGAAGTGTTCAGTTTATAAACACCATTTACAAGTGTAGCAGTAGCAACTAAAATATCCTCTTTGTTAAATATTTCACATCCTTTGCAAGTGAAATGTACTTTGTTTCCTTGCTTTATTAACTGGCTCACTGACAGTAAATTAGTGGATAACTGGGGGACATATAAAACTCTTTCAACTATTATATTATAATCACATTCTTCAGTCGATGTAGTTATGTTTACATTTCCAACACATTCCACAGGAACTTTATTCTGGTTAGCAACCATGATATCTTTTGTAAAGCCAGAATAACACACGTCGAACATCCAATTTTTGTTGCTTGTTAAATGTAAACTGGCACCAGAATCCACATACCAATCGTTCTTGTCAAATGTTCCATTAAAAAACACGGCACTAAACGCATTACTTGTTTTTGAAGGTTTATTCTCTGTGCTATGTGTAGTTTTAGATGATTTATCCGTAACAGTACACTGATTGCGATAGTGGCCATATTGCTTACAACCATAACATTTAACCTTAGATTTTTCTTTGACAGATGTCATCGCTTGTCCATTCCCGCCACTTCTTTTTGCCATAGACAGCGTAGGCTTTTTATTACTTGAACTATGATTGGTCTTTTTACGGAAACATGCAAATGCGTTATTTACGTCACTGTCTTCCGGTTCCATGTCCATCAACTTCCCTTTAATGGCGTCGGACGTAATTACCATACCAGAATGTTCGATGGCCATTATCATGGGCATGTATTTTTCGGTTAACCCGGCCAGCATGATAGAACCAATCCACTCATCGTTGATACCAAATCCTGTTCCTTGTAATTTCTGACCCGCTTCAACGATTTGAGTCACGTACGATGTCATCGAAGTGCAATTTTCTAATCGAACAGATATAAGATTCCTCAGAAGACTGATTTTCCTTGTAAATCCTGAGTCATCAAACAGCATCTTCAATTTATCCCATAATTCTTTAGACGTTTTGACACTTTTTATATGAACATAAAGCGACGGGTCAATGGTCAAAATCAATTTTGCCTTTGTCCTCGCGTCATCTGCAGCCGCTGGCGCCAGATTTGGCTCAGGTTTAATGCACCCAACCATTCCTTCTAACACCAGATAATTTTCTGCCGCGAAGCACCACTCACTATAGTTTTCACGCCCCATTAGTTTTGGTACGCTAATTATATAGTTCGAGCTAGACGCCATGACAGTCAGTTTCTCGCGTTTTTTCTTTTCACAAAAGGCTTACTTAGCTCACTGTTTACTATACACTTAGTCAATAGTAAAACGCTACGGTTATTGTCCATCACACGGATAATTCTAACAATAAACTCAATAGCCAGCTAATTAATGGGTCTGGGCCCATAACCTATTAAAATAAAACGCGGAAGCTTCTCAGGATTAGCAACGACTAACTTTATTTTCTTAAAACACAGTAATAGACAACAAAGTACATGCGCAAGCAAGATGGCGCTAGTATGCAATAAAGTATATTTTAAGTCTATGATAAAAATCTATATTTTGCCAATTACAACAGAACTGAAAACACAAGAAACAAGCTGTTATTTATTTCAGCCAAAGTCAAATACATATGTAATTGCCACCATCATTTACGAGCATGTGGTAAACAAACAGAAACATGCACTCCGAGTGTCGCGCCGTGTTTCATATCGCACACCTTGTGGGGCGATTTATTACTTTTAAACTTGCCAGCGCTACTGAATTCATAATTGGAAAAACTTTGTAGCATTAACCAATCACTTATTTTCTTTCTGTCACACATACGCATAGCAGATAATATTTTAATTTATTATATTTATATACGAATTAACATAATATTTTCTCAAAATATATCCAACACTTGGAGTGACATGTTACTAACGCCATACAAGCGAGGTGCATTTGGTGCTTTTTAGTTTTGTTTCAATTTCTTTCATCTTAAAGAATTTACCAAATACTCATACTTGAATAATAAAATAAATAAATATATTTGGACAATTTACACATTGCCATCTGATTCCAAACTAAGCAGAGTTTGTTCTATGGTAATCAGAAAGCTGATAAGCATACTTATATTACTTATATAATTCTAAATACATACTTATATTGCACACTCAAAATTGTCTTAAATCTAGAAAAATACATCTCCACGGGGCATTCACATAACAGTAAGTAATTACGACGTACCTACGTACTTATCTAAACTTTGATCATAAGTCAAACAAATGTTTCAGTATACAATTAGTTTCATAAAGTACAGAATACTGAAAATCGTCTCGCTAAAAGTTTGAAGCCGCATATGGTTTCAACCGATGAATATACACAGTATTTACATGCTCTTAGCATGTTCAATTATAACCCTTCTATTGCTAAACTAAACTAAACTAAAAAATTTGGTCCTAACGTCGATCAACCGAACTACCGCTTATCCAACCTTCCGATTCGCGTATACGAACATACCTCGAATCGTCCCGGGGCTTAAATATCTTCAGCATTTATAAATATTGTACCTAGAATATGTTTTGATGCAAAAACTGCACTTTTTTCATTAATTTCTACTTGTCATTAAATAGGTACATTAATATGTAAATATGGCCTCATTCACCTGTTGATAAATTTGTATGGCTATATCGATACAGTTCGATTATCCAAAAAAAAAACGGTTTTCCTCACGCGTGTCGTCCCTTGTCCCCACAATTAGTTCGAATAATCGACGTTCACTGTATTGCTTTACACTTACAGGTTTCATAGATTTCACTGTTTTGCGAACAATGGCTACACCTATGCACAATTTCACAAAGATAAGGACACCAAGACTCCGACAAAATAAAATTAATCTTTTAAATTTCAGTCCCTCTGGGCCTCGCACCCAGGTTTACCATTGTGCGATACGTGTCGATATTATTTATGAATATTTGAAAGATTCACACAAGAATAAAAATGTTTCTTTGCTGTGAAACGGCGAAAATTTATTTTCCTATTTTCTGTAGCGCTAAGGATTTTCACAGATTGCTAAGGCTTAAACAATGATATGCATATTTTCCACCTTATCAACTTGACATTAAGCACATTTTCGTGTAATAAAGAACGCATTCATCACTGTAAACGTTGACCCTTGGCAAGGTTGCAGTTGCGGTGCTACTGTGCTACTGTTATTTTGTAATAAGGTTGATTTTTGTCTGTTCTAAGGCACCTATTAAGTAACAGGTGTAGACAGTTCGTCTAGGGTCGTCAATCATTGCTCCTGAATTTAATAAGAGTTGTTACAAGTTTGAAGGATGCGCTTCTCGAGTGGTTTCGACCCTTTTAGGCCTTAGAAGGGATTTTTTGTTATTACTCGAGCGCGTCAGATTAAGATATGGTGTATTCCTTGCACCCTGTTGAGTACTCCCACAATTTAAAAAAATCAACAATAAAACGCGAAAGTTTTTGAAAGTTTTCTCTTAATTCCAGTAGTAGTATAATTCTAGTAGTATTCCGTGGAGCAGCGATGGCCGAGTCGTAAATAACCGCGGTCTTCGACGCGACCGACCCCAAGTTCAAATCCTCGGCGCGCACCTCTGACAAAGAAATTTGTTATGTACGTATTTATCGCTGCTCCACGGTGATGGAAAATATCGCGATATTTAATTAATTACGATGTTCTCCATCGCCGTGCATGCCTGAGAGAAATTCATAATTTCTCGAAAGCATGACGTCCACCAATCCGCACTTGGCCAGCGTCGTGGACTATGGCCTAAATCCCTCTCACTTTTGACAGGAGACCTGTGCCCAGTAGTGGGATATAAAAAAGGTTGAAAAAAAATGGCAGAATAAAAAAAATATTCGGTTATACCCTCTTAATTCATAATATAACCAACAGAATACCTATATGTTACCACGGTAGTAACATATAGGTATTCTGTTTAATGTATCTTAATTTGCAGAGATCGATATTTTCCCATGTCTTACATTTACGAAAACCTGTATTACCCGCTCTATCTGCCGGTGAACCGGAAAAATCATAATTATAACCTTTTCATAAGTGCTAGGACCTCATGACGCTCGAGTAAATCAATATTTTGCATCATGTGCCTCCCTACTATTTGGGCGGTGATGGATTGCTGAGAATTTCAGCAAGACTTTAATTATATAACTGTTCACGTTTATTAAGGCAACAGCCGGGTTGATGGATAATAATTTTAAGCAAAACAATTAATTAATGAACGATTAAACGAAAATTAAACTTAAGTTTGCTTCGCAGTTATATTGTCAGTGCATTCCATAGATATAAACTTTCAAAGATATTTAATAAAACATATTTAAAATTTGAATACACTGGAATGGAATAATATAATTATTATTTTAAACAATACAAAGACAAAGATTTTTATTTGCACAAATATGGGTGGTTACAAAAGCTGTTGATAGATATATAGTTCGCCATATTTACCTTCACGAGGTATGCAAATATTACAGAAATAAAAGAAAAAACTTAATTACAACACAATTATAAAAACGTACACACCAATTTTATTATCATTTTCATTTGATCCCATATTGCGCCTATTATTTTTTAAATTTAAGTATGAATTTATTTATTTATTTAATAAATGAATAAATAATTAAATAAACAAACCACTTATTTAATTATTTATTCATTTACTAAAATAACACTTACTCAGCTGAACACAATTTTTGAACAAGTTTTTAAAATTGCATCTTTTATTGTAGAAACATTTAAACACATTAGAAAGGTACAAAATAAAATAAAGTGTCTTTAATATGAATCTAAAGTGTGTTTAATTAGGTCAGAAGTGTATCTATGAATGTAAGGAGCGTTGTTAAGAAAACAATAAGTGTATGCATAAAGCAAAAAGTGTATCATGTTGTCGATGTGCTACAAATGACGGTAGCTGGTCGCGATGGCAGAGCACTGGTCGTGGCTGACGGGGGCGGGCGCGGAGTACACGTACAGCCCGCCCACGAGGCCCAGCCGCCCGCCCCACCGTCCACTTGTGAAGCTCGCCACCAGCGCACGCCTCAACACCATCTCCAGGTATGTAACTTGTATTCCAGTTGATATCAATCTTTCTTATATTACACGTAAGTTGACAGGTGGTAGAACTATTATCGTTCGCCCGGGGAAGTACCACCGCTGCACCCACTTCTGCCGTGAACCAATTCTATTGTTTTTCGGTGGAAAGGTGCAGTTGCCGGCCACACCTACATGAGGCGACCACCAACCTCCGGAATAGCAGCGCAACTGCATACGACCTCAGACAAAACTTACCTATGCTTGCTTGAGGTTGTATGTAGATGTCCATGGGCTGCAGCGACCATTTAACACCACGTGGCCTGCATGCTCGTCTGCTACTCCATTCAAATAAAAAAAAAAGATCAAAATACGCTTGGAATAAGCTTCCTGTAATTTTTAGGATATTTCGTGCTTTAATCAAAAACATTACAAAATGATTATAAGTTTATCTTCGATAATAGGAACCTTTTACTGTAGAATTAGAATTTAAAAAATAATACAAGTTAAAAGTGTAGGTATCTAAAAAGTATGCTAAAAAGCAAGAAGTGTAAAAGAATAATAAATTTTACAGCATAGCTGCTTCGGACATGTCGAATTCATAAATCGTTTTTGACACTCTAAATCTAAATATGTAGATAATTAGACTTTTCAAATTTCGCATTAGGTTGGTCCTGGCATAAAGTACTTACATTATAAGTTGATTAAAAATAAAAATTTGTGGGATCTTTGCTAGGATAACATAAAAGCAACCATATTACGTGTTTAGCTAATGCATGCAAGCGTTTATTTTAATGAGAAAGGTTGTCAAGCGGGCGGCGGGTCATAAGGTGCAGTCACTTTTATTAGCCTTTGTGAGCCTTTCAGTATTCATGACGTTTTTTTCGTGAAAAATGTGCAAAGCCCAGTGGAACATAATTCATTACTGTGCATTTTAATATTCTATCCAATCCTCGACTCTATGCCATTGTTATAAGAGGGTAGAATGCCTCAGCTTTTAGCAAGAAAGTTATCCTAGATATTTTCGAACTATTTTTCTTGACTCTAGGACAAACTTTTTGCGTGCCATTTATTCCTTTTTCTTAGTTCATAAGGTTTATATTACGATAAATTTAACGCAAGTCAAGATTTCCTAATGATGATAAAACACAAAGTTGCATTTGCGGTCGTATTGAATCTTTTTGCGGGTTTTTAGTTATTTTCGAGCGGCATTCGTAACTTTGTAATGCAGTTTCTAGCGTACGCTGACAGATTGATGGATGGAGGCTCCTTCGAGGAAATCATTAAATTTTAATATAGGAAGCTTGAATATTCGCTACGTGGTTAAATATTTAACTGTAAATGTTTGAGATGAGCTTCTGAGGGTTTTTGTGCAGGACTCGTAGGGTTACCGTTAGGGCATACTTAGTCATTAATTCCCGACATGGTTCAAAGAAGATAAGCCTCTTGTGGTTCTAATACGAAATAGACTACAAATTCTAAAAATAGTTTTAAAAAAGAGTAAGAAGAAAGTTAGAAAATGTAGAATTTAAAAAAAAAAACACTGAATAAAAAATGTCCAATGAATTATAATATTTTCATTGGTAGAAAAATCCCTTTTCTTATGGAAATGATGCTTTTCTGGTATGCTCCTCAGGAATTTCGACTTCTTGGCTGACCGTATATCCTTTTTTGTATTGGCGAGTTGGAAACCTTCAAAAGGTATCCGGCACCTTAGGAGGGATACCAAGGCATGTGGCATTTATACCACACTAATACCTCTTGGATGGCCGGCCTCGGAGGAGGCCTCCGGGATCTTCAATAGAATGCACCGGTGCTGACAGTATATCCTATAATATAGATTAATTTGCAGCATTTAGTGATCAACAAATTGCATTGAAACAAGCTAAAGGAATAAGCTCCAAGCCGATGAGATCCGTGTCCAGCAATGGGACGCAAAAAGGGTTAGACTCTTAGATAAACAATATTAATTTATCTATCCCTTGTTTTTTATATCTCGGGTCTGTGCACGTTCCAAACTAAAACATAAACATCGAAAACTGAATCACAGACAATGATCACAGATACAATATCGCGAGATGGCGGGAAAATAGACAATGAGTAATCGTCGCGGGCTGGCGGCGAGCATTCGCGTCACGTAGTGTTGCCAGGGGAGAAATAAATATTTTGGGGAAAATCTCCAACTGTTTTATATGTAAATTTTTATATTTTGCCAGTGTCGTGTGTTGTTTGGTTTTATTGTTTCTGATAATGGCGTGCTCAGGTGTGGTTCGTTCAATGAGATACGTGACGTGTAGTAAAATGGAAAGTAAACGAAAGATTTTCCTGTAAGATATTTTCCAATAAGCAAGAACCTTATAGGCGGGAGGTTGAAAGAAGCATGTTGCTCTTTCGTTTCATTTTCATTTTTTTTATGGTTTTTCTATAAAATCTGATAAAGTTGATGGCATTTTGATCTACTCGTATATAGGTTAATTACAGCAGGCGAGAGTTGTAAAATATAATAACTGTTGCCTTCATAATTCAAAAGCAGCCATCGCTTGACTTGGACATCTGAGTAACGTGGCTAACCCATGAAGGTAACCGCCCGTCTCCGATATCCTTACTATTCCTTACCACTCGGTTGCTCTTCTATCTATACATATAATAAAACTGTAAGCAGGGTCAATTCTGTACATTGCATATAAATTTAAAAAAATACTTCTAGGGGTCTTTTTATAAGTAACAGAAGCTAAAAATATAAGTTTTGAAATTATTGTCTGTCTGTCTGTCTGTCTGTCTGTCTGTCTGTCTGTCTGTCTGTCTGTCTGTCTGTCTGTCTGTCTGTTGTTAGCTTTTCACGCAAAAACTACTGGACGGATTTTGATGAAACTTTTTTTGTTTTATATATATTGGTCCTCGCTAACATTTAGGCTATAGATAATTTTAAAAATCACCCTTTAAGGGTGTGAAATGAGCGATGATAATTTGTATGGAAAACTTGGATTTTTTCAACAGATTTTCTTGAAATTTGGTATAAATATTTTCTAACCAAAATAAAAGAATACGTGTTTCAGCATTTCCCGAAATTCACCCTTTAAATGTCAATTTTCTTTGAAACTCTTTGAAAATTGAGTGTCGAAACTTGATGTACAGAATATTTTTGTGCAGAGTAATATACTTATAATTTTATATTTGTAATCTTTACTAACATAGTAAGAATTCTATTTAAGCTTTTTTCAAAACTACCCCTCAATAGCAAATAAAATGGATTCGAAAGTTGGTATCTCAAGCGTACAATAATTAACCTTAACTTAATATTTCATTCTCAAATTCTTTTCCCTTCTTTGAATGATGTGTTTACTGATATATTGTTGAATGAATTTCCGTAACATTAGTGTGTATTTCATATCAATCGGGTGATAAACAAATACACAATACGCGACATAAACTTAAAAGACACTTTGGGAAATTTGTATGAAAGTTTCGGTAACAACCCATTCAAAACCATAAATAAAAGTTTAAATTTAAGTACCTAAAATTATTTTGAACTCTCACTAATATTGTCGACGATATTAAATATACTTAGATCAGCTTACTGTATTTTCTTTCGTTGGCCGAGAATGGCTAGACTATAGGTACCTAATAAGTGCATCGCGAGCCTTACCGCCGCCGAACCTTACATCACAGGCTCCATTGAGTTAGTTGCTCAGCTTATTAGTCTTCTTTTGGGGTGGAAGATTATGAACAGGCTGCAGCTGCAACGATTATTATCGCTACATTATATCAAGCTGCAACCTTTTTAGCATTCCACTGCTGAGCATGGAGCTCTCCCAATATTGAGGAGGCCTCTAGCTCCGATGAACCCAAATCCAAATCTTACAATCTCAATGCATCCAGCATTAGGTAAGGTTGTAAGATACGAAATCTAAACCTTCATACAGAATGTACAAAGCCTTAACAAAACGAGACTACTGCAGACATCTAGGTGACGAATAGTTAAACTTTTAGTGAACCAACTGTTAATCTCAATATCTACCTATTTGGTAATTTGACATTCGATTTATCAACCACAAAGTTTACATGTCATACGGTAGATGACGTTATTGAGCAATATTCATTTCTTCTCCAAAGTGATTCGATGGAGATAATTTCAAATAAAAGCCTTAAGTCTAATAAAAGTAACTACATAGTGTAAAAAAATAAAAAAATAACATTTCACACGTATAGCGTCACATTAGGGTAGATATACCCTGTGTCGTGGGTGCCATGGACACACATAGAGACAGAAACACAACCACCCAGACCGAGAACAGTTTAAACTCATCATTGAAATTTCTGCTTCGCCCGGATTCTAACCCGGGACAGTTCGATTAGCAGTCCGGCATGGTAAACATTGCGCCACGCGGGTTGTCCCATCGTTGGGTAGGTATACGTATGATGCTGAACATTGTTAATTGGACCAATGATAACTTAACTCATTTTTTGCGTCTCTTTATTGCGTATGGGCTGAGGGCTCATCCACACACGTTGATTGATGGAGATATTAAGGATTCTTTAAAGATTCTTTATAAAAATATTCTTTATTTCCAAATACAGTTTTTATATCGATGCAGATAGCACACTGTGTAGAGACCCTGCCTTCTGCTTTAGTTTTCACTGTGTTATATGAGTTATGACTTATGACCAAACTGCTGTCCGCAAGTTCCTATAGTTTATTAATTGACCTTACAATTATTTTTCCGATTGTTTAATCCTAAGCACGTGTATGTTTAGAAATTTTATCTCCCAACTACAAGTAGTTGTATAGTGCTCCTCTTTTCTGCAGTAGGTTAAAGCTATGTATATAGAATGAGTCTATACATTCTTTGCAGTATAAATTCACCCAATTTACTAAAGATACTATTTTTAACATAGATGAAGCCACGGGCACAGCAATATCTCTTAACTTTAATAAACGAGGTACATATTTGTAAAGAGAATCTGATTGCGCGAGAAAAGCGAAACGTGAGAAAAGTGGATAGTAAGATCAGTACAGTAAGCATTCCTTACTGTTTTAGGTTTGAATGATTTAGAAAAAATACATTAGGTTTCTTCTGAACATATGAACATTGTATTATAAGTGATTTCACTATAATGTAAGAATAATCTACCAACTACTTATTCAATGCAAATAAATAATCTTAAATTTTTAATCAGTCCATTTTATAAAAGTCTATATACACGCGGACGACGTCGCGGGCACAGCTAGTTTTAATATAAAAGTATTGTAATAGTCTTTTAAATAAAAATGTACTTATAAGAATATGGTTTATTTGATTGATAAGTTTCTGGCCTGTTTATTCCAGGTAAGTTTTATGAAATTTGACGAATTGTTTCTCCTCACGTAGTCTGATTGATGGTGTTCGCGGCGGGTTCTGAAGAAAAATAATAATTTTCGCCGGTAATACGTCAAGGGATTTGCTCTAATGGTGTATCGGACATAATACTGGGTAATTTGTCATCGGAGTTTATAAATGGTTGTGATCGTACGACTTTATCATAACAGGATTGTTAGTCTTGGCTTGTTTTATTTTTTTATATTATTTTAAGTACAGGTTTAAGTACTTATTATAACAAAAATCTAAATAAATTGGTTCAGAAAAAGAATAAAAATGAACTGACTAGGTACTTAAAACGTCGCACGTTCGTTGCTCTGCTGTCTTTTTAATATGTTAAAACCCCAGACAAAAAAAAACATACAAATATATTACAAAAAACTACAGGTCTTATTGACGTGACAACGTCTTATAATTCGATGGAGCCGGCTGCACGCACTAAAAAACATGACTCATGCGGCGTTACCTCGCTCTGAAGCGTTCCATTTAAGGCTTGAAGTGCAAGCGAGTGCGCGGAACGAGCGACAAAGAGGCACAATCGGGCTCCGCGTTCGGCAGCGTTCGACATCTGTCTCTCTCCCACTTGAGTGAGAGATGTGTCCGCGTGGACAGCTGCTATACAATAATACATTTACATGTTTTCGTCAAGTATGAAGTGCAGTGAAAAGTGAATGTGGTGTCAATTGTTTATAGCAACAACTAGGTATTTTCTTATGACGTTGTCACGTTCAACTATCGTCAGTAAACCGACTTTACAGACAACCCTTTTTTTATACAAATTGGTTATTGCAAAATATAATGATGCGAGGGACGAAGCCGTTTAGAAGTTCTGATATTAATAATCCTAGGGATCTGCCTTTTGAGGAAGTATATATTTTCCTTCATATAGATTTTTATCTAAATAGAACTTATTTAACATACCTTTTGAGCAATACTTCTGTACGTATCTCTATCAAAGATGCAAGAAAGCTTTCAATTAGAAGTCTGCTGCAGCAATCACACGCAGTCTACACACGACGAGCCGCAACAAAAGGTCTAAGGTTTTACTGTTAGGAACATGTTCCAATCATTCGAATCGCTAAGATACGGAGCTTCATGAGACGGGATTTTCGCACGTTGTATTTTATTTTCCTTTCTACTGTGGATTGTAAATAATCCAACTAAAATTATCAAAGAAAATAGAAATACTATGAAAGATGAAGAAGAATTATTACTAGGCCACTATCAGCTTTCGAAATAGCACCGCAAATTATATGAACTCAGGCAAGATTCGAGCTTATTAAAAACGTAGACGTCACTGATCTGCTGTGCTTACAAATAATGCATGTTCACTTAAAATACCTAGAGTCAAAAATGAATTGCAACTTTATTTAAGGTTTTCTTTTGTAAGATTTACGAAACATGCAGCGTTGTCTGTAAGTTTTTTTAACTGAAGAAAAATTACAGACATTTAAGACTTTGTTTCGAATCTATCAAACACAGCTGCACAGCACACACATGTTGTATTGATATTTAATCAATATGTTAAGTTAGCTGTTAAGCTAGTTTAGTGCTAGCCTGTACGCGGGTGACATAGTAACATTGTGACGAAACCCCTTTAAATAAATAAAGATAAAAAACACACCTAGTGAGCAATACTTCACATACGTCTACTTACGTACTTCTCATATATGTCTGTCAAACATGCAAGAAAACATTGCAATTAGGAGTCGGCTGCTACAATCATACGCAGTCTTCACTCGACAAGCTGCAACAAAAGCTCGAAGGTTTTACTGTTAGGAACATGTTCCAATCATTGTTTGAAGCGCGAAGATAATAATATGCATATTATTGAGATGAGATTTTCACACGTAGTGCCGATTTTATTTCACTTTTAATTTTTACACAAGCTTTTCTTTAGCTTTGCGTGTTAGTTTTATATGCATAAAGCGATAGCCGTGTGGTTAATACACCGTCCACACAAGCAGAAGGTTCCGGGTTCAAATTCCTGAGCGCACCTCTTATTAATAAACTTATGTGTGTAGATCCCGCGCAAGTTTGAGAATTATGCAAAAAATTATGTCTCTCAAACCGCGCCTGGTCAGCCTGTCCCGGTAGAGCCAGCTCAGCAATCGGAGGTTAAAAAAATATTAAAAACATACATAGCAAAAGGTTACCTCCAGACTAAATCATCATAATGAGTCATGGCAGTCAATAGACTGGTGAAGGCATATGTAATAATAATAACATATGCCTCCACCAACCTGGACTTGAGCAGCGTTTTGAAGTAAGCTCCAGGCCTCCCCAATAATGGGGAGAGAGCCATGCCCAAAAGTGGGACGCGTTGCCTATGTTTACCTACCTTTTTTGTATTGGGGGAAACCTTCAAAACGTACCCGACATCTTGCGCTAACCTCAGTGGGCTGTCACAGCGCTTGGAGAGTACTTTGGGATCTCTAGTGGAACGCAACGGTGCTCTCCACCTGCGACATCCCAAACGGATGGCCGTCCGGTGCTAGCCCTCCCCGGGGCCGCTGACTGGACAAGCTCAACTGGAGCTCCAATTCCCTCTGTCGCCACCGCCGGAAGCCCACTTTTAGTCGTCTCTTACGATCAAGCAAGGGATACCGTAGCGCTATTCTTAATCTCGAAGCTAAAGGGGCTATACGTACCTTGCGAAACTAAAGATCGTATCGAAAAACCGCGTATGTAATTAAAAAAAATTCGCAATTCATCTTAAAATCCCGAAGGTTGAAGTTAATCGTTTTACTTCGGCACGCGTATGGGAGTGATTCGTCCAGCGACGCATGTAATGGGAATCGTGACTCGAATGTTCTACTTTAACAGAACAGATTTCCTTACATCCTGTCTACATCCGTCTATTCTATATCTATAGACGAACTACGACTATATAAGGAAACCTCTGGAAATTATTTTAAGAGTTAAAGACGTTTTTATCTACCTAGATAGACATACAAATATTTTATTTATCCACTTTATATAGACCATTACATCATTAGAAACCCTACTTACCACTTTAGCTTGCACTGTGTCGTGGAAACGAGTAGATCCTTAAATACAATACAAAACAATACATTAGTATTATTTGTTTGTTGAAAAAAGAATATTATTATTAATCTTAGAAATTAATAAAAATGAGAACTTAGTTCGCAAACTATTTTTATCATATCTTACATAAATAAAACAAAGTTCGAATTTCACTCAAGTTTTTTTGGTCTTATTTAAATAATCTGGGCGGTTTGAAAACATCCGACAGCGTGTGGGCCGATGATAAGTGGCCAACCCGCCGTCGCCGTCATCTCCACCAACCCGCATTGGAGCAGCTTGGTTGAGTAAGCTCCAGGCCTCCCCAATAGTGGGAAGAGACCCGTGGCCAGCAGTGGGACGTAAAATAGGTTGCAGCCATTTAAATAATTAAGTCAACAATACGATATTATACATATCATTTAAATTATAAAATTCAAATATTCTTTTTTTTTTAAACTTAACCTCTTTTTATGGTTCCATAGCCAAATGGCAAAAAACGGAACCCTTATGGAATCGTCATGTCAGTCTGTCCGTCCGTGTGTCACAGCCACTTTCCGAAACTATAAGAACTATACTGTTGAAACTTAGTAAGTAGATGTATTCCGTGGATGACATTAAAATTTTCACACAAAAATAGAAAAAGAAAATATAAATTTTGAGGGTTCCCCATAGAATTGAAACTATTTTTTTTTTGTTGGTATCTATGGATAGGTCTTCAAAAATGATATTGAGATTTCTAGTATCATATTTTCTAAACTGAATAGTTTGCGCGAGAGACACTTCCAAAGTGGTAAAATGTGTGTCCCTCCCCCCCTGTAACTTCTAAAATAAGAGAATGATAAAACTAAAAAAATATATGATATACATTATCATGCAAATTTCCGCCGAAAATTGGTTTGAACGAAATTTAGTAAGTAGTTTTTTTTAATACGTCATAAACCGTGAATCGCATTCAATCCTAATGCAATGATGGCTATGGATGATCAAAGGCAATGATGTACCTATATCTGTTGCCGCTATAATAACAAATACTAAAAATAGAATAAAATTAATATTTAAGGGGACTCCTCTACAATAAACGTGATTTTTTATAGATAATGGTACGGAACTCTTCGTGCGTGAGTTCGACTCGCATTAGGCCGGTTTTTTAAACATAAAAGAAACAGGAATTAATAGAAATGGGCACCAACTACAAATTAAGAATTATGGAGTCTATATGCTAAAATTAGTAAGAAACGTACCCGCACTTATCTCGTGCGAAAAAGTTTATTTTTTCTGTATTTGTAGCCAATTTTTAACGAACTTTTGAAGAAGGTATTTTTTTGTTAAAAAATTAATTAATCTATCTGTTTGGATAAGGACAACGTATAACCTACTTTAAAAATCTTTGATAGATTCGTAGCAAATGTCACTTGTATGGTACACCTATGATTTATAAATCTTCCTTTGTATTTTAATCTCTCTAATAAAGCCATATCAACACAACCTTGAAATCATCATTCTATTGGCAAAAACACCATTAAATATACAGTAAACAGTAGTAGTTATCACAAATGTCCTCATCTAATAACACATCATTTATGTATATGAGTTGCTTGAGACTTTCAATTATCCAAAGTTTCAATTACTATTCACGTTTTCAACGGACATCATACTTAATCATAACCCAATATTACCAGACCCATAACAAGTAATTTTGGCTCTTATTACCAGGCATTAAGGGCAACACGACTCTATGACGTCTATGACTAGTGCTTGGTAAATACTATGTAATGATATAAGAAAAAAAAGTTTATCTAAGATATATTGCTGTGGAACATGAGAAGGCATTTCAGAACGGTGTCAGCAGGCAGAATGGTTTCATCTTGGGTTTGGTTGTTTGGTTGTTTTGTCCTGGTATCGGTGAACCCAGCCAGAGGAACGGCTGAGGTCATGAGCCACGTTACTGCGCATTTTGGACAGGCTCTGGAAGAATGTCGAGAAGAGGTAAGACATGGCATTCAATTTATCGTTTGCATATAAAGCAGAAAATCTGTCCTTATGACTGATAAATTAATAATAGAGCATTTTGCTCTATTTTCGGCCCATAATAAATTAACCTTAAGGAATTGTAATCAATGGGTATGATAAACGTCAGTCGGACTTACCATCAATATGCCGGAATGCGATTCTGTGGGAGGCGAAAACTTTAACGATGGGTTAAATTTTTATCCTCACTAGTGTTTTTCTGTGTAACTTATGTGTGCCTATAACATGGGAGAAGCCCATACATCGACACAGGGAATCCTTGTGTGGGGCTCTGAGTGTGTAGCGGTCGTTTTTTTTATGATTTAAAAATTAAGTCCCTCTTTCCAGATTTCCAGCAGAACTACATTCAGAAAGTAAAAATACTTATTTCAATATGGACTGAATGTTGGTTTTCTTAAATTGTTCAACGCTAACTCAAAATTTTGTATGCCACTACTATAATGTCACACGAAAACTATATTTTATATTGTTTAATGATTCAGATGAATAAAGTTTCAGCGGAATTACTAGGACTTCCTATAGTGATTAATGATAATCCACAGTCAGGCCTCTCATCAGACGTGATGGAACATTTCAAGAACTTCTGGAGCGAGGACTTCGAGGTGGTCCACCGGGAGCTGGGCTGCGCGCTCATCTGCATGTCCAACAAGTTCTCCCTGATGGAGGACGACGCCAGGATGCACCACGTCAACATGCATGACTACGTCAAGGGTTTTCCTCAGGGTCTGCTTCTTTTTATTAGTTTCTTCTTTTGTTTTGGGTTGTGGCTATTTTAATTTGACATAACTTATTTGAATTAACATAAGTTTTGTGACTGTGGTGCCAATAAATCAGTATAGCAATTTTAATTTGTTCGAATTAACGAGGAAGCAACCACAATTATTAATAGTACATAATTTCTGGAGTAATTTAGAGAATAATGTAATTAAATTGATGATTCGGTAAAGTTTCTATCACCTCAACGATTTGAAAACCATTTACTGTATTTTACCATGGTCTTAACAGAAATAACTTCCATCGATCTGGTCAATTTTTCAAAAGATGCCCGGCCTCTTTGTAGAGATACCTTGTTAAGTAGGATTTGTACTTCACTAAAACCCCATTGGTGGTCTCACTCAGCGCTTGGTGTGGACATCAGGATCTCCAGCGGAATGCAACAGTGTCATTCATAGTGTCCAACAAACGGGGACATGGTAGCTCTTCAAATCTCTCAGGTGCTTAGGACGTGTGCGACTATGCACACACCGCCATCTTTTTCGCTTGCTAGATGGTTCGAACTCCCTCAAACTCTCACCTTCCGCAACTCTAGAAGTCAGGCAGGCGAAATGGTAACGGTACCTCATATCGCCTTCGATCCCAAATTCTCGAACTAAAAATTGGTACAAAAATTCGTATTTCATTAATTTAATCCTTCTCAGGCGAAGTCCTCTCAGCAAAGATGGTTGAGCTAATTCACAACTGTGAGAAGCAGTTCGACGACATTGAGGACGACTGCAGCCGCGTGGTGAAGGTAGCAGCCTGTTTTAAGCGTGATGCAACGAAGGAGGGCATCGCGCCGGAGGTCACCATGATCGAAGCCGTCATGGAGAAGTACTGATCTAACTTCCACCGAGATGACCGTGACTTTGAAACTGGACTTTGGACTGGAAATTAGAATAAATTGAAGCATTTGAACAATTGTTTTATTTTTATTTCACTGGAGTAGTATCACCTTTGTTGAATTTTTAACGGAAACCTCCTTAAACGTAGCCAACCTCTAGGCTGCTTACCCAGGGTACCTTTAGCCTCTGAATTAGCAACACAACTACATAGTTAAGCCAATTTGTGGAATTGCTCCAAATCAAATCAAAATGTCAGTCAGAATTTTGCTAGATAGGTACTTGCTGACTACATGTAGATGAAGTACTAAAGGAAGTGTATTTAAATTTCAACGTTCCCTCAATAATGAATTTATGGCATAAAATGCTAGAGTCTAAAGGCTAGCCCAAGTCAAATCTAACCTTCTTTAAGATTTTAAAATAACAGCAGTTGTTATAGGTATCCTATAAAGAAATAGAGTTTAATACTTGTATATAAGGTATATGTTATATTTTGTTCCTATAAATACATATTTGGATTTTGCATAGAACTTGGCACTCATTTAGATCTCCATTCTTTTTGTGGCGAAGCCCACATGCAAAGCATAATATATTTTGTATTGAACTTGGCTCTCCTTTTTACATTTATGTTTTTGGTGGGATATCATTACTTTTTGTAAAGAAAACTAGGCAGGTATTGAGATTTAATATTTTTTCTTGCGTTTCCACTGCGTGGTTTTCTTTTTTATGCTATTGTCTACATTCTCTTGAATGCTAGCGATAATAGTGCGCATTATATTAATAAATAAATTTATTAAAATTACAACATTAAAAACCTTTTTTTTTGTAAGGGGAACCCTCCCTCTTTTTTTGTATTTTTTTTATTTTTAGATTTTTTCCTACGCTTACACACAATTACCGAACTAGATACCAAATTTCATCCTTCTAGGTCATCTGGAAGTTGGTTAGGTTTAGGTACTACATATATGTCAGTCAGTCAGTCAGTGCTAAAATTTACGACTTTTTGACCTTCATATCTTTATAACCGTTTGACCGCTAGCTTCATGAAATTTGGGCTTCTAGATGTTCTTATAGATATAATTAAACACACGTAGTTTTATGTGTTTACGTTAAATAGGTTTTGAGTTATAGAAGGGTCAAAAGTGGCACCAAGTGGTTCGTGTAATATTACACTCGGCGCTGGCTAGCCAGTTCCTTTGCTTGAACTTAGCTTGACACGCTGCCGCGTGTCTAGATAATATTAGTATTAAACTGTATTTCCTATGCAAATATAAAAATTAAATCTATCCAGACTACCATTAGGTAGTAACAGGCAGGTGTAATACATTTTTTCATTTACCCAATAATCTAAGCCAGTGGACAAATCATTGTTTGAATGTTTGCTCCTCATAATGCTCAGATAAAAAAAAATGTATTCCCATTCATTAACTATCCTTGTATTAATATTATCATCTGTACAAAATAACCACTAATGTATAACTTTAGTCTTTACGCTTATGAAGATGACGATCCGTGTGGCGCAATGGTTACCATGCTGGACTGCCAATCGTAGGGTCCCGGGTTCGATTCCCGGCGAAACAGAAATTTGAAGATGAGTTTTTTGTGTTCTCTGTCTGGGAGTTTGTGTTTCTGTCTTTTTATGTGTACAGGTACATGGTACCTACGACACAGGGTATATCTACCCTACTGTGGGACTATGAGTGTTTGAAACGTTAAACGTTAAACGTGAAACATTATTTATTTTATGCTTAAATACTTATTTTACCGATACTTAAATCACATAGAAAACTAAAAATATTAGGTACTCATTTGTATGCATGGAAACGGTTGTTGGGTCTAAGAAGGTTCAAGTCATACATTATTACTGCTTACAACGCATGCAATTAATATGTCACAGCTTGTCCAAGCGAAATTAACACGCTAAGCAAATATTAGCTGACACAATAATTAAATTACCAAAGAGACAATTAGAACTACGGCAATTAAGAAAAAACTATATATAGATGAGTTTGAAGATGCAGGTGAAGAAGTAAGTATTGCATAACTAGATAAAGATGAAGCCAAAAATAATATTATTGGTGATTGTGAGCTTACTGATAGACCGAAAAGTTGAGTCATCGCAAGATGTGATGAAGGCAATGACGATAAATTTCACAAAAGCTTTAGATGCGTGTAAGAAGGAGGTACGTTTTCATAATAATTTATTTATTTGTTGAATAAGGTACAGTCTCAAGATCTTAGAAAATTTGTATAGGTAGTCCACTTAATCAGCCACTGTGAGCGTACAAATATTATAGTAACAATCAACTCGACAGAATGTCACATTAAAAGCTAATTATTTTATTCAAACATGTCCATAAAAATACATTCAAATTAAAAAATATACATATAGTTTTAGCATTATTGTTTCTTTAACTCTGGGATCATTATTTCACGTTTCTCATAGTTTCATTTTTAGACATTGTTCATGAACAACTTTGTTTCATGTAATATGCACTTCTTTTATCTTTCTTCAAATACTTTTTTTGATTTAAATGTAGTTTGAATGGATAGATGTGCATGCAGGCGATATAGTTTTAAATAGTTACTGCGGCCTATGGACATCTATACAACTATAAGCAAACATGTGTCTTGCCGAAGGCATTATGCATTTCCTTCCGCTGTTACATGGACACTGGATTTGTGACCGGAGTCTGATGATCGCCTCATTTAGGTGTAGCCGGCAACTGTATCTATGCACCGAAACATAATCGAGTTGCTTCACGACAGTAACGGTGCAGTGGTGGTCTGGGAAGTACCATTCGAACCATTAAAGTTAATGTACCCAAGGAAGTGCAAAGTCTCTATTGGGTTTCAAATTACAAGAGCAGATGAAAATAAACTCGAAAATCACATTAATTCTCTGTTAACATTTATAAAAACGTCCCAAGAGTTCCTACAAAAATTAAGATTAAGCTACTTTACTGAAACCATTACTCTAATGCAATTTTATAGATAACAAATTATTGTTGCCTACTTCAAAAAGCTTATCTGAAATTTGTTGTTTAACGGTGATTTAAGATTTACTACATTAGTTTAACAGGGTTTACAAAATGTTTTATCCTCTTAGGTCGGTTATTTTATCTTTTATTAGCTTTCGACATGATTATTACTATTAGCTTTCCCTAACTATCTTTATTACAAAACTTACTTAAGCTTAAATTTATTTGAGGCTTTGTCTTACCAAAGGCGAATATGCGATAACGTATCGAATAGTTTTTTTTGTATTTCTTGTGTGTATTCAGAATGAATACTACCTATTCTAAGTTAATAATCAAACAAATAACGTAACAAACTTAAACCTCTTTAAAGTATGTTAGTAAATTTGTAATATTATAATTTTCTCAAATTTCTATAAGAAGTTTAAAACAATTACCTATACATATTATATTTATAAAATTAATCGGCTTTTGTTTTTAGTAAAGCAGCAATAATCCTAATTATTAAAAAAATATGCACGGTTTTCTCGGTTATAAATTTACTCTCATTTTTGATATGTATGCATGTACTTAAGTGAAATACTCACCCATTATTATTAATACACAAATAAAATCCTTCTAAGCTGCAGAGGTCACTTGACATGATTTCACTTTCATAAAAAGTACAGAGAAAGACAGAAAAGTATCAGAAAAGTTTGTGTAAAAGAAATCTTTTTTCCTAATTACCTATGTTTCCATCTTAATTAAGACTTAACTCTTAACAACTTAGTTTTGCTATGTTATCGCTTATGTTATTGCAGCAATAGTGGATTAACTACCTCACACAGTTATTCAATGTTGTCCTCCATATTGCTACTTTTCGAAAACAGTTGTATTGAATTCAAAGTTCAAACCAACGTCGGCTCATTATGCTGCTTCTAAGGCCCATGTAAATAATTTATTAATATTTATTAAGTGAATAGGAAGATTTTACTAAGCATTCGGAACGGTCGACGATTGTAAAGTAGTGATAAGCGGACGTGGTCTCGACTTTAGAGAGGTATTTTGAATACAAGGTTTATTTTGAAATTAAATATTCAATATTCAATTTGATACTACAGACAAAACAATAGTCGATGGAGTTATTGTTTTTGCGAAAAAAGCTGCTGCAGGTTAGATTTCGCCCTTTACAGTCGGAGATCCACTGTTGTACTCGTAGCACGAATCTGTGCTGCAGGAGGCGATTTTAGCTTCGGAGTAGTCCGGGGGTAAAATATCGCTTCCTGCGAGTTTTTCTAACATTACACACAAAAATGAATGAAATTGACAGCAGTACTTGTCCGGTTGAACCACAATTCTAACTAATTTTAACATAAACACAGATGAGTCTGCCAAACACGATAGACGCAGACTTCCTCAACTTCTGGAAGGAAGGTTACGAGCTGGTGGAACCCATGACGGGATGCGCCATCATCTGCCTCTCCACCAAGCTGAACCTAGTGGACCCTGAGGGTAAACTGCATCACGGCAACGCTCACGAGTTCGCGAAGAAACATGGCGCTGGTTGGAATTTTGCTATTTTTGCTTAAGTATATCTAACTTGCGTCTGAAAATCTGCAAAAATCTGCAAGCTGAAGTGGCAATGGGCATGCCACATAGTTAGGAAGACTGGTGGGGAAGAAAGGTCCTCGAATGGCGTGGAGTGGCGAACATTGGGGCCATTGGGGGAGGCCTATGTCCAGCAGTGGACTATAAAAAGCTGATGGATGGATGGATTGAACTTGCGTAACGTAGCGTCAGCAGTTTAACGTTTGCATTTTTCTGGTTGTAATCGATGAATAACAGTCGTTAAACCTTGTTGAAGGCCTATAATCGGTTTGATATCCGGCAGTGAGTTGGCCACTCACACGCATCTCCACCAACCTGCAATTGGAGCAGCGTGGGGGTAGCAGCCAAACTGATTTCTGCATTTATTGCCTAACCATAACCTATGATTAGCCATCGTGCCCAAGTGTTGCGATGGCTGAACGGCAAAGCCTGCGGTCTAGACATGTACATACCGAGTTAAAACGGTGCGCTCCTCTGACAAAGAAATTTGTTAGATGCGCATTTGTCGCTGATCCACGGCGAGGTGAACTTCTAGGTTCTATCTTCTGACCTCGCCCGTCATGCCTAGTTTGCTTGTTGCAGCTCCTCAAATAATGAATAATAGTATGCGTGTTTCATGTGAAATTAATTATAAATATATATCTAAAAGGTTCTAGTACTATAATACTTTAGTCATTATTTTCTTTTAATCCAGATGACGAAATGGCCAAACAGCTGGTAGATGTTTTTCATCAATGTGAGAACACAGCGCCCCCTAACGACGACCCCTGCATAAAAGTGTTTGGCGTAGTCAAATGCTTCAAAACTGAAATCCACAAGTTAGACTGGGCCCCCGACGTGGAACTGATGATGGGAGAAATGTTGTCCGAGATGTAGAAAATTGGGGAATTTGTAATGCAAGCGAATATCTAAATAAGATAACGCAAACAAAAGAAAGAAGTTTTAATGCAACAGGTTTTTATTTTACCTTTAAAAATGTTGTACATTGTACCAATAATTACGGTACTTTGCTTATATGATTGTCATCTCAAACTCTACTCTGATCCGAAGTTCTACTGGATTTAAATTATTTATACATAACATTCTTTACCTTCTCTAAATAACATGACAAACTTATTTATTCAGAAAGCTACTATTGTAGAAACCATTTTCATTTGTCAACATATTTTGGAACATGTGTCATGTTTAAGCTCTTTAGATACGTCATTATCCATTCATTTTGAACTAATAATTCAGTCGTTACAACCACATCAATCTGGAAATACCAGTAGCCAGTCTGAGGCGCAGTCCAGTTCGAATGGTTATTATTATCAGGAGTGCACTTACGTAGTTAATCATGCCGTCGCTTTAGTATTCGCTGATTCATTTCTATCATCTGTAACTGTTAGTGCTTGTCCATCAGCGTCAAGTGTATGATTTTGTTTTATTTTCTACCTTTTTATTTCTTGCAATATAACTAAGTTACTTTTTTTTCAAAAGATTGCGAATAATACTCATTTTCGTATTAGAAATTTAAAATTTTGTGAGTTTCACAAATGTCGTATTGAAGTTTACTTGCATTAAAAATACAACTACTACAAACACAAATAATTTGTTATTCGCTTAATGGATCGCCGATATATTTTTAGTTAGTATGATAATTTTATTTTACTTTACTATTTTTCTTGTACTTCGTAAGATACCTACTGAAAAACTTTTTGTAAACTTACCATAATTTTGTCATTCGGTTGGGGTAATGTTAAATATTTGGATGCATACTGCAAATACAGAAGTTGCAAATTTTAAAGCGTTTTATTGCCATTGTACCATGTCTATCCTTTTATTCATTAAATACACTCGTAATTTAAATGCCTTTATCGATTAGCTAAAACAAGCGGTCAGATGTGTAATCGAATAACGAATAATCGATTACCGATGCAAATTGATTACATGATCCACGCGCTGCCCTCACATGATGATGATCTTTATTGAGAATTGATAAAGTTGTCTCTAAGTTTACTTTTATAAAGATCTTCAGGTTGATTACAAAATTACAGTACCTAAACGTTATAGTATCTGAAGAAGTCATAATAATATAAGGATTAAAATTCTTCCTTAATTTCCGCTTTTTCATCCGATCCTATGCCATCTGAATATCCAATAAGTTTCATACTATTTATACAATATGCCTCTGCTTTATCAATAATATTAATATGTAAAAGTAGTTGATAATAATAATATGTAAAACTTTAAGCTTTTTATTACACGAAAATATACCATCAAATCGGCCTGCTCACGACATCATGCCCAGAACATTGGCAGCATTTCTCCGCTCTATGAGGCTGACTTTTTCGGCTAAATAACTGTTCAGTCTGGTCACCCGACAAGAGATAAAGTTTGGTCACTATATTCTTAAAGAAGTTTCTCATCAATCATCAAACAATCAGCCAATCAAGGACCCATCGTTTCCATTTGCAAGCGTCGCAAATTCATAATTATCTAAGACTTTTATGTCTGTCTTCTAACCAGCTTCAATTTTGATTTCAAAACCGGTCATAGTATAGTAAATAAATCTGTAATCTTTACCTATTTATAAATGTAAGATATTCAGCAGTAGGACATAAACCAACTGCTACTTTACTGTGCTAAATATAACAGCATTACTGAACATGATCTTAAATAGGAAATGTGAGCAATTAATAAGCTAATCGGCGCACGTGCTCAGATAGAAATCAATTAAGTTGTCTGTGCAGCTGCGTGGAACCGAGGTGTTGACAGAGTTGACATTCTAGTACTTAAGTGGTTTATAAACACTAAATTATATTTGTCTGATAATTGAGAAATTTAATAAAACTAACAAACTCAATCACAGTCACTCATTGACTTAAGAGGTAATGGCGTTAATGGGCTGACAAATGTATGGATGATTCATTATTTCACTCGTCCATTACTTTTTTCCAATCTTACCAACGCTGAAAAATGCAGCGTTGAAAGTAGCAGAAAATTTCAAAGCATTGAAAGCTAGAAAAAAAGCAAATAATAATAGGAAGGGTTTAAAATTAACTTTAGATTTTCCTTCCTAAACTGTAATACTAACTAAGGCCTGAAATTACACTAAGGTTTTTCAATTAACTGAAATTGTCGACGAGTACGTAGGCCACGTGATGCTAAATAGGCGTAGCAGAACATCGCAACAATAACAACAAATATTGTATGAAATTACACTCCTACTCCGGAGGATGATGGTCCTCTCATATCAGTTTGGCTGCAACCGTTCTTTTCTACCAAAACACAATAGAATTCACAATAGAAACAAGTGCAGTTGTGATTCTACCGCATTCATACCATGCAAATTTTATCTACTATCCGATTTAATTCAATATTTATTAAATTCTGTCTAATGATTCGTTGTTGCTACTACTAAGTTAGGAATTAGAAGTAAATAAAAAAAATATAATAAAGATTTAATTTATTGTGCTAAATATAAAAGTTTCTATGGGTTAATTTTATCGTAGTAATATTAAAGTAACGACTTTAAAATTCCAACATTACCAAAATTTTATATTTATGTATAGAGTTAATTGCTTGCGACAAAAATTTCCTAAACTTTTAAGAAATAAGAAAAATATACACGCGAGAAATATGAATCTTCTCCGACTTGAAGTCATTAAAAATACAATCAAATGACCTTGAACTATTTATAATCGCATATATAATTACACTAAAACTTCTCGGGCTTCTCTATATTTCTGTTAGTACTTCTGATACCACGACCTCCATCTTCGGAGCCCACTTCAACTCTTGGAGGCTGCTGCGGAAGCACTTGGCCACGTCCAGCGCACGTAGACACTCGTCTTCCATGGCCTCATGCTGCTGCTCACATCCGTGGACTAATGATACCAGCTTTGAAGCCACTTCCTCCGCTATGGGGTAAAATTAATATATGTTATTAAATGATGTTTCATATCAGATGATTCAATGGTGAGACCAATTACGAAACATTAAAGTCGTAGTAATAAATAACTACTTATTGTTTATTTAAATTCAATTGTTTTGTTCTTGCATTCACAATTTTTTGGTCTAAACTAACAAGCTTATAAAGAAGAAACTGCTGCATCACACCTGATCATTATTAAACATACAGGTAGACAACTCCACATTATGGTCAAACTTTAAGTGCCCAATGAAGCGGCTCTTAAATTTAAAGAAAATTTATATAAGTGAACACGTTCTAATTTGGGCAACAAGGAATTCATTATTTGACGGGTTCTGGTTCAGTTGAATCAGTCGAGCTACTTCGAAAAATGAAAAACAATTATAAAGATACATGGCTAAACTAAATTTTGGAATAAAAGACAAATTTTGTGTGTAAAACAAAATTTTTGTTATAATATACTATAACTAGTAAAATGCTATACATATCACTATTCTAGCAAATTCAGCCTAACAGATGACCCATATCATGGTTAATATAAAACCTACCAGCGCCATTGTTCACAGCAAACTCCTGAGCGTTACCATGGTGCAGCTTGCCACTGCTGTCCAGCAAATCTAACTTCTTGCTCATACACACGATAGCACAACCAGTGTCCCTGTTAACCAGGTCACGATCTTCCTTCCAAAAGTGGTAAAGATCACCTAGGATGTGGTCACCAAGGTTCAACTAAAAGTAATATAATAACCATCATAATTATTGATATCAGATAATTAATAAGACTGTATAATAATAATAATAAACATCATAGATTAGACAATTAATAAGAACACGCAAATAGAGATGAAGTCATGTTATATTTTCCACTCCAGTTTCTGAAGCGAAATTGATACGATAATATTTAAGCACTTATAAGCTATAAGACAATATATGAAGAAGACAATGGAAGAAGTAATCTTCAAGTAACTATATGAAAACCTATTGATTTTTTATTTACCTCATGCTTACATGTATCCAAGACTTTAAGAAAACTAGATGTGATAGTTTTCATCGTTTCTTCAGTAGCTTTAATTTGTATAACTGTTACAGCTAAAACTATAGCCACAAAGACAAGGACCCTTGTCATGATGATATCTTTGATGCTATTGATGACCATTACAAAGTGGTACTTTATATAAAGGTTTCCTTAAGTATAGGCCAAGCCGACAATGATTTTTAATTATTGCCTCGCTGATTAATTTCTAGGTTGATGCAATTAATAACCCGTGTAAAATTTCTAGCTTGCTTACGAGTAATTATGTTGTGTGCATGGATGCAGTTGAAGGCAACCTTGTGTCATCTTCAATAACTTCAGTCTCTATCTTTCAGTAGAAGCCATATACAATTACTAGATAGTTTATATTTTTTGTAATAAAACATTACCTGTAAATAATTTTCTCAGGCTCAGTGGCGCACCCAGGGAGAGGCCTACGTCCAGCAGTGGACTGATAAAGGCTGAAGAGAGAATCTTTTATTTCTTATAGTACCTATATATAGACTGATACAGAGAAATAATTCATGACAGGAAAACAATATCAAAAATACTCTATATTTCTGATATGAAACTGTAGTGTGATAGCACGCACGTAAATAGTTCAATGCTAAAATCATGCGGAAGTACGCCTAATTCGGGAGGCGCTGCAAAGTCACGTAATCACGTTCTTGATTAACATCCGTTCTTTCACGTACATCATCTGTATATAAGGCTAGAGATATTGTTATTAAAAAACAACCATCATTGTATTAAGATCATATTAAGAAGTTTATTGTATATATGTACAGTGATAATAAAACATTTAAGATGTAGTCTTTGAATATCATTATCTACACCCCTCGCGGGACTACCCTCCCGTACTCTCCCGGCGGCTGCACTCATCGACACCAACCCACGGCAGTCCCATCATCACATGGCGACCCAAGGCCCGGCGACTTGGACAGCGTTGGAAGTCCTACGAGAGCGTGACAACGAAGATGGAAGGTACTTCTTCAAAGGAAGAGGTCATCGAGCAGATGGTCAGTCACCACACCAGTCTGTTCAAACGGGGCAACGATCATCGAGCAGCAAGTGTCGGTAACCACTATCTTATTATTATTCTTGCAATTTTATCAAGCTGGCTACCATCAGTCCCTCCAAGTACTGCGAACTGGCAAGAAATATTAGAAGCCATCAGTTGGTCAGCGTACCGGCAAAAAGGGAGATCAAACGCGAACGCTGCCTCCAGCTATCTATCTATCTATATATCTATGAAGTCTAGTTTTCCG
This sequence comes from Pyrgus malvae, assembly GCA_911387765.1. NCBI lineage: Eukaryota > Metazoa > Arthropoda > Insecta > Lepidoptera > Hesperiidae > Pyrgus > Pyrgus malvae. The sequence continues at coordinate 22,457,815 of OU426965.1, read as the reverse complement.
AGTGCATTAATGTATTACTGTGTATTTTGTGTTTACTAGAGTTAATTTATTTTAAGTTTGCTTGTTTATGGGTATAAACTACACAATGTGTGCATAATTAAGTACTGTAATATTTTTGCCTTTAACTTTCTGTTCGCTTACAGTTTTATTTATACAGTTAAAATTTTAATGAGTATATTGTTAGTTAGGCCTACATGATGGACTCTAGAATCATTTTTAGGTGTAAAAATAACTTTGCACGATTTGATTGCTCACAAATGAAATCAGCTGTTACGGACTCGCATCGGCAAATTAAGAATGCTAATTCACGGCATTCCGGTAGCATAAGTGGCCGTGACCCGAAAATAATGCACATAGCGTAGGTTTGAGCATGCATCGGACAACAGTAACGCAAGCGTAGCATCTAATTCGCATAGTTAATACAATTCAGTTTTTGGGGTCTAGCGTATTTTATTATAGTGATACTCTACAAATTTAGAGTAATTAAAATGATTTAGTGTAAAATGCCTTTTTTACTTGCCAACGTTACGATATTATTATGTATTTATTTACGTACCTACGATCTTTGATGATCGGCATGCTAGGCCAAGATTTTCTGCTCCTTTCCTTCATATTTTATTCCATTCAAACAGAGACAAATTGTATATGTAGAGAATTATTGTATGTAATTTCATGATTGATTGCAGGGGAAATAAGACTTAATAATACAATTTGATAGTTAATATAAAATGAATCGTCATGAAATTGAATAATATTCATAATGTTGATTTTGTATTTTTACTGATTGCAGTAGTTTGAAATTATGGTAAGTCTAATCTTGCACATTTGAAAATTTATTTTCTAGTTAGTTCTTCTTTAATTTATCATTGTAAAATGATCTTGCCATAATACCTACGTACTCAAGCTAGATAGGTTTATTAAAATAAATAAATAGAAATATTTATACAAAAAATTAAATGATAAAGTATAGAGATGAAGGTCTATGATTTTGAAAAGCTATGAAAAACATAAATATTTCATCTTATTTCGTAACGCGTTCAAATCAAAGTTCAATTTCATATTAGCTGACACAGCGACACGCCCACACAGGGTATTGAGTTCCAATGAATACAGGTGATCTTATGAGGGTTTTGGTTTATTTAAATTTAAGTTTTTTTTAAAAACATTAGGTCACAAATGTTAGGAATTTTAAAACGTACATTAAACAATTCTTTTTAACTACACGAGATACATAATCTACGTACTTATTGAACTATACAGTTGATATTATACAATTTTCTTGATTATTTTATTTAATTTATTTGTACTCGCTTAGTATATACATTTTAAATACAAACAAGAAGAAATTTACGGCACGTGTAAAATATTTATACGCAATAATAATTTGAGTTCTTGCAAAATCTTTATACTTATATTAATATTTAGTTTATTTTATTTTATCCCTATACAATATTATATATTTAGATATATATACAGATTTGATCATAAGCAACATTTTGGGTTTACTTTAAAATGTTTAAACTATTTGATATACATTAACATAATATTAAAGTAATATATTATAATTACATCTAGGTATAGATACTATAGATATCTATCATATTACTAATAATCCTATATTTGAATATTAACACAATATTATTATCTGAGTAGATACTCAATAGAGAGGTAGATACCCATCTATTAAAATCAGTATATTTTGAAAAGCTATAATATAAAGGATATTTTGAAAAACTATAATATAATATATATAAAGGGTGTACTATAAAATCTTATTGATATTGGTTGTGCTTATGAAATGAAAAAAGTTATTTAGTTATTATATTTAAAAAATATATACATATATATATACATACCTACTAAAAAAGGTTCCGTATTTGGGTTCTAACGTAAGTTACATATAAAGTATTTATTAAAATCTATCTTAATTTATTTTCTTACTTAAATATTATAATTAATGTTTATTTCGATATTTTTCATATAATCATATAAAAATTTATGTTATATTTGGTCCGATTAAAAAGAAAAACAAATTGTAGGTATATTCATTTAAATTATAAAGTCAATTTTTTCTTATCTAAAGACAGAATATTGTTACAAGAATATGATTACAAAACGAACTTAGTAAACAAATAAGTCGTGTCTTTGTTATAGTAAACAAAACCCACATGAATTTGCTGGTCATGCGGAAATTGAAAAATTGCGACATAAGATCGAATTGATTTATCAAGAAAGAAATTAAATGACGTTCATTACATATTTACAAGGGAAAAATGATATTTGAATGAAATTATTGTAGTCACTTAAATCAATGTATTAAAATTCAGGTAAAGTACGGAAGTTAGAAAAAAAAAGATAAACAACCCTTTACCAATGCCTACGGTACAGAAGCGTAAGCCACTTGGGCTGTATTAAAAATCTTTTTGTAACTTTTAGATTGCAATTAGGTACAGCAGGGGTTGAGTAAGGTGTCTGTGTTAAAATTATGTATGGAGTTGGGATGATGATGAAAGAAAGTGAATCATACGGTTCATAAGGTTTCACATGCGAATGGACTGATCACCCAAGAGCGATGAAATTCTTATAAACCCTATGTTCAATGGTGATTGAATGTATGTATTTCGGAAAGGTATAAGAGTGAATATTTGAACGGTACACACTGAATGAAAGGTACTTTAGGGACCAGATTCCTTCAGATTATCAAGGTGCGGACGAGTTTCCCCTTTTGAATACTGTTGGAGACCAATAGAGTCTTAAATTCATGGCCCTATGAAAATGGTACAAAGAGGGGCAAATCCTTCAATCGATCATGGTGCGACCGAGGTCCTCTGTGAGATTAGTTGGAGTCCAAAAGAGGCTTAAAATATGAACCCCCAAATAATAAGGTTGTGCGCACAACCCAAATGGCACAAAGTTGTTCATTTATAAATATTTATATGAAGTCGACTATAAATAAATGTTATGTTATGTACCTTTATAAAATGAATTAAAATAAGCCGGCGCCGAGCGAATATTATGTTTACAAAGTACCTATGTAACTATGTAAGTATAGTGTGATGTGATGAAGTAAGTGTACCGATTATACTGTGATTGTTTTATGAAGTTTATGACGAGCGAAGATTTTGAATGAGAAAGCTCGGATATCATGAAGTGTATATTATTGAAACGTTGTTGACCGAATAGTAATGGTGGAAAAAGTAATTGTTGAGTTAAAATAAATTAACAGTATATAAACAGACACAAGAACCTTATATGTTGATATATTAAGAGGTCCTTAATCTCTACGAGTATAGTATAGGCATGAGGGAAATGTACGGAAATGAATATGGGGAGTCATTTTCTCTATCTTTCGCCAAGTAGTTTTTCACAGGAGAATATAATTATGGCAACATCATTAAAGTAACAAAAGCATAAAAATGTTTTTCTCATGAAGAAATGTGCAACATTAGATTTGGATGAATAAAAAGATTTAAGTAGCGTAAATGTAATAATTAGGAACAATATTATAAAATCGTAATTTCAATTTATGCATTCTTTATTCTGCTCTAGCTATTTATGAAATAAGGGGACATAAAATTAAATTATTTTGTTCATATGCATTTAAATAATAGCACAATTATGTACGGGATATATTTAAGCTTGCAAATAGGTGTTTTATTATCGAAAGTATGTAATGTAATTGAGTAATCAGCAATGAATTGTTTGAGATAATTCGAAGGTATTCTATGCATAAGAAAACGGTTTTCGTAATGACGAGAGCACAGGTTAGACATTTAGAAAACTCGGATATTCAGAACAAAGACTCTACGGTTCGTAGGACGGGCCATCCTAAGATCGTGGAAGTTCTCAAGAAGCAAACGAATGACATTGAAGTACTTCTATTTGAGTGGACAAAGTTGTGACGTAACAAGAGTTGTGAAAAAAATTATTAAAAGAAGTAGTGTTTGTTTTGGAAAATCGTTATAACGTATGTCTTTTAAGACTTCTAGCTGTGTTGCTGTTAATCAACGATGTTAATTAAAGCAGTCATGTGTTACATAAAGAATTATTGATTGTTTGTATGAAGATGAACCTTCACATATTGTTGTACTAAAGGGTGATTCACCGAGTGTAAATATTAAAATTAAGAATAAAATAGATATAGTTCATACGAATAGAAATCTGGGGTCATACTTTATTTCACTTTGATACAAATTATACTTAGGTATAAGTTATAATCAGAAATATAGTGTTATAACTAATTATGTTGTGATAGAATAATTAATAATTATGTATTGTAATGAAATTTAGTATAATAGTTTGTTATAATCAGTAGTGATACGCCTACTCTATTTACGACTAAGTCATCTTTAATTATCTTACAACCTAATGTGTAAAAAAAAAGACTACTCTTAATCGCTGAAATTGAAGCACCCGTGTCTATCAACCATTCTAGATATAGTTTATTAGTTTGTAAGAGTGTATAAAAGTTTGTTACAGTGATGTAGTGTGATATTTTGTTACAAAAAAAGAAAAACCTATGTTATTCTTTTTTTCCTCTAGGCAAGGTGATGTAGTGTGATAGCACGCACGTAAATAGTTCAATGCTAAAATCATGCGGAAGTACGCCTAATTCGGGAGGCGCTGCAAAGTCACGTAATCACGTTCTTGATTAACATCCGTTCTTTCACGTACATCATCTGTATATAAGGCTAGAGATATTGTTATTAAAAAACAACCATCATTGTATTAAGATCATATTAAGAAGTTTATTGTATATATGTACAGTGATAATAAAACATTTAAGATGTAGTCTTTGAATATCATTATCTACACCCCTCGCGGGACTACCCTCCCGTACTCTCCCGGCGGCTGCACTCATCGACACCAACCCACGGCAGTCCCATCATCGCAAAACAATGTGTAAGTTCATTGAAGATTGGTATGCTTATTTACAAAAAGGTGTAGCCAATCACATTAACATTAACAGCTAATAACAGTCTAGAATCTAGAACTAACAGTTTTACAGCGTAACAGCACAAAAGCTTGTAAACTGAAGTTACCTCTATAAACACCATTAGAAGCTGCCGAGTGCTCAATGAGCGTATACATAGGCTTCTTAGCACCTTTCGCTCAGAGTCGCAGCATTCCACGGAAAGATAGTTGGACACTATAGCCATAAGCTATAGCAGCCATTACTTGCGCCTCAGACAGGACAATCGGTGACAGTCCGGTATGTACTGTAGTTAGGATCTACTTTTTTTATTAGGGTTCCGTACCTGCAGGGTGCCAACAACAACAACAAGGGTGTCTGTCCGTCTGTCTGTCATCAAGCCGTATCTCATGAACCTTGATGGCTAGAAATTAGAAATTTCACAAATGATGTATTTTTGTTGCCGCTATAACAACAAATACCAAAAATAGAATAAAATAAATATTTAAGAGGGCTTACATACAATAAACGTAATTTATTCTAGATAATGTTGCGGAACACTTCGTGCGTGAGTCAGACTCGCACTTGGCTGGTTTTATTTAGTAGCTTGTTAGGCTACTCATAGAAGAAGCACGAGCGTTAGCTTCGTTAGAAGCCGTTGAAAACGCAAATAAATTATTGAATTACTATTACAAGGGCGGAAAGTATGTTTTATTTATTTTAATAGATATTTAATACCTGTATCTGTTAACGCCATTAGAAGCGGCGGAGCGGTTAATAAGCGTAAACAAGGCCTTTTTAGCACCTTTCGCTCAGAGTCGTAGCATTCCACGTAAAGATTGGACACTATAGGTGCCATAACTTGCATCCGGATAGGACAATCGGCGACAGTCCAGTAGGTACTCTAGTTACGATCTAATTCAATATTTATCAGCTTGTTGGGCTATTCATATACGATGCACGAGATAACGAAGCCGTTGACAGCTTTTTAAATAGAGACGCATTCTGAAAACGAATGGTTTTACTATCAATCAATCATTGAAATGGAGGAAACAACTTTTTAATTTATTAAAATGGAGTACCAGATGAGCATGCTGCAACCCAGCAGCAGCAGCTGCAGGCCTGGATCTTGGAGTAAGCTGATGTCTAGCCATCACCAAGCTGCTTCAATGCGGGTTGGTGGAGATGCGGGTTAGTGGCCAACCCGCTGTCGGATGTTTTCAAACTGCCCATAAGGCCTCCGATTAAGTTTAACGACTGTTATCTATAGACTACAACCGGGATCGACGGCTTAACGTGCCCTCCGAAGCACGGAAACGCGCATGAATTTTTTTGCCACTATCGGTCACCCATCTCACACCCGACCGCGCCCGTTTAGCTTAGCTGCATAAATCGCTTGCGTTCTATCAGTCCAATGCAAAACTCAGGCTTGCTAAAGGTGGTGCGTAGATGTGTCCATGGGCTGCAACTACCACTTAACACCACGCTGTCTGCACGCTCGTCTGCTGCTCCTTTTAAAGAAAAAATAAATACATACTGATAAATCAAGCCTTTTTAACACCATTCGCTCAGAGCATCATTTCGCGTAATAAACGCTGGTGATAACTTGCGTTTTTGCGACAGCACAATCAGGGATAGTCCAGTAATCGAGTTACGATCTAATCTTGATCCCTATAGAATGTCCCTATAGAATAGGCTAATCTAACTAAACTAAGATTACCAAGTCAAAATCAGATGATAGGATCCCAGAGAAAATGGAAAGCAAGTTTCAAACAGGCATACCTACACATTAATTTTCATATAGTTTCTAAAGCAAAAGACTTATCTGTGCCTAATAATAATCTTTTTTGTCCGAAAACTTATTTCCGGTCCCATTATTATCAAATTAAAATCTATCAGCAAGGACAAGTAATGGCAAGTAGGTATTTAACTATTTAATTTTTTATCGTTTGAAGTCTTTTTTTTAATCAAATCCAAATCATCACAGACTAATATCTCACACTTGTAGAGAATTAGGAACATTCGTTAGCATAGCATCCAGTGTAATGTTCCTGTCTTCTGTCTTCTGATGTCACTATAAAGCTTTACATACAAGTTACGAGCTAACTGAGGTCTGATGTTCGGATAGTGGGCGAATAAATTAACTGTAGTCCAGGCTTCGATTGTCGTCTGAGGCTTAACGGGAGATTGATGGTTGTTCCATGGCGAAGCTGCGTTCATAGCGGTGAGAACGGGTTGTATATTCGTTTTGTGTATATAATTTTATAATATATACAGCAAATGATTAGATTTGAAGAGAAGCACTACTGCAAAAACTCTATAGTTCAACTTAATATAGCTACGTTGGAAGCAAATAAAAGCCGCCGCAACTCTTTTTTTTGTTTTTTGAAATGAAAATATTTTATTTGCACAAATATGGGTAGCAAAAACGGTTTTACAAAAATATTTAGATCGCCATATTTACCCTTTAGGGTGTACAAATTTTATTGTAAAAGTTATATAATTACAAGTTAAATTATAAACTAATTATGTACAGTAAACACTAAAATGTACAGTATACTTAAATAATTTTATTTTATTTGAACCATACGTGGTTGACCGTCATCAGCTTTGGGCACCCACCATGATGGGTTTTTGTACGCTGAGAGGAAAAAAAGCTGGCGGAAAAAAAACCTCCCAGGTTTTTATCCCGCGAAATATCTTATTTATGTCATTTATTTTAGTTTATTATTTATTTTAGTTAATATTTTACTATATATATTATTATTTATCGTTTAGGAACTCAGTGACCGAATAGTACGCTTTTTTAATTAAATACATTTTAAGTTCTTTTTTAAATTTATTAATAGTTTTAGTCTTTAGGGAGTCTGGTAGATTATTGTATATTTTTGGTCCCATGCAAAATACACTATTATGATATTGTTTAGTTTTGGAAGGTATTGAGCACAACTTATTGTTGTGTCTTTTAGAGTTTAAGGTATCATACTTAGAGATGTCGCATTTGACCATTACAGATATTTCATAGATATATAGCGAAGGGAGTGTCATTATATTAAGATTTTGAAAGTGTGGTTTACATGTATCTATCTGCCGTAGTTGACAGATTGACCGTATGCATTTCTTTTGCGCTTTGAAAACTGTTTGTATTTCCGTTGCATTACCCCAAAATATGAGTCCGTATCTTAAGGTTGCGCCAACATACGCATGATAGGCGCTTAATACCGCCGATATATTTACCACTTTTGATAATTTATAGAGAGCGAATGAAAATTTACTGAGCTTTTTACATACGTGCTCAATATGTGTTCTCCATGTTAATTTGTGATCTATGTATAAACCTAAGAATTTTGTTGTTTCAGTTTCACTTATGGTTTTTCCTCTATAGTTTATATTTATTGATTTTCCGTAAGATACTCGATTTTTAAAAGTCATTATATTTGTCTTATCAAGGTTAATTTTAAGATTGTTTTTATTTAGCCAGTCTACTAATGATTCAATGGAATTATTAATATCAGCCTCATAGGTATCAGGATTATCATTTCTAAATATTACCGTGCTATCATCGGCAAAAAGAACCATGGAATGTTCAATAACTTTTGGGAAGTCATTTATATAAATTAAAAATAGCAACGGACCAAGAATACTTCCTTGAGGTACTCCGTATTTAACTTCTTTGGGATGAGATACGTGTTTCTCCTCTATTTTCGTTTTTTCATTTACTTTTGTTATTTCAGTTACCTGTTTTCTATTACTTAAATAAGACATTATCCAATTTAAAGCATTATCTCTTACGCCGTATTTCTCTAATTTATTTATTAATAATGCGTGGTCTACAAAGTCAAACGCCCTAGTCATATCCATATAAAGCGCTGTAATTTGTTTTTTATTATCTAGACTCATCATTACCTTTTGTAAAAAATTATACACAGCTAAATTAATGGACTTATTCCTACGAAAACCTACTTGCTCTTCCGCTTTTGCGTCCCACTGCTGGGCACGGGCCTCTTCTCATTATTTGGGAGGCCTGGAGTTTTCTCCACCACGCTTCCCAATGTTGGTTAGTGGCCAGCGTGCTGTCTTATGTTTTCAAACCGCCCGTAAGGCCTCCGACAAGGTTTAACATCTGCTACGATAATAATGGGGATTGACAGCTTAACGTGGTCCGAAGCATGGAAATGCGTATGAATGTCCCCCATTTCACATGCAATAGCAGATTAATTTCAAACGATTTTAGTTGCTTCTTCATGATATAAAAAAAATATACTGCCATTTTCAACAATGCAATGAAACCGATGTAGAGAAAAAATGGGCAGAGGGTAAGCCTTCCCTCGTTACACGTTTAATTGGTGTTGTATTTCACGAACACGGGATTAAGATCTAGACTACTTAGCATCAAGTAACTGGCGTGCCTGTTTTAAATTAAGCAGCTTTAATAGCACAATATTATAGGACAGTTTTTCCGTTTGTTTTTGCCGGTACCGGTCCCTCAAAATAAAATACCGAGTCAGTAAGCAGCAGCTCCATACTTTGTAGGTACTAAAATTTTGTAACGATATATTAGGCGAAACCGAGTACCTATATAGAATTAATAAAATCATTTTACTATTAATAATTGTGTATTATTATTCATAATGAAACCAGCTTGTATTTAAAAGGATGTAAAAGTAAGTGGGTCACGAAGGAGCAGTATGAAAAAGACAACACACATCAGAGAACACTGGAAGCATGGCTCGATCGAGGACGTGCCATGACCTAATTTATTAATTAAATTTTGTTTTATGCCAATTAAAGTATAGCCTGCATTTTCATCTTGCTTGCATGCCTGATACTTGTAATACAATTCTCTACACAACACATACATAATGTATATATATACGAACTCGAAAAATCTATCTGGGTGAACTATGGCCTAAAGCTTAAATAAATAAAAAACTCGTTAAATAATATAAACGATTAAACTACATATGAATTATTTATCATTAGTGCTAGTTATTATTTTATTATAGCTCTGACAAAACAAAATAACCTTTTTTTCCACGGTCTTGCCAAATCAATCTGGTTACAACGAAAATACGTTGTGTCATCCACTAAATTTCTGTCTTGTCTAAAACATAACACAAAAAACAAAGACACAAGAAATTATTTAACATTCTAGTATGTCACATTCCGCTCGAGAAAAGCCTCATATCAGATGAAGCTTTATCACTATGATTGTAAATTGACTGAATACTGCTTTCTGACTCACGGAAGTTAAATCGATGTAAATCTGCTAGTGGATGTCAGGATGTCAGTCTTGATTACAGGCACAGGGTACTACCGTTCAGTTAATTCGCGATCTCATTAAATGATTAATATGATTAATCATGTTGTGAATACATTTCACGTACACAGAATTCATACATGTGTCATATTAACACACCATGTCTAATTATTTCTGCTACAATTTATATTTTTAGAATCAAATGACAAGCGCTTTTTAGGTACCTATTTAAATGGATATAGGTCATTGTAGGTATATAAACAAAATTAAGAATCTACTTAAATTCTTGCTATTTTAGATATTAGTTATATATCTATAAAAATGTCTTTATTAGGTACTTAACTCAAATTAACAATAGTATTTCTTGAAGTTTTCCGTTCCAACAAGTTCCAAATTAAATATCAGATAGCCTTCCGCTGGTTTAATGGGTCCCCCATGATAAAAAATAGCCTATGTGCTATTCCAGGGTTAATTGTTATATTAAAATCATAGGCGTTTGGCGTTTCTTCAACCGCGTTGACCATATTACCCGTTTTCATGTAGGAATGAAGCATTGTCCCGCGGTAAGAAGTAGCCTATGTTACTCAGGGTAAATGTAGCTTTCTAATGGTGAAAGAATTTTTGAAATCGGAACAGTAGTTTTTGAATTTATTCATCACAAACATTCAAAAATACAAATCTTTCTTTATTTATAATATAATCTTTTTTATAATATTGGTATAGTTTTCACAGTGAAGTCAAGACTCAAGAAAGTTAAATCTTAAATATAAAGTTAAATATATAAAAATGCGCTGCTGGCTGCTATCTGTCAATCTTGATTAGAGACGCGGTATGCCATTCAGTTAGTCACTTAAGATTAAATGAAGTGATTAGTAATATTGTAAATACACTTCACGTACACAGCATTCAAGCACGCGTCATTTTGCTAAGACGAACAAGACGTAATCTATTTAATAAGACATTGATTGCGAATTTGATAATTCATATTTATAGCCCATAATGGTCGCTTACCTTACCATCTCTTGACTTGCCGTATCTACCTATTTTTACACACTTTATATTAACTTCACTTGTATGTTTGTTTGTATATTTGTAACCGACTCCTTTGGGTGCGATTTTGACCCACTTTAAACAGCCAGAGTTATTCAAACTTTGTTTGTTTGTTGACCGACAACAATACACTAATTTGATAAGATTATTCCATTATTCAATTTGAAAAATAAGATTTTTGTTAATTTATATGATTTTTATCTATAGTCGACTAGCGAACCCGGCAGACGTTGTCCTGCCTTAAAGTATCAGAAATAAAATAATATTGCGACTATACATTAAGATGTATGATATCTTTCAAGTTGGATCAAACTGCACACCGTGTGCAAATTATATTAAAATCGGTTTAGTACTTTAGGAGTCCATCGCGGACAAACAACGTGACACGTAATTTATATAGGCAAAGGCAGGAATTAATGTTAAAATTAATTTCCAACAATTATCTTTATCCATAAGCATAAATTAATAGAAATGTATAAATGAGAAAAAAATGCATTTTATTTAAAATAAACCAAACGTAAAAGTAGAAAATAAATAACAGTTTAAAAACTAAAAACACGCTTATATAAGAAATCCAATTAAAAAATAGAAAATAAATATGTATTAAAAATAGTGAAAAATAATGCATTTTATTGTATAAAAGCGTGAGGTGCATGATGTCAATAGTTATAAATATTTTCTACGGATATCATTAGAAGGATAATCATTTTATAATATCTTAAAAAGTATCCCTCGCATTTTTTACAATAAAATGCATTTCTTACACTATTTTTATTACAAATTTATTAAAATTTATTTCCTATTTTTTTAATTACATTTCTGATAAAAGCTTGATTTTAGTTTTTTTTAACTATTATTTTTATAGAACTTTTTGTGCTTGAAAAACGCGCCTATTTTAAAGAGGACTAAAGGCATAGATTGTACGAGTATTGTAAAGATTTAAAAATTAAAGGACTTCAAACTTAACGATTTGATTGATGATGATTGATGCGAAAATAAAATAATGCTATAATAATATACAAAACCTATAAATTGTTATTAAACACCTATATTAAAAACCTATATAATCACATGGATCTTCTACTATCTTAATGAAACTTGTACGATGAGGAAAAATCAATTAACGAGTTAATATTGTAATCAGACCATGAGAATAGTTTCTAAAGCGTAAGAAACTTAAGAAATAATAGTAAAAAGGTACATAGTATCGTGTGTAAGAAAAATAAACCTTTAACACGGAAGCCGCAATCCCTAAATCTTACAGGCATAAAACGTACGAGCGCCAACAAGTCGTCCCGAATGCGAGCAATCCGAACATCGTTGGTTCACACCTGATGCCACGAATATCTCTGAAGCTCGTTGTTTTCATTGCCCATTCTTTGCAATGTAGGTACTATACGGGCATAATAGGTGTCTTTTTTGAGAGTGTAGGCACAGGCGCTGTATTATTTGTATGTACATAATTTTGTAAGCACTTTTTAAAAACAGTTAATAACCAAATTATTCGGTTTGAATTTATTTTATTAGCTTTTTTGAAGTCAGTTATTAAAAAGCTCGTATTTACCGTATATGCTAGTTTGTAAGAAAAAGAAAATTGTGATACAAATCGTCGATATTTCCCGAATGCAAGCAATCCGAATAGCAGTTCCGCGCCTGATGCTTCGAATATTTGCTCGTATTGTCTGAAGCTTCGTTCATTGCCCATTGTTTGTATTCAGCTGCAGTTGCATACTTTGTGTCTGTTTTGAGAGTACACGTTTTCCCAATTATTTTCAAACTTTTTATACTTCAAGCTTTTTTGATGCACCTCTAAAGAAACTACTTGTGTACTTATTCTAATTGTGTCGTAGGTAACACATAAAGACAAAACAACAGAAATACTCAGATCGAGAACCGACATTTTTTGTTTTTTATAAATAAACCTAACAATAAGGCAGACGGGCCGCGTGATGTTAAGCGATCACCGTCGCCTATGGACACGGGCAACCCGGAGGAGAGCTTTTTTACAGCTTTCTTGAAGAACCCCTGAAGAATGTTATAGTCCGCTGGGAATGCCTCAGCTGGAAGTTTGTCCCATAACCTACACGTCCGTGGTAAAAAGGAGCGTGCAAAGTGGACTGTGGAGGACCGCCACGAGTCCAGATGATGCCGGTGGAACTTTAACCTTCGTCTGGTGGTATAATCATGGAATGGTGATGTAGGCATCAATTTGAAGAGTTCCTCGGAGCACTCACCATAGTAAAGTCGGTAGAACACGCAGAGCGAGCCTATGTCTCATGAGATGGACAAGCAACAAATGTTCTACAAAATAATTTTGTACACAAACAAAGCAATATTCCTAACTATGGGAAACAAAGGAAATCTTCCCGAACTTGCGCACCTGAGCCCCGTGTCTGCTTTCATTGCAGGCGACGTGCCGGGAATGCAAGCGTGACGCGTGACGTGTCGCATTCTACTTGGAATACCTTACAGGAGAATGTTAGGGATGATGCTTAAGTGTTTTAGAGCGACAATAATGAAATTGCAAAACAATTTGAATACATAATACCCTGTGTTGTGTGTACCATGGATCCAAAACAATCACAATACCTGGTACCTACATACCATGATCTGATTTAGACAAATTGAAAATTTCTATGCAAGAATACTCAGATAAGCTGGTAAAAAGGAACAAAACAATACAAAATAAAAAAGCACTTGAGTTTAATTCCTCTTTATTTTTTATAACACTTCTATCACCAAAAATACATTAATATAACTTAGGGCTAGCTGACAGTCATTCAGGAGAAGAGTATTAAATATTAATCAAATCCGTTTTCCACGCCATTGTTTTAGAACGATACTAAAAAAGTTCAGCGCTGAAGATGATGCAAAGAACACTCTTAGATGACAATAAAAATGTTCTAATATGTAGTTGGGTATACAATGCATTCAAAATTTTCCAATTACAAAGTTTTAATGAAGACAAAGACTTTTATTTATACCAATATGGGTCGTTAAACAAAATACATCATCATAATTACTTTCATCGGGTTTGCAATGTTCCAAGATTTTCATCATTTCATTTTGATTCGCTGCATACTGGTATAAATACGTATACATTGTACCTATAACAACACCGGAGCATTCGCCAATAAACACAAACTTTATTTCCATAACCGCCAGAAATTTGTATCAATAGCAAAAGGTTTGTTAAAAAAGATGCAATGTATTAAATCTCCATCATCTCCAGCATCTCTATCTCTGTTTACACCTCGCTCATAACCTCCTCCAGCACGGTCTCCATGGAAGGGGCCCACTTGAGCTCGTGTATCTTGGTACGGAAGCACTTGGCGATCTCGAGGGTCATGGCGCAGTCATCGTTCCCTCCTTCGTGCTTCTTCTCACACTCGTGGATCATCGTCACCAGCTGCTTGGCCATCTCGTCATCTGACGGCAAGAAATTATTTTAATTACAAAGTATATCATCACTATCATAATCATAAAATTGAGTAATTGGAATGGAAGTGGAATTTGAAGAAACAACCTTTGATAATTATGTTGTCGGTAAGAGAAAAGTTGAAATGAAATAATAGGAAAATATTTTATTTGCACAAATAGGTATCGATAAACAAAGGTTTTACAAAATATTTAGAACTCCTTTTTTACCCCTTAGGGTGCACAAATTTAAATTTATTAAATTAATAAAATTTTAATTTAGTTTAAAACAATGATTTCGTCTTAAGCCTGATGGATAAAGCGAAATCGTAAATCGGTCTCAAATAGACAAAGTGCCTGCCAAGTTAAATAAGAATTAATTGAATTAATTTCAGCACCCATATTAGGGATTAGGTTGTAGCTTTCATGATTCGACTGATACTGCACCTATTTGTGACGTGAATCCATTATGTTGTGATTTGATGGAAATATGCGTTTGCCGACCAGTTTTACGGACTTACATGAAGCCATTATAGCCACGTGACCTTCGGAGTGCAAGCATTACTGCATTTATAACATCAGGTAAATCTCAAGTTTTCTTAAGGCTGTGTAGATGGGCTGTAGCGTCCACTTAATAGAACGTGACGCATTCTAGATTCTATTTAAATAATTCGAATAGAAATCTTAATAATTTATGTCTTTTGGTCGCTCCACTTTTGCCTACTGCCAAACGTTTCATTTTATTCTGTTCAAAACCTTAACACATTACATCATTAATATTAAAGAGTTTCACTAGTAAGTCTAAAGTTCAGTCCTACCGGCGCCGTGTTTCTTGGCGAACTCATGCGCATTGCCGTGGTGCAGCTTGAGGTCGTCGGTGATGAGATCGAACTTGGACGCCATGCACATGATGGCGCAGCCCACCTCGCGGTTAAGCAGGTCATACTCCTCGCGCCAGAAGTTGTAGAAGTCTTGCATTATGTGGTCGCCAAGGTTCAACTGTGACAAGCAAACCCGTTAAAATTGTTAACAAGAAGTATAATAAGCAGTACTAAAACAAGGAATGAACTTCCTACTTACACATTTTGAAATTGGACTCAGTACTTGTATGTTAAAATGACAAGGTAATGTAAATATTTTGTAAGAAAAATCAATTACATTATCTTTCAGCTTGCGTTAA
Source organism: Pyrgus malvae (assembly GCA_911387765.1). NCBI lineage: Eukaryota > Metazoa > Arthropoda > Insecta > Lepidoptera > Hesperiidae > Pyrgus > Pyrgus malvae. Next base: position 22,441,996 of record OU426965.1, on the reverse strand, counting down.
CTTATATTGTAACTGAATAAACCGGTTTTTGAAAATAAGAAAATGAAAAGAAATGCTTTCATCATTTCACATTGTACTTCAATATTAAAACGAGTACGACCACATAAATGTCCGTTGATTTATTAGCTTATAATTTACGAGAGCGTTATAATATATCGTATCGTCACAAAAGCTATTGGTAGGTAGCCCAAGAACAGGACATAAAATGGGAGATTTCTGTACTCTATACTAATTTTATAAAGTTCAGCTTCATTTTTTTGAAAGCACTAATCTCAGTAACTTCTTGTTACCAAAAATATTTGACTATATCGACGATGGATTTAAGCTATAAAATAAGCTCTCTTACTTCCTGTTTGCACTGGTCCAAAGCCTTAGCAAAACCTGTTGTCAGTTTGGTCATCACTTCCTGCGAGGTAAATACTTGATTCACGTTGAAGACTAGAGAAATGACACAAATAGCTAACAGTCGCCATTTTACGTTCGACGCCATTTTGTGAGCTCTGGTTGTCGCACACTGTGTGTGTCTTTTTATATTAACCTGTATTGTTACTGATTATGTAGCTTGAATTTGTTAGTTCTTAAGTGTTCCGTATGAAATTATAGAGATATTCAAATTCCCATTAACATTATCAACGTGTATAATGACGTTGATAATGTTAATGGGAATGGGTCAACATCACTTAAATTCTTTTGACGACCTGTATGGTGCAACGGTTACCTTGCCGGACTGCCAATGGCCGGACTTGCCAGGTGTCATGGATTCGATTCCCGGCAAAGCGGAGATTAAAATCTCAGTTTCTGTTTTACATCTGGGTGTTCGTGTTCATGTCTATGTGTGTGTCCATACCCACGACACATGGTTTACCTACGTACTCTACTCTAGGACTATTATTCGTTCATTTTTACCTATAAAACTTTTAAAGTTCCACAAACATTTAAAAACATTATTCATATTATTATTCATTCATGGTAGTTCCTTATAGCATAGATATCGTAATTGAATTCAATTTCATTTATTGCCAACCATATTTTTTGTGCTACAACTCCTGAATGTCAATTTGATATAGATCGCATGATCGGTGTAGTCTGGTTGTGTAAGTTTTGTCAAAGTCTTAATACCATTTTCACGTCTTATTGCTGGATTTTTAAGGATCTCTAATCAATGGGCTTTAACCGACTAGTTTAATAGCAGATGAAGTGTCATTGACGGATGTTTTAATTAGTCACATCAGAATCCTCATCAGCATGGTTGCCACTGAACATAAAAGGCGTAGAAAAGCTTCTATTAAAATAGCTCAGAAGTCTTAGAAATATGTGCGTAAAACATATTTTACTAGCTTTTCATACTCGTAGCATATTATACTCATGAAAGAAAGAGAGGTATATATTTTACCACGGTGAAAAGTAATCTTTGTCATTCTCCAATTTCCAAACAATAGGTCGTGTTGCTACTCGCTATTATAATAACTACACTCTAAAATCGTACCATATAATCGCTCCATTTTTATTTAAGGACAAACAAACTAAGACACTGTCCCGTTTATAATATTAGTATGGATAATGGTAAAAATCCAGTTAGTGACAGCCCTTGTCAATAATGCACTGGAGTTTCCCGATTTAATAATAGCCCTCGGTAATTAAAAGCGCAGCTCGTTCAAATCATTGTACTAATTGATGGTTTCTTCATCACCCTCTTATTAAATCGCCAATTTATCGCATAAGTGGCGTGAATAAACAAATTTGACTTAGTAGTCTTACACACATTATATTGCATACCTAAGTTTAGGCTCCGCCTTTATAATTTACTGACAAAATACTATGTATTATAATAAAATATCAACCAAACTATCACCTGTTCACACTAGCAATATATTAAATATTTCTTATAAGATTTCCTTAGAATAATTACAATTACATTATAGAAAGAAACCAAGTTCGCGCGCCCAAATTGAAGCATGTTGATTATTATTAAGGCCATTACTGGCCATAAAACGCCGGTTAAATTTTATCTCAACATTTTTTAAAAACAAAAGAAGTCTAATAAAATAACTTTTCACAGTGTTTTCAATATTTTGTAGTATTTTATAGTTAACTAGCTGTGCCCGCGAACTCCGTACCGCCCTTAAATGTTCGGGGTGGGCCACCTTTATCAGTTTGGGGGGGGGGGATGAAAAATAGATGTTGGCCGATTCTCAGACCTACTCAATATGCTCACAAAATTTCATGAGAATCGGTCAAGCCGTTTCGGAGGAGTATGGCAACGAAAACTGTGACACGAGAATTTTATATATTAGATTTGGTCAAAATAAAAATATTTTGTTTGTCAGATGTGGCAGCTGTAGGAATCGATTTAGTGCTTCAATTTTGACAGTGCGCTTGTATGAAAACACTCATTCTATATGATATGATATATTCTAAGAAGATTTCTCAAAAAAAAAACTTAGGTCTTGTATTCGCACTCGTAATAACTATTTTTTAAAGGAGCAGAAAAGCGTGCTGCTCATGTAGTGTCATGTGGAGGTACTTTCCAGGTCAATTAATGAAAATTGTATCATAACTACGCCTAAAACTGAATTATTAAAAAGTTTATGAAGAACATAGGTTTGAAAATTTACCCTATTTTTTTTAAAAAAAAAAGCACGTATTTCATCACTGCGAACTAACGAAGAGTCTATGGTTTGGGTAATTGTACTCAAAGTAGATGAAACCGTATAACATTCACAGTATGTGTAAAAAAATTCAGAGTGAATAAAATATACTAATCTTAATATATATATAAATTACGTGTCACGTTGTTTGTCCGCGATGGACTCCTAAACTACTTAACCGATTTTAATAAAATTTGCACACGGTGTAGTTTGACAACGTCTGCCGGGTTAGCTAGTCCCTACTAATATTATAAATTCAAAAGTAACTCTGTCTGTCTGACTGTCTGTCTGCTACGCTTTCCTGCTTAAAGTTCTGAACCAATTTTAATGAAATTTATAAACACATATAGAGTGAACCTTGGGAAAGGACATAGAATGGTTTTTATACGGCGAAGCCGCTTGCGGAAGGCTAGTTTTATATAATTCCTGTAATGACAACGGGAGAAACGTCATTTAACACACCCAGCTCCATGCCGTTTGTTCGTAATTTCGCAGTAAATGCAAATTACACTTACAAACATTGGATACTCAAGCCAGCGTAATTTGTTATCTGTGATCAAGACGTATGTAAACATGTGCTTACACTTCTACGAGACGTTAATATTCAAGCTCTGACGGAACTGCATTGGTATTCTCGCCCTGGCCTGGCTTGAGCAAACTTAGGACGTTAGGACACAGTTAGTATGCCTATCCTGGTACATCTCGGAGGCTTTTCTGGTCGATGAACTGTCTGTTAGGTGGTTAGTATTACGCTCTTTGAAAGTCTTTTTGAAAAATTCTAGGACACTTATTTTTTTCATCTTTCACTTTTTGAAATGTGAAATAGGTTCATCACTTCACTCTATAAAATCCCCCTGCTCTAAAATGACTCCTTTACATTATCCTATGGCTTTTTGCTTTATGGCTGCAACGGGTCTCTCCCCATTATTGGGGAGGCCTGGAGCTTACTCCACCACGCTGCTCCAATGCGGGTTGGTGGAGATGCCGGTTAGTGGCCAACCCGCTGTCGGATGTTTTCAAACCGCCCATAAGGCCTCCGACAAGGTTTAATGACTGTTATCTGTCGACAACAACCGGGACCAACGGCTTAACGTGCCCTCCGAAGCACGGAAAGGCGCATGATTTTTTTGCCACTAGCGGTCACTCATCTCACATCTGACCGCACCCGTTTGGCTTAGCCGCATATACCGCTTGCGTTATCTTCTACGCTAGCCGCCGAGCCATGCGCGCTTTTGCTTTATATTTGCATCTTTTTAATAGCTTCACCTGTATGTTTGTGAGTTTGCGAGCTTGTTTGTAACTCTCCTTTGGACTCGATTTTGATCCACTTTCAACGAACAAAATTAGTTCAAACTTTGGACACTTATCAAGAATCGGTGGAAATAAAATAATGTGTTTATCTACTCACAAAAGCTTGAAAAAAATATTTTAATAATAAATCGAACAATAAAATGAAAATTAAAAATATAGTTAAGAAAAAACAAAAAAAAACAAGCAAAAACAAAAACTAAACAAAATTTAAATATAATCCTTTATATAAGCAGAAAATAATATTGTGAAAAAGCGCGAAGTGATCTGTGCCATATTTTTCGTATATCGAGCAACCCACACTTTTTTCACAATAATACCTGGTTACTAGTATTTTCTGTTCATTATTATTGTATGCTTATAATAATCCTTTATTTTTAACTTTTTTAGTTTGAAGTGCTTTAAAAGCGTGTTTTTGAGTTTTTTTAACTAAGTATTTTATATATTTATTCATTTATATCCATTAATATATAATACTAATCTAGTAGGTATACAATGTTATGCGTTATTTTTCTATAGGTAGTTTTTTTATCGCATGCCAAACAGAATTTTTTATAAGCGGTATTTTGGTACTTTTACTTACATCATTAAACTATGTTTTGAGTGTGAGTGTTTCTTCGATATAATTTTATTGTTAAGCTATCTTTGAGTGAATAATGGTTAAAAATGGTCTTATTTATACAAACAAACAAACAAAAAGTTCTTCCTCTTTAAAACTTTTTTAAATCAGTAACGATATATTAGCATGAAAGTATGTTGCTTTAAAAATACGTAGAACTTTGTTTCAGAAAAGCTCTTAAGGTTAATGACCTTTAAGAACATCTTTACCACAGAATCCCTTGTATTAAATTGTAAGCCGAAAGTTTAATGTCACGATGTTTATTTACGATGTTAGCTGCGGCAAATCCAAAGAACAAGCAGAGACGCACGTTCCGACCGATTCGGGAGGCGTTTGTTTGGATATCTCATTTTAAAACAAAGATTTTCTTTGTATCTTCTTTGTTTTGGACATTTATAATAAAGATAACCGTTTCTGATGTGTTCCGGAGATTGATGTGTGGGAAAATTATTATAGTAAATATTTTATTCGAAGTTTTTCTAAACAAAACATGATTTGTTTATTTGTAAATCTAACAGCGTTACAGCAGTATTTTGATGATAGATAAAAGTTAATGTTGCCTGTAAGCCCTGCTTCGACTCTGAAACGGAAGCAACTTTTGATTCGGTTTGATTGTTTGAGGGGCGTAGCGCTAACATCGGCGGCGCTGAAGGAGATGCGGAGGCCCAGCTGCGCGCAGAGGGCGGCACACCCCTCCAGCAGCTCGCGACATGTATCTACGGAGCCCGCGGTGCTGCCGGCTAGCGTAGGGCTCCGGAACCGCGCCTGGAAGTAACAACCATCTCATATTTTTTTATGCAATACCCAAGAGAGTGAGATTAGAAGGCGAAAGAAAGAAAAAAATACCGTGTAATAGTCAGACTCGCCCACCGAAGATTCCGTACAAGACTATTTCTTTATAATTAATTACAAAGGATTTTGAAATAAATGAATAAATTAATTTAAAAAAAATGAGAATCTGGAAACCTAGTTAGGTAAAGGCGTAAATGAGCTATACCCTATACCCGTCAGAAGGCCAGCGATGGTTAATTTTTTAGATTTCCAATTTTTAAAATTATTTATTCATTTATTTTAGGCTAAAGCCCATAGAAACTAATACAGAGTTAAAAATTAAAATACCACAAACTAATACCTAAAGGAAATAATGTACAAAAGAAAATAAACAGTATTCATAGACAATATTTGTCTAAGTAACAGGAGGTTTCGGCGTCGCCGTCGTGTTTTCGCGGTTCGGGTAGCCAGCCTCGGAATCGCCGGAATACAACACCTCTCAGCCAAAAATCTTCCTTCATGAGGGATTTGGGCCCCGGGTTCGAATCCTGACGAAAAAAATTAAAAACATGAGTTTAAATTTCTGTTCTCAATCCGCACTTAGCCAGCGTGGTGGACATAGGCCTACATCTCTACATCCCTCTCACTTCTGAGAAAAAAGAGTGGTGCCTAGCACATAAAACAAGTTAAAAAAAATACACGTATTTCCATCATTAGACGACAGTAGGAGCGGTACACCGGTACAACAAAATGGTTCTAACAGCGAACAAACAATGACAGAGTGTCTCGGAGGCACTAATTAGGAGTGTTGGAGCCACACAGGAATGTGTTTAGAGCCGTATTAACTCGAATATGGCGCGCCTCGCGGGAGGAGGGTTTCCATTGGACACTTCTGGAATTTGTTAGAAAGGAATAATATAGTATAATATAATAATTCATTTATTTCAAAAAATAATTCTCATATGAATAGTACTTATGTATGTATGACGTACAACGACGTACCGAAAAAAACATACTTCGTAATGAGTAATAATATTACTATTATTATAATTAATTATATATTATTTTATTATATTAAATATATTAATATTAATAAAAACTGACATTGAAGATCTGGGGATTTTTCTTATTTCCGTTGGATATGTTGGATAAGCACATCGTGTATTCATAACAATGCTCGATTACCGCCGCCATACAAAATATGAAACGTTACAATATGACTTAAAGCAATGTTACATTTATTTTTTATTATTCCTATGATATCAAATAAATGAACTTGATGAGCAAAACGTTTACTTCGCAACGAAAAAAAATTACTTTAGTTTAATTTTTGTTTAATTATAATTATTTTTTTATTGTTTTTTTGCATAGAGATAGTCTTTCCGATAGTAAGGAGAGAGAGACCCGTGCCCAGAAATGTAATGCAAAAAGGTGGGGGCAATTTTTTTTTTCAACCTTTTTTTGTCCCACTGCTGGGCACAGGTCTCCTAACACAATTGAGAGGGATTTAGGCCATAGTCCACCACGCTGGCCAAGTGCGGATTGGTGGACGTCATGCTTTCGAGAAATTATGAATTTCTCTCAGGCATGCACGGCGATGGTAATCAATGAAATATCACGATATTTTCCATCACCGTGGAGCAGCGATAAATTCGCACATTACAAATTTCTTTGTCAGAGGTGCGAGCCGAGGATTTGAACCTGGGATCGATCGCATCGAAGACCGCGGTTTTTTACCACTCGGCCATCGCTGCTCTTAGGCTTAGCTGCTTTTAGGGAGCAATAGAAATAGATAAAATCTGTTTTGATTAGAAATCATTGTTCCTGTGTCATAACCCTTGGAGTAATCTGTCTAAAGCATTTGCATGGAGAAAGCTTACCCGTTTCCCTTTAACGGTCATGACGTATCGTCCTCTCAAATGGAAACAGCTTCTACTCCCTTATCTAATCTACATGGCGGATTACTCTTCATTACTCGCGTTACAGGCATTTGTCACTTGAAATCTGCTTAGTAAGTTGTTTACTGCGGAGAATCTACGTTCTCGAACTTAGGGGAGTGTCATTGGGGCTATTAGAAGCACACGCTTTTGTATTAGCTCCTATTTAACGATAAGAAGCGCACAATCAATAATTAGGTAAGCTCTTATTTAAGGAAAGTTTATTGCTCCAATGTATCAGTTTACTGAAAATAGATGGTAGATCGTTCATACATAGTTCGACCGAGGGAGTACCAACGTTGCAACCGTATACTAGTGAAATAGATGTAAATGTAGTACATTTTTACCGACTTCCAAAAGGAGGAGGTACTGTATTCGGCTGTATGTATTTTTTTTTATATATGTTCACCGATTACTCCGCCGTTTGTGGACCGATTTTCAAAATTCTTTTTTTGTTCGTATGCTTATACTCCCGAGGTGGTCCCATTGTCACCAAATCAGGATCTGATGATGGGATCCCAGGGAAATCGAGGGGAACTCTCGAATTTTATAGGTACACACATTGATTTTCTTACACTTTCTGAAGCATAAGAGATATTTGTGCATAGTAATCATCATTTCATGTTGCTGAGCTGATGATGGAAGGTTCTGCGACAGTGAGGAGTTGAGAGCAAATTCTTTCAATAAATAGTTTTTTAATCGAAATCTCACATTCCTGAGGTGGTCCAACTGTCACCAAGACAAAATCTGATGAGGGGATCCCATAGAAATCAAAGGGAACATTCAAATTTTATAGCACAACAAAATGATTTTCATATTTTTACTAAAGCAAAACAGGCATTTGTGTTTAATTTTCATCATATCATGTCGCTGAGCTGATGATGGAAGGTACTACGACGGTTAGGAGTTGAGAGCAAATTCTTTCTATAAATGGTTTTTTGTTCAAAACCTTACATTCCTGAGGTGGTCCAACTGTCACCAAGTCAAAGTCTGATGATGGGATCCCAGAGAAATCGAAGGGAACATTCAAATTTTATAGCACTTCAAATGATTTTCATATTTTTACGAAAGCAAAACAGGCATTTGTGTTTAATTATCATCATATCTTGTTGCTGAGCTGATGATGGAAGGTACTACAACGGTTAGGAGTTAAGAGCAAATTCTTTCAGTATGAATTTTTTGTTCAAAACCTTATACTCCTTAGGTGGTCCAACTGTCACCATGTCAAAATCTGATGATATGATACTAGAGAAATCGAGGGAATCACTGAAACTTAATAGGCACACACATTCTTTTAGTCATATTTTTTAACATAATACAAATATTTATGTCCGGTAATTATCACCTGATGTTGCTAAGCTGATGATTGAAGGTACAACTCCTCAAAGGTTAAGAGCTGAGAGCAAATTCTTTCATCTCTTTAACATTTAGAAGTTAAAGTGAATTTTGTTCCAATTATGCTTATACATAATATGTACAGAACTATTAAAGTTACTAAAAAGAGTGAAATAAATTAAGTTTTTAACAAAAAAATAGAACCGACTTCAAACGGTAAAAAATAAAATTGTTCAGTACCTACTTCTTCTTGCTTATGGTAATTACTCTTAAAACTATTTTTGGACTCGGGCCCTTAGTAAAATGTCCTGTTATAGTAAATATAGTGTACCTTTTGTTCTGAATGGGTACCGACTCCAATATAGTTTTAACAGTCATTACCGGTGAAGTCATTACCATAAGCAAGAAGATGTAGGTACTGTCCCACTGTCTGTACTGTCGGTGCCCATTTAGAACGAATGGTAAGACATTTTAGTAAGGGCTCGCCTCCAAAAATAGTTTTAAGAGTAATTACCATAAGCAAGAAGAAGTAGGTACTGAACAATTTTATTTTTTACCGTTTGAAGTCGGTTCTATTTTTTTGTTAAAAACTTAATTTATTTGTAATTGTGTTATAATTAAGTTTTTCTCCTTTATATTTGTATCTTTGTAATATTTGCATACCTCTGGAAGATAAATAATGCGAACTAAATATATATAAACAACTTTTGTAAAAGTTAAAAAAGTTAACAAAATATGGGTGTTTTGTGAACATCAAACAAAGTCTTTGTCTTTGTATCTTTTTTAATTTGATTGGAGTAGCAGACGAACTAAGTCAATAGACTTAGCTCGTCGTTGGCAACTAACTCCATCAACCCGCAGCGTGGTGGAATAAGCTTCAGGACTCCCCAATTATTGAGACGCGGAGTGATATTGTGGAAAAAAGATTTAGTTGTGACTAGCAGCCGCCCGCGACTTCGTCGCGTGGACTTAAGTTGTAGATTTTTTCTAAAATTGAAGTAGCCAGTTACTCCTCATTACATCAGCTACCTGTCAGTGAAAGTTTCGTTAAAATCGGTCCAGCCATTTCAGAGATTAGCAGGAACAAACAGGCAGATAGACCGACAGACAGACAGTCGTACAGACAAAAATTGTTAAAAATATTATTTTGGTATATGTACTGTATATGTGTGTAGTCAGTGGCGGATTTAGAAATTTGCCGCCAGTAGGCTATTCAATTTATGCACCCCCCATTCTGACCTCTGAAATTCGATTCACTAAAATAAAAAAAACTAGTAAGCTTTAACAAGTTCAAATTGAAAGTGTTTTTACGCAGTCAGGTTGTCCTTTAATTTTGTGAAACAAAAACTTAAGGCCGAAAGTTGCCGCCCCCAAAATCTGCCGCCCTGCTCCAGCCTACTCAGCCTTTTGGTAAATCCAGCACTGGGTGTAGTAAAAAGCAGTTATTTTAATATTACAAACAGACACTCCAATTTTATTTATTTTTGTTAATTGAGAATAGAATTTTTGTTAATTACCTACATATATATATAGACATACTATCATACAACTACTACATACATAATATAATTATTATTTCAAGTTTCCCACAATAGACTTTAGCGAGAATATAGTGGAAAGTAAAGCGTTGGTAATGTTGGTATCGCAGTTTATTGGACGCCATCCAATGACCGTCGCTTGCCCGCGACAGACAGACAGATTTATCGGCCTGTTTCTAGAAAAATGAGCTGTAATTAAAAATTCACGTATAGCCATTTATTTCACAGCAAATGGACTACCTATAATACTATAACAGTTTCATGTACATAACTGTGCAAGACGGATTAATTAAAAAAACAAAATAGATATTCTACCTTCTAAACATAATAATATATTATTATGGTTCACTAAGTAAAGTGTGGATTAGTTAGGTCGTCCCAAGTAAAGTTAATTGGCAAGTAAAAGCTATGAGTACGTGTCAGTTTATCATATGATTAGTGCTACTCGAACATCGTGAAATTGAAATTGAAGTTACGGGTGACTTTAACCGACATACTTTATTATTTATTTTATTAGCGTGTAAATTCTTTAAAAATTATTCAAATATCTTTATATTTGTGATTAAAATTGAGTATATTTTACAGAAAGGCCTTCAAATAGATTGTGAAGTAAGACCATGTTTACCCAAATTAAGGAAACAGTTATGATTAACATTAGAGATACATATAAAACCTATAAATTTCATATCGACGCTTCTGAAGTACTTAATGGTTTAAATTATTAATTACTTTCTAAGGCAATCGAATTTAATTTATTTTTCTCTTTTTCAGGTAAGCTCAAAGAAACAACTCATTCATCAATACATCTGGAATTACCTACGATAAAAATCTGGCTGAACGTTGTAAGTAGATAGATACCTTTCTCCAAACAAATGCTACAAACTCAAATTTATTAGTTCATTGACAAAGTGTAAGAGTAAATAACGGTAAACGGTTATTCAACAAATAAAATCTAAGCGTAACTACTTAGAATAATTACAATTACATTATAGAAACAAAGTTCGCGCGCCCAAATTGAAGCGTTTTGATTGGTGCCATTAACGGCACCAAACGCCGGGCCGCTCCGTAAGACTTAAGGTAAAATTTTATCACAACACTTTTTAAAAATGAAAGAAGTCTAATAAAATAACTTTTCACAGTGTTTTCAATATTTTGTAGTATTTTATAGTGAATTTGGTCAAAATAAAAATATTTTGTTTGTCAGATGTGACAGCTATAGGAATCTATTTAGTGCTTCAATTTTGACAGCGCGCTTGTATGAAGACACTCATTCTATACGTATTTATTCTAAGCGTAAGTATTTAAATGAATTTGATATAGGAATTATAAAATATTTACGATGGTCAAATTAGACACAAAATTTAACTTTAATTAAAATAACATTAAGATTATTTAAAATAATTGTGATAACGTTCAACTCAATAAGCGGACTAGACCAAAATCTCATATAAGCAAGGCGTATCTTCTCTAGCAAACAGTAGACAGTGTAATCCGGCGATTCATTACGTCAATGAACGTTGATATCATAATACAAGGAATTAATGACGTCACGGGGCCAGCAGTCACCTGATAGCCTTACATTAGGAACTTGCCTTACTGTAGGCTAGCAACGAACGAACGAGAAACAGTATAATAGAGTAACAAGAATTTTATCAGAGCTTATAAGCTTAGTATTTTTTATTTCATTAGTTGCAGGTGGTAGAATTTATTGGTTCCCACCGCTGCGCCCACTTCAGCCGTGAATCAATATGTTTCAGTGGAAAGGTACAGTTACCGGCCAGACTTACATAAGGCCTTCGGAGTAGCAGCGCAACTGCATACGACCACAGACAAGACTTAGTCTTGCTTGTGGTTGTTTTTTGATATCCGTGAGCTGTATTGACCACTTTATTTCACGTGTCCTGCATGCTCATCTGCTACTCCGTTTTAATAAAAAAATTCAACAATAGTCAGCTACAATTTCATATAAGCAAGGCGTATCCCTACCAAACAGTAGACAGTGGAATCCGGCGATTCATTACGTCAATCCACGTGGATATCATAATCCAAGGAATTATTGACGTCACGTCACGGGGCTTGCAGTCACATGCTAGCCGCCCTTTGAGAGCAGTTTAACTTATTAAATTATAATTAAAATTATAATTATAATTATTATAATTATTATTATTATTATTAACATGAATTTTCCTGCGATCTTATGAGCTGACACCCGTATTTATAAACTCATATGGTCTCATAGTGCTCTCGAACGCATAAGGTCATCTACACGAATTTATAGACGATAATTGAGTGAAGCTTGCTAATATGCGTTTGTCAAAATCGACAAGAATTTCGAAAAGAAAATCGAAAAGAAGAAGGCTTGACATAACGAACGCACGTCAAATAGCGCTTTTTGCATAGCGTTGCCTGCTTACTTATGCGAGTATGCTTCTTGAATACGGCTGTCAGTCTTTTTATTGCCATTTTTAGGGTCTCGGGTTCGGTTCCCGGCGAAACAGAAATTCGAATGATGAGTTTAAGTTTCTGTTCTCGGTCTGGGTACAAACACCCTTCTTTTCTGTCTTTGTGTGTGTCCATGGTACCCACGACACAGGGTATATATACCCTACTGTGGGGCTATGAGTGTGAAGCGTTATTTGATTACTTTGAGAATCTGCTCCTTTTTAATGTTCAAAAGAAATGACAGAAATGGGATAGAATAGCTAACTAGAGGTAATTTATTTCTCTTTGATGCCTATTCAGTGAAACACACGTCTAACATCGAGAGATCACAGCTGCGCATAACGACCTCTTGATGTCCGTCATTTGTCGCTGACCCTTGCTTTACAACCCTTAAGCCTAAGAATTGCTACCCTGAAGAAACGGACAAAGGATTATTGCCGAACCATCACTTGGTATTGTCCGAATCACCGTAAGGTTTGTGTAGAGTAGTCCTCGCTTTACTTGTAGAAGTGTCACATATGGCTCTCGTTTCTAAAAGCATTCATTTAACTTACCTCGTTAGTTTATTCTTTGTAAGTACTATTTTATACACGAACCAGACAATGAGGCAGACATTGAACTATAATGTTGCTTGACTAGGCTTGGATGCAACCCTTTTTACGACTCACTGCTGGGCATGGTTCTCTACCCATGATTAGAGAGGCCTGGAGAATACTCCACCATGCTGCTCGAATGTAAAAAGGAAAAGTTGGTGGAGAATAGTCTAATATAACATAGTAATAGGACAGGTGAAGGAGAGCTTTCTTAAAGAACCCGATTTCATGGTCTATTGGCAACGATTAAATCTTTACATGTATTTTATTGAAATGATTAAGCTGAATTATTGATTTTACGTGTGGATGAAAACAACACCTGGTTGGCTAAGTAAAATCCTTCTTTTATAAAACTGCTTTACTTGATATATTGAAATGCATATTCACAATAATGCAAGCATAATAAGTATCTAGCAGTGAGAAGCGGAAAATTCGTTCTGTTTTTTATTAGTCGTCTCTCGGCCACCGCAATTATCATTTTCAATAAAATTATTGGTTCAATTGTACCTCTTTCAAAATAAGTTGATGCCACGTCTAAAGATCTATGGTTCTATCCTCATAAGCCTTATAATCGTACAAGCGATTTGTCTAAGACGCTGCTTATCTCGCCGGATAACGACTGGGTTCAAGACGCCGGGATTAACATGCCCCGCTAAATCCTGTCTTCTGGAACGAGCCGGGATTATGGACCATTGAAGAATCTATTCGTTTTGACTGTTTAACTGAAGGAGAATCACGTTGTATAATATTGATCAACAAAAATGAGTAGAAATCGATTCCTATGTCAGATCAAATGCAGAGCTGGCAATGATTAAATGTATTTTAGTGACTCATATTATTCATAGTATATTTTCTTAGTAATAAACTATAATGATGTATGTTTTACCAGCTTCAACAAAAACGAGAAGGTTCTCAATTCGACTTTTTACGAGTATCTAATTAGTTCAAAGTTGATATTTTCTCATTATTCCCATAAAAATTTCACCCATCCTAATAATAATACTTTACATCATTGTTGAGCATAGTTTTATGTGTATTTGATCCATTTTGGATTTTTTTTCGAAGTAAGATTCTGTACAGCGTCGATATAATTCACATAGGTAATTAAAAACTGGGACGATATCTATCTATCTAGATATAATCAACGGGTGATCTTATAATGATCTTGGGAGTTAAGAACAGAGCAGATCATAAATTATGCATGATGAATGATGATGTATTGAATCGTTTTCGAAATAATTTTACACCTTTATTTAATTATATACTTATATGAAATCGGTTTACATTTTTTTAAACCATTAAATATAACATTTTATGCTGTAAACATTTTCATGTCGGAAATGGGGGCGTTCCAGTAGGAAGTGTAAAAATTGTGATAAAACAAAAAATAAATACGGAAGGTAAATCTGTTGAAACGGTGATTTGTGCTGCAATTAAAATGGATAAAATTTTAAGCGTGAATGTTTTATAGCCCACGAAACCTGGCTTTTAGTGAAACACTGCAACGAACCAAGCGGAGCATTATCGGAAAACTATTCGTCATTTGGACGGCAGTCGACAGTTTGGCATTTTATCCACCGCTATCCACTGTTTGTTGACTATAAATCAACTTTGGCATTTGGATTTTGAAATCTCCATTCCAAGCTTCCATTTCAAGAGGTTATCACAGCTCTATCCCTACCTATATACAACTTGCTCCACACTTAGGTATTTTAATAAAACATTTAAGGTCATAATTTTTCCTTGATACATAATAGTAGGTGGTAGAACTATTATGGTTCGCCCGGGGAAGTACCGCCGCTGCACCCACTTCTGCCGTGAACCAATTCTATAGTGTTTCGGTGAAAAGGTGCAGTTGCCGGCCACACTTTCATGAGGCGACCACCAGCCTCCGGAGTAGCAGCGCATTTCAGCGCAAATGCATACGACCTCAGACAAAACTGTTTGCTTGAGGTTGTATGTAGATGTCCATGGACTGCAGTGATCACTTAACAACACGCAGCCTGCATGCTCGTCTGCTACTCAATTAAAATAAAAAATAATAATATTCCATAATTCCTACGCATTTTTTAGAAAACTACAGACAACCTAAGATTTTATAAAAAGTACACACAAGAGCTGAACTTTACACCTTATACTGACCAAAACGTTGCTTCAATAAATACTGATAAACGTACACTTTAAGCTATTGAAAGCAAGTACAGCCAGCCACTATCAGTACCTGGACCAGCGCCAATTCGAATCCACGTTTAATGTTTAATGCCGTATGTGCCGTGAAATCGTTTAACTTTAATACGCCTTGTCATTGGTATTTTATTGTAATGAGCCTTGGGATTTTATACAACGTTCTATGTTTACTGAGGCAGATAAGTTTGCTTCAATGGTGTAGACTTTTTAAACAGAAGTGGATAATAGTGATATTGAACCTCGTCAACTAATAATTTCACCAATGAACTTCTCTCGGTGACGGGAAGGGAAACTTTCAAAAGGTGTCCCACTACGCCCCCCAATACGTTGGGAGCGATACAGACTGGGTTACATGGGTTTTATACCTCACTAAAATAAAACCCCCACGGTAGCGCTTGTTAAGGGACCCAGGATAAGGTACCAATGGGTTTGGTAGGCTCTGTGCTTAACTTCCTAACTTTTTCCACCTGCAATCACACTAGTCGTTTCTTAGGATAAGCAGGAAACCCTGAGTATGGCAAAAATAACCCTAAATTATTATTTTTTACTTTATAAAATCCATGATAATTTATATATTCAATCACATTCTTTTATAGGAACGTTCAAGTATCAACGTCATTTTAAGTCAAATTATGTTGTTCAATATCTTCAAATCTTTCAAATACTAAACCGGGCCCTTCACTATAACTCATGGCGGTTCCGTGGTCAATAATTATAGTGCACTGAAGCTTTAAATCACCTGTTATCGGCAACTTCGTTATTTATCGCCAAATTATGTGCTGCTCATGTATCGCACTTTAACGAATCTCTGAAATTATCATGCTATTGCTTAGAGCATTAAAACAAGATTTCTAGACCTTTGATGCTCTAAACGCTATTGCAATACCTAATCAGGAGTTTGATTAGATTTTATGATACTTAAATATCACGTGAGGCGCGCATGGATCGGCGGCTAGCGTTAGAACGCAAGCGGTCTATGCTGCTAAGCCAAACGGGCGCAGTCGGGTGTGAGATGGGTGACCGCTAGTGGCGAAAAATATCATGCGCGTTTCCGTGCTTCGGAGGGCGGGCACGTGAAGCCGTCGGTCCCGGTTGTTGTTGATGAGATAACAGTCGTTAAACCTTGTCGGAGGCCTTATGGGCGGTTTGAAAACATCCGACTGCGGGTTGGCCACTAACCCGCATCTCCACAACCCGCATTGGAGCAGCGTGGTGGAGTAAGCTCCAGGCCTCCCCAATAAGGGGGAGAGACCCGTGCCCAGCAGTGGAACGCAAAAAGGGTTGCAGCCAAATATCACGTGCTACTAATCAAGTCTAGTATAAATAAACTATATTACAAATCTTTATTATAAATTATCTATATTATTATTTATTATACATCATATTTAATCTATTACGTCATTAAGTACGTAATTAATAATAATTTAGGAAGACCGTAATTAATACCAAATCCAATAAATATAAAATATGAGCACTCTAGTGGCCAATAAAGGAACTTATTAACCTAAGAGCATACGTCTTGTACACGTAATGTTGCTATTTGCCGCTAGATGGCAGCGTTAGAATCAATACATACCTAACATTACAAAAAAACTTAAAATGAATACCAATCTATTCTTTAAAATATAAATACCGCAAATCAATATACATGTAAAAATTGATGTAGCTTATATATAACTTTATATTTAAGTACCTATATATTTAGCTTACATGTATCAATGCAATGGTCTTAGAAGATAAATAACACTCTCTAATCTAAGGCAATGGTCAAGTTCTGCAATCTTGCCCTTACCCTAACCGTTTATCTGGCTATAAACATGAACTATTGGTCAGTTTAATTTCCGTTTACATATCTCAACCCTTACTTATCCCACTAGCAGTTTGTAAGGGTCAGAAAGGGTGTGTGTAATGTAAAATAGTATGTATGTTTTATTGACGAATTAATTTCTTGAAAGCATTTCGATGGACTTAGTTTCTTATGCCCCTTGGGAGTGTTGTCCAAACAGACACCTAAAGTCCATGGCCGCGAAAAATTACATTCATTAAAATGAATGTTCTCCAATGAAATAAATATTTTTTCTTTCCTGCTTCAACTATTTATTCTTCTTCAGTAATTTTATTCGCCCATTTTGATTCATGACAAACATTCGTGTTCGTACTTACCTACACGTTGGTATTCCAACAAAATTTCAACGTATAATTAATAAAACATTTAATATCGGAAATATAATGACAAAAACTTTATGATATACCATCATACCTAAGATATGTTAATCCGAATTTTGCCAGCATGGTAAACTATGGCTGGCTGGCTGCAACCCTTTTCTTCGTCCCACTGCGGGGCACGGGTCTCTCCCCATTATTGGGGAGGTCTGGAGCTTACTCTACCACCCTGCTCCAATGCGGGTTAGTGGAGATGCGGATTAGTGGCTAAGCCGCTGTCGGATTTTTTCAAACCGCCCACAAGGCCTCCGACTAGGTTTAACGACTGTTTTATCTATCGATAACAACAAGTACCCACGGCTTAACGTGCCCTCGGAAACACGGAAACGCGCATGGAATTTTAGCCACTAGCGGTCACCCATCTCACACCCGATCGCGCCCATTTTTTTATGAAAATGAGCACTTTGCCAAAACAAATTAACTATTTCAGTGCGCTATTATGTATTCTGTGGTGCGATGCAAAACAAAAGTGCGAACCGTCCTGCGGCTGGCTCAGAACGCAAGCGATCTACGCTGATTAGATGACCGCTAGTTACAAATGTTATTTATTTACAAAACACACAGTTAACAGGCTTAACCTAAAGCATTATGTGTATAGAAATAAATTACTTAAGGTAAAATTTGCAAACATTTATAAACTTACACTATACATAAGTAAATAGATAAAAAAAATTTTGGTATCGGGGGGGGGGGGGGGGGAAACCTTCAAATGGTACCCAGCACCTTAGGAGAGGTTACCGGGTTATATGGGATTTGACCGCACTAAAACCCCCTCGGTGGCCTGCCTCTGGGCTTGGGTGGACTCCGGGATCTCCATAGGAACGCACCGGTGTCCTCCACGCGCGCCGCCCCAGAACGGGCCCTTCTTCAGAAGAACAGCTGATGTGCTCTCAAATAACACCTAAAGTAATGTAATCAATAAACACCTGAAGGTGCAGTGTTTACGGCGGCATGCTGTCACGGACACACCACTATCCTTCCCGGGGCTGCTGGCTGGAAGGGTCAAGCTCCCACTCTCACCGCCCGCAACCCCGGAAGCCCCTTTTAGTCACCTCTTACGATCAGGCAGGGGATACCGTAGCTCTATTCTTAATCCCGAAGCTACAGGGACTATAAATAGATCACCTGGGATTGCAACGACCAAGCGATTTATTAGGGCTAGCGTCACACAATGAGGGCTCCTCATTGAGGAGCCGCAGCTGTGCGTCTAATGCACAAGCGGGTAGGCCTTCTGCCACCACACCCACAAATATGAGCTGTGATGGAACTTCAAGACCACAGTTAGCTAGGGCTAGAGAGTTGTGAATCTTGCAGTTTAACAACAGGTAAGTAAAATTACGTCTAAAGCCCTGCCATACCCAATACGAATAGTGACGGATATAGGTATGGATAATATCCGTAGATACGCTCATAAACGTAGTGTTACGCGCGTTTATGAATGGTTAGAAACATTCGGCATCTCCACCAACCCTCATTGGAGCATGTGGCAGAGTAGTAGTTATGCCTTCCCAATTATGAAAAGAGACCCGTGCCCATAAGTACGCAAAAAATCAAACATTTTGGGGACCACTAATACTAGTAACTAATCGACGTTACCTAACCTAAGATAATTTACTGCTCATGTAAGATTGTAAGCACCGGATCTGACGGTCAATTATGTAAGGGTTAACCTCAGCACGCGATACCATCCTTACTATCGCAATAAAGGATACGGCAGCCACTCAGCCGTGGCCGACGCTGCTTCCATTCAGGATCCGTTGGGCAACGCTGCCCACTCGCTTGACGGTGGAGCACACATCTGTACGTGGTTTTACGAAATGGAATTGCTGTGTTGGAGGTTAGATTGTGTTTTGTGACTTACTTACGTAGTTTAAGAGGATTTGCTGGTGAAAAAAGGTAGTTTCGATCAAATTGGTGAAAAATTCAAGATGTTCGACACGGATTACTTGTGATATAAATCTGTCTTTATAATTGTAATAATTAAATAACATCTTATATTACGACACTTCAGAGAATTTCCTTCTGATTCTATAATATTTTGACCGTAATTGAATAAAGTTTTTTTTCCGTTTGATATCAATGTTATTTTTCATCCCAGATTATTGTTCAGGCTTTGACTGGTCGTGAATATGCGACAGTAATTCCGTGTACAAGTCTGTTACGTCTTCATGCCTAAACTACTGAACCAATTTTAATGAAATTAGGTAAACATATAGAGTGGACCTTAAGAAGAACATACGATAGTTTTTATTACGAAAAATAGCCTTAAGTGGATTGAAATAAGGGATGAAAATTTGTTTAAGCGTTGTCATGCTACAATTGACATTAATTTAAACCATAGATTGCGATGGTTGCTCCTGTTCACCGTGTACTCGACCGTGAGTGGAGACCTGCTGTCCAAGGCCACCAGGAGCAAGGACGAAGAGAAGGACATCAGGAACAGCGTGTTTGACTTCATCATCATCGGTGGAGGCACGGCTGGGTGCATCCTGGCCAATAGACTCTCTGCTGTTAGTGACTGGAAGGTGAGGGTATAAGGAAGGTAGAATATATGTATTAGTTGCCTAAATGACAGATTATACTGTATGCGATAAATATCAAAAATACGATTTAATATTTAATTTAGTAATCTTTCGAGGAAATTCTTTGATTTTAAATAAAAACCCTTTCAAAAGCCGTATGAGCGAGTAATAATGTTTAAGTACCTACTTAAAAGAAATTAAGTGAAAATAGTTTTATTGTTGACTATTTACATTACGTACATACATATATAGATGTTTAAATTTTATTATTTTGTTGGAAAGAAAATATATGACTACGCTAACGAATTGGTGTTACTGTAATGTTAGTGGTAAGCTTGTTAAATAAATAAATATTTATGTATGTATGTTTAAAAATAGTCTATCTTCTTCAGGCATATAGTTTAAGATATTAAGCATTAAAAGATTTATTTGTACAGAAAATCACATTTACAATTGATATGTTCATAAACAGTGGCTGAAAGCTGTGTATTTTTCGTAACAAAGATTACCGATCAACCGTTATTTTCAACTACGGTATTATTTATTTATAAAAACACACAGTTTACAGGCTTAACTTAAAGCACTACCTATGTGTATAAATGAAGATACAATTTGCAAACTTGCTTATGTTAATTGTGATCTACCTGTAACGCAGTTCCGTGTCTCTGATATTCTCGTCTCTGATCATATCCTCTTGACCTTAGATATTACTCTACATATAGAATGTATGACGACCCGTATGCATCCGTATACATGTGCAATTATTGCCAGGCAAAATTTCGAATGATGAGTTTTCCGAACTTTCGAAATCCCGTTACTTGGTTTGTTTATGTTCCTAACTCTGTGTCCACGACAGAGTAAAATCCTAGTATAGGGCTTCAAGTTTGTAGCTGGCTGGCTGCAACCATTTTTGCGTCCCACTGCTGGGCATGGGTCTCTCCCCATTATTGGGGAGGCCTGGAGTTTACTACACCACGCTGCTCCAATGCGGGTTGGTGGAGATGCGGGTTAGTGGCCAACCCGCTGTCGGATGTTTTCAAACCGCCCTTAGGCCTCCGACAAGGTGTAGCGACTATTATCTATCGACAACAACTGGGATCGACGATTTAACCCCGTAATCCCGGAAACACGCATGAATTTTTTTGCCACTAGCGGTCATCCATCTCACACCTGACCGCGCTCGTTTGGCTTCGTCGCATAGATCGCTTGCGTTCTACGCTAATCGCCGGGCCATGCGCGCTTCAGCTGAAGATTGTAGCATAATAACATAGTGTTATTGGATTATGACGCTCTCTCCTCTTTACACTATTTTTTTACCTTCATTCAGGTCCTTGTCCTCGAAGCAGGTGAAGACGAAAATATTGACTACGATATCCCAGCGGTACCTACCAAGGAGTACCGTCCCATCTTGTGGAACTTCCGGACGGAGAGGAACGGCTTCTCGTGCCTCTCGAGGCCTGGGGGCAGCTGTGAGGTCAGGACCGGGAAGGTCCTGGGAGGATCCAGCGTCACCAACGATATGAAGTATATTAGGGGTTCTAAGAAGGACTATGATGGGTGGCGCACGGGAGCAGTGGGATCCATTGCTTGGATGTTCGATAATGTTCTCGATCACTTCAAGCATTCTGAGGATAACGGTGAGAAGAATCCTGACTTGTTAATTTCTTCTCATAGAAAATAACTTTTTTTTCAGATTTCTCGATGTTTTTTTTTTGGAATTTTAAAGAATATTCGTAAAAAGGAAGAACCAGTAAAATTAACACAATACACTACATACCTTGTTGGAAAGGAAAAAGTGTGGATTTAAAGAGTGCTTTTTATTACCTACAGTAGACACATTATCCATAACACATTTGATTTATTGTATTACACATACGAGTATGTATTTGTTTATTACATTATAATCAGTGTTACAAATTGAACTATCTATCTGAGAAAAAACTGCCTATCGCATAAAATTTCACAGTAAACCTGTGCATATCACATACGAGTAGGTACCTACTTAACATTCTATGTCAAAATGTTATAGGTCCTCGTATCCAAAGAATATTATAAAATATAGTTTATTACATTACTTGTTTACTTAACCTTACCTGATTACCTATTTTTTTACTGTTACAAGTAAAACAGTGAATATTTCTATAAATACGTAACTCTTTTTCAGGAGACTATGAAATCTTGATGAACTCACTGTTTCATTCTCGCGGCGGAGAGATGCGCATCCAGAAATTTAAATATACAGACCGGTTTATGGAAATATTTACAGCCGCCTTTAATGAGATGGGTCTCCGCAGCATGGATATAAATACGAACGCCGCAGAAGCCGTAGTTAATCACCAGTTTACAATTGCTAATAACACTAGATTGAGCACTAATAGCGCCTTCCTCAAACCTGTAAGGCACAGGAAGAATTTAACAGTAAAAACGGGAGTAACTGTAACAAAAATAGTAGTAAACTCTCAAGAAAAAACTGTCGACGGAGTCATGTACGAGACCGAAAAGGGAAAAGAACACGCAGCTTATGTCAAAAGAGAAATAATTTTAACAGGAGGAGCTATAAATAATGTCCGACTGTTGCATCTATCAGGCATAGGTCCTGAGAAGGAACTGAAAAAATTCAACATTACTACTATGCTTGATTTGCCAGTTGGCATGAATTATCAAGATCAGGTGACGACGGGAGGACTAGCTTTTATTCTTGGTGATGTACCACCAGTGAGTGAAACTCAAATAGTCAGTGATTTCAAAACTTGGTTTCAAAGTAGAAGTGGACCCTTAGCATCTAGGGGCATTAATCAAATATCTGCATTTATTCAACTTTACGAAAGCAATAATGCTCCGGACATAGAATTTTCTCTAGAAGGAAATTATATAAGGAGCGATAAGTTCATGTTGACAAATATAAGTGTACATAGTGCTGAAGAGACTAACATGCCACTGCCATATTACAATTTGGTCAACATAAACCCTATTCTTCTGCGGCCTAAAAGTAAAGGTAAGGTTACATTAAATAAACGCAATCCTAAGTATGGTCGGCCCGTGATTCAAGCAAATCTGTTAAAGGAAACTGAAGACCTTGAAATTCTGGTTGATAGCATTGACATTGCGCTACAGTTGCTGGATACAAAGGAAATGAAAAAGGCTGATATCAAGTTTGCTCCGATTGACTTGTTTCCGTGCGATCGTCTAAAAAATAGGGATCAATGGAATTGTATTGCAAGACATTACACTAAAGCCATGAGCAATCCTATAGGCACTTGTCGAATGGGAGAAAATAGTACAGATTCGGTGGTAGACTATGAACTACGAATGCATGGAATAGAAGGAGTAAGAATTATTGACGCTTCAGTGATGCCGACACATGTGCGTGGAGGTTTATTGGCTCCTACAATCATGATTGCAGAAAAAGGAGCCAGCATGATTCTAAAAGACTGGAAAGAAAATAGAGGACATTACTATAGTAGAAAATAAACACCGTAAACTATTTATAATAGGTAGTATTCATAATTATTTAAATTTAATTTTAAGAGTCATTAATAAAACTAATTATTATTAATACCATGTCGTTTTTATTAAATCACTTGCTCTTTCAGCAATCATTATAGTAGGCGCAGCTGTAGATCCTCTTGTAATCTTAGGCATTATTGATGCATCAGCGACTCTCAAATTAGCCACTCCATATACTCTTAAATTATTATCTACAACGGATTCAGGATCCTTTGGTAAACCCATTTTACAAGTACCAACGTAATTATGCAAGGGAGAGGAAAAAAAGCGAATGACACAAAACCAAAAATCATCAGAAACTCGTTGGTGTTGTCTGCATTCGTTATTTACAATGGGTTGGGGGTCGAATTCGATTTCAGCTGTTTTAAACACATCAGTATCAAAAAGTTTAACGACCTCTTGTATTCCTTCCAATAACTTTTTTTCATCACTTGGATCTTTTAAAAAGTTAGGATAGATTAAAGGTATGCCAAATACAGGATCAGTTGCATTTAGTACAATCTGTCCCCGACTTTTTGGAGTAAGCAATGATACACACATATCCATTTTGTCATAGTACATATTAGAATCGTGGCCACGAAATCTAATTTCAATATCAGGTGTGCCCAGGACATCTGATATACTTGTTTCCATGAATGCTACAACTTGAAAGTTGGCCGAAAGAGGTCCAGTACCCTTTGCATAGTATATGTTTATGTCTTTTAATTTTTCAGGAAATTTTGAAGTTGTTGCCGTCTTTTTTAACTTAATTACTGGTAAACATACAGATAAGTGATCTTGGAAATTACTGCCCACAGGTAAATCGTAATATACTGGAATATCCAAATATTCTAAATATTCTTTCGGTCCGATTCCTGATTGCATTAGTAGTTTTGGTGAATTTATTGCACCTGCACTTATAACTACTTCTTTAAGAGACCTTGCTCTAAATCTTGTACCATTTCTTATATATTCTATACCGATAGCTTTCACACTGTCTCTTCCTTCCTCAAATAGTATTTTAGTAACGAGAGCTTCTGTTATTATTTCTATATTGGTTCTCAGTTTTCTTACTGGTTCTATAAAGGCTGTGTATGTACTTACTCTTTCACCAAAGTAGGACATAGTTTGTATCCGCATGAAACCTAGTTGATTTCTGCCGTTTATGTCTGTGTAATTATAACCTAATTCACTCAAAGCGCTCAGTAAAACATCCACGTTATCGTCAACGTACGGATATCTTCCTACATCTAAGGGTCCTTGCGTAGAGTGGTAGAACTTGTTTTTGGATATGTCCTTGTCGTAGTTTCCCTCTGAGTATTTGAAAAACGGAAGGGTTTGGCTGAAGCTCCATCCGTCGTTGCCGTTAAGGGCCCATTCGTCGTAATCAGCCGGACTGCCTCTCATATATGCCATGTCATTTATTGAGGAGCTTCCTCCAAGAACTCTCCCTTGAACTACTTCGCACCCATACTCAGCTCGATTTTGGCAAAATCTGAAATCAGTTTCAATTAAGCAATTTGTTTTGACAGGTGATTAATCCATTATTGCAATTAACCCAATCAAGTAAATTAAGAACGAAACATATTTTGTAGCAAATAAATCAATGAGTAACGGAAGTTTCACTTCGCCAATTAGGAAAGAGATCAGACCCATTTGTTTCCTTTTAACTAATTATATTTGAGTTAGGCAGACGTTTAGCCCCTGCTGTTAATGCATTGTTAGGTATGGTAATCCTCAAAACTCATTTCAAAAACCAGATAATGACAGACTGAAGTGTTAGGAAAGCTCGCAGTAACTTTTTAATGCTAGTTTTGACATTTCGTAGATCATAATATGTATCAAGTAATCGGTTCATAGCAAATATTGATGCCTAGTACGGAACATCCACGTAGGCGCAACTGATGTGCGATGAATGAAAACTTTGTGTTGAAATCTGGTTGCCTGAGGTTAACACCAAAACACACATATCTAATTTTTTGACCTATGGCCTATATCTAACAGATATTAAAAGATTCATGCTATACAGAAATTGGAACCTTCCGAGCTTGTTGGTCATACATAATTTGGATGAGAGCTAGCAGAGTATGTTATAGATATCCCACCCAATCCTAAAGGAAACGACCTAAACTTGTTTAGAGTAATTTAAGTAGTGTCAGTTTATTAAAAGCATTTATAAATAATGTTCATACCCTTTCTTCGGCCTCATAGAGTACTGCCAGTCCAAGCTGGAACCCTTAAACTCACTAGTCAGTCCGGGAATTAACGACATTTTTGGTTCTAAAGGTCCGGCTTCTACCAATAAAACCTGAAAATATAAGAATTGAGAATTTTCAGTTGTATTAAACTACAACTTAAATCCATAACGTAATATTGCAAAGGCAGTCATGCGCAGATTTATTACCTTAATTTAGGTTTTTCATTACATTACTTAACTTTGCTAAACGTAAAACTGTACCTTCCATTTGCGATTCTCCGAGAGTCTACTCGCAATGACGCAGCCAGCAGTGCCTCCACCGACTACAATAAAATCGTATTCTTCTTCTATTTCCCTACTCTCTTCTCTGTAGCTCTCCTCTTCAAAATCCTTACGTCGAGAGAACGGTCTATAATGTTGATGTTTCGGCACGAACTTGTTAACCGATTTCATTTTCTTATCTCCAGTCTTTATGAAATCATCCTTGTTGTTCCCAAAATAATTAGGTTCAGGTCCTATATGGCCGTATAGAGTGTGTATAAGAGATATGAGGAGTATAGCAGTTGGAGCACATTCGATCCTGCCGTCACATAACTTGCACAAATCGTTAGTTGTATTGCCAGGGGTCATGGCATGCTTCACTGCCTTCCATCAAAGTTGTTTAGGCTTCGAATATAAACTCTTCGAAGGCGGCTCTACAAAAAAAATATTGGTTACTCTCGACGACATTGCGACGTGAACTCACATAATAATCTGAAGACTATACGGAGTCATTTCATAGAAGTATATTTTGAGTTTTTTTTTATTAGAAGCCAGTCACTAATACTTCAATACCAAAATAGAGCTAAACAAACGGCAAAGATAAAACTGTTTATCAAGACAAATGCCTCGCATGTGATGTATGCATGATGCCACTGTCATTTTTCACAAAATGATACACGCATAAATGTCTGTCCGTCCTTCCGTGCATACTTAATTAATTCAGGGCCTTTCTTTGCCGTATAATAATTTCAAATTAGATGCAAATAAGTGAATAGGTAATTAATTTATTTGCTAAGAATGACCACGCTCATAAATTCCAAGTGATGGTTAGTATTATTAATAATAATAATAATTCATTTATTGCCTTAAAAAGATAATAATTACATAGTACAAAATAAACATGAAAAATCTTAATAGGAAAAAGGGGCAAAAGGAGGCGGCTCAGCTTTTGCTCACGCGAGATGTTATCTTCGCAGCACAGTTTTTCAGACGCTCCCTGGTCCCAGAGGTCTTAGTCGGGAATTGGAAGTCTGTGGTTCCCCAATTGACCGCAGATACGCAAATTTTAATTGCGTTAAAAAAATACATATTTTATTTTAGTAGGTATAAGCGACGTGTGCGTGTGTGGGAATGAGTGCACGCGTGCGTGCGTGTGTGAGTGTGTGTGTTTGAGTGAGTGTGCGTGTGAGTGAGTGAGTCTATGTGTGTGTTGCTAACCGTCGAAGAAGTCTTATTTTTAATAACTTGTGGTAGGCGTGTTTCAGGTTCTCCGCAGCAAGTTGTCTTTTTAGTAATGCTGACTTGTACTTTCTTTTAAAAGTTGCTATTGACATATGTACTCTCATAGGAGGTGGCAAGTCGTTCCATATTCTTGCTGCGGCGAACTTGAAACAGCCCCTATACCTAGTCGTTCTATGTGCGGGGATCTGCAGCATAGTTTGCGCATTGGAGCGAATGCTTCGATGGTGATAGGTATCATAAGCTCTTTAGATGATGGTTAGAGCTAAAATTATAAATTGTTTACTGGATTAACTAATTATCTTGTTTCTAGAAGTAATTTAAAGAATATTCAAAATTATCATCTTATTATTTTCATTAGTCGTGCAAATAAATTGATAACTTATATTCTGTCCAGATTGTACAATATTTCTTTGTCTCTTATAAACCTTAAAGAATTTCAAACATGATACAATAAAAATAAAACTGTAAAGAAATACTTGAAATGATCAAGGAATTCCCGGAGCATAACTAGTTTAACTACGTTGTTTGATGTTTGTGTTATTGTTAACCATTGTCTGTTTTCCCAGAGTTTCTATACAGTGACACGTTCCAACGAAAGAAATCGATTTTTATTCCAATGTAACAAAAGATTTGAGAAATGAATAATAATTCAATGGAATTAATGCTCATCATAGTGATCATAATATTAAATAAATGAACTCCAGTCTATGGTTATTATAATTTATTATAAATATCTATAACGTACAACTGCTATAAATAATCCAGGTTCTGCTATAAATAATAGGTTCAGTAAAGTGGGCTGACATAGCCCGAGCTATTTTACCCCAATAAAAAACTCACTGCCCCACTCATAGCACCACAGTAGGGTATATATACCCTGTGTCGTGGGTACCATGAACACATACAAAGACAGAAACACAAACACCCAGACCGAGAACAGAAATTTAAACTCATCATCCAAATTTCTGTATCGCCGGGAATCGAACCTTGATTGGCAGTCCGGTATGGTAACCAATGCGTAACGCGGGGTCGTCGTCGATATTGTTTTATTTTTGTTTATCTAAGCTTTTATATTAGCAATAACAAGGTGCTAATACTTAAAACTATGTGTTACGTACACTATCTGTAAGCAAAGCACATATGTAAGTGATAGATCATTATTTAGATCATATACGATCTCGTATTTAAAACAGGTCAGTACAGTAAATGAAATGAAATGAAATGAAATGAAAATACTTTATTGTTGACTGTTTACATACATACAGTTAGATGTTTAAAATTATTATAAGAGTTTAAACAGTCTACCATGCTCTGGCATACAATATTATACTTATTACTAAGTAAGCAGTAAGCGCCTTTCGTTTATTAACAGCAATAACTGTAACAGTTTATTGCTAAAACATCTACATTAGGCGTTTGTGTTAAACTATCGAACATAATTACTGTTTAACTTCTGAACAGATGGCATCAAAAGCATCAAAGGTACTGACTCAACGGGTGTCAATACCTGTGATGCTCTAAGGTTGGCACATACATAATTATGTACATATAACAGAAATTCTCACAACTACGGAACGAATCACCGAAATGGAGTCGTAAATTAGTAATTCATGTGCACTTTATGGCGGTCTTGAATACTTATTACAGAACACCATAAGTTGGTTGTTTGTTGACACCCTAACGTACTGTCATTATTCATAGCTTCATGAGTTGTTCCAAGGGGTGAAACAGGGAGTTTTGATGAACTTTTGAACAAAGTGGAAACAGTGCTACCGAAATTTAAAAATGAAATGAAATAAAATATAATTGAAGCGCACATGACTCGTCCGCTAGCGTAACATGCAAGCGATCTATGTAACAAACGGGCGCGGTCGGATATAAGATGGGTGACAGATAACAGCAAAAAATTTCATGCGCGTTTCCGTGCTTCGGAGGCCACGTTAACCGATGGTCCCGGTTGTTATCGATAGATAAAAGTCGGAGGCCTTGTGGGTGGTTTGAAAACATCTGACAGCGGGGTGGCCACTGGCCACTAACCCGCATCTCTACTAACCCGTATCCGAACAGCGTGGTGGTGAGCCGCTGTACCCGTGCAGTGTGACGCAAGAGTTGTAACCTTGTAACCAATAGCTTAGAGATACTGTCAAATCCATCGAATCCAAATACAACTGATAAAACGTAACACCGCATTTTGTCCACCACCATAGCTATTTATGATAAAAGATGTTTTTGGTTACGAGAAACCCGTAAGTATATGCGTACAACCTCATCTGAAATTCAGTTCTTGGACGGGACTATAGATTTCCATGGAACCGCTTTCTACAACAGTAGGCCTAGCCGCCTAGGATTTGATCACCAATGTCACGTGGGAGATCTCTACGCAGTAACATAGAACGTACCATAAAATTATATTTTAATGCTTCAAGTCTCATTTAGAACATTAACAAAAAAACCTAATCTAAGCACCTACGCATTTCCTTTCTCACAATAAGTCTCGCTTTGATTCGAACAAACCTACAATTTAGCAACGTTTTGTGTAATGATACAGCAACTGATTACTTCGTGTCGAAAGATAATTGCTTTATTTTACTCCATTTATCATTATTTTTTGTCTCTTAGTGAATTTAAAACAATTTTCGATAAACGTTTCATGCTTTATTGACGAAAAGGTTACGATTACTAAATGAAAGGCCATCGGAAGGCAAATTAAAAAAACATTATTTTGTCACTGATGTCGTGGTACACATTTTTGTTGTTTTTTTTATGCAGACAATGATTCGTTTTTAATTTGTCTACACGAGTAAGTAGTCGTTAAACATTCATTTTTTAAGTAGGTAATACATAGCCTCTCACATTTAGTACAAAAGCAAGTTTGCTATACACATTTTATCAGGCACATTATTAAAAATACAACTGTATTATTGTGAACACAAGTACCTTTAACTGTTCTTTCGCGTTATTAAAACATATTAGATCCAAAATTATAAAGAGGAGAGAACAACCGTTCCGCTGCCAAAATATTGCTATAATAAAACGAAACACGACTATTATTTTAATTGAGAAATTAGCTGAAGCCGTGGGCTACCGGCGTACTCGTCCGAACACGCAAAGTCCCTCTATTAAATGAGCAATAATACAATGAACCATAATTGTTATTGCAGACCAATTCCGTGCAATACCATCCAATATTACGTCGTTACGGAATAACCGAAACGCCCCGGAGGCGAATAAAATGGGCTCCAAATGAAAATATGACCGAAACCGCGCTGTAACAATTCCTTTTAATTCGAACGGGTTACGGTGCTACGATAGTGACTCAGCGCCATCTGTGCGCAGAAGCCAGAACTTTATTCGCGGTAGTTCCGCTATCTCCCGCCGCGGCGTGCTAGTGTCGTAAAAAGTTATAACCGGGCTTAGAGGGATGCAATGCAAATGCATTTTGTGGATTGGTATTGATTTAAAATTATTGCGTCGAATCGCCAATTTTGCTCATAAAGTCAGATTCGAAACGTTTGTTATTATCGTATTGCTGTTTGAAGTGTTGCAATGGGCTCTTTATTTCCTTTTGCTTGAAATCGAATAGACTATTACGATCCAGTGACTAAAATTTCCAACTCAAACTCAACTTTGCAGCTTAGTTAGTATATCACTCCGGAAGGTTTTGACTAACACCTTTTTATCATACTGCAAATAAAGGAAGTTCCAGCTATAATAGCTATAGATAGCCTATAGCTATAATAAGAGCAAAGTTGTTATTGTAGTGTCGTTCGAAATGTTTTCATTTTTAAAATCCTATCACATATCCGAACTCACTGTAAGTACTTTAACCTCTTTTTGCTTAAAAAAATCTACCCCTATGAAATGAAATGAAATGAAAATATTTTATTTGCACAAATATGGGTGAAAAAGGTTTTACAAAATATTTAGAGCTCCATATTTACCCCTTAGGGTGTACAAATTTTATTATATTAAATTAAATAATTATTTTAATGACTTAACATAATGTAAACATAAATTCTTAAAATAACTATTACAGAAGGGTACATAAGAAACATTAAAGTAGTTTTAAATTTTACAGTTTTAATTAATTAGACTTAAACCCAATTTTGTGCTTTTATAATTATTTATTTTATTTGAACCATACGGGGTTCGCCGTCATCAGCTTTGGGCACCCACCAGGATGGGTTTGTGTAGGATGTTTTAATTTGCCAGTACTTTTTAAAGGTTTTTTTCTCTGGTAAACAAAGTAGCGATTGCAGCGCGGCAAAGACCGCGGCCTCTGACATGGAGATACTGGTTTCTGACATCTGATCTCTGACAAAAAAAAATAGTGCGTATTAATTGCTACTATTCAATCTATGCAACTAAGCCATACGGGCGCGGTCGGATGTGAGATGGGTGACCGCTAGTGGCAAAAAAAATAATGCGCGTTTCCGTGCTTCGGAGGGCACGTTAAGCCGGCGGTCCCGGTTGTTGTCGATAGATAACAGTTAAACCTTGTCGGAGGCCTTATGGGCGGTTTGAAAACATCCGACAGCGGGTTGGCCACTAACCCGCATCTCCACCAACCCGCATTGGGGCAGCGTGGTGGAGTAAGCTCCAGGCCTCCCCAATAATGGGGAGAGACCCGTGCCCAGCAGTGGGACGCAAAAAGGGTTGAAGCCAATTGCTACTATGGGAAAACATCGTGATATTTAATTACGATGTAATTTCTCGCATGATGTCCACCCATCCGCTCTTGGCCAGCGTGGTGGATTATGGCCTACATCCCTCTCACTTCTGAGAGGAGAGCTGTGTGACATAAAAAGGGTTGAAAAAATAAATAAAAAAGGTATTAAAAGTAACAAAATTAAATCCCGCTTATCATCGCCATCGGTTGACAAATGGTCTAAAGCTCTGAATCGATTAGTGATCGTCAGATTGTCATGGTCCAGTCATCCTCGCTCAACTGTGACCGTCTTCGAATAATGAATGAATAATTGGAGGCATCCGGATGATGCCACGGGCTTGGCTTTCTCGGTAGCCGAATATAACGGGAATGTAACTAATAAATGCCATCTGTAATGGAGAAGTACCTAAGCGTAAGGTAAAGTAATCACGCGAAAAACATTTTTGTGTAAAAAGTTGCTTATACAAGACCATATGGCTCGCACTTTCAAAAAGTTATCACCCTCATAGTCCAGGGTCGATAATTTTTAAAACCAAAAAAAATCATAATAGGATGAAACCCATTAGAAAAGGAGGGAAATATGATAAAAATGAAAGGAAAAATAATTTACGGGCGATCTGAGGTTGGGAAGGGGATGGGGGTGAGTTTTTAAGGGTAAAAAACGGTTTTTCTCGATTTCCGGCAAAACTAAAAGTCCTATCGAAAAAAGTCAAATGGAAAAGTTGTAGATAATAAAAAGATCTAAAACTTTTGTATTTACACTTTTTTCACATAACCTCAAAATTTATGTGAAAAATTCAAAAAACCAAGATTTTGGTTTTTTATTTTTATCTTTTACAAAAAAAAATTTTTTTTAACGAAATTTTGTGAAAACTTACCTTTTTATGTCCCAAATACGCTGTAATTTATTTAATTAAAAATATTTATTTTTTCACCTTATTTTGAATTAATATCGAAAAAACAGCCTAATTTTCAATCGAAAATTCACCCGTCAAAATATCAGCTTTTTTCAAAAAGTTGGTGTGGTTTCTGTTCGTTGGAATCTCTACTTTCCGATGGTAAAAAAAAAAATATATGTTACTATGGTAAATCTTCTCAGAAAATGCAAAAATTTAAAGCGCGGTCGGGTGTTAGATGGGTGACTGCTAGTAGCAAAAAAAAACATGCGCGTTTCCGTGCTTCGGAGGGCACGTTAAGCCGTCGGTCCCGGCTGTTGTCGATAGATAACAGTCGTTAAACCTTGTCGGAGGCCTTAAGTGTGGTTTGAAAACATCCGACAGCGGGTTGGCCACTAACCCGCATCTCCACCACCAACCCGCATTGAGCAGCGTGGTGGAGTAAGCTCCAGGCCTCCCCAATAATGGGGAGAGACCCGTAACGTGCCCAGCAGTGGGACGCAAAAAGGGTTGCAGCCATTTAAATTAAAGTCCAAAGCACTTTAATTTAAGTATATTATTTTAAAGCGAATCATATTTGACGTAATGTTTCACCACATTCCTGGTACTGACTTTCTCACAGAGGCGTGGATCATCTTTGTCTACGTGAGAGTTGTTGACAGCAGTCATTAATTACTGTTGCAAGTATTAATTTGAGGCAATTAGGTGGGACAGGAAATCTTTACCTGTCTTTGACATACGAACACATAGCGTAGTTATCATAACAAAAAATATTGTGTAGTTCAGTCTGGGTTAGTTAATCCACACTAATATTATAAATTTAAAAGTAACCCTGTCTGTCTAAAACGCTTTCCCGCTTAAACTACTGAACCGATTTTAATGAAATTTGGAACACAGATAGAGTGGACCTTGGAAAAGGACATAGGATGGTTTTTATCCTACGGAAAACCTTTAAAACAGGTCCACGCGGGCAAATCCGCTTGCTTCTACTTACTAGTAATAGTTAAAATGCTGTAAAAACTCAACAATAAAAATGCAACTAGAAGCAATATGTAAAATATAAAAAAACCTTCCTAAGTGAGTAATAGCTTGTAGAGGTTTAAAGTAATTTTAGGACGTCACTTTCTAGTGCTTTTCGTTTTAAAACTGAAACTTTAAGAGTAACAGGCAATCGAGATTTTTGTTCTTATCCATTTTTCACCTAAATCTTAAACGTTAACGAGATTTATATTGTGCTATCGGTCAACCTAACTTTCCCACTTCACTAAGCTCTTTCTCCCAATCGTTGAGTAGGTGTACCTTCTGGCTCTTCTAAATGAAATGATTATTATCAGACGTAAACACTTAAACAGCTTCGGGAAGTATTTAAAAATTGGTTTTCCTTGAATTCTCTGGGATCATCTTCAGACCCTGACTTGGTGGGCAATAAGACATCGGAAGTACCTATGCTCTTTCAAATTATACAAGAATTTTGAAAATCGTTCAACAATTGACGGAGAAATCGGTGACACAGCTGAACATAGTACCTCCTCCTTTTCTGAAATCGGAAAAAAATATTTGATCCGACTATGCGTGGCCGTTAAGACAGCCGCAGGTGCTGCCACCATAACAGAGCTAAGCCTAGATTCCCGCGTGTGACGAGTGGTAACATAACCAAACAGATCCACTTTCTTACCGCATTCTAACGTAACGTAATCTGTATGTCTACAATGTTTCAAAATACATAACGCATCACTTTCATAGCACCCAACTAGGACTTCCTGTATCTTGGGTATCATGGACACACACAAAGACATGAATACGAACACCCGGACCAAGAACAGAAATCTTAAACTCATCATCAAATTTCTGCTTCGCCGGGAATCGACCCGTAGACACTGGACTCGCAGACCGTTATGTTATTACGCTACAAGGATCGTCTAGTAATTTTGTTGTTAAAAGTAATTAAATAGCTACTTACCTACAACACTATGAATATGAAGAAGTTGAAAACGAAGAAGTACTTTTTCATCATTATTAAAAAAATCATGAGGGAAAAGTAAATTAATGATTTTGTGGAGAGACTCTTTAAGTCTGTTCGACGGATCAACTTTATTGGTACACTGTCAACATGATATACATATGTATGTATAAGTACATATTACCTTTTTAATTAATAGCAGCCGCCCGCGACTTCGTCCGCGTGTACTTTGGTATTAGTCATAGCAAGATGATATATAGTCTATAGCCTTCCCCAATTAATGGACTATTCAACACAAAAATAATTTTTCAATTCGAACCAGTAGTTTCTGTGATTAGCGCGTTCAAACAAACAAACAAACTCTTCAGCTTTATATATCAGTACCAAATTAATATGTACCCTACTAAAATTTATACCTTTTTTTGTATCCGGGGGGTGGGGGGTTAAACCTTCAAAAGGTACCCGACACCTTGGGAGAGGTTACCGGGTTATGTGGGATTTGACCGCACTATAACCCCCTCGGTGGCCTGCCTCTGCGTTTGTGAGTACTCCGGGATCTACATTGGAATACACCGGTGTCCTCCACGTGCGGTGCCCCAGAACGGGCCCATCTTCGGGAGAGCAAATGTGCTCTCCTGCACATTCAGGTGTTCACGGCCGCATGCGGCCACACATACACCGCCGTCCCTCCCGGGGTTGCTGGCTGGACGGGTCAAGCTCCCACTCTCACCGCCCGCATCCCCGGAAGCGCCCTTTTAGTCGCCTCTTACGATCAGGCAGGGGATACCGTAGCTCTATTCTTAATCCCGAAGCTACTACTAGCTGAAACTCTCATAAGAAGTCCATTAGGTACAATGTTGTTCAGCTGTGAACAAAAAAATAATTTTATAACACAACGCCAATAATGAACAAGCTAGCAATGGTCTCAAAAGAAACGGCTCACAATCGCTTTTAAATCATGGTTTCCAAGTAAAACCACGATGCTAATTTTGCAATACAGTTCAATAAAATATGACATACAAAGGTGTATGAGGGACGCAGTCATGTAGAGGCGTGCCGCAGAAGCTAGTTTTGAAATCAAACTTTTGTCCGAGCAATGGCCACCACCCACTGTGCTGGTAATTTGAACGTCGTAATACATTTTGTGATGGTCACCAATGTCACCATCAATGTGTAGACTCTTTGTAGATGAAATTAAATAACGTTTAGTCCTTTTGTCAACGGTTCCAGCTGAGGAAACGTTTTTCTATAAGATTTTACTGTACCGTTTAAGTGTTCTGTTACCTACAAGATTGGTCAACCGCAGTGGTATCGCCGCTACTTTGACCATTTCCAGCACAGCACACATTTGCCGTAGCGGTGGGCGATTTTGTACCCGTAGCTGTTTAGAAGCTGGAGGCAACGACCGAACGCTGCCACCATGAAATCGTGATGCAGCATCCTTGAATTCGCTACAACGCCTATTTAATATTAAATAACTTTATAACAATGGAGTTCCGCAAAGTAACGCCTGATTCTATTAATTCTGTTAGCAAAGCAATTGACTGTTAGTAAAGATTTATTGATATTGAAGACGTCAGTACTTATTATCTCGATGTATTGAAGTCGAATTCTCAGAGTAACATGTCTTATTCAAATTATTCCAACTTTACATAAAACAACAAACTACCGTTCCATCTCGTCAGCCGAAAAGTGGCCCTGACTGCCGCGACTGGTCCTACCTGCACGCATGCCTCGGGGTAGGAAGCTGGCAATTACGGCCCATTACCGGCCACGTCTAGGGGATTCGGCTGTGGGACTGCTTTTTGGTATGTTAATAACGGGTGTTGGCGAGGCTTGTGATGCTTTTGGAATCAAAATACTAGTCATTATAAGATTTTTGTTATAATATTTTTAAAGGGTTTAGCTTAGCTTGTCCTGTTCATTTGTTTTTTACGTCAATAATGAAAGAGTTAATTTAATAATGAAATGAAATCAATAATGAAAGAATTTATCGCTGCTCCATGGTGATGGAAAATATCGTGATATTTAATTGATTACGATGTTCTCTATCGCCGTGCATGCCTGAGAGAAATTCATAATTTCTCGAAAGCAATATAATCCACCAATCCGTGGTGGACTATGGCCTAAATCCCTCTCACTTGTGAGAATGAGACCTGTGCCCAGTATTGCAGTAGTCGAACATAAAAAGGTTAAAAAAAACGGCAAATTGTTTGTAAAGTAGGTTTACGATCGAGATATTTACGTGATAACGTCCGCACGAGAAAATCTCCATTCGTTTGTATGCCGCTAGAGTGAGAGAGACGGAAGATCGGTCCACTCACTCGAACGCTATGCCAGCCTCCGCTCGTGAGGATTCCGCGTGACAAGTTTCACGGAATGACTGGCAGCGCTCGAGATGAGACGGGAGATCGGTCCGTCTCTCTCTCGTTATACCTGCGATCGCGCTCGTGAGGTTTTGGTGTGACACAAGTTTCTGAACATGTCACCCGACTAAAACGATTTTAAAGACGTTATCACGTCAAAATATGAAAGTGTGATTTTTCATGTATAAAATTAAATAACAAATAAGTGCCACTCCACATAGCAGTCTATAAAATGAATATTTTACGGCCACACTTACATGCCATGATGCGACCACCGACCTCAGACCAGACTTACCTATGCTTGCTTGAGGTTGTATGTAAATGTCCATGGGCTGCAGCGACCACTTAACACCACGTGGCCTGCATGCTCGTCTGCTACTCCATTCAAATAAAAATTACTGTGCACTATTTTTACTCACTTTTAGTGAAAATTTTTAACGGGTTCATCTGCTATGAGAAATAGCAATGATGTGCTGAAAACTTCAACCCTGTTTGAAAATATTGTGTATTGTACGAGTATTATGAATACACCAAGTCAAGCAAGTTCACGTTTCGTTTAAGATCCTAAACATAAATTAAAAAATAATTATAGCAATGAAAGATATGTCATAAGTAAGTTCTAATATATATTTTTTAATCTTAACTACTTATCTATGCTAATTTCATTATTTTTATGCTATAATGTATTGCTTTTTTTCTTGTTGTATACTCTTACTAGTGGCCGCCCGCGACTTCGTCCACGTGGACTTTGGTATTATTCATATCATGATCTTATACAGCCTAAAGCCCTCGGGTGGCCCCCCTGGGGTTGCCCGTGTCCATAGGCGACGGTGATCGCTAAACACCACGCGGCCCGTCTGCCTTTAAAAAAAGCTTCCCCGATAAAGACTATCCAACACAATATTTATGTACACGGCGCATTTCATTCATTTCATTTGCTTCCCGTGGGAATGAGATAATTTCCCGCGGTAAAAAGTAGCCTATGTTCTTTCATTTTTCATAGGTTTAATATCTATATAAAACACTCTCAATTATTGCTAGCTTGCCGGCATAATGTTTTCAGGAGTGCTTATCGGTTTCTGATTTGCAGTTTACCGAACTCCTTTCATATTGGATGAAGGAGAAGAGTATCATAGGCCTCGTTG
This sequence comes from Pyrgus malvae, assembly GCA_911387765.1. Lineage (NCBI taxonomy): Eukaryota > Metazoa > Arthropoda > Insecta > Lepidoptera > Hesperiidae > Pyrgus > Pyrgus malvae. Next base: position 22,403,651 of record OU426965.1, on the reverse strand, counting down.
TCTATGATTAGTAAAAAAAATAAAAATAGAATATTATCTACGCCTGCCAGTATGGCGGCGGTTGCATACGAACGGTACTTACGTCGACTAGCGTTCTTTGGCTATGTTCGAAAATATTCTTAAGTACTAATCTAAAACCCATCAAAAACTACAAGCGGAACCTTGAAGCGGCAGACTGCAGTCTGGAAGAACGTCCAGGATCCTGTGACTGGATATAGGAGAGGTGGCTTCGATTCAAGAATTCCGTAACTAGAATACTTTATGTTGGCACTGTGAGCATGAATTGAAGTGTTCCACTTTCCCAACAGTGGGCTTGGGCCATAATTACGCGCCCGCCCATCCAGCGTCCTTTCAATGTTTATGTCAAATTTCATCAAAATCGGTTCAGTGGTTTAAGCGTGAAAGAGTAGCAGACAGACAGACAGACAGAGTTACTTTCAAATTTATAATATTAAGTATGGATTTAAATTAAGTATGAGCTTTTGATGCGCGCGTATGGCTCGGCGGCTGGCGTAGAACGCAAGCGATCTACGCAGTTAAGCCAAGCGGGCGCGGTCAGGTGTGAGATGGGTGACCGTTAGTGGCAAAAGTATCATGCACATTAACAGTCGTTAAACCTTGTCAGAGGCCTTATGGGCGGTTTGAAAACATCCAGCGTGGTGGAGTAAGCTCCAGACCTCCCCAATAAGAGGGAGAGACCCGTGCCCAGCAGTGGGACGCAAAAAGGGTTGCAGCCAGCCATGAGCTTTTATTGAGTTCACTAAACCAACAGTAAACATGATAATTACCTATATTGTAAACCAAACCAGTTATCCTCAATTCTACATACTTATATGACGTAATACACGGAACAGCTTTCAAACGACCATTATTTTTATAATTGGGGGATGTGGGCGGTTATTAATTGATCCGCAAAGTAACCTAGACAATAGTTACCTCATTATTATCTTATAACATTTATTAATGATTCGGTTGAAAGCAAAACATTTGTCATTCCAAGAACACCGCTTTTAAATTGTACCGAATTCGTGTCAACACCGTAACATGCTTGATAATTAGTTTGATGTATTTAGATTACTAGTCTTCCACCAGCGGCTTCGCCCGCGTGGACCCGTTTTAAAGGTTCCCGAAGGAAAAAAAACATCCTATGTCCTTTCCCAAGGTTCAATCTATCTGTGTTCCAATTTTCATTAAAATCGGTTCAGTAGTTTAAGCGGGAAAACGTAGCAGACAGACAGACAGACAGATAGAGTTACTTTCGAATTTAATTAGTAAGTATGGATTATCTTGGATTTAGAACATTTGGCTTTTTACGATCGATTTAAAAATCAAATCTTCATACAATCTCTTCTGTACGTTTATATTGTCTGTACAATCTGTACATCTATAAGTTAACTCTCACGATCGATACTTTACGATTAAAATTTGTATGCAGCATAGATTTAGGTTTACAAAAGAATACATACATAATGGATGGTCGATACCCAGCAGATTTCATTTAAAATTTATAGAATAGAGGCGATATTCAGACAGTAAAATATAGCCTTCATTGGTGATACCCCATTTTGTACGTATTTGTGTCCAAACTTACAGCAAGACAAAATTTTATCTAAGGCCACATAAACACTGAAAGATGCCACGAAATGAGGGTCATATTGGGCTCCTAATATTGGACTCGTAAGTATCCACACAAACCCACATCATATGTGCAGCGTGGCGGAGCAACCTTCAGGCCTCCCCAATAATGGGAAGTGACCCGTGCCCAGCAGCAGGACGCAAAAAGGGTTGCAGCCAATGTTGGTTTTCTCTTAAAACTTAAAACTCTTCGGGACCTTTGATGGACAGTCCGCTTGGTAAGCATTGCGCCATAGGGGTCGTCAATTCCGTCATAAATTGCTTTTTTTAAACCTTTTTTATGTCCCACTGCTGGGCCCAGGTCTTCTTCTCACAAGTGAGAGGGATTTATGCCATAGTCCACCACGCTGGCCAAGCGCGGATTGGTGGACGTCATGCTTTCGAGAAATTATGAATTTCTCTGAGGCATGCACAGCGATGGAGAACATCTTAATCAATTAAATATCACGATATTTTCCATCACCGTTGAGCAGCGATTACAAATTTCTTTGTCAGAGGTGCGCGCCGAGGATTTGAACCCAGGATCAGTCGCGTGGAAAACAGCGGCTTTTACCACTTGACCATCGCTGCTCATAAGTTGGTTAGCAAATACTTAATTTTTGATACCTACGTAATATAATTTCATTCACTTCCTAAAGAATGTAACAGAAGTGATGGCGGCAGGTCACCGAAGGTTAATCAATTGCTATAAATATCTCGGACACCGCTGAGTAGCCATCCAACCTTGTCATTTGGCATCATTACATCGCATCATTACATCATTAACGGTAGTCTTGCCATTGAACTTGATTTACTTATGCCTTGCTAGTGATGCCGCGCGGTTTCGGCTTTTCTTTCGCTTATTTTTCTTTTTTTGTACTTCTTTATTAGTTTTGTTTCTGTAGAAAAAAGATGCTTTAATTTTACCAGAACAAAATTTCATTACCTTATTTGTAAATAGGGACGTTTTACTATAAAGCATAAATGCAAGCAAACAAATAAGTTCACTTTTATTATTTGTACATGTAATAAAACAGTTGGACGCCCGAGCGTTGCTCGGATAAAAACAATTGGTTTTCTTGGTTTATTTTTAAGCAAAACATTCATTGGCTTAGTGTTGATTAACAAAGCCTTTGGAAATACCTAGCTTCCAATTTTAAAAAAATTGTCACAAAAAATAAAAACGCAACTTGCCTACTTGAAATTTGAATCCGGGTCTCTAGCTCCGTAGGCAGCTTTCGTATCGACATTGTCATTTGTTTGAAGGGCGGACTGACGGTCGAAATTTGACGGCTTTCTACGCCACAATATTAAGTATTAATATTCTCCAATAGATGTTAGTAAGTGTAATTTTATATTAAACGGCATAAACATTAAATAAAACGACAATTTCTATCAATAAAAATTTGTGGATCAATTTATCATCCCTGAAACCAGGGTACTAAATTTCATCAAAATATTTGGAGCCGTTTCCGAGATTCAAAAAATATATTTAGATATACATATATAAGAATTGCTCGTTTAAAGGTATTAGATAGATAGATAGATAATTAAATTATGTTAGGTACTTGCTAGTGGCTAGTATAGCCCATGGATTTTGGGTTATCCATGGGCTATGGGCTATGGGCGCAAACAGTCTTAGGTCGTATAAGTACGCGCTGCTGGAGGCTGAAAGTCACCTTTTATTATGTAGCTGTAGCCAAATTATTTTGGCTATATGTCTATACATGAAATGTTCTTTCCACTAAATTTATGTTTAAACTTATATTTAACTTTACTTACTTTACTTATCAATCAATCAATCAATTATATCTAAATAAATCATAAGGTGCTACGATCGTAAGAATAGGCATGATGACACTATTAAAGAATCAGAGAATAAACGGTTTTACAGAAAAATATATGCTAAAAAAGTTCTAAAATATGATCCCGTTTTAATATAAACATTAAGATTAATAAGATTTTCAATAAAATAAAAGTATTAAATACAGCAATCGGCCATGTTATCTGAAACGCCAATCAAAAGGAATGACGTCACGTCTCAGTTTATGTCATCGTGTTGCTTGAAGTTTGACGAGCAAGCCGACGCCATGACACCTACGAACGTTTTCGCGCTTAATTCAAATTACATTGCAGAAAATACGTTAATTTACGTTAAAAGTTGAGTTTATTGCTGAAATAAACTTTTTTTCGAAACTAGGAGACGTGTACCTACAATAAGGAAAGGTATTTAAAAATCTGTCATCATGCCCATTGTGTTTAGATTTTTAAAGAAAACAAAAAGGCTTAGAATTGGCAGCGCTGTTAAAAGTTTCCCATAGTATTTTGACTTTTATTTCACATGAAGCTTTAATTAGTTTACAACATAACCATGTTCATTGTCTTTGTAATACATATATAAATTTAAAAAAAAGTCATTTTTTTAATATTAAGTTGACTTAATCTCGATCTGGACATAATCTCATAAGGAACAAATGTATCCTCAAAATTAAAATCAAATTAATTCCCCATAACCCTGGGTTACGTAACTTCTAGTGATGGCCGTGCACAATGGTGATCGATGGTCGCCGTTTGACACTCGTTGAGGCCGTATTCTGGTATCGTCAGGATGCGATATCACTGATATTGCGATGTTGCTTCGTAACCTATTCGATATAGCTTTGGTTTTTTGGAGTGCCTAGTAAACTGAATGTTGGTTGGTTATTTTAAGATATAAAATTCCCCTAAACATTTTTAAATACGCCTAAACGTGGACTTTTCCCAGTACAGGTACAGTTGTTTTTTTAAAAGAATGAAAGCCAGTCCTGAGTGGATCTAACGCCTCACTTAGTGCCTCACTTGTGAGGTCGCATCCGATGAAGGCTTGGAGGCCGTTAGACCAAAGCCCGCAGGTGGTGTTTAGTGGGTACGGCACCCAGGTTTTTTGCGAGTCCCACTGTGGGACTCCCACATATCCAACGCAGGCGGCTGCGTTGGAATACATGAGCATTCACCACCTACCTCACGCGCATCTCCGGAGGGTCGCTCTTTTCCATATTCTCAGGTCTCAATTCTCTTCAGGGCTCAAAAAAATCCTGTGTGGATGAATAAATGACGAAAAAGCTATACAGCAGTTAAAAATTGCTTAATAATTAATAAAAATATTAATTCTTAACGTTTATCATGTTGTATCTCATAAAGATAATTAAGAGCATTACAGACGAAACTTTAACACACCACGGGCACCTCAACGTGTCAAGATTTTTTTTGTCTACAGTAGATCATCCTGGTCGCAGTGGCCTTAGGTTGACATTCAACTTCAGCAAGCAAATAAACCTACATCTTCTTAATTACATAACTACAAAAAATCCTGTTTCATTATTATATATTTATTAACTATGTTATAGTTGTCTCGCGACTGTATTTACAAATAAGGAAGCTTTACGCAAAACCAAATGGATCTCACCTTGTAATCGCTTACCAAACCAAGAATACGACCTCTAGCATTCGAAATTCAAAGGGTAATATGATTAGTTACGTATTAGTTACGGCTCCAAACAATAGTAAAGTTATTATTTTGAATATCTTTATAAACTTTATTTTTGAAGCATTAAGGTTCAAAATGTACTATTTTTATGCTATGATGATTTGCCGAACTATATGAGAACGGAATAATAGGACACTGTAAAGTTTATGGTGTGTATATAATTACGTGTTGACTAGCCTTTTTATTGTGGTCATTATGTTGGGTCATTTGAAAAATTGTCCACGTGATGTATTGTCGTGCATTTTGTTATGCTATTCTCGAAGCATTCGACTCCATAAGTATATAAGTCTCTATATAAGACTCTATAACTCTAATAGGTAGCATAGAGTTCATTGACCTACTATGACTTCAGGTTTATTTATTTCTTTATTAAAGACTACCCACAGAATTACATGTTGTACCTCTGTAACATTATAATCTTAAATTAGATAGCTAGGTACATATTATAATTACAATTACACGCAGTCACAGCAAGCAGAAGAATACTTTTGCACATTTTAGTTAGCGTAGAACGCAAGCGGTCTATGCAGCTAAGCTAAACGGGCGCGGTCGGGTGTGAGATGGGTGACCGCTAGTGGCAAAAATTTCATGCGCGTTTCCGTGCATCGGAGTTGTTGTCGATAGATAACGATAAGGCTGACCCCACATTAGGCGTGCGCGTTCCTCGAGCGTGTGAGCGACGCGAGCGCCGCGTGCACGCCGCGTGCGCGCTGCATAAGCGTCGCGCGTTGCCGCCGTGTGACGTGTGCGCAGCGAGCGCGCGGCGTGCACACGCTCTAGATCTGTTTCGCTCAGTCACAGGGCGGATAGTAAATAATCATAAAAATGCTTTCCACTTTTTTATGTGTCTGCAATGCAAAATATAGTAATGACTCTCTTGTGAACAAGAAGACCATAATGTATCTTGCTAAAGACGGTTAGTCTTTTTATTACGTGTTTTATTTCTTTTTAGTAGCAAATAGTAGTAGGCCAGTCATTATCGACATTTCATCTTCCTCTCCTCCGTAAAGATTCATCAAGATCTTCGCACCAGCATTTCCTACTTCTTCCCGGTTGGAGTTTGGATCAAGGAAAATGCAAAATGACAAATTCACATTCATGGCTATTCTCTAGAACCATTAGTTTAGCTAGCAAATGTCTTGACAAACATTAACCCTACCGACTATTTTCCACGTTTTAGAAAAAAATGCTCATCTTTGACTAGCTCTACCTCCGCAACTAATAGACCTAGAGAGCTTATGTTGGGTTTAAATTGTAGTAAATTTAGTTAGCTTGATAAAATACACAACAAGTATATCTGAAAAACGCTTCCTTAAGGTACATTTTTCAAAAAACTGAAACAAGAGACAGAATTTAGCAGTTTTTCGAGCATCATGGTGGCAGCACAAGGTTTTCAGGGTTGCAATTTTTGGTATAGACTACTCATAAGCGACCTAACAACATATACATAAAAGAATCGTAGATACATGCGCGTTTGCGATTTTTGCCTTTTTTTGTGTCGACAATGACTGGCCTATAGTGTTTTCTCGTCAGAATACATTTTGACGCGACGCTAGCTAACACGGCATTGTCCAAATTGTGAATGACTTGACTGAAGGGGGTTAAACGCCAAGGCAAGCGCCGCGTGCACGCCGCGCACTCGCTGCACACACGTCACACGGCGGCAACACGCGACGTTTATGCAGCGCGTGCGCAGCGCTCGCCTCTTTCACACGCTTGAGGAACGCGCACGCCTAATGTGGGGTCAGCCTAAGATTGACGACCTACGTGGCGCAATGGTTAACATACCGGACTGCCAATCGAGGGGTCCCGGGTTCGATTCCCGGCGAAACAGAAATTTCAATGATGAGTTTAAATTTCTGTTCTCGGTCTGGGTGTTTGTGTCTTTGTATGTGTCCATGGTACCCACGACACAGGGTATATCTACCCTACTGTGGGGCTATGATTGTGAAGCGTTTATTTATTATTTATTTATTTATTTATAGATAACAGTCATTAAGGTAATCCACCAACCCACATTGGAGCAGCGTGGTGGAGTAAGCTCCAGGCCTCCCCAATAATGGGGAGAGACCCGTGCCCAGCAGTGGGACCCGTAGGACGCAAAAAGGGTTGCAGCCAGTAGTTACTTATGCGTTAAATAATTTAGATTTAAAAGTACAAAATTTTATAATTCGGTATTGGTTAAAAGTTTTAGGTAAGTTTTTTTTAGGTTATTGTATCAAAGTCAAAGAAACTTATTTCTTTGTGGGAATAGTTTATCAAATTTAAGTAAAGAATCACACGTACGTAAATTTAGGCGTACCTACATTGCAATAAGACAAAACGTTTTGCATTCATATCATAGCTTCATTTTCGTATTTCCTGTGTCGTGAGTAGATACCATTTTCAAATATGTACTTGTTTCCCAAAAAGCCCGCAGCCGCATTGTTTTTTTTTATTTTGGCTCACGGCAGTTTGTACTGAAACGAAAATGATGCTATTCGCAAACATTTAAATAAACAGAGCCCTTAGTGTAAGTCTGTAAACGCGCAAACGTTACTAATGCGTCCGAGTTAAAATTGGACAGATAGATCTTAACTTGAAAGGAATAAGGTCGATAATTAAATTCTTAACGCTAACGCGATACTAACGTTTTCGCGTCTGCAAACTTACACTAAGGCCTCAGAAATACTATTATACGAGTACCTACCGGCCATCGTTTGTTTGAACACGCAATCTCCATGATATCGAGATTTGCAATTTCATATCAGTGACAGTTTTATATCAAACCAAGATTCCTAAAAATTGGCCAAGTGCGAGTCTGACTCGAGCACGAAGGGTTCCATACCATTATTATCTATACTACAAGTACATTAGCAGAGGCGGCGTAAGGCGTGGGCGACGTGGGCCACCGCCTACGGCCTCGCGGTCCAAGGGGCCTCGCGCCTCGAAGGCCCGCGAAAGCAAATACATATATCGTAGATATAATTACTCATCTAGCAATAATTAACAAAAAAAAACCAGCTAGCAATCTGCATATGCATATTAATATAATATAATACTATTAATATAATATGCATATCTGACAATTTTAGCCTACCACATTCGTTTTTTAAAGATCTAGTTTGGCAACATTTGCTGGCGTTGCGGGCGACGAATGACGCGGGGAATCCTCGCTTTGCCCGCTGGGGATTTCCCATTCTGTTTGCCCCGTCTATGTTCGCAGAATCCAGCGGTTTCCCTCTATCTTCTTCAGGTCGTCAGTCCACCTGGTTGGAGGGCCAACTGTGCTCCTTTTGCCGAGACCCATCGATTGTCAGTCCTCCGCCCATTGCCATATCAGCTTGCAGATTTTAAGAGCTATGTCGGTAACCCTCGTTCGTCGACGGACTTCATCGTTATGGATTCTATCGCGTAAAGAAATACTACGCTTAGTTCTCTCCATCTTGAGCTCATTGAACGACCTTGAGCTTCTGGAAGAGGCTGATTGTAAAAGACCATGTCCCGCCTCAATGGCAACACACACACTTTGTAATTTCCCGAAGGCTGCCCAAACAAGTTGGATTCTACGAGTTACTTCTCTCTTAAAGTTAGACTCACTCATAGGGATCGCTTGTCCCAGATAGATCGTAGACAACTTCGAGAGCAGCGCCATCAACAACGACCGGTATGGGTGTGACATGGCAATTAGTAGTAATCTTAGTCTTGTCCGTGTTCATCTTAAGACTCACCCGTTGTAAGGCGCTGCGGAGGTCACCTAGCATAGTGCTAAGTTTTTTTAGGGACTCCACCAAGATGACTATATCATCGGTGATATTGCTGCATAATTGACTGCGAAAATCGAAGGTGTGTGAGGTGTTCGCTATTGATGTTAATACCTAGCTCTATCCACTCCATCGGCTTAAACACATCCTCCAGTGCAGTGGTAAACAGTTTCCGGGATATAAGATCCTCTTGTCATACTCCGCGCTGCAGTGGAATAGGTTCACTGCTTCCATCGTGGATTCGGGACGGTCATGAGGGCGGCTTCGTATAAACACTTCAACACCTCGATGTACCTACCTGGTCAATTTGACACCCTTGGAGATACTCTAGCACCATAGAGGTCTCGATAGAATCTAAAGCTTCCTCATAGTCCACATACGGAAAATAGTGGCAGGTTATACTCCTCGGACTTTTGTATAACCTGTCGCATCGTATGTATGGTTATATTGTACTGTAACCTTTTTGAAATCCAGCTTGTTTGGAAGGCTGGAAATCGTCTGGCCGTCTGGACGAAGCTCAGAAGCGCGATACACAAGATAACCACCACGCTTCTCCTCCACAAGGTAGTTCTGTTACTGATGACGGTATGAAACAGTTTTTGTTATGGAGCGCCGCTGTTTAGGACCGTAATGAAGAAGGCATTTTTCTGAATAAAAAATTGAGTATCAAAAATTTTTTTCTAAGCAAAATCCGTCCTCCAGCGGCATCCATCAGGGGGCCTCGCAAAATATATTTTGCCCACATCAAATTTAGGTCTTACCCCGCCACTGTACATTAGACACCTTATATTTCAAGTTTCTATCTGTTGCCGTAATTAATACCTATCAAAAAATAGTAAAAATGACGTTTATTGTATGAGAGTCCCCTTAAATATTTATGATATTATATTTTTAGTATTTGTTATTATAGCAGCAACAGAAGTACATCATCTGCGATAATTTCTAATTTCTAGCCATCAAGGTTCATGAGGTATCTACAGCCTGATGACAGACAGACGACGGACAAAGACGGACAGCGGATGCTCAGTAATACTCGTAGAGTCCCGTTGGCACCCTTCGGTTATGGAACCCTAAAACCATAACATGGCTTGCCGTTGTTTGTTTATTGAGGACACGTTTGGGAAATGGTTGCCACTAATATAGTTCCCGGCTGTTCGATTTCCCGCTTGGCAGAAATTTTAATGTTTGTGTTCTTGCCTTTTTGTGCATCCATGATGCATACGGAGCAAGGTATGCTAGTGTGGGGATATGTGTGTAAACTGTAAAGAATTAATATAATAATATTACGTTCAAAAGCAGTTATACACATTGATTATAGAACAGACTCCTGTACGGGGCTAAGGTTTCGAACTCTGACGTGCATTACATATAGGTAAATACAAAATTTTTTGTAAACTAGCGGCCGCCCGCGACTTCGTCCGCGTGGACTTCGGTATTAGTCATAGCAAGATGTTAAATAGCCTTAAGCCTTCCCCGATAAATGGACTATCCAACACAAAAATAATTTTTCTCTTCGAACCAGTAGTTCTGAGATTAGCGCCTTCAAACAAACAAAAAACTTTTCAGCTTTATATATTAGTATAGATTTGGGTACATTGTTATTAATATGCAAATACAATATACTAAATAAAATATAGGTCCTAGCGGTGATGAATAACATGATGGATGATCTTTTTATAAGGCTGATTAAAAAGAAGACAAATAAATTATAAATTATTCGTACAGTTCCCGTAAAAATAGACACTTCGTTTTTATAACGACGTTTTAATAAAAAAGAACCTAAAATTTGGATCAATGCAGGTTGCTGACGTGAAATACAATTCAGCCGATATGAAAATTGTGTTATTCGCGAACATTTAAATTACCATTTAAAATAACCGAAATTCCTGTTTGCTCGAACATGCAATGCAATGTCGATAGTATCGAGAGACGCAGACAGCTTTATTGTAAACGGCTTCTGAATACCGGAACATGCCTTTCCTGAATTCATTTTGTTCAAAAATATCTTGTTTAAGAGCACTGATAGCTTAGTGTTTATAACACTGGGCTCTCATGCGAGACCTGGATTCGGAACTCAGGCTAAGAAAATTTAAAAAATTGACCAGTAATAGAAAACACTGACGTATCAAGCAATATGGAAGCGCGCATGGCCTAACGGCTAGTGTCGAACGCAAGCGATCTACGCAGCTAAGCCAAACAGGCGCGGTCAGGAGTGAGATGGGTGACCGCTGTGGCAAAAAAAATGCGCGTTTCCGTGCTTTAGACTTCCGTGCAATTTTTTAAATGTTAAGCCGTCGGTCACAGTTGTTATCGATAAACTAGTCTATGACTACCAACTCAATTGAGATACTTTTGCTGAGCTTTCAAAATATGACATTCTCATACATTTCATATGAGAATATGATTTGTGATGTCTCAATTCATTCATAGTCGATTGACAAAATTTTTAGTGATTTAATAAGTAATAAAAATTGTGTATAAAAATAAATTAACAATTATGCTGCTTGCCTAGCGTGATTTACTGTCACATTTTTAAGGTATGCATTTTGAATTTTTCTGTGCATAGTGTCCTAATAACAATCGTTAAATCTTGTCGGAGGCCTTATGGGCGGTTTGAAAACAGCCGACAGCGAGTTCGCCACTTTCCCATATCTCCACCAATCCGCATTGGAGCAGCGTGGTGGAGTAAGCTTCAGGTCTCCCTCCACGGTCTCCACGGGGAGCAAAAGGGTAGTAACCCTATCAAGAAATTCCCTTAAGGCTTAAATGCATGAATAATATTCATAATATAATAAGTAACACACATTTAATTACGATTTTGTTACCGGACATGCCAGAAAGTTTTTTTTTATTTGGATGGAGTAGCAGACGAGCATACAGGCCACGTGGTGTTAAGTGGTCGCTACAGCCCATGGACATCTACATACATACAACCTCAAACAAGCATAGGTAAGTCTTGTCTGAGGTCGTATGCAGTTGCGCTGCTACTCCGGAGGCTGGTGGTCGCTTCATGCAAGTGTGGCCGGCAACTGCACCTTTCCACCGAAACACAATAGAATTGGTTCACGGCAGAAGTGGGTGCAGCAGTAGTACTTCCCCGGGCGAACGATAATAGTTCTACTAACGATAATAGTTATATTAAACCCGGCTACACTTTTTAATTATTAAAGTATACGAACCTACGCGTGGTACACTGAAAAATGGGTCAATGTCCTGGCATAGAGCATAGACAGAACAAAAATAACGTTCACTAAGAGTTTGTAAAGGAACCGTACAGTGAATAAAGAATATTTCATTTCATTTCATTTCATTTCATTTCATTTCATTTCATTTCATTTCATTTCATTTCATTTCATTTCATTTCATCAGCCACAAATCGAAGGGCCATTTGATCAACATCTTCGTTTAGATTTATTTGCAAACATTTAAATAACACGGAACGTTCGAAGCATTGCATGCTCAACAAGCCGATACATCGGGCGCCTAATTATTGCGCCAGGGTGCGGTCACATCAAGCGGATATAATATGTTAGCGTGTTCTTCAATTGCATTGCGTCGTAAGTGTTTCGTGTATAACAACCCTGTTGTGAACCTCACTATGGATTTCTTCAGAAAATCACTATAGTTAGTCTAATTTAATTTGCCCGACTGGACATTTCTCGACAAAGAAAAGGACGTTCCTTTATTTTGAGAAAAATTCGCTTATTCTACTTCAATTCAAAAAAAAAACTATGGAAAATCTGTAGTTATCAAATACGATATTTAATAACACTGATTTTGAATACAAAAGCGTTTCTCTCTTTACTATTATCAAAATATATAATCGTTAGAAAAATATTAGGTACTTTCACTTTTAATAACGTATTACTGCACAATTGTACAAGCTGAGAACTTTCTAAACAAACATATTTAATTATGTTAAAAATAAGTAATATTTACTTATTCTTAGTTGAAAACTGTGAAACAGTTTGTCGGCAGTAGCTCTCGTGGATTTCTATTGAAGTAGGTACTTAATTACTACATATTAACCTTCATCTGAACTATATAAGGCAGCGGATGGAGCGAAAACGTATTATTATGAATAATACGAACCTTGTGCACCAAATAATTGCAATATCTGCAACCGGGCTGGCGTGCGATCCATTTGCAAGCGTTTCTTCCGCTATACTTATGTGAACGCACCCTACACGAGTTGACACGTCTTGCAATTCTAATTTGGCGTCGAGAATAGTAATGGCTAGATAAATTAACAGGGATTTAGTATTTGTTTACTTGTAGCTATTTCGAAGTCGATTTTTAGTTTTAATTTTATTTTAATGGATCCACACTATTCCACACAAGCATTACCGTTGCGGTATATACAACGTAAAGGAAGCCCGGATAATGTCTGAGCCCGTATGTAATTGCTCTGCCTCTCCATAGGTAAATGGTCTTCATGTAAGTCGGGCCGGTAACAGCGCCATTTCAACGAAATTCAGTAGAATTGTGTCACGGCAAAAGAGGGTGCAACGGTGGTAGGTGCTTGCCCGGTCGCACCATAAAAGCTACCACCTATTACAGTTTATACAATCTTGCCGCTATCTATAACAGCTGGTACAGAATGGAGGCGATCTATATAACTGGATAAATGACGGCGGCTAGCAGAAAATAATTTACGTTTGATAACAATATGGGCAGTGTGAAGATATCTGATCGTATCCTATGACGACCCGTGTGGCGCAATGGTTACCATACCGGACTGACAATCAGATTCCGGGTTCGATTCCCGGCGAAACACAAATTTGAATGATGAGTTTAAATTTCTGTTTTCGGTCTGGGTGTTTGTGTTTCTGTGTTTGTATGTGTCTATGGTACCCACGACACAGGTTATATCTACCCTACTCGGGGCTTTGAGTGTGAAACGTTATTATTATTATTATACTTGCACTGGCGCAGCGTGGTGGTAGTGGTGGAGTAGGATCGAGATTAAAACTTTTTCTACCATACTGCCGATTGGTGCAGTTGCAGACTGGTATAAAAAAAATGAAAACATAAATTATCATGAGAATTAGTTTTACGTTTTGACTTACGAGTTTATTTGCAATAATTATTTTCAATAGAATATGATTGATCATAAAGTACCTTTTTTGGTATCGGGGAGCACCTTCAAAAGATACTCGATATCTTGGGAGTACGGGCCCATCTTCGGGTGCGCAAATGCGCTCTCCTGCACGTTCAGATGTTTACGGCGGCATGCAACCACACCGTCCGTGGATGGATCCAGCCCCCAATCTCACCGCCCGGAACTCCGGAAGCCCCCTTTTAGTCACCTCTTACGATCAGGCAGGGGATACCATAGCTCTATTCTTAATCCCGAATCTACAGGGACTTGACCTTATAGTACCAACTTAATTTCAAAGCTCTAAGATTTAATCTATACTAAAAGCTGAAGAGTTTTTTGTTTGTTTGTTTGAAGACGCTAATCTCAGGAACTACTGGTTCGAATTGAAAAAAACTTTTTGTGTTGGATAGTCCATTTATCGAGGAAGGCTTTAAGCTATATACTCGTAACATGCTATGACTACTACCAAAGTACACGCGGAAAAAGTCGAAGACGGCCGATAGTCAAATATATTTATCCAATAATGTTAAAGTAAAGATTTTTTATAATAAGAAACGGACAGTAATATAATTTTATGTCATCCCAAAGACGAATGTTATTTTATTTATATTCTTAAGGCTTGACAACATGTACCTTGCCTTGGCCTATGCAGAGAATAATTTATGGAATATTAATATTGGAATTCATCCGTGAGATAAAAAGAAAGTTTGTGGAATGTACGATGATTGACTACAGTCAGTTTGAAAAACATTTTTAACTATTCTAAGCAATGTTAGCTATTTTAAATAAGTGAAAACTGTCTGTGTTATTTTTCTTTTTTATCACCTTGATAGTTTTAAATGAACTGTAACGTAATCTTTGTTTTGTTTTCGTTTCAGGTAACATGCTTTTCTACCTACAGGAGTTTCTACCTATTTACTCCAACTGATTTAAAGGTATGAGAAATAGAAAACATCACTACAGTAGCATAATAATCTGAAGAATTTTAATCCCAAAGCTTACATTGTGTTCTACCTTTATTTGAAGATTTCCGACCCAAATTCTGTACCTAGTATACTCTATAAAACTACAGTCGAAATTACCTCTTACCCGCATTCAAACTTGTTCCAAAATCAAAAACCTCGCATCCAAAGCAATGTTATGAGCCGAAAACATCGATGGTTGTCTATGATTAGAAAATTAGGCGCAATTTGGTGGAGTGTTCGCTTTTTAAATTACAGCCAATTTCAACGATTCAATCGTTTCTATAGCGTTCTCATCGTGTTATTCTTATTATATTACAGACAGAATGCGTTTAACGCAGCGTCTTTTTTTTAATAACCTATACTCTCCTACTACTAGCAAAGTGCTCCCCATGGTCTTCTCCTGTAGGTTGCGTCAGCAGTAGGGAAAATATTTCGGGAAAACTGGTGGGAGTCAGCATTCAGTTTTCATTAAAGCGTCTAAAGCATAAACAGCAAAAAATATTTAATAAATATGTCTTTATAAAACCTCGAGCCTTATTAGTCAGTTTAATTCTAACGCTTTTTACAGTTTATAGTTTGATTGTATGTAGTACGTAATTATTTTAATCATAATAATAATTGTAAATAGAAAATGTTTACCCTAACTCTGCATTTCTATGGGTATCGTAGATTAATATGAATTCCAACATTGATTGGCTAAGAAGTCATAATTAAGTTACAATAAAAATATTTATTAACTTTATGTCGCGATTAAAAGAGATTTCAGACCATCTTATGTTACACTCGTATTTTTTAATACTCTAGTTTAAAACCTTATTTCGGTCTATTTACGGATACTAAATACCTCAAAAGAATCGTGTAATAATAATGTTTGCCGTCTGAACTACCTTTATAGTTTATTCCAAAATTGAAACTGAGCTTCAGAGTTAATAATGTAGTTTAAAAAACTAAAAAACACGCTTTTGTGAAAATACGAACTAAAAACTAAAAAAATAAGAAGAAAATGTATTTTACTGTACAAAAAAGCATGGGGTGCATGGTGTCAATAGTATCTTAAAAACCACCCCACGATTTTTGTACAGTAAAATACATTTTCTTCTTATTTTTTTAGTTTTTAGTTCGTATTTTCACAAAAGCATGTTTTTTAGTTTTTTAAACTACATTTTTTATTTTTTAGTAGGATTTTTATTTTCATATTATTGCATTGTCATCGGCCCTTGATCCCTGTGTAAATTTTCAAGTACTTAAATCAGACGCTTAGACGTGTTAAAAATATAAAACTTTATATTTGTTTCATTAAGTACCTTAGGCCACGAATTTATCAGCCGCACGTCGTATATATTTTTTATCCTGATGATCCTAATAAGGACTTTAATATAAAGTTATGAGATTAGTGTATTGTCATCGACCCTTGACCCCTGTGCAAATTTTCAAGTTAATCAGACTCCTAGAAGTAAGTGAAAATGAAGTTCAAAGATTCCATTACATACATACATAGGTACAGGTCAAGCTAATATAAGCGTGTTAAAAGCAGATGAAGTGCTATTGCTCTATTCAATTATTCGAAGCCAAGTTCTCTTCGTCTAATGAACCTGAAGACTTATCTTTCTTTTTCATAAAATAATACCAAATGTATTAAATCACGCTGCCCAACATAGTTTTATATTGAATTGATTAACCGTCTAAGTATAATTTACAAAATACTTGAAAATAATTATTAGAAATGCTTAAAATAATTTAATGATAGATGCATCGACAATACAAGCCATAATATTAAAGAAAACCCTAAAGTTTTTAAGTTTGTTAAGAGATACTAATAAACAAAACTGACCTCAGAAAAATCAGATAAAATTTATTGCTTATCATTATCACTTTCACCACAATATTATTATGGGTAGGTATATGTATGAACTGGATTCCTGCATTTTGGCTATCGCATTACAAGATACCGAAATTTATGGGCCCATCGTCGCTTCGAGACTGTTCTCTCACGGCCGAGTCGTAAATAAAAATTAATAACAGTCATTTGTAGAATGTCTATGTTCCATTTACATAGAATTTGAAGTAGCGCTTAAAAATATTTCACAACATTACTTTTTCCAATGATATTAGAAAATAAGTAGATTTGACCCTTGAAATGTAGCATATTATTATGACATTGCCCTCATATTAAACACGACGTTTTGTTTGACGCATACACCATCAACACATGCGAGAGACATTTTTCGAACTAAGATGTCTTTTTTTTCCAATTATGGCATCGCAAATTCTGTGCATACTGCCAGCGTCAAGTATAATTTTTGCATCAATTTTTGCCAGTTTCAGTGAAACTGGACGAAGTAATAACAAAGTCAGTAAGTCGTCAGTAATCAGTCAGTCTAGTCAGTCCAACATTCAAGTAAAGCGATGGCTACTTTACTAGAACGTGTCCGATGGAATTTTGGAGGCAAGCAGAAAAAACATATTTTAGCACTGTTATTCTATTTCACAAACACTCGTGCACTGTAATTAACGTATATCAAACAAAATGCCATCAACTTTATCCGATATAACTCAAAAACACACCAAGAAAATGAAAATAAAACAAGAGCACAATATGTCTTTTTCGACTTCCCGCGAAAAACCCAACTAAAATGTCATACTGTTGACTTGTATTTTTATTTCTATCGTCATTGACTGTTTCATCTTAGGTATTTAGTTTTAGGATAAGTTTTTCAATAATGGCATCTCAAACTTTGTGCATATTGCCATCGTCAAGTATAATTTTTGCATTACTTTGTTGCACGTTTCGTTGAAACTGGACCAGTAATCTGATACCTTTAAACGAGCAATTCTTGTATATATCTAAATAATTTTTTTTAATCTCGGAAACGGCTCCAAAGATTTTGATGAAATTTAGTACCCTGGTTTCGGGGATGATAAATCGATCCAGCAATTTTTTATTGATAGAAATTGTCGTTTTATTTAATGTTTATGCCGTTAAATATAAAATTACTCTTACTGACATCTATTGGAGAATATTAATAACATTGTGGCGTCAAATGTCGAACGTCAATCAGCCCTTCAAACAAATGACTATGTAGATATGAAAGACCTCTATAAAAATTTCGTCAATGGAATTAAAGCTCTCTTGGTCGAATGGTTACGAAAGTTGACTACGGAGCTAGAGACCCGGGTTCAAACCGCAAGAAGCAAATTGCGTTTTTTATTATTGTGACAATTTTTTTTAAATTGGGAGCTAGGTTTTTCAAAAGGCTTTGTTAAGTAACACTAAGCCAATGAATGTTTTGCTTAAAAATAAATCAAGAAAATCAATTGTTTTTATCCGAGCAACGCTCGGGCGTCCAGGTACTAATAGATTAAGTCAATAAGCCGTTAGTAATAAGTCAGTGAAGTCAATCAGATATTCAAGTAAAGTGATGGCTATACAATTTACAAGAACGTGACCAATGAAATATTGGAGCCAAGCTAAAAAAACATATTATTTTCGCACTGTTATTTTATTTCTCAAAACTTGTGCTCTATTATATTATATATTATATCGAACAAAATTCCATCAACATATAATAACTCAAAAATACACCAAGAAAATGACAATAAAACAAGTGTACAACATGTATTTCCTGGCTTCCCGTCAAAACTGGATAATTATTGAAATTGATTAGATAGGTAGTTATATGTTTATGACTTTCTCTGTCGTGTCAAACTGGAGTAAAGGAGAGTAATAAATTATAACAGTTACAGGCCATGGACATTCACTTCACGCCCACCATAAATATAGTAAGCAGAATATACCTTTATCTATCGCAACAAAAAAATAGACCAATAGCGGCTGATTATAATGGCCGCAATGTATGTATGTATAAAATCCAATATTTCGATGTAAGTTTCAGCTTTAATTTTATTGACTAGATTTTGACACCATAGGATTACCGTTCCAAACTATTTCGTTTTATTTAATCAAATGCCACCTTGGTCCTTTAATTTGCTAAATTTTGATCATGGGATAGATAGAAAAACAACCAGAAGGTCACGATAGGTAAAAAGTGTTTTGACGTTTTAAAAATTGCCTGGCTCTCCTATTGATGATGATGTGATATTCAGGGGTTGGTTATGTAGTCAATTACTGGAAAATTACGCCGTGATAAAACGAGGACTCAAAATAAAGTTTTTTGGGACCGTTTATAATTTTTTTGTTCAAAATATTTTTTTAAAGAATCAAAATCTCAGAGCTGTGTTTTGTACATTTTTAACAGTACATTTGCAAATCTTTACTGTACAGTTGCCTTACTGTTTCTTGACTTATGGCGTTTACGGGTCATTACGGTGACGGTGATTTGGAGCCTATGCAAGGCTTCGCAAATCGTTTTTGTTGAAAATGTTTTACCCCTAACGTAATGGTATGTAGGCTAGGTATGCAACTATTGTCATCATAAAGTACCGATAGAAAAATTTTAACGGTATAGGTTATCGAACCATTTATCGAAAAGTGACTCGCAGATAAATCACACAAGTGCCTTTTCAAGTTGCGGCGGGCGTCGACGACGTCACGCTTAATGTACGAGAATTTTAAATACTCAATCATCAAATTGGGTCAAAAATATTGGGTCGGTGCATCACCATAGTAGTAGTAGGTAGTATCAATCGAATTCATTTTTGCAACGTTTTTAACAAATTCTCCGTGCCGATGTTATATAGGCTATTTTGATTAGTTTCTTATGATGAATAAGTTTATGAAATCGGCTCATTAGTTTCTTCAAATCCTCATAATATTAGTACAGATTACCACGTTCGTCATTGAATACCAGGTTCAATCTAATGCTAGAGGTATTAGGATTGGTCTAATGACTCAGCTCAGAAGCTCCCCGGGGTCCCTAATGCGATGCCCTCGCAAACACGAAATGAATATAAAATCAAGCTATCTGGCATTGCTATCGGTCATACATTACTTGACGACTGGCCATCTCCCAACCTGAAACCGGAACAATACAATCTCTACCTTGTCATCTTTCACCAAAGTTGACTTTACAACGCCAAACATAGGCTCTTGTGGTAGCCTGGAATTTAAATTAATACCATGTACGGCTAATCTAAATTGGACTTTAATGCGTAAACATAAGATTTGAATTCCGAATTAGCCTATAATCGGAGGATAATGGAGCTGATCATATCCCCTACTATGGAATTTGAAAGATTCGATTCGAAATCGAATCACGTTCGAGTAATTGGCTGAAAAATTATATCGCAGACGCTTATTGAATCTGATGATAGGATACGCCGGTAAACGAAGAGGAAATTGTTAACTGGTGAATCTAGTTGCTTCGTATTGATAAAATGTTGCAAAATGGTAAGACGTAGGAATTTGTTAATCACGGAGAAAATGCTCGTATGTTGCAAGCATCTGCTTGTTAGGAGATGATTTAGAATGTGAAAATTTCAAAATCGAAAATACTACTGCATATTTATAATTTCCTTCTTTAAAAGTTAAATAACAACACATGAGGCTATTTTTGACTATTTTTTTATGTTCCATATTGACATCGGCAGGCAATAATTCATAAATCATACTTTTACATTTTTAATACTGTACGGTTCGCACCGTACACCAGACGAGATGTGTAAAATAAAATAGATAAATTGTTCTGTACTGAATTTAATGTAAAAACTGCTATGTAAATGACTGAAATGATAATGAGAACACACGTTATGCGCGGACGCGATTATGATGGGAACTGGCTAATATGACAATGCATTGAATGATGGAAACCAAATGCTGACTTAGCATCTGTACGTGAACCGTACATGCTCCCGCCCCTGAGAAGAGGTGCTGTGAGACTGGATAATATGACAATGATAACAATAATAACAGCTGCATGAATGACTAACAATTATTTTAATGATTCAAGCAATGGTGCAATGAAATCCCTACAGATAATCATCAGATAATGGCTGAAGTGAATGACATGATTACAATATAAAAATTATTTATTTATAAAATTAAGTATTTTATGTTAATGTCTCTAAGTGTCCTCATTCAAGTTTTGATTATTGATCTTATGATTCGGTTTTCGAGTAATAGGCGACGACGCTTTATTTACAAAACGCGCACTACCCGCTCTATACTGAACACCGAGTACACTATCACTGACACTACCACTACCACATTCACTACGACGCCGGGAACTTGACTCTGGTTCTGGTTGAAGAGGAGCGCGGCGCACACGACGCCTGCGCCACCATACCCCAATGACTCCGAAGATTATGATGGTGCCGACAACCAAATATATAGCGATGTAATGGTGCACATCGTGACAGGAAATGCGTTCAGTTAATGGGCTTTCATTTTTCATTTTTTCTATTTGCTCCTTGATCCTTTCTAGATCAGACTGTGTATTTTCTGATACCTTTGTTTCATTTCCAGGGTCCCATAGATTCACCGATATGTTTAGGACGTGATTAATAGGTGCAGGCTTGTGGGTGTAAATGTTTGGTTGCACCTTAAGGTCACTTGATCATTCCTTTTGTGAATAAATTGTAAAACCTTCGCCCTTTAATATACACTGCCCACTCATGCTGAGTATTCCAGCCTTGCTGAGTCCTTTTGATGAAATATTTTCATTGCATAATATTCGCACATGTTTCTCATTGCATATAAAGTACAAATATGTATTAGATGGTTCTAATTTCTTCCACATGTCCTTGCATGGAGTAATTTTTGTAACGCAGGTCTGATTGTCGGATCGCTTTACGCAAAGACTGTGGTCGGTTTGCAGATGAAAAACGGGTCCCAGGTTGGGACACAGGTACGTGTTCGGTTCCGAGTTAAGGCAATCTTTTAAGTTTGGAGACGGTAAGTAGGTATCCTTTTGCAAATTGATGGCTAAGTATTCTGATACGGGTGTTATACTAATAGCGTTTGTACCAATTTGTTGAGGGATCGGGATCACATTATAAATCTCAAAACTTTCACTACTGATAAGCGGGATCTTAACTTCGAAGATAAGGTAAGATTTAGTCATTCTCGCTTTTACTCGCAGCAGGTGATAAATATGCTTTAAATCTGTCTGAATGTTGGCAATAGGAAGTGAGAGGTCCACCGGAAGCTGCCCAGCGATGATATTCAATTCGTCTTGCAGTTGCCCCGGAGTCAACAAATGAACGTTAAGCTTGCCATTGTAAACGTTCGTTATAATATCTATAATTGCTTCTTGGACGCTGCTTAACTTCGATAACATATTGCTTGCGATAATGCTCGTTAGTAAAAAATCATTAACTGTATCCAATTTTTGTAACTCCGATGTGATTACGTTAGTCGCTTTTTCAACGTTGTTAATTTTCTGATTTATGATCTTGTGTTCCCTATTGATAGAGTCTTCCATTCTCTTCAAAACATTGTACTCTGCTTCTATAACAGACGTTTGATTTTTCCACAAAAGCGCCAGGTGTCTTTCATTGCTGTTTATGAGCTCTATATCTCTTTTGTACTTTTCTGCGAATTCGTCGTCCAATACTCCGAATAGCGAGTGCGCGATGTAACCTACACCGTTGATAAGGCCTCGTCTCGAGCGACGTCTGTCGTACGCCGAGAATTGCTGATCGAGTAACATGCGGTCGTAGTATTGAAGTTCAGACAAACCTAATCTCATTTGTGTTAGTATGACGTTGCAATATGCAAGTGTGTCCCCTTTTTGATTTTCACACGATTTAGATAAGGATTCGTAGTATTTTTCAAAAGTCGCCAGACCATCGAAATACGGCTCCATGTTATAATACACTATGACCTTCCAATTATCTCTTACAATCTGCATGTTAGCTACCTTGTCAAAATAGAATCCTTTTTTAGTTTCTAAACTGTTGATGTTGAACGAACCGAATGCTAGACATAGAAGACTCAAAAACACGAAGATAGTTGAGATGCTACATATTTTAGGTTTAGGTATAGTTGTTTTTGAGGGTTTATGCCTCGTTTCAGGTTTCACGGTTTCATCTTCATGCGACTTCACTGGTAACACTGATAATTTAATGATTGGTCTCTTTAAAATTCCGTTTTTTGTCTTTAAACTGACTACACGTACGTGTCCATCTGCTCCGGGATGAATCTCAACGACGCGGCCTAGTGCCCACTTGCCTGGCGGTAGATTGTCTTCATGAATGATGACAATATCATTTAATTTTATATTAGGTTGGGATTTTTGCCACTTACACCTAGCTGATAGCTGTACGAGGTATTCAGAACGCCATCTACGCCAAACGTCATTAAATATTTTTTGCGTTAATTGCCAACGTGTTCTTTCATCCCTTTCTGTTTCGAAAATCGTGAGATTGGGTCCACTAGATAAGAAATGTCCGGGTGTTAGGTAATCGATGTCATCTGGATCTTCTGATAGGGCGCAAAGTGGCCTTGAATTTAAGCACGCTTCGATTTGCGACAATAGCGTGTAGAACTCCTCATACGTTAGTTTTTGCTCGCCGACTACTCTACGTAAATGGTGTTTAAGGCTCCTAACAGATCGTTCCCATAGACCGCCTGCACTGGGCCACGACGGTGCATTAAAATGCCACTCAATTTGCATTTCAGTTATTTCTGTAAAGAAATGTTCGTCAAATACTGATCTCAAGTCTATGAATTCCTCTGATAAGGTCCTGTTTGCTTTAACGAAATTAGTCGCGTTGTCACTATAAATGTGTCGCGGAGTGCCTCTTTTTGCGGCTAGTCGTCGAAGTGCAGCTAGGAAGGTAGATGAGGAGAGATCTGATACCAGCTCAAGATGGACTGCCTTTGTGACCATACAAACAAAGAGGGCGACGTAACCCTTCGATGTTTTTACACCACGACCTTTGCTCAGTTTGATGTCAATGTGGCCAGTATAATCGACTCCAGTATGATAAAATGGTCTTGTAGGATTCGTTCTTGACTCAGGTAAGTTACCCATTAATTGCTGATGTTTGCTAGGACTATGCCTTCTGCATACGACGCACCTTCGAAGACGACCTTTGACGGTTCGATTTCCGGACAAAATCCAGTACCGTTGTCGAAGCCATGACTGTGTAAGCCGAGCGCCACCGTGAAGTGTTTTTTGATGTGCATAATCTATCAATAAATTTGTCAGAACGTGTTTATTCGGTATAATTATAGGATGTTTCATATTGTAATCGAGGTTACTGTGACTAAGTCTACCAGCGACTCTCAACAATCCATCACTATCTAAAAACGGATGTAAGCATAACAATCGGCTGTTAGAATGTACTCGTCCCTGATTTTTAAGGTGATTTATGTCTTCAGCGAATTCACGTTCTTGAACATATTTAATAATTTTTATTTGAGCCATTTCTAAATCTTTGCATGTCAAGTAAGGCTGTTTCAGCTGATTCCGTGTAATGGCTCGCATTACCCACCCAAGTATTCTGGTTAAGCGCGTAAAATTACTGTACTTGTTAATTAATGTTTCAATTATATTGCTTGTTGTATTCACATCTGTTTGTGTAATATTCGTTTGATATTTTTTTACTTCTAAATCAGTCGTGTGAACTTCAGGCTGATGATAATTCTGTATGTCGAATGTTTTTAACCAACTTGGCCCATTCCACCACAGTTCATAATTCTGTAACTGCTCCACAGTCATACCGCGACTAGCACAGTCAGCCGGGTTTTCCTGTGTCTTGATATAATGCCAGCATTGCGGTGGCATCACTTCTGTAGTTTTTCTAACTCTGTTTGCCACGAAAGGCTTCCAGCGAGTAGGGTCACCGTTTAGCCATCCGAGAACTGCTGTTGAATCACACCAACCGTAGATATCTAATCTGTGTTGTTTTAGACTATCTATCATCTTTTTCATTAATTTAGACAATAAATGCGCACCACAAAGTTCCAATCTGGGTAGCGTAATTTTTGTTTCTGAAGAAGTTAATTTTGAAACCGGCACGAGTTTGGTCTTAGCTGCCAAAAGGATCACAGACACGGTGTTCTGCTTTTGTGTTCTAGCATAAACTACACAACCGTATGCTTTATTGCTAGCGTCTGAAAAACCGTGTAGCTGAATCATATCATTTTCATCACATTGCAACCATCTAGGTATTCTGACACGATTTATATTATCCACATCTGCTCGTAATTTTTTCCACTCTGTATAGACCGCACCAGGTATGACGTCATCCCATTTCAATTCTTGTAACCAAACAGTTTGGAACAATAACTTCAACTGAACAACCGCAGGAGCTAGCCAACCGAGCGGGTCAAATATTTTAGAAATTTCGCCTAATAGAGTTCTTTTTGTAAGTTTGCCTTTGTTTTCAGATTGCTTGTCCATTTTACATTGAAACGTGAATACGTCATCTTTTGAATTCCAAATAAGACCTAATGTTTTTGTCGATTCTTTGTGTTTAAAGAAGAAGTCTTCCCGTGCACTCGTGTCGTTAGGTTTTTCTAATAAATCTGAGCTGTTAGATGCCCACTTGCGAAGGTTAAATCCTCCAAGTTTTAAAAGAGCAATAAGATCTGACTGTAGTTGTTTTGTTGATTGCACGCTGTAGCTTCCAGTGAGGAGGTCATCGGTATAAAATTGCTCATCCACAGCTCTGGCTGCTTCCGGGTACCGATGTCCTTCATCAATCGCCAGCTGTTTGAGAGCCGCCATGGCCAGAAAGCCAGCGGCCTTGGTGCCGTAAGTTACAGTAAGTAACTCGTATTCCTGCAAGGGTTGATTCTCAGAATCGCGCCATATGATTTTTTGGTATTTATGATCATCTTCGTGGATTAAAACTTGTCTAAACATTTTCTCTATGTCCGCGGTGATAGCATACTTATATAGTCGCCAGCGTGTAACAAGTAGCATAAGATCCTGCTGTAAATTCGGACCGCGGTACATAAGGTCATTCAAGCTTAATCCATTCGAAGAAGGCTGCGAACCATTAAATACAACACGCAGTGACGTTGTTGCTGAGTCGGCGCGATGCACGGAATGATGAGGCAAATAATACTCGGTGTTTTCTTTGTTAACGATAATCGCATATGGCCCAAATTTAAATATTCAGATATAAATGCTTTATAATCGACTGCTAATTTTTCCTGTCTCTTGAATTTCCTTTCCAGCTGACAAAATTGAGCGATGGCCTTAACCCTCGAATCTCCGAGCTTCTCTTCTATGTCAGGGTGAAGTGGAAGTCGCACTACGTATCGCCCGTCAGGATTACGTGTGGTCGTGCTTTTAAATAATTTCAAACATCGATCGTCTTCCTCGGACATGTCAGTGTTTTCACTGACATCTTCAATAGTCCAAAAATTACGTATGTCTTCGACGCCTACCATCACCACGTTACAATGATATGATTTTACGTTGCCACATAAGATCCATCCTAGGCGCGTTTGCTGCGCTATCGGTGTTGACTGTTCTGTGTTTATGATTCCACTCATGATAATTGATGGGTAGACATCAGCACCTAGTAATAGATCAACTGAGCGGCTGCGATAAAACATCGGGTCTGCTAACTGAATGTTGTCAATATATGACCAACTTGGCTTGCTAAATGATTGATTTGGTAAATTATTTACGGCGTGACTCATTATAAAGACATCTACATCTACAGAAAAATCGCTGTACATTGATTTGATACAGATATTCATTACCCCCTTACAATTATTTTCCCGTGCTCCTACACCTATAATAATGCCTTTGCATGGTTTTCTGCGCAATCCCAATAATTGTGCTGCATTTTCAGTAATGAGGGACGTCTGAGACCCTTGGTCTATAAGCGCTCGCATAGTATGGTCAGTTCCATCTGCCGCTTGGACCTTAATCAGGGCCGTTGCTAAAAGTACCTCCTTAATATCTTCTTGCAAAACGCTCATGCTGTTCTTGGAATGCTTTGTTTCCTTTTTTGCGCAGTCAGGTGTTTCGTCATTTGGAATAAAACTAAAAACCTCGTGTAAAATTGTATTATGCTGTCCCTTGCATACACGACAAGATCGAGACGAAAAACATTCCTTGCCTTCATGTTTATACAGACAGTTTTTGCATATAGATAATTTTGTTAATGTTTGCCGCTTCGCCTCAGGTTGCATTTCGAGGAACGTTTTGCAATTGAACACCCCGTGCTCTTTTCCACAAACAGCACATTCTTGACTTGTTGAACGAAATGTTTTATGATTTGAATTATAAGTTTTATTAGGTGTATTTTGATAATTATAAGACGGTTTGAAATTATTGTAAAATTTGTTCGGTTTTAAAAAGGGTTGCATTTCGCGCCTACGTTGCTGAAATTGACTTTGCGCGGGAATGTTTACAGAGCTTTGTTTGACAGTATCTGATTTTCTTCTTGATGCTTCAAGGGCGGTGAACTTAGACTCTAAAAAGTCCAAAAAATCTTGTAGTGATGGTAAATCCCGTGGATTTTTCAATGATTCGATGTATTCTTTATGCGATTCGGAATCTAATTTTTGAGCGATTAAGTAAACAATCAGAGGATCCCAATTAGATATATCGACCCCCAAATTTTTTACCGCATTTAAACACTCATTGGTTGTATCGTGGATCTTTTTAATACCTGCTGCTGACTGTAAGTGCATGTTCGGCAAATTCATTATGACATTTATGTGCGAATTAAAAATTAGTTTCAAGTTATGGTATCGCTGATTTAAAATATCCCAAGCGACTTGGTAATTTTCACCAGTTACATGAAGATGCTGAATTAATTTTTCAGGTTCGTTGCGTAGCTTCCCCTTTAGGTATTGTAATTTCTGGGAATTGGAAAGCGATCTGTTTTTGTGTATTATCTCCGTAAATAAATCCTTAAAGGATACCCAACTATTGAAACTTCCGCTAAAGATAGGAACATCTACTTGAGGGGTAGCCCTCTCCCGATGACTCTCGGACCACATCTTACTGCTTAACTCTTTCTTCAAACTGTTAAATTTAATTTCGTACCTGTTAAACTTATCCTCGTAATCTACGTATTCTCCATCTATCTCACTTTCGATTTCCCAATGCAGGGAATCTATAACCGACCACCTACTTTGCAACGACCTTAATGCGTCATCGAATTCCCACTTCTCGGAAAGAATGTTAACATCTATACTGGACACTGTTCTGTCAAATGCTTTAAAATTGGCTAATTGCCTACGCATCATTTCATCAAGTTTGCTATGGGACCCATGAGACTTCACGGATGTTATCTTTGCCTCTGAAGCGGGCGGATCGGAGGGACCCGGTAAATCAGTATCGATGGGCTCCATCTCTTTGCCTTGCCTTGATGCAATGAGGCGTTGACTCAGAAGAGATTTCGACGAGGTGTACAGTTCGCGAGTCTTTTCATACTCTGAATTAACGAAGTATGCATGACTTCTGCTCCCAACTGTGATGATCCGATCGTGATTGTGTTGATAATCGGACCACAGTGCTTCTAAGTTTTGCAAGCGACGTTGAAAATAATCAGCGGTCTTACGCTCCTTACTATCTTTTTTAAAATTTCGCAATAAGTTAGAAATTGCTTCAAAAATTTCTAGTTGCGAAGCGTACAGGTCCTCCATACTTCTGATTCAAGGTAATCAAAAATGGAAAGATCTTACTTGTATTGACGCCTACGGCTCTGATGCTGAATGCTGCTGTAACTGATGCTGCTGGATGCTGTTATATGCTGTTGCGGGATGCTGTTGCTGCTGCTATTGCGGGATGCTGTTGTTGCTGCTGCTGCTGGATGCTGTTGCTACTACTGCTGTAGCAGCCTGATGTGATGTGGGCTGTATGGCTACTGCTGCTATTGTAAGTAACCACTGCAATCCACACTGATTCACCACGTGGACCGTCGCCCGACTAGGTTATACGACGCGCGCACACGGTCCCGCAAATAGTTGCTCGAAGGACCAACTTGATGTACGGTTCGCACCGTACACCAGACGAGATGTGTAAAATAAAATAGATAAATTGTTCTGTACTGAATTTAATGTAAAAACTGCTATGTAAATGACTGAAATGATAATGAGAACACACGTTATGCGCGGACGCGATTATGATGGGAACTGGCTAATATGACAATGCATTGAATGATGGAAACCAAATGCTGACTTAGCATCTGTACGTGAACCGTACAAATACTATTGGGGAAAATGAAAGGCTAAGAGTAAATTTACATTTAAGAAATCAATTTATTGCACTATATATTTTATATTCTTATAACAATTTTCTTATAACCTATTCATACTGATAACAACAATTTAAATTATGTGCAACTAGGAATATTAGATTAAGAATGGTACACGTTATGAAACCGTACTATTAAGTGTAATGTGTAATATGTAATAATATTATTAATAATTTATTAATCGAAAACCAATAGTTAGCTTACCCTTAGATAGTTATTAGGGCCAAGCCAAATGATACGAAAAGATCCTCAATAATAATTTGCCTTGTAGCTACATCTTCTTCCTTTTCGACGTTGGGCAGAAAGCATTAAATACGTGGCAGCCCAGAGGCACAATTTTGAACAATTCCAGAAGCTATTACTCAAATTTAATGAATGAAGTTAAAGATTACGTAAGGTTTACAAAGATTTTTGTACTTGTAATATTTACCAAAAGCAAATTCCAACCTTATATCAGCTGGCAAATTGTGGCCATACTAAAAACAGATCATTAGGAAAAGTAAAAAAAATATAATTCCTACTTCTGTTTCGTTTATCCAAATCCACTCTACCGCATTGGAAGTAATTGGAACAGCAGCAGCGAGGCGAATAGAGCAAGACCCTTTTTTTGTTATCGGGTGGAAACCTTAAAAGGTACCCGGCATCTTGGGAGAGGATACCTGGTTATGTGGGATTTGTATAGCACTAAAACCCCTTCGGTGGCCTGCCTCTGCGCTTGGGGAAGGCTCTGGGATCTCCAGTGGAACGCACCGGTGTACTCCGCGCGCGGCGCCCAGCACGGACCCATCTTCGGGAGAACAAATGCGCTCTCTGGCACCCTCAGGCTCCCACTGAGCTCCCACTCTCACCGCCCGCAATCCCGGAACCCCTTTTAGTCGTCTCTTACGATCAGGCAGGGGATACCGTAGCTCTATTCTTAATCCCGAAGCTAGAAGAAAGCAAGACCTGGGGTGCAAAATAACGTTGCTGCGTCTTTGGTGCGTAGTAGCAATTTTGCGTTTGGTATTCTTACAGATACCTGCTACATACCTGCCTTGATCTGCTGCGTTAATGCAAACGAATCCCTAGTCTTACGTGAGCAAAAAACGAAAGCAAGGCGATGCGACGGATTGCGGAAATATCAAATGTATGCTGTACGTATGTACGAGTCCTATGTATGTATATTTACGCTTTTATAAGATACGGGTGAGTTGATGCGTTTTCAAACTATATAGCTCCAAGATTTTATTTTGCTCTTTATCTATAGCAAGGACTGACGGCTTAACATGTTTGTCATGAGCACGGAATCGCGCATGATATTTAAAACTAGCGGTCGCCCGCGACTTCGTCCGCGTGGACTTTAGTTTTAGAATGTTTCTAAAATAAAAGTAGCCTAAGTTACTCCTTATTACTTCAGCTATCTGCCAGTGGACGCCCCGTCAAAATTGGTCCAGCCGTTTCAGATATAAGCCAGAACAAACAGGCACACAGATAGACAGATAGATACACAGACAAAATTTAAAAAAATGATATTTTGGTATATGTACCGTATAAACATTCATATGTACTTATGTATGTAGTAAAAAGCGAAGTAATAGCTTGTAATATTATTCGTAAAACGTTATTTTAATATAATACATACGCTCTAATATAATGCATACGTACTGTAGTGGTAAAGCTATGCGCGTTTCTCTGATCTCTAATATTTTTTTATTAGTTAGCATAGGAATCCTAAGCTCCAATTAGCTATCAATTTTAGTGATTAGAAAAGAAGTCTTACCGACGGCGACGGAAACTGTATCAACGAGATGATTGAAGTGGGTCAACTTTCAGATGAGTCCAGTCGGATTGGATGCACGATCCGACTGGCTGGCGTATAATCAATCGTACCATCTTAACCACAGCCTCTCAAAGTGCAGATTGGTGCCAACTTCTACTGAGTACCGGGTATTTATCAATAAATTCCTTAGATCATCTAGGGTATTGTCAACAACACATGCTATTATCTTTTGTACTAAAAAATCTAAATATGGAATCTATATAAAAATTAAAATTAATATTGCTTAACCCTCAATTCGGCGATGCAAGAAAACCACACAATTAGGCGCATGGGGTCACGAGGTCACGTAACCGCACACAAATTTGCCTACGCTGCAGGAAGTTCCAAACTTCACACTAACTAACAGCTACAGGGAGCCCAGATGCGAAAATAACTGAAAGATGCATTTTTTTTTCATTTGAAATCGCGCTGACACCCCATGCGCCTATTCAAACAGCATTTTAGTGTCTTAATCGAGATTTGTCCACGTTCGTTTCGCCATTTAAACCATAAACGTAAATGAGATTGACCTTCTAATATAAAGTTAACCTAATAGCCTCAAATAATACATTTATCAGTCCAAATGTATGTAAAAGTTTGAAAAAACATTCTTTTAGTTTGTAACTGTTGATTAGTTTATCAGACAACCGTAAAAAATGTACAAATACGTATTTTTTCAACCTTTTTTTATGTCCTATTACTGGACACAGGTCTCTGTCCTATTACAGGACCTGCGTGGCGCAATGGTTACCATACCGGAGTGCCAATCGAGGGTTCCCGGGTTCGATTCCCGGCGAAACAGAATTTTGAATGATGAGTTTAAATTTCTGTTCTCGGTTTGGGTGCGTGTGTTCCTGTCTTTGTATGTGTCCATGGTATCCACGACACAGGGTATTAATTACCTTACTGTGGGGCTATGAGTGTGTAACGTTTATTTATTTATTTATTTAAAAAATGTGAGGGATTTAGGCCATATTCCACCACGCTGGCCTAGTGCGAATTGGTGGACATTATACCTTCGAGAAATTATGAGTTTCTCTCAGTCATGCACGGCGATGGAAAACATCGTATTAAATATCATAATATTGTTACGCGCTATGGGTAAGGAAAATGCCGTTTGAAACGTAGAAGACGTTTATTGTCAGCTTCCACAAAAATCCACTTGACAGAGTCCGAATCACAATGCACAATCACTATAGTCCAATATCTTCGCTTGAGTCGTCGAAATAATTCTTCCTTGTCGCTTGGTAGAGATCGCTTCGGTTTCACTTCCGAAAATAAACTGCCAGTCGCGGCTCGGCGCGTGCCTTATATACGGCCACCCATGGTTCTCTAGAAATTTCCCGAACCACCAAATACAATAGACCCGTCCCGAACCTTCCTTTAAATTATTACGCACCTATGTACAGCTTATGTAGTCATAAACAATAGCCGCGACCCGCGATGTAAACAACCTATACATGTACGCTATATATAGGTACGTACTCGCCACGGACCCCGAATTTGTTTACTGGTAGAAATCGATGTTTTTCTTATGACCGATTTTTCGAGAACTTTCTTCACTGTTCGATAGTAGACCTAATACCTGTTTATGCGTTTTTGGGATTTTGCTGTACGACGCTTTGTTCTCGAGATATAGGTACTCAAAGTCGTAACATTACCCCCTCCTTAGTCATGCTCGTCCCGAGCATGATTCTTTCCGTGGTATTTTGCTAGTCGGTCTACATGTACTACTTTTAGCTTGCCGCGGGGACCCTTCTTAATCCGGTAGGTGATGTCGTTAATCTTTGTGACAACAGTGTAAGGTCCTTCCCAGCGAGGTTGTAATTTCGGGGACTTCCCCTTCTTTCTCTGCGGATTGTGAAACCACACTAAAGCTCCTTCTTCAAATCCCTTAGAATTGGCTTTCCTGTCGTAGCGGGTCTTCATGCTTGTGCTGGTTTTCAAGCTGTTCTCCCGAACCATCTTGTGTACCACATTTAGCTGGTATTGAAGATCACTTACGTACTCCGTCACAATCTTGGGACCATCCGGTGGAGTGCCAGTAATGGCGTCTATCGGAAGCCTCATTTCTCTGCCGAAGTTAACCCTTGCTGGAGTAAATCCTGTACTGTCGTGGAGTGCCGAACGATACGACATAAGGAACAGAGGTATGTATTGGTCCCAATCTTTTTGATGTTCATCCACTACCTTAGCCAAGTGATTTTCCAACGTTTGGTTGAATCTCTCGACCATACCGTCTGACTGTGGATGAGCAGGAGTCGTGCGTGTCTTATGCATGCCCAGCAAACTACACACTTCTTGGAAAAGCCCCGACTCGAAATTACGTCCTTGGTCCGAATGGATTTCCATAGGTACACCATATCGGCAGACTACTTCTTGCACGAGCTTTTTAGCCACGGTGTGTGCTTCTTGATTGGGAGTGGCAAACACTTCAGGCCACTTAGTGAAATAGTCCTGCACAACTACGATGTATCGGTTTCCATCTTCAGTTACTGGAAATGGCCCAGCTACGTCAATAGCTATACGCTCCCAAGGTGCTCCAACGTTATACAACTTTAATTTGCCTTTACTTCTTGTTTGGGGACCTCTGACTGAAGCGCAAGCTGTACATTTTCGGCACCAGTCTTCTACATCTTCGCGACAATGTACCCAATAGAATCTTCTTCGCAATTTTTCTAGTGTTTTCTTCACGCCAAGGTGCCCACCAGAAGTTCCATCATGAATGTGCCTTAGGACAGAAGACACCATACTTCTTGGTACTACGATCTGTAGGGTTACTTCTTTTCCGGTGTTAGACTCCCATCTTCTATGTAAGACATCATTCTCCAAGACCAGGCTGTCCCATTGGGCCCAATAGCTTTTAGTGACTGGGCTACATGCTGACACATCATTCCAGCTGGGTTTGTTCTCACTTCGCTTCCAGTCCAGTATTAACCGTAGATCATCATCTTCTTCTTGCGCTTTCTTCATGTTTTCGTTGGTCCATTCATCGTCTAAACCTTGTGTCTTTATTAATTTCACATGTCCTATGGTTTCCTGTTTCTGACAGTGTTTGCAATCTTCAGGACAAGGTCTTCGTGATAAGGCATCAGCGTTGCTGTGTCCTTTTCCACTCCGGTGTTCCGTAACAAAATGAAACTCTTGCAGTTGCTCGAGCCATCGTGCCACTTGACCTTCAGGATTTTTAAACTGCAGGAGCCATTGTAACGCTGCGTGATCTGTCCGTAGTGTAAACTGGCGACCAATAAGGTACTTCGAAAAATGTTGCAAGACCTTGACCACAGCAAGTAATTCTCGACGAGTAACGCAGTAATTTCTTTCTGGTTTCGAGAGTGATTTGCTGAAGTATGCTATCACTACAGTGTGCTCGCCTTGTATCTGTGATAAAACGCCGCCGATTCCAGTATTACTCGCGTCCGTGTCCACGATGAAT
This sequence comes from Pyrgus malvae, assembly GCA_911387765.1. Lineage (NCBI taxonomy): Eukaryota > Metazoa > Arthropoda > Insecta > Lepidoptera > Hesperiidae > Pyrgus > Pyrgus malvae. The sequence goes on along the minus strand of OU426965.1, from coordinate 22,369,335 downwards.
CTCCCATCGCGACTTGGATATCCTAATACAGGCGTTTCACACAAACAACGTTTTAGCTCTCTGAAAGCATTTTCACAAGTCGAATCCCAGACAAAATCTCGTTTTTCTTCCGTAAGACGATGTAATGGCTTGGCTATATCTGAAAATTTCTTTACAAAACGTCTGTAATACGTACACAGACCCAGAAATGAACGTACTTCAGATTTATTCCTCGGAGTAGGCCAGTCCTGCACAGCCTTAATCTTCTCTGGGTCGGTTTTAACTCCTTCCGGGGAAATTATGTGCCCAAGGTAGCTTACTTCTTTCTTGAAGAGGGCACATTTCTTCGGGCTTAGCTTAAGGTTGGCGTTTCTAAGCCGTGTAAAGACCTTTTCCATATTCCGCAGGTGTTCCTTAAAAGTACGCCCCATGATGATGATGTCATCAAGGTAGACCAAACATACGTCTCCAAGAAGGCCCACCATTACCCTTTCCATGAGACGTTCGAAGGTTGCCGGTGCATTACATAAGCCGAATGGCATGACTTTAAATTGCCATAGACCGTTACCTATTCCTGTACTGAATGCTGTCTTTTCCTTATCTTTCGGATCTATCTCCACCTGCCAGTATCCACTCTTCAGGTCAATGGTTGAGAACCACTTCATACCACTGAGCATGTCCAGCGTGTCATCTATTCGAGGCAGGGGATAACTATCCTTTTTGGTAACGTTATTCAACATCCGGTAATCTACACAGAACCTTGTGCTGCCGTCCTTTTTCTTTACTAAGACAACTGGTGAAGACCACGGACTTGTAGAAGGTTCGATAATTCCGTTACAAGCCATGTCTTTGACGAGTTCAGTGACTTCTTTTTCTTTTGCCCATGGTATCCTTCGAGGTCTTTGTTTAATGGGCCTAGCGTCGCCGGTGTCGATTTGGTGCTTGACGAGTCCCGTTCGTCCGAAATCACAGTCCTTTGCAAAAATGTCTTTAAATTTTGATAGGAGTTCCCATGCCTGCTGTCGCTCGGAAGTAGATAAATTCTCCTTAGAAGCTTCGAGAAGTTGACAGACAATATCGGCGCTAATTTGTTTCTCTGGCTGTACTGCTTTGATATTTCCCAGCTGTCTAAGAAGTTTCACTTCCTCGCATCTTCCCATTAAGCTGTTCTTCTTTAAATGAACTTCCTCTTTACTCATATTGAGAACCCGAACCGTAGATACTCCTTTGGACATGAGTAAAGTTCTTGCAGTAATCAAGTTATGGTTACTTCCGGTGTCCTCAACAATCACGCATCTTCTTACTTTAACCTTCGAGGGGAATTTCACTTTCACTAGAGACTCCGATCTGGGTGCTAGTACAGTGTCCTTCAAGCAGTAAAGATTGCATGGTTCAGATCCATTAAGACATACTTCTTGATCAGGGAACCTCAAAACCCCTTTCCGTACGTCAACAACGCACTGTTCTTTCCTTAAGAAGTCCAGTCCCAATATGCAATCATCGGTGATACTGGCAATTAAAACTGGATGTCGGTATACACGGTCACCAATCTTCAAATCGACGTCTATATTGCCGAGGACGGTAACTGGTTGGCCGGTTGCCGTTTGAAGTCGGTGTGCTGGAGATCGCTTGGTCCACTGAATGGTCCTAGGAAGTAGCTCAGGCTTCACAATTGAACAAGAGGCTCCCGTATCCACAGTGAATTGGCAAGTCCGGTTATTCACAATACCTTCAATTGTTAAGCTGTTTCCGTTACAAACTTGGTTAATTGTAATACAGGGGGCATTAATTTGACCAACCAGCGCCCGCCCCGCGGCCCTGGCGACATCTAGTTTAACGGCAACTCGTCCACTTGGGTCTCCGAGTCAGAAACCCATCTTCTTTTCTTCTTGGGGCACTCTAAGCGAATATGCCCCTTTTCGCCGCAACCATAGCAGGTGGGGATAAAACGTGGCTTCTTTTGCTCCGTGACCACTTCTCTTACTTTGTGGTACCTTGCATCCTGTCTCACGGCTTCGACTTCCAGGGCATGTGCCAAAGCATTCTTTAGAGACTGATGATGGCCCAGACGCACAGCAGCCCTGACCTCCAAATCTCGTATCCCGTCGACAAATGCCTGCAGTAAGTACACCTCGATATTCCCTGGTGTCGAAGAGTAAGCACGCCTTACAAGCCTTTCAACCTCCGTTGCCCACTGCTGGAGGTTCTCGTTGGGCTTCTGGGTCCTCTCTCGAAGCTGGGCTCGGTACACATATTCTAAATGTTTCTCGCCATAGCGAGTTTCTAGCGCTTCCATTAGAGCTTCCAGTGTCCGGCCTTCCTTCGGTAGGTTATCTATAGTCATCAAGGCGTCTCCTCTTAAGGCCAGTGTTAGAGCAGTAAAAGAGTAATCATCCCCCCAGGCATTTGCTTTTGCGAGCGTCTCGAACTGGTATCGGAATGCCGACCAGGAAGAGCTTCCATCAAAATGTGGAAGGTCGAGCCTCGCCGATGATAATGACGGAACAACTACGGGCTCGCGAGTCTTTAGTTTAACGACCTCGTTGGTAAGGTGTTGTAGGCGGTTGTCATGGCCTTCGACTCGCTCCTCTAAATGATCCGTCCTCAGCGTAATTTCTTTTACTTCCTGCTGCACCTCTTTGAGCTTTTCCCCAAGTCCAGTCAGCCCACTATTAATTTTGTCGATGACAGTTTCGCGGCTGGCCTGGATCTGCTCCTGGATTTCCCGACGGCTGGCTTCCTGTTCGCGGCGGCTGGCTTCTTGACTGGCCTGGATCCCCTGTATGGCAGACAGTAGCGCTGCCATATCCATTGCAGGAGCCGGTGCTGCGGTTGCCCCTGACGACGACCCCGGCGCAGCGGTCTCGTCCACCCCTTCAGCCGCAAGTTGTCGCGCAGCGTCCATACCGACCTGTCTCCTGGTCCTCGGAGTGCGCCCCTCTTCGTCTCGTTGTACTAACGGCATCCCACTTCTGACACCAATTGTTACGCGCTATGGGTAAGGAAAATGCCGTTTGAAACGTAGAAGACGTTTATTGTCAGCTTCCACAAAAATCCACTTGACAGAGTCCGAATCACAATGCACAATCACTATAGTCCAATATCTTCGCTTGAGTCGTCGAAATAATTCTTCCTTGTCGCTTGGTAGAGATCGCTTCGGTTTCACTTCCGAAAATAAACTGCCAGTCGCGGCTCGGCGCGTGCCTTATATACGGCCACCCATGGTTCTCTAGAAATTTCCCGAACCACCAAATACAATAGACCCGTCCCGAACCTTCCTTTAAATTATTACGCACCTATGTACAGCTTATGTAGTCATAAACAATAGCCGCGACCCGCGATGTAAACAACCTATACATGTACGCTATATATAGGTACGTACTCGCCACGGACCCCGAATTTGTTTACTGGTAGAAATCGATGTTTTTCTTATGACCGATTTTTCGAGAACTTTCTTCACTGTTCGATAGTAGACCTAATACCTGTTTATGCGTTTTTGGGATTTTGCTGTACGACGCTTTGTTCTCGAGATATAGGTACTCAAAGTCGTAACAATATTTTCCATCATAGTGGAACAGCGATGAAATGCGCACATTACAATTTTTGTCAGAGCTGCGCGCCGAGGTATTGAACCCGTCATCCCCTGCGTCAGAGACCGCGGTCCTTACCACTCGCCCATCTATGAACAATGTATGCAATGCAAAAACGTAATAAGTGCTTATAAAATAAGATATTTTTTCTCTATATCCCTGGGACCACTTGATCAGATCTGAACATACGCTCTTTCAAATAAAATATAATTTTAAAAATAGTCTACAAGTGGCAGATATAATAGTAAAAATATATAGGTATATAAAAATTAGAAAGGCTGAACGAACAATGTTGTTTTATTTATTTATTTAGCATCACGTATCCCGTCCGCCTTTTTGTCTTGTTCATGTAAAGAAAAGTTGCAGACCGGCTTTGTCGCTATTGGTTGCTACTCTTTTTGCATATCGACGCTGGACACGGGTCGTTCCCAATTATTGGAGAGGATTTGATCTCACACCACCACGCTGCTCCGATGCTATCACTATCATAGGCCGGCTACAGGTGGTAGAAAGAACTTACATGTTTCAGTCGGAAAAGCGCTTAAGTACCACCACAGCAGACATACATGAGGCAACATGTATGTGACCTCAAGAAAGTCTTAAAGGATTTTCTTTAAAAAAACTGAAGAAACTCTTCTGCTTTATAATCATTTATCACATTTTAAATGGTATTCAAGATCTCCAAAAACGGATGCGATAAGGAAATATTCTCAATATTGAAACCAGAGTTTGAAATATTGTTAAAGATATAATAAGGACAACTTCATACAACGAAGCGGCGGTTTACTTGTAACTGGAAAATAGATGATAATAAAAGAGACCTAACCCAGGCATTAAATAAGCTATCCGAGAAGGTCATAAAAATATGATTACTAGTACGGTACCAAACTATATATGGATATTTCTGATTGTGTTAAAGCAATAACCACTAACGAGTTGCGAGAAAAAAAGCGGAATCAACTAGAAATTACGTCATCAAAATACACATATTATTATTCTGTTTTCTTGGAAGATTGTAGTGATAAAGATGTTCGTATTCCTTTTTTAAATTTAATTTAGAAAATACAATTAATATTAAACGGAAATTATTTTACCAGAAAAGCAGAGCAACTGCATCAAACCTCAGACTCCAGGGCTATCTACTACCTTTAAACGGGCAATTCTTGTATATATACCTAAATATATATTTTGAATCTCGGAAACGTCTCCAACGATTTTGATGAAAATTTAGTACCCTGGTTTCGGAGGTGATGAATATCGATCCGGCTAGGTTTTTTTTAGAAATTTTAAATTATAAAAAAATTAGCGATAATCATCTTTAATATTAGAGCAGCGATGGCCGAGTGGTAAGAAACCGCGGTTATCGACGCAACCGATCCCGGGTTCAAATCCTCGGCGCGCACCTCTGACAAAGAAAATTTGTAATGTGCGCATTTATCGCTGCTCCACGGTGATAGAAAATATCGTAATATTTAATTGATTACGATGTTCCCCATCGCCGTGCATGCCTGAGAGAAATTCATAATTTCTCGAAAGCATCCATCCACCAATCCGCACTTGGCCAGCGTGGTGGACTATGGCCTAAATCCCTCTCACTTGTGAGTAGGAGACCTGTACCCAGACCGGGATGTGCAGTGGAACGCACCTGTGAGAGATATCGGGTTGCATCTCTCCAAGATGTAGAGTAGCTACGTTTTAAACCCTACCCGTTTAAAAAAAAGAAAATTTGTAAGTAAGTAAGTGTAAATTTGTATAATCTAAAAACTGTGTAGATAAACACGTTCATTAAATGACAGGATCTGATTTTGATATCTGATATTGAACTAATTTAATTTTTTGAAAGTAATTAAATACGATAACGATTTAAGTAAAGCTTTTAAATTATATAAATTGTGTAATGACGTTGTAAGTATATAGTAAATGTTTTAAAAGATAAGTAAGAGATCAATAAAATGTTCACTAAATAGTTTATCTTAACACGAATAACACATATAAAGAAGTAATCTATGAACATACGGTAGGTTATTGTGGAAAAAAAATAGTAATTAACTAATTTAAGACGGTTACAAGCTTCACGCGTGGCTAATAGAACTTTTTAACTCGACGCTTTCACTCGACTCGTCAATAAGTCTGAGCAATGTCGAGTGCGGTCATAAGAAGGATGGATGGCCATTAAGCAACATCTAGAGCGGTTATAGAAAGGATGGGTGTCAACAAAGTTAAGCAATGTCAAGTGCGGTCAAAAGTAGGATGGGTGGCCAAAAGTGGCTATTCAGCAAAATCTAGTGCGGTCATAAGAATGGGTGTCAACAAAGCTAAGCAATGTCGAGTGTGGTCAAAAGTAGGATGAGTGACCAATAGTGGCCACTAAGCAACATCAAGTGCGGTCATAAGAAAGATGGGAGTCAACAAAGTAAAGCAATGTCGAATGCGGTTGCTATAGTTGTAAGCCGCACTTCTTACAACTATAGCAAAAAGTGTCGTTACAACTTTTCATCTTACTTTTTTCCGTCTAGCCCCCTTTTGCAAAGCGCGATAAGGAACTTCGTTCCAAAAGATGAATTTATGAAACTCTATTTTCAGTCCATAGCGCAATGTGGCACTGCGTACTATTAGCTTACTTAGTTTACTTAGCGGCCGTGTAAATGACAGTTGTCTTTGTGCTTGTGTCAATTCGGCCGATAGTATGAAGTTACTTTACTGTATACTTATATCTATATTGTGGTTTCGCTATGACCATTAACAAAGCGTAAGGGCAAACATTAAAGGTAGCGGGGGTGAACTCAAAAACCGTGCTTCTCCCATGGGGCCATGCACAATTATATGTAGTATGTTCGTGTGTGTCCAGTGCCCAGAATCTTTCCATTCTATCCCCAAATGGAAAGACATTTATAATGCCGTCTACAGTAGCGAATTAAAATAGTGCTCTGTTCTGTGCCCCAAGCCGTGTATGGCTGGAAACACTTCAAAAGAAAAAATCACACCCATTTGGAAAACAAATCACACTTATATGTGCTCTTCACGTTAGTCTTGTCTGTACACGTAAGCAGGATCGGTGGATCCTGCATCAATATTCACCAGCACACTTCTATTGAATTTAGTCTAAAACTCCAGTATGTCAGTGTACGTACACTTTATCTTCGGTCAGCATCACCTCTGGTTCCTCTAAGTATCTTTTAATCGTGGAACTGTCACTATTTATGCACCACAAATGTGTCATGTATGATAAACAACTCATTGTTAATTCCCTTTGACCACGCGGGCGAAGCCGCGGGTAAAAGCTAGTAAATAAATAACGTTTCACACTCATAGCCCCACAGTAAGTGCACTGTGTCGTGGGTGCCATGGACACTCACAAAGACAGGAACACAACAGCCAGACCGAGAACAGAAATTTTGAACTCATCATTCAAATTTCTGCTTCGCCGGGAATCGAACCCGGATCGGCAGTCCGGCATGGTAAGCATTACGCCACATGGGTCGACAAGATAATAGTCATCGTAAAACAAATGAAAACAAGGAATTCTGTTCTGTTCAGTTCAATAATATTCACAACTTTTCATATCTCTAAAAGATGTAGTTTCCCTGGTAAATTAAGCCTACGCTTGGCAGACTTTGTGTAGATTTTTATTGACACAACGATTTGTTCAACAGAAAGAACAAATTTATTTAGCCATTTATGTTTCGAACTGTCGCGATGTAGACTGATTGGAATTTATGACTTTCTACGAGAAATCAATAAAATGACACGAAATCTTGCTCTATCTGTTGTAGAGACAGGTTTTTGAGAAGTTGAATATTCTTAATTTAAACCTTATATTCGTAAATTTTAACAATATCGTGTAGGTATCTAATTAGTATTAAGTAAAATTTTAAATGAAATCCCGACAAGTTTTTTTTAGTTAGTTTTGGATATAAAAATTTAGGTTGTTTATGAATCATTTATCGGCAATTTAGAAGCAGCAATAAATGGTTCAAATTAATGTTTTTATTTTCTTTAAGATCCTGTAGTCAATAAAAGTAAATATGTATCTGAATGATCAACTTTCTAGATTTTTTATTTTTCCCATGAGGTGATTTACGCTGGAGCTAACTACTCACAGCATCTCATCTCATACATATTATAATAGCGTAGTGTCCCATAAATCTGTTGACAAGTCGAGTATTTCTTCGACAGCCTCAAACGCCCCCGGAGTGATCGACTTTCTATCCATCACGGGATTGAACTGGCAACCAATTTATGACGCCTCTATATGCGGCGAGAGATATAACCCGTTTCAATTAATCGTAAATAAAACAGCGAGTTTGAATACGACAACTACTGTCAAGGGTTGGTTTTCTGTGCCGTTCGCTCTTGTGTGAATCGTATGTTATGTTTCGTGTTAGAACAGTCAGTTGTGGTTGGCTTGTTGTGGCAGTCAGTTGCGCATACGCCATCGAGAGCGGTAGATGTATTTAGCGATGGATTTTGAAAGAAATTGCGCGTAATAAATTCGCATGTGTGGCAGGTTGCTTATCGGATTGATATAATTATTGTAGTGTTGTGAATGTGTGTGTGAAAAGTGGCAAGGATCACAGTGCACGAAGAACACGTGGGATTGGTAAACAGAAGAAAGTGGAGATATATAGCGTAATTATGAGCAGTTCCCGTATGCTCGCCACCTGCGTCTGGAAAGGTGTAGCCTTTAACGGTCGCTTTGCCACTAATAAGTGCAGTGTGATGGGTCCATTGTAAGTTATTATTCTAGTTAGACTCTACGTAGGCGTGGTCAGTACCGCAGGGTACTGTCGTTATGTCAAAATCCCATGACGGGTGTTAGAGTGGTATGCGGAATATTTTCCCAAACTCTACAAAAGTGCGAGATTTTAATGACTCTACAGAGAACATTTAAAAAAGAGTCGACTGAGTTTTAAATTATTAATAATGATTAATAAATGCAAGTTTGTTGTAGTAAACTTAAAATAAAATAAAAAAATATTAGGTGCTTCATACGATTTCAAATTTTACGACAACTTTTTAATTAAGAACTGTTTTTCTTATTTAAGAATTTTTTACACATCATATGAAAAGTAAGCAAACATTGGAATGGACTGTAGTAAAGACAAAATCACAACCACATCATATACAAAACTCTACCAGTTGCCAGTCATTTATGAGTTTATTTGATGTGTCCAGCGGTTTTACCCGCGTTACGGTACGGTACTGTAGTTTCGGGATTAAGAATAGAGCTACGGTATCCCCTGCCTGATGCAACTTAAAGGGGACTTTTGGGGTTGCGGGCGGTAAGAGTGCGAGCTTGATCCGTCCAGCCAACAGCCCCGGGAAGGACGGCGGTGTGTGCGTGACCGCATGCCGCCGTAAGCATCGGAAGGTGCAGGAGAGCACATCTGCTCTACCAAAGATGGGCCCGTTCAAGGAGGCCGCGCGTGGAGGACACCGGTGCGTTCAACTGGAGATCCCGGAGTCCTCCGCAAGTACAGAGGAAGGCCACCGAGGGTTTCAGTGCGGTACAAATCCCACATTACCCGGTATCCTCTCCCAAGGTGCCGAAAAAAAGTTATAGAATTATGTTGTATAGCCAGAAAATCTTCCTCGATAAATGGAAATATTAGTATATGTATATGATAGTTCAATTATAAAACCCAAAAAATGTTTTGACTTAGCTCTGATGAGAACCAAAACCAATATAAAAATTACTTTCGACTACTAGGTATATTATCCAACTTATAGAGCTCGAGATCTAAACAGTTTTGCTTTAGGTCTTTTCACTCCTGATTTCACAAGCTTTGGCACGAAGGTATCTGAATATAATTTAAACTTCAAGATATCAGAAAAGTGTCTACTTTCTTTTCTAGCATGTTACTTATTTATTCGCGAGAGATTACGGGATTACGGAACTATTTTATTTTCCGCCGGCTATTTTTGCTCTCGGTGTTTAAAAACCCAGTGAATTGGGTGCCCAAAGCCGATTACGCGAATAAACATACCATATAAATAATTATCAAAAACGCAAAATAAAAATACACAAAATATGCAATAAATATAAATCAATAATATGAATCGTAAATATAATACTTAGGTAAATTTGTTAGTTACATGTTAGACAGTAATTTGATTTCTTTTGACAATATTTGCATACCTTGGCTGCAACCCTTTTTTGCGTCCCACTACTGGGCACGGGTCTCTCCCTCTTATTTGCATACCTTACTGAGGTAAATATGGCTATGGCTATACTATTAAATGTATAAAACCACTTTTGTAATACCCATATTTGCGCAAATAAATCATTTTGTCTTTTGTCTTTATTTTGTAGTTTATGACTGCTTTAACTCTTGAATGTAGGATCACAGATTATCAAAATTGCTTATCTCTGTTATTGTTAAAATTACTAGTATTGGAGAGCTTTGATAGAACTGCTGTTTCTCATAAACCTAATATGTATGTACTGTCAGTTTCACAAATTGATGCGAGTGATGCAAATGATAAGTCTTGTCATAAATTCAAACACCTCAAATCTTTCGATGTTCTTTAAATATAGAGACATTCCTGCAAATACCTTCTGTAGAACAAAGAATATCAAATTCAGAACACACACAAAAATTCTTTGAAATCTTTTAGACTCAAGTTCATGACGAAACATGACGGCGATCTTGCGATCATGAATTTAAATATGTACACTCATAGAATGCTTATTCAGCTTTAGTGTACAGGTCACAATCTGGTACGTAGATACCTACCAACTTTTTAGATAAAAGTTGGTTTAACAACTTTGTGTCTGTTGAATGTATTAAAATATTTATGATACATATTGTCTGTATATATATAAAATATGATACTTGACGACCAATGTCGACGCGTGTGGCGCTGTGGCGCAATGGTTACCACTCCGGACTGCCGATCGGAGGGTCCTTGGTTCGATTCCCGGCGGTTGATGTTGAGTTTTAATTTTTGTTCTGTGTCTGGGTGTTTGTATTTCAGTCTTTGTATGTGTCCATGGTACCCACGACACAGGTTATATTTACTCTACCGTAGGGCTATGAGTGTTAAATGTTATTTATTATTTATTTATTGACATAAATTTTAAAAATTTATTTGGATGTCACTACTGACAATAGGTACCTATTGATAAAAACGTTACAAAATATATGTATGTATAAGCCAAGTAAAGAAGATATAAATGAAATATACTATTTTAATTAATATTTATAGGTGCCTGGGCTTTCTTTATTTTACTGTCAAGATATAAATAAGGCATCGGCCTACTTTTAGAATTTAAATTCTTAGCATACTCTACATTCAACACATTTTTTTACTTATATCGGATACAATTTACAAAAATATGAATACTGACAATATTTTTAGAGTAAAATAAAAACTTTTTTATTTTAAATAAATTGCACGCATCCAACTACGGTAATTAATGAAAAAGTAATAACAATATATCAAAAGCTATATCGTTTAATGGTAGTGATCCTTTTAATCGTCCTTTTAATAACTGCGATAAAATTGTCTTGCTGCGTGAGGTATTACCCTTCTTGTGTATTTGTTTCACCGCGAACGAGCAAGCAATAACTTATCGCTACTGTTTTAAATAAATAACATTACCATATTTATATAACGTTATGAAGCAATATTGAACCTACAGTACATACTGTAGGTAGCTTTATTACTGTAGTAATATTGAATAAATATGATACATCTACAGATGTCTATATAGATGTACTTATACTAATATTATAGATAAAAAAACTGTGTTTTTTCGTTTATTAGTTTGCCTTTCTTGTACGTCGCGATGGAGCAATTTTGTGAAATGATTTTTACTTGGAGAAGTGACATAGGCTTCTTTTTACACATCTCATTCCCATAGGAAGATCCATTATAATGAATTCGATCCTTTCTAATGTGGATTACACTGCGCTGCCCATCTAGTCTCTCATATCATCAAGTTTTCTCTGTAATGTTATTTCGTTGTCGTTTAGAGCATATGTTTAGTCTCAATCTTAAAGAATAAAACTGAACAAATACCTAAAGGATTCAAATCCAAGGACAAGACTTTCGTACATTTAAACTTAAACATTATGTCTATGAATGTCTATGTTGATCCAGAGACAAGATTTTTGTACATTTAAATTAAAAAGTTTGTTTGGATTTTATGTTGTATCCGTTGCCATTGTAATAGGAAGATTCAATAGTCAACAATGAAAGCGTTAAGCGTTAATATTTAAGGAGGAAACATCTTAATTCGTTCTCGGTGAAGCAAATCCTTCCTTGATAAATCGTCACATACTCAGCATAAAAGGAAATCAGAAACTAGGCTCGATATATTACTTCTAGATCTGTTAATGGAATAATTAGAGGATAACATCTGGGATTCGAACTGGTCATCCATATACGATCAGTAAAGCGTTTTGATCTCATAAATCTTGGTGAGGGATAAGAAATATTATATTCATGAGCAAGGCCATGTTTAACTGTTGAGGCGACAGTGTAGATTATAAATTGTGACATTTAATGGGGATTTTGATTGTAACATCAATACTTTTAATAAATACGTATAGAATGAGTGTGTTCATACAAACGCGCTGTCAAAATTGAAGCACTTAATAGATTCCTACAGCTGTCACATTTGACAAATAAAATATTTTTGTTTTGACCAAATTAATTATGAAATACTACAAAATATTGAAAACACTGAAAAGTTATTTTATTAGATTTCTTTTACGGAGCGGCCCGGCGTTTGGTGCCATTAATGGCACCAATCAACATGCATCAATGTAGGCGCGCGAACTTGGTTTCTATAATGTAATTGTAATTATTCTAAGCATCAATATTAATTTCATAATAATATGGAGCTCGTAATTTTTTATAATGTTAAATTTAAAGTCGTATATTTATGTCAAAAGCGGGTGCTACAATCTACATCCTACAACACAGCCAAGCTTAATAAGTGACTTCTGAAACTGAATGCTGCATGCAACTATTCGCTTTAAATCCATACCGCGCTCCACATACTTTCAATCTGTACATCTAAGCTGTTAATATTATACTGTGCATACATTTATTGACTTGTATTGTAATTTAAGTGTAAGAATTAGACACTAAACTAATACTGTTATGTTATGCTTGTGTACGCTGTTATTATTTATTATTAATATGTTGGAATAAGCATTTCGTCTCATTTTGTAAATTTAAGTTTAATTTTGTAAATTCTTAATGAGAATAAATTTCATTAAACCTAACCTAACTATTCAGATTTACGGTCTGCCGGACTGCCAATTGGAGCGTCCCGGGTTCGATTTCCAGCGAGACAAAAATTTTAATGATCAGTTTAAATTTCTGTTCTCGGTCTGGGTGTTTGTGTTTCTGTCTTTGTATGTGTCCATGGTACCCACGACACAGGGTATATCTACCATACTGTGGAGCTATAAGTGTGAAACGTTATAATATGTATCGCGCTTTGGGTTTGATATTTTCGTTGGTTGTTGGTACTTATAATTGTTTTGGTATTTATTCATCAAGCGTGCCCAATCTCCACGTTTAATTAGTGTTTCTAGAAACCCATGCCATTCTTGCTTTGTTTTACTTGGCTGGTTTTGGAGTAAAGTTTTTTTTTTTCAATTATGGCATCGCAAACTCTGTGCATACTGCCAGCGTCAAGTATAATTTTTGCATCAATTTTTTGCCAGTTTCAATGAAACTGGACGAAGTAATAACAAAGTCAGTAAGTAAGTCGTCAGTAATCAGTCAGTCTAGTCAGTCCAACATTCAAGTAAAGCGATGGCTACTTTAATAGAACGTGTCCGATGGAATTTTGGAGGCAAGCAGAAAAAACATATTTTAGAACTCTATTTCACAAACACTCGTGCACTGTAATTAACCTATATCAAACAAAATGCCATCAACTTTATCCGATATAACTCAAAAATACACCAAGAAAATGAAAATAAAACAAGAGCACAATATGTCTTTTTCGACTTCCCGCCAAAACTCCCAGGAGTAAAGTTCTTTCTTAGGTCCTTTTATCCTTTCACTTTAATATTTTATAAATAAACTTTAATAAGTATACGCTGTTAGAATATTAAGTGTAAACGATTTTGTAGGCTTCAAAGTGAATCAAAGACCACAAAATTTCCGGTATTCTCGCTACTTCAGTGCGATACAAAAAGTGTTCACACTTTTTTGCCGTCAGCGACAATATAAAGGAAGTCCTAGCTTACTAAACTGTGCTGGTGAAATTTGATATCTGAGGGGGAGTGTACTGCAACGGAACCGGTGAACTTTATTGTTAATATTGCCTGTGAACTCTAGCCTGTAAGACCCTACTTTTCCACGGCCGGATACTGAGCGAAATTACCTATATCGCATCATACTATTAATCGATCAGCGATCAGCTGACACGTATGTCAATTATTGGCCCATAGCCATACTGTTATATCCAATACATATATACGTACATTTTTAAAGAGTACTGCTGGGAGTTTTCTTTCCGCTGCCTTTTTTCTCTCAGCTCAACATCTAGCCCAAACGGGCACCTAATGTCGATGACCGGGAAAAAATGTCATGTATTAAGTGAATATGTTGTATTCTTAATATGAAACAAATATTTTGACTTTTTTTGAAGTTTCAGTTCAATCTACTGCAAGGTGCTAAAGATACACAACATTTTTAACCTATGTAGATCATTATACTCTAGCTTTAATACACGAGGTATTACAAGACAACTGTACATCGTATCAGACTCTCCATCAATGCCAGCAAGTATCAAAAGTTCTGAATTTGTCTGTTTCCTGCTGTAGTCATCAGGTATACCTAGCTCCGTTGACAGAACTTCATCACCGTTGTAGGACCTTATTTCTTTAGTTGGTATCCCCCCTCCAAATGATACGTCGGCCATATAATTTAAATAAATAAATAACGCTTCACACTCATAGCCCCACAGTAGGGTATATATACCCTGTGTTGTGGGTACCATGGACACACACAAAGACAGAAACACAAACACCCAGACCGAGAACAGAAATTTAAACTCATCATTCGAATTTCTGTTTCGCCGGTAATCGAACCCGGGACCCATCGATTGGCAGTCCGGCATGGTAACCATTGCGCCACGCGGGTCGTCACAATTTACTACTTTAGCCGGCAAATTTGTCTACCATTACAGCACGTAACCACCAGGGTTTCGTATACAGATTTCATATTTCTATCTTTCTTTATATTATATTCTTTTTATTTATATATTTTTCTATTTTTGATTTTATATTTCTGCATCAGTCAGTGCAGTCTCTATCGTTCCCTCATTTTTATCTCCATAACTGTTTTATTGTTCATACCTAGAGATCATGCCTAAAAAGCATAAGGCATGTTGTTGCGATGATAGTCATCACGTCGATGACTTGTGAAATACCCTCACAATGGAGGCAACTTTCCTAAGCGTTCTCACAGCAACGAAGCGATGCTAATTCGTCGTTATCTCGTGCCATCGGTGTGACGCGCAAATTAGCGATGGGATATTGACCTAGTAATGTGAAACTTATGACAATATTGAATTGTATAAGTAACAGAAATTTAAACTGACAAAAAAGATGATGAGACTACTATAAATGAACAAAGAATTAAGGTGACTTCGCAGCAGCTTCTAAGTAAAAAAAATTGGTTATTGTTATTGGTATTTATTTATTTTTATTTATTTATTGGATGACCAACCAGGCATACACTACAAAAAACCAAGTAAAAAATACACAATACACAACGTTTCAGAGATTAGCCGGAACAAACAGACAAACAGACAGACAGACAAAAAAGCAGCTTGAGTTACTCCTTATTACATTAGCTACCTGCCAGTAAAAGCCCCGTCAAAATCGGTCCAGCTGTTTCAAAGATTAACTGGAACAAACAGAATACAGACAGACAGACAAAATAAAAGTAGCCTAAGTTACTCCTTATCACATCAGCTACCTGCCATTGAAAGTCCCGGATTAGCCGGATTAGCCGGAACAAACAGACAGACAGACAGACGGACAAAAATTGTAAAAAATGTTATTTTGGCATATGTACCGTATAAACATTCATATGCATGAAGTAAAAAAACGGTTATTTTAATATTACAAACAGACACTCCAATTTTATTTATTTGTATAGCACGGCACGAGGGTTCATTGTCTTAACCACTAGATTATTTTTAAAATATGCGTGTATTTCATTGCTCATTTGTGTTGTGTTCATTGAATTTTATTACGAAAACGCTCACTTCGAGTTGACGGTCACCCAACCCAGTTGGTAGTAATCCATTCCTCGAACCATCTCAATTGGAGAAGCGTGGTGAACTAAACTTCAAATAGATAGATATTTTTTTATTTTCCTTATTACTCCTTTATTATAAGGAGAGACCACACAAGCATTTCGCACGTTTAAACGGTCGCATTCTGCGGATAATAATGTAAACGATCTAAGAATTTAAATTAACGCTTTATATCTCTGCATCTTTGCCGAGATTAACTCTGGATTCCAAACAAAAAATGCTAGCTACATATAAAAGTCCAAGAAGGGCATTGGATCCCAATAAGGTACGCAGGAAACCTGATTTATAGAGAACATAAATCATATTCTATCCGCTATTTTGAGAGGAATTTCCGAGGGATTTAATAAAACATCAGCTTGAATTACGACTACCTGGTGTTTCACAAAAACCCGGCAATCAGTCTTTTCTTCTATACTAATATTATAAAAAGGAAAGATTTGTATTTTTGTATGTTTGTAATGAATAAACTCAAAAACTGCTGGTCTGATTTCAAAAATTCTTTCCTATAGCTCCAGTATTGCAAACATTAAAATTTTCACAACGTTTAAAACTAAATTATATTTGCTAATTACCGATAATAGCGACTCGGGAAAGACATAAATTTTAATGGAAATCTCTCGGCGGATAGTGGTTACTAATTTTACGTTAACCGCGTAAACAGGGCATAAATTTATCGTAAATTTTCATAAATACTACAATTATAGATCGTCAATGAGATTACATATAGATAAGTTAAAAAAGTTTTTTGCAACTACTGGGCTTATAATTTTTGATCGAAAGATAAGTTTGGTGAGATGAAATTTATTTATGTTAATCAGTTTTGATAATAGGCTGTTACAGTGGCAGCAACCCTTTTTTTGTCTTTTCCTATTTATTGGGAAGACCTGGAGCTTACTCCACGGTGCTGCAATACGGGTTGGTGAAGACGCGGGTTAATGGCCAACCCGCAGTCGGATGTTTTGAAACCGCCCATACGGCTTCCAACAAAAAGTCTCGGAAGTGAGAGGGATGTAAGCCAAAGTCCAACACGCCAAGTGCGAATTGGTGGAAAGGAAAGATGCTGGTGTCGGCTTCTGTGGCAACCCATGTCATGCCGGACTGCCGATCGGAGGGTCTCTGGTTCGATTTCCGACGAAGCAGAAATTTGAATGATGAACTTAAAATGTCTGTTCTCGATCTGGCTGTTTGTGTTTCCGTCAATGTGTGTGTCCATGGTACCCACGACACAGCGTATATCTACCCTACTGTGGGACTATGTGTGTGAAACGGTATTATTTTTAAACGTTATTATTATTCACGGTGATGGTAAATATCGTAATTAAATATCACATAGTTTTCACTCACCGTTGAGAAGTGATAAACAAGCAAATAACAGATTTATTTGTCAGAGGTGCGCGCCGAGGTTTGATTGAACTCGATATCTTGGTATCGCAGACCGTGCTCTTTACCTTGGCCATCACTCCTAACTTTAAATAAAATACTCACTCAAAACTAGCCGATTACTTGTTGGTAAAGAATGTAGAAGTAATTATTTATGTCAATTTCTGTCAATAGTTTTCAATGTTACAAGTAGTAAACAGGTAGGACCCCCGGGGTTAAATGGCCACTGCGACCTATGGACGTCTATATAAGCAAGACTTCCTGCTGAGGGCCAAGAAAGTCGTTGTAAAGATAGTATCACAACTTGATATCTACATACTTGTATATTTTTGGGTGCGTATTTAAAGGTTAAGAAAAGAAAAAAGGTTAAAAAAATTTTTTTTTTACTAATCATGCAATATATCTGTCACATAATAGATATACAAAATATGTTAAAAACGAGGGCATGACGGCGCCCTCTGATAACGAACATTTTATTTGCGTATTTATCGCTGCACCATGTTGAGGAAAACATTGTGATATTTCACTACGACGTTTTCCATCACCATGCATGTTAAGAATTAGGTACTCATAATTCGTAGGCATGATATCTGGACTGGTCCACGTAGCCAGCGTGGTCGACTACTTCCTACTTCCTACCTAGTCTTCCTGTGTCTTCGGAGAGGAAACGTGTGCCCAACAATGGGACATAAAATGGGTTGAAAAACCATAATACTAAAAAATAGAGCACCAGATGAGCATGCAGACCTTGTGATGTTAAAAGTTATCTGCATGCCCGTTGTGGAATGAATTTAATTCTGAAGGAATGAAGTCATATCTAGTGGCGCAATAGTCTGGCTAGCTACCCCACAAAAATGGAACACCGGTGGTACCTCTCCGCTAAAACACGAAAATTCTAATGAAATCCGATTTGGTGCTACATTCTCTATACTCATTAGGATATTAGTTATTATGGAAACAAGTTTTCCCAGGTTCCCAGAATCTTTCAACATTAATGTTGGCAAATACGTGCCCATAAACGTAAGTTTAGTTTCACCATCAGCGGTTAACGGCTAGTTAAAACAGATTACGTAAACAATCAAATTTACAAGCAATAAAACCTGGCAGTAAACGACCATAATGAATGAGACGTATTAAAAACCCTTGCTATTAAAATCAATATTTATTTTATGGTCGACACTGGTAATGTTTAATAGTAGGTATAAAATAAAAAGGAATTTCCGAATATGGAGCCTATAGCTTTGGGGACATTTTTTTTGTATTTCTACAACAGTACTGAAAAACGACTCTTTCTACGATGTGACCGATAACCAGTCATGGTATATTTTATTTATTATTCACTTCTGAAAATGTTATTATTCAGATGTGATATTGCTTTACTCCTTGTTTTGGCCAATAAATATATTTGAATCGTTCTTCTTACTAAATAAATAGATAGACAGATAGAAAAATAAATAGACTAGAACCCTTTTATGCATCCCAGTGTTGGGTACAGGTCTCTCCCCATTATCGGGGAGGTGTGGAGCTTACACTACCACGCTATTTCAATGCGGAATTTAAAGACACGAAATTCAATTAACATTTGAATACTCCAATACCACCTTCTTAGCATACTATTTTTCATTCGCAGTCGAAACTCATTAAGTCAGGGATCCAAGCTAGTCGAATGCGCACTTTTCCTTCGAGAAAGATATTTTAATGTGGTAACACGCGTGTAATTAGATTACTCCGGTAACCGGTGATTAACTAATTGGATCTTGATCAGAAATGGAAAGTTGACAGTCCGCTATTTCGGTATGCTTATAAAATAGTGAAAATTTTGATTTAACTACATTGCAAGTAGTACCAATAAATTTAACAACAAATAAGTTTCGTCCGTTTGATATGAGTTTGTTTAACATAGTGGGATATTTAAGAGATTTAACATCGATTGATAACGTAAAAAAATTTCGGTCATGAATCATGCATTTTTTCTAACTAAGCCTAAACTACAAAATTATTTGTCTTGACTTATTCACTCATCATCGCAGTGCCAAAAGTACTGAAGCTAAGGACATGAAATGTTAGGTAATTATGACGCGACGTAAGCACCCGCTAAGTAATTAATTTCAAAGTATATAACTTGTAAAAAGAATAAGAAATTTTTGTCGATAATTTTGACACTCAATTGACGTCAAATACCTACTTCAAGATTAAGAAAATAAGAAAAAATATAAAAAATAAAAATATTTCGTGGAATCGTAAAAGTGCACGCGAGATTTGAACAGCTTACTCAACTTCTGATCTTGGCATAGCTTATACTTAGTAATCATTAGACTATATAATCATAATACCCACTCAACAAGCGTACAATGTAGCTTTATCTTTTTACAACATTGCGTGCCTGGCAGCAGTTATCAAAACTTTTGTAATTTTTGTCTTTTAGAGTTCCGTGCCTCAAAAATAAAAATGGGACAGTCATGGAATTACTTGGTTCATCATCGTCTGTCTTTGAAACACTTTTAAAAACGAAGTTGAAACAAACGGCAAATACATTCGCAAACCGAGTACACTAGAGTTGTTTAAAATCTTACTTCCAAGCTTACGGAGCCATAAAAACCATTTATGTCGCATATTTAATGCATATTATAAGGAAATAGGTTTTGGTAGGGTACTTCATTTTGTTTAGAAACTTAAAATTTCGTAAACCAATGTCAATTGGCTTAAGGGAAAAGCGCGCAAAGTCTGGAACGCAAGCGAACTAAACGCGTCAATTCAGAGGGCACGTTAGGCCGTCGCTCGGTCCCTGTTGTTATCAATAGATAACAGTCATTAAATCGTGTCTTTATTATCTTATTAACCGGCTCTTCTTTCAATTATCCATACTAATCCAGAGTAATCCATACTAACATTATAAATTTGAAAGTAACTCTGTCTGTCTGTCTGTCTGCTACGCTTTCTCGTAAAAACTAGGTACTGACTGATTTTAATGAAAGGAACACAGGTAGAGTGGACCTTGGGAAAGGACATAGGATAGTTTTTATCCTACGGGAACCTTTAAAACGGGTCCAAGGGGGCGAAGCCTCTGGCGGAAGACTAGTATTGAATAAGGCGTTGAACTGTTTTCTAAGTCACGCAAATGATGTTACTCCGTTGGTTGACAAGACACGTCTCGCCACGCCGAAAATCTATATAACTCACAGCAATATATCTCAATCAATAAAATCGATCTCCTAAATCGCAGAGGGGTATCGGAAAATATTTATTAAATGCAGAATCCTCGGGTGTCACTCTCAGATTCGAACTTGGCCGGTTTGTTTGTCCAGTAGCCTGGTGGACCGCAGACGGTTATTTCAGAACCTTACCTCGGGCTACCATTAACAACATTGTTTTAAGGAAAGTACCTGGTCAACCAGTTGTCAACTCAGACACATTGTAATAAAGTTTGAAATCGACTACCGCTTTTTAGGATGTAGTCAAAGATCCGTTATTTTGAATTTATAAGGTTAAATGTACGTGCTTATTATCGTATCTAGTTCTAAATATAAATTGCGTCATAAAATTTATTTCTAAATTTAAAACAGCCTATTATAAAATATACTACTTTTTTTTCAAAGGAAACTTAAAAATTAAATTTTTATTTAGTGACGTATTTTGGGAATACATTGAATAAAAATGATGTCATTGAAGGCAGTGCTAGACTGTTGTGGAATAAAACAGTGTGAAAGCATAGTGCTTTAGTGCTTTTGCTTAAACGACAGAAATTTAAAAAAAAGTTAGATACCAAGTTCGCGCGCTTTAATTGAAGCATTTTGATTGGTGCCATTAATGGCACCAAACGCCGGGCCGTTCCGTAAGACCTAAGGTTAAATTTTATCATAACACTTTTTTAAAACAGAAGAATTCTAAAAAAAACTTTTTACAGTGTTTTCAATACTTTGTAGTAGGTATTTTATAGTTAATTTGGTAAAAATAAAAATATTTTGTTTGACAGATGTGACAGCTGTAGGAATCTATTTCGTGCTTCAATTTTGACAGCGTGCTTGTATGAAGACACTCATTCTATACGTAGTTATTCTAAGTTAAAAATTGAATTTGAAATAGAAGAAAGCAAGAATCAATTCTTGACAATTTATGGGCTCATAAAAGGACTACCTATAAATATTGTACCTATGATACTTTTAGCTTTTTTAAGCCAAGAAAAAATATGAACAGAATGATATTCAGACACTTCGCTTTACACATTATGGCTACGAGCTTTTGAAAGAGCATTTTTGTCCCCTATTCATGTGCAAATGGCCGCAAATTGGCCACTATTCGCAATCTGATACTAAAGGTAATCGTATTTTATCGTATGCATCTACACAAGGAGCGGGGTTCTTGTTGTTCGACAGGATTAAAATTAAATGTTATGACTGTACCAATATATTATTATGACAAAAAGGTTTAGAGATTTCTTTTTTAAATATTGACATCGCATGGCTTACGCGAATTGCCAGTATCAGATAAAGACAAAGACAAAGTCAAAGACATTTATTTGCACAAATATGGGTGTTTACAAAGTTGTTTATATTTATTTAGTTCGCCATATTTTACCTTCATGAGGTATGCAAATATACAATGATAAAAATATAAAAGGAAAAAACTAAACTATAATACAATTACAAAATGTACATCGTTTACATCTATTTTACTATTATTTTTATTTGTCCCATATTGCGCCTTTTATAAATTAAAATTAAAATATTTATTTATTTATATTTCGGATCGGTTCCGATCGTCAGCTTTGGGTACCCATATCACAGGGTGTTTGTACACTGAGAGGAAAAAAACCGGCGGAAAAAAAACCTCCCAGGTTTTTATGGAATTCCTATATACCATTTTATCGTTTATGAAATCAGTGACTGAGTAATACGCCTTTTTCAGTAAATAAGTTTTAAGTCCTTTTTTAAATTCGTTGCCCGTTTTAAATTTTGAGGAATTCCGGTAGACCGTTATATATTTTTGGTCTCATGCAAAAGTATAAATATATTCGTACCTTGTTTTTATCCAACGTTACTGAAATCAACAAAATAGAGGTTTTTTTATAAATAAACCTAACAATAAAGCAGACGGGCCGCGTGGTGTTAAGCGATCACCGTCGCCTATGGACACGGGCAACCCTAGGGGAGCCGCCCGAGCATTGCCGGCTTTGGAGTAGAGCTTTTTTTACAGCTTTCTTGAAGAACCCCATGTTATAGTCCACTGGCAATGCCTCAGCTGGAAGGTTGTCCCATAACCTACACGGTAAAGGAAATTAAAGTCAGTTCGGCCTTAGTTCGGTCTTAATATTAGAAATTCTCATACACCATAACAGTGACTTTTTGATACAATTTTGTGATGAAAACAAATCGTTTATCACTGCATCGAACGAAACGTAATTGAAAATTCAAATGAAGAAAGAACAAACTGTTCGAAATTGAAATATTGAAGAATGACATAACTTACTCCCGCTACAAAAGAAAATTGAAATTCGAATCATAATGCCGCCATCACACTCCCGCTGATACGTGCCCACTCTATACTTTCAACGTAGTGACCGCCTACGGCCACCTGCAACTACTACTTTGAACCTTTATTTTTTCTCGATAATTGATTTTTAATGGGTCTCAAGAACGCGCCCCACGTGACGTAGCTTTGAGTTATGAATCTTTGAATTATAGACATTGGTCGGAGACTCTGATTCTGGTTTGTGTTGTACGAATGAATGTAGAATAATTGTTTATACTTACGGTTTGTTACTAAACATGAAGCTACATTTTGTTATGCAGCGCAACAACATATACTTAAATATATATGTAAAGAGTATGAAATAGAACCAGTAGAAGATCCATTTTATATGCAAAATGATAAATTTGGAAAGTTATATTATTTATATTAGCTATTTAAAAAAATCTACAGAGTCTTTGTGGTAATATAAAAAGCTCTTTTTCTCACAAACACTTCATTCAACAATGTACCTATAGATGTACTATAATTCACATATTATAGGTAATGAACAAGAAACAGTAACGCCTCGCCACTTCAAAGACACATCAGCAGCGGTGATTGACAAGCTGTACCATGACTCGTGACGTCACAATGTGTTAGCTCGGCCGCCCATGGTGGCGCTGTACTGATTTTCATACAAAACATCTCTATGACGTTACTGCCACGCAACAGCCAAATGGCAGCACCTGCTAGGAATATCTGTCATGGAAACTGGAATAATATTAAACGTGTAACATCATGTTTTTATAACACCTTGGGCATTGTAGTTCAGCTATATCAAAATGTAATCATCTTTATTCCATGTATCTAACTGAAAAATACACCAAGTACCTAAATGAAAATACCTAAACCTCAAGTCACTGTTCTTTTGTTCTCGCTAAAATCCCAAATAGATGAAGAAGAAGAACACAAATGTATTCGTTGTAGCTCATGAAACACTCATAAAGCAGCATGTATACAATAAGTATATAGGTACAAGGAAGCAAAACAAGAAAAAAGAAATAAAAAATAAGCTTATCAAAAAAAGACAAACATTATTTTTATACCTTTATACTTAATATAAAATCTGTGCTACAACAATGCATTGCGAATGGGATCAGCACACAGCGTGTGCCATGGTAAAATACATTACCATGGTGCTGTTTTTTAGTCCGACCCTTTGTTTAAATACATTTCAGCTGCGTTGATTGATAAGATGTATGATTCGTGACGTAACAATGTGTCAGTTCGGCCGCCCATAGTGGCGTTGTACTGATTTTAATACAATCTGTATGACGTTACGTCCACGCAACAGCCAAGTGGCAAGCACCTGCCTCATCATTAGGGTTGCTAGATTATGTCTCTCATGGAAACTGCAATAACATAACAGTGAAAAGCTTCGCATCGTTATTTTGTTCCATAGCACTGTCATCTTCTTTTCTGGAAACAAATGAAAAAAATTTGGAGAATATAATTAAGTATGTCAGTTAAAGCCCACGACTGATATCTTTTTTTTGTTCAATTATTTTATAATCCTTTTAAACGAGCAATTCTTGTATATTACCCTTATATATAATCTGAATTAGAAAATATCTTTTTATCCGTGTTTTCAGCTTTAATCAACTTAAACATAAACTGAAAAATATGTCTCTTCCTGACATCTATTAGCGAGTGGGAGTCAATGAGTCTCGAAAGAAAACCAATTGTTTTTATCCGAGCAACGCGTGGCTGGCTGCAATCCTTTTTTGCATTCACTGCTGGGCACGGGTAGATACCCCTTTTTAGAGGGGGACAGCCTCCTATTAAGGCCTGAAGCTTACTCCACCACGCAGCTCCAATGCGGATTTCCGGGTACTTTTTCTAGGTCGGTTCTAGGGATACAAAGTAGTCATATCAATAGTACCAGCCAATGATACTATTGATAGTAAGCCGTCTAGGCAACCTTTCAGAGCACAACCCTGGTACTACTTAGTATGCAGCCCGAGCGCGTACGACGATGGTATTTATTCGCGGCGAGACCCTGAATAATGCATCCATCGGCACGGGATAAATATTAGATGCCAGCAATTGTCGTTAAATACGGCTAATTTTGTTGGACCTTGTCAAGTTTAGCTGGAAAGCGGATTCCTTTTTGTATCCCTTTTCTAGGGAGAGTTATGACTCTGTAAGCGCTTTAGAGGCAATACTTGTTCTCAACATGATCCAGTCTTAAGGCTTTTTGCGAGGAGTAAGACATACGCATTTAGTATGCGATAAACGTATTTTTTATCCTTTTGAAGTTCAATGAAGCAGACAAACACGATAGTTTTTAAATAATGTATTTTTATAACTCAGGGCTTTTTCAAACTTATCGATAAACAAATAGATATACATATATATAAAGAGTATGATCGTTAGATAATGATTAAAGCAATTAATACACCTTTGGGAATATAGTTTTCGGTTCATAATGAAATAGAAAAATATTAAATTGTTGAATTTTCATGGTTTAACCACCTACACCTACTGCTGCACCTACTGAGACTATCAGAAATCTGTGTAGACATCAGTATGTCACAAGTACACTGTATAACAGAAAAATAATATATTGTAAATAATTTTTTTTACTTACGACTATGTACATATTATTATGTAACTGTAGTAAAACGCCCAAGCCACAGTAGAGTTAGAAGCTTGCTCTACATGAATTCTGATAACTTTTTCACGTTCACAAAACGTTTTCAGTGGGATCAACTATTTCTAATATAATTGAAGGATACGGCACGGAAATAAAAATAAAATAGGTTAGTTTTATGTAATAAGTGCTCAGATTACATGTATCAGGGTTTATATAAGACGAAATAAAATTTTCTTTCTATCTTTCCTTCAAAACACCATTTTTGAAGTGAAAACTTCTTTAGCGGCGTTGTGCACTTTTTTTGGGATGGGTAGAAAATGTTAAACTCGTGTCAGGATACGTGGCCTGACTGAATATTCGTAAGACGAAGGGGTGACAGCTGATGACGGCTCGACTGTCTATACTTGTAAAATTCGTTTATATCAAGTATTTAAAATATGGACATTGAACAAAGTGCATCTATTAATAAAAAAAGTGACGAAGAAATAGTGAAAGAAAATGAGTGAGTACTTTATAAAAATACTAGATGAAAACCTACTGAAAATACTAGATGAAAAATTAAGTTTTTAACAAAAAAATAGAACCGACTTCAAACGGTAAAAAATAAAATTGTTCAGTACCTACTTCTTCTTGCTTATGGTAATGACTCTTAAAACTATTTCTGGAGTCGGGCCCTTAGTAAATGTCGTACCATTCGTTCTAAATTGGCACCGACAGTACAGACAGTGGGACAGTACCTACTTCTTCTTGCTTATGGTAATGACTGTTAAAACTATATTGGAGTCGGTGCCCATTCAGAACGAAATGTACACTATATTTACTAAGACAGGACATTTCACTAAGGGCCCGACTTCAAAAATAGTTTTAAGAGTCATTACCATAAGCAAGAAGAAGTAGGTACTGAACAATTTTATTTTTTACCGTTTGAAGTCGGTTCTATTTTTTTGTTAAAAACTTAATTTATTTCACTCTTTTTAGTAATTTTAATAATTCTGTATGTATTAGCATAATTGGAAAAATTTTCACTTAACTTCTAAACTTTAAACAGATTTACCTTTTATAATCATGTTTATCTAATAGCCATCTAAAAGTCTGAAAGAAAACTACTATCAGTCCACCTGAACGTATAAATTAAAGAAAGAATTTGCTCTCAGCTCCTAACCGTTGAGGAGTTGTACCTTCAATCATCAGTTAAGCAACAGCAGGTGATAATTACCAGACATAAATATTTGTATTATGTTAAAAATATGACTAAAAGAATGTGTGTGCCTATTACGTTTCAGTGTTTCCCTCGATTTCCCTAATATCACATCATCAGATTTTGACATGGTGACAGTTGGACCACCTCAGGAATGTAAGATTTCGAACAAAAAACCATTTATTGAAAGAATTTGCTCTCAACTCCTAACCGTCGTAGTACCTTCCATCATCAGTTCAGCAACATGATATGACGATAATTATACACAAATGTCTGTTTTGCTTTGTAAAAATATGAAAATCATTTGTTGTGCTTTAAAATTTGAATGTTCCCTTCGATTTCTCTGGGATCCCCTCATCAGACTTTGACTTGGTGACAGTTGGACCACCTGGGGAATGTAAGATTTCGAATAAAAAACTATTTATTGAAAGAATTTGCTCTCAACTCCTCACTGTCGCAGTACCTTCCATCATCAGCTCAGCAACATGAGATGATGATTTCTATGCGTAAATATCTCTTATGCTTCAGAAACTATAAGAAAATCAATGTGTGTGCCTATAAAATTTGAGAGTTCCCCTCGATTTCCCTGGGATCCCATCATCAGATCCTGATTTGGTGACAATGGGACCACCTCGGGAGTATAAGCATACGAACAAAAAAAGAATTTTGAAAATCGGTCCACAAACGGCGGAGTAATCGGTGAACATATATAAAAAAAAAAAAAATACATACAGCCGAATACAGTACCTCCTTCTTTTGGAAGTCGGTAAAAATAATCTATCTAATACCTTTAAACGAGCAATTCTTGTATATATCTAAATATATTTTTTGAATCTTGGAAACGGCTCCAAAGATTTTGATGAAATTTAGTACACTGGTTGTGGGGATGATAAATCGATCCATAATTTTTTATTGATAGAATTTGGCGTTTTATTTAATGTTTAAGCAGTTAAATAATTACTCTTACTGACATCTATTGGAAAATATTAATAATATTGTGGCGTAGAAAGCCGTCACATGTCAACCGTCAATTCGCCCTTCAAACAAATGACAATGTCGATATGAAAGACCTCTATAAAAATTTCGTCAATGGAATTAAAGCTTTCTTGGTCGCATGGTTATGAAAGCTGACTACGGAGCTAGAGACCCGGCTTCAAATCTTAAGTAGGCAAGTTGCGTTTTTAATTTTTGTGATTTTTTTTAAATTGGGAGCTAGGTATTTCAAAAGGATTTATAAAGTAACACTAAGTCAATGAATGTTTTGCTTAAATATAAACCATGAAAATAAATTGTTTTTATCCGAGCAACGCTCGGGCGTCCAAGTACTTTTTTTTTTTTTAAATCAAAGAAAAGGGCTTTGTCGCTAAAGCGATTATGTCGCCCTGGTTATTACAAATTATCATAATACTAACGCTAAATTAAAAAATTAAACTAAATCCTATCTAGTAATTTAATTAATTTTTTTGCAGCATCCGACAAAGGATCTGCCAGGATGATATTACATTGTCCAAATTGATTTAAATTTAACATTATATTATTCCTAATTCCAACATTCTGCTTACATTCTATTAACACGTGATATAAATCATCCACTACATTACATGCATAACAGTTTGCGGATGTGACTTTACGCATCATATAAGCAAATTTATTACAGGGAATGTCCCGATCGAAGGCGAAGTATTGATGTCACTTCACGTGTACTTAACAATTTTGTATCAATCCAAGGGTGTCTTAGTGGTTGAGGCTGGATCGTTCTGTACCTTATGCCTTTTTCTTTGGATCTTTGGTCGAAGTACTCTTTCCAACTATCGTATATATGCTGTTTCAATAGTGGTATATAACTTTCATAAGAAGGAACCATCTGTCTATCTATACCGTCTGAAATGGCTTGCTTGGCTAGCATGTCTACTTTCTCATTGCCACTTATGCCAGCATGGGAGGGTATCCATTGCAGATATATAATTTTTGAAAGTATTTTAAAGTTAATGAGAAGCTGTAAAATCGCATAAGCTACAGGTAAGCCTCGATAAATCGAGGTACACCGAGCTAGGTGTTGAAGCGAACTCTTTCAGTCTGTCAGAATGACCATCTTCTCATAGTTCATGGACTCTAAATAAGACAAAGCCTCATAAATAGCCACCAATTCTGCTTCCATTATAGACATATTAACATTAATTTTGAATTTTGAATGAACACCTAAATCGAAATCCAAAAAGGCTGCCCCGATTCCATAACTATCTTTAGACCCATCTGTAAATATTTTATGAAAGTTTGAATATTTTTTATTTAAATAGGTAATACAAGTATTCCTCAACGTAATTTTATGATACTGGCGTTTGGTGTTGGTGATTCCCTCGATGTTTATTCTAAGTGAACTAGAAATGTTGATACTTGTGACCCATCGATCCAAAGAAAACATGCCTAAATTACTATCTGCGAAACAAGGGAAAGAATTATATTGGTTAGAAATGATTGTTAACAAAGGTTTTTTCTTTGTAGCCCAATATATATTTTGCATAAATTCTGTAAGATTATAAATTAACATCAAGGAGGAATTATTCTTAAGTGATTTATGATTAAACCAAAATTTTCCTGCCAAAAACTGTCTTCTAAGATATAGAGGATTCTGTTAATAAAAGCAATTCGTGCGAAATTATTCCCTAACCATTCCAAAATATCAAAAATGCACACCGTTAATGTTCAAGTTATCACTTCTGCCGGCACTACCGGAGTGCAACCCGTTGTTTTTTTCTTAAGATTTATCCCAGATTCTATGAATTTTATGAATATTATAACCCCGGGAGCTATCCAATCTGTCTTCTCGCTAGTTTGAAACGGGAGTCGTGAGCTCGTTTCCACCGCAGCACTATAAGATCGTTATTCAAGAAGCTTGCCCTTTTACTCATTATTCCACACTCTATTGTCTGTCAATCTCTCCGAGTGTTCCGATAATTGTGGCGTCCATTGAATTCGATCTTAGATTTGTAAGAGCCTAACTCCGACAGTCTAGAACACTTTTAAAGTGCATTATTTCTACGATGGTTTATTGTAAAAAAATATCCATTAAATACTTCTTCACTGCCTATGAAGTAGTTTTAAGTGGCATTTTGACAGCTTCCGTGGCGTAGTGGGTGATGAGCCGACTGCAAAACGTGAGGTCGTGAGTTCGATTCCCACCCAGGACAAATATTGTGTGATGAACATGACTATTTGTTCTGTGTCTGGGTGTTAATTTATCTAATTAAGTATGTATTTAGAATTATATAAGTATGTTTATCAGCTTTCTGATTACCATAGTAGGTACAAGCTCTGCTTAATTTGGAATCAGATGGTGTTGTGTGAATTGCCAAAGAAAAAATATATTTAAAGGTTGCAATGTATACAACACATAGCAAACTTAAATATGTTCTTTTTTTATGCAAACCGAACAAAAAGGTAGACGGTGTGTTAATCGATCACCGTCGCCTATGGACACGGGCAACCCCAGTCGAGCCACCTGAGCATTGCCGGCTTTGGAGGAGAGCTCTTTTTACAGCTTTCCCATGTTATATATCCCCATGTTATAGTCCACTGGGAATGTAAAATTCATTCAGTAGCAATCACCTATTTGTACCGTAACTACTCTCAAAAATGGTCATCTTTCATTCGTTCCATTATTTGGCTGCTGGTTTTCTGCTGGACATAGGCTCCATAATTATTTTTTTTCATTTCATTTATGGCATCGCAAACTCTGCAATATGCCAGCGTCAAGTATATTTTTTGCATCACTGTGTTTGACACTGGCGAGTTATAATAGATAAAGTCAGTAAGTCGTCACTAATTAGTCAGTCAAGTCTGTCAGATATTCAAGTAAAGCGATGGCTAGTTCATCAGAACGTGACCGAAGGAATTTTGGAGGCAAGCTGATTTTTCTTTCACAACACCCGTGCACTGTAATTAATCTATATCAAACAAAATACCATCAACTTTATCCGATATAATTCAAAAATACACTAAGAAAATGAAAGTAATACAAGAGTACAATAAGTTTTTTTCGGCTTCCCGCCAAAACTCTTCATAAATAAGAGAGGAGGCCTGAAACTTCCCATCCACGGTCTAACTACGACTGCTATCTGTCAGCAAAAGTACCTTCCAAAGCACGCAAAGTTGCCATGTACTTTTGGTATGGATGGTTTCTTTTCTAATAATTCGCTGATGATTCCTCACTACACTCACTACATCACAATCATATTGGAAAAGTATGCCATAGTTACACATTATAATCTAAACATTTCTACAGTGTAAACGCATCATTATATTTATGTAATTATGTATTATAAACAAAGGTTACACGATGTTTTATTTTCATTTGCATCAGTAACAATGACAACTTACCAAATATGGTTGAATTAATGACTATAAACAATCTCTAAATTAAAATAGCAGTGACATTTGGCGTAAATGGTCACATTGGCGCTTTATATGACACCTTTCGGTATATTTGCCACTATAATCAAAACCTTTTCTCCACCGAACCAGCAATCATATCTGAAAATTGACAGCAATTTCGATCGAAATATCTTACAAACCACGAAATTCAAGCAATTAGCAAATTCTTGGAAACCAAAAAATTCGGAAAGCGGTAATCAAAATTTTTATTACCTATCTGAACTTTTAATCAGTCTGTCCCTTTCACTCATAACATCGCAGTTATGAACAAGCGAGATAGACGGTATACCTTAAACCGCTGTAAAGCAGCGGCTTTATACTATACTGTCGTATATTTTATTAAATTCTGATATTGATATGCAAATATATGCTGTATTGTATGCGTACCAAGTTCGAAGATAGCGTTTGCGATATAATGATCGCTTGTTTTATGCGTAAGAGAGGTTGGTAATAAAGCGATTTATAAACGTTGTAACGGAATGTTAACTGTTGTTTAAATTTCGTATAACCATAAAATCAGAAACAACCTAAAGCCTACCGCACACAATTCACATATAGATTCCTAAGAACTAAGAAATTGCAAGCTCTTGCAATTCAAATCCCAGCAATTGGGAAGGCTTTGGAGCCTGCTATGATGCTGCAAAGTAAAGAATATTGTTGGAGGGGTCAATCCGTTGTTGACTGTTACCTATCCGCTTATAATGGCCTCCGACAATGTTTCTCGCTGTTAGTGTTATTAACGTTGAAATCGTCACCAAAGGCTTGACGTGCCCTCCGAAGCATGAAACCAAGTATGAAATATGCTACGAACGGTCACCTAGGTATTACTTCCAGCAAGTATGCAATAACAATTCACACAACGCGCATCTGATTCCAAACTAAGCAGAGCTTGTACTATGACGTCTATGACAATCAAGAAGGTGATAAACATACTTATAAAATTCTAAAAACATACAATAAAATATCTCTCTGTTTAACAAATTGCATTATAAAGTAGTTCCGTTTAGTTCGTTTTTAAAGTAGTTAGGTTTAAGAAGTAGCCTAACTAGCTTAACGGCCACGCAGGCTGGACGGGTCAAGCTCCCACTCTCACCGTCCACAACCCCGGAAGCCCCCTTTTAGTCACCTCTTACGATCAGGCAGGGTATAGTTACCGTAGCTCTATTCTTAATCCCGAAGCTACAGGGACTAATATGCGTTAGACCTACTGTGAAAGGTTTTGATGCTAAATACATGTAAATTGTCTTACACTGCGATAAAATTTAACTGTTTTTATTTTGCGAGACAGAGGTACGGGTAAATTAAGACATAAATTAGATATCCAACCGGAATATTTTAAGACAATAAAAATGTAGTTCTTGACCCTGTCTCTAGATAATATTCTAATGATATAAGCGATAGCATTTAATATTGGTTTACAATCTCAATAAAATTGTGTAAGAATTTTGAGACAGTTATGTATGAGACAGTATTTTTTAACTGATTTCTGCAATTAAGTTTTAATTTTTAACTGGACTTCAAAGAAATTAATAAAGTTTTGTAAATTGTGTTTCAGGGACATAACCGAGCTTTGCTCGAATAAAATAAAAATGATTTTATGGTCAAATCTCAATTCAATTCAAAAAGAAATAAAAAATAGACAAATAAGACTTTAATTGGTGTTTTCTGGTTGTGAAATCACCTGATTTCCCACATGAGCTATAATAACCTTATATATGTAGGAGAATCCACCACCCCGCATTGGAGCAGCGTGGTGGAGTAAGCTCCAGGCCTCCCCATTAATGGGGAGAGACCCGTGCCCAGCAGTGGGACGCAAAAAAGGGTTGCAGCCATGTAGGAGAAGAGTACCATGGTACTCTAATGATATTTTAGCAGATTTTAATTGCATGAAAACACGGATATAAAGACGTTTCCTAAAAATAATATTTATAAAAAGATTAATTTATCGCCCACGAAACCTGTGCATACTAAATTTCATAAAAATCGTGAGAGTCGGTTTTGATATTCAAATTGTAATAGCTCGTTTAAAGGCATTACATTACACTTATCCTTGCTTTATTTAGTCTGTCTCTTATATGTGAAATGTGTGAGTGAAAATAATATTTCTTACGCTACCTGTACACAAAAATGCTTTAATGTCAGTTTGCAAAGTTCTTTGAATACATATTTAAAAAATTGCTAACACACAAAACTTTAAAACACCCATCAGTGATATTCTGAATTATTTGTATATCATTGTTAAAAGCAACAAGATGTTCATATATTAATCATCAGTACACCAGATTTTAACGGCAAGTTGTTCCGTTTACTGTAAAACAGCACTGTCCCAGTAAGATACTTCAGAAACTTAACTACATTACTGTATAACTTAATAAGCTAATAACGTTACCAAGTGTCACCGTTACAGCAAAAACTCGAACATGTACTAAAAGTATAAGTAATTCTGCACCAGTTACTGACTTTGACAAATTGTTCAATCTTAGCTAAGGCTTTGTTTGGGCCTATTATTAGAAAGCCTTCAGGCCTCAGATTACCTAGGTAGCCTGGCGCGTTGGTAATACTAGCAATAAATCATCGACTAGTGCTGCGACCGATAGCATCGATACAGTCGGGTCGCGATTCAATATCGATAAAATTTACTACTGAGCAATGCAAGCAATATTTGTCTTTTGTCCGCTTTTGAGAGACAAAGGAATAGATAAATAACTAAGTGGGAGGAAATCGATAGAATGCCTTTTGAAATCCGTTTATTGAATTTCTTTTGTTTTGTTTTGATTCTATTGAGCTACCAACGTCGTAAATGCATGAATATATTTGCATGAGTCTTTTGAATCGATAAATTGAAATAAATAAATAAACGCTACACATTCATAGCCTCACAGTAAGGTAATTAACACCCTGTGTCGTGGGTACCATGGACACATACAAAGACAGGAACACAAACACCCAGACCGAAAACAGAAATTTAAACTAATCATTCAAATTTCTGTTTCGCCTGAAATTGAACCCCGGACCCCTCGATTGGCAATCCGGCATGATAACCATTGCGCCACGCGGGTCGACTATCGAATATCATCTAGTAGAGATGATATTTTCAAGTTTTTCTTCGGTGTTATCAGTTTATTCTTATCTAGTTTTTAGATGTTTTTGTTTCGTTTTAAAAATATTTAAACGTTAAAGTATAAATTATTGATTTAACTGATTTAGCATGGAATTTAAACTGTGCCATCGGTAGTAACTTTAATAGATAGGAGCAGGATATGTACGATTAAGTAATTTTTTTCGAACTGTGTGGCGCAATTGTTTACCATGCCGGACTGCCAATCGAAGGGTCCCGGGTTCGATTCCCGGCGAAACCGAAATTTGAATGATGAGTTTAAATTTCTGTTCTCGGTCTGGGTGTTTGTGTTTCTGTCTTTGTGTGTGTCCACGGTAACCGTGAGTGTGAAGCGTTATTTATTTATTTATTAAAAAAAACTTTAACAAAGTTCGATATATCTTGTAAAACAAAAAACGATCGCATTTTTTTATAACATACGTACTGATGTTCTAACAACTCATGTACAACGTTGTTCGTCTCGAAAATGTATCTTGAGTAGGTGGCGAGGATCTACTGAGTTATTATTGCGGAACTACTTTACGCCTAAATTGCGAGGTTCAGCAATATCTCAGTTAAGAATCTGAGCTGTTTTCTAGAACACAATTAACCATTAAATCACGTAGCGGCTGAAAATAAAGAAGAATATCGACCACAGCGAAGAACGTGGTATTGTGGTAATAATAGTGGAACAGCCGGCAACACAACTTGGTAACAAGACAAAAAAACGTCCAAGCAATCGTGATCTTTAAGACAACACTAATAAAAAATAATTTACGGTAGCAAGTTTTGATGTGGATGGGAAATAACTTGAAGGAGTATACAAAGGACTATTGATGGGAATGCCTCAAATAGATGCGTAGGGCTTCCTGTTTGAAGCTAACATTTTGATTTAAGCTACAGTCTTCTTAAATTAGCTATTGTTGATGTAAATGTCTTAGTTATGATTTATTTATGGTTGACGGAACTTATTTAAAAAGCGCTACGAATTAGGTAAAAAAATTCACCTTTTCATCATAATGAAATTGTTAAGTTATAACAAACCTAAGCGAATAGCTGCATAATTGAACTCCTTCGTTTTGTTTCTCAACATCAACACAGTAAGTTATTGCTAGATACGAATGAAATAAACGTGAAAGCGTAAATTCCCATATTAACATAAAGTATTTGTTGTTTCTATCTCCTTACTTTTGGCTCATTACCTCAGTAATTATAATGATTAACATACAATGGCTTGTAGCAGACACGCTTGATAGCTGACCGCATACCAGACGCAGGTGGAAAAAACTATTATACACGCGTCAATTTGTCGCTACCACCGCTCTACGACATATATCACCACATTCTTCACGACTTGTACTTCTTATGAAGTTACACAAGATTCCATAAACGATTATACTTCAAGGTTGTCAATCTCATCACTGCAAGTCACTAGAGTCGGCAAATGGTAAACGATACAAGTGATATAGATGACCGATGCTAAATATGTAAACGTATATAATGTTTAACACCGTGAGTTGTCAAATTGAATTCTCTCTCTCGATGATCGCTGCGCAAAACAAATATCTCAGAACTGTTTGCTTATTAGCAGTGTAGTCATAGAAACTCGTGAGCAAACACATTAACCAAGTTCTAAATAAACTTGCTGCTTAATACTGAAGCGAGTTAGTACTGAAATAAAATAACACGAAGCAAAAATGTCGACGACAGCTACCAGGCACGTTAAGTCATCGAACTCCGCAAACATTCTGATGTGCAAACAATGGTGGAAAGTGTGCTGGATGTACGGCGACCAGGAGAAGTACTACCGACAGTTATACGGCAAAAAGAAACCAAACAACATAAACACAAGCTTCCTTAACTTCGACAACGATACCAAAAGACCAGGCGCGCAGATTACCGAACTGACAGATGACTTTTTTGAAGACACGAATAATTTTAACCAAATTGAACCAGCGCCAGACGAGCCGTTTGGCGTCGAAGCGGAACCAATATACGGTTTCGACGCGACCTGGCAGAAAGACCAAAGACGACAACCAATACAGAGTTACGACGACCTAAACGAACTGTTCGGTTCAAATCTCAGTAGTGATAATATAAAAAGCATGCTCAGTAACGGTCTACCTCTAGAAGCTAACAGTCAAGTTATAGATTCGAATGAACAGATTCATAAAAACGGTAATGTGTATGGGAAAACGTCTAAAACAGTTTGCAAGACGAAGAAAGGCGCGTTGGTTACGGAAGAAACGGAGATATCGACGGATGGGAAAAGTACTGCTAATCTAAGGTTCCAAAGATCGACGGTGAAGAGTGGCCCGAACCGGATGAAGGAAGTGTTGCAGCCGCTGAAAGAAGACAGGGTGGTGGACGAGTACTCGAGAAGGAAATGCATCGGGGACAAGCTGACCACCACCACTACGACGCTAGTGACGGTGTCGCAAACCATGGTGACCTGCTGTAATGAGTGAGTAATACCTTTTTTATTATGAAACTTCGTTAAGTATTAAACTTTCTTCTTTACGTAGTCTGGATATATGTTTATTTTTATGGTGATAAATATGCGTCTAAGGAATATTATAATATCTCGATTAGAATTCGATAAAGATGGATCATACGATAAAGTGGTTTCTTTGTTTTCATTTTGTATATAGTAACACAAGGATCAAAAACTTTGATCTTATGAATTATACAATTTGGCTAGCAATTAAGATTTATTATACAAAGGAAACGAAATATGTGAAAACCTAAAATTTATAAATTAAATATTACGAATCTATATTTTTAAAAGTTGATTCCCAGTTTTGACAAACAATCTCCGTACAAGCTTTATCTCAGTGTTGTACGTGGTTGGTTATACTTATAAAAAGCTACACTATCTGTAAGAAAGTTTGAATAAGTTTAATTTCTAATGCAAATGACGCTATGGGATACAGCTAGTATAAATAAAATTATAAGACTCTTACAGAGTTGATTTAAGGCTGACCCCACATTAGGCGTGCGCGTTCCTCGAGCGTGTGAGCGACGCGAGCGCCGCGTGGTGTACGCCGCGTGCGCGCTGCATAAGCGTCGCGCGTTGCCGCCGTGTGACGTGTGCGCAACGAGCGCGCGGCGCGCACGCGCTCTCGCTCTGTTTCGCTCAGACACAGGGTGGATAGTAAATAATCATAAAAATGCTTTTAATTTTTTTTATATGTCTGCAATGCAAAATATAGTAATGACTCTCTTGTGAACAAGAAGACCATAATGTATCATGCTAAAGACGTTTAGTCTTTTTGTTACGTGTCTTACTTCTTTTTAGTAGCAAATATAGTAGTGTTTTCTCGTCAGAATCCATTTTGACGCTACGCTAGATAACACGGCACTGTCCAAATTGTGACTGACTTGACGGAAGGGGGTTAAACACCAAGGCAAGCGCCGCGTGCGCGCCGCGCGCTCGCTGCACACACGTCACACGTCGGCAACACGCGACGTTTATGCAGCGCGTACGCGGCGCTCGCGTCGCTCACACGCTCGAGGAACGCGCACGCCTAATGTGGGGTAGGCCTAATAGCTACATTATCACGCCCTCTACTTATTATTAAATTATTCCTTATGCATTACAATATTTTTATCGATCATAAATTACGTCCTCAAAGGGATTTCTACAACGCAATGTAGAGTTGATGCGGGCTACATTATGTGGAGGGTTCAGAAGGCTTCACCGGTTTGCAAGCCGCCATTCTTGACTCATAATAGCAGGACATTTCACAATGCGCTTGCGGTTTCAAAGCTGGGTGGGCCCATTGCGAGCGACCAATGTGAGAGGAAGTAGGTCATAATTTGCAGTGTCTAACAATTAAGTACTCATCAAAATTGCGGCACCAAAATTACTTTATTATGGATAATACGAGTAGTACTAGGCTTAAACAGAGTTGATTTATTATATGTAGATAGGTACATATAAAGTGCGCAGTCTTACTGACCTAATTATTCTCTTATACATGATAATATTTTTATTAAACGTAAATTATGTCCGCAAAACAATTTCAATGACAACGCAATGAAGAGTCGATGCGGGCTACGTGTGAAGGCTGCAGAAGGCTTCACCAACTTGCAAGCCGCAATAATGACGTAGCGGGAAACATAATGCGCTTGTGGTTTTGAAGCTGGGCCCACTGCGAGCGATCAACGCGGAGAGGAAGTGGGTCACAACTCACAATTTACAGGGGGTTAATTAATTGAAAATATTTTATTAGCACAAGTAAAGGTGAGGGTCAGGGTAGTGGATAAATTACAGATTTTTTATACATTCGTGTAGATCCGAACGAACCAAATATAATCTCTCTTTTGAAATTAAATGAAATATTCTTTATTCACTGTACGGTTCGTTTACAAACTCTTAGTGAACGTTATTTTTTTTTGTTCTACCTGTGGGTGCACTTAGGCAATGCTGAGCTGAAGAAAAGAGCAGACAGAGAAAAACTTCAGCCCTGTTTTAAAATATTGGGCACACAATAATTAGCTTGCCTACAGAGTAGCTATGGGCCGATAAGAAACATACGTGACAGCCACCGCATATGTCAATGTCGAAGGTAATATTAATTTCATTATTAAACTTTTTGTAAAAAATGTTACATGCCTGGGTTAAAATTCCGGTTCAGACTGCACTAAGAAATTTTGTTCATATACGTATTACCTCTAGCTCTTCAGTAAAACATCGTGATTATGATAATTTCTCTAAACACATCATGTACACCAACACGCAGCTGGCCATCATGATAAATTATGGTCCAAATCCGATTAACTATTTACAAAAAGTAACTTTCATTCATAAATCATAAATCTTATGAAAAGTCTTATAAAAGCTAATTTAATTAGTAAAGTTATTAAAAATTAAACAACCTTTTAAAAAAAGCTAGTATTTAAAGGTCAACGTATTGTATTGTACAAGTACATAAAGCCTTTTAATTTGATACCCACATCGGGCGTATTAATAGGAAAATATTTTAATACCTGTTTAATCCACCATTATGTGATAGCGGCCATGTTCAATGAAATTATATATTTTTTTTGTAAATTAATGTATTCTACCAGTTAATAATATAAGTTATAATAAAATACTTTAATTTGATACCCATGTCGGGTGTTTAGTACAAAAATATGTAATCCGACATATTTTCGAATTGTTTGACGACCGGTGTGGCCCAATACCTTGCCGTACTGCCAATCAGAGGGTCCCATGTTCGATTCCCGGTGAAACAGAAATTTGAATAATGAGTTTAAATTCTGTTCTCGGTCTGAGTGTTTGTGTTTCTGTCTTTGTACGTGTCCATGGTACCCACGACATACCCTACTGTGGGGCTATGAGTGTTACACGTTATTGTTGCTACGGCAATATACGATTTACTCTAATACTGAGTATAGTTAATTGCATTATCATCCAAATTATACGCGTTTACAAAATTTCAGCTGAGGGCTTATTTATTTATTTATTTATTTTGGGTTGAAAATATGTGCTTCATAATTAAGTAGCAATATTTCAAACAAAATTTGCAAGTTAGTAAAAAGCTTGTAAAGCAGCGCGCTACTCGCTCAAACTAGCGCCAAGCCCTGCGCTACAAGAATTGCTCTTATTGAAACTTTTATGGTATTGCAGCATTCATCATTTGCTGCAATTTACTCAAATAGATAACATCAGCATCCCGCAGTAGTTGTAAAGAAAAGATCTAGAAAAATATTTTATTTAATCTGATCTTGGAGCTTGAGAACTTACGAGTATTTTGATCAAATTGTTTTGGTTTACGGCTTTTAGATGTTTAGGACTTTCATTTGATTTGAACTAATATTTCGTTAGAAAATTTAAAATAATACAAGTTTTTGAAAATGATTTCATTTTATATCGAAATATATTAGAATTTTTTTTTTAAATAATGATAATATTTATTTAATATCAGACACAGTTTATTTTATTAGTAAGTATATAATATGTACATACATACATTATTTTCTTAAAACTATGTAAGTGGTTAGATTTTTATTATTCATTCGTTATTATATTATTCTATCTAAGAAGTACTCAACTTTTAAATAATAGTAGTTTGACGACTCTTGTACTCTCGGAGTAGCAGCGCAACTGCATACGACCTCAGACAAGACTTATGCTCGCTTGACGTTTTGTGTAGATGTCCTTGGGCCTGAGCGACCACTTAACACCACGTAGCCTGCATGCTCGTCAGCTACTCTGTTCCAAAAAAAAGTTAACAATTGCCACCATTTTAATACAAAAGACTTCAACGAAGGACGATAGCTACAAAATTAAAACGTTATTGAACTTTCAAATAACTAACAGCAACCGCGTTTCTCATGCAAAAGACTTCAACGAACGACGTTGGTCTAATAATTTCTCGTGGAAATATTCAGTTCTCACAGATATATGGCAACAAAAATTAATACTATTTTGAACATTATATTGAAGATTAAGTAAATTTATTGTCTGTAACCTTTTTTCCGTCCCACTGCTAGGCGGATTGGTTGCGGTTAGTCTCCAACCTGCTGCCCGATGCTTTAATTGCCCATAAGCCCTCCGACGAGGTTTAACGACGGCTATCTATCACTAACAACCGACGACTTAACGTACCTTCCGAACCCGTAGACGTGCATGTAATTCTTGCCTATAGCTGTCACCCATCTCACTCCCAACAGCGCCCGTTTGTTTTAGCTGTTTAGATCGCTTACGTCGTACGCTAGCCGCCGGGCCATGCGCGTATTTTATTTCATAATATTTTTACTATGGACAGCATTAATGACAATTTTCCACTGTTTATTCATATAGCTCTAAAGGCACCACGCTACAACCAACGTAAATAAACAAGCCTTGTAAGAAACCGCTGACATAATATGTGAATAGACGAGATTCACAGAAAAACTCTGGGAAACTTACTAGAAGCGACTTTCGCTTTCTCTGTCGACGTCGACATGGGAGCTCCGCTTGATGGAGGCATAAAACTTATAATTGGAGGTAAACTTCGTTTCTGTAATTATTTTTTTTATACTGTATAATGGAAATATTTGTACATTATACGAAATTAGTTGTCCTGGATAATCCATTTATTCCACTAAGAGACTTAACAGCTGAACCTAGAAACAGAATATTAATGGTAAGTGATTTGCCTTTGTGGAGTAATTTTAGTGGAGATTAAAAGTTTATTTAACATTTAATTAGATTAATTAATTAATGAAATTGTTATGTTTAGTAACTTTAGCCGTTTCATCGATTTACTTACAATGAGACCTTGGATAGGAATTAGTGTCTTACCTTGTTCATATTATGTAGAAAATTAACCGCAAAAGGGGAAAATAATCAATGAAAGTTTGGGATTATTAAAACTTAACCAAAGTATTAAAACTACAAGGTTTAATAATTTATTTATTAAGCGGGTTTATTACCTCGTGGTAGTAGGAGTACCTCATGGTACCTATTTATACTAGCTTCTAACATCAATGAAAATGATTCGATAAATGTATCGAAATAAGGGATGTTACATACGAATACAATACGAAGACCAATTTAGAAAATGCTATCTATTACAAGGTTTTCATAAGTAAGTTACAAAAATGGTAATGATTCATGTTGGTGTTTGCCCCAACACCGATCAAGGTGGCTCATCGCAAAACGCCACAATTTCGCTTGGCATTGTATAGTGGAAATTTAAGTGCAAAAACTAAATTATACATATCACGACTAGCGGCCGCCCGCGACTTCGTCCCGTGGACTTTAGTCTATTGCACCTGTAGCCTTCCTCAATAAATGGACTATTCAACATAAAAATAATTTTTCAATTCGAACAAGTAGTTCCTGGGGTCTTCCACCAACCCGCATTGGAGCAGCGTGGTGGAGTAAGCTCCAGGCCTCCCCAATAATGGGGAGAGATTCGTGCCCAGCAGTGGGACGCAAAAAGGGTTGCAGCCAGTTCCTGAGGTCTCTTCAGCTATAGATTCA
The DNA here is from genome assembly GCA_911387765.1 of Pyrgus malvae. Taxonomy (NCBI): domain Eukaryota; kingdom Metazoa; phylum Arthropoda; class Insecta; order Lepidoptera; family Hesperiidae; genus Pyrgus; species Pyrgus malvae. The sequence continues at coordinate 22,327,280 of OU426965.1, read as the reverse complement.
ATGAAACTAACTAATTATGTCATGTCATATAGGTCTCTCCCCTTTTTTTACCGACTTCCAAAAGGAGGAGGTACTGTATTCGGCTGTATGTATTTTTTTTTTATATATGTTCACCGATTACTCCGCCGTTTGTGGACCGATTTTCAAAATTCTTTTTTTGTTCGTATGCTTATACTCCCGAGGTGGTCCCATTGTCACCAAATCAGGATCTGATGATGGGATCCCAGGGAAATCGAGGGGAACTCTCAAATTTTATAGGCACACACATTGATTTTCTTATAGTTTCTGAAGCTTAAGAGATATTTATGCATAGAAATCATTATCTCATGTTGCTGAGCTGATGATGGAAGGTACTGCGACAGTGAGGAGTTGAGAGCAAATTCTTTCAATAAATAGTTTTTTATTCGAAATCTTACATTCCCGAGGTGGTCCAACTGTCACCAAATCAAAGTCTGATGAGGGGATCCCAGAGAAATCGAAGGGAACATTCAAATTTTATAGCACAACAAATGATTTTCATATTTTTACAAAGCAAAACAGATGTTTGTGTATAATTATCGTCATATCATGTTGCTGAACTGATGATGGAAGGTACTACGACGGTTAGGAGTTGAGAGCAAATTCTTTCAATATATGTTTTTTTGTTCGAAATCTTACATTCCTGAGGTGGTCCAACTGTCACCATGGCAAAATCTGATGATGTGATACTAGAGTAATCGAGGGAAACACTGAAACTAGGCACACACATTCTTTTAGTCATATTTTTAACATAATACAAATATTTATGTCTGGTAATTATCACTTGCTGTTGCTTAACTGATGATTGAAGGTACAACTCCTCAACGGTTAAGAGCTGAGAGCAAATTCTTTCTTTAATTTATACGTTCAGGTGGACTGATAGTATGTCTTTCAGACTTTTAGATGGCTATTAGATAAACATGATTATGAAAGGTAAATCTGTTTAAAATTTAGAAGTTGTGAAAAAATTTCCAATTATGCTAATACATACAGAATTATTAAAATTACTAAAAAGAGTGAAATAAATTAAGTTTTTAACAAAAAAATAGAACCGACTTCAAACGGTAAAAAATAAAATTATTCAGTACCTACTTCTTCTTGCTTATGGTAATGACTCTTAAAACTATTTTTGAAGTCGGGCCCTTAGTGAAATGACCTGTCTTAGTAAAAAATAATGTAGTTTAAAAAACTAAAAACACGCTTTTGTGAAAATACGAACTAAAAAGTAAAAAAATAAGAAGAAAATGTATTTTACTGTAAAAAAAAGCGTGGGGTGCATGGTGTCAACAGTAACAGTGGTAAAAACCACCCCCCGCTTTTTTTTACAATAAAATACATTTTCTTCTTATTTTTTTACTTTTTAGTTCGTATTTTCACAAAAGCGTGTTTTTAGTTTTTTAAACTACATTATTTATTTTTAATTTTTTAGTTGGATTTTTATTCTCAAATTATTGCATTATCATCGGCCCTTGACCCCTATGCAAATTTTCAAGTTAACCAGACGCTTAGACGTGTTAAAGTACCTTAGGCCACGAACTTATCAGCCGCCCCTCGTATATTTTATTTTATCCTGATGATCCTAACTACGACTTTAACATAAAGTTATGAGATTATTGTATTGTCATCGGTCTTCAATAAATCTACAAAGTTTGAACGAAATCTGGCCGTTTAAAGTGGGTCAAAATCGCACCCAAAGAAGTCGGTTACAAACATACAGGTGAAGCTAATATAAAGCGTGTAATATAGTGTACCTTTCGTTCTGAATGGGCACCGACTCCAATATAGTTTTAACAGTCATTACCATAAGCAAGAAGAAGTAGGTACTGTCCCACTGTCTGTACTGTCGGTGCCAATTTAGAACGAATGGTACGACATTTACTAAGGGCCCGACTCCAGAAATAGTTTTAAGAGTCATTACCATAAGCAAGAAGAAGTAGGTACTGAATAATTTTATTTTTTACCGTTTGAAGTCGGTTCTATTTTTTTGTTAAAAACTTAATTTATTCCCATAAGACCTCCGACAAGGCTTAGCTGAATGACTTCTAACAACCGGTACTGACGGCTTAACGTGCCCTGCGGAGCACGGTAACGTGCATAAAATTCGCCAACTAGCAGTTATCTCATCCGACTCAAGTCACACCTGATCGCGCCCGTGTTTCAGTAAATTATGTGTAACAACGTAGAGAGATGTATGAAATATTCTTCAACATTGATTAATCATATGAATGGTATTGGCTTAATACAAATATCAAAACAACCTCGCGATATCTTAACTGTCAAAGTTGCTCAATAAAGACACCGAAACAACTTGCCAAAATTTAATTACAAACCGAACCCTAACACCGATCAAGTTGGCTCGTCGCGTAAAAACGCCTCAATTTCGCCCCTTGATCGATTGGCATTGTGGAGTAGAACTTTAAGTGCAAAAACTCAATTATGTCACGATTGTATCAATTTACAAGGCGAATGTTCGCTTTAATCCGGGCAATTTAGCGACACGGACTCCGGTGCTTTTGCCTCGGAATAAAAATAAAAAAGAACATAAAACAAGATGGCTGCCAGCGGGACATGGCGATGCTATCTCGTCCCGCTACCGTTTACAGGCGTCGGTGTCGGGTGATCGCACATTGTAAAACGATTTTGAAAAATCATGCGTATGATGGTCTTTTTTATATGTGGCAACACTAGCAGCTATCATTCCTCGGAACAGTAGCGCATAATGAAGTAAGACAAAACTCAAGTTAACTGGATTTGAGGTGTGAATGTCCATGGATTGTATAAACTACTTAACTCCGTGTGGCCTACATTTTTTATGATATAAATTACCATAAAACAGTCCTGAACTAAACAAAAATTTAGAGCAGTTAAAGTCAAATTAAAAGACGAAGTCTAAATAACTATAGAACTAAATTAACTATGATACATTATAAATTATAACGTTAATAATACTTTTGAAAAGAGTGCATAAATTGAAAATATTGTGATTTTATCAGTTTGTTATGATTTATTTCTGTTTTTTTTCGAGCGATAAGTAGGCTAATGTGACTATCAAATCTAAACTGTAACTTATGTAATAACACACCTTGTTTAAATTTTAATAATCAGTAACAATTAATTGTAACAGAAGAAAGTCATTTTATTTAAATCCGTAGTATTAAAATTAATTATATTTTAGCAATATTGTTTAAAATAAAAGTAGAATAGTAAGTGAATTGCTGCTCAATGCATTGCAAAATGTAGCGAGTGTGCTGGACCCTTACCGCTTTTGTTGAGTTCTTGATGGATGACTGCGTTTGCCGATTCTTCCTCATTGTTCGAAGATTGTGTTCCTTTCGTATGTTCTTAGTCTTTTTTATTTTATTCTTTTATTTTCCATCAGCCTCTTATAATGTTTGCGCAGTCCATTCAGGTCTTTAATATTGACGTCAATCGGCGAATGAACGTGGTGATTTATTGTATGAATGTCTTAATTCATTTGTATATCATCAGCTGGAAATAAATTAGAAAAATTGAAAATGTTTTTGCACTTTACTTTTTCATTCGAAAATATTTAAAAATGAATGAAGCAGTTAAATAAATTACTAAGACTTTTTCTTCAAAGCCATGTAAAAGAGTTAATTTATGGTATGCCATACCATGCAATCCACGGACACAAACAGATGAAAAACCGAATATTAATCAATTAAGAACTCCTATTTTTTTTAATGTAAGTAATTACATCAACATATCAAGTTCAGCTATGTTTTTGGAGTAAAAAAGCTGTGACATATGAACGAAAAGAGAGATATAAAGAATCCGTAAGTATTCCGTTTTAACGGAAACATAATTAGCGATGGTACGAGACTCCATGCACATTTTAAGTCACTACCTACGAGTACAATGTTTAACGTGATACTCGTTCTCTTAACTAAGACAGACAAATAGACGGCCGTTATTACAGTCACACCGTTGTCTTGTCATTCTCAGGTATTAAGCCCTAAAAATATACGTAAACATTCCAGCGAACAAGGTACTAAAAGGGAATTGCATCTGGTATTTTACGAGGTTCCAGATAGCAATGTTGCTGGCTGCAGCATTTTCATATTTTTAATTGCAAGATTATGAAAATTGCCACTAATCGTAACTACATCGCTGACCGGTTCGTACCTTAAAAGTTGAAACGTCATTCTTAACGATACGACTTATCGTGACACGATGTTTCATTACGATACGACCGTAGTAGACCCTTCTTTGCTACTTCTCCAGAAGCACTTGTAGAGATAGTAGAAATGCGGAGAAACTACCTATTTGATATCTAAAACCGTCTGCTGAATTTTTTATAAAGTGGATTTTCAGCATTCCCTCAATTTGTATCATTTTGTACATATTTTTAAAAAGCTAAGAAATCCATTTTAATAGCCACTGAAGTAATGTCTACTCTCCTCCGGTTGCGCGATTTATAAAAGATTATAAAAATTTCTACCATTTTATTTACGTCTGCTAAAAAAATATAAAAAATGTGCATCTAGTTAAAAACTCGGTCAGACCGAGATTAAAAGTAATAATAGCAGCATAATGCTCACCGCTTGCAAATAATTATAGCTTATATAATAATATACTTCACAACTATTTTTTCTCAAATGGATTAGGTATGTTTACCGCTACCCAAAAAATCTAAAATGCCTTAGAAGTATTTTTTCATTTCATAAATATGCGTTGTCCTACCATTTATCGTAGTCGTAAGCTCTAATAGTCTCGTGAATTACGATATAGAATTCTGTGAAATATCTCTACAGATTACATACAATTTTAATTGAATGTCCTTACGAGTACAAAATATACCAGTTGTTTCAGATAAGACCTGTATTTTATGTATCTTGTCATCTGTACGATAGTTGTGACATTTATGCTTTAAGTAATTAGCTTCTAGATTATACTATGATATATTTAATCTCTATTTATTCAATTGCATTCGGAAATCCAATCCATTTTCTAAATGTTATTAAGCCCGAATTCAAAAAAAAATGTCGTCTATCTGGTAACACACAGACAGGCAACGTTTTATATAAACTAACTAGATGTCCCCCCCGCGATTTCACCCGCGTTAGAAAGGGTCAGTAAATTATCAATTTTTATTGTAGTTGTGGTTCACTATTTTGGCTATAATGGCTTACACATGAGATGTAGATATATACTGTTGCGGGCTTTTTGTAGGACTATTTTAATAAACATTTCCATCATACATTACATATGTGTAACTCTAGCGGTTTTGGCAGCGCACGCCAAAATAGTTCTCAGATGGTATATTTTTTCCTACTTACTTGACACTTATCGTCATATTTTGGACAATTCACACAATATCTTTATAAATTGTAGCCTATGTGTTGTTCTAAAGTATAAGCTATATTATTGTAAAGTTTCATTAAAATACATTTAATAGTTTTTACGTGAAAGAGTAACAAACATCCATACTTACAAACTTTCGCTAGTAGGAGTAGGATTGGAATGAAAACACAATGTGCTTTGCAATATGCAAAAAACACTTTGTGACATACTATTTTTCGTATATCGAGCGCTCACGCTTTTTTCACAATAATACTAGTATTTTCGTTCATTACTATTTTAAGCTTATTTTAAAAATTATTTTTAACTTTTTAGTTTTGATATTATTATGCTTTGAAAGCGTGTTTTGTTAGTTTTTTTAATTAATATTAACGCACGTAAATCATGTAACACAGACTCTTAATAAAAATGTTTCCCATAATCCTGTGGTGTTATGCAAATTGTAAGGATTCACCACATCCTTCCGTTGCAAGGAGTGGCTTCATATACTATATTCATGCCTATGTTCTTGGACAAGGATATTAAAATATGTTTGTTCATCATCAAAAGCTATTGTTAATACTGTAAAAATGGTGCTTTAAAAAAAACAAACACTAAATAAATCTAACTATTTTCCAACATTTCTAACATGCTGCTTTTTCAACAAAAGGTTGCTAGCGCAATATTCAGACTTCCACTTTTATTTATTCAACCATAAATTGTAACTTATACTATGAGGTCGCGCCTAAGACTGGTTGGTACCTCATAGCAGCCGACGGTCACGGCTCATGAAAAAGGACTACATTCAGGTCCCAACCATAGACCTAACACGACTACTTCATGGTCCCCATCTAGTCGGACTCACAATACTTTTTTTTTTCAGAATAATTATTACTTGATTTTTTAAACAAACAAGAAATCAATAGAAAGAAATAAAGAAAATATTTTATTCACTGTACGTTTTTAAAACTTAGTGAACATTATTTTATGTTTGCGCTTAGGCAATTAATATTAATCTTCTATGTACAAATATTCTCATTATTGGAGCAGCGTGGTGGAGTAACCTCCAGGCCTTCCAAATAATGGGGAGGGACTCGTACCCAGCAATGGGACGCAAAAAAGGTTGCATTGATACAACAATATTAGGCTTATATGACGTTTTGCCGTCATAATTTTATGGCTAAAGAGGAAAAGTGAAATCCTGTATTGGCTTCTCCCCAGAGGTCAAGACCAGTTGCTAGCGGGTCACAAGATGCCTATATATGCATAGCTCGCTAGAATGTTGAATATTAATGAACATGACTCTCATATGCCGTCATAGCGAACATAGTTGCTATTAGTAGCCGTGTTTGATCCTATAAAGGTTCCGTTTCTTCCTTTCGTGGTAAGGAATCCTAAAAATTGTACATATTAATCTCCGTTCTCTCATAATATCCGTTTCTTCCATAGCTTTACATAGCCTTTCGATGGCTTTAACTTTATGATATTGGTTTACAAACTAAGAAATTTAACTATAATCGGTACCTACATATAATAAAGAAGGCATAAGTGCTAACAAATAGCTCTGTGGTGATAAAATATGTGATAAATTCCCGAAATCGATGGTCAGATGACATACGGCGCCGTTTAAAGGTTAAAGGTACAATAAATTATATTATGTTAATACATAAATTTAATTTGTTTCACGCTGGTCTGGGATTTGTGGTTAGAGTATTTATGCAAAATACTAAATATAGTATATATGTATAATAATAAAACACATTCTAAAATGTTCTTTCTTTAGTATATTCTTATGCTTGATCTCTTGTGTTTTAAAAAAATTCTGAACTGAATCATTATAAACCTGAACAGGTTATTGACTATCCCCTATCACTTCGCAATAGTACTAAGGATTATTTTTTTTGTACATAGATAATTGGGGGGCTGGACGTGACATAGGCTTCTTTTTATCTGGGAAAAATATTACCAAATATTTTACCACAATAATTTACCAAAGATTTCTATAGGAAAAACCTGTATTCCACACGAGCGGAGCCGTGTGTGGAAAGCTAGTACAGTAATAAATAAATAAATAAATTTTATATCTTTGGACAACTCACACAACACCATCTGATTCCAAACTAAGCAGAGCTTGTACTATGGTAATCAGAAAGCTGATAAACATGCATAAATTATTATTATTATTATTATTATATAATTCTAAATACATACTTAAATAGATAAATTAACACCCAGACACAGAACAATAGTCATGTTCATCACACAAGTATTTGTCCTGGGTGGGAATCGAACCCACGACCTCACGCTTCGCAGTCGGCTCATCACCCACTACGCACGGAGGCTGTCAAATAATTGTTTACTTGTATCTGCCCAGATGACGCATGATTCTTCATAAAAACTCACTGCATTTAATTTTAGGTAGACACAAAACAATGTTTTAGTCTTAATAACATATTATTCCATACCGCCCATTGCTGTGTTCAGTAGCTTCAGAAAATATCTATAAATTAAGTTAACTCCGTTAAGTAAGTGCTTAGTAGTGTAATAAGTCTGTTCATTGAATTGGATAGAAACCTGTTTTAACCCTTATACATTATAAATACGAAGAAACTGACACTTTTACTATTATCGTGCGGATGGTAGAATTCTTTAAATACTTCATCAACGGCACGGATGCCATTTAAAAGTCAAAGGTAGGTGTAAAATTATTAAATGTAAATATACATAATAATTTAGTAATGGACGAACATTAGCGGGTGTTAGAAACGATCTTGACTATAATATAATATATTTTGCATCTCTCTATAAAGCAACAATACAGTATGTTTGTATGTTAATGTGAAAGTTGACGATACAAGTAGGTTTGTTTGTTTAATGTATGTTAGTTTGTTATGAACACATTGACAATCTCATCTACCGGATACATAAATTAGAATGATCCTATTCTGGGACTTGCAAGTGGCAAAATATTTTTTTATTACAGCTTTTTACCGATTAGTGTATGATCTTTATTGAGAGGACGTAGAATCCTATAATTAGAGCAACGTGGTGGAGTAATAGGGAGAATAATAGTGAAAAATATGTACCAACAGTCGAGAAGTGTGGATATAAGTCAAGTTTTGCGCAATTAAAAAATTGAAGTTGAGGAAGGTGGCCAACAAAAACGAGTATTAATATTCTGATGAAAACACACCTAACTTATATCAAATTTGTCATCTCGAGCTTACCTAAAAAGCTGTGCAAACAGCAGGCAATCGACTTCAGAATTAAATTAAGATAAATCACGTTAAGCGTTTAAAATACTAGTTTTAGCTCGCGACATTCTTAAAACTTTAACCTTAGAATAATTACAATTACATTACCTACAGAAACCAAGTTCGCGCGCCCAAATTGAAGCATATTGATTGGTGCCATTAATGGCACCAAACGCTGGGCCGCTCCATAAGACTTAAGATTAACTTTTATCACAACACTTTTTAAAAACAAAAGAAATCTAATAAAATAACTTTTCTCAGTGTTTTCAATATTTTGTAGTATTTTATAGTTAATTTGGTCAAAACAAAAATATTTTGTTTGTCAGATGTGACAGCTATAGGAATCTATTTAGTGCTACAATTTAAACAGCGCGCTTGTATGAAGACACTCATTCTGTACGTATTTATTCTAAGACTTTAACGTAATAAAGGCGGAACGGTGGTTTGGAGTAATTACTGGTAAAGTAAGAATGTAAGCGACCTGCGCATTATTCGGGAAACCTGATGCATCCACCTACTCTTAATGCGGTTGGTGGAGATAGTAGTGGCGTAACCAACCCGCTGTCGGCTGTTTTCACACTGCCCATAAGGCCTCCGCTCCAACAAGTTTGAACTACTTCTACCTGGAACACACCCAGGGTTAACGCTCGACTTGAGGGTACTAATCTATTTCACGGAACTTTTCTCTTGAAATTTACCACTAGCGGTCACCAATATGACCCTCGACCACAGCGGTTTCGCTTAGTATGCTACATACATACAGATATAGATTGCTTTAATTTTTTTATCAAATTGTTTTGTCAGCTCACATAAACATTTTATTACGAAAGAATTTGAGATAAATTAGCATAACATAATTTATAAACATTTATGAGTGCGAAAATTAAATTTTGATTTATTTCTGCGAAGATAGAAGCCGTTGCAGAAATAATAAACTTTAAATTAATTATATTAATTTATTATTACAGAGACGAACTAAAAACACCGCGTGACTAAAACGAATTTGCAAACATTAAGAATCATTATAGAAGCTTTTTTTATATTATTGGTTTTTCCATATTGCACCACTGCCCATAAATATTTGCACTATTCGCCATGGAAGCGTTATTAACTATTATTATTAGCGGTAGGACAAAAGTAGTACCTACTCATAGTGACTAACTAACGCGAAGCGGCTAGCATACTATGCAGCTAAGTGTATTCGGTGCGGCCTGGTGTGAGATGGGTGACCACTAATAGCAAATTTCATGCACGTTTCGGAGGGCTTATGGGCGGTTTCAAACATTCGACAGCGGTTCGAATGTAAACCCGCTTCTCCACTAACTCGCATTGGAGCAGCGTAGTCTGCAGGCCTCCTCAATAATAGTGCTCGCCCCATTCCGGATTCCGATTCTCTGCCCATTCCTAGCAGTGGGACTCAAAAAGGGTTGGAAGTAACTAACGCGCTGAAGTCCTCTTTCACCACCTTCAAGTAAAGTGATAAGTACGCTAATTGTCGGTTAAAGTCACCTGTAACTTCAATTTCAATTTCACGATGTTCGAGTAGCACTAATCATGTGATAAACTGACCCGTACTCATAGCTTTTACTTGCCAATTAACTTTACTTGGGACGTAACTAATCAAGACTTTAATTGGATATGGTGAACGAGGCCCTAAGTTAAATAAAAGATACAAAGTAAATGTTTGAAAAAATCTGTCCGCATTATGTTTTATTGCCGTAATAATCTTTTCACACGTTTGCAGATAGCTCTTTAAGTCGAACTTAATCAAAAAAATTATCGCGGCTTCCCTTTAAGGAGCCAACAGCTGAAGCAGCCCACCAATCATACCAATCTCAGAATCCAATCTATAATTGCCATTCCAGGCTTTATTACCGAACAGTAAGAGTCATTATTTTGCTAAAATTAATTTTACCAACCCTTTTCGTGTTCAATAGTAATAAATCGCCTCCCTTGACTTCCAACGCATACCTCCAACTAGTGATGTATGGATAGATTTATCGGTATTATTTACCGGTTGAAATATGCACCACTTTGTCTTCCTATCCAGGCTGGCTGTCAGAGGGCAATATTTCAAATTATTGTAAGATCGGTAAGTAATATCGTTGCACGCGAAATACTGAAACTAAATATAGAATTTCAAGGCAATAGGCTATTATTAACGGTACGTAGGAGTTGGGAACGAGGAACGCATTCTACTCTTGGTAAAGTGTGATAATTAACCATGATAAAGTTTAGTTTGTTCATTTTGTTGCTTAAATTTTTTGCACTGCATTTGCAACAATTATTCGTATAGTCATTTGGGAAGTTCAAAAAACTACGAAAGTTCAAAAAATAACATTCTACCTTTGCATTTTTATATGCAAATATTTATATTTCAACTCAATAATGTATTTATTTTCTGCAAGTTGACACCGGATTATAAACTAACCCTATTCTTAGTACCAAAGTAAGTTCAAATTAATTTTTACTAAGTGAAGCTAAAAAACCTGCGAAATGTCTTATGCATAATTATGGAACAATGATACCAGCGAACTTGGGAAAGTCTATGTTCTCCAAGTAAATTTTTAGCATATAACAAAATAACAGTATATATATATAACAGTATAAAATAACATATATATAACACAATCATCCTTGACACTATGTCTAAAGCCGTTAGTGGTTTGGTTAGAGCTCCCATTGTAACCGCCCGCAACCCTTAACCCCCGTTTATTAGCTCTTACAATGCGATAGAATATCTGCAGATCGACATTTCTTAAATTTAAATATGAATTTAAAAAATGGCTTTTAGCAAAACTTTTCTATTCTACTAAAGAGTTAATCGGAAATCGAATTAATTAATTTAATTATTCTTTATTAATTTAATTGACTTTGCATTTAAAATTGACAACATGTTGGCTTACTCGGAATTACGTAAATCGATCTAATTATTTTAATTTTTCTATTTTTAATTGACATTGTATTTTAAAATTGACATCTTATGTAATTGACCTGAAATTTATTTATTTTCTGTTCACGGTGTTGTGTTCCTGTCTTTGTGTGGGTGTTCATGGTACCAACCAATTACAAACGACAACTACCCACACGAGGGAATTCTTGTTGTTGTTGTTGAGTGTTATTTTTATATGTTTTTTTAACAATCTTATTAGAATAGTTATCCCAAATATAAGCTCTATTTACTTATCGACACATTCTCATCACATAAAACTTCTGTAGCGACCGGTTAGCCGCTAGCAGAAGTTAACAATTAATTGTAAATTAAACCACACAAATCACCAATTAAAAAGCAATTCTATATCTTTGCAGCAGGATTCAAATTACTTTGCAGTGTAGGAGGCCTATGAGAGATCTAGTATTATAATTATAGAAGTTAGAGATTAAGCAATATTTCATTAATCTTAAAGGCTTTATAATAAACGGATGTGCATCTTATGATTAATAGTTCATTAAGAATTGAGGCATAGGCCTCATTTCTGTAATAGATGTTGCGTGCAATCAACGAATGCAATCTTGCAATAAAACTTCTGCGAAAACGTTTAAAAAATTATAGCAATTTTAATTTAATTCTTTATTCCAATTAGATTTCATTTATTTTAATAGCTATGCCCCTTTCATTGTAAAATCCAGGTGCGGTCCCAATATTTTCGGGATCTTACGACGGTATACGAATCATGATTTGGTTATGTTAATTTAGTATTTTCACAAAAGTATACTACTTTGGGAAGGGTCACATCCCTCATAAAATCACTTCGATTAAAGCTATTGATACTGATACTGGCTAATATGATAATCACCATTACACAATCAAGCAGCGTGGTGGAGTAAGCTCCAGGCCTCCCCAGTACAGGACACAAAGTTGCTGTGTAGGAAATCGTCCCGAAAGGGTGAAACAAGTCTACTTTAATGTTTATATGAATACTTAAATGTAAACCATATCTAAAAACATCTTTCACTCTTCATGCTTTGACATCATACGGAAAGCAACCAAGTACCTATGATGTAAAAAAAATTTTCATCGATTCCGAAAAACTGTGATTTTTTAATTAAATCACAATGAAAAACAAACAAAATGAAAAGTTTTTTTGTTTGATTTAACACGTTCATTATTTTTAACATATAATTTTGTTTTGTGTACAATACTAAAGGGATTCCATTTCAATAATTTGAATACGCAACCCTAAAAACACATGTCAAGCGTCACTCAACGATTCTTAAGAGTCCGCACGATGTTGACTCGCTTTCTTTTCACAGGCCTTTCGTCTCTTTTCCACATGCCCTTCATGCGTAGGTGTGACAGGGACGGCTGCATGTAGAATTTCACGGTAGCTGGTAATGTTTGCCGAGCTCTCGAAGTCTTGTATCGTGTGCGCTTCCAATTTGTTAGAAGCAGGTGTTTGCGTACCTGCCCTTACGTATGGGACCAATAATATCAATGCTTTATGGTGACGGTATTTATTTAGTGCCTGAGATTTTGAGAAGTAGCTATTGATGTAGGTTATCCGTGTTAACATACCTGAAACCATTTAATATAATGTTATAACCACATGAAAACCAGATACAGTACTCGGTACACTATACAGCTATTGTTAGACCTTTTCGGAGGCTTTCGGGCAGGTGGAAAACAGCCGACAGTAGATTTGCCTCTAACCCGCATCTCCATGAACTCGCATTGGAGCAGCCTGATGACTCAGCTTCACCAATCTTATAAAGTTGTCTTAAAGACATAAAGTATAGCTTAAAGTGAGAAATAATAATGAGAAGTATACGATGATAAATGATGTTTTACCACTATGGTTCAGTTGTAAAGATAATAACAGCGGATAAGCATTGTAAAAACTACTAAATTGCTATAACACCACCGCTTGAACTCAGCAATATAGTTATAGGTAGCTTCCGTTATTATTACTGGCAACGATGAATGGTTTATAAAACGATTAGCTATGCACTACAATGTAACGAAAAGAAAACAATTTTTGCAGCATTTTTAAACCCCTTTGTATGTAATTAACTATCTAAGCATGCAACATTTTCATGTAAAGTTAGTGAAATTAGGGCTGGTAGAGTTAGTGCGTGTACAAGAGCACGTGATCTGATATATTTTTCACAAGGCAAGTCTTATATACACACGTCTTGGGAACATTTTACAAACATATTGCCTACCACAACTATCTTTCAAAAACGAACTAAATTATTAGCAGCTTTTTTTAGACTTTTTACGGCCCACTGCTAAGGGATTCCTAGTGCTTACTCCACAACGGTACTCCAATAAGGGTTGGTTGAGCTGTGGCCGCCTGTGGCCAACCCGTTGTCGGATGTTTTCAAACCGCCCGTAAGGCCACTTACATGGTTTAATGACTGCTATCCATCGATAACAACCGGGACCGTCAGTTTAGCGTGCCCTCCGAAGCACGGAAACGCGCCTGAAATATTTGCCATTAGCAGTCACCCATCTCACACTTTAAATTAACTTGAAGGCCATGCCCTCTGGCTGTTAACATAACAGAAATCAAATTTCTCCTCCGCCTCTTATTAAAGTCCGATCCAACCTATTCATCTTATTAGCTACTCTTGCAAGAAAATCTGTTCACACTACTCTGAAAAAGTGCAGTAAATAAGAACACAACACAAATTAAACAAATGAACAAATATCATCACTAAATTATTTCCACATGATTTATTTTATAGCTTTTAATATATGTTACAAGTTTTACTATCCAAGAAAAAACAAAATGAAAAGTTGCCTGTTCAAGCCCAACGCAACATGATATTAATTGGCTTTAAACTAAAACTAATAGAGCGCCGTCCATGGACCCCTAATTATGGTTTAGCCGCAGTGCAGGTAATTGGTTCCGTGTAGACCAATTCAGCGATAATGAGGGCGATCGACAATGTGCGTACACCTTCAGCTTTACAGCGCGGTGAGTGTGTACATCCTCCTTTATTTTCTTTAATCCTAGACTTGGCTTAAGATTTTTTAGTCTTAAACTATACATAGTTTATTGCCATCATATTAGGAATGTGATAGAAATAAGCTATGTATGTATGGGTAATTGTCAAAAGTGGCGCCCTAAGAACTAACACAAATGCATTTTCATATTGCAACCGCTGGCGACTCGCGCTTATTGCACGTGTGTTGTCTTATATGTGTTTCACACTGCTAATATACACTCGCAAATGTGTATGTTTCAGATTTCAGTAATTACGTAATTAGTTTATAGCAGCGGTTGTAACAGCCTAAATTATAAAATTAATATATTCCATAAAAAACAACAAGCTGCTTCAATGCGGGTTGGTGTACAGCAGCGGGGTAGTGGTCAACGCACTGTCTGATGCTTTCAAACCGCCCATAAGGCCTCCGATAAGGTTTAACGACTGTTATTTATCGATAACAACTGAGACCGACGGCTTGAGGTGCTCTCTGCAACGCCAAAGAAACTTGGCACTAATCATCACGCGACCCCGTTAGTTTCGCAGCTACGTCCTACGCCAGCCGTGGGGCTATGCACACTTTTAGTACGTAACCTATTCATTCAATTGTACCTTAAGGTGATTCCAAATTAGAATTTTAAAGCTACACTTAAACTAATTAGTGAATTCCTTCACACTTGTGCCATCTAGGGCGACGGCGACAAGAGGCAATTAACGCATTCTCCGCACAGAGCACTTTAGTGTAGCACGACTCAGGACTGAAAGAAATGCCTAATAGAAAACATTTACAGGATTGATCAAGTTTAAAAAAATAAGAAAATTAAGAAAGTAAATTGGTAAATTATATTTACTAAGAAATTTAATTCTGAAAGCTCGATAATAAGATATCATCAAATCTTGATATCTTCGTATCGAGAGAAATCTAAGAAAGATAACACATAAAAGAAGGAGACCACCACATACCACTAAAAGAATGAGAAACTAAATAACCTCCTATCACAAATTTATCCAGAACAAACATTTAAAATATGTAGCTTCCCTTTAAATAGCATTTTATCCTGTATCAATAGGTTATCAATGTCTTCATGAACTTACATAACTTACGAAGCTATTAAAGATGATACATACATACGTATATCATTTATCGTAAGTTGAAAGTTATTTAAAAGCCTTATTCAATAAATATGAATAATAGTTATTTACTACGAAAAGCCTAACCGTAGTCAGTGAAAGTAAACTAATTACATCTGGGAGCAACGAGCTATTAAATCAATAGCGTTTATCTGAAGCTGGCTCAGCTAATTGACGTGCTGTTTTCGCTTGTATTGACCATTGAATACAGTGGTATCAACCATCGGCATTCAGCTGAAATTGGCTTTGAAATTAGTAGGAAACTCCTATGAAAGGAACATATGTACTATGCAGGGAGAAATAATATTGTCCACCAAAAGATTATATAAGATACTTCGATTGTCAGGTAAAATTTTAAACACATTTAAAAATAAAATTTAAAGAAATTTTTAATTGTTGTAAATCGTTAGACAAAAGGAATTGTCTTCAAATGCCGAAACGAGGGAAAGTTTTTTTTTTAATCGAGAGTACCTAATATTTTATCTACACTCTTTACGTCTCAATGGTCTCAGGTGTGCTCTTGGAGGTGTAGGCTTTTGTCCACCACGCTGCACAGCTCAATAATATTGTTTGTCATTCGTTATTCAAAGTTTTATGTTAGTTATATTTATCATTGAACCTTCCACCTATCTACAGTACAAAAACCAACACAATTTCAAGCAGATCGGTAAACACATCGCTCCTTGAATACAAAAGGGCCACAAATAAAAAAAAATGAAAATCGTTTTATTGCAAAAATTACACCTGAACCGACTATATTTTATAGTGAAAAAAAAACTCCCATCATTTTTGCTTATATTATGGCTACACTAACTTACCGCCATTTTTGCATTAGCTCACTTTGACAGGTAATGTCAGTGCAAAACCGCCATTTTGTTAGTTGCGCCCGGAGATTCAACGCAAACGCACTTCGGTTGCGTGAAAAAGTGCCACAATCCAAAATACGTCTGTGTTGGATTCAAAGTTTCAGGTAAGTGTGATTATATTTTACAATACAAAAGTGCCATATTTTGGAAAACGTCTGTTTTGCATTCTAACATTAGTATTTGTAACCATAATATATAATACAAAAGTGCCATATTTTGGAAAACGTCCGTTTTGCATTCTAACATTAGTATTTGTTATTATATTTTGTAATACAAAATTGCCATATTTGAAATGCGTCCTTTTTGTAATCCAATATTAGTTAAGTATAATTATATTTTATAATACAACAGTAGCATATTTTGAAATACGTCCCTTTTGCATTAAATTATAGTGAAATAAATAATTATTTTTAGCGTGCTACAATGGGAAGGCCAGAAATATGGCCGTTTTGCATGATAATAATTTTAGTTTTCGTTACAATTTTAAAAATAAAAATTACCATTTTGATGTTAATTTTGTTCTATTCTTATTACTTCAGTGATTTTTAACTTAAAAATCATATATTTATTTGTTTGTAAATTAATAATATAAACTAAATTGAAGCCCTGTCCCTGTAGCTTTCGTCACTAATTTAAAGTTTTTTAAATAATAATTATCAGTGAGTGTTTATAGGGACCTATAATAATATGGGTAGATATTCGTAAATGTTGAAAAATATGTGATTAAAATGCATTGCCTCATATTTTCTGTGAATTTGAATGTTAAATATGAGGTGGTAGCTTAAATTTGTTAAATATAATTAAGGTGTTATTCCTGTCAAATTAGTATTGAAAATGTCATATTAAGGATTGTTATTTATATTTGATTGTGTGTATGTTTTATTGTATGTATGTATGTATTGTGTGTATGTACTAAGGACTGTATAATATAATTATGTATAGAACTGTGTGTATTTTATGTTTTTTAGTTTTACGCATGAGAGTTTTTTAGATTTAAAATCTCTGGCTGTCGGCAATTACACTATTACAGAAGATGGACAAAAAGTCAAATGGGCTGATATAAAAACTATTAAAGTCCATCGAGATTATGAGAACAAATTTTTCTTCAAGACTTCATACGAAACTGAAGAGTTTACCTCGGTAGCCACGCTGACAAAAAGAAGGTCTGCTAATCCTATAGTGCCAAAAAAACTGTACAAACAAAAACTTAAAATAACTGAAACTAAAATACAGGGTATTCTTAAACTTATTGAGAAAAATATCATCCCTAAGTATTACCAAAGCTTTTACGAAAATTTGTAATTTTATTATTAGATACCTAATTGTGATAATATTTAGAATAGTTAATTTTAAAAGTTCCTTTTGATAATAAAGACTTATAAATTTCATACGAACATTTACATAACAATAATAAATAACGATTATAATTTGTAACTTAAAATAGTTTACGTAAAAAGTGCCTTAAAGTGTTTATAACTGTGATTTTGTAAGACTACTTAGATTGTTATTGTGCAATAGTATTATTACATATAAGCTATAATATTTTGCTACTGAATTATGTGCCTTTAGAACTGATCTTGTATTTTGTTTTGTTTAAATTATTAATGTTAAAGAGAGACAAATTAGTGTCGTCACTTGATTACTTTTTGAGTTATTTAGAGAATTTATTAATGAATATGGTTATTTTATTTATATTTTGATAATGATTATTACAGTTTTATCTCTTGTTTTTTCTATAATTCTTACAAATATAATTGTTTTAGAGAGATGTTTAATTTTGCTGAATAATAGTTACGTACAAAGTTGATCTCAATTATATTACTTAATAATAAGTTAAGATTTTTTAGTTTAGATTTTTTAATACAATGTTCTCCTGGTGTCCATTCACTTATGTTTTTACCTAGTAATAAGATTAAACTTTTTGATACGGTTTTTTACCAAAAAGGTACAATAAACCATTTTTATTTGTAAAACTGTGTTTAATTTTTGACATATTTTTTATTATATTGGTTCAAATTTTGAATGCAAAAGGGACTTTTATGCTTTTTTTTCTTAATAGGTAACATCTATTACAAAGTTTATATTGTAGATAGATAGAGCTAATAAATACGCATCTAATGATATATTAACATCTTATGTTTAATTAATAAATACATGAAATATTATAAAAAAACAGTTTCAAAAATTTGTTTTGGCTGTCCTGTAAAATTTATGGATTTCGATTTGTGCCCTTTTTGTATTCAAGGAGCGACATAATTGCAGCAGTAAAGCCTCCCCGTATAATCAGTAGCATGCAGTTCCGGGGCCTAACAAGAGGTATTACGGGTAATCGCGTAGGTAATACTATATACGTGTACGCGTAATGTTCGCAAAGCAAGGAGATAAGACCTAACTTACCATGTATGATGCTTGTTCAAATGGTATTAGATAAAGGGAATATTCGTTTCATTCATTTTGCTTTAAAGTTTATTTATTAATACTATTTGCATACCTTACTGGGGTAAATATGGACAACTTTTGTAGTATCCATATTTGTGCAAATAAATCATTTGTCTTTGTCTTTTGCTTTTTGTTCTTAGGTGTTTTGTAGGTGGTAGATGCATGATTTAAAAAAGACCTTAGACTGATATTACCGCCTCAAGTGATTGCTGAGATTCATAAAATTATTCAACCAATCTCAATTAAGCTCAAGTCATATCTGATTGATTAATAGCTGAATAAGCGCAATGTACATTTAACACTTAAATGTATTTGATCTGTTAATAATACTTGAAGTAACAAATTCAATGCAAATAGAGTATTCTATTTTTATTCCATTCTCAGTCATGTCTGAGGTCGAATCCGGTCGCTTTCATATTCCAAGCCTGATAATCGCCTCGTGTAAGTTTGCCGACAATCCCATCTTATTTTTTTAATTTGATTGGAGTAAGAGACGAGCATGCAGGTCACGTGGCGTTCAGTGATCGCTGCAGCCCCTATACATGTACACTCAACCTCGAGTAAGCCGTTAGTATTGCTGGCTTGGTCGCTTCATGTTAGTTTGGCCGTCTACTGCACCTTTCCGCCGAAAGCGAAACACTGTAGAATTGCTTCTCGGCAGAAGTGGGTGCAGTGGTTGTACTCCCTGGTCGAACCACTAAATTTTTTACCACTTACATTACATAGTACCTTTTCAATGAAACACAAAAGTTCGCATCAGAATGGAATATTGCAGGGGCCCTACTCTAAGCGCAATCGTCCAAAGTGTCGTGTATTTTCGAGTGAACATTTTGTAAAAGTTTTAAGAACTATAAAGGGTATTACACTTTTAATAGCATCATATTCTCGATAACTTTACTATAGAGTTATGTATCCATGAAGAGAAAGGTCAGAACAGGGTCAAAAATTGACGATATATCGATTATCGATTTTACGAGTACACCTCCAGCAATGGTGATTCTCCATGGCTTGCATGCAACCATCGGTACGCATGCATATCGAACATCCACGGAGATACTCAACTTGTTTCAGTCCAAAACCCTGTTGTTTCCAATCCTGTTTATTTAAATACTAGAAAAACGTGTGCTCTACTATCTCCATCTTAATGTCTTCTTGCGACCGTAACGTTGCCACGCAGATTTCAGATAACATAAAAAATGCTGCACGGTAATTTGCCTTTTATGTGTGTTATTTTTACACATTTTAAACTTTAGGCCGAGGCCTTAGCCTTAATAACATCGATAGCCAAAGAGCTAAAGATTATAGTAATTAGTACCTAGTATGCAACCTTGAGGTAGTAAATATTTAAATGTAAGATCCATCACAACCTACGAGTAAGTTACATTTTACATGGAAGACAATTCTGATAATTTCTTATACAGGGTGGGCCATGAATTAGTTAATATTTCAAATATATATATATATAAAAACAATAAAACGTACTTTAAAAATAATTTATTACAGAAATAGCGAAAAGACCGGAATTTATTTAAAAAAAATAATGTAATTTAAATGACCTCCGTCGCGACTTCGGCACTCTTTAAACGACAACGGAATTTGTCGAGAACTCGTCTGCATAAAGACCGAGAAATCGCTGACATCTCTACCCTGATCCTTGCCTTCAATTCAAGCAATGAAGTTGGCTTATGGGTGTACACACGGTGCTTAAGATATCCCCATAAAAAGAAATCGGCTGGCGTCAAATCAGGACTCCTGGGTGGCCACGGAATGTTGCCTCTCCGAGAAATCAGTTTTTCGGGGAACATCTCCTTAACGACCGGCAGGGCTTCATTAGAAGTGTGACAAGTGGCTCCATGTTGCTGAAACTACGTGTTCCGATTGTAACCAGCAAATTCCTGTAATTGTGGTAACAAAAACTCCCGTAACATTCTCACATACACAGCAGAGTTGATAGTGACCGTACGGCAGCGAAAATCCTCAAAGAAATAAGATCCAATTATTCCTTATGCTGAAATTGCTGCCCATACAGTTACCTTAGGTGAATGCAGCGGCCTTTGATGTTTAGTTTTGGGATTTTCGCTGCTCCAGTATCTGCAGTTTTGTTTGTTAACATGCCCGTTGAGGTGGAAATGGGCTTCGTCAGAAAACAAGGTGTTATCAAAATTAGGAAAGCGTTCCAACATTGTTTCAGCATACAATTTGCGTAAATTTAAATCATTAGGCTTCAATTCTTGCACTAACTGAATCTTATATGGGTGCAATTTCAAATCTAATTTTATAATACGGCGTACGGAAGTGCGCGATATTCCTAATTCAGCTGAACGTTTGCGCGTCGATAAATGAGGTTCACGTTGAAATGAAGCCGAAACTCTTTGAACGTTCTCTTCACTTCTGGAAGTCCGTGGAGCGCCGGATTGCTTCACATTTAGTGTCGATCCGGTCTCCTCACACTTCTTTACCTATTTTTTTTATCAAAACTGGACTTGGACACTGATTTATGTCATGCAACTCGTATTCAACACGAAATAAGCGCCGCACAGTAATGAGAGATTCATTGTTTAAATAAAATTGCTTTACGCAAAAAGCGCGCTGTGGCTCCGTGAACCGATCCATTACGACTAAATTTCCGAGAAACGAGCCGGCCACAGCGGCCACTAGACCCCTCCTCTCTCGCCGCGCCGCTCAGGTTTGCGCGGGAAATCAAATTTAAATGTTAACTAATTCATGGCCCACCCTGTATAATTACATCTGAAATACTTTTCGTCATTCTGATATTCTACAAATCTGCTTTTAAATTACCTTCTCTTAAGTTACCAATGTTAGCGTT
Organism: Pyrgus malvae; assembly: GCA_911387765.1. NCBI lineage: Eukaryota > Metazoa > Arthropoda > Insecta > Lepidoptera > Hesperiidae > Pyrgus > Pyrgus malvae. The sequence continues at coordinate 22,305,513 of OU426965.1, read as the reverse complement.
AGTAGCGCGCATGACCCGGCGGCTAGCGAGGAACGCAAACAATCCACGCAGCTAAGTCAAACGGGCGCGTTCGGGTGTGAGAAGGGTGATCGCTAGTGGCGAAAAATTCATGCGCGTTTCCGTGCTTCGGAAGGTCCGTTAAGACGTCGGTCCCGGTTGTTATCGACAGATAATAGTCGTTAAACCTTGTCGGAGGCCTTATAAGTTTGAAAACATCCGAAGACGGGTTGGCCACTAGCCTACATCTTCACCAACCTGCATCAGAGCAGCGTTGTGGAGTAAACTCCAGGCGTCCCAAATAACGGGCCCGTTGAGACCCAGCTGAAATATTCTGCTAAAGTTGACAACAAAAGTTTTGAGTTTCGGTTAGTTTTAATGACAAGCAAGAAACACATCAAATGGCTTCACAGGAAATAGCCATTTCCCAAGCCCTTTATACTACAGGACGTATTCACAAAAAGCGAAACGAAAATCAAAAGCGTTTAGTTGATATCAAAGTGCAGTTGGACGCCGTCACGGAAGCGTGGCGGTCACGCCTCCTGACTCCAATTTACAAGGTCAGTCATTCGACGCACCTCGATCGTGCTACTAAACATGTTATATTTTATTTATAGGATCAGTGGAATTTTTTAACTATTAGTTTAATCTTCTACAAAAGTTCGCAGAACATAGTAAGAAGAAGAAGAAAAAAAGGTTCGAAAGACTTCGATAACTTCAATAAGAATGGACTATTTTCTCAATTTCTTACTTTGCTTAAAAAATGCGTTTGAATCTTATCATCATTTACTTCACGGTCAAGAGACTTAGTAGTTGGAGGTGATTAATATCCAGAGCATTTTTTGTCGTTCAAACTATGTACGCTAAAGATTTTTCATCAAATAATTTGAATCTAGGCAAAACTTCACTATAAATGTACACACCATCAGCCATTCAGACAGAAAATATTCTGCAAAGACTGATTTTCTAAATGTTCTTATATTATAATTATCTACAATACTATTTTAACGAAGATTAATATTTAATCATTTCAATCTTTAATGTTTACAAATTGTCAATTATGTAAGTAGGTACTTAAAAGAAGCTATGAATAAAAATCTCACCTGCAGTAGAAATTATTTTGAATTGTATTATCGTTATTTCCTTAGGCACATTGTTTTTTTTTTTTTTTAATTTATTTATCATTTATTTGCTCTTACATTATGATCTTATTATCTAAAGGTACATGATACACCGCTTTATACATAAAGTTTCTGCCTAAGACCCTTCTTGGTAAGAGCCTGGTGCCTGAAGTAGGTTTAGAAAAACCTGAGTTACAGGTCACCAGTGCCCCTCCGCGGACTGGTATTAGGTGACATAGCTCAAAATTTGCAGGTAAGTAGGTATATTAAAGATCCTTTTTTATTAAATTAAATTTACAACTAAGTAAGCTATGTTATAAATATGTATTATAATGCTATGTAGTTTTTTTTTTTTTTTTTTAATTAGTGTGTGGTAGTATAGTAACTACGTGTGTATTATTGAAGTGTAGCGAGTTGTTTATTCGTGTGTGATGAGTTAGTGTTTGTATGTGTGTGAGTGTGTGTGTGTGTGAGTGTGTGTTTGTGTGTGTATTTTCGTGTACGTGTGCATATTTGTTGTATTGGTTAAGTGTTGAGGTGTAAAATACGGATGGGTTCAATTATTCGGTGAATTAGGGAACATAAAAGAAAGGGATTAACTGCGATCGAAAGGTTAATTATGGTGACTAGATAGAGATTATGGTAGAAGATGTTCATGATTTTTTTTTAAATGACAAAATGTAGTAGCTTTTCGGTGTCTTCGTATGTCAATGTTTTTAGATACTCTACTACGGTTCTTTTGCACGCGTGACTATGTAGTGGGTAAATATTAAGTTTAGCGTTCAATCTGTTGTATAGGAAATTTCCTAGGTAGCAAAAGAATTTGTGGGATAGAGCCATTTTAAATGTTCTTGTAGGGCATACCTTTCCCCTCCTGCGTTTGTTTTTAAAAAGCTCGGCGTCGTAAGTAATTTGAGAATGTCGCTTTAGTACTACGTGGAGTATAAAAGTTTGTCGCACCGTTAGCACTCCCCAACGTCTGTAGAGGTCGGCAGTGGGGTGCCTGCGAGGAAGGTTGGCTCCTACTTTGAGGATACAGCGTTGAGCTCTTTCGACTTCTAGAACATGTGTTTTTGCTGCTTGTTTTAACAAGTTTGTTACCCCGAGCCATACGTGTTACTACATAATGATCTTGTCTCTAACATAATAATAACATAACGGTTACACTGGCGAACTTGACTCTGATACTTCTGATAAGCCAGTCTTTAACCATCAAGATATGTAGTATGTCTTTAACAGTTGATTTAATCTTGAGAATGATGCAAAATTGTTACATATAATAACTCGCGCTTCAATAAAAGAATGGAGAATCTATACACATCAGGAATCAGGAATCAGGAATCAGGAATATATAATAAATCTGTAACAAGTCCGTTTCTGTACATTGAAGATATTTGAAAAAAACTGTCACTAGGGCTATTTATTAGCGTAATAGAACCCAAAACAATGATTTTTAGAATTATTGTCTGTTTGTCTGTTTGTCTGTTTGTCTGTTTGTCTGTTTGTCTGTTTATCTGTTTGTCTGTTTATCTGTTCGTTTGTGCGCGCTAATCTCAGGAACGGCTTAACGTAGAAGGATGCGGTTTTCACTGAAGTATTGGTATTTTTTTGGATTAACATTTAGGGTTTGTTTTATTTAAATCGGTTCACAAACAAAAAAGTTACGTCAATTTCAAGAATGATGAAATGGATGAACACCTGCACGCTATAATAAAGTTAATGCGAGCGGTCACACCACAAGTTTCGATAACTACTAACATCTCTTAATATTCTGATAGCAAGTTTTCAAACACTTATGCTAGATTTCATCTCTAAATATTTAAAAAAACCATACATATCATATCACCACATATTCAAAGAAATCCTCAATACAAAATGTACAAAACCTTAACAAAACGAGGCTACTACCGACATCTATGTTCACATTCAGAACTATTTAGTGATCTGTTGCAAATTCGATATATCGACAATTTAGTTTACACGCTATACGATAGATGTCGTAGTTATTCATTTATTCATATTTAATTGCTTTTTACAGGTGCGTCACAGGGGACATGACCCCCCCCCCAAAATCCCTCACTCATGCGTAGATGGAAGGCGAATCAAGCCAATTTGAGACACCTCTTTCCCCAAATTTCTTAGTGACCCCCCACCAAAATTTCTTGGCGAACCCCCCCCCCCCCTCCAAATTGAAGGCTGCGACCGCGCCTGGACTCGCGTGGCGCAATGGTTACCATGCCGGACTGCCAATCGAAGGGTCTCGAGTTTGATTCCCGGCGAAGCAGAAATTTGAATGATGAGTTTAATTTTCTGTTCTCGGTTTAAGTGTTTGTATTTCTGCCTCTGTGTGTCGCATGGTACCCATTACACAGTGTATATTTTCCCCTACTGTGGCGCTATCAGTGTGAAACGTAAAGAAAATCAGTGTTCTACCGACTTTACTATGCTGAGTGTTCTTTTCAAAATGATAGCTACGTCTCCATATCATGATTACACCACCAGTCGAAGGTTAAAGTTCCACAGGCCGCTTTGCACGCTCCTTTTGATGTTTGAACGGATGTGTAAGTTATGGGACAACCTTCCAGGTGAGGCATTTCCAGTGGACTTTGACATAGGGTTCTTCAAGAAAGCTGTAAAGAAAGCTCTTCTTGAAAGCCGGCAGTGATCGGGTGGCTCCGCTGGGGTTGCCCGTTTTCATAGGCGACAGTGATCGCTTAACCACGCGGCCTTTCTGCCTCTTTGTTCGGTTTATTTATTAAAAAAGTGATTTCGAATAAACGAATAAGCAATTGCCGAGGGTCTAATAAAAAAATGTTATAGAAATGAGCAGACGTTTTCAGTGGTTAATTTAATAAGAGCTATTACATACGTACGCAGTACTGGCACTGGTGTTATACTAATATGCTAAAGCGTCACGGCAGCAGCACGGCATGGTGGTCACGCCCAGAATAATATTAGTAATCGATATATTTATTTCTGATGCTGTGTGAAGGGTTGTTAATAGGACCAATTGACTCTTAATCGCGTAGGGCCTGATCCTCTCACGCTGCTCCAATTCAGGTTGATGACGTCTTCATTGTTAGTGGCCTAACTGCTGTCGCAAGTTTTAAATCGCTCAAAAGACCTCCATTAAGTATGAACGACAGTATGTTAACGACAATTGCAACCAACGTGTAAGCAACCAAGAATTTGACTAACCAACTACTAACCACGCCTGACATAGCGTAGACATTTCACCACCTTTCTGCAATATATTTAAGTTACATAATGATAATGAATCTATGCATTATTTGCAGCACAAATTATTTAATTATAATGATCCTTTCCGCGGGCACAGCAGTACTATCTAAACACTTTAAAAACAGGCTATTATAGTACGTTTAATTTGTAAAGAGAAACTGATGATAACGACTGAAAAGTCGATTATAAGAGGAGTACAGTAAGATTGTAAGGACTCAGGAAGAATGTATCTACTCAACATAATAATATGAACTTTTGTATCATAAGTAATTTCATAAAAGGTAACAATAATCCAAGGGACAGTGGAGGGCAAGCGGTCACGAACGAAATTGCAACCTCATCAGCAACGACCACTCTGACAAGAGTGAACGACTAAGGAGGAGGAGGAACAAATAATCCAACTCTAATCAAGCCTTTTGTACAAGTCTTTATCTACGCGGACGACGTCGCGGGCACAGCTAGTCAGGAATATATTTGACAAAGACAAAGACATTTATTTGCACAAATATGGGTGTTTACAAAGTTGTTTATATATATTTAGTTCGCCATATTTACCTTCATGAGGTATGCAAATATACAATGATAAAAATATAAAAGGAAAAAACTAAACTATAATAAAATTACGAAATGTACATTTACGTCTATTTTACTATTTTTTTATTTGTCCCATATTGCGCCTTTTATAAATTAAAATTAAAATAGTTATTTATTTATATTTCGGATCGGTTCCGATCGTCAGCTTTGGGTACCCATATCACAGGGTGTTTGAACACTGAGAGGAAAAAAAGCCGGCGGAAAAAAAACCTCCCAGGTTTTTATGGAATTCCTTTATGCCGTTTTATCGTTTATGAAATCAGTGACTGAGTAATACGCCTTTTTTAGTAAATACGTTTTAAGTGCTTTTTAAATTCGTTACCCGTTTTAATTTTGAGGAATTCCGGTAGACCGTTATATATTTTTGGTCCCATGCAAAAGACACTGTTATGATATTGTTTTGTTTTGGAAGCGATTGAACATAATTTACCGTTATGTCTTTTTGATTTAAGGGTTTCATATTTTGTGATTTCTGTTTTGACCATTAAAGAGATCTCGTAAATGTATAAGGAAGGGAGCGTCATTATTTTTAAATATTTAAAATGTGGCCTACAAGTATCCGTTTGTTGTAATTGACATATTGCTCGAATGCATTTTTTTGAGCCTTAAACACAGTTTGAATTCCAGTCGCATTTCCCCAGAATATTATACCGCATCTTAATGTTGCACCTACGTACGCATGGTAGGCATTTAGAACCGCCGTTTTGCTTACAACTTTGGCCAATTTATATAAAGCAAAAGAAAACTTATTTAATTGTTTACAAACGTGTGCTTTGTGTGACTGCCACGTTAATCTGCTATCTATGTATAGTCCTAAAAATTTTGTTGCTTCTATTTCAGATATCAACTTTCCTTTATAGTTATTATTTACTGGTTGTCCGTATGATACTCTATTTTTAAATGTCATTATGTTTGTTTTATCAAGATTAATTTTAAGATTATTACTATTTAGCCACTCTATCAGTGATTCAAGACAATTATTTATATTACTTTCAAAGGAACCTGTGTTTTCATTTGTAAATATTACTGTACTATCATCAGCAAATAGTATCATCGATTATTTTACTGCTTGAGGAAAGTCGTTAATATAAATTTAAAAAAGTAAAGGGCCTAAAATACTTCCTTGAGGCACTCCATACAGTACTTTCCTAGAGAGAAAATGGTGTTTCTCTTCAATTTTTGTGATTTTATAGTTTATTTACTCGTATAGACTAGACTTTACCGTTGACTATAAAACTGATATCAACTTCCTGGAATTTGGAGCCTTGAATTTATTCTCACGTTCAATATTTCTAAAGATTGTGAACATTACGAGTATCTAGATGCAGGTCTATACTTTTTTTTCTGTCATAGAATGTTAGTGGGGATGGCTTATATGGTGTGAAAAGATATAGGCCGTATCGTTTTCAGAGGACTATCTATGACTGAAACAGATATCTTTTAGACGATTTTTTATGATAGGGTTGTGACGATGAATAAAAATTCTGCCTATAAATAAAAGTTTTCAACCCAGTACGGTGGATAAAAGTTTCTTAAATGCTTTACAAAAACTGTCCATCGCTTTGGTGACCTTCCTCTGCTACGTTTTCCACCAACTTGACTAACGACAATAAACTTCTGCACGTTGTCTGAGTCTAATCGTGGCCGAGACCGGATAACTTTAGGCTCGTTTCTGTTATTATGTTATTGATATATTGGAACTGTCTTAAATTGCGTATACCTCAACTACAGCCACTTCTGTTGACAATCGTACTGCTTTGCTTCTTGTGTAGCACGTTGCTTGATAGCTGTCTAAAATCAAGTAATTTGTAGTGGATCATGAAGGTAAGGTATGCTCCAACTTCATAATAACGTAACGGTACTGTAGATGAGTCGTGTTTGATAAGCCGCCATGAAGTGCTGATAACATCTACGTAGATGTATGCTTGTTTGTCTTACAAGCTTTTGTTGGTGAAAGTGTTTCGTAGTAAATAATCTTGGCTTCGGCCCCGTCTATTAAGTTTGAGTTCCATTTTAAAATACTGCTATTGACATTAACAAAACACTACTGGATAGAGGTAATATGGAAATAGTCTTAGATACGCCATATATTTATTTTTAAAAACCAGTCATATGGAATTAAACATACTCTTTCTGTAAAATATCAAGTAACTAGTGATCTGTCCTGGCTTCGTTTGGGTGATTAGAGTTTATAATGATTATACTAATTTATTCCACGGGAACAGTATATTTTTTCTTAGGCTTTTAGTAGTAGTCTTTAATCTTTCTCAGTGCCAAAATTCAATACGTTCCGTTCAGCATTTGTTGCGTGTCTAAGCAACAAACGTCCAAACTTCATTTTAACATATAAAGTAAAAAGTTTATAAGCTTGCATTTTAATTTAAACACTAATACATGTTTTAATTACTCGTACTATGCAAAATGCATGCATCTACTAATAATGTTTTCTTTTTTCCAGGTAAGTTCAAAAGCAATAAGTTATATAGTGTAAGGTGAACCCGTAAGTTAGATAAAAAAATTTTTATCCTATAATTATATTACAATTAATAAACTAGATAAGTTTCGATATGACAATACAATGAAGATTTCATTTATAGTTTCTAAGATAGACATTTTAAGCATTTTTTTTTTGTTTAATACATTATTTGTTTGATCCTGAACGCTTGTCTTGCGCTTAACTAGCAAAAAGTAACAATGAGTGCAAAAACCGCTCCGCCCACAAGTGCGAAGAAATCAGATTAAGTTTTAATTCGATACCCAATCGACCGTTATGTACCTGCTACAGATAATACCAAAAGTAGTTTCATCTCACGATGGCACGGAAAATGCCAATTTTGAGTCTTACCTCTAAGACACAAGAATCAAGGTATGTGCCTCATAAAAGTAAGCCACTGTTATAGTAATGAAAATTCAAAACAAAAACTTCAGCGAGAATGTGTCGGCGCTGTCTATTGATTGATGGGCTGCGTAAAATGTTTGTGTCCACTACCACACGTGTTTTTATATGTGTGTGATCTAAAAAAATATGTTGCAAAAATTATTAGGTTATATGTACGAGGGCTGTTTGACAAGTCCTTTTATAAACTATTCATTATAAAACCTTTTTTCTGATAAATGGAATCAACACTGGCAGGTACAATCTTTCAAAATTGATTCTGTTCATGGCACTAACGCACCAACGTTACGACTGTTTATATCTGGATAAAAGATTTTAAACGTGGTCGGTCAAGCACATCTGATGCTCCACGCTCTGGTCGCCAAATCGAAGTCACTACTGAGTATGTTGTTGAAGAAGTCCATAATATTGTACTTGACGACCGCCGACTGAAGGTGCGTGGAATAGCTGAGAACACAGGCATCTCCACTGAGCGAGTACATAAAATCCTGAATAAACAAATGTTAATTGTTTAAAAAAAAATTATTTTTTTAAATCGACTTATCAAACAGCCCTCGTACGAATCAAAATTTTGAAGAAGATGTGTTTCTTTATTTTACATTGGTCTTACCCACAAACTGGGCATTCAGTGACACTGACTTTTTCGAATAATCGCGACAGTATGACCGTTTATTGACGCCATTATCAAATTTGTTAGTTTTTCTTCGATCGACAAAATATGAGTATTAAATTAAAGTACCTGATAGGCACATTCTAAAAAAATAATAAATTTTATGCATAAACTTTCCCGTATTATTGTGTAACTACAACTATACAAAAATCAATATTTATATGAAAGTACCGTTGAATACCTTTTTAGTCGGTTTTTTTTTTATTATTGATGTGTTTTATTTTTTGGCTGTTTAAATCATATCGTATCTGATCGCACAACGGGAACATGCCCATCAACGCATACACCAAATATGAAATTGAATCCCACATTAGCTACTTATTACTTTTTAAATTGCTCCAGGGAAGTAATTAGTTTGCTATGATTGGATTTATAATTCAATAACTATGAGAATGCGGTTCGAAATTATCATATTTATTAAACCTGTCACTAATTATATGCTATTTAACTATGATTGAACGATATATTCTAATAAAGGATATTTAATTGACTCTTGACGGTCTAATTTCTGCTGCCCCGCCAAAAAACTGACACGTAATACGTAATTGTATTCATTTTTAACTAAATTTTCCATAAAAGCTTTTCTGATACTCTGTGTGAAACATTGGAAGATTATTATCAAGCACGTTGTTCTAAGGATAAACCACTGATTTGCAAAAAGCAGTATTGTTAAATAGGCAGAGTTATGTCTCACGCCATACTCATGCTGATACTAGTTTTACCAATTATTTTTTTGTCTCTCTGGTCTCCTCTTACAACTGGGAGGTATTTTGGTCATAGTCCACCACGCTGGCCTAGTGCGGATTGGTGGACATCATACCTTCGAGAAATTATGAGTTTCTCTCAGGCATGCACGGCGATGGAAAACATCAACAATTAAATATCAAAATATTTTCCATCACCGTGAAGCAGCGATGAAATGCGCACATTACAAATTCATTTTGACAGAGCCGAGGATTTGAACCCGGATTCTCCCGCGTCGGATACTGCGGTCCTTACCACTCGGCCATCGCTGCTCTGCTTTACCAATTTGTATCAGTTTCATTAACAGTAGTCTACCTCAGCTTATAATATGTATATTCTTAATATTTATATCCGCCTGTTGGTGACCAGTTTCTTCGCATGATTGGGAGACATGAATCTTACTCTGCCATGCTGATCCAATACGGGTTGATAAAAAAACCGGCCAGTTGCCAACCCGCTGTTGGATGTGTTCAAACATCTATATATAACAAGGAAAGAAACCCGAAAACGTGTATTTTTGTCACTACATTAGTAAACACCCATCTTGAGCCCGACCGCTTGAAACACTCTTAGTAATCAGAGGTCTTCAATTTAAAAAAACTAATAGTAATTTAATTACAATTTAATAAAAAAACAATCTTAAAAAAAAATAAGGGTCGTGGGTACTTCCGCGCCAAATTACATGAGAGGTCTTTAAAAGATATCAAATTCCTGGCCTGAACACTGAAACAGAGCGCAGTGGACTGAAGCGGGCGGGATGTATGTCTAGCGAAGCAGGATGTAGATCCCCAAGCGGATGTGTGTCCGCCGCCGAAGGTAGGAACCACAGCTGATCTACGGCAACGGCAAGGTAGGCACTGTGGCAGCACACCAAAGCGGTGTGATGGAACCCCGATTTTGGGGGTTTACACGACACTTAATATAACTTTGTCACAAAAATTAATTCCGTATTGTATTTGCCTCGTAGCTTAAGGACAACAAAAATAGTCTGAATTAAAAAGTAGATAATCAGAATTAATGGACCAGCGGTAGTGCGTCCTCACACTCGTCACAAGGAATTCGCTAAACTCACTCGACGCGTCATCGGTGTCATTCCGATGGCGATCGGTACTCGTCGCACACCTACCTACATTATTACTCACGCACCGATTACAACGGAGCGCTTCCTTGCTATTATGTTTTTATAGGCGTTTTTCTTAGTTCGAAACATTATAATTTTAACGACTGTATATTTTATAATTTATAAGTGAAATAATAATATAATAAAAGAATAATAAGAATGAAACCGTTACACGCTTAGTTGCGTAAATCGTTCTACCCTAGCCGCAGTGCTACGAGCGCTTCTAATTATTATAATTTATATTTTCTCATTAGGTCTTTATACCGTTGGATACAGCAAACATTTCATCGCGTATCAAGACTAGACTTTCAATGATATGCTACCAAAGAGTCCTGGGATATTTTGGTCACATTGCCGACAAACTGATAATAGTGAGCAAGGTCGAAGGAAAAAGACCTCGTGGTCGATTACCACCGGTGGTGTGACCAGGTGACCGCACTAATTCTTCGTCACAGAAGCCCTAAGAAATGCCGTACATCGTGAAAAATGGAGGAAACTCATAAGAACCGATAAGGATTCTCACTAAGGACACGACCTTAAGTAATGAAGAAAACGACAAGGAAGACAGCAATTATAAAATAAGGACCACGATGGTACCCTCACTGCCTGTATTTCTGCAATGAAGCTATTTCTATTGCTGCTGGTGTGGGCCACACGAGTAGGGCACACACGCGCGGTTATAATCAGAGTAGCAACATAACCGCATCTAAGACGAGCCTTGATCTTGCTTCAGATTGTATCTGTCTGTATGTTAAAGGGCTGCAGCGACTAAGTACTTAACAGTCTTAATTCCATATCACTAAATTTAAATACATAGCTCTATAAACATTCAATAAATAAAAGCTGTGTTTGTTGATACATTTTTTCATTATTTAGTAACGGTCCGCGAGCCCTCGGGCTAGCAACATGTGGCTTGTAATGGCTTGCTAAGAGCTTATTACTGGCCGGAGACTAGGTCTTAATCGCAACTCAATAGCTAGGGCTGACACATTCACAATTTTATGACTTTTGCACTTTGATAACTAGCACCTGTTATGCACCTTATACGTTTTTTATGGAAGAGAATTAGAAAAGTCGACATTATTTCATATGTTTAAATTCGTCTTCGTTTGGTGAATTGTTTAGATGGTATTCATACATACAATACACAAATAGGTTTAACCTATTGAGAAAACTCCAGCTGCTTTCAAAATGAGCTAGACAAATATAGTTTTAAAAGCATTTAAAAGAACACTGAAAATCAGTAGCTGAGGTTCGCCTTAGTAAAGCTGCGTGTACATACATACATATATCCCTATTGTCAGGTGTTCTGTAGCAATATAATACCTTTAATTATTTAATGAAGAGTTTTCGTATTATATTTTAATCAATTTTTGGATTAAATATCTTACTAAAGAAGTTAGTAGAAGGAGCAAATTCCACAATCACTAAACCACGAAAACAAAAACATTAATTTTATTTCTGCGTATGCATAGTGAGTAGCGAACATATTAAACGTAACATTGCAGATATAACAATTTGTCACTGATCTATAAAAACAAGTAGGCTCATGCCTCACGTTACTAGTCACATGCTAACGATGAGAACAGTAATATTTACATCACAAGTGAAAGTGCACGTTAAGACAATGACACACACATTTCCGGGACATGCCTTGATGAATGTCGGTTGACCGCAGATGGAGTAATCTGAAGTCGTTTTTGCAAATGCAATCAAAATAATGTCCAAAATACTTTAGATTACAGTTTAGATTGTCTTAAAGTTACAACGTAGAAAGTATAATTCACAATTCCTCATTTATTTCATACTCACAGTAGCTTCAGAATTCCATGCCTATATATTTTTTGTAGGTGGTAGAACTATTATGGTTCGCCCGGGGAAGTACCACCGCTGCACCCACTTCTGCCGTGAACCAATTCTGTTGTGTTTCGGTGGAAAGGTGCAGTTGCCGGCCACAACTTAACTGAAGCGACCACCAGACTCCGGAGTAGCAGCGCAACTGCATACGACCTCAGACAAGACTTACCTATGCTTGCTTGAGGTTATGTGCAGATGTCCATGGGCTGCAGCGACCACTTACCACAACGTGGCCTGCATGTTCGTCTGCTACTCCATTCAAATAAAAAAAAATGAAAATTTTGCAGAGACCTTTTTCAAGTTGTAATCATTTGATTTTTTGAAATCCAATAAAATCTTCATTAAAAAAAGTGACAGTTAAAAAGTATAATGTATATCATGCTCCTAATTTCATACTTACGGTAACTGCGGTGTTGATTCTTGTATTCTGAAAATGTAATTATGTACTCTAAAGTGCTAAAAAGAGAACTAGTGCAAAATTGTTCTCCTTGACGACAGGGTAATCAATTTAAAACTGAGTACCTAGATGAGGATAATTTTGACTACGCAACCACTTTAATTCCGTTGTGCTTGAAAGATAGTAATACATTTTTATTTACAATTAAAACGACAAAAAAATTGCAAGTGCTTGACTTTATCTAAGCCGTTTCAGCGTATAAGGCTAAAATTCTATAAAATCCTCACACTAGACTATAAATTCAAAATTTTATTACGAATACAACATAAAACCACAAGTCGACAACCCTGCATGCACGGGAGCAGCGCTCAAGACACCCGTGCATTACAGCTTTTATTTTTTCTTTTCCTTTTATTCCTTTCTTTTTTTCGCAGCGTTTTGTTCCTACCGACCGCGGGTTATCGCTACAGATTAAGCTTGCTTCTAGATTGGAGATTTTTTCTTATTCTTCTACTTTAAATGGCGCTGTCGATCTGATACGATGCCGGGGGCATTTTAATACCGCAGCAATAGGGTTAACATGATTGGAATCATCGGTGGGCTTTTGAAGTTGCTATATTTAGCGATGAATTTAATTAAAATCTTAAATTATTTATCAATGGAAGTTTTGTTTCTTGAATCAGTATTACTCTACTAGTTGCTAATGGTTGCTAATAATTCCACAATGTTTAAATATGCCTAAATATTAGATTTTTTTGCAATGGTATGATAAAATTAACTTTAACGGGCTTTGTTAATTTCTGGCTACTTTAACAGTTAAAAAATATATAACGACAAGAATGATCTGTTGTGGATACTTTTGACCAAGAACTTTGAATAACTGAATTACATCCATCCATATGTCCATCAGAATTTAGAAGTCCACTTTGCTGCCACTCTGAATCCAACTGGATCGCACAAAATTGTTATGATTGTATGCTTTTAGAGATATTTTTTTACAGTCGGTGGCCGTAAATAGGCTAACACAACGATTCGTCTACATTTCTTAAGGGAAACTGAAAATATATATTTTTTAGTTCTATTGGAGCTTTAACCGTACAAGTCCTAACATAATCGCATAAAAAATAATCATAACATAGCAAATGGTCGCAAATCAAATCGGAATAGCTAAAGTTATTAAAGAGTGGTAGCCACTGGCGTGCGGTTCCCGTATAGCGGTAATAAATTACATATTTCAATTTACTTCACCACTATGACCGCCCGTGGTCGAACGCTGCTCCATAATTAAATTTGTTAAAGACTTGAAGTACGAGTAGTAAAAATATAGCGGAGTTACTAATGTAAGTAAATAACTATTTGAAGGTGGTAGTTACTTCTTGAATTAATTGTTGAGATTTGTATGTAAAAGAAATTTGTATGTAAAGAGGTTGGTTACTCTGTTTACGTACTATTTACTGTGGAGATTATGATTTTTCTTTCTTTTATCTTTTTGGCTATTTCCAAAGCTTAAAAATTGCCAGATTCTTTTAGTTAGTACAGTGAAATAGAGAGTCGGTTTGTCCTTAAAAAAATGCTCTGTCTTGGTATTTTTTATTTCTAAAGTCATTCGATCTTACCCATCAAATCCAGCTGGTTATTTTTTGATGGATTGCAAATTTCTAGTATGTATCAACCTTATAGCCACAAAAGTACTGAATAAAAATCTGTCTAAACTTTTTAAAAAAAAATTTAATCAAATTCTTTAATACACTTTAACACACTCAACAAGAAAAATATTATAAAACAATAACAACGGTACAACATTTACAAGCGGTACAATAAGGCAACACCTTGACAGACAGACAAGCTAATCTCATAATGGCTTGATAATAATTTGAGATAAACTTGTCTTTTATTCTGACTTATGTGACAGATACTGCTCGATGGGTTAATTTTGGTGCTAAGGTTTTTAATAGAGCTATATTTTAATGGATTATGTTATGACGTTATTATTTTTACGGTGCAAGACAAGGAAGGTGTCAAATTGGTAGTTTAGAAAATCAAATAATTTAAACAAGTGATAACCATGCCATTGTTCGTTTTTGGAGAGAAATCTTCAAATTTTACCCATCATTTTTAGGTTATGACGACGTGTTGCCACGCACACACCAACTACCATCCAAGGGTCGCTGCCTGCACGTTTCGAGCTACTGCACTAGTCGCATTCAATCCCTGACATCCCTTTTAAGTCGCGTCTTACGATTAGTCATCGACCAAAGAAAAAACTACTCGAAATGTACTCGTATATAACATAATACGTTTATATGAATAAAAAATCTTGATGGCAACTAAAACTCAAATAGATAGAACTCGCCCAACGCAAACAAAAAAGCTGGCATCTGGCATTGCTCAAATGACTCCCCAGGATTTGCCATAGACATTGCTCGTATCCATAAGTGACGGTGATCGCTTAACAACACGCGGCTCGTCTGATTTTTGTATATTTATTATTATATTTAATCATAAATGAGTACTGCCTTAAGCCTCGCCGTCCTCACGCGCATCTTAACGTCAACTCGGAGATAAAGGGCCAGATGTCGCGAAACTTAATCCTTGCAACTCAAGCTTAATACGCGCCATTACTCGAGCGATATTAGTTGATGCGATGACAGATGCAAGCCGATTACAAATAGGTATACCGATAAAATATCCTGAGAGCAGCTTCGAGTGGTTGAGACACCGAACAGAGGATGTGGTGGCCGTTGGCACCAAACCCCTCTCAATTTCGAGACGACCTGCCCACCCAGGTAGGGAGATATTAAAAGGGTTGATTAAAAATTTCGCTAAATTAAGTCGCTAGGCGAATAGGTAATAAGCTACATTTATTTGGTATAGTTAAGCACACTTTCAATATTCAAAGCTATTTTGATTAAGAAGCTCACTAATAAAATACAAAGATTTCAGTCTATTAAGTCAAGAATGTCAAGTAAATATGGCTTTACTTTAGATTAAACAAGACTTTACCCCGCACACAACACGGTTTCAACATTGAGCGATTAATTCCCGAAGGAAGGATCAACCGAATGCTTTACTGATCAGGTCTATATTAGGGTCTATGCAAGCTAACCATAACCTAAGGTATATTTCTGTTCGATATAAAAGATGTATTTCCAGATAGATTGGCGTAACATGCATTAAAACCTGTTCGTGTATTTGTTAAACAACTATTCCTACCTGGCGTTCTATCTTTGGCAATGAATTAGAATTTACAAATGGTAGTAATTTACAATCTGATAATATCTGTCCCGACCTTTTACAAGTAATTTATTTAATTACAAATAGTGGCTTATAAAACACTCAAGCACTTAGCCTGACAAATGTCTCAGAATGAAACTCGAAAGACGAAACATAATCCGAAAGGTAAGGCTTATTCCAGACCATTACAGACAAACAACAACTTGATGACACGTGTATCAGATTACATCTGATGGAACGTGGGCAATAAGAGTAATAAGCTGGCAGTTTTTGTTTTTCATTTGAAGCTTAATGTAGTGGAAAACTGGCTTACCTATACCCAATTACCTATACCAAATTGAGGAGTTGGGTCACTCCTCAAGTTTTGGGAGTGAAATAATTTTTTTACATAACATACAAATAATGTCAACTGTATGATGTGGCATATTAAAGTAGGAAACAAGGAGTTAAACTACTAACCTGTCTATTCGGCAAATAAGACAATTTCGGCTAGCAATTTTATCAAGTGAATACAATGTAACACGGAAAGTTTCCCTTATTTGTGTGGGATGTAGACAAGACCCGTACCGTTGTAGACAGACATTCTGGCAACAAATCAAATAATAGAGGAATATTTCAAATACGGGATTGCAATCGACATGAGTTTCACAGTCCATATGCTATAGACGCCACAAACGCGAACTCTGTAGCGGTTTGCGGTTGACAACATGAACAAACAATATATTTTCGAAGATAGAATCTATGAGAACTTGTTTATTGAAGGGTTTTTAATATTTTAACAAATTAATTTTACACGTTTCTGGGTTTATAGCAGGGGCTTACTAAACCTCTAGGGAGAGGCTCCCATCAAGTCAATACCTGTGATACTCCTTCGGCTTTAACCCTTTTTGCGTCCCACTGTTGGACGTGGGTCTCTCCCCATTATTGGGGAGACTTGGAGCTTACTCCACCACGCTGCTCCAATGAGGGGTGGTGGAGATGCGGGTTGGTGGCCAACCCACTGTCGGATGTTTTCAAACCGCCCATAAGGCTTCTGACAAGGTTTAAGGTTCTATCGACAAGAACGGAAACCGACGGCTTAACGTGCCCTCGGAAGCACGGACACGCGCACGAATTTTTTGCCACTAACTTCAGTCTTAACTAAACCACGCCGCTATGTTGCTAATAACGTAGTGTTTAATTTCTCTATGTGTTGCTAGTTGGTACAGATAGGGGTTAGTCGTCGACCCGCTGTGAGATGTTACGTCATTTGTCTTTAGTCATTACGTACGTACGGTAAACGAATACTTCTATCTTTCTGTGTGTAAATATGTATAATCTCTGGCAGAGGCGGCTCGTGACATTTTTTGATGGGGGTTCACAAAAAAAAAAACTTAGAGCTTACCATTTATTTTATTTATACAGAAAATTCATTCGACGGTCTTTTTGACGAGCGAAGACATCTATGACTTTCTTGTGAAAATCAGATATAGAATTAATTAATCGTTTTTCAATGCTTATCATACATAATGCATTGAGACGTTCTTGCGCCATAGTTTTTCGTGTCAAAATGTCAAAATTATTAAATAGCTAATTAAATTTATGTCATGTCAGAATATCATGTTGTTTCATGTCATAATCAGATAAATTCAATATAATAATACACATTTCACAATAGATAAAATAAAAAATAAAATAATACACAATTAACCAAACCTCTATAGATTCCGGGATTCAGAGATTCCGTAGATTCATCATGCCCTCGTAAAGCAACTTGCAATGCACCACAAAATACCACACAATCTATCAAACGCCGTAAAATATATCGATTTTCATCAACGCGTTCATTGAACTCTCGAATAGATTTTCGATACGCAAAATCGAGCGCTTTATGAATATCTTGTCGGCCAATCGATGCCAATAATTGCACTTCACATAACATATGAAATCGAGATTGCGAATGTTTTTTCAGTTTTATTGAAAGATGCGCTAAATCGTCAACACCCGTTGTGATCCATGCAGATTCACCTCCACTGCCGGGGTCAGTTTCCAAACACCAGACACGGAAAACAAAATAATTTATTGGTCTCTTTACAACCACACAACCAAGGAGTTTTAAAATATTGTTCAAACTTAAAAACACGCGTAAAAGATTTAGTTTTTGTATTACATTTTTGTGTAAGTGCAATTTGAGGACCCTTTAGCTTTTTGTTCAAGGTGTATTTCTATAGTTTTTGACACTTTTTAATAAAAGATACACTGTATTGTTCCATTTTTAACACAAAATGTCGCGCATAAACTATTTTTTAATTTTAATTTAAAGAAAAACTGCGATATAACTGTCAAAGCCGACGACACGTTTGTTTGTATACATAAGAACGGCAACATCGCATAAGCAGGTTGAGGCCACGCCCCACGGCACGCGTCACGGCCGAACCCACGGTTTGGCAACGTCGCGCGTGAGCGGCGCTCCAGATTAAGTTAATTTCTCATACTAAATCTTTTGTTTCACGCGTCGGCTATGTGCTGCGATGTTTCTCTTTCGCACTCATTGAATACAGCGCTAGGAATCGTACTAAACTTCGTTTCATTAGGAGCGCAATCGCTGGCGCTCCACTCGTACAATATGACGATAAATGTACGCGTAGATATAATGTAAGTAAGGATAGATGATAGATGTAATGTAAGGATAGTATGTATCATGAAGGAATATAGATTACCTATGTAATTTTCCTATGTAATATTTAAATTTTAAAGTGGGAGTGCACTGCACCAGCGCTCTTTAGGATGAGCCGCCACTGATCTCTGGGTTTTGGCTGACAATTTTTAGGCGTTTGGCAAAGGGAGATCTCCCGCCGGGCGAGGTGGTCATGCCCGGGGAGCGGCCGCGCTCCAACTGACTCAATTCGGAGCTTGGCAGGATATTCCGGAAACTTCGATAGCGTGATTCAGGAATACCCGTGGGGCCATCTCTTGATGAGTAGCGGAAGGTCGCTACATCACCCCCTGCTCAGACCGGAGGTCGATGTCTTCAGAAATCCAAGCTTGTGCAGTCTTCGCTTACAAGTGCCTTCTATGCCCTCTATCTTCAGTGAGTCGAGATGTGAAGGTGAGGCCTTGTGTTGCCCTCTATCCGCGGTGAGTCGGGATGTGAGGGTGAAGCGAGGTATGGAGATACCCTCTATCCACGGTGAGTCGGGATGTGAGGGTAGATTGAAGTGTGGAGGCGAGTAGTGGGTTCTCGAGCCGTCCACGAAGTCGCTGGAAGTAGCTGGATCAGGATCAGGAAGCGTGGTTCAGACGCGCTGCGATGAACCTGATGAGCTGCTGAAGTGGTGCTGCAATCCATCCAGGGAGTGAAGGTGCGACTGATGAAGGTCAGAAGGGACGTAATCTTGTCCGGGGTCACCAGTTTGGCAAAGGGAGATCTCCCGCCGGGCGAGGTGGTCATGCCCGGGGTGCGGCCGCGCTCCGACTGACTCAATTCGGAGCTTGTATATATGGTAGGATATTCCGAAAACTTCGATAGCGTGATTCAGGAATACCCGTGGGGCCATCTCTTGATGAGTAGCGGAAGGTCGCTACAGGCGTTTCCCAGAATTTGATGCAAATCCTTAATAATATGACTAAAAGAATTGTTGCCGTTTCTATGTCTTTTTTTCCTTTCCCTTTCTGCCTCTCTATTTCTTGTTGTAAAACGGTAGTACTGTAGTTGCAACTGATCGGAGCTGATCGGAGACGCACGGCACCCACTTGTCTAACAGTGTGGAACTTGTTGCCGGTTATTTACGATTAAAACTGTTTGACGTAAAGGTATTTACTTACGTGTGGGTATCAACCCACGTAATATAAGGTTCACAATTAAGTGCGTGAAGTTAGAAAACTTCTGATGATATCAGAACTTGTTAGTCAGCGTTTGGTTTTTTGAAGACCAGTCTTTCATCCATCAATCCATCAGCCATTCATGGTCCACTGCTGAACGTAGGCGTCCCCTAATGGTCGCCACTCCATCCGATGCTGCGCCCTTTATATCCAGCGGCTTCCCACTATCTTCTTTAAGTCGTCAGTCCACCTCCAAGGACGGCCTTCGCTTCTTTGATGGAGACATGATAAGATTGCTATTTGAGGACCTTCCTTCCCTGTTGTCGGTCTTCCTAAGTATATGGCTAATGAGCAGGATCCGTAAGTGGAAAGACGTTGCCGTTTATCGCCCATTATAATATAACATGACCATCAGTAGCGAATCAACTCGTATTTAAAATTATTTATTTTACTCTTCTATGTATTCTTTAAAATGAAATGTGATTTTTTTTCTATAGCATTGCTATAGCTATCACATTCGGTTCCTATTGCAAGCTAAGGATAGATAGATGTTTATTTCTAATCTATGAAACATTAAGTAAAAAGATTGTGAGATTTTGATTTGATTAAGTTTTAAAATACTGATTAATTTGGAATTCTTATGGCCCTATTTCCCACCATTGGTGGGTGGGTTCGTTCCCCCAATGGGGGTTAATAGCATTTTCATAGACGCAGATAAACAGAAATACAGAAACATTTAAACAATGTGTTATTTCGCTACTATTTGTACGATCAGATGTCGCCTCTGTATTCAGACGAACCACAAAGGATTCTTACATCAAAGAGTAGCATTCTGCTATCGTGCTCGATATCTTACAACTAACGTTGGTTTCCAAAGTTAGTAGTACTTAGTTAACATCTAAGTGTTTAAAAATGGATGTATCATTTAAACTTGAATCTGGTTATTATAATTTGAAAATAGTATTTTGAGTTTGCCAATCATATTTATTCGCGATATTCAACCAATGTCAAAAATGTGTGAACAACATTTTTATTTTATTTCATCTGATGTTTTCTATACATTCTGGGTGAGCGAAGTCGGTAATAAACTTTTTAACTTAATAAAATTACATATGATACCATTGTTCCATTTCCTGTATGTTTAAAACTTATGTTTTTAAATAAAGATAATAAAATAATGTACTCTCTAAAATGTAATGTAAAGAATTTTTATCTAAAATTTTGCTTCTGTCACTATATTTAATGTGTGCCACGCGCTTTTACCCGCATTGTACCCTGATGTTATATAGCCTTAAACCTTCCTCGATAAACGGACAATCTAACACAAAAATAACCTTCCAATTCCAATCAAGAAGTTTCTGAGATTAACTCCACCACCAAAAAAAAAACTCGTCAGATTTTTAATATTAGTATAGATTACACTTTGAACACCATTGGCCGCTTGCTCGGGATAAACGCAGACGATGAAGCGATACGCGGTCCGTCGCCGGAATACCAGTTAAGTGAATTGACTCGTGTAATTTTCTGTATTCTTGTTACATTACTCTTTTTCTTAACTTTTAGTGTCGCTTCCTATATCCCGTTGCTGGCTTTATAAGAATCAATTTCCAAGATGTTAACTTTATTTATGGCATCATGACGTTCCATCACTAGGGGAGGCTGGAGGTTAATCCTACGGGTTGCATGTATCGTCCTTGTTTAGGTAATGGTTGTAACCCTCTTTTTCGTCCCACTGCTGGACATGAAATTTGCAACTACGGCCACCCACAAAAGTTCTTGAAAAATTGTTCAGGCGCGTAGGTCGTACTCTTACCACCTGAATATACTTGTTTCAGTTGAAAGTAGGCCAATTTTGTGAAAATGTATTTGTTGGAGGTGAGCAGGAAATCCAACGAACATCTAAACCACCTAACCTATTACTAAAGGCATTTTAAATTTTAATATTTCCTGACTGACATCAACTTTGCCCTATGTAGGACTGCTTTTAAGAATTAAAACCAAGACAGAGAACCAAAGTTTTGCAGTTGATGATAACCGATGTCAATGACATAGCGTGGCCTCGTAAGCACGGAAGTTCATTAAATCTGCAACTGGCGGCTAACAGCCCAATATCACATTACATCATATTCAAAATCGCATAGGTAACTGAAGTGAGATGTGCACTTCTTAAGTAAGACTAACTTGTGTGGGAATACATTTATAAGACGTAACAAGGAAATCCTTGCAAAGTGTTACAATAACATTACCAGTAGAAATGATAAAACATCGTCGCAGGCCAAAACACCGTAATCCAACGGACAATATTTCCAAACACGTAGAGTCTAGGCAACCTAAACAGAAAACCGATAACCCTAAACCGCGCAACCTATTCGGGACTATTACTTAGCCTGCGATAAACTGAATTTATTGCCAAAAGGATAGATTAACCCTTTATTGTGGCGATTAATCGCTCTGTGATAAATTAAAATTGAATTTCTCTGTTGGAACTTCCTAGTTTGTACAATATAGGTAATAATAAATAAATAAATAACGTTTCATAGTCATAGTCCCACATTAAGGTACTACTGTTTACACACCCTGTGTCGTGGGTGCCATGCACACACACAGGTAGAAACGTAATGGCAGATATTGTTTAATAAATAGGTTTAGTTTCAATCAAAATAATTTTTTGGTGATCAGGAATAGAACCGAACTCCTCTGATGTAGGTACTGACGTAATTACACTTCAGTTACAGAGAATATCTCAAAAAATCAAAGGTTTACATTTCAGATCTCCTTCTGCATTTTGAAGGACCTTCCCTCAACATAATACGTGAATTTAAAAGCACGCAAACTTAAAAATATTTAAGTACTTGATCAATTCTAATCAAAAACCAATTAGCAGGTCAGGCTATATCTTTATAGACTCAAACCTAATAGATCTAGCACAGCCTAATGAGGACTAATATCACCGGAAACGGAAGCAATTCATACATTTCTCCGTGGAAAATATTTACATTATTTACGTTTCACACCCGCATAAAAATACCGTAAACTAATAAACCAAATTCACAAATAACAAGTTTTTGAATTAAAAATGAGACACGGAATATTTCATATCCACTAAAAATGCAATCTCGATGAACAAGCCTTTTAATTTGAAAACCAAGACCGTTTTTAAAGCCTTCGATTTGAACTAAAACCAACCTTATTACCAATTACTGAAGTCCGTAATAAAGGTCGGGAAGAAATAAATTACAACGCAAATTAGCAGTGATGTATGTATACCTCTCTTTCGCTCCGGGACAATAATTTGAAATTCGATATGGTTGTCCCTTTCTGGCGTGGTGATGACAAAGCTCCAAAAATTTATATCCAAAAGAAGCATATCAGGTTCTGCACGTAATCAACATGCGGGTTGGTTTTATTTTGAAGATTCTGAGGACAAAATAATGAGACCTTATTATAAAGCGAAGATAAGATTTGGCAGAAACATTTGTACCCGGGCAGGAACCAGAAGACAAAATCTACAAATCTGATGCCGTGTTTTTAAAGAATGATAAAATTGAAAATCATCATATTTAATGAATAGTGGTGGTGTATTTAAAGTGAGTAAAGTTTGTATAATTTTGCTTACATACATTTTGGTTATTTAAAGAAAAAACAAAAAGATCGCTTTAAGACGGAACGAATGAAACAATTAAATTCGTAAAAATCTTAATTTTTTAGAGTTTGTGAAAAGCTCTTCGAAAGAATCCAAAGATATATTTAACGCAAGCGTTCTTTCTTTTGAAATTATTAATTTCTTATTTCTTTTCAAATTCCTATCCCCTGTTAACGTATACTAAAAATAAAATAAACCAGAAAGACAATATCATTGTTATAATTCTATTTCAGAAAGCTTTAAACTCTTCAAAAATTACGGTTGAATATTTTATGACGACCCGTGTGGCGTAACGGTAACCATGCCGTACCGCCGAACGAAGGGTCCCAAATAAATCGCAATAAATAAATATTTATGACTAATCATCAGTACTATGAATAAGCTGCCAATTCAAGCTGCGATTATAGCTAGAAATTACGCCTAAAACACCATGCTATAAACTAGACCTTAAAAATATCGACTTCGGAGATCGCATGTTCGCATGATACACATCTCCCTGGCGCGATGGCGGCTGTTTGCGGTATTTTTAAAGAAGCCGCCACTTCGAATAACCGCGAACACTTTTTCCTTTTAATCACAATATTTCCAACACGAACATGCATGCAATCAAGAAATCGATTCCAATCAATTACAACTATAAAGATACAAAACGGTGCGATAAAGCTGAGGCAGCTTCAGGAGCTGCGAATGTTTCTCTCGATTTGCATTCGTTGGCTTTTTGTTTTGGCTCATATTTGTTATTCCTGCACGTCAGATGTCCGTATTATATGACCATAGTGCTACGGACACACCAAGATAGGTATTTTTCGTGGTTCGATCGGGGAAGTACCACCGCTGCAACCATTTCTGACGAGAAGGAAATCTATTCTGTTTCCGTGGAAAGGATATGGATACGGTACGGATATTGCTCCAACCCAGACTCTTGTATGTTTGAGGTTGTGTGAAAATGTTCATGGGCTGCCGCAACTATAATACTTAACACCACGTGGCCCGCGAATTTATCTACTGCTCTATTTAATAAAAATATCTAAATATTGTACACCCTCCGGGTAACAACAGAGAATATACAAATTGTTACAAACACATATGCATGTAACCTGTTGTATGAAAATAAAATTACAATAAATACCTACAGTGGAATCACTTTATAATGACATCGAAGGGAATTGACAACACTAAGCGGTTACTAAGCGGACGTCATACAAAGCATTTTTGTGAACAAAACAACAATCTTTTTTTATTTAAGTTAGTACTTATTTTAATACAGAAACATAGCATATTAAATCAAAATACGAAATACACGTAATACGTGATGCATGTATGTATATACATTTTTCATTCTTTAAGTCATTGAGATCGACGAATGACCCACGCCATATTCCTTTGCGAGATATGTTTGATTCTCCATTTTCTAATCTGCATATTATTGCACCTTCCTCCTCAATCGTAATTAATTTAAGTCAATTACTCACTGACATTCAAAACAAAACCCAGCCACATGCCAAATGCCAAACGTCATCGGAAATTAACGAACATGACCGAAAGTCGTTCGGTCGCTCACTACGAGTATAAACGGACAAAATTTATTAAAAATGGGTCATAATAAGTACTGTAAGTTAAGTCATTATATCCGAATTCGTTACAAATAATTTTATGTGAAAAACAAACTTCGTTGCGTAATTACGTCATAATAGGCAGTTGGTCAATACCTATAGGAGGAGTTATAATAAACGGATTTTACTCTAACTAGATTAAATAAATACAATTTTTTTTTAAATTTAAAGATGTGTGTACAAAACGGTGCGATAAGGCTGAGGGACCTTCAGAAGCTGCGAACGGTTCTCTCCATTTGCACCCGTTGGCGTTTTGTTTTAGTTCATTTTTGTTTTTCTTGCTCGTCAGATGTCCTGTTAATTATATGACCATAGTGCAACGGACACACTGGCTGTTTTCACAATATGAGTTTTTTTCCAATGAGTTCATCGAATGTGAAAATTTTGACAATTGTGACAAAGTGTATGATCACGATTCATAATTAAAATGGACTCAAACGTGTGAAATGCTAAATGATAATATGATCAATAAAATAGGATGACAACAAGAAAATGCTACTGCTACGGCTATTTTTGCCGTGAACCACTTGGTTATGCGTATGCTACAGCTCATAGGTTTAAATAAATAAAGTAAGTTTAATTAAATAAAAAAAATTCTAGTGTGAAGAGAATTCTTAAATATCGTGAAGTGGAAAATGGGTTGTTAATTTTATCATCGATATCCCAGTGCGCTCCAACCTTAAGGTGAAACAAGCCAATGGTTTATGGCCTTTAGCGATATTTGCGTAGTAATTGCACTTGTTTAAAAGCCCTGGCCGATTATTAGCCATATTCAGGTTTGCTGGTTAAGGTATTTCTATGCGTACATAACCATTATCATAGCAAATGTTCTCCTCGGGGATATATATTTTTTTTGCTTTATCTTTATTTATATCACCTATTTTGGTTTTAGTGACATCAGTAAAAGTATACAGAAAATAAATCTCCCATTATCAGGAACAGCCCAACGATTCGAGATAATAATTTGAAACCTTAGCGCAATTTTTTTAATAAAGCACCTTTTTAAACTTGGAACTTGGAACAAAACAAATTAGGTAACACTTTATGTCATATTATTATGTTCATAGTTTTTTTAGCTAGTATTATAGGAAAACGTTGTTACACGTAACAAATGGTGTTTTTTTGTTTGTAGTGTAGGTTAGCAAAAGATCGGAATGTAGGTTAATCCTCACACTTTTTCAGATTTTCTAAAAAGCACGAGAACACAGCCATTCTTATACAACGACTTAGTGGTCCAAGACCACGTTTTATGATTTAAGAGTATAAAGCCATATATTTAATCCTTTTATTTAGATAGCAAAATGTTAATGATAGTTATATCTATGTCACGAAGTCCGTTCAGCTATGAACGTTGTGAAGCGAGCACATGCACTTTGTTTTAAGGTGCGTAAACTCGAGAGCGCTCAATGCCGAGAAACGTCAGTGACAACTAAATGTAATGTTAATGATATGTTCAGATTACTCTGCTAATGCTACAAAAACTTACGAATACAATTGCGCTTGTCAATCTGCCACAACTACAATCAAAGCATATCGTACTTTGTAAAATAGAATATCTACTACCCGGATGACCAAAAAAATTATTTTCTTTAGAGACTCATCAACGCCATCTACTGAAGTAGCTGCAACTAAAATAAGTAATATTATAACATACTACTTATGAATAGCTGATGTCAAGAAGAGTCAAATTGTTCAGTTTATGTTAAGTTTACTATCTCTGAAATCACGGATAAAACGATAATTTCTAAAAATAAAACCTAGCTAGATCGATTTATCGCTCTCGAAACTCCCTGCATACTAAATTTCATTTCATTTTTCTTATAAGAATTGCTCGTCCCAAAATTCAAAGCAAATTCCTGTCAAACCCTATAAATTAAAAAAGCACTCACAGGCAAAGTTAATAGATTCGACATTACCTCAATGAAAACGAGAGTTGAAGTCCTGTTCTTGTGAAACATGCGGGAAAATTAATCTTTTAATGTATTTGATTATGTCACTAGTTAAACACTTACGTTAGAAAGTGCAGGAACTCGGAAAAGCGCACTTAACGATGTATGTTAATGACACTCGCTTAGTGTGTGGTATGTGAAAGGTTTTTCTGCTACCTTAAAGCGAAAACAAATATAGACTATAAGGTAAGCGTCCGTATTGTCGTCAGTTTTTTTTTTCAGTGTCCCAGTACTCCATTCATAGAAAAACATTTGGCCGTTTTTCTATGGAATGACGAGTTGTCGAAATTATGGACGTTCACCTTACAAACTATATAGCGAGCGCGCATCGATCGGCGGCTGGCGCTGAATACAAGCGTTCCACGCTGCTGAGCCAAACGGACGCGGTCGAGTGTGAGATGGGTGATCGCTATTGGCTAAATATCTTGCTGCTTGTTATCGATAGATAGCAGACGTTAAAACTTGTCGGAGGCACAATGGTCGGTTTGAAAACATCCGGCAGCGGGTTCCCACTAATCCGCGTATCTATCAACCCGCTTTGGAGCAGCGAGTAAGTTCCATGAACCCGTGTACTTATAACTTATGAACTATATGACTTATGCTCATTCAGAAGGCAGGGTGTCTCCTTGTCTGAGACATAATAATATGACACCTGTCTCCAGACATATGTACTTAGCTGAATGGAAGCAAACTCTATGTGAACTGTGGACGATCTCTTATTATGGGGAGACGTAAGGGACATTAAAAGCCAAACAAAGTTGTTCAAGATCCAGTATCACTGTCACCCAACACGAGAGAGCAAAGCGTGAAGCGTGAAAACGGAGCTAAAGTTACCGCCATTGTCTGCGAGTAAACTGCGGAACCCTAGTTTAGTTTCCTCACTAGCTGAACCATCTTGGAACACAGAGTACTGGTTGAGAAACGTTGTGCAATATTTACTTTCTACGGGGACAGATTGAAGCGCGCATGGCCGGCGATCAGCGATCTACGCAGCTAAGCCACACGGGCGCGGTTGGATGTGAGATGGGTAACCAATAGTGGCGAAAAATTTAACGCGCTTTTCCGTGCTTCGGAGAGCACGTTAAGCTGTCGGTTCCGGTTGCTGTCGATAGATAACAGTCGTTTTACCTTGTCGGAGTCCATATGGGCGGTTTGAAAACATCCAACCAGGGGGTTGGCCACTAACCCGTCTCGAAGCAGCGTGGTAGAGTAAGCTCCAGGCCTCCCCAGTTATTGGAGAGACCCGTGCCCAGTAGTGGGAAGCAAAAAGGGTTGCACCCACGGGGACAGAACTTATTGCTTCGACGTTTGACAGATAAATTCCTACCAGTCTACCCTTTTATATCGTGTTTCGATGAAAAGATTCGGATTTCGGGCGATGGGCGCCTCCTGAATAGCAGCGCAAATGGGTAAGACTTTAAAGACAAATCCAAGTCCGATTTGTCTTCAATTTGGCATTTTACATTTTATCCTAGAATGAAGGTGGACAAGGTAGTTGCACTACGTAGGTGGTTATCGTAACTAGGAGTGAGGTAATAATCTAAATAAATAACGCTTCACGCTCATAGCCCCACAGTAGGATAGATATACCCTGAGTCGTGGGTGCCATGGACACACACAAACACAGAAAAACAAACACAAAGACCAAGATCAGAAATTTTAAACACATCATTCAAATTTCTGCTTCGCCGGGAATCGAACCCGGGACCCTCCGATCGGCAGTCCGGCATGGTAACCATTACGCCACATGGGTCGTCAATATGCTAGACTTCTATTCCACACTTGAACACTACAGTGAACTATAGTCTAATCCTAAATCTTGAGGATCTTGCCTCTCCTATATTTGTTATAACTTCTGAGAGTCACTTGTGCCCAGTTGTAAGAAATTAAATGGCCTTCCGAAATACAGTAAAACATTATTCAACCCACGTTGTTTTTAAAGTAAGTACAATGCAAGTCATAAAGCCGAACGGATTCATTTCCGCATAGTGTTCTGCGGTGCCCCGCAGTGCTCGTTCACCATGTAACCACAACGACTTGGATGTGGTACACTCAGTGAGTGTACCACATCCAAGTCGTTTGAGCTTTCTTGCAATAGACTACGTAAAGATGCACGTACTACATCAGAACAAACGGAATCTTAAAATATGGACCAGCGGCTGGTGTAGAACTACACAATTAGGCTAAACGGACAGGGTAGAGTGTGAGAAGGATGTTCGCTAGTAGCATTTGTGCACGTTTACGTGCTTCAAAGGGTACGTTAAGCCGTCGGTCACAGTTGTTGTCAATAGATAACCTTGTCGGAGGGCTTATGCGCGGGTTGAAAACATCTGACAGCGGGTTGGCCAATAACTTCTCCACCAACCAGTGGAGCTTCAGGGTCTTTACCCACTATTGGAGAGGCCCCAATAACATTACAAGCAATCTACAAATAATATGGTTAGGCATCAGTCGTATTTCCGACCACCCACAATAACTTTATCAAATAACTTCAACTAAAACAAACGATATCAGCAGATAACGTAATCTACTTCAAGTTTATCTAAAATCGATTACAGTATAACTGCGTGACATTAAATTAATTTGAAGCATGCTCATTTATAAAGCTTCTTGTAGATAGATAGATAGATAATACTCTTTATTGTACACCAACAAATAAAAAATACATACACAGATTTTGTACATAGTATTAATGTACATTGGCGGTCTTATCACTAAAAGTGATCTCTTCCAGACAACCAAAAAAACATATTGTAAGAATTATTAATAAAAGTACATAACATCGGGTTCAGGTGCAAAAATTTACAACAATTCAATTCAGTAGACAAACAAAGTAAACATACGTTTTTAGGAAAAAAGGAAATAATAATGAAAATAACAATAGCAAAGTCAGGAAAAGAGGCTTCTTATGAGAAGTTTCATTGGTTTTTTACTTTCAGACTAGCCAGTTAAGTACATTCTATACAAGGATATCGAATACTGGCGTATCTTTACTAAAGTTATAGGTAAATGGGAAAGTGAGTACCTAATATAGTTTGTTTGTTCTTCTTTCATCTTTCACCCGCCCTACCTACAGGAACCTACCTTTTTTTTGGTATCGGGGGGGAACGCACCGGTGTCCTCCACGCGCGACGGCCCTTAACGGGCCCATCTTCGGGAGAGAGATGTGCTTTCCTGCACCTTCCGATGGTTACGGCGGCATGCGGCCACGCACAAACCGCCGCCCTTCCCGGGGCTGCTGGTTTCCCGGAGCTCCCACTCACACCGTCCACAACCCCGGAAGCCCCCTTTTAGTCGCCTCTTACGATCAGGCAGGGGATACCGTAGCTCTATTCTTAATCCCGAAGCTACAGGGACTTCAGAAACCTACCTACCTACTAGGAACTATTTCTCTTACTTACAAACATTGTATAATGTTTGCTAAATTTGCAATAGTTACGAATATAATATTATTTTGAACTCGTAAAAGTAAGAAAACATAAACATCACACGCTTACGCACGTTTTATCAGCAGGGTATGAGTGTATAGCATTATATCCCTATAAAGAACAACTTATCACCCTCAGTAATGCGATGACCTAGCAGTACTAGTAATTTCAGGTTAAAGAAAACCTCAGGCATTCCCGAGAAACACGTCACAGTAATCATTAAATACTTACGAAGAAATCGTTGTAAATAGTAGAGAAAATGACATAAGTATGCGCAGATATCATTAGTAACCCGCTGCGTTGAGGCGCATATGTCAGAGTTGTTCCCTAGATATACACAGGATTCCGTACGAATACATCCGATAAATCCGAGCGCTATAATACATTTTTAGGAATTTTGAAAGGAACATTTGCGCGATCCTTTTAAGCTTCAATACTGTGAAACAAACTATTTATTTATTTAATTATTTAATTAGCACGGCTCACAACCAATTACATTAATTAATTTAAATTGCAATATAATAATGATAATAGTTAGTCGCCTACATTTTAAAAATTTACAAACAATATTAACAAATAATAATA
Source organism: Pyrgus malvae (assembly GCA_911387765.1). Classification (NCBI taxonomy): domain Eukaryota; kingdom Metazoa; phylum Arthropoda; class Insecta; order Lepidoptera; family Hesperiidae; genus Pyrgus; species Pyrgus malvae. The sequence continues at coordinate 22,274,624 of OU426965.1, read as the reverse complement.
ACAGCAACACAAGTAACACATTTTATAGAAAAACAAAAGTCAAATTAAAATTTCAGAAATGTCCAAAATATTAGATGTTAGATGATGTTAGTACGAAACGAGGTACATGTATTAGCGTAAATAACAATCAAAATAATTAATCTGGTAGAAAAGTTAACATGTCATTCAAGTATTATGCAAACATCAGCCTGTGAAAATAGCAGCGCACCTGCGTACAACTGATACGTCCCGAGTCTTGCTGGAAGTAGATGTCCATGGCCTGCAACGACCACTTAATATCAGGTGCTTTATACGCAAGATTGCGGCCGCCTTCGAAGTACATAACAAAAATCAACATTAATTCATATGACTAAGGATGACCGAGATGAAGGACATTTTCATATGACGCCTGACGCCTATCATATTCTTTCGACTCTCTTAGATCCGACAGTTAAATGGAGTCAGACCCTGCCACAATGTTAAAGGTAATACAGAGTTGTGGAAATTGTGTTTTGATTTGAGATTGCTCAGAAGTACGCAGTCGACAGGTGCTGGCATTTCGAATTAAACGGGAATGTGTTCGGAGAAGACTTGCTGGAAATGTAGTAAGATTTCCAACGCCGCTACACAATCTGGTTTAATGGGTGCTAAGGGTACCTTTATATCTCTCGTCATATTTTTGATAAGCCAGCATTGGATGACAATAGTCGATCAGCTTGACCTGAATATGAAATGAAATGTAATGAAATGAAATGATATGAAATGATATGAAATGAAATGAAATGAAATTAAATTAAATGAAATTAAATGAAATTAAATGAAATTAAATGAAATTAAATGAAATGAAATGAAATGAAATGAAATGAAATGAAATGAAATGAAATGAAATGAAATGAAATGAAATGAAATGAAATGAAATGAAAATATTTTATTTGCACAAATATGGGTAGCAAAAAAGGTTTTACAAAAATATTTAGATCGCCATATTTACCCTTTAGGGTGTACAAATTTTATTGTAAAAGTTATATAATTACAAGTTTAATTATAAACTAATTATGTACAGTAAACACTAAAATACACAGTATACTTAAATAATTTTACATTATTATCACTTTAGCTACTTAAATTCAATTTAACCCAAGTTTGTGCTTTTTATAAAAAAATATTTTATTTTATTTGAACCATACGTGGTTGACCGTCATCAGCTTTGGGCACCCACCATGATGAGTTTTTGTACGCTGAGAGGAATAAAAGCTGACGGAATAAAAACCTCCCAGGTTTTTATTCCGCGAAATATCTTATTTATGTTATTTATTTTAGTTTATTATTTATTTTAGTAAATATTTTATTATATATTATTATTTATCGTTTAGAAACTCAGTGACCGAATAGTACGCTTTTTTAAGTAAGTACATTATAAGTTCTTTTTTAAATTCATTAATTTTAGTTTTTAGGGAGTCTGGTAGATTATTGTATATTTTTGGTCCCATGCAAAATACACTTTTATGATATTGTTTAGTTTTGGAAGGTATTGAGCACAACTGATTTTATTGTAATTGGATAATATTTGAAATGTATGATGTTCTATAATTTGATTTCAAGCACACAGATTGCTCAATTTTGTAAGAGTATGAATGTCTATATGTTTGTTCACAAATGTCTAGGAACTTAAAAGTTATATGTAATTTTTTATTTTTTTTATTTGAATGGAGTAGCAGACGAGCATGCAGGCCACGTGGTGTTAAGTGGTCGCTGCAGACCATGGACATCTACATACAACCTCAAGCAAGCATAGGTAAGTCTTGTCTGAGGTCGAGGTCGTATGTAGTTGTGCTGCTACTCCGGAGGCTGGTGGTCGCCTTATGTGGCCGGCAACTGCACCTTTCCACCGAAACACAATAGAATAGGCTCACGGCAGAAGTGGGTGCAGCGGTGGTACTTCCCCGGACGAATCATAATAGTTCTACCACATACAAAATGATCCTTTTTTACATAAATCAGGTCTCCTACTCATAATAAAATCCAAGCTCCATTAAAATCGGTCAGTAGCTTTTGAGATATTGCGTCATATGAAAAATAGTTGCAGTGATGAAATTTCCCCGATCGAACCCTTAAAGCTCTTAACCCTTTAACATTTTTAAGAAACACTTGCATTTCATTATCAGCATTAACATACGCATGTTTTTCCACGCACTGGAAATATATTCCAGCTGTGTGCCTTGAACTGTACCCACTAATTAACTTCATAATGCGATTATAACTAATAATACGTTTGCTTCTTCACAAGATCTTCATACTTAGGTATTCATAACTAAAACATCTTACGCAATATCCGTGCATTGGTAAAATTAATACGGAGTCTTCATTCTTTTGCAAAATATTTCGTACTAGCTGTGCCCCGCGGTTTCACCCGCGTAAGAGAAGATTTTTAGCATGAGGTGAAATAAATTGTAGCCTATGTGTTATTCTGATGTATAAGCTATATTACTGTATAAAGGTTCATTAAAATCCATTCAGTAGTTTTTACGTGAAAGAGTAACAAGTCTATACATCCAAACATTCGCGTTTATAATATTAGTAGGATATAGAAAAACTTTCATCTGAACTATTTGGTCATTTTATTTAGACATAAAAATAAGACAGGTAACTTCATCTCAGAAGTACAAGAAATTTCAGAAAACTATCCATTAAAGATTTAATTATAAGAGCAAGTGGAACAAACCTCTGAGTGCCTGTGCTAGTTTAACTCCTCCTATTTCAGCTGTGTCTATAAAATTTATATTAGAGCCAAGTAAATTAAATAGTAAGTAAGCTACGACTAATAATGTAAATTTTTTATAAATAAAGTATACTCTCCAAATGTCCCGGGTAACATTTGGAGAGTATACCGGGTAATATGGCGCCGGTACACCGCCGGCCGTCCTTCCCGGGGCCGATGGCTGGATGGATAGAACTTCCACTCTCACCGCTAGCAACCCCGAAAGTCCCCTTTAAGTCGCCTCTTATGATCAGGCAGGGGATACCGTAGCTCTATTCTTAACGTGAATCAATTTTCCAACGGAAAGTTGCGATTCCCAGATCCAGACCAATGTTTAGGGAGGTCCATATCCAGCAGTGGATCTGTAAGGGCTAATAGATAGATAAATAAATGTCAAGACAGTAAGAGTAATCACAAACGATGCTTTTATAGTATCACATAAAATTAAACGTTTGGAATGTGTAAGCCACTTAAGATAATACCCATGAAAATTTATGAACAAAAGCCACTTTGCGCCAGTTTTAATAGATGGACAGCTATTATCTAGAGTACGTCTTTTTAGGTCCCGGCATAATTTACGGGGCCTTTCTGTAATATGGTATATCCTATAATTAAGTTTTACTGAACAAGACGTAAGAAATATACATGGTATTTAAAGCAATTGACGTTAAAGACTATTTACGATAATTATAAGATTAAGAAGCTACGAGTAAATAGTTTCATAAACAAATATGTACAGAAGTGTGCATAGCTCATTGGCTAGCTTAGAACGCAATCGATATACGCAACTAAGTAAAACGGGCGTGGTCGGGTGTGAGATTGGTGATCGCTAGTGACAAATTTCATGCGCGTTCCCGTGCTTTGAAGGGCACGTTAGAATCGATAGATGGCAGAAGATTAACCTTTCGAAGGCCTTATGGACGAACGGTTTAAAAACATCCGAAAGCGGATTGACCATTTACCCGCGTTTCCACCAACCCGCTTTGGAGCAACGTGGTAGAGTTAGCTCCAGGCCTCCCCAATAATGAGGAGAGACCCGTGCCCAGCTGTGGGACGCAAAAATCGAATACTTAGCTAAGTCTATACATCGATTATTGGGCTAAAATCTGTATTCCAACATAACTTCATTATCCCTAAAAAGACTTTGCAACTTATTTGCATCCCACTACTGGGCACGGACACGGGCCTAATTGAGGAGGACTGGTTTCTAACTTAATCTGCCACCCTGCTCTATTATATTAATAATTGATTTAAGACCTAAGAAAGTGTCATAGACTAACCAGTTTTGAGATATAAAAAAATCTGATGAATAAACTTCCGTCAGCGGTATCGCAGTGAAAGTTTTATTTAAATGAATCCTGCAAGATAATCAACCAATGTCAGAACTGAATTTTAATAGCTGTCATTATGCAGTAAAACCGCAAAACATCTTCGTGGGGTGCCTACGAGTACCTCGTATTTAGGATTAATTAATATTTAAGAAAGAGTTTACTATCAAATTGGAATCTAACGGTTATAACAATTGTAGGTATAAATACTTTATTGGTGGTAACATGTTTAGCAGCGGAATAGCGAGTCCGTGCGTTAATGACTGCGATCTTCGACACGGAGATGCCGAGTTCAGAGCCCGGCGCACACCGCTGACAAAGGATTTTTGAAGTGAAATCTTCTTTAGCGGCGTTTTGCACTTTTTTTGGGATGGGTAAAAAATGATAAACTCGAGTCAGGACACGTGACCTGATCAAAAAATTCGTAAGATAGTAGAGGAGACGCAGAAGATCGACCTTCACCGATCTTATAATAGTTATACTATATAGTTTTTAATACACAGAATATGCCTAGATACCGATGTTGTACGCCTAGGTACCTATATTGACTTACCTGGTCACATCTACTTGCCAAGTAGCCATGCACGGAAATAAGTAGGCAAGCCTACCTAAGCAAATTCTGTGTGTTAAAAACTGTCAATTGAGATAAAACCTATTCGGTTATCACAAGAGTGAAGGTGATATGAAAGAAAATTGATTAAAATTAATTAAAATAAAAATAGCTATGAACACTTTTCGATAGGCAAGTTATCATAGGCATATATGTTTATAAATTATATCTGATAAAAAATATATCTCATCGAGTTATCAGATCGGTGAAGGTCGATCTTCACCGGCTCTTAGACCAAGACGGAGGGGTGATAGCTGATGACGGCTCGATTGTCTATACTTGTAAAATTCGTTTATATCAAGTATTTAAAATATGGACATTGAACAAAGTGTAATAAAAAAAGGAAGTATTATTAATGAAAAAAGTGACGAAGAATTAGTGAAAGTAAATGAGTGATTACTTTATAAAAATACTAGATGAAAAATACTAGATGAAAAATAATTCTGTTAATAAAAGCAATTCGTGTGAAATTAAACCCTAACCATTCCAAAATATCAAAAATGCACAACGTTAATGTTCAAGTTTTCACTTCTGCTGGCACTACCAGAGTGCAACGCGTTGTTTTTTTATGTGTGGATTTATCGCTGCTCCAGCTGCGAGCGAGTGAACGCTGAGGGAAAATATTGTGACATTTTATTTATTTATTTATTTATTCATTTATTTGCATTTAAAGTCTTAAAATATTGTTACATGTTGGTCCGTGCTAACTTAGAATATAGCATGCAAATAATAATAATAATTAATTGAATTGAATTGTATAAAATTTATTATTAAATATATTAATTAACATAATTTTATGTTCAGACTAATTAACGATATATAGTTTATATAAAATTCAGTAATATTTCTAAAGATTTACACGTGAAACTTATAATCTAAATATTCCTTAATAGTGTAATAATTGTAATTCATTAACATCTTTCTTATTTTAATTTTATAATGCTTTTCAGGCAGTGCTCTTATATTTTCTGGGATTTTACTTGATATCTTAATACACATACCATACGAATTATTTTTTAATAATGTTGTATTTGTAATTTCGTTTAGTACTAGTCTTTTAAATTACGTAATAGGCATGATGACACTATTAAAGAATCAGAGAATAAACGGTTTTACAGAAAAATATATGCTAAAAAAGTTCTTAAATATGATCCCGTTTAAATATAAACATTAAGATTAATAAAATTTTCAATAAAATAAAAGTATTAAATACAGCAATCGGCCATGTTATCTGAAACGCCAATCAAAAGGAATGACGTCACGTCTCAGTTAATGTCATCGTGTTGCTTGAAGTTAGACGAGCAAGCCGACGCCATTACACCTACGAGCGTTTTCGCGCTTAATTCAAATTACATAGCAGAAAATACATTAATTTACGTTAAAAGTTGAGTTTATTGCTGAAATAATTTTTTTTTCGAAACTAGGAGACGTGTACCTACAATAAGGAAAGGTATTTAAAAATCTGTCATCATGCCCATTACGATGTTTTCCATCACTGTGCACTATTGAGAGTCACTCCTAATATCTCGAAGGTACGACATTGCCGGCACCGACATGGTGCACTGTAAAAAAAATTTAAACACATCATTCAATTTTCTGCTTCACCGGGAATTGAACCCGGGACTCGCCGATCGGTAACCATTGCGCCACTCATGCGCCACACATGATTCACTCCCTGGACATGAAACGGTACACGGGCACACACATCCAAAGATCCGCCCAAAACACTCTGTTCCTTGTCCACACGCAAGCAGAAAAAACATCCCTTAGTAACGCAGGCTGTGGATCTGGTGAAGGATCACGTATCCTCACCATACACGAAGCCCAGGGACTGACCTTCGAAAAAGTCGTAATAGTGAACACTAAGCTGGAGAAAGGGAAGGTGCACGACAGCGTCGCCCATGCAGTCGTCGCCATCACCAGACACACTTCTTGCTCCTGTGTCTACTATTCCGACGTCAAAGATGATGCTATTGGGAACTTCATACAGGCGGCTTTAAAAGCAACAACAGCGACGATCAATGACTACAACTTGGCAACTGCCATCAGCCACAGGGACATGACGGTCATTGACGAAACATTAAAACAACTCCCGGGACCACACGCCGGGACCTCAACGGACTAAAACAACTAACATCAATAACAATAACAAAATAGTTTAAAAAAAAAAAAAATACTAACACACTAAATTAAAAAAATCTGGAGCAATTAATCGTGACAAAAAAAAAAAACAAAACAAAAATAAAGTAAAAAAGCAAACAAAATATCTTGACGCAAAAAAAGGCACGGACGCCAAGTCTGTGGAGTTTAACTATTGTAAATAAAAAAAAAAAAAAAAAAAACCATTGCGCCACAGGGATGCGTATTAATTTTATTAGTTTCATGAAAAGTTTCGGTTGATGGCAATATTTACATAAAGCGACCATCAGCCTTCGGAGTAGCAGCGCTGCAGCTTAAGAGATTAGAACACACTCGAACATTACTTGAGAGTGTGTTGTGTACCACCAGTCCACCACTTAATGCAACGTGGAATTTTTATCAAAGAAGTTGTTAAGTGCATTTCTGGGAATGAACCGTATTTGACGACCGGCCTGCCCATCGAGGGGTCCCGGGTTCAATTCCCGGCGAAACAGAAATTTGAATGAGTTTAAATTTCTATTCTCGGTCTAGGTATTTGTGTTCCTGTCTATGTATGTGTCCATGGTACCCTTAATACGGGTATTAATTACCTTACTGTGGGGCTATGAGGGTAACGTTTATTATTATTAGAAACCCGATTGACCCCTCTAGTCTGTCTGAAAATATCTATGAATATTGCTATGGGAAGTAGGCTGTACTGTCACTAATATCGTGCAAAATATTGAAGTTACAAAACATTATGAATATTTTATCTGGCCATAAACCGATCCGCCAGAAACACACTTTAAAGGTTCAGTTAATAATTCACGGCCGCTTTATGGAAAATTTTACGGAGCTTTTTAAAAACTTACATTGGTTCGCGAAAGTAATAAAATGTGTGGGTTATGGTCATTAAAATTGTATAGGTGCTAGCTTTGTGTCCTTTTTTTGAACGGTCCATGAATTTAAGACACCTTAACTGTACTTAAATTCTTGCAATATTTAATTTGCGAGTAGATTAACTCCGTAGATTTTGAACGTACACCTATCTTCTAGCAAGTTTGAATAGTATTTATTAATCCTATACTTACAGTTAAATATAGTTGATACTTATGAGGCCAATGGTCACCGTTATGTAATTTACAGGCTATTTATAACTTTTCACATTAAATAGAGCTACAAAGAATTGCTTCACCGAAAAAATGGTGCGACGACTCGCTGGTGGATCACCACCATACCACCATCATAGCTACTCTGTAAGAAAGCTAATTATTGTATTTTAAAACAGGGCAGAAGTTTTTTCTATCTGCTCTTTTCTTCAGCTCAGCATTGCCTAAGCGCACCCAAAGCAGACAGAACAAAAACAATAACGTTCACTAAGAGTTTGTAAAAAAAACCGTACAGTGAATAAAAAATACCTATTTCATTTCATAGTAGTTTTATTTACTGCATCTATACTTCTATATTAACCCCTTTACTAATAAACGTAGCACGCTTGTTATTTTGTTTTAGACAAAACAGCAAATAACTATTACAAGCGAATACACCGTTTATTAGTAAGGGGGTAATGTTACAAAGCTGAAGAGTTTGTTTGTTTGTTTAAAAACGCTAATCTCATGAACGAGTTGTTCAAATCGAAAAATACGTTTTATAGCTAGAAAGCATCACGATCTGTTCTGTAGAAAACATCATGAGAAAATTCTTGTATGTATGTAAATATATAATATGAATCTCGAAAACGGCTCCCACGATTTTCATGAAATTTAGTATGCAGGGGGTTTTGGGCGCGATAATCAATTTAACTAAGTTTCTTTTTTAGAAAACCTCGTTTTATCTATGTTTGCAGACAATGAAAAATTGCTACAATATCATTAGAATACGACGGTAAATTTCATCATTATTGACAAGGTTGCCTGTTATAGCCGGTTTGAATCCAATCCGATAGTTTTTTTTTTCAAGTTCCTTTTTTGAGATTATACCGAGAAAATCAATTATTTTATTCCAAGCAAAGCTCGGTTATGCAGGCACTTATACATTATTTAAGACGTTATCCTCTGATTTACAAGTCTCCATCCATGCGGACGACGTCGCGGGAACAGCTAGTTTTTAATAAAGAAAAAGGTATCAATAATTACACTTACACCTGACAAACGCCATCTATCGACAAGATTTATTATCACAACACCATCGACTGCGGAAGTCAATGACTTCACAAAAAATCTACAATTAACTAGAATTTTCTGGTGACGTCGGAGTTAAAATTAATTAACGCTCCGACGGTTTCCTGTTCATGCTTTTTTAGCTAATATTGTTTATGGTCTTGTTTCGAAACCGTTATAGTATTATACGATATGAGATATGAGTAAAGTTAACTGTAGGGAAATATTTATATTCCAACGATTTGATTGAGATGTTGTTCGTAAAGACATCATTTACTGCACCATTCTAATTAGACGGTATCGTTGCCGACAGTGGATTGACGTGCTTTTTAACTGAATGTTAGGTAGTGGGCGAGATTAGTACACATAATGTTGAAAAAGTTGCACCATTATTGTACACAAAGAACGAGTACTAGGACGAAACAATGCTTGGAATATTACGTGTATTTTATTTATGTATATTTGCTGATAAACGAAGTATGCGTTTATAAGTAAGGTTCGACCCATTTCTGCAATTCTGTCCCGTTGTTCGTCTGATACTCTATTAAAAAGTCTTACTATAATTGTTGCATGATAGGTTTTTACTTAGCTTGATCTCCAAAAGCTGATGATAGTCATGTAGTGTGTAGCTAAGACTAATAATATAAGTTTAGGTTTAGTGTTATGAGAATTAGTTTTAATAAAGACGTCCACTCAACACGTCTTTCAACCTCCCACGAGTTGGCGACAGTCTTTACACAACGACCCTGCCAGGAAGTCATTGGGAACCATAAAGAAAACAAATGTCATTTTAACCTCCGTGATGGCAACTGTACCTTTCGAACTAGAACAGCTGCTTTATCATGAATCTAAACAGAAATGGCTGCAACGAACCATACAAGCCCTACTATTAATTATTTGTAACAGAAGTAGGTTGGATGGCTCTAACACTCTATACGAGGGTTGACTTATTATACACAGTTACACATACACATTCAAATAATATTATGCTTTAACTCTCACAATACTTTCAGACAGCATTCGGGCATGATAACGCCTTAGCCCTCGTACCGAAGAACTGCCCAGCATCAGTCCTAGGTTTCAAACCGACGTTACATAGTCAATAGAATATCTGTTTATTAAATATTCTCAATGATCGTATATTAAATTATATGTGTGTGCCTATTATATTTGTTGTTGAATTATTAATTAACTTATATTTATTTAGATTATAAAATATATTGATATTTATGATAAGATCACATTTTATATTAAGATGTGTTATGAATTATGTTTGTGATTAGGTTGTCTGTGTTATGGTATGTAACCATGTTCCAAGAGATCATTAGAATACTCGCAAAACTTCCAACTTGAAACGCGTGCTTTCTTACCTTGACCTCACTTGATAATAACGGCTTGCTAAGCCTTGTTGAAATCTTATTATTCTCTACATAAGAGCAATAAAAAAACTGCAAACGACTTTATGCATAAATCTTCAAAAACACCGACTATATTTCCACACACATTTTAGCCACTAACTCCCCAAAAATACCATTACGCGGACATGTAATACGTACATTGATTCCTTACTAATATTATGTGTGTAAGTGTGTTTGTTTGTACTTCTTTCACGTTGCAAGGATGCTACGGGTTGTCCTATTTTTTGTATGCATATTATTTAGGGGTCGGAAAATGACGTAGGTAAGTTACTTTTTACCCGAGAAAATATCTAATTCCTATCGGAAAATGGATTGCAGCGATGGCCGAGTGGTAAGAGTATTTTGTCCACCAATCCGCACTGGGCCAGTAGAGGCCTTTACCCAGCAGTGGGACATAAAAAGGTTGAAAAAAAAGGGTAAAACGTGTAGCTCACGCGGGTAAATCAACGGACGGAAAGCTAGTATGTACAATCTGTTAACACAAATCTGGTTGTCAGTATGCGTATCACACGCGACCCTGCGGACAATACGTGGGAATGTCTGACCAGAACCACGGTTGTAATGTTGAGTTCGCCGTTTTGTGTGCCGTAAAGTTACTTAACTGTAAGCTTGTTATAAAACATGATTTCATTCTCATTGTTACGTATAAGCCGTTTTGTTTTGTGAGCTTTTTGTAAGTAAAGTGTCTGTTTGCGGAGTGCAGTAGAAAATACCCACTATCGTTTAAAGATAATGATTTATTTAGTGAAGAGCAGATCTTTAACAAAATGCTCTAATTGGTAAATTACTATATCCTACTGGAGGATATAAGTTTTTCCCATAATCAACTAGCCGAAGTATTAATCCACATAAATACAGAATATTGCTTTCCGCCACGGTTCGAGACTTCGAGGTTAAAAGTTCGTATATCAAAATCAAAAGAAAAGAAAATATTTTATTTGAACAAATATGGGTAGCAAAAAAAGTTTTACAGAAATGTGTGTGAGTGTATTATAAGTTATAAGAGTTTAAAATTATTTACAATAAACATTAAAATACGCACTCTCGCACTAAAATACAGTAGACTTAAATAATTTTACATAATTATCATTTTCGTTAGTTAAATTTAATTTAATTTAATCCTTTTTTTTTACAAATTTATTTTATTTTATTTGAACCGTACGTGGTTCACCGTCATCAGCTTTGAGCACCCACCATGATGGGCTCTCGTACGCTCAGAGGAAAAAAAGCGGCGGGAAAAATGTCTCCCAGGTTGCAGGTTCCTCCCATAGCTCCTCAGTTCCCAGGTTAAAAGTTCTAATATTACCTTCTTCTACACAGTTTAACGACCCGTGTGGCGCAATGATAACAATGCCGGACTGCCAATCAAGGGCAGGGTTCAACTTCCGGCGAGTTTCAATTTCTATTGTTTGTTTTGAAGTTTGTCTTTACGTCTTTGTGTCACACTAGGGACTCTACATAAATGGATAGCGTTAGCGTTGTCTCGTATTCTCAAAATTACCCGATTCTTTTTATTATAAAAACCGTGACAGTAAATGAACATTCATAGGTACCTAAATCTATGAACCATGAAAATAACTCTATTGCCTCTTCCATATTTCAACCATTGATTACAACGCCATCTCTTGAAGAATGTGCGACATTGCACGGTAATAACTCATAATTACTACAGATCGGAATCAGTATAAAAAGTTAAGGCATCTACAAGAATGGGGCCTGAACTGATTGTTATCGGGCGATCTCACGGTGGCATTTCTCCTGCGCTTCCTTTGAAGCTATCGACTGTGAATAGGGCTGTGCTGTTTGTATAATAATGTTGTTTGAAATAGGTCATGGCCCTGTGCCTGTAGTTTAGCGTAGAGCGTAATGAGCGCGGACGGATGGATGGAGACGTATGACCGCTAGCAGCAAATGTCATGCGCGTATCCGTGCTTCGCTAAACCGTCTGTCCCGGTTGTTCTCGATAGATAGCAGATGCTGAACCTTATCTTGGCCTTATGGGCGAGAGCGGTATGCTTATGGGCTTATGAGCAGCACTGCAGCAATGGGATGCAAAAAAGGGTCGCAGCCAATGTGCCATCACACATTTTGCTACTTCATATAATATCTTCACATAATATATGCAATTCGTAAAATATCTTTTGAATTAGTTCCGTGGACGAGATAGGCGTGGTCAAGCTACCTAGATTTTTTTTGCATACTGCAGTTTTACTTATCACACGGATCACACCCGAGCATTTATTTGCAAAGGGATAGCGACATTTTTACTTATAATAATTCGAAAAATTCGCTCAGCCCGCATTACTTCTCAATGGTTCTTAGTTAAGCAGAAAAATATGGGTATATAGGTAATCCAACACCACTCAAATTGATCAGCATTCAAAAATCGATTCCTGGCCTTACAAAAAATAAATCGAACATGGTCGATTAACCAATAACGAGTTTCAGAACCATCGCAATTTATCATTCCCTCATTAAATCAACTTTCGACAGTTTTCGGACGGAAAGTGTGAAATTCTCTTTCCTTATGCGGTGTGTCATTTGTTATGACATTTAGTCGCGGTCTGTAATAATATGAACTCCTTTAATAATATGGTATTTTTTTCGATATCTTTCTGTATTGACAGCTAATTAAGGTAATTAATGCAAGCGGATGTGTGAGGAAAACGTTATAATTCAGTCTTATAATGATTAAGTGAATTATAGATCGCGGTGTAGAGGCTAGTGTAGAACGTACTCGTAGCGAAGCAATATTGCCGACATTTGTCAACAATGTCAGAAGTAGGTGACCAGCACATTTAAAGCGTGTTCCCGTGCTTCGGAAGGAAGTTTTAGCCGTCGGTCCCAGTTCTATGATCATAAAAGAGTCGTTAAACCTAGTGGCTTTTTGGGCGGTTTTTAAAATCTGGTCACTAAGCCATTTCTCAATCAATCCCAATTGGAGTCATGTTAGCTCCAAGTCCAGAGATCCATTTAGAAAGTTACCTAAATATTTAATTTAAGTTGCTAGATTTTTTGGGTAATTACTAGTAAAACATTAGCTTATTTGTCTAAGAAATTACCAACCCTAATCAAATTTGTGAAATATCGATCCCAAATCGATAAAATCGAGTCAGGTATGTTGTCGGTCGAATCGGCTGTGATTCGACACGACAGCCGTGTCATTGCATGATTTGTGTATTAATTCTCGGTACGGCTAAAGTAATAATTCTTATTGCGGTAGTATTAGCAGCTAACAAGCATAAGACATGTTTGTCAGTTGGCGACAGGTGATTAATTAATACTTTGAAGAAAGGTATATTAAATTATAATATAGACCAGGCTAGGTACAAAGATAAGAATCTTACGTACTGTGAACGTGATTATAAATAATCAAATCAAGGTGTTCGACTGCACAGTCTTCAAATCGGACGAAACTGTACAGTTTTATAACACACATGTAGCGGTTATCGGTACCGTTTGAACTGTACATTCTGATCGTAACGATTTTTCGTAGCGTACGAGTATATGGCCTTCAGACAGAGGCGCATCTGTTGCGAGATTTTAACCTGGGATCTCCATATCTATTATCGCTGCCCAATGTGTTGCTATCGTGATTAAAATATGACCTCTATGGTCTGGATAAAGATAAAGGCAGAAATTCAGAGAAAAGATAAGGAAAAGTTTTAACAATAAAAAGACAGCAAAAATAAAAAAGGGGCTTAAAGTTTACCAAATTTTACTTGACATTTGAATTAAGCACAATTGAAATCCCCTTAGGCTTAGTCCTTATAGCTTAGGATAATTATTTTTAGATTAGGGATTAAGAATAGAGCTACGGTATCCCCTGCCTGATCGTTAGAAGCGACTAAAAGTGGGCTTCCGGTGTTGCGGGCGGTGAGAGTGGAAGCTCGATCCGTCCAGCCAGCGGAGCATTAAGCATCTGAATCAGGAGCATCTGAATCTGATGCAGGAGAACACATTTGCTCTCCCAAAGATGGGCCCTTACTAGGGCTTGAGCTCCGGAATTCCGGAATTCGCATAATTCCGGAATTCCGGTAGAATCCAATATCGTTTCCGATTCCGGAATTGGCGAGACCAATATCGAAATTTCGATATTGAAAAAAAATTTTATCACTAAGGACATATCGATCTGCGATCACGCGATCTGCGTGCTCATAACACAAAGCGCGTCAAAAACCCTAAAGAGGGGAACCAAGGCACTAAAGTGTTCTCAAGGGATTTGAGTATTGGGCAAAGCCAGTTGACAAGATTGAAGACTGAGTCTGGCGCTATAGTTTCGTCTAAGCCTGAAGTTCAGAGAGAAATTGAGAGGTACTACGGACTGTTGTACAGCTCCTCAAAAGCTCCCGTCACCAATGTGGTGAACGATAGGAAAGCCAAATTGACCCGACACTATACCGAAGATATCCCGGACGTCAGTCTGTACGAAATTAGAAGGGCCCTTAATCAGCTTAAAAACAACAAAGCACCGGGCGATGACGGTATCACATCTGAGCTGCTGAAAGCTGGAGGGAAACCCCTCCTAGTGGCGCTCCAAAAACTGTTCGATACCGTCATTAGTAGCGGAACTGTCCCGGAGGCGTGGAGCAGAAGCGTGGTGGTACTGTTCTACAAAAAGGGCGACAAAGACCTTTTAAAGAACTATAGACCCATCGCGCTTCTGAGCCACGTCTATAAGCTGTTCTCAAGGGTTCTTACTAATCCGGATTCCGAAAAGGCTATTGTTTGTTTGTAGTAAATTTAGTTAGCTTGATAAAATAATATGAGTCTGAAAAACGCTTCCTTAAGGTACTTTAAAAAAAAAACTGAAACAAGAGCCAGAATTTCGCAGTTTTTCGGGCACCGTGGTGGCAGCACAAGGTTTTCAGGGTTGCAATTTTTGGTATAGACTACTCTTGGGGGACCTAACAATATATAAAAGAGTCGTAGATACATGCGCGTTTGCGATGTTTGATGTCGATAATGACTGGCCTAATGAGAAAGCCTTCGATTCTATCGAGACCTGCGCGGTGCTAGAGTCTCTCCAGCGGTGCCAGATTGACTATCGGTACATAGAGGTGTTGAAGTGTTTATACAAAGCTGCAACCATGACAGTCCGAGTCCACGACGGAAGCAGTGGACCTATTCCACTGCAACGCGGAGTACGACACGGGGATGTTATATCCCCGAAACTGTTTACCGCTGCACTGGAAGACGTGTTCAAGCTGATGGAGTGAAACGGGCTAGTAGGTCTTAATATGAACATGGACAAGACGAAGATCATGTCTAGTGTCCATGTCACACCCATACCGGTCGCTGTTGATAGCGCTACTCTCGAAGTTGTTGACGAGTACATCTACCTGGGACAAGCGATCCGTATGGGTAAGTCCAGCTTCAAGAGAGAGGTAATTCGTAGAATCCAACTCGGTTGGGCAGCGTTCGGGAAATTACAATGTGTCTACTCGTCCAGAATACCTCAGTGCCTGAAGTCGAAAGTTTTCGAGCAGTGTGTGTTGCCAGTGATGACCTACGGCGCTGAGACGTGGTCCTTTACAGTTAGCCTTTTCCATAAGCTCAAGGTCGCTCAGCGAGCGATGGAAAGGGCTATCCTTGGTATTTCTCTACGCGACAGAATCCGTAACGATAAAATCTGTAGAAGAACGAAGGTTACCGACATAGCTCTCAAAATCTGCAAGCTGAAGTGGCAATGGGCAGGCTATAGTAAGGAGGACCGACAACCGATGGGTAAGAAAGGTCCTTGAACCTTGACCACGTCTCGGCGAAAGGAGTACAGGCCGCCCTCCAACCAGGTGGACTAATGACCTGAAGAAGACTACGGGTAGTCGCTGGATTCAGAAGGCCCAGGACCGGGAGGAGTGGCGAACGTTATGGGATTCCTATGTCCAACAATAGACTATAAAAGGCTGATGGATGGATGAATGGATGGATGGAAGGATGGATGGAAATACATATCGCGATAAAAGTCTACCCTTAGTAAATTATCATAAACATTCAAAATTTTAGTAACTGAATATTATAAATCTCTTTTTACTATATCATCCTTTTGCCCATCTACTTCTAAACCTTAAAAAAATAGTGAAATATTTTGTCTTTATTATCTCCAGAATCTAATCTCTCCTATTCAGTACTTAGGCTTTATAGTACCTATAATTATTTTCAAAATCTTGGTTTCTCTTTTCGTAAGTTTTGGGCTTGATCTAGACTTTTTTTTAATTTAAACATTATTAAATTTTTATAGGTAGCATTTTTTCTAACAAAATGTGAGAGCATTGTCAAAATAACTTAGAAATGAATTTTGTTGTAACACCAACAGTAGACATGCATGTCATCTTTTAGGTTTCAGACTGTTTTTGGAACTAATAATAGACACTCTTTTTAAGAAATAACTAATGGGACCAAGAAAAAAATCTATTGTTTTCTTCAGAAATGATCCAACGTTTCCAATCAACTAAAAATAAAGGAGAAATTTTATAACAAAAAGCATAAAATGATACCTGAGAGTTTGAAGTCTCCATAACTAAAACAATAAGAAATGGCAGCAAATATGTATTTTTCTGTCACATTGTAAATAACAAATGTTTGTATTCTAACTTTTAAAGAGGAACTGCATTGTATTCTGGCTTTATATTGAAACCGATGATGCTAGGAGTCTCTTGTCATCAAAATAATTGGCATATAAACAAGAACATTCTTATTACTTGAGTTTTTTCGAAAGTGTCATCCTTTGGTTACCTGTCGGGCATTGGTGCTTTTACCTTATCATATTTTGGCAATTTTTTTACACTTATAGTCTTCTTAGAGTCAATTTAAACTTTTATGTATCACTATTTTGTACAAAAAACACTTTAGTTCCGGAATTCCGGAATTCCGGAATTGAAATATTGAATATCGAAACCCAATTCCGGAATTGAAAAAGCGTCCGATATTCAAGCCCTAGCCCTTACTGAGCACCACGTGCTGCTGAGGACACCGGTGCGTTGATCCCGGAGTCCTCCCCAAGCGGGAGCAAGAGCGGGAGTCTCCCCCCCCCGATACAAAGAAAAAGGCCTGCGCCTTGGCATGATCGTGATGATTATTTTCTAAGTCCCCTAACTTTTCTAATCATTAAAGTAAAAATTTATTTAGGTACCTAATGATTTTATTTGTTCTGATGATATTATTGTGATCAATCCAACGCTATTTAATCACTAAAGCAAAATATGGATTCGATTACTTCCTAAAGCTACTTCAGATTCAAATAGGCAGCTAGTTTGACACATGGTTTTAGTGATATGTGACTCCACCCGTAGTCTGAAGCCGCCGTCAGTCGTATATTATCAGTAACGATACATTTGATCGTAAATCCATTAAATCGTCGCCGGTCGTATTTATTGGCCGACACTGCCATAAACATTAGCCTACTTTGAACTGGTCTAGATGACTCACGTTATAAGTAGATAGGAAGTGATAATGATAAGGATAGATGGACGGACATACCAGATGTTGATACATGCAAAATGAAAGTTCAACTGGTTATTTCTTGTCATGTTCAAAGGTCGTTCCGAATTATACATACTGTGGAACAAATTTGAAATAGGTAATTTAGCTAATTTTGAAAACAAGGCCACATCCTCACAAGAATAAAACAGCTTACAGAACTCTGAGCAAATATGTTTTAAATTAATGCGCCACTTAAATTGTTCGGAGTGACAGTTCGGAACAATTTTAACCAGGCTTGGATCTTATGTCCCCTTTGCCCCCTGGCAAGGCACTTGCAACGGCCGGCTAAAATCATATGTTTCACACACAAAGCGTAAAGGCAACACGACTAAACTCTACATAAGTGGCTGATAAATTTTCAATCAATCAAATCACTTTTATTGTATATAATTTGTTAATTGTGTATAATTTGAATAGCGATCATCCAGCGTGCTTCCCACTCGGCCCGTTTCGCTTAGCTGCTTAGACAGATTGCGTTTTACGCTAGCCGCCATAAGTTTGGTTTATTTAATGATTAACTATGGGACAGTTGTACCCTCATGGTATGTATTGACCCTGTCTAGTTAGATTGAACCGGTTTAAAGAAATGTTGCGTTCCCTGTCGACTTATGAGATTGATTAGTGGCAATTATTCGAGGTATTTTGACAGTATCTCTGACGGACATGACGACGAAATGGAAAGATTGCTTTGAATTCAATAGTTACAATGATGTGTGTAGTAATACCACAATACAAAGAGAGTTGGTAATACTCTTGTACTCTTAGAAAAAACCAGAAGTGAAAATCACTATTGCTAAAAGACTGTTACATAATCTAACAATATGATCAAAGTTTACTTTTTAACCCTTTCTGTTAGAGCTACAAGCTATTTTGAAATGAAGTTTTACAATTTCAGAATAGGCAAAATCAAAAATGACGTCTACTTCACTGACAATACACGATCCCATAAAATTTCAATATATAAATAACGCTTCACACTCCTATGAGTGGGGGGAGTATAACTGTGGGGATAGCCCCACAGTTGGGTAGATATACCCTGTGTCGTGGGTACATGGACATACACAAAGAGAGAAACAAAAACACCTAGACCAAGAACAGAAATTTAAACTCATCATTCAAATTTCTGCCTCGCAAGGAATCGAACCCGAGTACATCCGATCAACAGTCCAGCATGGTAACCATTGCGCCACACGGATCGTAATTTCAAACAGCTCAAGCAGTTCTTGCTATTCTCTTTTTTAAGAGACCTTAATTAAAGTTTCTCTCCTAAGGAAAGTTAAAGCATTATTCTATGACTATTTAACTCACAAACTCTCGTAAACAACATCCTGGCAAGAATCGTTATGTGAAATTTGATCGTTAATAAATCCGTAATACTTCCAAGCTAACTTTCATAGAGGAAACTTAACGTTGGCTTATCTCCAGGCAGCCCATAACAGATTTCCTTCATAGGATTTAGTGGTGATTCGTTCTAGTTTCTACTACTTACCTCGTTAAAATTTTCTAATTATGTAGTGAGATTTCAAATCTTGACCTTAGTTACGTACATGTTCAAACAAACTTGAGCGTGGCTACAATGCTTTTACGTGTTGTATATAGGTTTGGCCATTTCTTGTTATGGATCTCTCTTCGTAATGGAGGGTCAAAAGTTCTGACTCCATTACGATACTCAGACAAAAACAATGATTTTTATTTGCACATTATATGGGTGTTTACAAAAGCTGTTAATACGTATTTAGTTCGTCAAAGTTACCTTCATGAAGTATTCAAATATTACAAAGATGAAAGTAAAGCTTAATTATATATACTTAGCACAATTTATAAAAAGGTTTAAGTTTGATTGCATTCCCTTTAATAATATAAATTATTTATGATGCACTATGAAACCAAATATAAACATCCATTATTTATAAAAATATACATTTACATCAATTTGACAGTTACTTTTATTTGATCCCATATTGCGCCTTTTATTTTATTTTTTATTTAAGTATGTTTTTTCATTCAGTTGTTTGTTTATTTAATTATTAATTTATTTATATTTAAAAACCGAATCCGATCGTCGGCTTTGGGTACCAAAATTGCAGGATTTTTTCATACTGAGAGGATAAAAACCAGGCAGATAAAAAATCCCAGGTTTTTATGGAATTTTTTTATGCCGTTTTATCCTTTATGAAATCAGTGACTGAGTAATACGCCTTTTCCAGTAAATACGTTTTAAATTGTTATTTAATTTCGTTACCAGTTTAGATTTTAAGGAGTTCCGCTAAACCCATATTTATATTTATTCCCATGCAAGCTCAGCTCATTCCTGTTCTATTTCAGATAGGTACTTTACTTTCGGCCAAACCTCAACTAAATAGTCAGTCTGTACCCTCTCTAACTTTCTTCCATCCAATTGAAATACGACGTAAGACGATATATTGCTATACTAGCCTTCCGCCAGCGGCTTCGCCCGCGTGGACCCGTTTTTTAGGTTCCCGTAGGATAAAAACCATCCTATGTCCTTTTCCAAGGTCCACTCTATCTGTGTTCCAAATTTCATTAAAATTGGTTCAGTAGTTTGAGCGGGAAAGCGTAGCAGACAGACAGACAGACAGACAGAGTTACTTAAGCATTTTCCCGCGGTAAAAAGTAGCTTATGTTACTCAAGGTGAATGTTGCTTTATAATGGTGAAAGAATTTTTGAAATCAGAACAGTAGTTTTTGAGTTTGTTCATTACAAACATACATACAATAATACAAATCTTTCCTTTTATAATATTAGTATAGATATAGATAATAAGCGAAGTGACTGACCAAAACCTTTTCGTAGTTACACGAACACCTGCAAGCCTGCGGGGCAGCTTCTGTCGCTTAAATCGTACCTACGGAGAAAGTTGGTCGGAAGAGGACTTTCCTGCAATTTACAAATACTATAAACATATCGGAATGTATCCGGCTGCAACTAACATCATGGCTAATGGACGTCCTCAAACCAGCAAAATTGCTACATGTGACTAGATAAAGTTTGAGTATATGTACTTTTATAAATGTATATCTTATTAGTATTACATTATGAAAAGATTAACTAATAATTTTGTAGTTGAACATCGCTTTAAGGTTTATAGCTTATGCATCTAGCCGGAACCGATTTTTCCGTCCCACTGCTGGACTTGTGTCAATCTCGATAACTGAGGAGATATGGTAATAAATTGAGCAAACACCACCACATGCTTCAATGAGGTTTGGTTTTTACCAGATGTCAACCCTTGCCGGTGAGTGGTTTTAAAACTTCCACCAGCGTCAAAGCCAATATATTTGCAGCTTAGTGGTAGAGCCGAATTAAACATCTCACAAATCCCTTTTGTAACGTAATTCAAAATATTTAAAATAAAGAAATATCGTGAACTTTAACCACAAGAACCAACTACAATATCACGTCTCAATTCAATCTGAAGTGAATTATACATTACACTGCGCTTATTGTATAAACCACCGACAAATTATATAGTCACGTTTACAATTTGTCCCCGAACGCCACCCGGGCTATGACAAACTTGTAGGAGTGAGACGAACGTACAACGGTCCATTTGTTGGACAAGGAAAAAAAATGAACTCGTGGAAGTTGCTGTATGTATGTATATCTAAATCTTACTTACGCTCGCAAAGCGACCCTTCTAAATGTCCTTTTTCCCAATTAATACTCGGAGATTGATCCACTACTCGTATCTTTGAAACCTGTGGCCTAATTTAAATTCTCACTTAACTTCGCCATAAGATACTGGTAACAATGCAATCTTTGCAACGTTTACATCAGTCTATCCATACATAAATATACAAAGCAAACAAACGCCAGGCAATCTTTGCTTCAGCTCAGTTAAGATGAGCCAAAACCACGTGAGCAATCTCAATCAAGTGATAATGATTAATTGTAACGGAAGTTAAATCGATGGGTGCGACTGTGGACAAGATAGACGAGTCACGACTGCATTGTTCGACATTATTATAAATGGCCTTATCGGTGATAGATCATCTTAGTAATATTATTATTGTGGTAGGACATATTATACAATGTGGAATGAAGTGGCAGAAGATCTTGCAGGCCACGTAGTATTAAGTGGTTGCTGCAGCCCATGGACATCTACAAACAACCTCACGCAAACCAAGTCTTGCCTGTGGTCGTATGAAGTTGCGTTGCTACTCTGAAGGCTGATCGTCGCCTCATGTAATTCTGTCCGACAACTGCAGCTTTGCTCCGAAATGCAATAGAATTTCTTCACGGCAGAAGTGGGTGCAGCGGCGGTACTTCCCCGGTCGACGGTTAGGGCCACACACACACCGCCTTCGTTCCCAGCTGGGACTAGCTGGACGATTTGAGCTTCCGCTCTCGACACACGAAACCCCAGAAGCCCCCTTTTAGTCGCCTCTTATTTACATCATCAGCTCATCATTATTAACTCATAAATGGCTCTTAGTCCTCGGAAAGAGGGATACTTGAATATGCAACTATGCATGCAGACCTAGTAAGCACCACCATCGCACCCAATTCGATCCATAAGCAATTCTATTGAGTTAATATGAAAGGGTGTAATTGGTAACCATACTTACAAGGGTCAGCCATCAAAGTAAAACACAATGAAAATACGAGCTTCTTCATTTTACTATTAAAAAGATACCAAAGTGAAATCGGTGAGTGCATACAGACAAGAAAGATGAGGCACGATAGCATTGTCTGACATCATTATAAATGGCCATATCGTTGATAGATCATCTAATGCTGGGTAATATGATTAACATGTACAACATCTCCCACGCTTGTGTGGTATTGTTTTGTGACTAAGGGCCTCGTTCACTATCTCCAAGTAAAGTGCTAAGTTACGTCCCAAGTAAAATTAATTGGCAAGTAAAAGCTATGAGTACGGGTCGGTTTATCATATGACTAGTGTTACTCGAACATCGTAAAATTGAAATTTAAGTGATGGGTGACTTTAACAGAAAATTGGCGTACTTTTCACTTTACTTGAAGGTGGTGAAAGAGGTCCTAAGTGTAATATTTATATTAAGCGACAGCATGTGTAGCATAGGAAGACTGCTGCAATATTTTTCGCGTCAGGAGATATGGATTTATACCTGCCCGACTGTGACATGTTTTCAAACCCAGACAAGTTTTTACCGACTTCCAAAAGAAGGAGGTACTGTATTCGGCTGTATGTATTTTTTTTTTTTATATATGTTCACCGATTACTCCGCCGTTTGTGGACCGATTTTCAAAATTCTTTTTTTGTTCGTATGCTTATACTCCCGAGGTGGTCCCATTGTCACCAAATCAGGATCTGATGATGGGATCCCAGGGAAATCGAGGGGAACTCTCAAATTTTATAGGCACACACATTGATTTTCTTATAGTTTCTGAAGCATAAGAGATATTTACGCATAGAAATCATCATCTCATGTTGCTGAGCTGATGATGGAAGGTACTGCGACAGTGAGGAGTTGAGAGCAAATTCTTTCAATAAATAGTTTTTTATTCGATTTCTTACATTCCCCAGGTGGTCCAACTGTCACCAAGTCAAAGTCTGATGAGGGGATCCCAGAGAAATCGAAGGGAGCATTCAAATTTTAAAGCACAACAAATGATTTTCATATTTTTACAAAGCAAAACAGACATTTGTGTATAATTATCGTCATATCATGTTGCTGAACTGATGATGGAAGGTACTACGACGGTTAGGAGTTGAGAGCAAATTCTTTCAATAAATGGTTTTTTGTTCGAAATCTTACATTCCTGAGGTGGTCCAACTGTCACCATGTCAAAATCTGATGATGTGATATTAGGGAAATCGAGGGAAACACTGAAACGTAATAGGCACACACATTCTTTTAGTCATATTTTTAACATAATACAAATATTTATGTCTGGTAATTATCACCTGCTGCTGCTTAACTGATGATTGAAGGTACAACTCCTCAACGGTTAGGAGCTGAGAGCAAATTCTTACTTTAATTTATACGTTCAGGTGGACTGATAGTAGTTTTCTTTCAGACTTTTAGATGGCTATTAGATAACCATGATTATAAAAGGTAAATCTGTTTAAAGTTTAGAAGTTAAGTGAAAATTTTTCCAATTATGCTAATACATACAGAATTATTAAAATTACTAAAAAGAGTGAAATAAATTAAGTTTTTAACAAAAAAATAGAACCGACTTCAAACGGTAAAAAATAAAATTGTTCAGTACCTACTTCTTCTTGCTTATGGTAATGACTCTTAAAACTATTTTTGAAGTCGGGCCCTTAGTGAAATGTCCTGTCTTAGTAAATATAGTGTACCTTTCGTTCTGAATGGGCACCGACTCCAATATAGTTTTAACAGTCATTACCATAAGCAAGAAGAAGTAGGTACTGTCCCACTGTCTGTACTGTCGGTGCCAATTTAGAACGAATGGTACGACATTTACTAAGGGCCCGACTCCAGAAATAGTTTTAAGAGTCATTACCATAAGCAAGAAGAAGTAGGTACTGAACAATTTTATTTTTTACCGTTTGAAGTCGGTTCTATTTTTTTGTTAAAAACTTAATTTATAACAATTGCTTTCTGTCGATATATGTAATATATAAATGTTGTCTAAATAAGAGGAATACCTACAGTCTAAAATAAAACAATAAAACGTATAAAAATATAAAAAATTGCACATACGAGAGCTAAAGCTTGGCTAGCTAGTTTAATCGGATTGGTTTTAATGTACTTCTATTATAATAATCTTTATATTTCCTTTGTTCCAGACCAGTGTGCAGAAACTGCGTAGTATCACCAACGGGATCGTCACCACCGCCTCTACACGAGCAGTCTTCACCACCTCCACCGGCGCCTTCCTCCCCTCCCCCGCACCTACCCTCCCCTCAGCCCAGTCATAGCGGCTCCTCCATACCTAGCTCCTCGAACTCCCCACACCCTTATTCCTATCCAAACTACAGGAGGAGTCAGTACCAAGACTTCGGTAGCCAAAGCTCGACACAGCCCGGTCAAAGTTACCAATCGCCCCAGTCCCCCCAGTCCGCGATGTCGTTGTCCCCCCATCCCGTCCCCCAGAGCAAGCTGCGAGGGCTGCTAGAGCATGCGGAGAGGCTAATGAAGCCAGGGGACCCGCACAGACACTCGCAGAGTGACGACGACTCAGGGTGTGCGTTGGAAGAGTATACGTGGGTGCCGCCGGGACTTCGGCCAGAACAGGTACCTATCGATTCTTTATCTGTTACTGAAAACAAATTCGTAGTCCTTTAGTACTGGCTGGTGCCCTTTTGCGTGCCACTGCTGGGACTCTCCTTCCGGCTTCTTACATTTATGGGTATCTTCCCATAATTGGGGACGCCTGGAGCTTACTCTACTTACCTTTATTACTACAATTGTTAAATGGTGCGGATAACTTTTGTCCATCATTATGTCTACATTATTAGAGTCTTCATTACATAAAGGACAATCTACCAGAGGGTTTGTCTTTTTTGGGTTTTGTCCATTCAGTCCCTCCAAATTATAAGTAAGAAGGTACAATGTCAATTACATATTAACACAATAGTTATTAGGTCAAGAATAGAATTTGGGTTTGGGTTATTAGTAACAAATAAATAATAATAAATAAATAAATAAACGTTACACACTCATAGCCCCACAGTAGGATAATTAATGCCCTGTGTCGTGGGTACCATGGACACATACAAAGACAAGAATACAAACACCCAGACCGAGAACAGAAATTTAAACTCATCATTCAAATTTCTGTTTCGCCGGGAATCGAACCCGGGACCCCTCGATTGGCAGTCCGGCATGGTAACCATTGCGCCACGCGGGTCGTCAAACCCAAACAAATTCAAATAATGGACATATTTCTTGGTGCAACGATGGTATTGACATCAGGTTCTACCGACACCAGAAAGTGACAGAAACAAACAAGTCTGACTTCGAAAAAGGAATAAGTCTTCCGTTCATTTCCCTAAAACTGTAAATCTTTCCCTTGATGGATGTCTTTGGACACGAAAGATATTGCTTTTACCTTCAATTAAATGTCAACTTTATTTCATTCCATTAAGGTTTCAAATTGCTTGAAAGTGTTTAAATACAGTCTTCGACATAAGTACGACAGTATTTTTGCATACTTGACCTTTAATGGAATAAGATAAAGTCTAATTTCGCATACAGTTTTCAGAAAAGAGATGGAAACCTTTGTTCCTTAGGCAGTCGATATTTCTAGAAACGCTGATGTTTTGGAACCATTGAAGCAGTTCCTGCTTTGTTTTCATACAATGGTATTGTTTCGAAAGTTTGCTTGTTTCCGATGAAAATATCTTGCTGTATCGAGAAATTGACGTCAAACATGATATGAATAACAGAGTACTTATATTAGAGTTATACGAAGGAAAATCAAGATCATATTTATACTTATTATAGGGGAGACCGGGGATGGTTGACCAACTTTTGACTTGAGCTTTTATATTTCCGATGTTTAACATAATATAAAAAAAACAACAGTTGATACAGATAGAAGAACTATTCAGGTGCCTAAAATACTAATCCGTAACCTATATATTTCTCGGTATAATACTTATTTAGTTGATTTTCTAAACCCCTGACTCTTAGTCAACCTACCCCGTATCCGGGGTAGGTTGACCATAAGCATGGGGTAGGTTGACTTAGGCAGTAATTAGTGTTGGACGGCAGCGCAAAAGGCGCTGGGTGAGTGGCCAGCCCCTGAAGAGCGCAACGCGGTGAGGCGGGATGCGCGCGAGGCTATGTTCCAACTGTGGAGGGAAGACCTAGCCTCCGCGCAGTTTGGACGCCGCACTCTCGACGCCCTCGGTCCTGTAATCGAGGCGTGGGAGGAGCGGCCGCACGGATTCCTCACTTTCCGCCTGGTGCAGGTACTTTCCGGACACGGATGTTTCGGCAATTACCTGTACCGAATCGGAAGGGAGGAGTCCCCGTCGTGCCACCATTGCGGTGCGGCGGAAGACTCGGCGCAGCACAGCCTTGAGAGTTGCCAGGGCTGGGATGAACAGCGCCGAGTCTTGTGCAGTGTTGTCGGCCGGGACCTTTCGCTCCCGAGCATAGTTAGGGCCATGCTCGGAAGCGAAAGAGGCTGGAAAGCTGTTGCCTCCTTCTGCGAGGAAGTAATCTCGCAGAAGGAGGCGGCGGAGCGGGAGAGGGAGGACGATCCGTCCCAACCCCCGCTCCGCAAACGAAGAAGGGGAAGGAGAAGACGGCAATACGACCGTTCTCTCCCTCCCCCCGGTGGTGGCCTGCAGGATGGAGGTACGGGGGTGCCTCCACCTGCATTGCACAGGCCATCACTGATTGACAGGAATGACCCGGCGCTCCCGGTCATTCCTGTAGCCTCCCCATAAGGGGAGCGTGTAGGGCCTGCCAAGATAGGCAGGCAGTCGCCGACGATGTTGTGGAAGCAAAGGCTCTGCCGATTTCCCACGACATCGTCACGATGGCGATGGAGGAGCGCAGTAGGGTTTAGTGGGTATACCCCTGCCTCGTAACGGCAGGGGGGAGTCCCACACACCTCCCTCTGTCCCCTCGACAGAGGTCGAGACGGTGCGTAATAGCATTCCCTACTTAAAAAAAAAAAGGCAGTAATTAGTGTAAATAAGGAGGATTAGTATAAAATAAAACATTAAAATGTACTAAATGATAGAAAACTTTAAATTTAATTATTAATAAACTTAAATTTGAGATCCTTCTCAGTTAACAAGGAACTTTTATAAAGGTACCAATCTTCTTTGAACTATTGATAAAAAAGCTCTGAACTTCCTAACTGAATACAACCTGTCTATGTTATCTAGTTTTACGAGGGGCGGTCAAAAGTTCGTGGAATGACAGGGACGGGTAATGAAATGAAACATTTAACTATTTTTACTTTTAATTTGAATACATTCTCCCTTTTTCCTAAAACATTTATCAGATCTGTCAAACAACAGTGAATACCGTAAAAGATTTGTCTTGGTCGTCAAAATAGGCCCAAATTGCCGGCTTCACTTCATCATCGTCGCAATTTTTTTTCCACGCAGTTCTTTCTTCATTTTTGGAAGCAAATAATAATCGAGGCCAGATCTGGGATGTAGTGTGGGTGACGCAGTTGTTCAAAACCGCATCGGTAAATAGCAGCCGTCGCAACATGGCTGGTGTGCACAGGCGTATTGTTGTGCAAAAGGAGCACACCTTTTGTAAGCTTTCCTCGCCTTTTTTTCCTTAACAGCTTCTTTTAATTGATCTAGTAAAGAAACATAGTATTCTCCAGTCACGGAGACACTACGTTCTTTATAATCGATCAAAAGGACGCCTTCTGTATCCCAAAAGATCGTCGCCATGATCTTTCCGGCCGATTGAGACACGTCACGACGCGACACATGAGAGTGGGGGTGTGCCTCTTTTATGCCATTGCATCGACTCTTGCTTTGACTCAGGTTCATAATTCATAATGGTGAACCCATATTTCATCACCAGTAACAATTCGGGCCATAACTTCCTCCCTTTGCTCTCCACAGAGGTCCAAAAACTCACGACAACTTTCTACCCGCTCGCGTTTTAGATGCGCAAAAAGCATTCTCGGGACCCATCTTGCACAGACTTTAGTCATGCCAAGATGTTGATGTAGAATGTTCAAAATGGTTGTTTCTGATACTCCAACTAATGCTAAGATAATGACCCGATTAGGCTTAACATTGGAAAATATACTTGATGTGGCGTTTATGCTCTTATTATCGAAGATTACTTTATGACAAGCTCTTTCAAGGATATTTTTGATACATCACCCCTTTCAGATTTTCTTTTGTCATTTTCTGTAAAAATACAAAACTGTGATTTAGTATGTGAGATTTATTTATTTAACAATTTGGTAACCCACACAAGTCCTTAAAATAAGTAAAAAATGTTATACTTATATTAACCTCGTAAGACCGCCGGTCCTTTTAAAAGGGCTATATATTTGTAGTCAGTAAGACCGGCGAATTTTAAAACTCAACTACGAAGTAACGCCGCCGGTCCTTCTAAGAGTACCAATTATTTGACGCTTCGTAATTTTAAAATTTCGCGCGTTCCGAAAAAGAACAGAGTATTGTCTATGACCTTATAAAATTAAGTTTTGTGTATAGGGGGTTTCATATAAAAAAAAAATATTGCTGCTTGTCAAATCTGACATTTTGTTCGTGAAGATGGTGCGCACACGTAGACGTGGTGAGTATTTTAATAAATTTTTATGACTTTTTTGAGTTTTTGTGCTAAAATCAAGATCTGGTCGTATACCTTTGAATAATGATCAACATTTGGGATAGTTATTTTGCTTATTTCGTATAGAATTTAAACGTAAATCGTATCAAAAGTTATTAGTCCCTTGCAAGGGACCGTTCGGCTTGCGTGTGCGATATTAATTCAAACTTTTTTGCAATATTATGAGTAATTCTTACGCGCTTTAAATTGTTCTTTACGCTCAATTTTTAAACAATAATTTTACAAATAGGAATGTCTTAATTCTATACTAATATTGCTTTGTCTTATTTTAAACTAATATTGCAATTTGATACCATGTTAACTTTTTAAAGCCGAAAGTACTTTTAAAGGGACTAAATATAAAATATGAAATAATTCCATTCATTTTAATAATTTTTCTAATATTTTAACGCTTTAATATAGGCACAATTAAGCTTAAAAACAACTTGCATAGTATATCCTGAAATTCATATTTGCGTTGATAAAATTTAAAAAAGAAAAAAATACTTTTTATAATCAATATGACCGAAAGTCCTTTTAAAAGAACTATAAAAAAAATTACTTTTATCCATATATCAAATCCATATACTCTAACATAATGCCCCAGTGAGTATGACACTCATAGGATTACTCTATCATATTCAAATATGGACTTGAAGTGTTCGGCGTTACTTAGTATAAAAAGTTAGTCCTTTTCAGAGGACCTTCGGTCAAATCTTCAACTTGCTTGCAATTACCGTTCGGTCTTACGAGGTTATAGGGGTTGGTTGACTAATTAGTCTACCTACCCCCAAAAAAATTTGTCAACCAACCCCTGGCGCCATTTTGAATTTTACCTCGGTATCGTAAGCAAACTCTGGCACTAACTGGCACTGACGCTAACACGGATGCAATACTGTATAATATAGAATAAAACTATCATATTTATATTTGACATAGCAACAAAAGTGTTTCAAACTGGTCAATAGGCACAATAACAAAAAAATATACGAACAAAAAAATTACTTACCGAGCCCAAAAATACAACATGTGATACCACTCACGAACGCCGCGCGACTGCGGCGCCTCACTTCACACTAATTTGTGTGAACTTCACACAAATTAGCGGGCCGCGGGGGGGCATCGTCGCTCATCATTAGTTTATAAAAAACACGTGACAGTGGCGAGTTATTGTTGCCTAGTCTACCTGCCCCTATAGTCAACCATCCCCGGTCTCCCCTACTGATATTTGGTACTTAATAAGTTTATGACTTTTGAGGTACCCTTCACAAAACACATTTGTGCTAACAGACATATGTTAGCACAGATTTTTGGAAATAAGAATTTTACATGGCATTCACAAAGGGTGCTACTTAGATTGGGTTGGTAATGATATTTTTCTTTACCGTAAAGCAATTAATAAATATTTTTGGTCAACAAAACTCACTGGTATCAAACTAGTATAAAACTCAGATCACCAGGCAAAATCACTGTACTGTAATTATTGTAGAATAGAATTAAAATTTATTACGTTTTTTTTTCTTCTCCTCTTCGAATCTCTCCTTCCCTTGTATCAATCAAGAAAGATATAGTCTACCATAGGTCACCAGTCAATAACGCTTGACAATCTTAGACAAACTTTTATTTTATCTTCAAAACATCATACAGCAAAGCTGAAGGGAACGAAAAAATGAATATTCAAAGTCCGAGTTACACTCAAATAAATATAAACCGTCAATTCCCAGAGCAAGGGGTATCACACCGTCTTGAATACCAAATTAACTGTGGCCCGGCATTTATAATTACAGGACGAAGTAATATCGCTGAGGCAGCCAAGCAAAAAATTAAAATGTCCCCCGGGCTCTGCCCTCTGCGCAAGTCAAGGAACTTTTTCGACTTTCTTGACAGCTAAATAAGTTAGGAAGATGAAAATGCGCCATTTTTGTGTCTTGGTTTCCAAATAACGTATCTGAATATGTTTAACAGTCAAGTAATTATTAGAAATACTAGCTTTCAGGCCTCGGTAACATTGACAAAAAACACACATTATTTTGAATTGATCGTTTCCACTGGAAATAAAATAAAAACATCTTTGTACTATGAGATGAAGTGCTGCCATGAAACATGAAATTATAGTGTAACTAAATGTTTATCACTGTATCTAATTAGGAATTCAAAAATACTGTGAAATCTTGAGAAAACCCTTTAAAATTGTATTAAATTCTGAAATCACATACGCAGAGGCAAGTTTGCAATATAACCAAAAACTAAACTGGATGTTTAATTTTTACTTAAAGTCCCAAAGACTTCCTTAAACTCTCTGTCTCTGCTTTTGAATCCCTTTAAGGTTCATTAATTCGAACTATTTTCGACATGCTCTAATCCCTTCAATAATCCAGCATCAAGTAACAACATCTGATACTTAAACTTATTCTACTCTTTGGATACTTGCATGCAACACGATCTTATGTGCAAATGTGCAACGATTGCGCTAAGATTGCGACATTTGTTCTCTGAATTCGATCTTGTAATGCACAACGCACGATAATGATCTGTTTATCGTTGCATTCATTGATTGGTGGGCGATTACTGTCAATGTGTTAAGCGATAGACAGAGAAGTTGGTATGAAATAACAATTGAAATAGGACCACAGAACATATTCAAAGAGGTAGAATGGAAATAATGCGCCGTTCGTATAAAAACCGGTATCTTCGATCCAGCCCCACCTTTCACCTCCACTACATCTGTACTTAAATAAATATGAAGCTTACGAACATATTTGCAATTTCAAATCTAGCCAATCTTAGCGCCGCACAATCACGCGATTCAAATGAACGAATCACACCCAAGCACGCACACAAGCACTTGTCACTATGAGCGTTGCTCATATCCTTGGCGCGTCTGCCCGGCCCACAATTTCATTCTAACTTCTTTAATATGTTCTGTGAATAGAACCATAGAATATAACCATCTTCTTTAGTTTCATAGAGGGTAGAATTTGTATGGTTTGACTGCAATACTCGTGATATTACAACTATTTTTGCTGTAGCACTGCCTTCAATTCTTAGATTTAGGTGCTGAGGTCCATCAACATGCACATTACAATAACATCCCTTCTAATATTATAAATTCGAAAGTAACTCTGTCTGTCTGTCTGTCTATCTGTCTGTCTGCTACGCTTTCCCGCTTAAACTACAGAACCAATTTTAATGAAATTTGGAACACAGATGGAGTGGACCTTGGGAAAAGACATGGTTTTTATCCTACGGGAATCTATAAAACGGGTCCACGCGAGCGAAGCCACTGGCGAAAGGCTAGTATGCTATAAAACTCATCTTCTGAAGAGTTTTATGTACAATGGTTATCACAGAAATGACAGCTGTGGATTTGATGGGGTATGCTCGTGATTTTTAGCCACGCGATTGATATAGAAATAAAACGCTAGTGTGAATAGGTAGTAGACATTACACGGTTTGATCGTGAAGCAACTCCATAATTTTCAGTTTAAAGATGAGATTGCTACCAACACTTACATGAAGTGACTGTCAGAATCTAAAGCAACAATTTATTCAACCTCAGACAAGATAAGAATTTGTTAATTTGAGTTTGTGCGTACGATGCCGGCTGCAGCGACCACTAGACACCAGCTTTCATGGTCGTCTTATCCTTCTTTTACTAACAGAAATGAATGCGACCCATAAAATCATTATATTTATATGGATAACGTAGATAAATAATCTAATTAAGGGTCCCCAAAGAAAGCTGAAACAAAATGTCTTCCGTCCACGGCTAATAAAGCCGTCTGCTAATGAAAATGATACGTGCGCAGCATCCGAACGTCCCAGGTCTTATGGTATCATGGAATATAATGCGATGCTCTTCCGATTAAATTATATCTAACGAGGTTACGCAGTATGAGAAAATATGAAAAGGCGGTATATTAGGGTGGCTTTGGACGATATATGACGGTTATTAGTTTCCTAATTGCTAATTTAATAAACAAAATACCTTAGGCACGGACGGCAAGTCTGTGGATTTAACTTTTGTGTAAAAAAATTGTGTCAGCACTTTCCACAAAATGGCGCAGAATATTGGTTCTCTTTTCCTAATACTCTAGTTAAAATTATATAGAAAGTTTAAAAACGGGTCCTGGTTGACCCAAACAAGTCCTATCTTCAAAACCTTATCTCAATTGTCTACTGTGCCAAACTGCTTCTTAAATGCGTTTGTTCTGCTATTCCAGGTGCACCTGTACTTCTCGGCGATCCCAGAAGACAAGGTACCGTACGTGAACAGCATCGGTGAGCGGTACCGCCTCAAACAACTGCTGCAGCAACTGCCACCGCAGGACAATGAGGTGAGCAACTGATCCATCTATATTTACAAGTCCACTGCTGGACGTAGGCCTTTCCCGAGTCCCTGTAGCTTCGGAATTAAGAATAGAGCTAAGGTATCCCCTGCCTGATCGTAAGAGCCGACTGAAAGGGGGCTTCCGGGGTTGTGGATGGTGTAAGTGGGAGCTCGATCCGCACAGCCAGCAGCCCCGGGAAGGACGGCGGTGTGTACGTTGCCGCATGCCGCCGTAAGCATCAGAAGGTGCAGGAGAGCATATCTGCTCTCCCGAAGATGGGTCCATTCTGGGCGCCGCGCGAGGAAGTCACCGGTGCGTTCCACTGGATATACCGGAGTCCTCCCCAAGCGAAGAGGCAGGCCATCGAGGGGGTTTTAGTGTCCAAGGTGTCGGGTACCTTTTGAAGGTCCCCCCCGCCCCGCCCCGATACCAAAAAAAAGGCCTTTCCCAATGTACGCCACTTCATCCGATGGTTTAAGGGTGACCTTTGATCCTTTTGCCAGAACGCAGTTCGAACCTTTCGTCGTCGTCGGTACTGAGATACGTATTGATCTATATCTACGAGATTTGCAGAAGGCACATTGCCGAGGCTTACAAG
Source organism: Pyrgus malvae (assembly GCA_911387765.1). Lineage (NCBI taxonomy): Eukaryota > Metazoa > Arthropoda > Insecta > Lepidoptera > Hesperiidae > Pyrgus > Pyrgus malvae. The sequence goes on along the minus strand of OU426965.1, from coordinate 22,240,596 downwards.
GTGTATACGAACAGCATTGCACAGCATATTTGACGACCCGCGTGACGCAATGGTTACCATGCCGGACGGAAAATCGAGGGGTCCCGGGTTCGATTCCCGGCGAAACAGAAATTTGAATGATGAGTTTAAATTTCTGTTCCCGCTCTGGGTGTTTGTGTTCCTGTCTTTATGTGTCCACGGTACCCACGACACAGGGTATTCATTACCTTACTGTGGGGCTATGAGTGTGTAACGTTTATAGCATCGGCGAGCGATACCGCCTCAAGCAGCAACTGCAAGAGAAGAGAGTTGGGGAAGAGAGTTGGGGGGATTTCTAAAAAGTAGCTTTTTTGAAGCAATAAGCTGTAAGACAATGAAAGAGGCAGGAAACTATAGACTCTTTGGTGCGTTTTACTTGAAAGGTCTGAGAAGATGATGGGTGCGAAAAATCAGCTGGTAAATAAAAACAGTTACAATCTCCTCCTGGAGTTTTTTTATTTATATACAATAAACGCAGGGGAGGACTGCGTTTATTGTATATAAATAAAAAAAACTCCACGATCACAGAAAATACTTTGGATGACTCCTGTCTCATCCCACTGATCTCATCTCCCTCCCACAAATTCCAGGTCCGGTACTGCCACGCACTCTCAGACGAGGAGCGCAAGGAACTGCGGCTGTTCAGCGCGCAACGCAAGCGGGAGGCCTTGGGCCGGGGCCAGGCCAGGCAGCTGCACGCGCCAGCGCCTTGCGAGAGGGTGAGTACACATTTTGTACAATAAACGTTTGTCACATCAACAATGCCTCTATTGATGGCTATTTCGTCTCAGAATTTAGCGTTATAAGCTTGATACAAAATTAAATCAAATACCTTTAAACGAGCAATTCTTGTATATATCTAAATATATTTTTTGAATCTCGGAAACGGCTGCAAAGATTTTGATGAAATTTAGTACCCTGGTTTCGGGGATGATAAATAGATCCAGCATATATTTATTGATAGAAATTGTCGTTTTATTTAATGTTTATGCCGTTAAATATAAAATTACTCTTACTGACATCTATTGGAGGATATTAATAATATTGTGGCGTAGAAAACCGTCAAATGTCGACTGTCAATCCGCCCTTCAAACAAATGACAATGTCGATATGAAAGACCTCTATAAAAATTTCGTCAATGGAATCAAAGCTTTCTTGGTCGAATGGTTACGAAAGCTGACTACGGAGCTAGAGACCAGGGTTCAAACCTTAAGTAGGCAAGTTGCGTTTTTCATTTTTTGTGACATTTTCTTTTAAATTGGGGGCTACGTATTTCAAAAGGCTTACTTATAACGTTATAACAAGCCAATGAATGTTTTGCTTACAAATGAACCAAGAAAATAAATTGTTTTTATCCGAGCAATGCTCGGGCGTCCAGGTACTGAACTATAATTAATAGAAATACATATTTTGAAACAGTGGACTCTAAAGGCGACTACTATTTTCTTTTTATTCTATTTGAATGTAGCAATAGGCGACCATGCAGGAAATGAAGAGTTGAGGAAATGAGACCGATCAGCCTATGAACATACACAAACAACCTCAAGGCACGATTATATTTTCAATCCTCCTTTTGACGCCACCTTTCACAACTATTCACATACGGGTGAGTCAATCAATACCTTCGATGCTCTTAGCATTCAGTTGACTCCAATTTTTAAATTCCTAACATGCCATTTTTAGTTTCGTCATTCATACAAAACATTTTGATGTATGATAAATTTTATCTATTCAACCTTGATAACCTTACTTAAACTTTTTCAAATGAATAGTCAAGAACCTTTTCTATGTAAAAGGAGAATTACGAATTAAAAAACATTAATTAAACCGCACAAAGATAAAATTATCACGAGCTTTAACTAAAGCTTGACATATCAAATGACGACACTCTATCAACAAGACGGCAGCGGATTTAAAAAGGGAATCGAAGTGGGTAAGAACAAAAAGAAGCAGGTTAATCTCGCGCTAAGCCGACCATTCATTTAGTAGAGTCGTATTAACACTGTTTTATCTTCATCTCGCCGGGTTCGGGTATAAGCACAGAAGCAGCGGAAGCGTTTTTGTACTTGGCAGAAATTTAAAGAAAATTAAAAGAGAAGTAATAATAAATTAAACAGAAAAACTTAATATGAATAAATAATAAGAGAATCCTATTAATGTAAATATATTTGTTGCTCACTTAAAAAGTTTTAAGAACATAGTTATAAACCTAACAACCGTTTAGAATTTTGGACACAGATATACAATATCAAAAATGGCATTTAACATATTATTATTTTGATCCTTGACAAATTCACGAATGCTATAGCACAAGTTTTTAATTTTGATGTGACACTATAATAAATCATATTAGGTTAGTATGATTGTGCGTTCAATTCTATAACAGAAGTAATATTTTTGATTTAACTGTTACTATTATAATATATTATATTATATATATTGATACACACAATCCTTTTATTTACAAACTATTAAAGCTACTTTACTTTAACTGTTAATTAAGACGCAGTCAAAGGTAATATTGTGTTTCAATTTAAGATTATATTTTGTGTAAAATTACTACCTGTATAAACGGCTTACCAACGGATTTCTACTACAAAATAATATCTTGTTTCATCATACAATTTACTAAAATTGTATTGGAAAACAACATCTCATCTCAAGATGACATCAGTAAGAGTCGATCCGCTTCCCGCCCTACAACGCTCGTAGGTTTACCAGCCGCCCGCCCTCGCTCTCGCCCTCGCTCGCAACATTTTAATTCCAACACGCATAAATCATACGGAACCCTCCTGTCTAGAGCAATTGATACAAGCGTTTTTGTAGCTGAAATTAAATTGAAAGTAAATAAAATAAACAAAGTTGTGCCTAGATTTTTGAAGTGAAAACTTCTTTAGCGGCGTTGAGCACTTTTTGTGGGATGGGTAAAAACTGTGAAACTCGCGCGAGGTCACGTGTGCTGATCGAAAATTTCGTAAGATAGTAGAGGAGACGAGGAAGATCGACCTTCACCGATCTGATAATTCAATGAGACATATTTTTTACCAAATATAATTTATAAACATATATGCCTATGATAACTTGACTATCGAAAAGTGTTCATAGCTATTTTTAATTTAATTAATTTTAATCAATTTTCTTTCATATCACCTTCACTCTTGTAACAACCGAACGAGTGAATATCTTCACCGGCTCTTAGACCAAGATGGAGGGGTGACAGCTGATGACGGCTCATCTGACGGCTGTCTATACTTTTTTTTCTTCAATTATGGCATTGCAAACTCTGCATATTGCTAGCGTCAAGTATAATTTTATCTTAAAATTCGTTTATATCAAGTATTTAAAATATGGACATTGAACAAAGTGCATCTATTAATGAAAAAAGCGACGAAGAAATAGTGAAAGAAAATGAGAGAGTACTTTGTAAAAATACTAGATAGAAATTAATAGGAACTGATAATTCAAGCAATTCGTGCGGAATTATTCCCTAACGATTCCAAGACATCAAAAATGCACAACGTTAATGTTTTCACTTCTGCCGGCACTCCCGGAGTGCAACCCATTGTTTTTTTTTTTCTAAATGTTTGTATAAATAACGTACGAATTTTGGTATACTTAAAATATATATGTAGATAATATAATATTTATTGTTTTAGCTAACTCAACTACATACCTTCATTCTTGTAATGAAAAATAGACAATAATTATCTAAGAAATTTCTTATCAATTAATTCATTGTTTAAAAACTGAAGAACTTAGAAGATAGGTACTAATGTAATTAATTACTCGTAAGTATGTTATGTTGTACAAAGTGATTGTTCGATTTTCGATCGAGTGTTCGATTTGACATAACATCTGAAATCGGTAACTGAAAGCCAGTTTTGCAACCGCTGTTATTACTGACACAAGTGCATTTTCATTTTGTCGCTGCCGGAGACGTCACGCTTAATGCAGGTGTGTTATGTCCTGTATGCTTTATAGACACTTTTAAGGTTTCAAGTATTCAGAGAATCCTTGTAAATGGCATTATGGACTGTTAAGTTTTCTAACGTATTAATCGCTCAATACAACTAAATGACGCAATGAAAGTCATATTATTATTTGAACAACATGGGGCATATTTACATTACGGTCTGTTTAGGAAAATATTTCGTAAATAACAGTAAAAGGACAGAATACTTAATAGTGTCTTAAAGCAAGTTCAATGTACTCTGACGTAAAAATCCTAATTATCTAACTGCATTTAATTTGATTGCTCCCCAAATTAAGAAGTGCAGTAAAACTTCCAGCGTAACAATTAGACTTCAGCATTTAGTCCCCCGCTCCATTCCGGGGTGTAACGACTGTTTTTTTAATTGCCCAAGTTTTTATTGAGTTTTCTGATTCAGCTGAATTTAGTTATGGGTGTAATAATGAAGCTTTTTCGCAAGATTTTTCTTTTTATCTGAGAGCGGCCCGGGAGATAGATTTTTATCTAAATCTATTTGAAGCACGCTGTGAAGCGTTGATGAAGATTTATGGTTTCCATAATTCCTGACTGATTCACAGACTATGAAACACCATACACCTAACTTAGAGATTTTTTATAAAAATTGACGAATTTCTTGTCATTTTTGTCGTAATATGACCCTCTAATTTGATTATTTTTACCATTATTGTATAGTGCACAAACTACAGAACAAGAAACAGTAATGGAAACTACAATCAATGCATTAGCCGCTATTTTTTTCTTTTGCCCTTAACATAAATTTAAAAAGATACCAATATAGGTACATGAATTGTAAGCCGGCCACACTTACATGAGGCGAACACCAGCCTCCAGAGTAGCAGCGCAACTGCATATGACCTCAGACAAGACTTACCTATGCTTGCTTGAGGTTGTGTGTAGATGTCCATGGGCTGCAGCGACCACTTAACACCACGTGGCCTTTTTTTGCATACTCGTCTGCTACTCCATTCAAATAAAAAGAAATGTTTTGAGCAACATCCTAAAGTCACGAACAAAAGTTAGTAAAATCATATTCTTGATCACAATTTACACTGTCTTCAAATAATGAACGGTAACTTAAAGACGGAAAGTGCAAACGTCGCAGACAATGTTCACTTCCCAACTTCGTGGTCGTCTCGATAAGTACCGTGCTTTGAAGGACTAGTGATGTATGCTACGTGCTCATATTATTATCGATAATAACTGATTTATTTTGACTCTACCGTTTAAAGTAATTTGTCATCTATTATAAGAATCCTATGATATTCCACCGCTAGGCATCGGTCTCTACTGAAAAAATTGAGATTTAGGCCACCATAATATAGACCGAGTGCAAGTTGCACTTATTGAGTTACATTAATCGTATTAAATAACGGGAACTTTCAGAAGGTAGGTAACATAAAATAACAAGTAATTATGTATAATATGCTGTTAATATAAATGTTATACGATACGCTTAAAGTAAATAAACGTTTAATCATCAACATATGCTTATAATATAAATAAAAAATAATAAAATACTTTTATTTTATTATTTTTTCGCTTTCGAATCATGAACAGTCCAGAAAGTTACACAAAGAGCAGATCTCGCAGACAATCTTCGCTTTACAACTTCGTCTATATTTATTAAAAGACAGGAACCGTTATATTCGATGATAAATTCTGCTCAGAAGAATGAAGAGCCCCTGAAATGATAAGAACATATGAAGATCCCCATAATGAGAATCACTAGACTTAAGCAAGACTTAATAAGTTTAAAATTATTCCCAGTCATTTAATTCCCACGGAGGAGGACTGAAATATTATATGTAGTAACAATAAATATACTGTAAATAAACAAAAATACTTTTAACTACAATTTACACATGGCCAGACCAAAACGAACAATGCTTCGAGTAACAACGAAGCTACTTCATCTATATTTCCAAATGCATTGTAACCTAGAGATTATTTATTTATTTACCCTTTATTGTATTTTTACAATAGGCGGACTTAATGCCTGATGGCATTCTCTACCAGTCAACCTTTGGCGATGGTGAGAAGTTGTGGTAGGCATCATAAATAAATCAAAACAATGAAATTTAAAGAAAAAACTTAAATATAAAGTGAAAAAAATGAGTTTAAATATATATATATATATATATATATATATATATATATATATATATATATATATATATATATATATATAAATCCAGGAACACTTTTGGCAACCTTTCATTTTGCAACCTTGTGGCTACCACGAGTTACAGCAGACTTAGGGCAATAAAAGCATTGAATATTAACTTACTACAAGCTATAATACCGTGACTATTACTTAAAATTTACCTTGTTGCAATATCCTCCAAAATAAATTTATACAGGTACATATATTTTTCGCAATACTTTTGACAACCAATCCATATTGTTATACTTACTACATCCATGTATATTGATGTATATTTATATTTATTTTATAAGAGAGAAGCCTACCGTTCTTAATTACATATATACAACTTCCGTATTTTTAAGTATATTGTTAGCTCATTCCTGAGTACTTTGGGCATCCTACCATTAACGAGTACTTTTAACGACTTATTATACTAACCGTATATTAACGTTTACTTAGCTAGCAAACATGCTACCTTTCAGTAGGACTCTAATATGGAATCCAGAAAGTACAATCAAGCTATTATTAACTAAATCAGTAACTGTGGTGTGCAAGTGGACTGTATGTTGCTTGATGTGTTCAGCGTAGGCAGGTTTCAAAGAAGAGACGATTTTCCTTTTAAGGTGTTTCCTCCAGTAGAGCCCAGTGGTAAGTGAATTCAGCTGCTGGTTTTCTACTCGTGCGGCTTGTGTGCCGCACGGTTGAGCCAAGTTGCGGATTCCTCTATCTTGGGGTTTCTTCCGTGGCCCGCAACTGCAGAGCCCGTCAATAGGGTTGTAAGCCAGGGGGCTCCCTGGCTTACCGATGGGCGGGATCCAGCTCCTTGCTGGATCGGGGTTGTCGTGGTCCGTGGGTTGCGGCTTGCGCCGCTAGTGAAGGCCGGTGGGGGCGCGGCACCTTGGTGCCGCGGGTCAATCAGCTCTTCATGAAGCCCCGGCGGCCGCAGGTGGGTCCCGCGCCAGGAGATCGCGCGGGACCGGTCTGCGGTCCAGTAGACGTGCGTGGAGCGGCGCCAGATCCCGCAGATGCGAGAATCGCGCCGGGTCGACACACGCAGACATTTTAGTGGCGAGGCAGCGAATGAAGTCGTCCAAGCTCCGGACTCGTAAGTCCCTCTGGATGACTGCGTTCCTGACGTACCACGACGCTTGCGCGACCTGTTGCAGCACGCGCGATTGAGCCGCGCGCAAACGTTTGCTCTGCGGCACACTCACGAGCGCGTATCAGGCCGGCGCCGCATACGTCAGGCGGAGGCGGATGTACAGCTTATACTGTGTGGTCTCAACACAAAGAGGGAGGCTCGAGGAGAGCACCGGACGACGCTGGAAGCTCGCCGACCTCGAGCTGATGAGTATGTTGTCCACGTAGTGCTTCATGGTAAGTCTGTGGTCTAAAGTCACACCCAGGTACTTCGCCCGGGTGGACCACAGGATGTCTTGTCCGTTGAGCTTCAGAGTGGGGTCCTTAGAAGAGCTGCCGCCTATCCGGACGGCTTGGGTCTTCCCCACGTTCACCGACAGTCTCCACTTCGTGAGCCAGTCGGGGAAGGCATCGAGGGCACGCTGCATCTTGGACGCGGCGTGCGCGGAGTTGAGCGACGTAGTCACGAACGCCGCGTCGTCGGCATAGAGGACTAGCAATGCCCCCCCTGCCGCTGGGGTGTACGTAGCGTAGCACGTAGGAGATAGGCAGCTTCCTTGCGGGATTCCGGCTGCCACGGGATGCTCTTCTGATAGTGCGCCGTCCACTACCACTCTGAAGCTCCTGTTGTCCAAGAAGCAGGAGATCACCTGTACCATGCGCTTGGGCACCGACGACTGCGAGATCTTGTAGTGCAAGCCGTCGTGCCAAACACGATCGAACGCTTTTTCCATGTCAAGGAATACTGCACACGCTCGCTTGTTATTGTTCAGTGCGGCGGTGACATATCACCGCCGCACCATAGAAGGTACTGCACCATAGTGCAGTACCCTCGATCTTGCAGCAGGAGCGACTCGAAGTCCTTCAAAATGGTTGAGAGAAGCGTGATGGGCCTATAGCTCTCAGGCTTCAGGATGCTTTTCCCCGGCTTGGGTAACATGATTACGTGCCCAATTTTCCATGAGTGCGGGAATGTCCCCGTACGCAGAATGCCGTTGTAAAGGCGCGTGACGGCTCCCATCGTCTTCCTGGGAAACTGGCGGAGCGCCGTGTTCGTTATGCGGTCTGCGCAGGGAGCCTTTCTGGCTTTAGTACTTTCGATCGCACTCTGGACCATGCTCGGGGAGACGACGACGGGATCTTCATCAGGAGCTATAGGCGGTGCGAAGTACTCGAGGAGGTGGCGCTCAACTGCTAAAATATGTTCCGTCTCCTGAGAGGGGTTCGACCGGAACTGGCGTTCGAGGTTCTCTCTATATATCTCTACCCGATCTTCCGCCCGGTAGCGAGGCGTGCAGTCCGTATGCATTAATGGGCGGACCGGAGCCGGGGTGTTCGTAAATTGGCGGCAAAGACGGTGAATGAAAGGCCAATCGTCTTGCGCGACACCCAGGCGCGACTCTCAGCTCACGGTCGCGTGCGCCTCCAACGCGGCCTGGAGCCTTTCCTTGGCTCGGATGAGGTGAAGCTTCTGTGTCGGGCATCTGGTGTTCTACCAGCTCCTACGAAGGCGCCTTTTCTCCTGTAAGAGTTGGTAGATGCGAGGTGGGTGGGGGGACAGTGCTCCCCGTGATGGAATCTCTTCTGTGGCCCCCTCCAACGCGCCTTGTGCTGGCAGTGAGGTCGACCGCTAGTTGGTCGACATCACCTCCCGTGCAGACAGGCCGAGTTGGGGTGGTGATCTCCAGTGTCTTCTTGAAGGCATTCCAGTCTGTTTTGAGACGTGGCCTCGGTGGCGAGACCCTCACTGGGTTCTTCGCCAGGACTAGCGAGACGGGAACATGGTTGGACCCCATGCCGTCTTGCAGCGACTCCAGTGTGGGCTGGACCTCGAGACCGCGGTGTACGACGATGTCTATGACATCGGGCGAGTGCCCCTGTTGTTCCAGGTAGTGTCGGGCATTCTGGGCCCTGGACTGCGTACCCGCGGTGTTCGGCATTGTTAAAGAGGTGTCGTCCGTTCCTGCAGGCGGCGTGGCTGTTCCACCCCGTATGTTTGGCGTTCCAATCGCCGGCGGCGATGGTCGGGTGCGGCGCGTCCAGCGGCTGCCTCAGGATACTCGGCTCTGTGTTTCTCGGCATTGGTGTTCTTTACGTAGATGGCAGTGCACGGCGACGAAGTAGCTTCAAAGATGACGCTCTTCATCCGGTATTCATCGGGCGGGCCCTCCCGCCGGTCGTCTCTCCATAGGAAACGTTGCATGTCCCTGTCTTCCTCTTGAAGAGTGACACGCAGGAACATATCCTTGATATTAGCCTTGACTGCGAACGGGCGTTGACGAAACTTTATGAGTACGCCCGACACTGACTGCAGCAGGTCTGGTCCGGACAGCAACATGTCGTCGAGGCTGACCCCTCGTGTCTTGACAGCGGCGTCGTGCACGATGCGTAGCTTTTCAGGCTTCTGTGGGTTGATAACGGTGAAGTGAGGTAGGTATCACAGCTTGGCACTTTTCTCTGTCGGCGCTGCTTCGGCGAAACCATTCTCCACAAGATTGGCTATTTGCTGTTTGTATCTTTTCTTCATGTTGCCGTCTCGATCCAGTTTTCTTTCTATGTGTTCAAGTCGGGTGAGTGCAGACTGGAAGTTGGAAGGTGGGTGGATATTATCGGTCTTCCACAGCAGTCCGGTCTCGAAGCCGCCCGTCGGGATCCGCTTCGTTTTGGCCTTTAGGATCTGCATGGCTCGGCGCTCAGCATCGGTAAAATATCTCCTGGCCTCTACCCCCAGTGACTCCAAACCGAAGTGTTGCTTCATCAGCTGTTCCATTGGCTCCTCCTCTTCGTGGCTGTGGATGTGGTGGATGCGATGTCGTTGTGCGCCCCCCAATTCCCGGAGTCCGTGGAGTACCCAACAGAGCGGCGTATGAGAGGCCACCGGTTGTTTGTTGTCACCGTGACGCAGCTCGTCGCTTGCCAGTAGTTGCCAGTTGTCTTGACCCAGTAAGACTGTCGGTGAACCTTCTTCATATTGCAGCAGATCTTCTATATCTCGCAGGTGCTTGCAGGACTCCATGATGCACTCCCTGTGGTGACAGTCGTATGTTGGACGTTGTTCGTGCCGTGATGCTGTGCAGCTTGGAGTGAAGGCCTCTGACACCGAACTCAACGCGCTTGGATTTCTCAGCGTCGATCTTTGTTCCCGCGACGCCTTCTATGTAAAAGGGTTCGACTGGCACGTCGACCCGTCGTCCAACAAGGCGTATGCATTGCAGACGCCCCTCGGTCCTTTGATTTGCACAGGAAGCATCTTAAGCAGCGCCTTTGTGTTGTTGGTTTCTCTTACTGATGCCACGGTGAAGTTTCGGTCATGGTCGAAGTAGTGTTGTTGCGTAACGCTGTTTCGGTATGTAGGTTACCCGAAGCCTTAACGTAAACATGAGGCGCGGGGCGCAAAATGCTTCCGTCAGCAGCATCGAGTCAGCGATGTTTGATGATTCAGCGTGTAACGCAAACGCTGCAGCGCATCAAGCCTTCGCCGAGGTCACGGCACCCGTCGTCGGCACCTGAGTACGTCGACCCCCGGACGAGCCCATGCTACTATTGCTGCTAACACCAAACCTGCTCCATCACAGGCTAAGTTGCAAAACTGGGGGACGCAGATCCAGAGTGAATCAATTCGTAAGGATCTGCCAAAGTTGCGTTCAGCTAAGAACCAGTGCGACGAGGAGGGTTTCGTGAAGGTTGAAAAGAAGATGAAGAGGAAGCCCACTCGTCCGAATAGATGTGGTACTGCACCGACCGGCCCGGACCGAATGCTGCAGCCGGCCAAACCGACGACGCTGCTGTACGTGTCCCAAGTGCATGACTCTACAAAGGTCGAGGAGATTGTAGCGTACATCAGAATTAAGACCAACTGCAGATTGAGGGTTGAGCGATCGGAGTCTCGCCACAGTGTTAATTTTAATTAATATGTGGTGAGAGTCCCCACGGAACAGCTGCCAACCCTCATGAAGGAAGACTTTTGGCTGAGAGGTGTTGTATTCCGGCGATTCTGAGGCCGGCTACCAGACACCGCGCGCAACACGACGCCGAAATCTCGTGTTGCCTAGATAATGTATTGTTTATGTATAGTGATTATTTTAAGTCAATTTTATTTTGTATTGTATTACTAGCTGTGCCCCGCGGTTTCACCCGCGTTAGAGAGGATCATTACTATAAAGTGAAGTCCCTTCTGAAGTGCCGTGGACGAGTTATTTGTAGGACTATTTAAGATAAGCATTTCAATCATACATTACATATGTGTAACTGTAGCGATTTTGGCAGCGCACGCCAGAATAGCTCGCAGATGGTAGATATTTTCCTACTTACTTGACACTTACTTGACACACAATTTGGGGGAAGAGGTGTCCCAAATTGGCTTGTTTCGCCTTCCATCTACACGTGACTGATGAATTTTGGGGGGGGTATGTAACCTGTGACCCCTCCTGGGACCGCCACTGTATGTGTTATTCTGATGTATAAGATCTAATCTGATTATTGTAAAGTTTCATTTAAATCCATTCAGTAGTTTTTACGTGAAAGAGTAACAAACATCCATACTTACAAACTTTTGCGTTTATAATATTAGTAGGATTTTCCGGATCATTTGGGAAATTTCTGGAACTCTCTCGAACATTCTGAATTAATTAAAACAGTTTGCAATTATTTTAAAAATCTTCAAATCATTCGAGAAGTTTCTGGAATTTTCTCGAATATTTTCAATTAATTAAAAAAATTGCAATTATTTTAAAAATCTCCAGATCATTCGAAAAAAGATTACAATTATTTAAAAAAATCCAGATCATTCGAGAAGCTTTCTCGAATATTCTCAATTAATTAAAATCATTTAAAAAATCCAAATGATTCAGACAGTTTCTGGAACTTTCTCGAACATTCTTAATAAAATTAAAATTAAAATAGTTTGCTAGATCATCCCAGAAATTTTGAAATCCACTCAGAAGTCCCTATTGGTTAGAAAAGTACAGATTTTTTTTTCAGATTTTTCCACCCACCGCGATCAAACTCCCTTACTATCATCTACGTACTAAGAGGTATTTACCACCCCAAGGAGAAGTTGATTGGAGTTAATGATAATAGAGAAAGCCGTGTCTTTACGTACAAAGAAAACCCTTTACTTTTTATATATATATTAAGACTACCTGACCCGACAGACGTTTTCTTGTCGTAACTATGAATATTGTATTCGAATTTTAAATTAATAAAATTAATATGGTTGTTTAATATTCTTTAATTTTCTAATTTCCCGCGCAATATTCTTATTTTTTTTCTTTCATAAGAACCTTTTCCTGACAATAACAAACACAACAAAAAATAATTAGCGAAATCGGTCCAGCCGTTCACGCGTGATGTCGTGACCAAGGGAAAAAGGGATTAATTTTTATATATAGAAATTGTATGTTATTTCCTTTATATGTATTAGTTTGTGATATTTTAATTTTTATCTATGTATTAGTTTCTATGGGCCTTGGCCTGAAATAAATGAATAAATAAATAAAATAAAAAATACTATATAAAAAAACAAACAAACCACATATTGATATGAAAATAATACGAAACAAGTAATATGTAATGTACAACACCTATTGACTATAAAATTTATACATAAGTTATCATGAGATAAGTCGCGAACAGTAATCATGCGATATTTAATCTAAACCAGTAGTCGCGAACAATAAGAATAGCAACGCCGCGCCATCAAGGGCACGAGCTGGCAACGCCGCGCCATCAAGGGCACGAGCTGGCAACATGTACTAAATAAAATCGGCAAGTAGCCAGATGATCGGTGTAATGAAAGTGAATATACGGCACCCTGTATATAGGCCCTCTAGCGTCAACACCGTGAACTAAAATATCCATTTTCAGACACATCCGAGAAAATTTGGAGTCCATCACAAAAATTGATATGGTATCCCTATCGCCATCTATGATCAAATGGTGTAAAAATTCAAGCAAATTAATCTGACGTCCATATATCGGACGTCGAAAGTCGGTGGTCGCCACATTAAATGCAATTAATGTCATGTTGGACGTCAAATAGGTTCCGGGATATATATATATATACATATATATAATATAATATATAAATGACGTATACAATATACTATATATACATATAAATAATATATAAAAAATATTAATATATATATAATATCTTACACAATTTCAGCTAAAGAAAGTCTATTAACACGACTTCAGATAGTACTCTCGTACAAGCTTAAAATATTATTATTTTATTGAGATTAAACTGCAAGTAAACCTTGAATTAAAGATAAAGACACCATCTACGGCTATTGTCTGTTTTAGAAATTTTTGAACTACATAGTAAAAAACCCCGTGGAGAAAAACAAAGCTTATATCACGATATTGTCGAAAGTATACATTAAGAAGAATGTCGAGGACGAAAGTAAACGATGAGAAATTTTCAGTTTAATGACTGTAAAATTACTCTTAAGTCAAAATTGTAGGCTTCATTTCTTTATACTTGAAGTAGGTTTTAATATTGATTTAGTGTAATATTTTGTCGTGCCCTAGTTTGATCGTGTAAATACTCGTTTATCTATTCATCCATAAGATCTATTGTAACTAAACACGTTTTGGCAATACAAAATATCAATATTTTTGGCGTCCTCGTCCCATCCCTATCAATTTGCAAACCAAAGAGGACAGTTCCAGCAAATAAAATCAAAGAGCCACTTTCGTCCAATTTGTCCGCGTCTGCACCCTTTGAGACCATTTCGGATTCCCTCAATAAATGTTACGACTCTTACATTTCCACGTCCTCGGTTCTGACTTAAGTTGTAGTGTTTATTGGGAAATAGGGTTTTATAAATAACACGATGTATTATTTTGTTAAATGATTACGCATATCAAAGTGAAGTCAAAGTAAAAATATTTATTTCATATTAGGTATACAAAACATTCGCTTATTGAATGTAATTTTTCCGGTCATCGCCTTTAGGTTTCCGTTAGGGCTAGATGTTGAGCTGAGAGAAAAAGGCGGCGGAAAAAACTCCCAGTAGCACTCTTTTAAAAAAAGTATAACATTGATAAACATTGATAATTTCCTCGCAGTCCCACTCCTAGTAAGGCAAGTTTATAAAAATCTTAATAAAACTTGTAACTAAACAAACCATTTACAATATTGTCCAATGAAACGCTTTGAGATGACCGTTTCGGATTCCCTGAACAAATGAGTTATAATGACTGTTTTACATATTAATGTTGGGTGCTTCAATTAACTTGCATTTTTATTGGTAAATGAGTAAAGAAATGAAGCCTACAAGTGTTTTGTTTAATGACATTTTTGTAAATTGGATTTTACAACGTTTACAACTGTCTTCTTCAGAAGGTTTTTTTCGACCGCATATAGCCTGAAAGATGAGAAGAATTTAATTTTTGTATTAGTTGTATTCATAATATTCATTGAGAGCGCGAAATTTTTTTTAATTAATCTTCTGATTACGTAAATTCCCGTCTTCCTTTAGAAGGTTTTTTTTTTTCGAAATAAATTGGTTTCAATCCTACTTGTATGGGCGCCGGCAGCGTATTCAAGTTCAAGACAAGTATTCCCTCTGGTGTGATATGACTGCCGGCGTCCCGCAAGGTGGCGTGTTGTCTCCTCTTCTCTTTTCAATCTTCATTAATTCTATAAGTCTACGACTTTCTTCTCTCTACCATCTATATGCCGACGACCTACAGATTTACAATCAAGCATCCTTCAACAATCTATCAAATGCTATTACTACCATCAACTCAGACTTAAGATTAATTATGGACTGGAGCAAGTCTTATGGGCTGCAGTTAAACCCCAAAAAATCTCAAGCTATCATCATTGGCAGCTCTCGCTTAGTATCAAGAATAGAGTTTTCTCATCTACCACCTATTTGGCTAGGAAATGAAGCTATCCCCTACAGTGATAAAGTCAAAAACCTTGGCATACAAATGGATCGCTGTCTTAGTTGGGTTCCACAACTTGCCGAGACTAGCCGAAAACTGTTTGCTGCTGTGGGTTCACTTCGGCGGCACAAAAATGTTTTACCAATTCCTACTAAAATTTTGCTTGCGCAGTCTCTACTTCTTCCTGTTCTTGACTATGCCGATGTGTGCTATCTAGACCTAACTACGGAGCAATTAAATAAGCTTGAGCGTCTTCAAAATTTATGTATACGGTTTATATTTGGACTCCGAAAATATGACCATGTCTCTGAATATCGTGCTAAACTCAAGTGGCTCCCTATCAGACTTCGCCGAAATGCTCATGTTCTATCTCTTCTTTACTGCGTCTTATTCAATCCAAGCTCTCCTCCTTATCTTAAACAGCAATTTCATTTTCTGCATGCCACACACAATCTGTCGCTTCGGTCTGCAGATAATCTTCTCTTAAGTGTTCCATCTCACTCTACATCCTTTTTCCAAAATTCCTTCACTGCTGTCGCAGTCCGTCTATGGAACTCCCTTCCCAAAACTATCCGTCTTGCTCCTTCACTTCACTCCTTTAAGCGCCAAGTCAAAGAGCATTATTTGCAATCCTGACTTGGTATCTCTTGTACTCCTAATCCTAATTTGTACATTATCTATCATTGTACATAGTTGACATCATATATAGGTACTATTTCTAGCCTAAGCTGTACACCCTACCTCTTCATCAACTTTTCTGTCTTTAACTCCTTGCCTGTGGTTGCCTGGAAGAAATCGCTTATTAGCGATAAGGCCGCCATTTGTACTCAGTTTCTGTTTTGATTTGTCTCAAAATTCAATTTTGTCATCATGGTGTACAATAAAGAGTTAATAAATAAATAAATAAATAATAAATAAATATTTTTATTTTGAGTTGTATTCGTAATATCAAATAAGGGGGAGAGAACCGTGCCCAGCAGTGGAACGCAAAAAGAGTTGCAGCCATAATATTCAAAGACAGCGCGCGTTTTTTTTTTTATTAAAACATCCTACAACATTGCGTAGAAAGATTGAAAATGTAAGACATTAAATAAGCCCAAAGAAACCAACTTCGCGCGTACTCTGAAAATAAAATGTAATTTCGGAATCAGCCATAAATTTGAAAGCACAAGTTACAGTGGTGAAAAGTCATTACCACGCTTGAGGAACCACTAGCTTTCGGCGGTTCCCGTTTCCATAGTATTGAGTTTTTTTTTTTTTTGTAATTTGCATTACTTTGCAATCAATGATGTTATCTATTGCTGTTATATTTATTCTTTGATTGAATATATAAAACAAGAATATATTACATAAACATAGGTAAGGTTTGTAAGTTGATTGGTTGTTAAATCGCGCAGGGCCTGACGGCAGCTTAGACAAACGGGCGCGGTCGGATGTGAGATGGGTGAACGCTAGTGGCAAAATTTCATGCGAGTTTCCGTACTTAAGTGTTAAGACGTTGACCACAGCTGTTATGAATTGATAACAGTGGTTAAACCTTGTCGGAAACTTTTCGGGGGATTTAATAACATCCGGCAACGGAATTGCCACTAATCCGCATTTAAACTAACCCGCATTGGAGCAGAGTGGTGGAATAAGCCTTCCAAAAATGAGAGGAGGAGAGTCCCACACCCAAGAGTCGAACATAAAAAAAGATTGCAGCATCCATGAGTGGCAGTGATCACTTAACACCCCGAGGTGCTAAGTGCTAATATGCTCATATGTCAGTGATTGTAAAGCACATTAATTGTCATTTATCTCGATATCGTCCGACAGTGGAAACGCGCGGCTTAAATAAAATCGCTGCAGTTCAAAAGAACCACAAAGCCAAGGTTTCCACTACATTAGCCGCTAATTGGCCAGCGTGGCGGAGGGTAGCGGTTCATTTCACGGCGTCGCGACCCGAAGATACGTAATGATTTTATTAATGAGATACTTGTACCGGTTTAATCATTGTTATGACTACATAGGAATTAAGCTTTACTTTTGTAGAAATGTTGTATTTTTACATTACATCTATACAAATAAATAAAATTCGAGTGTCTGTTTGTAATATTAAAATAACCGCTTTTTACTACTTGGGTATGAATGTATATATGGTGCATATACCAAAACAACATTTTTTACAATTTTTGTCTGTCTGTCCAAATAATAAATAGTAACTTGGCTGCAACCCTTTTTGCGTCCCACTGCTGGGCACGGGTCTCTCCCCAATATTGGGGAGGCCTGGAGCTTACTCCACCACGCTGCTCCAATGCGGGTTGGTGGAGATGCGGGTTAGTGGCCAACCCGCTGTCGGATGTTTTCAAACCGCCCATAAGGCCTCCGACAAGGTTTAACGACTGTTATCTATCGACAACAACCGGGACCGACGGCTTAACGTGCCCTCCGAAGCACGGAAACGCGCATGAAATTTTTGCCACTAGCGGTCACCCATCTCACACATGACCGCGCCCGTTTAGCTTAGCTGCATAGATCGCTTGCGTTCTACGCTCGTCGCCGAGCCATGCGCGCTTCTCGCCGAGCCATGCGCGCTTCCAAATAGTAACTTAAGGTACTTTTATTTTAGAAAAATTCTAAAACTCAAGTCCACGCGGACAAAGTCGCGGGCGGCCGCTAGTTTCAACTATTTACTAAAAACGTTTTATACGCGTTTTAAAAACGACGAACATTAAGAATAGAGAATTTTTCCGAAAAGTCGAGGCATATCCTAGTTTTTTTTTTTTCGTAAAGTACCTACCTATTTTAAAGTTATTTCGAATAAAGTTGAGTCAATCCAAGTGATTGAAAGAAAATGGGAATAAAAGGCACAATTTTCAACATCCCGCCAAAACTCGATCAATGATTTAATTATTATACATACATATCATAATGTTACCTTGTTACCTATATCATTATTGTAAGAAAAAAAACATGCCAACATACTGAACATTAAATCGCCGCATCTGTAAATATTTCCTTGTCATATTATTACTGTATGGTTTATACGGCGTGCATGGCTTTGGTGCCTGTTGCCACCCCATTTTATGATGTTTGGGAGATATAAACACCAGTGATATTATACAGATTCGATGAGTGCAATTTCTGTCTTTAGCCTAAGCCATTATAATTTACACAAACGAAAATGGGTTAGGTATAAACTTCACTTTATCGAAAAAATAAATTAAAATAGGTAATGCGTGTTAAACAACTTTTAAAATAATAAAATTTTCTCCATCTATGCAGCGGATCGAGTGAAAACGATACAAAATTTGAATCACAGTTATTTTTGTTTAAAAGAGGTTAAAATTATAATATAGCTAGGTAAGTACCTACGTGGAAGACACCGGTGCGTTCCACTGGAGATCCCGGAGTCCTCCCCAAGCGCAGAGGCAGCCACCGAGGGGGGTTTTAGTGCGGTCAAATCACACATAGCCCGGTATCCTCTCCCAAGGTGCTGGGTACCTTTTGAAGGTTTCCCCCCGATACCAAAAAAAGGTAAGTAAGTATGTATGTTTCATTGGAATGGAATATAGATTAAGGCACTTACTTACAAATAGAAAACCTATGCGATGAATACTCGCATATAAAATATATAGGTACCTATAGTAAAACATCAAACATCTAGTTTCGCAGTTTGTGGTACTAACGACCCACCACTGTTTGTGGACCACGTCGTCGTTGTCGTAGCTTAATAGCTTTTATTTTTAAACGTTTCACACTCATAGCCCCACAGTAGGGATATACCCTATATAGACATACCCTGTGTCGTGGGTATCATGGACACACACAGAGACAGAAACACAAACACCCAGACCGAATACAGAAATTTAAACTCATCATTAAAATTTTTGCTTCGCGGAGAACCGAACCCGTGACCCTTCGATTGGCAGTCCGGCATGGTAACTTTTGCGCTGCACGGGTCGTCGGTGCATTATGTATACATAATGATATAGCCCATTTCATGTCGCACTGCTGGCTACAAAATCTATTCCGATTTTTTTAAACACTTCGTCTAACATCTATCTAACGAAAAGGCGGGCAAACAAATTAAGAGCATAATTTAAAAAAAATATCTACCTATTTTTAATAAAAATATAGAATGCTGGGTATAATGAAAAATAGGGATATTTGTATTAATTTTAATCTTGTGCTTTAATCACACTACTATGCATAATAGTTAAATAGATGAGGAATATGCAGTAGGTACGGTTCAAAAGTTCTATTTTTATTTTGTTCTTTTTGCTAATAAATGTATTTCCCTTTGAATTACACTTTCTTAACAAAACCTTCGCTATTTTACTATGGCTTGTAATTTGCTAAGTTATCTCGAACTTCTAAAATATTTTATGTCACATACTAAGAAGTAGAAACACCTGCGGCATTCGTAAACTCGAGAACACTCGTAAATACAATCTTTCCCTCCTTTTCCGGGAGATATATTAGCCAACTTCTACCGCCATCTGTTGTCATACTTTTGATTTATCGCGGCAAATAATGAACGCGTGTCTCCGACAGATGGCGGTGCTGAGTTGTTTATTGGAACTCGCGATTTATGAGGGGTGGTTTTGTTTCTGAAGCTACGAAACAGCGGCCAAGATCACGAAATTGCATAAATTACTTTTGTTGTCGACAAGACCCGATATTTTGGAGTCTGGGTTCAAGTCCCTCCAAAACGATTCGGGTTGACAAACTACCCTTGACAAACCTCAACATAAATTGTCACGAATTTTAAAATCCTTCATGCCAAGCACATAAGTCGCACACTGTTGCTAACAATGTTTCAAATTGATAAAAATACTACTTAGTTATGAAAATAGTTTTGGTACTTAAGTACTAAATTGGCTGCACACATTGCGTCCCAATGCTGGGCACGAGTCTCTCCTCATTATTGGGAGGCCAGAGCTTACTCCAGCAACAGAGGCCAAAGCTTTCGTGGCAAAGCGCTCACGGATGTTTTCAAACCGCCCATAAAGCCTCTGACAAGGTTTAGAGTTATCTCTATAGGGCTGATTACATTTACCAACTTGCAGGGTCTGATTTGGCATACATTGCTGGTTATCTTGAGTATTTTATTACAATGTACCCAGATATCCAGCAATAATGTATGCCGGGTCGGCCCTTGCAGGTTGGCCAATGTAATCAGACCTTTTACGTTAGTTCATTGCGTTAGTTTTTTATTAGTTTATCTCTATACAGACCAGTGCGGATGTAGGATTTCAGTTTGCCTGGACAGACGCAGTCGCAGTAACAGGTAGGTATGTCGGGTTATTATTGTTTACCAATGGTTGTTTGTATCGCCTGTACAACATGACCCCGGTTTGGACCGTGCCTGGGCTTGGGTTTAGTTTTGCTTGAACCAAAATTGGTGGCAACAATTTTGTGCTATCCGCGTGTGTTTTGAACGCATCTAGGTGGCGTGTGGATTTTAAAATTAGCCACGATACGAATAATTTGAGGATTATCAAGGGTGAACCCGAATGGTTTGATAAAGCTCAAGCCCCCCTCTGGATCCGCTAGTGGTACCTTTAGTCTGTATCAAATAAAAAATAAATAAAATTAAACCTAACACACTACACATAAGTCAGACCTACGAACTTTTACTGACTATTTTGTGTCGGTTAAAGCACAGCAAATAGAAATATCTGACTTGCAATAGTGAAATTAAAAACCATAATAATATTATTAAAGGTTTCATTAATAAGTTCTCTGTGATTCAATTGATACTTTCTTTTTGAAAGTTATTGCCATGAAACCAATAAACCGACAAAATGAATACCTACATCCACAGACCACCCAGCCTACCACCCAGGCTGGGTGGTCTGTGCCTACATCGGTGGCGGACTTTTGCCGCCAGTACGCTTTTCAACTTTTTTGCACCCTTTTTTTTTTTTTTTTTTGGTTTCGCTGGGGGAAATGCGTTACGCATCCCCTCCCGCGGAGGGGTATGTGGGACTCCCCAGGGGCAATACCCCCTGGTATACCCACTAAAACCCCCAGCGGCACTCCGTCTTCGCCTCTTGGAGAGGGTCTGGGAATCCGGCAGAGCCTTTGCATCCAGGCCCCCTCCGGCGAGCCTCGCCTTTATGGCGAGCCCTTCGCGCCCCCCCCACTTATGATGGGTGGGGCAACGGGGACGGTCGAGAGTGCGCGATCGTCCCCGTATCCACTGATGGTGAGCGGTGCAATGCGGGCGGAGGAGCCTCCGCGCCTATCGCCCGCTGCTCACCATCGGGAAGGTGAAGGCGGTCATACGCCCGGCTCCTCCGTCCCCTTCGCCGCTTCCGGAGCGCCGGCGCAAGAGGGTCTTCCTCTCGCGCGCGCTCCGCTGCCTCCTTCTGCGACATGACGGATTCGCAGAAGGAGGCAACCGCCGCCCACGCCCCCTCGCTCTCCAGCATTGCGCTCACAACGCGGGGGAGCGAGAGATCCCGCCCGACCACCGCAACCCGACCACCGCAAAACTTTTTTTTTTTTGCACCCTAACCTAACCCTGCTAACCTCTGAAATTCACTCGATTCACTAAAAAAACTAGAAAGTATTGTTTACAAAGTTTCTTTAATTTTGACTTTTAATTTTGTTGGAAGTTGTCGCCCCCCAAAAAATCTGCCCCCTAGGCTCCAGCCTACTCAGCCGGTAAATCCAGCACTGACCTACATAATAAGACCTACATAAGTATATGCTATGTCTATGGTTTAGATTAATTTGATATTTGCGTAATTTTTATAAAAAACAGTGCCATCTGTAGAAATAAGTCAACTGTTGTTTCTGCATTGCCATCTAGCGGGCAGTAGCTAAACAACTTAATATCGTTTGTATGTTCTTAAGAAAGAGGTTTAAGTGTATACCAATAGGTGTCGCTATTAAAAGTTCCAAAATCCATCACTAGATGGCAGTATCATAATTCAAGTTTCCTAATTGTGCCAATAGATGTCGTTACAAAACACCTTAGGCATAAGAATAAAATAATCTTAGGTACCTAAACAAATCTTCTAAAGAAAGTAACATTCATTATTATTTTACATTCGTAATGTTTTAAACCTTTCGTCGAAGGTGTGAAAATGATTTTTGTTCTCCGTAATGCTTTTTTACCTACGATTCTCTAGTTTGGGCGTGGGAACTAGGGGCCAGGTAGTGCGTAGAGCATAGTTATTCATAGATTTATATTAGTTGTCGTAAAAGCAAGTTACTCGGGGTTATTGTTGTTTATTGAGCTCCCATCACGTTTTACCTCTAAGGCTGCCTATGTGGTGTCTTTAGATAACGCGTGGGATACAGGTTTTGTCTTCTTATTATTGTATTGATCGAAAATAGGGATGTTCTGGTGTGCTCAGGTAGGTAGGTACCTACATCGTTCCCGTTCTAAATGCTCTCAGTTACCTACTTCCTTACCTCTTTTGAAACTCTAGCTGTTCTTATTAAGTTTCAATAACTATTTAAAACTAATTAGGTATGCTGTAGTTAACTTAATTTCTTTGTTTAAAAACAGAATTTGCTTTGATGGAGAGTGCCTTTGCAGATATAATATCTATGTACCTAGGCACTCTCCATCAAACCGAACCTTACCTCCAAATTATAATGTAGGTGCCATTTTTATACAAAAGTCGATAATTTTCAAACTTATGATAAGTATCGATTTTAAAGTTTAGAAGATTTCTCCAATGTAGAATCTCTAAAATTTAGAATTTCCAGACCTCCAGACCTCATTGATTAATTTTTAACGATAAAAGCCCGAGATAATACATATCTTATAGGATAATTCAACGGATTTCATAGTCATACTGCACCAACCTAACAACTTATTACTCATGCAAACACAGACCAAAAACGCATGAATGAAACTCATGCCCACCCGATTAGCATTTGCAGTCTGTTGTCTCTGTCTGGCCCATAGACATGACTTCGTATTGATAGTGGTAATAATGTAGACCGCGTATTAGCATGCAAGCATCATTTCAATCATGAATGAATGGCGAAGTTGTAGGATTCCTCCCTTTATGTCCGGTCGTGTTTCCCGGAATCCGTCGCTAAATATAAACTGACGCCATTACATAGGTACCTTCCTATTACTACAATTGGACACTGTGGTTCCTTTTGCAATATTCCGAATTTAATAAACATTTTGTAACTTTGGAGAAGCATGACGAAAGTTGAAGTTTCCTTTGGTTTTTAAATAAAAATGTTCTATCAGTCCAAATTTTCTTACGTGCCTTTCTTCATTCCATTGATTGCCATGACGATTAACGATTGATTGCTTGGGATAAAAGTTAAGGATCCTGGACTTTTTTAAATTTTTAAATTTAAATTTTTGTTACGAAATGAGAAATGGGACGTATACGTTAAGAATAATGAAAAGGACAGTGAAATAATAATACACTTAATAAATAATACATTCAACTAAACTGTCATAAACTCTATAGATAGGGGTGTTGTTTCTGGGTGTTTCAGTTAAAGCTACATAAAATAAAAGTGACCCATAGTTTTCATTAATTTCTTTTTTTATTTCAATGGAGTAGCAGACGAGCATGCAGGCAGGGTGTTAAGTGGGCGCTGTAGCCCATGGACATCTGCACACAACCTCAAGCAAGCATAGGCATGTCTTGTCTGAGGTCGTATGCAGTTGCGCTGCTACTCCGGAGCCTGGTGGTCGCCTCAAGTAAGTGTGGCCGGCAACTGCACCTTTCCACCGAAACACAGTAGAATGGTTCACGGCAGAAGTGGGTGCAGCGGTAGTACTTCCCCGGGCGAACCATAATAGTTCTACTACCTACAAAATGACAGTAATAATAATAATATACGGACAGATAGAAAAGTCCAACGCCGTTATTAACTCTAGCTCAAAGTTAATTACAGGTAATAAGATACCTACATGTCACAATCTACACAGAAAACGTATTTCTGGTTCTAAAGACATACCAAAATCGATACATGCGGATATGACCAATGTAAAAGCCTAATTGAATTAAACATCCCGAACCATTCGAGCTTGGAATCACTGATCAATTGTCACTAACGCGGAAAATTTTGCACGCTTGACTCTTTAGCACCTGTAATTATATGGAAAAAACGTCATAAAAAAGAGACCTACAGCGAAGACCAGGAACAAGGCTTCAGTCTCCGTCGAAGCCTCCACATCACTGTCCGTCACGTCTGGTACTTTTTGTGCAGGCAGGTGCTGCCGTGATACAAAAAATCAACCCCCAAAATTTGAATATCATACTTTTTTGTACGCAACGGTTTTTGTGTGTACGCGACAGTCGCGTGGTCGCTCCACACTGCGGTGTAATGTTCAAAGTATGTTACTTTTTTGTCAAGTTTATGAGTAAATAGTGCAGCAGCTTTCAATAACGTTGTAATCCGATCTGAAGTTTGAAAAGCTCTTATTGACCACAATGTTTGATTATATTATTTTATACAGTATTCATGTTTGATACAATCCTTTTTCGTACACGAGCAGTAGCTCGTCACAGGACTCACAGGTCTCTCAAAGGGAGGCCTGGAACTAATTTCACCGCGTTGCTTTGATACGAGTTGATGGAGTGTTCATATTAGGAGAATACTAAGATGAAAGATGATGTGGAATGGGTGAGACAATAGTACATCAAGGAACAGAATAAATAATAAGTAGTACAAGTAATCAAGGTAGATATGTGCAGAAATGTTTCTTTTAAGGACTGACAAGCACTGAGAAAATAATACAAGCTGCAGAGCCGGTAGGTAAATCGTAAGATTCTATCTGTCCTTTAATTTCCATTTTAAGCTTTTTAAAATTTTATTTGTACCACATGGTTGTAAGTTTTCGCTGAATCTCACGGACCATGGACATCTTAATACGAACTCTTGGTTCGGTTGATGGTCGCCTCATTCACTTGATAAGTCCGGCCCGCCCGCAACTGTACTACCACATAGCAACAAAGTGAACAAAGGAATACTCACCGTAACAATAAAATGTTTCACGACAGGAATGGCAGTAGCTGTAGCACTTTCCCGGTCCAATCATGAAATTTCTATTACCTAGGCTGCAAACCTTTTTGCGTCGCACTGCTGGGGACGAGTCTCTCCCCATTATTGGAAGGCCTGGAGCATACTCCACCACGATGCTCCAACACGGGTTGGTGGAGATGCGAGTTAGTGGCCAACCCGCCGTCGGATGTTTTCAAACCGCTCATAAGGCCTCCGACTATGTTTAACGGCTGTTATCTATCGATAACAACCGGGACGTACGGCTTAACGTGCCCTCCGAAGCACGGAAGCGCGCATGAAATTTTTGCCACTAGCGGTCACCCATCTCACACCCGACCGCGCCCGTTCGGCTTAGCTGCATAGATCACTTGCGTTCTATGATCGCCGCCGGGCCAGGCGCGCTTCATTACCTATAGATATATTTCAATTATATTTTTTTATAATGTTACGACTGTCGATAATAAAATCGGAACAGTCCGTCAAAATGGAGTTCAAATTAAATGGTCCATTTCTCCGGGCGATGCCGCACTGCAGCGGCGCGGCGCCGGCGAGATGAAAGGTAGCATCGGTAAGTATGCAAAATATTATGGTTTAATATTATCTCTCAAAGGGCCGCTCAAATTGAAGGCAATGGCTCGGTTTAAATCATTACACTGTTACGTTAAACACGCTACTTGAAGCTTTAAAGCGTAATCATCGCCCGTTTAACTTTACTAGAGGTTTTTTGTGGTTTTTGGTCATTTTTACTTTAACATCACTTTACTTTTACTTTATTTTTTGTCAAAATATGTATGTGCTGCTTGTTTAGATTTAATAAAAAAAATGGCAAAGTTTTACTAATAAACTCTACTTTATAATCTGTGCGGAATACCGAAATTAATGTATGGAATTACCATGGCTTTTTCGCCGTTTCTTGTTTTGCCGAAAAAATTCATTCTATCCTCAAAAATTTAAACAGGATACTTATTTTTCGACACACAACTGGAAGTCTCTACTTTATTTTCCTATATGGAAAAAGTACATAATTAGTAAACTCAATACTTTATAAGTAATTAATTTAATTATCAAAGATGTACCTTTAATAGATACCTACTCGTCGTATTTAGATATTTTTACTGGTAAATTTAAAAACAAGACTTATTAACATGACAGCCGATGGCACGTGTAGAGGCGATAAAACGAATAATAATGTAGGTTTAGATAAAATCTATCAAGCAGCAATCCGCGGAGAATGACGAACTTTAGTTTCAGACGACAGATGTCATACGCGCGCCTGCGCAGGGCTGCCACCTTGTCATATCGTAAATTAAAACCGACTTCAAAAAATAAAAAGTAGTTGTAAATAGGTACTTTTTCTTGGGATCGAAGCCTTTGTGAAATGACATTTTTACATACCTCATGAATATTCCGAACCTAACGTCAAATACACAAACAAAAGTCAAAACTACGGTAAACATAAAACATGGGTCTCCGCTCTTACGTTTATTCTATTTCTGATCAAACTCCAACACATTAAAACTCTTTTATTAGGTACGTCACAATAATTCTAGATTATTAATGTCGTGTTATATAAACGATTTGTTTGCTCGTTTTGGGTGGACGAGTTTTAGATTAATTTTCTCAGGTCATTTCTCCACAATAATCATCCATAATCTAAAATGCAAGTATGCAACTATCTAGGAAGAGCAATTTACGTAGGTATTATACGCATGTTTCATCATTAATTAAAGACATAATTTGAAATAAGAAAGTAAGTTTTAAAAGAGTTTATTTTTTTCGTGCCATTAAGACTGTCCAAATTATTTTAGTTATATATTACACGGCTGTACTCAGGAGCTCCCGCCGGTCGCGGTGGCATCGCGGCGGAGACCTCCGCCTGAAGAAGGTCCTCGGTCATTACCGAAACATGTCGGCAGATCCGATAGAAATTGACGTGAGTACAGCCGTGTAATTACAATGTTAGTGTACACTCACGATTCGTTCAATAAGAAAACTGTCAAAATTATATACTAATAATGTATTTTATTCCTGAATTAAACGCCGTAGTTATTAGCAACGTCAAAAGTAAGATAAGGTGTCCTGTAATTAATTTTTCTTCGGTTTAGTGTCATTTAATTATATTTGTGTCTTGACTAAAAATAGTGCTATGAAGAAAACTATAATAAGTGCAAATTGACAACCCTATCTACACGCAAGCGCCCAAAAACATCTATTTAACCTCAAAATGAGCAGTTTTTGTGTAAGTTTTTATTTAACTTACCGGCGTCTACTAATATTATGCTTATGTTACCATTTTTTCTCCTCTTATCTCCGCTATGGGTGTTTGATGAGTGAAAAAATATTTTTTTTATCTGTGACGGCAGTCGCTTACGAAAAAAGTATTTTTTAGACTTGGCATATGGCATAGCGCGTGCTGCTTGCACATTGCGTTGAATTTTTTTCGCATCCGATTTAAAATTCGAACGTGGCAACGCATATGCGCGGGCGCTGATATTTTTCTTTTTTTGATAAAGACGCCGGCTTCCGCGGGCATACTGCCTTTGTTTATAATGTACAAAAAGTGATCTCCAAATAAAACGTGCACCTATTGTTGTGGGTACGTCTGTCAGGGTAAAACTTACTTATAAGGTCGTTACAAGTTTTGGAACATCACATGAGTGTTACATTGCATAATCATAGGTACCCCGCAAAAAAAATGTAGTAAAATATCAATACGAAGATAAATTTACAGTAGTTAGTTACTTATCCATCAACGACTTTGTTTTAAGTCTTACTTATTAACGAATTTTAAATTTAAGCAGCTAACGAATTCAAAGTTTAACCAGCTGGCAGCTACGCATAATAATAAACATAATAAATATTGAATTATTATAAATTTTACGTCTTATGAAAATCGTTAAATGTCTGCCTCTCTCCAAACGCAATGCCTTATCAAGGCACTTGTCCCATCCAATCTATTGTGTAACATGTACATAGCATTAAATAAATAAATAAAAATAAAATAAATATTTCTTCAAGATTTATTCTTTTTTTTTGCAATTTAATAGTATTCCTGGTTCAGATTTTCCGCTTTCTATCCCCAAACAATAATTTATGCGCTTTGAAGGGGTTGAGCCACATTTCATGGTAGTGGCGGGGTGTTGAAAACATATTTAACACTTGAGGGGTGATTAATTAATTGTTTCGAAGGGATTATAATTATTTCCCACCTGAGACAACCCTTTAGGGTTGAAATGGGGTAGATTAAAACGCCAAGTGTCATGAGTGATAGTTTGTTTGCATTTAGACGTTTTTTATGAGTTTCGTCATGGCGTATCAGCACGTCAGTAAGTTAGTTAAACATTTTTTAATAGTTTAGAAATCATAGGGTGCTTTCTTGAAGAAACTAAACTAAAAGATCAACAACTTTCTGCAGTATACATATAGTTTAATTTTATAATCGGCCAAATAAAAAAGTAGAATGTATTTCAGCAACTGCAGGTCTTCAAGGTACTCCTCCCAGGTCCTGTTGTCTGCATCGGTGATGTTGTCGTCCCATCCGATCCCGCTCCTCCAGATGCTCTGAATCAGCTTCTTGCCCTAGATGAACACCGTCGAAGCAAGCCCCAGTGGGTCGAACGTCGACATCACGGCACTGGTGAACTCTCTCTTAGTTGGAGTCTTCTTCCCTTTCGCTACTCGTTCTAATTCCAATTTCGTCTCCCCTGTGACCCACCTAAGGCCCAATGTCTTTTCTTCTTTGGTCCCCAGTTCGACTTCCGTGTTGTTCCCCTCTAAGCACCGAAAACACCATAATTTATCCATCAGCTCACCTCTAGAAGTTCCACTGTCAGACATAGGGGTAGGGTAGGCCACCCCATCTTTCGCTTCTCCGATCGGATCCATGCCTTTTGAATTTATTTTTCGGTTGTGTTTTTCTGGCAGCTCCCGATTAATTTTTGTGCTCTACCGATATGTGCGTAAAGTTGCCTTTATAGTTTTGACCGAAGAAGGTCCACCGCTGTATCCGTTTCAGCGAGATTCAGGTTGCAGGCCACACTTAGGAGTAGAACATCGCTATACGATTTTAAACAAGATTCGAGGTCACTTGAGGATGAGCGTCGATGTCCACAAACTACAGCAATCACTAAACTAATATTTTTTGGATAATCCTCGGGCTCATACATTCTTCAGACTTTCTTTATGGCAGTTTAGCCATGCATACCGATGTGCTTGGCCACTGTGTGTACAATTAGTAATTACTAGGGTTTGAAATTGGTGTAGCTCCTTTTGCTGGATTTTCGCCTGCATGCTTCAAGCATTCTTAGCGTATTTGATGTGCTCTTGGAAGAAGGTCAGTATGTGCAACCAACAAGTCCACGCGCAATAAGACGCCGAACTACGTGTTATACTTAATAACGCTTCAAACCCATAATAATAATAATATCGCTTCACACTCATAGCCCCACAGTAGGGTAGGTATACCCTGTGTCGTGGGTACCATGGACACACACAAGACAGAAACACAAACACCCAGACCTAGAACAGAAATTTAAACTCATCATTAAAATTTCTGATTCGCCGGGAATCGAACCCGGGACCCTTCGATTGGCAGTCCGGCATGGTAACCATTGCACCTCTCAGGTCGTCAAAGTAAGTTACTTAGTTGTATTATTTATGTTTAGTATCAGATCTGTTGTTTTTATTTTGTATCGTTTTATTTATATTTTAATGTATGTTATGTTTTAGTTTGTTGTAATGTTATGTTATATATGTATTTGTTTCTATGGGCCTAAGAAACCTGAAACAAAAAAAAAATTAATAGTTTTTTGAAAATGCTAAACCACCTATGCACCTTATAGGTACAACGAAAATGAGCGTAGATTTGCCATCGGTTGCCGATACATCAATTAAGCCGGCTGCTACTTCCTAAATAAAAAGACCAGGTTCATGCAGACGAGGTCAACGACCTGGTGGGTGGTCTACATCTATACAGTGGCTACTTCATGGTAGACTGTCGAACTCGTCAATTTGGCAATATCAAATTTGCTGATTATAATTTATAGATAAAACCAATCATGTAGGCAAGTCGTAAAACGAAATGGACTCTAGTGTGTCCTTATATGCACCATCCAAATGGTGGGAAAATTGCTTCGGTGCCGGTATAAACTGACCTTCACTATATTCAATATTAGCTTATAGCTTGTAATGTACTGACCGCCCGATATACCTAAGTAGGTAATATGGAAATCGACGGCAACAGTCCTATATCATATCCAACTTAGAATAATTACAATTACATTATAGAAAACAATTTCGCGCGCCCAAATTGAAGCCATTAATGGCACCAAACGCCGCCGGGCCGCTCCGGAAGACTTAAGGTTAAATTTTATGACAGCACTTTTTAAAAACAAAAAAATCTAATAAAATAACTTTTCAGAGTGTTTTCAATATTTTGTAGTATTTTATAGTTAATTTGGTCAAAATAAAAATATTTTGTTTGTCAGATGTGACAGCTGCAGGAATCTATTTAGTGCTTCAATTTTGACAGCGCGCTTGTATGAAGACACTCATTCTATACGTATTTATTCTAAGATATCCAATCATCTAATTGTACCTAGTAAAATATTAATCGTAGTTTCTACATACATATACATAGTGTAGTACAGCTTTCATGGTTCGACCGAGGAAGGTAGTTACCCACTCGCTTCTGCTGTAACCATTTCTGCAGTGAACAAATTCAGCAAGCAATGAAGTGATGTGTTTCTGTGGGAAGGTGCGGTTGACGGGCAGATTTACACGAGGTGACGTGACCAGCAGCCTCCGAAGTAACAGCGCAACTACAGACGACCATCGACGAGCCTCAGACTTCCTTATAAATGTGTCTAAAGTGTCTATGGCGTGCTGCGACCAATTAACACCACGTGGTACGCATTCGTCAGCTACCCTTTTTAAATTATAAAAAAAAAAGTTGAAATGCCATATTTTTGTAGAAGAAAATATCTAGACAGATTACTCAAGACTGTCTGTGGGATAACATCGGGGTCTGTGTAATGCTTCACCCAATATACCTAATCCTTTCCACTGGAAAGCACCTGTGTTATTTTTGGGTGACGCCTACCTTTTGTCGTCAGGTAATATATAGCGCTTCACATTCTGCCGCAAGCCCGACCAGAAATTTGCCTGCTTGAAGCAAATTTGTTTCTCCCTAACGCCCCTCCGCGAGCCTTACCTATGTGCGGTTGAAAACATTCGACAGCATGTTGACCAATAAGTAACCCGCAACTCCACATACCGGCATTGGCACAGCACGGTGGAGTAAGCTCCAGGCCTCCTCATAAATGAGACCCACACGCGGCAGTGTGACGAAAAAGGGTTGTAGCTACGATTTAAGAGTAAATCTCTGGGTGTAGCCAAGACTTCTCCTAGCAATTAGCAAACAGAAAGCTTTCATGAATTCATCGTGAAAGTTAGATCCCTAAAGTTCTATAATTTATTACCCTGCAACATCGTAATCACTAGTCAGCGTATATTTGCTCCAAACAAGAAGCAAATACGCTAGAATACAATACAGCTTCATTAAAATTGATGTGTTCCTACAACCGCATAGTAAATATCCGACAAAAAATATGATATCATTCGTACAATCGTAGGCCTTGAAGGGCGTAGATGTGGATGTTATAAATCATCTCAATGGGGTCGACGACCCATCCTGGTTGCGTCACAAAATAAATATATTTTGGCAAGAAAAGTTTCGCGTAGTCGTTTAGTCTTCCCAATTCCCATCCTTGTGAATTGTTGAGAGTTGTTTCTCTAGCTCTAGGGACGGGAAGAGCCATCGATATATTTGATAAAAGTGTATTCATTTCGTGGTAGCTCTTTCATAGGTTACCGTAATAACAATATATATAATGTATACTCTCCTTGAAGTGCGCATGGCCCAGCGGATAGCACAGAACGTAAGCGGCCTATGCAAAACAGCGAAACTGATGCAGTCAGGTGTGAGATGGATGACCGCAAGTGGCAACTTTCATACGCTTTAGTGCTTAGAAGGGCACGTCAAGCCGTTGGTCCCGGCTGTTATGAAAAGATAATAATCGTTAACTTAACGTGACCTAACAGGCCTTAACGTGCCTTCCGAAGAAAACGCGTATGAATTTTTTCCCACTAGCGATCACCCATCTCACACCCGACCGCACTCGTTTGATATAACTGCGTAGATCGCTTGCGTTCTTCGTTAGCCGCCGAGCCAGTCACGCTTCGTGATAGCGATAGTTGCTATACTATATATAGCGATACTAGCTGACCCCGCGAACTCCGTATCACGTTTAAATGTTTGGAGTGAGACACCCTTATCACTTAGGGGGATGAAAAATAAATAGTAGCCGATTCTCAGACCTACCCGATAAGCACACAAAATTTCATGAGAATCGGCCGAGCCGTTTCGGAGGACTATGGTAACTAACATTGTGACACAAGAATTTTATATACATATTAGATTATAAATTTGTTTTAGCTAGGTAAGTTAAACGAGTAGAGTTAAACGGATAGTCTTACCAGTGTAGCGACCTTACGCTACTCATCAAGAGATGGCACCACGGGTATTCCTGAATCACGCTATCGAAGTTTTCGGAATATCCTACCATATATACAAGCTCCGAATTGAGTCAGTTGGAGCGCGGCCGCTCCCCGGGCATGACCACCTCGCCCGGCGGGAGATCTCCCTTTGCCAAACTGGTGACCCTGGACAAGAATACGTCCCTTCTGACCTTCATCAGTCGCACCTTCACTCCCTGGATGGACTACAACATCACTTCAGCAGCTCATCAGGTTCATCGCAGCGCGTCTGGACCACGCTTCCTGATCCTGATCCAGCTACCTCCAGCGACTTCGTGGACGGCTCGAGAACCCACTACTCGCCTCCACACTTCAACCTACCCTCACATCCCGACTCACCGTGGATAGAGGGTATCTCCACACCTCGCTTCACCCTCACATCCCGACTCACCGCGGATAGAGGGTAACACAAGGCCTCACCTTCACATCTCGACTCACTGAAGATAGAGGGCATTGAAGGCGCTTGTAAAGCGAAGATTGCACAAGCTTGGATTTTGGATTTCTGAAGATATCGACCTCCGGTCTGAGCAGGGGGTGATGTAGCGACCTTACGCTACTCATCAAGAGATGGCACCACGGGTATTCCTGAATCACGCTATCGAAGTTTTCGGAATATCCTACCATATATACAAGCTCCGAATTGAGTCAGTTGGAGCGCGGCCGCTCCCCGGGCATGACCACCTCGCCCGGCGGGAGATCTCCCTTTGCCAAACCAGAATTAAGCAAGCATTTTATCGACAATTATTTCGGCGTGTCTCATCCCTATCGTAAACTGTTGGTTGGTCGGTGATTGGATGGCGCCCAAACGGCCGTCGACAGGACTCGCCGGCAACTTGGCAGAATCCACGCTTTATACCGTCTAGTCAACGCTGGTCCATCTAAAGCGTTATGTCGTTCGGGAGCCCATAAAATTATGGAGACACGTCTTTATGGGAATGGAATGGGAACTTTGCTTTAAATTGCCCCTGACTCAGACAATTAATGGCTTAAGCCGTTAACGAAACTATAATTCAAAAGAAATGCCAAAAAAATCAGATTTAATTTAAAGTTATGACCACCGCGTTTACTGTCCACAATAAAGTTATACCTTCACTTTCATTTGTAATTACAGGTTTTTTTTTAAATCTCATATTGTACATGCAAATTTGAATATTATAATTCGATCCATTACTGTCATAATGTTTTCGAAACCTACCTACTAAGTACCTATGTAGTTTCAAACAATTCACTGAAAGCACAGACTTATACCTAGCAAATTATCAAATATAAGTCTGTGACTGAAGAAACTGTACCTCCGCTGCTCAAATAGAGTTACAAAGTTATTTTATCTTTTATAATTTTGAGAATTTCTCTTCTCCACACTACGTACTCTCTTTGATCTGTCTTACGTCTTCGTAAGGTTTAACATAAATATTGCAACACACCGTTTGGCGCAATGTTTTTTTTTTTCAACCTTCCAGTGCTGGACACAGGACTCCTCTAGGAGACATCATGCCTCGAGAAATTATGAGTTTTTCTCCACGATGATAGAAAACATTGTAATAAAAATTAATTAAAAATCACAATATTGTCCATCACCGTGAAGCAAATTCTTTGTTAAACCTCGTATCTCCGTTTTTGTTCTCAATCTGGGTGTTTTTAGTTTGTCTTTCCTATGCCATTATATGCACGACACGAGGAATCTTTGTTTTTTTTTTTATTTCGGTCTAGAAATTAACGCGAAATTAACACTTAAATGAGTAAAAAAATTGTTGTCTGCTTGTTTGTTTGCTTGTGTTTGTGTGTCCATAGTAATCACGAAACAAGGAATCCTAGTGGAAGGCTACGCTATGAGTGTAAAGTGTGCAAAATGAGCACTTTGGGCAGATTTTCCTTGCATTGTATTGTGCGGAATGTTCAGTGACGAATGGACGACCAACACGTAAAGCTATCAGTTGGAAGACAGATCGGCCAGTGCGCCAGTGCGGAGATGTCCGACAATGGGCTGCATTCTGGAGGGATGTATTAGTAAGCGATATTAAAACGCTTTTAACGCTAAATATAGCGCAGACGGCTAAATACAGCGCGGGCGCTTCCACATTGAACCATAGCCGTGTTTTAACTAAGTCACTAATTATGCGAAACAGTTTCTGAACTTACTTCTTTTATTAATTTTCTTAATGATTGTCTTAGATTTGATTAAGTCCATAATTTTTTTATTTAATGTTTTAAGCAAAGAAAAAGCTTTCCAACCAAAAAAGAAAGAATAACGGAATAACATGCTGTTATAAATTTTAAAGGTTTAAACTTTTAACTTTAAAGCAATAAATTTTAAAATATTAAATAAAATCCATTTGCGATAAACTTTTCATAAATGCGTCAAGTTACACGTATACAAAACACGTGTTACGTGCAATAAAACCGGCCAAGTGCGAGTCGAACTCACGCACGAAGGGTTCAGTACCATTATCTATAAAAATTCACGTTTATTGTATGGGAGCCCCCTTAAATATTTATTTTATTCTATTTTTAGTATTTGTATAACAATAGCGGCAACAGAAATACATCATTATATTATTATTATTAAATACATCCATAGAATACGAATTTATGTTTACATTATGTTAAGTCATTAAAATAATTTTATCTAATATAATAAAATTTGTACACCCTAAGGGGTATAAATATGGAGTTCTTAATATTTTGTAAAACCTTTTTCACCCATATTTGTGCAAATAAAATATTTTCATTTCATTTCATTTCAGAATGATTGAATGAAAAGTAAATTGTGGTTTACGATTTATGACGTATTAAAAAAAACTACTTACTAGATCTCGTTCAAACCAATTTTTGGTGGAAGTTTGCATCGTAATGTACCTATATCATATATTTTTTTTAGTTTTATCATTCTCTTATTTTAGAAGTTACAGGGGGGGGACCAACATTTTACCACTTTGGAAGTGTATCTCGCGCAAATTAATTTATTGTTAAATTCTTTATATTAATTATAAATATAAAATTTAGAAATAAGTTCTAAGATACATATTTAATAATACCAGCATCACTTGCATTTCTAAGATATCTTACGAATAAAAGTAATGCTGAGAATACAAATTTCACAAAATCGGATCTAAGTGGAATGAAGCTATTTGGATGCGCAATGTATTTCGGTCCTATCCGTAATAATATATCGACCGTCTGTCCGTCTGTCTGGCGCTTGGTTGTCACTACTGCCTACTATAAATCCCTCCACGGTCACGGACTCGCGGACCAACAGACTAAATAAAATTAATTTATACCTCGTTTCAAGATTTCGACAATGTCGGAAAAGTCGCACGATTTATTCGGATTTTCTTGTAAACTTCGACGCTTAAGTGAATTTCAGTTACGATCAAAAGGAAAAATAATAATTAAGTATACTTCCACCAATCAGTTCTAAAGTAGCATTGTTCATGTTACAATTACAAGAAGCAATGCTTTTTTTTATATTGCGCCGGCCGCTACATAGCGTATTTTCATGATGCGGTCGAGTGTGAGATGGGTGACCGATAGTGGAAAATATCTCATGCGCGTTTCCGTGCTTCAGAGGGCACGGTAAGCAACGTGCCCCTCTTTTTGATAGATAGATTTTCGATAAATAACGGTCGTTAAACTTTGTCGGAGGCATAAAATATCGGCGGTTTGGAAAAATCTGACAGCGGGTTGGCCACTAATCCGCATTGGAGCAGCGTGGTGGTAATCCACGGCCTCCTCAATAGGATGAAGAGACCCGTTCCCGTGGGTCGTAAAAAAAAAGAGTTGCATCCACCACAGGAGGTACAAGATTTAAAAGAACTAAAAAATACAGTACTTAACTACGAGTAACTTAGAATTACAAGACGTCGATTACATCAGTAATATGTATATAGTTTACTCCTATATCAGTGTATGTTACTAACTTATTGTACCTATTACCTATAGATAATACACATGTAATAAAATTAAATAAATTGAACTCATTTACATTTTCACACCTGTTAACGGCATAAGCTTGCTGCAGTGTTTACAAATTTTTCGTCATGTAATGGCATGCCCGGATAGCTCAGTCGGTAGAGCATTGGACTTTTAATCCAAGGGTCCAGGGTTCAAGTCCCTGTTCGGGCGGGACCTGTTTTTAGATTTTTTTTCCTAAAAGTAACAATTCATTTGACCCAAAAGTTATTTTTTTTTACTTTTTTTGTTAATGAATCTGGCTTATGGGTGCTAACGGAAATTATAACTTCCTCTAGTTATTATGACGCAAACGTATCGTCATTTGCAGAAACAAGAATTGATTAAAATTTTTAATTTATTCCGCAATTAACGATAATCATCATTTCACACGATTAAGGAGAAAAAAATAATTAATTTCTAATGTAATACAATGTCCTAAATATTTTGCAAAACAAACCTTAATAGGACGCAATAAAGTTCAAGTTTGTTTTAAGACTCCATGATCGAGGCTGGTGACAATTGTTACGATTATCTTATGGATCTTTCGTGAAAATTGTTTCGAAAATTATGGTTAATAATGACTTCTGATAAATTCAAAGTTTAACGGCGCTGTGGAAATGGGATAGCAAAATAACGTAGGTACCAGGTGTTTGGCCATCTAGCTGTCACTCGTGTTCTTTGCCGACCCATAACCATCTTGTCTATTGAAGTTAATGTAGTAAATTCCATTTAAAGGAGTGCTGAGATTTTTCTTCTCCGGCTTTTTTCTTACAGCCAGGTCGGTCCCAGGTACGGTCCCGGGGGGGGGGGGTCACAGGGGACATGACCCCAAAATCCATCAGTCATGCGTGGAAGGCAAAGCATGCCAATTTAGGACACCTTTTCCCCCAAATTTCTTAGTGACCCCTCCCAAAATTTGAAGGCTGCGACCGCGCCTGCTTACAGCTCAACTCATCGTCCATAAGGGCACCTAGAGCCGATGACCGCGAAAAGATTGACGTTCATTATGAGAATATTTGTATTCTAAAAATGAATAAAATATTTTGTCAATACCTTTGATGCTCTGAGTTTCTTTATCAACTACTGATATCGTGTCGGAAGGCATACGACTCATAATTCGTGCGCATTTCCGTGTTTCGAAGGGCATGTAAAACTGTCGGTCCCGTCTCCCAATTATTATTGATAAGTAGCATTCGTTGGACTTTATCGGAGGCCTTATGAAGTTTAAAGGAATTGACAGCGGCTTGGCCAATTACCCCGAGCCTCCAACAACCTGTACTGGGGCAGCGTGGTGAAGTAAGCTCCAGATCTTTCTAATATTGGGACAGATCCGTGCTGAGCAACGGGACGCAAATATTCCAAAAATGCCAGCCAATGACGATACATCGCTAAATAGTTGAAATAGCGGACTCAATATTTTTTACCTGTAGTATGCTGATATGTTGATAGTTTTTTTATAAATTAATTGAATGGAGTAGCAGGCAGCAGACGAGTATGTAGGCGACGTTGTGTTAAGTGGTCGCTGCAGCCCATGGACATCTACAGGCAAGCTTTAGTCTCTGCTGTGGTTGTATGCAGTTGCGCCGCTACTCTGAAGGCTGATGTATATAAGCACACTATGTCCACTAGTGATGGTACACACATGTCTGGCCGGTAACTGCACCTATCTACCGAAACACAATAGAACTGCTTCACTGCAGAAGTGGGTGCACCGGTGGTACTTCCACCATCGAACCATTAGCGTTCTACCACCATATGTTGTTAGTACCTTTTAGTATGAAATTAAGTTAGTATTCGAGTGGGGCGTCATCCCTAGCATCCGCAGGCAGCCGGCACGCGTCGCGTTTAACGCACTTGCCAATATGCGCGTTGGCCCCCAACAGACTGCCCCGCAGACACATGCAGCGAGTAGATAGGGCTTAATTTCCAAGACAATTAGTTTTCATTCAAACTATTTTTTATCAGAGGGAAATCTTCAAAACGGGTCCAACATCCAGAGAGCGATGGTGCTCTCTTGCACCTTTCTCCGTGCTTGCGACGGCATGCGGCCACGTGCAAACCGCCGTCATTCCAAGGACCGCTGACTGAACGGTTTCAGTTCCCACTTTTGCCCTCTCAACCCATTACGAACAGGCAAGGGCTACCGTGCCCCAACAATTCACCCCAAAACTACAGCGAGAAGAAAACTACAGATCCTAGTATTGATAATGAGGCTATTTTATAAGATAACTTAGCCTAGCCGTCCGCCAGCGGCTTCGCCCGCGTGGATCCGTTTAATGGGTTCCAGTAGGATAAAAAATAGCTTATGTGCTATTCCAGGCTATATCTCTAACCTTTTTCCATCCATTTAAAATGCGACGTAATACGATATTGCTATATTAAAATCATAGGCGTTTAGACAGTTGCTTCAATTGCGTTTGTCCTATTACCCGTTTTCCCGTAGGAATGAAGCATTTGCCCGCTGTAAAAAGTATCCTGTGTTACTCAGGGTGAATGCACATAGCTTTCAAATGGTGAATTTTTTTTTAAATCGGTACAGTAGTTTTTTTTTCATTACAAACATACACAATAAAATCTAAATCTTTCCTCTTTATAATAATCACTATAGATTTAAAAAAATAACCAATATTTAAAATAACTAACCAAATATTTTAAAAGAGTAACCACTGCGCTATACATTTCTACAACTTAGTGTAGTGTCTGATCATAAAGTAAATAATAAGGAAAGGGAAAACAGAAATAGCATCCAGTGGATTCGAAATAACATTCTACAAGATCAAAGCTCTTTAAATAAAAAATAAAAAAATGATCAAATAATGTACAAAAAGAGAATGCTAGTGTAGTATTAACCCTTCATCATAAAATAGTGTTTGATCAAAACTCGAGTTTAAGACTCGTTCGATCGATTGGCGGATCGCCTTTCAGAAAACGTAGAATTTGACCTTGCAACTTGCCGAGATTTTCCATTCCAGGCCTGGTATGAAAGCAATTCAGCTCTCAATCAGCTCTTTTGAAGTTTTAGCATAAAATAAGAGCCACTTCTATTCCTTCTCAGCGCGTATCATCAAAGCGGGTCGCGGCGGGATGCGCAGACGACGTCTCGACGCTCCCTCCCCCTCAGCCTCCACCCCTCTCCCCAGCGCCGGCGCATGGCGCCCGCACGCTCGGATTAGTTCAATCAAATCGCTCCTCAATCGAATTATGCGTGTAATTGATATGTGGATATTAACACGTCCTCGCTATCTTCAATGGTCATTCCGTTTTATGCTTTTTTGTAACCGTACCTTTTATGAGCTTTACGTGGTTGTAATTTCGTGGCGATTGGTCTTAAGTCTGAACGTCAAACTTTCTTTTTATTTTATTTATCCAACCCTCACTCTTTGGAAGTAAGATACTCTCCACTCCACTAATAGTCCCAACCGCCCGGGAAGGACGGCGGTGTATGTGTGAATGCGGTCACGGCGTTAGCATCGGAAGGTGCAGAAGAGCACATCTGCTCTCCCGAAGATGGGCCTATTCTGGGTGCCGTGCGTGGAAGACACTGGTGTGTCCCACTGAAGATCCCAGAGTTATCCCCAAGCGCAGAGACAGGCCACTGAGGGGTTTTTCGTGCGGTCAGATCCCATATAACCCGGTATGGGTTTTTGATGTCTGTTTCAGCTGATAAATTTACCAGGTCTGGCGATGAAAGCCTGTCCTTATTTTACCGAGACGTTTTATGACATTTTTACGTTTCAGACCTTGGAAGAAGTATTTTTATTTATAAGACTGCTTTGTAAACTTTAACACTTACTCAGTTATTTTTAATTTCTTCACCAGCCCTTCATGCATAGACAACATATTCCGCCAGAATATCTATATAAATGTTTTTACCATACTTTCTAATAATGTTTGGTTTGTCCATGACCTCCGACATTTCGACGTCGACTTTCTCTTGCTGTTCCAGGAGCAGGACAAAGGAGGAACCCACGCTCGTCTTGTGAACTGGTGAACTTGAGGCTTTAGGCATAAGATTTGGCGCACTAACATAACGTAGCGATTTGTAGCTGGTGAATGTTTTATTATTATTATTATTATTTATTCATCATCATTACTACAATCTTTACAAGTATCTACCCAACGCGACAGAGTATAAATATCTTCATAAAATAGAAAACATAAAAACATAAAATAACTTAGACTAAGAATAATGTACTTACGTCTATGTAAAATAACAAAATAACACATTATATAAAATTAACACAGATTAATATTTTAAAAGTGATCATAACACAACAGATGCATTACAACCTTTGCAAACTCCCTCAAATGGCAGGAAGTCTTCAAGAGTGATAACTCATATATTGCGGTCTAGATTTGTGTTACTGAGATTTAATTGTAAAATAAATGAAGCAAAGATCAAGCTCCTTTCCTTCGCCGTCTATGACTTGAACCGTTCGTTAGGAGCTATTTCGGAACAGACGTACAAAAGAAGGTCACATGGCGTTTTTAAGGAAATCGCAAATGGACGGAAATAGCCGCGGTCTAATCACTCTATTAATTATTGTATCAGATGATTTACATTGTGCTTGTGACGTTTGTGACGCTTATTTTCTAGTAAAGGGGTGTACACATATCAGTAAAACGGTTAGCACCAGTTTCTTTTATGTATAATGAGTGGTAAAAACAGAGTTTGAGCGTCAAAAATTTGGGTGAAAAGGGGTCCTTTTCTTTGGGTCGAAAAGAAAAGGTTTGCATTAAGATATGGAATTTGACGTGACACAGAAGAAAGAAAGAAAGAAAATATTTATTCACTGTATGGTTTTTTTTACAATCTCTTAGTCAACGTTTTTTTTGGGAAAGAATGATTCGAGAATGATGCTATTTCCCCTATGCAACAAGTTGGTGCAAAAGATTAAAAAGCATAAAAAATGTTTTTAGGTTCCAAATTTAATTTTTATACGAACTTACACTTTTGTATATTATTTATACACATAAATTATTTAAAAAATCTCTCACTGTGAAGAAACCTTAAATTTAACTACTTTTTCCACGTAGTCCATTTTCACGCCTTTCTTTTCAGCTCCTGAATAGACCAATGACTCTCATGTTAGGAATTAAACATATTTTTGCATAGGGTTAATGAACTTACAATAATGATAATAACTAAAAAATAACTTTATATAGATAAACTATTATTTGTTTTTGTATTACTTTATCAATAGTAGGAACAATATAATTCTCTAAGTTTATTTTATTACGTAGAAATATTCAAGCTTCATTCAGTTTCAGCATCATCTTCTCGTATTATGATGCTTTACAAACACATTTTGATAGTTAACAAGCTCGAAAAGGTGAAATCTAGAAAAATAGTTGTAACGTGACACTCCGTCAAATATGTATAATCACCACATCATTAAAACTATGTTTCGGCTAGGGCTTTCGAATACCGGATTTTTTCAATACCGGTATTAATACCGAATGTTTTTTTCTCAATACCGGGATCCCGGGATACCAAAATTGTAATTATTTTATGGAAGTACGTATATAGAAGGGATTTTCGCAGGTAATATTAATAAACAAAGTTTTAATGTAAAATCATCTATTATTTACATGTAAAAAAATATATTTTATAAAAATATTGAGTGTCAGTTAGATCAGTCTTTTTACCATTATTCGCGTTATTAATATTATGGCTAATCATATTTATTATTATAGAATTTCACAAGACTTGTCTATCAACATTTCTGTAAATAATAAGAATCTCAACAATATTTGGGTTTTAACATCTAAAATAGACAACAACAGTGAAAATAAATACTTTTACATACTCCATCTAGCCAACAAAAGAAATCTTAATAATATAATTTTAGTACCTATTTACTTCGGTTAACATTTACAAAAAAAATAAACATAATAAAAAAATCTAATTTTATTATATAATGAATCGTGAGTGTAACTTAACATGATTATTTACTTCAGGCACTACTCACGTTGCATAATTGATGATGCTCAACTAGTTTCGGACCTGAACGAGGTCCTTCCTCATGAGCCGTCGCGGGCGGTCGCTAGGAGGTGCGCGCGGGACTTTCCGCACGGGTAGGACGCACTGGTCGAAGACTTATAATATAAATATAAATAATATGTGACTGTCAATCTGGATGGACTGCCACTTGTCCAAGTTCATTCCTAGTCCCACTCGTCGGGAGGCTTCATTTAGGCTTGACAGCTTGTCCTGCAACTCCTGCAGCGATTCTGCCATAAGGACTATGTCATCGGCAAAACGCAAATGTGAGATGTATTCGCCATCTATGCGTATGCAACGTCCTTTCCAGTCCAATAACTTGAAGACATCTTCCAGTTCACAGGTAAACAGTTTCGGTGACAGAATGTCCCCTAGTCTCACGCCTCTGTGCAGCTGGATAGGTCTTGTTTGGACGTTCTGGATTTGGACGGACATAATGGCTGAGTTGTATAAACATCTCAACACATCGATGTATCGATAGTCAACTTGGCATCGCTGCAGGGAATCCAGAACAGCCCAGGTCTCGATCGAGTCAAAAGCTTTCTCATAGTCCATAAACGCTAGGCACAGGGGCTGATTGTACTCATGTCTCTTCTGTATTATCTGCCTCACTGTGAGAATGTGGTCTATGGTGCTAAAGTCTTGTCGGAAACCGGTCTGTTCCGGTGGCTGGAAATCATCTAGTCGCCTAGTGAGTCGATTCGTTATGACCCTCGAAAACAACTTATAGATGTGGCTGAGGAGCGAGATGGGGCGATAGATTTTTAGGAGTGTTTTGTCCCCCTTCTTATGGAATAAAACGACGATGCTCCTGTTCCATGCCTGCGGAGTTCTCCCTGTCTGCAAGACGGAATTAAAAATTCGGGCTAATTGTGTAAGGATTGGTGTACCGCCGACTTTAATAAGCTCTGCTGTTATTCCGTCCTCACCAGGGGCTTTTCCGTTTTTAAGTTGTCTCAGGGCTAAAGCTCCTCAAGACTGACTTCAGGAAGCTCGTCAGTGTAGTGACGTGTTCATGTAGGTCTGGGATCTGTGGATTAGTACTCAGGCTGCGGAATACGTGAAGCATATAATTGGCTGTAGAACTCCTCAACCTCGGACAGTATTTCTAACTTAGAAGCGACCGTTTTGCCGTCATGCGTCTTAAGTTTTGAACGATGGCTTATACCCAGACGATGCGTGAATATCTTAGACCCCGGTTCTTGTCAATTGCCTGTTTTATAACAAGTGTGTTGGAGCGCCGGAGGTCTTTGCGTATCCATTTTCGAATATCTCTTGTGAGACATCGGAGTTCTGATGGGGTGGCATTTCTGTCTTCGTGTCTTTGCTTCAAAGCATGAGAGTCCTATCCGGAAGTTTAGACTTCCAGCCCTTATGCTTCGTCCGAGAAAACCTGTTACCTTCGTCCCTTAATCCACATTTTCGTAGTCCTCGTCAAAATCCACGGCGGGTTCCAAGGCATCAACCCATCAACCGATTTATCAGTTCAAGCTGAAATTCATTAGGCCCCGTTTCGATTTGAAGGAGATTTGGTCAGAGCGTAGACTTCAACATACGGCGTCTCTCGAGCTGAAGATCTATATTTAAAGAGCCTCTTACTAGTCTGTGATCACTACCGGTGTTAAACCTATTGATTGAAGTCCGTAATGATGAAGTTTATCTTGTTTTTGGACTTACAATCATTGATATACCGATTCCAAAATAAAAGAAATGGATATAAATGTCTATGTGCGGTATTGATAGTTTATTATTTTGTGATTTGTACTAAAATTAAAATAAAATCACTAATACCGGGATCCCGGTATTGAACAATTCAATACCGGTATTCAAAAACTCGAAAAAATGTCCGGGATCCCGGTATAGGCTGATACCGGGATCCCGGTATTGGAAGCCCTAGTTTCGGCATACGAGTGTCATTATACTCGTATGCAGAAACCACACAAGCAGAAAGGAAAATGGAAGCTTAAAAAGAAATAAGTAACAATCCAAACATCGATATATTATTGGAGGTTGAGATATATTTAGAATCTGATAACAATTTAAAGTAACTGATTACAATTTAAACGGTCCTGTTATAATAATTTAAATATCTGCCCAAAATACAATTTACTTTTTTCTGCCAACCATCAAAATTATTGATCCGTTGTTAGGATCATACATCAAGTGAGAAAATGTAGCAAACGATTGACACAAATCTCATCGACAATGGCCGCTACAATGTTGCGAGGAATACAAAAGGAGTTAGAATGGAAATACATATGTCTCGC
This sequence comes from Pyrgus malvae, assembly GCA_911387765.1. Lineage (NCBI taxonomy): Eukaryota > Metazoa > Arthropoda > Insecta > Lepidoptera > Hesperiidae > Pyrgus > Pyrgus malvae. The sequence goes on along the minus strand of OU426965.1, from coordinate 22,195,603 downwards.
CGCGGCTCTGTTTCATACTTTAGAGCCGGAGTTGGACTGGCTCCAAGCAGAAGTAGCACTTATTGTGACACAACGCAACAATCTGATGAAATTTCTTTATGTTTAGGTGTATGGACTTGGGAAAGGAATATCTAATCAATAAAAAAATAACTATATAAATACTATTCATTTAAAGAAATAATAATAAGGTAAGCTTACTTGTAGAGAGCAATAAAAGCAATGCAATCATTAAAATATTTTGAATTTCAAATGAATTTGTGGAAATGAGTACAGATCTACGTCGTTTTTTTTTTGTAATGCATTTCCTATTAAAGTTTTCTATGGGAACATTGTATCATAGACTATTGTTCGAATATCTTAGGCCTAATAAACTCTTCAACATCTGTAGTTTTTGAATTTATTCAGAATTTGAAGAATTATATCTATATATACTTATCAAAGTCATTACCGCTTTATTAGACCAACCGAATTTCAATCATTATGTATAGAACCGGCTGACTTATTGATATTTACATTTTTTTCAAATTACAATATTCTCATTAGAATCGCTTTTAGAGTGTTTTAAAAAATTACGGAAAAGGGAGTTGTTCTTATTGTCTATACGTGGTGCAGCGTTCCTCACAATTTTGCATGTTAGCTCACAAATCAGCCAAATATTTTTGCTTCAGTTTTTGAACGTCCAGAATGTTTTTACTTGAAATGCGTTATTTCACTTCATCGGATATCGGTGACACACCGCAAGCGCTTATGGCATACAAATCGATTTTGATTATGGGTACAGTTATGTGCGTCCTACACGGATGGGTTAGTATCAAAATTTTAAGTCGAATAAAGTATGTATGTTGATTTTTCGTAAAAGCAGATAGCACAAAATGTTATTCATAAGGTAGACCCGAATTGTTATACTAAGTATTTTTAAGTAATCTCGACTTTAAAAGAATAATGTGGCTGGTGATTGTACAGCAGCCTAGAAAATTAGAACAAATGATTACAAATCAAGCCTCCAATGTTTAGTCTATACTATCCGGGTCCCAACAGTCAAATATCAAGAGCTGTTACATAGTATATATATAGAAGTTCCTTTATTTAAGCTGTAAGCTTTTTTAGTTCTAACAAATACAACAAATACAAATCATTTATTTGCTAAAATGTGGTCACAAAGATGAAATAATTTTATAAATACAGTATCTCACATTTACCATTTTTGGTGTGCAAATTATAATTAGGTCAAAAATAACTAAACTCACATTTTCTTCTCATCGCGTATTATTTGTGATCTCTTCATTGATCACGTTTTATACTAATGTAATGATTACTAAACAATAGTTTTAACTCTCATACCTAGTATTTTTTTATTTTGACACAAAAAGGTTCTAGAAAAAAAAATACCAAACGACGCATTTAATTTTAATTCAACACGTAATATGACTTTCAAAACACCCCACCTGCATGATGCTCCAACCTACCAGAAACCATACAGTATCGAACATTAACAACAATAGATCGTAACAGGACACGCACCGCTATCATACAAAAACTCAGCCTCATACTAACATGACATCTCGAAATCAACTAGCCGCGCCATCTGGTGCGCCTTCGCGAAATATACACATGTCTTTTTTTCCAGATGATTTGCTCATTAGACCACTGTGCACTCATTTCAATCTATTCCTTACTCTATCCCATCACCTCAAAGGCCAAATTCCCGTCATCAGTCGTAAAATTTCAGTAGCTAAGAATTATCGAATTGGAACTGTATGGTCTGGAAAATAGAACAGACTTTCGTTTGCACGGTTTGTAAGTAGTTTTTTCGGAAGTAGCATAATTCATATGGCAAGGAGCGGGTCAGGTTTCGCGGCAGATGCGTTTCGGCGCACGCGTCGACGCGAGCTCTAGTGCAGTTGGTCTTATTTTAGGGTTGACTTGCCTTGCGCGTGCTAGGACAAGCTGGCGGGTTAAGGCTATACTTAACTGTACAATTGGGACGTATAGACCCCTTGCACGGATTTCGTTTATTACGTTTTTTGGGTCATTGTGATTTCACAAGCGATCTCGCGTGTTCGTGCTGCCTCGTTAATACTTTTTGTTTGAGTGCTTTCTGTAATAAGAAATTATTTATTGGGTTAGCTAAATAAAGGCGTGAGGAAGTCTGTACGATTGAACTCTTGAATGTTTACGAGAGTATTATAAACAGCGTCTATCAAACGAAGTTTGACTAGAAGGGCAAATTAAGGTTTTCTGTGCTTTTTAGTTCCGGTCAAGAAAAACCCTCTTTCAGTAATGAAAGAGCTACTTTTAATTTGACGACCCGCGTGGCGCAATGTTTACCATGCCGGACTGCCAATCGAGGAGTCCCGGGTTCAATTCCCGGCGAAACAGAAATTTGAATGATGAGATTAAATTTCTGATCTCGGTCTGGGTGATTGTGTTCCTGTCTTTGTATGTGTCCATGGTACTCACGACACAGGGTATTGATTACCTTACTGTAGGGCTATGAGTGTGTAACGTTTATTTATTTATTTATTAATATTGGTATAATTTTTTCACCTTAAGGTCCGTCTAAACTTTTCAGTCCTGTAGACTCTTTAATATGATTCAACTTGTTCTGAAACCTTTCTCCTACCTAAAAATTAAAAGTATTCGTATCTTCCAATTATCCAATAATAGATTGGGTCGGAATCCCTACCATCATTAATTTCATTAAGAGATTATCGCAGCCAAAACAACGAAGACAGAATACAAAATATAAAACAAACCCAAAGCTTTTCTGTTTCTGAATAGACTCTGTCCAATATTTCTCATTGTCTTATATATATTATAATAATTTTATCTTTTAGTTTAACTTCATGGATGTTAACTTCTTCAAACCCTTTTTATTGAGCCTAGTCGTTAGTTGAGGATCTAGTCCACCACACTGGTCAAGTACTCAAGTTCCGATTGGTGAATATGACATGCCTTTGAGGAATTTTCTGTTACTCTCAGGTATGCTCGATATCGTAAAATAATGTAACGGAATATTACAATGGTATCCCTCACCGTGGACCAGCGACAAAATTTCCATTATCCACCAAACTTTTCCACATATCGTCTACAAATTCACGAATTCCTTTCAAATCGCGAGCACCCCAAGATCCATCTCCACGCGCCATCTGGTGGCGGGCAGCTGCGCGCGCAGATGCAGGTAACACGTGACAAGTACCTACCTCAGCAAAAACTGGATTTGCATAGTGACTGATGGATGCCAATTATAATCCCGAACAAATCTGGGCTGACCTGGTTATTGTGAGTTAATGGCTAAAGGTGAATAAGGTCAGGGAAATTAAAACCCACAATTATGGATTAGTGTAAGGGTGCGGGAAGTACGAAAATATTTGGAATCATTATTGTTACATTTATATCATCATTATCTTCTGGACAATATCTGCCCACTAAGTACAAAAAAGGGAAAGAAAAGCTTATACCTGCTAAATATGTAAAACCTCCCTGGAGTAAAGGATGAAAAGATAAACCCATCGTGGTATAATAAATTATCATTATCAACAAATTTCTTGCGTCACAGCACGCGTCTCCATAACCTTAAGGTTATGGATTTAGGAAGTATGTAGTTTAAGCAGACCACCAAGTGCGTAGACTTCTTTGATAAACATCAATAATTGAGAAAATTTGGTTAAACAACAGGCAATAACGCTTACTATAAAAAAGATAAAGAAAAGATTACGTTGAATTAAATCTTTTTGAGTAACGATGGCCTTGTGGTAACGACCGCGGTCTCCGACGCGAGAGATGCCGGATTCAAATCCTCGGCGCGCACCTCTGACAAAAATTTGTAATGTGCACATTTCATCGCTGCTCCACGGTGATGTTGTGATATTTAATTGATTATGATGTTTTCCATCGCCGTGCATGCCTGAGAGTAACTCATAATTTCAATGTAAAACATAAACAAAAAAAATGTATTAGCAGTATATTTTGTGTGATTTATCATGTTCCATTAAAATCGGAAAAGAAGGAATTTTCAGAAAAAGTACAAATTATCAAGAAAATCGGACAGGGTGTTACATGACTTATTTTACAGCAAAATTAAATGGTCCATACTTCCACCCCTTAAAAGGAATTACACCTATTACAAATCAACCTGTATAACGGCGGATAAACCGAACTACATGGTCTTGGATATAGTACCGGCTAAATGGATAATAAGTGCCTGCAGCTAAGGATCCTAATAGACATTGTTAGCTGAATTGAAAGTCTTAGAAACAAATAGTTGCGATTCTTCCTTATCTGCATATAGACGGTATTTTAAACATATATAACAGTGTAAAAACTGCTGTAATGGCTACAATATTACTCAGTCCCGCCCAAAAATACCATCTTCTATAATGGTATAGATATATAACTATGGACTTGCACTATGTCATAAAGAAAATTTGTTACTTTTTGTTACTTTTTGTTACTATTTTATACTAAGTTACTGAAATTTTAACGGTGTGTGTAGACTTTGGTCTTTTTTATCAAGAAGAATAGTACTATATCACCATGAATAAGAAATTTGTATGGATATTATCTGATTTATCTGTTTCTATATCATGGATTGCAAAAAAATATTGTTTTTTTTTTATATCGCAACGTAGCAATGGATTTTCTGATTTTTGTACTGAGATAGGAGGCTGGAGAGAAGAGCCCACGCGGGCGGAGCTGCGGACGGAAAGTATTGTATATTTCAATAATGATGACGATGCTCTTGAAATCCTTAAGATTCTTCAGCCCACTATGATTCTTGTAGAAGAATGGAATTTGCGGTCTAGTTAGACCTTACGTTATTCACGATGCGCACGCACCTAACCCACTTATGGTAATTCGCGATCTCTTCCCTGTCGGGAGATCGCGTGATGCGCCTCTCTTGTTGCATAAGTACTGTTTTGGTATAGATCTCGAAATAACAATGATAGGTAGTCCATAGTTTCTTCTAGAAATTTCTGGACATCAAGTGCTTCTCAAATTAGGCAATCAGTCCTCAAAATAGATCTCTTTTTATCTACGGATATCTCAGTCTCGTTTATTATGCATCTTAAAATTCAATTAAATTTCTCTTTAAATAACAACAGCACCGGAACAAAGAATCGAGTACAATAATGCATACCAAAATGAAAATATTAGTCAATACGGTAAGTACTTATATTTTACATAATTGCTGAAACTATACGAGATACAGAGAAGTTTTGATTGAAGATTTAAATAAACGGTCTACTAAATTGATTAAAAATCTCTGCTTTTAAGAGAGTTTAAATAGTAGACACTAATTAAAAAAATATGGTTTTAATAAGTGTCGTTATCTCAGTCGGTGATCTTAATTACTGTAATGTTTGACATAACAGGTAAGGTTTGGTATCATTGGATTTTAGATTGTGCTTGTCCTGAATATTATGCGAATATTATGGTTACCAGAAACCCTCAAAAACGATTTAAACACACCCTCGACTGTATAATGCAACTAATGATATGATTGGGATGAACCACGAAACTTCCAGTATCGAGATTTTGTAAATTATACATCACAAGATTAAGGGTCATTAAGTCTTAATTTGTTGGTATTCAAAAAACTTCATATTGTAAACAATATAGAAACATATTTGAAGCACTTTGTTTGCCATTTTTTTTAATTATAGCAGAAACTTCAATAGACTTCTTAAAAAGTTCAATAGATAGTAAGGTGACTTTTAACATTAACTTTTCTTTAATAAACAAATATTATTAGAATTTTTATTAGAGTAGAATCGATAAAAATGTGCCCTTTACTTATAATAATACCGCAGTGTATCGTTAAAATCGCCCGAAGTCATCGATGCATTATTGGCATCAATTTAGCCATCAAAACATTGTACATATAAGAGATGCATATTTTTTATTTTATTTTATTTTGCTACATGCAAGGAGATGTTTCGCGTGTCCATCCACGCGCAGGTGATCGTATTGTTTCCGAAACATACAATTACCGGAGCGTGTATCCGAACGCACGCGCTGTTCTATTTTCGAAATGTTTCTTTTTATTTCTCCATGTTTTGCAGACTGTGTGGTTATAGGTGCAGACTATGTGTAAAATTTGCCTCCGAATGCAGATAATAATAACATCATAACGAAGGCTCTATTTTTAAAATAATTACAAGCTATGTCCCAATAAAATTGATATAACAATTTTTATTCTACTTTGCATGCAACCTGTGGTTACCAATGGTTAATTGTCATGTTTCAAAGTTCAATATCTATCTGTACATAAAATAGAGACAGGCTATTTATACTATCTGAAATGAATTCAAGTACCTATGGATCAATGAAATATCTACGGGTATAATTAAGTGTTTTGTGATTTCACTATGTTTACCTAATCTCTTTCGGTAAGAAGTATTTAAATGCTTACACATATTTTACAAAAATGAATAGGTATAGGTGTATGTCCAATATCTTGTTTATTGAATACATGCCTCAAACAGTGTCATTAAATCATTTTCCCCTTTTACGGATATTACTTGAAAATTATCATCCTGAAAAAAATGGCAAGCATTCAACCAGTTTTACGAACATTTATCCAACCACAACGGCGCTACTTACCTTAAATTAACCGCTCCCCAACCGCATTTAGGGGTCGCGATTTGAAAAAAAAATTAAGAAGTCAATGCCCCCAGCGCCATCTGGCGTGCGCGCGCGCCGTTCTGCCAACTGGAGAAAAAAGCCTTTTTTTATGCCCCGTAGCAACACCGAACAAACTTCCAACTCATAAACAAAAGACCTAATACCTTCCATTTCGGACTCTATCACTATACAATAAGATCTAGAAAATACTTTATATTTTTCTTATTGGCTCCTTCAAGTTTCGAGGGGTTGTTTTTACGTACTTTAATTTTACTGTTACCAAAATAAGCTCTTTATTCGTAATTTAATGAACTTAAGGCTGATATTGGATTGACTTTTAATTTCATACTGCCCAAATTAAACTTGTATTTAACTTATAGGAGATTAAATTTAGATAAATGGAAGATAATAACATGCGAAGCACGTGCTGTTTGCTATGAATAATAATTATGGAATCTTTTTTTCTGTATGTGTCCCGTTTCAAAAGAAATAAACATCTATCCACTACTAAGCGGTAAAATAAATAGAAAATTAGCCATAGCACCTAACCTTTATGATATAGCTTTATTACCATAGCCTCAAATCATTTTTATTAAAAAAAAGAAAAATATATTTTATTTGTCTCATAAAATATTTACTATTGTCCTTTGACCTCGCACTTTTACATTAATTATTTTAAGTTCTTATTATCTTACATATTATATATTGTTGCTTTTTAGATAAGAAAAAAGATGAATAAAACGAACAACAAGTCTGAACATATCGCTGCATAGGAGAGCAGCCTGCGCACCTTGTCGCGTATCGTTTGTTTAATCATACCCAAAGGGAGCTTTCGACTAAATATAATTCAATAGACACCCTCTTCCTGCCAAATATGTTCTCACTACTTACAATCTGAGCATTCGTGTACACATATTCTTATTAGAAAAGGCATAAGGAGTAGTTTTGTTCAACTTTGTAGCAAGGTTTTCAGTTTTACCAAGCAGGTGTGCCACAAGAGTCGGTTCTAAGGCCGCATTTATTTCTGAATCACAGTCTCGAGACACGTGGCCTGGGGTGGTGCTCGCAGAAAAACTACCGCAGCTTTCGACTTCCGTATAGCACAAATATAAACAGAATTAGATTGCCATAATGTTTTTCCGGTTTGTGAGTTTCTATTGCCGATTTAGGAGAGGTTTTGAGTGGTCTTGTGCCAATTATACGACGTCTAGGGTGTGGGTCAACTTGTTTTGGCGAAGGGACTTATTGTCACAGTTGTGGGGAAAATATTGTTCAGTAATGTTGCTTTTGTGTATGTTTGGCTAAAATATAACAAAAACCAGTTTTATAGTTTTTGTTTTAATATAAATTACCTTTGATCGAAAAATCGTAATAAATAAAGTTTCAAAGCATTACAAAATTTAAAGCACACTTAGATTCCAGAGTAAGCAAAAGTGCATCAAAAGTGCTCAAATAAATAAAAGCTCTTTTGATGGAATACACGTTACTATTGAAATAATTTTTCCTTCAAATATTTCGTGAACATTCATCGTTAGAACGATACAATATTTCACGTCACGCGACTCTGAAATGTGGTCCCGAATTTTATTTGCTACAATGAAAATCAATTTGAACAAGTAGCAATTAAATCAACCATACTCGTAATTTTCTAAGGATTCCTAAATCTGTCGAGGTATATGGGATTGCCAAAGGAATGAGTGTATCTAATCACCTGAATAATAAATGTAATCTTGACTATTTACTCGTATAACAAAAGATAATATTCGCTGAGTCTCCAATAAACAACAATTGGATTTGTCTAATATCAGTTTCTTTGCCACTTGTAATAATGAACTGTGTGTAGGTGTTATTTGAGTGGAATAATCATCAACTACCACCAAACACATATATATTTCATCATATTAATCACATTTATTGATTTCCAAATAATAAAGCAACCATCGTAAGATATTTTGGTCACTCTGCGACTGTCAGCCTGCTCAATACGCTGGAGATAGCTTCGTAGTATCTCTGCAGGGATTTGTTTCTTCATTTCCATTGTTTCTTTTAATATACTGTCATATTTTACACTCCAAATGTCAACCTCAGTCCAGGTAATTCCTTAAGGCTCAGCAATGCACCTTGACTAACTGTGATTTGATAGCACGGGAGACTGATTACGACCATCGTCTTCAGTCCCCGACCGCTTGCGTGTTTGGTACCGCTGTAATTTCAGGTATAACGATGTCGAATCGGCATACTCGTATTGCACCCTACTGAGTTTTTTATTCCCTTTAAGAAAGTTTTTTAAGTCGGTAAAGATAACCGAATACCTAACGTTTTAAGTTTTGGGGGAAACTTATGAGTAATATTTACACAGTGGTTGACAAAGGGTTTTTTGTCCGCGAAAAATAATACCTAATAATTAAGTTTTTTTATGTAAGTTTTTTGTGGCTCGGCTATGTAGCCGATGTATGTAAATTTTTATTGTGTTTGAGAAATACTGTTGACAACGAGCGTTACGTTCTTTATAGACCCTTACCTCCATGGTTAATTTTATCACAAACACACCAGCGCTTAGGTAGGCCATTAATAGACAGACATCGTTACATTACCCTTCTAATTTCTGGCCGCGTGGACTACAGATTATTTCCATAGGAATAAGATATTTCCCCTCTGTGTTGGTAAACCAAAAGTAGCCTATGAAATGAAGCGCGCATGGCTCGGCGGCGAGCGTAGAACGCAAGCGATCTATGCAGCTAAGCCAAACGGGCGCGGTCAGGTGTGAGATGGGTGACCGCTAGTGGCAAAAATTTCATGCGCGTTTCCGTGCATCGGAGGGCACGTTAAGCCGTCGGTCCCGGTTGTTGTCGATAGATAACAGTCGTTAAACCTTGTCGGAGGCCTTATATGCGGTTTGAAAACATCCGACAGCGGGTTGGCCACTAACCCGCATCTCCACCAACCCGCATTGGAGCAGCGTGGTGGAGTAAGCTCCAGGCCTCCCCAATATTTTGGAGAGACCCGTGCCCAGCAATGGGACGCAAAAAGGGTTGCAGCCAGCCAGCCAGCCTATAAAAAAACAACACCAAACCCAAAAACTGTCTCCATACATAAAATCATGTCAATCCGTAGCGTCGTTGCGAAGTGAAAGAAGGACAAACAAACATACAAACACATTTTCATGTTTATAATATTAGTATAGATTGGTTGGCATGTAAGGTATGACTTTCAAGCTTTATAACTAAAGGAAAATAGCTTTAATATAACAAGTCATACCATAAGGCAGAGTTATGGCCACATAGTGACCTCTAAGGCTAACCAATCAGCCAGGGTTGGCGTGATACGAGATTGAATAGGTGAGCTTATCGCCGAGCTAGCGTTAAAGCAATTCTGGGCCTAAATTATGACTGATTACATAGTGCGCCAATAAACCTAAAATGTTGTCCCCTATGGCATGACATAAAGTCGTTCTGAGTCTAGCGTTCTTATGCATTGATTGGGGTTAGTTTATTGGGTTTTGCGGTAAATTATACTGGCTTAGTAGGTAAAAATTCAATGAAGAGAAAATCATAACAATAATCATAATCATAATAATCATAAATCATTTATTTGGTATTACTTTTGGGTAACAATGGGTGTAATATACATAATTATAAGAAAATACAATCTCCAAAAATAAATGACGCCCTGTAAGGCGTACCAATAATGTTATAAATTTAAAATATTTCAAGTCATGCAATCATTAATACAATTTACATTATACATAATATTATTCTATTTCTGTTATTTTAAGATGTGAAAAGATTTTAATTACATTAATTATAATGATTTTAATGTCAAAAAGGTGCTTTCTATTGGTCAAATAACAACAAAAAGTATGTACATTCAACTGTAGTTGTGTTGTTGGCAAAGCCTCACCAAAGGTTAATAAAAAAATTATGCTTTAAATTTAATTATGAAATTTATAGTACGTGCCAAAATCAAAATAAGTTCCATACCTATCAATCCTATTAAATAAATAAATAAATAATAAATAACGCTTCATACTCATAGCCCCACAGTAGGGTAGATATACCCTGTGTCGTGGGTGCCATGGACACATACAAAGACGGAAACACAAACACCCAGACCGAGAACAGAAATTTTAAACTCATCATTCAAATTTCTGCTTCGCCGGGAATTGAACCCGGGACCCTCCGATCAGCAGTCCGGGATGGTAACCATTACACCACGCGGGTCGTATAAAAATACAATGCTTTAAATTTAAATTTATAGTAGTTCCATACCTATCCCATTATATTAAAAGTTCTTCATACGGCTCAATGAGCTTTGCGACGATATACGACTCACCGCTGCGTTATTAATAATCTCATCATCCAAGGTAAGGCTACAAAATGCCCTTTTTTTCTTCATGACTGTAAACCATATCAAACTGAATTAAATACAGTAACTGCGATTCTCGCTTAATAGAATTTCGCACTCTTCGCTGAGTGTGAAAGGTCCCGAGCTATGCGAAGATGCGTGGCCGCAGTCACGTGTGTGACATACGAGTACGAAAGTTTTTCGCCTGTTGCCTGCACGTGCCTCGTATCAATACCGTTGCAAACGATGTGCACCTTTCGTCTTATAGTAGGGCGTCCAAGAGGGGATTTTTGGATTTGCTCCAGCGCGTTAGATTAAAATATGAGTTATAACTTGCTGCATATTCAGTACTTCCAGAATTAGTATGCTTTTGAAAAAAGTTACTGGAGTTTTTCTCTTACTTTCGGCTATCACAATTAGAATATCCCACTACCATTCAACGATTTCTTTTTAAATAAAATATAAGAAATGTCTTTTTTCGCTATTTTGTGTTCATCCCACCTTCTCAGTTCCTACTAACATAGTCAAATTACTGAAATATTACTTACCATGCATTTAATCTATTTCACCCTACGTAACTTGCCAGACTCGATATTTTATCCGTCACTATTTATGAAATTAAAAACCTAAAGATTCTCAAAGGTAATATGTTATTGTCCATTTCTCCACGGGTCAAACGTGAAAAAGAGTATGCTTTTTATTTTGCTAGCCCAAGTCGTAAAGTGCACTAGGTCCTCATAACGCTCGAGTAAATCGACATTCAGCAACACGAGCCCTCTTATTATAAATTGATCTGCTATACCATCTGGTGCCTTTATACATTCGCTAATGTATTTTTTTTTCTTGCAGGTAAGTACACGTGACCTGACCACCCTAACTGTGACCGAAACCGTAAGTATACCGGGATGAATCGGAGCACCGTTCCTTTTGATTCGGATTTACTTCTATAGCTTTAATTCAGATTCGGTAACCTCACCTGCTCTGTTACTGTTGTTAGAGGGGACCGTTCAAATGTGTGATTTAAAACTTCTGATATTGTAACCGGCAGGTGAGATATATAAATTGATAGACACTTCTACCGTGATTTGCTTGTACCGCAACTTATGCTGCTATTTATTTTAGCATTGTGTATTCTAAAACCTAAATATATTGACTGCCTCCGTGGCGCAGTGGGTGATGAGCCGACTGCGAAGCGTGAGGTCGTGGGTTCGATCCCCACCCAGGACAAATATTTGTGTAATGAACATGACTATTTGTTGTGTCTGCGTGTTCAATCAATCAAATCAATCAATCAAAATTAAATAGCTTTATTTGCTTGAATAAGGTTTTACATACATAGGTCTTATAGTCTAAACATATTTCCAGCTTATTCTACTGGTCAGCGGCATGCACATTCTGTTAATTTATCTATTTAAGTATTTATTTAGAATTATATAAGTATGTTCATCAGCTTTCTGATTACCATAGTACAAGCTCTGCTTAGTTTGGAATCAGATGCTGTTGTGTGAATTGTCCAAAGATATATTATTTATTGAATAATATAGAGAAAATAAAACACACAAATGTTAGTCGCATAATAAATATTTACTGTTACTGAATTACTATTAACTATTATACAAATAAGCACAGTTCAAACGAAAGAAGACATTATTATTATGGCATAATAAACATACTGACACAAAACTTAGTTAGATTTTAGTATCCAAATGTTTTATCGCGACTCACTTTACCTTCAGTAGTCATAATAGTGAAATGTTACCAACTGCTACTCGTACGAGCACAGAACATATTAAAAGAAGTTAGAATGGAAATGTGGGTGGGGCAGACGCGCGAAAATCTCTACAGAAACACGCGATCTTGCTACGATATGCGTGCTTGTGTGCGTGTATGGGTGTGATTCGTTCATTTGAAATCGCGTGATTGTGCGGCGCTAAGATTGGCTAGATTTGAAATTGCAAATATGTGCGTAAGCTTCGTATTTATTTAAGTACAGATGTAATGGAGGTGAAAGGCGGGGCTTGATCGGCGACACCAGTCTTCATACGAACGGCGCATTATTGCCTTTCTACCTCTCTTTATAATGTTCAGTGCGTACGAGTATCTGGTCTACGGTGCGCCACTATCAGGCACGGGTCTCTCGGCTGAGTAACTGGAAGGATTACCTTACGACTCTGTTATATTGATCTGTGTGTTGTGCATTGATGAAGATACGATATACTGGTCTACCTGTTTTCGTATGTCTTAAATCCACCCATAGGGCGACGTGGTTTAAATAACTGCTATCTATCGACACCACCCAGGACTGATTGCTCAACGAAACGAACGATGTACAAAAACGGTCCTGTTATAATAATAAATAAACGTTTCACACTCACAGCCCCACAGTAAGGTAGATAAGGTAGCCCCACAGTAGGGTAGATATACCCTGTGTCGTGGGTGCCATGGACACACACAGAAACAGAAACACAGACACCTAGACCGAGAACAGAAATTTTAAATTCTTAATTTAAATTTCTGGTTCGCCGGGAATCGAACCCGGGACTTCCGATCGGCAGTCCAGTATCGTAACCATTTTGCTACGCGGGTCGTCCTAGGAGCTTTGTTTGCCACTAGTTTGTCTAGAAGCCAACAATGTCCCAAGACCATACCAAATATTTGCCGTATGGCCGAATATTTGCGTTGCGCCGAACTACCTACGCTTCCAATTATTATGTAATGAAAGTATCCAATAATCCAATGATGAGCATCAACCCTTCATCCATTTCACAGTCGATCGCGGGCACCTGCAGCACTGCTTCACGGCCGGTGCTTACGCAATTGTGAGCTTACGAAAGCGTCCGTAAGCTTTTCACGGTCGGGAACCACCATTGTTGCCATTGTACCATTCCGACATTCCAATTTGAGAAATGTACTGTGAGAAATGCGTTCGAGTGAATCTTTACAAGCTCTAATGGAAGCTTGATGTGTTGTGTAAATACGAACTTAATTGACTCTTTAACTGCACGACGCATCTTATTAAACGAAATTTGATTTTCGCGGCGTTCAAATGTAATTTGATTCTTTAGCCGATATTTCGTGTTGAACTTCAGTTAATCAGCCCATAAAATTGTAACCAAATATCCTCGTGTTATCAGATTTCTGAGATCGATGTAAATGCTCATTTCGAGAGCCCAAACACTACGTACTACTGGCTAGTTCAGGCAAAACAAGATTTTATCGGAAAAATAATAAGTTAAAGCAATATTAAAGGTAATTGAGAATAATTCCTACAAGATGTTGTCGATAAGGTTCCAAGAAATGAAATTTCATAACAAGATTGTACGGAAAACATGATTAATATCAAAGGTAATATTATTTTCTTTGAAAACATTCAAAAGGCTGATTATCTCTACAGTTCGCTGATTGAGGTAGGACACAACGAACATAATGAATAAATTGTTGTATGTTTGTGTGGATACTATGCGAAAACAAACCCCAGGTCAACAAACTCATGTACTATATACGCTAGTCTACTATCAAAGCTTGTAGATTCTGATCAAAGGAATAGATGGCGACAAACTATAGCGCCTAAAAACTTGAAGCCATATTTTTTCAAGACAAAATGTAGGTTATCGTGGTAGATCCTAAATTGCATAATCACTTATCATCTAGTGCGAGTCAAATGTCGAAATACCTAAAAATAACGATGACAATCATCCAAGATACAAATTAGAGCCTCTATCCAACTCTCAAATTTACCTTTCATTTTGTTTGGGGGAAACCTTCAAATGGTAGGGGAGATAAATTAGTGTGTGATTTGGTATTAGTGGTATTACTAAGCCTTCCACGGTAACCTTCCTTAATGCCCATGGAAGATTCCGAGATCTGCCGTAGAACTTTTCAGCAATTTTCTTACACATCGCCAAATGGTCCGTGTTTTGAAAGAGTAATAGAGTAACTTTAATGCTCATGAGCTTTCCTACATTCTCCAAAGACAGATGATGGGCTTGACGTCCGCAGACACCGTTATTCTTATTGGAGCTGCTGGCTGGATGGTTCGAGCTCCCACTTTTGCTGCTACTGAACTACCTCGAAAATCCCTAAATTGTGCCTAATACGGCCCTATTTTGTTGGAGCTCTCTTACACCTTGCGAAGTTACCGAATTTCCAGAGTTGGATAAATGCTTCAACTTTCTCTCTAGTTGTAATAATGGGCGTTACTTTGAAAACCCCTTTTAACTATCTCCTGCCACAGACAAGACCTGGCTCTTATCAAATAGTATATTTAGTAACCAAAAATTACAGATAAGAATAAAAATCTACCAACTACCCGCTAATTTCAATCTACATACAATAAGCAACATTCTGGCACATTCTACAATACCGCCACAAAATCCACTATGCTTATAATTTCCAATTAACTAACCCCCACGGCTCTGATAAGCCGGCGAGGTTTAGTAGTTTACCTATAATATTTGTGTTTTATACGAAAATCCACGATTGTATGCACTATCGGCCGGATTCCATCTATTAGGGCCACCCAAAGGAAACGACTAGCTTATAAACCTAGACACGCCATCGAGGAATTCACGAAAAAATGTCACGCATTTTCGTTTTTACTTACGATAAAACCGTCGGTAACTGGCGTGCGGCTTGTGTCAGCGGCTTGCGTCTGCGGCCTGTGGCTGTGGTGTGGTATGGCTGCAACCCTTTTTACGTCCCACTGCTGGGCACGGGTCTCTCCCCATTATTGGGGAGGCCTGGAGCTTACTCCACCACGCTGCTCCAATGCGGGTTGGTGGAGATGCGGGTTAGTGGCCAACCCGGTGTCGGATGTTTTCAAACCGCCCATAAGGCCTCCGACAAGGTTTAACGACTGCTATCCATCTACAACAACCGGGACCGACGGCTTAACGTGCCCTCCGAAGCACGGAAACGCGCATTAAATTTTTGCCACTAGCGGTCACCCATCTCACAACGACCGCGCCCGTTTGGCTCAACTGCATAGACCGCTTGCGTTCTACGCTAGCCGCCGAGCCATGCGCGTGGTGTGGTATATCTTGTCATAAAAAACACAATTTCATGAGCTTCAATTTGAAAAGTAGGTATGTTTAAATCGAAAATTTTCGTTGGATACACATAAATTGTGTATATTCTCATTCGTGGTTACCATTTAGGGTTGCCATCCGTCCTGGTTTCCTCGGATTTGTCCTTTAGAGGGCATCCGGGGAGCGTCCGGGCGGATCTTTATTTGTAGTCCGGGTTTTTAAAAAAAAATTTTTTTATTACATATTACTGTTCCCGCATGCCGCGATCAACCGACGAACCGACTCGCCAAATTCACCGTCCCCCCGCTGTTGACATGTCCGGGTTCTGGGCTCTAAAATCCGGGGTTTTTACGCGTCTTGTCCTGGTTGACAAATTTTAGAGATGGCAACCCTAACCATACCGGACTGCCAGTTAAGGGTCCCCTATTCGATTCCAAGGTAAAAATTGGAATGATTAATTTTAATTTCTGTTTATTTATTTTTTAATTTCTAAGTATTTGGAAATACCCATTGGAGCTCGCAAAATAATTACATTTCTATTGGCGTCTTCGGAGCCTGAAACCCCGATAGTTAATATTATTTACTGTGATATAAAGTGGTACAGAGCTTTTTGTCGCTTTTCTCTTGGAATATTCTGTACGTAATGATGATCTGTATGGCGCAGTGATCTGCACTGTAATGAATCCTGAGGTCTTATGATGCGTTTCCATCAGAGATGTGCGAGGATGCGTAGCGAGTAATGTGTTTGTTAAGAACCAATAGAATCCCTTCATTTACACTTTCTCACTACTTATTCTTACTACACATACGCAGACTTATCCTGGTTTGGTATGTTTGCGCCCTTGTTTTTGTGTGTGTCCTTGGCACCCACGACACAGGGTATCCTACTGTGGGATTATGAGTGTGAAGCGTTATTAATAACAACACTACCACAACAATAACAAAAAGACCAATTGTATTAAGTTTTCACCACCTAATGTTAAAGAAAATGTTGTAAAACCTCAATTGAATGGCGAGGAAATGAGCTTTGTTGAAGAAGCTGTATTTCTTGGATTAACTGTTGATTCTAGGCTTCAATGGGGACCCCATATCTCTCGGTTAGCGAATAGACTAAGTTCTGCCGTCTTTGCGATTAAAAAAATAAGATCACTTACAGATGTCGATACAGCCAGATTGGTCTATTTTAGTTATTTCCATAGTATAATGTCGTATGGTATTTTACTGTGGGGAAATGCAGCTAATGTCGACACAATATTTATTTTGCAGAAGAAGGCTATTCGCGCAATATATAAATTAAATTCTAGAGAATCACTGAGAGAAAAATTTAAGGAGACTAATATACTAACATTTGCATCGCAATATATTTATGAAAATATAATGTATGTTCGTAAAAACAAACACGAATTTATGACCTTTTTGGATCTACATAGTTCGAACTGTGTTTCGACAAGGAATGGCCACAAACTTGCATTCCCCAAGTGTAGGCTCCGCAAAAAGAGCCACTCTTTTATCGGGATGTCGATCAGAATATACAATACAATCCCGGAAAATGTTCAATCCCTTCCTTTTCACAGATTTAAAAAAAAAGTCAAACAAGTCCTGTGCCGCAAGGCTTTTTACGATCTTAAGGACTATTTAATTGATAAAAAAGCTTGGGATTGAGGTGTAGTCCCACAAGGCTGTTTCTATAACTGATGTAATAGACTTAAATGAATTAAATTGCCATGTTAGCAGATGGCTGTGGGACGACATTGACACATGCGGTAGCTGTCACGTATGTTCCTTATCGGCCCATAGCTACTCTGTAAGAAAGTTAGCTATTGTATACCCCATATTTTAAAACAGGGCTGAAGTTTTTCTCCGTCTGCTCTTTTCTTCAGCTCAGCATTGCCTAAGCGCACCCAGAGCAGACAGAACAAAAAATAACGTTCACTAAGAGTTTGTAAAGGAACCGTACAGTGAATAAAGAATATTTCATTTCATTTCATTTCATTTCATTTCATTTCATTTCATTTCATTATTATTAGGTCAGAGCCTTAAAGCATCAAGGTATCACAGGTATGACACCCGTCAGAGGAGTGGCCTTTACGGGCGAACCCCTCGTCCCAAAGTGCGTGCACAATGTGCCTTCTAGTTATACAACTAGTGCGTCTGTGTGTGTCGGTGTCAGTGTTGTCGGTGCATAGAAAATGACGTTGTCAATTGACATAGACATATTTAGAAATGGATGCGTCTGTAGCGATGAAAGAATATTTGTGAATGTGTGACAAAATTAAAATGTGTGCGTTCTTTCACCGTACCAGATTTGGCACAAAAATTATGTATCGAAGCGAGGCGCTATGCCGTCTCTCCTGAAGGGTGAGTCAGTAACTTTGATGCTCTAAGATCAGAGCGGACACAGCACGAAGGACGAGAACATTATCATTATATTTGAGGATACAATAATGACTGTCAGATGGAATCACATATTTGTTTTTGTACTTGCTTACGTCATGCAAATAATATTCCTCTTCAGACTTATAAATGCTATTTTGCCAGTCACTTGATGTTAATTGGCTACATTACAAATGATCAATAGAGAATAGAACTTGAATATGGTTTGACCGAGGAAGTACCAACATTTCGCTCATTTCTACCATGACATAACAATTTAATCTATTATTTGATGACCCGCGTGGCGCAATGGTTACCATGCTGGACTGCCAATCGAGGGGTCCCGGGCTCGATTCCCGGCGAAACAGAAATTTGAATGATGAGTTTAAATTTCTGTTCTCGGTCTGGGTGTTTGTGTTTCTGTCTTTGTGTGTGCCCATGGTATCCACGACAAAGGTATTAATTACCTTATTGTGGGGCTATGAGTACTTAACGTTTATTTATGTTTTGGTGGCCAGCCAGACTCACATCAGGCGACCATTAGCGTCTGGAGGAACAGCGCAACTTCAGCAGCAGTCAAGCAGACTTTTTTTTTAAATTCTTTTTACGACATTGGATAAAATCATTGTAGTTATTCAATATTTTCGTTTCATTGAATATATTCAGTAATGACATCGCAAACTTTGTGCATTATATTGCCAGCGTCAAGTATAATTTTGCATCTCTTAGTAGTCATAGAAAAAATCAGTAAGTCGTCGTCAGTAATTAGTCAGTCTAGTCAGGCAGATGTTCAAGTAAAGTGATGGCTACTTTACCAGAACATGTCCGAAGGAGATTTGGAGGAGGATGGATATTTCACAACATTCCTGCAATGTCATTAGCCTATATCGAAAAAAACGCCATCAACTTTGTCCGATATAACTCAAAAATACACCAAGGAAATTAAAATAATACAAGAGCACTACATGTCTTTTCGGTCTTCCCGCCAAAACTCCGCAAGACTCGTGCTTGCTCGGGGTTGCGGGTAGATGTCTATGAGATGCATCGATCACTTAACACCAAGTGGCTTGCATGCTCGTCTGCTACTCCATTTAAATTTAAAAAAAAAAACAAAGTGGACTGCAGAGGTTTCCACGCATAATATTTGAAGATGATGCCACAAATCGCGGTGCAAAAAAATGCTTATTATACCGCTTTATGGATCGGATTAAGGTGCCTCACCAAAATTCGCACCAGCCCGCTGTGGCCGAGTTAATAAACCTATATTTTATCGAACACTTCCAACCAGATAAAAGGTTTGCAAATTTATATTTTCGGACTAAAAACTAAATTTCGGCCTTTTTTGTGCACGCGCTAAGGGACGTTTTAGTTTTTCTGGAGTTTTGTGTAAGTTGGTCGGGTATAATGAGTGATTCACTCACTAAATGGGTCAATCCATTATCGCCGCCATCTGATAAGGCTGTATTTTATTTTTGTTTGTTTTATTCGACGGTGTTACATTCCGATCGGGATGCTGACAATGAAACTGTGGATGTGGCAAACGCTTTCGAAACGGTTTTTTACGAAACACTTTCCATAGAGTCTCACTGTTTCATCAAATAGTATTCAGCATTTGGTAGTCGTAGTAGTCACGCTGTGAGATCAAATTAAAAAGATGTTGGTCAGCGAAAATATGTATTGCCATGTCTTATTTTGCCAAAGAGACCGCAACAATTATTATCATTTTCATAATTCATAATTCATTTATTGCGATCATGCTTATAAAACTAGGTGTTACATTTTTTATTTGCGCTAGCATGAACCCTGTCAGGGCATAGCAATGTATTGGTAGTTGGTAGGTTAGTCAACATTAATATTATATTATATTAGTTCAATTTAAATTTATACTTTACACCTTAATTCGATTAATGTCAAAATAATTAAACAAATCAAGATTCAATAAAATTAAAATAAAGTTAAGAATAATAATTAATAAAATAAAATTACGGAAAGATTAATTAAAATTACATTTACAATAAAATTTAATTAAATTGAAAATTAAATGATAAAGTTTAATTTTAAATAATAATAAATGTTCCTAATTTCAATTGAAAAACTCTTCGATACAATAATAACATTTTTCTATCAACATATTTCTTAGTGCTGTAGTAAATTCCTTTGTTGTTTCTAAGTTTTGGATTTCTTTTGGTATTTTATTGTATATTTTTATACTCATATAATAAGGTCCCAAGCTGTACATAGCCATATTTGACTTGGGGAGTTCGAGTTTATTTTGATAGCGTCGGCTGTATTTACTGCAATCTCTTGAGTAAGTAAAAAGATAATTGTGTTTCTTCACAAATTTACATGTTTCTAATATGTATAATGATGTTAGTGTCAGTATATTTAATTGAGTAAAATATTTTCTACAGCTTTCCCTAGATTCTTTTCCCTAGATTATTTACAGTTTTCAATCGAATGCACTACTTATTTGCGATTTTGTTGATGTGTTAGAGCGACTAAAGTAAATGTACGCCAAATATACTGGAAAAGTTAGATAGTAAATGGAAAAGGATAAATAATTAGGATATTACATCTTAAATACTGATAAATGCATTAGGTAATAATTGACCCGTGAACATCTTAATCCAAAGAGAGACAAAATCTACAAAAATACAAAACAGCAAAATCTCCCACTGCTGGGTTTAAGTTTCTTTTTGGAATTGACAGAGATCTAGAATCTAGAATATAGTCCACCACGCTGACCAAGTGCGGGGTCAATTCTCAGGCATGCCCATAGTTCGAAAACAACGTATATTACAACGTTTTCCCTAAACGCAGAGCAACCACAAATACACACATGACGTCTGAGGTGCGCATCGGAAACTTACCTAAATCGGGGACCTCTCCCTAGGAAACCGGTGTCTTAATTGGCTATCGCTCACATCACGTATTTATTGCCGCATCCACCGGCCCAATATATGCCTCGGTGAGGGTCAGTTCGTGGAACACAATACAGTGATTGTCGCTTAGCGCCTCGGAGCCCACTCTTGCCGAGCATCCTCCGCTGGAAGAGACATGCACAGCGTACATTTTATAGCTCGGACACCATAAGGTGTCCCATGTCCCACCCATAAGGGTGGTTTGTAAAATAATCCGACAGTGGGTTGGCCACTAAGCCGTATCTCCACCAACCCGCATTATAGCAGCGTGATGGAATAAGCTCCAGGCCTCCAAAATAATGCTATGTAGAGTGCCCAACAGCAGCATACGTACTTTATTATAATGTAACTGGCGGCCGTCCGCGACTTCGGCCGCGTGGACTTTAGTTTTATATTTTTTCTAAAATAAAAGTTACCTAAATACTTCTGATTACATCAGCTGCCTGCTAGTGAAAGTCCCGTCAAAATAGGTCCAGCCGTTTCAGCGATAAGCAGAAACAGACAGGCAGACAGACAAAAAAATAAAAAAATATATTTTGTATATTGTATATTTGTATACCGTATATATATATTCATATGCACGCATGGTAAAAAGCGGTTATTTTAACAGACACTCCTATTTTATTAAATTGTATGTATGGGCACCCAAAGCCGACGATCGGATCCGATCTTAAAAATAAATAAATATAAACTAATTTATAAAAGAAGCCGCAATAAGTGAAGAAATAATAATAATAAATTTTATTTTGTAATATACTTAAGTTCATTGCATACCTCATGAAGGTAAATATGGCGAACTAAATGTAGGTACATTTAAGAACAACTTTGGAAATACCAATACTTAAAAAAATACGAGTAATAAAAACGCCATGTTAAACAATAATGATACTTCGTGGTGTCAAATAGCGGCCCAGTTTCTAAGATAAAACACATATGTGTCTGAATTTCAGAAATTCCAAATTCTTGACCCTGATTTTGTATTTCAAATTTTTAAATTTAATGCCACTTCCGTTCTCAAATCTGTATCTGCGTCGAATACCACAGGGCGCCAAGAGCCCTTATCAGGCCGGAGCGGCGGTGGTCTAGGGATGTTCATATAATAAAAATATCGATATTTTTGTCGATATAATATATCATAGTGTTCTATCGATACTTTGCGATATATCGTAAAAATATATCGATATTTTCGATATATCGTAAGTGATTTGTATTTAACTAGTCTATAATATTGAATATTAGATAGGGTTCAGGTTAATATGAGTAAAACAGAGTGCAGAAACAAATCAACTTTATTTATTTATAAATACCAATACTTTTCCTCTAGACCTTGCAAAAATAAAATTTTATTTACTCTTTTGGCTTGCAGTCTGCTTCTCTGCTGAGTTAAAACCTGTGCGGTTTTTGAGAAAAGTCGCTCAGATGGAACAGAGCTTGCCACCATTGTTAAATATTTATATGCTACATTATATAACTTTGGGAACTGTACTTACTTTGTAATCCACCCAACTTCTAATAGGTTTTCGTTAAATCTACTAACTGGAGCCCTCAAATAAAGCGATAACTGCACAGACAACTTTTATTGCACGCCTCCTAAGCGAAACGTTGAGGTGGGTACTACTGTCACTTGGCGCAAAACATCTGATTTTTCAAACTTAAAATGTCTCTATGTATCATACTTATATTGCACTTGTAAGATAATATGTATATACACAAACATATCAAGAAAAAAAACTATTTTTAACACTCATGATATTTTTGATGCCATTTTTGTTATTTAAACTAGTTAAAAACGGTTTAAAAAAGATCTGTCTTGGACGTCCGTGTGTCTGTATGTGCGGAAGCCTTCCTTGTTAACACGATAACTACCGAAATACTTTACTAATCGAGTCGTTTTTTTTCTCTTACGCTTCGTGATACTTAGGAATATAACCCTTTCACTTTTCAGGGTCTGATTCGATGTGGTTTAATTGTTATTAAATAAACAAAAAAAATATCGACTGTTCTTCATAGTTTTAGTATATTTTTCAAAAACAAAAAAACAAAACAGAAAGAAAATTATTTCTATATATATTTACAGTGAAACTATTTTTGTTGGGATTTTAAATTAACATGTTGCTTTTTTATACTACACTATAATTGTCATTTGGATCTCCTTTACTCCATATAATAATGTTTAAATTTTCAATTTAATTACCATCCAATTCAACAGTAGTGACACCTTGAAAGATGATCTTGAGACATTACAAGAGCTTTGGCACATGAGAACGAGTGGATCTACATACTTATATTTTATACACCTTTATAAATAATTAATTTTATTGTGAAGGATGAGATTATGAGGCGTGCACTTTTGGATTTTCCAAACAATTAACAAACAGTTTATTTTGTAGTGAGAGAGAACTATGAAAGAAGCGGGTAATCACTCACAAACCACAGATTAATTAAAGATATAGGTAGTACGAAGCCACAGATCACAAACTAAGTAGGCCCGATACCATAAGAATCCGATACTACGTACTGCGTATCTACAGACACATATTATAGATACATAATACAGATTATAAATTACTACTAGAACTGCCCTCACGCAGAGTAGAATTTCGTGTCTTTGCGTTTTGTTATTGCGAACAACTTAATTAAAGGTATAATTATTTTACGTAAAAAAGAAATGGAATGTGCTTTTATTTTAACTTATGCCGATACTTTATATATCGAATGAAATATATCGATTGTACGTATCGATACTAGATGATTCGATAATATCGGGTTGCATCGATATATCGCATACATATATCGATATTTTACGAAATATCGATTTATATCGTGCACCCCTACGGTGGTCACCACTCTTCATTATCCTTTTAATTTCCCCGATAACGCTCTCGGTGGGATGCCCAATATTATTATGTTACCTTGACGCTTTTGGGCCGGTCCGAACTCTTAAAAATCAATAAAATTTAAAAAGATGCAAGTTGCTTTTTGATTAATTTCGGAAATAAGAAGGTGATTAAAAGTAAGTAAGTTTACGACATTAATTACGTACGATATTAAAGCATGAGGCAAAAATGTCTAGTACATAATATCTGATTATAACAGAAATATACCTATCGATTCTTAGGATAATAATAAATTGTGATGTCGTTAGTAAATTAAAAAAAAATCTAAATATGTATTTATGATATATGTATGTACTGCTTAAACTCTACACAATTGCACCAGTCTATGTATTTTAGTAAAAAAAATACGCTTCACTCTTATAGCCCCACAGTAGAATATTCTCTCTCTCTCTCTCTCTCTCTGTGTGTGTGTGTGTGTGTGTTTGTGTGGGTGTGCGTGTGCGTGTGTGTGTCTCAAGAAAATACTTGTAGAAAATAGAACTTTTATAGTTCGTCCGGTAACCACCGCAGCACCCAGTTCTATTTCAAACTCTATTGTTTTTCGGTGGAAAGGTGCAGTTGCCGACCAGACTTACATGAGGCGACTATCAGCCTCCGGAGTAACAGCGCAACTGCATACGACCTCAGATAAGACTAAGAGACCTTGTTCACACGTTTATTCAGTATAAAAATCTACGGACTTTATGATTAATTCGCACGGAGTCTACGGTTAATTCGCTCGTTTGCTACTCCATACAAATTAAATAGTCCAGGATAAGATCTCTAAGGACATTATGAGACACCTCCTCCACCATGCACCAGGGCCTTTGCACGGCAGACCAACGTGGTTTGTTTTCAAATTTGAGCAAAACACAATTCAAATTTCAAAAGCTCATATCTTATACGAGATCATGCCTACAAACCGGTCCCAAATTCGTGTCAATCAGTACGCTAGCACCGACCGATAAGACAATGGCCGATTGAATCACAAATAGGCGATACAAATATAATCCGCCATTGTTCAGCTTTCATTCATCAGCCCAGCGACGCTACTGACCATGACAATGTGACTATTAAATTAATTTATAATCGATCAGTGATGTAGGGAAGTGAAGTTGATTGGTGGTGCCTGTGATCGAGATGTGACGTGATCGTCCTTAATGAGATACTTAACTAGCTACTCTGTAAGAAAGCTAGTTATTGTAAACACCATATTTTAAAACAGGGCTGAAGTTTTTCTCCGTCTGCTCTTTTCATCAGCTCAGCATTGCCTAAGCGCACCCAGAGCAGACAAAACAAAAAAAAACGTTCACTAAGAGTTTATAAAGGAACCGTACAGTGAATAAAGAATGTTTCATTTCATTTCGTTTAGTTTAGTTTCGTTTTGTTTCATTTCATTTCGTTTCGTTTCTTTTCGTTTCGTTTCATTTCATTTCCTTTCCTTTCATTTCATTTGATTTCATCTCATTTCATCTTATCTCATTTCATTTCACTTCACAAGCACAAAGCACAAGCAGTGCTTTATACACACACACACTTGGACTTAGAAGCTATGAACAAATATCTAAGAATTTAAAATAATTTGAATTTAATCCCAACCACTAAGCAAAGTTAATCAATGAAATTCAAAGAGCGCATTAAAATACAGCTCTATATTAAATCCATTTCATCCTCATAAAGCCCAAACAGCCTACGATTACGATACTGAACAATTTAGCTGAGTTCGATCACACACTTCCACAAGAAAAGGGTTTTCAATTACATCGGAAGTAAAATTGTAAAAACTCAATGACATCCAAATTTTTTAAAAGATCATTGAAATAATCAAAAAGATTTCTGCAATATTTCTTAAACTGTCCTTTTCCACATTACTTTGTCTACTACATGAGATACTACATACTCAAACCTAAATCTCTCAAGCAATATAAATGCCATTCATTGAAGTTGCCAACAGTTATGATTAAAACGATAACTACACATGCTCATCCCATTCATGTCATGATATGCCGACGACGTCACGGCGACGTGACGGGCCCACATTTGCATGGGTTTCCGTTAAACCGAGGAAACAGACGCACTTACTACTATATTTATGGTAAACTTGAGGATATGACGGTTTCTTGGTCATACGTCTGTCTCGTGGCTAGTTGTAATGCTTCAACTGCTACGATGCACCTTACACGTTACTTTGATGATTTAATAAAATTTTAAGAAAAAATTGAGTGATATTAGGTATAGTCATCTGAGAGCGCTGAGACGTAGTCTTTTACAGTTAGCCTTTTCCACAGGCTCAAGGTCGCTCAGCGGGCGATGGAGAGGGCTATGCTTGGTATTTCTCTACGCGACAGAATCCGTAACGATGAAATCCGTAGACGAACGAAGATTACCGACAATAGTTAGGAGGACTGACAACCGGTTGGGAAGAAATGTCCTCAACATATTAAAATCATCGACGCGTCGGCTCATAAAGAAGGGCCTCGTTTTGGTCCGTTACTAATCGGCCTATTTCCAGAAAATGTCACGTTAGTTAAGTCGGACAGAAATAAATATGATATTATAGAAAAAGCTTGGAAAATAATAATTTGATTTAAAATTTAAGAAAATGTTGGAGATATTGCAAAAGACCGAAAAGATAGCAGAGAAGTTGCGTACGCGTTAATAATATAATTTGAAAATATGAAATGCCACCGGAGTGTCATAGAAGTAATATGAATAAAATAATAAAATGAAAAATGTGCGGAAATTATATGAATCAAAAAAATATGTATCTATGGTTCCTATATAAGACAATAACATAACAATTTCAATTTCAATGTCTTTATTTGCATGAACAAGGGTAATAAAAGATTTACAATAGTTGGGTTATCGTCCACAAAGTTCTGCCTGTTATGGCTAGAAAAACACATAAATGTAATGTACACTTTGAGATTAGTAAAATCAATGTCAAACTACATTTTTGTTAAATCAGACAATAATTTACATATCGAAAATACAATTTCATGCAGTACAAAATTAAATGTCAAAATGATAAAAATCATATGTCAAAATTAAAAAAAAACGAAACAAAAAAGTAAGATATGAAAAAACATCGCTCAGGTGATATTTTTGGTCAATGATTAGCAGTAGGTATATAAATAACAAACATTGTTTATTTATTTTAGTCCAAAAAATAAATCAAATATATTGAATGAATACATACACAGGTCCGGTCCGGTAGTCCGGTCTGAATAATGCTGTTTAATACTATACCTACATCAATGGCATACAATAGGTATCTTATTAGACTAACCAATAGCCGAACTCAACAAAGTCTTGGATATAATTTATCATGCCAAATGCTAACATCCGAATCCGCTGCCTTACTCATCTTTTATCGACCCTGCATAATATTACCATTCATATTAACAATATGTGGTTTTCCATATTGTATGCCTATGAGAGTTCCTTTATGAGTTGAATGAATCTATTTATCCGGAGCCTATATTCTTGGACTATTGTTATTCAAAAGCCAATCGAAATTATTCTAAAGATCTTGCTTGTTACCACAAATAACTTCTCTTAAGAATATACAGATGCGATACTTGCTGTTCTTATAGTTCTAGCCGTAACAGATGGTATCTAAACTTAAGAAGATATTGACAATCTAGCAGTGTCAGATTGTAAAAGGAAAACAATCTTTAAATAACTGATTGAAAAAACTTTTGGCTTATTAGAATTTCGAACATAGTGATTTCGAACATTCAGACAAAATTGATCTTATTACGGTCATCATATATCACAGGAACTACATGATAATTTTGTTCCCAGCATCAACCACAAACCAGTTCCATCCAAAATAAAATTAAGTTATTCCTAATCTTAAATATAAGAAGAGTGTGAAGAGCTTGTTAAGGTCTTTGAATGTAAAGGGGAAAATTGTGAAATTCGTATTTGTTCCTTTTAGTTAAGATTCGACTAATATATATGTATTATTCCAACTCAGTCTTTTTGATTAAACTTTATCTCCAAAAAATATTTTCTTTTCAAATCCATTTTTATTCCGTAATGTCCCATTTATCTAACGATCGCACAGTGGGCTAAGAAAGATCTTTACGAAAAAAAACTGTGACATAAAAACAACCTGATATCATTCGAAATTTGTATTTTGTATGCTTGTAGCGTTGATAATTTTATCAGAATCCCGAGTGCTACGGGAGCCATGATAAACGGGGATAACTTGGGTGTATTCGACAAATAAATTGATAAGATTGCCAACGCGTGCTGCAAGGTGCATGTCTGTATTAATGTCGCGATTAGAATGATAAATATTGGTTTTCCAAAGCTCTAAAGGTTATTGTTCTTTTTATATATAAAGCCACTTTTTTGGATTTATTAAAATAAGGCAGGTGCGGTTTCGGTGACATCGTGGGGTCCATTTTTTATATCGACATGTAAAATACGCTGAGTCAGATTAGTGGATGATCTTTACCACATACCACAGTTGATTTGTAATTGATTCACATGTACGGTTGTAAATTAGAACTTCTAATTACATTTTATTATATTCTATGAGTGTGAAATGCTATTTAAATGTTATTTAAAAAAATCTAATGTGACTTTCATTATAACAAAAAGTTGAATTATAAAACTGTTTTAAACGTTGTAAACTAAAAACATGATCTAAAAGCTCTAAAGGCTAATAAAGTGGTTCTTAAACACCATAATTGAAATAATAAAAGACCATAATGAAAAAAGAAACTATTAGCCCACAACAGATTGGGATACTAACCAAGACCAAGTTGAGTACTAGGTATTAGAGCAATTTTAAATAATTTCACGGTTACTGTAAAAGGCGTTGATTTTCTCAGACGTCGAGTGTCCCAGTGACGGTGGTCGCCGCCGTTGCCACTGTCGCCAGTCTGCATTTCACGTATAAACACCGTGACGACCAACGCCTGTTAGGTAATTGAGGTCCTATGATCTATTCTTATGAGAATAAAATCAGCAAAATCTGGTCTAAATTATGCTCCTATTTTGACTTTGAAATTTTTATCGCGCCAGCGCTTAGACTTAAATTAGCTCCTATAAAATCACGGTCTTTTAGTACCGAGTTTCATATACCAAAAAGACGCTCAAAAGAAGCAATCATATGTAACATAAATTCGACTTTAACTCTTATCTTACCAATAATGAAATTAGCTTCTAAATTGAAAACACAATGAAGATATAGTGAGCAAATGAATATAAAGCTTTTTTGTGGATTCAATTATATTACCTCATCAAATGGCTATGTACTTTAAGTATTGTTTACTTTTCTATTCTAAGGTTACACAAAATTGCATTTCGATCACACTTTTTAATGGATTGGTTATATGAAAACAGGTACCTTAAACAACCGATTAATATGCATCTCGAGTCAAATAATCCAAACCAAACGAAAATTATTTAAGACGCATACCGTGACAGTATATTTTAATGCTTCTAACTTGGTTCGTCACGCGGTGATTATGTTCTGAAATGCCCGCTTTGTAGTCACCGAATATGCAAAAAACCGCATCATGCTATTATCTCACACAGAAAATTATTTAACAAAATGGCGTTTACACTAACATTGTAGTCAGTGGAACAAAAAATATTAAAATGCTACCGAAATTGCGATTTTTCTTGGTACTTAATTACTAATTTTATTTGACTACAAACGGAAACAATAATGTACAAGATGACGAGCATGCAGTCCACGTGATGTTATGACCACAATACAGCACATACACATATAACACTAAACCTTCAGCAAGGCTCTAGAAAGCGCTGGATGAGGTCGTCGAAGTATTGCTGCTACTGTGGATGCTAATTGTACCCAGACTGACTGGTCTACAAACGCAACTTTCCACCGTAACCGTAACAAAATTGCTTCATGGCAGAAACAGATGCAGCGATGACACTTTCTGTGTCGAGCCATGTAAGTTCAACCACAGTCGTGATTCTATTTGATAACGGAGATAATGTATATTAGATGTAAATACACTTTTGAGTTAATTATCATAAAATTAAGAAAAATGACGCTGTTTTAACGCAATTACCAACTGACCTAAATGCAGCTCTCAAGAACTAAGTAAGTACAAGCACTTTTTCAAAGTTTACTTCTGCACTTTTTTTTGGATATTAATCCCAAGGAATTAAAGTTTGGCTTGAGATGGCTTTAATCCATGAACTTTTTAAACCATTCAATTTATTGTGAGTACGTGGGAGATAACCGCATGGCACTGCTAGTTGAAAATACATAAAAGCTCATGCATTATCAACATATTCTTGAAAATTTATCATACCTTTCTTCAAGTCTTTTTGCAATGAATCGTTAATTGTCGATATTGAAGACCCGAACACAATAGTACACAGAACAAAGAAGATCTAAAAGTTGGATAGACGCGCAATAAAAGAGAAACTATAAAAAGCTCAGAGGCCCGAAGTTTTGCATTACTTTATCTTTTGACTTCCCACGTCCGTTCATAACAATACTTACAGTTTCACCTAAACAAATAGAACGGGCATGATCTTGGCCGCTGTGGCAAATATTTAACGGTATACAAATTAAGCACCGTTCATATCTTCAGACACGTACCAATACGAAGTGAATCTAAAATAATTCTCAGAAAGGTATCCAAATTGACAAAAACTGGAAGACGTTTTGGGTTGAAACGAAGTTTTAGGATTGCAACTAAATTATTTCTGAAGCAGAAAAATAGGCAATCGTCTTAGTCAAGCAAGAAAGCTTTCAATGTGAAAATAAATTGTCCTCTTCATAGTAAAAAGTATATTAGGATTAAAATTGAGCAGACTTTAAACAAAGTCTAATTGGCATCAAAAAAGCTTGGTGTCCTCAACAGGGCGAGGCAGTACTTCACTGCGGGGCAACTCCTGACGCTGTATAAGGCTCAGGTCAGACCCCACATGGAGTACTGCTCCCATCTCTGGGCAGGAGCACCGAAATACCAGCTACACCCATTTGACTCCGTTGAAAAGCGCGCAGTCCGAATCGTCAACGACCCAAGATTGACTGACAGGCTAGGACCGCTTAGCTTGCGAACAGACATAGACTCGCTCTGCGTGTTCTACCGACTTTACTATGGTGAGTGCTCCGAGGAACTCTTCAAAGTGATGCCTACATCACCATTCCATGATTATACCACCAGACGAAGGTAAAAGTTCCACCGG
This sequence comes from Pyrgus malvae, assembly GCA_911387765.1. NCBI lineage: Eukaryota > Metazoa > Arthropoda > Insecta > Lepidoptera > Hesperiidae > Pyrgus > Pyrgus malvae. The sequence goes on along the minus strand of OU426965.1, from coordinate 22,164,244 downwards.
CACCATCTGGATTCGTAGCGGTCCTCCACAGTCCGCTTCACACGCTACTTTTTACCACGGACGTGTAAGTTATGGGACAACCTTCTGGCTGAGGCATTCCCAGTGGACTATAACAGCTTCAAGAAAGCTGTAAAAAAAGCTCTCCTCCAAAGCCGGCAATGCTCTGGTGGCTCCGCTGGGGTTGCCCGTGTCCATAGGCGACGGTGATCGCTTAACACCACACGGCCCGTCTGCTTTTATGTTCGGTTTATTTATAAAAAAAAGTATTCAATTTTGAAAATACCAATGTAGTAATTTTAAAAATATGTAAGTATATTAACTATAAACCCAAATGCGGATTAAACTAATAGACTTAGAAGCTCATAATTTTTACTCGTTTTGCTAATAACCTTTATTTTCGAATATTGTGCAGTGGATCCTGCCTGTGGGTCCGACTCCCCGGCGGAACCCGGGACGGGACAATCTTTTGTACACAAGTTATTATTGAGTTTACACCTCGGTGTTATTCTACTGGACGGAATTACATGGGCTTTCAAAAAAGCTTCCACTGATCCTAATCGTAACATTTCTTAGAATTTTAGCAAGGTCCGGTTCAAATATCCTTCTGCATTTGAACTATTTACTTCAAACGCTAAAACTTTTAAGGATTAATTAAGATATAAAAACGGATCATGCAATTTACTCAGTCTTCAGATAGTCAATGTCATGATAAGTAGATTACTAGATAATGCTACTCTTCCAAATTAGTTATGGTATATTTACATTATAAACCAATTACCTTTTATAAAACTGATAAATGCCTATTGAATATGTCGTCAGTAACAAATGAAATAATTGAATAACGAATATGATTACACTTTTTCTATAACTTTTCAGATGGCCGCATTCGCAACTCAATTCGGGATGCCCGTAAACCAAACATAATTACACATAATGTTACGTACTAGCATTGAAATGTATCGTCAAGAATTTTACGCCCATTTCTCTATAATAGCCGTCCACGGGCTGACAAACAAGCGTGATGGATGTGTCGGCGGTCACAAAAGGACCATTGAGAATGTTCCTACCTCTATACCCAATTATCCTTTCACGTGCCTTACGAAAATTTTGTCCACCCGCGTCGACATCGAAGCACTGGGCAAAAAATTTGGACACGGCACTGTATTTTATAATGATGTGAAAAAGCATTATAACATATTGAACTAAATAAAAGGATCGCGGTACTACAAAAATATTATTTTAAGATTACTGAGTATACTGTTTCATTTAAAACAATAAAATCGTTTCCAAATTATACGAGTAATTGCGAATCATACATTTGAATTTATTTAGAAAAAGATGCACATACTACAGTAATATCACCCAGTAATACAGAACATACACTTTAAAAACTTCTTTAAAAATTTAAAATCTTCTTTAAATCTTTCCAAATATTCCAAACATTAACGTAGTTATCGCAACAGTAACAGATTGGAGGAGACATCATGAGGCACTCCAAGGCGCCTGGCACAAGACTGCTGGTGTAGTTCGCAACAGTAGGCCCTGGTGAACCGTTTGCCACAATACTGGCATTTGAAGACTCCCGGGGGTCGGCGAGACATGTCGAGAATATGGCGGCAGACGCAGCAGTCTCTGAAATTTTATTTAAATTTTTTATAGGATTGCCAAGCATTAAAAAAAATAATCTATCGAGTTCTCTTTCCCCAGTTAATTACAAAAATAAATCTTTTTATTCCTTTCAAATTATCTTAACAATAATTACCTTTTTAACTCGTGGCTTCGAATGTGTTCTGTCAACAGAGAAGATTTGCCAAACGCTGCACCACAAATATTACAAACAAAGTGAGATTCATTGACTCTAGGCAGTGGAGCATTCAGTCTTGACAAATAATAGTAATAATCTATAGATGGCACAAATGCTAGCAATTTTCGTAATGTTTCCTCAGTAGACACTCTCAATAAGGCCAAAAGACTGACAGGTTCCGTATTAACTGCTATTGCTATCCGTCTATCGTTTCTTTCATCTTCTAAACGATACGCTGCTTTAGATAATGATTTTGTTACCTCCGTAGATATATCTTTAGTTGGAATAGTTACAGATATTTGCACAGAGCATGGTTGAAATGTATCTCCAACGGCAGAGTCTTTTAAAGTTATAAATTTGTCCTTATGAATTGTATTTAGAATTATATCGTTTATATCTTTTAGATTGTCGCCAATGTGATGTATCTTATGAATATTAATACCCGATGAATTCATAGAGCTTTTTGAAGCATCTCCAAACAATCCAAATATAATTTTTTCTTTATTTGCTATGCCACAACTATCACTTTTTGTTAAATTTATATTTTCCTTGTCTAATTCACTTGGTCTACCGCCATCTTTATCCGGTCGTATAAACTTCTTTGTTTTAATTTCAAGTATAAAATTATTAATTGATTGTATTAAACCATCGAGCTTCTCTTCTATTTTATACAAAGAGATTTGTTTTAATGTATTTTCAGAGTTTCGCAAACTGTCTTGTACTAATTGTGTGTCGTGTGGTACATCAGTGCATGTGTTTTTACAGGCAACCTTACTTATTGAAGGGAACATGTGGTGCTCTGTTTGTGTATCAGATGTTTTCGTGGCCGTATTCGTGCCACGATTATTTAATACAAATCCAATTTTACTTGAATTAACGCAATTCCCGCTCGCTGAGTGTATATTATTTTGTGTAGTAGATATATTTTTTTTGTTTACCATATTTTCTTCTTTTACAGCTACATAAGACTGTTTATGTTCTCTATTCTTTAAAAGTTTTTGCCTTTCTCTTTCTAATAATATAAGCCGTCCTTGGGAAGAAGTTGGATAGCAAATCAGATTTGCTTCGAATGGACTATATCTGTGTTGTGATCTAGGCTTTTGATGCCACATATTCGTATTTCTCCCATTTAGGTTGCCTAGTGTCGTGTTTGATTTTGAATCACTGAAGTCTTTCAGTGAACAATGACAAAGATTAGACTGGCTGTACTTGAACTCTGTGTTGTAACAATCGTCATTGCTTTCTAGGCTTAAATATTCGTCCGGTGGATATTGTAGAGATATTGCTCGTCCCATATTAGGAGCTTTACCATGTTTCCATCTCAAGTCACTTATAAACTTATTCCAGTTCTCCCTTTCCTTTTCTCGTTGCCGAACTTTTATTAATTCTTTAACAAGTATTTGTAGCCTGGCATTTTTTTCAATAGTTTTGAACAGGAATTGTTGATTATAGAAATTTCTTACTGGACGACAATATGTAGCTTTATCAGTAGCCATCTGACTGTCAGGATTCTTGTGATAATCTTCCACATTTATATCAACATTGGGTGTAATTTTTTCACGTTGTATTGTATCTGATTCTTGATGAGTAAGTTTTATGTCACTAAAATTTTTGTTTTTATTTATATTATCTGTTATGCCTGTGTTCAGACGTCTTGAATATAGTGATAAATTTTGATACGATGAATTACTCGGCTTTACTACCAAATTCTCTTGCTTAGATGAATTGCACATGGAAAGGTCTTCCTGATAACGATTTAATAACTCCAAACTCTCAAAACAAGGATTCGCGTAGTGAATTTTACTATTGATAAATAAAGGTTTATTATATTTACTGGACAACGCAATATTTTCTTTACTCCTGTTCCCGCTTTCATTATTCATAATTTAGACACAAATATCAGTTTTGCTGTACAAAAATGTGTTATTATGACGTTTAAACGTCTGACATCTTAAAAGATTGAAAACTTAACAAAAAGATGCTCTTTGACTTTGTCTAGATAATTCAAAAAGGATTGCTTAATGGATTGATTTTTGTTTGACATGAATTCAATAGGTAACAAATCAATCATCAATCAAAGTCTTCACAATGGCTATGTTTAATTTTCAGAAACTTGCAATCACCCTGAAAAATTAGCAATTATAACTTTTGCCATTTATAAATAATAATTTATTACCTATTTAACGCATGCTACAAAACTTTAAATAAAATGTAAAACACATAATGCACGAAGTTACATTTCACATAATATGCGAAGCTGTATTTCTAGGTTTTAGCTTTTATATTAAAACTTGTGTAAACAATAATATTAAAGCCGACGATCGGAACCGATCCGAAATATAAATAAATAAAAACTTAAATGTAAATAATATGGGACAAATAAAACAATAAAAAATATATTTTATTGTACATTTTATAATTGTGTGATAATTAAGTGTTTCTCTTTTATATTTTTATTTTTATCATTGTAGTATTTGCAATTTGCATACCTCTAGAAGGTAAATATGGCGAACTAAATATATATAAAAAAACTTTGTAAACACCCATATTTGTGCAAATAAAAGTATTTGTCTTTATGTTATTACAGTTGAGGAGAAAAATATCATTATTTGACTATATTGTTTATTTGCGTTATATGTACCAAAAAAAATTGTTGAGTTATAATATGAATTAGGATATTTAGAGAGAAACAAAATGTAAATAAAGACATGTCCTAAGGTGACGCTCCTGAAATGTGTGGCTTCAAGCCCCCAAAAGATTACTCTGATAAAAGAATTTTATTTTTTTATAATATTGCACACATTTTATGATCTGCGTCACGCCCAGTGCTAGTGACTTCTAACGTTAATTCTTTTTTATTATGTTTTGATAAAAATGACGTTTTTTTTTAATTTCTCTGTAAATAATAAACAATCTTAAAAAATTACACGTCGAAATGTTTTGAGGAAGTAATATTACTATTATTATATATTATTTTGTGGAAGTAACTATTATTTTATTTGTTTTACTTAAATCTTCCATCAGCGCGGTCTCTAAAGCCGCTATTGTTGTACTCATAATTATTCTAAATTACTTCATTTCAAATAAGGTGTCCCTGGTTCTGAGCTCAAAATAAATAAAATGTTAAAAGGAACACGATTGTCACCTATCGTTATGTTAAGAACAAAATTACCACTAAATAAACGTTACTCATAAAATTACAAACTCATCGACATTATACAACCTATTTAGATAATACATCGTCACAACACGCCCTTTTTTGCCCTTTTTATTTAATTTTCAAAGTTATGTTTGCATTTTTATTAGTTTCTTCAGCAAGACGCGCTCGGCGACGTTCGCAGGTTGTCATACGATTATGTTAATCATCCCATAGAATATTCATTGGATAAAAAACTACCCTAACACCCTGACACGTCTGTTCTATATTGTCATATTTTTCTATTTGTCTGCCCATTCCTTTATTATAATAGGTATCATTTACTTTTATTACAGAATTAATTATTTCAAGACAGTATTTAAAAGTTTAATACGAGAATAAAATAATTGTATAGAAATTTAGTTTTAAATTATAAACAACACTGTGATTTATGGGCTGTAGATATTTCAGCTTATAAATACAAATAAACAAAAAAATGTTTTGTTAATTAATAAAATTACTTTTATGTGGTTATAAAAAAATCTTGCTTGATAGTTTAAGTTTAACGACCTCTCATTAAATACTATAAAATATAATAAATTTCGTTCAAAAGCATAACATTTAAATTAAATATTAGGCACGCGAAGCGATGCACGAATCAGATATTAAAATTTTAAATTAGGCATTTAATTCAATAATCCCACCGTACTATAATTTAATAGGCAAACTTGAGGTGACACCATAATTATAACCGCTTTATATGACTACAAAAACGGCTATAACTTACCAGACGATTTCCCCTCGACAATATTTCTATAGTGATTCGATTACCCCACTCAACGTACGAGAACTCTTGTAAACAACTCCAAAGAAGAGAATAAAGGTTGCCCTTCAAAGGGTCACCTTATGAAGTAAATGCCTCAAAACATACCCTGTGGCACCCCCTTCCTCTTAATCGTTTCTGTGTTATTTCTTTTCACTTTGTACATTTTCGTTTGTGTCATGGTACATTGCCTTTTTATTTGTATGCTTTACTGATCTACACCAAAATATTTTTCGACGGAAACACGTATAAAACATATCAATTTAATCAAAGCCTTTTATACAATCGGAACTTATTTTGTATATAGCCAGACTAGACCGTTAAGCAAGGTGAAGGTCGAACCTCGCCGAGGCGTTGCCATGGAGAAATCTCCCGCTTGCCTATCGATTGCCAATCATCTGCGTATTGACTAGGCTGAAGCGCCACAATGCTCACCAACAGCGTGTCTTATTATTTATACTACGAAGTTATAGGCTCAGAGTTTGGTTAGTGGTAGCGTATTTGTAGTACTACGTTAGTATGAAAACAAAGTAATTAGCGGATGCTACGACCTAGGTCATAGTAAACATTGTTAGATAATAGTAAGCACTATTGAATGTTATTGAGTAAATATAGTAAAAATTAGGTTAAGAGTACCTTTAAGAAAATTTTAAGTTCAAAAACGCTCTTCCATCGATACAAACAGAATAAAATAAATTAAATTGAATTTTTATTGCAGTATCTGATTTGAATACAGTTTGTTCGTCATGTTATCATATGTGATGATTTCGGACTGTGAGACGGAGTCTAAATGCGTCTTAGCGAAGCCCTTCAAACTAGTCCTTCGACATTATAAATTAAAAGATAATTCGAGTGAATGAGATGAGGATAAAAAATGTCTTTGTGAAGGCGCGACGTATGAACGGGACGAAACTATTGCATTGTATTAACATAATGGTTTGTCTACATGCTTACACGATTGTGCTCCGAAGTCGTGGACGTTTTTTTCTGTTTGATCTTATTATTCATAGGTAAGCATTATTGTATCGCGGCTCGTTCTTGGGTACCGTCCCCGAAATTTAGGGTCCTGTTCTTAAAATAAAACGTCGCGAATAAAATTTATTTAGGTCTCAAGATTTTATTTTTAAGTTATTTAAATCAGCTATCTCAGTTTTCGTTCATACAACTGCATAGTTTAAAAAGTAGCAATGTCTTAATTTTCTTTTAAATCTTTTCCAATGTTTATGCCAAGCTTAATATCTTGCATCTTAAACTACTTAATTTTTAGCTCTAAGTGACTCAAAACAGTTTTAAATTAAAAACTAAATTCCACTGTGACATCTATTGTTACCGTCATTTCTTCAACTTAGGATAGTAATTGCTGTTTCTAAATTACTTGAAAATATTAAATACCATCTGCGCCCGCGACTTCGTCCGCGTGTCAATCAAATTTTCTAGAACGGAACCCTACAAAGAATTTGGGTACTATTTACAGAGTTTTTTCACACCATCGTCTTATGTGAGGAATGCGAAGTTTGGGAGATTACGTCGGCGGCTCAGCTACAGTTGCCATGGTTACCTATTGTTGGTCACTGTGAATGAATGCTTCAAGTCTCCGCGGTTAATGTTTTTTTAATCAAAGCTTTTCTGGATTCCAAAAATTCCAAATATCAAATACAATTCTTTTTATATTGAGTATTTTTAGTTATTGTTTGTTCCTGCTCAATTTTGCACGGTCTATTTTTGGAATCCTTTAAATATAGATGTACAATTCTATTTAAAATTGTTATCATAGAAAAGTTATAATGATTACGTCAGTAAAACCAAATTTGAAGGAGAATTTTGATAAAGCAAATGCACAAAAAGATAAGGTAACTAAAGGAAAAACCTATCGAGACAGACAAACAAAGCTATCAGCTATCGATAACATTTAACGGAATTTTTCCGAGTCTCCCACGGTAGTGACGGCATTCCTTTAAACAATGACTGAGTATTTATCATCGCTAAATTTTCTCTATCCACACCCATTTCTAGACTTGTTTTAAGCAGATTTACATGAACAATTCACGTACTTTATTTATTAGCTTAACGTAAGTCATATTGACTGCAAAACTTTTCTACATGTCAACGATGGCATGAACTCGGCCCATTGTCAGTATCCTAGGACGCCTTCTTAGACTCAACCTTCCAGACCTGTTATACCTTGATGCTCTAAGACTATCTTACTCCGATTCGGGTGGTAAAATTTAATGAGTAACTGCTTTCGAAATTCAAAAACTCTCGTCATTGTTGTTTTGAAAATATCATTTAATTTTGCTTCTCACTTATCTGTAGCCCTTGTTAACTCTTTATTCAAGGAACTTTACAATTTTAATGCTGAAATTCCTATTTCATTTTTTATTAAGAGTTTCTCTATTTTTTGCTAAAGCTGCTAAAGCGATATCTCAAGAGTAATTTGGAGTCTCTCATGTATCCAGAACATGGGGTCGAAAATACCAGTTAGTGACTGCTCTGAAAATATACCGAATTGGAATGCGAAGCATCCCTGTGAACGAATAAATCCTTTCAAATAAAACGCCTCGAACACGGAGTGCGTTTTAGGCTCCGAATAAAAACGACCGATGTTTCGATATGTTTTATTTAATGGTTTTCGTGCGGTCACGCCCACTGGGATTAGGACTTGATTCTAATTCCTTAAGACGAAGCTTTGTAAGTTTGTCTTGAAATGTCGTAGCTTTGACACCAATATAATATTATATCCGTTTATCTTGCTCAATTGCAAACGATTTTGGCATAGTTTCTGTATGATCATTGGCAACATAGTACGATAGCTTTATTTTATTTAAACTTTTTTTCTAAAAATATTATGTTACAGTTTTTGTGCGGGTTAGTAAATATTTTACCTACTACTACTACGTTACTAAATATTTTATTATGTTACCAAATAAATAAATAAATGTTATATTTTAATAATGCTTATTACAAGGTAATGCAATTTAAACAAATTAAATTGTGTATAAGTTCGTAACATAGATTTAGATTTTTTTCGTTACGGTTCATAATATTATCTTAAATTCTAGCTCGTAAATTGTTGGTGCTCAAATTGATGAATGTTTTAAATGTTTTTTTTTTACTTTTGAAGCATTCACTCTTTTAAAGAACTTTGAAACATTTAAATTTTGTTTGGTCGCTCTTGTCCTTAAACCCGTGCCTTAAACAGTGTCCGCAAAAAATCCAAAGAATGTTAATCGAGATGCCGACAGTCTTCTCAGAGGAATTAGGTTCATAATTCTTTATTATTATATATTAAAAATAAACCCATTTGCTTATTTGTATGCTTAAAAATTCAAAAAGGAATATAGTTTCCAACCAAGACAACTGAGCCGTTTTCCTCATTTATTCTTCAATCAACTTTCCCCAAAACAAAGCAATATCAACAGCAGATCAATCAATTAGTAATCGTCGTAAAGTCCAATTGGATTAGTTCCTAGCGCCACAAAAAATAGGTGTGGAGAGAGGCGATGGAGCCTCCACTTTTAATTATCGTTTACCGGCGCATTGTCTGAGTAAAAAATGTAGATAAAAAATATTTAAGGCTGCGTATAAAGTTGTCTCCGATCGATAGGAACCGATCCATTTGAGTGTAGCTCCACACTGGAACTGGAATCTCACGACACGATCTCAAACAACTTGAAATAATACACGGTTTATAAAGTTGTTAAAAGTTGGCTGCAACCCTTTTTGCGTCCCACTGCTGGACACGGGTCTCTCCCCATTATTGGGGAGGCCTGGAGCTTACTCCACCACGCTGCTCCAATGCGGGTTGGTGGAGAAAGTTGGTGTTAAAAGTTAAATTACATTAAGAAAACATTAAAAACATTAAAAAAACAATCAAAGAATACCTGTAAAGTTTAATTAACCTTAACTATAAATAATAAGATATTGGAGTAGAATTGAGTGAACTTTTCTGTTACAAAACTACAGAAATGCTGAAAATCTCTTTTATTGCCGTTGCGCTAACATCTTTGTCAAATTCAATTACAATAAAAACTGTAAAAGCAATGTTATGGTTTATCAATTGATCACATTTCATGGGTGCTGGGCGAAATGGAATAACTGAACCAAACAATATTGCTTCTTCAATGAATAGAGAGTTTAGCATCGTATAATATTTTTTTGAATCTTATCACAACGGAAAAAGTAGTTTGATAGTAGTGTGCAGTCCGAAGATTGCACAAATGAAAGCTTAAAATTTGGTAGAAAAACTGTATATTTAAACTGATAAAAATTACAAATAATTAAGTAAACGAGCCGAGAGTATGTTCGGTAGCGACGTATTTTGCGAACTGGCTCGCGTTGCCGCGTGACCCGCGTGGTCAATATATTGCTGATTCGGCTAATCGTAATTATAATTTTACTTGCTTTTATTGTATGGTGTGATGCACCGTACAAGTAGGTTTGTTGAATATAAAAAAAAATAGTTTTATCTATAAGTATCTTCTTTGTCTTTGGTGTGCTCTTTAATCTCAATGTCAAAATAATATTGAGAAAATTGCAAAAGAATTGATTAATCGAATTGTTCAATGGATTTTTGGCAATAAATAATGTTAACTTCGTGTGTAAACTACTGAAACCTGTATATTATCATTATAAACAAATAATTTCATCAGTATATCAAAACGCGCTTCCTTCATATATTCTGAAGAGAAATTTCCTTTACATCCATTCCTTCTACTAACGTTTCGTCTTGAACATCGTGGTCGTCTCGTGTCTCCTAAACAGCATCCCAAGTTTTTTAGTGTCCACGCGGAGATTTCACGGCGTTAGGTTCCCACACGCGGCGACCGCCGGCCACGAGTTTTTTGGTAGAGGAGTCCACACTGCTAAACGTGAATTCACTCGAGCGCCATGAGGACCTTGTGCAATCTGTAAAATACATATTGGGCGGTAGGGAGGTAAAAAAGTAGTATGATTTCCGTTTTACTTATACTTAGCGTCTACAGGGTTTCCAAATTTCACAAAAAAGTATCCCTGACGACCCGCGTGGTGCAATAGTTATCACGCCGGATGCCACACGACGAGTCCCGGGTTCGATATATTTCGAGATTTAAATTTCTGTTCTCGGTCAGGAAGTTTGTGTTCCTGTCTTTGTATGTGTCCATGGTACCCACGACACAGGGTATTAATTGACTTACTGTGGGGCAATAAGTGTATAAGGTAACGTTTTTAGTAATCTAGTAATTACCGTGCTCCGCAAATAGAAATAAGGGATAGAAAGATTAAGTAAAAAATACATGAGTTTTCTGACTATTTGTTATGAAGTGAACTTATGGGGTGTGATTGACGCAAAACTTCAAAATAAAAAAGGCATATCGGTATTCTTAGGAGAGTTTAGTTTGTTCTTATATTTTAAAAGATGCGGGAAATTGTAACTGATCTGCCCATTTTGACGGCAATAAGAAAAAATATCCAAAAGCATTATTTTTCCTGTATAAATTTTGTTCCTGTATGCTTTTTAGTTTTGGAAGTACTCAACCTCATATCTCAATCCGTCGCGCTCGAGAAAATCCATAAAACCCGTCTTGGGCTCCCTACTACTTTGAACGCCACACGTCCAAGTGATGTCTGTTTTAAAGCTGTTGATATATCTGCGCCTCTTTATCTGGGCCCAAAATGCCTACAAATAATAGAAAAAGTGACCGGCCAGCTTTTTTCAGCGTCTATGAAATCGGAACATGGCTTTGTTTGGGGTTGCTGCGATTGTTAATTAAAGACCATTTTAGGTAAGCTTAAAGTGAAGCAGGCAATTAAAATTAACTTTTTTATATTTAAAATAGTAATCCAGATTATGCTTAAAAAGGAGTGTTCGAAAGTCAATATATATATAGATTTGTTTCGATATTAGAGTTATTTCAAAAAATCATCAATCTTATCTGACAATTAATATTACGTAAAAAATTTGAAGAATAAAATTAAATTTTAAGATAAAAAATCACGTTTAGATTATAATACTCAAAAAATTTGCAAGATCCAAACAAAACGTAATTCAATTTATTTATTTGCAACGGGGAACTCGCGGAACATAGTTAAAAGTATATTTTTTAAATGAACATTTTAATTACAGTACAGTATAATACCCTGTGTCGTGGGTACCATAAAACAAAAAACAAATAGGTAAACAAAGACAGAAACACAAATTTTAAAGTCATCATTCAAATTACTGCTTCGCCGGGAATCGAACGCAATAGTTAGTTAGTTCTATTTATATCCTATATGGGTAATATCGCATTTCGCATGAAGGTAAATCTTGGCATTGATAATAGGACTTGGTGATCTTAAGCAAATCTTTAAATATCATCCGAAATATTTTGCACGCTTAGCGTGCAAAATATTACTTGAAGATGGTGAAAGAGGCCCTTAGACATTTGATCAGGAACATTTTATTATATTAAGTGAGTCTTAATACGTTTCTCTGATAACCGGTGCTTAACCTACATCCACGAAATGACTAATACGTTCATTCATGATTGAACAGAACATTTTCCGTGTAAACAAAGTTGTTGATTAGCTCATTGGTCTCAGTGTACTCACAAACAACAACCCAGGACGCCAGTCTAGACCACTCGACATAGATAGGTGAGTCTGACACAACGCAGAAACTAGACATATTTATTACACCGATATTTTTTGATATAGGTAGAGGTTAACAGTTATTTTGCTAATACTAGAAAAGTAATAGATCTAAGAAACCAGTAATTTGTTGAATAAAAGCACAAAAATTTGACAAATTGCTTTTGCTTACAATCTCTATGTAAAATTTAAATGAATTCTTCTTCTGATTTCTTTTTATTGAAAGCATATTGAAAACATATTTCAAAAAGAAAAATTGTGTATCGGAATTAATAGACACAAGAAAAAAATAACAACTAAATTCCAAAACTTCTTCACTACTCAATATCTACACAAGATATACGGAAAATTTCGCCAAACTTATCCGAAAATGGTTTTGCGAGTGTTTCCCGGAATGCCGTCGGTAGGGCCGATACGTGACTTTAGTTCGACACGCTCGATATTACGCAGCCTCTACCATTCCACTACAAACTCGGTACAAAGAGAACAACTGTCCTCATTCTACTTCAGAATCGTAAACAGATATGAAGAACCTAATAAATTAATAGATTTACTTACATGCATACATTTCTAACCCTTAGTGCATTTTGAATGTAGGTAACCTTTGTGAAATCGAAGTAGAATTTCATAATATGAATAATAATATTTTACACAATACTATAAGAAAAAAAATTATATAAAAAACAAAGCTTTAGACAAAACTGAAACAAATAGCTCCATCAGCGCGACAGATCCATGGGAAGACCCGTGTGAAGGCTCAGCAGGTATCGAAAAATAAAAACTAGTGGGACGATTGAACAAGTGCGCGTGAGGTTGCATTCGCGTTGCTTGTGGTGCTTCGCCGTGAAATATTTCCCTTTTTAAATACCTTAATATTGGGAGACTACCATACAGTTAGGCCGGATGAGGATCATAGAGCTCAGCGGTGTAGAACACAATAATATACATTTTAAAGTACTTGGTCGAATTTTAGTAGTGCCTTCGAACTTCGAAGGGCGGGTGGACCATAAACTCGGACCATTGTGAACTCCAGATGTAGTGGAATAAGCTCCAAGCTATTAAATTATGAGGTAAAAGAACACAGCCCAGTGGCAACATAACAGGGGTTGCAACTTGCCAGCCAATAATAAGAGATCATGATAGTAAATAAAGCCTTATTTACAACTATTGTTGAATATCTTAATGGATGGTTCTCTTGAGACATTTCAAAATGCGCCTCGAAATGAAGATAAAAAACCATACATGAATATACTATATACATAAGATTATGAAACTTTGACGAAATTCTGATTTACAATTGTAAAAACTATGATAATCAATGTACCTTGATCCTAATTAGCTGGACCACACGCCACGTCACATCCTACCGCGGCACAAAAAACTCATCAGGACTAAATAGAGCTGACATATGAACGGTAATCTGACGAAAGGTCTCAAATCAAACAGTGCTACCACGCCCCTGGGCCATTTGGAAACAATTAGGGCTTGAAAGAAACCGCCTCGGATCAAGCTAATCATCAGCGGGGATAAAATTGATGCCGAGTAAACCTACTCCCCAAACTTTAACTTAGGTGTGCGTCATCGTCAGCGAGAAGTTGTTAGCGAAAATTATAGGACCGCATATAAAGTAACATATGTGGTTTTAATTCGTTATCAATTTATTACATTAATTATAACGGAAAACATCAACGGGAAAAGCTACTAACATTGCCTTAAGCCTAAAAAGATATAATAACATGTGTAAATATTGTTTAACTAGAACGATATCACAGACGGAGAAGAATGCTATTGTAAAAGTCCAAATTAGTAATTTTTGTTCATAAGAATACTGAAATTTATTTATGAAAAAATCCTCTTGGATTTCTCTATATTCTAAATACTACAAAGAAAATATTCGAGACTTAGAACATATCATTTATTTTCTTAAAACTTATTTTACAATCGTATCAAAACTTATCACAATCATCTTCTCATCATCGATACAAGTTCAACTATATCGCAATACGTTACTAGCCAACTGTACAACATCAGCTACATAGGTCATCCCAACAAAACATCAGGATCATTTAGATCCACACCAGCACAAACCGATAATGACACGTAATTCAATCAGCATAAGGTCACATCTCCTCCGCCGGGTTGGCAAAAACCATGATTGTAGACCGGCACTGGACAAACAGAACGGCGCGATAATTACAAGGTGTGATGATGGAGAGCCTCCGCGCAAACACTCGGGTGGACCACCTGCGTGGAGCCCGTGACTAATTGGGTTATTTGATTTTGCAGAAACGAAATTTTGTTTGTTTTGGTGCTAGACACGATGAATTTTGTGGTACCCAGCCAGCACACGAAAAGCGACTGCAAACATTAAAAAAAAACTAAGTACCTACCCAAATGGTACCAAAGGAGGAGTGATAGCCACTAGTGACCAGTGATGACATTGGACTTCCATGTCGCAATCCAGGCAAATCCTGGCGCACATTTTTGACTCAGTTTTTTTGTACTTATATGATACATCATAATGTGATATGTATTTGCGCTTCGTCAGCTTATTGGCGTCAATTATTCTCAACTCCGATCCTAGATCAGGAGATCCTTACCCAGCAGTAGGATATTAAAAAAAGCTGCTTGAACGATAAAAGGAAGAGGAATCAAAACCAAAACTTAATTTTAAATTTGCATGAGTTTATTAGTCGAGAGGTTTAATAGGAATAATATACCTGAAGATTTTAACAACAATAACAAAACCTGAGTCTCTGTTGAAGTTGTTATTAAGGAATATTAGTTACGTACGCTATTACGGCACTGCCTTACTTAGCACAATTTGAGTCAATTGGGGTCAAAGCCACTGCCTTGCGGAGTACAAAAACCTTATTAGTGGCTTTACATTTTTACGATCTACGTATTATAGGTCCTTAAATATTATCACAATTATATTTTAGTATGATTAGGTCTATTAACTCTTCGAAGTTTGTAGTATTGTATTATAACTTACTTTAACCTCGCCCACACGCTACCTTACCTACTTTTCCTCTACCCTAAGGTTGTCTGGAAGAGATCGCTAGAAGCTGTAAGACTGCCTTTTGTCCACTAAAAACTAAAATTGTATACCTAAATTGGCATGTGTTGATTATACTGTTATGTATGGTGTATAAAGCATATTTGTATTTGTATAAAAAATATTTGCTTAAAAACAGCTTTTGTTTGATAGGCCTCAAAGATAGGTCGAGATACAAGTACTGATATTATAAATATGAAGAATTTGTTTGGTAAAAACGCTTATCTCGAGAACTTGGATTTGGTAGGTGGTAGGACTATTATCGTTCGCCCGGGGAAGTACCACCGCTGCACCCACTTCTGCCGTGAACCAATCCTATTGTTTTTCGGTGGAAAGATGCAGTTGCCGGCCACACTTACATGAGGCGACCACCAGCCTCCGGAATAGCAGCGCAACTGCATACGACCTCAGACAAGACTTGCCTATGCTTGTTTGAGGTTGTATGTAGATGTCCATGGGCTGCAGTGACCACTTAACACCACGCGGCCAGCATGCTCGTCTGCTACTACATTCAAATAAAAAAAATTAACTACTATTTCGTTGAATTATTATTTTTCAGTTGAATGGCTTTAAACTAGAAAACATATCGTTATCTAATTACAAATAAATTCTCAGGGTAAAAAATATGCATCCTTTTACGCCGCTACACTGCTGCTTTGATTACTGATTCGCACTTCGAAAATAATGTATGTATGAAGTTAAGCTCAACTGACAATTTGTACATCGGTTCCTATCTCACATACATCTGAACAACACAACGACCGGACACGACCACACGCAATCATCACTCAATTTAATCTAACGTCATTTGCCAATAAGTAATTCTAGGATACCTCTAAAGATTGTGTTATTGAAATGCTCCTCTTTTTTGTGTGAAGCCTTCAAAAGGTACAAGGTACGTCAGCACCTTGGAAAAGACGACAGGCCATGTGGAATTTGTATCGTACTAAAACCCCTTCGGTGGCCTGCTTCAGCGATTGAGAAGGAGCCCCGGATATCTAGCGGAACGCAAACTGTTAGACCTGACACAAGATGCGTTCCCGAATAAGCATATGTACTTGTACATTTTAAATTTGTTATTTGTTTATTTTAAAACCGGTCACAATTTTATCGGAGAGGTTCTACAAACGCCACACAAATATTTTGTGAAAAGCTTCCTTTCTGTGAAACTTCCTTTTTGTGTTTCATCAGAAAAAAGTGTAAAACAAGGCTCATAAGTGATGTAAAAACACAGCTGCATGATTCAAAATCCTCCCGAATAATCATTGCAAGAGACTAGAGAGTAAAAATTATGTGAATTGTATGCTGGTTCGCTAATCCCTTCTTAGGAAAACTCTGCTTGTTTCAATAGGGATAATAAAGATGCAATACTTTTATAAAAACATTTATGTATCCGTTCTTCCTATACTATTAACTTATTTCAACCTGCGATTCAAACCCGGATCTTTGAATACACGGCTCCATCTCCAACGAGGACTGAATCTAAATAGACCAGCCTACGGTAACATCCCGTGACGTCACGTCCTGGGCTATTTCCGCTCAGCTGACTGTCGGCTGGTCTGTCGGTCTGTCACGTACTGAACAATGCCAGTGAAAGTCAAGTAACGCGTTACTCATACTGTATCCACTGAAATAGCACCCTTGGCAAGTAGCGAATTCGTTAGAGTCGACTTATTAAGAATCTTGAAGGACGAGGCCGCAAAGTCTTAAAGTTTTAATAGGTAGGTAACGTAAAAAAATAAAATTATGTTTCACACTCATAGCCCCATAGTAAGGTAGATACTAGATACCCTTCGTCGTGACACAAAGACAGAAACAGACATCCAGACCGAGAACAGAAATGTTAAACTCATAGTTCAAATTTCTGCTTCGCCGAGAATCGAACGAACGCCGGAACCCCATGGATATCTATAGCGAAACTCAAGCAAGGCTTGTCTAAGATCGTATGCAGTTGCACTTCTAATTTGAAAACTTATGATTAACTCTTAATTACAAAGTGTCTTCTCGTCCAGAATACCTCAGTGCCTGAAGTCGTTTTTAACAGTGTGTATTGCCAGTGATGACCTACGGCGCTGAGACGTGGTCTTTTACAGTTAGCCTTTTCCACAGGCTCAAGGTCGCTCAGCGAGCGTTGGAGAGATGCTTGGTATTTCTCTACGTGATAGAATCCGTAACGATGAAATCCGTAGACGCACGAAGGTTACCGACATAGCTTTCAAAATCTGCAAGCTGAAGTGGCAATGGGCAGGCCATATAGTTAGGAGAACAGACAACCGGTGGGGAAGAAAGGTCCTCGAATGGCGACCACGTCTTGGAATAAGGAGCACAGGCCGCCCTCCAACCAGGTGGACTGACGACCTGAAGAAGATAGCGGGAAACCGCTGGATTCAGAGGGCACAGGACCGGACGGAGTGGCGAACATTAGGGGAGGCCTATGTCCAGCAGTGGACTTTAAAAGGCTGATGGATGGATGGATGGATGGATGATTAACTCATCCATATGTAACCAGCCACCATCCAGTTCAAACCAAATTTTCACTGGAGCGGCCAGTTCGAGAAGCTCCAGGCTTATCTAATCATGTGGATTTCAGACGTGAGTGTTTGAGAGGATTAATATAACTTGTTAATTCTACGCGTCCGAGACAAACTATTTTCGGACAATCCGTGTGACGTAATGGTTACCATGCCGGTCTACCGATCGGAGGGTCCTGGGTTCGATACCCGGCGAAGCATAAATTTAAATGAGTTTAAAATTTCTGTTCTCGGTCTGGGTGTTTGTGCTTCTATCTTTGTCTGTGTCCATGCTACCCACGCCACAGGGTATATCTGTGTCGGGTGTGAAACATTTATTTTTTATCTTTTCAGACAGATTTCGGAAAGGTAGAACAAAAAGGGTTTCTTTTTCTTTTGAAGTTTATGTCATATAGACCACCTAAGTAGACGAACCACTTATGTATAAATAAGCCACATAGTACAGACACTACGTACAATATGTGCGGCGAGTTCTGCATTGGCGACTTTTATTTAGTTGTACTCGTATCATTGTTAAGTGGCACTATTCTGTACAGGCGTCAACAAAACGAGAATAAATATAATAAGGAGGCGATAATTCACAATGGGGACGAGAAAAAACCGTCGGAGGCTGATTAAAATCTATAGCAACGTTAACAATAACGCACGGAGACAGGGTCTCGGTTAGGAGTCTGGAGCGATCATTATCCTTAAAAATAAAATAAGTACAAAATTTTGAAAACAAATTAATAACGGCAAAGAAAACTATTTCCTCACACAGGAAGGATTTCTACTTCTTCTTCTATGTTTATAATATTAATTATCTTTGTCTATCTTAGACAAAATACTCAAAATTTAAGGCCAGGGTTTCCGTAAGACGCAAACTGATCTACTTACAAAAAGCGACAAGCGCGACTCACAATAAAGCACGTCGTAGGTTAAAATACGGCAAATTAGCGATAAAAGGGTGAATTTTCGGAAATTATTATTATCAAACAATAGGAATGCGATACTAACTCGATTGACGAACTCGAATAGATTTGAAATAAATCAAGATTTTCATCATTACATCAGAAAGATGAAAAAATTTCGATCGACCTTATAGAACGAATTAATAAGAGTCGTTTAATTTAACTCCACATAATAAAAGTATAATCGACTTTTTCTTGTAATCTAACCTTATAACTGTGGGATGAGTAGCTTCTCGAAAGTGTTCAGTTAACCTTATGTACAGTTTATAGATTATAAATGTCGCCAAAATGAACATCACCCAAATCTCCTTATTTCTAAGTAATAAGTGCATGACTTGAGCCGCAAGCGATGGGCGGAACATGAGTCAGCGGCGTCTGCGCGCGCAGACTATGTGGAAGTGCTGGCCGTCCGTGGCATCCGTGGCTGGAATCTGTAATCGCAGATCCATTTCCCATACGATTCATTCATAAAATGACTTTATTTATTGAAATGACTTACATGCAAGCGGTCTAAGGACTGAGAGGTGGCAGAACCAGCATAGTTCGAGTACTGACCACCGCTGCATCACTTTCTGT
Organism: Pyrgus malvae; assembly: GCA_911387765.1. Classification (NCBI taxonomy): domain Eukaryota; kingdom Metazoa; phylum Arthropoda; class Insecta; order Lepidoptera; family Hesperiidae; genus Pyrgus; species Pyrgus malvae. The sequence goes on along the minus strand of OU426965.1, from coordinate 22,144,757 downwards.
CGTGAAGCAATTCTATTGAGTATCGGTGGAAAGGTGGCTTGCCAGCCAGATTTAAATGCGGCGTCCATCAGCCTGGAGTAGCGGCGCAATTGCATATGACCTAGCAAGACACTTGAGGTTTCACATAAATTAAAATTAAAATAAAACATGAGTTTTGCCTTCACATCATACACTACTAACATTCTTTTTTTCTTCTTTTAAGGGCCCAAATCCATGGTCTTAATCTTGCTACTGCAGTGATAGATGATTAGATATCATTACGTAAAGTTAACTAGACTTTTCAACGAAACACACGAAGGTTTTGCTTTCCAAGTTGTACCATATACACAACCCCCTATAATATTCCAATATCAGCTAAGCCATAAATAATCATGATTTTGAAAAACATTCCGTCTCAAAATAGCAATATTAATCTTTTAATGGATTGCAAGGTACATTAATCCACTTGACAACATTAAAAGAAAGCTTCAAACGTGCAATCGAATCAATCGATATTTTCAAGTTCAATTCGCTCATTATCGGAGACCATTTCGGCTAATTCAAGGTGTATTTTGCAATAAATTGTAGTTATTCTCATACTTTAAATCGTTTCCCTTCCATTGGCAAGAAATATGTTCTTAGGTAATGGCAATGGTAATAAAACCATTAAGAAAGAAATTAAAAAGGCATGAAGTAGAATGAGAAAAAGAAAATCATAAGGAAAAATCGCATGCAAGTTTTGAGCTTACTCCACCACGCTGCTCCAATGCGGGTTGGTGGAGATGCGGGTTAGTGGCCAACCCGCTGTCGGATGTTCTCAAACCGCCCATTAGGCCCCCGACAATGCTTAACGACTGTTATCTATCGACAACAACGTCAACAACCGGGACCGACGGCTTAACGTACCCTCCGAAGCACGGAAACGCGCATGAAATTTTTGCCACTAGCGGTCACCCATCTCAGACCTGACCGCGCCCGTTTGGCTTAGCTGCGTAGATCGCTTGCGCTTCGTTAAAGTAAAGTTAGGTTTACACCTTTACTTTACTTCCTTGTGTTAAAACTGTTCCATGAGCATTTACCAAACCACTTTACTTATAGATAGTTTCCAAAAATTGCAATTACGATTTTAAAGCAGATATGATCAAAATCCTCGCAACCAGGTTTCACCACTATTCACCAGTGCGTAGATACAAAGCGTGTATCAAAAATTCGGAAGCACAAAGACCGTGCAGCCTTCTGAGAAGGTTGGTACGTGTCTCAGCGCGGTTGTAAGTTTACCTCGCTGGGAAAAAAACTTCCGATAAGGTACGAGGTACTGTCCAACTTTACGATGTTTAGCGGGTAAAATTATTTTATTTCATTTTTTGTAAATCACAAGATGAAGGATTCTATGCTCCTCATGTCGTAAATTTGTTAGTCAGCTTGTATTTCAGGATGTATTACGTACGACCTTCATTCCGGGGAAGCTATAAGAAATGCAGAGCTTTTGATGATTACGATAAAACTTGTAGAGGTAAATTATTTTTTCAATTAGCTCAAAGTTCTTCTTCTGAAGACTTGCTTAAAAACCTATGCAAATAAGCATTGATAATAATAATTTTAATATTTTCGGAAATTGTTACACAAAGGAAAGTAATTTTTTTGTCAATTTCGAATATCCTGTACTTATTGCGATGAAGACGTGCGTGGCGCAATGGTTACCATGCCGGACTGCCAATCAAGGGGGTTCGTTTCCCGGCGAAACAAAAATTCGAATGATGAGTTTTTTCTGTTCTAGGTCTGGGTATTTGTGTTTCTGTCTTTGTGTGTGTCCATGGTACCCACGACACAGGGTATCTACCCCACTCTGGGGCTATGAGTGTGAAGCGTTATTTTATTTTACTACAACGAATAACATGATGAATAATAAAGAAGTATGAAATATTCCTAAACAGGAAAAGGCTTAATCTATCGTATGTTTCCCATAAAACTGCACTGCACACACACAATAAATTCTAGCTTTCCATACTATTAAGAAGTTAATACTATTATGGAAGATCCTAATTTCGTTAATCCATACTCGTATAGCTTACGCTTTCAACTTTACGCCATCACCTATATCTAAATAATCGTTAGATCAAAACCATTCTTCTCTTTTCTAAATAGAAGCACGTGTTCTTAGGATAATGTCCTTGGTGACTGCAAAAACATATCAAAGTCGAAGTAAAGTTTTTCTACACGCAGCGATCGGAATGCATGATTCAGAGCGCGCAAGTTCTAAAACAAACGGACAGATGGCTTGAAAGGGATTCCTGTACTATGACGCGTGTTTAGAGCCTAACTATAGACAATTGAGTGATTGAGTAGGGCGTGTTACCATACATGTAGTAAGTGTCAACGGCGAAGGTTGCAGGTGTGGCGAGTAGTGGCGACAACATTGATTTGTTGGCTTGCTCGCAATAAATTACGAAGAGAAGTGAAAAATGTAAACTTAGAATCTTGGTAAATAAATCACTGCTTAGTTGTAAAATTGGTAATGTCTACAGTATACGTTTATAGAACACATTTTATTTCATTTTAGATTCTTAAATGCTTCACTAAAGAACCCGACAGATTTCTATCCTACCCAGCCTACTTGCATCAGTACTAAAATTAGACACGAGTAACGGTTCACACTCATGGCCCCACAGTAAGGTAGATATACCCTGTGTCGCGGGTACCATGGACACACCCAAAGGCAGAAACACAAACACCCAGACCGAGAACAGAAATTTAAAGTCACCATTCAAATTACTGTTTCGCCGGGAATCGAACCAGGGACTCTTCGATTGGCAGTCCGGCATGGTACACATTGCGCCACACGGGTCGTCAAAGTAAAGGTTTGTTTGTTAACTCAAATAGCGAATCTCTAGAACTACATACCTGCCGGCAGGCGCGGTCGCAGCCTTCAATTTTGGGGGAGGGGGGGGGGGGGGGGTCACCAAGAAATTTTGGAGGGCGTCACTAAGAAATTTGGGGGAAAAGGTGTCCCAAATTGGCTTGTTAATTTAATTAATTATACTTAATTATACAGAAGTATATTTATTACTCTCTTCTCTACCTTTTAGCGAAGTAGAGATTGCTGACGGCGGCATAACGAATCAGCACATTGTTTAATTTATAAACAATCGGTCCGACACTACCATGAACCGGAGGGTCAGTGCACAATCAACTTGAGCACAGAAGTCGTTCCCCTCGTGCCCATCGCTGGAACAATTGGCGACCTTCTGGGTCCTTGTCTTGCGACCACTTGCCCGGAATTAATCACCTCCTTATTCGTCAATGGGGCAGAAAATTTAATCGTTTTTTGCTAGTATTGTCTGGTGGTATGATAATTTGACGTTAATTATTGGTTTTTGATAGTTTGCGGTGACTCCATTGTAGAGACGTGAGTTTTATAGATTGCATAACTTCTTCATGTTGACTCTAATTTGTTGGTAGCAGTGTTTTGTGGTGGTATTCCATTACAATTGCTAATCAGTGGTCTTAATTACAGATAGCAGTTTTACAGATATATTTAACTAAGCCTATAATCCTTTTCATATGAAAAGCTTTTCGACACGAACTCCTCGAACTCATTGCCTGGTAATAAGGAGAAAACTTACATAATGTTTATTGAAAAATGTTGTTTCGAGACTACAGCAACCCCCATGTCCACATTACACACACAAACTAAATATAAATTAAAAAAGCAAAACATAATTTCAGTTATTTAGACAGCAACCACACATTTCCCCCTAATCACGAAAGATTTGCTTTAGGACAGAAATGAGTCGACAGAGATGCCTGGCTGAGAAATATCGAAATTTTCTGTAACTCTCGTTCATGCATGGATTCATAAAACATGTGTTGTTCCTGAACGAGGAACAGCGATAAATACACACATACATACATTGCCAGAGCGCATGGTGGTTTGAACATTGAAGTATAATTTACTAATGGGTTTGAACCGGAGACGGAGTTCTCCTGTTGGAGAAATGTGTCTTAATCACTTAGAGCTGATCTATCTATTTATATATTTCCATTATCTACCTCTTTTATTGTAGTTTTTTACTAAAATGCCTTCTTTCTTCCCCAGTGTGAAGAGACGATGTCAGCGGGAGACATGTGCGTGTCGGCCGCGAGGGCGGGCCCGGCCGCGCGCTGGCACCCCGCCTGCTTCGCGTGCTCCAGCTGCCAGGAGCTGCTGGTGGATCTGGTGTACTTCTGGAAGGATGGCCGCCTCTACTGCGGTCGACATCACGCAGAGACACTGAAGCCCCGCTGTTCTGCTTGTGATGAGGTAAGTTTTTGAGACACTAAATTACGCTTCATTCATAACCTCTCATTAGGGTATCTTGGAACCATGCACACATATAAACGTACACAAACACCGAAACCAAAAACAGAAATTTAAACTCATCAATTAAATTTCTGCTACGCTGGGAATTGAAACCAGGACCCTTCTATGATAACCATTACTCCAAACAGGTTGTCCACTATCCATGTAGCAACGGGAAGTTCCACCGCTGCAACAATTTATAACATAACCCAATTCTATAGAATTTCGGGGGATGTGTGCTGTGTCCGGCCCAACTGAAATGAGGCGACCATCAGCCTCAGGAGTGGAATCGCCCGTCGTTTATGACCGTCAACGACAGCAACAACTTAAAATCTCGTGAAATGATCATACTACGCCTTTTAAATAAAGGGTTTGTGTATGGCTAGTTATTGCCTGCAGCTTATCTTGCGTCTCCCACCTGGGAGCAGATCTGGCCCCATTATTACAAATGTCTGGAACCTATTCCACAACGCTACTCTAAGGCAGATTAATGTATATGTGATAAGACTGATAAGTATCTAATCACCATCCATCCGAACACAGCCACACAAAATCTATCATTTGTGTATTAAACTTGCGAAAACCAGTTGTTTTCTACTAAAATACTTTTGTAGTCTTTCAAACATGATGTTTGCACCCTAATTGCTTTTAGAAGGAACAGTTAAAGAGCATTTAGGACGATTTCCTCCCCTTGTACACGTATTAACCGCTCTGCCACCCCTTCAACCCTCGAGTGGAGGGTTCCGCGATCATATCTGTAGGATATTGAGGATGTCCGCAAAGCAATTATAATCTTGATAATGACTTTGTTCGCATTTTTTATTTGATCAATTTGATGACATGTAGCCATTTTTGTAGATTAAAGATAATAAATAACACTTTAATGATCCTTGCTATATACCTACTACTAGCTTGTATGACATAAATGTAATCTGATAAACGTAAACGGTCATCTAAACTTACAAATAATGGATTTGATGGTTACGATTCAGTCACCGATCCTGTCCAACAAGGACGAAAGCAGTGATCGATTATTTTCATCGCCTTTTCATATCTGTCATTTAAAATCTGGCAGCGCTTTAGTCACTTGTGATGAAATTTATTGTTGAAGAACAAGTTTCATTGATAAGATTTTCTGTGTCGTGTGTACCATGGACACACACAAAGACCGAAATACAAATGCCTAGACCGAATGCATAAATTTTAACACATCATTCAAGTTTCTGTTTTGCCGAAAAACGAAGCCAGGATTCTGGACGTGCAATTCAGTGTGGGAACCATTGGGCCCCAGAGAGGGCAAATCCTAAAATTTCCGTGCCGTCTGAGTAATTTGACTAGTTAGGAGGACGAAACAAGTTAATACTTTGCAGTAACTTTTAATCCGAAAAGCCCTAATGGTAACCAAAAGAAAACGTTATTTTAATTTTAACCCATACCTACCAGCCATGTCGATTTAATCCGATAAAATACAGCCTGGAGGCTTCCACCCCAAACTGTGCCGTCCTGCAAACCTGTAACCGAATTAATACGATTTGAATAACCTAACGACCAGGGGTCGGTGACCCGACAGTTGCGTCGATAAATCATGCCCCTTATCAACCGCCCGAAAAGGTTATTGTTGCCTAAGTGTGGAAGTGGTTGCAAACCTTTTATTTTCATAATTTTGTACAAAAAGTTTCTTTTACGCAGCTAGTGTATAAATTTTGACCATTTTACCCACCCTACTCTCATATAGATGCATTTGTTGATACCATTAACTACCCACGTGGCGTAATGATTACCATACCATGCTGGACTGTTGATCGCAGGGCCCCGGGTTCGATTCCCGGCGAAGCAGAAATTTGAATGATGAGTTTAAAATTTCTGTTCTCGGTCTGGGTGTTTATTTTACTTTGTCCATAGCACCCACGACACAGGGTATATCTACCCTACTGTGGGGCTATGAGTTTGAAGCGTTTATTATTTATTATTATTATCATAATGAAAAAAACAGTAACTCTAAACGACAAGAACAGCTGCTGTTCCGTCCGGTATTCTGTCCAGGTCGTATCAATTTAAAGCCCCATCTTATCGCGCGCTCTTTCGAAGCGAAGTGGTAGTAATTCCACTGGGTATTCCAAAGGGTTTCTAAACCTTAATGGATTCTTATACCAATACGATAAACTCTTGTTCTGCTTTGTGGCCAATGACATAATTATAATTCATTAGCGTTTTTCTGTCTAAAATCGCTATCCGCTGAGCCCGTTTGTGGCATCGCGCATGGAGAACACCGCCGGAGATCCTAAAGTCCTCCCCAAGCGCAGCCCACTTTCTTGGTGAGGTACAAATCCCATATCTCCCACGCCGTTCTATCTCTCTAAAGGTGTTGAAAACCCACTAGTATAAGGTATGATCAGAATCAAACTATTGGTTGTATGCTTTTTAAAAAAGGTTTATATATGTACAGTACTTATTGCGGTCATTTTAATCAATTTCGTTAGCCGCGTGCCGCGCATCCATCATTACCTTGTAAGTGGCTGACCTCCGGAAACTACAACGTCTCGATCGAACGCCCCTCTGGTACGCCCCTGTAGTCCGAGAACAGTGGTTGGATCTGGAAATATTTTACAGTTCAGTGTGAAAGTTCCATTCCTGCGCCCCATTATTAATTAACATTATTTTATATAGTTTGCATTCTAAAGGTGCTCCTTTATTCCTATATTTTATAAAAGAATGTTTGTTAGGTATATCTTAAGGTGCTATTTGGGCTGGGTTAGATGTTATTTATTGAGCTGAGAAATAAAAAGGCGGAAAAAGTTTCCCAACAGCACTATATTTAATCCAAATGATAATATTATAAATATTTTTGAAATGTCAGAATGGTTATGGATCGACATTCGATGTATTAGGAGTTATTAACATATAGTCAGTAATTTAAAAACATAACTAGTCGATCAGATGATATTTGATGCATAGTAGAACTTTGAACATTAGTAGAATAGCCTGGAAAATAGTGTCCTGTATAACTTTACAAAAATGTTGACACCCTCGTGATAAGCACATTTAGGTCGTTAGTTCATAATTGAAAGGTTATTAGTAGTCATTAGTACGTTTTAATTCCCCTCTAAAGACCCACACACTCAGGTCTGGTGCGTGAGTCTTAACCCTAACCCTTAGGTTTATCGTTTGTGTTTGGAAATTATAATAATAAAGTAGGGTATTAAGGTTGAATGCTTTGCGCTAAGTAAATTAGAACAAACACGCAGTTCTCATTTTTTTCCAATCCTTTTTATGTCCCACTGCTGAACAGTCTGCTCTTGGAATTAATAGTGATTAAGGTCAAAGTTCACTAGAATGAAGGTGCTAAGAATATCCGGCAGAGATTCGGCTGTCACAAGAGAAAAGGCCAAAGTTCACTAGGCTAGCCAATAACTGTCAGGATCAAAAACATCTAGATATCTACCTTTGTATAATACTACGATACTATACCCTCACTGAGAAACAGACATAAATATGCACCATAGTCTACTTCCTGGTCAGATGGGTTTGACACCGATCAGAGGCTGGTATTTTTGCCCATATCGTTAATGTGTTTGAAGTGCATGAAGCAATAAATTATTATGAATTATGAATTAATTTTTCTGATACCTATAGAACGCAGGTCATTTAAAAGAACTTCTTAGTTCTTAACCCAAAACTTCGCCTCGCCGATTAATTATCGCAGAGAAGAAAGTAGCTGAGCTTTTTACCTTTTGGAACCAATATGGAAGGGACACCCAAGATGGTTTTATCTCACACGAAAAGTAAATCGTAACCAGCAAATAGTCTTAAAGCGGAACTTCATCAAATAAGTGAACTGCTTACAGTCTTAGAAACCGTTTTTGTATCATTATTGAGTCGTTTCCACGAGGAATTATGCAATGTAGAAAAAGTTGTTAAAAAAATTAACATTTCTCCCTTGCAGCAATGTAGCAATGTTCAATTATTAAGTTGAACCCTAAAGTTGCAAAAATTCGAAGCACACGTCCAACAGTGCAGGGGACTGCTCGCATTCTACAGTTGGCTAATGATGGCGTGGTGATACCATCGCGCCAGCTGTTTTGTGATTAGCACTTATATCTGCTTTTTAACTGCATTCCACAAATTGTTGTGTAGAACAGTTTCCAGAAATCGTAAATTCTTAGCATTAAAGAAGGTCAAGGGGATTCTCCTTAGGTTCTGCTCTTTATCATGTTAACCGACCGAGTACACAACAGTGACATGACACTGAGCATCGCTAAACTTTAGCAATCATATTGATGTTTGAACACTCTATGACTGAAATGCAAGTAATCCACCCTACTACAGAACCGATGAGAATAAAGTTCTATGCAAATGGCTGACAGGTCGCCCTCCAACTAGGTAGAATGACGAACTAAAGCAGACGGCGGCAACCATGACCAGTTCACTCGGACTAAGTCGTCGTGTACATGAATATAAGTGTCGTCACACGAATTCAGTCTTCATAATGAACTTATACGACTTATACTAATACGACATCCGTCGAAAAGCTTGTCAAAACAGTAGCAAGTCAATGTGATTCCAGAATTGGTTATAGACAAGTTTTTCAAGTTGCGGAGTATGTGAAGCATACAATTAGCTATAAAATTCTTGGGCGTCATCTTGCTATCTTTGGCTTAATTGTTATATTATGTTTTGTATCGGAGAATAACCTTCAAAAGGACATCTTGGGAGAGGTATGATATATAAGCCGGTATAGGTTACGTAAAATTTCTCCTGGACTAAAACCCCCTCGGAGGAACGCACCGGTGTCCTCCTCACCCAGCAACTCAAACGAAGGCGAAAGTGCTCACACCGCCCTTCCCGGAGCCGCTAACTGGACCCAGAAAGTCCCCTTTTAGTCGCTTCTTACGTTTATGCAGGGGATAACGTAGCACTATTCTTAATTCTGAAGCTACAGGGTTGTCCTTGGTCGCTCTGGGTTGTCCCAGAGCGACCTACATAAACTAAAGTTAAGTTACTTCGTACACTAGCACCCTTATATTTAAATAGTCTTATTATGCCCGCATTGCATCAATGCAGTTAAAACCTATAATCCCCGGCCATTAGCATCGCGTGACAGACGGACGGTCCTATCAGTGCATATATCAGCTGCGAAACTGCTTGCATGTCGCTTATCACGGCTGAACGGTAGTTAGGCAGATTTGAAATGGTAATCAGGTGATCGCCATTTTTGTAGCTAAAGATTATTTAGAACTTTTTATAGACTATGTTAACGATGCAGTTTCAAGGTACATTTTGCGGTAGTGATTCAAATAAATTATGGACAAGTTGCTAAGCTAGAACATGTTTGTTGGTGGACAAACGTGCATGGTTCAACTCGGGACGTACCACCACCGCAGCTTTGAGGCATTTTGAGCCAACTAAGGCTTTGTTTAGGTGGAAGGTGGTCATATTGCCATGAACCTCCTAAGTAGCTTAAAATAATTATTCGTATTTAAGTACCTATCTCAGGTATAAGTAATGGCTTTTATCTATATTTTAACACATGATTACACCATTAAAACAACGCTTGTTTTGTCGGCTATAGATTTTATTTAAAGTTTCAACGTCATAAAACTTTTTCATCATTTAAATTATATATTATTATATCATATTTATTATTTTCATGGCTACGGTGAATAATAATTGTAAATACTTCACCTTATTAGCGGATGGTGGTCTTACCACCTTCCAAATGTCAAGGCGAATACTGCAGAATGATAAAAGTACAGTTAGCATGAAAATAAATTGCCATCTTAACATTTGCAGTAAAATTAATCAATTAATTATATTATAATCTTCAGATATGTGCTTTTAATCCATGGTTTAAAATAAGTCGCCCATAAAAAAACCTGTTTATATTATAACGGCCTATCCTATATATAACCAATATACAAATAACGAACAATATTTTCATAGAAGACTGAGAATGTAATGGAAGACTTTTTGATAGAACACAGTTTTTAATTCAAGGGTTTCTCAAATATTCGACAACATTGCTGCATTGTTACAAAGTAATACAAAAAGAACAGACGTATTATTTTTAAAATTTACATAATTTTTTTATATAATTTAAGTTTTAATATTTAATCACTTGGGTTGATATTAAAACTTTAAAAAGTATAAACTCTGGTGCGTCTAAAATGAAGCTTAAGTTTGATTAATAAAATGATTTTTTTTATACCCTTGTGGACAATCCCTTCAAGAAATTCAGATTTAAACAGGAAGACAGGCATACAACCCCGTAAGGATTCTGTTTTGTCTTTCTGAAAATCTTTAGACATAAAAACTCAATGAAAGACGTGTTTGTTGAAGACCGTACGGTGGACCTCTAGCTAGGCTGTCACCGGTGTCCGACAGTCCGGCGAGGCCGCTGGAACACGCTAGCTGCATAGCCCGTCATAGCCGTGTCGCAGTCTGCACTAACCTTTACCAAATTACCAGCTTTATGCTATTATATAAGACTTCCATAGATTTGCGGTTAGTTACGAGTATTTTTGAACTTGACCTGGAACTAGAGATACTTAGATTGAATCTTCACTGTCCAGCAATTGTAAATCAATTGCTACATAAATATGAAATTTAAAGAAAGTGAACATCTTGGTTTAAATTTTCACATTATTTTTATTGCTACATAATTACACTTTATTCTTATATCTCCGCATAAGGATTCGCTGTGTCATGGGAACCATGGACAAACACACGAAAGCTTGTACCGAATACAGGAATTTGAGCTCATCATCATCAAACTATCCCGTTGGGAATCGGATACAGGACCCTTAAATGGCAGTCCGACATGTAACCATTACGTCTTACGGGTCGACAAGCAGTTTGTTTGTGTTCCAAGCAATTCTGAGCACGATCAAGATAGCATTAAATAAATACATAATTTATAATAATATGTATATAAGGGTGATTTCGGGAAAGTGTCATTTTAAAAATTACAAAAAAAATCATTTAGCTTTCTCCTCTAAAAGCCACATCACATACGAATATGCCTATGTCTATTCCAGAATTCGTGCAAAATATAAGGTCAAAAGTACGGATAATCTGAGGAACGCATCCAGAAAAGGTAACCACATATTAATACAAAAATTTAAAGCAAAAAAAGAAACAAATAAAATTTCAATTATTGTTATCAAGCTCTGTCTACCTTATCAAATTGCTACCATTAGTAACAAGAAGATTAATTGTAGTCTAATTAGATTTAAATGTTCACTTAATTAAGTCTGACCTTGTTAGATAGCCAGTATATTGTAGGAAGCCTCCATGCAATGGTAAGTAGGTTGAATCTCGAAGATCAATTTGTTAGTGTTTACGCGACTGGTGTGCAACGCATATCTTTACAGTTAAGCAAACAGGCTTAAGATGGGTGACTGTTAGTAGCCTTTTCGATTGGTTCAAGCGGAGCATTTTTATTTTTTTATGAAACGACTAGCACACTCTAAAACTCAGACAGTAATAGAGATTAACAGAGAGGCAACCAATGTAGTTCAGTGATGTCCCTATAGATATATGTAATACTTACTTAAGATACACATAGCCGTACGAAATAGTAGCAAATCCATACTAATATGTAATTTATTTATTTATATATATTTTAAAAACATTACAGAAAATAATTTAAATACGTTTTTAAATGGACATAATATATTGCCTGCCATGCCGCGTAGTTCGGCAAGTGGTGTATAAAATATGTCGATGCTCTGATCCCATGCCACCAAGCCATTGAGCAAGATGAGCGCTCGTATCAGAGGAGACGCTTTTACGAGTATTTTGGCATCGCAAGCAGCTCATGACGCCGCCGTCGAGCTTGGACATACTCAAAGTTGTCCGGGACCTTTATGTACCCCAACATACCCAACAAAAAATATCTAAGATATACTCGTAAATTAGGATTACGATTAGGATATTCCCCAAAGCGCGCATGGCCCGGCGGTTAGCGTAGAACGCAAACGATCTATGCAACTAAGCCAAACGGGCGCGGTCGGGTGTGACATTTCATGCGCGTTTCCGTGTTTCGGAGGGCACGTTAAGCCGTCGGTCCCGGTTGTTGTCGATAGATAACAGTCGTTAAACCTTGTCGGAGGCCTTATGGGCGGTTTGAAAACATCCGACAGCGGGTGGGCCACTAACCCGCATCTCCGCCAACCCGCATTGGAGTAGCGTGGTGGAGTAAGCTCCAGGCCTCCCCATTAATGGGGAGAGACCCGTGCCCAGCAGTGGGACGCAAAAAGGGTTGAAGCCATTCCCCAAAGGCCAGCCATTAGAATCCCGAAGGTGTCCGTTTCGCTAAGCCGTGAGCTGGTGGGGGGGGGGACATGGGCGTTAGTAAGCATCTTACATCAGGTAATCCCAGCAGATAATCCAATGTACGTCATACACCACTTATACGGTCTTGTATGACAATAGCCATTGACGTACAATGCTCTTAAAAGGAAATTATTACTTTTAGATTTATTAACCAAAATTTTTGCGAACAAATATGATTTTCTTTGTTGAGTTGGTTTTTATTTACGCCATCCGTACGTGGCTACTGTGATTCAAAATTTACGAAAATACTCAATTCTCAACAGTTACTTTAAAAAATCCTATATTATTCGTCGATAAAATTGTGATGATTAATCAATAAAAGCCTCAATGGTCCTCCAATGCACTATAATGTGTTTCGAAATATATTAAGAATCGGTTATCAAATTTCAGAATGCACTCGATAATGCCCTTTTTTTGTATCGAGGAAACCTTCAAAAGGTTATGTGGGATTTGATCGCACTAAAACCCTCGGTGGCCTGCCTCTGCGCTTGGGGAGGACTCCGAGATCTCCAGTGGAACGCACCGGTGTCCTCCACGCGCGGCGCCCTGGAACGGGCCCATCTTTGGGAGAGCGGATGTGCTCTACTGCACCTTCCGATGCTTACGCATTCCTGGGGCAGCCAGCAGGCTGATCAGGCAAGACGGATCGAGCTCCCACTCTCACCACCCGCATCCCCGGAAGCCCCCTTTTAGTCGGCTCTTACGATCAGGCAGAGGATACCGTAGCTCTATTTTTAATCCCGAAGCTACAAGGACTACCCGATATTGCCCTACCTTACACATTTTTTAAACCCATTGCGGCATCGGTGTAAATGCATTTCCTCCTGCTTATTTTACGAGTAAAATGATTTGATCAAAGTAAACATAATAAGTTTGTGTTGCATACATTACTAAGATGCAGTGTCAAAGAAACTATTAGACGCAAATTATGAGAATTTAGTCCATCGTAGACAGTTTAATTACTTTCTCAAAGAAACAACCCATAAATTTATTTACGTAATAATGGTCCAAATCGACAGTTTCTTGCTACTTTCTATCAATCATGATTGACAGGCGATGAACAAAAGATTTGGGAACCAACTATAATCTAGATTATGTTGAATGCATACAATGAAGGCCAGCGGAGCTCAAATGTTTGGTACCAGCTTGGTAGCAAGTATTTCAGAGGCCTTAGTGTAAATTTGCACATGTGAAAAAGTTACTAACGCGTTTGCGTTAAGAATTTAACTATCGACCTTATTCCTTTTAGGTTAAGATCTCTCTGTCCAATTTTAACTCGGACGCAGTAGTAACGTTTGCGCGTTTACAAACTTAGGGCTCGGAAAGATAGTGAATGAAGATAGTGATAATGATATTAATTGTTCAGCAATTTCTTTAGCTCCCGTATCTTGTATTACATATTTTATCTTCAGGAATGTAGCTCATACTAACATAAAATTTTGAAATTGGAAAGTGCTCGATGGAACTGCGAAAATCAATTTAAAAAAATATTTTTAATGTACCTATCATTCGTTTATCATGGAACAGATTTATCAACATATACTACATAATTATACGAATAAACAGCGGGCTTACAATATTTATTTCAAACGTAGATTCATTTGCATCTAAATAGAATGAATAGAACTCACGTAATTAGCGAGTATTATAAGCCAACAGCTTCAGTTAGGCCGAGATCATCTGCACCTGGCTAACTGGCAGTAATAATGTCCACCAACAAAGACTAGGGTCTTAATACCTCTTGATTTTGGGAGGAAACCTTTGCCCAGTAGTGGGTTAAATAAAGAGTTGAAAAAAGTCTGTACGAATGCACATAGTTTGAATGCCACTGAAACATTCCAGCGAACACAGCAAATTTCCCATGCGAACCGCGGCGCCCAGGCCTCGCAGCTTACCTAGTGCTTACACAACTAACTATGTGTACTAGAGTATCATCCAACACAATTGCATATTACAGTGGTTGACACGCCTCTTAACTTACAAGAGGCTTTGACCATTAATGTCGGTTTAGTTGACACTACTCCTCATATTTTATTAAATGCTACCTGAATTGCAATCAGCGTCCCGTCGAACCGTGCACAACGAGCGAAATAAAATCGTGCGAGTGCAAACCGAGCTAGACACAACTGCAATGACTTCTTCGCTTACCAGTGGTTTTGAGCATTGAGGTTGGTTTTGTCGACTACATAAGTTTTAATTTTGTTACGATATTGCATCTCCACCAACCCGTAGTGGAGCAGCGTGAAAGAGGAGTAAGCTCCACCAGGCCTCCGCAATAATGGGGAGAAACTCGCTTTATTATAAGTAGACTAACTAAACGCCCGCGCCGCGTGAGTTACACTTTTTTTTCATAGGAAATAATTATTTTACCCGGGTAAAAAATAGTCTATGTTACTCTCTAACCCCCAATCTATCTTCGTACAATTACTACAATCCGTAGCGTAGTGTGACGTGGAAGAAGGACAAATATATGTACATATAAAGGCACTTATACATTAATAATGTTAGTATTGGGACATCCATGATAATGATAATACGGTATTGTTAGCCCGTGATACTATATTTATTTATCAGTCAATTAAGACATTTTTAACTGTGATGTCATGTGATAGTACAGGTAATCCAGCTACGATAAAAATTATAAGTTCCAGGTTTTCGCACCCTCGTTTTCATTTCATGGATGGCAGCATAAAATTGCTCAAACTGTCACTATCTAATTAAATGGTGATGATGACTACCTACTATTTGAACAGCATTGCCGTAACATAGACTAACTATGTAGCAACAGAGCAATGTTTATCCAGATGCTAACGTGTCCTTGGACACGACACGTTGAGACCTTTAAAACACCAGGTGGCTTGCATTGCTGCTTCTCTACAATAAAAAAGATAAGCAAAACATAAAGATATAAATCAAGAATCGGGCGACGCAACTATCGTAAAAGACATTCACATCTGGACGCCACGCTCGCGAATACCGTTTTAAAATATTAATAATGAAGTCCACTAATGAACGGACAAAATGTAACACCTCGTGGGAAACCGCCGCCATTGTTGTAGGTCGCGGGGTTAGGGCTGCCACCCGTATAGTCTGCGTAGTGGCACATTTTACAGACATTTATGTGTAAACTATAGATGGTTACCCAATAAATATAGAATATTTTATATCCTCCAGCGTTTTTAAATACTATATTATATCAGATTCTTGAAATATTTCTTATATAGGATAACTGTACTAAATAAATAGTGTAACTGTACTTAATAAATAATTAAGTACAGTTTGCAATAAAACCATGCAGAATAAAATTGTAGTATTAGAGTATAGAAAAATGTGGGAATAGCAGAGACATTTATAACACTTTTCTTAAAATTTCTATATTAGATGGAAATGAACTTAAAAAGATGTGATGAATCTACCAGTTTGACTATAAAAAGCTCTAAGCTCGAGCGTACAGCTCCGTGGCGTAGTGGGTGATGAGCCGACTGCGAAGCGTGAGGTCGTTGGTTCGATTCCCACCCAGGACAAATATTTGTGTGATGAGCATGACTATTTGTTCTGTGTCTGGGTGTTAATTTATCTATTTAAGTATGTATTTAGAATTATATAAGTATGTTCATCAGCTTTCTGATTACCATAGTACAAGCTCTGCTTAGTTTGGAATCAGATGGTGTTGTGTGAATTGTCCAAAGATATTTATTTATTTATTTATACAAGTCACGCGATGTTATAGTAATACGATCGCTGCACCCCATGGACATCAGATCTATACACACAACCTCAAACATGCCTGAGCTTTGCCTGAGATCATTTGAAGTTGCACTGATTCTTCGGAGACTGATGGTCATTTACCTATGTCTGGCCGGCAACCGCACCTTTCCACCTTAACACAATAGAATTGCTTCACGGTAGAATTGGGTGGAGCAGTGTAACTGCCCCGATTGACCCACAAAAGTTCTACCACATGTAAATTACTGTTGATACGCAAATAAATTACTTTTAACACGCTTATATTAGGTTCACCTGTATGTTTGTAATTCTCCTTTGAACTCGATTTTTCTACTTTCAACGGACAGATTTAATTCAAAATTTGGACACTTATTCAGAATCGGTGGAAATACAATAATTTCATGAGTTTATCTTATTCCGAGAACAATAAAGCGAAATAAAAAATGAAAAATAAAAGTGTTTAAAAAACTTAATTGTATATTTAAGTTAAGTAAAAACTTAATCGTATATAAGTATATGTAGATTATTTTTCACTTTTTTAGTTTAATATGCTTCAAAAGCGTGATTTATAGTTTTTTTACACTATAGTTATTAGTAGTTGACAGCCCTAGGGCCGCTTCCCTAAGGCCGACGGCCGGCGTGATAACCACCAGCAATTACGCTTGTTTATCCGGATAATTAATTAGACTGCACTCTTGGGATATGGCTTAATTATCAGTCCCCAGATAACCCCCACCTGCGTGATCAAACCCCATCAGGATCCTGGGGAATTTGGCTTCGTTCACCATTTTAGATCTTAATTGATATGATACTGTACTCGTTGAAGCCTAACTATAGTTATGTTAGATCAAAATTCAAAAAGAATAGAAGAAGGCATCCTTTGCTATATTTTGCTTCATATGACGCACTGCGCAAGAGAAGCAGTCGGCGTAGTCTGATATTAAAAAAACAGTTTAAGTATATGTACGTTACGGAATATTAACATTGTCATCACGATTTTGAGTTGCACTATAAAGCGGCAATGTTGATCAAAATTTATTAGCAGTAGCTTCGCAAGACAAAGCACCAATAAGTTTGTGTAGTAAAGCTTGCATCGGCAGTCGGTATATTCCGAACTCTACGTATCAAATTCAGGTAGGTGCGGTATATTAGCAGTTTTATCATTATTATGATAATGATTAAACATATATTATTTCTTGCTTAATGATCCTCTTATATTTTTTATCATTATCCGTTTCTATTTTTATTGAATTTCTCATCAATTGTTATACCTAAATATTTATAATTTCTCTCTAGCTCGATTTCTTTCTGCCCAAACATTATTACACGCTTTATATTAGCTTCACCTGTATGTTTGTAACCGACTTCTTTGGGCGCGATTTTGACCCACTTTAAACGGCCAGATTTCGTTCAAACTTTGTAGATTTATTGAAGACCGATGACAATACAATAATCTCATAACTTTATGTTAAAGTCGTAACTAGGATCATCAGGATAAAATAAAATATACGAGGGGCGGCTGATAAGTTCGTGGCCTAAGGTACTTTAACACGTCTAAGCGTCTGGTTAACTTGAAAATTTGCATAGGGGTCAAGGGCCGATGATAATGCAATAATTTGAGAATAAAAATCCAACTAAAAAATTAAAAATAAATAATGTAGTTTAAAAAACTAAAAACACGCTTTTGTGAAAATACGAACTAAAAAGTAAAAAATAAGAAGAAAATGTATTTTACTGTAAAAAAAAGCGGGGGGTGGTTTTTACCACTGTTACTGTTGACACCATGCACCCCACGCTTTTTTTTACAGTAAAATACATTTTCTTCTTATTTTTTACTTTTTAGTTCGTATTTTCACAAAAGCGTGTTTTTAGTTTTTTAAACTATTTCATATTATTTTCGTGTGACGTTAAAGAACAAAAATGCACAATTTTAGTTTTACTTAAATTTAATTTTAGATTATTATCTGAGAGCCAGTCCATAACGACACTCAGAATACTTTTTATATCTTTAAGTAAATTGTCAATAGTGTTGCTACTTACAATAACGGTTGTGATGACACAACCTGCTGATGACAACAAACACCATAGTTTTATGTTTTGTTATTTGTGAGAAATTATTTATGTATAAAAGAAATAAAAAAGGGCCTAATATGCTGCCTTGTGACACTCCCAAAATAACTCGTTCGCTCGTAGATTTGCAAGTATTTTTCTCCATTTACAACTTTTGATACCGTTTGATAAATCCGTACAACTATACTAACTACGTTTTCTCTAACTCACTCACTCAATCCTGCACCTCATACTATTAAAAATAGACTGATGAATGTAAAATTCCAAAACAACGTACACAAACGTCATCATATTTGTATACTCGCAATCTTTGGAATCTTGTATAATTTATTTCATTTTATAGCACTTGACTAATAACATCGCTGGTTACTTAATTGTGTGTGAAAATAAAACTATTTTGCAAGCGTCGCGGAGACAATGAGGTACGAATACTACTCACGAAAAGAATACGCATTTTTTATCATAAGTATTCCCGTTATGTCGAGATTACGGATATTATTACAGTACTTTTCAGGCGTTAACCTTTACTACATTAATGCGACTGAAATGCGACTCTGAAAAATTTCGTTTTAATTTTAGATTTTGTTCCTCATCATTGTGAAAATGTTAGACTATGTAAAGAGAATAAAATTTTCTAACTATCATTTTGTAACCTAATTTTTAAGTTTTTTTTTTTTAAGATTTAAAAAATCCCACTAGTTGCATGAAGAATTCGTTCAAAATCTTTAGCCAATGTGGACAATATGCGGTTATTAGAGAATATTTATCGACACTAATAATTGGGATTCGTCATAAGGTCCAATATTATCGCACTAGAACTCGCATTAGAACCCCAATAGTAGGGCGAGACCCAAACCAAGTGGGACGCAAAAAGGGTACAGCGAATAGATACTATAGCCAGTTCAGTTTTGGTCACTATACAGGGGCTCATAATCAATGTCCCCACGTCTGTTACTTGAAGTAAGCACACAATTCACCATCCACATAGAGTAAAATAACCAGACTAACTAAGATTTTTCTTCCACAGATAATCCTCGCTGACGAGTGCACAGAGGCGGAAGGGCGAGCGTGGCACATGAAGCACTTTGCGTGCGCGGAGTGCTCGCGGCAGCTCGGCGGGCAGCGCTACATCATGCGCGAGGCGCGGCCCTACTGCCTGCCCTGCTTTGACAACTGCTTCGCGGAGTACTGCGACGCGTGCGGCGAACCCGTCGGCGTCGACCAGGGCCAGATGTCCCACGAGGGCCAGCACTGGCACGCCACGGAGCGATGCTTCGCTTGCCACACGTGCCGGGCTAGCCTCCTCGGTAGGCCCTTCCTCCCTCGCAAGGGTGCGATATTCTGCTCCATCGCCTGCTCCAAGGGAGAACCGCCCACGCCCTCCGACTCGTCGGGACCGGGTCCGCGACCCCCGCGAGTTCCTCGACCGCGACGTATGCCTTCACCGCAGTCGCCGCCTCGATCTCCGCAAACGTTCGAGCGAGAACCCTCGCCGCACATGGACGCCGATTCGGAGCCTAGTGCCTCCCTGGCACCGGAGTCTCCCCCACCGCATCCACCGCCACCGCCTCCCCACGCCTGCCTAAGTCTTGATCGGGCCCTTGCAGATTTAAGGTTAGAACCGACGATGGAACACCAGCTGCAGCCGAGCCCTGTATCAGAGGAAACGAGAGACTCGACGGATCATTGGAAACCCCCTCACCCTGTCGAGGCGCAAGCTGTCGTGACGCCGGGGCATTCGACTTCCATGCCGGAGCTAACATTAGTGGACGGTAAGGGCTCGCCGCGGAAACCTAGAGGAGGGAGGACTGTTAGGTTTTGCGGCGACGACAATGAGGCTTTCGAGCCGGACGAGCCGGTGCGAAAGGAAAAGGTCAGAGACGACGATGCGAGCAGCTACTGCAGTACGTGTTCCTCGTCTTCTTCATCTGCGGAATCCTACACGTTGCCTACGAGAAGAGCTTACGGCGGAGTAAGGATATCATACGTTCCGAATGACGCAGTCGCGTGCGCAAAGCGCGACAGACAGAGAAAGAATGCCCAGCACGACAAGAATTGTATAATTTCGTGATCCTGGGCCCCGTTAGTGCCTCCTTATCCCTCCTAGTGACACCAACCTCCGAGCGAAAGACTGACTTTTTGATAGATTTTGTAGCCCCTAATCGCCATAGTATTAGTTACGTAGGTAGATGAAGTGTCTTCCTTAACCTTAACGAAGTACTCTGTAAAGTCTGCGTCGGTTGACTTTTAGCTTCAGCTCGCTGCCAAAAGAGCGTAAGTCCAGAATAACAAAAACAGATGGCACGACCAACACGTGTCGCTTACAATATTGTGACGTTCGCGCAGACAAATTCGTTATTATACTTATCATAATGCCCCATTGAATAGAATTGGAGACAAACTTATGTCGCCATGTGTAATTTGGGTTTAATCTCCTCTAAACGTGGAGTCGTATTCATTCGATTACACCTTTCCTTTTGTGGATTTAAGGGTTATCAATTATATTGAAGCTTTCCTACGCGATTATAGATCGACCCGGGTGGTCGTTTGAAGCCAGCTTTAAATTATTTGAGAATAATAATATATTGCATGTATTAAGTTAGTGACATATCGTTTCTTCGCTCATATCGTTGTAAACTTTTACTTTAGGACATATCTCGGTTTGCCACTTAGCCATAAGCCATAAGCTTAAAATGTAAATTAAAGAATTAGTACAAATAGGTATTGTATTATTTTGTGACATTTTTGTATTTCAAGAATGTGTGTTCAATGTATGTACATAGAGTATGTAAAGTAAGTAATAATTACCTTATATGTATTTTATTTCGATGGATATTTAATGTAAATGATTGTAAACATTGTGTAATTCAATATTGATATGTTTTGTACCTATGTAACTTTCAAAGACAATACTATTTAAGATTTTTACTGTTTTTTTCGTGTGTCCTGTCAATCTAGATCTCTGCTGTATAATTATACTCAAATGTAATACTCATAATATGCACTTATTAATAATCACCTGCTCAAATGAGTCCTTAGCACCTAAGATGACCATTTTGTTTTCCATTGTACTAATTACGACTTTAAAATAATTAAAAATATTTTTCAATAATACTCGTACAAGATTCGAAAACCTTCAGACACCTATATTAAAGTTTTGAATCCAAATATTAATAGTTAAAGATACCTATTTAAAACTTTCTTTTAAAATAAACAGTAGGTAATAAGATAAATAACATCTCCACAAATTTTGTCAACATAAAATAGTAAACATAAAATCTTACAGACAGTGCCTTTTAACCTTTAGAACTTACCTTATTCGTTCGCAAAGAGTACCTTTAATGTTTAAACATAGATTTAAATAATTATTAAATCGAATGGATATTGTAAAGATCTGATAGCTTCATAGAAAACCCCCATTATTGCGATTGCTTCTGGATTTTCCCTGTTTTTCAACCAATCCTAAATATTTTTTGTTACATTAAAAAATTGGGTTTATAAACTTGACTACTGTTGTCACTTTTACCTAAACTAATATGGATAAATCAGATAGAAATTTCAACTTCTTGTTTAACTTCATCATAATTTCTATGTGCTCTCCAAAGACTATTGAAACAATCACTGAATTAATCAATCTACTTTATTTGCAATGTTACAATAAATTATAATGCACAAACAGAAAGTGTACAAAGTGTAACATTAATGTAGGTAAAGTTTATAAGTTATTTGTAACATGAAGAGAATAAAATGTTTTTGGATAAACTGTTTTTCATTGCCTATAAGTACACCTACTAAATACCTACTTCATAATAAGGCAAACCACCTATTTTTACAGGAAGATCATAAACTTGTTGGCACATTAATATAGAAGTAAAACCTAATTTTAATGTTAAAATAACTTATTTTACTGTGATTTAAGATAACTTCCGTGCGTAATATTAATTACCTATATAAAAAATAAGAATTTTTATTTCATTTTTAGGGTTCCATATCCGAAGGGTGCCAACGGGACCCTATTACTAAGCCTGCGCTCCCGTCCGTCTGTCTGTCATGACTGTCATCAAGCTGTATCTCATGAACCGTTATGGCTAGACATTAGAAATTTTCACACATGATGTAGTTCTGTTGTTGCTATAACAACAAATAACTAAAAATAGATTAAAATGCCTCCCACACATTAAATATTTTTTTAATAATTAATGATACGGAACCCTACCCGGTCCGACTCGCTCCTAGCCGGTTTTTTAAATAAGCTAAGTTGTTTATATTAGTGCACGCCTAAATTTCTAGGCATGTCACATCCACCAAAACGCTTTTGGCTTGCGTGGTGGACTATGGTCTAAATCTCTCCCACTACCTACCGACAAGAGATCTCTTCCCAGCTGTGGGACTTTAGTAGCTAGTATTCTGTGTCATAAGTATTTTATTAGTACCGGAGACTAAACTGTCGACCTCTCCGACTCACATGAAGGCGCACATGAAACTTGCAACTAGTGGCCCCCTATCCTACTAATAATTTGCGTAGATCGCTTGCGTCAATTCTTATAAATCTATTATTTATGAGAATTGACGCAAGAACTACATATGTCCATAAATATCTAATATTAAAAATTTGAGCGCGCTTGGGGCTGTTGCATTACGCAAGCGAACTACGTAGCTAAGCGAAACGGGCGCAATCGGGTATGAGACGGGTGACCGCTTCGGAGGGCACATTAAGACGTCGGTCTTGACTATCATCTATTGATAGCAGTCATTAAACCTTGTAGCGACCTTCCGCTACTCATCAAGAGATGGCACCACGGGTATTCCTGAATCACGCTATCGAAGTTTTCGGAATATCCTACCATATATACAAGCTCCGAATTGAGTCAGTCGGAGCGCGGCCGCTCCCCGGGCATGATCACCTCGCCCGACGGGAGATCTCCCTTTACCAAACTGGTGACCCCGGACAAGAATACGTCCCTTCTGACCTTCATCAGTCGCACCTTCACTCCCTGGATGGACTGCAGCATCACTTCACCAGCTCGTCAGGGTCATCACAGCGCATCATGACAACGCTTCCTGATCCTGATCCAGCTACCTCCTGCGACGTCGTGGACGGCTCGAGTACCCACTCTACTCGCCTCCACATTCCAATCTACCCTCACATCTCGACTCACCGAAGATAGAGGGCATCTCCACACTTCGCTACACCTTCACATCCCGACTCACCGTGGACAGAGGGCGACACAAGGTCTGCACCCTCACATCTCGACTCACCGCAGATAGAGAGCATTCAAGGCGCTTGTAAGCGAAGATTACTCAAGCATGGATAGAAGTTATCGACCTCCGGTCTGAGCAGGGGGTGATGTAGCGACCTTCCGCTACTCATCAAGAGATGGCACCACGGGTATTCCTGAATCACGCTATCGAAGTTTTCGAAATATCCTACCATATATACAAGCTCCGAATTGAGTCAGTCGGAGCGCGGCCGCTCCTCGGGCATGATCACCTCGTCCGGCGGGAGATTTCCCTTTGCCAAAATCTTGTCGGAGGCCTTATGGGCTATTTGAAAACATTCGACAGCGGGTTGACCACGAACGTGCTGGGCTGCTGCTGCTGCAGGCGTGCTTTTTTTCCGCCGCCTTTTTTCTCTCAGCTCAACATCTAGCCCAAACGGGCATTTAAAGGCGATGACTGGGAAAAAATTACATTCATTAAGCGAATATTTTGTATTCCTAATATGAAATAAAAAAAAAATTCTTTCTTTCTTTCAAACCCGCTTGGAGCAGCGTGGTGGAGTGACGTAAGCTTCCAGGCCTCTAATATAATGGAGGGAGATCCGTTCCCAGCTGTGGTGCAAAAAGAGTTCCAGCAATAATAATTAATTGTTGAACATTTCTCCTCAAATGTAACTTTAAGATTATCTTTGAGGTGAACTCAATGACATCAAATGCAATGTCTCTTCAAACACACATAGTTTACATATCCTGGCTGTTATCAGAGAAAGTGTCTGTCTGTATATATTGACACGGTGAGGTGTGGGAACAAGCATTGTCGTTTCTCTATTGTAGTAGCGCACTAGTTGATGACCGCGAGTTCGTCTATCATAATGATGTATGCAGAATGAATATTACGTCGACAGCCGTAGACTAGATTGATAGCTCTCTCTAATCTTTTGCTAATATCATAAATGTGAGAGTTTGGACGTTTGTTAAGTACTTCACGCAATAAAAATGAACTCATTTTGAATAGCTCTACATTGTCCGCCTAGATTAGCAGGTATTAATATTTTATGTGCCGCACATGCATGCTTCAATTTGGGCGCACGAATTTGGTTTCTATAATGTAATTGTAATTATTCTAAGAAGCCGCATTTAATCTATGGATAAACTATTACTACGCTCACATATTTCTCCTGTTACGATTACCTGTATACCGAGTCGCAGACAGAAAACAGAAATGCATAGATATTTCCCCACTCACACACTTATACCTAAGAGCGATGACAAGGAAGAAATACCTACTAATTACCTACATTTTTTTTTTCTTTCTTTCACTAATCGACGACTGACTTCTTTAGACAGTATGAAACCTAAAACTTTGTGTTACGAGTACTCATCCTCACAAAAAAATTGTGCAATGATTTTTCATTTCATTTGTAATTAGTTAAGTTTTAATTGTTGCAATATTTGCATACCTCATGAAGGTAAATATGGCAAACCAAATGTATAAAAACACCTTTTGTAAACACCCATATTTGTGCAAATAAAAGTCTTTGTCTTTGTCTTCATTGTCGGTAAAAGAACCTGCTTGGTTTGACCTAGGAAGCACCGCGTATTTCTAGATTAAAAAATATTTAGGTTAAAATGTTTGATTGAAGACCACGCTTACGAAATTATTACCTTCCAGAGTATCAGTGCAACTAAATACAACCTCGAACAATACTCGAACCTCAAGGTTGAGAGCCTTGAGATGTCCATGAGCTACAGCAATCGACCAACCATCTGCTTCATTTTAAAATTTCAATACATGTATAAATCCTTCCTGCGGGTGCAGCGGGTCACTCATGTCATGCGCGTTCATGAGTGAGCAGCTAAGTAATGCCGGTTTAAACCGCTCCACTGCATATTATTATGTAACGAACAGCCTTTTTTGTATCGGGGGACAAACTTTCAAAATGTACCCGACACCTTGGGAGTGGGTTATGTGAGATTTTGCTGCACTAGTCACCTCTTACGATCAGGCAGCGGATACCGTAGCCCATTTATTAGGAGCTACTGGAACTAACGAACAATGGCCTAACTCCCTCTCAATAGCGAAAGGAGTACCTAACTGTGGAACATTAAAAAGGGTAGCAAAAATGTAGATAGGCAGTAGGTATACCAAAAAATATGTTGTTGATTTACCTATTAAATACCTATAAATATTGATAAAAGTCACGCAAAGCCATTATTTTCACATTATGTCCGATAATTATATTTGACAAATAGCATGCTGTGGCGCCACGGACCACTAGCGCCAATGTGCCCAGTGGAATGTGACCGTGAACTGCAACGAGACCTTGCGAACAACCCCAAAATCAACCGCACCGCAAGGGTGGAACCACAGGACTTGTAAGATATAGAAATGTCATTTAAATTGAAAAATTTCCCAAGAATAAGAAAGCACAAATTAAATATGACATATAAATTTTTATTATAATTTATTATTTTACAGAAGACTAGCTGACCCCGCGAACTTCGTACCGTGTTTAAATGTTTGTGGTGGGCCGCCGTTATCACTTAGGGGGATAAAAAATAGATAACAACCTATTCTCAGACCTATCAAGTGTGAATATAAAATTTCATGAAAATCGTTACACGAAATTTTTATATACATACATATAAATAAATAGATAGAAATTCTATGGTTCGACCGAAAAAGTTCCACCGTAGCATGATATGGGTCCACCGTGAAGCAATATTGTATTGCAGACGTAATAAAATGAGATAACCATCAGCATTCGAAGAAGCAGCGCCATCGGCCACGGCTTCAGGCAAGTCTCAGACTTGTAAACAGGCAGATTGTTCTCGTATGTAGACGTGCATGGGGTATAGCGACTATTTACCACCAGGAAGTATATGATTATGTATATGCATACTTCATGCTCGTTCGTACTAGCTACATAAGTATGTGTAAGTTCGGTTACGATCTCCTCTGTGACTTATTTTTAAGTACCTACTTACAACTGCGACTCTGGACTCAGACACCAAAAATTATTTTTTATGAGCTCAGACTATCATGCGTCTAGTAGCCTGAGCTCGTATGAAAGTGGTGCTGCTACCTGTATGTTCATAAGAGTGAAAAATTCGTTCAATATATGCAAAAAAAACTAGTTTGCTAGCTACTGCTTTTAAATATTCAAAACTATTTAGAATCATACTTTGACATTATTTATTAAGTAAACATTTCTTCTAATTATATGGTCTGTGCAGTGAGCGGAATGTCACGTGTTATTAAGTTATTACCGGCGTATAGAAGACTGATTAATGCGCCGGGTTGCGCCCCCAATGAAGGGTTGAAGAGTATGTGAGGGGCGCAGAAGCGCCACTCCATTCTAATGGAATGTCTGTTGCATCACATCAACTTGATGATGGAGTAGAAAATAATTTAAAGTTTATATTGAGTTGATGAAAATTTACCTATGAATCGGATATTAGTCTGAATAATTACTAAAGTTATTTCAAGGGATCATCATTCAACTATTCAATATTTATAGTCATCATTTTTTAACTTTTTATGTCCCAATTGCCGGGCACAGGTCTCCTCTCTGAAAGGAGTTATTTATACCATAATTTCCCACGCTGGCCAAGTGCGCGTTGGTGGACATCGTGCCTTTGAGTAACTATGAGTCTTTTAGGCATGCACGGTGATGAAGAACATCGGAATTAATTTAATATCATAATATTTTCTCTCGCCATGGAGAAGCCATAAATACGCACTTAACAAATTCCATTTACACTGGGTTTGTAATGGTTTGTACTCGGTATCTCCGAGTCGGAGACCGCGGGTTTTGCCGCCCGGTCATCGTTACTATTGATATTATTATTTTGGTTTCCAAACTATTTATCGAGGTTTTGGCAGGCAGTCGGAAAAAAATGTGCTCTTGTTTTATTTTCATTTTTTTGGAGTATTTTTAAGTTATATCGGATAAAGTTGATGGCGTTTTATTCGATATAGGTTAATAACAGTGCATGAGTGTAGTGAAATAAAATAACAGTGCGATATATGTTTTTTCAGTTCATCGGACACGTTCTAGTAAAGTAGCCATCGATTTACTTGAACATCTGACTGATTAGACTGACTGATTACTGACGACTTACCTACTGATTTTATCTATGACTACTAAGTGATGCAAAAATTACACTTGATGCTGGCAATATGCATAGAGTTTGCGATGCCATTATTGAAAAAAAAATTGATTCCAACTCATTCCAGTTGATGACAAAATCGCATCCATCATCTTCATTCATATTAAGTAAAGCGAAACTCTTATGTAGCCAGGCAGCTGCGAGCGGTTACAGTACAGTATTGAAATCATAGACCTAGAATATTTCGCTACGCTCACTGTAACTAATATTTGGCCCTAACCGCCTTTTTATAAGTCAGCCAGAAAAAGAGAGTGAGGGATCAGGGAGACTTGGTCCCAGTCGTCGACCGCTTTCAAACTCTCCACCTCAAGAAGACGATTCTGAAGCGCCTCTTGCGAGGGTAAACCCATCTTCTGGTAGTAGATATTTCAACGTTGGAGCCAAAATTTTAAACATATTGTTACATCTGCGAAGTTACTGATCTGTGTCACCATCAAGAAAGGTAAAGGGGTAGCAACTGCTAATAACCCTTCGTCCCAATAAACTCCGATAAAAGCGGCCTTAATTTGCGTTAATTGCCGCCACCAGATTCAGCCTTTATTGTTCTGTTTCAGGAAAAATACCGAATAATTATACTGTATTAAACTAATTACCGAAAATTGTATAGTTTTATTTTTTATTTGAAAAATGACTGATACGGTTCTTATTGTGATCGTGGCCATTTAATTGCTACTGTATAAAATAACTTTGAAAATATAATGCCCTTTTTTTTCAGATTAACCATAGAAAGTTATTCGGAAATGGGCATCGAAAATAGGTCGAGTGACCTTGTAGTTTGAACTTGTCAAATTTTTCACGTGGCGCACGTCACGTCACGTTTCAAAGTTACCCGGATATTAAGAACTGTTATCTGCTTACAAATAAAAGTAGATTTAAATCTATTACATGGAGTATAGAAACAGTCTGGTGTGAGTTAAGTCAATCCCGTGCCGTTTTACGTATTTAATTTTTTTTTTATTTACATTTTTTGTAAACCTACAGCTACGTAGTAAATAGTAGGATTATTTGAAAAACTAGCCTTGAATTTACTCGACCGACTGGCTGATTACACTTGACGTCGATGTGCATAAATTGTCCTAAGCCATTATTGGAGGAAAGTACCTAGTTATTCTGATTTGAGCGGTCGTAATCGTCTACTGCAACCCTCGAATGAGGCATAAATAACCAATCGATCAGGTGTGCGCGACCACCGGAACACCACCTGTACGTCACGCTCCGAAGAGCCAGGAGTTATAACCTCATCATGTCGTAATGGTAATCCATTACCAGTGTGAAATTAATGTTTGTCATGTTCGCGACATGTGCATCGGTGACCAGATGTTTTGTGTGTGAGGCTATGGAAAACTGCTGTCACTTTTTGTAATTAGGGTTTAAAACACCCACGCTTTATGGGCAAAAAGATATGCATTTTTTTTTCAATCCCTTTTATGTCCCACTGTTGGGCACAGGTGCTACTCTCGGATTGCTTTCCATCGCTGGACAAGTACGGATTAGTGAATGATGTTCAAAAATCCGCACTTGACCAGCTTGGTGGACTATGGGCTGCTTACCTCTCGCTTCCAAGAGGAGACATGTGCCCTGCAGTGGGACATAAAATAATAATAAATAAATAAACGTTTCACGCTCATAGCCCCACAGTAGGCTTAAGAACCATGTTGTGGGTACCAAGGACACACACAGAGACAGAAACTATTGTGCCACACGGATTGTCAAACAAAAAAGGGTTGAAAATATACTCTATAAACAATGTCTGTCACTACAACTCAAAATATTTTAATAGACAATAACTATAACGAGGAAGGATCTCGTCACATAACGGGCCGGAACGGATGGACGCGCGACCGCAAGCTATCGCGTTACAAGGGTTGTATCGATTCGGTTCCAGCTCGCCGGTGTGCCAGCGGTGGTGGGATCGACGAATGTAAACATTGACTTTCCCAACTTTTGATTTGTCTTACGTACAACAGTAGTATAAAGCTAGTAATTGACTTATTACAAGCTTTGTTGTATGGGAAACCTGCATAATTATCTGGACGTTGGCCGCTATCCCTGGTGATTTACTAACGTTGGCGTTGCTCCAACGTGGCCGAGCCACTGCACAAACGCGATTTAACGATTAATAAAATACGCAACGTCGACGTTGCGTTAACGCGACCATAGCATTACAAAGTCGCAGCGTCAATTCTTGTGGTTAGAAACTCACGACGTCAACGTCGCGTTTACGCAGCGGCAACGTTGGAGAAACGTCAACGCTCGTAAAACGTCAGTAGGGAAGTAAGTTAAGTACAATAATTAAATGATAAGATACATGAAATATAAGCATAAATTATATTATAATACATACAATAAATATATTAGGTATATAGATATTTATGAAAATAGATAATTATATAAATACATATATGTACATATAATACATAAACCACCAACCCGCATTGGAGCAGCGTGGTGGAGTAAGCTCCAGGCCCTCCCAATAATGGGGAGAGACCCGTGCCCAGCAGTGGGACGAAAAAGGGTTGCGGCCAATACATAAATATATACAAAGAAGACGATGGTGATATCATAAAAGCAGAACCTCAGGCTAGACATAGCCTGAGGCGGAAGAGAAGTGCGCAACAATTTTGCGTTTAAAGGTATGTTTGCTGGAGTGTTTTTTAATGTTCTAATTATAACACACTTTTGGGCGCAGGTCTGGTCGGACTGTAGCAAAGGGTGGGCCGTTTCTGTAATATTGATCTGAGAAAGAAAGTTAAAATAACAAATATGCTTATTTTAGTTTAATCTTCACGATTCAATCTAATTGAAGCCTAAAAACAGCAAAAAAAATTTTTTTTTTAATTTTCTTTCCTAGAAACGGCCCACACTTTGGTCCACCATTATGACTGATCATGATTACATCCATTACCACCTTATTTAGATCTCATTTTTGGGGTATTTTTTTTTTCAATTTTTGTCCAGAACCAAAATTATAAATTTCGCTTAAATCTATATTTTCATTCATATGTTCGATTTCACTTAACATGTTCAAAAGGCGGTCACAGACGTTACCGCTACACAATAATTGAATTTCTTGCCAATAGACAACAATCTGAGCTCTACAATACGATCAATAAAATTTATGTTTCATTTAGTCTTTAAAAGTCACGAAACATAAGAGATTATGTAAATAATCATACGAACTGATTAAATTATTACTAACACTACTTAATAAGTTAATCATTATAAATTAAAATTGTTTATTTAATTTATTTTGTATGCAGGAAAATGACCATTGCATTTTCTACTATTCGTGCATACCTACAGTATAAATATCATTTATAAAATTCATCCATTCTTATCACTTTGCCCTAACTTTCAATTAAATAATATCGTGCTTCATGTATTACTGAACAAGTATAAATGTAATCAAAGAAATTTTACTTATAATATACAATGTTTCATATTTATACAAGGCCTGACGGATTGACGTTAATACCCTGGATGAACGGAAGGTGTCTAGTGTGGGATGCCACATGCGTCGACACATTGGCACCTTCCCACTTACAACTCTCATCCAGGGCAGCTGGCTTGATAGCGACCGACGCTGAAATTCGCAAAATGCAGAAATATGTAGTTCTTGTTAAAGACTACATATTTCTGCCTTTTGGCGTCGAAACTATGGGGCCATGGGGTTCAGATGCCAAAACTTTTGTCAAGCATCTATTCAAACGGTTAGTCCAGGTTACGGGTGACCAGAGAGCTGGTACTTACCTCGGCCAGAGAATAAGCTTGGCCATTCAACGAGGTAACGTTGCCAGTGTTCTGGGTACTTTTCCACATGGAAGTAATCTGGATGAAGTATTCTATATTACTTAGTATTGTTTATTTTATTTTTTTCTTATTGTGTTATATTTATAATTTAATATAAGTAATTTAGTTGTATATAGTTATTACTTTTTGTATATACAATGTAATAATTCAATTAATTAATAATTTTTTTTTTTCAATTAATAAATATTTAAAAAGTTTCAGTTGTTAGCTTGACGTTGGGTATCGTTAAAATATAGTCGCCGCGTCGCACCCCAGTGGAAATATCGTACTCTCAATCTAAGTTGCTACTTATAAAAAGTCTATAAAACGAAACTAGATCGAAGAGATACGATTAATGAATTAGTTTACTTTATAAATTACAAACAATAAAAACCTTCGCGTGCTACCTCCTAAACGATTGCGTGTTTAATTTTAAATCAAATACGGTCTAATAATATAATAACATTTGTAACCAAAACAACAAAAACCAAAAATATGTTCGTTTTCAAACGAAGAATAGAAAATGGCGCTCGAATATTCATATTTTAAACGATTAATTGCGAGACGTGTGGTCAACACACGCAGAAATTGTTGTGCAAATTCCGAACGATTCTGGGCGTAATTAGACAAAGTTCCAAGTGAATGAAACGTAAACACAAGTGAGGAACCCTGACACGGTGAACGCGTCGGCAAGGACGTTCGAAAATGACTCACATCTTGTCAACCTAACAACGCGGGAAACGTATCGTCGTATCGATGGAAACTGTCTATTTTTTCCTTAGAGCATCGAAGGTGACTAAAGATTTTTTCAAAACCCGGTAACACTACAATCTTTTGTCTTTGCGGGTCATGTAAAATGTATAAAAAACCGTAGGGAAGCTTAAGAACCTTATATAGGTATAATAATGATGCAAACTGGTTAAACGAGGTAAATAGGCATACCCCTCCATGCTAAACTAAATAATAACATTATGAATATGAACACACCTACCAATCAGGAGGCTTAAGGTGTAAGTCTTTGAAATAAACGCATGACATATTAATCACACTCACTCGGGGCCGAGTGGGAAATGAAGCACATAACAATTCACATTCTACAAATGTTGCAATCCTTTTTTACATCTAATAGGCTCGGGTTTCTCTCCATAATTGAGGAGACCTGGAGCTTACTTGCCTACGCTAAAAACTCCAATGCGAGTCGTCGGAGTTGCAGATTACTGGCCAGCCGGCTATAGGATGTTTTCAAACCGCCTGATATCGCCTCCGAAAATGTTTGAGGAGCACTAACTATCCCGGTAGCTTTACGTGTCCTTCGAAGTAACGGGCTTGAAACAACTTGAACAAGGGCAAGTTCTACCCTCTCTTTTTGAAGGCGTCCACAAATGAGCTGTATCTGAAAAAATATACGTATTTTTGTATGTGTTTATTAATAGGTACCTCATTAAAAGACTAAAGACTTTCAATACAATTTAATTCGACTCTTTATTTTTGCGTATGAAATTTTTTTTTTTATAAATATATTTGGACAATTCACACAACACTATCTGATTCCAAACTAAGCAGAGCTTGTACTATGGTAATCAGAAAGCTGATAAACATACTTATATATTCTAAATACATACTTAAATATATAAAATAACACCCAGACACAGAACAAATAGTCATGTTCATCACACAAATATTTGTCCTGGGTGGGAATCGAACCCACGACCTCACGTTTCGCAGTCGGCTCATCACCCACTACGCCACGGAGGCTGTCAGATAATAAGATATTGTCAGATGATAAGATAATGTTACCATTCTACCATTTTGGTAGGTAGCTTTGATATTTTAATTGTTACTGATAACATAGACGACATTATATTCAAGTTAATACATTATCTACCAAAAATTACTTACAGTACCTACATATTGAGCTCAACATAATTTAATTTACGAAAGATAACTCGTTTAGCAAGAAATTATTTGAAAGAAGAATAGGTACTACGATACTAAAAGTACATAATGGGCAATGGCTAAACTAAAACGTCGTAACTTTTTTTTTCAATTATGGCATCGCAATCTCTGTGCATACTGCCAGCGTCAAGTATTATTTTTGCATCAATTTTTGCCAGTTTCAATGAAACTGGACGATGTAATAACAAAGTCAGTAAGTAAATCGTCAGTAATCAGTCAGTCTAGTCAGTCCTTCAAATTTATCCGATATAACTCAAAAAATACACCAAGAAAGTAAAAATAAAATAAGAGCACAATATCATAACAATAAACTCCTTAAGCAATCTTGCCATTATTCTTTGACACTAGCTGTCACGCATCATCTTCCGTATCATCATCATCATCATCATCTTACAGTCTACTGTGCCCGTTTTTCATAAGTACCTATATGTGTAGGTGGTTCATTTAACATAAACATGTGCAGGTAGGGAACTCAAAACATTTTCTACGCTTCCGGTTGGATTTTCGAATGCAACATACTCATACTAAAGAATACTAATGTGTAGGTATTTACGTAAAATAATTCCAATGCGTCGTTTTGCATCACAATCGTGATGAAACGAGCTCGTGGCTTCTGACATGACGTAAATGGAAAACCGTCTGACGGGTCTGTGAAGGTAAGCGCATTTAGTGTATATTCTTTGGCCAAGTTATAATTTGATTACTTTCACTGTTTTGGGCCCGAATAGCTATAATATATCAATCAAAATCACCTCAATCATAAAAAATATTCGCAAATATAGAAGTTGAACATAATAAAATTGTTCATATCCCTCACTCTTATTTTCATTACTTTTTTTAAACCACGCACCACGTTTAGTTTTTAACTGACTTTACTTAAAAAGATGAGGTTTTGTTACGTCAGTAGATAGTATCTTGATTGGTTCTGTATCTTTTGTTAGTTTAGTACACACTACAATTGGTTTTCTACAAAAAAAAAACTTTTTTTCTTCAATTATGGCATCGCAAACTCTGCATTACAAAAACTTTATTTAAATTAAGGAAGTTATAACGAGGAGTTTAAAACAGATAAAATAAATTTCTTTGTAATGCTACAATTTTCATTCTTTTTTACTTGTCATTTGGTGTTGCCAGTATTCATATTAAGGTCACGGTCACGACTGTAAACTAAGTTTAACGCGGTTTGGTTTTTAAATTGAATTAAAATATTTTTTCAAACATGCCATTTCAGTTGGTCATGATGCTCTAATCTAAGTCATAACACACACGTGAGTAGGCTCTCGGTGAACGCTCTGCTAGTAGAAAACCCTTATGGCAACTTAGCTTCTTTATATAATTTTTACATTTAGTACTCCAGTGGATTTTCAAACGCAAAACTTAAGAAAATTCATAGATAGTCAGGCCAAGCTTTAAAAATCAGCATACCTAGTACTATAAGCCTACATATATTTCATCCATCTATCCATCAGCCATTAAAAGTCCAGTGCAGGACATAGACCTTTCCTAATTTTCGCCACTGATATATATACATTACAGGATACAGGTTCACCATTTCATTTACAAGCTATAAAAGTACCAAACGTAAGTAGTAGTCACTTGTCTTATCCGGAAATTGACAAAATACGTCCATCTATAGGTATCCGGGTGGTAAAAATGTGTATCGGTATGCGTCAAGGCCGTTTCCTGTATGATTCACACTCTATCTAAAAGATTACACAAGATGAAAATGACACGGTGGATTTGCTAATAGGATTATCGCTAGACTTGTGTCATAGTGAAGGTAGGAATAAACAAAGCTGAGAAATCAATGTGACGTGTAGTGTAATAGGATAGGTGATGGAGTCATATAAAAAAAATGATGCAATGAAGAAGCATCGTATGTAGGGGTTGTTGAGGAGATACTAAATTCGTTGTGGCTTTATTTTATGCAGGGTGTTCATTTAATTCATCTAAGTAGCTATACACTTCTTCTAAATATTTTTGTCGCGGTGTATGTTCGGGACAAACTCCAAAACTACTTCACCGATTATTATGAAATTTTGCAAAAGCTTGTAATTCAGTCCAACATTATACCTAACATTTAAAATAAATCTGAGCAATCTGTTCAGGACTGCCTTATAGCAAATCGGAGCTTCTTGAACATCGTTTTTCCCAATTGAAACGTTATTTTAATGAGCTTCCCATTTTCCCGCTTTGCCGAGGGCAATACGCAAATCGCGTGATGCCAAAAAAAGAAAAAAAAACGACTGTTGCAACTTCCCGCCAAAAAGCGCATTTCTCATTTTTTTCACCGGCGGAAATATACATCGGAATGCAACAAGGACAACTTTATGATTCATCGATTTATTAATTCTTAAGGTAGTTTATAAGTTCTTATAGCTAGTACGTTTTCTACAGTTCTCTATCAGAATGTTCTCACAAAACTGAGGATTTTTTTAAGTGTTTCTGCTTGCTTTAAGTTTCGCTTGTTGCACTGTCCATAACTGAGTGATTTTTCACTAAAGTTTAGATTGTGAAGTTGTGATTGTGAAGAATATTAGAATAAAATAAAGAAAGGCACAATGTAAAGAGACCTATGTCCAGCAGTAGACTCTTAGAGTAGACTTATATCTGTTAATAATCAAGCTACAGTTAGCAAACTATAGTCATATGAATCATGGAATCATACGGTGCAAACACACTGCCCTCCCCAAAACCATAAAACCTAACTAAAAGGCTGGACCTGCCCTTGGTGAGAATAATAGTAGAAGTAGGCAAATAAATGTGAACCTGGAAAAAGTGCTAACGGGCATCAGCATCAGCATTAGGTATCAACGATTTTTCGTTTCATTTTGTTCAGAAAACCAAGGACGTTTAAATCGGTTAACTTACCGAATTAGAAGCTCTGTCCGCTGTATGCAGATAGGTGTGATAACGATAAACGCCTGACACACGAAACGTTACAGGTGCATATGTATCTAAGTCATAAATGAAATTATGTAGGTACTATAGTGAAATAAAAAAGTATTTTGGTAAGGTTTATTCATTAACCTACTATTTACAAGTATATGAACTTAACTAAGCACTGTATAATCTAGAAACAAACACCTTAATGTTTTTAGACAAACACACAGCACTATAGAAAGTAGTTTTTACCTCGTTCCATAATATAGACGTCGGATCACACTGAGTCCTGAAGCTTCAGAAATCGTAGTAAGAAACCGTTATGACGAATTCAGACTCCACAATTCCAAGATAACTTAAAATATATTAAGGAATCCACACTCAAGTAATAGGTTCCAGTACAATTCATAATAATAATAATTCATAATAATTCATAATCTTTATTTGCCAGAATAAGGGTTACAATAAAGGTCTTAAAAGTAGTAGGTATGTATACTTTCCACTTATTCTACCTTGTCGGCATGCAAATTAATGTAATTTTATACTTTAAATAATTACAATATTTAATTTTAAGCAGCAACAAAATAACTTCAAATTATTTCGTAAAGAAAAACATCAATAAAGATGAAGATCAAGACGAAAAACAAGAAAACAAAAATAAAGTATCAAAAGAAATAATGGTAATGAACATAAATGATGTAAGTGCAGATATAGTTATTTAATATGTACAGTACAAACTAACGAATATTATATCCGTCTAACATAATAACACTTGGCCAAGAACAGCCTAGGACATTTGCTAAAATGCATCTGTATGCATAATTACAGACAGATGTACTCGTAGATACGAGTTGTCATTACCAGCCGTGTAGTTAGTTGCCATTTCGCCGCCCAGCTGTGGTGGCCAGTAATGATCGCTTTTGGATTAGGAATGAAATTATAATTTTGAAGTAGGAACGATAATAATGGTCGCAAAAAACGGATCTAATGCAGACTACGTCCAGCTATGTAGGTCATTTGTCTAGTTTGAAATGGATGTTTCCTTGTATTGAGACCTATATAATTTTTTTTCTCCTCTGGCACTTTTCTCTCTGCTCAACTCATCGCCCATAAGGGCACGTAGAGCCAATAACCGTGAAAAGATTAAGAGAATATTAAGAGAATAGAGAAAATATAGTATTTCTAATAAGAGTATGTTTAAATAAAATATTTTGATTGTGATAGTTGTACTTCTTACCTTTGTACTTCTAAATACATAGGTCCTTAAATCTTTAAAATTAGTACAAGTTAGCACTTATCAACGTAACTTACACATCATTTGAGCATTTAATATAATTTTACGCAAATAATTTATTGTAAAGTAATAATAATATTGTTTTGTATTGTATGCCTTGTTAGTTATCCAATAAATGAATAAATAAATAAAAATATTAATTCATCGCTGCAGCCCATGGACACCTACACATAACCTTAAGCAAGCAAAAGTGTTACATATGGTCGTGTGCAGTTGCTCTTCTACTCCGAAAACTGATGGTCGCCTCATGTACAAACTCTGGCCGGCGACTACACCTTTCCAGGGACACGCAATAGAATTGCTTCTCGGCAGAAGTGGGTGCAGCGGTGGTCCTTCCCCGGTTGAACCATTAAAGTACCTACGAGTACAATCAAATACAGTAAATACTTGGTCTAATCTCAAAAATTAAGCAAATAAATCAGGATTCGTTTGCGTAGATTACCCTATCACGAGTGATCAGACTGCACTGAAATGATGGGCATTGATGTGACTTCGACTCATCATGTTAAATTTAAATTCTAGAGGTTTAAATAATATGTACCCATACGATTTGTTTTGTAGTCCGCTAATGGGGCCTATGAAACACGAAAAATGGGTATCTAAAGCGAAGGTTGTACCTACTTATCAGAGAAAATTAAGCTTCTTCAATTTTATAATATAGTTACAGCTATCAGTGAATGTTTAACCAATAACGGTTAACCTTTTTTAAGGTTAACAAAAACAAATTCGGACGGACGGCATTTTGATTAAAATAGGAAACACCAGCAGGGCTCTACCACAATACAAAGAGCGCCTTTGCTCTACCTTTAGTTTTAGGGGGGTAGAACTATTATGGTTCGCCCGGGCTGCACCCACTTCTGCCGTGAACCAAATCTATTGTGTAGCAGCGCAACTGTATACGACCTCAGACAAGACTTACTTATGCTTGCTTGAGGTTGTATGTAGATGCACGGATTCCTCACCTTCCGCCTGGAATGACCCGGCGCTCCCGGTCATTCCTGTAGCCTCCCCATAAGGAGAGCGTGTAGGGCCTGCCAAGATAGGCAGGCAGTCGCCGACGATGTTGTGGAAGCAAAGGCTCTGCCGATTTCCCACGACATCGTCACGATGGCGATGGAGGAGCGCAGTAGGGTTTAGTGGGTATACCCCTGCCTCGTAACGGAAGGGGGGGGAGTCCCACACACCTTCCTCTGTCCCCTCGACAGAGGTCGAGACGGTGCGTAATAGCATTCCCTACTTAAAAAAAAAGGTTGTATGTAGAGAGATGTCCATGGGCTGCAGCGACCACTTAACACCACGTGGCCTGCATGCTCGTCTGCTACTCTATTCAAATAAAAAAAAATGTCTGTGCCAGTGAGCCTGTCACGGCCGTCGTCCCGGAACCCTGGCGCCACACACGCCGTCGATTGCATGATCGCCGTATTATCTGCATGATTGTATGATTGCTCCTCGTGCTCATACACTTCCTCCTCAGCGACGATCACAAGAATAGCAAACCGTTCCTTTAAACGATTCTTTGAAATTAGTAGTCTGTTCAGAAGAGTAATGCATAATGAGGAATTTATGTGAGTAGTTAAAAAACCCGTATAGCAAAGAAGGAATCTTCAAAGATAAAGACAAAGACTTTTATTTGCACAAATATGGGTGTTTACAAAAGGTGTTTTTATACATTTGGTTCGCCATATTTACCTTCATGAGGTATGCAAATATTACAATATTTAAAAACTTAACTAATTACAAATATAAAAATGTACATTGAAATAGTGTCATTTATTTTATTATAAGTAAGTACAACTTTTATCATTATTTGTACCCATATTGCGCCTTTTAGTTTATTAATTTTATTTATTTTTACTTTTCGGATCGGATCCGATCGTCAGCTTTGGGTACCCATATTGCAGGGTTTATGTACATGTTTTAGAACGTATTTTATTTTATTTCCTATCATACAAGTAACAGAACAAACTAATACAGTAATGTTACAGAAAATCTAATGGAAACAAGGACAAAAAAAATAAACACAATTTGACGTGTTGGTATAAAACCCTTTTTCTCTAAATTTTCCGCTATTCGTAAGCTTTAGGGGTATGATTTTGTCACAAATTTAACCTATGGAAGTTAACCAAAACGAAGAGTGATCTACCTAAGTAGTTAAGATACAAAAATACCAAGGTAGAGGTCTTAATATTAAACTCAGGGAGTGCACCTTTGTCTAAGAAAATTCGTTATCTTTATTTGCTGTTCTATGATGATGTTGATATTTCGTTAATTTTTTTTTTTTGTAAATTCATTTACCGCACATGCCTGAGCCTGAACGTTGAAAAAATATTCTTAAAGGCATCATAGATCTGTGGAATGCACTAAAATGACTTAAATCCTCCTCAGTTTTGAGAGGAAGCCCTAAACAGGAACAGCAGTAGAATTGAAAAAAACTTACAGCTTTCAAACTACTTTAAAAGTAGGTACCTAAACGTAGGTACTAATCTATAAGTCTATATTCAAGATCAAAATGCTTACTGTTAGTTCACTCCGTGTTAAATCCGGATGGCACGGCGTGGTGGATTAAGATTTAGGCCTCTTTGTGTGGAGAAATATCCAATAGAGGTGGCAGACATTATTCTTCTATACATCTTTGCTTACAATTTTTTCCTTTACAATTACGACATTAATAACATTAATTTACTTATACGGTTTCCCAAGGAAATTTATAACAACGTGCGGGACACAAAAAGTACTTATGATGCGTACTGGTATTACTGGGCTATCAAAGTTATCAAACCCATTAATAACATGCGCCGTGTGGTGTCCGGCTAGAGTAGCACCACTCCGATTCTTCCCAGGAGGTCGTAGGAGGCGACCAAGGGACACATTCCAGGAGATGGGCAGCAGCATCTTCCTGAGTAACGTATCATCTACTGCGGTCACCAACCCGCAATGCCAAG
The DNA here is from genome assembly GCA_911387765.1 of Pyrgus malvae. NCBI lineage: Eukaryota > Metazoa > Arthropoda > Insecta > Lepidoptera > Hesperiidae > Pyrgus > Pyrgus malvae. Next base: position 22,104,053 of record OU426965.1, on the reverse strand, counting down.
CGTGGTGACTATGGCAAAAACCCCCTATGGCAGTCACAATTAAACCTCGGCCCCCAGTCCCCGGCGGCCCCGCTATCCCTGGTTACGACAGCGGCCATGGTAACGGCGGGGCAGGGGGTGCTAAGAATCTCCGGCAGAGATTCGGCTGTCACAAAAGAAAACGACCTCTGCACCTGGCAACATACAACACCAGGACACTGAGAACCGACGAGAAGATACATGAGCTGGAAGCAGAGATAGATAAGTTACGCTGGAGTATCATAGGATTATCCGAAGTCCGAAGAGAGGGGGAGGACACGGTAATCCTTAAATCCGGTAACTTATTCTATCACCGGGAGGGCGAACATCTGTCCCAAGGTGGTGTCGGGTTTCTCGTCCACAGGTCCCTCGTCAACAACGTGACGAAAGTCGAAAGTGTGTCAGCAAGGGTAGCGTACCTTATACTCAGAATATCAAAACGGTATTCGTTGAAGGTCATACAGGTATACGCACCGACCGCGACACACCCAGACGATGAGGTTGAGGCTATGTATGAGGACGTCAGTAGAGCCATACATGCCTCTAAGACTCATTTCACGGTGGTGATGGGGGATTTCAATGCAAGACTGGGCACGCGAGACGGCGACGAGCAGAAGGTAGGGCCCTTTGGATTTGGTCAACGGAACCACCGAGGCCACTTGCTTGCTAACTTCTTGGAGAAGGAGAACCTCTTTATGATGAACTCCTTCTTCAAGAAGAAGCCTCATCGCAAGTGGACTTGGATAAGTCCCAACGGTTCCACGAAAAGCGAGATAGACTTCATTTTGGCAGACAAACGGCACATATTTAATGATGTCTCCGTGATCAACAGGTTTAAAACCGGAAGTGATCACCGAATGGTACGAGGCACATTAAATATCAACATCAAGCTGGAACGGTCACGCCTAATGAAGTCTACGCTTCGACCAACACCTGTCCAAATCCAGGGCTCCGAGAACTTTCAGCTTGAGTTGCGAAATCGTTTCGCGGGCCTAGAAAAATGCGAGTCTGTGGACGAATACAACACCAGGATGGTACAAACCGTCCACGAGGTAGGGTCCAAGTTCTTTAAGACCCCCTCCAGTAGTAGACCCCAAGTGCTCTCTGAACAAACCCTCGGTCTTATAAAGGAAAGGCGTGAACTATGCATCCGGTCTCCGTCTTCAATGTCGAAATACAGGCAGCTCAACAAACAGATCTCTTGCTGCAGACGACGCGATCTGCGTGCTCACAACACACAGCGCGTCAAAAACACTATTGAGCGCAACCAAGGCACAAAAGTGTTCACAAGAGATCTGAGTGTAGGGCAAAGCCAGTTAACGAGGTTGAGGACTGAGTCTGGCGCTGTAGTTTCGTCTAAGCCTGAAGTTCAGAGAGAAATTGAGAGGTACTACGGACGGTTGTACAGCTCCTCAAAAGCTCCCGTTACCGATGTGGTAAACGATAAGAGAGCCAAATTGACCCGACACTATACCGAAGATATCCCGGACGTCAGCCTGTACGAAATTAGAAGGGCCCTTAATCAGCTTAAAAACAACAAAGCACCGGGAGATGACGGTATCACATCAGAGCTGCTGAAGGCTGGAGGGAAACCCCTCCTAGTGGCGCTCCAAAAATTGTTCGATACCGTCATCAGTAGCGGAACTGTCCCGGAGGCGTGGAGCAGAAGCGTGGTAGTTTTGTTCTTCAAAAAGGGTGACAGAGCCCTTTTGAAGAACTATAGACCCATCGCGCTTCTGAGCCACGTCTATAAGCTGTTTTCAAGGGTTCTTACTAATCGTATTGCGCGCAGGCTAGACGACTTCCAGCCTCCCGAACAAGCCGGATTCCGAAAAGGCTATAGTACCATGGACCACATACACACGCTGCGACAGGTTATGCAAAAGACCGAGGAGTATAACCTGCCGCTATGTATTGCGTATGTGGACTATGAGAAAGCCTTTGATTCTATCGAGACCTGGGCGGTGCTAGAGTCTCTCCAGCGATGCCAGATTGACTATCGGTACATCGAGGTGTTGAAGTGTTTGTACAAAGCCGCAACTATGACAGTCCGAGTTCACGACGGAAGCACTGGACCTATTCCACTGCAGCGCGGAGTACGACAAGGGGATGTTATATCCCCGAAGCTGTTTACCGCTGCTTTGGAAGACGTGTTCAAGCTGATGGAGTGGAACGGGCTGGGTATTAACATCAATGGCGAACACCTCACACACCTTCGATTTGCCGATGATATAGTAATCTTGGCGGAGAACCTGGAAGAGCTCAGCACTATGCTAGGTGACCTCCATAGCGCCTCACAAAGGGTGGGTCTTAAGATGAACATGGACAAGACGAAGATCATGTCTAACGTCCATGTCACACCTATACCGGTCGTTGTTGATGGCGCTACTCTCGAAGTTGTCGACGAGTACATTTACCTGGGACAAGCGATCCGTATGGGTAAGTCCAGCTTCGAGAGAGAGGTAACTCGTAGAATCCAACTCGGTTGGGCAGCGTTCGGGAAATTACAAAGTGTCTTCTCGTCCAGAATACCTCAGTGCCTGAAGTCGAAAGTTTTCGAGCAGTGTGTGCTGCCAGTGATGACCTACGGCGCTGAGACGTGGTCTTTTACAGTTGGCCTTTTCCATAAGCTCAAGGTCGCTCAGCGCGCGATGGAGAGGGCTATGCTTGGTATTTCTCTACGCGACAGAATTCGTAACGATGAAATCCGTAGACGAACGAAAGTTACCGACATAGCTCTCAAAATTTGCAAGCTGAAGTGGCAATGGGCAGGCCATATAGTTAGAAGAACCGACAACCGATGGGGAAGAAAGGTTCTCGAATGGCGACCACGTATCGGCAAAAGGAGTACAGGCCGCCCTCCAACCAGGTGGACTGATGACCTGAAGAAGACAGCGGGTAGCCGCTGGATTCAGAAGGCCCAGGACCGGGAGGAGTGGCGAACGTTAGGGGAGGCCTATGTCCAGCAGTGGACTATAAAAGGCTGATGGATGGATGGAATAACATAGTGTAATGCCCTGACCTCATGTTTGGCAGACTTTGGCGCCACTAGACTCATCTGGTCCGAAATAAAGGATGATTCCCGCCGGCCTACGCGCGATCAGCCAAATTTTCAGTGACCTGACACTCGGTGATTCAACTGACAAATCGCTGAATCAAAGCTAATGTTATGTTTTATGATTATCGTAGGAAATTGAGCTGGTGATTAATCAATATGACTGTATGTATGATTTGTAGACGCACTTAATATCTAAACCATTTTTTATCACTTAGACTCCAATCTATGTAGACATATATTGAAACATATTTAATAGATAAAGAGATATAGAGCAGAGATACCCGACTGAGGAAAGAATTTTCAATCCTCAGATTCAGTTAATATTTTATTTCTATCCTTTTCATATGTCATTACTCATTAATTTGATGTTGAAAACTCTAACATTTATGCTACGAAAAGTTTTATCCCGGGATGGAAAAGTCTACCTTAAGATGTTTCTGCGCGTATTTATGACTACTTCCCACAGTGTGGAAAAACATTGTAAGTATATTTTATGAAATATACAATGTTTTTCCACACTGTGGGGAGTAGTGGTGGAAAACATAGATAATAATATTATGTTATTATCTATGTTTTCCATCATCGTGCATGCTTGAGAGTTACATAAAATACCCAGAATGCATGATATATCCTCCAACCCGCACTTGACCAGCGTGGTGGACTATGACGTTAATTCCTCTCAATTCCGAGAGCAGAGGAAAATTAAAAAGGGTTGAAAATGAAAATCGAAACAGAAAACGGAGTTAAGATGATAGATGAGAGATGAGGTCATATATAAATATAAGTACGTAGGTAACATAACTTGAAAATAAGAAATTAAATCAGCTCACAGAAACAAACGATAAGAAATACCTTACTTACACGTACGTATATCTTGACTATATAATTATAATTTGTCACCCTTGCGCCAGACCCAAAAAAAATGACCTATGAATGTGAAGAATGAATGTACTACCTACGTAATACTTGATATTGTTAATTATATAATTATATTGAATAAATACCAAATTTATACCTACAATTGAAACCAGTGCGATTCGACGACGTAAGAGTAAAAACGATGACGCATTGCGGCGTCAGTTTCGCACGCATTAGCTTTGTAAATATAGCTTAACAACTGTCAAATTTCTCCTATAAGGTAAACCAGACACTTAAATGCAAATATACTTATTATGATACAATTGGACCTATTTATGCAAACCGGAACCAACCCACACATGATGAAGATGATGATAGTTTTGAGAAAAAGCTGTTTAATATATTAGACAACTGATGTTTTGTGGATTGGTAAACATGTCATGAAAATGTATTGTTCTGTCAAAATAGTCAGATCATTTTGATCTTTACAGGGTCGATAGAAGGTGAAATTTTAAGCTTTTCTGTGTACTTAACTCAATTTTGGCATGGTGTGGATTGGTTCCGGTTTGCGTAAATAGGTCCAATTATCTTCAGGAAAGAGGACCTGAGGAATCTGGGGATTTAAGACTTAATCCAACAAGCTGGCAAAATGAGCTGATGGTTGAATTTAATGTTTCGATTTATGAATCACATCCATCTTTGTTTTTTAAATAGGTACCTATTAGAGTGGTTTCTGAAAGATTACCTTAATTTAATATGTTATAATAATCCAAACGTTTAATGACAAACGAAAATTATGAGAAAATAAGAAGTGTATATGACCAATGCAGGTGTCAAAAGCAGGTTAAAAGTATTAATATAATACGATAAGTTAAATACAGTTTTAAACGTGTTTAAGGATTATCCTTCATTAGTAGATAAAAAGACTTTCATCCTTTTTGCTCGACAGGTAAAAGTTTTGGCTTCAGCATTTCCCTTGCCTACAGGTGTTTTAAACTTGAAATAAACATTTCATTCTGAAGACATTTAAATTACTCTTTCTTATCTTCTTTAGAACTTAACATAATTAACCATATCTACTGCCAAATTTCATCCAGATGTTTTGCAACCCCCTCTTTGAAGACGCCTAAATATTCTGCACAGATTATCATTACTCACTTTACCTGTCTGTTTTATTGTTTAACTAAAATTGTTAGTTTCAAATCCGAAACAGATGTTTTACACATAAGCAATTAGTAGACGCTCCTACCCATCTACCTAATGTTTCTTCAATTTTGCAAGAAAAGACAAGAAGGTTAGTAAAAAACCGGCCAAGTGCGAGTTGCTATCGTTGAATTGATATTTTGAGGTAATAAATTGTGATTGATTGTTCGACCTTCCACTACTGTAATAAAACTTTATTTTTTTACATAGTATCTCGACGCTATATAACTACAGTGCAATGACAACGTGAATGTCCTACAAAAGGACTATAGATAAGTAGCTAGCCTATTCCATCTAAGAAAATGGTGAGTTAATATCGATAGTCCATACTCGTACCTACATACCTATATAGCGAGCAATTATTTATTCAGTAACGCACCAAACTCAAAGACTAAAAATGCATCACCGGACCATAGTTGAACGTTTTTTGTTTTACAACTTACTTGCGTAGAGTAAGTACCTACGTCGTGATTCATTCACAAACTGCATAATAAGTATATTATTGCAGGCGATAGTAACGATCCTACGCAGTAGGTACGCACTGACCACTACGTGTCCATTCACCAAACAGCTCATAGAATTCTGAGTAGGTAGTTCTCAGTTCTCACAAACTTTTTCTACAGGTACGATTTATTGTTCTAAGTATCAATGAATCCTTTCAAAGTATCCGAACGCTATTTGTTGTTTTTTTTAAAAGACAATACATTTTGACACCTGTGGCTTGGCACATAGCCAATTGAGTATCAGTAAATCCTATTGTTCCACTTATTTTTGGCGTGAGAACCAAGTTTTAAATAGTTTTTGAACACTTATTTCGTCACGTACAGAGATAGCGCGTTCAATTAAGGGTGATAGATCGGAATATTGACTTCCCTGTTTTTATTTTTCAGTGTTGCAAACTTGCAACTAATTGTTGTGTGACCTCTTTTTCAGTGGATCCTTTCATTTTGCAAGAGATTTGCTTTCACTGAGATTTGCTTTCATAGGTGTTAATACCTACCTATTTGCTAAATTGTATTTTTATCGATCGATTTTTTCTGATATCGATTGGATCAGGATTCAGATATACAACTAACTATATCAAAGAAGTGAAAGGAAACAAAGAAAAAAGTGCGCATTTTACACGATTGGTTGTTTCTAAATAAGAGATTCTTCTAATAATAAACGTGCTCCAATAAAAGCTACCTAGCTATTAAAAGAAATATTTATTTTGTAACAGTCATTGTTACGAACGAAGACCGTGCACTTCCGGAAACAACAGATATTTTTATAGGTACCTACTTAATCTAATTTCTATATTTATATTATTATTTCAAAACATTTTTCATCTTACAAAAAAAGTAAACTTGGTTTACTTTATCGTTTAAAAAATTGCAAGTAAAAAAACAAGGTGTCGTGGATTCAGTGAACCAACATAATAAGATTCCTACCTACTACGTGCGCTTAATAAACAATTATGATTTTTTTATAGTAACCTATGATTACTTGATTAGGTATATCTGTATTAATGAAATAATTTATATTATGTAGATAGTCCTTCGTAAAAACAGAAAAGTAAGTGCATCACACTGCCTGCCAAGTTATGGGATTTGAAAATTACAGTACCTACGTACCTATTTGTAGAATTACTTTAAAAATTAGTTGTACGATCGACTTTAAAAAAATATGCTCAAACAAAAGAAAAGTAGAGTTCGGGATGCGGTAGTCCAGCAGCCTCTAGTAAAATAATTGTAGCTTCGAAAACAATTATTTATGCAAACACAATTTGAGACGAAACCTATTAGTTATGGCCGCTCCGCTCGACCCAGATAACGTAGGTAATAACCAGGCGCTGTCGCAAGACGCCCAGTGCTGTGGCCGCCATCTTTCTTTTCCTAATAATATAATAACACAGACTATAAAAGTTATGGGAAAGCGCTCAGATAACTAATAAAATTAGTGGCAGTCATCGATATACTAGGTGGCAGTAATAGGTAATCCAAAAAACAACATACATAAGTTTGACAATGTACTTGTGAATAAATTTTTACTAAGATCAATCTTATTCTTCTCGTTCGCTCTTGTTAGAGCTCTGGTTGCTCAGATGATGGCATAGAGAGAGCATTTTTGTCCTTGGCAAAGGTTTCCTACCGTTCGACTAATGTTTCTCTACTTTTGTCAATAAAATTGATGCATTTCTTGTACACTGGACTATTGATTTGAGATCAATCTGCTATTTCGCAGAAACGAATTTTCTCGCTTGTGAGAACCGTAATAAGGTAAAGCATACATTGATACTAGAAAACCCTATAATTCTTAAACCCTATTCATTCTTTGCTATATTTTATGGTTTATATCATAAATTTCACGTGCATCGCTTGCCGTTATTGCCGAAGAGAAACGACCCAGCGCTGATACAGCCGTAAGTTAAAATGGAAAAGCTCATGGTATTTTATGCTATCTGCATATGAATTGTCAATGTTACCATTTATCATGTGATGATGTGATGATAAATTAATTTCACTAAACAATCAGTGCCTGTTGAAGTTAGCAACGGCAATATCAAAAACCGATTTGTTAATTTAAAAATGAGTTACTTAGGTATCTACTTCATTAATTCTTAAAAATATGACATTAATGTAGGATTAATATAATTTAAGTAGGATTGAATATAATACAGCAACTTTGATTAATATAAGGTCACGAGAAGTTGTCATAATGTAACTGTATCTTCGATGGATCGACCAGAGGTACCAACCCAACGCTGCCGCTGTGCCCGTTTCCGTATGGCAGCAATTCGTTTGACGAAGGATTAGGCGAACTCTAGCCTTCGGAATAGCAGTGCTACTCCCATCGCATGATAGACATAAAAAAGCTGACCTAATGCTAAAATCAATATTGCTTGAGTTCTCATTATTAACTAAGCAACCATTTAGCAAATTAGCGGGTTTTGCATAACGCCATTACCGGGCGATTTGGCTTGCTCTAGAAACTGAAAGCGACCTCTTAAACCAACACGATAGTTATCAACAGATTATCGTACCAAACGGTCAGCCGGCATGCAATGCCCACCTGACCTGCGAAATTTAGGCAGGTATCTGCAGTCAACGCAATGCAGTCTTGTTACACTTACTGTTTAAGGTTTTATTGATGCGATATTTACATACATTATAATGTTTTATGACTACCTTTCAACTGAAATAGCTAAATGTGGCGCAACGAGAACGTGAGACATTTTTCATCACTCAATCAACTGACTTATAAAATGGTCTTTAGGCGGAAAAAGAGCAAAGTACATTCAAAAATAAGCTTTAAAGGTTCAAACAGGTCAAAGGTCCAAACAAACAAAATTCATTTAGAACTAAAATGACAGTTCTAAAGTAGAAATAATCATATATCAGGTAATTTTGCCATCTAGTACTAGATTGCTGGCGACCCTAGCAAGAAACTAGGAAAACTTGATACTCTCCTACGCACTTCCTGCAGTATGGAGGAAGTGAAGTCATCGACGCCACATTTTGTCTATCACAATGTTTATATTAAATGTCATTTTAATTGCAAAAGCGACTTCCGAAAAGAAAGTCGTTCAGGTGCAAGAAAATCGATTTACAAGTTAAAAAGTTTCGATAGTGTAAGATATAAAATTTAAATAAGGAACTGTTCAAGCTGCATCCTAAAAGAAAGTCATTATCTGGTTTTAAAGCTTTTAAATGTCCTGCCAATTAAAAATTAAACAACTCGAAATAAAGAGGAACTCTCTTTGTCCCCAAAATTATTATCAAGAAACGCAAAGCGTTATGTTCCTTATAAATTACGTATGATTTGGTAATAAGATAGATTATTCAATTTCTGGGCGATGTATTACAGCGAGGCGTCTCGGCGGACGTTGGTCGGCCGCGCGTCACTTTTGCGCGGGAAGCGCCGCCATTACAGCAATTGCCCTAAGCAGGATGCTGATGATTTACCTACACCACGTCTACTATGAATCACACGTCCTCAAGTTTTTGGCACAAGAAAATTAGGAAAATGATGTAGAAACAGTACCTACACATTTACAGGGATGTCTCTGATTCCTGTCAGGGAGGAAGTAGCATCATCGTAGTTTTAACTTATTTTTCTGCATTTTTATAAGCTTTACTAGCCTGTAGGTGAATATTGACTGTTAATGCGGCAAAGCAAACTACTGCAATGTAGTAAATTCCAACAGAATCAACAATAGTAAGTAATATAGTTGGGAAAGCAAGAATAAACAAAATTAAATATAGAAAAATATGCGAGCAGCATTCCATTGTTAAATCAATGTTTCTGTTAGCGCAGGGAAAGTTTCCACCCATACAGTACAGGTAGTTATTAAATAACTTTGCATATAGACCAGACCTAATCATCGTATCATGCACTCCATGCACTAAATTGCGTTATTCCCTTCGTTCCTGTGCTCACTAAAAAAGAGAAAAACCCCAGCCATTTTACCTTGTCTTGTAAATTAAAAAGTAACCAAGTGATACATTGTACTTAATCCTGAAGAGACATTTTAATTTAAACATGTCATAATCATTATCGCGTCATACCTCTTCTAGGCGTAGGTCTCTATCTACAAAGTATAATCTTATATTCATGTCAAATTTCATTGCACTTTTTAGGGCTCTGAACATTAAGACTGCCTTATTAGTAAATTTTGTTCTCTGTTAAAAAACATTTAGTCAACTTCCCTGTCTACTTTAAATTATTTACCTACGACGCTTATTACATACATTTAGCCCTTATCACCTTTTATGCATACTATGACATATTGACATTATAAGTAACCATAAGTTAAATAATTTGGTTTAAGGCAAACGGTGCCATTAATCTTTTCATTGCTGGGAAACGGAATAGCAATACCATAGAATATCACATTAAATAAAAAAACGCGTGAATATATTTACTGAATCGCGTACTCAATTAAGGAATTTTATAGTATTGTAAGTAACGGTGGCAGTAAAGTTTGTAGAATTGTTTTTACGGCCTGAAAATAATTACAATTTATGACTCGCTAGAAAGAAAACCGTTATCAAGTATGACACAACGAAATATCAATTTGTCATCTTGTCCTTTGTCATTATGTTCGTCATGGTAGAAAAACTTTACATCCGCAAATATGATTATTCACTCAATATCTTGTAGTCTTGATCCAATCTTTTCAAAAATACTAAAGCTCTAGTTTATGAATCAATAAAAAAAATAATCAATCAATTTAGATTTTCCCTTTCCTTAAAGAAAATTTTAAATGGTAATCTTACTACCTCATAATAATATGAAAAACTATTTACTATCTACGATAAGTAAGTAGGTAGGTACATTATCTACGGAACTCTCAACAACAAAAAACCAACCTGGCATGCAGGACATCCTGGCTCGACCATTATCATTAGAATAGAATAATCTCACAAACTATTGTCAATGTCTCTGATTCTTTACTAAGCAACATAAAGACGTAACTTTACGTCAATCTAAGAAAACCATAAAAACCAAATTAAGTAATAAACTAAATAGAGATATCTAATCTACATCATTACAAAATTAAGCCATCTACGTATTTCCAAATTGACAATCCGAAATTCTCAGGGCATCGGAATAAAAAGCGAACAATACTACAACGTCACATCCAGTTTTACCGAGTAAGCCGTGGTGACGTCAGCGGACCATGTACGGAACCCGTCTCCCACGCCGGGCCCGATCTCGTAGGGATGGGCTGGCTTCGATGGAACTCCATTCGATATGCGACTCGATTGGATTGACTCATAATCAACTGTTCCACGCAATAAACGAGTCACGCATGTTTTTATTAGTAACGTACAAAATATAGGAGTCCTAAACGCAATCTACCGATGTTTTTGATCTTTCCGCATTAGAAACAGTACCTAAAATAGCAAATCCAAAAGGGCCAAAATTAAAAAGACGCAAAATACTTACTTGATTGAGGTTTGAATTTGAACCCGGGTCTCTAGCTCCGCAGTAAGTTCCCTAGTTAACCATTCGGCCTAGGATGTTCTTATTTAAACAGATCTTTCAAATCGACATTGTCATTTGTTTGAACTTCGGATTGGCGGATGACGTTTGACGGCGTTCTACGCCATAATGTTATTAATACTCTCCAATAGCCTGACATCTATTGGAGAGTATTAATAGAGAGAGTGAGAGAGTCCCCTTTTTCAGTTTCTATTTAAGATGATTATCGCTGAAAATACGGATAAAACGACAATTTCTAAAAATGAAACCTATCTGGATCGATATATCACACTTACTATTATACTATTACAAAACTAGATAAAAACAAAATAAAATAAAAGCAATTACAATTTTTTGCAATGCACATAATATATAGAAACATATATACAAGAATTGCTCATTTAAAGGTACATATGTATTATATAGTTACCTACATAGAAACAGCAACACGGTTTATAGTGTTTAAGATAAAGCCTAAAGTTATTTTAAAATAATTTCTAACTCTATCACACTTATACTGAACAAATTAAAGCAATATTTATCATTTTGGTGGTGAAGTATTCTCAAATTTTCTCATTTTTCGCGCAATTTTCTTAATTTATCTTTTATAAAAACCTACTCCTGACAAACACAAAAAAATTGCGAAAACAGTCCAACCGTTCAAGCGTGATGCAGTGACCAAGAAAAATTAATTATTATAATATTTAAAAAATGGAATATATCAGAATTTAAGGTCACGCCAAAAACATTACAAATATTTTTCCTGATTCAATAAATCTGAAATCGATTACGAAGACATCGAGAGGCCGTCTCTAGCGCCATGCCGTGGGACCGCCTAACATCCACTGTTTGTTCAGTTTTCTAAACGGAATCGCTTTGCTCGTTGATACGCCGTACTTTCCATCGCCGTAGACTGATTCTGAACTTGCTCTTTTGGAAGCTGTCTAGAATGTAGAAAATATTATATTCTTTATATACCTATATATTATAATAAAAAAGAGTCACATCAAGATGCTTTCACAATTGGCTTTTAATTAATACTGCTAGTAATTAGAATACCTATAATAAAAGCAAGTACTTTTATTAGTTGTACCTGGTTGATTTCCAATTTTCCAGGATTTAAAAAAAATGGTTAGCGCGTATGCTCACCATATATCGACCTCAGTTTTACCACCTACTCCTGTGGTTTTACCTTACTCCCGCGACTTCTACGTAGAGCATCACTTCATAACTGCTAGTATTTCATATCCTTATTATTAAAATATCGATATTATTTCGTACAATAGCAATGAGTATGCAAATCATATAAGTACTGTTAAGTTTATCTGCATCTTATGGAGTAGAAACCAAACCTCAAGTAAATTCGAGCCTCGATTGGATTCACAGCCCTTGGAATAGAAATGATTCCCATGGTTATTATACTCCGGAAGCTGGGTCTCCAAGAACAATAATCATTTAAATACCATTTCTAACTTTAAATTTTCCATCTTACCTAGCCACCTCCCATCTCATGTTATGAACGTGATGTAATCATACACCTAGCTAGGCTGGGGCATGTCAATGGTTGTAATATTACTTTTATCTATACTAATATTATAAAGAGGAAATATTTGTATTTTTGTATTTGTTTTGTAATGAATAAACTCAAAAACTACTGTTCCGATTTCAAAAATTCTTTAGACCACCATTAGAAAGCTATATTCACCCCGAGTAACATAGGCTACTTTTTACCGCGGGAAAATGCTTCTTGCTACGTGAAAACGGGTAATAGGGTTAACGCGGTTGAAGCAACTGGCTAAACTCTTATGATTTTAATATAGTAATGACGCCTGGGCATATTTTTTATCCTACGGGGACCCATTAAACGAGTCCGCGCGGGCGAAGCCGCTGGCGGAAGGCTAGTCTAGAGTACTTTGGGTACAGTAAGGCGAGTCAGCGCAGTCCGTGCGCGGCGCGGTACAGTTAGGCGGAACATCTGCCATCAGCTCGGTGGAGCCCTACACACTGTTACAGAACTTTAACTGATTCTGCTTAATTCAACAATTATTTGATTTTATTCAATAATAAATATTTTCGTATCAAAAAATACAATTAATATTTTGACTTTTATTAATATTTGCATGTTGTCAAATTGACGAGTGTCTACTAATGAAACTTTCACCAAATATGAACAATAATAATATAATTAAGTAAAGCTTGGGTAACTCTTGAATTTACCAATAATTATTAATCTCCCAAATGCAATGATTTAAAAAAACAATTGTTAGGGATAGGATAGCACGCATGGATCAGCTATTGTGATGGTTCTAGACTACAACTACCATCTTCTAGTCTACAATCTTTCTGAGTGGCCAAAATCAGCAGGATCTAGCAAGTAGCATGCGCTTTCAGTCAGACAAAAAGATAGAAGCTAGCTATGGCTTTTGGTTTGGGAAAGACGATCCACCATCGTACCTACTGTTACAAGTTGCTAACCATACTGTCGAGTATTTTACCTTTTGTTAATTTTTGATGTTAAAGATAAAGAAAATGCCGATTACAAAAAGGTGAGCATCGTATTTTTGAGGAATTGCCCATCGAAACTTGGATGAGATTTTCCTACTAGCTGTCATCAATCATCATACGCTCGCAAATCTCGCAGCTTACCTATCTTTACAATCAACAATAAGGCGCATGGTTAAGCTTTGCAACGCAGAACACATATAATATCATCCAGATCGTAAACTGGCCGTTTAGTGCTCATTTCAATTATAGTTTTGTTGTTTACGAGGCCCACAATAGCGCCTAGTGTAAACAAGGCTATTGACGCAGATTTTGATGTGGTGCCGATGTTTATAACGATCGCCGATTGTCTATTGATCGGGTCATATGTTATTGTTGTTTTCTGTTATTATTGGTAGAAAGACTTACAGTTTTTGTGAACAGAGGTTAGTTATTGAAATGGAAAGCCTTTATGCTTTTGCAATGGCTACCACATGACTACGAGACTGTATACATTCTCTAAAATATTTACATGCAAACAAACCTCAAACAATGCCACGAAACTTCAAAAACTTAAGAAAATACATGAATAAAGACATATTGATGAAGTGGCAGTGGGTAGGTCATATGGTTAGGAGGCAGGGTTGATATGATTTAAATCACTTGATTTTAATCAATGATTTTAATCGTGATTTTAATCAAGTGATTTTTAAAAAAAAATCTTTGATTTAAATCAATAAATTTTTACTGCAGCCAGATCAGCCAAAAAGTGTCCAGGGACTTCCCCCGACATAGACGTACAATACCATACATGCGAGTGTAGCAATACAGTTCGGGGATTCCCCGAAACTAAAACACGTGACGCGGTTCGCTTTTCGCCCTGTCATTTGTTTGTTATACACGAGTGATAGAGTGAATACAACAAAAATATGTCTGGACGAAAAAAAGATGTTGTGTGGGTTTATTTCGATGAAAAATAGTCTGCTTAAAATAATTTAACATATTTTACGTTCATTTATACTTACTAGTAACTGCGACTGCAGTAGAATCCAAATGGTATTATGTTCCTTTTTTATTCTTTTAAGTTTTGACTTCCCTTGTTATTTTTTCATTAAATAATATAAACCAAAATACGTTGTTTTCTTTAAATAGATAACTGACTATTATATATTAATAAAAAAGACAAGAAAGTAAAAAAAAAAAACAAAAAAATCTGATTTACATCAAATTAATCCGATTTAAATCAAATTAATCTGATTAATTTGATTTTTATATAAAAATCATGATTTTTATCAACCCTGTTAGGAGGACCGACAACCGGGGAAGAAAGGTCCTCGAATGGCGTATAGGCAAAACATCTCGGCAAAAGGAGCACAGGCCGACCTCCATCCAAGAGTGACAACCGAAGGAAGACAGCGGAAAGCAACTGGATTCAAAGGACCGGATGGAGTGGCAAACGTTAGAAGAGATCTAGGCCTTAAAACCTGATGGATGGATGGATGGATGGGTACACATATTTTTTTAAACACTAAAGTTTCATTGTGTGTGTCGTAGGTTTGTCTCACTCTAATAAAAAACACAAATATCTAGAATTTAGGTCTAATTAATTAAAACTATAAAAGTGTAAATCTACTTTAATGTTTCTTATGTATGTACCCTTTTTTACCCCATTTAACAGTCATTTTAAAAAAAATTAAGTTTTAATTAAGTCC
Organism: Pyrgus malvae; assembly: GCA_911387765.1. Classification (NCBI taxonomy): domain Eukaryota; kingdom Metazoa; phylum Arthropoda; class Insecta; order Lepidoptera; family Hesperiidae; genus Pyrgus; species Pyrgus malvae. The sequence continues at coordinate 22,088,756 of OU426965.1, read as the reverse complement.
ATTAAATTAATTAGTTCAGTAAATTAAAATTTGTACACCCTAATGGGTGGAGAACTTAGTTTATTGTAAAACCTTATTATTTGTGGATGTGCAAATACATATTTTCATTTTCCAATATCAGAGACCATACATTTAAAATCTAATTTTTGCCTCTGAGGATCGAAGAACCAGACACTCGAATGGCAGTCGGCCACGTCAAGGGGCCGTATACGAAAGTTTGCTGATTTCGCTGATTTACTAGATTTAACACATGAGACTTTGCAGTTAAATTACAGTATATTATATTCATTGCACAATATAACTGATCATTTCATTAATAATCGAATACATTAGCCACTTTTTTAGCTTGCGTCAAGAATTATAATGCGAGATTTAGGTTACTTTATGATGATTTTTAATGCCAAATTTTCATTATTAATTTACGAGTATTGTATCCTACGGATAGTTTATGGTAATTAAATACTTGCTAAGAGTATATTTATATAGTTTCATGTTTCATAATTTTCGTATATAAGAGTCAACAAACTTCGACAATCTACGCGTATATCGGTATGTGCCCGCATAAAGTATAAAGAAGAAATTTACGGGTGCAAAAGATATGATAATACCGCTCAATACATTTTGAACGTTGTCTGAAGGAAACTGATTACGTAGTAAGGTCAAAGGCTACAATTAAACTTAAACTACTTACTATTACGGAATAGTGAAGGTAATGTGAAATTAAGAGACGCTATCAGTGGGTATGGATGGCCATAATAGCACAACCATAATGCTATGTTCTTATAACTTCATAATAATATGGGGAGGCCTAGAAAATACTCCCACCACCAATATGACAAAGATAAATAAATAAATAAACTTAGATTATAAACTGAAGTGCCTAGTACAGGAGCATGTACGCCTCGTGGCAATAAGTGGTCACTACACCAAAGGATATCTACACGACTTGAAGGTCCCTCCCTGAGGTCTCCCTGCTTGTCCAGGACATAGGTTGCCTCATGCATGCCTGACTAGCATGGCCACCACACGTTTCAACCAAAACATAAGGCAATACTTAGTTGTGGGAACAGGTACGATGGTACCGCCTTAACGTCTTAAGTCTTAATACTTCCAATGCTTGACGACCTGCGTGGCTCCATGGTTCGATTCCCAGCAAAACAGAATTTTTAATGATGAGTTCTGGGTGTTTGTGTTTCTGTCTTTGTGTGTGTCCATGGTACCCACGACACAGGGTATATGTACCCTACTGTGGGGCTATGAGTGTGAATCGTAATGCTGAGCACGGGCCAAGTCTCAGAAGTAAGAAGGACTTAGACCATTGTTTATCACAAATGGTAAAAAATGGTTTTTATTTATTTATACTTTATTGTTACAACAACAAAAAAAGTTGTACAAAGGGCGGACTTAATGCCTGGAGGCATTCTCTACCAGTCAACACTGGCTGATGGTGAGAGGTTGGGGACGCATATGTATTGTAGACTTCAAAATAAAACTGATGTGGCGACTCCATTTCTATTTATTGTTGACTATATAACGATCTCGGTACAATTCAAGTTATTCGGTAATAAGGCGAACCGATGGTTGCATAGACTTAACATATTAAATCCTAAGTCTATGGATGCTTGCGTAAAACGCATTAAAAACCAAACGGGCGCGGTCGGGTGTGAGATGGGATGGGTGTGACCGCTAGTGGCAAAAATTTCATGCGCGTTTCCGTGCTTCGGAAGGCACGATAAGCCGTCGATCCCGGTTGTTGTTGATAGATAACAGTCGTTACACCTTGTCTGAGGCCTTATGGGCGATTTGAAAACATCCGCCACTAACCCGCATCTCCACCAACCCGCATTGGAGCAGCGTGGTGGAGTAAGCTCCAGGTCTCCCCGATAAGGGGGAGAGACCCGTGCCGTTGCAACCAGCCATGGATTGGCAGTAGTGTAGTGCTGCTAACCTTCAAATATTAATTTAAAAAATACTTAGTGTTGGTATAGGTAATCTGACACAAGTATTTATAAAAGTAATTAATCTATACTCACATTAATTACTGAACTAAATACGGTTAAGGAAATAAATTATTATAGGCTAGGTATTTTAATCACAATTATAAAATGAGTAGAAGAAGACAATGGTCAACAGCTTAATATTTAAATAAATAAAAGGTCAACAGGAAGTCAATGGTTAACAGCTTAGGGTTGTAACTATACCTATGCTCTTCTGAAAACTGGGTGCAAGTCAGTCCAGGTTTTATTATGCGGTTCTTCTTAAGCCAAAAAATTCTTATATTTATATTTTTTCCTATTTTACTTACATTTTGTATTTTTAGGAATCAAGCCTGGTTCGTTGGTGATGTAAACCAAACATTTTGCTGTCAGTCCCTTCTTCATCATATTTTTAAATTCTTCCATTTCTGTTACATTTCTCAGCTCATTTCTAGACGGCACGGTTACATAATTCCCACCTATATCCGCCCTCATTACACACGGGCTCTGCCCTGAAGGCGCCTAATTGGGGGCCTATCGCAGGATCTGGTCACGCGATCGAACCTCTGATCTTATTATTACACATCTGAGAAATTTACAGAGTTAGCTTTTTCATAATAAAACTAATAATTCTAATTTTGGAAACTATAAAAAACCGTGAATTCTTTATTACATAACATTTTTTTGTTGGCAAAGCAGACGAGCATGCACGACACACGATGAAAAATGGTCGCAGCAACCCATGGACACACACACAACTTGAAGAAAGCCTGAGTCCCTCCTGAAGTCGTATGCAGTTAACTGCTTCTCCAAAACCTGGGTTGCCTCATGTATGCCTGATAACCTAATAAGCAACCGCATTTCGATCAAAGCAATTAAATTCAAAACTAAACTTAATTAAATTCAAACAAAGCAATTAAACGTTTCACACTCATAGCCCCACATTAGAGTAGGTATACCGTGTCGTGGGTACCATGGATACATACAAAGACAGAAACACAAACACCCAGACCGAGAACAGAAATTTAAACTATCATTCAAATTTCTGATTCGCCGGGAATCGAACCCGGGACCCTACCATCGGCAGTCCGGCATGGTAACCATTGCGCCACACGGGTCATCAATCACCTTAACATGATCACCAAACGCTGAGCACGATCCTAATCTCGGAAGTAATTAGGCCCGAATTTGAACACACTGGTCAGTCCAGATTTTGTCATGATGGTTTCCTTTATATAAAAATTTCCTATAGCCTCAATCAAGCCTGGATTGTGAGCGTGGTAGATCTAACATTTTGCTACCATTCTCGCTTCTTCGTCTTATTTTTAAGTTCTCCTATTTCTGTTTCTTTTTTCACTTCATTAAATTTGTAGGCAGTACCTCATGACCTGCACTGAATTTTGTGTCCGCTGGAAGTTTAAAAAGCATCTTCTTTTTCTATTATATTTTACTCATCTCATATCTAGACGGCACGGTTACATTAATCCCCCCGCTATCGGCCCTCACTACACACGGCCTCTGCCCTGGAGGCGCCTAATTGGCGTCTATTGCGGGATCTGGTCACGCAATCAAACCTTCGATCTTATCGATCCACCGCAAATCGCAGATCTAAGAAACGTTCGATCTGGTAAACGAAAACTTTGTCGTTAGCGATTTCACTGTAAATGCTTTAAGGAATCAAGAAGGAATGAAGAGTTGAAAATAGTACAAGTTACCTACCAAACTAAACCCACCTGAGAGAAGTTAATCACAGACCCCACATCGTTCGCTACCTAGGAAGTAACTAGATACCAAAATGTGATAATTAAGACATTGTCTTTACAACATATAGCAGAAAACAAAGATTTAGGGTACGTGGTGTTATAGGTTCGATGCTGTCTATAGACTTGTACACCTGACTTCGAAAAATAATTGCATCACTGTTCCGGAAGCAGCTGACGGCCGCTTCCAGGGTACTCAGGGTAGCTTAGCGGTGTAAACTCCTGCTAGGGTCGAACCCATCCAGGAAGCAAAATCTACTTCATTGTTTCCTTGTAATAACAAAGTTAAGGAGAAGGCTACGCAGGCACTACGCGGAACGGAAGCTAATTAGTTTACATTAGTAGGTTCATTGTCAAGAACATAACCTAAACGTTTTCAATCAAAACAAAAAGCCCTTAAATAATGACCCGACTAACAACAGCCTTTGACGTTAATAGATGTGAATTTCCCCGTTTCCGCTTTTCATACAAGCCCTGACTGGTGGCTGGTCTTGGCTGGTCTTCCCACGACCTCTGCGGTTATCTCTCATGTGCTCGCTCATTTCTCGCGAAATTATTTTGTCGCCGCCATTAGGTACGTTTGTTTTAGTTGGTTCGTATTCATACCAACTCGAATCGATGTAGCATAGGATTTCTAAGTATTAGGGCTGGATGGTCGGCTCGCAACATACAGTCTCATACTGCATTTGTACTGCATACAAGTTTTCTGCATTTCTGTGTATAATAATCAGTTCAATTAGTTACAAACAATAAATCTATTTACCACTGCTTTGGTTGGTTGAATACTAAGTACCTACTTCTGGATTCTATATTATTATGTAAGTACACACCTATCATCTTTTGAATCTACCCTCTTTATATTTTAGTTACTTTTTAAGTTAATTTTACGTATTGCGTTATACCATATTGAAGATTAACAAATAAAATTATATTTAAATAAGCGTCATTGTAAATTGCAACTAAACTTCAAACAAAATTTCTTTATAGGTATCACTGTTTATCTGATTTATACCTAAAATACTTATCGTGTATGCGACACTAAATCCTAATACGGCAAATGCTATAAATTTACTTTAATGTGATCCAATTTACTCCTAATTGATTGATGTTAAGTATTGGCATTCAATTTATATAGCCGCAAAATCAAAGCGCCGCTCTCGTTCTAAAAAATGATAAAATAATTTAACGTTCAAAAATGTCGTTAAATCGTGCCCTATTTTTTAATCGAAATTACCCACACCTTATTCCCGAACGCAAACTGTCAACTCCATCACGGCGTAACTTTTTAAAGGAACGGATAATTAAGTATTCAGCCAGTCGTGCTTTCGATAGCGTTGATAGGTGCTTCATCAAACAATGACGCGATGAAAGGCAGGTGGCACGTGCGTTCCGAATTTTTTCAGCCCACCCTCGACCAAACTGGTTTTAAACTTGAAAACCGATCTGATGGCTTATGCAGACTCGCGAAATGTAGAGATGACACCTGTTGGTGTTTTATAAGATCAAACTTAAGAACACTTATATTATCTATCATATCTTTAGATGATGTGTGTGAGTCGTTGCTGAAGTGTTTCCTAATTTTCTTTTTTTTCCCTACTTTCCTTCCTGGAAAGGTAGATGCTCTTCTTTTATTATAACGATTTTACTATTTTTTTTTTTTTTTTTTTTTTTTATATGTAAACCGAACAAAAAGGCAGACGGGCCGCGTGGTGTTAAGCGATCACCGTCGCCTATGGACACGGGCAACCCCAGGGGAGCCACCCGAGCATTGCCGGCTTTGAAGGAGAGCTTTTTTTACAGCTTTCTTGAAGAACCCCATGTTATAGTCCACTGGGAATGCCTCAGCTGGAAGGTTGTCCCATAACCTACACGTCCGTGGTAAAAAGGAGCGTGCAAAGCGGACTGTGGAGGACCGCCACGAGTCCAGATGGTGCCTGTGGAACTTTAACCTTCGTCTGGTGGTATAATCATGGAATGGTGATGTAGGCATGAGTTTGAAAAGTTCCTCGGAGCACTCACCATAGTAAAGTCGGTAGAACACGCAGAGCGAGCCTATGTCTCTTCGCAAGCTGAGCGGTTCTAGCCTGTCAGTCAATCTTGGGTCGTTGACGATTCGGACTGCGCGCTTTTCAACGGAGTCAAATGGGTGTAGCTGGTATTTTGGTGCTCCTGCCCAGAGATGAGAGCAGTACTCCATGTGGGGTCTGACCTGGGCCTTGTACAGCGTCAGGAGTTGCCCCGCAGTGAAGTACTGCCTCGCCCTATTGAGGACACCAAGCTTTTTGGACACCATTTTGGCTTTGTGCTCCAAATGACTCCGGTACTGCACTTTACTCGTAATGTCAACTCCCAAGATACCGACACTTTCACCGACGGTGAGCGCGGTACCCTGGAACTTGGGCGCTATAACAAATGGGGTTTTTTTAGCGGTAAACGCGCAAACTTGTGTCTTCGTGAGGTTAAACTCGACAAGGTTAAGTCGACCCCATTCCGAGACCCGCTCCAGAGAGTTCTCGACTTCAGACACAAGTTCGATTCTGCTTTCCTCCACTTGTGACCTAGAGGCATTGGCTCGACAGGTGTATAGTGCGTCCACCGTACTATCATCTGCATAGCAATGTATACTACGTGATTGTTGCAGCATGTCATTGATATGCAGAATGAATAGTGTAGGGGACAGCACTGAGCCTTGGGGAACACCGGCATTAATGGGCTTCATATCTGAGCAGCATCCGTCAACAACGACCTTAATCTGCCGCTCAGACAAAAAGCTGGCCACCCAGTTACATAGCCTCAAGGGAAGACCGTAAGATGGAAGCTTCGCGAGAAGGGCCCTGTGCCAGACCCGGTCAAAGGCCTTTGCAATATCCAGGCTGACTGCCAGAGCCTCCCCGTTGCCCTCGACGGCTTCAGCCCAGCGGTGTGTGAGGTATACCAAGAGATCACCGGCCGACCGGCCCTGGCGAAAGCCATACTGACGATCGCTGATCAACCGGTTCTTCTCGAGGTACCTAAGGAGCTGCGTATTTATAACACGCTCCATCACCTTAGAGAGCAGGGAGGTTATTGCAATGGGCCTGTAGTTGGACGGGTCACTGCGGTCACCCTTTTTCGGGATTGGGTGTACTAGGGCTACCTTCCACGAAGACGGTACTTTACTAGTGGTGTAGGAAAGCGAGAATAAGCGCGTTAAGACAGGAGCCAACTCGGGAGCGCACGTCTTTAATACGATCGCGGGGATATCATCCGGCCCGCTCGACTTCTTGACATCGAGGGCTAGTAGAGCTCGTCTGACGGCCTTTTGAGTGAAACGCACGTCCTTCATCGAGCTCTCACACTGCTCGATGGTCGGCGGTGTGGCACCTCCATCGTCCAGAGTCGAGTTTGAGGCAAACAGGGTACCCAGGAGATCGGCTTTCCCTTTTGCCGTGTGAGCCAGAGTATCGTCCGGTTTGCGTAAAGATACTATATGTATACCTATTTCTTTAATTCATCGCTTAAATTTTCGTCTAAATTCACTACTTGCAATGTTTAGGACAAATTGTTAAAATTAACATACATCAAATGGCATTGCAATTATAATTACTTAAATGCCATATTTCCTGTAATTACAATGAAACCATAAACATTAATTATAACGATATCTTTATCGATTGACCGATCCCTTGTTCAACCTGTTGTACTAAGACAGATTTTAGTAATATCGTCCTGATATATTTTTTAATCTATGTCGATGAGTTTTTGTTTTTGCAACGCACACGCTCGCGCACGTGCTGCCATCTGCCACAGGAAGCACCACTCAAGTACTCTACGGGCTTCGCACCAGATAAGAGTTCCACACTATCTGGCCAGACCCCAATTCCCTTCAATCAAACATGCGTTAACGTGAAAAACTACTGAAAATTCAAAAAGAAAAAAAGCACTCTATTGTTATGGTTATGATGTCCGATAAAGACACAAAAATCTGTGTTTCGGTCAATATTATAACAAAGAAGAGTGTGAAGTGTGACACAAACTATAGTATGAACAGACCATTGGTTAACATGCACCTGTGTCTACCAGATGGACCTGAGATGACTTGATGATCATCAAATTAGACGTAGACACGCTCCATTACCAATATACAAGTACCTATCATGCTATCTAATAAACATCCCTATCGATGGCTTGCTTTATATTTAAAACAATAAATAGTTTATGAAAAACGTAAAATTGAATTCAATTCGGAAAAAGTTCTAATTCCAGGAATCAAATCCAATGTGGGAAAAAGAAGCAGTGGAAGAAAAAAGACAGTACTGGTGTATTTAATAAAATATTTCAGTTAGTAATTTTATTATAAAAAAAAGTATTTTAACTAGCCTCAAACCACAGAATAAATAATAGTACAATAGTACTCACAGACGGTTATTAGTTCTATCTGTATCACATACATACATCTCATGATTGATAGTGTTTTGGAATGGTTTTGGATAATATTAGAGTATGTTGATCTGTGTATTTAATAAAATATTTCAGTTATTAATTTTATTATGAAGAAAAAAGTATTTTTAACCGACCTCAAAAAGAGACGACTATTAGTTCTATCTGTATTATCTCATGATTGATAGTGTTTTGGATAATATTGGAGTGTGTGGATCAATTTAGGATTAAAAATAGGTGGTTCTGTAGGTAGCTTGGTAAATATTAGCTCAGTAGGTATTTGAAACCTGTCCCTGTAGCTTCGGGATTAAGAATAGAGCTACGGTATCCCCTGCCTGATCGTAAGAGGCGAATAAAAGGGGGCTTCCGGAGTTGCGGGCGGTGAGAGTGGGAGCTCGATTAGTCCAGTCAGCAGCCCCGGCAGACCTGGTTTTATAAATAGGCCGTATAGGCCGCGGCCTAGGGGCGGCAGCGTCCTTGGGGCGCAGATTTCAGAGGATAAAAGTCAAACACGTTCACTGGCTTTCTCATGGTTTTTATACTTTAAAAAAATCCCTATAGAAACTCGTGTGAGTGATAGATGAGAGCAGCAAGGCGGGCGGACGGCAATGGCAACGTAGCAACCCCCGCTTTCCTTACATGGGGCGGCGGAAATAAAGTGGTAACTCATAAAAAACATAAATCCGGCTCTGAGCCCCGGGAAAGACACCGGTGCGTTCCACTGGAGATCCCTGCCACTGGAGTCCTCCCCAAGCGCAGAGGCAAGCCACCGAGGGGGTTTTAGTGCGGTCAAATCCACATGACCCGGTATCCTCTTCCAAGGTGCCGGGTATCTTTTGAAGGTTCCTCCCTTAAACCATACGCATTAAAACAAAAGTGCCTACTTGAACAGAACTTTCTTATTCAAAAAACATTTTTATCTTCTATAATACCACAGACAATAATTTAAAATTCTATGTTTAAAATTACCTTATTAAAGGCTTACTTCACCATTATAGCAAAAGTTTATTTTCAACAAAATCGTCTGAGGTCACCTTAAACGAGCTTATAATGCCTCCAGTCTATCGAAAATGAATAAATTATATTTTACGAGAAGATAAAGTGTCTATCTACAGTAAAATTTAGTTGTATTGATTGGAATTACATTTTATAATGAAGACTTGATTCATATCGAAACTTAAACTTTTCACTTTGCCTTAACAAAATGTTTAAAATTATATAGGTAGGTAAGGAAGATGTATTTTATGTAGGTACTTGTTATTTATCAGAAACAGAGCCCAAGATAATTTAAAAATAATGAAATAAAACTAAATTTAGACAGCGCCAATACAAGAAATAATAGTTAAAAAGTTTTTAAAACAAGCTTTTATTCGGTCATTTGCAGATTCTGCAGATAAACACATACACAGACAGGTCAAAGTTATACCACCCCTCTGTTTACATATCTTCAGTTTTAATACGTATTGAATGAAGTAAAGAAATGAAGTTACGATAAACTTTCAGTAGCAATAAATATATGTACGTACATAGATAAATTTCCTAAACTGGCGTACGTCGTCCGGAAATATTCGTTCTTGGCAGCACAGCATTTGAGACCTTTGTACCTATGCAGACAGATTGCTATTTCTGCAGATACATAATAATATGTACAAAAAAATATGAACATATACGTGTGGTTGGCAAATTAATATTTCCTACTGTTTCCTTTTTAATTCCTCCGAAACTGTAAAGAAAGTTTTGCCGGAATTTGTCAAAAGAACTTGTGTCATTTATGCCGTGAGACTATATTTGGCGATTCTCACAGTGCCATATCTTTTGATTCTAATAGGATTACGTCAATGTATATTGTCAGAGGGAACCGCCAAAAGCACGAAACATCAACGTTAAACGTGTAATAACATCACTTGCCGACAATTTTCTGGGTCCCCTAAACGAGAATGCAGTTGACAGTTCCTTTGAAAATCGCGGACCTCCCGTCTGAACATTGTCACCGCTATTCTCAGGTCGTAAAGGTCAGAATGGCATTCGCATCAAAACTGCGTATCAAGACTAGAAGGAAGATTTCGCGGAGCCACATAATGACAAAGTGGGCCGGCACGTAGGCATGCTAATTGGACGCAATGACCACTGGCCGATGCCATAAAGGAGTCGTGTGGGCAGAGCGACGTTCCGTCTAAAACCACAACCAGAGCCAAGAGCTCTACCTTTCTATTAAACCCGTCGAAAAGGCCCTGGGTTGGTGGCCGCTCGAGAGGAGGGGAGGCTCGCCGTACGCTGGTGTTGGCAGTTGATGCCGGTGGATGTCACCGATTGTCTTGGTTTGCCTTGACTTGATGTGTTCATTCACAGTTTTGCTCGCGGGCGTAATAAAAACTGAGTGAGTTATATTACTGACACAACTCAAACGGAAGTATTCCAGTATAAGTAGTCCAGACGGACACAGAATTGCCGACTACACTGCAGTACTACATCGAGTAGGTAATTCAAATATCAGTTGAAGATCAATCTCGAAACTGATGAAAGTTATTTCGTTTTAACAATAATTTGACTAGGCTTTGTCGTGATGTTGTGATGTAATTTGGTTTGCAATATTTCTGTATAGCTCTGCTGACAGGTTTATTAAAAAATTATCTAATTTTTCCCTTGACTGACTGAACTATTTTTTTTATTCAACTTTAAAATAAAAAGTCATTTCTATGATATACGTGGATTAATATTCTTATAATGAGGACTACTTACGTAGGTAGTAGTCATAGCATAAGATCATTAAATTTTTAATTTTAGATAAGTAGGGTATCTAAGAATTTGTATTTTCAGCCAGTTTCAAGGACTATACTCTTAGCAATGCGGTCTGAAGGTTCTCACATTTTTCAGCACATTTTTCACTCTTTTTTGACCTTTATTGTTTATTGCTTACAAAACAGGTAATATAATGATGACAGGTATCTTAGGACGATGATTAGACTAGGGCCCCAGACAATGACACCACATTAGATACAGATGTCAAGAAAGGCTATATTGGAGGCCACATAATTAAAAGGCATTTCTAGATGTAAGGATGCCAAGGAATATTTTACCTGATGTCACATGGAGGAGAGAGTTTTGGAGTATACACGTACTTAAAAGGTAACTTCTTTCACGGGGAATAATATAAAATTACGAGAAAACTCAGTAAAACCCCGATAGGTAGAAAAATTATCAAGAGCCCTAACAAGTAAATGGGAAAGGGATTTTAATTACACAATTTTCAAGTAAATACTACTCTATTTATTAAAAAAATATATAAAGCTAGTTAACAAGACTATTCAGAATGACTTATCTCCAACCAGTTGGACTGAAGAAGACTGTAGCATCAATATTCGATCCGCTAAATTCAGAAGGCGCTGGACCGGACGCAGTGGAGAATGTTAGGGTAGGCTTATACATATGTCCAGAAGTGGACCTCTATCAGACTAGCCACTCTAGCTACTTTTACCACTTTGCCACTTTAGAAGCTAAACGCAATGAACGCTATATCGTGCACACTTAAAAACGTCAAAACGCGCGATTACGCTACCTACCGCGTTCTTTAATTAGGTAGTCACAAAATCGCGATGCAGCATCCTTACGGCCACTCTACCTACTTTTAGCAACGGCGATCGACGATTTGCATAAAGCGTTTGAATCGATACTGTATCGAGTTTTTAACCCCCAACGAGCAAAAAGAGAGCGGTGTTATAGATCAGATCAGATCTTTTCTAATTGATGAGAGGATTTGCTTCCTATTGTCCGATCGATTAGGTACCGTGTTACTTCAATGATATTGAAAGTACATATGGTAAGATTACCATGACCTGACCCAGCTGATCATTCCCCCGAAGCGACGACATTTAAAATATTATTTGTTAGTTTTTAGAGTTTATTTTTTGTGTCGGGGTTTTTTTTAAATTTGAATTTTACTTTTTGTTCCTTGACGTTCCTGACATCCTGATCCTGAACATGGGATCGAAATCGCGCGCTTCGGATGGTGAATCACTATTCACTACGTTTAGCGACTAAATTGCCGATTGCTGCGTTTAGCTAGTGCGGCTTGGCCGAGGCGATAGTATGTAGTACGAGTGAATGGATGATAAAATTAGAGGATACAGGTATGAAAGCCGAAAATTTCCAAAATCGCAAAATGAAATCTTTTCATTCAAAGAACGTGTAGACGAAGTCAAAGACGAATGTTATGATAGTAGGTACCTACTTATTTCATAACCGCTAATAATCGTCGGAGGCTCAAAGACGACGTTAATCGGGTTCATTGCTGTGCGGAACTGCTCTACGTATCTCGATACCCTTGTGGCGGATTACAATAATGGTATAAGGACAAAATTGATGCTATTGTACTTATGTAGTTATATCGTTACTTACAAAACTTATTTTTATTTTTATTTTAAATGAATAGTAAACGAGCACGAACGACAGATGTGGTGTTAAGAGGTCGCTGCAGGCTGCAGGCCATGGATCATCTCATCACCATCTACAGACAACCCTAAGCAAGCCTGACTCTTGTCTGAGGTGAGTTTCTATACAGTTGCGCTGCTACACGGAGGCCAATGGTCGCCTCATGTCTTGTGAGTCTAGTCGATAGTCGCACTTTTCCAGCGAAAAACTAAAACTTTACGGCATAGTGCAGTACTCTACTGTACTGTTCATAAACGAATGCATCTACTATAAGACAGATAACAAAATGTTACGAAATTGATGTTCGATTACTAACGTTATCGTTATAGAAATGATGCAATACTAATGATATTGTTTACTTAGGTATGATAAAAGAGAAAGGAAATATTTGTCACGTTTGGGATTAACCGGACAATGCGTAATATTTTGCAATATTTATGCTCGGTGACAAATCTTTGGCGGTAATCTACATCCACTATTAGAGACACCTCACACGTAGGGCGTCTTTGTGGATGACAGATAATGAACGACAATGAATGAAGCATTGGCGTTTGTAAAGCGCGTACCGTTGCGTTTCACAAAGGTTTAACGAGGTCGTAAACACATTTCCCCAAATCCCTATTCAAAACGCGTCGACATCCGCCTAATTCCGACAAAATGAGCGAGCTCCTTTAAGTGTCGAACTCCAAAAACGGCTTTTAATCTACTCGGGAGCGGCGTCTATTTCTGTCGTTGTCCATCCATCGGGAGCTCTGATACGCTATTCCGGGCGGGGCAGGTTTTCGGGGAATGTCAACACAACAAACGAACGGCCACTCATTCAATGAACTCTCGCGTATGCGACGCCGGTGGCGGACCGGTCCCGGGTACCTATTCATAAAAATATGCTCCCTGAGCCTCAATGGGCTGCCGTGCCGTTGCGTCGCGGTCGCCGCAGCTTTTTCTAGGTCTTTTATGATCCGAGCCCGGCTGCGCGGCTAAAAAACCATTGTTCCTGGTTCCATTTCGTTTCAATTACGAGAGAAAACTTCACCTCCACTTTCGTTCGCGTGCTAACGTTGTACATAAATATTATTAATTTTAATGGACTATTAATCAATTTCACGGCGATCGAACGTTATCTTTGAACTAATTTAAATAACAGGTGTAAAGCGTATTGCACAAGTTAACGAAAAGTGTTTGTATCGTAGGCGGCGGTGACGTGCTTCTTTGCTCAACCGCTCATTAAAATATTTGCACAACTTAGATTATTCGACAGCAACTGTTGTATCGATATTTAGTTCAATTAACAAAAAAAAAATAGGAATCTCTCGGTCTTTATCTGAAAGCAGGTCAAGATAAAAATGATTAACGAATATATAACTACGTCATTTTGAGCTGCAAACATCCTCATACTTCTTCTTTCATGCGAATGTTGTATGAAAACTGCTTTAGTTTTTTTGGAAAAATACCTAATTTTTGGATGCTATATAGGTAAGTTATTGAACTTGTTTAAAAAGTTTTTGAAAAACTTTTTGAAAAGTAATAGCTTTGGCGAAAAGTGAGTCTTGATCATTCAAGTAAACCTAAGATTAAGTTATAGTTAACTAGTATTAACTACTTTTTACTGGATGATGAAACTTCGATTTCTTTATATTAGAGAATTTAAATTAATATCTACCTTAGTTTTACCAGCGTTTATTAACGTGTAATGAATAGTGATTGTTTAAGTAGGTAGGTTTAAATACCTACCCTACGTAGTAGATACACAACTTAGCCTAAGATAGTGTGGTTTCAACAATCAAAAACATTTTAAGGATTTAGTTTCGTATAATTTTCTTTTAACAAATTATCAATAGAAAACTGTATAATTAACAATGTAGCGTCTTAACAGATATTTCAAAATTATTCGCGATGTAGGTAATATTTTACATATTATAATACTTTGGAATGTTCATATAAACAATCTCATATGAATCGATACACAGAGTCCACACCGACACATTGGCAATTTACGGGCCCGGAAGCTGGCAAGGCGATATCACAAAATACGTCAAATACATGAAATTGAACAGGAATGGTAGAACCGTCTAGAATAAAACGATGCCGGCTTACAGCTTCCGACCGAGCTCGTCTCACAGCCCACGAAAAACTTTACTATTTTTTAACCACTCCACAGTGCAACCACACGATCACTGAAAACAACATAAATGGACGCCTCACCGTACATACAACAGATTTCATCGATACAATCAACATTTTATCAACAGCAATAGATTAACAAATTTGGAATCTATACACAAAGGCGGGTCGCACTGCAGCGCGGGTTTTACACCATCCAATGTTTTACAATTTTTACAGGGAGATTCATGATGAGATTACAATGGGGAATACGAATACGCGAGGCCGTGCTTAGCAAGGTTTAATGGATGCAACCGTTAATTGTTATTAGGCGTTGGATGCGCTTCATCATAGAGTTTTAACTAAATAAAGCAGTCAATAAATAAACGTTCATAAATATCTAATAAATACCTACACGGGCTATATTTACAGAAGCGATCTCGTCCGGGCCACGTCGGCCCTCCAACGAATATAATACAGCTCTATCCCAGCGGGATATCAGGTATAAATTAAAAAATAAAGTAAAGCTGCCGGCTTAACACTTGTATTACAAAATAATACTGACACCAGTAAATACGCTTTCCGCGGGATGGAATGTGGGGGCGGCGCCGGGGGCCGTAGGAACAGTTCGCCACTGTGGCCGACAGTGGGCCGCGACGGCCACTCGACGACGCTCTGCGGCTACAGAGCAGCGGGAGGCCAGCCCGACTGCCTGCCCTCTATATCGACATCAGACTGGCTCCATCCCTGGCCTTCATTGGAACACCTTGAAACTTAACATTGGTGTCCTCTTGAAGTCCGGAGATGTCCACCTATCTCACTGCTTACATTGGGGCCCACATTCTAAACATTTGCTACATTACAAAAACAATAACATGCATTGGAGCCAAAGGCACCAACGGAAACATATTGATCCCATCCGGAACAGAGTATACTGACTTGGTTTACATAGTTTTCCAATGAGAACTCCAATAAGAATGAACCGGTGTTGTTCAAATCTATACTACTGACTTTGTTCACTCTGTCCCGGGTGGGAGGGCTGTATCCAATGATACTGGGCCCACAATATAACATAACGGCTCTACTTGAAGCTAGTAGCAATAGGTACATGGCGGTCTCCCGTCCGACGAGTCCAATACACTGAACACCAACAAAATAATACAAATATCATCCACGAGAGAACTTTGGGGAGGGACTGGAAATTTCACTAGCGCCGCTGCGCCTCAGACCATCTCGGATCTGGTATATACAAAAGAAATTCCTTCCAAATAAATTATAAGCTTTGTAAAATAATTATCACATAAATTTTTCTTACATCTCCCGTAGCATCCACATAACTTACAACATAATCTAACTATATGTACACAGATACAGTATGAACAGTGATCAGTCCGAGGCACTAAAGCGGCTGGGGTGGCCGCGGCGGCTGGGGCGGCGGCCGGGGCTGTGGCCGCGGCGGCAGGGGCTGCGTGGCCAGGCGCACGCGCGCGCGGGGTGCCGCCACGGCCACCAACTGCACGTGGCCGCGCTCCTCCTGCGGGGGCGCCTTGCCGCGCCGGTGCAGGCGCACCCAGGCGCCGAAGCAGACTAGAATCGCAAGGAACACCGCCACCGTAACGCCGCCCGCGATCGACGCCGTCTCCATCATCAGCTGCCGGCTCGTCAGCACGTACGAGTCGTCTAGGTCCTTGAACTCGCACCGCGGCCCCACGAAGCCGCTGCGGCACTCGCAGTTGTAGATGGGGCTGTCCGAGATCACCACGGTGAAGCACACGCCACCGTTGAGGCAATAGTACTCCGAGTAGTCCCGCTCGCACTTGAACGTGGGGAAGGTGACGTTGAGACGCGGCTGCGGCTGCGGCTGCGGCGGCGGGCGCTGCGGGCGCGCGGGCCGCGCCGGCCGCTTCGAGATGGAGCTCGAGCAGGCGCCCGCCAGCGCCCAGGCCGTCGACACCACCGCCCACCACACTACCAACGACTGCATTGTCGCGCTCGCCGCTCGCGGTACGTACACGATTTTGACATTGGACGGTGACTTATACGAAATCCGAGAGGCGATGACATGACCGCTTTCAAATTTCGAACTCGAACCCTTCGCTCGCATCCGCGTCGGTGGGCCGCCCAGACATGTTTTCCTGTGTCAACTTTTTTTACGTCGACGATCACTCGCTCATGACGGAGGCGCGGTTTCTACGAGCGCCCGAGATATCGCATCGATCCCTCCGCGGGCATGTCGAAAGTGAAACACTCGACTGGACCGTACACTTTGCTCGTGGCCTACGATTATTCACGGAGCACATACACACAATGTCCCGTTCGAAACGATACACACAAAATGGTGCTGAACGGAACGGACTCGCACTGCACTCGCCGAGTTGTCTAAACGCGACTGACGGAAGGCGTCTACTGCATCCGCCATCTGCCGACGGGAATGAATGCGGTGAACTCGCTCGCCGTCGCGCGCTTGTGTGCCTGTCGTGTACACACGCACGGATTGCCCTGTCCTTACGTCAAATTTTTACAGGTGTGCGTTCTCATTTTACATGTATAGGTAACCTTTTTTCTTATGTATGGGACAAAGAGATTAAAAAAAATCTCTTTGGTATGGGATTATACAGGCATTAAATACTACACCTCCCTTCTCATTGCGACTTTGGACCTAAACATGGGGTGGTGGTGGAAACTGGAAAGTTTTCATAAAAAGTACACTTTATAGGTAAATTGTTTTCTACGTTTCTTCTGGTTTCGCAATATTACACACAAACTAGTTGAAGTTGTGATTATTCCTTGTCTACAAATTTACTAGGTACCTATGCAATAAAAGTTACCTACCTATTTTATGATATGAGATTTACATTATTAGGTATATTCTTTTTTTTTTCTTTCATTCATTTACAATTTTGAAGTCATGACATGATTCAAGTTTTCGTATTAGGTATTTTTGTTTAGTTACCTATCTAAAAAGCTATTTATATTTATTTAAACAATAATATTAGTCTATTAACTTTGAGTAAGAATTGACTCATAAACTAATTAGAGACTTTGATTTAACCAGAAATTAAATTGTTTCAAGAATCAAGAATTCACATGAGAATACATACTATCAGCATTGAGTTGAGGGTTTCAAAATACAATATACATGGTATCGGTAAATATATTTAAACACAGTTAGCGATACTTTTGAAATACCGATAATTTTGCGTTCATAAAATTTGATATTATCTAGTCTGCTATAATCTTAGAATATCGAAGGTATATTAACTTCCATATTAATTGCTCTAAGCCTATAATTGAAATATTAATTTTCTGAATTATGTAACTTATGCAAAATTTGATTATGTGACGCTAGGGAAATCGAAGGAAACCTTTAATCTATATCGGCAAACATGCTTTTGTAATATTTTTTAACAAAATATAGAAAGATATTCGTACCCGGCAATTATTATCGCTAGGCTAGACCTTTAATATGTAACTTCCGTTACATACATACAGATCCTCTGATCTGGATCTCTGAAATACCTCTTTTAACTTCATTTTCACCTACATCTAAGCGTTTGATTAACTTGAAAATTTGCACATGGGTCAAGGGCCGATGACAATGCAATAATATGAAAAAAATCGGACTTAAAAATTTAAAATAAATAATGTAGTTTAAAAAACTGAAAAACACGCCTTTGTGAAAATAAGAACTAAAAAGTAAAAAAAATGTAGTTTAAAAAACTAAAAAACACGCTTTTGCGAAAATACGAACTAAAAAGTAAAAAATAAGAAGAAAATGTATTTTACTGTAAAAAAAGCGTGGGGTGCATGGTGTCAATAGTATCTCAAAAAGCACCCGTGTTTTTTAGTTTTTTAAACTACCTACATTATTTATTTTTAAATCTTGAAAGTGCGGTTTACAAGAATCTATTTGATTTAGTTGACATATAAAACGAATGCATTTCTTTTGAGCTTTAAAAACAGTTTAGATTCCCGTAGCGTTACGCCAGAATATGAGTCCGTATCTAAGAGTTGCACCAACATATGCATGATATGAACTGAGGACAGCGTTTTGTTTACTATTTTTGATAATTTAAATAATGCGAATGATATAATTTATTTAATTGTTCGCAAACATGTTCCATAATAATACGGGACTGCCATGTTAATTTATTATCTACGTATAGACCTAAGAATTTAGTTGTGTCCGTTTCTGATACTGTCTTTCCTTTACGGTTTATATTTTATATGTTGACCGACCGTATGATACTCTGTTTTTAAAAACCATTATATATATTGGTTTGTACGGGTTTGAACCGTAATTATTATAAAGTGAAATAAATAAAAGAGAAATTATAATCAATGATTCTGGTACATTGTTTATTTCGATTTCATAATTACTTGTATTATCATTCGTAAATACAACTGTCTCCCCAATAATGGGGAGAGACCCGTGTCCAGCAGTGGGACGCAAAAAGGGTTGCAGCCAAATACAACTGTACAATCATCGGCAAAGGGTATCATCGGCTGTTTGATGACTTTAGGGAAGTCATTGATGTAAATAAGAAAAAGTAATGGATCTTAAATGGTTCCCTGAGGCACACCATAAAGTACAGGCCTAGTGTGAGAGTGGTATTTCTCTTGTGTGTTTGTTATAATATTGATTTTTGTTATTTTTGTAAGTTGTACCTGCTTTCTTCGAATTTAATCTTAATTCGTTGTATCTTTATTCGTGACTTTTTTTATTGATAAATATTTTTGTTCGCGTTAAGAAATGATTTCTACTGAAATATTTTTTCTGTATCGGTATTATATTTTTTTGTGGTACCGGTAAATAACGGTACCATCCATTATTTTCAGCGTTATTTTCTAAACCAGATTTTCTTTTTTGCTTATGAATTATTGATCATATAAAATCCATTTATCGACATGTATGACTATTTAAAATCGTAATTATGTACATAGTTATTTTATCAAAATATTTTCATCGTTTGCTATTCCAGCTTTCTTTTACGTTTATCACAGATTATATACAATCTTTACGTCAATGTAGTATTATTTATTCTTATGTCAATGTCGCCATCATCAATTTGACATCGAAGTAAATAAATACACAGACAATATAGGCCTATTTTATGGCGAGTAAAAAAAATGCAAAGTAGGTACTCTGTGATGTTATGTTCTATGTCTTATTGACACTGACTGATGACTTACTTTTTACTATGTTTTCTATTCTATTCTATTCTACTCTACGGTTATGTTAGTTTGCAATTTTGGGGGGTTTTGGCGGGAAGTCTGAAGGAACAAGTTGTGCTCTTGTTTTATTTTCATTTTCTTAGTGTATTTTTGAGTTATATCGGATAAAGTTGATGGCATTTTGCTCGATATAGGTTAATGACAGTGCACGAGTGTTGTGAAATAAAATAACAGTGCGAAAACATGTTTTTTCGGCTTGCCTCCAAAATTCCATCGGACATGTTCCGGTAAAGTAGCCATCACTTTACTTGAACCACTAATACTTGATCTGTGACTTGAACATTTGACTGACTAGACTGACTGATACCTGACGACTAACTTTTTTCTACGACTACAGTGATGCAAAAATTTTACTTGACGCTGGCAATATGCACAGAGTGTGCGACGCCATTATTAAAATTGAAAAGTAAATATTGAATGGCTGAAAGGATTTTTATCCAATGCCGTAAAACGAAATTAAAAAAAAAAAAAAAAAAAAAGTTTGCAATTTTGCATTGCGTTTGTTGTTTTGTTTCTGAGGTGCGCTAATCATGTTCAGGAGCGGATCGAACATGGAACGATTCTTGTCCCTCTCGGAACCATGTTCATGAAACATGTTCGCGGAACTATCTAGTTCCGCGCTTCCGCGGCCACAGATATTGCGTTTCGGTTCATGTTTTCAGCAATGTAAATAGTTTCTTGGCCCAATCCTGCCCAATCAGAACGCGATGCTAGTGATGGACGACCATCAGTTAACTTTTAGATAGACAGTCAAGGTCATATAAATAATAAAAAAGAAAATAAAGTTAACATATTTTTGACCTAATGGCTGTAATAGTAATAGTATTAAGTTTTTTTATGTAGATGTGTGTTTTTTGCTTGGCGGCATAGGTTTATGAGCGAATGCGTCCATTTTAGTCTGCACTGATAATTTCTGTGTGATCTGATTATTCTGATTCGACGATGTTGACGGTACAGAATCTTCCCGTGTGTGTATTATTTCAACATTTTCATGTCCTAGTATCGTCTGCTGTCGCTCCACTGGCGATGTGGAAATGCCGGGGTGTTTACGCTTTAAATGCCGGGTTAAATTTCCTAAACTGCCGGAAGTGAACGACAGTAATTCCGAACAGTAATTACATTTCCCTTTTTTTGCCTCTGCTTGGCTGGTTCCACAAAACACTCGTCTTTCTACGTGAAGTCATTTAAAAAAAATCTAATTACCTAAATTACCGTGATATTGTTCTAGTAACGCACTCTCTGGAAGGTGCGACGCAACGCAACTAAACTACCAAATCAAATTATCTAAAATAAAAATATTGTTTTAAAACTTAAAAGAAATGGGGTACGCCGCGCAGGTGTCAAGGTCAAGAGTTCAAAACGATCTCAAGTTTTTTTTTCAACTATCGATCATAACGCAAGTGCAAAAGTCGTATTATTCGTTGTAATAGCTCAGTAATAGATGGCACTTGCCAATATTATTATCAATTTACTGCGTTTTTTTTTTGTTATTCAATCTAGTATCGACCTTAAGTCGTATTCAGTAAGCCACATTTTTAATTGTAATAGCAAAGTAAGGCCTAAAGAGAGAAGAGAGCTCGGATCGGTTCGTTAAACATCGCCGTTATTCGTAGTCGATCGGTGCACCTCGTGCCTCAGCAAGGTGTGTGCGTGCGAGGTTTGTGCGGTCCGAACCGAACCGAAGTTCGTTAGCTCTCTCAGCCTTGCAGCGATTAGGAGGACATATGGACCGAGTTTGCTTGACAGCGCGGATTGCACCTACTTCGTTCCAGTAGAGGACATAGTTCCGGGAACTATTACGGTTCGGAACGACACATGTCTATTTTGTTTGACTTGATTGTACAAACCACTAAGAAACTTTTGTGCTCAATAATAAAATGGACATAGATCTCAACACACTGTTAACAAAATCCTAAAGATATGTCTGAATCAAAGTCCAAGTCATTAAACCTGAACCCTTCGCCGACGTTGCAGTGTAAAGATTTGCACGAATATCTGAAGAGCCGGTCGCCTCAATTTCTTGAAACATTATACAACTATCCCACGATTTGTTTGGCTGTCTATCGGTAAGTCAACCAAATCATTTTGAAAAAACCTAATGCTTACATTTGAGTGAATATGTATTAAAATGTCGTGTAGATGATATGTTTTGGGTTTATTTACAGTCTATAATATACTTGTCGCCCCACAGTCATGCTGCATTTAAATTACTATTTTAACCTGTACCTGAAAATTTATTTATAATAGGGCTGGTGTTTTTACCAGGTGGCTGTGGGACGACATTGACACATGCGGTAGCTGTCTCGTATGTTCCTTATCGGCCCATAGCTACTCTGTAAGAAAGTTAGCTATTGTATACCCAATATTTTAAAACAGGGCTGAAGTTTTTCTCCGTCTGCTCTTTTCTTCAGCTCAGCATTGCCTAAGCGCACCCAGAGCAGACAGAACAAAAAAAAACGTTCACTAAGAGTTTGTAAAGGAACCATACAGTGAATAAAGAATATTTCATTTCATTTCACCACCTGCTTTTTTCTCCTAGCCCATGCCTTAGCGCACCCAAAGCAGATAACGGTCAGCCATTGTCCATACAACAATGACAAACATCAAGTGTATATGATATACTCACGATGTTAATAAACTATTTCAATTCATTATTCAGGTGTTATTTTTAATAACGTTTTTTTAATGTTTCACCCTCATAG
The DNA here is from genome assembly GCA_911387765.1 of Pyrgus malvae. Taxonomy (NCBI): domain Eukaryota; kingdom Metazoa; phylum Arthropoda; class Insecta; order Lepidoptera; family Hesperiidae; genus Pyrgus; species Pyrgus malvae. Next base: position 22,066,136 of record OU426965.1, on the reverse strand, counting down.
CCCCACAGTAAAGTAGATATACCCTGTGTCATGGGTGCCATGGACACACACAAAGACAGAAACACAAACACCCAGACCGAGAACAGAAATTGTAAATTCATCATTCAAGTTTCTGCTTCCCCAGGAATCCATCCCGGGATCCTCCGATTGGCAGTCAGTCATAGTAACCATTACGCCACACAGATTGTCAAAATTATATTGTTTATGTTATTGGTCTGGGTGTTTGTGTTTCTGTCTTTGTGTGTGTCCATGGCACCCACGACACAGGGTATATCTACCTTACTGTGGGGCTATGAGTGTGTAATGTTAATTTATTTTAACAAGAAAATATTAGTGTTGTAGCTAACAGTGCATTTTAGTAAAAATTAAAAATTGATACGATTTTTTTTTATGTTCAATCAGACCACATGCAATGAGTAATTGTCAGTAGATTATCTTTAAAAACTATTATTATTCTTGTAAACAGTTAACTTTATATTACAGCACCAAAACTAATTAAAGTATTTATATTACAGATAAAAGTTTCAATGCACTTTTAAAACAATGTTATATCATTACAGGGAGCTCCCAGATTTGGCTCGACACTTTGTGATTCGGCTGTTGTTTGTGGAGCAGCCAGTGCCTCAGGCTGTGGTAGCCTCGTGGGTCACACAGACACATGCAAAGTATGTTGTAGTTATTTAAACTCGTAACTTTCAATAGGTATTGTAATCCTTTCATGATTCAGATAAAATATCTTGAATTAGTGTAGTATTAATTGACTTCTTTGATATCAGGCAAATTTTTGATACTGTTTTTTCTTTTATTGGATGTATATTATATCCAATGTATTTTAGTATGTATTATATAAACATGCTGGAGGCTGGAGTTCTTTTTTCAGTATTTTTCTTGATTCTTTATTATAATATTTCTTTATAATTGTACCTAAAAGTTACTTTATCTACAAAATTTAAAAATCCAACTATTTTTTTTTTCTTCAATAAGCTGTGGCTTAAAACTTAAGACACCGATCGAGTAGATAAATCATAATAATAACTATTAAACTTCTTAAATCATCTTTGTATAGTATGTTTGTGTATATGACTTTACTTATAGGTCTTTAAACATTAGCTCATGATTAAGGCCCTCATGACCAAAATTCGTCAGCCAGACCTGATAAACATTGATGTGAATAAAGCAGATCACATATAATTGCAAGTTTGTTTTTACTCAAGATTTGCTTGACACAATATGTTAAGTGGCAGCATATAATCAGTATGCTCATGTTTGGCAGAGAACAGAGCAAAGCCTGTGAAGCCCTATCAGAGTTGTCAGTATGGCAGGAAGCGCCCATTCCCGGTGGCTTGCCAGGCTGGATGCTGGCACAGTCTTTCAAGAAGAACTTGAAAGTGGCACTTCTTGGAGGGTGAGTACCGTTGAATCTAAAATTATAAGTATAAACATGAAAAGTTAATTAAGTGCTATTAACTGTTGCTTCTTGAAATTGAGAGAAATGTGACTAGGCTTCTCAACACCAATCCCAAATAGGCACCTAAACAGAATTCACATTAAGAATGAGGCTTTTTTTTACAACTCTGACAAGTTAACTGTGCACTTGGAAAGCAGCCCCTCTCCCGCTTCGATGTGCAGTGCTCCCCAAAATAGCCTAATATTTCAAAAAGAAAATACCTACTTTAGTAGATAAAATATTTTTCAACATTTACGTTTTGTGCAAACAGTACAGTCACAGTTATGTCACAGCGCTAGGTGCACAGTTAAGTTGGCTGAGTTATAGTGTAGATATCCATGAGTTACAGCAATCACTTAACATCGTGTGGCTTTCATGCTCGTCTGCTACACCACTCAACTAAAAATATCTACCGCATTTCATAAAAAATGGGTACAGTGGTCGACCATGGAGCATGTCATCGTCGCTGGAGCCGGACGGCAAGGCGCGCGACGTGGCGTTCCTGGACGCGTACGCGCTGGAGCGCTGGGAGTGCGTGCTGCACTACATGGTGGGCAGCGCGCAGACCGAGGGCATCAGCGCCGACGCCGTGCGCATCCTGCTGCACGCCGGCCTCATGACCAGGTGCCTCAGGACCCTCCCCCCCGCTTCATGCATTGTTCCCCACGTTCATTTATTATTTCTGATACTTTTAAGACAGGACAACATCTGCCAAGTCCGCTAGTATCACAAACTTTTTTGCCTTAATGTGGAGCAGCCACAAGTAATCATTTAAAAAAAATCTTAAAAAGAGGTGCGCGCAGTGTGTCCATCAGAGACCATGGCCCTTTACTGCTAGACCATGGCTGATCATCATCATCACGGCCTTTAGTTTGTTTTAACTTTTTTCAACCTTTTTTTTTTTTGTTTCACTGCATAGGTCCTCTCTCACAAATGAGAGGAATTTAAGCCACACGCTGGCCAAGTGCAGATTGGTGGACAGTGCCATTATCTATATTTTGCTTAAAACAAGTATATTTCTAAAAATTGATTTTCTCATATTGTTAATCTGACCCCTGTTTTCACTTTTAATAATGCATATGTTAATTTGTTTATAGAGATGCTGAAGATGGGTCAGCAGTCATCACACGTTCTGGTTTCCAGTTCCTTCTACTAAGCACTGCCAAGCAAGTATGATCTTGTCTTTTAAGAATTTACTGATCTCACCACTCAAAACCCAACCCACCCAACCAACCTAATGCTGATGATAGGCTGAAAACTGATATTCATTCAGAGAATATTTTGTTTTCCTAACATGCAATAAATATTTGATTTTCTTTAATTTTCTGTCGAAACAGGATTTTATTTTTGTTTTACAGTTTTATTGATAGTGTAAACCACACCACAGTAAAAACCACTTACAAACTCTTGTTAATAGTATATTTCATTACAAGTGCGGAAAGGCTGTCATTGTCAAGGAGTTCCGACAAATGTCTACCCGAGCCGAGGCGCAGCCGAAAGTGAGGGTTGACAGTCGGAACTCCTTCCAATGACGGGTCCGCACGTGTACTGAACAACTATTTTTAATACAGTTGCGACAAAATGAAGCAATTTAATAAAATAATAAAATCACAATACACTCAACTAACTAATCATCTAAACTCGCAAAGAACATTTTTGAAAAATGGCGCCAACCGTAAAAGAATAGGTCTAAGCAGAGATTTTTTTGTTTTCTTCGACCATTCTGGGTAGGCAAAGGGAACTATGCCCATACAGCCAAGTCTTCAGTAGAATTTTTTTATTGATATAAAATGAAAATGTTCATGAGATGAAATAAAATGAAACCTAACCTAACTCATTGAATCAAATCATTAAATCTGACATTGAAACAAATTAGTAGCTTCTTTTTAAAAATATATTCATGTATCACAAAAACTTCTAAAACTTCGTGGTTGGGTTTTTTTTTAATAGACATTATTTTGACAGTTGGGAAAGAGAACGCACGAGTGCGGAAAAGGTAAACAAAAAGCACGAGTGTGTAATAGCTCACATCCCGCACGCTATACGTCCCTGCAATACGTCACTTTTTGAGCAACTGTATTAAAAAATATTTTTACATAATTTTCCCTGCTAAGAAGATTCAGAAGATTCCAGGTTCGAATCCTGGCAGGGTCGCCATATAAAGTTGTAAGAGGAGTTTGGAATCAAACCATGACGAATGCTCAATTGATACTATTTATTCATGGATTACACATGCAATTTATAGGTTTACGTACTAGGCTTTTACACTACAATAATCACACTACAAGGTGCTATTAGCCAATACTGAGATAAAGAAAAATAAACTTTAGCCCAGTTTTCTGAATCTTTTGTCTGAAAACAAGATGAGAAGCACAAAATAGTTTTGCTTTGTGTCATCCATGTTTATCCTGCAATAAACAATTGATTGATGATGACGATGACGATGGTGGTCCCCAGGTGTGGCTGTTCCTGCAGCACTACCTGCACACGGCGGAGAAGCGCAGCCTCAGCGCCGCCGAGTGCCTCGCCTTCCTCTACCAGCTCAGCTTTAGTACCCTCGGGAAGGTAATTACACTGCAGCACTCTATGCTCCAAACTTATCATAATACTACCTTAAGCTGCTGCTGGGCAAACATATTTTGGTGTAAATATTTTACTTCTCCATAACCAATATAAAATCTGACACATACATACTTGTTAGCAGATAAAACGTTTTTCGTGTCAGTAAAATAAATTAGTTACTGTGTAGTAGTGAAGATAGGTAGTAGTAGTGAAGTAGGTGGTAGAACTATTATTGTTCGCCCGGGGAAATACCACCGCTGCACCCACTTCTGCCATGAACCAACTCTAGTGTGTTTCTGTGGAAAGGTGCAGTTGCCGGCCACACTTACATGAGGCGACCACCAGCCTCCGGAGTAGCAGCGCAACTGCATACGACCTCAGACAAGACTTACCTATGCTTGCTCGAGGTTGTTTGTAGATGTCCATGGGCTGCAGCGACCACTTAAAACCACGTGACCTGCATGCTCGTTTGCTGCGCCATTCAAATAAAAAAATATTGTGTGATGTTTTCCCACATCAAACGGCGCCTTTTGCAATATAGCAGAAAGACAGAGAATTTTTTAAAATACTATGAAATGTGAACACGGAACTAGAACAATGGTTAAGTCGGTTGGACCATGGGCAAGAAAGAAATGCATGTGTGCTTGTATTCTTAACAATGTTTTATTTAAACTTTACTAAAGAATAATGAGACTGAGAATTTAAAAAAAAAACACAAAAGATAGATAATCCATACCTTGTATTTCCTAGGATTATAGCACAGAAGGCATGAGCAATAACATGCTGGTGTTTCTGCAGCACCTGCGAGAATTTGGATTGGTGTACCAAAGAAAGGTAAGCTTTTTCATAACATTGTCATGCTTGTCATGAATTAATCCACATCGTATTGTCTATATTGTAATCGCCATAACTTGAAACAATTTGGCATTTTGATAGTGAAATATTTATTTTATCTTCAATTGTATTTAAACACTAGCGTCCGCCCGCGACCTCGACCGCGTAGACTTTGGTATTAATCATGGCCTGATGTTATATACCTTACAGCCTTCCCCAATAAATGGACTATACAACACAAAAATATTTTTTCAACTCGAACCAGTAGTTATTGAGATTAGCGCGTTCAAACTGCGAAAAGTGATTTTCTTATTTACAAAAAGCAATGAGCAGCGGTAGACGTTGTTAAGAAACTGGGGTCTCTGGTTCAAACTCTGGCATTCGTAGTATATCAATATCTCATTTCGATGTTTTCTATCTCCGCGTGACTTCGTGATCTCCTAAGATTTCTCAAGTATGTAGGCTTGTAGTCCACCAATCAGTACCACTTTTAAAATGTTAAAAACATGTAATTTAATCATTATTTTCACATTGTAATAAATAAAACAACAAAACTAACCAAAAACCAAAATACCTTAAACATATTATTATGTATATTATTATAATAAAATTGCAGCGCAAAGCCGGCCGCTTCTACCCGACGCGTCTTGCGCTGAACATTACGTGCGTCAAGGACGGCATAGCGCCCCTGGAGGCCGGCAAGCAGAGCGGCTACATCATCGTGGAGACCAACTACCGCGTGTACGCCTACACGCAGTCTGCCCTGCAGGTCGCCTTGCTGGGCCTCTTCACCGACCTGGTCTACAGGTGGGGGTGTGCTGTGTAATTTGTTATTTCAGCGCAAGGCCGTATATGTTCCTGTATCAGTTTCAGCATTTATTAAAATTTAGTACTGAAAGAATTAAAGTAACAGATAAATATTTGTAAGAATTAAGTTACCAATGTTTTTTGATAGTAACCTGCTTGTTGCTATAGTAACTGATGGCTGCTTGATATTTTCTAAGGTAACACATACTTGTACAATATGCACGTTTGCTTGTACACACTGTCAAAGTCATGTCATTTTATTCGTTCGTAAAGTTCGTAATACAGTTGTTTGGTGAAATAAAGTGTGTATAAAAGTTTCAAGTTTTTGACAACCCTAAAACAAAATTTTTATTTTTTGTTTACATCCATACCAGATCGAACGGGCCCAGATACGTAGGCTAATACTTAGGCCCTGTAGCTTCGGGATTAAGAATAGAGCTACGGTATTCCCTGCCTGATCGCAAAAGGCGACTAAAAGGGGGCTTCCGGGGCTGCGGACGGTGAGAGTGGGAGCTCGACCCGTCCAGCCAGCAGCCCCTGGAAGAACGGCGGTGTGTGCGTGGCCGCATGCCGCCGTAAGGCATCGGAAGGTGCGAAGGGCGAGCACATCTGCTCTCCCAAAGATGGGCCCGTTCCAGGGCGTAGCGTATGGAGGACATGATATGAGAGTCCTCCCCAAGCGCAGAGGCAAGTCACCGAGGGGGTTTTAGTGAGCTCAAATCCCACATAACCCGGTATCCTCTCCCAAGGTGCTGGGTACTTTTTGAAGGTTTCCCCCCCCAATACCAAAAAAGAAAAGTCTAATGCTTAAATGGGTTAGGAGACAAAAGCGGGTGAAAAAAACTTCAACCCCGAAGTCTGGTGTATCTGATGTGATGGTTGTGCAGGTTCCCGAACCTGGTGGTGGGCGTGCTGACGCGCGAGTCGGTGCGGCAGGCGCTGCGCGGCGGCATCTCCGCGCACCAGCTCATCCACTACCTCGAGCTGCACTCGCACCCGCAGGTCTCTGCACTGCACATTGTGATGCGTAATGAACAAGGATAGCCTGTGTCGTGTGCCGCGGACACAATACAAACACAAGGACACAAACACCCAGACCAGACAAAGGACCTCTTAATGTATTACTTGCACATCTCCCTCACGAGGAAACAGACCCAGTGGTGATGAAATTCTCTTACTCACTGTACCTTTGTCTTGGGTTGTGGACATATTATCAGTTTCGTACACAAAAGATTTCCAGTCAAAGACTGAGTTGAAATTTGAAGAGCATGCCATGCACCAGCTGACTAAATAGATCAGTATCAGAAGATATAGATCTTTTACAGGTTACAATGACCTTAGGGTCATATATCTGTAGAATTTTCATAACCCAACTGAGAAAGTACCTCTGCCAAACCCAGCTATATACTCTATTTAAATTTATGGAAAACTGTCCTTCCCAATGTCCACTGTATTTATTTCAAATTTCATTAAAATTTATTCAGCAGTTAAAGCGGAAAAGCGTAACAGACAGACAGATAGGCAGTTACTTTCGAATTTATAATAATATTAACTATTGAATTATGGATGTCAAGTTCCTATTGGATAAACAAGATTTCTTTTCTAGTAATAATGATTAGGCATAGGTATATAGGTACTTTTCCTGTAAATAAAACGTCGAAATTTATCCACATTTATGGAATATGTTTTCAGATGTTAAATACAGAAACAGGCGGTATCAGGTCGACGTCGATGCTACCGCCTACCGTGGTGGATCAGATCAGACTGTGGGAGAGCGAGAGAAACAGATTCAAGTACACTGAAGGAGTGGTTTACAATCAGTTCTTGTCGCAGGTATGCAATACTACTTACAGGTTTTTCACTTCTGGTTTAAAATGTACTCTTAATATTATTGTTTTTTTTTTATTGCGTTAAACTTATCTAGTAGAGTATTATTGACATCATATTGACGTCATATCAAGTAACATTATCTCGCGACTATTCCCTATTCTACTACTCACTATACCGAGTCGTTCAGATCGAATGCCAAAAGTTTGAGCGCGGTATCCTTAATGCCACCGTAGTAGAGTTTCCTGATCAAGGTTTCCTGTTGCACAAAATTAAATGTCTTAGACTGATCACAAAATACCTCTTAAACTTGTAACGAGCCGTCCCAATCCAACGATATATGAATGAAAGGTGTTCCCCTGTGGCTGGTGCAGGCGGACTTCGTGGTGCTGCGCGACTACGCGCGGCAGCAGGGCGCGCTGACGTGGCAGAGCGAGCGCACGCGCACCATGGTGGTGACGCGCGCCGGCCACGACGACATCAAGCGCTTCTGGAAGCGCCACTCCGCCGCCAAGCCCGCCCTGGCCTAGCTGCCTTCTGCCTTCTGCCGCTACATGTGTGTTACTTCGTGGTGCTGCGGGACTACGCGCGGCAGCAGGGCGCGCTGACGTGGCAGAGCGAGCGCACGCGCACCATGGTGGTGACGCGCGCCGGCCACGACGACATCAAGCGCTTCTGGAAGCGCCACTCCGCCGCCAAGCCCGCCCTGGCCTAGCTGCCTTCTGCCTTCTGCCGCTACATGTGTGTTACTTCGTGGTGCTGCGGGACTACGCGCGGCAGCAGGGCGCGCTGACGTGGCAGAGCGAGCGCACGCGCACCATGGTGGTGACGCGCGCCGGCCACGACGACATCAAGCGCTTCTGGAAGCGCCACTCCGCCGCCAAGCCCGCCCTGGCCTAGCTGCCTTCTGCCTTCTGCCGCTACATGTGTGTTACTTCGTGGTGCTGCGGGACTACGCGCGGCAGCAGGGCGCGCTGACGTGGCAGAGCGAGCGCACGCGCACCATGGTGGTGACGCGCGCCGGCCACGACGACATCAAGCGCTTCTGGAAGCGCCACTCCGCCGCCAAACCCGCCCTGGCCTAGCTGCCTTCTGCCTTCTGCCGCTACATGTGTGTTACTTCGTGGTGCTGCGGGACTACGCGCGGCAGCAGGGCGCGCTGACGTGGCAGAGCGAGCGCACGCGCACCATGGTGGTGACGCGCGCCGGCCACGACGACATCAAGCGCTTCTGGAAGCGCCACTCCGCCGCCAAGCCCGCCCTGGCCTAGCTGCCTTCTGCCTTCTGCCGCTACATGTGTGTTACTTCGTGGTGCTGCGGGACTACGCGCGGCAGCAGGGCGCGCTGACGTGGCAGAGCGAGCGCACGCGCACCATGGTGGTGACGCGCGCCGGCCACGACGACATCAAGCGCTTCTGGAAGCGCCACTCCGCCGCCAAGCCCGCCCTGGCCTAGCTGCCTTCTGCCTTCTGCCGCTACATGTGTGTTACTTCGTGGTGCTGCGGGACTACGCGCGGCAGCAGGGCGCGCTGACGTGGCAGAGCGAGCGCACGCGCACCATGGTGGTGACGCGCGCCGGCCACGACGACATCAAGCGCTTCTGGAAGCGCCACTCCGCCGCCAAGCCCGCCCTGGCCTAGCTGCCTTCTGCCGCTACATGTGTGTTACTTCGTGGTGCTGCGGGACTACGCGCGGCAGCAGGGCGCGCTGACGTGGCAGAGCGAGCGCACGCGCACCATGGTGGTGACGCGCGCCGGCCACGACGACATCAAGCGCTTCTGGAAGCGCCACTCCGCCGCCAAGCCCGCCCTGGCCTAGCTGCCTTCTGCCTTCTGCCGCTACATGTGTGTTACTTCGTGGTGCTGCGGGACTACGCGCGGCAGCAGGGCGCGCTGACGTGGCAGAGCGAGCGCACGCGCACCATGGTGGTGACGCGCGCCGGCCACGACGACATCAAGCGCTTCTGGAAGCGCCACTCCGCCGCCAAGCCCGCCCTGGCCTAGCTGCCTTCTGCCTTCTGCCGCTACATGTGTGTTACTTCGTGGTGCTGCGGGACTACGCGCGGCAGCAGGGCGCGCTGACGTGGCAGAGCGAGCGCACGCGCACCATGGTGGTGACGCGCGCCGGCCACGACGACATCAAGCGCTTCTGGAAGCGCCACTCCGCCGCCAAGCCCGCCCTGGCCTAGCTGCCTTCTGCCTTCTGCCGCTACATGTGTGTTACTTCGTGGTGCTGCGGGACTACGCGCGGCAGCAGGGCGCGCTGACGTGGCAGAGCGAGCGCACGCGCACCATGGTGGTGACGCGCGCCGGCCACGACGACATCAAGCGCTTCTGGAAGCGCCACTCCGCCGCCAAGCCCGCCCTGGCCTAGCCGCCTTCTGCCTTCTGCCACTACATGTGTGTTACGTGCTCGGAACGTAACGACGTCGAGCGCTTCTGGAAGCGGATATTGGCTGGCACCAAGCGCCAAGCCGAAGAGCATACCAGCACCAGTACAAGCTCATCCTGAAATCCCTGTCTGGGAGATACGAAATAAATAAACACTGAAACAGGAACAACTATTGGTGTGATGTGGGCATTATGTGCAGAAAATTGTGTACTGGTCATGTTGTGGATGCAGAAAGTTGTAGCACTTCTGGAAGTGACACTCTCCTTCAGCAACAAGGGCTCTTTAGTGCAAGACAATACCAGAAATCCTTTTCTGAAAGATACCCAATGAATGAACACTATAGCCTATAAATAGCACTATATCATTGTATTTCTAAGGAAAATGTATGCACTCCTGATGAGCGCCTGACGTGGCGGACGTGTACAAGTGCAGTGAGTGATTTTCAGTGAATCATGCAAAAATGTATATAATAATATGTAAGGAAATCTGAAAGCTCAGTTTGCACAGAAGTGAACTAAAGTGCCTTAATATGGTATGAGAGTCAGTTGAATAGTGGTTTTGTGTATCTGGTTGTAGTATGAAAACAAGGAAATTAGTAGAGGAAAACTGAGGAGTGTTTGTTTATAAAAATGGTTAGCAAATGATACTAAAGCTGACAGTGCAGTACCATAGCTGGACTGATTTCATACAATATAGGTGTAAGCTCAGATATGTGTGAGCAATATAGTCAGTGCATATTCTGTGTATATTCAATTAGGGTCCAGGCCCATTCTACCTCCATGTACCTCCACCTAGGTTCACCTGGATGAAGCATGGGATATGCTTATATATACCTGATACCTTTATGTGTCTGTGCTCCAACTGATAGCCATTCTGGTATCTCAATTATATATGTACTTTATTTTTTAAAAGAGTGCTGCTGGGTGTTTTTTTCCGCCGCTTTTTTTTCTCAGCTCAATATCTAGCCCAAACAGACACCTAAAAGCGATGACCGGGAAAAAATGAAATTCACTAAGTGAATATTTCGTATTCCTAATATGAAATAAATATTATTGATTTGATGATATTATGGTACAGTCAATGACACAACACATTGTATTTATTCTGTATTATTGAGGAACTTTCTATTCTCCAAAACATTTTTAGCAAATAATTGTGATCCAATGGGATTAGGTACTACCTACTAGAACCTAGGTGGACCGGGACCCCAACATGAATACTGCACAAGCATCCAATGTCATATTGACAATAACTTTGCCAAGACTAAATTGTGTAAATAAATTGTTTTAAATGAGTTTTTGTAGTTTTATTTAAATTATAATATAATTAAAAGAAACACAACAAAACTTTTTTATTTATTATTTACTAACTTATCCAATACCAAAAAATAATACCAATACATAAAATTATTTCTATCCTTATCTATTTTCACACATCACAATTTTGTATTTTATTTCACTTATTTTTTCTCACTTTTATAATGTGACATTGACATTATGGATGTATGTTGTCATTTTTAAAAGATATCACTATATGAAATCTATTTTTTTAATGTACCTTATTAATTTTCCGTAAAATTCGACTGCTTAACAGCACTTCATTTAGGTACTATGTTTTGTAACTTACAATATTCCATATTTAACCAGTATTTTGTGGAGTTGGGTGGTAGCCATCTCTGCATTCATGGTTTTATTACCTAACCATTTGCATACAAATACTTAATATTCTGAAAACTTCAGCTTGTAATATCGCTTCTTTGCAAATGATATCTATTGACGCTCATAAAAGACAGGGTATTTCCACTCAGATTTTTGTATCTAGAATCCTTTGATATTATATTTTAAAACAGTTATCAATTATCTTAAAACTTGGACTTAAAATAGTGTCAGTTTACAACTATAGCTTCTATTGATTGGTAAAGTATATTGTAGTTATAAGATGGTCTGTAAGGGGTCTGGTTTGCAAGTAGATGGTGACTCGTAGGGTAAGGAGAGGAGGTGAGAGGGTGGTCAGGAAGTGGGCAGCGCCGGGGCTTTAGCGGGCGCCAGCGCGGAGTACAGGCCGGCGATCGCTGTGCGCACACACCTCTGTAGTGATGCGTCTTCGGGACATGTTACTTCCTGCAATCAATATAGAAATGTTAGACGACAATTTAGGCGCCCGGTGAAAAAAATTGCAAGCTTCTAGATGGCACGGCAAAACTACCGGTGGTGACTACGGCCAGGTGTTGCTCTGCTGCGACTTTAATACACCAAACGTCCTCACCATGAATCCTTATAAGAATCCTTATAGAATCCTCATGAATCCTTATATCAAAAGAATCCTAGCTTACCATGTAATTGTAGAAGATATTAATTGTAGAATAATAATTGTAGAAGAGGGTACACCCAATTTCAGTAAAAAGTGATGAATTTGGCGCATTTCACACAGTCCACAATTAACAGAGGGAAGCTGACGTCAAGTTTAACAATTATTTTAGAATGCATAAAGTAAAAATCGATGAAGTGCTTCAAAAACTTCATGAACTAAAATTCAGGATTCATGTCCATTTTATTTTACTCGTAAAATTAGATCATCATACAGAATCCGCCACGAAAATGTGAAAATATCCGGCACCGTCTACACGCTCGCCTAGAACACCATCAGTGGAGTTTTGGCGGAAAGTCTGAAGGAACAAGTTGTGCTCTTGTTTTATTTTCATTTTCTTAGTATATTTTTGAGTTATATCGGATAAAGATAATGGCATTTTGCTCGATATAGGTTAATTACAGTGCACAAGTGTTGTGAAATAAAATAACAGTGCGAAAAGATGTTCTTTCGGCTTGCCTCCGAAATTCCATCGTACATGTTCTGGTAAAGTAGCCATCACTTTACTTGAACATTTGACTGACTAGACTGACTGATACCTGACGACTAACTGACTTTTTTCTACGACTACAGTGATGCAAAAATTTTACTTGACGCTGGCAATATGCACAGAGTTTGCGACGCCATTATTAAAATATTATTAAACACAGTCAGTAGTGATTAATCTACGGTTAATTCACTGCGTAGACTTAATTAACCGTAGATTTTTACGCCAAAAAACGTGTGTCTACAAGAGGCCTTTGATTTAATAAAATTGCATAAAGTTACACGATTAGTGTGTTCAATCATGCATTTTTATTAATGTCAAGATACACAATGTTTATTGAAGCTTGTAAGCTATTAAAACATTCATGTAATTAATTCATGTAACATGTAATTACCCGAAATGTAAAGGACAAAGTCATCTGCGTATTGTGAGATTTGAACGATATTAATTTTCTTCAATGACAGAGTAACATAAATTAACATTTAAGTAGTATTTTGAACAAAAGTAGGTACTTAACAATATTGTAAGTGTATCAAATATTGGAATTTAGAATGTATGTAAGACTTAGAATATATATTAAATATTATACGAGTATTACAGAGCGACATTGCCTATTAAGGTAAAGCTCTTTAAATAAAGATTAAAAAGATACATAATGAACCCTGAAACAAGCTGGAACCCTAGGCTCTAGCTAGCTTGTTGTATCTAACTTGCTTTATAAGTATGTATATGAAAATCGTCTTTGTTATCCTTTGACCAGTACATAGATTGTGTTATATAGTACAATACTGGGCTATGGACATTATCCACTATTTGTTTCAAACTTATGAGAAGTCGTGTCAGTCATTAACACCTGGCTAATCTGGAATGTGCAGTCATTGCTTTCCACACAATTTATTTATCATTATAAAGAATACTGACAATCACCTTAACAGCTTTACAATATATCCAAGATTCAACATAGCTTGTAGAAGCCATCTGCTACCAAGAAACAACACAATGTGAACAATTTTTTTAGGATTAGTATAAGAATAATATTAGAGCTTACCATAGTAGTTAAATCTATATCAGCCTTTTTGCCATCCACTGTGACGTGGAGTTTGTCTCCCTTGAACATCTTGGGCACCGAGTCTTCTCCGAACATCTCTTGTAGCATCTCTATCACACATTCCTGTACAAGACAAAATACATGAATACATAACGTTACTGCGTTTTTGAGCTTCAGATAAATAACCAATACTAATATAATACAATGATATAGTGTTATTCATAGGCTTTGAAGACCCACGTGGCGCAATGGTTACCATGCCGGACTGTCAATCGAAGGGTCCCGAGTTTGATACCGGTGAAGCAGAAATTTGAATGATGAGTTTAAATTTCTGTTCTCGGTCTGGGTGTTTGTGTTTCTGTCTTTGTGGGCCTACTGTGGGGCTGTGAGTGTGCAACGTTATATTATAAATGCAACGTTATATTATAAATAATGACACTCCCATCTCTATACATTTATGAAATATCCTTAATGGTAAAAAAAGATATAAATAAATATGAAACCCTAAAATCAAAAAGATATAATAAAAAATTGTGTTCGATTGCGTCAAAAACAAAACAATATCATAAAAGCGTCTTTTGCATGGGACCAAAAATATATAATAATTTACCTGAATCCCTCAAATCTAAAACAAATTGTGATTTTAAACGAGCACTTAAAACGTTCTTATTTACAAAAGCGTACTACTCGGTTTCTGAATTTCTAAACGATGCACTTTAACTTCGTGAGGGAATACGGGATTAAAAACCTGGGAGGTTTTTTTTCCGCCGGCTTTTTTTTTCCTCTCAGTGTATAAAAACCCAGGTAATTGGGTGCCCAAAGCCGATAACGCTGATAAAATACCGTATAAATAATAATCGCAAATATGGGATAAATATAAATCAATAATATGATTAGTTAATTTAATACTTAAATAATATAAAATTTCTAAATTTCTAAGTTAGATTTTAGTCAGTACTTTTATTTATTAATAATATAATATAATATTTGCATATCTTACTGAGGTAAATATGGCGGATTATTAAATGTATAAAACAACTTTTGTAATACCCATATTTGTGCAAATAAATCATTTGTCTTTGTCTTTGTCATTGTGTGTTGTCTGTTGGAGAGAGAACTAGCCGTAGTAAAAAATCTCATTCCGATGTGAAGGTCCATTGTAATGTATTTGATCCATTTTAACGCGGTCGTGTGTCGTGGGTGATGAACACACACAAAGACAGAATCACCCAGAACATAAATTTTAAACTCATCATTGAAATTATAGTCCAGGGTAGAAGCCTTTAAAAATAATGAAAAGTGAAAAAAATTTATAATAGAATGAAACCCATTAGAAAAGGAGGGAAATATGATAAAAATGAAAGGAAAAATAATTTACGGGCGATCTGAGGTTGGGAAGGGGATGGGGGTGAGTTTTTAAGGGTAAAAAACGGTTTTTCTCGATTTCCGGCAAAACTAAAAGTCCTATCGAAAAAAGTCAAATGGAAAAGTTGTAGATAATAAAAAGATCTAAAACTTTTGTATTTACACTTTTTTCACATAACCTCAAAATTTATGTGAAAAATTCAAAAAACCAAGTTTTTGGTTTTTTATTTTTATCTTTTACAAAAAAATTTTTTTTTTAACGAAATTTTGTGAAAACTTACCTTTTTATGTCCCAAATACGCTGTAATTTATTTAATTAAAAATATTTATTTTTTCACCTTATTTTGAATTAATATCGAAAAAACAGCCTAATTTTCAATCGAAAATTCACCCGTCAAAATATCAGCTTTTTTCAAAAAGTTGGTGTGGTTTCTGTTCGTTGAAATCTCTACTTTCCGATGGTGAAAAAAAAAATATATGTTACTATGGTAAATCTTCTCAGAAAACGCAAAAATTAAAAAAAAACTTGAATTTGAAAAAAAATTTTTAATTATTATAAATAATTTTGAGCTATTTATTCAAATTTAGACTTTAATTACTCGAAAAACGTTAGATTACATGTGACGTTGATAACAAAAAAATTGCAAATAAAAATATACTACTATAATTAACAAACAAATAAGTTAATTAAATTAATATTTAATAAGACATCTACAATATTTGGAGAAAGTTGTCTAATTTTCTTTAAATTATATGCGTAGATGCTTATTTATAACTATTTTGAGATAAATTATATATACCTGAGTAGATATACCTGAGTGACCTACGAAAAATTGTAGCCCATCAAAAGGTATTTCGTGGAGAAGTGGGGAAGGGGCTAGGCGGGTCTGGGTCTTACTACATATATACCTACTATTATATACTATATATTTCGTAGCAGCTGTTACAACCGCTAGCCTAACCAGTATTCGAAATACAGTACAGTATACAACATCGTTTATAAAAATACACGTGCACGCCTCCATTTGTTTTAATTTATAGGTACAATTTTAAATAACTTAATTATAAGTATTATTTACTATAAGGAGGTAATAATAAATAATTTTACTCGACTAATAAAGAATTTATTCTCAGATTAATCTCTGTTTCTTCGTAGTACCGGGACGACTAATCTGGCACTGAGTTTCTTGAAGATAATTGTGATAAGTTTACTTAAAAAAACAATAAAACTTTTCGAATCTGCATAGGAAGGTAAATACTATCTCTATTTTTATCTGTATCAATCAACTCAACCATAAAAATCGTAATATTTTCTTTAAAAAATAGTATGCTTAACTTAACATAACCTAAAGATTGAAATTAAATGATATTTTAGTACAAGATAAAAAAATAATTATCTCCTTAATTTTGCACAAACAAATTTAGTTAATCCCATGAAAAGAAATATATTTCAAAATCTATAAAAAATATATTTAAAATCTATAAAAAATATATAAAATATATATCGTAAATATATTTCTAATAAAACAAACTTTTGGCCGATTTTCATATATATTTTATACTTTTTTATAGATTTATAATATATTATTTATACATTTTGACATTGATTTCTTTAATATTTTTTTTTCATGGGAGTTTATTCACGATTAAATAGTGAAGACATTATTAATTCGATTTTGTCTTTTCAGATTATTTTTTGAATTTTTGCATTTTCTGAGAAGATTTACCATAGTAACATATATATTTTTTTTTACCATCGGAAAGTAGAGATTCCAACGAACAGAAACCACACCAACTTTTTGAAAAAAGCTGATATTTTGACGGGTGAATTTTCGATTGAAAATTAGGCTGTTTTTTCGATATTAATTCAAAATAAGGTGAAAAAATAAATATTTTTAATTAAATAAATTACAGCGTATTTGGGACATAAAAAGGTAAGTTTTCACAAAATTTCGTTAAAAAAAAATTTTTTTTGTAAAAGATAAAAATAAAAAACCAA
Organism: Pyrgus malvae; assembly: GCA_911387765.1. Lineage (NCBI taxonomy): Eukaryota > Metazoa > Arthropoda > Insecta > Lepidoptera > Hesperiidae > Pyrgus > Pyrgus malvae. The sequence goes on along the minus strand of OU426965.1, from coordinate 22,049,002 downwards.
AAACTTGGTTTTTTGAATTTTTCACATAAATTTTGAGGTTATGTGAAAAAAGTGTAAATACAAAAGTTTTAGATCTTTTTATTATCTACAACTTTTCCATTTGACTTTTTTCGATAGGACTTTTAGTTTTGCCGGAAATCGAGAAAAACCGTTTTTTACCCTTAAAAACTCACCCCCATCCCCTTCCCAACCTCAGATCGCCCGTAAATTATTTTTCCTTTCATTTTTATCATATTTCCCTCCTTTTCTAATGGGTTTCATCCTATTATGATTTTTTTTGGTTTTAAAAATTATCGACCCTGGACTATTAGTGGTACGCCGGGAATCGAAGCTCACCTTGAAGTGCATGCGGTCCAGCTTGGGCGCCAGCGGCAGGTGCTTGGGCGCCGGCAGCGACGACACCGCCAGGATGGCCGCCACGATCGCGTCCGCGTACATGTCCGTCACCGGCTGCGCTTGCCACTGCACAACAAATCGAACTACTCTATTGTTTGTTTACATTCAAACAAATGAGATATTTAAATAAATAACATTGCTTAGGTTTTAACAGTCTAAACCTATTCGGACACACGATGGCTGGCTGCATGGGCACAGGTCTCCCCTCTCATTATTAGGGACGCCCGAAACTTACTCCACTCCAATGCGAGTAAGTGACCAACATCGGATTGGCCACTAATAAACATCTCCACGAACACACAGTGAAACAGTGTGGTGGGGCGCTTTAGATCTCTTCATTAAATGAGAGATCCGTGCTAAGGATTGCAAACAGTCAGGTTTTATAAGTCAGGACTTTGTTTTAATTAGTCAAATAGTTATTTTATTATGTATGTGAACAACGCTGAGCGCTGACGAAAGTTGCACATTTTTGGATCTATACTAATACAAATACAATAAAGTAACTCTGCCTCTGTATATGTTTGTCTGTGAGGACATGGGATAGTTTATATTGCGAAAAATAGGCTTGAAAGGGAATGAAGATTTTACGAAATGTTTTCATCGTAGACAAAAACATCAAACTATGTACATATTTAGGAACCAGATAGGAAGTAAATAAACATTTGTATTAGTTTTTGTCATTTCGATGTACATGAGAAAAGAATCCCTACTAATATTATAAATTCGAAAGTAACTCTGTCTGCTACGCTTTCCCGCTTAAACTACTGAACCAATTTTAATGAAATTTGGAATACAGATAGAGTGGACCTTGGGAAAGAATATAGGATGGTTTATCCTACGGGAACCTATAAAACGGGTCCACGCGGGCGTATTCGCTGGCGGAAAGCTAGTAGGAAATAAAAGTGCATTAATATTAACTGGGTGAGTGGCAGCAGTGGGACGCAAAGAGTGTAACTTGCAATCACTTTTCACTTTGATCACCCATCCTTTTTTATGACTGCACTAGATGTTGCTTATTGGCCACCCATCTTACTTTTGACCGCTCTTGACATTGTTTAGCTATGTTGGTAGCTATCCTTGTTATGACCGCACTAGATGTTGCTTAATTAATGGCCACCCATCTTACTTTTGACCGCACTCGACATTGCTTAACCTTGTTGACACCCATGCTTCTTATGACCGCAGATGTTGCTTAATGGCCATCCGTCCTATTTTTGACTACACTCGACATTGCTTATCTTTATTGACACCTATCCTTAATATGACCGCTTGATATGGTGCTTAGTGACCAACCATCCTACTTATCACCGAATTCCACATTGCTGAGCTTTATTGACACCCATCCTACTTTGACCGCATTCAACATTGCTTAGCTTTATTGACACCCAGTCATATGTAGGATGGGTGGCCACTAAGCAACACCTGGTGCGGTCATTAGAAGGATGGGAGTCAATAAGCTAAGCTTATAGGGAAACCACTACCAAAATTACCATAACATTCAACCATCTTGTTATAGAAGTTTCCATTAATCGCCACTCAATTACGTTTGGCGCTGTTGTCGTCCCTGAAACTGCAAGCAATGAAGTCCGTGATACGAAACTTTTCGACATACAGCAATCGATCGCGATCGCTTTGCGCGATAATGATTGTCGATCGGCGGCTGGTACCTCGAGCGTGACGATGGGCGGGTCGAGCGCGAGGCCGATGCAGCCGTAGAGGCGCCAGCGCGTCTCGCTGAGGAAGTCCACGGCGCCCGCCAGGCGCAGCACGGCGTGCCGCAGCAGCGCCGCCGAGCCCGCGTAGTGGATGGCCTGCCGCTGCGTCACCTGCGACTGGCTCAGCTCCGTGTACTCTGCGCCACCAGACACACCTTGTTAGCGACCTAGCTCCTCGCCAAACTCTCTCTCAATACGAATTAGGAACATGAGATCCGACATCCTTTGCCAGGTCATAAGGGACGACTAAAAGAGACTTCCGGGATTACAGTTAGCTATAATGAAAGCTCAAACGGAGTATTGATGCAAAAATAATACTTGACGCTGGCAGTATGCACAAAGATTGCGATGCCATAATTGAAAAAAAAAAAAGGTCAAACCATTCCGGTCCTGAAAGGGATAGACGAGGGCAGGCACCAAAATAGGTTTAAAAAAATGGATTCATTAAGGTTATTGGAGCTCCCACAGTTCTACCCAAGCGCTGAGGCAGGCCACTGAGGTGGTTTTGTCTGTACTATTTCTGCCAAAGTACCTTTATAAGATTCTCAGGAGCTGTCGCAACATGACAATGCATACATAAAAGTAGTACAGAAAAAATATTTATTCATCCTAATGAATGATCCAGAAAAAAAAATCATTGGTTATAGTATAACCGTCATACTATAGTATAGATAGATAACAGCTACTATAGTAACCAACATGGTCACTAGGATTTGACCGACAACTTACACAATCTGAATTAATATTCACATAAATACAGCCCAATAATCATAGTGAACCCCCATTCGTATTAAATAGGTCTATAATAACTTACTATTTAAGTCCGCAGGCGCCAGTATGTGATAGTTGAAATTCCTTTTGACCAGGATGCCCTGTAACTGCTTGCCTGGTTCAGGAGGCTCCATAGCAAGGGATCCCATTACCTGCAACCATTGTTTATAATTATTGCCAGATATTTATATGTATAGAATTATAGTCTGTAATCTGTATGTTATCTACGTCTGAAAAAGAGAAGTTATCGAGGCGGTTTTGTCTCCGCAGCAGATGAACATTTAATAAGTCAGTAAAATCATTGCTTCATTATACTGTAACTTTACAATAACGTTTTGGAGGCTAGCTAAAAATAAATAAAGGCAAAACGTCTTTTCCGCGTTTCCCGCCGAAAATCCGTATAATGAATGTATGGAAGCAGAAGGAGTTACCTTGGCAGTCTTGTCCCCGCGGAAGGTGAGCGCCAGCAGCTGCGTGTTGCGCGGCGTGTGGATGGCGAGGCGGCCGCGGTGCTCGCGCTGCAGCGCCGCCTTCAGCCGCGACATCTCGTTCTGCTCGCCGTGCACTAGCACCTGCAAGTTATCATTATTTGTTTACTAATGCGCACGGAAGCGCGCATGGCCCAGCGGCTGGCATTGAACTCAGGCAGCTCAGCGAAACGGGGCCTGTAGCCAAGCCAAGTTAGATAAGAATGAAATGTATAGTATTGACATAACTCAAATTAAATCACGAAGTCATACTTATCGTAAGTTGACAATGTTCAACGAAACCAGAAAGTGCCGCCATCGACCACTATATCCCTTACAAATGCGTAAACGAACGACGTGAACGAAACGAACGAACGACGATGACGAATTTAGATGTCGTTTCGCTACGTAGCGATGTTACTTTAGCTAAGCTCCCGGGATAGATAACAGTCGTCAAACCTAGTCGGAGGCCTTATGGGCGGTTCGAAATAATCCGACAGCGCTCAACGCAACATAGGTATATCAACGCGAGTAAGCTCCAGGCCACCTCAATAATGGGGAGACCCGTGCCCAGCAGTGCGACGCGAATATCATTGAGCATGATCATCAGCACTTATAGACCCCAGCAACTCGACTTTAAAGGATAGCTATTTTACAGCTTTCTTGAAGAACCCTCATGTCATAGTTTACAAGAAATGGCAAAAAGGAGCATGTAAATCGGACAGTGGAGGATCGACATGAGTCCAACCGGTGACTGTGGTATTTCAACCTTACACTGGGCATATAAAAAATAATGGCTGCAACCCTTTTTGCGTCCCACTGTTGGGCACGGGTCTCTCCCCATTATTGGAGAGGCCTGGAGCTTACTCCACCACGCTGCTCCAATGCGGGTTGGTGGAGATGCGGGTTAGTGGCCAACCCGCTGTCGGATGTTTTCAAACCGCCCATAAGGCCTCCGACAAGGTTTAACGACTGTTATCTATCGACAACAACCGGGACCGACGGCTTAACGTGCCCTCCGAAGCACGGAAACGCGCATGATTATTTTTTTGCCACTATCGGTCACCCATCTCACACCCGACCGCGCCCGTTTTGCTTAGTTGCATAGATCGATAGCGATCTACGCTAACCGCCGGGCCATGCGCGCTTCATAAAAAAAAAATACAAACATAATATTGATTTAAACATATTCAGATACAAACAGTCGCAAGGGCCCTGTGCTTGGTTCGAAGCCTGTGTTACAGCTATAACAGAGGCAATGGAAAAACAACTTGTATTTTACACCATTTATACTGATTTCCCAAAGGCATTGAATGTGGTAGAATATATTCTTATGATTTTTTAACTAGGCCACGCATATGCGGATCTCTGCTAAGACGGTACCAATCTTACTTGTGAAATAGATCGCAGATCGTGAAGATCAGAAACCTTATAATATTAACTCTTGAAATTGTAACATCTGGAGTACCTCAGGGATCTCATCTAGGTAATCTGCATTTCCTAGTGTTCATTAACGACGTGGGCGCGTTAATGTCCTCAAAGTAAGAAATATTTACCTGTGTTGACGTAAATGTTAAGCTAGATTTTAGAAAAAAATATTTATCATATTAGCATCGATATAGTAGTCCTTATTAGGTATCAAACAAAGAGCGCACCTAACTGGCTGTGTGTTACGAATAACCAAGTTCGCTCTTTCAAAGGTTCGAAAATTAGTTTGCTGTTAATCTGTGTCTGCTGAAAAGTACACATAGCCTAGTCGAGCATCTTCAGTGTCACATTCTGGCTTGTCGTGTGATGTTATCTCTTCCGGTTTCGACGATAAACGCATTTCTACTGTCCAGTCCATAGACAAAGATCAGAGATTAAAGTGACGTCACTGTATTGTACCCTCGCGGTCGTCATACTAATGTTTTTAACTTATTTCATTTATACATAAAAATGATTACAATTACGATATGTTTTTTGTTCAGTCAACTATCCAACAATATATACCTACAACTTATTAAATCAAGTATTTACGCACCACATGCGGCGGCTTCAAGATATTGATAAACTCGGAGGTCTGTTGATAGTCAGTGTGCGCTGAGAAGGAGATGTAGTCCACAGACATCTTCAGGGGCAGCTTCTGGCCCGACATAGTCGTGATTTCTTCTGGTTCAGAGAGGATCGTCTTGGCTAGCGTGCCTTCCACGCAGTAACCTGGTTATAAAGAATTTAGAAGCAAAAATCAGATTTAACTTTAACAATTTTTTCAAGAATTACAGGATATACAATTTTTTGTCATAAACTTGAACAGAAAGAAAAACGTGACAAATTTTTTCTTCTTCATATCACATATTATAGTTCTTTTATTCCATGAAGGCTGGTTTAACGGGGCTTTGGTAATTTCCAGGGCCTCATCATCAACAATCAATCAGTTATAATGCCTACCAGCTGGGAACTATAGTAACGTTTCTAAAGTCTGACTGACCAAATTCTGTAACGCATACATAGACAATGTCTACGTGCATACACCCCCACAACTGTGGTATACCAGCTATATAAGTGTGATAAAGAAGCTACTAACACTATAAGGGCTTTCATACTAACTAAAATAATAAATATGGGTAATTCTAACCGGCAATGATAACGCCGTTCTTGGGATCCGTGCACCAGGACTCGAACAGCTCTCGGGATAGACCCGACTGCATCATGCCTGGCGACGCCATTATAACGCACGGCCCGATGTCGTCGAAGTGGTCTATGCCCTGTGAACAAAGGGAAAAGTTTGAAACTGGAATCTAGCTGAATAGTAACTAAGGCTTTGACATTTAAAACGCGACTTTTTTGAATGATGTAATTATTTTTGAGCTGCAACGAAATATACCTACTTAGACAGATATTTGAACCTCTCATGCTTATCTAAAGAAGGATGGTTCGACCGGCTCGTCCATTTCAGCATCCTACTAACATCCTACTAATCCTACGTCCTACTTATATTATAAACGCGAAAGTTTGTAAGTATGGATGTTTGTTACTCTTTCACGTAAAAACTTCTGAATGGATTTTAATGAAATTTTAGAATAATATAGCGTATACATCAGAATAGTTAACATAGAGGCTACAATTTATAAAGATATTGTGTGAACTGTAAAAATTTTGACGACAAGTGTCAAGTAAGTTCGAAAAAATCTACCATCTGCGAGCTATTCTAGCGTGCGCTGTCAGAACCGCTAGAGTTACACATATTATTATGTAATGTATGATGGAAATGTTTATCTTGAATAGTCCTACAAAAAAGCCGGTCCAGCGGCGAGACTTCACTTTATGCTAATGATCCTCTCTAAAGCGGGTGAAACTGCGGGGCACAGCTAGTATTTTATAATTTTACGTGGCAATTTCAGGAATATGGTTGGAAATCACACTTAAATATATAGGACTTGAAACCAACACTGTGGTACGTACCTAACGTAAATCTACGTTATTCACGGTTTCAGTGACTATGACAATATAATAATAAGGAACTTATGCGAGTTTCATTGTTCGTTATAGGGGTTCAATTGAACTTTCAAGTTCAAATCAGTATTTTAAAGCAATATTTTCAATTTGTTTTATAAATCGTCCAAAAATTGTACACCTATTGCATTTGTTCCATTACTATGTTGAGAAAGGTCATTATCCTTAAATGGCCATGACATAAGTCGTGAAACTAACATTGGAGTAATTGTCTACACATGTTTATAAACCATCAAGCAAAAATTAATCTTTAAATTAAAGATATAAGACTTTTTGACACATAGTAGTTGCGTTAGAGATAAACAGAATGATTTAATCGGCAAGGTCGTTATAATTCGGTTGCATTCCATTCCACTGTAGTTACTGTCAATTCAGAACAAATATTGGTTTTCAATGAATAATTCTATTTGTCATAAAGTCTTAATAATAGTGAAAGTTAAAAAGGAGATTAAACTAATATATACAAGACAATGCAAATTATTTGTTTTAAACCAAACATCTTTTAGGTTACATTTTTAATGACTGTTTCATCTAATATGGAACTATTGTGAAACGAAACGAACTTATCAATATAGGTTTTAAGGTTTTGTGTACATATTTTAGAGATCCAAAATATACTGTGACATTCCTGTTTATCCACCTACCGGGATCTTGAAGGATTATACTGATTTGTAAGTATACGTGGGTATTTTAGATAATAATATAGTATTTACACATTATAATGTTTTAATACTAGTAGCAACAAATAATAATATAAACCGGTGTCGGCGTGCCGCTGCGAGATAACAATATTCAATTTATTGTACATGGCTTATATTTTTAAAGTTAACTATCAAATTAATAGATCAACTATTTAAAATCATTCAGAAGCACCAAAATTTACTTAACACAGCCAGCTGATTTGAGGTTATACTTGTTGAACTGTACTCATAATTTTATCATAATTAAAAAAATATTCGGAAATGAACAACGAAATTCTTTCTTGTGTGTATAAATTTACGTCCATAGAACAAAAAGTGACTAAGGTCCTCTGTCCCTGTCTGAATAGGTCATTCAGTCAGATAAATTTATTTCTAAATTAAATTTTTTTTCAAGACACTATTAGTAATTTTGCTTTAAAATTTATTATACTGAAAAAATTGTATTGGCCAGTTCCATATTAAAAAGTCAGTAGTTAAGTATTGTTTGTAAAGTAGTATAAATATAATAAAATAAATAACACTATTTCAATGCACATTTTTATATTTGTAATTAGTTAAGTTTTTAATTATTGTAATATTTGCATACCTCATGAAGGTAAATATGGCGAACCAAATGTATAAAAACACCTTTTGTAAACACCCATATTTGTGCAAATAAAAGTATTTGTCTATGTTTTTTAACATTATACGTTTTTCACAGGCACCACAATGCTGCCTTCATTCATCAAGCAGCGTTTAATCAAGTGGCTGGAAGACAACCGCGAGTTCGTTGTGTGTGCCTTCTGCCTGCCGGCCAGCTTCCTCTTCACCCTGCTGCTGAAGCTCAAGGCCTTCGTTAGGAAACTCACCAGCGACCCCAACAGGCATCAGAGCGCCGTTAGAGAGATTCAAGCCAGAGTAGGTATTTCTATATATATATATATATATATTTTTTATTTATTCATTTATTAACATAACTAAGTAAACCTTACAGACTAACTAGCCTAATGCGTTTGCTTAGTTATATTTTGCACATATACACAAATTGTTTTGCGGAAATCTGCAGGTGACGAGAAAAAGATGTCCAAATGTGGATTCGAGGATAGTGCACCATTAAGCAATGTCAGTGCCCGAACTAAGGGCGACTGTCGCATTAACACTAATCTGCAACACGGAACTGCAAATAGTTCATGTCGCCTCGCTCGAATGTACTTATCAGGAACACTAAATGATACCATTGATAGTACCGAAGGATTACATACTATACCCCTAATTAAATAAAAAAAGTATTCTATCAAAGCTACGTCTCGCCTTACCTCCAATGTTTCATACCCTAACATGCCTAGTAAGAACGAGCTTGGATATGCATGTGGATATCCAACAAAAAATCCATATTGTTTAAAATACGTGTATCTTAAAAATTTCTTTTGGAGTTTCTCCAGCATGAGTTTGTATTTCTCTTCATGTGGACTCCAGATAATTGCGTTGCTTTCCAATTTACTTCGTACAAAACTGTTATATAGAAGTTTAATTACGTTTGAACTATTTAGTTCATTTGCTTGTCTCAAAACAAAACCGAGCGATCTATACGCTTTGGTTGATATTGTGGCAATATGTTCGGCAAAATTTAGATTATAACACATGAGGACACCTAAGTCCTTGACAGATGTTTTTCTTTCTACCACAATATCACCTAGCTTATTATGTCTCGATGCTGCTAGGCTCTTGTCCAGAGACCCTTGTCTCTCCCCATTATTGGGCCGGCCTGGAGCTTATCCACCACGCTGCTTCAGTATGGGTTCATTATGACTTAATTAATTTAATGCCTGACTAATTTGTAAAACTAAGAGAAGACAAGGTTAATGCACATGTATATGCTTAGTATTAAAATGGGTTAATGACTCTGAATTTACTTTTAGTTGTAGAAATGTTTAATGAGTAGTTTTATTTCTCATTCTCCTGCAAATATTTTCTATCTTTATTGCATCTTCCAGGTCCAAGAATGGAACAAACTGCCTATAAAAGAGCGCCGCCTGCTCTGCACGTCCCGTCCCAACTGGCTGTCCTTGTCCACGACCTTCTTCCAAAAGCACCTGCATCACCGGGTACCCATCCCTTTGTACGATATCCTAGAGCTGGATGAACGGGCCATGACGGTGCGCGTGGAGCCCATGGTCACCATCGGTGACATCACGGAATACCTCATACCGCGGGGTTACTCCTTGGCTGTTACCATAGAACTTGATGATGCTACTTTGGGAGGTAGGCAAGAGTAATGAGACACCTCAACCACCAGGTGGTCATCTCGATAACTGACCAATAGAGCAATAAATTTGGCCTTCACTGTTCCCTGTTCTCTTCTTAAATTTCTATCATTGGGAAAGCCACATTAAATTCTACAAGAAACAATATCTTTATATAGTGCCAACCTTTTTTGCGTCCCACTTCTGGGCACGGGTTTTGGTATAGAATATACAATATTTTTTTAAAAGTGGATATCGTATTTTCAGGTCTCGCTTTCGGCACAGGAATGTCAACACATTCATACAAGGCTGGTCTCTACCACGAAACCATCACCAGTTACGAAGTGGTTTTGGGTGATGGATCCGTAGTTACCGCGACAGCTGACAACGAATACTCTGACCTGTACAAAGCTCTACCCTGGTCGCATGGAAGCTTGGGTTTCCTGGTCGCTTTGACTTTGAAAATAATAACAATAAAACCATACATCAAAATCAAGTACACCCCAGTAAAAGGTCAGAAGAACTACTGCGACATGGTGAGGGATTTGTCCGGTGCGAACGTGGCAAAACCAGCAGTGTTTCCTGACTACATCGAGGGCACAATCTTCAGCAAGGACGAGGCAGTCGTCATGACTGGAGACTATTCTGACTACGATTCTAAAATCACTGTTAACTACTGCTCAAGATGGTATAAGCCATGGTTCTACAAACACGTTGAGTCGTTCCTGCAGAAAGGAGAGACGGTTGAACTGATTCCGTTGAGAGATTATTTGCTGCGCCACAATAGACCCATCTTCTGGGTTGTTGAAGACATGATTTCCTTTGGCAACGAGCCTTGGTTTAGACTTTTATTCGGTTGGCTCCTACCCCCAAAACCAGCGTTCCTAAAGTTCACGACAACACCAGGAGTTCGAGCTTACACGTTCACTAAACAGGTGTTCCAAGACATCGTTCTACCTATCCAGGAATTGGAGAAGCAAATCGAGATAGCGAGCGTTCTTTTCGAGAAGTTTCCGCTACTGGTGTATCCCTGCAAAATCATCGACCACGGTCCATCGTCCGGTCAGCTCAAGAGACCAAACGCGAAGTACTTAGTTCCTGGCACAAATTATGCTATGTACAACGATTTAGGCGTTTATGGCGTCCCAGGTAAGGTTAAGGAGAAGAAGCCATATAATCCAGTGGATGCTATGAGGAAAATGGAGCAATTCACTAGGGACGTCGGAGGTTACTCCTTTTTGTATGCTGACATCTTTATGACTAGGGAGGAATTTGAACATATGTTCGATTTGTCACTGTATGAAGTTGTGAGGAAGAAGTATAAGGCTGAAGGCGCCTTTCCACATTTGTATGATAAGGTCAAACCAGAGATCGATGTGTTTCAAATTGGCGAAGAAAACGCTATTAAAGAAGACTAAATATAAATAATAATATTAAAATAATATAAATTTAAAATTATTAATGTTTTATTAATAAACGAACTATTGCGATATATGCTGTCTGTTCATTTCTTCCTAAAAGGAAGCTTTATATTAAAGTGCCAGTTGCTACTGATACATAGCAGTTGTTGAACCTTGTCAAAGGCCTTATAGCTTTATTTAAAACATTCCATTTATTTCGTAGAACTTTAATGGTTTACACACTGCTACAAATACTTTTGTCGTAAAGAAATTCTATTGCATTTCGGTGGAAAAGTGCAGTTTTCGGCTAGACTTATGAGGGCCCCGCCAGCCTTCGGAGTAGCAGCGCAACTGCATACGAAACAGACAAGACAGGCTTGCTCGAGATTGTGTGCAGATGTCCATGGTTTGCAAAACAAGAATAGCAGTCGTAATGCACATAAGCATACATACCTTCAAGTTGGAGATGTGTCGGAAGACGAAGGGGTTGTTGACGGCGATCTGGCGGCGGATGCGGTCGTTCATGGCGTTCACGTACGTCTGGTACACCGCCATGCACTTCTTGGCCAGCGACGACGCGTAGTAGATCGGGATGTCTTGCAGCTCCGGGTGGAGAGACCACCACTCATCTGGTGACAAAAGGTTGGGCTTCAAACACTCTGAATTTATATAACCACATTACTTTTCTACCCGTGGCACCGCCCGCGTACACTACACGTTCGTAAGAATAAGATATTTTTCCCAGGTAAAAAGTAGCCTACGCAACTCTCCAACTCACAAAACGGTCCATAGCACCGTTGCTACGCGACGTGAAATAGGCACTTTTAAATTTATAATATAGTATATAGAATAGTATGGATTACCAATTGAGACGATTACGACTGATATGAAAACATTATTTAAAGATGTTAATTGACCAAACAAATAGCAGTTATTTCGCTCAAAAAAATCTGCTTACTGTTGCAGTGCAGCAATGCTGCCAGCATTCTTTCCACAATGCACCAAGCAGGCCTATTGGGCTACATGTTAACATATAAAGACATAACATGTCAGTCATGTTGCTTTATATTGTTGCAAAAGTATTCATGAATTTTGGAGCAAACAAATGGCCCTTATACTTACATTGCAACAATCGATGTCATTCATCATAAAAACCTACTCCCTAATATTAACATTAGTTCTTTTGATTTGATTTCATTGCAAACCAGCTATAATAACTTACCCCTCCTGTAAGAATGTTTTTTATTTATTTGCATGGAGTAGCAGACGAGCATGGAGGCTAAGTGGTGTTAAGTGGTCGCTGTAGCCCATGGACATCTACATACAACCTCAAGCAAGTCTTGTCTGAGGTCGTATGCAGTTGCGCTGCTACTCTGGAGGCTGGTGGTCGCCTCATGTAAGTGTGGCCGGCAACTGCACCTTTCCACCGAAACACAATAGAATTGGTTCACGGCAGAAGTGGGTGCAGCGGTGGTACTTCCCCGGGCGAACCATAATAGAATGTTCCTAGAAGACGTTAAGTCTCTTCTAATTCTCTTAATAATACCTATATCTTATACGTGAAACTGCACTGTATTCAGTGAAGAAGTAGCTTACCCAGAATGAGCAGCAGCTCCTGCGCCCGCCCCAGCGCGAACACGGGGATGAGGCACCTGCCGCCGCGCATCACTATGTCGGTTACTAGCCCCGTGAACCGGCTCTCCCGCTCTTCCCGCTTCTCGTGGATATGGGTGCCGTATGTGGATTCCTATGAACAAAGTGTTTTTCTTTAACATTTAAACGTAAAAATCTATCAATGTTTTAAATGAATTTTATTTCTCGTTGCACTATTCAAGCCTATCGACGACCAATCGAGGTTACTAAGTTTGATTCCCAGCTAAACTAAATTTTGAATGAGGAGTTCAATTTTCATACTCAGTATGGTGTATTTAGTTATCAGGGTCAAAAAAAAATCTAGTGCCTAAGATTTTAATTTAGCAGGTGATAAAAGTAAGAGAAAGCAGTTTATTCCTTTTTCTGTATTTCAGATAAACTTACTGTAATGAGAACATCTGGATGGACAGTAGGTATTTCTGCTGCCATCAAGTGTCTGTCTTCTTGTCTGGAGAAGTCACCTGTGTATAATACCTGTGGACAATTTATTCAGTTCTTAATAATTAGTACAATCGAACAATGACTGTGCAGGGTAGTCTTAAAGGGGATTTCAGTGCAAATAGAAATACTTATGTTTATTTTCCTTATCATAATTATTTTTTTAGTATACACTGCCTTTATCTGACGTAGAACATAAACTATGTAGAACCAGATTGCTTGGGTGTAAGATGAATGACAACTAGTTAGTAGAAAGTAGTGTAAAAAAGCTCTCCTCCAAAGCCGGCAATGCTTGGGGTCGCCCGTGTCCATAGGCGATGGTGATCGCTTAACACCACGCGGCCCGTCAGCCTTATTGCACAGTTTATTTATAAAAAAAGGAAATTTAAAGCATGTTTTCATGCTTTGGCAGGCATTAATATTTGTATGCTTAAAATAAATAAAATATTTTTACTTTCATAGCTTACCTTGACTCCAGCGATTTCAATCATAAACATAGCGGCGCCCAACACGTGTCCTGCGTTGTACGCCCAGAATCGAACGCCCCTCACATCCTTCTCCTCATGGAAGTTGATTGTCTCTATGCGGTCCATTGAACCTTCGAGGTCTGACTCTGTGTACAGCATCTGCTCTGTTGATATATTGCTGTGGACAAAGGATTAAATACTTTCTGAGACTTTAGCACAGACACTATGCATCTACTATGAAGATATCCTAGTGTTGACAAAAAGATACAACCAACTAAATATTTAAAATTGTGTAAGATCTCCAAAACTAGTATTGGATTAGGCTTTAAAGTATTAGCAACACTTCAAAGGCTAAGTGGCTCGTCTTCTGGTGTTGAAAACAATTGTTAACAATATATATTATGATTTGTTTACGAAATCTAAAAACCTACATGGTCAATATTAATAACAATAATAAATGATGAAGATTTCATTGTATAGCAAAACATAGCACTATAACCATCCCGTTGCTACTGCCTGTGAAACTTCTGCAGCTTTACTATAGATACTAATTTTTCCATTGAACGAACTATAGAGATAGCCTGTGTTGAGTCATCACACTGTATTATTGTATGTATTTACAGACCTCCAAATGCATTGTATGATCAGTTTGAGTCAGTTTTAGAAAATTTATTGGGCAAATTGTGCAGTAAAAAAAGTAAGGACATTATTATTTGCGGCGATTTCAATATAAACTTATTGGAGGACTCTTCCACAACTCAAAAGTTTTTGTCTTTAATGAAATGCTGTAATCTCACTAATCTGTTTTTAGAGCCAACAAGAATCACAAATCTATCAGCTACTTGCATCGATAATATTTTTACGGATGGGACACCAGCCAATTCAATTATTATCAATAATTTAAGCTCTGATCACTGTGGTCAATTTGTAAGCTTTGACTATAAAATAGATAAACGGGTTGGTAAGAATTTAAGCAAGATGGTCGTTCCTGTAAACCATAAACGTTTGGAGAGATTCAGAAACTCTATTGTAAATGGGTTGTTTGTTCCATCACATGTCCATGTTAATAAACAGTATAGTATACTATGTTCTCAGATTAATAGAGCCTTTAATGCTGTATTTACTGCAAAAAAAATCTCTCCAAAGCAGTGTAAAACATTCAGTGACTGGGCGACTTTGGGAATTTACAAAAGTAGACAAAAACTATATGATCTGTACTATGAGAGATCATATAATAGAAGTGAATCCTTTTGTGAACATGTAAGAAATTATTCTAAAATCTTTAAACAAGTATGTATCGCGGCCAAGTCATTGCATATTAGAAATCAAATTAAATCAAGTAAAAATAAGATAAAAATGACTTGGAACATAATAAATGCCGAGACTGGAAGGGCCAGAGACCGCAATCACGTCTACAGTCTTCTAGTAGACGGTATACTCGTTGAATCTGATGATATGATTGCGCAAACTTTTGAGAAATACTTTGCTGACATTCCAATTACGACTACAAAATCGCTTAGGTCTTCCCCCGACGTCGCTGAAGCACTGCTAAAGCAACACGGCAGTAACACAGACCCCTCCAATTTTAGACCGATATCTATACTGCCTACATGTAGCAAAATATATGAAAAAATAATACTCGAGCAACTCTTAGCACATTTTACACTTAACAACCTTATACATAATAATCAATTTGGTTTTATAAGGGGTCGCTCTACGATTGATGCGGGTGTAGAGCTCTTTAAGGACATTGTAGATGCTTGGGAGGACTCACGGAATGCCATAGGCGTATTTTGTGACCTTTCTAAGGCATTTGATTGTGTCCAACATGAAACTTTAATCAGGAAACTCAGTCACTATGGCATTAAAGATACCGCCCTTCGTCTTCTGAGATCTTATCTCAGTGATAGGACTCAGAGAATCGAAGTAAATGGTAAAAGGTCGTCCGGGTCAAAAGTGGAGATGGGGGTCCCACAGGGCTCGATATTAGGACCGTTCCTATTTTTAATTTACATTAACGACCTTCCTTATATGGTACAAAATGGTCATGAGATAGTATTATTCGCAGATGATACTTCTTTAATATTTAAAGTTGCCAGACAAGCGTTTAATTATGACGAAGTGAATAATGCTCTCTCTAAGGTTGTTAGTTGGTTCGATGTAAACAATTTATTGCTAAATAATAAAAAAACTAATTGTATTAAATTTTCACCACCAAATGTAAAACATATTGATGTAAAACCGCAGTTAAATGGCGAGGAAATCAATTTTGT
The DNA here is from genome assembly GCA_911387765.1 of Pyrgus malvae. Taxonomy (NCBI): domain Eukaryota; kingdom Metazoa; phylum Arthropoda; class Insecta; order Lepidoptera; family Hesperiidae; genus Pyrgus; species Pyrgus malvae. The sequence continues at coordinate 22,033,004 of OU426965.1, read as the reverse complement.
TGACACAGCTGTATTTCTTGGAATAACTATTGATTCAAAACTTCAGTGGGGACCCCACATTTCCCGGTTAGCGAATAGACTTAGCTCTGCTGTTTTTGCCATTAAAAAAATTCGCTCACTTACTGATGTCGATACAGCTAGATTAGTGTATTTCAGCTACTTTCATAGTATAATGTCCTATGGTATCTTGCTGTGGGGAAATGCTGCTGATATTGGCATAATATTTACCATGCAGAAGAGGGCTATTCGCGCTATTTATAATTTTAGCTGTAGAGAATCCCTCAGAGAGAAATTTAAAGAGATAAATATTCTTACACTTGCATCGCAGTATATTTATGAAAACATAATGTACGTATATAAGAATAAACCGACATTTACCACATTTAAGGATTTACATAGTTCGAACTGTGCTTCGACCAGGAACGGCCATAAGCTTGCATTCCCAAAGTGTCGGCTTCGTAAAAAAAGTCACTCTTTTATTGGGATGTCTGTTAGGATCTATAATAAAATTCCAGAAAAAGTGCAATCCTTGCCTTTACACAAATTTAAGAAAACTGTTAAGCAAGTCCTATGCCGTAAGGCCTATTATGAAACCAAGGACTATTTAAATGATAAAAAGACTTGGGATTAAACTTAACTCACATAAGGCTGTTTCTATATACCATGTAATAATTTTAACATTTTTAAATTTTGTGAGCGGATGGCAGTGTGATAGCATTGACACACACGATAGCTGTCTCGTGTGCTCCTTGTGGCCCCACAGTCATGCTGTATAATAAATACCCATTGTACCTGAACATGTATTTAAAACAGGGCTGGAGTTTTTTTCCGCCCGCTTTTTTCTCCTAGCCCATATAAGCCTTAGCGCACCCAAAGCGGATGACGGTCAGCTGATGACCGTAGAACAATGACAAACATCAAGTGTATATTATTACCCAGGATGTTAATAAACTATTTCATTTCATTTCATACAAAAAAAGAAACACATTAAAACATCAAAATAAGTTGTCACTTAATGATTTACTTTGATTTGTACTATCATATTTTATTGTTTGCCATACATGTATGGCAGGATATGACATATTCATAAACAACATCTGTAATTGTACCCCTTTCCACAATAAATGACATTTGATTTGATTTCATTTGAAAACTCACCTAACTTTAATGTAGTCAGAAACAAGCCACCTATAGATGGCCTTAGTGGCATGTGTCATGAACACACGCCCCTTGAAGGAAGTCTTTGTCAGGAACCACGGCAGGGCTCCACTGTGGTCTAGATGGAAACTGAAAAAGGGCAAATTATGTATCACTAAACATGCACCAAAATGCTCATGGTTCCTTTGGCTGGAGTAGAAGTTAGAAGCAATCTGCTCAGCTAAGGTAAAAAGTGCCACTACATTATCATCTTTGAAGGGCATGTTTAGCCATCAGTCCGAGTCAGTGTAAGGTGAGTAGCCAACCATAGATAAAAAAAAAACATTAATATTATGGACTAAAAGATAAGAAACAGACATATAAAATTAATAGCAAAAGGTATTTGGAAATCATGTAGCTGATCATTTTCATAAAAATTTAATAATTGATATTGATTTTTCGTGTGTTGGCTGAAATCGAAATGATTAAATGGGATTCTTTATCACAGAAAAAGAATATTTCAATAATATAACAAAAATATTTATAAACATTGTTTACAATCTTAACTTCTGATCTCACAATGTTTTCTAAGCAATTATTATGTTACTTACTGAGATATCAAAAGCAAGTCCACTTCATCTGCCTCTATGAGATCCACAAAGGGTAGCGCATCCATCCCAGACAATCCAGGGTGAATGCCACAGTCCAACTACAAAACAAACAAGTATACAAATTATGTATACATTTAAATTGATGTTTTTCCATAAATGAATAAGTAATTGATAATGGTCCCCCAAAATTTTATTAACTTAGTAAGAAAAGAAATTTATATAAAGTAAAAAATAAATAACTGCCAAAATTTTATATAACCCTAGACATAACCATGATAAATTAATAAACATGATAAATTAAAAATATTCAACAAGTAATACATTGAACAACTGACATACTTACCATAATTTTCTTTCCCTTGAACTCTAACATAATGCATGATCTACCAACTTCTTGACCAGCTCCTCTGAAAGAATATGTAATGCTTTAATGTGTGTTTCTACAATAATGAGTGACGAACTGTGTGGCATAACAGTTATCATGCGAGAATGCCAATCTACTGTCCAGGGTTCCATTCATGGCAAAGCAGAGGTTAAAATGTTAAGTTTCAGTTTCTGTTCTTGGTGTGGGTGTTTGTATTTATGTCTTTCTGTGTATCCATGGCACCCATGACACATGGTAGTTATGTATACCCTACTGTGGGGCTGTGAGTGTGAAATGTTATTTTTATTTCAATTTTAAAGTCACATTTAATATTAGGATGAAGTTATATAATACTGCCTATACATTATATTCCAGTAGGTCATGAGTTACATGCATCTTGGTTACCATAAATGGAAATCATAGGTGTAAATATTTTTCACGACGCAACTGTGCTTCATTGTTTTTTTGAATGGAAATAGTTTGTGGGTTGGAGAGTGACATTATATATACAACTTTATAAAATAACGTGAAATGACGGGTACAATTATTATCTTACAATACAAACAAAATAATAAAAGCACTTACAAAGGCCTTATAGTGAGTTGGTCACTTTCCTCCATAGGCACCGGGTCGGTGCCTTTTCTTGGATTAGTGGTCATTTTTTATGTTGTTCTTTACTTCATTGGCAACAGAATCTACTTTAGAGTCCGATGGATTTAATCTAATAAGTAGCAGTAATTAAAATTGTGTTATCAAACATCAGCCGGTATTCAATGCAGGTTAGAATTATGTTGCCAGTAATAAAAAGCTAATTTTGACGTTGCTTATTTTATTTTATCGGTAAGATGAAACTAAAGACTTTAGATTCAAGAATGTGTTGTATCAAATAAGGAAGTGTTTTTCATAACAAATTATGTTCCTTTGTAGTTTGTAATGTAAAATATTTTCTTCAAATGATCCAAAATGCATCGCCAATGTTGCCATGCCTTCCACACTTTTATTATAGACAATTTGTCTATGGCCATCAAAGTCAGCACGCCGCGCTATTAAATTATATCTTTGGGGGATTCGTTAGGTACTCATTGAATTATATCCAATCCAATGAGTAAAGCTATTATAAGAAGAGTAAAGTCCACAGAATACATTTGTATTAAAGTCGCTATCAAGTAGAGTCCTTTTCACGAAAGAAGTCCCCCAGACGCAGCGCTGTAGTCGCGTGACGTAATGTTGCCATTTATGAGTAAAAAATTACCTATTTTACATTTAGCATAATATGTAATTTATCAAATAATACTATTTCCTGCATACTTCGATGAAACAATATAAGCTCTTAAATTGTATTAAGAAATAAATACATTTTAGATAGGCTGTGATTTCATTACTCAAGCCCATACTATAACAATAGTTCAGATTAGTGAAACATGTATATTTCTGATAACTGATAAATCAAAAGTATTAAAGTATTAAAAGTAGTAATGGGCATTTTTATCAAAATGTCTACCAACCCACTCATGGGATGACCCATGCAATAAGTCCAAATAACTAACGTTATTATGACTCTGTAAGTGTCGTGTTATTATTAAATAGTTTCAAATGACTAAAGTTTACTATGTTGTTAGGTGAGAAACTTAAAACAAAGTAATAAAATTAAACTCAAAAATGTGGCATCCTACGTATCCCAGTACCAGGGGACACTGTACACAGGGGACCTGTTTTCGGTAACGGTCATGAGTAGTCATGACTCATGACCAAAAAACTGCTTTTATTACTTTGTTTAAAGTTTCTCACCTAACAACATAGTAAAAAGAAAACTTTAGTCATTTGAAACTATTTAATAATAACACGACACTTACAGTCATAATAACGTTAGTTATTTGGACTTATTGCATGGGTCATCTCATGAGTGGGTTGGTAGACATTTTGATAAAAATGCCCATTAAACTATATTTACTATTTTTCTGTTATGTAAAAAGTATATTTTTATTTACTTATATAAGCGGTGTTCTACCTACTTACAGGGAAAAGATGAGAAAATAGGGTAAAGAAAAGCATCACAATTTTTTATTCAGAGTTTTATTGAATAATTGTGATCAGCGGCCATAGGAAAATCACTGTCTGAAGAGTGGATGGAAACAGAATCAGATTCTGTTTCAGTGTCACTAGTCGTAGATATAATTATTCGGTCCATAAGTAGTTTGCGTTTAGATTGACATCGCTTGTACTTGAAACCAATCCTATTTAATATCCTGTGCAATGTTGTGATGCTTCCCTGAAAATTAATGTCTTCTCTCAGAGCTGCCCGTAATTTAGCCAATGTTGGTAATTCTTTATGTACAACGTAAAAACTGTGATTTTTTTGCCGGATAGCACACAAAATAAATCGAACCAACCCGTCTAAGATAAATTTTTCGGATGCGGGCGACTCTTCCCCGGGGTGACAATTTTTTTCGAAGTACACGCCGTTGTTATACCTTATTTTGTAATTCTTGTTACAGTATTCTCTGACACACCTGCAATTAAATAATGAACAATTAAAAATAATAGTAACTTTAAGTTAATAATGCTTATGTACTACGTAATATATGTTTTAATTTCAGTTACTTAGTTTCATCACGTTATGTTTATATATCAATTTTGTCGCAAAAATCAATATATATATCATAAAAGTCCCATCAACACAGCAAAAAATTATTATATGGCATTTCTAAAAAAAAAGTACCTGTTATGACGGCGACTATCTTCCAAACATTGTTTAGTGGTATTAAAACACCTTGATTCTTTTGTTCCGCTTCACAGAAATCTTTCACCTTCAATATCATTTCTCGAGCCGAACTTTTTACAACTTTTGGCATTGTAAACAATCTTAAAAATGCACTAAGCTAGTTAAAAACTCACAAAAATCTACCACAACAAACGAACTTGATAACATCGACGAACGACAACATGGCTGACCTGTCAAATTTAGTTCCAAAAATCACCGCGGGACTTCTTTCATGAAAAGGACTATACAAATGTTGCTGTCACGCCTGTCACTCCTTTCAGTATATACAAATGTACTCTGTGGTCACTCCTGAGAATAATTTATTCTTATGCTCCTGTCAAAGGAAAATCTGCGTGTGTACATTTTTTGGTTAGAATTTTGTTTATCATTAATTAATTCGTAGGATGTGATGAAAACATGTCCAAAAAGACGTTATTCGAGGATAATTCAGAAGAGGAGGTTACCCTAAAGACCGAAAATGAGTACGCAAAGAAATATGATGCTTGGCGCGAGAAAGAAGAAATACACAAATGTATGTATGAGTTTTACTTACTTCTAAGTTACTTTAGTGTAATAAACTCCATAATGTGCGTTCTTTGCTGGATTCAGGCATTCCTAAAAATGCGCAACTATATCATTTCATTTCATTCTTATCAATGTCAACAATCCATTCCAGCATCCATTGCTAGTCACATAGGCGTCCTCTCAGATATGAAATATATTTAGCCTAAAATAACAGGATTTATGATGCTGGCCTAATGAAAATCTGTGGATTTCACTTGCCCTTAAAATATTGTATTACTCTCTGGCGAACTAGCTGGCTTTACACAATTTTATCTTCACTATTCAAGTGATAATTATGTGCACAACAAAACGTACACATATTTTTAACCTACCCAACCATTCTCTCCGCCTATAGATCGAAAATAAAATTTTGTTATTATTTTCAGTGGAGCAAAAATATGGATCGAAATCACTGGACCCAAATGCCTCTCTGTCATCTGACAGTGAAGATGAGAGTGACGAGCCACCTGAGGTGTCTGAGGAAATGGAGACACAGTTCCTAAAAACCCTGTCCCTCCTTAAGACTAAGGACCCCAGGATATATGACCCCAATTTCAAATGCTTTGATGAGAAAGAGGAAAAGCCAAAAGAAAAAAATTTAGGTATGTTAAATCAAGTTCACACTTTTTGTGGTACTATTTATTTATTTATTATCATACATACTAGTCTTATCAATACTCCAAAATCAAACATAAATTTTATTGACATCCAGTTTTACTACTACATCTTGCTGCTCCCTAATAAATAAAAAATAATCTAACCTGTTTTGTTAAAGTGAAGTATTATTATTTGTATCTCTCCTTAAGGATCATGGGTTGAAGATGTTATTTGACCTGGTCATTAAGAGAGGCTTGCATAGGGACATAGTCCCTGTAGCTTTGGGATTAAGAATAGAGCTATGGTATCCCCTGCCTGATCGTAAGAGGTTACTAAAAGGGGCTTCCGGTGTTGAGGATGGTGAGAGTGGGAGCTTGACCCGTCCAGGCAGCAGCCCCGGGAAGGACTGCATTGTGTGCATGGCCGCATGCCGCTGTGACAACCTGAAGATGCACATCTGGTCAAGTTCTGGGGTGCCGGAGTCCAAGCGCAGAGGCAGGCCACCGAGGGGTTTTAGTGAGGTCAAATTCCACAGAACCCGGTAACCTCTCCCAAGGTGCTGGGTACCTTTTGAAGGTTTCCCCTCCACTACCAAAAAAAATGCCCAACATGTAAAGGCTGTTTAGACATTTAAATATGGTTATGTGGTAACACATGGTGGATGCCATCCTCAGCCGACCCGTCCTTGCTAGGTGCACAGGAACTATTGCTACAAAAGGGGAATAATATGAGTTTGTGGGGATGAACAAACCAGGGACTGGTAGATGGAGAACTATGGGACACCTGCTGTTTAGATCATCATGGTATAATCTAAGGTGAGGCAGGTGGTGACTTGCCACTCACAGAATGGGACCCAATAAATGATGTACATAAATGCCCAGGAGCAACATTAGTGTGAGCAGCTAGAAGTGTCAAGAGGACTGGCACTGATTTCACCATCTCAAAGGGATAAATCCAAACAGGAGTGGGTTTCCTCATTATTACACCAATTACTTACATTACACTTCCACTGCTGAGCATATAGCTCTAATGACTCCATTCTGGATGGCCAGTTAAGGCAAGCCAGAGATGGGAACCTGCTACGTTATCACTCCGCCTACCGGAAACAAGGAACAGGGGGACTTTCCTGGGAGTTCCTGGGAGAGAGAGAAGGCTGTAATAGATCATCCTGAATCGCTATGTCTGGCCTTAAATCCTAATCCAAATACATAGTAATAAATAATACCTTTTACCAATTACAGAAAATGAAGACAAACCAAAAGCTTTAACTTTTGCTGATAGTGATGATGATGACGATGACGATCCTAACATATTCACCATTGAAAAGAAGGCAGAAATTGATGTTGAACCAGAAACTAAGAAAAATAAGAAAACTGACAAGAGTTCAAAAGTAAGTCCTATTTTATAGCTATAAGTTCAATTCAATGGCTACTATTCAAGAACGATGACAAAAAAGATCTTCGAAAATGCCTTGCCAATATCGCTTTGTTGTTATGTGCACTATAAATATATTATTATAAATATTCTATATTATTTATATGCAGGAGAAAGTAATATTTGAACATATAACAGTGCTAAGTTTATGGACTATAAAGCTTAAATAACACACAATTTATATGGCATAGGCTCTCAATGGGTTGTTTGTTTATTTGTCCAATTTTCGCAATTATGTACTGGATATATTTAAAGATTTTATTCTTGTGTTATATTCACAACAGGAAGACAAGCTGAAAGACTTCTTGACAGGCAAAGCAGAGCACATAGAGGATGATGTTGAAAAGGACCTCGAGCCTTTGAAGGCATTCTGGTCGGATCCAAAGCTCAATGAGGGAGAGGCCTTTCTGAGGGACTACATTTTGAATAAGAGGTATGTAATGTGACCTTCGATCAGTGTGATCTTACATATAATAAGTAATTATTGGCAAATTGTTGAGCCTGTAGTAGCACAATACTTACAGTAATATGAGCGTGCGCCTCACATGAAATGCTGACCACACAAGACGATGCAAGCTGCGAATGTTGTAAATAATAGAATACCTACGTCACACAAGTCACACTGAACTGTGCCAATAAGAAGCCATATCCTTAATCATCCTATCAAAGTTTCTTAGAATTTCAGCATATGTATAGTACTATTATCTCATGAAGCGACGCGCTCTTTACTTGTGTTAACGAAGTTCACAAACACGCTGTGAATGTGTGCGTAAGTGAGGCGCGGGAGCTCTCAGTACCGTCCGAGACGCAAGAATACATGAAGTATTTTGATAGCGATTTTGAAATGACCATAAATTTACAAGATGATTCTGATGAAACTGATACGGATAATTCGATTGATTCTGATTCTTCTTCTTCGTCCTAGGGTTTTAAGCTTTTATTGTGGTTCTACAATTCGGACGATTTTGATTGATATTAATAAAGAGAACAAATGTACCTAGCTTGTTTTATTTTATTTTATTACTCCTCCGCCCGCGTTAATATCCATCCCCGGAAACACTCCTTTTTCCGGGATGAAATGTAGTTCATGTCCTTCTCTGTACCCCAGACAATGTGTATGCAAAATTTAATGACGATTGGTGTAATACTTAGAGTGTGAAGGCGTAAAAAACAAAAAAACAAACTTACTTTCGCACTTATAATATTATAGTTAGAAAGTTAGGATTATTTTGTAGTTTATTTTCTTTTCACAAGTAAATACAAAGTGTATATTATTGTTTTTATAAAAATGTAATTTTTATTTATACAAATATAAAGAATATAAAGAAAAAATTAACATATTCAAAATTATATTTAAAAATAAAATACCTGTTTCCCAACAGTTTATATGCTGACGGTACTCATTTTCACGCACACATTCACAGCGTGTTTGTGAACTTCGTTAACACAAGTAAAGAGCGCGTCGCTTCATGAGATAATAGTACTATACAAATGGTCCAAAATTACTACTTGGGCCGCGGTCCCCAGGCAGTGTCATCGCCTGTATTTTGCGTAGGGAAGATCTCCCCTTTTCCTCCACAGGGCCATTGCTTGGTCAAAACTGTACCTATTTTTGCTGAAGCAAAATACAAACCTATTTATTGTCACAGGTACTTAGAAGAAGGAGATGCAGGTGATGCTGAAGACAAACTCAGAGATGACGCAGACCTGGAGGCAGATGAAGAGCTGGTGGAGGAACAGGGCAAGTTCGAGCGTGCCTACAACTTCCGCTTCGAGGAGCCCGATGATGAATATGTAAGACTTTGCTCTAATGTTGTTGAATGAGGTTTTGCAGATGGTAGAACTTTCAAATTTCGACTGAGGAAGTACCACCGTTGCATCCACTTCTGTCGTGAAACAATTCGGCCTGCATGCTCCTCTGCTATTCGTTTATGACAATTCAGACTTGGTAATTGATAACAGTGTAGTGGTTCGTATAAATGAAAGGCCTATTTAACCTATTTTAAGACTGTTATTTAGCACGTTTTTGGCAAATAAATATGAATATAATAAATAAAGGCAGTGAGAATGATAAAATATGTGTATTGCACACTAGTCACAGAATTTAAGTGTAATAACATGTAATAAATTCTTAGAAACTAATATTAACAATAAAAACTAATTAACCAATAGAATGCAATCCTATTGAGTAGGGCACCTAAAGGCGATGACCGGGAAAAAATGACATTCATTAAGCGAATATTTTGTATTCCTGATGTGAAATAAATATTTTTTTCTTTCTTTCTTCTTCTTTCTATGGGCCAATGACAGATGGCCGACCTCTTAAAACAAAAGGATGCGCGCGCGCCATGTAAAAAGTAGGCGGGACTAAAGCACGTCGGCCTTATATCTAAACTTGACGTCACACATCATCCGATGTGTGTGCTTCATTTGCACGCATTTTGTGGCGAGCAGCGACTTGCCACACTACTCTCCCACTGAGACCGTTACTACGATAGTAATCTGGGAATCTCACCGTACGCCCAATTCTTGTTTTTTTTTTTACGGTAGCTTGGTTCTGTTCCAACTGTACCAAATAGTTTTTTTTTTTACCCATTTGTAGGTGGATACCATTATCAATGTGTTTTTCACAGAAAGGTTAAAGTTCCACCGGCACCATCTGGACTCGTGGCGGTCCTCCACAGTCCGCTTTGCACGCTCCTTTTTACCACGGACGTGTAGGTTATGGGACAACCTTCCAGCTGAGGCATTCCCAGTGGACTATAACATGGGGTTCTTCAAGAAAGCTGTAAAGAAAGCTCTTCTCCAAATCCGGCAATGCTCGGGCGGCTCCCCTGGGGTTGCCCGTGTCCATAGGCGACGGTGATCGCTTAACACCACGCGGTCCGTCTGCCTTATTGTTAGGTTTATTTATTTAAAAAAATACAAACTCTCCTCGCCAGCTTCTGCTGGTTATCTTTTCTGCAAACATGCACAATTTTAGGCGCGAGAAACTTCAGTCATCCGTTAAATTAATTGTAACTATACATTCCTAGTATGATGCAAGAACCACTAAACATTTTTCTTCAAATTTATGCTGCAGCATTTTTACCCATCCATTCATCCAAATAAAAGTATTAGCTCAACTGCTGGACGTAGGTCGTCCCTAACATTGGCTAACATTTGCCACACCCTCCATTGGTCTGTCCTCCTAGGAGCCCGAGAGCAGCTTCCACTCCTTTTGCCCAGACGTGCAGACGTTTGACATTCAGCATTTTACAAAATCATAGTTAGCATTCCATTATAATTTTAATCGTATGTTTGTTAGTTTAATCTTATACTTGGTTAATTAATTTTATTTCTAAGTTTCTAATTGACGATTACTTGACGACCCGCGTGGCGTAATCGTTACCATGCCGGACTGCCGATCGGAGGGTCCCGTGCTCGATTCCCGGCGAAGCAGAAATTTAAATGATGAATTTAAATTTCTGTTCTCGGTCTGGGTGTTATGTTTCTGTCTTTGTGTCCATGGCACCCACGACACACGGTATAACTACTCTAATGTAGGGCTATGAGTGTGAAACGTTATTTATTTATTTATTATTATTATTTATAATGTCTGTTGCAGTTGAAACGCTACCCGCGCACCATGAACTTTATCCGTCCAAAAGACGACAAACGCGCTCGCAAGCGAGCAGAGATCCGTGCGCGGAAGGAAGAAGAGAAGAAGAAGAAGATGGAGGAGATCGCCAGGCTGAAGGCGCTCAAGTTGAAGGAGATCCAGGATAAGATCGCCAAGATCAAGCAGGTTACCGGCAACCAGGAACTGGCCTTCAAGGTAGGTTGGAAGAGAAAAGGAGACTTATGATATCTTTGTATACGGCAAAATATTTAGAAAGGAAGAGGAGAAGGAGAAGATTTGAGGAGAGCGCCAGGTGATAGTTGTGCAACACTTTTAACAGATTAAGAAATTACTGATTCTCAACTGGTTAACAGTGTAACATGTTAGTCTGATTTAGCAACAGTGTAAAAGGAAAGGAATTATTATCATCCCCAGTGATATCTTGCCTGTTTCAAGGGAACTGTTCTTGTAGATCACTTTTGGAGACACATCTTAAGCCCTCTTATAACTAATGGTGATGTTAAAAAACATTTAAATTAGGGTCCACCACATAGAGAAAAGCATCAGGGATTTTAGCTAACTAAAGGAAATGTTCCCGTTAAAAACCTTTTTTTCCTGGGGCAAATTTACTAAGTGGCCACATTTTTCATGTTGCCAAGACCCTTTCGATGGCTCTGATTCTTACAATTTTATAGTTTAATTTTCTATAGGTAGGTATATTTTTTTCCAACAAGAGTGTAATTATCTGCTTCAGCTTTATGCATTATTAGTATAGATTGAATTCTGCCTGCTATTCTTCCATTCTGCCTCACATACATAGGTCTTTTCCAGTAGACTTAATGCTTCTTGTGGCTTACAAGACTTGTATTACATTCCAGGACGAGGATATTGAAGGTGACTTTGACCCAGAGGAGCACGACAGGCGGATGAAGGCAATCTTTGACGAGTCGTACTACGGAGAGGCAGATGACGAGAAGCCGGTGTTCCCCGACCTGGACGAGGAGTTGGAGATAGGTGAGGATTCTTGTGCTTTTATGAAACTGACTTCTCAGTGTTTATGGATTTATCACTAGCCTTCCGCCAGCTGCTTCGCCCGCGTGGATCCGTTTAATGTTTCCCCGTAGAATAAAACATTGCCCATGTGCTATTCCAGGTTTCATTGCTATATTAAAATCATAGGCGTTTAACTAGTTGCTTCAACCGCGTTGACCCTATTACCCGTTTTCACGTAGGAATGAGACCGCGGTAAAAAGTAGCCTATGTTACTCAGGGTGAATGTAGCTTTCTATTTGTGAAAGAATTTTTGAAATCGGAACAGTAGTTTTAGTAGATAAAAATATTTACAATTTAATAACTCGGCGTTCCGATCGCCGACTCGAGCCCTTAACACTGCGCTTTCTATGTTTTCTACTGGGTCCGGTCCTGCCTACGGGTACAGCAAGAGATTAAAAATACGGCTAAGATATCCCCTGTCTAAATATAAGAGGTGCTTAAAAGAGGTTCCGGGGCTGCGGGCGAATGGAATGGGCGCTTGAACTGTCCGGCCGGCGGCTGCGAAAGGGACGGTGGTATGCAGGAAAGCACCATTGCACAACCCAGTATCTCTCCCAAGATGCAAATTAAATCTTACAACTTACAATAATCCAGAGCGGATGACGGTCAACTGATGGCTATACAACAATGACAAACATCAAGTGTATATTATATATATGTGTATATTATATTATTAGTGGGTTCGATTCCCACCCAGGACAAATATTTGTGTGATGAACATGACTATTTGTTCTGTGTCTGGGTGTTAATTATCTATTTAAGTATGTATTTAGAATTATATAAGTATGTTATGTTTATCAGCTTTCTGATTACTATAGTACAAGCTCTGCTTAGTTTGGAATCAGATGGTGTTGTGTGAATTGTCCAAAGATATTTATTTGTTTATTTTATATATTTATTATTATTACTAGGATGTTATATATTATGATATGATAACTATTTCATTTCATAATAAGAAATAGGATGAATATTTCAGTTCAACTGAATAAAGTTGACATAACTTTCATAAGTAGTGGTAATACTTATACTCATTTTTTTATACACAGAAAATTGGGAGAATTATGAAGAGGAAGAAAATAACCAGCAAAATGAGGAGCAAACTGAAGAAGGCGCACCTAACTGTGAAGATGAAGATTTTAATGTAAGGAGAAAACCATTTTAGTCTTGGAGAATTGTGACTTCACTCTTCTGTATTCTACTGTAGTTTCTGAGTTCAACAGAATTCTTACTGAACCACCGATCGAAGGTCCTGGATTCGATTCCCATGCAGTGAGACAGAAATTTGAATCATGATTTTCTGTTTTCATTATGGTTGTATGTGTGTTTGTGTGTACAACACTGTACGATACAATGAATTATAGTGTGGGGCTATGAGTCTAAAGCTATTTTTTGTTATGTATTTAAAGGGAATATGGCAAGTCTCATGTAAAAGAAGCGCGCATGGCCCGGCGGTTAGCGTAGAACGCAATCGATCTATGCCACTGACTCAAACGGGCGCGGTCGGGTGTGAGATGGGTGACCGCTAGTGGCAAAAAATTTCATGCGCGTTTCCGTGCTTCGAAGGGCACGTTAAGCCGTTGGTCCCGGTTGTTATCGATAGATACTTGTCAGAGGCCTTATGGGCGGTTTGAAAACATCCGACAGCGGGTTGGCCACTAACTCGCATATCCACCAACCCACATTGGAGCAGCGTGGTGGAGTAAACTCCAGGCCTCCCCAATAATGAGGAGAGACCCGTGCCCAGCAGTGGGACGCCGGAAGGGTTGCAGCCAGCCATTTAAAAGATATCAGACTTCTTTACAAAGTAGTGAATTACACTTATCAAACCAACAAATCAAATAATCTCATCGCCGATACGGGCACCTAGAGACGATGACCGCGAAAAGATTGACGTTCATTAAGAGAATATCTGTATTCCAAAAAAAAACAATAAAACATTTTGAATTTTGAATATTTTACTGCAAGGAGCCACATCTCATCTTCTATATCTTGGCGTGCCTTTCACTGCATCGTTATCGTGTTATGAACCACCTTGTACATTACAGATGGACGCAGACTATGACCCGAAGAAAGCTCGGGAGAACCTTCTAGAAGAGCTCAAACGCGGCATGGGCAAGAAGAGAAGGAACAGGAAACGCAAGACCAAGCTCGGGCAGCTGCTGGCCACGGAGAAGCCCAAGTTCGTGCCTGACCTGGACAAGACATACTCTGAGTTCATGGAGGAGTATTATAAGATGGACTGCGAGGATGTCATCGGTGGTGACCTGCCCACCAGGTTCAAGTATCGGGAAGTGGTGCCCAATGACTTCGGATTGAGCATTGAGGAGGTGAGCTATGTACTTTTTAAGTTTTGCGTTTTGTATTTTGATATGTTTATGGTAAATTATTAGAAAAAAAATTTATATTCAAGAAATAGTAGTGGGCCCAATATGCTACCCTGTGGTATGTAATATTCAGACTAAGAACGGTTTCAAGCAAGCGTATTTTTCTGCGGGTATGGTAGACGGTCGTTTCAGAAAACACATTTACACACGCGCTACAAAAAACAAACGATGCTAAAAATACGCTAGTTTGAAACCGCGCTACAGCCTTAGAGCATCAAAGTTACTGACTCATCCTTCAGCAGAGACGGCATAGCGCCTCGCTTCGATACATAATTTTTGTGCTAAATCTGGTGCGGGGTAAGAACGCACACATTTAAATTTTGTCACATGTTCACAAATATTCTTTCATCACTATTCGCTACAGACGCATACATAAGTCATTTTCTATGCACTGTCAACACTGACACCGACACACACAGACCCACTAGTTGTATAACTAGAAGGCACATTGTGCATGCATGTTGGGACAAGGTGTTCGCCCGTAAAGGCCTCCTTTCTCCTCTGACGGGTGTCATACCTGTCATACCTTGATGCTTTAAGGCTACAGCCTATAGACCTTCAGTACTAACTGCACAGTTTTAAGGTCTGTATATATGTATGTATGTAGTAAGGATGTAAGAAAAGTATGTAATATATTTTCAATAGAATCAGGCGTTACTTTGCGGAACTCCATTGTTATAAAGTTAGGTAAAAACTACTTTGCAACAATCAGCAACCACAACGTATGATGGTGTATACCTTTTTCATTTAATAGCACCTCCCTCCCTCCCACATAGGACACATGCACATGCAACAACAAAAAGTATACACCAACATACGTACCACCACCAACACGTGTTTAAGTTTAACTTTGCGGGAGACCGTCGTAGAGTCTGATGATGCTCTGTTTTGGGGCGAAACACGTGTTGGTGGTGGTACGTATGTTGGTGTATACTTTTTGTTGTTGCATGTGCATGTGTCCTATGTGGGAGGGAGGGAGGTGCTATTGAATGAAAAAGGTATACACCATCATACGTTGTGGTTGCGGATTGTTGCAAAGTAGTTTTTACCTAACTTTATAATATATTTTCATTAAAGTTTGCAAAATAGGCATTGCTCATTTTCCCTTTATGTTCTAGATTCTCCTAGCCGACGACAAGGAGCTGACGCAGTGGGTGCCCCTGAAGAAGATAGTGAAGCACCGGCCACCCAACGTGGAGAAGAGCGAGGTGAACACTTACAAGCAGAAAGCAGCCGATGTGAAACTTAAGCGAAAAGTGCTGCCCAGTCTCTTTAAGGATTTGCCAGAGTGAGTATATCCTTTTTCTTTTGCATCTCATTGGTGTGCTCAGGTCGCTCTCCATA
This sequence comes from Pyrgus malvae, assembly GCA_911387765.1. Classification (NCBI taxonomy): domain Eukaryota; kingdom Metazoa; phylum Arthropoda; class Insecta; order Lepidoptera; family Hesperiidae; genus Pyrgus; species Pyrgus malvae. The sequence goes on along the minus strand of OU426965.1, from coordinate 22,017,154 downwards.
GTCCCTGCTTCGCTGCTTCGGGATTAAAAATAGAGCTACGGTATCCCCTGCGAGATCGTAAGAGACGAAAAAGGGGCTTCGGGGTTGCGGGCGGTGAGAGTGGAAGAGCTCCAGTAAGATATCCGTCCAGCCAAGAGACAGCGATGTGTGCGTGGCGGCATGTCGCCGTAAGCATCTGAAGTACAGGAGAGCACAATTGCTCTCCCGAAGATGGACCCGTAATGGGCGCCGCGCGCGGAGGATACCGATGCGTTCTACTGGAGATCTCGGAGTACTTCCCCAATGGCAGAGGCAGGCCACCAAGGGGATTTTAGTGCGGTACAAATACCACAAATCCCCCACCTTAGTAATTTTTATTTTTATTTTTGTATAAAAATCGTAAAGCGGTTCAGAGATTACATCTACCTACCAAGTTTCAACTTTGAAGTCCCAATAGTTTTGGAATGAAGTGGCTGTGACATACGGACGGACAGACAGACAGACAGACATGCCGAATCTATAAGGGTTCCGTTTTTTGCCATTTTGGCTATGGAACCCTAAAAAGGTCTCTCTCCATAATAGGCTAATTGACTAATACCTACGTAGTATGAGGAATTTATCGATAACATGAAAATATAGTTTTTTTACAATCACAAAAATTCAAATCAAAATGAATATTGGTCAAAGGACAGCAGGGTTATAATTTTTTAATCCTTTTTTAGCCCAACATACTATTATTTTGTACTGTGGCACAGGCCCATGACATTTATGATCATACATTTCTCCCTCTGTCTAATGTTTAATTTGAAACATTCCTTTAGTTTGAAACATGAGATCTGATGTTTTCAAAAGTTTTGTCACTAGCAGTCACCCATCTTACACCAGACTGTGCCTGTAATGTCAGCTATATAGATCACCTGTGTTCTGCGCCAGCGGCAGTACATTCTAACTTTGTTTTATTATGATTCAGCTAGGAAGGTACAAGTCCACAGTAAAACAATTAGGTACTTTACTGTCGCAAATAAATTATCTTGTTTTTTTTTTCCATAAAATTTAAACTAATATTACCTACCTTTTCAACAGAGAACCGGAAGTAGTTGTCCCTGTAGAAAATAATAAGAAGAAACGAAAAAAGAAAAAGAAGGAAAAAAGTGAATCGAATGATGTGGAAGAAGAAACTGATCAAGCCACGATAAATGGAGCTGAAGAAATTTCTGAAATTGGTGAAACTCCGCCTAAGAAAAAGAAAAATAAGAAGAAACTAAAAGAAAATCATGTTGTAGAAAACCAAGAGCAAGAAGCTACTAAAATATTTAATGGGAATGAGGAATTAAACAATAGTAACGCAGATGAAAAAAGCGGTGAAGAAACTGAAACCCAACAAAAACAAATTATAAAGACAAGTACTGAAGATAGTATAAATGTTAACAAAATTGGTAAAAAGAAGAAACGGAAACACAGTGATTCATTTATAGTTGAGACTGTTGGCACCATAGAACCTAGCCAAACAGGCACTATGACTAGCACAGTTAAGGAAGCTAATAATTCTGCAATAAGCAATAACAGTTCAAGTGAAGTTAATAGTGGACCTCCTAAAAAGAAGAAGCATAAATTTGAGCCTTCGCAGAATCAAAATAAATCATACAAGAAAAATAAGAAAGATATCAAAATGAAATTTAAAGCGAAAGATAAGCTTAATCAAAAACCAGTAGTGAAAAAACCGTCACATCCTTTCGATAATCTTTCAGATGAAAGATTGAAAGCATATGGATTAAATCCTAAGAAGTATAAGAATTTCTTGAAATACAAGAAATTTTGATATTTTCCTAAAACGCAAAAAATGCGTAACTTTGCACTGTAAATAATAAATTGAATTGTTGATTTAAACCGATTTTATTTTTTACTCCGTCTGGCAGTCATACCAAAAAAGTTACCATATATTCAGTTTTCCCAAAATCTGGGATGAAAGCTGAGAAGCAATTTAGCGCTTATTTATAGCTGTATACATACATTTCGACTCCCTATCTTAGCATCAGTAACAGCAAGTAGTCAGTGCATATTATTATATCAATCCAAACCAAACCCTCCCTGCACCTCAATACCGATTTTATCGACGCCCTCAGACTGCTATTCCACCGGCGATTTACGGGCGTTGACACTGCGAAAATGATACATTGTGGTTTCTAACAAACTGACAACCACGCCATCACAAAGTTTTCTTATATAATATAATACGTAGTCAACGTCATAATAAATCTATGCATCCCACTGTGTCCGCATGAGAGGGGGTGGGTGGTGCATTACTTTAATTAATTATACTAAATTTAACTATACAACGTCGCTCAACTCTGCGCACGCCGGCGCCGCGTCTAAGATGCAGCGTGCCCTCGATGCCCTCCCCGACTGGCTCGCGAAGTGGAGACTGTCGGTGAACGTGGGGAAGACACAGGCCGTCCGGATAGGCGGCAGGTCTTCAAAGGACCCCACTCTGAAGCTCAATGGACAAGAAATCCAGTGGTCCACCCGGGGGAAGTACCTGGGTGTGACGCTAGACCACAGACTCACCATGAAGCCCCACGTGGACAACACGCTCATCAGCGCGAGGTCGCCGAGCTTTCAGCTTCGCCTGGTGCTCTCGAGCCTCCCTCTGGGTGTGAAGACCACTATTTATAAGCTGTACATCCGCCCCCGCCTGAAATACGCGCTCGTGAGTGAGCCGCAGCGCAAACGTTTGCGCGCGGCTCAATCGCGCGTGCTGCGGCAGGTCGTTAATGCGCCGTAGTACGTCAGGAACGCAGTCATCCAGAGGGACTTACGACTTACGAGTCGAGAGCCTGGACGACTTCATCGGCCGCCTCGCCACTAAGATGTTCGCGCGTGTCGACGCGGCGAGATTCTCGCATCTGCGAGATCTGGCGCCGCTCCACGCCCGTTCACCCGACCGCAGACCGTTCCCGCGCGATCTCCTGGCGCGGGACACACCTGCGGCCGCCGGGGCTTCATGAAGACTGGACTGACCCGCGGAAATGAAAATATTGAATGGCTGCAAGGATTTTATCCAATACCGTAAAAAGAATTTAAAAAAAATTGTTACTGGAGTTTTGGGAGTTTTGGCAGTAAATCTGAAGGGACAATTGTGCTTTTGTTTTATTTTCATTTTCTTGGTATATTTTTGAATTATAACGGATAAAGTTGATGGCATTTTGTTCGATATAGGTTTATGACAGTGCACGAGTGTTGTGAAATAAAATAACGGTGCGAAAACATCTATTTTCGACTTGCCTCCAAAACTCCATCGGACACGTTCCGGTAAAGTAGCCAATAGCCATCGCCATAAGCCATCGCTTTATTTGAACATCTGACTGACTAGACCTCTCTAACTCTAAGGACTAAACTGACTGAAAACTGACGACTTACTGACTTTACCTACCTACAGTTTCACCGAAATTGGCAAAAACGTGATGCAAATATTACTTTTGACGCTGGCAATATACACAGAGTTTGCGATGCCAAAATTGAATGATTTTTTTTATTGTAACTGACAGTGACTGACACGGACAGTAACTCAAAATTCGATTTTTGGTCGAAAAATACATATTGTGCTCTTGTTTTATTTTCATTTTCTTGGTGTATTTTTGAGTTATATCGGATAAAGTTGATGGCATTTTGTTTGATATAGGTTAATTACAGTGCATGAGTGTTTGTGAAATAGAATAACAGTGCTAAAATATGTTTTTTCTGCTTGCCTCCAAAATTCCATCGGACACTTTCTAGTAAAGTAGTCATCGCTTTACTTGAATGTTGGACTGACTAGACTGACTGATTACTGACGACTTACTTACTGACTTTGTTATTACTTCGTCCAGTTTCATTGAAACTGGCAAAAAATTGATGCAAAAATTATACTTGACGCTGGCAGTATGCACAGAGTTTGCGATGCTATAATTGAAAAAAAAAACTCAAAATTCATTCCTTCATCCTTGATCGTTTGATTAATGTACTTACGTAGGTACCTAAGTAATTTATTCATTTTTGAAATTTGGCGGGAAGTCGAAAAAGACATATTGTGCTCTTGTTTTATTTTCATTTTCTTGGTGTATTTTTGAGTTATATCGGATAAAGTTGATGGCATTTTGTTTGATATAGGTTAATTACAGTGCACGAGTGTTTGTGAAATAGAATAACAGTGCTAAAATATGTTTTTTCTGCTTGCCTCCAAAATTCCATCGGACACGTTCTAGTAAAGTAACCATCGCTTTACTTGAATGTTGGACTGACTAGACTGACTGATTACTGACGACTTACTTACTGACTTTGTTATTACTTCGTCCAGTTTCATTGAAACTGGCAAAAAATTGATGCAAAAGTTATACTTGACGCTGGCAGTATGCACAGAGTTTGCGATGCCATAATTGAATAAAAAAAAAAATTTATTCATTTCATTGACATAAAATTGTCAATTTGACATTTCTGTCTGTTGTCTGTTTCTGTCATTCTTCTTTTTCGGCGAGCCGCGTCGTTAGCAGGTGTGTTTTTCGATGTTTTATTTTCTGTGGTTTTTAATAATTATGTTATTTTTATGAATTAACGTAAAATATTCCTGAGCTTGTATTGAATTTCTTTCAATTTAAGTTCTTTTTATAGATTTATTATTGAAAGTGATATAGTTACTGTGATTTTAATGGATTCGTCTTATCAGTCTTGTGAATGAAGCATTGTTTGGATTAAATAGGTACATCATGATTTTGTTTAAACGTATCTGATAGTTATTTAGCTAAATCTGTAGATGTTAGAAGAACATAACATGCATATTGAGCATGTTGAATTAACCTAAAAAATTGTTCAGAAACTATATTGATATCACTCACTAGAAGCACTTGTAAATGGTTTGTCATTGACTAGCACAATAATACAAGTCACTTAATTCCTACATTTACAAATGTTGAATATGTTTTGCCTTTAAGTAGATCACAACAGCAATGATACAACTGGTGTTGTGAGTGGACACGAAGGCAAGAGCAAAGCCCATGAGCCACTGACCCCAAGTGCAGACCACCAATGCTTGCACTTGCTTATGGCCCATGGCGACATTCCAACCAATAAATGCCACTAAAATCATGATAAGAAGTCAATATTTGTTAATAATTTTGTGAATTTAGCAAAACCATCAATCTTTATGATATCCTACTTTGTTGCAGTATGCCAATCTTAATGAGACGGATAATTCAAGTTTTAAATAATTATTGCTAGTTCAAAACTTTGTCAACAACCTTATAAGCCTCTGTTAACTAAAATGTGGTCTTGCTTTTTGCAAATAATTATAGCAATTGTCAAACAACCTTAACAACATCCATTGATTAAAATGTGGTCTTGATCTTGGCAATGACATTGGTAATAAATTTAAAAATCTGATGGACCGTTCTCAATCTCCAAATTGTACTGTGTGCAATGTGATTGACGATGTGTATCATGTGCTGATGGAATGTGCTCGGAATGAAAGCTTAAGGCTACAACTAATGACACAGAAAAGACTGTATGAAGTTGGAAGTTGTAACAGTGTCTTGGCTACCCCGGTGTCCGAGGGAGCCAAGATACTGTTGAAACTTTACAATTACATGTATTGAAATTATATTAATATGTTAAGTGCTAGCCTGTATGGGGGTGACATAGTCACATTGTGACGAAACCCCCTTTAAATAAATAAAGATTTAAAAAAAAAGACATTGGTAATGAGCTAAAACAAGATATTTTTATGAATTAGAAGCCAAGGTAAAAGATTATTAAACAACTTTTATTCTCATATTTGACCATTATGGAATAAGTAAATAGGTTTTTTATAGTTGTTATTCATAGCACTTATCCTTATTATCAAAATTCCAGTTCGCCATCATGGTGAATAACAGAGTACCGTCAGTCTTCTCGAAGACCTACGTGACGCCTCGCCGTCCCTTCGAGAAGGCGCGTCTTGACCAGGAGTTGAAGATCATTGGTGAATATGGTCTGAGGAACAAGCGCGAGGTCTGGAGGGTCAAGTACACCCTGGCGCGCATCCGTAAAGCTGCCCGTGAGCTGCTCACGCTGGAAGAAAAGGACCCTAAGAGGTTGTTTGAAGGTATTGTGGGAATAATGTGTAAATTTCTTCTTTTTAGGTATATTCATTGTGCTGCCTTGGGCTCATAGATAGCAAGTATTTATAACTCTTAATTTAATTTACACATAATTAAATTTGTTTTTCAATGTCCCACTACTGGGCACAGGTCTGTGAGTGGAATTTAGACATTAGTACACCACGCTGGCCAAGCGGCTTGGAGATCATGCCTTTGAGAAATGATGCTATCTCAGGAATGTGCTGTGGTGGAAAACATCATAATAAAATTAAATATCACAATATTTTTCTCTTAGGTTCTTGATAATTGTTTTTTTTTTATGGTTACAATCAAATTGGGCTTGTAAGCCTGTGGAAAAACTGACTATTATGACCTTAAACAGGACTGTTATTGCTTACCTGCAGTATTCCCAGCATGACTTATTAGCTATTTAATATGCTGATATGATGATAAAGCTCTGGCAACCTCTTGTCAGAAACACTATGTTGACTTCAATCCAATCCTGACATCATTCTAGCTAAACACAATTATTTTTAAAGTAATAACTTCCAACTAACACAAGTTTTGTTGCAGGCAATGCATTGCTTCGTCGTTTGGTCAGAATTGGGGTGCTGGATGAGAAACAGATGAAGCTCGATTATGTGCTCGGTCTGAAGATTGAGGACTTTTTGGAGCGTCGTCTGCAGACCCAGGTGTTCAAGGCTGGTCTGGCCAAGTCCATCCATCACGCCCGTATCCTCATTAGGCAGAGGCATATCCGGTAAGATACCTTTTCATATGTACTTTTTAGAATACTGTTATACAATTTTTATAACAATTTTAATATGAGGCAGCTATCACACTGATGTTTTACGATCGTTCTCGTTTCTCCAACGTTATCGCTGCGCAAAAAGGACGCGTTTCATCAATGCGATGTCGACGTTGCTGTTTTTAGAAAACTGGTACATCTGAGCGAGAGCAGGGTTACAGCCTATTGCAGCATGAGATAGTTACTATTGAGCATGCTTTAAACGCAACTTCGTCACGTTTGCGCAGCGACAACGTTGGAGTGACGCCAGCGCTTTTAAAACGTGATAGCTGCCTTATTTTTTATTTTTTTCAAAATCTTGTTTCATAACTTTGTGACGTAACATATTTTTGACTAAAGTCTCAAATGCAGGTGATTTGCGTGCAGTCTCGCCGGGTAGAGCCGGTTTGAGCAAACTTGTATTCTTACAGACCACTTGAATCTCAATAATGTTGGGTTCAATGTCTTGAAATTTAGAGCTTATTGAGCTCTAGCAGGTAATGTATGAGACAGCAAGCTGTTCTCAGATTATCTTTCAAATTTCACAATGGAACATACATTTTTTTTTTGTTTTAATGGCAAGGCAGATTAAAACAAAGTAATCAAATTTAATTAGACTTAAAATAAAATCACTTGTTCAATATTGCGCTAGGTCTGCCATACCCATAAAAGTAGCTTAATTTTCAAACATTTTTAGATATTTTCCTACCACAAGGCCATTATTTTTTTTAACGTACAAGAAAATACAAATACACCTATAATTAAATATCATTCATAGAAGTTATCACATTCAATTATATTATAATACCAAGTTCTTTTAAAACATTAATTCTACAGAATTAAACATTGAGCTTCCAAGTTCAGTAAATGAAATCAAAAATTATCCCTGTTTCCAGCGTGCGCAAGCAAGTGGTGAACATCCCATCGTTCATCGTCCGGCTGGACTCTGGCAAGCACATCGACTTCTCTCTGAAGTCGCCGTTCGGCGGCGGCCGCCCCGGTCGCGTCAAGAGGAAGAACCTGCGCAAGGGCCAGGCTGGCGGCGCCACCAACGATGAGGAGGAAGATTAGACTAAGCGAATAAAGTCGTTTTTACACCACCACCACTTTTTGGTTTTTATTTTACTCACCAACTCTTGTTCTTTTCATACCATAGACAAAAGACAGACATAGTATCAATCAAATAGGTTTGTTTTCATTTTGTTATTGCAAGTTGATGTGATTTATTCACGAATACCTTTTTAACATGCTCAGCGGTGTTCAGGGGAACCGCTGTACCACCAGTGGTGCTGTAGGAGATGCACGTTCTGTGATAATGTCCATTTTTATACCCATTATTGAAGCATCAACGGTTTCCTCCGCGAGCGGAACGGACCCATTAAGGACTCTGTCTCTCGCAAGAGTAAACTGCATAATATTTGTATTCCCACCAACAAATAGTCGGGCGGAAAGGACTAAGCGAGCAGGAGTTGAAAGGAACTCGCTCAGTTCTAGGGAGCGGAGCGGAGTAATTACGGAGTCCGTTCAATTCGCAGTGACAAATTACATAGTAGCGTTTCCACACAGAAAGTGCTGAGCGGGGCGGATCGAACGAGTAAAAAGTGATTGAAACGAGTCCGCTGTGGCAAGGTCTCGCCGACTAGTTTGAAACGGACTCGCTCGCTGTTTCCATCACCCCTCTTACTTTTTCTTTCTGTATACATAATCACTGTCTTCACTTGATCCCGTGTCACTCGACAACATCGCAAATTCGCAACAAAACACTACCGCACGCAACCAGTTCAAAACTCCAACTGGACTCCTGATTGTTCATTTTCCGTTCAGCTCGCTCCGCTGATTCCTCTCTCTCATTTTCCTTTTGCAGTGGAAATCAACAGACAAATGTCTTTGTTGGTGGAAATGTAAACCTTATTTCATTTAAAAGGAGTCCGTCCCGCCTAACCATTTCCCGCTCATTACCCTTTCGCGGTGGAAACCCGGCTGATCTGCTCACTGTGAGTTTGTAAGACAAGCGACTGCATACGCACTTCGATTTTTACAGTTGAGGTCTCGTGAATTTTCGTGTCTTATTTTTAAGTAAGTGACGAAATTCTAGCAATATTATTCATTCAATGGCTTAATGACAACGCTAAACCTATAAATTCACGAAAAAGAAAGTGCCTAAAATTAAATATGCCAAAAATGATTCCGAAACCGTTAAGAGCTTTTGGGCGGATGCATTGAGAATAGCCTCCCAGGTGCCATGATGATACAGAAACAAAAGTGAAGTATTTTAGTCTACTTCTTTTTTTGCTACGCGCGTCCAGCTAGCGATGCCAGGCATCCGGACATGGGTAGCCTTTTAGATGACTTGTCCGGCCATCGGAGTCCGGCTTTTGTTAGGCTTTTTACATTTCGCAAACGAACAAGCACAGGCGAGTCGACGACTGTCAGTCGCTCCCGCAGTTTGTCGTACCTATTACCAATTAAATTAATTATTGGTCGGTCGCGTGACGGGTTTTTACACGGACGGGACGGGAAGTTTTGGAAATACAAAATGTATATGAAAGAGCTTATATCACGGAGACACGGACGGGACGTGAACGTGGCACGGTGTTGGTGAACGTTACCGTTTTGAACGAGGCAGTCACGTCCCCGTCCCGTTCACGTTTCGTCAGAGTTTTTATCACGTTACGTATGCAGCGACCTTAATACTGAGACACAAAATCCTCAATAATGTTCAAAGGGTGTCCGGCTATTAGGTTTGGCGACCTGGCAACCCTACGTCCAGCCTACCAATACACATAAAAAAGCCGCCTTACACGATTCATTTCAATTTCAGACTAGGTACCGGGACTCTTGGGAGCGGATACCGGGTTACGTGGGATTTGACCGCACTAAAACCATCTCGGTGGCCTGCCTTTGCGCTGGGGGAGGACTCCGGGATCTCCAGTGGAATGCAACGGTGACCGCGCGCGGCGTCCAGAATGGGCCCATCTTCGGGAGAGCAGATGCACTTTCGATGCTTACGACGCGGCGGCATGCGGCCACGCAAACACCGCCGCGCCGTCTTTCCCGGGGCTGCTGGCTGGGGGGAGTTCCCACTCACAGTCCACAGCCCGGGAAGCCCCCGTACGATCAGGCATTAATCCCGAAGCCACCTCAATAACAAATTATCCAAACAAAATAAATATTTAATTGCAATACTGACGAAGTTAACGATGCTTTCACTGGATAGTCCCCCTGCTATGTCAGGGGACTATGTCTTACAACCTTATCTATATCTATACTAATATTATAAAGAGGTAACATTTGTATTTTTGTGTGTAATGAATAAACTCAAAAACTACTGTTCCGATTTCAAAAATTCTTTCTCCATTAGAAAGCTATTATTCACACTGAGTAACATAGGCTACGTTTTATCGCGGGAAAATGATTTATTCCTACGTGAAAACGGGTAATAGGGTCAACGCGGTTGAAGCCAATGAATTTTAATATAGAAATATAGCCTGGAATAGCGCGTAGGTAGGCTATTATCCTACGGGGACCCATAAGGCTAGTAGGTACATAATTTAATATAACTAAAACTTCTTATGCCTAGGCTAGCAATTTTTTATTCAGCTCTGGAATTATAAATGAAACTTCAAAAATACAACATTTTGATATACCTACATAATTATCAACATAATATAATTATAACAAATTAATGGAATAACAGCAATAATCAATAATACTTACTTACCTAAAATTATATTAATTTATTTGAACACAATGATTATATGTAACGAATTAAGTAAAAAACTACAAAAATAAAAAAGTATTTTAAATAAAAAAGTATTTTTTTGTATATTTGGCAGGTGTGAAAATAAGTCGTAAAGGTAGGTATATAATAAGATTGTAAATTATAGTGATATGGTATAGATAGACTTTAAACTATTAACCTTTTTAACACGCTTATAATAGCTTGACCTGTATGTATGTATGTGTAGGGACCTTACGCTACTCATCAAGAGATGGCGCCACGGGTATTCCTGAATCACGCTATCGAAGTTTTCGGAATATCCTAGCATATCCGAATTGAGTCAATTGGAGCGCGGCCGCTCCCCGGGCATGACCACCTCGCCTGGAGGGAGATCTCCCTTTACCAAATATGTAACGGAATCCTAACTTCATTTTCATCTACTTCTAAGCGTCTGAAAAACTTGAAAATTTGCACAGGGGCAAAGGCAGATGACAATGCAATATGAAAAAAAATCCAACTAAAAAATAAATACCTAATGTAGTTTAAAAGACTAAAAAACACGCTTTTTTAAACTACATTATTTATTTCTAATGTGGACGATACCGCGTAGACTGACAGAATGTAAGTCATGTAATTAAGAACTTGTACGTAAATGTAAGCATTATGTTAAAAAGAATGATTACCTATAATTAAGTTATTAGGTAGGTACTAATAAATACTGAGCGGAGCTGGCAGCTAAATAACAATTAGACATTTTTGTATTACATTTCTTGCATTGGTTTCAAAGACCCAGGTTGCAAGTGCAACATTGTTTGGGAAAATCCAAAGTGTCATTTAGTTTTTCCCCAAGCAAGCATAATTATTACATTAGGTACATACTAAATACCATAGCATAGATAAATACGTTTTCTTGTTTACAATTATTATTATCTACTTACTTACTAATAATAGTAATTACAATACATCCATGTATATTTTTTAAACATAATATCTAATAAACACAGAGACTACAATATATTTTTTTATCTTTATACTCGTAGTACATATTTTAGTTTTGGCACCAATCCTTACACCTTGTTTTCGTCTATTTTGGCCTCTTCTAATTTCTTGGCGATGTCACTTCTGGCGTCCGCCTCGTGTATCTGCTGGAGACAGAGGTCCAGGATCCTCTCCAGGGACCTCGCGACCTGCTCCGAGGAGTACACGTCCGTGTCGGGGACGTGTACGAATAGGGTTCTCGTGTTGTCCACGCTCAGGGAGGTGTAGTATATGTACTCGCAGAGATATCTGAAAATGAGAAAAAAAAATACTTACCTACTTTCATTAGATCATGTAATAAATTTTAACTACCTACTGTTAATTCTTTTATCATCATGAAAGTAAAAGTCGGTCAGGTGACAATACAATAATGTGGTACTATCGAGCTGGTCTGATGATGCAGCCCAGGGGGATCCCTTGGATGCCTATAAAACATAAATGTACAAGCAAAGAATTTGGGCTCAATAAATTCGTCTAGACATATTTTGTGCACTTTTCCTGGTGATCTGACGAAGGAACTGGAAGGTGGTTGATGGTGATGAGGATTTTTTTCAACCTTTTATGTCCCACTGCTGGGCACAGGTCTCCTTTCACAAGTGAGGGATTTAGGCTAAGTCCACCACGCTGGCTAAGTGCAGATTGCACTTCGAAAAATTGTCAGTTTCTCTCAGGCATTCACGGTGGTGAAAAACATTGTAATTAATAATCACAATATTTTCAAACACTGTAGAGCAGCGATAAATACGCACATTACAAACTGTCCGGATTTGAACCCTGTATCTCCCGTATCTCCTGTATCATTTTTATGTTTTATGCCAATCATTTTATGTTTAACGTTTAACCTACTTATTCATTTTTAATTTTAAGAAGGTCGTACCTATTTTATTTATCGTAGGGAAGTCGGGAATAATATAATATACTAATATTATAAAGAGGAAAGATTTGTATTTTTGTATGTTTGTTATGAATAAACTCAAAAACTACTGTTCCAATTTCAATTCTTTCACCATTAAAAAGCTACATTCATCCTGAGTAACAAAGGCTACTTTTACCGCAGGAAAAAGAGTCATTCCTACTTGAAAACGGGTAATAGGGTCAACGCGGTTGAAGCATCTGGCTAAAAGCCTATGATTTTAATATAGCAATGAAGCCTGATGATCACATAGGTTATTTTTATCCTACGAGGACCCATTAAACGGGTCCACGCGGGCGAAGCCGCTGGCGGAAGGCTTTAATACAATAAATCTAATTCATGTTATTCCCATTTAATGATGACATGAGGGCATATGAAATACTAAGGCAGGTATAAATATATAAATATATGTATGCGCGCATGGCCCTGCGGTTAGCGTAGATCGCAAGCTATATAAGCGACTTAGCCAAACGAGCGCGGTCGGTTCTGAGATGGGTGATCGCTAGTGGCAAAAATTTCATGCGCGTTTCCGTGCTTCGGAGGGCACGTTAAGCTGTCGGTCCCGGTTGTTGTCGATAAATAACAGTCGTTAAATCTTGTCGGAGACCTTATGGGCGATTTGAAAACATCCGACAGCGTGTTGGCCAACTAACCCGCATCTCCAACAACCCGCATTGGAGCAGCGTGGTGGAGTAGGCTCCAAGCCTCCCCAATAATGGGGAGAGACCCTGCCCAGCAGTGGGACGTAAAAATTGTTAACAGCCAAATACACTGTTTATTTAATATTTAAGAAACTTTTATTAAATACACCAATTTTGTAACTTTACTAACAGAAAGTAAACCAAAATTCAGAAAATTCTGGCTTTGTAGAAAACAGGTAACCTTGATCTCCTACTTAATGTGGGAAACATTGTTTGAAATTTTACACTATAATAAAGGAGCATATACTTATCAATGTTTATTCTACTATCACAATAGGTATGCCAAGATATTAAGCTTGTGATAAGTTAAGATGTCATTGAACACAGAAATGTATGTACCTTATATAATGTAAACATAAGAAAAGAGAAATAATTATCAACACTATGTATCAACTCTGCATCTTTTGCAACTGTAAATCATGGAGAAATTAAACACTACTGTAAATGGCAAAACATAGTGTTTTGATTAAAAACTAATTATGTACCTAGGTACTGATTTGAATTATCAGTACATTCACCTACAGAACATATCATTGAAACAGGTAAATAAAAGAAAATCTGTTTTAAAATGTATTTTACTTGTTTTTTTAAAGTTTTACACTCATAGCCTCTTGCTAGAATTTCCTGAGTCATGCTGAAGGTGAAAATACAAACATCCACACAACAGAAGTTTAAACACATACAAATATATGCCTCACTCACTAATACTAATCTACTCTCACTAATAGTAATCAAACTCTTCATTTGGGAGAGGGATGGTAACAATTGCGCCATTTTGTCATTAAAAGAGTAAATCAATTCTGAAGATGATATAAATTGTAAATATTAATAGACATACAATACTATGAAGTCTCCAACAAATACTCATAAATTAGATGCCCTGAAGAATTAAGGTGATCTTAAACCAGGTCAAAAAAGTTTAATATCTAAGAACTTCACATGCAAATTGGCATATTAAAGATATTTCTGAGTTGAATAAAATGTATACACCTTTAGAATTAAAATAATTTAGTCATTACAGATAGAAAACAAAAATGGAACAGAATCTTACCTGCCAGCATCCTTGGATATAACAGCAGATGTTTCAGATATTGGAACTTTATTGAACTCCTGGCATATCCGGTCCACATCTAGTTTAGTGTGTATTCTGATGGCGCCATCCGCTGGGCAGGTGTGGTTGGCTGGGCACTTGTCAAAATAATCTAGTCTTTGGTAGCCTTTCCTATGTGCTTGTGCTTCTAAAGTCAGTTCCTTTGCTATGCCCGATACTCCTACATGGAGCATTAACTGAAAGAATATTATTTCAAATTTTATCCTTAAGTATTGGAAGTTGTAAGTTTTACAATTAACTATCCTTCTGCCTGCATGGACTGCATGGATTCTCCATAGGAATGAGAAATTATCCCTGGGTAAAAAGAAGCCTAATATATGTCACTCTCCACCACCTATGTACCTCCATACAAAAAATCAAGTCAGTCTGTAGCAGCATAGCATAGTCTGGCGACCTGCATGACCACCCCGGACTGCCAATCGAGGGGTCCCTGGTTTGATTCCCGGCGAAACAGAAATTTTAATGATGAGTTTAAATTTCTGTTCTCGGTCTGGGTGTTTGTGTTCCTGTCTTTGTATGTGTCCATGGTACCCACAACACAGGGTATTAATAACCTTACTGTGGAGCTATGAGTGTGTAATGTTAAAAAAATATTTAAAAATGTTTAAAGTTTGATTTGTCATGTAATAATTTCCATAGATTCAATGCAAGAGTTCTAGACTCCAAGAGTAAATTTTCCAGGCTGTTTAAAGCTGCCAACAAGCAGATGTTCACAATATTTCAATAGCTGCATGTATTCATAATATACATAATAATATAAATCTATGCATATAGGTGTAACAAATTTTTGTAATACATGAAGATATTTTTTGAAATTTTCACGAAATGTGAAACACAATTTTTTAAGACCTGATAATAATTAGATCAGAAAAATAGACATCTTACTTGTAATGTGGGAGGCATTGTTTAAAATTTTACACTATAATAAAGAAGCATATACTTATCAATGTCTATTCTACTATAACAATAGGTATGCCAAGATATTAAGCTTGTGATAATGTGGTGGACCACATCCCTCACATAAATTGTGAGGCAGATGCCCAGCAATGGAACATTAAAATGCTTGGCTATAAAAAATGATACATTAATTGAACATGTAAAATTATTATGCCATATGAAGTGCTATTTAATAATATGCATGACATTGATGGAAAAAAGTTGAAAAAACAAATATGATTGAGTATTTGAGTCCCCACAATACCACATTGGAGCAGTGCTGTGAAGCTACTAGGCCTCCCCAATAATGAGGAGAGATCCGTGACCACTAGTGGGACGCAAAAGGGTTGCAGAAAAAATATAAGTTAGGTGTATAATGAGTAACAACTCACTTTCGGTGTATGGGTTTCCCAAAGTGCAGGTACAAACTCATCAACGTTCTCATATGTGACGGGTATCTCCAACTGGACTAACTCGATCTTGTGCTTCTTTTCCAGCTCCTCCTTATTCATCAGTTTCACTGCTTCCCAGCTTGCGTTCACCGGGTGGTTTATAAAGGGACCGAAGCCGGTAACAAGAACTATTGGCTTGAAAAGTAAATCGAAATCGTCACTCATGGTTATTCTTTAGTTTATTTCATGGATCATCATAAATTTTATCGTTATTGATTTCTTCAATGGATTGTAACGTCTGGTAGATTCATTTCAATTTTCAATGTGTTTTGACACCTACTGGCTACTATCTCGTCTGATTTTGACGTCTCACGTCACAAGTCAGCTGATTAACATTATAATGTTGGTGACATTGATTGCACAGAGTACTTTTATACATACATTGCAAAGACCAATAATCCTAAAGACAGCGGGTCGGTGTAACCACTTTGTTGGCATCTCTTTTTCGCAGCCAGTGTTACCCACTTATCATATTTTCCCCCAAATTTGGTAATCTACAATATCAAGCAAGTAAACTATAAACATTGGCAGACCAAACTGTGAAAGGATTTATATGCTTGTGCATTATGGTTGGTTGTTTGTGAGTTTAGATTGGTTGACTGGCATAAAGTTAATTGGGTCAGCAAATTACAGGACATACATATAGGAGAAAATAAAAGACAAATACAAAGATTTTTAATGGCACCAATATGGGTGTTTACAAAAGCTGTTAATACATATTTAGTACGTCATATTTACCTTAATGAGGTATGCAAATATTACAAAGATAAAAGTAAACACTTAGTTATAACGCAATATATAAAAATGTACATTTATATCAATTTTATTATTATTTTTCTTCTCTTTATCCTTTTGGTCAATAAATGGCTTTCAAAATAGACCGAACAAATTCGGAATTATATTGATGGTTGCCAGTCAATACGGCCAGTGGCCTGAATCCATTTATTTTCGGCAAGAGCGTCAGTTGGAAAACTGAAAAAAATATGACAGCAACATGAGATGAAATTCGTCTGGTAAATTTCTCATAATGTCTAATACCAAATGTATGGAGTACCTTTTTATAGTCTGTCTGAGTGAAATTTAATATGTCGGGAAAATGCTCATAATGTCCACCCAGCCTATAACATTTTACTGGTCTCCACTTAAATAGTTATATATAAACAGGTGGGATTTGAGCCTCCCGCTTGAAATGTAACTAACTACTAATGAGGTAACACATAATCTTTGATTTTATTATTTATGGTCACTGTTTTTGTTAAAAAATATTATATTTCAATAAGATGGTTAATTTTTTAGTAATACGGGCAGGATATTTTGATTCGAGATCTGACAACACAATTTCGAATTTGACAATGTTTGAAATGAACAAATATAAGTTTATTTTCACGAATTTCACTATATTTACGTTGAATGACTAGTAATAAGACAAAAGTAATTAAATATCTATATATAAACAATACATATTTAGTACATGTTTAAAAAGAAATATTGAACTTACGCGTAAATTGTAATGCCTTCCGGCAGCCTTCCTGTTTACGCTCACTGCGGCTCTTACAACCTAAAATACTGCAGCTCACCATATTGTGAAACACGAAAAATGTTATTTGCTTTTAATACAACACAATTTACAGCAGAGAGAATCGATTTTAACACATAAATATGATAAAACAACAATGTCACCCCGACTTCCACAGTTTGTCTGCCACTTAATTAAAGGGCAATGTCAAAAAATCTGGTTACACCGAAAAGGACAGAAAATCTCGCTCCCATCTCTTTCTAACAAGTTCATTAAGTGTATTTCGATCTCGCTTTAGCGTGCCGTAATGAAAAATAGGACTCTGTCTATAGTACGTAAGTAAAGCTCGACCAAAAACTTAGTTGACCTCGCCATATTGCGGATTAAAGCGCGTACTAAAAATATTCGACTGGCAACAATGAACAATTTAAAAAAATATATAACCCAACGCTTTTAAGGAGTCAGTCTTGTTTACGGTTCCGTATCCATTAGTGTGAACATTTTAAATAACTCTGTTTATATTTGACACTAGTGCAGTGACACGTTGTGTCACATTGATAAGTCAGTCATGCATGTCATTGTTGTGTTAATACGGTTAAATACAATTTGTTCTGAATTACTAATATTGCAAAATGCCTAAAGTTATTCGAAGCAGTGAAAGAAAGATTATAAGACATGTGTACGAGTATTTAGATCGACGTAAATCTGGGGGTCATCAGTTTATACCATTGGATAACGTTGGAAAGCTGGTGTCGGAAATGACTGGTAAAGAGACATTGTTTTTTAGCAAACGTAGTAGTTTTATTTGGACATGTATCTAGTAGTTTTCTTTCGGTATTATTTCAATTTCTTTATTTTAGGCAAAAGTCGTTACTCAGTTCTCCGAATTAAAAATTCTTCTCAAAATTCTACCCCAAAAAAGAATAAACCAAAATCTAAGAAGAAAATTGATTTGGACGACTTCGACTTATGTGCTATTAGGCACAAGATTCATGAGTTTTACGCCGTTAAGAGAGAGGTAAGAAACTTATTTTGATAATTAATTTGATAATTGACTGGCTATTTATTAGGTATAAGTATTGACTCAAATTTGACTTGGAAGTCACATATTGACATAATTAAAAATAAACTAAATATATTTATTTATTGCTTGCGAGAAATAAACAATTTTTATATAATGTATTTTAATGTATGTTTTGGGTTCCATGTATTATTTATATTGACATTAACTGAATTGACATTGACATTGTTGTTTG
The DNA here is from genome assembly GCA_911387765.1 of Pyrgus malvae. Taxonomy (NCBI): domain Eukaryota; kingdom Metazoa; phylum Arthropoda; class Insecta; order Lepidoptera; family Hesperiidae; genus Pyrgus; species Pyrgus malvae. The sequence continues at coordinate 21,998,637 of OU426965.1, read as the reverse complement.
GAACGCCTTAACCGGCAAATCTATTTTTGGAGCTTATATATGTGCATAATTATGTAATTTTAAGGTGAAATTATTGTACCCAAAAATAGACCAAATAAAGATTATGTTATGATTATGATCATTATGTATGTTTATCAGTCCTCTACCCATAATACAGGTCAGGAACCTGGTTTGGGATCAGGGACCGCGTGTATGTCCCAAATATTTATTATTTATTTATATGATTACAGAGTTTCATTTAATTCGTTAGATAATCCTTCGCTATCAAAATAATCTTATATTTTTATTTAGATTCCTACAATAAGAAAATTACTACATGAATTGAAAGAAAGCATCAATTTTCCTGGAGGAAGAGAGTCCCTAAGATTAATTTTGCACAAAATAGGATTTAAATACAAGAAATGCAGAAATCAAAGACAAGTTTTACAAGAACGTTTTGATATTGTGGCATGGAGGGAGAGATATTTAGATGAAATACAATCTATTAGAGGACAGAATATGCCAATTGTGTATTTAGATGAGTCGTACATACATACCAAACTTAATCAAAATATGTGTTGGAGTAGTGAGTATGAGCCTGGAATTTTCAAATCAGTAGCACAGGGCCAACGTTATGTAATAGTACATGCTGGTGGATCCACGGGATTCGTGCCTAATGCCCTCTTGATATATAACGACAAAGAGAAGAAATCAGATTTTCATGAAGCCATGAATAGAGAAAATTTTAAGAAATGGGTACTGGAAAAATTAATCCCAAATGTCAATGTTCCTACATGCATTGTTATGGATAATGCCAAATATCACAGTGTGCAAATAAATAAGGCACCTAACAGTAATTACAGAAAACAGGAAATTATGGATTGGCTTACCAATAATAACATACCATTTAATGAAAATTGTACAAAAAGCAATTTACTTGTTTTAGTACAACGGAATAAACCAGAGCCAGTTTATGAAATCGATAAAATTTTATCTGAAAAAGGTCACAAAGTCCTGCGATTACCCCCATACCATTGTGATCTGAATCCTATAGAAATGGTATGGGGGATAGTGAAGGGAAAGGTTGCAAGTAAAAATATTAATTTGAGCAACATTGATTTTTTTGCAACTAGTATCAGATTGTTTCCAGGTAAATAAATAAAAAAACCAGTTTTTGAATACACAATTTTTTAGACTATAATCTAAAAATATGTAATGCTTAGCATAAACATAAAGCATTCAAAATATGCTTTCTTAAGTATACAAATATTAAATTAATGTAATGTCTGTCAATAATATATAGTCTACAAAATCATCATAGATCATATGATATGACTATTAATATGCTTTTTTGAGAAATTGCATTTATTTATGAAATTATTCCTTTTTTGTAGGAGGTGACACCAGAGGTATGGGCAAACTGCTGTAAGCATGTTGAACAAATTGAGAACAATTTTAGAAATAGTAGCCCAATCATTGAAAAAGAAATAGATAAATTAATTATTCATGTTGGCGATAATAGCAGCACTTCGGATGACCAATCATCCATAAGTTCCACCAGTAATGACGAAATAGAGGAAGAATCTGAATTTAAAGATATACAATACTTGGAATCCGATTTTGATTATGAAGATTGATGTTTGAGAAAAAATAAACATTTTTACATTATTTATGATTTTATTACCCTATTTTATTAGTATTATGTAACATTTGAAGTATAATAAAAAAGCAGAATATCGATATCCTTATCGTGAAGAAATCGATATCGATAATATAATATATGATCACCTCACTATTACTCTCTATGACATACCAAATTGGTGTTGCTATATAAAAGTCAGAACTAGCGCCCTCCTTGACAGGTCAGCTAAGTTCCTGGTCGAGCTTTACATTATTCTTAGTCTAAGATACATTGATTGACATACGATTGACATAGACTTACAATATTATAATAAGTCTATGTTGACTGATTACGAATTTCATTTCGTAGCACAGACAGCACAGTAGACAGAGAAACTTAAACATACCTCAACATACATAACTAACATAACATATTTCGCTAAGCTATATGTTTCATACCGAACAACGAAAAATTCGCTTGCAGTCAAAACTATGCCAAAACGTCGTGGCCTTAGAGCATCAAAGTTACTGACTCACCCTTCAGTAGAGACAGCATAGCACCTCGCTTCGCTTCGATACATAATTTTTGTGCCAAATCTAGTGCGGGGGAAGAACGCACACATTTTAATTTTGTCACACATTCACAATTAATATTCTTTCATTGCTACAGACGCATACATTTCTAAATATGTCAATTTCAATTAACAAACAACGTCATTTTTTATGCACTGACAACACTGACACCGACCGACACACACAGACACACTAGTTGTATAACTAGAAGGCACATTGTGCATGGACGTTGGGACGAGGGGTTTGCCCGTAAAGGCCACTCCTCTGACGGGTGTCATACCTTGATGCTCCAAGGTCGTGGCTACGGTCATCTACGGTGGCTCTATCAAATTCATTTAATCACTCACACCATCTACGACCTATGTTTTTAGTCTGTGCTGTGTGCTGTGGGTGCCGGGTGGTCCCAGCCAGTCTCTGAGTCTCGGTCGAATCGAATCCGATTATCCGATCGAATAGTACAAATTAATGTACTCTGTGGATCGAATCGACTCAATGACTCAACTCAACGACGATGTCTTCATGATAGAATTGATGTTTAATTAATTTCTCTATGTACAAGGCGCGTTATATTAATTAACCATGTATTCGTCCTGATTAATAGCTTAACTATTTATTTATCGTAGTTATTTTAATTGCACGTTACTGTACATATTATTAATAGTGTGGGCGCTGCCTTTTTACCATACTGCTGTTTACCTTACTTAGAGGTTATGTTAGAGAAGGCACAGTTATCGAAAACTAGAGGAAAATGACCGAAGGAGTATTAAGGAGTGATTGTCGAATAGTGGCGATACCATGGCCACTTATGAAGAGGGAAGTGGAATGCGCAGGAGCTGCGTTTCTCCGGTATTACAATCTGAAGTACCACGGGGAAGACACATTGCTCCTGACGTCAAAATCCAAGGAGAAAGCTGAGGAAGTAATATTCGAAGACGATGTAGAATACTTGCGCAGCTTAGACCCAAAGGAATGGAAGCAGCAGGACCACTACGCCGTGTTGGGTATGAAAGATCTGAGGATTCAGGCGACAGACGACGACATAAAGCGCGCGTACCGCCAAAAAGTGTTAAAACATCACCCGGACAAGCGCAAAGCTCAAGGCGAGGAAGTCCGCAGCGACGACGACTATTTTACATGCATAACTAAGGCATACGAGATTCTGGGGACACCAAAGAACCGAAGATCTTTCGATTCTGTTGATCCACTCTTCGACGACTCGCTGCCCACCTCGGCGGACATCAAGAAGGAAGGTTTCTATAAAGCCTTTAGTAAATACTTCGAGATGAACGCTCGATGGTCTGAAAAGAAGAATGTACCATTGTTAGGTGACGAAAACAGTCCTCGTGAACTTGTGGAAAGGTTTTATGCTTTCTGGTACGAGTTCGAGTCGTGGAGAGAGTTTTCATACATGGATGAGGAGGAGAAAGAGAAAGGCACAGACAGAGAAGAGAGGAGATGGATCGAAAAACAAAACAAAGCTGCAAGAGCCAAACTGAAGAAGGAAGAAATGGCTCGAATTCGCAGCCTTGTGGATATGGCATATGCAAATGATCCAAGGATTCAGCGCTTCAAGCAGGAGGACAAGGATAGGAAGCTAGCAGCAAAAAGAGCAAGACAGGTAAATAATTAAATTTTATATCCTTATACATTTAATACTTTTATAGCACTGTCTGACTGCCAGTCAGAAGGTTGTGGGTTACATTACCCATGATTATTAATGATGGGCATTAAAGTTTTACACATTACAACTACAACCAGAACAAATCATACTTTGTGAAATAGATTATCGATACTAGGGACTCTTCAAACAGTCATTTACTGCTAAGTTTGACCACTAACTCTATTTTGATGATATACATCAAAGCCTCAAAATAAATTATAAACGTTTCACACTCATAATATTGTTTCACACTCATAGCCCCACAAAAGGGTAGATATACCCTACGTCGTGGGTACCATGGGCACACACAGAGACAGAAACACAACCACACTGGTTAGGAGTCAGTGGCGGATTTTGATTTCACTTTTGGAGGGGGAGGGGGCTTGATTTTAGTTTGAGGTGGGTGCGTGCTGCTTGCCCCTCCCTGGATCCTCTAGTGAGGAATCTTACAGCATTAGAAATTGGAATGTATAATAGCTCCAACAAAAGCAAAGTTGCTTTGTAACATAACATTTTTAAAGTTTATTCAGCCTTATTTGGTTTAAAGAAATGTCTTACTAAATAGAAGAAATACAAAATTAAAGATATTATTGTTAAAATTAGGTATGTGTGTGTGTCTGTGATCTTTGTTGTATCCCATGGGAATGAGATGTTCTCTGTGGTAAAGAGTAGCCTATGTCATTCTCAGGCCCCCTAAATATTTCTACACACTGAGATTATTCCATAAGTTCTTCCATTACAATATAAAAGATGGACAAACAAAAAAACACAATTTCCCATTTATCATACATATTAGTGTGGATATTTTAAAACTATTAAAAAATATTTAAAAAACAATTATGAATACATCCTTTGTTTTTTTTTGTGAATCATATTTTAGCAAACAATATTAAAGAAATTTAAATAATAAAAAAGTCCTCAAATCCTTTTAATTTTGTTTCGATTTTATATTAGGATTAATTATTCCAACAATATAATAAAACATTGTAACATTCATTGTGTAAATTATCTTGCAGAAAAATTGGAAATATAAATAACATTTTAATTTTTATGTTTCAGGATGCTGTACAGGCCAAGAAAGCTGAGGAAGAACGACTGATGAAAGAAGCACAACTCGCCAAACAGAAGGCTGAAGAAGCAGAAAGAGCTCGTCTTGAAGCTGCAAGGGCAGAAAGAGAACAGCAGAAGAAAAACCTTCGCAAGGAGCGCAAATCCGTCCGTGACCTCTGCAAAGCAAACAACTACTATGCACAGAACGAAGACGAAACCGTATCCCACATGGCAGCACTCGAAAAATTATGTGAAATGATGAAAGTGGTAGAGCTACAAGACTTCCTAAAAGATTTGGAAGCGAATGGCAGGGTCGCCTTCTTGAAAACAGTGAAAAAATCTGAAGAAAAGGTGGAAGCTGAGCGACAAGCTTTATTCGAAAACAAAAAGGCGGAAGAACAGAAGGCGAAAAAGAATGCTGCATTAAAAACACCCATTGAATGGACACCTGAACTAACACAGCTTCTCATTAAAGCTGTTAACTTGTTCCCAGCTGGTACAAATCAGAGATGGGAGGTTGTCGCCAACTTCTTGAACCAACATGGCGTATTCATGGATGAGAAGCGATTCAACGCGAAGGAAGTTCTTCAGAAAGCAAAAGATTTACAAAGCTCAGATTTCTCTAAGAGCAGTCTCAAAAAAGCGGCCAACGAGGAGGCATTTGATCAGTTTGAGAAAGAGAAAAAGAAGATTGTTAACAATGTTGATGATAGCAGTATATCGAAGAATGACACTCCAAAGTTAACAAATGGTGTTGTAAAACCGAAGATAAATGGAGAAGTTATAAAAGAAAAGGAGGCGAAAGAAGATAGAACATGGACAAAGACCGAGCAAGAGTTGCTGGAACAAGCAATAAAGACATTTCCGGTCAGCACCCCAGAGAGATGGGAGAAGATCGCTGACTGCATCCCAAACCGCACCAAGAAAGACTGCATGAAGCGATATAAAGAATTGGTTGAGTTAGTCAAAGCAAAAAAACAAGCAGCCAATCTGGCAAAATAACATTAGATGACAATTAGACTCTTATCAAATTGAAAGTTTTATAAAAAAAGTTTATGAAATTGGTCTTGCATGGTATATATACAAAACTTACAATAATTTAAGATTTGGAGCAATTTGCCTTGATTCACAGACATTGTTTGGTAAGGGGCAGATTTGTAACCAAGATTATGTAAAAATTTCATTTCATTTGAACAATGATAATAACAGTCAATAACCCTTTATTACAGTAAGACACATTTGTAACAATATTGATAAAAACGATCCATAAATTTTGTTTGTAAAAGTTAGTAGTTTTTTCGGAATGAAAATAGACAATTTTGTGAGTTAATAAAAATCCTTTTGGTAAAAAATGGAGTTTTTGGCGGGAAGTCAGTAAAGACATACTGTGCTCTTGTTTTATTTTCCTTTTCTTGGTGTATTTTTGGGTTAAATTGGATAAAGTTGATGGCATTTTGTCCGATATAGGTTAATTGCAGTGCACAAGTGTTGTGAAATATAATAACAGTGTGAAAATATGTTTTATCAGCTTGCCTCCAAAACTGCATCGGTCACGTTCTGGTAAAGTAGCCATTGCTTTACTTGAACATTAATTGACTGACTGATTACTAACTACACAGATTTATTCTATGACTACTAAGAGATGCAAAAATTATACTTGACGGTGACAATATGCACAGTTAGCAAAGCCATTACTAAAAAATGAGACAAAAGCATCTGCACGTCAATGTATATTCTTTTTCTGAACTGACTACACCAAATAATGAATCTGTTATAAGGTGCTATGTTAAATAACATCTTTTTTAAATTAATTTAATATCCTGTTGATTGGACATGTTAATGTAATACATAATTATTATAGTGATATAAACAAACATGTATGATACTCTGTGACAACTCATGTACTTTAATATTTTATTAACCATGCTAGAATATTTTCTATCCCACTAGGCTCACTGCAATAAAACCACCATGTCAAGCTCCTTCGCAACCTCACGGGACACAATCATGATTTAGTTTCATATTTTTGTATTTATTTGTTCAAAGTGATAAACGAATGAATATAGTCAATTCCAAATTAAACTGACTTTTTATTTACTTAGTTTTGTTTTAAGTTTTTTTTTTACATGGTTTTGACGACCCGCGTGGCGCAACGGTTACCATGCCGGACTGCCAACCGAAGGGTCCCGGGTGCGATTCCCTATCTGGGTGTTTGTGTGTGTTTCTGTCTCTGTGTGTGTACCATGGTACCCACGACACAGGGTATATCTACCCTGCTGTGGGGCTATGAGTGTGAAACGTTCAGTACATCGTTTCTCACAATAGTACCTACTTGCACCTGCTGAAGGAACATGACATACTCATACTACGTGACTCATCCAGGGGATGAGAAGTGGTAAGTATTTAAGACATGATTTTCGTCATTAACCTCTAGAGAATCTACTCGCGGTTTCTGAATACTTTGATAGATTTTTACTTGTTAATTTTTTTCCAACCTTTTTTATGTCCCACTGCTGGGCACAGGTTTCTCACTAGTGAGAGGGATTTAGGCCATAGTCCACCACGCTGGCCAAGTGCGGATTGGTGGACGTCATGCTTTCGAGAAATTATGAATTCCTCTCAGGCATGCACGGCGATGGAGAACATCGTAATAAATTAAATATCACGATTTTTTCCATCACCGTGGAGCAGCGATAAATGCGCACATTACAAATTTCTTTATCAGAGGTACGCGCCGAGGATTTGAACCCGGGATCGATCGCGTCGAAGACCGCGGATTTATACCATTCGGCCATCGCTGCTCATCATTGTTAATTAATGAAGACAAACTTGGGCCAAAATATGCCGGTTACAACCTTTTTATTACCTCCCAGTGCAGTGCTGGGCATGGGTTTCCCCTTTATTGAGGTTGCTTGGACTCTTGGAGCTTAGTTCACCACGCTACTCCAATGCGGGTTTGTGGAGCCAAATTTCACTTACATTTTTTCTTTATTAACGGCAGGTTGTATAAAATGGGCCACGTAATATGGGTAGGGTACAAAAAATGAATACGTTGGCTATAGACGATACCGACGTTTGCACGTCACCTGGCTATGTTATTAGGGGGGGGGGGGGTTATTTGAAACTCTGTGTTCACATATATGTACATACGTGTGATGAGTAGGTGACAAGACACCATATTAGCGCGTTAAGCGTGACGTTGTTTGTACGCGTGCGCTTTATGAAAATCAATTGATGCGTGTATCTACAGTTCCACTTCCAGTTTCCGGTTGGCATATAAATACAATCGGTCTCGTCGTATGTACAAAGAAGTCCCAAGTTGCGTTGCTTCGTGACGAAGGATTATGGTCGCTTCATGGTAATGAGCAAAGGCCGCGTGCGCAATGGCGGAGGCCCACAGGTAGTTACCAACAGCCCCTAAACTATTACTTATATATACCTACTACTCTGTAACGACATAGGACGAGTGAGTTTACAGAAAAATTAAGTCTATCTACACTATGAATTAATGATATTATAAAAGAGGAAAGCTTTGATTGTTTGTTTGTATTGAATAGGCTCCGATTTGAGAAATTATTTTACCATTTGAAGCCGTTTATGACATTATCCCTACAACATAGGCTACTTTTTACCGCGGGAAAATGCTTAATTCCTATGGGTAATACAATTAATATAGAAAATATCATTTTACGTCGTATTTCAAATGGATGGAAGAAAGCTAGATATATAGCCCGGAATACATAGTCTATTTTTTGTCCTACGGAGACCCATAAAACGGGTTCATGCGGGGAGAAGCCGCTGGCGGAAGGCTAGTTTCTTATCATAATCTAAAAAAAGTGAATTTGTTAATTAAGTACAATTGGCTGGTCTTTGCCTGTGCGGTATTGTTGACACGCAACAGAAATCGCGTAGGTGGCATGCGTAGGTAACGTGAGGCCCTAATCGGCCCTATCTGCTTCTGTAGTTACTGTGAGACCAGTAATAAAGTGCTTACATACATACTTTAAACAAATAATGTCACACTTCGTAGCACAGAACATATTATTAATAGTGTTCTGTGCTTCGTAGCTACCATTGTGTTGCCCAAAATACGGCAACCAGAAAAAGCAGAAATCGGATACCGCAGGGTTAGATTACCAGCGAGTTTCGGATGTCAAGCAGTACCCTCATCAGCCAGCCAGCTCAGTAGCCAGCCGATATATTTTTTCAGTTTCTGTCATGATCTAACTACTACTACTACTTTAATACCTACGTTAAGATGTTTTAACGCCCAACGTCGCAGGGGGCCGTCCCTTCGGTGACCTGGCTGGTTTGGCAGGTCAAAAGCCAAACGGATAATGATGTGGCGGTGGTCTGACAGTGTAACCAGATCCTCCGCCACCCTCCAGCCGGTCTCGAAGCGCTCGGCAGTTGGAGTCGCCCATGATAGGTCCACGACCGACTCCCCCTGCCAACGAACACAGGTACTGACGGCCCCACGGTTTAAAAGCCGAAGGTCCTGCCGAAGGGCCTGAGAGATTAAAAATAAATAAATATCTTTGGACAATTCATATAACACCATCTGATTGCAAACTAAGCAGAGCTTGTACTATGGTAATCAGAAAGCTGATAAACATGCTTATATAATTCTAAATACATATAAATAGATAAATTAACACCCAGACACAGAACAAACAGTCATGTTCATCACACAAATATTTATTCTGGGTGGGAATCGAACCCACAACCTCATGCTTCGCAGTCGGCTCATCACCACACGCGCCGCCGCCGATACGTAATTTGTGTCATCACCCACTACGCCACCACAAATTACGTATCGGCGGCACGCCACGGAGGCTGTCTATTAGAAAAGATTAACTGATAAATAATATAGAATCCAATCATTTTGCCAATTTTTGTGATATGTAGGTCGTTGTAGGTATAAGGAAGTAGATTTTGTATTTAGATTTTTATTGAGATTTGCCGGATACATTAGGGGTACGTACGAAATAAGAAAAAATCCCTAATTGGAATAAGTAAATGGAGTGGAACACGATCCACAGACGACCGATGCCAAAGACGCAGGCCATATTATGGTGGTCGCTGCAGTCCATGTTAATACACAACCTCAAATAACCCTGAGTGCAGCGACGGCACATCCACGATCACATAATTATGCACTCGTTGTGGATATTATAGATACATACAAAGACATAAACACAATTTAAGCACCCATGCCGAGTATACAAACTGAAACTCATTTCAATCTCTGCTTCGCCGGGAATCGAACTCAGGACCGCCGAGTGGCAGTCCGTCATGAGAACCGCGGTTGCGCTACATGACTCGTTAAAATATTGTGTCAACACAGTTTTTTTTCCAAAATTCTTCATAGCTATACAACCTCGGGATCATACCATTCGGCACCGTGAGTATCGGGTGACCGGACTTGGGTTGCTTTAGATTAGATAACTGCTGTAACCATGGTGAAGGTCTATTTGATACTTTAAATTAAAAATTTAAATTTTAAAATCCTTTAACTCTTGACACTTAACTGTAGAACGGGGAAAAAATTGAATGAAAATGGTATTAAGGGGCCGTATACGAAATTTTGCCGATTTTGCTTATTTACCCGATATTTTGCAGATAAATTACAGTACTTCTACAAGTATCATTGCACTATATAACTTTTCATTTCATTAATAATCTAATACCTACATTAGACACTTTTATAGCTTGCGTCAAGAATTATAATGCGAGATTTAGGTTACTTTAAAAGATGTTTAATGCCGAATCATCATTATTAATAAGATTTTTTTTTCAGGAAACGGATTAATTTTAAACTGAAGAGTATTTATGTCAAATAAATTTTACGAAAGATTATTCCATTTTGCCGAAATCAAATGCAAAATCTGGCCCATTTTCTTTCAAAATTGAATAAGTTCAATGTTTTTTTACTAATATTTTTTGTATGAGAGTGGCAAAAAGTGGTTCATACACTATGTATGTGATTTTTACAGCAATACATAGCATTTTTTTTCGATCTGTTTAGACTTTAAAATGATCCAGAAATATGTGATATTCTATACCTAGTACAGTAATATTTACAAAACTATCACCGGCTTCAGGTCTATTAAGTAAAATAACGAAATAAAAATTAAAAAGTGTCTCATTTAATAGTTTATTATTGAAATGATCAGTCATATTGTGCAATAAAACTTATGGAAATACTGTATTTTAACTGCAAAATCTCCTGTATAAAATTAGCTAAATCAGCGAAATCGGCAAAATTTCGTATACGGCCTCTTAAGGTTCGCTGCAGACTATGGTAATTTAGACACAACCTCTAGCAAGTTTAATCATAATCATTTATTTGTTGAATAAGGTTACAAAATATGTTACATGTTATAATTCATAAGATAAGTGTCGCTTATCCTGCCACGATGGGCGTTGTACGCCCATATAATATCTATTCTATATCTATACATATAATAAATCTGTAACAAGTCGGTTTCTGTACATTGAAGATATTTGAAAAAAATTGTCACTAGGGCTATTTATTAGCGTAATAGAACCAAAAACAATGATTTTTAGAATTATTGTCTGTTTGTCTGTTTGTCTGTTTATCTGTTCGTTTGTGCGCGCTAATCTCAGGAACGGCTTAATGTAGAAGGATAAGGTTTTCACTGATGTATTGGTATTTTTTTGGATTAACATTTAGGGTTTGTTTTATTTAAATCGGTTAACAAACAAAAAAGTTACGTCAATTTCAAGAATTGAATTAAAGACTGAAGCGACCATTACCGATACAAACTAAATAGCTGCATCCTTTTAACGTCTCGCTTCTCTCCTGGGCTTCCCATTATTGGGGAGGCCTGGAGATTAGTTAACCACGCTGCTCCAATGCGGGTTTTTAAATTTAAGTGTGTAACTTTTGTAAGAGAATAAATTTAATGCGAGCGGTCACACCACAAGTTTCGATAATTACTAACATCTCTTAATATTCTGATAGCAAGTTTTCAATCACTGATGCTAGATTTCATCTCTAAATATTTAAAAAAATCATACATATCACCACATATTCAAAGAAATCCTCAATACAAAATTAATGTACTTACAAAACCTTAACAAAACGAGGCTACTGCCGACATCTATGTTCATATTCAGAACTATTTAGTGATCTGTTGCAAATTCGATATATCGACAATTTAGTTTACACGCTATACGATAGATGTCATTGTTACGCAATAACGCTATTACAAAGCGGATTGGTGGAGATTATTTCAAATAATTAATTACGAGTATATTTACTTAATAAAATATCTAATAAAAAAATTAAAAACTTAGAGACCTTTGGAACTGGCGCTGACACAATTAGTACAATTCATTGTGGTAGAGCATTATGGAGGCGCGGCGCGGTGGTTACATCCACATATTATTGGTATCGAACTTATTTAATAACAATAATAATTATCGACTCGCGCAGGCGCGGTCCCAGTGGGGGGGTCACAGGGGACATGACCCCCCCCCCCAAAATCCCTCACTCATGCGTAGATGGAAGGCGAAACAAGCCAATTTGAAACACCTCTTCCCCCAAATTTCTTAGTGACCCACCAAAATTTCTTGGCGACCCCCCCCCCCCAATTGAAGGCTGCGACCGCGCCTGGACTCGCGTGGCGCAATGGTTACCATGCCGGACTGCCAATCGAAGGGTCTCGAGTTTGATTCCCGGCGAAGCAGAAATTTGAATGATGAGTTTAATTTTCTGTTCTCGGTTTAAGTGTTTGTATTTCTGTCTCGGTGTGTCTCATGGTACCCATTACACAGTGTATATTTACCGTACTCTGGGGCTATCAGTGTGAAACGTAAAAAAAATCAAAGTGTTCTACCGACTTTACTATGCTTAGTGATCTTTTCAAAATGATAGCTATGTCACCATATCATGATTACACCACCAGTCGAAGGTTAAAGTTCCACAGGCCGCTTTTTACGCTCCTTTTGATGTTTGAACGGATGTTTAAGTTATGGGACAACCTTCCAGCTGAGGCATTTCCAGTGGACTTTGACATAGGGTTCTTCAAGAAAGCTGTAAAGAAAGCTCTTCTTGAAAGCCGGCAGTGCTCGGGTGGCTCCGCTGGGGTTGCCCGTTTCCATAGGCGACAGTGATCGCTTAACCACGCGGCCTTTCTGCCTCTTTGTTCGGTTTACTTATAAAAAAGTGATTTCAAATAAACGAATAACCAATTGCCGAGGCACTAATAATTTTTTTTATTGAAATGAGCAGACGTTTTCAGTGGTTAATTTAATAAGAGCTATTACATACATACGCAGTACTGGCACTGGTGTTACACTAATATGATAAAGCGTCACGGCAGCAGCACGGCATGGTGGTCACGCCCAGATTCATATTAGTAATCGATATATTTATTTCTGATGCTGTGTGAAGGGTTGTTAATAGAACTAATTGACTCTTAATCGCGTAGGGCCTGATCCTCTCACGCTGCTCCAATTCAGGTTGATGACGTCTTCATTGTTAGTGGCCTAACTGCTGTCGCAAGTTTTAAATCGCTCAAAAGACCTCCATTAAGTATGAACGACAGTATGTTAACGACAATTGCAACCAACGTGTAAGCAACCAAGAATTTGACTCCCAACTACTAACCACGCCTGACATAGCGTAGACATTTCACCACCTTTCTGCAATATATTTAAGTTACATAATGATAATGAATCTATGCATTATTTGCAGCACAAATTATTTAATTATAATGATACTTTCCGCGGGCACAGCAGTACTATCTAAACACTTTAAAAACATGCTATTATAATACGTTTAATTTGTAAAGAGAAACTGATGATAACGACTGAAAAGTCGGTATTATAAGAGGAGTACAGTAAGAATTGTAAGGACTCAGGAAGAATGTATCTACTCAACATAATATTATGAACTTTTGTATCATAAGTAATTTCATAAAAGGTAACAATAATCCAAGGGACAGTGGAGGGCAAGCGGTCACGAACGAAATTGCAACCTCATCAGCCACGACCACTCTGTCAAGAGTGAACGACTAAGGAGGAGGAGGAACAAATAATCCAAGCCTAATCAAGCCTTTTGTACAAGTCTATCTACGCGGACGACGTCGCGGGCACAGCTAGTTGTCAATATACAAAGTTCAGCTACTGGCAAAAATATAAATCATTATTTTATTCGTTATTCAATGGTATTACAAATTTTAATTATTATTAAGTTTAAAAATTTAGTTAATGCATTAAAAATAACCCTACAAGTCGCCTCATGTAAGTGTGACCGGTAATTAAACTGCACTTTTCTACCCAAACATAACAGGATTGCTTCACGGCAGTGGTACTTCCCCGGTCGAAAAATAACGGTTGTAGGTACCTAAATTCTAAAGTAAAGGACTAGGGGGACCGCCAACCTAACATAACAACACACAATAATTATTATTATAAAGTCCCCAAAAAATTAACAAGATCAAAATCGGTTCATATTCGTCTGTTTGGGAGCAACCTATAGACGCAGACACACCGACATGTCCAACTTATGAATATGTAGGTACTTGAGTCTCGAAAGATCTATTTACCTCTTAAAATACCAAAATACCAAGCGCATTTAATTCCATGATGATTCCCTTTTTGAACATGCTTAACGTTCGGTCGGTGACCGCTATTAATGTGAATGTATGAAGTGGGGTCTTTAAGGTCAGTAGAACAAAGAATTTAGTTTCATAATCATATATTTATTCTGAATCATAATTATTTAAATAATTAAAGTACAACTGACTAATTAAATTGCCAATCAAACGTTGTAGTCACTGTCATGAGACGAGATATGTACATACATAGTTACAGCAAGTTTTACTCAAGTAAAATGGACTTAATTCTTAGATGGAACCGTTTTCTGAAACAAAATATAATTCTATAGTATCAGTAGCAGAGCAGACAGTAGCAATCTTGTTTAAGATATTCGACTTCGACTGTATCTAGTAGCAGCTGCGCTTTTGTGAGTGAGTCACACGAACCAAAGGATAGTGGGTAAAATATAACACATATTATATCACCCATTACCTGTAGGTAGTACCTGCATAGGTATTACTATTACCCAATAAAGGATAGAATTTATATTACCCATTACCTGTAGTACCTACATACATATGTAGGTATCACTATTACCCAATAAAGGAATTATGAATTATTTGCAGTAAAACTTGCCTTTGCTACTCTTATCTAGCTGCAATTTTATTATTTAAAAAAAAAAACAGCAAGCTGTTGTGTAAATATGAATGAGCATAATATTTTTTTAGTTTTAAAGTTTTGTGTGTTTTTAGTGTTTTTTCGACACAGGGAATTCTAGTGTGGGGCTATGAGTGATGAATGAAAGTAAAGCGTTATTTTATTATAAAGGGAATCCTCGCTCGTGTCCCAAATCCATGTCTAAGAGAAGTCTAACCTTCAAGATTTGCATTTTACGATTACAGAAATAATGAAATGAGTATTCAAATTTGTGCCAAACTGTGCCTGCTGCCAAAATATTCGTTATCAAACTACAAGTCAATTGCGATTCAGAACATCATATACACAACAGCTTGTTATTTCTGACTTTAAGAGTTTAAAGTATTGTCATTTAGTAAAATAACTATCATTTAATTATATTAAGTTATACATTCGAGTTTGGTTCGGTTTCGTTAAGGCACGTCATAGGCCATATTAAAATATTTAAAGCTAAACATTGTTTACAGTAAAACTTATTCTATTGTAAATTTTTACCTTCAAGTAAAAGTTCCGCTGAAACATATCGTTTTCGTACGTTTTTACCTTTACTTGTAAAAAATCAGAAGAAATAAATATCTAAAAAACGTTACATTTCAGCAAAAAATCTTAAATTAACTTTTTAACACAATACCGTATAGTGCTTGATATGATCGTTACCTGTATAATAAATTCGAGATACAAAAAATTCTACTGCTAAAGTCTTATTTTTAACAATATTTGAGCCTAAACAGATTAGATACATTCTTAGTAAAAAAAGTGAGATTAGTAAATAATTCCTATATCAAAACCGAGCACCTATTTCGGCACCTGAAAAGTACACAATAATAAGAATACACATGAAAATCATAATTCTTATCATTATGAGAAAAAAATACCGAAATATAACTTTTTGAGAAAAATTAAAAATATGGTTTATACTTAGTGAGTCATTTGTGCAAAATTTCTTCTGCGATAATTATAATGTAATGATAAGATTTCTAAGTTAAGTTTCTACAATTCTATTAGAAAACGTTTAATTACCTTGAGCTAGGTAGAGAGAAAGAGAGCTAGAATGAACATTAGTAGTACTTAATTTGCATATAATTACAGACTTTGAATGAACATACCACTTTCTATTTGTATATTTATTTGTAGCACCTTGAATAGGATTATTTTTCTTCTATAGCATGGCAACCCCAAACTTTACTGTACTGTACTTGAACAATTCTTGTATCCTTTATCCTCCTATATCTGATGAGTGTGATTGGAGATGTATTCACACATTGACATTGCCTTTGTGTACAGTTTTCTCTGTTTTGTGTTTGTGTAGTTGTGTACCTAAGAATCTGCCCAACAGTCAGTCATGCACAAGCAAACTGTCAGGTTACTAAAATTACCTTCTGATAACTATAGCAACTGAAGACTGATTGACAGTTTTTGAGTAACACACATAAATATGCACATAAACCCCAACAGACTTAGTAAGGCTTCATGTGATAACTGATAATACATATTTTTATTATATCATATGCATTAACCATACAGTCTTGTCAGTCTGGGGATGCCATGCCATTGTTCAATATCTGCAATATTTAAATTTTTATTTTAAGTCCTAATTTAAAAAATCAACCATTATCCTATCTCCCTTTCCTATAAAACAAATTTAAAGACACAAAGTTCAGATTTATAATCAAAACTGCAATAGAGGGAATTTTGTAAATTATAACTGAAATTAAAGCAATCAATCTACAATAGTATTAGATTCAAATCAGTCTTACAATTAAAATTCATGATTAAGTACAAGTTTTACAACATAAACAAATGAGTAAAAATACTTATTACTACTAAACACACAAAGATAAAATAGCTTTTAAAAAGGACATATAAAATATCAAGTTATAACATTTTTATGGGCTGTTATCTTGTGGGCTTGCCTGCATGACTGTATAATAAGAGAGCATAGATTTTATTTGCTAGTCTGTGTTCAGAGCTTTTGTGTTTGAGCGAAAATAAAATATTTTCATGTTTGCTCTTATTTATCTGTCTCACTAATGACAAGTCCCTGTAATCACTATAGTACTCTCAGTACATCACTATAGTAATGCAGTTTCACAGACTAACATTTACAGAAATACAAATATGATATTTATCATTACTTTAAATTTAATGAACAGTTTCAAAATTGAAATAGATTATCATTTATCAATTTGTGTAAAATCATAAAACAAATGAGACTTTATTAAATTATTATAATTTTGTAGTATTGACTAATCATTATCAATGCTGGGCTTGTTACAAGCTTTTTTATTCATACTTAAGTTACATTTCAAACAATGTGGCTGTTAAATAATGTGTATGGGAGTTATTGTATGGACAAAAGTTATGTAAACACTTTGATACAAATTTTTCAATTCTTTGTCAATCACACATTTGGAATGTAAAGTAAAAAACTTATAACTATGATAAGGCACATTAGACCTTAGAATAAAAATAAAAAATGGCTCATTGGTTCCTTTTCTGCAGGTACTACTACAGTAATAGAATAAAATAAAAAAATTCTATAGTAATCAAAAAACCCTAACTAAATAGAATCAGGAACAGATCAGATTTGCATAAAGATGTCAAGATCAAAAGTTGTAAGTAAAAATCAAAAATTTAAGATAAATATTGGTGACTGATTCTATTGTATTTCAACTTTGTAAAATTTTATGTTGTGGTGGTACACAATTAAGTAAGAACTTTTACTGTTGAAAATCTTAAAAAGTAACACATTTTTTAAAAATATGTTATAAAAGAATACATAAAGTAAAAAAAAAATAATTATGTAGTAAGTAGTGTTTTGTTAACTGGATGTGATATGGACTGACAGAATGACAACCAAAGATAGCACTATTAAGAATTTGAGAAAACTGTAAATAACATTTATTATAACTTCTCTCATAAGGAGATATTTTATAGTGCTTTCTTTTTATTTATTATCTTATACAGCCTACATGACATCTTTGAAGTTGTGGAGTGCATTTTGATTAACAGTAAACAAATCTTATACTAAAGAATCATATAGTATGGCATACAATATTCATGTCTACTACAAAATCAGGGCACTTGCTATTGCAAATCAATCAATGGGGCACTGAATCACATTATTACATTTACAATAGATACAGACAGTTAAAACAATAAAATCATATCTATCAATCAGGAGAAAACAAAACTGAACTCTTTTCAAATGGAATAAAGTAGCAATTGCATGCAACACAAATTCCATTTTGTGTCCAAACTCAGTGCAACTAATTGTTAGGTTATTTAATTACCAATGGTAATTAACAAGAAAGTTTTACTGAATCTTGCATCCTCTTCTTTTCTTTTGGATATCAGCTTGTTTGCTCTTTTTCTTGGCCAGTCCTTCAGCAGTTATATCTGATATGACTGATAAGCGTTTTGAAGGGTCTGCCCTTTCATACCTATTGGAGCTACTTGTGTCTGAAGGAAATGTAGATTCATATATATTATTATTTTCGCTCAAACTATGAGGTATAGATGTGTTTGGGTTGTCACTTGGAAGGATGTTGTCTGTGGGGTAATGAGAGGCCGGTCTGATGCTCACTGGGTCTGGAAACCTTGGCTTCTTCCCTGTCGATGGAGGGGGTGGGGGATGTCTATGTTGCAGTGATACATTATTTGGATTTGGTAGGATCAGTTTGTCCATTTCAAATGGACGCGTATGCACATGCAGGGCATTAATATTTGTGGTGGATGTCCCTTCCTGAGCATAATACTGTTTTGATATTTCTTTGGAGAGCAGAGCACTGGCCTTAGACTGTATCTGCTCCTTTTCAAAGGGCTCCACATAATTCAGATCAGAGTCAACAGATTTGCATAGACGTAGCCCATTCTCTCGAATCATATCCCTGGGATTACTGTATGCATCACATAGAGTTGCCTGAGGAGGGGGAGGGAGGGGTTCCTGTTGCTGGAGAGCTTGTCTCTGTTGCTTTTTCAAAAGTGCCTTTTGCCTAGCTTTTTCTTTGGCTCTTTGCAACTTTTTGTACTCACGTTCCTGAAGCAGTCTTGCTAGTTCACTGTCCTGCGCTTCGACTGCCACCCTCATGTCTGCCATGAGCCCGTCTTGGCCCTGGTCTTCGTGGCTGAGCTCACGAGCCAGGCGAGCGTCGCGTTCCTCCTGCTCCAGGCGCCGCCGCATCTCTTCCAACTCGGCAGTGGACAGCCCCAACTCGGGGTCAATATCCGGCGGAGGGGCTCGCGACGAGCTCGGCTGGATCAAATCCGTTTGTTGCCGTCGCTGTCTTCGAAGGTTGATTTCGGCCATTTCCCGTGCAATTTCCGCATCGATCTCGGCCTGTCGTCGCCGCGCGAGCTCTCGGAGGTGCACTTCGTGTTCTATACCCCTTTGCTCGTTTAGCGCCACCGGAAAGTCTTCTCGAATTTGCTGATTTCGATATCTATTCTCACAGAGATGCGAGTTGATCTCGCGATCTTGTAAGCGATGGGCCAGCGCACCATCCGCTCGCACCAACCATTGCTCCCGCAAGTCGGTGACGTGCCCCATCTTGGGCATCGTGCCGTTCGCTTCGAACCCGGACATGAGACCTTGGTATACTTTATGATGGCAAACGAGTACGCAACTTTACAGGTTATACTTAACTGCAACTATTATTCACACATCCGCATTAAACTGATTCATTATAGCGACAAGCACAAATCTGGACACTTTCACAATAAAGTATAAACTTTCTTCGTCGTGAGAGCTAAACTAACTTTTTATGTTTCACAGCGAACTCGGTGAACAATGGGTATGATAATCTACATAATTAATTACTGAACTTGCACCTTGTTGCTCGCTCATCCCTCCTCTTCTCAAACATTACACAGTACGATATAATACACA
The DNA here is from genome assembly GCA_911387765.1 of Pyrgus malvae. Lineage (NCBI taxonomy): Eukaryota > Metazoa > Arthropoda > Insecta > Lepidoptera > Hesperiidae > Pyrgus > Pyrgus malvae. The sequence continues at coordinate 21,978,601 of OU426965.1, read as the reverse complement.
CAATCACACAACAAATTCAAGAAATTCCAAATAGGTTGATGAATGAATGTTGACAATACTTGACAAGAATGAAAACGACGAACAAATTATGTGACAGATAGGAAGGAAGGATTGACTGACATGACAGGTGCATTCCTCAAAGTGCTGGCCCCGGTCGGTACGTTGCGACGTTGCGAGTTCAATCAATATATCGATTGTTACAATCGATTCCATGGTTGCTTAGCGGCGTAAACATAGATTATTAGATTTATTAGATATACCTACATGACGTACTTCGGCGGTAGTTTCTCAATTCTCTAACTACGTAAATAGAATTTAAGTTTTTTGCTATATACGACTTCGGTTTGTGTGAAGTACAGTCATGTATTTCTATGGGCCGCGCGGCCGTTGCCATTCGTTCATTTCAAGCGATTTCATATATTATCCTATAATGATGCAAGTTTTACATAACAATAAAACTTGTATTATTTAGCAGAGACGATGCACAGCATCTGTGAGAGTGCGTCATACTTCCCTTTGTCTTATCCTAGCCAATGGCCGTGCTTCCCGCGTTTTCTAGCCAATCAGCGCCCTCTGTCAATTGCGTGGTCCCAGGTGATAGCCTTCTTCGGAGGGTATTTGAAAATCTACTTCATAGCAGTCTCTCACCAGGAGGCCTTAAATGGATGCTGTGCATCGTCTCTGCTAAATAATACAAGTTTTATTGTTATGTAAAACTTGCATCATTATTCGGCATGTGACGATGCACAGCATCTGTGAGAGACGTGTTTATAGCTCCTGGTGACCACGAAACGACGCTATGTGCAAGGTAAAGATGGTTATTATTTGTGGAAATAATAATACAAGAGCGATTAGCAAATAAAACCGTTCGAGAGAGAAAATTTCTTTCCTGTATTATACTTAAATGCAATTCTTCGACCATTTTCTCAATCAATAGCTTGCATATATACATATAAAGAGCCTATGAACTTCTTATTATTTAATAATTTATTGTTTGTAACACCAGTCCAAGCGCTACAGGGCAAAAATTACTGCCTGTTATGCCAATAAAGATTCTTTATTATTATTATTTTCGCATGTTTATTTATTTTTTCTCGGTTTTGACACCGGACGTTTTAATGAGGACAAGAACGGGCTTGCGCCAAGTATCTTGTTTCTCAAATATATTTTCATATATGGGAAACTAATGATGAAAAATTTTAGAATCGACGGACTATAGAACATATTATTATTATTGGCATTCTCTTCCAGACAACCCCGGGCGACTGCGAGAGTTTAAGGTAGGCAGGAAAATATCAACTGGAAAAATATTATGTATTATTTTATGAAGTAAAAATTTAACTGATTTGAAATTAGCCGCCAGTTTCAACTGAAAGGGCCGGAGCTTACCTTTAATTCCTTCATATTGAAAGAAGTAATATCAAAGGTATCTTCCCTATCGTAATATTCACCTGCAAGAATTTCTTCTGTTAATTTATTTTTCGTACCGTTTCAAAGACGCTAATGTCGAGCATGTACGAGGAGAAGCAGATACATTAGCTTCTACTACAAATACCTAATAAAAGATTTTATCTAATTGCCAATGACAGCACGAAAGGCGCCTCTACTGGTATTTTAAATTGTTGCAAACATTCTGATATTCGGCAGGACGTTTCTGAAACCTAAATCGGATCCAAAACAGTGGGTAAATATTTTTGTCCTGATGTCGTAAGAGATTCCATGCCATACGCTGGCTGTAAAATACATACATCGCCACTATCAACATATAAATTTTTTAGGGAAAAATTTCCAGGGTAAGGTCATGTAGGTACCTCCTACCCACGAGAGCTGAAGAGCAAGACTAATTTACATAGTAAATACTTCAAATCTGCAATCATTATTTGGAGTGTTTGCTTGCAGCTAAGCTACAAGCTAAGAATTTGAAGATATGTATGTACATTATATTTTTTTAAATGTGTTTTAAAAATGTGAATTTAAAATTTAATTTTCAATTGATTTTCCAAAGGTTAATCACAGATTAATGAAAGGGTATGATAATCTTTCTTTAAGGTAGCATTGGGCAACACTTAATAGAGAGATCCCATTTGGATGTATAAAGTTATATGATTAGCAAGAGTTAAATCTATCGACACCATGCAGGTTGATATGTTTTTAATGTTGATTGACACCATGATGATCTGAGTAGTAATCTTTCAGCCTCAGACCCATTGTGGGAGACTAAGACATAGCGCTTAAACAACATAGAGCGAAATTCAAATATAGATCTCCATGTCCTGCACTCAAGGTGGCGGCGGACCAGCATTCTCGGTTTGCACAGCGTCCGTCAACAAATGTACAGCAGCCAAAGTGTTCTGCTTCACTTAGGCACACCAGCAAACATATTCCGTGCGCCGAGGTCTGGTGGTGAAGGACCCTTGGCAGCAGGCACGGGAGAGGAAAAACCCAACTCTAGAGAAAATAATAATAATAATAATAACTCGCGGCTGAAGGCGTTGCAAAACTGAGCCGAGCGTTTCGTCACAACTTTGCAGGCTATTAAGTCTATCTATAGAGTTCCGAAATGATGAAACATTAACAAGGCAGAGAGAAGTTGACATTCGAACACGTGTCTTCCCCTTTTTGTTTTTGCCAGAGATTTCTACAGAGATCGAAGTTCCCCAACGATCTAAAAGAACTAATAGCTGGTATGTTCTATGTGTAGGTCTTCAGAAGGGTCCTGGACAGAGTATTACATACACTTTGTATGTAAGAAATTACTGTGCTATTATTGTTCGGCCGTAATGTTAGATGGCGAGCAGGGTGACCAGTATTAAGTATTAAGGCGAGATTTAAAGAACTTAACCGCAGCTACGATGGCGAACGTTTGTTACAAACCACTATGTCAGTTCTATTGATGGGTACCCATTTGCGTACTAACTATTGACTGCTCCTCTAGCCAAAGTCTGACCTCATGGATTGTTTAGAAAAGATGAGTCAATTTCGGGTGAAAGTCACTCTACACTCCTTTATGGCATATAGCCATAAGCTTTATATTGCTTATGCATACATTTGGCATCTGCTTTTTCACAGTCACACATATGGGCTTGTCAAATCCCAGGTTCCGAATTACACACATCTATCCGTTCTGAACTGTCTTTATTTTCTTCGTCAAAACTTTCTTCAAGTTTTTATTGGTTTTGTAAATCACACTCAGGTACTTCTAATTATTGTGTAGATTGTTACTATTTTCTCGTGGTCTCCACCCTAGTGACTTGAGGTCGCTCATGGCACTTGTAACTGCGGAACATGAAGGACTGTCATGACAGTGATATGTCAACGAGGGGTTGACTGTCAGAAAGTCGTCCTGTTACCTAATATTTTCAGTAGAGATAGATTAGGTTACCCCGTTAAGGGATGAAAAAGTCTTAGAAGCATATGATACAACAGCCCGAGAGGCAGGCAAATCATTTGCAGAGCTTGGCTTCTGTACACTAATTTCCAGAACTCCTGAGGCATTCCGCGATGTTTGCTTAAATGTAAGCGGAGAGGTCAATATTTTATCACTAAGTTCTTCTAAAGAAAATCAGGAGATGTAAGTATTTCAAGCCTATCTGCTCTTCTGCTCCTATCTCATTCCGGCCGCTTGAAATGTGTCGAACCGGAGAAGAAACAGTGTTGCTGTGTGAGCAAGCACCGGTTTGGAGGTAAATGGCAGACGCATTCCCTTTATAATTTTGAAAAGGGCCTACGGAGCCCCAAGCATCTGCCACCGAAACCGATACGCTCGGAGACGGCCTCCATAAAAAATGTGTGTATGTTAGGTGCGAATCGTAGATCATTTGGACGACTTCCGTTTTTAAATGATTTTTTGTATTTTATATAATATTACAACGTTTCACACTCACGACCCCACGGCAGGGCAGGTAGACCCGTGTCGTGGGCACCATAGACACATTCATATATGTATGTACATGAACACAAACATCCAGACCAAGAACAGGAGCTGAAACCCGTCACTTCAATCCTCCCCTCGCCGGGCATCGAACCCGGGACCCTCGATCGGCAGTCCGGCACGGCAACCCTTAAGCCAAATGGGGGAGCGGCGAGCTGGGAGATTCTTGACCTTGAGATCGAAAGGGCTGATTACTTGGTAACTTGTTGTTTATCCCAGTTAAACTAGGGGTGAACCCATTTTTCACGGCCGCCTGTATATTGTATTGTATGTTTCAAGCTATGCCTTGTCAAATAATTTCTTAGAACTAGGGGGTATCTTACGCAGACCCACCCTCAAGTTCTGGTTGGGTAGATTGCTCAGGATACGTACGTTTCCTTCAATTTAATATATTATATTCTCGTTGTTCGTTTTCCGCAAACAAGCTGGAAAAAGCCTCACTAATTTTGAGGAATTGAGTGTTAGGCTGAAAAAATAGTGTTTTCAAACACGCTAGAAACTATTAAAGTCGTATTCGAAAACGCAGCTCAGTCAACGAACTGTTGCAAATTTTAATTCGATAATTCGCGTTGATCCAGAAAAGCCTTTTTGTATTTTTTCTTCTTTCAGAACGAGCTTTGTGTATACATATATATTATATAAACTATTAGCATAATATATTATTAGCTTCGAACATGTTTCCATTCTGATTAATTAAAATGTTGGGTAGGTAGGCATCAATCCGTTCCACGCGTACCGGATTGGTATTTAAAATAATTTTAAGTTAGGTTAGGTTAAACAGACGCATTAATTTGGCTGAGGACGAACCGGGAAGTGTCAACCTCAGGGTTAAGTGGCTGTATCCACTGTGGACCTAGATCAAACGTTGGACGTCTGTATCGAACCAGTTCCCGGCTCCGGACCGGTCGGTTGGTCGGGCGAACCCTAGAAGGCAGCTCGCCTCGTGACTGGAAATCACATGGTTAAAAAAATATATATATATCACATTAGGTTATGTCATTGTGCTTCCTTAGACACTTATGTCGTGATATGAAGTGGCTTTCGGACTTACCCCGTATGCTTCGTATTACCTGGGAGCTTGCGCGACCCAACTCAGACAAACATAATGACGAAGCTTGTCGACGACGCCTAGATGGGGAGTTTCTGCGTACTCACCACCATCACACAACTTATTAGCACTCACTCACTCATCACTATAAATATGCACTGCAATCCACAAGGCCCGTTGATTTGTCGCACTTTTCCACTCAAGGGAGAAGGTACTTAACGCAGCGAACGATTCACTTATGGATCGGCACTTATATTTCACGAACACTAACGATTTCGCGATAATTTTCTATGAGAGAGTAAGCCGGCAATTACTTTTGAATCATTAATTCGTCCTGAATAATTGATTTTGCAATGTAGCAGGGCAAAATTTCAGTGACAAAGTTTTCTTCTCGAGAAGTAACGACGCTATGAAGTAGATTTTCAAATACCCTCCGAAGAAGGCTATCACCTGGGACCACGCAATTGACAGAGGGCGCTGATTGGCTAGAAAACGCGGGAAGCACGGCCATTGGCTAGGATAAGACAAAGGGAAGTATGACGCACTCTCACAGATGCTGTGCATCGTCACATGCCGAATAATAATATAATATTAAAAGTCTATGACGTTAAAAGCTATGGCGCTATTGTCATAAAAAATTTAATTACTTTTTAAGGAGTCATTCAAAAAGGGTGAAAAAGGCTTAGAGCATCGAAGGTATTCTTACTTCTAAGGTTTTGCGACATCGCGTTCAGGGCCTAGTTGACGGGGCGCGGCGTCGATGTAGAAATCTTCCTATAAGTGTATAATTATTATTTATTCTTATGCTTTAAGACTCTTATTGCTTCAAGAAGCAGCAGCATAACCTAATTTTAAAATCGGCTAAGAGGATTAAGAAATTATTATATTACACCACCTGCAGCGATCTGCAGGCACTATATGTAAATCGGGTCTCTCGTCTTGATAAGTTCATTACATTGAGGAACGATGGAAGCGTGAAGAACGTCTGTATGCACTGTCAATATATGCAATGTAATAAAATAATACATCGTTTTCATGAGGATACACTAATTTTACTCAACGCTTCTACAGCTAATGGAAAACTAATAAATAAATAAAATAAATCTTAAAAATTATAATTAGTAATTGTGTCCATAATGAAAAATGTCCACTTTATGGTCTAAATAACATTTCGTATTTAATGTATATCCTCACGAACACGGTGTATAATCTACGCTAGCTACGCTTCGTCAGCCCGTTATATTAGTCTGATATAAATAAACAAATGAATCTTTGATGCTTGGTTCATTCATTTAGCCGTGGCATCGATAGTGATGATGACACATGATGGTAACATGTCTGGATTCTATTATTATATTTTCGTCTGTATCGTCTCGTCTCTCATAGATGTCTTTTATTATACTTAAAATTGATAAACAAATGAAAACTGTAATTTTAATATAAAATCATATATTAGGTATTATTATTATGTAATATAATTTTCAATATTCAACAGGTATAAACATTAGATATCATATCATGTGTCAAATTTCAACTAAGTTTAAACCAACATTTTGTAGGTTTCATTACTTTCCTTCTGGTAAATGAAGACCGGAAACTGATCGTCTCGTGACCGAGCTGCGTGGACATTTCTTGAACTCTTCTTGATCACACGCTCTGCCGCAATCTGGTACCGATAAACATATTCTTAGTCAAAATATTGTTTCCTTTATAGACTTAAGTTGCGGTATTTATTTGTGCCAACTCGCCTATTCTTCTCGTTAATTCTTCTAGTCCTTTTTTATTTGCTGTGTGGTAGAACATTTCTTCTGACATCCGATACAGCCAACTAGATAGTTTCGGGTACCTAAGTCAAATAAGTGAAGGTTATATTCACGCATTATTATGTTTCTTCTAAACTATGATTTTATATATTTATTATTCATTAAATACCTATTATTATCAACGGGCACAAGAATATTCATTGAGCTGACTGTAGCTGCTAATGCTATATCTGCCAGAGTAATCCAGCTGCCTCCAAACCAGTTTCGGGTACCAAGTATAGTCTCCAAGTCCGTATAAGCGCTCTCAATATCACACAGCTGTTGCGGCATAACAAAGCGACAATTTTCGTAGAGGATAGGATACTGTCAACAAGTTAAAATAATAAATAATTTCTGGAACCCCTTAAAATTCTTCTCCATTGTGAATTCATATGTAGATGACTATGTAACGTTATACTTATATAAACGTAAAATTAGCAAATTTTTATGCATGCACGATTACATATACTACGTGATGCAAAATTTTCATTGCAGCCCATGCTCTTGCAAACCTGAGGTTGCATGCATTGCTACTGCAGAAGCAGATGGTCATTTCAAAAGTTCTAAGAAGATGGCAACCACAAATTTCCACCACAATACATCACGATTTCCTCACGGTAAAATTGGATGTACCTACCAACTTCCTAGTGGACGAAACGCTATTGCTCCACCAACATAACCTATGTATTTACAAATTATGTTGACGATCTATCTATTTTCATCCATATACACTATGTTAAATAAACTTACAGCTGCAGCCCGGTAACGGGGATGTAAAACTCCGCAGTTGTAAAACATCAATTGATCCATCAAGGCACGTCCACCTGGGTCTCTTGGTAATATCCTGTCTGAATCACAGTATCTTCCGGCCAAATATGTGCTGATTGCGTGACTGTAATAAATGAATTTTTATCTGATAAGTTTTTCATAGGCAGCGATCATCGATCATTTAATTTAGTCTATGGCTTTTCAAGTAGATTGAGAACGTAATAAAGATTAGCTATATAACAGCCTCAGGCCGAGAAAACTTGGAAGAAATTCCAGTTACGCTGCGGCCAAACGCCAAAAGACTGATATAAGCTCGGTTCATGGTGATTTACTTACTTCATATAAACAAACACACACATTTCAAAGTTGGGACGAATCAACACAACTCGAGATTGTCTCCTGTGGAGTGGCTCCGATAGACCTATTACTATTAGTTACTATAGCCATCTTAGGCCTTAGCCAAATGTTTTACTGCAAGAGCATAGGAAATTTTGGGGTTCGCGAATTTTGGGCAGAGCATATGCACACATGCTTCGCTGTTCATTTGGTGTGAGAGCTTCAATTTCCATTAGAAAGTAACAATAAATAAAAATCAAGAAAGTACACACAATACCTGTCACATATTATAAGTTCTCGATCTTTTAATATCGGCAATGTCTGTAGAGGATTCATCTGTTAAAAGAGATATCGCCAAATTATTATCTGTTAGGACTAGGGCAAAGCAGACTTATAGTTAAAAATATTAAGATCTCCATTAGAACTTACGACAGCAATTTCTGGAGTCCTGTGTTCTGCTCTGTCTATATCTAAATCAACTTCTGTGATATTCATATTCATGGCATCTAGCGCCATCATAACAGCTCTACAAGAAGGGCATCGATCTGCCTTCCACAAAGTGCACTGTCTATAATGACAAATTGTAGTATTGTTATATCGTACTACTTATGGAATAATAAACAGAAAATATTAAAATAAATAATCCCTAATACATCCTTGATTCGATAGCTTTTTAACACGCTTATATTAGCTTGACCTGTATTGTATGTATGTATGTAACGGAATCTTTTTTAACACGCTTATATTAGCTTGACCTATATGTATGTATGTATGTAACCGAATCTTTTAACTATATTAACACCTACTTCTTAGAGTCTGATTAACATGAAAGTCTGATTTGCACAGGGGTCAAGGGCCGATGACAATACAATATGAAAAAAAAAACCTACAAAAAAATTAAAAATAAATACTTAATGTACTTTAAAAAAACTAAAAAACACGCTTTTGTGAAAAAAAAACGAACTAAAGGTCGTTGCATACGTAACGTGATAAAAACTCGGAGGGAACGTGAACGGGACGGGGGACGTGACTGCCTCGTTCAAACGCCCCGTGAGTGCCACGTTCACGTCCCGTCCGTGTCTCCGTGACATATGCTCTATCATATACATTTTGTATGAAACGATTTTTTCAAAAACTTCCCGTCCCGTTCTGTCCCGTCCCGTCCGTGCAATAACCCGTCACGTATGCAGCGACCTTAAAAATTAAAAAATAAGAAGAAAATGTACCTATTTTATTGTAAAAAAGCGTGGGGTGCTTTTTAAGATATCAAAATGATAATCCTTCTACTAATACTTAACTATTGACACCATTCGAGCATTCACCCCACGCTTGTTTACCATAAAATAGGTACATTTTCTATTTATTTTTTTACTTTTTACTTAGTTTTTAATAATCTAGGAAAACTATACTCTACGTCTTCTCTATAGTATATATTAGAAATACACCATGTAATATTGTTCTTACTTGAGAGTAGTAGTTACAGCAGCTTTGCTTCCCCCTAGACCCATTTTTTAAATATATTATTATGTATTATGCAATGATAATTTTATAACTAAGTATGTACCTAAGTACTGAATCAAATTTGTAACATGATTTTTAGTTATAGATTTCATGAAGGATATTTTTACATTTTCTGTTATTTACCTATGACGACATTGAAAGAAAATGTCAATAATGATTATGACATGCAGAAAAAGAACTTCGTTTTTTATTTGAAGATTTATATCATATAGGTCTGTGATATCATAAACTAATCTCATAATTCTTATACATATCTCTCGCTCTCCACGGAGTCAATACCTTGATTTCCAAAGTTTAAATATCCAAATCGAACACACAAGAAATGAATTGACTTTGAAATTTATGGTAAATTGAATCACACAAAGGACACTGCTGGTATTGACTATGGATAAATCTTACTTCTTTTACAGGTTTTTACACACAACACCACACGCCTTAGTAGATGTTGGTTGTGTGAACTGTAAATCTTTCTCTCTGACAAAATTTCGATATTCATTGTGTTCAATATGCTTAAACAAACTTTTCGTGTATTTCTTTCCCAGTTTAACAGCACGAGAAGGTATTTCATTTGTTTATTACAATATTAATGTGGGTTTTGAGCATTCTAAATGGATTTTTTTGCAGATTTGTGAGTGGTCCGAAGCCTGTATTGTACGGAGATGATGCTTCTCCGCCTGTTCGTTTTGTTTTAATGACTGCCTCGGCTTTAGGGATTGATTTGGACTACCGAGAAATTGACCTCTTTTCAAATAAACATAAAACAGAGTTTTATAAAAATGTGAGTATGGTCTATTTATTTGAATTTCGTGCGTGTTACCCTGTTAGTAAATAATATCTCTCTACCCTCATTACGTTTTCAATCATGAATAGAATGATTGTGATTATAACGTAGTGTTTAATTTCTCTATGATTGTGATCTTCACAGACCATAGGGAATTTAAACATTACGTTATAGCACAGACTATATGGGGATATTAGGTAGTGATATGCGCTCGGAAAGAACCCGCGCGTCACGGCGTGTCCTGTACAATCTAAAACTAATTAATTATTTAATTACTATAACAATATTTTTACCAAATTGTCACTAGGTGTGTCAGTTTACCGGTATTTTACCGGTTTACGGTGTAATAATATTTCCAAGGTTCAACTTCTAGCGGGGGACAAGTATAAATAATGAAAACATCTAATGCCTTTTCCTGGCCTCAGTGTTTTTGTCTTTGTCTTTCTAAGTGTTTAAGGTATCCGCGACATAGGGCTGTTGTGGGGCTATAAGTCTAAAAAAAATAATTCAATATTGTCGCCGCAAAGGTGTTATCCATACTCATGACTCTCATTTCTTATGGCTACACTTTGTTTTTTTGCGTCCCACTGTGGATCACTTCTCCAGTTCTCCTGTAAACTACTTCGGTTTCTCCTTAAACTGGGAATTCCCGGACCTCACTCCAACTCATTGCTTTAATTCTGTGGTATTCCGTTGCATTTAAGGATAAAATGTTTACACAACTTTTATTGATTTACAGATTAATCCTCTACAAAAAGTTCCTGCATTAGAGATAGGGGGTCAAATAATTCGTGACAGCCACGCTATTTGTCTGTATCTTTGTAAAAGAAGTGGAGATACAACGCTGTGTCCCAGAGATGCCTCTACAAAAGCCAAGATCGATGAAATGTTATTTTTCAATTCTGGCACGCTGTTCCCAATTGATAGCTTAATATTTGTACGAAAATTCTATATTCTTAAATAATGTTTATTGTTCATTCATTTATTAATAATGTGTATTTTCTTTAATGTACAACTTTGTTAAATTTTTCAGACGGATTATTTTGCTGGAGTACAGCCCGTTAGACAAGATAAATTAAAAACACTTTATTCAGCCTTAGATTACTTAGAATTCAACCTTAGTGAAAACATTTGGCTGACAGGAAGCAAGGTTTGCATTTTAAATCGGTTGTTGATGCTAGCTAGGTGTGATAATTTATTCGGGTATTGAATCTTATTGTAATTTTTCAGATGTATCTGTCCGATATTTGTCTTATGTCAACGGTAACTTCTATATATCAAATTGTGCCAAGGCTAAACCGTCACAAGAAAATAGAGAAATGGTTACATAATTGTGAAAAATTAACTTTTTACGACATAAATAGACGAGGGCTTACGCGTTTGGCGAATTTTATTAGAATGCTACATCATTAAGTTAAAATGTAAAATATGGTTATTGAATGTAACATTACTGCTTACTGGATTTGTATTTGCCAATAAAGAATTAAATTTACACAAATTGAATTTTAATTACGCATTTAACAAATGACAAGCTATAGTTTCGTCTAAGCCTGAAGTTCAGAGAGAAATTGAGAGGTACTACGGACGGTTGTGGTTGTCACCAATGTGGTGAACGATAAGAGAGCCAAATTGACCCGACACTATACCGAAGATATCCCGGACGTCAGCCTGTACGAAATTAGAAGGGCCCTTAATCAGCTTAAAAACAACAAAGCACCGGGCGATGACGGTATCACATCTGAGCTGCTGAAAGCTGGAGGGAAACCCCTCCTAGTGGCGCTCCAAAAACTGTTCGATACCGTCATAAGTAGCGGAACTGTCCCGGAGGCGTGGAGCAGAAGCGTGGTGGTACTGTTCTACAAAAAGAGTGACAAAGCCCTTAAAGAACTATAGACCCATCGCGCTTCTGAGCCACGTCTATAAGCTGTTCTCAAGGGTTCTTACTAATCGCATTGCGCGCAGGCTAGACGACTTCCAGCCTCCCGAACAAGCCGGATTCCGAAAAGGCTATAGTACCATGGACACACGCTGTATTGCGTATGTGGACTATGAGAAAGCCTTCGATTTTATCGAGACCTGGGCAGTGCTAGAGTCTCTCCAGCGATGACTATCGGTACATCGAGGTGTTGAAGTGTTTGTACAAAGCCGCAACCATGACAGTCCGAGTCCACGACGGAAGCACTGGACCTATTTCAGTGCAGCGCGGAGTACGACAAGGGGATGTTATATCCCCGAAGCTGTTTACCGCTGCACTGGAAGACGTGTTCAAGCTGATGGAGTGGAACGGGCTGGGTATTAACATCAATGGCGAACACCTCACACACCTTCGATTTGCCGATGACATAGTAATCTTGGCGGAGAACCTGGAAGAGCTCAGCACTATGCTAGGTGACCTCCATAGCGCCTCACAAAGGGTGGGTCTTAAGATGAACATGGACAAGACGAAGATTATGTCTAACGTCCATGTCACACCTATACCGGTTGTTTTTGATGGCGCTACTCTCGAAGTTGTCGACGAGTACATCTACCTGGGACAAGCGATCCGTATGGGTAAGTCCAGCTTCAAGAGAGAGGTAATTCGTAGAATCCAACTCAGTTGGGTAGCGTTCGGGAAATTACAACGTGTCTTCTCTTCCAGAATACCTCAGTGCCTGAAATCGAAAGTTTTCGAGCAGTGTGTGTTGCCAGTGATGACCTACGGCGCTGAGACGTGGTCTTTTACAGTTAGCCTTTTCCACAAGCTCAAGGTCGCTCAGCGAGCGATGGAGAGGGCTATGCTTGGTATTTCTCTACGCGACAGAATTCGTAATGATGAAATCCGTAGAAGAACTAAGGTTACCGACATAGCTCTCAAAATCTGCAAGCTGAAGTGGCAATGGGCAGGCCATATAGTTAGGAGGACCGACAACCGATGGGGAAGAAAGGTCCTTGAATGGAGACCACGTCTCGGCAAAAGGAGTACAGGCCGCCCTCCAACCAGGTGGACTGACGACCTGAAGAAGACAGCGGGTCGTCGCTGGATTCAGAAGGCCCAGGACCGGGAGGAGTGGCGAACGTTAGGGGAGGCCTATGTCCAGCAGTGGACAGTAAAAGGCTGATGGATGGATGGATGGATTTAACAAATATTTTTCAAATTCTAATTGTAAAACTATTTCAATTTCAATAGATTCTTGTAAACCGCATTCTCAAGATTTAAAAATAATTACACTCGCATCCCTATATATTTACGAATTATCCTTAATGGTATAAAAGGATATAAATAATTATGAAGCCCTAAAATCAATGAGATATAATTAAAAAATGTGTGCGATTGTGTCAAAAACAAAACAATACCATAAAAACGTCTTTTGCATGGGACCAAAATACATAATAATTTACCTGAATCCCTCAAATCTAAAACAAATTGTGATTTTAAAAAGTGTGATTTTCTGAATTTCTAAACGATGAACTTTAACTTTGTGAGGGATTACGGGATTACAGAATTAAAAACCTGAGAGGTTTTTTACCGCAAATATTTTTTCCTCTCAGTGTATAAAAACCTACTTCTATGATAAAAACCCAGTGAATTGGTTGCCTTTTTTTTTTCTTTTCACTTATGGCATCGCAAACTCTGTTCATACTGCCAGCGTCAAGTATAATTTTTGCATCAATTTTTTGCCAGTTTCAATGAAACTGGACGAAGTAATAACAAAGTTAGTGAGTAAGTCGTCAGTAATCAGTCAGTCTAGTCAGTCCAACAATCAAGTAAAGCGATGGCTACTTTACTAGAACGTGTCCGATGGAATTTTGGAGGCAAGCAGAAAAAACATATTTAGCACTGTTATTCTATTTCAGAAACACTCGTGCACTGTAATTAACCTATATCAAATAAAATGCCATCAACTTTATCCGATATAACTCAAAAATACACCAAGAAAATGAAAATAAAACAAGAGCACAATATGTCTTATTCGACTTCCCGCATAGAGTACATTTATACATAGGGGCTTCCCGCCAAAACTCCGAAAAACTCCAAATAGTCGATGACACGGCTCTGACATCCTGACATGACAATGACAATGATTCTAGGGGTTTCGTTAGTCATTGTGACACGGACAAAAAACACCGTACAAACATCGTAAGTACATTATTCTTAGACTAAGCGTACAAATAATTATCAAAACGCAAAAAAAAAAACGCCAATATGGGATACATTAAATCAATAATATGTATCGTAAATTTAATACTTAAATAAATTGGTTAGTTATATTTTAGTCAGTAATTTTATTTCTTTATTAAAAATATTTGCATGCCTTACTTGAGTGAAATTTCTCTGTGCCATATTCACAGACTATTAATCAAATGTATAAAAAACTACTTTTGTGATACCCATATTTGCGCAAATAAATCTATTTGTCTTTGTCATTTCATATTTACATTTTTTTTATTTATAACAATTTTTATTGGTAACAATCGGTAACATGCTTAATAAATAACACTTTGGAATATATTAAAAACATTACGGTTTTTGGGGACACACACGTATGGACTGATTTTTTCATGTACTTTTGGTAGCTGAAAATAAATTAGTATAAATAATATTCATATTCTGTCACATACTATTTTAGCACATTTCGCTATGCTCAAGTTATGTCCACAAACTAATAGGAGAAAAATGCTACGTAGTGTATTTATGTAAAAATAAATAATGTAGTTTAAAAAACTAAAAAACACGCTTTTGTGAAAATACGAACTAAAAAGTAAAAAAATAAGAAGAAAACCTCACCCTTTTTTTTTACAGTAAAATACATTTTCCTCTTATTTTTTTACTTTTTAGTTCGTATTTTCACAAAAGCGTGTTTTTTAGTTTTTTAAACTACATTATTTATTTAATTTTTTTTTAGTTGGATTTTTATTCTCATATTATTGCATTGTCATCGGCCCTTGACCCCTGTGCAAATTTTCAAGTTAATCAGACGCTTAGACGTGTTAAAAATATAAAACTTTATGTTTGTTTCATTACATTAAGTACCTTAGGCCGCGAACTTTTACATCCATCCATCCATCCATCAGCCTTTTATTGTACACTGCTGGACATAGGTCTTCTTTAGGTCGTCAGTCCACCTGGTTGGAGGGCGGCCTGTACTCCTTTTGCCGAGACGTGGTCTCCATTCAAGGACCTTTCTTCCCCATCGGTTGTCGGTCCTCCTAACTATATGGCCTGCCCATTGCCACTTCAGCTTGCAGATTTTGAGAGCTATGTCGGTAACCTTAGTTCTTCTGGACTTCTATGGATTTCATCATTACGAATTCTGTCGCGTAGAGCAATACCAAGCATAGCCCTCTCCATCTCTCGCTGGGCGACCCTGAGCATAATGGAAAAGGCTAACTGTAAAAGACCACGTTCCGTTACATACATACATACATACATACAGGTCAAGTTAATAAAAGCGTGTTAAAAAGGAAATTACGACGAGAATTCTCTGCATTCTATAATTTATTGAACATTTCAGTTCTTCATCTTCACGTTTTTAAATGCAATATTGCCATGTTAAAAATAGATCATAAATGGTAATGGTTGACTTCACTAATTAGAAGTGTCAAAATCTCTATACTCTCTGCGCTCTATTGATTGGTCGACGAGGAGATGTGAAAAATGGCTGCCTTGCCTTCTCCCACTCAGGTAGAAATCGTAGAAATTAAATTAATTGTGTCATATTATCTTTAAATGTACACGTAAAACAAAAAGCTTAGTTGTTCTTCTACTATAAAGTGTAGTTTTTACGATGAAACGGTAGTAGAAAGCAGTAAAAAATTGGTGTTGAAGTGCCGTGAACGGAGACTGATCTACATTGATTAAAACCTGATATAATACAGTTTTAAATGTGAAGAGCAATCAACATTTTGTAGCAATTATAGTGCAGTGTATTTTCTATGTGCTTGCGTAATATTTTCACTTGTAGTTCATAAATTGGTAGTCAAATTGAATAGTTTTTGCGCGAAGACGAAACGTCAAGTACAGTAGTGATATGTCACACCCATTCTTTGATTGAAAATATTGGTTTAGTGTAAAAGACTTGGCGTCTTCTGATCTGAAAATGTGGCTTGAACCGTTGCAGGTGGCAGGGACCCACAGTTCTATATATGAAGCATATTATCACCAAGTAAGTACTATGACATGCATTTCAGTTTGAGTTCAAGTTTTGCTAGAAACAGTTATTTCAGGGTCAGAACAGGAGTTAAATTATTGGTTTTACCGTTTTTATTTATCAACGTACTCTTAGCAATCTGTTTCAAGTATTGTATGTGTCGATTTTTCACTGCTGACCAAAATGCTCATTATCTGTAAATTTTTAAATTATTACACTCAAGTAACTAAGAATATCCACCAGCCTGCATCGGAGCGGTGGAGGATTAAGCTCCAGTAGGAAGAGACTTAATCCTTATTGAATATACAATTCCTTCCTTATTTAATATAATACAATATTTGACACAGACAAAAGGTTAAAATTAAACTTCTATTAATTGAAGTACATCTAAATAAGAAAACATAACTTTACATTTTTCAAATCTATTAAATTACCTATATGACCCATATGCCACCACTGGTATGCCATGCATGAGGTCCTGGTTTTGATCCCCAGAGGGAAATCTGTAAATGTTGAGCTAGATGTCTTTCCTTGGTCTGTCTGTTTGTGCCCTTGTTGTGGATATGAGTGTGAAGGGTTTTCTTGCATGTCTTATTATTACCAAGGATAAGAATAGGTAGTGTGAATTTACCTAAACTTTGCTGCAAGATATAACCACAGCTACATGTTACAACCACAATTTAGCCAGTAATTAATTTTACCAGTTAATTTAGATTTTGCATTATATTTAATGGTACATTAGTTTTTATAAACATTTTGAATGTTTCATTTTATGCAACATGATGATATTTTTCTAATATTTAATATTTCAAATGTTACAATCTGTTACAAAAGATCTTGTCACAAAACACTATCTAGTGTTAGGAATTCTACCTTGAGAGTATTGTGCATCAATTAAAAGTAATTTTGAGACTTGTTTATTATTTTATACCTTACAAGGTTTTTAATTTTCCTTTGACTTGAATTTCATAAAAATATCTACTTGGGTCTTCACCCCATCAAATTAAATTTATTAAATGTGCAAGCAAATTAAAACAAATATTGTTAAGTACTTTTTACCTCTTCAAAATTTAATGTTACTCAAATTTACTACAGTAACAATATACAAAAATCTAAAACTGTTGCAGCTTGTAGATCTGCATGCAGTTTAGTGATTACTCAGGTGGACCATATATAGTGGTTGTAGCAGCTCCAGATTATGTCTTGTCACAAAGTTTACGTAAATTCACACTGCCTATTCTGATTTATTTATTTATTTATTTGTCATATCTCTGCTTATTACTTATTTTTTAAATATTTGCAGGTTGATCCAAATGGCACTGGAGCAATACAGGCTCTGGACGCAGCCCGTTTCCTGAAGAAGTCGAGACTGAGTGATGTAGTGCTCAGCAAGATATGGGACCTCTCGGACCCTACGGGCAAGGGATATTTAGACAAAGTGAGTCAGCATGATAATTTATATACAAATAATAAGTATTCTACTCTATGGCTTGTAGACTCTGTTGAATTTCAGTAGAAATATTTTTACGAAATATGTATGGTAATTTTCTCTTCTATATGTACTGAATAGAAGAAGTAAGAATATCTGCTAGTTAAAATAGTGTTGCTTGAATGTTTTAACTGTGACTGAACTTTAGCCCATTTATGTGTGGTATCAGATGATAGATTAAATGAAATGAATCAGTAATTCAAGATATAACTTATAGTAGCCTATTTTAAGAACCTTAGACTTCAGTTCTAACTAAACACTAGGTGGCATAAATGCTTGTTTGCTAACCAGTATTATTTCAAGTATCTGACTGATTGAGACAAGTCTCCAATCAGATGTACAAAAGGATTTAGATCAAATTTGCCAGAATTTGGACATGTCATGTTAAAAAAAATTGTTCAACTCTCAGGCATGCAATGTGAGGTTGCTTACTGAAAAATCATTAATTTTTTCTGCACTGTTTAGCAAATAGTAAAAACATAAATAACAAACTTCTTGAGCAGATGTTATCCTGGGATTTGCACTGGGGCCTCCACACAGAAATCCAGTATCTCTACAAATCTGCTATTACTGCATTATGTTATAGCCTCATTGTTATTTATATTTTTAATAAAACTATGAGTGGCTCATTGTTTTAAATTGATTAAAGTGTGAGCAGTCAACTATCCAATTTTTCTGAATTACTAATGAAATACTAATACAAAGTATCTGCTATCACAAGCATCACATGTGAAGAGAAAACCTATATCTTATCAAGAACACTAAGAAGCAAATATAAAGTAGTATCTGTTGTTTACACATCTTGAAATTTGAATGATGTGAAATTCTTGATGTGTTATATGTATTTACTACAGCTATTATTATTATTTTTATCTTTTCAGTTTTTTTTCTCAAAGCGTTTAAAAAACATTTCACTATAAAATGAAACCAAGTGAGTTTCATATATAGTTACTGGTTGAGTGTAAGTCTTCTTGTAGAAATTTTCTAACAAGACGACAGGTGTTTAAGATTGCTGCTTTTTGCATTGTTATGTAAATAATTTTGTTGATATTTAATATTTTTAAGGACTGCAGTAGATGTTTAGGTACGACACCTGTGACAGCACAAGTGGTACAATGTAGACTTTATTCATTTTCCATGTTCTTTGTATTTTTTCCTTTAATGCTCTGTGTATTTATTTATTTTTTCTGTTATAGTTCTATGTAGGTTGTGCGTACTAGGTACTGCAATGTCTACTAAAAATACTATTCTGTCTTGTTTATCAATTAATGTAATATCCGGTCTATTGTTATGTATGATTTTATCTATTAATATGGCCCTGTCATAGTATAATTTGTATCTGGTGCTCTCCAGAACGGGTTTGGGTTTGTATTGGTAATAGGTAACATTTTATTTGGGAGAAGATTGTGTATGATGGCGATTATGTGGTGTGTAATATGTGCTATTTGATTGTGTCTATGTTCATTATTCTTTTTTATTCTTCCACTGCTAGGATACACATTTAAGTAAATGCTTTAGATACATTTTGAAAATCTAAGGTATGCTCAGAGAAGCAGACTAAATGAAACATCAATGTTTTCTTTTGTGAAAAGTGAAAAAGATTAATTTAATGCTGGCAATTCAACCCAACCTCTTGTGCAAGTGTCTGATGTCTTATTGCTCTCTAAAAGTATGTTTATATAAAATATTATATTTATATGTATATGCCTATTAAATTAATCTAAATTTCTCTTTTACCAATGAAGAATGTATTTTTGTTGTAGACTTTTAAATTAGCTCCCCATGTTTGCTTTTGTTTGTTCAAACCTTATCAAATCAAAATCACTAAATACTTAATCACTTAAGACTGGGTATCTAATTCCAGCCTAGACTATTGGGCAATAAACAGTCTTTATTTAAAATACATCAGAAAAGTAAAAAAAAAACATTTTCTTACAAGAATTCCACATAAAACTTAAAATGAAGAGGCCACTACTGGATTAATTTTGCAAATTACATCCATATGGTATGAACTTCAGTATACTGGTTACTTTATGAGATCAATTTTACTGCCACTGTAAGTATCCATTGAGTTACGTCAGCCTTACCTATAGTTTACGATGACATATATTTTTTATGTCCCTATTATTTAATATCATACCATATCAATAATCATAATCCTAAGTGTTATATTTATTACATTCAAAAAAATTGTGTGGTATCAGTATTTAGTATATATTTTAACTTTCGACATTGAAATTTCAAATTGAATTTCAAGGGCTTAAATAGTTGAAACTAGAGGATTGTCATGACTTTAACATTAAACAGAAAAGGTAGGTACCTTTTCTACCATCAAAATTTATAGCTAGTAAAGCTATACTGACCCCACGAACTCCGTACCCATTATGAGGCTATTAAAAATAGTGGTTGATGGTAGAAGGGTGTTGTATGTGTTTTTTAATTTTAAAACATAAAAAAATAAAACAAAATCTTTGTTATAAAGTTAGGTAAAAACTGCTTTGCAACAATCCACAATCAGATTGTATGATGGTTTATACTTTTTTCATGCAATAGCACCTCTATCCCTCCTACATAAGGATACATGCACATGCAACAATAAAAAATATACACAACATATGTACCACCACCAACACGTGTTTCGCTACTAATCTGCACTTGACTACTGTGGTAGACGCTGGCCTAAATCCCTCTCATTTGTGAGGAGACCTGTGCCCAGCTGTGGGACATAAAAAGGCTGAAAAAAAGTACCACTCTGTTGAAAGACGAGCATTGACACACACAGACGCTCAATTTGTAATGTTTACGTACGATTACATAATACTCATATTATCCAGTTTAATAATGTCTTTCATTGACGGAAGCTATAAAAGATAGCAACTTAGAGGTAGTATAAAGAAACTAGAATTTATAATCTTCATTAATATGTCTAGGTTATTCACAGAGTGTTCTTCGAAATACTATAAAATAGATATGTTAATAAATAATAAAATAGATGTTTTTTTTGGCCAAATTTTTTGATGATTTTCTTTGGCTGTAATGGAATACCTGCAGGTTTTGATACCCTTGTAATGATTATTTGTGTGATATCTTTGCATCGTTCTTTAATTTCGATTACTTAAAGAATTTTTATTTTCAAATCTCCAAGGGATTTAAGCCTGCTGAGTACTTATGATTTAGCAACGATGGCCAAGTGGTAAAGGCCGCGCTATCCGATACGGAGATACTGGGTTCAAATCGTCGGTGCGCATCTCTGACAAAGTTTTTAATGTGCGTGTTTATCGCTGCTCCACGGTGATGGAAAATATTGTGATATTTAAATTGTTACGATGTTTTCCATTACCGTGAATGCCTGAGCAAAATATATAATTTCTCGAAAGCATGATGTCCACCAATCCGCAATTGGCCAGCACTTGGGACTATGGCCTAAATCCCTCGCTGGTGAAAAATATACCATTAATAAAATTTTAACCAGATATCTTTTTGCATTTGAAGAAGGTGTCTTGACAGAAGACAGATAGGCAAATGAAGTTATTTCGAAGTGATCCTACGAGGTTTCAATTTTCTTTTTTGATTTATTGAACCCAAGAACTAGGCTAGAGATGCGTCGTTGCCAAATGTTCACCCCTTTCGTATTGGATTGCTCTTGTTCACGCAATGCCAAATTTCAAGAAGGGTCAAATGCCTCTATAGCTTTTTAATGATACATTGCATAAGTTATGCTCTCTACTCGGTTTGCATTTACTCGGGCTGTCGTGTCGAACCATAGTTTATTTATATTATAAAAATTAGAATTGCAAATGCAATATTTAAGGACAAAGTAACGGATTATCGCTTTTTTAAATTACTTTCACAATAGGTTGCCATCTTTGTTTAGAATATTTAAAGATTATAAAGCTTAAAAACTATTTTTAAATAAATGAAAAATAGTGTGTAAAATTATATCTTTTAACAACTGATATGAGGAGGCATAATGTAACTAACTATGCTCTGTTATAATTGGATCACCACTTAACGGAGGTTTAATTAATACTAACGAATCAGATGTCATTCATTATGTTTGTACAGATGTGACTTATTTAATATATATACTTGTAGCATTGAGTTTGGTGAAAGAACTTCCCTGCTATTCATTCTACATTCTGCCCTGAATCGAGCAGTCGATAAGTAGAAAGGTTGCCTCTGGAGTAGCAACGCAACTCGATTCGAATTTAGACGAGTCTCAACCTTGAACTTCAGGTTTGGCGCAGATCGATAAGTTGTGCAAGTATGGGTCAGCCGAGCAAGAGCACCGCTGCACACATTTCTGTTGTCAAGCAATTCGGTCGCTTACTTATTGGTGGTTGTCGTCCAGACTGACTGAAAAGGCTGGCTAACTTCTGTAGTAACAGCGCAACTGCATACATCAAGCAATACTCAGGCTCGCTTGAGCTTGTGTGTAGAAGTTCATGGGTTACACCACAGAACATTAAAAGAAGTTAGAATGGAAATGTGGGCGGGGCAGACGCGCCAAGGAATTTTGAGCAAACGCTCAAAATTCCAAAATCTCTACAGAAACACGCGATCGTGCTACGATATGCGTGCTTGTGTGCGTGCTTGGGTGTGATTCGTTCATTTGAAATCGCGTGATTGTGCGGCGCTAAGATTGGCTAGATTTGAAATTGCAAATATGTGCGTAAGCTTCGTATTTATTTAAGTACAGATGTAATGGAGGTGAAAGGCGGGGCTTGATCGGCGACACTAGTCTTCATAACTTAAAGTACCCGGATGACCGAGCGTTGCTCGGATAAACAGTTAATTTTCTTCAGAGCCTCATTGGCTTAGTCTTACTTTTCAACAACATCTACATAAGCTCCCAATTAAAAAAAAATACGTATACTCAGAGCAGCGATGGCCGAGTGGTGAAAAACCGCGGTTTTCAACGCGACCGATCCCGGGTTCAAATCCTCGGCGCGCAACTCTGACAAAGAAATTTGTAATGTGCGCATTTATCGCTGCTCCACGGTGATGGAAAATATCGTAATATTTAATTGATTATGATGTTCTCCATCGCCGTGCATGCATGCCTGAGAGAAATTCATAATTTCTCGAAAGCATGACGTCCACCAATCCGCACTTGGCCAGTGTGGTGTACTATGCGTGGTGTACAGAGTGTGCCTAAATCCCCTCACTTTTGAGAAGGAGACCTGTGCCCAGCAGTGGGACATAAAATAGGTTGAAAAAAAAAACAACGTATACTCGCCGAAAGATGTCAGGAAGAGTCATTTTTCAGTTCATGTAATAAGTTGATTATCGCTGGAAACACGGAGAAATGGTATTTTCTAAAAATAGGCATGATGACACTATTACAGAATCAGAGAATAAACGGTTTTACAGAAAAATATATGCTAAAAAAGTTCTAAAATATGATCCCGTTTTAATATAAACATTAAGATTAATAAGATTTTCAATAAAATAAAAGTATTAAATACAGCAATCGGCCATGTTATCTGAAACGCCAATCAAAAGGAATGACGTCACGTCTCAGTTAATGTCATCGTTTTGCTTGAAGTTTGACGAGCAAGCCGACGCCATGACACCTACTAGCGTTTTCGCGCTTAATTGAAATTACATAGCAGAAAATACATTAATTTACGTTAAAAGTTCAGTTTATTGCTGAAATAAACTGTCTTTCGAAACTAGGAGACGTGTACCTACAATAAGGAAAGATATTTAAAAATCTGTCATCATGCCCATTAAACCTAGGTAGATCGATTTAGTGCCCCCGAAAACCCATGCATCTAAATCTCATGAAAATCATTTCAAACAAGAAAGTGCGGATTGGTGGTCATTTTTGTCTTCGAGAAATTATGGGACTCACAGGAATGCACGGCGATGGAAAACATCGTAATTATATGTCAATAGTTTTCCTTCATCGTGGAGCAGCAATAAACTTAATTTTATAGTAAAATAATTGAATTACTCCGTAGTTAGTGCCCAACTTGTTCAGTAATCGAGCCGCGAGGATGTTCGGTGACGAGCTGCGAGATAGCATTATCTACCGCCGTGTTTGAATTGTACGCGTCAATGTCTCTTTTGTGTACTATTTGTAGTTCCATTTTAAAGTTTCATGTTTTGTGGAAAAAATATTTTAATAGTTTTCTTGTTTCCGTTTTTGAATGACGAGTGGGACCCGTGTTTTTGCAATAAGTTTGTTTTTAAATTGAGTTTAGCATTGGAAAGAATGTTGACGATATTAAATTGAAAACGACAGTGCAAAGTGAAGGGATACTGTTGTCCCTGGTTTTTTTTAAATTAAATTTGCTTTGGCTGTCTAGGTTAGTGAGTGGTGGTAGTAGGTGAGTGATCTTATTAGGGATAAGGTTACTTCGTAATTTGCACTCCAGCGAACCAATGAATAGCTCAGAGATGTATCACCGGAATTCACCGGATTGATGAGCCTTGAGCGGGGCGAATATCGAGAACAGTTCTTTCTACATATTCTCTTCCTATTGTAGGGCCACCCACTTTCACTGGAGCAGCGTAGTGGATTAAGCTCCAGGCCTCCGCAATTATGTACTCGTCTCCAGCCGGGGGGCGGTAAAATGAGCCAGCCAATGGGCTCAGGGAGAAACTAAGTTCAAAGTTTGATATGCTTGGATAGGGAGCTGTGAGTGTCTATTATTGAGGCAATAATTGTTGTGGTGATTGTAAGTTGTTCCATTAAGACAGTAAGAGGGGCCAAACAGTTGTTTTTTTACCGGCTTTACGTACGGTACATTTTCTAAGGAACCCGACTACTTTCGACGACTGAATGTCTTCCTCTTATATAGTTTATTACTTATTGATGTTAATTCAGTATTTTGTTTCCAGGCTGGCCTGTTCGTGGCGCTAAAGTTGGTGGCGCTGGCGCAGGCCGGCAAGGACATCAACATGAGCAACATTCACTCGGAGGCGCCGCCACCAAAAGTGGTTAGTACTGGTACACTACTGGCACTACTCTATAACACTATACAACGCATCCCATAGTACTAATAGTACGACTAATATACAACACCTACTATACAACGCTATCTGAAAGTCGGTAATAAATAATCTCCAAGAGCTAAGAGTAATTTAGACATCTAGGCTACAACCAGCCGAAGTCACCCCGACAGGTGCGAAAATGACTTATATTAGCTTCAATTGTTTGTTCGCTGTGAGTTTGTGAGCTTTTTTAAAATCCAAAGGAGTTAGGACTCGATTTTGACCCACTTTCAACAGACAGATTTAATTAAAACTTTGGACTCTTATCAAGAATCTGTGGTAATACCAAAATTACATGAGTTTATCTAATTTCGAGAACAATAAATATAAAATAAAATTATTTATCACTTTTTTAGTTTGATGTGCTTCAAAGGCGTGTTTTTTTAGTTTTTTAACTATATTTATTGTCTCGACTATCAAACGAGTAGTGCCACGGAAAATGGGTTCGTTGATAAATTTTACCTGTCGCACTACTGCGTTTTACGAGTGATGCCATGGGCAATAAAAACGAGATTAAAATTGCCCGTGACATCACTGGTAGTGCGAAGCAGTAGTATTACGGGGCCATTTACAGTGTAGGCCGTCCTAGGCCTGATGCCATGTAGTAAGTGCTTATCTATACTCCCTCTCATTCTATATCGCTGTTGGTTCAAGTGGCGCAGGCCAGAAAAGCGCCCATTCTGCAGGATTGTGTGCATCATAATATTATTATTTTTTTAAATTTACCAACATAAATAAAATTAATAATTAATATGCTAATGACATGAAGCGCGCATGGCCCTGCGGTTAGCGTAGAACGCAAACGATCTATGCAACTAAGCAAAACGGGCGTGGTCAGGTGTGAGATGGGTGACCGCTAGTGGCAAAAAATTTCATGCGCGTTTCCGTGCTTCGGAGGGCGTTAAGCCGTTCGGTCCCGGTTTTTGTCGATAGATAACAGTCGTTAAACCTTGTCGGAGGCCCTATGGGCGGTTTGAAAACATCCGACAGTGGGTTGGCCACTAACCCGCATCTCCACCAACCCGCATTTGAGCAGCGAGGTGGAGTAAGCTCCAGGCCTCCCCAATAATGGGGAGAGACCCGTGCCCGGCAGTGGGACGCAAAAAGGGTTGCAGCCAAGCTAATGACATAGCTTATTTTTGTCTTTCATCACTTCACTTTGATGCTTAGAAGACTATCAAGTCTTATATTTTTGCGATTTTACAGGGTTTTGATTTACTTATAACTTTAATCCATATCAATCACTTCAACAAAAATGGTATTTTTGTTCAAAGTATTCATGAAATTAAAGTGTACAAAAAAGCTATGTCATCTAAATCGGTATTTTTGCTTGTTTAAACCTAAAATATACACTGGACTTTATGTAGGCATTCTAAAAGGCCTTGGAAAACGTGTTGTACAGGCAATAATTTGTGAGTGATGATGTACCATCATCAATATCTCGTCGCAGTTCATTGGCTATTTATTAGCAGTAGCAAATTAACTGAAGTATGTGTTAATTGTTTTCCTACTAGTCTTCCAGTTAGTTCAGTGTAGGGAAAATTGCGTATTGTGTCTCTGTAGTAATATTACTTATAGTTAAAGTTTACAGATCCATTTTTTTTAACTTGTTTTTATACAGTATGTATCTGAATAGGTGCGTACTTACATGTTTATTAGCTGTGATGGGTGACCTGTGACGTGCCCTACTTTTAACCCTATTTAGTAGGTATTCAAAATTATTTACAGGCTTCTTTCACCGTTTTTAATCAAAAGGGATTAGACAACATGACATGCCTTTAAGAAGTTTTTGTTTAATTGTCGGCCATGCACGGCGATGGAAAAAATCATGAAATACAACGTATTCCCCCTGTTGGCGAAGTGATAAATGCGCACATAGTTTATTCAGTTGGGACCTCGGTTTTAAAGAGTCTTGATCACTAGACTATTGCTATTCCTGTATATGTGAATAAATCAAACTGGAAACATTTGTATTTATTTGCGAATAAAATTACAACACACCAATCATAATGTAATGTATAAACGTGTTGTCCCCAGGGCGAGCTGCCCAAGGTGCCGCCGCCGTCCAGCTCGCCCATGCCGCACGCGCCGCACGCGCCGCACGCGCCGCTCAGCGACTGGAGCGTGAAGCCGGCGGAGCGCGAGAAGTACAGCCAGCTGTTCGACTCGCTGCAGCCCAGCAACGGCCTGATCCCCGGGAACAAGGTCAGTCGTCAGTCCTCTGCAAGTTTCCTGTATGTACGTCTTGTAGCACAAATTTGAGCGTGTAAGAATTCTCCCCAGCTGAAAATACTTCTTTGGTTAACCTCCCGGATTGTCATTGGCCGACTTGGTTATGTTAAGTGTTTCGATGAACTGTGCACACAATGCCCATGTTACCACTTAACTATTATACCAACAGATCAATGTTGAAATTCGATGTGCACTATCTGTACTTTTAGCAATCCTCCAGTCAGCTTTGCTCGTTGACGTACATTGTTGAGTCTGTAGCGACCTTCCGCTACTCATCAAGAGATGGCACCACGGGTATTCCTGAATCACGCTATCAAAGTTTTCGGAATATCCTACCATATATACAAGCTCCGAATTGAGTCAGTCGGAGCGCGGCCGCTCCCCGGGCATGACCACCTCGCCCGCGGGAGATCTCCCTTTGCCAAACTGGTGACCCCGGACAAGAATACGTCCCTTCTGAACTTTATCAGTCGCACCTTCACACCCTGGATGGACTGCAGCATCACTTCACCAGCTCGTCAGGGTCATCGCAGCGCATCGTGATAACGCTTCCTGATCCTGATCCAGCTACCTCCTGCGACGTCGTGGACGGCTCGAGTACCCACTCTACTCGCTTCCACATTCCAACCTACCCTCACATCTCGACTCACCGTAGATAGAGGGCATCTCTTCACTTCGCTACACCCTCACATCCCGACTCACCGTGGGCAGAGGGTGACACAAGGTCTGCACCCTCACATCTCGACTCACCGCAGATAGAGGGCATTCAAGGCGCTTGTAAGCGAAGATTATTCAAGCATGGATTGAAGATATCGACCTCCGGTCTGAGCAGGGGGTGATGTAGCGACCTTCCGCTACTCATCAAGAGATGGCACCACGGGTATTCCTGAATCACGCTATCAAAGTTTTCGGAATATCCTACCATATATACAAGCTCCGAATTGAGTTAGTCGGAGCGCGGCCGCTCCCCGGGCATGACCACCTCGCCCGGCGGGAGATCTCCCTTTGCCAAAAGTCCATGGCAATAAGGAAATACATATACAATATTGTGGAACAAAATTCCAGCTTTAAAAAAATGCTTTTTTGTCTGGTTATCTCTCAACGAAATATATAAGAATCTCAGTGAGACAGTCAACCAGGGAGGGTCTTAGATCTTCTGTTGTATGGCCTGTAGTTGGGACAATAGGAGAAACCCGGAGGTGATAATATTTAGCTGTGAGGCAGCGGCTGAGGTGCTCCACTAGAAGCGGTTTAACAATAAATAGACTGTAATGAATACAAAAAATACTCGTGACATTATCCGTTGGTTGTTCTAGGTTAAAGGATTACTAATGGAGTCAAAACTTCCGTTGGAGACTTTGGGCAAAATTTGGGACCTCGCAGATCAAGACAAAGATGGCATGCTGGACAGACATGAATTTATTGTTGTAAGTATTATGTAATCACACCATCGTACGTGTAACCGTACACTAGATGCAATTGGAAAACTAACATGTCGCGCGCGTGCTCAAAGTAACAACATTATCATACCTATAAACACTACAGTGTATAAGAATAAATATTATGATTTTTAACAGTATCTTTAACAGTTTCCTAAAAGTTTTTAATAAAATGTCAAATTGAATAATTTAGTAAATAATCAATAATTCAAGTTTTATTATTTTGTTGTATGAGTGAATATTGTAGACTGTTTACATACTGTTGTACTACAACTTAAACTCCAAAACTCAAACTCCAAATTTTCTCTGAACAGTCATGAAAAAGTATTTCTTTTATTTTCTAATGATAAAGGCAACAGCGGAGACTGAATAGCGTCAGTCATTGACTTGTTCTTACAACTAATGATTATTTTTGTTCCCCAGGCAATGCACTTAGTATACAAAGCGCTGGAGAAGCACGCGGTGCCCACGACGCTGCCACCGGAGCTGCGCGCGCGGCCGGCCCGCCCGCCCTCGCGGCCGCCGTCCCGCCCGCCCTCGCGGCCGCCGTCGCGCCCGCCCTCGCCGCAGCCGCGCGCGCCGCCCCCGCGCCCGCAGCCGCCGCCGCAGTCCAACGCCTCGCTGCTCGAGGGGCTGCTCGACCTGTCTAGTGTGAGTGTGTCAGCGAGAATGTTGCTTTAGGGCTGATGATTGTGTCCGTCTGCGGAAAATTTGTCAAGAACAATTCGTCGAGAACAATTCGCCGAAAGCACGATTCGCCGAAGACACGATTCGCCGAAAACACGATTCGCCGAAAACACAATTCACCTAATCACAATTCGTCGAATCGATATTTCCCGCTGTAGTTGAAATTTTTTATAAATATTTCCCGTTATAGTTGAAGGTGCCTAAAAATATTGTCCGCTATACTTTAAAACAGTATTTGTGACGAATTTTCAGTCGATTCGACGAATTGTGTTTTCGAACCCCTCAACGACCAGCGACAACTTAAGTTGTCGTCAAATGACGTCATAAAAATTACCGTCAACGACCAGTGACAACTTAAGTTGTCGTCTCGACCTCGCGCTGTTTTCGGCTCTATAGTTATAGTTAGTTTTTTTAATTTATGTTGTGTTTATTAGTTTAGGTTGTGTTTTTGGCGGATTGTTTTTTCGGCGAATTGTTCTCGACGAATTTTCCGCAAATCGAATGTGTCATGCTGATCGTCGGCGCTGACGGGCCTAGATATATCACCGCTCTTTTAAAAAAACGTTAATGTCTCGGCGCTGATAATCGTCAGCTTTGACAAAGACGAGGCCGCATGCGCTGTGTGCCTGCTTTCATGAAGCGTTCTAGTGTTGAACTTAATTTACGCTTCAGCGCTTGCAATGTGTAATGTGTTCTGCAGCCGTAAGCAAGGCACTAAAACGACGGTGTTCAAACCAGCGAGTACGCGCTGACGTTGCAACGTCAACAATGACCTTGATACTGTAATCAGCCTAACTGCTTCGCCTATGTCTCTTCATAAAATTGCGGTGACTAATTTATAGCGTTTAGTTTTCGGACTTGCAGTTGACAAGCAGCTGATTTTTTTCAACTAATCAGCTACATTATATAATGTATTGGGTTACATTGACTTACGTCATGGCGACGCTTTGTAACGGCATACGCTTTATAATATAAAAGCATAATTAATAAGATAATGCTGTAAGGTAAGGAGTACGCCCGGCCCGTATTCCTTTCAGCATACATTGTCTTATTTATACAGCTTCCATGACTCATATTCTACTCAGGTGATATACATGTCAAACGTTTCAATCTTATAATAAATACGTATAGAATGAGTGTCTGTGAAAAGTTATTATATGAGACTTCTTTTGTTTTTAAAAATTGTGTTGTGATAAAATTTAACCTTAAGTTTTACGGAGCGGCCCGGCGTTTGGTGCCATTATTGGCACCAATCAACATACTTCAATTTGGGCGCGCGAACTTGGTTTCTATAATGTAATTGTAATTATTCTAAGGTTTCAATTTATTTACGGTACTAAAATATTACGTTTGTTTTCCAGCCGCCATCATCAACCCCCGCGCCCACGATCCCGTCCGCACCGGCGCAGAGCAACGGCTTCCTGTCGGCGGCCGAGCGCGCCAAGTTCGACGCGCAGTTCACGGCCGCCGACGCCGACCGGGACGGCTTCGTGTCCGGCGCAGAGATCCGGGACGTGTTCCTGGACAGCGGTCTGCCGCAGGCCACCCTGGCCAACATATGGTAATGGAGCATTATTTGGAGAAAAATTTCCATTTCACGAAACAGCCAAAAATGTATGAATTTAAATGTTTCTTAAAAATTTGCTACAAAATGTATGTAAGGTAAGAACTGGTAAGATTCGATTGGATGGATGGAAAAGACTGCAAAACAATGTTGTACGAGGTCGTTTGTGTTAGTAGAGGTTTAGACTGTTATTTGCACAATAGTATCTGAAATCGTCTTTGTTTCATCCCGTGCCACACACTGTATTTTTCATATCACATGTAATGAAACAACGAGTTTTGATTTCTGTAGCCAGTTGAAGTAAGACTATTTCAGACAAATAGCGCAGTAATATCTTATACTATTAAAATTAAATTTATTAAAATCTTTGACAACGATTTGACGACAGCTGTCAGACGATTATGATTTTTCATATCACATGCATTGAAACAGCGAGTTTTGATCTCCTTTTGTTTATAACAAATGAATGTGCCGGGTAGAAACAACGTTGTTTCTCCCCTAGGGCAAAAACAATGTTGTTTCTGACTGACTGAATACAATTTAAAAGTCCTCACTCTTCCTGTGTATTTATCAATAACCAAATATCATGATGGTGATGATGATATAGCCTTTGATCAGACACTAACTTTTCTTCTTTCTATTCATATAGCATTCTTTTGTTCCATTTTTGTGTGTCTGTTTGCCAGGTGGCAAAGGCCTCCTCCAATCTTCTCCATTCTGGCCATTTCTTCGGCCACTCTACCCCATGTTGTTCCAGCGACTTGTCTGATGTCGTCATTCCACCTTCTTTTTGGTCTACTTCTCTTTCTTTTTCCATTTCTTGGGTACCATTGTGTGACTATTTTACTCCATTTATCCTTTCCTCTGATCATGTGGCCTGCCCATTTCCACTTCTGTCTCCTTATTTTCAAAATTATGTCTTGCACCTTAGTCTTGTTTCTAATGCTGCTATTCCTTACTTTGTCTTTCCTTTTTATCCCTATCATGCTTCTTTCCATAGCTTATTGACAAATGGAGAGCTTGTTTGCTATGTTTTTTGATAAAGCCCATGTTTCGCTCCCATATGTCAACACAGGCAAGATGCAAGTGTTAAATAGTTTGCTTTTCGTTGAGATGTGTAGGTTCTTGTCCTTCAATACCTCTTTCAGGCCCCAGTACTTCCTCCAACCATTCATAACTCTTCTATCAACTTCTTTGCTTTCGTTATCTTCTGGAGACATCAGTTGACCAAGGTATATGTATTCATCTGCATATGAGATTTGGGTCTGTTCCACTGTTACAGGATCTTTGTTGCCATTCGTCATGATTTTTGTTTTCTCCGGGTTTAACTTATAACATAATAACCAATTAACCAAATAACATACAACAACAATAATTATTATGGTTCGCCCGGGGATGAATTTTTGCAGGTGGTAGAACTATTATGGTTCGCCCAAGTACCACTGCTGCACCCACTTCTGCCGTGAACCAATTCTATTGTGTTTCGGTAGAAAGGTGTAGCTGTCGGCTACACTTACATGAGGTGACCACCAGCCGCCGTAGCAGCGCAACTGCATACGACATCAGACAAGACTTACCTATGCTTGCTTGAGGTTGCGTGTAGATGTCCATGGGCTGCAGCGACCACTAAACACCACGTGGCCTGCATGCTCGGCTGCTGCTCCATTCAAGTAAATAAAAATAACATTAGTATAAATAGTAAGGTAGAGGATGACGTGGCGCCGTGTCGCATTGCAGGGCGCTGTGCGACACGGAGAGCGCGGGCAAGCTGTCGCGCGCGCAGTTCGCGGCCGCCATGTGGCTGGTGGGGCGCGCGCTGCGCGGCATCCCCCCGCCCGCCGCGCTGCCGCCCGCGCTGCTCGCGTCCGCGTCCGCGCCCTCCCCCGCGCCCTCCGCCATCCCGCCGCCGGCGCCGGTGAGTAGAGATGCGCATTTTATATCACTAAAATGAAAAGATATATGTATATCTTTTCATCTCAGTGATATATATCACTCTTTAATATCAGTAGCTCAATTAGCTCATGAAAGATATACGCTTTATAAGTTTTATAACATATTTTATATTAATATATCTGAAGAAATAATAACCGATGAACTGAACTGTACATACCTGTATCGTTTTTTACCTAATACCTTAAAAAACCCTACCTTTACTTAATTCCAAAATTCGCGAAAGTCTTACAGTTTAAAAAAAAATCTTTATATAAAAAATTAGTATTTTTCTAGATTTGAATTAAATTACCATTTACTTGACAATACCTAAACGCATTCTGCATTTACGCAATCTATTACAATAAAGCATCCGAAGTTAGTTACGCATTACCAAATATTAATTTGAAGTTCAGTTTCTTTATGTCCTTATAAAACTAAAACTATAATAGTAAACCTGACTCGACACTAATTCATACTGAATGCATGTTTTTCTGGTTTTTCCATTCGTACGAATCCTGTAAAAAAAAGTAGACAATGCCGTCACTTATTTCAATCATCAACAATCAATTCATTTCATACAACTGCGACTCCTTTCCAATCCCAACTCGTACGTGAGCGAGTCATTTCAGTGATTCACTGAGCTACAGAGCTACCATAGAGCTAAAGACGCGGTGATTCAGTGAGTGATTCAATGAGCTACAGAGCTACCATAGAGCTAAAGACGCGGTGATTCAGTGAGTGATTCAATGAGCTACAGAGCTACCATAGAGCTAAAGACGCGGTGATTCAGTGAGTGATGCACTGAACTACAGAGCTACCATAGAGCTAAAGACGCGTGACGAGTTGAAGAATAAGTGAGTGATTGACGATTGCTGAGCTAGAGCTAGTATAGAGCTACTGACGTGTGACGAGTTGAAGAAAAGCGTAACTAGTATCCACCGTAATCGTGCAAAATTGAACCGTGTGACGCAGATATAAAAGATATATTGATATAATTTAAAATGGTCTGAGCCGAAGAGTGATTAGCTCTTTAGTAGAGATGTTTCTTTTCTATCACTCATTCGCGAGCTACACAACTGTACCGGTGAGTGCTCATTCTTCGCGCGGGTTCCCACTACGCCGGACCGGCAGATCTGCCGAGCCGGTAAAACTGCCGGAAGTTCTAGTGGTTGTACAATTTGTATGAAGCTGTTCACACTATCCCGAGTCCGGCGTTTTTACCGAGCGTATTGTCACTACGAAGTGCCGGTAGAACCACTGGACCGGAATAATGTGAACGAGTTTTGTGCCGGTATTCGTCCCGCGCTCGCCCCTCCCGTGCTCCCCTCGCGTCAATTTTTCTTGTGGTATCCGGTGTAATGTGAACTGTCCGGTGTCCAGTTTCCGGCAGATCTGCCGGTCCAGTGTAGTGGGAACCCAGCCTGCCACCTCCCCCTCCCACGGCCACGTAACGTCAACGTAACATTTCACACTCATAGCCCTACAGTAGAGTAGTTATACCCTGTGTCGTGGGTGCCATGGATATTTCATACACGCAAAGACAGAAACACTCATCATTCATATTTCTGTTTCGCCGGGAAGGACCCTCCAATTGGCAGTCCGGCATGGTAACCATCTCTCCATGGTCTCGGCAAAAGGAGCACAGGCCACCCTCCAACCAGATGGACTAACGACCTAAAGAAGATAGCGGGACACCGCTGAATTCAAAGGGCGCAGGACCAGACGGAGTGGCGAACATTAGGGGAGGCCTATGACCAGCAGTGTACTTTAAAAGGTTGATAGATAGATAGAGATGGTAACCATTGCGCCTCGCAAGTCGTCAAAGGCAACGAGCAAAGACGTGTATTTTACATTTACATTACTGTTGACATTTCGATTCACATCGTCAGATGCTTACCAATTGAAGATCACGAAATAACTAGGGTGTCCTTTATAATAGATCTTGGCCACATGCCTAAAATGCCCAATTTAAAAAAAGAGACCTAAGGTCCACTGTTGAATACTGCTAGCCCTCTGTATCCAGTTGGAAGGCGACCTATTTATATTTATAAATACATAATTTTAACATTACTTTTGGAGACGTATTCACCAATTGAAAATAAATTCTGTATTTGCAAAACCACAAAGTGAATCTATCACAATCCTAATGGAAGCAAAATAAACCATGTACCCTATAATGGTTGACAAATTACTAAAAGACCAAACTATATATTATTATAAAATATTTTAATAATTGTATTCGTGAATATTACAGAAAATACAGTAACAACTTTGTTTAATTTTTTTCGTAAATAAGCTAAAATGATGAATTACAGAAACATATTTATTGTTTATTATGATGCTTGGTTTATTTTGGAACGTAAAAGTCGAAGAGTAAGTCGTAGTGTTATCGCAACAATAACCAGCGATATAGCCACTATTGGTCGGCCATTAACAAATCTAGCGTCCTTCCATACTTCAAGTTTCACTACTCCGGCTAGGTTGAGAGACTGCCAACAACTGAAAATAATTTTTTGGTTTTATTAAATTAAAACCTTTGTCCATAAATGAACAATCCAACACAAAACAAATTTTTCAATTTATACCAGTATTTAGTTCCCAGATTAGCGCTTTCAAACAAACTTTTAAGCTTCATAATATTAGTATAAATTGGTTTTATTAAATTATAATGTGGTCTTTCTTTATAATTTATAGCCTACTCTTGGATGTTGAATGAGTGATGATTTTGGAACGGACTCAAAATATAGAATTTTGTATTTTATGCTTTCTTTTTCGTTGGAAACGTTTGATATTGCAATATACTAACAGCAATGGATTCAAATATTCATTGATTGAATAATATTAGTTATGTATGAAGCTTATCCATTACCTGTAAATGTTTATATCGCCATATTCCACTGAGGAAAAGACAATGAAATCTCTGGGGTTCAAATAAATTCTACCTCCCTTCGAAAATGAGTCTGCATTGATGTATCTTGTCCCAATACGCCACGTTATGGGGATGTCACGTAGGGTGGTACTGAAATTGATAATATTGATTATGTATAGGCACAGGTATAGGTCTAGGTTTATCATAATATGGCTGCAACCCTTTTTTTGCGTCCCACTGCTGGGCACGGGTCTCTCCCTCTTAGTGGGGAGGCCTGGAGCTTACTCCACCACGCTGCTCCAATGCGGGTTGGTGGAGATGCGGGTGGGTGGTCAACCCGCTGTCGGATGTTCTCAAAACCTCCCATAAGGCCTCTGACAAGGTTTAAAGACTGTTATCTATCGACAACAACCGGGACCGACGGCTTAACGTGCCCTCCGAAGCACGGAAACGCGCATGAAATTTTTTGCCACTAGTGGTCACCTATCTCACATCCGACCGCGCCCGTTTGGCTTAGCTGCATAGACCGCTTGCGTTCTATGCTAACCTTCGAGCTATGCGCGCTTCATAATATAATTTTCAAAATCCTTAATTTGGAATTGGTTGAAATAGTTCCTTTTACTTTAAATTATATGACCTGATGGTCAGCCATCTGATTCTGACTGATCAGTCTGTACTGTAACTTATATTAAAAAGATAATAATAACTTAATAGAAAGATTACTACATACATATAAGTTTTAAATTCCAAACGTTATTTCCTTACCCTGGGCATTTCAAAGTGAGCCTTTCTCCGCTTTCTACAAAGATAACATCCCTGGAAGGCGGCGGAGGCTCTGGGGGTAGCTTCTGGTTAAGGGAGTAGATCCCGCTGGTGTTGTTCGCTCGTTCAATCAGTTCGCCCGTTTTGGAACGTATTTCGAATATCACTTTGCAAGGAACCTGTACGCATCAAATAGGACGTGGAAGTGGTTATGACTGAATCACTTGGTCTGGTAGGTACAGTCATGGTTGAAACTGATGTAATTAATGAATGATAAAATTACTGTGAACGTGGGCACTAAAATAAACAGCCATGGCCTTACCATTTGCATTCACTGTCGTGAGTGCCATGGTCACTCACAAAGAAAGGGACGCTAAAACTCAGACAGATTTATTATTAAAATCTTAACTAATTGCGACATACAGATCGTCAGTCAATACATTGGTCATGTCATGATTGCGGTATCCATCTGTTCGAGAGTAACAACATCTGTTAGTAAGTAACTAATGAGTCATTATAAGTTGGCAACATGGCTGTCACCTTTTTGACATTAATAGTTGTATTTATGTACGCTTTGTATGTATGTATATATTTATGTATGTATGTATGTATGTATGTATGTATGTATGTATATATGTTGTATGTATGTATGTATGTATATAACAATTTTTTTCTTTTCATTATTTTTATACCAATAAATTTTTAATTACACATTTTCCTGCCTACCGTTAGTTCTCACCATCACCCAGGGTTGACTGGCAGAGAACTGTAACCCTTATTTTAAGGTGATACAAATAAATAAATAAAATAAATAAAAATAAAAAGGTTACATCGTACTTCTACTCGCTAACAGCCCACGGTGTTCCTCGCCACAGTTTATATTTGGGCACGTTTTCGCATTCTTTCGCCTGGTACTAAAACTACTTGCGTTGCTCATTTCGTGATATTAAATTTTTGTTCTCTCACCTTACACGGTTCAGACATTATGATATTTTTTCTTGTATCGGTGCTATTTCGAAGTGATTGTGGTAGTATCTGCGATTGGCAGGCAATTCCAGTGGGAAACTCTGTTAAAAGTGTTAATGACAAAAGCAATATTGTAATGTGCAATATATTAGGTAGATAGTTAGTTAGTTACAATAAACTATGAAGGCATCCCATTTTTTTTAGTTTACCTTACTAAGGGTAGATTTCAACAAAGTCACCTTACATTTCTTCAAAGTACAAATCTATACAAATAGATAAAATGGAAGTGTTTGTTTGTAATATAAAAAAAAAACACTTTTTACTACATGCGTATGAATGTTGTTACGGTACGTGTCTGTCTGTCTGTCTGTTTGTTCCGGCTAATCTCTGAAACAGCTGGACCGATTTTGACGGGACTTTCTCTGTCAGGTAGCTGATGTAAGTTAGTTGGACATAATTTATCACTCGAGTTAAACTGTAAGTCAGGAGTTTTATTCCATATCATAGTAAATGAGTGTTTCGTTTTACAACAAATTTGGCTGCAAATTATTTTTGCCTTTAAAAGGTCTGGAGCTTACTGAACTTTACTTGTGTAGAAATTTGGATGGAAGTAAAAAAAAAACTATAATGTACCTATTTGCCCTGCACTGGTAGCAAATACTCTTTTTGCGGTTTGTGGTTATATCAGAATAAAACAATATTCTATAAGAATATAATGTTACATTTATTACAGTACCTTTACCAACCACAGCGCATATTATTCATTTCATTATTTGTAAATCAGGTCAATTTAATAGCATAATTTAAGAAACAAAGGCATAAAAATCACCATGAAATTGATTCTGATTTTATTTTCCGCTTAAAACTCAATACCGATATCTGTCTATAGTTTGATTCTGTGTATTGCTTTTGTTATATAATTTTAGTGTGGTGTAAGTTATGACATACCCTGTAGCGACTTTGTAATTCGCGAAAAGTTGGCATTTTTCGTACTTTGGTTGTTGGTGTCCTGGAAAATGGTATGTTATTATAATAATCTTGAATATGGCGTCAATAACCAGTAAGACATGCGCATGGCTTGGCGGCTAGCGTAGAACGCAAGCGGTCTATGCAGCTAAGCCAAACGGGCGCGGTCGGGTGTGAGATGGGTGACCGCTAGTGGCAAAAAATTTCATGCGCGTTTCCGTGCTTCGGAGGGCACGTTAAGCCGTCGGTCCCGGTTATTGTCGATAGATAAACCTAGATAAACCTAGTCGGAGGCCTTATGAACGGTTTGAAAACATCCGACAGCGGGTTGGCCACTAACCCGCATCTCCACCAACTCGCATTGGAGAAGCGTGGCGGAGTAAGCTCCAGGCCTCCCCAATAATGGGGAGAGACCCGTGCCCAGCAGTGAGACGCAGAAAAGGTTGCAGCCAAACCACCAAGAAATAGTTTAATATTCATTAGACTACAAGCTTTATATGCACGCATAAAATAGTGTTATAGGAGTACTCTTAACAGAAGATAAAAAACATGGGGCTTTTCGATAGACTGCAACTCTTTTTTCTTCCCATTACTGGGTACGGGTCTTCCAGGCCTGGAACCGAATCTAGCACGTTGCCCCAATGCGGGTTGGAGAAGACATTCGTTTGTGGTGGATGGACAGATTATTATGGTCGACTAAGCGTGCGGTGGCGGCCTTTGACCGCAGAAAAACAACGAAACTCATTTTTATGTGGGTTAGTTGTGGCACACGTGACGTAAAGACTATGTATACGTATTTAAATAATAAACGTCATACGCTCTTAACCCCACAATAAGGTAATCAATACCCTGTGTCGTGGGTACCATGGACACATACAAAGACAGGAACACAAAAACCCAGACTGAGAACAGGAATTTTAACTCGTCATTCAAATTTCTGTTTCGCCGGGAATTGAACCCGGGATCCCTCGATTGGCAGTCCGGCATGGTAACCATTGCGCCACGCGGGTCTTTAAATATTTAAACCTATATTTTTTATTTAAATAAGACGTGAACTTAAACAGCACACCATGAGTAGAATAATCTTAAGATTCAAATAAATATAAGAATATACATAATTTAACAAATAACTCACAAGTCGAACGTAGCACATTCCGAATCTCTTTCGAACGCCAACGTGGTTGCATCTGCTGCATTCACTCCAAGGTGACCAGGAGGTAAACACGACGAGATTTTGTGATATCCTTAATGAAGGAGGTGGTTTTAGGATATTCGGCTCAATCCCGTTTATCTGGTAGAAAGTAAATAGTTATATCTCTTTTATTTCACCAATGCGGGTTTACTATGGTTGTGTCACACCCCTCACAGTGTGTCAGCTTTTTAATAACATTCCTCAGCCACCGTAATGCACACGGAAGCGATGTGCACGTGCACACACCCTTACAACCATGGTAAGTTCGCAGTCCTAAGAAGAAGAGCTATATAATATATAAGTTTGGTAAAGGAAGATCACCCGTCAAAGTGTTGAGAGGCCAGTTTTAAGAGGCCGTATACGAAATCGAAACGGGCCAGATTAGGTATTTGAAAGGCACACGGCGTAAGCGGGAGCATTTGGTCGCGGGTTTGTGTGTGTCCGGAATCGTCGAAGGCTGGTACGACGATTAAACGGTTTTGATACTTTGTACTTTCTTCGGTGTCTTTTCCTCAGTTGTTTTTTGTCAATTAGAATAAAAAGTCTGATAGTACACAACTAAGCATTTATTAGTGTAGTACAAGTAATGATCTATACATGTAATAAATCTGTAGATAAGCAAAATCTGTACATTTAATTTAATTATTCTTTATTACACTATAAAATAAGCACAAAGGGCGGACTAAATGCCTAATGGTATTATCTGCCAGCCAACCCGTGGCGTTGGTGTGGAGCTGTGGAAGGTGCATTAAACAGAATGGTATTGTGAAGGTAGAAGAAGAAAATATAAATAAAGAATAGTTCATTAAGTACCTATATCGCAAAAAAAATCATATCTACTTAATACAGAAAATACATAAATACTTTCAGTATAACATACACAAAATGATATTGCTTTGTTTTGAGAAAAACCATTTTAATAGTCATTATAAATTATAAAAGGAAAAATACGGAATTGGTAGTTTTTGAAGAACTTGCCTGTGTGTCTGTGAAACTTTTTTATTTTAACTGACTTTAATCAAAAAGGAGGAGGTTATCAATTCGTCTGTATATTTTTTATGTTTGTTCCCTCAGAACTTTCGACTGGATGAACAGATTTTGATGATTCTTTTTTTATTTCAAAGCTGATACTTCCTGTGTGGTCCCATTTTAATTTGGTCCAGTTCTGACAATGGTATCCATGCGAAAACCATATTTGCATTAAGTAGCTGCTCTACAAATGGACTAATAACTCAATATCACGCCAACCGATTATGATGATTCTTTTTTTATTGGATTTTTTTTCTTCAAGGGTAGTTTAATAAGAGTTTGGTTAGGTTCCGACTAAGGGATCCATGGCAAAATAACGGGACTCTTCAATTCGTAGGAGTAAATTAATGATACTCGATCGAATCTTTTATAGACTAGTAATTGTCGTAATTGAATTTGATGATCAATGAAACTCCTTAACAGCTTACAGTAAGGTTGAAATCTGAGGTAGAACTGTTAACTGTTCCATTTAAACGGCGCTGTCTTAAATGAGCAGCACGTCTAGTATGCCTACCCACATTCAAACAAATAAGTTAGTATACATCAATTTTACTAAAATGCATAAAATAAACAAAAATTTTACCAAAAAAAAAACCGACTACAAAAGTAAACTATTCCAAAACAAATGAAATTGCACTAAAAAGAAAAAATAATTGCTTATTCTTATACAATTCGATTTAGAATAGTAGACTTACATTTTTTACTCATCAAATTATGTAGGTACGATCTGTGTTTACGATAATAATATAATGTCAGTACAATTATTATTATTTTTGGAGTCAAGAATTTACAGTCGGGCGGGACCCATTCTTCAATCAATGGATATTTTCCAAGAAGCCAAGTAAAATTTAAATGGATACTGGTTGTTAATTTTTCTATTTTCAAAAATAATTTATGATATATAGCTTACAAAGCTTGTTTCTTTCTTTTTAGTTTTTACTCCACAGTCGAGGTTTTTGTTTCTTTTATAATTATCAGGGATGTTAGGGAGCTCCGTAACCGTAACCGAAACTATCGGATATCCGATATAAAAATTATTCGTAATCGTAACCGAATCCGAAATAATAGTTTCGGATAGTATCGGATAGGGACGGAGCCTAATTGAGACACGTTATGACGAGTTGTTTTAATTAATATTGTATAAGTAATAATTTTGTTATTACATTTTCATTTTAAGTAGATTAGATAACACTCAATGTAACACTGAATCATTTTTATTTCAAACTAGCCTTCCGCCAGCGGCTTCGCCCGCGTGGACCCGTTTTATAGGTTCCCGTAGGATAAAAACCATCCTATGTCCTTTCCCAAGGTCCACTCTATCTGTGTTCCAAATTTCATTAAAATTGGTTCATTAGTTTAAGCGAGAAAGCGTAACAGACAGACAGACAGAGTTACTTTCGAATTTATAATATTATTAGGGATAGCGGCCGCCCACGACTTCGTCCACGTGGATGTTTGATTGTTTGAACACGCTAATCTCAGAAACTACTGGTTCGAATTGAAAAATTATTTTTGTGTTGAATAGTCCAGTTATTAGGGAAGGCTATAAGCTATTATAACATCATGCTATGCGATATTAAACTCCTCCAACGATGTATTCTGTGCTCCAACGCACACACGCACACTGTTTTGATAGATATGATCTTTGACGTTAGGAACACACCTACATTGCTTAGACAACAGTGAGTGCTTGTAATTTAATATGAACTACTGACTGAATTGACTACGTTTTAGTTAGAAAACATTTGTATGGGAAAAAGAAAAGGGCTGTTTTTATGGTTTTTCCGAATTTTTCTCGCCGTAAAAACCATCATTGAACTTCAACGAACATTTAAAAAAAACAATTGGCCAAATTGGTCTAGGCGTTGTTGAGTTATGCGCTTACCAACACATTTTGCTATTCATTTTTGTATTATAGATAGCTATAATAATTACTCACAGACTGATTATAATTCTGACCAAATGGTGACATATAAATAAAACCATTTTATTAGCTACTAGCCTTCAGCCAGCGGCTTCGACTGCATGGACCCGTTTTTTTGGGTCCCCATAGGATAAAAAATGACCTATGTGCTTTTCAAGGCTTCATTGCTATATTAAAATCAAAGGTGTTTAGCCAGTTGCTTCAACAGCGTTGACATTATTACCCGTTTTCACGTAGGAATGAAGCATTTTCTCGCGGCAAAAAGTAGCCTATGTTACTCAAGGTAAATGTGGCTTTCTAATGGTGAAAGAATTTTTGAAATCGGAACAGTAGTTTTTAAGTTTAATTAGGATAAATTATATGATACTGAGTTACATAAACAGAATAGTTTTCTGCTGTTTTGTATTATACAACTTAGGCACTCCTATTTAATACCCATATCATAGGGTTGCACAAATAAATGTAATCCGCCATTTTGGGATAGCGGCCATCTTGGATTAGTTTTTTATAATGTATTTTATTCTACAAATTAATCCCTTTTATTTGATACCCATATTGTGTGGCTTTTTGTGCAAAAAATATGTGATCCACCATTTTGCTGCAGCGGCCATATTGAATTAACGAAAATGTTACTAATAATTATATTGTCATTTAAAATAAAAGTGTATTTCAAACTTCAGCTCAATCAGACTCTCGAAAGTGGTTCAAATTTAGCTTGCAATATTTAACTAAGGGCCTCGTTTACCATCTTCAAGTAAAGTGTTGATTAGTTATGTCCCAAGTAAAGTTAATTGGCAAGTTAAAGCTATGAGTACGGGTCAGTTTATCATATGATTAGTGCTACTCGAACATTGTGAAATGGAAATTGAAGTTACGGGTGACTTTAACCGACAATTAGCGTACTTGTCACTTTACTTGAAGGTGGTGAAAGAGGCCCTAACACTAACAACCTTACTAACACGGCAAGCTATAAATGCTTGTAAACATACTTTTCTACATGAGATACACAACAATTAACAATGGAATTTTTACTACCCTATCACTTGTTGTATTAAGAAGATGGTAAATCATCACAACATATTTAAAATTATTAGCTATTCAAAGTGTCAAGCACACGCTGCGCGCTGTAGTCACGCCGCTCTGTAGTCGGAGCATCGAACTAACATTGCTACGAACTTGTGCGACGTCCAGGGCGCCGCGTGGCGCAGAGCGACATGTCC
This sequence comes from Pyrgus malvae, assembly GCA_911387765.1. Taxonomy (NCBI): domain Eukaryota; kingdom Metazoa; phylum Arthropoda; class Insecta; order Lepidoptera; family Hesperiidae; genus Pyrgus; species Pyrgus malvae. Next base: position 21,935,013 of record OU426965.1, on the reverse strand, counting down.
ACTCTCTGAAAGCGCTTGGCGCGGTCTGCCTGACTCGTAGCTTGCGTCGAGTATTATAATGCGAGTTTTAGGTTACTTTAAAAGATTATTAATGCCAAATTTTTATTCACAATTTGATTATGTTTTTCAGAAAACGGATTGTATATGAACTGAAGTTTATTTGTGTCTATTAAATTTTATGAATGACTGTTCCAATTGGCCGAAATTAAATGCAATGTCTGGCCCATTTTCTCTTAAAATTGACTAATTTCAATATTTTTTTACTAGTTTTTTTGTATGAGAGTGGTAAAATGTGACACACACATTTTATAGGCGATTCTTACAGCAATACACAGCATTTTTTTCAATCCGCTGAGGTTTCATAATGATCTAGAAATATGTAACATTCTGTACCCATTACAGCAAAAAATCACAATACTATCATCAAATGTCTTCAGGTCTAATAAGCACAACAAAGGAATAAAAATAAAAATGTGGCTAATGTAATAGCTTATTATTGAAATGACCAGTCATATTGTGCAATAAAACTTATGGATATGTTGTATTTTAACCGCAAAATCTCATGTGTAAAATCAGGGAAATCAGCGAAATCGGCAAAATTTCGTATACGGCCTCTTAATGCCTGGGAAGCGACTGTGCTCTAATAGGTTCATTCCAGAGCTTGTATATATGCAGGATATGTAGAAAACTTCGACAGCGTGATTCAGGTTAACCGTGGCGTCATCTCTTGGTCAGTTGCACTGCCTGTGTCAGGTCACCACGATAAATACGAGTAATTTTCCCGACTTTTTTACTGAGAGCCAACTACTAATTTTTGTAGTTACTCACGACATCATAATCGTCATCATCCAGCACGTCTAACACCACCGTCCCACTCACGCTGCTTCCTATCTGACAGCGATATATGCCAGCATCCTGCTCTACCACGTTGTATAATGTCAGGTTTATGTTGCAAACAATTGTAGCTTTTAAGACTAAGGGAGTAAAGATTAAGTTTCGCATTGACTGAAAACAAGGTGTATTCAATATAAAAGTATGAATAGTATCGTTAAAATATCAGAATGTATGATGCAAAGCGTAAAATTTAATTTAAATAGCTTTATAGCCAATTCGGAATTTTATCAGCTTGAAAATTTGCCGAAACCTATGTCGCCTCGACACACACCTCGTCACACTATTTTAAAAGTATTTTACAGACATGTGTTAATTTTAGCTTTCCTTGCGTTTAACAATACTTACAATATAAGATGTAATTATAAAGTAAAGATATTATTGATGCTAAACATGCAAAAGGCATCGTACAATATAACAAACATTATGCCCCTTACTTTGGCATAAAACCACCTGACATAACTCTCCTCTCCCGGAGCGACGCAAAAGCTACAGACCAGCCTGGCCACAGTGCCCTGATAAGCAACTACATTGACGATAGGCAGGTGTGCTGATGACGTCAGACCGTCAACCATACGTGATGTGCAGTGATAGTAGTTGGACCAAAGCTGAGCGATCGCAGCTAGCTTCTTTGTGTCACCATCTAAAGATTTTAACGTCACTGTTATTTATTATTTCCGAGTCAAGTTTTATTCAAATCCATTGCGCCTTTTTGCAGGTCTGGTATATTGGAACAGAAAAACATTCTCAATTTTATAATGTAATTGATTGAAAAGTTACATGTTACATTTAGGTTATCTCTGGGAAAGATATGAATACAGTAGTAATCAGAGACAGACCATTTACTAGTCTATTTAATAGGTCAAACGGTTATGTAAGTACAAAATAGTCTCTATCAGGCTTTCAGTAACCTAATAACTACAATCTATTATTAACCGTTCCAGACACAACAGACAAATTTTAAACAAGAAATAGGTTAATTTTGTTTTTAATATTGATTTCGGTCGCCGATGGAATAATTATCCTGGAATTCAGAAGAGGAAACAAGCGACAGAACCGACCAGAAGACTGGCTGATGTTTTTTTTTTATTTGAATGGAGTAGCAGACGAGCATGCAGGCCACGTGGTGTTAAATGGTCGCTGCAGCCCATGGACATCTACACACAACCTCAAGCAAGCATAGGTAAGACTTGTCTGAGGTCGTATGCAGTTGCGCTGCTACTCCGGAGGATGATGGTTGCCTCATGTAAGTGTGGCCGGCAACTGCACCTTTCCACCGAAAAACAATAGAATTGGTTCACGGTAGAAGTGGGTGCAGCGGTGGTACTTCCCCGGGCGAACGATAATAGTTCTACCACCTTAAAATGTATTAATAGAATAACTTTGAATATTTATTACTTGGATAGAAAATTGCGTCTTCCACATCTAACTCCCATTGTTTAACAGGCCTCGGTTTTGCTTCTCCATACAATCTTAAACTTCTCTCCTTCAGCTGTTGCACTGTTTGCCTTACCTCCTCTTTCAGATCACTTTTTACTGTACAAAATAAGTAAACTACACTAAGAATTGATGAAAAGTAACATTTCATTATTATTCTAGATACATATATTTTGACAACATGTACAGTGTCATAACTACTGTCATATTTGAATTTGAAAACATATTTTTTGTTCTTTCAGAAATGAAGTTGCTGTTCTTATGTGAGAATTTCCAGCATGAAGTAAAATAATTGTCATTTTTTTTTCATTGAAATAGGAAAAATCTTTGAATCGTCGTTCACATTGTCATGTTATTCCATTAATATAAGTCGAAAATACACAATAAAAATGAAAATAAAACAAGGCCACCACATGCCTCTGTAAATTGCCACCCGCTAACACTTGACGTTTCTTGCCTTTAGGTTAAGCAACATACGTGATCTTTCTGGCTCAGACTATATGCTCTGAGAGTTCGTCTGGCACGGCAGTCGCGCTGAAACTTGTTAAATTGTAACATTTCACTTTCCTCCCAGCAGAAGATCGAGCCGGTGAGCCTGGGCCCGCAGCCCACGCCGGAGATGGAGGCCATCGCGCGCGAGGTGGACGCGCTGGCGCGGGAGCGCCTCGCGCTGGAGGCCGAGCTGGCCGCCAAGCAGCGCGAGAGGACCGTCAAGAGCCAGGAGGCCGACAGCCTGCAGGTGAGCCCTCCTGTCGGCTGTCAGCTGTCAGCTGCCAGCCTGGCCGCACCACGCCGGAGATGGAGGCCATCGCGCGCGATGTGTAGATCCCTTTAAGAAATTATGTTCAACTTGAGTTTGTTTGAGTCAGGTGGGTGGTGCACTCCACCAACCCGCATTGGAGCAGTGTGGTGGAGTTTCCAGGCTTTCCCAATAATAGGGAGAGACCCATCTCTAGGGAGGGAGGGATCCGGGCCATAGTCCACCACGCTTTGTCAGAGGTGCGCGCCGAGAATTTGAACCCGGGATCGGTTGCGTTGAAGACCGCGGTTTTTTACAACTCTGCCATCGCTGCTCAAACAGATACAATACAACTACAGAACTTTACTAATAATTTTTTTTTCTCTTTTTCAGAGTGAATTAGACACACTAACGGCAACGTTAAAACAGTTAGAAAACCAAAAAGGTGAAGCACAGAAGAGATTAAATGACTTAAAAACACAAGTAAGTTTTTTTGCTTATTCACATTTGGGGGCGTCCATAAATTACGTGAGGTGGTTTTTTTTAATTTTCTGTAATGGTGACATGACGTGAGATTTTATTCAACCCCTTCCCTCATCCCCCAATCTCACGTGAGATTTTTCAAAATGTGGGTTTCTTACGTAAACGCGTGGGATTGTTATTGTAAAAAGAAAAAAAAATGCTTCGTCTTTTTATTTACGACTAGTTGAGATTAGTTATTAATCAATATTGCTGAGAGTTTAATTATAAGTGTAATAAAAATTTAACAATAGAATACTTTAATCGTAACGACTCTGATTAAAAAAAGAATATGTACTTTAATTCAGTCCATGGAGAATCATGCGCGGTCTCAAGAGAGACTATTGGAACCAACATGTCCATATGATTTTCAGTAAAATCATCTGCTCCTTCAATTTGGTTCTGATCTAGGCACTCTAAGCCGTTGGCGCTTGCGCACATAACTCATTAGCTCGTCCTGTGACAATCCGTGAGGGTCGCATGTTGCGGAATATACGCGCTTGCTTAGCTGGTGCAATGTGGGCTGCTCGCCTGTGCTCTGCAGCTCTTGTGCTAGATGCAAAGTAAATACCGCGTTCGGGTGACAGTGGCGCGAAAACAAAGGACGGGCTACAATGTACCGTAAATTTAGATTAAATTGAGCTATTTGGTATAAAACAAATATGGTGGTTTGACAGTCAGTAGATGTATAACGTTGAAGTATGAATGAAATTATTTTCTTTAGAACGAATTAGTGAATGATCTTAATCGTATTACGATTACGTTTAAGATTAATCTTAAGCATGTACAATCTGGATTAAATGGACCAAAATAGTTTTTTTTTGTTTCAATCAGAAAAAAAATGCGTGATATTTGCCGAGACCCCCCTCTCTCCAACGTAAGATTAGATGAGATTTGACTCGACCCCCTCCCCCCCTAAACTTCTCACGTAATTTATTGACGCCCCCTTTCGTATTTAGTAACACGAAACGAACGAAACTTTTTCTAATTTCGGACATAATATACATTGTATATTTATTCTGGACTTTCTTAGTAACTTAATATCAAATACTCACTCTTTGCTGACAATTTATGGTTCATATTTGATGGTAAATTGAAACCAGGTTCTGTATGGTTGAATTATCTCATTTGGGAAAAAATATCTTAGAATACATACATGTTATAAAAAAATCTGAAAATCATTTATTCACAGTTACGAGTGCATCATCTAGCTAGATCCATAGATCGATAAACGATCTTGAATTTAGACATATTTTTTCTTAATTAGTTGATACTTGTGTTGTCTATTAAATTCTACATTAATAATGTCTGTTACTTCGTTTTTTTTAAAGAACCATTAAATTAGTTTTTAATATTTAAAATTGATGTAATGTGTTACATTCGCAATAACAAAAACAGTGCGAAGAAGCGATACGTACATGTCGTTAGTTGCGATGCGAGTGGTTCGCGTGTGCGCACGGGCGGCGAGCGGCCAGAGAAGGCCGAGCGTGGATGCGCGAAATTTCGCTTTACGCTCGCGTTACATATTTAATTTACTCAATGTTTTGCTTATACATTAATAAGAAAACGTTTTTACGCTACGAGTAATCCCAATGACTGTGTCCGTACAGGTAGAGAAGCTGCGGTCGCAGGTGTCGGCGCAGGAGGCGGCGGCGGCGGAGACGGAGGCCGAGGTGGCGGCCCGGCGCGCCGCCGCGCACTCGCTCAAGGAGAGGGAGCGCGCCCTCAACGACGAGGCCGCCGCGGCGGAGGCGGAGGCCGAGGCGCTCACCGCGCAGCTCAGGCGCACCGTGCTGCTCGTCAGTCAGGTAACATTTGACCAACAACTAATCAAACAATATCTAACATTATAGGAGAATATCTTGTAATATAATTAATAAATAAAACAAATAAATAAAAAGTTACAATATCCTTTACAAATTAGTATGATGAATCCATCATGAATTCTATTAAGTTCCTGTAATAGAGCAGGAGTGGACTGACCATTTTTTAAATATAAAAATTGTGTAAAATTTATGGGTATCATTTGCTACTACATTTAAATAAAAAAAAATATATTTGTAAAAAAGTAATCCTTTTGGTTGCAGGCTAACATCAAAATCAGTCACTTAGAAGAGCAACACCGAGCCCTGGAAGCGGCGGTGGAGGCGCTAAACGCCGGGGGAGCCGCGGCGGCCTCCGTGCTCAGCCTGCAGCCGCAGCACACGGCCGAGCACCTCGAGCGGCTCGTCAGAGGCTCCACGCCGAACGACGCCCTCGTAAGTGTTATGGCCCACGCAGAGAGGGATTTAGGTCATAATTCATTACGCTGCCGGAGTGTTTGCGGCTTGTTCGAGGCTCCACGACATATTTCATATGTTTTTACTACTTTTATAATGTTACTGTCAGGCATATGTTTTCTCTTGGATCACACTTAACTTTTTAGACAGTGTCGATTGTAATTGATTTATTCAATTTCCTTGTCGGAGGCCTTTTTATTCTACTTCTATTTTACATCAATACATGTAATAACAATCGGGAATGAGGACTTAACGTGCGCTCCGATATATGGAAACTCCCATGAATATTACCACAAGCAATCATCTGTCTCACACCCTACCGTCTCCACTTACCTTACTACGTAGATCGCATGCGTAGAAATAGCATTACCGTTACAAAAAATACAATCAAATCGGCAGGAGAACGATACATAGGCTTTAAAAATTATTTGGTTAAAAAAAAGGGATTATAAACTCCCCAGGAGGACGAGTCGTTCGGGCAGAGCGCGGACTTCAGCACGATGAACGGCTCGAGCGGGTTCGCGTCGGACCCGTTCAAGGACAACGCGTTTCCCGCGCCGCACAACGACCCCTTCGCGCCTGCCTCCGGACACGCACCGTCGCACCAGGTAATAATAATAATAATAAATAATAAACGTTACACACTCATAGCCCCACAGTAAGGTAATTAATACCCTGTGTCGTGGGTACCATGCAGGTAGGCTTCTTTATATCGAGCCGTCCAGCTAGCGGCAAGGGCGGCGGTGTGTCGCATACCGCCGTAAGCATCGAAGGGTGCGGGAGGGCACATCTGCTCTCCCGAAGATGGGCAGATGGGCCCGTACTGGGCGCCGCGCGCGGAGGACACCGGTGCGTTCCAATGGAGATCCCGGAATTCTCCCCAAGCGCAGAGGCAGGCCACTGAGGTGGTTTTAGTGCGATACAAATCCCACATTACCCGGTATCCTCTCCGAAGGTACCTTGAAGGTATCCCCCGATACCAAAAGCCCCTTTCTTTTGGGGTGCTTAAACATGTTCACATTTATAGTCTACAATTTGTCAAAAACGAAGACTTCTATTTCCACTAATATCACTACATACATACCAATATTTTTTTCATTTTTTTTTCAATTTCTTAACGCTTTACATTAGCTCAATCATTTTTTAAGCCTTTGCGCAGCAACAACGTTGGAGAAACGCCAACGCTTGTAAAACGTCAGTGTGATAGCGGCTTAATACTTAATTCTGTCACCACTTAATGTTTCCTTTTACTCGAACGTTGATACATCGTTTTATCATTTATGGTGTGATCTGCATTCCAATCCTATATTTAAAAATATTCAATAGTCAATTGATAAAAGTTTTCTCTCACAACTACACCGTTTGCAATAGTATTTTGGCAAATCCACTGTCACCAGAAGCAAAACAGTTATATAATTTAGTAAATAGTCGTAGCATAAGATAAGACAGTATATAATGTTTTGTATTTTTTACCAGGGCGATATATTCGCGACTGCGACAAAGCCCTTTAAATAACTACACCGTATATGTATATATGTTTCGTAATCTGCAGTTTATTTATTCACTATAAAATTATATTATACATATGTACATTTGATTATATATTTTGTAGGGAAAGACATATTGTAGAACCTAAATGTGAACAGGATGTGAGAATTATAAGTTTTTGAAGTGTCACAATCACTTGAATCATAGTTCATAGATATCTGGCTATCTTCATAGATGAGGATCTGGATTCTTTGTGAAGTTCCTGTGTTTTTGTGTTTTAATATTACAAAATATTTTAAGGGCCTCTTTCACCACCTTCAACTAAAGTCTTGTCGTACGCTATTTGTCGGTTAAAATCACCCGTAAATTCAATTTCAATTTCACGATGTTTGAGTAGCACTAATCGTATCATAAACTGACCCGTAATCATACCTTTTACTTGCCAATTAACTTTACTTGGGACGTAACTAATCAACATTTTACTTGGAGGTGGTGAACGAGGTCCTAAATGGGGGAGTTTTAAGAACATTAGGAGAGGCGATGTGGGCAAATGTAAAATAATGGTACTAAATAGGGCTACAACACTGATCGATGTCGACAAAATGTGTTAAAACAGCGTTTTATGTTTAATACTATGTCTTGCGGTTTTCGATCTTTGTTTGTTTATTTCAATTCAACTTCTACATTTATCCACTTTGTCTCGACACAATTTCATTTTCTTAGGCACTTAAGTAAGCTAGATTAGATTAGGTCTTGTGATAAGTACAAAGGTATGTAAGCTTGGGTTTGTCCTGAAAATACACAAATAGTTATAGATGGAAACAATACGATAAAGCCACAATAGGGCTTAGGCCAGTCTAGCAAATCTACGTGTGAGTATGATTGTCGCGCGTACGAATATAAAGTTTTGCTATGGTGCCTTTTTAAAGACATGTATATGAACCGGACGAAAAGGCAGACTGGCTGCGTGAAGTTAAGCGATCACCGTCGCCTATGGATCCGGACAACTACATCGGAGTCACCAGACCCATTGAAAGAGAGCTTTCTTTACAGCTTTTCCGAGAACCGTTTTGTTGCATACTGTACATATTTATATTAGTACGCGCGTTCGATGTGAGCAAACAACTTTAGGATCTCTAAAAAAAGAAAATGTGTTGTAAGTGAGATGATGAGAGTGTGGTAGTTGGGTCGCCGTAGTACACGTGTGGTTGATAGGACGGGTTCGGCGCGGACGGGTTCGGCGCGGCCGACCCCTTCGCCGGCGACTCCTTCGCGGACTGCGCCCCCGCGCCCCCCGCGCCCCCCGCCGCCGCTGACGTGAGTACCGCGTGGATGCGGCGCCGTGCAGGGAGATCGATTTCACAACCTTTTCGTAAAAAACTTTACCTAAAAGCGTACAAATATGCACCTTAATAGAATTGGGTTGAAATACGTGTGGAAACGTCCCTAGTATTTTCTAATTTTAAGATTTATAAATTAGACGTGACTTCCGTTATTGAATTTAATTTGAGGTTGAGTCTGTTTTACCAATTTTGAACGGTTGAATTGAACTATAGTAATTTTTATAAAGTCTGAAGATGAACAGAAAAACACGAGTTTCTGAAATTTTTAGATTTTACACGAAAATAAACTTAATGTCTAAAAATATCACTTTTCGTAACAGTAAGTTGGTGACCTTTTGTATTAATAATTCAAATATTATTGAGAAATTGTATAAATTAAATGAATATTATTTATCGTTTATAAATAACATACGTGAAATCAATCTCTCTCAGTGGAAATATCGCCAATGGCTTGTAGTTTTTCAAATTAGTCGTCTCGTGGTATGTCGTGGTTGTTACCTGCACTATATAATTTCATTTCGTATGTGTATGTGATATGTATGTGTATTGTATTGTATTGTATACGTGTATTTGTATAGCATCAGTGGTCGTATTTGTGTCTTGCAGTGTGTAGGTAGACATTTTGTAGTTGTTGTATTTAAACTTTATAAAAGGTATATATATTTTATTGTTTTTTTTTTAAATATTTATTTTAATTAACCTATTTTTAGTTTGATACATATATTTTTTGTATTTTACTGATTTGATTAATTAAAATGATTGCTTATTAATAAATGTGGATGTTAGTACTAACGCAGATAAATGTTGTATATATTTTTTAGTAATAATTGGTATAAGAAGTATACATATTTATTTATATTCTGAGGATGTAAATATGATAAGATAGAAGAATTTGAGGCAAACAGTTTAAATGTTGATTTGACGTGAGTAATACTCACGTCATTCGTCGGCATCTAATCTATAATATAAAAATGAATCGCAAAATGTGTTGGTAACCGCATAACTCAACAACGCCTAGACCAATTTGGCCAATTGTTTTTTTTAAATGTTCGTTGAAGTTCAAGGATGGTTTGTACGGCGAGAAAAATTCGAATAATTGCCGGAAAAACCATAAAAACAGCCCTTTTCTTTTTCCCATACAAATGTTTTCTAACTAAAACGTAGTCAATTTGAGCTTTATTGCTATTGTATAAATTTCATATTAAATTACAAGCACTCACTGTTGTCTAAGCAATGTAGGTGTGTTCCTAACGTCAAAGATCATATCTATCAAAATAGTGTGCGTGTGTGCGTTGGAGCACAGAATACATCGTTGGAGGAGTTTAATGTCGCATAGCATGATGTTATATAGCTTTCAGCCTTCCCTAATAACTGGACTATTCAACACAAAAATAATTGTTCAGTAGTTCCTGAGATTAGCGTGTTCAAACAATCAAACATCCACGCGGACGAAGTCGCGGGTGGCCTCTATCCCTACTATGTAATATTATAAATTCGAAAGTAACTGTCTGTCTGTTACGCTTTCTCGCTTAAACTAATGAACCAATTTTAATGAAATTTGGAACACAGATAGAGTGGACCTTGGGAAAGGACATAAGATGGTTTTTATCCTACGGGAACCTATAAAACGGGTCCACGCGGGCGAAGCCGCTGGCGGAAGGCTAGTTTTTAATAAATTTAATGAATATCAAAATGATGCAGAATGTTAGTTTTTGGTGTATGTTAATTGAAAGTGCAAATATATTTTTTTAATTATCGTCATTGTTATATAATACAAATCTACGAAAAAAATAATTTCAAAACAAAACTAACATAAATATATCTGCTGTTTTTTTCTTTTTTCTTGGTAATTTAAAATGAAAGCAGAGATTAAAAAGAAAAAAAAAACGGCAAATTGTTTGTAAAGTAGGTTTACGATCGAGATGTTTACGTGATAACGTCCGCACGAGAAAATCTCCATTCGTTTGTATGCCGCTAGAGTGAGAGAGACGGAAGATCGGTCCACTCACTCGAACGCTATGCCAGCCTCCGCTCGTGAGGATTCCGCGTGACAAGTTTCACGGAATGACTGGCAGCGCTCGAGATGAGACGGGAGATCGGTCCGTCTCTCTCTCGTTATACCTGCGATCGCGCTCGTGAGGTTTTGGTGTGACACAAGTTTCTGAACATGTCACCCGACTAAAACGATTTTAAAGACGTTATCACGTCAAAAAAAACGAGAACAAATGTTAGAAAATCCTTAATAGTTTTATAAACTGTGAGCATAAATATATCTAAAAATAATACAAATCTACGAAAAAAATAATTTCAAAACAAAACTAACATAAATATATCTGCTGTTTTTTTCTTTTTTCTTGGTAATTTAAAATGAAAGCAGAGATTAAAAAGAAAAAAGAAACGAGAACAAATGTTAGAAAATCCTTAATAGTTTTATAAACTGTGAGCATAAATATATCTAAAATCAAAGTTATTTCTAAGGCAACAAAACCACGGTGGACCAGTGTTATGTATTAATATAGCCTTAGAAACGCCTTCGGCTTTTTAATCTCTTGACATCGATAGATTATTATCGATAAATTATCGATAGGTCTCATTTATTTTGTCCGTAAAACATGTATTGCATATATAGATAAAATTGCGATATTGTGCCTTATGCTACAATTTGTCAGTTTTCTTACACGAGCCTGTACGATTCCAGCAAGGAGCGTGGGAAGCGGACCCGTTCGCAGTGCTGCACGCGCCCACGAGAGCGAGCGTGGCCGCGGGGGCGGCGGGGGCTGCGGGGGCCGCTGCAGGCGCGGGGGCGGCGGGGGGCAAGCGGCACAAGACGCCGCCCCCGCGCCCCGCGCCGCCGCGCCCCAACCCGCCGCACAAGGTAACTGTCGCTTGTGTTGCAGGGGGGGACTTGGCCGGCTCCATAATGCTCTATAGTTCCGTGACACTCATTTCATACTTTATTGAACTTACATCCGGTACATGCGCTTGTATATTAGGACGCAACCGCTTGAAATTGGGCGGTTGATTTATATAGAGTACCGTCTATCAGTAAAATATTAATGTAGTCTTCCTACTATAAAAACATTTATAAGTTATTCATAATTGTCTGCTCCTTTCCAAGAGGAAACTTTACTAACTGTTCGGCGTTACAGTAACGTTACTGTTGTCCCTATTATCCCTGTTGCTGAGTTGCACGAAAGGGACATATTCAGAAAAAGGAATGAATATGCAAATTTTTATTAAAAATAAAAACTACTGGATCGGTTCAAGCTGTGTTTATTATTATGAAAATAAGTGTTGTCATTTACACATATTATTGCACTTCATAAGTATCGAAAACTCAATATTTTTTTTTTACAAAGAAGCTCTTTAAAAATTACTTGTGAAGCGCAATAACACAAAATGGATAATACTTGAATATGTAAGCTAATTTAATGTTTTTGATTTCTACATAACAGTTGTTTTCAGATTAATTTCTCTGATTATTTGTTCCTCCCCTATTTTTTTACCCCCTCCCCTAACGTAGCGGCATGAGGCGACCCGCAGGTTCAGTGACTTGAGCTAATAGATTTATTCTTTTTTTTAATATGCTGCAGAGAAAGTAAAAATAAATGTATGGAATATAGGTACGATCCGTTTTAAATTTAGAATGCACGTCTTAGTTTTTTGAGAATGGCATTTTGGAACAGCGAAAGATTAAAGCTCAGCAATGTATCGACGTGCGTTTTATTTTTCAAAATTATTGTACTTATTTTTGTATAGATTAAACTAGTAAATAAATGTATGTTTAGAAATCCTGATTTGAAATATTATATTTTTTACTTTCTCTGTTGTGTTCAATGCCATTCTCATATTTCGCACGTTTGCTAAAGTGTCTTAAGTTCTAAATAAATATACTTAAATACCTAATCATTACTGAAAGAAACTTGCATTCAAGAGAGGAAAGTGTTGTCAATGATAATGATATTTGGTTTCAAAAACGAAATGTGTAACCAAACCAAATTATGTATGAGGGCCTAAACCTACAAACGTCAACAAAAAGAAAATTTAAGTAACTTTAGTTTCTGTGTGTGATATGTAGAGTGCACTATGCAAGATGCGTTTGAAAGCTCTTAAAGTTTACTTTTAGACTTAATGAATTGCTTTTTGAAGTGCTAATCATGAAAATATTTTCACTACCATAATAGCTTTGTGGCCGGCATAGCACGCAAAGGAAGCTGTAGGATGTAGACGGGTGACGGCTAGTGCAAGACTTCACGCACGTGCTTCAACGTTGTGCACGTGCAAGACACGTCCCGGCTGTTATCGATAAATAGCCGTCGGTAACCTTGTTGGGAGCCTTTTTTGTTTGATAACATTCGACATCGGCTGGGACACTTATCTCCCATATCAACCAAATCACATTTAAGTAGTTTGGTGGATTAAGCCTCTGGATTCCTCAGTTACTATTGGGGAGGAACTCGTGCCTAGCTGTGGGACGCGGATAGGGTTCCAGCCAATTATAAATACAACATAACGCTCACAGTTTTTATAATAAATTCAATTGATTAGCGCTTCAGAAACTGTTTTTTTTGTTATCTGTGTCTGAAATCAGTCTTAGATTTATTAATGGCGCTGTAATTTATTTTGATTTGTACGATATTTCTGATTCTGTTACTACTTCGACTTTGGACATTAAAAAATTTTACGATAAAACAATTTTCTTAGACTGATTTCGACTTAAAAATGTACGCACATTGTGTTATTGTTGTTTTTTTGCATTTTCAGTTCGCTTAGCGCGCTTTTTGGGGCAAACCGAATTTTGGTTTGATTTTTAGTTGTTTTTTGAATATTTTTTGGTTGGCATGTTGGTATTTCTCTTTATTTTTATATGTTGAACTTGCTCGCTCTCCAATTAGTGATCGCTTTTAACTAAAGCTTTAAATCATATGTCATTTTTTATATTTATAGAATATTAGTAAAATTAAATATGGATTTATGACTATAAGTACTCATTTAACTTTTCCCCCATCTAAATGACAAACGGCCAGACGAGATATCAATAATTATAAAATTCATTTAAAAATATATTTATGAGATGAAAAAACATTACAGCTTATTTATAACTGTTCTTCATTATTGTTTATTTATTTGAACTTTAAAATTAAACGATTAAATATTATGGCACATATCGGATGTCGCATATCTTACACATTAATAAAAAAAAAACATGAAATTCCATATTATGTAGGCTTACGAATGTCTTAGTTTTGAGAGTAGCGCTTGGTTCTTGAAAACTAACTTAAAGTCCTTGCTTTCTCCCATTTAGGTTTTTTTACTTCAATTTTTTTTATAATAGCATGTAATACACCCTCACCACTCCTTTATATATTTTTCATTTCATTTGTTTTGTTTTGTTTTTTGTTTCAAGTTTACTATTAAAATAACTAATTTCTAATACTCTTTTTATGTAAATATTTTAAAAGTATGATGTGTAGCCAGAGCGGAGAAGTAAAATATATTATTAAAGTTTTTTAAATAATAGTCTGAACTAGAAGTTTAAAATACGAAGTGTTTGCTGTATTGGGACTTTTAAAATTAAAAAGGAGAATAAGTATTGAAATAAAAAACAGGAAATGTTAATTTTTTTTATGTATTGTAACGGTAAAAACATTAGTAAAATATAAATACAAAATATTTAAAACAGTTGCACCTGGCGTAACATCGTACGAATTCATGTTACTACCACCTTTATCCACTAACATGCTAACCACGGCTCGTGTGCTTGTCCCCACATTGCAGCGCTAAGCGGACGTCGGCGGCGGCTCACATGTGCGTACACTCCCCCTCCCCCTCGCTCTCACACCCCCTCCCCTCCCCTCCCCCGCCGGCAAGCCCTCACTCACAGCACTTTGTTGCGCCAGACCGACCGCAGGAGCACCCTGGACTTCACCGAGGACCCCTTCAAGGACTACAGGTACGAGGACCCCTTCAACATCGACGACCCGTTCGCGGACGTCACCGACTCTACGAAGAGGGGCGACCCGTTCGGCCGCCCCACCTCCGTGGCCGGCTTCGAGACCGACGACTTCTTCTCGCCGCCCGTCAACGGAGCCCTGTCGAAGCCCGAGCGCGCCAGCGGCCGCGTGTCCGCCCCGCCCGCGGCCCCCGACCCCTTCCCCGGCCGCACCAAGCGCGCCGGCGCCGACGCGTGGCCGGCCTGGCCCGGGGACGCCTGGGCCGGGGACGACGCCTGGGGCAAGCCCGACAACTCCACCTCGTGGGGCCCCGCCGACAACGCCAGCACCAACTCGTGGGGCAAGCCGGACAACTCCACCGCCTCCAACTCGTGGGGCAAGCCGGACAACTCCACCACCTCCAACTCGTGGGGCAAGCCGGACAACTCCACCACCTCCAACTCGTGGAGCAAGCCGGACAACTCGAAGCCCGTCTTCGACGCGTGGTCCAAGTCGGCCGCCTCCAAGGCGGACGCGTGGTCGACGAACACGACGAGGGCGACGAGCGACGACTGGAAGACGGACAACTGGGCGAACAAGACCGACAACTGGGCGACCGACTGGGGCCCGCCCACCGACGCCAACAGGAACCTAAACGAGACGTGGCCCTCGAACACGCTGCCGACCAAGAAGGAGAAGTCGCCGAAGCCGGTGAAGTACGCCAAGTCGCTCGTCCACACGATAGGGGGCATCGGCCGGGCGAGGCAGAAGGACAAGAAAAATAAGCCGACGGAGGCCCGCAGTTCGGAGTTCCTGCCCTCGGAGGAGCAGCAGTGGGCGTGGGCCGCCGCCGAGTCCAAGCGCCTCGAAGCCGAAGCCGAGGAGAGGCGAAGGCAGGAGGACGCCGAGCTCCAGCTGGCCCTGGCCATATCGAGGCAGGAAAAGTGACCTTATGCCAACGCCGGTAGGGTCGGTTTTAAGTCGAGCCTGGGGCGGGTGCGGTCGCGCCTAATCGTTGCATTTCAGTTACGTCCGTCTTTCCGTTAGCTTAGGGATCAAATCCTCGAAGAGTGTAAAATTTTTGCGGCGGATCGCATTGTATTGGGAGACTAGCTTGATTTTGTTAAAAAAATCATGCCTCAGACGCTTAAATTGATGTTTGATTAGATATGAAATGTTAATTATGCCCACTTAATCGAAGGTATAGACAAAATATTAATTATACATATTATTACTTAATTTTGTGTCGTTTAGTAGGGATCGGTTTGCGAGAATGTTGTGAAGGAATTCGCTAGTCATTGTAACAAAATTAGAGATTTTATTCATGCTCTCAAACAAACCAAGGCGCACGTGATTTT
This sequence comes from Pyrgus malvae, assembly GCA_911387765.1. Taxonomy (NCBI): domain Eukaryota; kingdom Metazoa; phylum Arthropoda; class Insecta; order Lepidoptera; family Hesperiidae; genus Pyrgus; species Pyrgus malvae. Next base: position 21,919,026 of record OU426965.1, on the reverse strand, counting down.
ATTTTCAGGAAAGGAGATATAATAATATTGTTTGTCAAATTATATTAGTGCTTTAACATTTTTCTTAGTCTACTATTCGAAATAATTTTGTCCAAGTTTATGAAATTTCTTTTCGATAACTCATCGAAGAGTCTTAACTCATGAATGCTGAAAAACCAGTGAAGTTGCTATAACCTAAATTTCCAATTAAAATAACTCAGTTTGTCATTAGAAATGAAAGATATTAAGTTTTAGGTAAAAAGGCCTAAAATTTTTCTGTCCTGTAATAAATTTGATGAGAAATGTTAGTTTTGGCTGTAGTATTAATATGTTATTGAGAGCGTTTGCTTAAAGGTAAGATGTTTTTCTTTATTATGATTATGGATGAATGCAAAGGAAAATCACCTTTACAAGCATCACTTTAATTCTATTGTGACACGATTGTCGCTGTGACTATTCGGTGACTTGATCGATCACGCCGCATGTAAAAATTATTTATTAATATTACAGTTTGTAATAAGATGTAGATTTTACTTGCATTGAGATACACAGTTTTTAATGAACAATTGGGCGAAGCAGGGTTTGGCAACCTTTTTTATTGTTATTTTAATTTAATAACCCTGTGTAAAATTATATTACTTTCTAAAGAACTGAGGTAAGTGCTCAAAATTTTTAGCAATATCGCCTTTTAATTTTCAATATTTATTGTTAATCTAAAAACTGTCAAGCTCTGCAATGCATTAGATTATAATATACTATTATCAAATACACATAGCCAATAACATGTTGAAGAGTTGTGAAACTACCTCACGGATTTAAATTAGAAATATTGTTATATATTAATAAAGTATTTTTGCTAGGAAACATTTTCGGTTTTCATGTTCTTAAATAATATTTGTTGTGAGGAAATTGCTATCATATATTTTATCTGACACGTGTTTATATTAAAATGCTTAAAACAATAAAATAATTATACAAACTCGATGAACAGAAGTTTGATGTTGCTTCTTTTTAAGACTTAATTTTTTTTGCGAATTTTAAAAATTTATACGGGTATACGCAATTTTCTTATGACTTAAAAATAGAAATGTATATTTAAACATTACAAATTGTTACCATCCAAGATCTGCTATGTTGCCTTATATAAAATCTGTGTATCTCAATGTTGCCAGTTACGTTTTACTCACCGTTATTTAATAATTATTATGTTGTATATAATGAATATTATTTTGTATAAAAATATTCCATAATGCGTTTTTAGAGTGAAGGTTTAGAAAGGAAAGGTATGCGGTGTTACAAGCAGTAATGACTGTTATTGTACAAATTTGGTTAAATACGAAACCGTCAGCTCATTTGGCTTCAAGGTCTATATCAGCTTGTACTTCGTAGTGTCTTTCCTGTGAAGATATTTTGTATAATTTTATTGTTATTTGTATAAGTTTTGTTAGCAGTACAATTAAATAGTTCCCTCGTGTAAATATATGTGTTAAAGGAGCCGTTATTGTTGTTAAAATTATCGTGAAAGAAGCTGCGCTTTTATCAGTGTATCGGTGTGATTACAGAATACGTCGTATCATGTGCAAAGTTGAATTATTGTTAGAATGTTATCCTCAAGTATCTACTGGGTGGGATTTTTCGGACGCTAAACAGACATACTCGTATATACTAGTCGGTCAAGTTAACATGACACCTGGGAGGCTATTTTGTATGCATATCCGTCCGTATGTTCTTACATTTTCGGAATCATTTTTGGCATATTTAGCCAGTTTTTTTTCACGAATTTATAAGATAGCGTTGTCGTTGAAGCCACTAAATGTATAATATTCTTAGAATTTCGTCAGTTTTATTCAAAAATGAGGCCCGAAAATTCACGCAGTTTCGGTTACGGGCGCACAGAGTAGCCTCCCAGGTGTCACGTTAACTTGACAGAGTAGTATAGTGATAGAATCGTATTTTATACGGTTTTAGATTTGTATAAAGAACATTTTATGCATTCACCCTAATTATTTTTATTACAGCGTTAAGTAATGATTATAATTTGTGCGCCTTATTTAAATTATTTTTCTTTAATTCTGCCCGAGTATTGTTTTTCTAAATTTAGTTATTTTTACGAAAATATCTGTTTTATATACTAGATGTAATAAATGTCGCAACATCGGCTAGATTATATGAAAAATATATCAAAATTATTTGTAACAAAACCACCATTACGTTCAAAGATATAATATAATCATTTTCTTGTTTAAACTATTATTATTTTTAATTACATAGAATTAAGTCCATATTTCTGTACCATACATTGTAGATTTTTCTACGTACAGAATATCATAACATAATACGACTTAACATAATTATACTCTAATAATTTACCCTTACTCTTGCCGTGCTTCCCAACTACCTATAAATTCGTTGTCCCCTTCTGACTCGCATGAAGAAAGGTTAGAGCGAGATGCATGTAATTAACCAAATCCCCATTCTTAGCTCGTCTTACTCTATAGGTCTTATAACAAGACATGTACATAATAATCGGTTCCAGTCTCCCAAAAGCGCTACTTCACATTTCATAATGTAACCGAGTTCTGTGAGCTGTCGATATAGTTAAAGTGATAAAAATAAATAAATGTTTAAATTGAATGTTGTATGAAAAAACGTTTCTTACCACAATGGTAGATTTAGCTTTGAATAAACTAGCTACTAGGCATGGCAACACCGCTTGCGTGCGCACGGGAGCGCCTCGTACAATAACTACTCTAGTACGCCGCTTGCGACCTGCAGCGCGATTGCGATGGCCACACCGCGCTGTCCGCAAGCAGTAGTTGATAGGTAAGTGATTATGTAATTGTAAACTATAACTGTAACTACTGAATACCAGCGTGTTTATGGGTATTATCCTAAAGTTGTTATCTCTTTCTTAGGCGCTGTTGTTTGAGGCTCGTCGGGTCGGACGGACGCCGTTTTATAGTCTTTATTATATTTGTACATTCGTAGTGTTGCTAGATTATAATTGAAAGAATCTACTATGGAATTTAAAATTCATTTTAATGTCAATTATGTTAAAGTTATGCCATTTCTTGTAAGTAGCATTATTTTAGATACAAATTATTTATGATATTTAAATTTATATATAAATTGTTTAGTCCGTCCGCCCCGATGGATCCATGTCTGTTATCAAGTATATAATGTACCACTTCAGTGATAGCGAACTAATATTATATACAATAATTTATTTCTCGAAGTTGACGTGTATATGTGTATTTAAAGCTATGATAAATAATATAAAATTTGATAAATTACTGTTGAGGCGGCTTGGGATGGTGTGTGTCACATCGTAACGAATAAATGTTGTGTTGTGTTTGTATGAAGAGTGCTTGATTTGCTTCGACAGTTTGGTCTCACGTATCTACTGCATGCGAGATTCAAATAATGGAACCATTTATGTAATTCAAAGAATGAAAGAGCCATTAATTGTAGTACTTTAAGCTTAAAAAAAAACAATATTTAACCATTTATGGCAATAATAAGCTTGTGGAACTTAGCAATTTGTTATGGTGTGGAACACGGCATCCAGAAGCAGGTAGTGACGGTGCGCGGACCTTGTATATTTGACCATTTATATTTTCGTAATTCAGCACTGTCGAGCTAAGTTTAAGGTAACTTTAGTTCTGCTGTGCGGCAGCTGTTGGGCCGTAGGCCGTGTTTCAGTACTTTGTGTGACAAAACACATTATTTTTATCCGTTAATGAAGCATCAGATACATATAAAATATTATTATGCATTTTAAACTTAAAAATATGGTCTATCCAATTTGGTGATACACAGAAGTACTAAAGTTACTCTAAAAAGTACCTTTAGTTTTATATATAACTATGGAAAGTTATAGGAAATATGGGGGTTTACGTCAGCGTTATCAGGCCCGCGCGCCCTAGGCATAAGATAGACGAATTATGTGTATATTATGAAGGCTTGCAAGAAAGAACGGGTCTATCCGTGATGTGTAAGATTCTGAGAGCTGAGTGTAACTTTGTACCGAATGAAAATGTTTGGACTTATAAATCTTATAATACATGTTTGCTGGCCTGCTTACAATTCTTTTTTCGACTGTTTTTCCGATAATAGCTTAACTTAAATGAGTCATTTATAAAAATCAGTAATGCTTTATTGGCATTGGTTTTTCATTCACATTTAAAGAAAAGTAAATTACAAGCTATAAAATAAATTAAGCTTTAGATCAGCAACATTTATATGCTGATGTCAATTTAAATATCAATGTTTCTTTAAAATTTTCAGCAACAAATTAGTCCAATCGTCATTCAAATGTGTTAGTGTTGAATGTAAAACTGCAGAATCGAAAAAATGCAGGGAATGAAATGGTAGGGCTGAATTGTAATAATTCGATTGTAGAGTTCGGAAAGAGCCTGAAAGAGGCGAGATGTCGTTTGTATGTAGCTAGTCCGAAACCATTATCGTATATATTTTATATATCGTGGAAATAGATATGAATCCCATCGTTGTAATATATAAATTTATCATAGGCGTAATGCGCATATTGATGTTTGTCTACTTTGCATAGTCTATGTTTGTCTGCCTATTGGTCTGTCTTTCTTATTCGGGCTTTTTATGTGTGCAACGAAATATGTAAGTTTCTAGGCGAAACCGTGCGGTACGTTCGAAACTATATCATTAATCTCTAGGTTAAAATATACAATAAATACCATAATCTTTCATATATCATTCTACGACTAGGTTCAAAAGTCATATCCATACGGAAGATAATTATAATTGATATTTACTAGTTATTTGGCACGTCGGTAACCAGTAAACGACAATTACAACATATCTAAAATTACTATTTATACATTGTTCATTAAAACACAGCATAAACATATTTACATGTAGCTAGTTGATGTGTAGAGCTTTTTATATTTAGAAAAGTTGTTGATTTTTGGACTACAGTGTGCGGTTTCGTCTATTCGCAGCATTTTGTTTCTGTGAAACTGTCACGCATGCTCACAAATTATTGAATTCTAATTAATTAGCTTTAAATGGTGTTTCAATTTTCACATGTGGTTGAACATTATTATATGTATAGTACAATAATTTTCATATCATATGCACGTCGTTGAAGGGAATGCGGAGGATTGTTATAACAATAACTAAATTATAATCTTCTTGTGATTTAGCGTCTTATGTAGTGCTATCCTACTTGTATTGGTTAGCGAGGTAGAATTTTTCGAAGCTAGATTATTATATATGTGAAATATAAAGGCTTTTACACCCATATTGGAATTTTCGTAAACTATAAACTGATATTTTCTACCAATTTAGTGGAATTGTTACGATATACCCAAGTGTTCGAAATTTGCAGAAACAACTTCATCATAATATTGTTATAGTGTTACTTGATGTTTCTCAATGTTGCCTGCTGATACTTTTATTGAGATTTCCTAATATTTTATTATATTGCAGCTATTTTGTATTCTGTATAAAATATATTTTCTTTATTGGCGTCAATGCTATATGTATGCAAATATGTCGACCTTCTGGGACGTTTTAAGATCGGTAATACTACCGTATACTGTTCTTTATCGACCCCTTAGATTTACTGCAACGTCTGGTTTATGCATTGTTTTAAACGTTATTTGCACTAAGGCGTTCTAGTTTAAAAAAAATTAGGCAAATCTTTTAGGTACTCTAACTTTAAAGTAAAATAATGTTTATATTGAAAACACGTTATGTACGTTTGTATTGTATATCTAGTATATAGCGGCTTCATTATGAACGTGTTATGTGTTAAAATCTATTATTTAACTAAATCCTATGAAAAGGAAATGAGGGTAGGTACATGTTGAGTCGATTTTGACAGATGACATGACAGTGTTGCCGCGTTAAGACCAAATATTTACTATTGTGTCGTTACTTCGATGCTGTTTTTGGTAGGCGTAGGTGCACCAGTATGGACCGGTATAAAGTCAGGTTGGAGTAAGAATTTTGTTGCGACATTTAATTTTTTTAGACTTGTTAGATATTGCCGCGCACTGGCCACACAGAGTGCTTTTCAACTGTAATAAAAATCGTCGCTTATGCATTTTAAATTTAAAATTGGGACATAATAAAGTACACTCGAAGTTCGAATGCACGAAAAGTTGATTGTTGCCTGAAGTATTATGGTTGGAAAGACTTGTGTGTAAAAATGTATGTTATTTGTGTAATGATCGGATAGCAGCGTTCGGGCATGCGTCATTACCCGCTGATATATACCCATTGTAATGAAACTATGATATTATATTAATATGAAGATAATTCCTGAGATAATAAAACGAACAGAATACTGTACAAGTTTGTGTTTTATTTTGCGATACCTTATAAACTGTACAAACAAGCATGGAGAAGTGGTATTATGCGGTTGTGTTGATACTTCTGAGGTTGAAATTTGTCGTTGTAACTATAATTGTAGCCTTCGCTTTGTATGGTAGGGGAAACCTTCAAAAGATACCAGCTACAGGGACTAGCTGTAGTTGTGGCTTGCCCAGGCTTGCCACACCAGCACTGCAGCTGTACAAAAACTCAGAATTGCAGAACTCTTCTACTACCTTGGTAAGGTAGCAATTGCAATAGATAAGACATGTAGCTATTACTACTACTTACCCACCACACTGTTCTAATGCGAGGAGGTGAAGATACGGGTTGGTGGCTAACCCGCTGTCGGATATTCATATTTACATACCATCGAGCCCTCCGCCCGTAACATGAAAACACCCATAAAATTATTTACAAGTAGTGGTCACCCATCTTATTTCTGTACAGTGTACCGGACACGTCAGCCAATCGGCGCCATGCCGCCATGATGTCTCTCTTTAAGCCAAGCCAAACAAGGAGGGAGTCGTCTCTATATAAGCTATTGCCAGCCATTATTGTCATTCTGCCTGTCAATAAAAAAATGCAGATGCTCTGTCCGTTTTATTTCTGGTTTTTGCAACAGTAATTACTGTTTTTGGTCATTGATAGCCACTTGCGAACAAAGGGTTCTTGTGAAACTTTATGAGCTGTTTATTTACCGCTTATGGCAGCACTGCAACCGTTTTTGCGCCCCACTGCTGGGCCATTACAGGGGAGGCCTGTCGCTTACTCTACCAACCACGCTGCTCCAATGCGGGTTAGTGGGCAAACCGCTGTTTGATTTCAAACCATTCATCCTTATGAATGATTATGAATCCTTATGATCCTCTGACAAGGTTAAACGACTGTTATATTTTTTAAACGATAAAGCGTCATAAAGGAATTCCATAAAAACCTGGGAGGTTTTTTTTCCGCCGGCTTTTTTCCTCTTAAAGCGTTTGTCCACCGCCGACGTCACCGGGACGTCAACGAAAACGTGTTTATTTCGGACCGATTTTAAGATGACGTGACGGCGATTGTTTGTCCACCGCGACCGATCTCGGTGGTTTAGTTTGTTCCAGCTGTCACACGTGGTAGTCGCGTTTTCGAAGAAATAAAGTAATTGCTAGGAAACCGGCGACAACTTCTGCTGCTTTGTTTCTTCGAAGGTGCAGACGAAGAATTTTGGATTCATCCGCTAATACGTGAACGATACATCAATGAGGCGTATAATGTTTTATTAATGAATAAATATAGTATTTAAATTTCTTGGCCATTTTTATCACAATTATGTTATGATAATTGATAATTGATTAAGTAACAAAATAAAAAAACCGAGCTAACGTTACCGTCTACGGCAGTGTGTGGTAGTCCTAATTTATTTTGTATTGCCGGTACATCGGCTCGTCAAAATCTCGGGCCCCGTTCTAGCGGTCACGCCGATCTACTCGAAATCTCGGCGGCTGGGATGACGGCGCTCGGGTGACGGACGTGCGGTGGACACGCAGGCATACTTAAAATATATACCGCTACTTCGGCGCCGTCATCTCGGTCTCGGTGACGTGACGGTGACGGCGGCGGTGGACAAACGGCCTTAGTGTACAAAAACCCTGCAATATCCCCAACCCAAAGCCGACGAACGGATCTGATCCGAAATATAAAAATAAATAAATAAATAAATAAATAAAAATTAATCAATAAAAAGGTGCAATATGGGTATAAATAATGATAATAATAATATAAGTAGTAGGCATTTGTTTCATTGTACATTTTAATTTGCACCTAATTTGTTAAGTTTTAATAATTATTATACATATTTGCATACCTCATGAAGGTAAATATGGCGAACCAAATGTATAATAACACTTTTTGTAAACACCCATATTTGTGCAAATAAAATTCTTTGTCTTATCTAACGACAACAACCGGGATCTACGGATAAACATGCACTCCGAAGCTCGGAAACGCGCATGAAATTTTTCTGCCACTAGCCCACCCATCTCGCACCCGTGCGCGCCCGTTTAGCTTAGCTACATAGATCGCGTCCGTTCTACGCTAGCCGCCGCCGCCCCGGGCCTTATGAGCTTTGCTTGTGACATTTCTAAAAAAACGGACTGTAGTAGGAAGGTATACAACTTCCATTCTACAATAGCGGCTGGGCTACATATTGTTGCTCACACGTGACTGTACTTATGTAGTGGTAGCATAAAAATATGATAAACCTAGGTGGAGTATGGTCCCTGTAGTAGGTAGGTATACAACTTCCATTCTACAATAGCGGCTGGGCTACATATTGTTGCTCACACGTGACTGTACTTATGTAGTGGTAGCATAAAAATATGATAAACCTAGGTGGAGTATGGTCCCCGCCGTGTTAATTTTTTATTCGATATCTGAATTTGTAATTATAAAAGACCCATTTTTATGTAATCCCTAACAAGGCCGTTGAACCTAATGACAAACTGGTCGCTAATTTCCATGTCCAGGGTCTCAAACTCAAAGGTGTTTGGACTCTTCGGGGCCTTCGACTCATCCACTGTGATGATGGGCAGCGAAAAGGCTCCAAGCATCAGGCCGAAAGGGAGTACCTGTAATAAAAATAAAACTAAATTTAAAAACCCCCCGACACAAAAAATAAACTCTAAAAACTAATAAATAATATTTTAAACCTATTATAATGGCCGAGTGGTAAAAAACCGCGGTCTTCGACGTGACCGATCCCAGGTTCAAATCCTCGGCTCGCACCACTGACAAAGAAATTTGTAATGTGCGAATTTATCGCTGCTCCACGGTGATGGAAAATATCGTGATATTTCACTGATTACGATGTTCTCCATCGCTGTGCATGCCTGAGAGAAATTCATAATTTCTCGAAAGCATGACGTCCACCAATCCGCACTTGGCCAGCGTGGTGGACTATGGCCTAAATCCCTCTCAATTGTGTGAGAAGGAGACCTGTGCCCAGCAGTGGGACATAAAAAAGGTTGAAAAAAAAAATTATGTAAGTTCAAATATTTTAATTTTCCAAGCGGCGTCGCGTCGGGGGACCACTAAGTGAGAAAAACAGGTGTAGTCACAGATTGCAACAAAAGAATTTAGGTACTCCGAAAATTTCGCAAAATCGACACATCGTCTGCCCTCACGTTTTGCGGTCCCACAACGCGACGACGCTTGGAAAATAAAAAAAACAACGGGTTGCACTCCGGTAGTGCCGGCAGAAGTGAAACCTTGAACATTAACGTTGTGCATTTTTGATGTTTTGGAATGGTTAGGGAATAATTTAGCACAAATCGCTTTAATTATCAATATTATTTTTCATCTAGTATTTTCAGTGGGTTTTCATCTACTATTTTTACAAAGTAGATACTCACTCATTTTCTTTCACTATTAGGTACTTCGTCACTTTTTTCATTAATAGATGCACTTTGTTTAATGTCCATATTTTAAATACTTGATATAACGAATTTTACAAGTAGGTATATACAGTCGAGCCTTCATCAGCTGTCACCCCTCCGTCTTACGAATTTTCGATCAGGCCACGTGTCCTGACGCGAGTTTAACATTTTTTACCCATCCCAAAAAAAGTGCACAACGCCGCTAAAGAAGTTTTCACTTCAAAAATATTTTTTTCAATTTTACTTTTATTTTGTCCTTTTTAAAGAAGTAGGTATAAATATTAGGAAGGTATTTATAAGTAGTTATTGTTATTTCGTGTTTTTAGATTTACCTAATTGCGTTAGTTAATACACCTCATTACCTTCCAGTATAGGGTACATTATTAATATTCAAGTACATATTATCAAGACCTTTCATTTGACATCCATATTCAGGTAGTTAGGAGGAAGGAAGAATATATATTTGTTAAATATATGTATATTCCGCCATTTTTTGTAGCGGCGGCCATCTTGGACCGATTTTTTCAAACATAGCGACTGAAGTGGACTGTATGAATAAAACGCTTCTTCGATTTTTTCTTGATTTATTTCTTCGTATTTTCTTCTTTAGGAGAGAGCCGGGCTGGAACTGACGACAAGCGGCTACAGGCCCCATCTTTATATAAAAAAATTCCCGGCCGCTGATTGGTCGACCAATCACGGGCGAGCATGCCGACCAATCAGCGCGCACTCCAGAAAGCTCCTCAAGGCCGAGCGTCATGCCGACCAATCAGCGCGCACTCCAGAAACTTCCTCAAGGTCGAGCGTCTTTGTGAGATAGCCGCTTATCGCCAGTATCCCTATCTCGCTCATTGTCTGTCTCTATATAACAATTTACGTACTTAAAGTATTATTACAACAACTCGACATAAAAGTACGAAGTATCTAGAAAGAACAATAGAATAATATGAAATCTAAATAAAAATACACACATATAACACATTATCCTACAAACTAAGTACAAACTAAGTATTTTTAACTTATAACTAATCACTGGGCTCGTCGTCCACAACATTTCCTCCCCCCGACGCAGCCTGCGTAGTCTCCATCACGACGAGCTTCCTTACAGGCCGCTTGAAGACTCCAGTTCGGGTGCGGACGTCAGCCGTTCGTATTCCGCCGTCTGGACCCGGGAAGGTGCGCTCGACGATGCCCATTGGCCACACGTTTCGTGGCAAGGTGTGGTCGACGATGATCACGACGTCTCCGACTCGTAGTGGTCGCTTGATGCCCGATGACTCTCCTCTGGGTACCAGTGTGGGTAGGTACTCTCGAAACCAGCGCTGCCAAAAGTGATCGGCGAGCGCTAGGCTAGCTCTCCAGGTTCTTCGATCTGTTTCTTCGCACGTACCGTTGAGAGGCAACCCCATCGATGACCCCAGTAGGAAGTGATTTGGTGTCAATGCTTCAGGATATCTGGGATCGACGCTGACGTGGGTGAGAGGCCTCGCGTTGATGGAGAACTCCGCTTCGGTCATCAAGGTGTACAGGACCTCTTCCGTCGGTTCTCTCTCGTTCAGGGTGGCGGACAGTGCGACTTTGACGGAGCGCACCAGCCTTTCCCACGCTCCCCCTTGATTCGGCGCACCCGGAGTTATGTAGCGCCACTCCGTCCGATGTAGCAGTCCCTCGTCTCGCAGCACAGGTGCCCACTCAGCATAGGCAGCTCGCAGTTCTTTATCGGCTCCACGGAAGTTGGTGGCGTTGTCTGAATACATTGTTCGTGGCCACCCCCGTCGCGCTGCCATCCGTCGTAGTGCCATGATTGCTGAGCTCGAGGAGAGTGAAGGTACTATCTCCAGGTGCACGGCGCGGGTCGTCAAGCAGGTGAAGAGTGCTCCCCATCTCTTCTCGCGTCGTCGTCCGATCTTCACTGTCATGGGCCCAAAGTAGTCCACCCCACAGTGACTAAAGGGGCGCTTGAAAGGCTGCAATCTCTGTCGTGGTAAATCTCCCGTGGCCGGTACTTGCGGTCTTGCTCTTCTTCTCTTGCACATGGCACAGTCCTTTTCTACTGTGCGTACCGTGGGCCTCAGGTGTATAATCCAGTATTTCTGCCGTAGGTCGTTCGTCACGCGTTCTCGGTTCGCGTGTCCCGCGGCGCAGTGTTCTCGTAGTACGAGAAGTCTGGTGACCCGGTGGTGACCGTCCAATATGATGGGTCGCTTCGTCTCTGCGGGCGCTGTAGCTGCTTCAATTCGACCTCTAACCCTCAGTATGCCGTCTTCTAGCACTGGATCTAGCCGGAACAGACGACTGGTCTTCGGAATTGGCTTCATCTTCTCGAGTCGTTGTATCTCATCTGGGAAGCTATCTCGCTGTGCTCGTCGGATGAGTGCCTTTTCCGCTTCTTCCACGTGTCTGCATTCCAGGCGTGTCGCTCGGCGTCGGCATATGTCGATGAAGGCTAGCACGCGCGCTGTCGTCCTCACCAGTGTTTCATACTTGGAGAAGCGGCTAGGATCGGGTAGCCACTCTTCTCTCGCGACTTCTGTGACGTGCAGCACCACCTCTTCTTCTTTGTCTTCGTACCCATTTCTTTCTTCTGGCCATTGGTCTTCAGGGAGTCGTAGAAAGTCAGGCCCCCGAAACCATCGATCTTCTGCCGTTATGGGTGTGTTCACGATTCTCGTGGCATCGTCTGCTACGTTCTCTTGAGTCGGGACCCAACGCCAGTCTTCTTTCTGCGTGAGTTCCGATATTTCTCCCAGGCGATGCGCGATGAACGGCGTGTATCTCTTCGCGTCGTGTCGGACCCAGTGTATCACAGTCATGGAGTCCGTCCAGTATGTTGTTCTCTTGACTTCGACGCGATGTTCTTTCTTAATTGTTTCTGCGAGTCTTGCACCGATGACTGCTGCCTGTAGTTCGAGGCGCGGTATCGTCTGAGTCTTTTTCGGCGCCACCTTTGCCTTGGCTGCTATGAGGCTCAGATAGTAGCTTCCGTCGGGTCGGGCGATGCGCCAGTAGGCCACAGCTGCATATGCTTGTTCACTGGCATCGCATAATACGTGAAGCTCCAAGTTCTGGCAGTCGTGCAGAGCGTATCTTCTTTCCAGTCGCAGGTTAGATATGCTGGATAGCTGTTTCATCCAGCAGGCGAAGAGATCGTTTTCTTCTTCCGGGATTGGCTCGTCCCACGAAGTCTTCAAACGCCACAGACTTTGGAGTACTATCTTCGCTCTGATGGTGTAGTGGCTAAGGAGTCCAAGCGGGTCGTAGACGGACATCACGGCGCTTAGTGCTTCTCTCTTCGTCGGCGCTCGGCTCTGAGCGCGCACTTCTGCCGGGACCGTGTTCATGGACGTGTTGAACCCCAGCTCGTCCTTCTCGGGATTCCAGTAAAGCCCCAGTATCTTGTTCTCGACGCTGTCTCCTCCAAGCTGTGTCGGCGTGGTTGTTCGTAATTCTTCTGGCACGTCCTGCAGCACGTCGGTGTGGCTAGTGCTCCATGCTCTGAGTTTGAATCCTGCTGCAGTGTGTACCTCGCGGAGCTCTTCCACGGCGCGGCGGGCTTCGTTCGCGTCTTCATAGCTCGCCACCAGGTCGTCCATGTAGTGGTTCCGCGTGATTGCTTCCAGGGCTAGAGGGTGCGAGTCAGCATGTCTTCTCGCGTTGTAGTCTCTCACAAAGTGCGCCATGAAGGGAGAGCTTGCGGCGCCGAAAATCATACTCGTCATCTTGTAGTGGCGCGGTGGTATCTTCCGATCGGCTCCCCTCCACAGGAACTGTTGTGCTGGCTGGTCTTCTCTGCGTATTTTTATCTGCAGAAACATCTCTTGTATGTCAGCCGTGACTGCAACTGGCTTCTCTCTGAACCGGAACAGGATCCTAGGTAGAGACATCAGCAGGTCGGGTCCCTCTAGCAGATAGTCGTTCAGGCTGACTCCCCGATTCTTTGCTGCTGCGTCGAATACTAGTCGCTGCTTCCCTGGTTTGTTCGGGTTTTGTACCGCGAAGTGTGGTAGGTACCAGCAGACGGGACTGGCTATCTCGCTCCCGTCGCAAGGCTCGGCGTACCCTTTCTGCAGTAAGTTCTCAATCTGCTTCGTGTATTCTCGTTCGAAGCTCGGATCGGCGTCCATTTTCTGCTCGATCTTCGTCAGGCGTCGTAGTGCTGCGTCGTAGCTGGGTGGCAGTTTCACGTTGTCGTTTCTCCATGGCAACCCAACTTCGTATCCCTTCTCTGTTTTCTTCATCGTTCGCTCTACGATCCTGATAGCGCGCTCATCTGCGTCGTTCACTCGCGGCTTGTGTGCGATTCCCAAGGCTTCGATGCAAAAATGATATTCCACCAGGTTGTGCAGGCTTTGCATCTGCTTCTCTTCGTCTGCGCCTTGTTGAGCGGTGTATACATGCAGCACACTATCTCGGTTCCTCATCATGCTGCGCGGTACTGTCCCATGGATGACCCAGCCCAGTTGTGTTCGGGATGCGGCTGGTAGGCTCGGCTTGCCGGTCCTCAGCTCCTGCGATACGATGTACTCCCAATGGTCCGCTCCAATCAGAAGTCCGGGTTTACTGGAGCCGTAGCAGACCTGATCTTCGGGCAAATCACGTAGATGTTCGTGCTTCAGCAGAGAGCTTGGAATCGATTGTTGTCGCAGCTTCATATCCTTGATGGTGTGCGCCCGTATCTTGTAGAAGTCATCCTCCCCTTTCACGTGTACCGTGACCAATCTGCTGTCTTCTTCTTGCTGCATAGTGCTAACCCCTTGCATGTGCAGCGGTGAGTGCGTTCCCTTCGCGCCGATGCTCCTTGCTATTTCCTCGTCGATCAGCGTGATTGTAGCCCCTTCATCCAGTAGTGCGTAAGTCTTCACCTCCCCCCGTGGACCGACGACGGTGACAGGACACATCTTCAGTAGCACCGTTGTGTTCGAAGTATTTAATGCTAGTACCGACTCGGCGCCGTTGTCCTTCGTAGGCGGTGAGGGCTTTGAAGCTTCCTGATTTCCTTCCTTGTACGCGTAGTGTAGACTGGAGTGGTGAGGGCGACGACACTGGTTCACGCCGCAAGGCTTCGCTCTGCAGTAGCTTCGGCGGTGTCTCTTCATTAGGCATTTGAAGCATAACTTTTCTTTTCGCACGAAGTCCCACCGTTGATCGATCGATAGTGCCTTGTATGCGGGGCACTCGGGTAGCTTGTGATTCTTCTTGCAGCTATGTCATTGGTCGTCCGGTCGTTCTTCTTCGGCGACGTTATAGATGGCGTTACTTTTCTTCTTGTAGACAGCTGCTGGTGCCGGCTTGACCTCTCGCTTCGTTGTCGATGTAGCGGGTGCTGTGTAATTGTATCGCATCATCTGGTCGGCTTCGCGCATCAGAAAACGTGAAAGCATAACAACCTCTGGTTCCGTCCCATCGTTGTCCCTGGCGTAGTCGCTCCATCTTGCTTGTAGAAGCGGGCTTAGCTTATTCAGCGCTTCTTGCTTCAGCATTGGATTGTAGAGGTAGGCGTGACGACCGACGCTCTTGATGACGTGCACGGTGTTCTGCAGCTTGACGGCGAATTGGTTGACCTCCACAGCTGATGGTCCACGTCTTGGCAGTTTACTTAGCTCGGCCATTGCTTGATTGATGATGAGATCCGGTCGTCCGTAGCACTGCTCCAAGGTCTTCATTATGATCTCCGGATCCGTAGCTGAGTGCAGCGAGGCAGCCACGTTCTCGCGTGCTTCTCCCTTTAAGCAGCTTCTAAGTCTCTGCAGGTTCTCCGCTGGCAGCAGTCTATACATTTTCGTGGTGTCCCGATACATCGCCTTGAAGATGAGCCAGTCGTTGGTGTTCCCGTAGAAGACAGGTAGGTCCGGGCACTTGGACCTCGGTATATTCAATTTTTCTATCGCCTCCGTGAGTGCTTCCAATGTTCTTCCTGATACGGGATACGGCCTTTCTTCAACTGGGAACTGTAGTTGTCTGTCTTCCCTGACGCGCGGCTCCCCCCGTGGCTTGAGGGGATGAGCACGAAGCCATGCGTCGACCTTTCGGTTGTGTTCCGAAGGAGTTTCTTCGTGGTCGCTTTCTTGTTCTTCATCTCGTAGCGCCGCGAGTTCTGCCGCTAAATTTTTCTTCACAAGTTCGGCTTCGATTTCGAGTTGCTTCTTTCTAATTTCGGCGAGCTTCTTCTCTGCTTCTATCTCGGCGAGGCGCATTCGGGTTGCGGTTGCACTCCTATTTGACCGCATCGAGCGTGCCGGCGATCTGGCACGTGCGTTCCCTCGATGACCCTCAGCGTAGGTGGCGCGTGCGACGGGCGACCTCGTTCGTAGCCGCTGTCCACGCCATACGTGCCCCGTCGATCGTGGTTCCCCATCGGTTGGCGCGAGCGACGTCGTTCGTAGCCGCTGACCACGCCCCACGTGACTCGATGGTAGCTCCCAGATGAGTGGTGCTGACAGTGTCGTTCGTAACCGTCGGCAGCCCAACATATGTCTCGTCGATCGTTGTCCCGAAGCGGATGTTGCAGGCGGTGTCGTTCGTAGCCGCCGGTAATCCTTCACATGCCTCTTCGGTCGTAGTTCTGAAGTGGGCGGCGCGGGGGGCGTCGTTCATAGCCGCTGGCCACGCCCCACGCATCTCGTTGTTCGAAGCTACGAAGCTCGTAGTCTTTGGCCAGACGTCTACGAAGCGCGCGTAGTCGCTCGTAGTCATTCCTCTCGTAGACGTCGGTAACCCCATAGGTATTTCGTCGGTTGCAGCTCCAGCTCCTAAGGTGCGGGCAGCCTCGCTCGTGGCTGCTGTCCATACCGGTCGCGTCGCCTCGATAGTGGTACTCATGCGGGAGGCTCGGGCGGCGTCGTTCGTAGCCGCCTGCCGTGTCGCGTCGATCGTTGTACCATCGTTGGTGCCGCGGGTGGTAGCCATCGGTAGCGCCTTGATCGGAGTTCTGTCGCGGGAGCCGCGGGCGGCCTCATCCGTTGCCGCCGGTCGCGTTCTGCGAGTTGTGTCGCCCGGAGTTCCTTCATGTGTGCCGCGGGCGGCCTTCGCGGCCGTCTGCCCTGCTCTCTCCATAGTAACCGCCGTGTTGACTGTAGCCTCCGTGTAGGACGTGCCGGGAGTGGCCCTGCCGGCGTCGGTCGTAGCCCATGTTTCCTGACACGTACTCGGTGATCTTGGCGGGTCTAGCGAGAATCTACGTTGTCTTTCTAGATCAATTTGACGTTCTTTTTGTATTTGACGTTCTCTCTGAATGAGAAATTCTCGCCTTTCCCGCTCGCGGTCATCTTGTTCTTGACGCGGCATATCCTCCCGTTGTTCGGATGCGTCAGCTTGACTCCTTGTGACGACCATTTTCTTCATCCGGCAGCGATTACTGTAGCGCAGGCTTCCTTTTTCCTTAATCCGGCAGCGATGGACCAGACTGAAGTGGACTGTATGAATAAAACGCTTCTTCGATTTTTTCTTGATTTATTTCTTCGTATTTTCTTCTTTAGGAGAGAGCCGGGCTGGAACTGACGACAAGCGGCTACAGGCCCCATCTTTATATAAAAAAATTCCCGGCCGCTGATTGGTCGACCAATCACGTGCGAGCATGCCGACCAATCAGCGCGCACTCCAGAAAGCTCCTCAAGGCCGAGCGTCATGCCGACCAATCAGCGCGCACTCCAGAAACTTCCTCAAGGTCGAGCGTCTTTGTGAGATAGCCGCTTATCGCCAGTATCCCTATCTCGCTCATTGTCTGTCTCTATATAACAATTTACGTACTTAAAGTATTATTACAACAACTCGACATAAAAGTACGAAGTATCTAGAAAGAACAATAGAATAATATGAAATCTAAATAAAAATACACACATATAACACATTATCCTACAAACTAAGTACAAACTAAGTATTTTTAACTTATAACTAATCACTGGGCTCGTCGTCCACAACAGCGACTAATTCATCTTTTAAACAAAAATAACAAAATATAGATCAGTTCATCCGTTCGGAAGCCTAATATATAATAAGATAAACCTAATAAGAAGATTACACTTATAATAACAAGAAAATTACTCTTTAAAAGTAATACATTGAATCCAAACACGGTATGTCTGCTGTAAGTTTTTGAGGAGTTGGGTTCTCTGGAGACCATCCATCTTGTAGTACCAGGTCAACGTGACCGTATCGCAAGATCTTAACCTCTAAGGTTACTCATTGAAACTAATCTAATTTCTCCGTCTGCTCTTTGCTTCAGTTTAGCATTGCCTAAGCACACCCAGAGCAGACAGAACTTAAAAATAACGTTCACTAATATTTCATTTCATTTTATTTCATTTCATAATATATTGAACCCAAATAAGATAAGTCTGCTGTGAGTTTTAGAAGACTCGGGTTATCTGGAGACCAGGTAACCAGGACTCTGGTGGTTGCAGCTTCAGGTCGAAGTTATCAATTAATTGTCATTTAATGATGATTATATAATACTGGCCGCGTGAAGCACTTAATCGAGTAATCTTACCCCAAAAAAGCCTTCTAACATTTTGAAAAAGCGCTGATACTCATAAACTGCTGGACCGATATTAACCAAACATAGCTAAGAACCACCTGACGGAAACTGGCTTTCAAATATTGTAGTTATATATTACACGACTTTACTCACGTAAATTTTATCGGTATTGCCGACATGTTTCGGTCCTGACCGAGGACCTTCTTCAGGAGCTCCCGCCGGTCGCGGTGGCATCGCGGCGGAGACTGCGCGCTGCGGCTCGAGCGGCGCGGCTGGTGCGGCCGCTAGCGTGAGTGGTGGAGGGAACGCTTAGGCTGTTCTCAGACGCGGCAGTCTTCTTAATGTCTTGCGTGTCGTCATCATCGGCACTCGCGCACAGGTTCGGTGGTGCGCATACTATACTGACCGTGTCACTCTCCAGGGTGTCCGTTGCACAACAATGCGACGTAGTATTAAGAATTGGTCTCCAGGAAGGGGGAACAGTCCAACCACTATCACGGTTGAAGTTTGGACGACGACTTATCTCAATCGCTTCGCGAACTTTTCGTGGTACGAGATACTTTTCTCTCGCCAAAACCGCGACTTTGTCGAAGCGAATGAAATGGGTCGTGTCCTGCGAGTGGGCGTGTTCCGCGACTGCCGAACCCTTACTGTCCATATTCTTCAAGCTACGTATGTGCTCAGACACTCTGGTAGTGATATTGCGGCGGGTTTCACCAATATAACCCTTGCCACAGTCACATGGTATCAAGTATACGCCAGGTACATTGAGCGGGTCCTTGTCTTTTGGTGAACGTAGGAACTCCCTAATTTGTGTCGGAGAACGGAATATGGTCCTGATGTTATATTTGGACCGTAGTAGGTATCCAATTTTGTCCGTTACTCCTTTTATATACGGTAAGTAGGCTGGTATACGTTCCACGCTCACCAAATGTCGCTTCGAGGTTCCTCCCATCAGCCGCAGGCTTTGTCTCCATGAATAGCCGTTACTTTCCAGTACGTGCCTCACGTGATTAAGTTCCGAGTTTACGTGCTGGAAGTCGCATAGATTCAAAGCCCGACCGATGAGAGTTCTGGGCACTGAAGAGAGGTGGGCCGGATGGTGGTGTGAGTCTGCCTGCAAGTACCGGTCGGTGTGCGTCGGTTTACGGTATACGGTGTGTGACACCTTTCCGTTTGGCTCGCGGCAGACTAGTACATCCAGGAATGGTAGTTTGCCTTCCTTCTCTTTTTCCACTGTAAACTGGATTTTAGGATGTACAGTGTTTAGGTGCTCCAGAAACTCAGGTAACCCATCCTTGGTTATTATCGCGAAGACATCGTCTTCGAATCATCGAAGACAAGGTCGTATGCAGTTAGGCTGCCAAAGCAGTAATCAGGTTAATAATCAGACCAAAAGAAAGAAAGAATCTTCGCTCGAATCATGCAATCTTATCGTTAATCTATACATATAATAAAACTGTAAGCAGGGTCAATTCTGTACATTGCATATAAATTTAAAAAAATACTTCTAGGGGTCTTTTTATAAGTAACAGAAGCTAAAAATATAAGTTTTGAAATTATTGTCTGTCTGTCTGTCTGTCTGTCTGTCTGTCTGTCTGTCTGTCTGTTGTTAGCTTTTCACGCAAAAACTACTGGACAAATTTTGATGAAACTTTTTTTGTTTTATATATATTGGTCTTCGCTAACATTTAGGCTATAGATAATTTTAAAAATCACCCTTTAAGGGTGTGAAACGAGCGATGAAAATTTGTATGGAAAACTTGGATTTTTTCAATAGATTTTCTTGAAATTTGGTATAAATATTTTCTAACCAAAATAAAAGAATACGTATTTCAGCATTTCCTGAAATTCACCCTTTAAATGACAATTTTCTTTGAAACTCTTTGAAAATTGAGTGTCGAAACTTGATGTACAGAATATTTTTGTGCAGAGTAACATACTTATAATTTTATATTTGTAATCTTTACTAACATAGTAAGAATTCTATTTAAGCTTTTTTCAAAACTACCCCTCAATAGCAAATAAAATGGATTCGAAAGTTGGTATCTCAAGCGTACAATAATTAACCTTAACTTAATATTTCATTCTCAAATTCTTTTCCCTTCTTTGAATGATGTGTTTACTGATATATTGTTGAATGAATTTCCGTAACATTAGTGTGTATTTCATATCAATCGGGTGATAAACAAAAAAGTTATGTTCATTTACACAATACGCGACATAAACTTAAAAGGCACTTTTGGGAATTTGTATGAAAGTTTCGATAACAGCCCATTCAAAACCATAAATAAAAGTTTGAATTTAAGTAAAATTATTTTGAACTCTCACTAATTTGTCGACTATATTAAATATACTTAGATTAGCTTACTGTATTTTCTTTCGTTGGCCGAGTATATGGCTAGACTATAGGTACCTAATAAGCGCATCGCGAGCCTTACCGCCGCCGAACCTATCACAGGCTCCATTGAGTTAGTTGCTCAGCTTATTAGTCTTCTTTTGGGGTGGAAGATTATGAACAGGCTGCAGCTGAAACGATTATTATCGCTACATTATATCAAGCTGCAACCTTTTTAGCATTCCACTGCTGAGCATGGAGTTCTCCCAATATTGAGGAGGCCTCAAGCTCCGATGAACCGAAATCCAAATCTTACAATCTCAATGCATCCAGCATTAAGGTTGTAAGATACGGAATCTAAACCTTCATACAGAATGTACAAAGCCTTAACAAAACGAGACTACTGCAGACATCTAGGTGACGAATAGTTAAACTTTTAGTGAACCAACTGTTAATCTCATAATTTGACATTCGATTTATCAACCACAAAGCTTACATGCCATACGGTAGATGGCGTTATTGAACAATATTCATTTCTTCTCCAAAGTGAATCGATGGAGATAATTTCAAATAAAAGCCTTAAGTCTAATAAAAGTAAGTACATAGTATAAAAAAAAATAAAAAATAACATTTCACACGTATAGCCTCACATTAGGGTAGATATACCCTGTGTCGTGGGTGCCATGAACACACATAGACAGAAACACAACCACCCAGACCGAGAACAGTTTAAACTCATCATTGAAATTTCTGCCGGATTTGATGCCGGATTCGACTGTTCGGACTGTTCGATTAGCAGTCCGCCATGGTAAACATTGCACCACGCGGGTTGTCCCATCGTTGGGAAGGTATACGTATGATGCTGAACATTGTTAATTGGACCAATGATAACTAACTCATTTTTTGCGTCTCTTTATTGCGTACGGGCTGAGGGCTCATCCACACACGTTGATTGATGGAGATATTAAGGATTCTTTAAAGATTTATTATAAAAATATTCTTTATTTCCAAATACAGATAGCACAATGTGTAGAGACCCTGCCTTCTGCTTTAGTTTTCACAATGTTATATGAGTTATGACTTATGACCAAACTGCTGTCCGCAAGTTTTAAACCTATAGTTTATTAATTGACCTTACAATTATTTTTCCGATTGTTTAATCCTAAGCACGTGTATGTTTAGAAAATTTATCTCCCAAGTACAAGTAGTTGTATAGTGCACCTCTTTTCTGCAGTAGGTTAAAGCTATGTATATAGAATGAGTCTATACATTCTTTGCAGTATAAATTCACCCAATTTACTAAAGATACTATTTTTAACATAGATGAAGCCACGGGCACAGCAGTATCTCTTAACTTTAATAAACGAGGTACATATTTGTAAAGAGAATCTGATTGCGCGAGAAAAGCGAAACGTGAGAAAGTGGATAGTAAGATCAGTACAGTAAGCATTCCTTACTGTTTTAGGTTTGAAGGATTTAGGGAAAATACATTAGGTTTCTTCTGAACATATGAACATTGTATTATAAGTGATTTCACTATATGTAAGAATAATCTACCTGCTACTTATTCAATGCAAATAAATAATCTTTAATTTTTAATCAATCCATTTTATAAAAGTCTTTATACACGCGGACGACGTCGCGGGCACAGCTAGTCTTTAATAAAAGTTTGCTCTCATCATGACTTGTCATAATTTCGTCATAGACCAAATAAGATATCAAATAAGATAAATAGGTAAAATCAGTACGAAAACAAGCAAACATGTAAGATGTAATTTATTACCTCTTTAACATCCTCATCAAACTCCTTCCTCGTGTATACTTCATCGGAATCGATGCCGAACCTTGAGAGTGCTTTCCGAAACTGCATATAGTAATGGTCAAAATACTGGTGCAGGTGCTTTCTCCTAAACTCCTCGTCGGAGTTGGTGATCAGGAAGTAAAGCAGGTCGACCACAGGGTTGCCTAGCTGGATGAGCTGGTGGTCTACCATCACCAATTGTAGCTTACCATCCTGAAAATGTATTAATTAGAGATAAGGTTTAACTAAAATAAATTCTTTTAATCTAAGTATTTTGTTTCTACGTCAGGATTTCCTCCAAACCAACAAAGATTTTTTTGTTAAATATTTATAGTTCTCTCTGCGATAATGTAAAACGTTATGGCTTATTACAATGTTTTATTCTACTCGTAGGTGAACGCCTAAAACAGATACAAAATTGCTCAGATATGCCTTGTCCCCACAGACTTATATTTATAAGAAACTAGCTGTGCCCCGCGGTTTCATCCGCGTTAGAGGGGATCATTAGCATAAAGTGAAGTCCCTTCTGAAGTGTTTCACCCGCGTTAGAGAGGATCATTAGCATAAAGTGAAGTCCCTTCTGAAGTGCCGTGGACCGGCTTTTTTGTAGGACTATTTAAGATAAACATTTCCATCATACATTACGAATGTGTAACTCTAGCGGTTTTGGCAGCGCACGCCAAAATAGCTCGCAGATGGTAGATTTTTTCCTACTTACTTGACACTTATCGTCATATTTTGGGCAATTCACACAATATCTTTATAAATTGTAGCCTATGTGTTATTCTGATGTATAAGCTATATTATTGTAAAGTTTCATTTAGGTAAATCCATTTGTGATGATTTTTATTTTTATTATTCAATTTTAGTTTGGAAAAAAGTATTATTTGAAATTATTGTTTTTTATTATTTTAAATAGAGAAGCCATGAGTATTGACATTGTGCTGTCTTTCGGCGACTGACGTGATGTAAAGGTTTGTGGTGGAAAAAGTGGGGCATGTTTTTGGAGCTGACTGCAGTAGTGGAGGTCGGCAGATGGTACACTTGATGTGGAAACTATGCTCCTATAAAAATTAAGTGTAAAACCGATAATAATCGAGTTTGATAATATATGGATTGAAATTCAACTGAAGTGAAGTTTCATTTTACTTCAGAAGTGACAAAGGACCAGTGAAAAGAAAAGGTACATATAAAATTTATTTTGTTATTAAGCAATTTATCGATATTATTTTGTCCGTTGGAATTTCATTTTCACGCCCACTATATTAACCCACAGAATTAAGAGATTTAATAATTATTCAACGGACTTTTGTAAACACTATATAGTGCATGCTGCAATTTAGTTTTTCTGTGTGTACTTGAATGAGGCGTTTGGTCAGGGCTACACTCCAATGGTGTCATAATATACATACAGTCACACAAATATCCAAGTATAACAGTGACATAACGTTTTTAGCTTTTTTTTTTTTGCATTTTATAATTTGGTTTATTTATTGTTAATTTCGTATGTAAACGTGTTAGTAGGTGCGTGATCACACTAGATTGAATGGTATGTGTCCATTGGTTACTGAGTGTGACACGCACCCATGCCAAATTTTGCTACCTACCCTATCTATATTTTAATAGGTTATGGTGCGTGATCACACTAGATTGAATGGTATGTGTCCATTGGTTACTGAGTGTGACACGCACCCATGCCAAATTTTGCTACCTACCCTATCTATATTTTAATAGGTTATGGTGCGTGATCACACTAGATTGAATGGTATGTGTCCATTGGTTACTGAGTGTGACACGCACCCATGCCAAATTTTGCTACCAACCTATCTATATTTTAATAGGTTATGGTGCGTGATCACACTGGATTAAATGGTATGTGTCCATTGCATTGGTTACTGTGTGTGACACGCATCCATACCAAATTTATATTTTAATGGATTGTATTGTATATCAGATTTTAATGGATTTTAAGTACGAATAATGAGGTATTTTTATATAACTAAAGCTCTAAACGATTAGTACATGATAAAGAATAGGTTACCCCGATATTTTTATTATATTTTTAGTGAATGATGGCTTCGGATGGAGAAGGTGGCACGCCACCTGGTACGCCACCAAGGCGAAAGAGATCGAGAAGAAAGGCTAGACGGCAGAGTACGTCCTCTTCGTCTTCCAGCGATGAATCTGTGGATAGAAAGATTCGCAAAACCTCGAGCCGGCTTTCGACTAAAGACGTGTTAAACTTATTAATGACCTGGAAAGGAGAATCTAGTAAGTCTACAATGATAAGCAACGTGAACAATGTAATTCCTGAATTTGACCCGTCAAATAGGTCTCAAACTATAGACTGTTGGCTTCGTAAAGTTAACGAGTGCGCTGTTATATATGGTTGGGAAGAAAAACAAACAATTCACTATTCTTTGCAAAAACTTGTTGGTCTAGCAAAGAAATGGTTTGAGGCCTTGCCGACTCTTGTTCATTCTTGGGAGGAGTGGCAGCTAAGGCTTAAAAAGGCGTTTCCAAGCGAGGAAAACTATGCACGAGCTTTAGAGGAAATGTTAAGCCGCACCTCCCGCAATGAAGAAAGTTTACGTGAATATTTTTACGATAAGCTAAGTTTGTTAACTAGGTGTGAAATCGGAGGAAAAAAAGCTGTAGATTGTATTTTGTACGGGATTCATGACAAATCTGTTAGGAACGGAGCCCAGGCATTAAATTGTTCCGAGCCGGAAGACCTACTTTATTATCTGTGTTCTCAAAATCCCCAATTTGCGGTCAATACTAGAGTTAAAGAGCGTGCAAACCAAAAGGATAGCCCCAGTCTTAACGCAAAAGCTGGTAATTCTTCCTCCAGTTCGATTACCTGCTATAATTGCCGTTCTAAGGGTCACCCTTATTACAAATGTACAAAACCGATAATACAGTGCAAGCGCTGCAACCGGGTAGGACATGACAATGAGTCTTGTAGGTTAGAGCCTATGAACGTTCGTAGTTCCACTAATATTTTACAAAACAACTCCGAGAGGAAAACTTTAAAAATTGATACTAGCGGAAAAATGAATGACAAATTTTACAAAACCGTTTCAGTGAATGAAAGTAATTTCGAAGCTTATATAGACTTCGGTAGTGAGTGTACCTTAATGCGCAAAACTGACGCAGAGGCATTGAAATTAATAAAGTGCTTTAATGAAGTTCCGATTATAAGGGGTTTTGGTCAATCGTCTGTTGTGCCGTTATACAAGTCACATGCCTATCTAAGGGTCGACGAAGTCGATTCTTTGGTAGAGTTGTTGGTGATTGATGATGAACAAATGCAAACGTCTCTAATTATTGGGCAGAATTTCACAGAGTTGCCTTTCATCACTGTGTTGAAAAACAGTCAGAGACTGATTTTCTATAGCACCCCCACAGGTAACCCTTTTAGTGAAAACGAGAACAGTGTTAAGTTGTATGTGACAAATAGTAATGAGGTATCTGGTACATGTACTATCCCAGTACATGTAGAGACCAATTTCACTGGGGATGTTTACCTTGAGGGTTACACTGCTATGGAGCCAGATAAAGAATATCGTTTATTCCAAGGTGCCTACCACATCTACAATGGTCACGGCAAGGTTGTTATCTCCAATCTGTCACAGAAGGCAATAAAATTTGAGAGCAACACGGTAATAGCCAGAGCAATACCTTTTACGGAACGGAAAATATGTTACGTTAACAAGATCAATGAAGATATCTCGACATTGAAACCGCTTGACAGGGCCGAAATAAAAATAGGAACAGGGCTTAACAGTACTCAATTTGATCAACTCTATTCACTGTTGCAGAAATATCGTGACTGTTTCGCAACAAATTTAAGTGAGATAGGGACCGTAGCCGATGTAGAAATGAAAATAGATTTGGTAGACAGTAGGCCAGTTGTTTATCGGCCTTACCGTCTCTCGCACTCTGAACGCGAGTTAGTTCGAGAGACTATTAATGAACTTTTAGAAAACGATATAATACAAGAGTCGAATTCCAACTACGCGAGCCCTATATTAATGGTAAAGAAAAAAACGGGAGAACAGAGACTATGCATTGACTTTAGAGCTCTAAACAATAAAACTGTTAAAGACCGTTTTCCTTTACCATTAATAGATGACCAGATATGTAACCTCAGCGGTAATAACTTTTTCACGACTCTCGATTTGGCTTCCGGCTACTATCAGGTGCGTATGGCAGCCGAAAGCCAACATCTTACTGGTTTCGTCACGCCTGATGGCCATTTTGAGTTTAAAAGGATGCCCTTTGGTTTAGCCAATGCACCTGCCGTATTCCAACGGATGATAAATAAAGTCCTTGGCAATAGACGGTTTGAATATGCGTTGGCTTATCTGGACGATGTACTCATACCCTCAAAGAGCATCGAAGAAATGTTCCATCGTTTGGAAGATATACTAATTCTGTTTAGGCAGAATGGATTAACTTTAAAACTTTCCAAGTGTCGGTTCTTTGATGCTCATGTCAATTATCTTGGGTATGACATATCATCAGAAGGTGTTCGACCTGGTGAGGCTAAAATCGAAGCTGTTAAAGAATTTCCTACACCAAGAAACGTTCATGAAGTCCGGCAATTTCTAGGACTCACGGGTTATTTCCGTAAATTTATCCAAGGGTATGGCGAAATCGCAAGACCACTCACCTCATTGTTGAAAAAAGAGGCAGTATGGCAATGGTCTAATCAGGAAGAAAGTGCGTTTTCTCTTCTCAAGGAAAAACTTATTACTAGGCCTGTACTGGCTTTATATGACCCAAAGCTTGAGACAGAGCTTCACACTGACGCCAGTTCTCTGGGCGTAGGAGGCATATTGATGCAATGGCAGAAAGACTCGCGTGTTTTAAAACCAGTGGCTTATTTTAGTCGCCAGACTACGCCTGAAGAAAAACATCTGCATTCCTACGAGCTAGAGACACTGGCCGTCGTGTGCTCTTTAAAAAAGTTCAGGATTTACCTTTTGGGCATACATTTTAAGATATATACAGATTGTGCTGCCCTTAGGACAACATTGACAAAGAGGGATTTGATTCCGCGGATAGCAAGGTGGTGGTTGCAAATAAGTGAATTTGATTTTAGTATTGAATATCGACCAGGAGTGCAAATGATACATGTAGATGCTCTCAGCCGAAACACCACGCTACCCGCGAATTCAGATGATCATTTGTTTGTCAACATTTATAGTATAGAGCAGGATAATTGGGTTCTAAGCTTGCAAAGAGCTGATCCTGATATCTCGCGTATCTTACAAATTTTAAAACCGGATGATGATCTAGAATGCAAAGATATTCGTAAAAATTACGTTGTAAAGAACCACGTTGTATACAGGAAGGTAAATGACCAATTACGCCTTGTTGTGCCACGAAGTGCTAGGTGGCAGGTATGTCGTGCTAATCATGACGAGATAGGGCACCACGGATATTCTAAAACATTAGATAGGATACAAAGCACTTACTGGTTTCCGAAGTTAAGGAAATTTACAAAAAAATATGTAGCGGCTTGCTTAGAATGCGCTTACAATAAAGACAGTGCGTCAAGACAAAGGTCTGGGCATTTGTATCCCATCGAAAAGATAAATATACCTTTTCACACAATCCACATGGATCATCTGGGACCATTCGTTCGCAGCAAAGATGGCAATACACATATATTGACCGTAGTTGATGCTTTCACGAAATACGTGTTTGTGAGGCCAGTTAAGGATCTCAAAACTAAGACCACTACCAAAATTCTTGATAAAATATTTTATGACTTTGGTATTCCGGCAAGGATAATCTCCGATCGGGGTACCTCTTTTACTTCTGCCGCATTTAAGAACTTTTGTGAGGGACATGGTATAAAACATGTATTAAATGCAGTCGCTTGTCCCAGAGCCAATGGTCAAGCCGAAAGGTTCAATCAGACTATTCTTAACTCTTTAGCTGCACAAAATTCTTTTGGCCACGAGCGTGACTGGGACAAGTGTCTGGGTAAAATTCAATGGGGCATTAACAACACCGTCAATACCTCAACACAAAAAACTGCGACCGAAGCTTTGTTTGGACTCAAAATGAGAGACAATTTGACCAATAAACTAAATATTGATGCTCAGCCCATAACTCCTAATTTTCAGGAAATAAGACAGGAAATTAGTTCAAATTTACAAAAAGAACAAGAAAAGATGAAACTTAGACATGATAAAAATAGAATACCTGCTGTTAAGTATGACGTTGGAGACCTAGTAAAGATTTCGCGAAATAATTTTGCTAATGATGGGAAGAGCACAAAGCTTCTGTCCAAGTTTATAGGTCCCTATAAAATTGTAGAAGTTCTAGGGAACGATAGATATAGGATAGCCGATGTCCCAGGTTTTAATAGGCAGGGAAAGCCGTATAAGACCGTTATAGCGGCCGATAGGATGAGACCTTGGATACACATCAAGGCGTTGGAGGTACATGATTCTGATAAAAGCAGCTCTAGTGAGCGTAGTGACGGAGGTGATTAGACTTATGTATGTCAAATAAAATTAAATATCGTTATTATTTTGTTAAAATAGAATGAAATTATAAAATTATTATAAATATTAAATATAAACTGCATATTACTTATAATATTTTCTTTAGGTATATAGATGTAGTTACAATTGAATTTACTCTAATTCACTAAATAATTATTGAAATGTAGGTTTTATACTTTAATTTGTTTTTTTTTTACTATAGCTAATTATCTACACAAATTATAATTATTTTTAAAGAAATAATACCGAATGTGATGATTTTCAGTTAATGTATGGTCAATGTGTAATTTGAATTGGTTATATTATAAAAGATATGCTTCAATAATAGATGTATCAAGCCTAGTGCGCTTTAGATATATTATAATATTTAATAGCTTATTTTTAATATGTATTTATATAAAATATGCAATTGTTTTTGTGACGTGCGCCAGGAGTCTGCACGATGTCGAATGGCCGAATGTGATGATTTTTATTTTTATTATTCAATTTTAGTTTGGAAAAAAGTATTATTTGAAATTATTGTTTTTTATTATTTTAAATAGAGAAGCCATGAGTATTGACATTGTGCTGTCTTTCGGCGACTGACGTGATGTAAAGGTTTGTGGTGGAAAAAGTGGGGCATGTTTTTGGAGCTGACTGCAGTAGTGGAGGTCGGCAGATGGTACACTTGATGTGGAAACTATGCTCCTATAAAAATTAAGTGTAAAACCGATAATAATCGAGTTTGATAATATATGGATTGAAATTCAACTGAAGTGAAGTTTCATTTTACATTTAGTAGTTTTTACGTGAAAGAGTAACAAACATCCATACTTACAAACTTTTGCGTTTATATTATTAGTAGGATTTTCCAGATCATTTGAGAAATTCTGGATCTTTCTCGAACATTCTCAATTAATTAAAACAGTTTCCAATTATTTTAAAAATCTTCAGATCATTCGAAAAATTTCTGGAACTTTCTCGAGTATTTTCAATTACCTAAGTACCGTGAAACCTTACATCTTTGCCCACATTTTTGATTCTTTTTTAATTAAAAAAATAAGTATACGTTCTTTATTGATGGATATTGAAGTTTTAAATGACGCTCTATGAAACGAACAAACTCTCAAAACCAGGTGACATAATTTCTAACAGATGCTGAGAAAATAACAAAAACACACGCGTGCAAAGTTATCTCCACTTTCTTACATTTTTGCCCATCCTAAATTTCTCAGCAACTATAAGCTCTATGACTTTGATTTTAAGATATATTGTTAGGAAATGTGCAAAATTGTATACCATTACTATTTCAAATAAATAGAAACCTATTTTAAGTTTTATTTGTGGTGGGCAATGTTATCATCACATTTAGTCACACTTTCATACTAAGGGATTTGAGGTGCTAGGGCTGTGTATCAGATGACAGGAAAATAATGAACTGATTTTGAAGCAATTTTTATTTGACTTATTAAGTAGGTATAGTTTTTCAAGTTCGCCCGTGTATTTTTATTATCTAATTATAATCTAATCTCATTTGTGTGGTATTCTTTTTCTTGAGGTGTCTTCGGCTTTTTTATTAGATAAGACCATCCTGCAAATAAATAGAAAAAAAAACCCCAGGTTAGTACTTCCAGAAAATTACCTGCAAACTAATTTGCAGCATAAATTTTAATTAATCATTTAAGCTATTCAATGCAAACAAACAAATCGTTCCTCTTTATATATTATTACTTTATATCATAAAACATACCTACATAAACCAGTAGTTAGTTTTCAGAACAGAAGTTAATAGTAGCTATGTCACCTAGTTATTTTTATACCGTTTTTTATACATATGTATGTATGTATATTTTTATGTTACTATTATATATATATCAGTCAGTTATATATATAGTTAGATATAAGTATATATAGTCAGTTATATATATATATATATATATACATATATCAGTCAAAAATAAAAAGTTACATTATAATGACACCGCAACATTGCAGGGCGCATCAGATCTGTCTATAGATAGGTGCCTACATATTTCTTTGTTTTTTAATAGTGCCAACCCTAAGCACATTTTTGACCTGGGCAATGTAGTCAACCTCAGTCTACAAAATTGCTTACAAGATTGCCCACACAATTTTCTCACTAAATAAGACGAATGTAAGAAAAATACCATGATTAAAAGCAGCAGCAATTAATACTCTACACGTAAATAATAATGAATCTTACCTGCACAACGTTTCTTGGCAATGACGGACGCAAATCTCCAATAACGTTTTTGCACCACCTTCGACAGTGTCACTTTTGACGGCAGCTGACACTAAACTAAATGAAGTTAGCTGCGATTGTAGTAATCAGTGTTGCCAAACAGATATTCTAGTTTCCTCTAGACGTCACACAAAGTTGCCATTTGTTAAAATGAAAATTCTATTGGTAGTTTTAGTTAATTTTCGTGTTCTGGCAAAGATGTCCCCCAAGGGCAAAGTAGTAAGGTTTCACGGTAATTAAATTTTTTTGCAATTATTTTAAAAATCTCTAGAGAACTCCCTTACTATCATCTACGTACTAAGGGGTATTTACCACCCCAACGGGAAGATGATTGCAGTTAATGATAATAGAATAAACCGTGTCTTTACGTACAAAGAAAACCCTTTACTTTATATATATATTAAGATTATAAGTCTGTGTTTGTCCCGCACTTTCCCCGAATGGTGAACTAAATACTTCGCAATACGGTATTTTACTTTTTATTCTAAAACATATGAAAATATAAAATTATATTATGGATTATAGAAAATATCTGTATTCTTGTGTATATATAAAAATGAATCCCATTTTCCCTTGGTCACGACATCACGCGTGATCCGCTGGACCGATTTCGCTAATTCTTCTTTTGTTGTGTTTGTTATTGGCAGAAGACGGTTCGTATGTAAGAAAACATAAAGGAAATTGCACGAAAAATTAGAAAATTTAAAAATACTTTACCACTATAAAATAAATTCACATTTAGAGACAAGACAACATCTTTCAAAAATGTGACACCCATGAGATATTCAGAGAGCTAAGCAATGAAAACTTGCAACCATTTTCTAATATTTTGCTTTAATTAAGTCACATCAGCTAAATTTCTTAGTGTTTGAAATCCATAATGAACTATTGCATGGTATTAAGAAAATAAGCGTTGATCATAAGTTATGGAAATATTTAAGGAATGGTGAAAGTTTTGAATGATTTTTTATATGAAAATTCTTGAACTTGCAAAATGTTAGTTAGTTAGTCATGTTAGTTACTATTTTTATCGACTTTCATACGTGATACACCGAGTTACAAGTTTTGCATGACTGGACACTGTGAAACTTATCATTAATTGACTGCTCCTTATTTTTTATGGTTTTAGAAAAGTTACTGCAGTGAATATTTCTTTTTAAACTGAGGTAAACCTTCTGCGCCAAACGTTAAGAAATCCTGCTGACTGACAAAAAACATTTCTATATTCCACCAATTTGACAAAATATAAAAATATGCTATTTGAAAATTTTTGTACTCTTTCATCGCTGTCTCTCGAAATAGCTCTCGGAATCAAACGTTAAAACAAGATCTGTCATTATTTTATTTTCTTTCATGACAGTTTATTGGACAGTAACCTAAAAACTTCAATGATAGAATACTTAAAAATACTCTTCATACATTTGTTGTAGGTTTCTGTACAATGTAGGAAGTTTCTCCAAGAAACTAAGCTGGCTAATTCGGGTATGCTCTCCGTAGTTTCTCCAAGAAACTAAGCTGGCTAGCTCGGGATTGCTCTCCGTAGTTGGAAGTTATGAATATGAGCTACAAAAAGACTAGATACAGTAAGAACAGATCAGCTACCTAATCGTAAGAGGCGAATAAATGTAAACTTCTGGAGTTGGGGTCGGCGATTTGGAGCACCGCGCATGGAGGACATCAGCACATTCTACTGGAGATATCGGAGTCCTCAGAGCAGCACAGAGGCAGGCCACTGAAGAGGTTTTAGTGCGGTATAAATCCAACATAACCCGGTATCACTCCTCAATCTGACACGTACCTTACGAAGATTCTGTCCCGAAAACATAAAAGTTACCTCAGCATTAACAATATGAAATATGGTGTCCCCCACGTAATCATAAAAGGCGACTAATTAAAGGCTTTCAGGGGTGTATGCGGCTGTAGTGGGAGCTCGGACCAACAGCCAGCCACGGGAAAAACGACGGCGTGTTCGGCCGCACGACTCTTGGCAGAGCTACCTACATTGCTCACCCAAGAGTCCATTTGTAACGCCGCGCCACAGAGTTCATCGCCGCAATGGAAGACATTGGCAAGTTTCGCTGAAAATCCTGTTTAGGGGGTTTTAGTGTGGTTAAAATGTTAAATAATTAACTCGCTGTCGATGTCGGGCGTAGCTTCAGATACCAAAAGAAGGTAGATTTAAAAGTGAAAATAATTAATTGTTGAATAAAATTATTAGGTAACTCAGGTAATGGCTCTGCAACACGATACTAGATTTACTCAAAATATTTTTGAGCCTTTAAAAAGTAAACTAACTCCTACGAGGGTGAAATAGGAGGGTGAAGTGTACATGGATTTTTTTCATTTCTGGACCTGGAAGTATAAGTAGAGTAGGTATATATACATACGAGTATATGCTTGATTACAATTTAAAATGATTTGTGCAGGTAAAATGGATAAACTTCCGCTAAAAGGGTAAAAAAGCTTTAGGTAAAGTTTAAGTGGTGTATAGAAATTTTCTCATTTTTGAATAGCAGTATAAACATTGGTACATAAGGCCTGACTTTCTTATTTTTAGGCTTAAAAATATGATTATGACAATCTTTATATTTCTTCGGACTAAATTAAAAAGGGGCTGTTTTTCTCACGGTCAGGTTTATGTGGCTTGCTAGCGGGTTAGTGCATCAATCAACTTGGTCATTCTAGGACCTGGTTCAAAACGAAGTAGGTACTGTAGTAGTAGTACGCAGAATAGATACGTATGTCACAATTATAACGGGGGTTATTTAAAACTGTACCCTGATAACTAATTACACGCGGAAGAAGTCGCGGGCAAAACCTATCTCTATCTCTATATGTATAAAACTGAATCCCTATTTCCCTTGGTCGCGGCATCACGCGTAAACGGTTAGACCGATTTCGACAATTCTTTTTTGTTGTGTTTGTTATTATCAGGAGAAGGTTCTTATCAATGAAAAAATTAAGAAAAATGCGCGGAAAACGCGAGCGCCCGAGAGCGCGAAAAAATTTAAGAATACTTAACCACCATAATATTTTTTTTTTACAAATTCGATTTCAATATTCATATTTAAGACAGGAAAACGTCTGTCGGGTCAGCTAGTAAGAAATAATAATAAAGAGAGCTAAAGCAAGGTCGTACAGCAATAGGAAATAAATAGATATATATATATATATATATTATTCTATTATGCATTTAAGTATGTCCCTATTTTTGGATCGTTTTGGATCATTTTTCAAAAGGTATTTTTTTATTTGAATGGAGAAGCAGACGAGCATGCAGGCCACGTGGTGTTAAGTGGTCGCTGCAGCCCATGGATATCTACATACAACCCCAAGCAAGCATAGCTAAGTCTTAGGTCGTATGCAGTTGCGCTGCTACTCCGGAGGCTGGCCTCATGTAAGTGTGGCAGGCAACTGCACCTTTCCACCGAAACACAATAGAATTGGTTCACGGCAGAAGTGGGTACAGCGGGGGTACTTCCTCGGGCGAACCATAATAGTTCTACCACCTGCAAAGCATGGTAGCAAATCTTTTAATAGATGCACAATTATGTAGTATTTATTCTTGGTGGCCTTGCTTTATATGAAGGCCTTCTGACTGAATCTCCAAAAAATTTTGACATACAAAATTATTACCTATTTTTAGAATATCTGTATGTCTATTAGTATCAGTGTTCCCTTCATATACCTATCTTAGAGAAACACCTTACGTATACCTTTACATACCTAAGTACTGCAAACTGATATGTTTTTCACATTACACGTTTATCACATAATTTAAATACCTAGTGCTTATGTCAACAAACAAACAATAAAAGTACCTAACTTCCGTCTTTGTTAAACACAAGATATACCTACCTATAATAAATATCATTGTTTGAATAACGAACAACTTGGTCAAAAAACACAACCGTCACTTCACTAAAGAACGACTGGAAAATGTTTTACAAATATTTTTTTTACTAATTATAAACTTTATACTAACATTATAAAGGGATTTTTTTATGTTAGTAATGTAAATCTAATACCTTTAAACAAGCAATTCTTGTATATACCTAAATATGTATAATTTGAATCTCGCAAGGCTACAACAATTTTCATGAAACGTAGTGCCCAGGAGGTTTCGGGGGTGATCGATGGGGGTGATGGATCGATACAGCTAGGTTTCATTTTTAGAAATTGTCGTTTTATCTGTATTTTCAGCGATAATGAACTTAAATATAAACTCAAAAATATGACTCTTCTTGACATCTGTTGGAGAGTATTGATAATATTTTGCAGAACACCGTCAAATGTCATCCGCCATAAACGAAGGACAATGTCGATTTGAAACAGATAAGAATTTCATCGGTCGAATTAGAGCTTCCTTGGCCTATTGGTTACAAAGGCGAACAGTGCCGAGCGAGAGACCCGGGTTCAAACCAGAATCAGGCATATTATTATTGCGTTTTTAGTTTGGGTGACAATATATTTTTTAATTGGAATTGGATCAGATGGCGTTAATAAGTAACACTAAGCTAATAGGTTTATGTTTGAAATTAGCAACATAAGTATAGACCCGGACGACCGAGCGTTGCTATCTATATATATATATCTATTCTGTACTATTACGGTTCACGAAAGATGACTACTGTTAGGAATAATACACCTTTTAACAAATATTTAATTAATAATGTTAGACAGTTTCTAACACTACAAATGGCAGCTGTCTGCGCATGTTTACTCACGAAGAAAATACTTAAGGCAAAATAATATTTTCATGTTAAGAAACAATATGTAATATATGCTAATTATGAAAATAATCAATAATTCCCCACACTTCCAGGAGCCTAAAAGCTTGCCTTCTGCGCAGTGGTCATCTTTCGAGAGTATACAGATGTACGGTTTTTTTACAACTTGAAACATTGTTAATGACTTTTGTGCTATCCGCATGTGCTCGGGTTATGTGGGATTTGACCTCACTAAACCCCCTCGGTGGCCTGCCTCTGCGCTGGGGGAGGACTCCGGGATCTCCCGTGGAACGCACCGATGTCCTCCACACGCGGCGCCCTGGAACGGGCCCATCCTTGGGAGAGCAGATGTGCTCTCCTACACCTTCCGATGCTTACGGCGGCATGCAGCCACGCACACACCGCCATCCTTCCCGGGGCTGCTGGCTGGACGGGTCGAGCTCCCACTTTCACCGCCCGCAACCCCGGAGCCCCCTTTTAGTCGCCTCTTACGATCAGGCAGGGGATACCGTATCTCTATTCTTAATCCCGAAGCTACAGGGACTATCCGCATGTGCCTAGGACGCGTCCGGGAGGCGTGTAGATTTTAAAATTACTCACGATACGTATAATTAGAGGTTTCTCAAGGCTGAACCCGAATGGTTCTCGATCCGTTAGATAACATTTGAACAAAATTGTCCTTTACACCCTTAGGGGCCTTAGGAAATGTTGCGATGAAGAGGGCTATGTGTGCTTGGCATTTCTTTACGCGACAGAATCAGAAATTATGAAATCCGTAGACGAACGAAGGATACCGATATTTATAGTTATCAAAATTTGTAAGCTGTGGTGGTAATGGGCAGTCCATAGAGGACCGACAACGTCTCGGCAAAAAGAGCACAGGCCACCCACCCGCTGCATTCTACAGGTGGACTGACGACCTGAACAATGCAGCGGTAACGTTAGGAGAGGCCTAAGTCCACCAGCGGACTATGAAAGGCTGATGGATCGATGTATGGAACACGACTCGACAAGAAAATAGTGATTTTGACGCGGTAGAAATACTTGCCGGTGGCTTTGCAAGATTTTAGAATGAGTTGCCTTTCTTCAATAGCGTACAATTTTACGTGAGGTTGTCGATTGCCTTCATCACTGTTGACAAAAATATTTACGTAAACCATTACCCTAGCGAAGCCGTTTATTTGAAAACGTGGCAGCCCACGCAGTGTTAAGTGGTCGCCGCGGCCCACAAGCATTTACACAACCAAAGGTAAACCTAAGTTTTGCCTAAGTTCGTATGCAGTGGCTCTAGTGCTCCAAAGGCCTCATTTAAGTCTGGCCAGCAACTGCAACTTGGAAACAGTATAGAATTGCTCCACGGTAGAAGTGGGTGCAACGGTGGTACATCTCCGGTCGAACCATTAAAGTTCTAACTTCTACCACCTACCTACTAATAGGTACTAGTACTTTTGTAATATACGAAACAAACAAGCTTGTAGGTAAATCTGTGAATTATGGCCCTTACTGATTTTTAGGGTACGATTATTTAAAGATTGTATTTCTGTTATTAGGTGGGTACCCATGAACCGTGAACTGCCACACTGTACCGACACGTCTACGCCTTTCTTCACAACTCACCTTATCAGTCTTTTGTAAGATGTTGCTGGGCCTGAAGTCTCCATGATGAAAAACCACTTTTCGATTTGGTTTGAAGAACTTAAAGAACGAGTGTTCTTGCAAATGACTCTGCAAACACGTTTCTACTCTATATTTATATATCTCTTCCGTATGCTTTGTGGCAGTTGCAACGCTTTTCTCCAGTAAATCACTCACAAAGTTTACTGGGAATTCAAATCTTAAGAGTTCCACCATTTTGGAAAATTCATCAGGATCTTCATGCTTGTAAGCGACCGACAAGGCGTGGAACTTGGCTAGCATCGCCAGGCATCCTGAAGCGTACTGCCAATCGTAACACTTCATTCTGTCAAAAGAATTATAGCCCTGATGTGTCAGGTCTTCCAGCACGAGGATCTCCTTCATACGCTCCGTGGTGCCTCCGTAGTATTTCGGGAAGACCAGTCTCTCTTGCATAGGAACGTTATGGCGCTCTTCTATGTTTTTATACTTCTGCATAATTTTGGTGTAGAACAATTTTTCTACTTCAAATATCGGCGTTGAGGACATTTCACGTATTTTCTCGCCTAGTATTGCAACTTTGGCGAAGAGCTTGAGGTCTGCTTTTCCCGGCGCAGACACCGTCGCAGTGAACAATCTGGAGGAATAGTTTGCTCCTCCGGTGTCAATAGATTTAATTTGAACATTATGATTTTCGTAGCTCTGTTCTTCAGCTATTTTGTGAAGGATTTCGCGCAGGCGCTCTTCCATATCCGCCATCGCTGAACCTCTCATTCAAATGAATTATTTCATATGAAATAAATGTTATAAGTATCTAATTTTATCTGGGCGACACAACGTACGATCCAAGTTGATAAGTAACTAAACCTTGTAACCACAATTATATAATTATTTTCAAAACATTCACATTGAGATGATAAAGCAAAATTGTGAATTTTCGTCAAAAATCCAAATATTATCTGTCTTAATTTTCATTTTTAAGGTTCCCTACGATGTACAAAAGCAGGAACCAAGAACATGGTCACTATCGCATGTCCGTCCATTTCGTAAATGAACTAAAATTTTGTACTACATACCTATGTAAATAATACCTACATAACGCTTTTGCGTGACCCAATGTCAAAGGTATGTTTTTAAGGGATGGTAGCTATACTGGGGTAAGACCTGCCTGCCTAATATTAAAAAAAAATCTTTATTACTATGTATCTCTCCTTATAGGTCACGGGTCGAAGATGTTATTTGACCCGGTCATTTGGAAGGCTTGCGTGGGGACATACTCGGACATAGTATATGTATGTTTATAAATATAAATATTTATGTATGTCTATGTACCTATATTTAAATTGTATTATCTATGTGCATCTCACCCACACGCTACCTTACCGACTTTTTCTCTGCCCTAAGGTAGTCTGGAAGAGATCGCTAGAAGCCTTTTGTTCACTATACACTGAAATTGTATAAATTGATATGGTATACTTACATTAAAACATATTTCAAAGACAAAGAGACAAGGACTTTTATTTGCACAAATATGGGTGTTTACAAAAGGTGTTTTTATAGGTACATCTGGTTCGCCATATTTGCCTTCACGAGATATGCAAATACAACAATAATTAAAAACTCATGTGGAGAGGGGCAATCCCGGACATTTAATTTTGCGTGAACCGATCCGAAATATAAATAAATAAATATTTAAATTTTAATTTATAAAAGGTGCAATCGGGCCAAGTTCGAGTCGAACTCACGTACGAAGGGTTCCGTACCTTTATTTATAAGAAATCACGTTTATTGTATGGGAGCCCCCTTAAATATTTATTTTATTCTATTTTTAGTATTTATATAATAATAGCGGCAACAGAAGTACATCATTGCCTTTGATTATCCATAGAAATCATTGCATTAAGATTGAATGAAAGGTAAATTGTGGTTTACGATTTATGACGTATTAAAAAAAAACTACTTACCTACTAGATCTCGTTCAAACCAATTTTCGGTGGAAGTTTGCGTCGTAATGTACATCATATATTTTTTTTAGTTTTATCATTCTTTTATTTTAGAAGTTACAGGGGAGGGGGGACACACACATTTTACCACTTTGGAAGTGTCTCTCGCGCAAACTATTCAGTTTAGAAAAAAAATATATTTGAAACCTCAATATCATTTTTGAAGACCTATCCATAGATACTCCTATTTTAATATACATATACACGTAAGGGTTTGCTGAAAAAAAATTTTTTTGAGTTTCAGTTCTAAGTATGGGGAACCCTCAAAATTTATTGTTTTTTTCTATTTTTGTGTGAAAATCTTAATGTGGTTTACAGAATACATCTACGTACCGAGTTTCAATTTTAGTTCTTATAGTTTCGGAAAGAAGTGGCTGTGACATACGGACGGACAGACATATAGACAGACAGACATCACGAATCCATAAGGGTTCCGTTTTTTGCCATTTGGCTACTTTTTTTTTTTTTTTTTTTTACGGAACCCTATATACGGATTTGAATCTGTATGTATAGTAATTCCATTAAACCGTACTAATATTATAAATTAGAAAGTAACTGACTGTCTGTAAACACTTAAACTAAACCGATGAAATTTAGAACACAGATATAGTGGACCTTGGGTGGGAAAGGACATAGGATGGTTTTTATTCTACGGGAACCTATAAAACGGGTCCACGCGGACGAAGCCGCTGGCGGAAGGCTAGTAAGTATGTAAAAGTGTATAACTAGTTTCGTGGTGTAGATATAAAATAAAATACTCAACATTATCTATCAAGAGCAATGCTTACCTCCATAGCGCCAAGATAATATCTTATATAATACATAATTATTGTTATCTATTCTACTTCCATAAAATACATGTACTTGCCAAGGTACCACACAGTTATACTTTTTAACACACACACACACACACACACACACATATATATATATATATATATATATGTATTATGTACGTGTATAACATATAGTTATACTTTTTAAAGATCTATATAAGATTTAAGATAAGCAGATCTTATTGGTGCTCGACTCAAATTTCAAACAAAAAAGTATTAAAGATTTCATTGTTTTAATATTTAGATTAATTCCGATTAAGTATGCATTTTGAATATTAATAATTCTCAAGATTTATTTGTCATTGAGGTATGTTTTTGCACACATTCTAGTAGCATACATATTACATACGTAAGCATTACGTCTTTGCTTACAGCACAGCAAAAAATGTAACCTGTGTATTTTTGTAATGCTTAGGTCTCGGGTCCCCGAGGCCCGACACTATTTAATTGTGAATACAATGATATTCTTAGAGTTGTCTGTAAAAAATCTGGCCTGAATGACGGTGAAAAAATAGACAACCCAACGTTTGTATATTTTACAGGTTTCATTTTATACTTTCGATTGGTATTAAATTTATTCGTTAAACACATGAGTGCAACATTTAATAAAAAGTCATTTTTCAATTTTTATTTAATCATAGTTTTGCCAGGAATTTTTTAGGCAACCCACTCGAGATATATTTTTTAATATATTAAATTTAATGTAAAATACTTCTCATCCATTAAACAGACGGGTGAAGGTCGTTTCTAGTTCGTATCTTAGACCAAAATATCTTAACAACAATCATCTGTAAGTGTACTTGATAGTGTATGGGATTTAAAATGAACTGTTACACGATATAAATGATATTATATAAAACAAGAAGCACGATATTAACAAAATAGTATATTTCATTACAAGTGCGGAAAGGCTGTCATTGCAAGGAGTTCCGACAAATGTCTACCCGAGCCGAGGTGCAGCCGAAGGTGAGGGTTGACAGTCGGAACTCCTTCAAATGACGGTTCCGCACGTGTACTGAACGACTATTTTTAATACAGTTCCGAAAAAACGAAGCAATTTAATAAAATAATAAAAACTCGTAAAGAACAGAGATTTTTTTGTTTTCTTCTCCCATTCTGGGTAGGCAAAGGGAACTATGCCCATACAGCCAATTCTTCAGTAGAATTTTTTATTGATATGAAATGAAAATGTTAATGAGATGAAACCTAACCTAACTCATTAAATCAAATCATTAAATCTGATATTGAAACAAATTAGTAGCTTCTTTTTAGAAATATTTGCATGAATCATAAAAACTTCTAAAACTTCGTGGTTGGTTTTTTTTCTTTTTAATAGACATTATTTTGACAGTTGGGAAAGAGAACGCACGAGTGTGGAAAAGGTAAAGAAAAAGCACGAGACCACGAGTGTCTAATAGCCCACTTCTCGAACGCTATACGTCCCTGCAAGTCACTTTTTTTTTGAGCAACTGTATTAAAACAAAATTTCGACCGCCAGTAATGCAAATGGCATCAGTTGTACATGAAATTTTTATTTAAAAATTGCACAATGTTAATAGACTGTAATGATTTGACAATATTTTATATGTATTTTGTAATTGACATAAGTTAATGTAATAAAAAGTATATCGTATTTAATATTTAACCTGTATATGGCAGTATAGTTGGAATATTTTAATGTTATCATCATCGATAAAAAATAAATAAAGTGATAACGCTCATTTAAAATGTTCCATTTTCAAAATGGTCATGAAAAAAGAACAAAAGACAGCGCGAAGATAAGTCACAATACAAAGAGATCCTTTTGGATAGTGAATGAAAGAAGATTGAATACTTAAATTATATTTGAATTTTCCAAATGAGATGTTTGATTTCATCACAATACAATAGCGAGTACCTTGTAAGTACCCAATACTACTGTACCCAGTACTCGCACTATACTATATGTAGGTACATAACTAAGTAGGTACTGTACTGTAAGAAGCGCACATGGCCCGCGCGGGCGGTTAGCGTAGAACGCAAATGTTCTATGCAACTAAGCCAAACGGGCGCGTTCGGTTGTGAGATGGGTGACCGCTAGTAGCAACAAACTTCATGCGCGTTTCCGTGCTTCGGAGGGCACGTTAAGCCGTCGCCGCGTCGGTCCCGGTTGTTGTCGATAGATAACAGTCGTTAAACCTTGTCGGAGGCCTTATGGGCGGTTTGAAAACATCCGACAGCGGGTTGGCCACTAACCCGCATCTCCACCAACCCGCATTGGATCAGCGTGGTTGAGTAAGCTCCAGGCCTCCCCAATAACGGGGAGAGACCTGTGCCCAGCAGTGGGACGCAAAAATGGTTGCAGCCAAGTACTGTACTATATGTACATAACTAAGTACACGCGGACGAAGTCGCGGGCAAAAGCTAGTTAAAATATATGACACGAGAAAAGCAATGACATTTTGTCAATCATTTCCCGTACAACAAAATACCACAGTTAAAAAGATATAAGTACAAAGTTTGTTAAGTTGTTTTAAGGTTAAAATAAATAAGTATAAGTTTTTGCAACCACCGTGTTTTTAGGGTTCCGTAGCCAAATGGCAAAAAACGGAACCCTTATGGATTCGTGATGTCTGTCTGTCTGTCTCTCTGTCTGTCCGTCCGTATGTCACAGCCACTTTTTTCCGAAACTATAAGAACTATACTGTTGAAACATTAAGATTTTCACACAAAAATAGAAAAATGCAATCAATTTTGAGGGTTCCCCATACTTAGAACTGAATCTCAAAAATATTTTTATCATCAAACCCATACGTGTCATCTATGGAATCCATCCATCCATAGTATGGATAGGTCTTCAAAAATGATATTGAGGAGTTTGCGCGAGAGACACTTCCAAAGTGGTAAAATGTGTGTCCCTCCTGTAACTTCTAAAATAAGAGAATGATAAAACTAAAAAAATGTATGTTGTACATTACGATGCAAACTTCCACCAAAAATTGGTTTGAACGAGATCTAGTAAATAGTTTTTTTAATACGTCATAAATCGTAAACCACAATTTACCTTTCATTCAATCTTAATGCAATGATTTCTATGGATAATCAAAGGCAATTTCTGTTGCCGCTATTGTTATACAAATACTAAAAATAGAATAAAATAAATATTTAAGGGGTTCCCATATAATAAACGTGATTTTTATAGATAATGGTACGGAACCCTTCGTGCGGGAGTCCGACTCGCACTGGGCCGGTTTTTTTATTTCCTGTTCTTACCTAGCCCATTGCCCATTGTATAATTAAGACTATAGGATGTCTGCGATTCTGCGATATTAATCTGGTTGTAAACACAAGTAACATTACTAGGTGGTAGAATTATTATTGTTCGCCCGGGGAAGCGCCACCGCTGCACCCACTTCTGCCGTGAACCAATTCTGTTTTGTTTCGGTGGAAAGGTGCAGTTGCCGGCCACACTTACATGAGGTGACCACCAGCCTCCGGAGCAGCAGCGCAACTGCAGACGACCTCAGACAAGACTTACCTATGCTTGCTTGAGGTTGTGTGCAGATGTCCATGGGCTGCAGTGACCACTTAACACCACGTGGCCTGCGTGCTCGCCTGCTACTCCATTCAAATAAAAAAAAAAACGGCAAATTGTTTGTAAAGTAGGTTTACGATCGAGATGTTTAAGTGATAACGTCCGCACGAGAAAATCTCCATTCGTTTGTATGCCGCTAGAGTGAGAGAGACGGAAGATCGGTCCACTCACTCGAACGCTATGCCAGCCTCCGCTCGTGAGGATTCCGCGTGACAAGTTTCACGGAATGACTGGCAGCGCTCGAGATGAGACGGGAGATCGGTCCGTCTCTCTCTCGTTATACCTGCGATCGCACTCGTGAGGTTTTGGTGTGACACAAGTTTCTGAACATGTCACCCGACTAAAACGATTTTAAAGACGTTATCACGTCACCATTCGTTTGTATGCCGCTAGAGTGAGAGAGACGGAAGATCGGTCCACTCACTCGAACGCTATGCCAGCCTCCGCTCGTGAGGATTCCGCGTGACTAATTTCACGGAATGACTGGCAGCGCTCGAGATGAGACGGGAGATCGGTCCGTCTCTCTCTCGTTATACCTGCGATCGCGCTCGTGAGGTTTTGGTGTGACACAAGTTTCTGAACATGTCACCCGACTAAAACGATTTTAAAGACGTTATCACGTCAAAAAACTAACAAACTAAAGGGCCTATGTCCCCAAGCAAGCCTCTCAAATGGTCGGGTCAAATAACATCTTTTTGAAAAGAAAAGAAAAATGATTTATTTGCGCAAATATGGGTATTACAGAAGTTGTTTAATATATATAAAGTCCGCCATATTTACCTCAGTAAGGTATGCAAATCGCCTCGTGATCCTCAAGGAGAGATACAAATTTAATCTTATACCTTTAAACGAGCAATTCTCGTATATATCTAAATATATTTTTGAATCTT
The DNA here is from genome assembly GCA_911387765.1 of Pyrgus malvae. Lineage (NCBI taxonomy): Eukaryota > Metazoa > Arthropoda > Insecta > Lepidoptera > Hesperiidae > Pyrgus > Pyrgus malvae. The sequence continues at coordinate 21,874,249 of OU426965.1, read as the reverse complement.
GGAAACGGCTCCAAAGGTTTTGATGAAATTTAGTACCCTGGTTTTGGGGATGATAAATCGATTCACAAATTTTTATTGATAGAAATTGTCGTTTTATTTAATGTTTATGCCGTTAAATATAAAATTACTCTTACTGACATCTATTGGAGAATATTAATAATATTGTGGCGTAGAAAGCCGTCAAATGTTGACCGTCAGTTCGCCCTTCAAACAAATGACAATGTTGATATGAAAGACCTCTAAAAATGTCGTCAATGGAATTAAAACTTTCTTGGTCGAATGATTACGGAAGCTGACTACGGAGCTAGAGACCCAGGTTCAAACTTCAAGTAGACAAGTTGCATTTTTTATTTTTTTGTGACAATTTTTAAAAGAAATTGGGAGCTAGGTATTTCAAAAGGCTTTGTTAAGTAACACTAAGCCAATGAATGTTTAAAATAAAGCAAGAAAAACAATTGTTTTTATCCGAGCAACGCTCGGGTGTCCAAGTACTATATACCTATTATGATTATTATATACTATCGTGTTTTCAAACCTCGTACCGAAGAAGAGATTAAAGATACCTAAATAAACAGACAACCTTTTTGCCTGGCAAGATACAAACACTAACCTTTTAGAGTTTTCACTTTTCACGTTGTTCTTGGAGAATTTTCAATGTTTTGGTTTTTCCTTTCCCTTTTTAAATATTTCTTTAATTAAGTCTTTGGTACAATAAATAAATAAATAACGCTTCACACTCATAGTCCCACAGTTGGGTAGATATACCCTGTATCGTGGGTACCATGGACACCCACAAAGATACAAACACAAACACCCAGACCGAAAACATAAATTTAAACTCATCATTCAAATTTCTATTTCGCCGGGAATTGAACCCGGGTCCCTTCGATTGGTAGTCCGGCATGGAAACCATTGCGCCACGCTGGTCATCAAACTTCGTACAATATTTCAATTCAATTCAATTTCTTTATTTGTGAAGTAAGGTACAATTTATGGTCTTAAATATTTATAAATAGTACTCTTACCCTACCAGTAATGGCGTACAGATATAATAATAATTACATAATAATATAATGATAATTTACAATTGAATATGTCACGTCACTTAATCTTACATCACTAATGAATAAGTTAAAAATAGATAATTAATTAATTAACTTTTTAGTAAATCGTTATCATTGTCGCTCAGGAATTCATTTATGCTATAATAACATTTATTTATAAGGTACTCTCGAAGCTTTTGCTTAAATGCATGATCGTTATCTATTCTCCGTATTTCTTTTGGTATTTTGTTATATACTCTTGACGCCATACCAAGTAAACTTTTTCTAAATGCAACAGTCTTACCTGGCATTACCGACAAGTTATCTTTAAGTCGAGCACGGGAGCTAAAAACAAGCAAGACGCTATTTCTTTTTACAAAAGAAGCTGTTTCTAAAATATAGAGCGACGGAAATGTTAAAAGATTCAAACTTACGAAATGTGGTTTGCATGATTCTGACTGTTTCAGATTGCATATTGCCCTAATGCATCTTTTTTGTGCTTTAAATACACGTTCTTTATCTGTTGCATTCCCCCAAAATATTAATCCATATCTTAAGGTTGCTACCACATATCCATGGTAAGCTGTAAGAATTCCAGTTACGTTTATTAGATTTCGCAATTTTCTTAAAAGATATGAGTACTTATAAAGTTTTTTGCAAGTATGTACAATGTGACATTTCCACTTCATGTTTTGATCTATATATTTTTTTTCAACCTTTTTTTTATGTCCCACTGCTGGGCACAGGTCTCCTTCTCATACAATCGAGAGGGATTTAGGCCATAGTCCACCACGCTGGCCAAGTGCGGATTGGTGGACGTCATGCTTTCGAGAAATTATGAATTTCTCTCAGGCATGCACGGCGATGGAGAACATCGTAATTAATGAAATATCACGATATTTTCCATCACCGTGAAGCAGCGATAAATTCGCACATTACAAATTTATTTGTCAGAGGTGCGAGCCGAGGATTTGAACCTGGGATCGGTCGCGTCGGAGACCGCGTTTTTTTACGACTCGGCCATCGCTGCTCATCCATGCGCTTTGATCTATATAGAGTCCTAAAAATTTCATATTATCAATTGTATCAATTCTATTTCCTAAGTAGTTGATGTTCAGAAATTTGATGTCATTGCTTACTTTATTTTTAAAATTAATAATTTTAGTCTTAGATAAATTAATTTTTATAAGTTTATTAACGATAAATAAATAAATTAATAAAATATCCTTACTAATATTATAAATTCGAAAGTCTGTCTGTCTGCTACTCTTTCACGCTTAAACCACTGAACCGATTTTGATGAAATTTGGCATAAACATAGAAAGGACGTTGAGAAAGAACATAGGCTACTTTTTGCCACGTGAAAATATCTCATTCCCACGGGAATAAATGGAATGAATGAAATGCGCCGTGTACTGTTATAAATACACTACATGTTATTACTTACTTCATTGACGTCCATTATCATATTTTATAACTTATATTCTATTGTTTTATTCTTATACTTTACTTTTCCTATAGTATTTCTTTACAAAATTATTTAATTTCGGTGTTTGTTTTTTTATATTTTCACTCAGCTATCAAAATTGTCACGTCTGACTTTTTTGTTACTTATTTTTTTAATTCATTTTAAGGCATTGTATAAAAATCCTTTTAGCCATTCAGTATTAAATGAAAAGAAAATTTTTATGTTTCTTATTTCATTTCATAGATTAATAAAGTTATAGTATTGTCTTTGGCTTAGTCATGTTTTTTATAGTATAATTATTATAAATTATTATTTTTAAATAATAAATGAATATAATATTCTTCGAATCTTTATATATATATATTATACCTATAAATGAATTGCTGTTCGTTAGTCTCGCTAAAACTCAAGAACGTCTGAACCGATATGGCTAATTTTGGTCTTGAAATAAACGTTTAAACGTTTCACACTCATAGCCCCACAGTAGGGTGTATATACTCTGTGTCGTCGGTACCATGGACACATACAAAGACAGATACACAAACACCCAGACCGAGAACAGAAATTTAAACTCATCATTCAAATTTCTGTTTCGCCGGGAATCGAACCCGGGACCCTTCAATTAGCAGTCCGGCATGGTAACCATTGGGCCACACGGGTCGTCAAATCAAATATTAGTAGAAGTCCATTGGTTCTTCGCGCCATCGTCCAAAAGTTTGACATAGTCTGAATAACAGTTCATCTGTCACTGTTCGTTTTTAATTTTTTATTTGACAGTAACATAAAAACCCCTTGAGATGATAAAGAAACTAATCCTCTTACAAAACTTTTAAGGCAGGACAACGTCTGCGGGATCCGCTAGTAAGAAAATAAAATAACATAAATAAAATGACTAATAAATAATTTTGTCCGCGGCATAAAAACCTGGGAGGTTTTTTTTCGCCAGCTTTTTTTCCTCTCAGTGTACAAAACCCATCCTGGTGGGTGCCCAAAGCTGATGACGGCGAACCCCGTATGGTTCAAATAAAATAAATTATTATAAAAAGCACAAAATTGGGTTTAAGTCTAATTAATTAAAACTGTAAAATATAAAACTACTTTAATGTTTCTTATGTACCCTTCTGTAATAGTTATTTTAAGAATTTATGTTTACATTATGTTAAGTCATTAAAATAATTATTTTATTTAATATAATAAAATTTGTACACCCTAAGGGGTAAATATGGAGCTCTAAATATTATGTAAAACCTTTTTCACCCATATTTGTGCAAATAAAATATTTTCATTTCATTTAGATTGTCATATTCAAACCATTTTATAATGTCATTAATTTTATTATTTATGTCAAATTCTAGTCCTCTTTCATCGTCATTTGTAAATAAAATCGTGCTATCATCATCAAATAACGTTATTTGATGATTTACTTTTTCCGGCAGGTCATTTATATATATTAGAAAAAGCAGTGGTCTTAAAATGCTGCCTTGAGGCACACCATAGGATGATGCGCGGCATTCCGATTCATAGTGTTTTTCTTGGCCTGTATCTAGAAAAATTTTCGATATTTAAGTAAATTGGTCTCTTCCCGTAAGGTACGATTTTAAGAGATCGTATGCATTTCCTCTAGTTCCGTATTTATATATTTTGTTTAAAAGAATTGTGTGATCTATGTGATCAAATGCTTTTGTTATGTCCATAAATAAAGCTGCTACTGGTTGTTTTTTATCCATATTAGTCATAACAGTTTTCAAAAAAGTGTATATTGCCATATTAATGTTTTTATAAATCTTTTTTTCTAAACCCAAACTGTCTAGGGCTAAGTATGTCATTAGATTCAAAAAATGAGTAAATTCATTTATATTTTTCAATTTTTTTTGAGAAAACCGGTAGAAGGGCTACTGGTCTGTAATTATTTATATTTGTTAGGTCATCTTTTTTATATAATGGTTTTATAATGGCTCGCTTCAATACTCTTGGAAAAACACCTTGTTCAATACATAAATTAAGAATGTAACTTAGCACCCCGGTGCAATGGTTCCCGAAACTTCCTTGATTATTGTGGTTACAATGCCATCATAACCGGAACTGTTAGTATTCCGTAAATTTTTGATAAGTATGTCAATATCTTTTGGTACCGTAGGTGGTATGAATATTGAGTTAACAATATTAATATTCATCTGCGATGCTCTATTTATATTACTTGTTTTACCATTACCTATGTTAATGAAATAATTATTAAATTCTGTGGCTATCTGTTTTGGATCAGTCAGAGTTATTCCATTTATTTTCAATTTTGTTATTTCCTTTTTTGGAGCTTTTGATTTGTAATTATTAATTACATTCCATGTAGCTTTAGTTTTATTATATGCCGATTTAATATAATAATTATTGTGTGCTCTTTGTGTTAGTCTAATGATGCGTTTATAACGTTTAGCGTATTGTTTATAATTTAATTTATTTGTATCATTACGACAATGTCTATATATCCATAATAACTTTCTCTTTCTCTTACTGCCTAATTTGATACCGCGGGATAGCCATTTTGGTTTCGTTTTCAAAACTATTTTAACTTTTTTGATGGGGAAACATAAATTATAAATTAATTTAAATAAATCATAAAATGTGTCAAATGCATTTTTTGGGTCATCCATTAAATATATTTCATTAAATGTCAATTGTTTTATATATTTGTAAAATTTTGATTTATTCTCTGGCAAAAATTCTCGCTTATTGACATACCAGTGTTGTAATAGGATTTTCTTGGTTGGGCAACTCAGTAACTGTGCAGTATGATCTGATAGAGCAAGCTCTTTTATTTCACTTTTGCATCTCTTAATGTTGTGTATGATATTATCTATACAGGAATTGCTTATATTACGAGTCGGTTGCTGAAATTCTACTTTCAAGTTATGACTCATTATTATATTTTTGAACTCCTGAGAATTCTTGTCAGTTTTTAATAAATCGATGTTAAAATCGCCACATAATATAATTTTATTCTTTTTGGAATTCAGTCTATCTAAAATATCATCTAGTCTTGAAAAAAACACATAAAATGATGAAGCATTACTTTTTGGCGATCTATAAATGCAAACAATACTAATCTGGAAGTCTGATAATTCTATAACAGAGATTTCCATTGTTCCTAATATTGACATTTTGTTTATTTCTTTTATTTAATACTATTTTTTACCATAATACAGGAACCTCCATGCCTGTTATTACGCATACAACTAGCTGCAAGAGAGTATGAAGGCAATATTAGGCAGTACTCGTCACCACTGACCATGTTATGCTCTGTAATGCATAGAATGTCCACGTCTTTACCTTCCTTACATAAGTTAAATAGATTTACTGTCAACGAGCCCGATTTACTAATAAGTCCATTAATATTCAGATGCAATAGATTGATATAATGGGCATGATGACAGATTTTCAAATACCTTTCCTTACTGTAGGTACACGTCTCCTAGTTTCGAAAAAAAGTTTATTTCAGCAATAAACTCAACTTTTAACGTAAATTAATGTATTTTCTGCTATGTAATTTGAATTAAGCGCGAAAACGCTCGTAGGTGTCATGGCGTCGGCTTGCTCGTCAAAGCAAAACGATGACATTAACTGAGACGTGACATCATTCCTTTTGATTGGCGTTTCAGATAACATGGCCGATTGCTGTGTTTAATACTTTTATTTTATTGAAAATCTTATTAATCTTAATGTTTATATTAAAACAGGATCATATTTTAGAGCTTTTTTAGCATATATTTTTCTGTAAAACCGTTTATTCTCTGATTCTTTAATAGTGTCATCATGCCTATTAATCACGAAATAAATTATTGTTAATATTGGGATTTTCTTCAGATTTATCACAATTATTTTGACCTATTCTAATGTCACACCTACTACAAATATTACAATCAACAATATCCATATCTGTTTGGGTACTAACACTGTTATAGTATTTCTTTTTATTGCTTATGTTAACATTAGCAGACAAAAGATAGTTTTTTTATATTCCGCTGATAAGAAATTCGCAAAATTTCTCGCAACAGGGACCTAGCTAATTCTAGTGCAAACACTTTATAATGGGGTATCACTCTACTATAGTTCATATCAATATAAACAGCATTTACATATTTAGTACAATACAATTTTAAGTTATAATTAAGCTTTGTCTCATGTAGGTAGTAGTTTCACGGTATTTCTCCAACTACTTATAACATTTGTATTAGTGACCGACGACAGCCACATGTCTAGTTTTGAGGCGAGTTCGTAAGGGTTTTTATCAATACTTCCAGCGAGCAAAATAACATAATCATTCATTGTTAATTCTTTAATCTCAACTTTCATTGACGATATCACATCGCCTAGGACCGCGTTCGGTTTAACGAAGCTGGGTAACTAAGTAGTTCGGTCCTAAAAGATTTTGTAGATGAGGACGCACATTTCGCCCTTGGTTATCCGCAATAATAATATCTCTATGCTTGTTGTCGTTCTTCTTGTCGTATCGTCGTTGCTGCATAGGTGTTGTTGCTATACTTGCAATCGGCATTTTTATATCCATATTGCTTTTTTTTATTTGGTTTAAATCATGTGATATATGCTCCGCCGCCTGGGTTGATTTTTTATAATTAGGTGTATTATATAAGCTTTCACAAATACTTCTCGCTGAACAAAGAGGTGACGTCCTTGGCGTTCTCATTTTTATATTAATTAAACGCTTACTCACTGGTGTCACATTTGTCGAAATATTCGGTTTTAGATGTAATCTCTTGAGTTAACTTTCGAGTTAAATTTCGTTAATAGATCGATTTGCTTAGTTTGTTCCTTAACAGTTTGCATAAGTCGATTATTTTCGATGTTTAAATTCTCGATTTCCAAGTCCGCGCTTCTTAGTTTTTGTCGTACATTATGCAGTTCAATAGTTAACTCTTCCATTCCAAGGATGTGTTATTGTCATTATTTTGCGGTTCACTATTTATACTTAACATGGTGGAGTCTAGAAATTGAATTGAGGGCGATGTTACTTGTTGCTAACGTAGAAATATTCATTTTGGAGCTGGAGCGTTCAATTTTTTTGCGCATTATATATAATGTTCTCCATTATTCGTAAATGTTAAATGTCGAAAAATAATCTTTATTGAAAAATTTTTTTGTAGGTAGGTATTTTGTTGAGATTTGAACTTCGGTCACGTCGCGCTCTATGAAGGGAATGAGGGTACATTAAAAACACTTTTTGACTATCACTTTTGCTATCTAAAGATGCCGAATTAATATTGTTTTCACACGTATTTATCACTGATCTAATCCGCAATTAATTAAATTTTCACCGATGCTTCAGTATGATTTTATAGAGCACATATTAAAATGATATTTAGAGTTTTAAACACTACTATGCTGTTTTTAAAATTTTGCAGTTTTTACCTATATTTATGTTGAAATAACACTAACACTGTATTTTTGAGTCATTATTTAAAAAAAAATTATATTTTTTACTTGTCTTGATCACTTTGCGAATTTTAATTTAATATTTTATACGGAGCCCGTGTTCACTGACATATTGCGACCGACGACACTTGATTAATTAGTCTTTTTTCATCATAATTTTCTTTTTTTTTTGTAGTTGTAATGCTGTCTCCTTGAAATTTACTATATTAAACTATACTATAAACGGTAAAGTTGTAAAATTATACAAATACATATAAGTATTTCTTTAACATCTAATAAATTGCATTTATTTATCTTAGTCAGTTACCAAAATAAAACAGAATATTTACCAATCCTTGATCTGACCTAGCATGATATAGTCCTGATAACCTGAAATTTCAAAGATTTTCTTTTGTGGCTATTATCTAACATGTAGGTTCATGCAATCATTTGCAATTAATTAAGTTTTTAATAAAAAAATAGAAGCGACTTCAAACGGTAAAAAATAAAATATTTTAGTACCTACTTCTTCTTGCTTATGGTAATTAATCTTAAAATTATTTTAGAGTCGGTGCCCATTCAGAACGAAAGGTACGATATTTTTATCATTTATGTTCGAGTACAAATATAGGTTCTGTAATAGTCGTAGATTTTATTACTAGGGATGATGTAAGTCTGGTTTTAAACAAAATGAAAGCAAAGCGTTCTGTCGGACCGGATGGAATACCACTTTATATTGTAAAGGACTGTCGGTCGGTGTTCGAGGAACCTTTACTACATATTTTTAACTTATGTTTGAGAAATTGTAATTATCCGGAAAAGTGGAAAACATCGAAAGTGGTTCCGGTTCCAAAGGGTAGTTCTAGATCGGAGGTAAGTGACTATAGACCCATAGCTGTACTGTCTGTATTTGGTAAATTATTTGAATCGGTTCTATACAATTTGATCAAACACCAAATTGAATGCCGGCTCACAGACTCCCAGCACGGATTTCGTAGAAACCGCTCTACAAACACTAATTTATTATGTTTTTGGACACACGTTACGAAACTGTTGATAAAAGGTTCCCAGGTTGACACTGCCTACTTTGATTTCCGAAAAGCGTTTGATACGGTGGATAATGACATTCTTCTCCAAAAATTTGCAGCTGCCGGATTCACTCCCCATTTACTTAAATTTTTCTCTTGCTACCTCCGTAATAGGAGGCAGTATGTGCAGTGTAATGGATATGTTTCTCGCCCTTATTATAGGGATGTGAGAATAGTGGAAAATAATCGATTAAATATAAATCGATTTTTCTTTATCCAATAATAATCGATTTGTCAAAATCGATTTTCATTTTTAAAAATCGAAAAAAAAATCGATTTTTCTCTTATAAAAAAAAACGCATGCTTTTCATATTCCAATAATAAAACTTAGAGATATTCATATTCACAATTTGTTACATTAATAAAAATAAAATTATATGAATAAAAAATAACCAATTCAGAACTAAAAATCAAAGCGAATGTTCATTTTAACTTTTAAAGTAAGGAATAAAGAAACTAAACATAATTATTCATACAAAGTTCAGTACCACTGAACGTTTTATTAAAATAAAAATGAAATGCTGAGCATCCAAACAAAAATATAAATTAGACGACCCTATTTATCGGGCGCGATTTGGCATACACTGCTGGTTATCTGAGTACATTGTAATAAAATACTCAAGATAATCAGCAATGTATGCCAAATCGGGCCCGATAAACAGGGCAGTCTAATCGGTCCTCTTGTTATAGTTTGTAAAACAAAACCTTGATTTTGAGGTTTCGTTTTACAAACTATATCATTTTGAGGTTATAAAACATATGATTCGCATGACAGACGTTTTTAGTTTTAATAAACTAATTTTAAAAACACCAGTATTTTGCTATCGAAAGGACAACAATAATCGTTATAAATTATAGTTTTCATGTTACCTGTAAGACAGTGGGATGTTTTCTTACTATGTGCTGCTTTAAATTTGTAGTATTACTACAAGTTTTTAATTCTTTCGAACAGTTAATACATGTTGCTTTATTTTTATCCTTTTTTGTTATAAAGAACTTTCGCCAGCCGCTTTTTGGCGTTTTAATGTTAGAATACATTTTTATTGTTTACCAACAAAGCACTGACTCACTACACTGAAAAACTGAAACTACTTTACATTCCAGTTCATACAAAGTACTCTGTGCATGCCACAGAGTACATTATAAAATATGTTACATGCATACTCGTAAGTCGTACTCGTAAATACATACCTTACCTACAGATGGCACAGCTTTTTATTTATTCAACTTGTAAATAATATTCGCCGCATACTTATAGATGGCACTGTTTATGAAGTTGTATTTTTCATCCATCGCATAGATGGCGCTATTTATGAAAATCGATTAAAACGCGTAATTTATATAATCGATTTCTTAAAAATCGATTAATTTTACTACAAAAACCGATTATAAAAAATCGATTATAAGAAAATAATCGATTTAAATAAAAATCGATTATTTTTTAACATCCCTACCTTATTATACATTTTCGGGAATCAGTCAGGGGTCAAATTTGGGACCTTTGGAATTTTTAATATTTGTAAATGATTTGCCAAATGCGGTCAGTGCGGCTAGATGTCTGTTATTTGCAGACGATCTGAAACTATTCTTGGAAATAAAACGTCATACGGACTGTCAATTTCTTCAAACGGACATAAATAGAGTTTTGGAATGGAGCATAAGGAACAAGCTTATGTTCAACGAAATCAAGTGTTCTGTAGTGACGTTTACTCGCAAACGAAGTCCAATTTTATATAGCTACAAATTAGCCGAAGTTAGTTTCTCGCGTCACTCCTCGGTTATGGATCTTGGAGTTTTGATGAGAGCAGATTTGAATTTATCTGACCATATAACGACGACATGCCAGAAGGCTTATAGATCCTTGGGCTTTGTGATGCGCATAGCACAACACTTTAGAAGTCCCGCTCCTATAAAACTTTTGTACAATAGTTTTGTTAGGAGCACGCTTGAGAGTAACGCAGTTATCTGGAGTCCGCATGAAGCAAAATATAAGCTCATGTTGGAGAAACTCCAAAGAAAGTTCTTAAGATTTTTGTATTTTAAGGTATAAGGATATGTTATTAGTTACCCACACGTATATCCAAGCCTATTTTTAGTAGGAATGCTGGGATATAATACCTTAGAATATAGAAGAAATATATTCTTAATTGATTATTTTGTTAAGTTATTACCTGCAACCCTAGAATTAATACTAGAATACTAGACTAACTAATACTAGAATTAATTGATCTGAATGTCCCTGACAATTACGTTAGGGCTAGGCGTCACAAATTGTTTGCTGTGCCAGGTGCAGACTCATTCTTGTAAAAGAGTCTCCCCTGATGCGAGCTTTGACTCTACTTAATGGCTTAGTGACCTGGGATACAAAAATAGACGTATTCTATTCTCCAATTGCCGAAGTTCGCAGGACGGCAGGAGAATACATCTCACATGTATAGAACGCTTTAGAGTTTAACAATTCTGTAATGTTTTATAGCCTGTATGTTAAATGTAATAAATAAAATAAATATTTTACTAAGCTAAGGAAGTTTTGGAGGCAACCGGAAAAAACATGTTACCGCACCGGTGGTACTTCCGCGGTCGAACCATAAAATCTCACCCACCAACTATTGAAGTCTGTTTAAATTTCTCTTTGAATATTTTTTCTTCTTCATATCATCAATACAGTATAGAGTGACGACACAATGGTAACAAGTAATTATTGATAACCTCGAAGGACAATGTTCGAGTATAATGTTGTATCACATCTACAGTCCTATGCGAACTTGGCTGTACACTGCCGTGCGCTCACACCTTAGCATACCGAAAATGCGATTTCGAATCTACTTATAGCGAAGTTTCAAATATTGTAGGGCAGTGTAGTGTCGCTCCCCCATTTGTGTACAGTCAAGCTATAATGTTTTGTAAAATTTTGATTTTTACCTTTTGCCTATGTGAAGTGATTGTGCTTTCTTTTTCCTTAACAGGTAAGTAACAAATTACATTATTTTACTCCTGAAAAAAAAATACCTTTTGTACCTATTTTTTTTTCAAACCTTTTTTATGTCCCACTGCTGGGCATAGGTCTCCTCTCACAAGTGAAAGGGATTTAGGCCATAGTCCACCACGCTGGCCAAGTACGGGTTGGTGGACGTCATGCTTTCGAGAACATCGCAATCAATTAAATATCATGATATTTTCATCACCGTGGAGCAGCGATAAATGCGCACATTAAAAATTTCTTTGTCAGAGGTGCGCGCCGAGGATTTGAACCCGGGATCGGTCGCGTCGATGACCGCGGTATTTTCCCACTCGGCCATCGCTGCTCGCCTTTGTACCTATACGTACTGCTATCTCTATCTATCTACCAGCCTGGACATAGGCCTCCCCTAATGTTCGCACTCCGTCCAATCCTGGGCTTTCTGAATCCAGCGGTTTTCCGCTATCTTCGGTAAGCTGGTGACTAAGGCAAATACCCTATATACGTACTAAAGATTGCAACCTGGTACGTTTCTTAACCCGGCCGGGTTGTGTGTTAGCGATGAAATCTTTAAAGTATTTTATGAACACTGGCTTATGAAAAAGGTACTTTTAATTTTATTTAAACAAACAGATACATTTTATAATAATATACAAAACTAGCTGACCCGACAGACGTTTTCCTGTCTTAACTATGGGTATTGACATAGAGTTTGTAAAAAATATATTATGGTGGTTAAGTATTCTTAAATTTTCTAGTTTTGCGCGCAATTTTCTTAATTTTTTTCATTGATATGAACCTTCTCCTGATAATAACAAACACAACAAAAAATAATTATCGAAATCGGTCTAACCGTTCACGCGTGAGGCTGAGACCAAGGAAAATATTAATTCGGTTTTATACATATAGAGTTAGAGATATGTTTTGCCCGCGACTTCTTCCGCGTGTACTTTAATTATCAGGACACAGTTTTAATTAACCCCGTTTGTGTGTTAATAATAATATAATTGTGACATACATATCTGTTCTGCGTCTGCAAGTACTGCTATAAAAGATAGGTAACAGGTTACTAAAGTACTTCGTTTTGAAGCTGGTGCTAAAATGACCAAATTATTTGGTGCACTAACCCGCTAGCAAGCCACATAAACCTGACCGTGAGAAAAACAGCCCCCTTTTTAAATTAGTCCGACGAAACATAAAGGTTGTCATAATCATATTTTAAGAAATAAGAAAGTAAGGCCCTATATACTAATACTAATGTTTATACTGCTAAGTTCAGAAATGAGATGATCAATTTCTATAGATTTTACTTAACCCGTCCTCGCCTTTTTACCCTTTTAGGCGGAAGTTTATCCATTTCACCTGCACAAATCATTTTAAATTGTAATCAATCACATACTCGTATGTATATACCTACTCTACTCATTAAAAGAATAAGTAGAGTAGGTATATAATATAGAGTAGGTCCAGAAATGAGAAAATTCCATAATCTTCACCCTCCTATTTCACTCTTGCAGGAGTTGGTTTACTTTTTAAAGGCTCAAAAATATTTTGAGTAAATCTAGTATCGTGTTGCAGAGCCATCTCCTGATTTACCTAATAACTTTATTCAACAATTAATTATTTTCACTTAAACCTACCTTCTTTTGGTATCTGAGGCTACCCGCCCGAGAGACAGCGAGTTAATTATTTAACATTGCAACCACACTAAAACCCACTGCTCCCACTATAGCTGTGTACACCCCCGAAAGCCTCTACTTAGTCGCCTTTTATGATTACGTGGAGGACACCATATTTCATATTGTTAATGCCGAGGTAACTTTTATGTTTTCGTGACGGAATCTTCGCAAGGTACGTGTCAGATTGAGAAGTGATACCGGGTTATGTGGGATTTATACCGCACCAAAACCTCCTCAGTGGCCTGCCTGAGTATTCAGAGGACTCCGATATCTCCAGTAGAATGTGCTGATGTCCTCCATGCGCGGTGCTCCAAATCGCCGCCCACAACTCCAGAAGTTCACATTTATTCGCCTCTTACGATTAGGTAGCTGATCTGTTCTTACTGTATCTAGTCTTATTGTAGCTCATATTCATAACTTCCACCTACGGAGAGCAATCCCGAGCTAGCCAGCTTAATTTCTTGGAGAAACTACCTACATTGTACAGAAACCTACAACAAATGTATGAAGAGTATTTTTTAAGTATTTTATCTACAAAGTTTTTAGGTTACTGTCCAATAAACTGTCATGGAAGAAAATAAAATAATGACAGATCTCGTTTTAACGTTTGATTCCGAGAGCTATTTCGAGAGAAAAGCGACAAAAAAGTACAAACATTTTCAAATAGCAATTTTTTTATATTCCGTCAAATTGGTGGAGCATAGAAATATTTTTGTCAGTCAGCAGGATTTCTTAACGTTTGGCGTAGAAGGTACTTACCTCAATTTAAAAATAAATATTCACTGCAGTAACTTTTCTAAAACCATAAAAAATAAGAAGAAGCAAGCAGTCAATTAATGATAAGTTTCACAGTGTTCAGTTATGCAAAACTTGTAACTCGGTGTATAATGTATGAAAGTCGATAAAAATAGTAAGTAACATTTTGCAAGTTCAAGAGTTTTCATATAAAAAATCAAAATCTTTTCCATAACTGATGATCAACGCTTAATTTTTTAATACCGCAGTTCATCATGGATTTCAAACACTAAGAAATTTAGCTGATGTGACGTAATTAAAACAAAATATTAGAAAATGGTTGCTAGTTTTCGTTGCTTAGCTCTCTGAATATTTCATGTATGTCACATTTTTGAAGGACGTCATCTTGTCTTAAATGTGAATATTGCATTCGAATTGGATAGTGGTTAAGTATTTTTAAATTTTCAAATTTTTCGTGATATTTCCTTAATGTTTTCTTACATATGAACCTTCTTCTGCCAATAACAAACACAACAAAAGAAGAATTAGCGAAATCGGTCCAGCCGTTCATGCGTGATGTCGTGACCAAGGGAAAATGGGATTCATTTTTATATATAGTATATACAAAATTACCATATATACAAAAACCTAGAACTAATCTTAATAACGAACCTTAACAATTATACAAAACTTAAAGTAAAAATAAAAAAACATATAAAATTAAAAAATAAAAAGGCTTATAAATAAATACTCTCACTCAACTCTCAAAATCACACAACACAGTTACAGAATTGAATACTTTTACTTATGGACGGAAAAGTAACATTAGTATTATAAGTTTTAACAAGCAGGTGTTTCTCTTTACTCCTTATAGTGTCTATTTCAAAACATAGTATAAAAATAAGAAACTATTAACGCAGTTAAAGTACTAAACGTGTCATAACGAACTTTTTAAAACAATTGTATGAGCTCTGGCTGTACATGTGCTTATACATTTACTCTCTGAAATTATTTTTGTTCATTATTTCATAAAAATACACATAATGTCGTTTAGTTAAACAGACCAACAGATTGCTACCAATTTTTATAGATCTGGGGATAATGAAAGTGACGAAATAGAACGTTTTAATTCCATCCCAGGAATATCAGGAGGTTTCGGTTCTAAACAAGCACAGCCAGAAGATGAATCTGAAAATTATTCAGCCGATAATTTGCTGATAGGTAGGCTAATACGGAAACTAGTAGTAAGGACATACATACCAATAAATTCACTGTCTAGCAATTACCACAGGAGAGAGATATCTGTTATAATTATGGTTAATATCAAATTCAATCAAATAATCACACCTAGATCAACTCAAAAAATTGACACTGAAGATTATTTAAATCTATTTCATTTCTTATAGTCTCTTATCTCTTACATTTTTGGATAGAGTATCGGACAGAGGTTCGGCCCGGTCATACACAATGCGTTCCTGTACACATGCGCGGTCCCGGGAGGTCATGTCCCCTGTGACCCCCCCAAAATCCATCAGTTATGCGTAGATGGAAGGCGAAACAAGCCAATTTGGGACAACTTTTCCCCGAAATTTCTTAGTGACCCCACCAAAATTTCTTGTCGACCCCCCTCCAAAATTGAAGGCTGCGACCGCGCCTGCATGTACAGCTGTGTCTTTAGAACCTTTGGCTCGACTTAATACAATTTTATTGGTACACAAATTTTTCAAAATGGTGGCCGGAAAATAGACAGACAGATTTGACATCTCCAGACCATAGGGGAGTCCACGAGGCAAATTGTGGATTTACTCGAGCGTCATCAAAACCTTGTGCATTTTATAGGTTGAGCGGTAGGAAGTTAAGATTATATGGCGTTTTCCGTTTAACCGGTGGGGAGAGCGCCTATAAGTAGGTTTTCAAATATTATATTCGAAAGGCACAGGTAAAATAACGACAAATATCGATCAATAGTAGAATAGATTAAATGCATGGTAAGTCATATTTCAGTAATCTGGTAATTTTAGTATGAATGTATACCAAACAGTAAAATAAAAAAAAAACGGCACTTTGGCAATGTCGGGAGAGAGTTCGAATTTTTATTATTTAAAAAGTCATGGTTCAATGGTAACGGGGTATTCTAATCTGACCATTTTGACATCCGGAAGTAAGATAAAAAAGATACTGTACCTATATAGAAGATTTTTTAATCGTGGCAGTATTCAACAGGATGCAAGTATATCCGAAAATTCCCTCTTGGGCTCCCGTACTACAACTAGTTTCAGCTTTTTGTTTGCATAAATTCGTCTTAGTTTGACCGCCGCCCGAAAGGGCTGAAATGAAATGAAATATTCTTTATTCACTGTACGGTTCCTTTACAAACTCTTAGTGAATGTTATTTTTTGTTGTGTCTGCTCTGGGTGCGCTTAGGCAATGCTGAGCTGAAGAAAAGAGCGGTTAGTTAAATATATAGATAATCTTTGGTAGAAACAAAACAAATTCTTATTTGCCAAAAGTAATGTATTTCTGTTTTTTCTATAATTTTAGCTATATTAAGACTAGTTAGTGTTACTATTACTAATTGAGCAAATAGCGAAATCTTATAGACTAGGCTGTTTTGTAACTGTTCACGACTTACACGAGTTACATTACTCGAGAGTAAGTATATTCTACGAGTTGGAACCGCGGGCCGCGGTTTCCTTACCGGGTCCGGTGACTGGGTCCGGTAAGAATGGCCGGGCCCGGTGGGTGCCTTTGATTATTTTTATGACTAAAGTTGCATTCTTCATAATCTTTATGTTTCCGTGATAAAGCAAATTTATTTAAGGATATAATTAATAAGCTTGACATGCGTTTAAGTGTAAATGTGCACAGCGATGGCCAAGTGGTAAAAAGCCGCGGTCTTCTACGCGACCGATCCCGGGTTCAAATCCTCGGCGCGCACCTCTGACAAAGAAGTTTGTAATGTGCGCATTTATCGCTGCTCCACGGCGATGGAAAATATCGTGATATTTAATCGATTACGATTGATTCTCCATCGCCGTGCATGCCTGAGAGAAATTCATAATTTCTCGAAAGCATGACGTACACCAATCCGCACTTGGCTAGCGTGGTGGACTATGGCCTAAATCCCTCTCACTTGTGAGAAGGAGACCTTTGCCCAGCAGTGGGACATAAAAAAAGGGTTGAAAAAAAAACGGCATCTTCACTATTTATAGTAAGGTAGCCCAGGAGGGGATTTTCAGATTTATTCGAGCGCGTCAGATTAAGATATGCCACGATTTAAAAAATCTTTTTTCTTTAAAGGTACCGTATTTTTTTATTTTACTTCCGGATTCCGGATGTCAAAAAGGTCAGATTAGAATACCCCGTTACCGTTGAACCATGGCTTTTTAAATAATAAAAATTCGAACTCTCCTGAGATTGTCAAAATACAGTTTTTTTATTTCGTTGTTTTGTATATATTTATTCCAAAATCATCGGATTACTGAAATATGACTTAGGTACCCTGCATTTAAATTACGGAAATAAGACTTACCATGCATTTAATTAATTATATTATTAATCGATATTTGTCGTTATTTTACCTGTACTTTTCGTATATTTTTTTTAAAACCTATAGGCGCTCTCCCCACCGGTTAAACGGAAAATGTCATTTAATCTTTTAATCTTCCTACCACCCAACCTATGAAATGCGCAAGGTCCTGATGACGCTCGAGTAAAAACACAATTAGCCTCGTGGGCTCCCCTACTACAACATAAAGATGTCCAAATTCGTTGAATTTTTGCATGTCTTTATTGATAACGGATGGCATAATTTGACATAATTTATAGCCCATATGACTTACGAATTACACGTATGTAAAAACGATAAAAAATATTGACTTTGTGACCTATTCCAACATATTCTTGTTTTTTTCGATCTTCTACTTATAATAAAATAAATTAAACTTAGGTCGTTAAAAAAGTTAAAATGATTAATAAAGTAATTGTAAAAAAAATAGTTAATTCGAATATCATAATTTTTCTTGCCAATCGTAATGTCTCTTAAAACTACTTTAGTCGCGCTGCCTCTGCGTTTGTGAGGACTCCGCGATCTCCATAGGAACGCACCGGTGTCCTCCACGCGCGGCGCCTCACAACGGACCCATCTTCGGGAGAGCAGATGTGCTCTCCTGCACCTTCAGGTGTTCACGGCGGCATGCGGCCACGCATATACCGCCGTCCCTCCCGGGGCTGCTGGCTGGACGGGTCAAGCTCCCACTCTCACCGTCCGCATCCCCGGAAGCCCCCTTTTAGTCGCCTCTTACGATCAGGCAGGGGATACCGTAGGCGTTCAAAGTACCTGCGGATACAAAAGTCGCGCACTGTTGCCAACAATGTTTAAAATTGGTTAAAGTACCGTTTGGTTATGTCAAGCCCCCAAACTAAAATTAGATATTACTTAACCTTTTTATTTGGTGTCGGGGTGGAGGGGAGGGGGTAGAACCTTCAAATGGTACCCATCACCTTGAGAGAGGATACCGGGTTATGTGGGATTTGACCGCATTAAAACCCCCTCGGTGGCCTGCCTCTGCGTTTGGGGAGGACTCCGGGATCTCCGATGGAACGCACCGGTGTCCTCCACGCGCGGAGCCCAGAATGGGCCCATCTTCGGAGAGTAGATGTGCTCTCCTGCACCTTCCAATGTTTACGGCGGTATGCGGCCACGCACACACCGCCCCGTCCTTCCCGGGGCTCGTGTAGGACCATGAGTGTGTTGTCCCTGTAGCTTGGGACCATACCCTACCGCTAATATTATAACGCTTCACACTGTATTATAATATTTATTTAATTATCACCATAATAACAATTATTATTCAACGTTCAAAGAGATTGTGAAAACGTCACAATAATTTATTATTTGTCAAATATTTTTTATACCTATATAATTCCAATCAAGTATAAGCTGTTTTTTTAAATATTAATTTTTATGCCAATTTCATTAACTTAATAACATAATATTTATTTAGTTATTACCATGATAATTGAATTAATCTTTTAAGCTGAGGTACCCTCTGCCTGTCGTAGAGGCGACTTAGAGGGGGCTTTTGGGGTTGCGGACGGTGTGACTTGGAGCTCAAACTGTCTAGGCAGCGGTCTCGGTAAGACACAATGGTATGTGCATGTGGCTTCACTCCGTTTTAGAGTAAAAGAGCTCATACTCATGCGCAGAAAGGGCACCGTTGTGTTCCTCTGGAGATCCCGGCTTCCTTGGCTTTCGCCGAGGAGGCTACCGAGGGGGTTATATTATATTATTATGTATTTTTTTTCAACCTTTTTTTTATGTCCCACTACTGGGCACAGGTCTCCTCTCATAAGATAGAGGGATTTAGGCCATAGTCCACCACGCTGGCCAGGTGCGGATTGGTGGACGTCATGCTTTCGAGAAATTAAGAATTTCTCTCAGGCATGCACGGCGATGGAGAACATCGTAATTAATTAATTATCACGATATTTTCCATCACCGTGGAGCAGCGACATATGCGCACATTACAAATTTCTTTGTCAGAGGTGCGCGCCGAGGATTTGAACCTGGAGTCGGTCGCGTCGAAGACGGCGGTTACTTACCACTCGGCCATCGCTGCTCGCTTATTATGTATTTTTTAACCTTTTTTATGTCCCACTGCTGGGCACAGGTCTCCTTCTCACACAATTGAGAGGGATTTAGGCCATAGTCCACCACGCTGGCCAAGTGCGGATTGGTGGACGTCATGCTTTCGAGAAATTATGAATTTCTCTCAGGCATGCACGGCAATGGAGAACATCGTAATCAATGAAATATCACGATATTTTCCATCACCGTGGAGCAGCGATAAATTCGCACATTACAAATTTCTTTGTCAGAGGTGCGAGCCGAGGATTTGAACCTGGGATCGGTCGCGTCGAAGACCCCTTTTCTACCACTCGGCCATCGCTGCTCTTTATTATGTATAGTGAAGCGAAAATCCCACATAGCCCAGTATCTTTCTCCAGGGACCTTAGTGTACCTTTTGAAGGTATCCCCCGTTACCAAAAGGACAATGAGAATGTAGCTTTATTCTTTACTTTTTGAAATTAGTTTTTATTTTAAATAAGATATTTTTACACCAATAAATTATTTCACAACTTTGTTTTAGTTTACACTGGTGTTTAATTTAATATAGTAATACTGTATTGTTCATGCGTAATATGCAATGGAGATGTCTACGTCAATATATATATATATACATAATTCCTAAGGTTTGCCTTCTAATATCAGGTCAAGCAAATAGCCTGAACTGCTAATGTACTTATACTTATAAGAATTTTATTTTAACTCCTAACCGTTGAGAAGAAGTTAGTATCTTCTCAGCTCATCCACATAAAATGATGATAAATCAGACGCAAATACTTGAATAGCTTTAAAAAAATGTTAAAAACGTAATGGCACTATAAAGTTCGAGATTTTTGCTTGATTTCCTTATGATCCCATCCGTCCCACTGCTGGGCACCCTGCCCCAACACGTTTTGGTCTCCACCAACCCGCTGTCGGCTGTTTTTAAACAGCTCATAAAGTTTCTGGCAAGTTATACCGACTGCTATATATAACAAACTGGACCGATGGATCCCAGTTACCCAGTAAAGTATCGCGTATGAAGTTTGTCACTAGCGGTCACCCATCTCATACGCGACCGTGATCGTTTTTCTTAGTTGCATTTTACAGCCACAGTAGGGCCATGCGTGTTATATATGGTATTCATGTCATGTCACCTTAATTTCTTGGTTATTCAAGTCATCTACCGTTTCCAAAATTAGAGAGAGTAACTGTTCAGTGCAAGTTCGACAAAAAGATCGCATCCGTACTGGGAACAATAAAGAGACTCAAAAAATTTGCACTTTAATAATTCTCCTTGACAATTCCAAAACGCCAATAAGTACTATTTTTTTAAAATAGATAACACCACCACCTTAGTGGTTTTTCATATTATAATAATAAAATTTTTGCGTCGCCTACAGAATAATAAAAATATCCAAGTAGATTTAACATTTTAGCATTATTGGTAGCTAGCAGGTCGCCTCAATTCGCCTGCTTAGCTGCATAGGTCGAGATCAAGTTTATTCTGCTTAAATTAGGATGTTGGTAATACCTTATAAATATGCATCAGTTATCACCAGAGCATGAACATCGAATACTTATACGTATATCGAATTTAGTTGATGGCATTTTGTTCAATCCAAGTGTGTGGAGTTGTGGAATACAATAACTGTGCGAAGACATGGCTTTTTGAGTTTCCAAAACACCGTAAGGTACTACGGACGGTCAGACTAGTCCCTATAGCGGGATATCTCTCGAACCGTCCAGCCAGCGGCCCTGGAAAGAACGACAAAACACACACCACCGCACGTCGCCGTAATCGCCTAAGGGTGTAGTGTGTAGTTGTATCACTCCCTGAAGATGGGCCGTTAAGGGCACCGTGCATGGAGGTCATCGCTGCGTTCCCCTGGTGATCCCGGAGTCCTCCCCAAGCGCTGGGGCATGCAACCGAAGGGTTTGTACCTCACTCCCACAGAATCTGGCATCTCTCCCAGTTTGCTGGGTACCTTTTGAAGGTTTCCCCCTGATAAAAAAAGGACCGTGCCTTTTTTACATTAGTCATCGCATTATTGACTAATTAGTCTCATCTGATTACTTACGACTTGACGACGACGAAAAAAATTGTTATTAAATAGGTATAAATGCTTTTAGGCGGCCGTATAGGTAATATGCACAGATAATGCGATAACAATACCGAAAGAGAAAGAAAAAAAAACTTTTTGTGTAAATTGATTTTATTTATTTTACAGATGTAGAATACAAACGATTTCCAGATCTATACAGCTTAGAGGACTACGACTCTTGTTTGCAAGAAGAAAACGGCCATTATTGCGTAGCACGATTCGAGTTATTTTCAAAAGATGACAGTGGCAATGAACTTTATGAAAGAATAAAGGTAAGTGCAGGAAAACACCCAGAAAGCATACTGAAAATAAAAAAGATTATTTAAATGCAAAAATATTCAATGTCTTATATTTTATGCCAATGACAATAAAGTAAACGGTGTAGAAATATTATAGCCGCTTCAAAAATATCTCCTTGAAATCTGACGCATGTGAACGATGCTAAAAAACCCAGACCACGTGCAATCAAAATGTGACTCAAATCATAGGTAATAAAATAATGAACGGTCTAATTACATAACACGGATGTTAGGGAACCCCGTAACCGTAACCGAATCTATCGGATATCCGATATAAAAAATATCCGTAATAACCGAATCCGAAATAAAAGTTTCTGATAATATCGGATAGGGGCGGAGCTTAATTGAGATACGTTATGACGAGTTATTTTAATTAATGTTGTATAAGTAATAATTTTATTATTACATTTTCAGTCTAGGTAGATTAGATAACACTCAATATATATTTATAATCATTTTTATTTTAAATAGCTGTAATAATTACTCATAGTGATTCCTATCAAATGGTGACAAATAAATAAAACCATTTATTAGCTACTAGCTGTGCCCGCGACGTCGTCCGCGTGAATAAAGACTTGTATAAAAGGGATTGATTAAAGATTATTTATTTGCATTGAATAAGTAGTAGGTAGATTATTCTTACATATTATAGTGAAATCACTTATAATAAAATGTCCATATGTTCAGAAGACACCTTATTTATTTTTTCTAAATCCTTCAAACCTATAACAGTAAGGACTGCTTACTGTACTCAGATCTTACTATCCAGTTTTCGCACGCTTCGCTTTTCTTGCGCAATCAGATTCTCTTTACAAATATGTAGATCGTTTATTAAAGTTAAGAGATACGTAGTACTGCTGTGCCCGTGGCTTCATCTATGTTAAAAATAAATAGTATCTTAAGTAAATTGAGTGAATTTATACTGCAAAGAATGCATAGGATACATAGCTTTAACCTACTGCAGAAAACACGTGCACTATACAACTACTTGTAGTTGGGAGATAAAATTTCTAAATCTAAACATACACGTGCTTAGAATTAAACAGTCGGAAAAATTATAAGGCCAATTAATAGACTAAAGATTTAAAACTTGCGGACAGCAGTTTGTTCATAAGTCATAACTCATATAACATTGTGAAAACTAAAGCAGAAGGCTCTAAATAAACTCTATCAATAAATAGTGTGCTATCTGTATTTGAAAATAAAGAATCTTTAATATCTCCATCAACCAACGTATGTGGATGAGCCCGTACGCAATATAGAGACGCAAAAAATTAGTTAAGTTATCATAGGTCCAATTAACCATGTTCAGTATCATACGTATACGTATACCCAACGATGGGACAACCCGCGTGGCGCAATATTTACCATGCCGGACTGCAAATCGAAAGGTCCTGGGTTCGAATCCCGGCGAATCAGAAATTTCAATGATGAGTTTAAATTTCTGTTCTCGGTCTGGGTGGTTGTGTTTCTGTCTCTGTGTGTGTTCATGGCACCCACGACACAGGGTTTATCTACCCTAATGTGAGGCTTTAAGTGTGAAACGTTATTTTTTACACTATGTACTACTTACTTTTATTAGACTTTAGGCTTTTATTTGAAATTATCTCCATCGATTCACTTTGTAGAAGAAATGAATATTCCTCAACAACGCCATCTACCGTATGGCATGTAAACTTAATGGTTGATAAATCAAATGTCATATTACCAAATAGGTAGATATTGAGATTAACAGTTGGTTCAGTAAAAGTTTAACTATTCGTCACCTACATGTCTGCAGTAGTCTCATTTTGTTAAGGCTTTTTACATTCTGTATGAAGGTTATGAGCATTGATGTTGTAAGATTTGGATTTCGGTTAGTCGGAGCTCGAGGCCTCCTCAATATTAGGAGAGCTCCATGCCCAGCAATGGAACGCTAAAAAGGTTGCAGCCTGATATATTATAA
Organism: Pyrgus malvae; assembly: GCA_911387765.1. NCBI lineage: Eukaryota > Metazoa > Arthropoda > Insecta > Lepidoptera > Hesperiidae > Pyrgus > Pyrgus malvae. The sequence continues at coordinate 21,849,896 of OU426965.1, read as the reverse complement.
TGTAGCGATAACAGTCGCTTCAGCTGCAGCCTGTTCATAATCTTCCACCCCAAATGAAGACTAATAAGCTGAGCAACTTACTTAATGGAGCCTGTGATGGAAGGTTTGGCGACGGTGAGGCTCGCGATGCGCTCTTTAAGAACGTATAGCTTAGCCATACTCGGCGAACGAAAGAAACTGATCTAAGTATATTTAATATGGTCGACAATATTAATGATAGTTCAAAATAATTTTACTTAAATTTAAACTTTTATTTATGGTTTTGAAAGGGCTGTTAACGAATCTTTCATCCAAATTCCCCAAAGTGTCTTTTAAGTTAATGTCGCGTATTGTTTAAATGAACATAACGTTTTTGTTTATGACCCGATTGATATGAAATACACACTAATGTTATGGAAATTAATTCAACAATATACCAGTAAACACATTTATGGAAATTAATTCAACAATATACCAGTAAACACATCATTCAAAGAAGGGAAAAGAATTTGAGAATGAAATATTAAGTTAAGGTTAATTATTGAACGCTTGAGATACCAACTTTAGAATTCATTTTATTCGCTATTGAGGAGTAGTTTTGAAAAAAGCTTAAATAAGTTTCTTACTATGTTAATAAAGATTACAAATACAAAGTTATAAGTAAAATACTCTGCACAAAACATTCTATACATCAAGTCTCGACACTCAATTTTCAAAGAGTTTCAAAGAAAATTGACATTTAAAGGGTGAATTTCGAGAAATGCTGAAACACGTAATTTTTTATTTTGGTTAGAAAATATTTATACCAAATTACAAGAAAATCTATTGAAAATAACCAAGTTTTCCATACAAATATTCATCCCTCATTTCTAACCCTTAAAGGGCGATTTTTAAAATTATCTATAACCTACATGTTAGCGAAGACCAATATATATAAAACAAAAAAAGTTTCATCAAAATCCGTCCAGTAGTTTTTGCGTGAAAAGCTAACAACAGACAGACAGACAGACAGACAGACAGACAGACAGACAGACAAAAATTTCAAAACTTATATTTTTAGCTTCTGTTACTTATAAAAAGACCCCTAGAAGTATTTTTTTTAATTTCTATGCAATGTACAGAATTGACCCTGCTTACAGTTTTATTATATGTATAGATTTGTATTTTACTTTTGAAATTCCTTAAAATTTAATATCCGTAACCGAAATTATCCGAAACTAACGGATAATCCGAAATAATTTCATATCCGTATCCGTATCCGGTATAATAACTTCTACATCCGTAACCAATCCGTATCCGAAATTTCATATCCATAACATCCCTATTACATAATCTACAAATGGGAAAGATTGGATGTTTGGATGGATATTTGTTGCTCAATCACGCAAAAACGGCTGAACGGATTGAGATGAAATTATGCACGGAGACGGCACTTATAGTGTGGATAAAGGCTACTTTTTATCCTAGAAAAAAATTCGGTTCCCGTGGGATACAATAGTATAATCATATAGGGATCAGCGCAAGTTTCATCAAAATCGGGTTAATGTTTTTAAGATAGAGGGTTGTGTGTACCTATCAGTTACAAGGAAAACTTTGATTTAAAGAGCGTAATAACGGGTTTCACGTCAACACACACACACACAAAACTAAACTATTATTAAACTAAAACATTAAAAAGTTTGAATTAATTAATTTTCAACAAAAAAATACAACCGCCTTAAAAATTAAAAAATAAATAAAAATAAAAATAAGTATAATTTATAAACTACAATTGTTAATTCCCAATACATCATTTACTGGTCGCAATGGCTTTAGGGTTGTACCCTTCCCTATCAACTCAAATAATAAAATTCCTGTTATGATATTTTTCCTAGCTAATGGTTCTGACTCTAAAAGCTATATTTGAGTCGGTGTCCATTCAGAACGATTGGTACCAACACCCATGGGGGTAACCAGGTTCGTGGTCAGGAAGGGGGGAATTTTTAGGTTCTTGGTCAAGATCAAGGTCAAGTCCTATGCCGCAAGGCCTATTATGAAACCAAGGACTATTTAAATGATAAAAAGGCTTGGGATTAAACTTAACTCACATAAGGCTGTTTCTATATATCATGTAATAATTGTAACATTTTTAAAATTGTGAGCGGATGGCAGTGTGAGAGCATTGACACACACGATAGATGTCTCGTGTGCTCCTTGTCGCCCCACAGTCATGCTGCATAATGAATACCCATTGTACCTGAAAATTTATTTAAAACAGGGCTGGAGATTTTTTTCCGCCCGCTTTTTTCTCCTAGCCCATATATGCCTTAGCGCACCCAAAGCGGATGACGGTCAGCTGATGGCCGTACGACAATGACAAACATCAAGTGTATATTATTACCCAGGATGTTAATAAACTATTTCATTTCAAACTATTTCATTTCCTTTCAAGGGGGGAGGGCTTATTCTTTACAGTCTACATATACATATATATTTCTTTGAATATTTATTTCTTTTTTCGTTTGGGAGATATTTTGGGATTCTTGAATCCCTGAATCTGGACCTTAATCCAGCGGGAGGGGGGCAGCTTTTCTGCCACTTTCCAATCACGCTTATTTTTGACAGTAACTCTAAGACTATATGCATATGCATATGCTTCGAACAGGATTTTTTATAATATGAAAAAGTTTTCATTTCTGAGGTCATGCGCTTTAGTGCAACTTATTTATTTATTGATGACTAATTTTATAATTATAATATGTTTTTACTAACACTAGGTTTTAAGTCCATGTTTACTAACAATTGTGGATCCATGTTATCCGATTAAATAAATAAATAAAATAAATAAATCTCTTAATCAGGTAAATTTTTTCTACCTTTTTTTTGTCCCACTGCTGGGCACAGGTCTCCTACTCACAAGTGAGAGGGATTTAGGCCATAGTTCACCACGCTGGCCAAGTGCGGATTTTTGGAAGTCATACTTTCGAGAAATTATGAATTTCTCTCAGGCATGCACGGTGATGGGGAACATCGTAATCAATTAAGTATCACGATATTTTCCATCACCGTGGAGCAGCGATAAATGCGCACATTACAAATTTCTTTGTCAGAGGTGCGCGCCGAGGATTTGAACCCGGGATCGGTCGCGTCGATGACCGCGGTTTCTTACCTCTCGGCCATCGCTGCTCACTCGGTCATCGCTGCTAATCGCGCTCGCTAATAATAAAGGCTTATATTTTAAAAGACACGTCTTAAAATGATTGATATGACAAGGTGGATTTCACTAACAACATCTTGATTTTACAAGCAGGTATATATTTATCTCACCACTTCAGCCTTCAGGGTCGAAATACGACCATTGGGCGGACACTAGTTTATTTAATATGACGCTATGATTACTATACTAGACTACTGTTCGAAGGGTTCGATGCCTAGCGAAGCAGAAATTAAAATGAAGATTTAAAAAAATTGTTATTTGTTTGGGTGTTTTTGTCCTTACCTTAATGTAAATCATGATCCATGGACCATGAAAGCAACAACACAGGGAATTCCAGAAAGAAGCTATGAGTAGGTAGTTTAATTAATTAATTATATAACATACTTTTTTCTAGAATCACGCCAAAGTCATTACAAAGCATTACAACTATTCTAAAGTAGACAAAGGAATTTGCGTCAGTAAAACTTGTAAAAAATATTATATGACCGATAGCAACATAGAAGAATCTGTGGACCTAAAACACATCCTTGAGAGATGCGTGAACGAAAGTATATGGAATCAATACAAACTAAACGCCAAACTGTCTTTTATTTTTCAATGCGATCGTCACGGTGAAGAAAATCCTCGATTTGATAAGGTAGACTGGGCAGTAACCGGTTTGATTGTTACAATGTTACTTCTCACTATTGCTGGAAGCTACCATGATATCAAAGTCCGTAACATGAACAGAAAAAAGCAAATCACAACCGGTAAGGAATTTATTTCTATATTTTATTTTATTTCTGTTTCTACTAATGATGTTTACGGTCACATGGCTGTTCCCTTTTTTACTTGTTTGCAGGCATGATACTGTTTCTTAATGATTTTTATTCGACAGGGAACAAATTTCTTCTCTGTTTTTCTGTGCTTCAAAACTGGCGGAGCTTGACAACACAGGAGCAAGGAGATCCCCGGCTGGAGTGTTTGAAAGGACTGCATGCAGTTAGGTAAGGAATAAAAGTGACAGCCGAATTTTGGAGATGGTAAAATTGGATAGTCGACTGAAACTGAATATAATAATATGTGGTAGTGGTTTATTTATTTAAACTTTTCTACCGCACAAAAGCATCGGATAGAAGGCAGACTTAATGCTTAGAGCATTCTCTACCAGTCAACTATAAGGTAGTGGGAGATCAATGAAGGCGGTAACAAAGAAACAGTAACGAAATACCAATAAAATATAAACATAGTATTCCTCCCATCGCATAAATTGAAATCAAAATAAATTTTAGGTAAAAACGAGTTTTAACTTTTATAGTTATTGTCTGCCCCTTTTTCGCATTTAACTTTTGAAATTATTGTCTGCCCCTTTTTCGCACAACATTTAAAATTATTGTCTGCCCCTTTTTCGCACAACAAGGCTTTACTAATGTTTTGTACTGTCATACATGAAAGTGACATCACTTTGTTATTGCTCTCTCTGTCTGATGTTCAATATGAAATGTTCGTATAAAGCACACCTTTAAATTAAATTTTGGTGTGCTAATCCTTTAGTAAAAATGCTTCGATTGAATTAATAAAAAATGTTTATTCATCATCTTATTTGAATAGTTTGCCGGAAACTGTATTATCGTTTAACTAATTTCTGCCATGAACTTTTGTGTTTTGGAGGGATTCATAAAACACTTTAAACACTTAATTGAAACAACCTCAGATTATTGGTATTATAACGTACACGCCTTACGTGTAGATACACAAATTCGAATTCATAAGCTTTTATAATTTGCCATTACAAAACTATCAAGCAACATCTATACTTTTTAAGTAATAATTTGAAAGCGCCACCAACCCTCATTGGAGCAGCGTGGCGGAGTAAGCTCCAGGCCTCCCTGGATAATGGGGAGAGTCCCGTGCCCAGCAGTGGGACGCAAAAAGGGTTGCAGCCAATTTGTAAGACGTCTAATTCAAAAAGAATGTGTCTGTAAACCGCGTAGCGATCACACAGCAATTTTCCGAAATACAGTTTTACAAAAGTTTTCTGGTTTGATTTCTACTAAAATCAAACTGCACTGTATCCGCATGAGTGAGATACATAGCTAAATATTTAAAAGTCAAATTTATTATAATTACATTGTCAATTTATTTCTAGTTATCTATTTGATATTCTCAAAGATCCTATGACTAAGACTAATTTGAATTTTGCATTTTAAACAGAACTTGACTTTTTCTTATTAAGGTAATTATACTTATTAAGGTAACCTACAGATCAGGATTGAATTATGACCGTGGAGTATCAATAAATTCATTCAGGCATTCTCTTATTAAATTCCATTTTCCCCCGGTCATAGTCTTTAGGTTTCATTGGGCCTAATGTGTAAAAGAAAAAAAAAGGGGGGGGGGGGGTGGGGAATAAAAAAAGTAACAGCAGTGTTTGGATGGATTAATCGTTAGTGGTAATTTTGTTTTGTGCCCGTTGCCATGCTTGAGAGGAGGCGCTTTGTCAGAAACCTTGTAGGCAATATTATTATACTGCCTTTAAGAATATTAACATATACAACAGCATCTGACCCGTATCTCCTCTCAACATTATTTCCGCGGCGTGGAGAAAATTAGAGCCCAACAAAGATTTCTTACTTCAATTGTACTTACTTCAAGTACAAATAGATCAGTCACGAGTCTTGGTGCTAGCTTGCTATAACTTTCCTGGCTGTGAAAAACGGCTGTTGTCGCCTCATGTAAGTCTGGCTGCCTCATAATTTTGCACCTTTCTATTGAATCTCGCTCACACAAGGCTGTTTCTTCATAGAATGTATTAGTTTTAGTAATTACTCGCATCTGTGAGCAGGTGGAAGTGGGTTGATAGTGTCTCACACGATCAGCTGTCACGTGTGCCCATTACAGACCCATAGCCATTCTGTTATCTCAAATATATATTTTTTTAAAAGAGTGCTGCTGGGAGTTTTTTTCCGCCGCCTTTTTTCTCTCAGTTCAACATCTAGCCCAAACGGGCACCTAAAGGCGACGACCGAGAAAAAATGACATTCATTAAGCGATTATATTTCTTTTTCTTTTCTTTTAAACATAATCGAATTCCTTCATGAGTCATGACATGGCAGAAGTGGGCGCAGGTGATACTTCCCCGGTCGAACCATAAAATTTCTAAAGACAAATACATTTATTTGCACAAATATGGCTGTTTACAAAGTTGTTAATATATATTTAGTTCGCCATATTTACCATCATGAGGTATGCAAATATACAATGATAAAAATATAAAAGGAAAAAACTAAACTATAATACAATTACGAAATGTACATTTACATCTATTTTACTATTATTTTTATTTGTCCCATATTGCGCCTTTTATAAATTAAAATTAAAATATTTATTTATTTATATTTCGGATCGGTTCCGATCGTCAGCTTTGGGTACCCATATCACAGGGTGTTTGTACACTGAGAGGAAAAAAAGCCGGCGGAAAAAAACATCTCAGGTTTTTATGGAATTCCTTTATGCCGTTTTATCGTTTATGAAATCAGTGACTGAGTAATTTCTAATAACTATTTTCATCATCATGTCTTATGTTACATACCATAATACAGACAGCCTAATCATAAACGTAATTCATATAACACATCTTAATATAAAATGGGCTCTTGTTATAAATATCAATATATTTTATAATGTAAAGAAATATAAGTGAATTAATAATTCAACAACAAATGTAATAGGTCACTAAGAAATTTGGGGGAAGAGGTGTCCCAAATTGGCTTATGCCGCCTTCCATCTAAGCATGACTGACGGATTTGGGGGTCATATCCCCTGTGACCGCCCTGTAAGTCAACCCTCGTATAAAGTGTTAGAGCCATCCAACCTACTTCTGTTACACTCATTATTGTAGTCCTCAACTGCAGGTGTGAATTTTTTTTTGTTACAGGAACATTGTGATCATCATTACCATCTTTGCTCACATGACGCTATTGGTCGGTGCTGGATTTACCAAGGATCCCCAAAATTTAGAACGGGTAAATATTTCATCAAAATTATTACGTCCGATAACGCAAAACATATAATTACCCATGAAAATAAAGCATTAAACTGTATTCGTATAATATTAAAAAGTCCCCAACGTATATTCTTGGGCTTTTACAATGCATTATAAATATTATAATAGTATACAATTTAAAATAAATATAAATAGAAAACATCCTCTAAATCCACAAAATAATTGACTGATTGGATACCGTTCGAAGCAAAACCGCTCATTGGAAATCGTCTCAAATAATACGTAGAATGCGGAGAAATAGGATAAGAAAAGCGGGGAGACCCTCTCCCACTGTCAATGGTATTTCTCTGAACCAAAAGCGACGGCATATCAAGGCCAATTTTTAATACAGGAAAGTGAGTGAGTTCATTGTGAGTGAGTACTGTACTACTGTAGCTCTGAAAGCAAGATAATCACATTTAATTCGGATGACTTCCTTTTGGTATATCAGGACTCAGCCCTACTAGGCAAACATGTCGAACTTGTTCTGCATGCAGTAATACGGCTGGAAATAAACACAGAGAAGTCAATCCTTACACCACAGAGGTCTTTCGTGGTAGCAAAATATATAATAATTTTTTTATTTATTTAAAGTGTGCCAAATCACCCCTTCAAGAAATTCAAGGAGCACACATTCAAAGGTTCCTTGAATTTCTTGAAGGGGTGATTTAGCACACTTTAGAAATAATAATTGTATATTTTGCTATCACGAAGTATATAAATCTGCAGGAGATAATAGGAATGATTTTCGTGGCTACTAGAGGTCGCCTTTATCATTGGTCACACCTGTCATGGATTTGTTCGTGGCAAAGTTGCAAGTCGTATCAAAATATTGCACGTCGAATCATCGGCGATTCTCTGAGTTTGAAATGGTTTTCTCCTTTAGCGGGAATATTCCTATCATCACTTCTATTACCTACCAAGAGTCTTAAACACGTGAACCAAGCTTCGGACACCATACCATGTCTCAAGTCGAGGACTGCCACCTCCTGGAGCGTTGAGGAGTTATCAGGCAGTCTGGAAATGGAGGAATCAAATCTAAGAAACTGGTCACATCAACTTAAATTTGTACCGTTGTCAAGATGACGTAGATCTACCTTAAGGATTTACTGCCTAGCCTCGAAAAGTTAAGTTTCTTTAAATTTAAAGTCAGCAATAAGCCAAATGTTTCGGATTTAACTAGCTATACTGCTGACTTGCACGATAAAACGAGTTTGTCATATACGACCATTACATTGTCCACAAATACCTTGTCACCCGTCACAAAGTCAAGCAATTATTCATAAGTTCAGCCATATCGTTTTATCGCAGAAGATTAACATATTAACACATCGTTATTTCATGTTTTCTTGGTTAAACGTGTTAATCGTTTGTAACGGCTGCAAACGAGATATCTAGCTGAATAATAAAAAAAAAAGTAAAAAAAAACCTATTTGGCAAAGGGAGATCTCCGCGCCGGGCGAGGTGGTTATGTCCGGGGAGCGGCCGCGCTCCAAGTGACTCAATTCAGAGCTTGTATATGTGCTCGGATATTCAGAAAACGTCGATAGCGTGATTCAGGAATACCCGTGGCGCCATCTCTTGATGAGTAGTGGAAGGTCGTGTAACGAGGAAGTCGATGTAAACAGTTGGAAGTGCTAGGCTAAGCTGAGCAAGTTAGTAAAAATTGGGTTGAAAAGTTCCCTTCAGACGATATTAAGACAAGTAACTTAGAGCCTACACTTTTGAGAAACATTACTGTCGTGACTCGAGACATCCTGCGTCGCAGAAGGTTTTATATAAATTTTGTCTATTTATGATTGACTTAAAATCAAGTTAGCAACTTGCAATTTCACGTTGCAATTATTATTTTGCATTGTTATCTTATAACATTCATAACGCCTGCATACTTTCTGTAGATATATATATATATATATATATGTATATTTACATCATTTGAGCATTTGAGCGAAGATGCACATTGGCTTGTTCCAGCGCCACCAGGCGATAATAGACACGTCTCTCACAATATTAGGTCGAATAACGGTACAGTACTGTTTACTAGCTACGTTTTACCTGAATTAAAATGTTTATTAAACATACTTACCTTATTCGACCTAAGTTTTTAAAACTGCCTGGTATAACAGAGCATGAGTTTAAAATTTCTCCATCGTTATAACCTGCCTTTGGTTGCGCTAGTGACGCAAAATTAAGACTAACCATGAAATGAACAAGCTGGCTATCGCAGGAAGTTAGGTATAGAGGGCGCAGGCGGACCGGTTGTAAGTACCTAGTACCTACACTACGAAAGCGGATGCCACTCTCATAATATTAGGTCAAATAAGGTATAGTATGTAGTATGTTTAATAAACGTTTTAATATTAGGTAAAACGTAGCTATTTGTGTTTGTTTGTGTTCACTTTAAACATTATTTTCAGAAATACGAAGTTGCCGGTTTCTACTTATTATACTGTGGCTTGATGGTAGTCCAGGTCTTCTTCTTCCTTTCTGGGTTCATCCTGGCATTCTTCCTCAAGATCCAAGCGGAGAAACGGAACATCGGATGGGCCGAAGTGCCCAAGATCTTGATCATTAGGTGGTGCAGGTAAGATTTTTGAATAATTCAAATCTCGACCCGTATAGCGCAATGGTTACCATGCCGGATTGCAAATCTAGGGCCCCATTTACCCAAAGATAAAACGGGACGGGTGATAGCTAGACATTTAAAATTTTCACAGATTATGTATTTTTTAATAATAAAATAAATATTTAAGGAGGGCTTTTATACATACAACAAATGTGATATTTTTTGCTGTATTTCATTGATACTGGTACGGAACCTTTCGTGCGCGAGTCCGACTTACACTTGGCCGGTTTTATATAACTGATAATCAAATTTAATTTGCATTAAAGTAGCATTACACGGAAACCCATAAAACAAAAAATATGTTGAACGACAATAATGCTAGTTGCCTCTTAGTTCATTTGAAAGCTTCAAAATATAACATGTTTACCATGATGGGCTACGATTGTATTATTTTAAATAAATGCTTAAATCAAGAAATCAAGTAGCGTAATACATAATAATATACTCAAAGTACGCCATTATTATACAAATTAATGTATTGTCCGTTCTCCCAAGTTCCCAACCTCTTCAATACAGTGCGACATAATCATTATTGTGATTAAGCTCTTTAATAAATGAAAAAAAAAACCTCTTCAATACGAAAAGTTTTAAAACGATTTCAGTTTAAACGACTTGGACAGCCATGTATTTAAATATTGTCATAGATGACTATGCAGTCCACAAGGTGGTAGATGGTCGCCGCTACTTATAGACTTCTTAACACACTCTCAACGTGTTACCACTGACGTGCGTTTCAACAGTCCAAACAGCTTGGCTGCATTCCAAAATCAACACGTGAATATAAAAAACGTATTTTTTATCTTGCATCCTGATCGTGGATTTCCATTTGGATTGAGCTCCAGCACGCCACTCCATTTACACGTATCGGCGTGGCAAATCTGGAGTGACCGTCAATGCTGAATACACCAAACGTGCGCCACGCCATCTTGACGCACTTCTAACGCTCCGTGAAATCCGTGAATGTACAAAACTATGTCCATTTTTATTCAGTCTGCATGACGCTGCCACCAAATAACGACACGACAACGAGTTCATAGTAAAATGAATGTCAAGCCAAGACTTTGTTTTGTCTGTAATAGGGGAGTATCGGAATCATCCTAATTCTAATAACTAATACCAATTCTTTCATTAAGTTGGTATGAGTGTAGGGTTGCCTTTTTCTTAACCACATTTTAGCCCATACTCTTCTTGGATTTTAAGCCTTTCAACTTAAATGGCTACCAGTAATACCAAATCCATTTGCACAACGATACCGATAAAGAACACACAAGCAATCAAAGCAAGAGCACCTATGATCGTAAGATGGTATGATATGGATCGATCGTCACTACTGGCTGCAACCTTTATTGCGTCCCATTGCTGGGCACGGGTCTCTCCTCATTATTGAGAAGGCCTGGAGCTCTGGAAGTGGAGATGCGGGTTATTGGCCAACCCGCTATCGGATGTTTTCAAACCGCCCATAAGGTTTCCGACAAGGTTTAACAACTGTTATCTATCGACAACAACTTAACGTGCCCTCCGAAGCACATAAAAGCGCATCAAATTTTTTGCCACTAGCGTTCACCCATCTCACACCCGACCGCACCCGTTCGGCTTAGCTGCATAGACCGCCTGCGTTCTACGCTAGCCGCCGAGCCATGCGCGCTTTTACGACATCGTCATTCGTCACTACTACGACTGACTAATTGTCTAAGTAATTAGATGTCATCCATTTGGGTGAATCTATTGTAAGGGCACCCGTTGAGAAGGGTTTGAGAGAGAGCGTTAATTGATTAAAGTTGATTGCTCTTGAAGAGGTAACTGCACATTTCTACCGAAACACAATAGAAATACTTCGCGACAGAAAATGTTCTGTGTTTAGGTCTTCGTTCCACCTTCTATCTTTAAGTTTTATTTTCAGGCTAACCCCCATCTGCGCAGTGGTGATTGCGTTCTTTATGTCCTGGATGCGGCACCTGGGCAGTGGTCCCCTCTGGAACATGGTGGTGACCAACGGCGCCACAGCCCAGTGTCGAAGCTACTGGTGGGCACACCTCCTGTACATGAACAACTTTCTGCCAGACAATAAATACTGCTTGATGCCGTCATGGTTAGTAAAGTGACCTTATTTTTTTAATTCACTAGCTATATTTATAAAGTCGGTAAAAATCTTAAATGTTTTTACAATACTCATTTGTTTATTGTTGACCCTCTTAATTGTTCAATAGGCCTTAATACGAGTAAGAAGAACATTAAACAAATAACTTGACTGTGAAGTTTTTGACGTGACAACGTCTAATACTAGTAAATCGATGAACGTCGGCTGCACGCACGAAAAAGGATGACTCATTGTAACGTTACGTTGAGGCTTGAGCGTTCGGTTTGCGCCGGTTGTAGACTGTTTATAAAGTGAAGTGAAAAGTTAATATATTTTCAATTGTTTTCTTATGAGTACAATACAATATATAATATTTTATATTATCTAATACATTTGTTAATTTGTATAAAAGTTAAAATTATTCTAGTATTTGATATTTGTTAATTTTTTGTAGATCTGTTTGCCAATCGGCAAAGGCCTCCTCCAAACTTTTCCACTCCGTTCTATTTTGAGCCACTCTGTTCCACATCACTCCTGCTACCTCCCTGATGTCATCATCCCATCTCTTCCGTGGTCTCCCTCTTTTTCTCTTACCTTCTCTGGGATACCATCTTGTGACTTTCTTACTCCATTTGTCTTGACCTCTTATCATATGACCAGCCCATCTCCATTTGAGTCTTTTAATTTTTATTGTTATGTCTATGGCTTTTGTTTTGTTTCTGATGAGACGGTTTTTTAGTTTGTCAGATCTTTTGATATTAAGCATGCGCCTCTCTATAGCATATTGACTGGTTGCGAGTTTACTTATCATTTCTTGAGTAAGAGTCCATGATTGGCAACCATACACAAGGACTGGAAGTATGCATGTATTAAATAATTTACTTTTGATGTTGATATGAAGGTTTTTGTCTTTCATGAGCTCTTTCAAGCTCCAGTAACGTCTCCATCCATTTGCAATTCTTCTTTGTACTTCCTCGCGCATAGGATCTTTTTGAGTTATGACCTGTCCTAGATAAATGTATTCCTCAGTGTAGTTGATTTCGGTATTTCCCAACATTATCCTGTTTCTTTTCCCATTTGTCATTACTCTAGTTTTTTCTGGGTTAAGCTTTAGTCCTACTTTTTCGCTTTCCGTGGCAAGGTCTTATATCATTGTTTTAATGTCTTCAGAATTTTTAGCAAATAATACTACGTCGTCAGCGAATCTCAGATGTGTCAGCAACGTACCGTCAACATTGATCCCAAAATTTTCCCAACTTAGGCGCCTGAAAATTGATTCCAGAACAGCCGAGAATATTTTTGGAGTTAGAGGGTCTCCCTGTCTTACTCCTTTTCCTACTTTAAATGAGTGACCACTCTTCTCCAATTGGATTTTGGATGTGCTCTGGCTGTATACGTTCCTTATTAGTCGAATGTATTTATGATCAATCCCTTGTTCCCATAAAGCTGCCCATATATTTTTATGGAGTAAGGAATCAAATGCTTTCCTGTAATCGACAAATACGACATAGTAGGTAAGCTGGTATTCATTGTACTTCTCAAAAACTTGACGAACGACATGGATGTGGTCAATTGCCGAATCGTCCTTGCGAGATCCAGCTTGTTCAATGGGTTGTTGTTCGTCTAGTGCTCTTTCGATCCGCTTCAAAATGATCTTAGCGAAGATTTTGTATATGTTTGACATGAGACTGATAGAGCGATAGTTTCCTATGTCGCATTTGTCGCCTTTCTTATATAACAAGACAATGTTGGACTCTGTCCACTGCTGAGGAATTATTTCGGTGTTTATGACGTTGTTGAACACATCTGTGAGGCTGTCCTCACAGTATTACCTGTGTACTAAAACATCCTTTGCTTGTTTTATGATTTCGTTGTTAATGCCATCGGGACCTGGTGTTTTATCAGCCCTTTGTGTATTTATTGCTTTTTCAACTTCAGCTTCAAGAATGCTCGGAATACTGGAGGTATCACCCAAGTCGACTTCATCTTCTATTGTATTACTTTCATACAGTGCCTTGTAGTATGATGTTGCTATTCCTAGTATGTCCTTCCTGTGATGAACCCATTTTCCACATTTTTCACACAAAAACTTTCAAAAATAAGCAGTTTGTCGGTGCATTTTGCGGCAAAATGAAAGTAAACCAAATGTAACTAATAATTACCACAGATAGATTACTTCTTTCATCTATAAATGGTACAAACTTTTATTCACAAATATTTGTGCAATAAATCAAGACAGTGACAAGCAAAATAAACCTTATATTCAAGCCATTAAGATTCATGCGTTATAGCAAAATTTGTGGAAAAACTAGACGTGATTTAATTTATTTTCTGAGAGTTTTTGTAACATTTTGATGGCTTTTTGTACCTCTTTGAGTTTAACATGTCTACTTACATAAAATATTTTTAATACATAAAATTATGTTATTAAATAGAAGAGAAATGTCCCTAAACTCAACACGATATCGTTAATTTTGCGTTGAGAGGCACCGGAAATTATTTTTTACAATTAAATTGACCAAAATTTGCGAATATAAGTTTGTACCATTTATAGATGAAGAAGTAATCTATCTGTGGTAATTATTAGTTACATTTGGTTTACTTTCATTTTGCCGCAAAATGTACCGACAAACTGCTTAATTTGAAAGTTTTAGTGTGATTTGGAAACGCGTCCTTAAACTATCGTCCGTAATCCGACTTTACAGACAACCAATTTTTAGGGTCCCGTACATCGAAAAGGAAAAAAAACGGAACCCCTATAGGATCACATTGTTGTCCGTCCGCCTGTCTGTCTATCGAGACCCTTTTTCTCAGGAACACGTGGAGGTATCAAGCTGGAATTTACATCAAATACTCAAGTCTACTGTCCCTTGGAGCTGTGAAAAAATCAAACTTCTAAACCAGCGCAATCAAAAGATACAGCATACAGCCGTTTAAGCCTCAAATTTCCGCAAAATTTCGACACTCGCAAGGGAATCAAAACCTACAGGGTACTTAAGACATGAATTGGTACAAATCAACGTCTTAAAGTACAACAGATTCAGAAAAAATTACGAAAACCGTAAATTTTTTGTAACCTCATAATAATATATAATATATATATAAAAAGTAAAGGGTTTTCTTTGTACGTAAAGACACGGTTTTCTCTATTATCACTAACTCCAATCAACTTCCCGTTGGGGTGGTAAATACCCCTTAGTACGTAGATGATAGTAAGGGAGTTTGATCGCGGTGGGTGGAGTGGGGAGCTGATGATGGAAGGTAATGCGACGGTTAAGAGTTGAGAGCAAATTCCTTCAATAAATGGGGTTTTGTTCGAAATCTTACATTCCTGAGATGGTCCAGCTGTCACCAAGTCAAAGTCTGATGATGGGATCGCAGAGAAATCGAAGGGAACATACAAATTTTATAGCACAATAATTGATTTTCATATTTTTACTAAAGCAAAACAGGCATTTGCGTATAAATATCATCATATCATGTTGCTGAGCTGATGATTGAAGGTACAACTCCTCAACGGTTAGGAGCTGAGAGCAAATTCTTTCATTCATTTATACGTTCAGGTGGACTGACAGTAGTATTCTTTCAGGCTATAAGATGGCTATTAGAAAACATGATTATAAAAGGTAAATCTCTTTAAAGTTTAGATTAAACATTTTAACCCGAGCAACGCCGGGTTTCGCAGCTATATTACTATAAATATTTTACGGAACCCTCGGTGCGAGAGTCCTACTGGCAATTGGCTGGTTTTTTTTTTGTTAATTTTCTCAACAAAATTACTATTGTCTTTAATCTGTTAAACCTTCTGTCTGTTCCTTTAAACCATTTCTTCATCGCTTCAAGCTACTAAAATGCTGTTATGTACTATATGTCAGTGGAAACTTGTAATTTGTGGAAAAGTTGTAAATGTATCATAAGGTTGTATGTTTCCCAAAAATAAATAAAAATGCTGTAGAGTCAAGCCACCCCCAAACTGAATTAAATCGTCCAGGAACTAAAATACTAGATCCGCCACTCCCGATGGTTTTTAATTGGTTCCAGTATCATTTTAAAGCGGCTCTATTACGTATCTAAGTACAATTGGTACTACATATTTTATTTAACCTTTTGATGTCCCACTGCTGGGCACAGGCCTCCTCTGAAAAGTTAGAGGGATGTAGGCCATAGTCCACTAGTCCCTGTAGCTTCGGGATTAAGAATAGAGCTACGGTATCCCCTGCCTGATCGTAAAAGACGACTAAAAGGGGCGGGGTTGTGGACGGTGTGAGTGGAGCTTGATCCGCCCAGCCAGCAGCCCCGGGAAGGACGTGGTGTGTGCGTGGCCGTACGCCGCGTGCCGCCGTAAGCATCGGAAGGTGCAGGAGAGCATATTTGCTCTCCCAAAGATGGGTCCATTCTGGGCACCGCGCGTAGAGGTTACCAGTGCGTTCCACTGGAGATCCCGGAGTCCTCCCCAAGCGCAGAAGCAGGCCACCGAGGGGGTTTTAGTGCGGTCAAACAAATCCCACATAACCCGGTATCCTCTCCCAAGGTGCCGGGTACCTTTTGAAGGTTTCCCCCCCGATACCAAAACAAAAGCTTCACTAAGCTGGCCTTGTTTTAGGCGTTTTGTAGGTAGACATCATGCCTTCGAGAATTTTTGAGTAATTCTCAGGCATTCACGATAAAAACATCGTAGGTAATTAAATATCACAATTCCAGGCACATAGCAGCCGACATGCAGATGTTCGCGCTGGGTGTGATGGCCCACGTGACCACGAGGAGCCGCGGCAGGCTGCTGGGGTTCTCGGTGCTGCTAGCGGTGGGCATGCTGGCCCCCGCGGTCCATAGCTGGCTGTACGGCACCGACGCTCTCGTTATATTAACGCCTGAGTAAGAAAGCATTTTAAAATAAGTTATATGTAGATGAAATGAAAGATAAAATTAAATAACTTTAAAGAAAGTAGAAAATATCAATTTGTGAAAAAAACTAATGAAAAAGCAAAGAATTAAGAATAATAGGTATGATAATACCTAGGTCTTAGACCTAGGTAAAATTTAGCCGGCGAAAAAAAAACCTCCCAGGTTTTTATGGAATTCCTTTATGGTTTAAAAAATCAGTGACCGAGTAATACGCCTTTTTCAGTAAATACGTAATTAAGTCCTTTTTTAAATCCGTTGCCCGCTTTTATTTTGAGGAAATCCGGTAGGTTGTTGTATATTTTTGGACCCATGCAAAAGACACTGTTATGATATACTCGTATTATTGTCTTGTTTTAGAAGCTATTGAACACAGTTTATTATTATGTCTTTTTGATTTAAGGGTTTCATATTTAGTGATTTCAGTTTTGACCATTAAATAGATCTCATAAATAATAAAACTAGCCTTCCGCCAGCGGCATCGTCCGCGTGGACCCGTTTTATAGGTTCCGTAGGATAAAAAACATCCTACGTCTTTTCCCAAGGTCCACTCTATCTGTGTTCCAAATTTCATTAACATTGTTTCAGTACTTTAAACGGGAAAGCGTAGCAGACAGACAGACAGACAGACAGAGTTACTTTCGAATTTATAATATTAGTAGGGATTATCGTCATTATTTTTAAATTTTAGAAAGTGTGGCCTACAAGTATCCGTTTGTTGTAATACTTGTAATTGACATATTGCGCGGATTCACTATACAGTTTGAATTTCCGTCGCGTTAGCCCAGCTAATAAATGCGTGTTAAAAATATCATGCTGTCATTGTAATTCGAACTGAAAAGGGGAAAATAATTTTAAAATAAAAAAACTTTAGCGTCGGCAAAACCACATTTCTCCGAATATGAATGGTCGAGACTTTAATGAAAGGGAAAAACCGTCTGCAACTTGTAACCGCAATAATTATGGCATTAAATTACTGCCTAAATTTCCGCGTCAGGCGATATCGTAGACAGATAACACTCATAGCAGAGCCGGATTTAGGGGAGGGCAACCGGGGCTACAGCTACAAAAGAGGGGCCCCCACAATAGATTTTGAAAAAAAAAAATTCAGACTAGTACACACTAGTAAACCACTTTATTTTCATATTATGTACTTTGTACAGACATGATTATCTACATTAAATATTAACAAAAATCATCGATTTATATCTGTTCACTCCAATTAGGCAATCCGTAAAACATCAAAATTTCAAATGGGTCTAATAAGCACTTGCAATTTACTTCCCATCATGAGAGAGTATCCCAAAGGCTCAATGGCTGAGTGGGATGGTACTCGCCCGCAGCCTCGGAGGTTAGGTATTAGATTCCGTGTCTCGGTTCTTTATTTTTGTTCATTCAGTTATATACTATTTATATTATATATTCCGCAAAGTAACGCCTAATTCAATTAATTACCAAACATATTTCATCAACGAATAAAAAAATATTGTTTTTTCACAACATTCGTTTGTTACCAAAATCATCATTTTATTTGGAAAATAATTTGGGGCCAAGGGCTCCCCCCCCCTTTGTCCCACTCCTTTGTCGCCCCGAGGCCTCTAGACCTCTAAATCCGGCCCTGACTCATAGATTTATTATCAGTTATATATTTATTAAATCACTACGTCAAGATAGATCAGCAATACAAAAGAGAAAGAACATTATACGCGTCAATGGAGCGAGTACGTTACGTAGATTGGCGAGACCATTCACGAAACGTTATCGGTCTTGCGACATTCTTCAATGATACAAACTCCGCTTATTTTTGTAAAATCTCAGTGTTTGATAGACATAAATAAATATGGTTACGTGTACAGTAACTGGATGTAACTCATCTAATGAAAACCCATAAAATTATACATTTCAGATGTAAGTACGAATGCAATGTTTAGCAGTTTAAATTCAATGTTTTAGATCTGACTGATAAAAAAACTAGGTAAAAGGATCGAAAATATCACATTTTATGATATTAATGCTTTAAATGCATAGGTATTATCTTTTAAATAACTACAATAATGCTCCAATGCGGTGACTGCCAAATTGTCAAATGTCAATACCTTGCTCCGCAGAGAGTTTGTATATAGGTTAAACTCTATGTTGCTCCGTGTAAGCCAGCGACGACTGATGTCACATCAGTCATTAGTGATGTGTGATGACTAGCTAGGCTTGGGCAAAAAATCGATTTATCAAAAGATATTTTTTTCAGAAAATAATCGATATAAATCAGCGATATTTTCCATGACACAGGTAATCCTGATGTGGCCCACATTTTGTGCGCGAGTGCGTAGTGTATAGCATTAATGATGATGATGATGAATGACACATTTTTTCAGATTACTGCGCCAGCTCCTAGGTGACACATATTACTACGTTCACAATCGAGGCTACATGAACCTACCTTGCTTCGTACTCGGAATGATGACGGGGTACCTCGCGTACAACCTGCAGAGGAGAGGCACTGACTTTTCTCAATATAAGGTACAACCAGGGTTAAAAAGTGATGAAGCTTTTTGGTCGATTTTTGCCTGTCAAAATCTCCTATTCTTTGTGTGAGGTGCTTCTGGAAGGTAATATGTGCGACCAAGAGGTAGACATGATAGTGTTTTGAAAATGCTACACCGTTTTTCCGTTCCACTGTACACAGATATACATACACTGCCTAACACTGCAGTACATGTTATTTCTTTCAGAGGAAATTTCATGATTCGACCGGTGAAATACCATTTTTTAACGGCTATAAAAGCAGATCACTTGTTTTTCCCATCGTATTTTGTTCTGCGTTCATGAATGCGCTTTGACGCCATATTCTCGTATCTCGCCTCGTTAGTATGGGCCGTTTTCAACACTATGTAGCGAGGTTTACCTTTGCCTAGCATTTCTCTTTCGTGGTGTTCCAATCGATGTAGTCCTTTATGAACACTTGCCTTGCACACGATCCCTATGCCAAATAGGATCGATTGATACCATAAAAATCGTGCATATTCCCTATTGTGTTTCGTTTGGAAAGGTGCAGTTGCCGGCCAGACTTAGATGATGCGACCATCAGTCTTCGGAGTAGCAGCGCAACCAGGCAAGACTTGCTTTCTTGAGGCTGTGTGTGTAGGTAGATGCACGTGAGCTAGTCCCTGTAGCTTCGGGATTAAGAAAAGAGCTACTGTATCTCTTGCCTGATCGTACGAGGCGACTAAAAGGGGGCTTCCGTGGTTGTGGACGGTGTGAGTGGGAGCTTGATCCGCCCAGCCAGCAGCCCCGGGAAGGATGTGGTGTGGTGTGTGCGTGGCTGTACGCCGCGTGCCGCCGTAAGTACCGAAGATGCGCCCATTCTGGGCCCGCGCGTGGAGGTCACCGGTGCGTTCCACTGGAGATCCCGGAGTCCTCCCCAAGCGCAGAGGCAGGCCACCGAGGGAGTTTTAGTGCAGTCAAATCCCACATAACCCGGTATCCTATCCCAAGGTGTCGGGTACCTTTTGATCCTTTTCGTTTCCCATGATACCAAAAAAAAAAAAATGATGTACGTGGACTGCGGCGAACACTAAACACCACGTGGCCTGAATGTTCATCTGCTACTGTCTTTCAAAAACCGTTCTTGGTTTTGTTTTGTGTTTGTGTTTCGGTTTTCGTGGCTGTCCATAGGTACCCTCGACACAAGGAATCCATGTGAGGTTATGGGTTTGAAGCGTTGTTATTTTATTATCCTATCTACTTATGCACCCGTTGAAATTAATTCGACCATTGAAAAAAATAATAGGTATTATTATATTTGACTCTATCATTACTAAGTATAAACAACAAGTAAATGTGATTGATTGATCGTATGACCTTTTGTTTCCAGGTTCTAAAGTTCCTGTCCTGGTGGATCATCCCCTTGTTCATGGGGGTCATATACTCGGGTCGCATGTTCTACGAACCAGAGGCGCGGGGGTCACTTCTGGCCCGGATGGGGTACGCCGCGACCCACCGGGCGGCTCTCGGGGTCCTCTGTGCGGCATGGGTCTTGGGCCTGATATGCAAGTGTAATGGTATGTCGATGTGTATATGATGTGTATGTCGATGTGTTATGGTATTCTACTGTCAATATATAATTTTGAATGCTCGCTTCTTACTTTTTTTGGAACCTTCAAAGGTACCCGGCACCTTGGGAGAGGATACCGGGTGGTGTGGGATTTGACCGCACTAAAACCCCCTCGGTGGCCTGCCTCTACTCTTGGGGAGAACTCCAGGATCTCCAGTGGAACGCACCGGTGTCCTTCACGCGCGGCGCCCAGAATGGGCCCATCTTCGGAAGAGCAAATATGCTCTCCTGCACCTTCCGATGCTTACGGCGGCATGCGGCCACGCACACACCACGTCCTTCCCGGGACTGCGGGCTGGGCGGATCAAGCTCCCACTCTCAACACCCACAACCCTGGAAGCCCGCTTTTAGTCGTCTCTTACGATCAGGCAGGGGATACCGTAGCTCTATTCCTAATCCCGAAGCTACAGGGACTGCTCGCTTCTTACCTACCTCATTTTGCGTAACGCGATCAACGACGTAATGATCAATTTGTTTGTCAAATACTTCGTGTTTTCCAAATTATATTTGATCGTGTGTAGCTGTGTTTTTTTACGCGTTTGTCGAAAATCGATAAATGTCGTATAAGATAATATTTGACAAACAAATTAGGCCAACACAATTGTCGTGCAAATTTGATCGTTTTCAGGGTACTTTAAAATACATTAACAATTTCCAAGTATGAACCTGCATTTTCCCTTCCACCAGAAATATCCCGAGCGCTGTTCGAGTGGCGCGGCTGGGCAGTCGCCAGCAAGCTGTCCTACTGCGTGTACCTCTTCCACATCGTGTGCTTCCACGTCATGTTCGGCGCTAGGCGAGAGCTCATGCCGGTTTCTTACACTGTCGTGGTAAGTTGACTTTTTTGTTTTTGAGGGGAAGAGAAGAAGAGAATTAAAAATCTGGAAGAGAAATCAGGGGGGCTAGACAAAACGCTTGCAGAATGTATGAAAAAGTAAAGCATACTTTTTCAATCAGATTCTCTGTAGCTTCGGGATTAAGAATAGAGCTCTACGGTATCCCCTGTCTGATCGTAAAAGGCGACTAAAAGGCGGCTTTCAAGGTTGTGGGCGGTGAGAGTGGGAGCTCGATCCGTCCAACCAGCAGCCCCGGGTAGGACGGCGGTGTGTGCGTGGCCGTATGTCGCCGTAAGCATCGGAAGGTGCAGGAGAGCACATCTGCTCTCCTAAAGATAGGCCCTTTCTGGGGCCCCGCGCGTGGAGGACACAGGTGCGTTCCACTGGAGATCCCGGAGTCCTCCCCAAGAGTAGAGGCAGGCCACCGAGGGGGTTTTAGTGCGGTCAAATCCCACATAACCCAGTATCCTCTCCCAAGGTGCCGGGTACCGTTTGAAGGTTTCCCGCCCCGATACCAAAAAAAAGGTCAATCACATAGGATTGACTGATCAAGATCACGTGATTTTTCGTTTGTCCCAATCCCATATATTTTTCATTCTATTCTACTACCGTTACGATACTCGAATGCCACTTGTCAAGGCCCACAGGTTTTGTGGTACTCCTCAGTCGCAGCCCCTTAGTGGCACAGGGAGTAGGTAGTATAGCTCACATTCTTAATTCGGAGCAGCAGGGACCAATCGTAATTCTGGGGGTCTGTACTTAAAATATACCTACCGATGATAAGTCTTATTTCCTTAAGATTCTGTTCCATTGTTATTTCCGTAAACGTAAACATGTCACGTTAACTTGAGAGCTGTGATTGTTTAGCAACACTCGTTGACTGTAATTAACATGTATTGAACAAAATGCTTTACTTGGATAAAGTTATAAACTTTATACCATACAACTCAAAAATAGGAAGAGAATGTAAACAAAACAAGAGCAGCACAATGTCTTTTTCACCTTCCCGCCAAAACTAGATTGATAAAGTTTTTTTTTCAATTATGGTATCGTAAACTCTGTGCTGTGCATATTGCCAGCGTCAAGTATAATTTATGCATTACTTTTATGCCAGTTTCGTTGAAACTGGACGACGATAGATAAACTCCGTAAGTCCTCAGTTATCAGATTAATCAGTCAGTCAAGTCAGGCGAACATTCAAGTACGAATAAAGCAATAGCTACTTTACCAGAACGTGATCGATAGAATTTAGGAGACGAAAAACATATTTTACACTGTTAATTAATTTCACAGCACTCGTGCACTGTAGTTAACCTACATCGAACAAAATGCCATCAACTTTATATTATAAAGTTACCAAAGTTACAGATTAATTTTGATTTTTTGTACAGATAATGTTTTTTTTTCAGGCTGTCGTCGCAGCAGCCGTCACTATATTGTCGTATATAGTGGCTGTGCCAATGCATCTGATGATAGAAGCTCCAATCAACAGATTTGTCAAGACGCTGGTGGAAGACAGGATGGCCGAAAGAACGAAAGTTGATTGATTACTTTAAAAATTAATAAGAATATATAGGATGCATACTACCTCCTACCCTTAATTAATGCAGCAAAAGGATGTCAGATTTGCTATAATATCAGGTGTTTGAAGCTGAGATTCTCATAGACTTATTCCTAAACGTTATTTAAATTTCAATCAATATTTAAAATTTAAATGTATGTGTAAAAAGATCGGAATTCATAAACATCTGTTTAATCCGTGTCAAATTAAACTTCCTCACTTTTAATACTGTTTAAGGGTCAATTAATCAATTAGAAAAATAAAGCTTAGGAAGCAATTTAACTAGTTTTTATTAATAACGCTGTAAGTTTAAATTAATGGAAAATACGAGAAGGTACACGCGATGTGATTAAAATTTGTTAAGAATTATTAAAATAAAAGGGTTAAAGTGACTATAACTGTAATTTTACTTGTTAATGTTAAGTAAGTTTATTTATGTGAATAAAATGGTGTTCGTGATAGTGCGTTTGTATTTATTTACGAATTGTTTATAGGTAATTGGCATTAGTAGGTACATATTGTGTTTTTGTACGTCCATGCATAGGTAAGTAGTAGGTACCTTAGTACATCAAAGCTATCGGAAAGTGACAATTTCAAGGTTCACTTTTAATTACTTAACATAACTATACTTTTAACATGCATTTGACGAAAATGCCTATACGAAAGAAAACAATCAATTTTAGGTATATATTAAGGTCTTTGACCCACAATCGTGTAGCGATTAGTTTATCTACTCCTAATAAGATGGCGCTATTATGATTAGTGTAGCGTTATTTTCATTTTGTCGATAGATGGCGCTGTTCAAAGGTGTGTTTGGTGATACTAGATGTCTCTGCTTCGCTACATTATTTTGGATTGAAAAAATATTGAATGATAGAAAACAAAAAGTTATTTATTAAACAGTGAAAAAGGAGCGGTAATTTTGACTCGCTGTTTTTTTTGTAATTTCAGAAATTCAAAGAAAAAATCAAAATTTTTAGAATTGTTATGAATTCCTTTTATATTTTCTTCTATATGTAACTTGGGCACATATTTTTATTGATTTTAAGGAAGAAAAAAAATAAAACATTTTCGTAAAAATAGTATTTTAGTTTCATAATTATACGGTGGTTATTAAGTATAACTCAATATATTTATATACAGAAATTTCGTACTAAATTGTAAGTCTTCGGTAGTATAGTGGTCAGTATCCCCGCCTGTCACGCGGGAGACCGGGGTTCGATTCCCCGCCGGAGAGATTCTTTTGTTTTTTATTTTAAACTTTTAAATGTATTTTTAGTTGCAGTAAGCCGGGTGGAGTTCTGTCTACAGTTTATTGAATGCAATAAATGAGCGAAGTATTTTTTTGCACTTTTTTCGAATTTGCATATACAAAATGCCGTTTAGTCAGTATAAATAAAAAATAATAGAGTTTTGGCGGGAAGTCGAAAAAGACATATAGAGTTATATCGGATAAAGTTGATGGCATTTTGTTTGATATAGGTTAATTACAGTGCACGAGTGTTTGTGAAATAGAATAACAGTGCTAAAATATGTTTTTTCTGCTTGCCTCCAAAATTCCATCGGACACGTTCTAGTAAAGTACCCATCGCTTTACTTGAATGTTGGACTGACCAGACTGACTGATTACTGACGACTTACTTACTGACTTTGTTATTACTTCGTCCAGTTTCATTAAAACTGGCAAAAAATTGATGCAAAATTATACTTGACACTGGCAGTATGCACAGAGTTTGCGATGCCATAATTGAAAAAAAACTTTTTTAGTAAGAATGCTCGATCTTTGATAACGATAAGTTAGTGTTTTGTCATCCAAGCGGTTTCTCAGGTTTATTTTTTATTTTTTGGGGTGCGACTACTACTAGTACTAGTAAATAGTAATATAGTTCAATGGGTGCGACAAATTAAAAATGTTTCGACTTTTTGTTTGAAATTAAACCTTGTTTTTATCCGAACAACGCTCGATCGTCCGGGGTACTAATAATAATATTATTATCATCAATACAGTATAATAATACCTGCTGAGTATATTGATATTTTCTCAGACGCGCCTGCATTGAAATTATGGGTTTTTAAAAAAACATTTGAGATATTTGATTAACTTTTGAATATGTATATTTTATATAGATATCTTTTAAAAGTTTAAAACGTAATGCATAATAATTATCTGACCAACGGATTTTTTATCCTATGTCCTATACCTATCCAATGTCTGCAGTCTGACTATCACAATCTGAGCGACTATCAAATTAGCGATCCGGACCGGTTCCGTCCGGGTGATTGAGCTAACATCACAAGTTAAGATAGTTTTAATCTATGGATGTTAGCAAATGATACTTGAACGTATAATTGTATGTTTTTGAAGTTAAAAGTCGAAAATTCGAATATCTTACATAACTCCTGACCCTTATTACCAGTGCCGGATTTATATTTTTTATGAGTGTAGGCCACTTTATTTCCGCCGCCCTATATCGTATATATACGATATATATATACCATGCGCAGACGGGTCGCTAGGAGAGTGCGGGCGAAAAGCGGGGGTTGCTACGTTGCCACTTGCCAGTTGCCACTGCCGTCCGCCCGCCTTGCTGCTCTCATCTGTCCCTCACACGATAATATAGGTTTCGATAGAAATTATTTTCTATAGGGATTTTTAAGTATAAAATACCATGAGAAAACCAGTGAACGTGTTTGACTTTTATCCTCTGAAATCGAGGGACCCTCCTCTGAAATCTGCCGCCCCTAGGCCGCGGCCTATACGGCCTATTTATAAATCCAGGATTGCTTAATTGCTTATTATCTAATTCGCCATTCCCCCGATCATTATAATTTTGTAGCGGAGTTGTTGTAAAATTTCGATAAATATTCGTTAAAAATTAATGACGTAAACAGCATTTTTTTCGAATAAAAATCATTCAAATACTTATGCAAAAAAATCAAAACTATAAAAAAGCTCTCCTTCAAAATTATCAATACTGCTACCCCTGATTTCCCTGTAATTGCCCGTTTCCAAGCGTTGGTTTTTTAATACTATCAAAGAAAAAAAAACTAAAAGTAGGTACTGTTAAAACTTATGAATACACTATGACATCGTGTATAGCATAGTGTATTAACATAGTGAATTTCTTAATATGTATTTGCGTGGGAATAAAATTATAATAAGTATATCTCAGAGTAAGTTTATGCAAGAACTGTAACTTTTCAAAAAACAGGAAATTCGGACAGTTACTTAATTCAGTTTCATAAGATTTAAAGTAGCTTTTGCCAGCCACACGGGGGCTCCATGAAGCCGGGCATGTGCAATATAAATGCAATAAAGCAAATAAATAATGCAATAAAAAAATCAAAAAAGGTTTTATTGATACAAACACGTTTACGTTAACCGAGACAAAAAAATATGTACAGTTTACATCAACAAATTTTAAACATTAACATTAGTTTGGAGTATTGGTTTCTATTGTTACCTATTACATAGTTAGATGTGTGTGCTAGCGTAATAAGAATCTTAACAAAATCACCATAGCCAGAAGTTTAGTCAAGGAGCTTTAAATCTGCTACATTGTTATCGCAACTACTTACCTAATAATGAGTGCGTAATTTGCGCACCGAGGATTCCGTACAATCTTGAAGAGCACTGCACTATTGAGGATCGAGGAGGATGGCTATATGCGCTGTCATCAATATCTTGCTATAAGTAACTTAAGAATGCGCTTTGGACTTCATCAGTCTCAGGAATACATTTAAGTACTTATTTACCTATATTAAAAACTAATATTCCGCCAGCGGCTTCGCCCGCGTGGACCTGTTTTATAGGTTCCCGTAGGATAAAAACCATCCTATGTCCTTTCCCAAGGTACACTCTATCTGTTTTCAAAATTTCATTAAAATTCTTAATTACCTATGTTCAATAAAATCTTTGAAATCTTTGAAATTGGTTCAGTAGTTTAAGCGAGAAAGCGTAGCA
This sequence comes from Pyrgus malvae, assembly GCA_911387765.1. Classification (NCBI taxonomy): domain Eukaryota; kingdom Metazoa; phylum Arthropoda; class Insecta; order Lepidoptera; family Hesperiidae; genus Pyrgus; species Pyrgus malvae. The sequence goes on along the minus strand of OU426965.1, from coordinate 21,822,623 downwards.
GACAGACAGACAGACTGACAGAGTTACTTTCGAATTTATAATATTAAGTAGGGATTTATGTCATAACAACACGAGTTTGGGCGGGAAGTCTGCAAGGACAGGTTGTGCTCTTGTTTATTTTCATTTTCTTGACGTATTTTTGAGTTATATCGGATAAAGGTGATGGCATTTTGTTTGATATAAGTAAATGACAGTGCAAATATGAATGTGAATAAAATAACAGTGCGAAAACATATTTTTTCGGCTTGCCTCCAATAGTCCACCGGGCACGTTCTGGTAAAGTAGCCATCGCTTTACTTGAACATCTGACTGACGACGGACTGATTACTGACATACTGATTTTTTCTATGACTACTAAGTGATGCAAAAATTATACTTGACGCTGGCAATATGCACAGAGTTTGCGATGCCATTATTGAATCATCAATGAACATTGACTCGGATTTAGAATTTATCCCTTTACTTATGCTTATAAGATATGGCTGTTACCAAATTTTTTGATTCTAGGTCAACAGGAAGTACCTGCTACAGGTTTAGGTGACCTTGTGGAGTTATATTAAGTATGCAGTCTTAACGACCGTACCTTTTGATGACGTTGAATTAGGTAGATGTTTCATAGTAGCCCTGAATATTTGATAATGTCATAAATTTGATGCCTGCCTTGATGTTTGTAAAATGATTGAGCAGGGCGCGAAGTCTGTTGATTTTCTTTTTGTAGGTACTACACAATGTTTGTAGAAGACCCAGAAACTCATGAGAAAAATAGGTTTAAGCCTACCCAGGCTACTGAAAGAAAGGCAGACTAACAGACTGACAGACGATGAAGACAACGATTTGCTACGATGAAAATATAGATGTTATCAATGTAATTTTCCCATGAGCGTGGGTAATCCGTTATCGTGTATATGGCTGAAGTGTATCTTACTTTGTTCCTCTTTTGGGCGCAGATTTATGCTGGCCGGACGGTTCGAGACTTCGAGCTCCCATTCTCGCAGCTCACAACCTCTGTAGCCCCCTTTAGACGCCTCTTACGATCAGGCAGGGAATTACCGTAGCGCTATTCTTAATCCCGAAGCTACAGGGACTTTGTCAATAGCTGTAGGTACTGTTCGGAAACCTACGACCAATGCGCATTTAGCGTGGAATAAGCTCCAGGGCTCGGAAATTCTGGAGACACGAACACACGCCGAACGCCACAGCAGTGGGACGTAAAAAGTTTTTCTGTGCCAGATCCGTGCCCGGAACGATTTGTCGTAACTAAAGATTCTAACATAATAGTTCTAAGCCAAGTCACACGTGCAATCTCGTCGTCAGCCAAGATCAACCCAAACTTGACCGCGTTAGCATCGATGTATTGAAATCGCTGACGCAAGCAGAGAAGGGACCTCTACTCCGAGCTGGTGTCGTCATAGTATGCAACAGTGGTGTTGTGGCCGCAGTGGACTTGTGTCTCATGTGTGGTACCGGCTCGTTTAATTAGTGTGTGATTTCAGTAACAGTGGTAAAAGCATTTTGTCGATTGTCTATGTGTAGTGTGTTCTAAATATTAAAGTCACAAGTGTTTTAAAGGATTAAAAAAATAGGTGCATAACAAAAAATCGAAAAATTAAAATATATTTTCTATTTCGTATTTTAAAATAGGTACCGGTCTATTATTATTTCTGTGCGATTTTAATTCAAATAGATATAGCCAAGAACGGACGAAATTTTTATTAATTCTAACTAAGTACATATTCTTTTCAACCTTTTTTATGTCCCACTGCTGGGCACAGGTCTCCTTCTCACAAGTGAGAGTGATTTGGGCCATAGTCCACCACGCTGGCCAAGTGCGGATTGGTGGACGTCATGCTTTCGAGAAATTATGAATTTCTCTCAGGTATGCACGGCGATGGAGAACATCGTAATCAATTAAATATTACGATATTTTCCATCACCGTGGAGCAGCGATAAATGCGCACATTACAAATTTATTTGTCAGAGGTGCGCGCCGAGGATTTGAACCCGGGATCGGTCGCGTAGAAGACCGCGGCTTTTACCACTCGGCCATCGTTGCTCTAAGTACATTTTATTTGCATAAAATTTGGACTATTAAATAGCAAACGTGCTATATTAAAAGTTTATAATAATTAAAACAATCTTTCTCATAATAAATTTAAATTAGAAAAATATTTCAACGAAAAGCGTTGTGCGGTTTTCAAAATGGTGGAAATATTTGAAAAAAATTCAAGAAATACCTACGCCTATTCATACCTATGTTTATATACATACTAGATCCAGTATAGTCTGGGACCAGGGAGTGCTAGGGACTACATATTTGTACTTATACCACGCAAAGCTGAATAAGTGCTATTTATGTTACGACATTAATTGTTATATATTTTACTCGTTCAAAACATTAAACAAAACTTTTGTAATTATACTTAAAAGTCTTCGCATAAATATGCTTCATTTATGAACAATATGGTTCATTCATCTAGAAAATAATTAAGTATCGCGTTTATATTTATTTATCCTGTCCTGCACGCCACTTAAACTTTGTATGCATGCCCGCGCTTAATGTCCTGTCTTACCTTGGCAATTGTGTGTCTATTCTAACGTACTTATTTTACTTTACTGTAAATATATTGTAGGTAGTCTCAGTAACTTCGGGAATAAGGTCGAAGAACCTCTTTACGATCGGGTAGGCTACGGTATCCCCTAGTCCCTGTAGCTTCGGGATTAAGAATAGAGCTACGGTAGCCTACGGTGCCTGATCGTACGAGGCGATAAAAGGGGACTTCCGGGGTTGCGGACGGGGAGAGTCGGAGCTCGTCCAGCCAGCAGCCTCGGGAAGGACGGCGGTGTGTGCGTGTGGCCGCATGCCGCCGTAAACATCGGAAGGTGCAGGAGAGCACATCTAACCTCCGAAAATGGGCCCATTCTGGGCTCCGCGCGTGGAGAACACCGGTGCGTTCCTTAGGAGATCCCGGAGTCCTCCCCAAGCGCAGAGGCAGGCCACCGAGGGGGATTTAGTGCGGTCAAATCCCACATAACCCAGTATCCTCTCCCTAGGTGCCGGGTACCTTTTGAAGGTTCCCCCCCGACACCTTAAAAAAAAAAGGCTACGGTATCCCCTACCCGATCGCAGAGGAGGCTTTTGGGACTGCGGGCGGCGGGATGGGAGTTCTAACCATCCAACTATCGCGCCCGGGAAGGGCTTAGCTGAATGCCGTCGCAAGAACAAGAAAGTGCAGGACAGCACTATTGCTCTCCGGACGGCTCTGGAGAACCCAGAGTTCTCCACTAGCGTTGAGGCAGGCCACCGAGGGAGTTTTAGCGCAGTAAAAATCTCATATAACCCAGTATATCTCCTAAGGCGTCGGTAGGTTTCCCTCCGATAGAAAAATGTATATTCTCTAAGATTCAAACTTGGCCTCTTGCTCTCTGGCCTTCTTTGCACTGCTGTGAACACATCTCAGAGCAAGATTTAAGCCGTAGTACACCCTTCTGCCCAATTTGGATTGGTGGAGTTTGTTGCCACTTGTCCTTTACAATGTATCTCAGGTCTAATTATGTTTACAAGCAAGATTTGAACCGACTTTGAAGTCCTATACATGGCTATATCCTAAAGACAGTTGATTGATTTAATGTAAGTAGGTATGACCGGCACTAATGTCTGTTCATCGATAAGCAATAAAATTAATTACGGATGCAATATGTCCTGAAAACTTACCTGGGTGACAACCTGTCGGTGATTAGAATTCGTCATTTTAATCACTTGCTTATAAATAATCTATACTCATATTATTTTAAATGCAAAAGTTTGTTGCTCAATCACGCAAGAACGACCGGATAGATAGGGATAAGATTTGGTACAGAGGTAGACTATAGTTTGGAATATACTCGTAGTAGGCACATAGACTATTTTTATCCCGGAAAAATTTACTGTTCCCGTGGGATGCTTAAGTATTATTCTCAAATCACCGAAGCGAATAGGTATATTATTTTAGAGACATATTTCGTAATATTTTCAGCAATGCTTCTGTCGTATAGTTTTTTATTGTGTTTTGGCGGAAAGTCGTAGACGTAGGCCACACTTACATGAGCGGAATTTGGACTAGCAGCTAGCAGCCAAACTTTGTACAATCTCCGACAAAATGTAAGCCTTGCTTGAGGTAGAGAGTAGAATCAGATGTTCATGGGCTGTAGGATACAACACACCATTTATATAAAAAAACTAAACTGAATATAAGTCTTTCATTTTAATAATAATAGTAGTTAATATAAACGCCTATTAAACAGATGAATTGTTTGTTATTTCTATTAAATGTTCTCAAGCCAAGGTAATCTTTCGTTCTACTTTTACTGTTACTGACCTTCTTCAAACTCAATAGACAAACATCTAAATTACAAAATTAATTACGAAATATACAGTACCTACCTAGTATGTTTCATAAAAAATAGAATATGTCTCCAAAAATATATATTTTTGCATTAATAATATTATCATTGCATTATCATTCTCAATCAATCAAAATCTTATTACAAAATTTACCGATGGTACCAAGCAATAATAAATATGTATAATTTAAGAATAATTTTAATTTTAATTCGTAGTTGAAGTAAAACGAAATTTAAAAGTACAGACAAAATTTAAAAACTATGATCGTGAAATAAAAATTGTTTGTATTTTTATGAAAAGTGCAATAAAAAGTGACAAAATGTGCAACCAAAGACTTGTGGTAGTTTTAAGCATTTTAATTTATGCGGCGGTTTATGGAACTGCAACTCAATTGAACGGTAAATACATATTTTTTTAAATATATTTTGCTTAAATATTTAATAAAATGTATGTACTAGATAGCCTCCAAATGCATGAAGGAAGTTAAAAATCTGTAGATTCGCTAAAGACTCAGCCCCACACTAAAAGCACAGCATACTAATTATGTATTACTAACGTAATTCTGTGTCGTGGATGCCGTGGAGACACACAGACAGGAACACAAACATCCAGCCTAAGAAAATAAATTTAAACTGTAGTATGAGTGTGTAGCGGGTTATTTGTTATTGTTACATGAAAAATAGGAAATTTATCAGTATTTTTTTTTACTTTTGTAATCTCGGCCGGCAAGATCATACGGATGGGCCGAGCCATCCCACACTGTCAAAAAGTTCTCTCCATTCGTTTCTGTAGATACTGTGATGTAGGTACCGTGCAGTGCAGAAACTATGTAATGGTTGGCGTTGTATTCCCGATAGTAGAGAGACACGGTGCGATGTAAATAAAAAGAAATATTCGAGTCCTATTGGTTGCTCCTGTCAGTGGTCAGTGTCAGGCACTTATACTAAGAATAATGTACTTACGGTCAGGCACCACACCAAGTTTAAAAGTTTTTTTTTCTTCAATTATGGCATCGCAAACTCTGCATATTGCTAGCGTCAAATATAATTTTTGCATCACGTTTTTGCCAGTTTTGGTGAAACTGGACGAGTAAGAATAGGAAAAGTCAGTAAGTCGTCAGTAATCAGTCAGTCAAGTCAGTCAGACATTCAAGTAAAGCGATGGCTTCTTTACCAGAACGTGACCAATGGAATTTTGGAGGCAAGCCGAAAATACATATTTTCGCACTGTTATTTTAATTCACAACAGTCGTTCACTATAATTAACCTATATCGACCAAAATGCCATCAAATTTATCCGATATAACTCAAAAATACACCAAGAAAGTAAAAATAAAACAAGAGCACAACATTGTCTTTTTCGACCTAAAACTCCCAGTTTAAAAGTTGGAGTTTGGGCGGAGTTTGTTTTCTTTTTCTTGGTATATTTATGAATTTTATCATTTATATGTGATGGTATTATTTACCATATAGGTTAATTAGAGTGCACAATTATTGTGAAGTAAAATATGCACTGCGAAAATATGTTTTTTTCAGCTTGCCTCCAAAAAATTCATCGGACACGTTACGGTAAAGTAGCCATCGCTTTACTTGAACATCTGACTGACTAGGCTGACTGATAGATAACAGAACTTACTGATTTTTTTATGACTACTCAGCTTAAAGTATCACAGGTATTGACTTTCGTCACAAAGACTAGTTATACATATATTATGTATATTATAACTATTATGTCTATGGATTAAAGGATATATCTATAGGATATCATCATTCTAATAAATTAAATAAGTTATAGAATTTTATATCCATGGATTTGTGCTAATTTTCCGTATAATTTAACGCTTGATCGTAAAAGTTACAGTTAGTATTCTAGTCTTTCTCTTGCGCAGCTTTGAATTTCGAACCGTGACAAAATATACATGCCAACTATTTCAGAGCAGTTTTGGCGGGAAGTCGAAAAAGACATTGTGTTTGTCTTGTTTTATTTTTACTTTATTGGTGTATTTTTGAGTTACATATATCGGATAAATTTGATGGCATTTTGTTCGATATAGGTTAATTATAGTGCACGAGTGTTGTGAATTTAAATATTAAATAAAAGTGCGAAAATATGTTTTTTCGGCTTTCCTCCAAAATTCCATTGGTCACGTTCTCAAGTAAAGAAGCCATCGCTTTACTTGAATGTCTGGTCATCTGGTCTGACTGACTTGACTGACTGATTACTAACGACTTACTGACTTTACCTATTATTACTCGTCCAGTTTCACCGAAACTGGCAAAATCGTGATGCAAAAATTATACTTGACGCTTGCAATATGCGATGCCATAATTGAAGAAAAAAAAAACTATTTCAGAGGGTTTTTGGCGGGAAGTTGAAAATTATACACTGTGTTCCTGCTTTATTATCTTTCTTGGTGTATTTTTTTAGTTACCTATATCGGATAAAGTTGATGGCATTTTATTCGGTATAGGATAACTACAGCACAAGAATTGTGAAATAACATAAATAAAAGTGTATAGTTATAATTTTTAGCTAGCTCCCAAAACTCCATCAGACACGTTCTGGTAAAATAGCCATCGCTTAACTTGAATTTCTGACTGACTGAGATTATTGACGACTGGTTTGACTTAAATTATTATTATATCGTCCGATCAAAACGGGCAAAAACTGCATGGGAATGTTCACTTGACATTGGCATTAAGCACAGATGTTATGCCTTTACTGAAAATTTCAGAGACCGCGTTCGAATCATTCCCGCCACTGTATGGCTTGGACAACTGGTCGTCATGCCGCCGACCGGGGGATGTGTACTGCATGGTGGACGCGGTGCTGGTGGCCAGCTCCCCATCGCCCTTGCTGGACCTTCTCAAGGTAAGGAATATCAACAAATCATTATATTTACTCCTTACGAGAAAAAGTCAAAGTGTGAATCGGATTGATTATTCGGGTTTCGTAGTAGCAGTCGCCTGTAACGGATCAGCAAATACTTCATACCGCCGTATTTCTAGAGAAACAAAGTCAATTTTAGAGATTTTTTTGTTAACATTATTACATTGTAGGGTTTAGCAGTAAATTGATGTTATTACTCAAGTCTAAAACATGGAATTATCGAAATTAAACCATTCTAGTAGGGCGAAAATACCCAAGTTACTCAATACTTAGAAATTAGAATATTCTATAAATACGGTGAATAGTGTTGTATATAAATGACACGAGATGCAAATGAAGGCATTATAGGTACCTAAAGATAATGTTTGTTTAGGAAGTTTTATGCCCTAAGAAAGATGCCGATGAAGCAGTAGGTAAGCCTAAAATGGGAAATTGTCTAACACATATTTTTGATTTTTCATTCTCTTATTTTAACTTAACAGCTTTAAGTAAATATTTATCGTTTAACTGTTTTCACTATTAAGGCTTTCTTAATAGTTTCGGAATAAAATATAATAAAATAGTTGTGTCATACGGACGGACGTTACGTACATGACGAATCTAATAAGGCTTCCGTTTTCTGGCTACGGAACCCAAAGACAACATCTCTGAATAAAATCACCACTAGATGCTTGTTAAGTCATCGACCGGACTCGACATTGCTTAACATTGTAGATCGCGATAGCACTAACGTAACCAGCACGTTGTGGTTGCTATACTACCATGCATTGCGCTTGCGCACACAGGTCAAGGAATGCAATGAAACTAATGAATGATATAACAACTGTTCAGGGTTGTATTGAACGTTTAAAATTACTTAAAATTATAAAATAAACAATTGACGACCCGTATGACGTAATGGTTACCATGCCGGACTGCCAATCGGAGGGTTCGATTCCCGGCGAAGCACAAATTTCAATGATGAATTTAAATTTCTGTTCTCGGTCTGGGTGTTTGTGTTTCTGTATTTGTGTGTGTCCATGGTACCCAGGGTATATCTACCCTACTGTAGTACCCTACTGTTAATGTGAATTGTTATTTATTTATTTAAATAATAATACGGTTCAATCAACCTCTGATTACGAAATTTATTAGATATTGTGTGAAATTTGTTACGTATTTATCATCGGCCCACGTGCATTCCTTAGAGTTACATAAAAATTACTCGGAGGCATGATGTCCACAAACCCAGACTTGGTCAGCATGTGTGGACTATGACCTAGAATTTCTCATTATTCCGAGAATATTTTATTTCTCTTTACACTCATTAAGAGCTGATAATATTTGTTACGATATTTAAAATTGTTTCACTAGCTCAAAATGTACTTAGATCCGGATTGAATTTAGATCTCTATGATTTATTTATGTGACAACCCTTTTTTTAGTATCAAGGGGGGCCTTCAAAAGGTTCCCGGCACCTTGGAAGAGGATACCGGGTTATGTGGGATTTGACCGCACTAAAACCCCCTCTGTGGTTGACTCTGCGCTTGGGGAGGACTCCGGGATCCGGGGCTGCTGCCTGGACGGATTGAGCTCGCACTCTCACCAGCCACAACCCTGGAAGCCCTCTTCTTTTGGTCGCCTTTTACGATCAGGCAGGGGATACCGTAGCTCTGTTCTCAATCCCGTAGCTGCAGGGACTTCTGTGACAACCCTAACTAAAACAAGTTCGAGCGTTTGTTAACGACAGTAAAATTGTTTGGCGAAGTATTTACATATTATAGTTATTTAGCTGAATTTGGAAATAAATGATTTAAGGTACCTACCTAGGTGAAACCGCGGCGCTGATTTTAAGTGATCAAAAAGCTGTCAAAAAGCTAAGTTATCAAAAAGCTAAGCAATGTTGAGTGCTGTGACAGCACAACAAACGTGAAACAGAAATTTGAATGATGAGTTTGAATTTCTGTTTTCGGTCTGGGTGTTTGTGTTCCTACGCTTTGTTGTTTAGATTGCTTGCGTTTTCTGCGAACCGCAGGGCCAAAGTGTATCTTCAATCCATTCCCATAGAAACAAAATATTAATGTTAAGTGAAAATACAAGCGTTGCATCCGCTTCTGCCGTGAAACAATCCTATTGTGTTTTTGTGGAAAGGTGTAGTTGCCGGCCAGACTTACATGAGGCTACATACAGCCTTGGGAGGAGCAGCGCAACTGCATATGACCTCAGGCCGGCTCAGGGAAGACTCAGTTTTGCTTAGTACTTAATTAATAAATATAGTACCTAACAAAATACTTTCTTTGTCTCCTTTGTCAACTGCTCACACACAGAACACTCTCATTGAGATTAGAGGAGTAAGCTGGATTACTAGCGCTCTAACGCCTGAAATTTGCCTTATTTGTTTTCTTTCTTCATATTCATGGGCTGCACAGACCACTTAACACCATAATATAGTCTTCTTGCTCGTCTGCTACACCATTCAAAAAAGTCCGAAAACTATTCTAAATCAATAATTTTGTAACGATGTTAGCTGTTGCCGGCACTATGTCAAGGTTGACCGCATACTTACTCGGATTTATAATTTTGTTTCTTAGCTATTTGTTAGATATTGCATGTGACGACATATTATAATTTCCATGAATATCATCTCGATGTATCCGGTGAATGAACTAGATTGACGTTCCGCTTTAAGGAGTCATTAGTACAAAAAAGGTTAAAGGAAGGTAGGTAAAATCTTATCAAATCGACATGTATGTGCAAAAATAGGATAGTCTCTCATAGTTGTTCATTTCTTAGCCCATTCACCGATCCATCATAAGTTCAATCGATAGACCCAGTACTAGTTTCCCCGCAATAGTTCCTGTGCCCATGGCGGGGGCCGTGTTTGGCCGTGCAAATGACTTACAAACTTTACTTTTAAATACTTTCTTTGTTTTCTTTGTCAACTGCTCACACACAGAAAACCCTCATTAAGATTAGAGGAGTACGCTGGATTACTAGCACCAGACCCTGTGGCGCCCGAAATTTGCTTTACCTATTTGTTTTCTTCCTTTTCGTTTATTCGAGAGGCAGGGCCACTAACATCTGGCTACTGCGGCGGCTGCTCCGGCCTCTGTTTACTTTTATATTTTTGTTGTTATGGTATGGTACCTAAAACACTAGGAATATTAGTGGGGACTCGTTTAAGTCTTGATATATGCTCATTTTTTATTTTATTCTCGTTTGCTACTTTGTAGTTGTGTACTCTTGTTGTTACTTTTTCAGTAACAACAAGAGGTCATTAATAAAGACCGTGATATTACAATATTACAGTAAAACTATCAAGGCAATCAAGGTTATATTTTGAAACAAGCCTTCCGTCAGCGGCGGATAAAAACCATCCTATGTCCTTTCCCAAGATCCACCTTGTCTGTGTTCCTTTCATTAAAATTGGTTCAGTAAAAAGCAGGAAAGCGTAGCAGATAGACAGAGTTACTTTCGAATTTATAATATTAGTAGGGATAAGACAATATTATTTCATACTATTAGAAAATAAGAAATCCCACTTTACTAATATCCTAATCAGTTCACTCGTGTGTTATGCAACTCCGCTTACAAGTAAACAATTCAGAGGCTCTCAACCTTTATGGCGAGGATTTCCGTGAGACGGCGACACTCAAGTAAACGCATCTTAGGATTAAATAGGATAAAATTAGCTATAAGAGGGTGTATTTTCTGTCTGAAGTCGAAAGTTTTCGAGCAGTGTGTGTTGCCAGTTGCCAGTGATGACCTACGGCGCTGAGACGTTTTACAGTAAGCCTTTTCCATCGGCTCAAGGTCGCTCAGCGAGCGATGGAGAGGGCTATGCTTGGTATTTCTCTTCGCGACAGAATTCGAAACGATGAAATCCGTAGACGAACGAAGGTTACCGACATAGCTCTCAAAATTTGGGAGCTCAAGTGGCAATGGGCAGACCATATAGTAAGGAGGACTGACAACCGATGGGAAAGAAAGATCCTCGAATGGCAACCACGTCTCGGCAAAAGGAGCACACCAGGGGAGCCACCCGAGAGCTTTAGGCTACATAAAATCATGGTATGACTAATAGACTAATACCGAAGTCCACGCGGACGAAGTCGCGGGCGGCCACTAGTTTGTAATATATTACTACCATATTAAGTTTTAGCTATTATTTTTACGATCATAAAGGTTAAATCTGTATAAGAAGAAAATTGAGAGCCGGTGGTCTCATTAATAAAATTCTCTAGAGCACGTGCATTGGCAGTCGCCAGCGTGGGTCGCTTGCCGCCGATAATGCATAATGCGCTTTCCAAGGCTGCTAGGAAAATACGATGAACAAACATACCTACTGCATTTACAATAAGTTTCTTACTTGCTTCCTCAAAAATATAATAATGTTTCTTAATAATATAAGTGCCTGAAAAACCGAGCATTGCTCAGAAAAAAGAATTGGTTTTCTTGATCTCAAAAAGAGAAGAGGATTCGAACTGGGAGTCTTCTAGTTTCGGGGCCGCCTGATTTCCCACCTGAGCCTAATATAACCTAATAGATGAAGGCGAAATTTACCATCGTATTCTAATATCCTCTAATTCGCTAAATATAATTATATAATTCGTTTGAAGGTATAAGATAACGCTCCTAATAAGATAATAATACTTATAGTCCCACAGTAGTATATGTCGCGTCGCGGGAACCTTAGACACGGGTCGAGGTAATAAACCTCTATTGCCTCTTTAGAAGTATGTATAATAATAACGACGCGGCCGACGACCCGCGTGGCGAAATGGTTACCATGCCGGACTATTAGCGTATTACGGTTCGATTCCCGGCGAAACGGACATTTTAATGATGATTTTGAGTTTCTGTTTTTGGTCTCAGTGTTTGTGTTTCTGTCTTTGTGTGTGTCCATGGTACCCACAACACATGGTATTAATTACCTTACTATGGGGCGAGCGGGCGTTTAAAAAAGAAAGATACTCCTAGATGGACAGAAGTGTCATAAGAAAGGGATTAACGATGTGTGTTTTTTGCCATTGGCAAAAGCTAGATTCTAATGTTTCTTTTATATTTGAATGTACGAACGGGCGACGACGCTAAAAATCAAAATCGGGGAGTCGTTAGTATTAATAAAATTAGTCAATCAAATGAATAAGATTTCCGAGTAATGCGATTGCTACTCTACCAGAACGTGTCTTATTATAGAGTTTTGCTTGCAATCCGCAAAAACATCTTTGCATTGTTATTTTGTTTCATGACACTCGGGTATAGATATAGGTCGCGTCATGTAAAAAGGACGTTGATGGTCAAGCTGCGCATTAGGCTATTAAATTTATCTGTCTACTAGTGGTCCCGCCCAGCTCCGCCCGGGTGCAGACGTTGTTCAAAGAGGATTTGTTTTTTATTATCTTAAAGAGACTTCATGTTACTATCAAACAAAAATATAAAACAAATAATGACATACGAACTGTCCTGTTATTCTGAATGTGTCAAAGTTTAGAACGGCACGGCACGAAATACAAACGTTTGACAGATAGGAACAATTTATATGGGAAAACTACTTATAAATAAATAAAAAATAATTAAAAAACATTTCCAGTGGCCCAAATTGTGAATCTAAACCATCCTCGAATCCATTTGAATACACACAAAAAAATTCATTAAAATCTGTCCAGCCGTTAAGGAGGAGTTCAGTGACATACACACTCACAGAAGAATTATATATATTAAGATTTAGTGGTATCAGGTTTAACCTACCGATAACCAATATGCGAAGTCACGAGCTAAAGGTTATTTCAAAAATATAACCATATGCCTAGATTTTCGTGTGCGAGTGTACCCATGCGCAAACATACCCCCTCCACTTTCTTCCAGCGTTTTTTTTTACATTTTTTTATGTAAAAACACCAGCAAACAGGCATTCGAGCCACCTGATGGTCTGGTCACTGGATGGAGTGGTCACCGTCGCCTATGGACATCTGCAACACCAGATGATTCGCTTATGCGTTGCCAGCTTTGTATTCAAGGGTTCTTTTAACGCCTTTCTTGAAGAACCCCATGTCGTAGCCCAACGTGAATACCTCAGACGGAAGTTTATTCCACAGTTTGCATGTTGGTGGTAGAAACAAAAGAGAAAAATGGACTGTTGACGATTGCCATATGTCCAGTTGGTGGGGGTGATACTTCTCTCTTCGGCGGGTGGTGCGATAGTGGAATGGTGACGTAGGCATCAGACCGTCTAATTCGGATGAGCACTCACCGTTGTAGAGGCGGTAGAAGACACATAAAGCGCTAATAACTCTACGTAAGCTCAGATCTTCGAGTCTATCGGTTAGTTTATTGTTGGGTTAGGGTTACATGCCCCCTCCAGGAGGCGAAGCCGGAGTACCGCTGGGGGTTTTAGTAGGTATACCAGGGGGTATAGGGGGTACTGCCCCTGGGGAGTCCCACTTACCCCTCTGCGGGATGCGTAACGCATTTCCCCCAGCGAAAACAAAAAAAAAGGGTTACATGACGCGAACTATACTGCAAGTAGCCTATATCGAACCAAATGCCACTTACTTTGTTCGATATAGTGCAAAAATACATAAAAAATCCTCTAAGGTTCTCGGCTATTCCATAGGCTATTTTATAAATTAACGAAAAGCTATTATAAAACATGAAGCAAAACTGTAAGATGTGCCTTACGGCACCCGTATTATTGTGGCTATTCTCTTTGTAAACAATGTACTAAGATTTTAACACTACTTGGCCTCGTTTGCAGCTCCATTCCATAAAGTAAAAATCTCTTTTTGATTCCAGGAATACTCAAATCTGACACTAAAGCACTATAACCGAACACAAATCCATCGAGGGGTCTGCGTGTCAAAATGTGGAGACGCTGACACCTACGGAGACTGGCGGTCAGCTGCCCAGACGTGCGTCAACCTAAGCGTGCTGAACTTCGGTCTGGAGGTGAGTAGGATTAGGGATTATCCATCCGTCCATCAGCCTTTTATAGTCCACTGCTGGACATAGGCCTAACCTAACGTTCGCCACTTCTCCCGGTCCTGGGCCTTAAGCGACTACCCGCTGCCGTCTTCAGATCATTAGTCCTCCTGGTTGGAGGGCGGGCTGTACTGCTTTTGCCGAGACGTGGTCGCCATTTTGTTTATTTCTTTGTCTCCCGGAGCGGGAATCTGCCACACTAAAGGATAAATAAGAGAAATGAATTTGCAAGTGGCTTGAGATGACCGTTTTAGCAAGTTTTATAGTACCTCTTTTTAGGTACCGAGGAGAAATAACGAATCCATGGGAAGCTTTAACAAATCCATGGAATTTATTACAGCTTCTTGGTGAAACCCAAACCCACCCAAGAATCAGATTCTCGCAGCCCATAACTCCAGAAGCGCTCAAGTTTTATCGTACCTAAATTCTTTAAGTAGATTTCATCATTTAATTCCAAAAAGCCAAGTAGTGTCTTACAACTGCATAATGTTTCAGATTCCATAGCTCATACTTTGAATCTTGTCCCTAAACACTTGCCAGCAGTTGTTTAGAGCCACCGAAATCAATGGCATTTATAAACCGAGAGAAAAAACGTCGGCAAAAAACCTTTTAAATACGTCTTTATAATCAGTACTAAAATCTTATCCTTAACTCAAGTTTTAAATATGACCATTTTAGGCAGAAGTCATATCAGCCAAGTGGTGTTCAGCAGTTGAACCCCAGCCTACGACAGGATCCGCAAGGTCCCTGGGTGTGATATGCATTGCCATCGTCGTGGTCACTTTTCTGGCGACTGGCCTTCATATTCTGGGAGAAAGATGTGCGAAGGCTGATGGTAAGTCTTTCTTGTTTTAACGGAGTATTCTGGACATCCACTTTACATTTTTTTAATGTAGAGGTCAGCACAAGTATGATCCAAGCAAGCCTGAGATCGTATGCGGTTGCACTGCTACTCCAAATCCTCATTAGGTTACCAACCTCATTTGGTTAGCGACCATTGTAGCTTCTCGCGGCAACCACATTTCTCCACCGAAATACTAAAGATTGTATAATATAAATATATATTAATTAGGTGCAGCAGTGGTCCTTTCCTAGTAGAAGTATGAAAGGCACCTTTAATCTACCAACTTGCATAAATGTTTTGTTGCCCATTTCTTAGCACAGGTATCTAACTATAACTAAGGAGGTTTTAAGCCACTAGGCTGTTTTTACAGTTCATTGCCCATAGCACTAATTCTATACATATTGATGGAGATGAATGATACAACTACCGTAGTATTCGGGGAAAATTGGTAAATGTAATATCGATAGATAGATTAAACCTTTCGTTGATTTCATGCAAAGACCACGCCACCATCTGCTTAATTTACAGGTAACAAATATTTGCTGGCTTTTTCCATAATGCGTAATTGGGCTATACTGACCTACGACAGATCCAACCCAAGGAAGGAAGACCGTATGAAGGACTTGGCTTGTATCGAAGGAGTTCGGTAAGTTAAAGGCATAACTAATTATAACCTATTTATTTATTGAAAGTAATAATACTTAGAGCACTAAAAGGTGAGATCAAGGCATTTTGGCAAATGGAGATATCCTACCAATCGAGGTAGTCTAGCCGTGAGAGGATGTTTGGATATTTAGAAAACTTCGTTAGCCATCAAGGGTTTTTTTTTAATTATTTGATTGGAGTAGCAGACGAGCATGCAGGCCACGTGGTGTTAAGTGGTCGCTGCAGCACACAACCTCAAGCAAGAATAGTCTTGAATATTAATAGAAAGTCTTGTCTGAGGTCGTATGCAGTTGCGCCGCTAGTCCTTAGGCTGGTGATCGCCTTATGTAAGTGTAGCCGGCAACTGCACCTTTCCACCGAAACACAATAGAATTAGTTCACGGCAGAAGTGGGTGCAGTGGTGGTACTTCCTCGGGCGAACCATAATAGTTCTACCACCTATTATTATTTATTTTGTCCTGTCTCTGCTCATTTGGCCTTTTACACTAAAAAAACTAAAGTTTTTTTCATTTTCTTTGACGTGATTTGTAAATAATGTTATTTTTTGTTAATTTAATGAATTATGTAATTGTGTAATAAATATGTAATAAATAAAATAATTAACGGGGGTACAAACTTCCTCAACTCCCGCCTCCCGCACAACACCTCAGGGAGATGGGGCGACTGAAAATCAGCGCTGCACGAGGTCAGCACCTCGCGGTAGCAAAACACCAAAAACTGATTCGCTACCATTTGCCCAGTGCCTGATTATTGTTACATTTTAATATAGTATGTCATTATGTAAATGTAATAATGTAAATGTATTTTTTAAATGTGAGATTGAGGCAATAAACGTTTTATTATTATCCCTACTAATATTATAAATTCGAATGTAACTCTGACTGTCTGTCTGTCTGTCTGCTACGCTTTCCCGCTTAAACTACTGAACCATTTTTAATGAAATTTGGAACACAGGTAGTATGGACCTTAGGACATAGGATGGTTTTTATCCTATGGGAACCTATAAAACGTGTCCACACGGGCGAAGCCGCTGGCGGAAGGCTAGCTATTATTATAAAGGACAAATTGAATTCCGCTGAATCTTTTTTCTTCTTTTGTATCTACTTTGTTTCGTGTTTTATTATATTTCAATTCTGTTTCTTTGAAAAACACATTTTTATGTATTTTTAAGAAATAGCTGTTTTCTAACTCATTTAAATTTCTTCTGTACTATGTTACTCCGCGCTATAAGCGCGTGTACTATACGTTATGCGCTATAAGCGCTTGTACTATACGTTATGCGCTATAAGCGCTTGTACTATACGTAATGTGCTATAAGCGCTTGTACTATACGTTATGCGCTATAAGCGCTTGTACTATACGTTGTGTGCTATAAGCGCTTGTACTATACGTTGTGTGCTATAAGCGCTTGTACTATACGCATATTTTACTTATGATACTTAACGCTCTATTGTTAATAATAGTAATTAAATGTAATTATTTTTTCAGATTTCTTGGCATTCAAGGTGTAATATTTGCACACGTGATACTAATCTATGAATTCTCTTATATAGACAACCCGCAGTATATTGAAAAGGTAGAACATTTATTTACTTTTATTGCAACCTATTATGTTGTTGCATACACTATACGAGTTGTTTTTGTATATACTGTTGTTGTATATATTGTATGAGTATTTTTATTTATGAGGTGTGAAACGTGCATGCATCTCGACAACGTGTTTTTTTTCTTTTTTTTTCTTCATTTATGGCATCGCAAACTCTGCATATTGCCAGCGTCAAGTATAATTTTTGCATCACGTTTTTGCCATGAACGAGTAATAATAGGTGAAGTCAGTAAGTAGTCAGTAATCAGTCAGTCAAGTCAGTCAGACATTCAAGTAAAGCGATGGCTTCTTTACAAGAACGTGATCAATGGAATTTTGGAGGCAATCCGAAAAAACATATTTTCGCACTGGTATTTTAATTCACAACACTTGTGCACTTTAATTAACCTATATCGAACAAAATGCCATTAAATTTATCCAATATAACTCAAAAATACACCAAGAAAGTAAAAATAAAACAAAAGCACAATTATGTCTTTTTCGACTTCCCGCCAAAACTCGACAACGTGTTTTTGTTTATTTACTTTTGGGAAACAATCCTTAGAGCATCAAGGTATGTCAGGTATGACACCCGTCAGAGGAGTGGCCTTACGGGCGAACCCCTCGTCCCAACATCCATACACAATGTACCTTCTAGTTATACAACTAGTGTGTCTGTGTGTGTCGGTGTCAGTGTTGTCGGTGCATAGAAAATGACGTTTTAATTGAAATTGACATATTTAGAAATGTAATGTCTGTAGCGATGGAAGAATATTTGTGAATGTGTGACAAAATTAAAATGTGTGCGTTCTTCCCTCCGCACCAGTTGGCACAAAAATTATGTATCGAAGCGAGGCGCTACGCCGTATACACCATCATTCGTTCTGATTATGGATTGTTGCAAAGTAGTTTTACCTAACTTTATAATGATGCTACTATTCGTTAATGTTCAATTTACATATACAAAAAAATGCTTGTTCTTCCAGATGTACGACCACTTCGGCTGGAAGCTGGTCCTCAACTCTCCTCTCTGGCTCCAAGCCTTCTTCTCACTCTCCGGCTTCCTCACAGCGTATACCGTCCTCATCACCTCGGAGAGGATAAAACTGACATTCGTTCAGTGCGTCATGTCTATCATCAATAGATATATCAGGTAAGCACCATATTATTATTCCGCAATTCGGCTGCAGCGACATTTCTTTGTCAGTGGTGCGCGCTGGGAATCTGGGATGTGAACTCGACATCGCACTAACTCCGTGAGGTTTCAGCGTGAAGTTGAAAAGACATAATTTACTCTTGTATTATTATCATTTTGGTGTTTCTTTTGAGTTCCATCGGATGAAGTTGTTCGATATAGGTTAATGACAGTGCACGATTGTTGTGAAATGAAATAACTGTGCGAAAACATGTTTTTTCGGCTCGCCTCCGAAAATACATCGGACACGTTCTGGTAAAGTAGCCATCGCTTTATTTGAACATCTGACTGACTAGATTGACTGATAACTGATGACTTACTGATTTTCCTATGACTACTAGTGATGCAAATGCCAAATGCAAATGCCAAAATAAAACGAATTAACAAAAAAAAAAAGAATCGTAGTGCGCGTGTAAGCGCATACGCGCCGAAAAATAAGCTAGGTTTGGAACCGCATTTAGGCTACTTACAGCCCCGCCTATTTATACACCGACTATTACAAGTACAGATACTCTTCTCTTCTGGATACTCTTCCCTTCAACGTCCAGTGCCTAGTGTATGTCATGCAATATTTAATTTAATTCATTATTTTATTTGATCACTTTCTTAGAGCATCGAAGTTACTAACTCACCCTTCAGTAGAGACGGCAAAGCGCCTCGCTACGATACATTATTTTTGTGCCAAATCTGGTGCGGGGGAAAGAACGCACACATTTTAATTTTGTCACACATTCACAAATATTCTTTCATCAGGGGTTCGCCCGTAATACCTTGATGCTCTAAGATCACTTTTTAATATTTTTTTCAGATTAACACCAGTAGCAGTGTTCGCTCTGTGGTTCACTATATCGTGGTACCCACTGATGGGCTCTGGGCCCCAATGGGCCTGGATCGTGCAGCAGGAGTCCCATGACTGCTCCGAACGGTGGTGGTACCACGTCCTGTATGCCCACAACCACATACCATTGGGCAAGTTCTGCATGGGTCATACTTGGTATGTTTGACTCTTACTAAGTATGTATATGGTTTCAATGAAATCTCAATACATAATATGTATTACATATATATTTTATGTGTTCGTGTGTCCCCTTCACGTTCACTGAACTCCTCCTAAACGACCGAGCGATTATGATGAAATTTTTTGTGTGTGCTCAAGGGTATTTGAGAATGGTTTAGATTCATAATATGGTCCACTGGAAAATGTTTTTTTAATTATTTTTTTATTACTAACTAGTTTTTCCTATATAAATTGTACCTACCTGTCAAACGTTTATATTTCGTGCCGTGTCGTTCTAAAATATGACAGTCAGAATAACAGGACAGTTAGTACGTCTTTATTTGTTTTATATTTTTGTTTGACAGTAACACGAAATCTCTTTAAGATAAAAAAAAACAAATCCTCTTACAACACTTTTAAGGCAGGACAACGTCTGCAACCGGGCGGGCGGAGCTGGGCCGGACGAATAGTATTAATATAAGAGGTTTCCTATCAAACATTTGAATCGAATTTAATTTGGTTGAATGTCAACAGAGTAAAAGCTTTTATTACTTATATAAGCAGAATCATTTAATTTTACTTCGTGTATTTTGGGGCCTCATTTTTGAATCAGACTGAATATTCTAGCAATATTATTCGTTCGAAAGAGCGCCTCCTTTCTATTGTGATAAATAAAATTGTATTCCTTAAAAATCAGCGATAATCACGCCGCGCCGGTGCCGGTGTAACGAACTCGGGATGGGTTTAGAGGTCTTTTCCTGTTCTAAGTGTTTGTGTCCTACCTTTATGTATGTCACCCACGCCACAGGGTATCCTTTATTTTTGGTATCGGGGTGGAAATCTTCAAAAGGTACCCGGCACCTTGGTGATACTGGGTTATGTGGGATTTGACCGCATTAAAACCCCCTCGGTGTCCTGCCTCTGCGGTTGGGGATGACTCCGGGATTTCCAGTGGAACGCACTGGTGTAACCACGGGGTATCTAGACCTCTTGAAGACACACGTTTTTTTAGCGTAATAATTTACGGTTAATTGGAGTTCAGTGTTGTATGGAACCAGTGGGAGCTTGTTCACGGTAGAGCCGGAGTTCGGCACGGCGAAAGTGAAAATACAAGTATCCGGCACAGTCTACACGCTCGTATAGAACGCCATACAACACTGACAACCGTAAACCGTAACCGTAACGCACAGCGAATTAACCGTAGATTTTAACTTCAAGAAAATGTGTGTCTACAAGGACTCATATTTTTTATTATTTATTTAAATCGTTCCAGGTACCTAGCAGCCGACATGCAACTCCACATCTTCGGCATGCTGCTCCTACTCCTGCTGGTGCGGTACCGCGCCGCCGTCATCCCCACGCTCCTCGGAATAGTCGCTGCGTCGGCCGCGGCCGCCGGCCTGGTGGTCTACTTCTACGACCTCACGCCCATCATCACTGCACAACCACCTGAGTAAGTAGCAATTCTATGAGTTTTCATAAAAATCGCATTTCGGAGGAGTATGGCAACTAACACTGTAATACGAGAATTAATATAAGTTAATAAAGAAAAAATAAAATAATAGTAGAAAATCTGCACACACATATAGATATCATTATTCAGAAACATTAGTACAGTGACATTAAGCAAATCAATGCGGGTCAACTTGTGGTAAGTGGTTGCTACAATCGGGATTGTTCTAGAACTGGAACTACAGAAACCCCTGGGGGTTTCTTACCTGTAGGCAGATGATTATCTTAATCAAGTGTCGCTAGTAAATGAACTCCACATAAATATGCAGACTTTCAAGGTCTACATCATGTATTTACGTCAATAAGTTCATTGAATCATCTTAATGGTTGGATGATTGATGCAACCGAAAACTACTCCAAGAATGGTCTTAGTTTCAATAAGGAAACTTTACTTTGCAGAATACTTCGCACCATGTTCCTTGGGTCAAGGATTCTACCGATCCTGTATTTACCTAGCTGGATGAACCTGGCCGGCTACCTGGGTGGCATGGCTACTGCCTTCATCCACCATCATAACCAGCAGAACAACGTCAAGTTGAACGAAAGCAAGGTATAATTTGTGGGCGCACCTCTGACAAAGAATTTTGTAATAAGCGCATTTATCGCTGCTCCACGGTGATGGAGAATATCGTGATATTTAATTAATTACGATGTTCTCCATCGCCGTGCATGCCTGAGAGAAATTCATAATTTCTCGAAAGCATGACGTCCACCAATCCGCACTTGGCTAGCGTGGTGGACTATGGCCTAAATTCCTCTTAATTGTAAGAGGAGACCTATGCCCAGCAGTAGGATATAAAAAAGGTTGAAAAAAAAAACAAACCAACCGACCGACGGATGTAAGAATCAAAAAGTACGTCTAAAGCCCGGTTTCAAAACTTTATGCTAAACTTGTTTGCAGCTGTTCAACTTGGTGTTCCACGCGGCGCTGACGCTGGGCGGCAGCGTGGTGGTCGCGGGCGTGGTGTTCCTCTCGGACACCCCGCAGCCTCTCTGGGCCTCCGCGCTCTACTCCTCGCTGGACCGGCTGCTGGTGGCTGTGTTCTTCAACGTGTTTCTGTTGGGATGTTTGAGTAGATGCAAATGTAAGTATGGCTCCTAATAATTTGGGATTGCTAGAGTATTCTTTAACGTGTCTTCGGATGCTTGAATAGATGAAAATGTAAGTATTGCAACCACCCCTTTTGCGTTCTTCTGCTGGATACCACCGTAAGGCATCTCTTATATCTTGGGACCGCTGAAGTACTCCAACTGAACCGGCTATCGGTGGCTGTGTTCTTTAAGGTGTCTGGGGATGCTTGAATTGATAAAAATGTAAATATGGCTACAACCCTTTTTGCGTTTTACTGTTGCGCTTTTCACTTTGGGATTAGGCCATTCTTTTCAATGGTCACTTTACTAATTCTCCTTCTTGACCAATTTCATAAAAGGAGGAGGTTCTCAGTTCAATTTTTTTAATGTTATGTTACCTCGTAACTTTTATACGCAAATTTTGTATTCTTTCTTTATTTTAAAGCAATGCTTCTTATGTAACTTCGTTTAGATTTGATTTAGAATCGACTAGTAAATTTTGAGTTATTCTATATAATTTTGTTGGCAACATAATTGACTATTTTAATGGCATTATTCATTTCAGCTTTGTTCCGTGACATGCTGATGTGGCGAGGCTTCCACGTGCTAGGCAGGTTGTCCTACTGCGCCTTCGTCATCCACTTCATCGTCCTGCGGTTCGCAGTGGCCAACAACACCCAGCTGGGCCACGCGTCCCTCTTCTCTATGGTGAGTTCATCATAACTACTCTTTTCGACCCTATTGTTAGGAATGGGTCTCCTAACTATCCATTGTTAAGGAGACCAGTGGGCCTAGATAAGTGGCACTCGACTATCGTAACGCTTGTGGAATAGAATGATAAATCTATGGGATTAACATCAGCTAGAGAAATATCTCGTGAGCTTCTACAGTCAGTCCCATACATTTTTCATTTTATTCTATAAGCGTGATCTGTGGTCACGATCCTCGAATGCCGCTTGGTCCATTGGAGCATAATCCAACAACTGAAGATGGTTGATATTCTGGGCCAATTGTTGAGACGAATATTTTCAAGGAAACCGGAGATGTTTCGGACATCAGCCATCGCGGCCGGTCGCTATGAGATATAAATATTATACTTGTTAATCACAGCTATTGGCGTTCTTAGCTAATACTAAGCTAATTGAAAATTGTTCACATTTATTCCAAAATCAGGACATTGTGATTTTTAATGTGATGTGAACTTTCAATTCATCTTGAAATACGTACAAATAATTTTGCGGTTCACAATGATGATGGGGTTTTCTCCGTATCATATATCATTGAAAAAAAATTAGTGAATGTTTTTGTGCTCTAGGAACCTTCAAGGCAGGAAAACGTCTATGAAGGTTTTAAAGCTAGCAAGCACCCATCTTGTTGAAAGATTGAATGTTTGATTCATAGGCGTAGGAATATGGCCTCTGTGTGACTCCACAGCTTCTTGTTTTCGCCTTTCATGATCCAAGTTTTAAGTGGTTCAATTGGAATGTTGACGTGTATAGAAAAAATCAAAATATACATCTGAGAAATGTTGCATTTAATTACGTTTGGAAAGCAGAAGAATATTTTTCTCACAAATATTTTTCTCATACAAAATGAGGATGTCGCGTTTTGAGAAAAAATATCAGTATTGATTAGACCGTCAACTACTGCATTTAAAGTTTGATTAGCGGTCACCCGGTCAAAGGTATGCTTTATGGTCTAAACAAACATTCTTGTTTCAGATATCCCTTCTCATAATATCCTCGGTTCTCACCTATCTGATCTCCATACCCTGCTGCCTGCTGATAGAGCTGCCAGCCATCCAGCTGTGGAAGGCGCTGGTGGAAGGCGAGCCTGAAAGACCAGAACCAGCTCCACAGCCGCGACTGCCAGCGAAGTTCGACCTTGTTGCTCATACAAACAGAGTTTAATGGCTCAAATTGTTTAAGGTTACTTATAAGTTGACTAAGTTGTTAAGAAAAAAAAACGTGTTTTTTACTGTGAAGTTGTTTTATTTCTATTTTTAACCGACTTCAAAAAAGGAGGAGGTTCTCTAATCAACGGCATTTTTTTAAATGAAAGTACCCGGATGACAGAGCTTTGCTCGTATAAAAACAATCATTTTCTTGCGCATTCCCCGTGGTTAGAGGATTTGATCCCGGTCGATTTTTCTAATCCCGGGATTTCGGGATTACCAACAGTTGATCCCGGGATTGTATTATTACTGGAAATTGGTAGCAAAAATACAGTAAAACATATCAAAATCTATTTTTATTTATCTTTTACTTTTGTGAGGACATCGAATATTTAAGTTTCAAGTCTTCAAAAAGGCGGTTAAACAAAATTATACTTTCTCCT
Organism: Pyrgus malvae; assembly: GCA_911387765.1. Classification (NCBI taxonomy): domain Eukaryota; kingdom Metazoa; phylum Arthropoda; class Insecta; order Lepidoptera; family Hesperiidae; genus Pyrgus; species Pyrgus malvae. The sequence continues at coordinate 21,798,186 of OU426965.1, read as the reverse complement.
TATAAAATAAACAAACTAGGCACTTCGGTGAATGCCTAATTTATGAAACTAACAGTAAACTTCAAAAAATCAACTTCTTTAGAGAATCTTTTGAGATCTCGAGTAATTGGAGCACTGGCTTCAACCGTTGCAGTTTAACTGGTTGTACAACGGAGAACTTTTATTCCCAATGAACCATCTACTAGGTAGGACAACTAAGTCCCTGTAGCTTTGGGATTAAGAATAGAGCTACGGTATCCCCTGCCTGATCGTAAGAGGCGAATAAAAGGGGGCTTCCGGGGTTGTGGACGGTGTGAGTGGGAGCTCGATCCGTCCAGCCAGCAGACCCGGGAAGGGCGGCGGTGTGTGCGTGGCCGCATGCCGCCGCCGCCGTAAGCAACGGAAGGTGCAGGAGAGCACATCTGCTCTCTCGTATAACGTAGTGTTTAATTTCTCTATGCTCTCTCGAAGATGGGCCTGTTCTGGGGCGTCGCGCGTGGGGGACACCGGTGCGTACCACTGGAGATCCCGGAGTCCTGCCCAAGCGCAGAGGCAGCCACCGAGGGGGTTTTAGTGCGGTCAAATCCCAAATAACCCAGTACCCTCTCCCAAGGTGCCGGGTACCTTTTAGGTTAGCCCCCCCCCCCCCGATATCAAAAAAAAGGTAGGACAACTAAAATAGTTTCAGGTGGTACAACTTGTCAACATAGATATTTTATTTTGACTACGTCAATTCGTACGTCCATATGAACAGATAGTAGTGCTCCTTCCGGCTAGGGCTTCTGGTTATTTAGATATTTTAGATTGACATCATTATAGAACGTAAATCTCATTAAAGTTATAAAATTAGGTGGAAAAATCAAATACCAAGAAAAAGTATCATGCTGCAACCTTTTTTACGTCTCCCTGCTGGGCATGGCCATTTTTGGGGAGTTCTAGCGCTTTTTCCACCAAGCTGCTCCAATGCGTGTTGGTGAAAATGCGGTTCAGTGGCCAAACCTCTGTTGGATGTTTTCAACTGCTCATAAGGTAACCGACAAGGTTTAACGGCTGTTATCTATCGATAGTTTTTTACTATACAAATATTTACATCCTAACTTATGGCATTATATACTGGGGAAACTCTGTCAATGTTAGTAGAACATTTATATTGCAAAAACGTAGTCTTAGCATAATGTTTGGCAGAGCGAGTGATGAATCTAATCGCTCACTGTTTTCCGAAGAGAAATTCCTTACATTATCTAGTGTTGTTGAAAATCAAATAAACATGTGCATAACCATAAGAGATGTACAGACTTCAATTCATTGATTTAAATATGTACCTACTAGCGTAAATTTTAATAACGTTCTTATTCTTACTGCCTTATGAAGTATATCAATATTTCTAGTATATATTCATACTAGTAAGAATGGTTTTACATAAGTGTTAGAATTCGCATAATATGTTCTTTATCTACGCCTACCTGTGCCCCGCGGTTTCACCCGCGTTCGAAAGGATCAGTATAATAATAATAATAATAATAAAGCATTATTTGATTCCATGCATATTACATAATAAACGATAACAATTGATAACTTAATAACCTATAGTATACAATTACATTTGTTACACATTAAATGGATTAGAATTCAAATTGTAAATTCATTTTTTTTATTAATTTAATTGTTAATTTGCTTTATTTATCATCTCCCTAATTATTTAATGCATGCATGGACCCCGTTCGGGTAAAAGCCTCCCCCAAGGAGTGCCATCCTTCTCTGTCATTAGCTTTGTCCAGCCAACTTCCACCCGCGCACGCTGCAATTTCGTCTGCCCATCTGGCCTTTGGTCGACCTCTTGATCTGGTGCCTTTTGGCTCAGACCACTTTACTGACCGTAGAGTCCATCTATCGTTCTTGTAACGGGCTACGTGACCCGCCCACTTCCATTTAGCCTTCATTGCAAAAGTTAAGGCGTCGCATACTTTTGTCTTCTTTCGAATGTCAACGTTCTTTACCTTATCCTTCAATTTTATACCTAGGCAACTTCTTTCCATTCTTCTCTGGGTAGTTTGAATTTTGTTCTTGGTTTTGAGATCGAAGGTTCGAAGGATCGAAGAAGAAAACCCCCCAAGAAGGATCAGTAGCAAGAGGTAAATATTCTACATACATAGGTTTCATAAGGCCTACTTTGTAATGCTTTTACATGAAAAAGTTGTTATTGTGACATACCTAACTGCACTAGCGGATCCAGAGGGAGGGGGCTTACCTCAAATTATAGATATCGTGACTAATTTTTAAATCCACCCGCCATCCGGGTGCGTTCAAAGCACATGCGGATAGCACAAAAGTCACACACTGACGAGGTAGAATTCTAACGATAAAAGATTTTTTCAAATCGGTGCAGTTTCGATGCCTATTCAATGCAAAAAACAACCAAATCATTCCATGTTTTAGTATATTTGTCGATCTCATCTCTTGTACAGTATTACATTTTTTTCTTCAACGGAGCATGGTTGATGAAGAGCATCTTCAGCAGCCTGTTAAAGGGCACCTCCACCATCAGATGCAGCGGTAGCGCCACCAGGAACGACATTCCCAGCACTAAAAAGGTCAACCACACCTGCGAATTTTACACAGAGAAAAGTATTTTTCAACGTTTATTTTACTTTGTAAGTATGTCTAAGCTGAGAGGATGATGTCTACATTTTTAAAGAAGCGTGGAGGGATGTAATTTTTTTTTAAATCTATTTTATGACGGAGTTTTGTCACACAGTAACCACGTCACTCCCGCCGTAATAATAAGTAATTTACAAATTAACTCACTAAGCATGCAAATCATAAAGTATGTAAATCATAAAGTGAGTGAGTGTAAATAACCTCTGCAGAATCAGGGGAGACTAAGATGCTGTTAGATACATTAAATGAATTATTATTAACATTTTTTTCACATTCATCAGCGTTCCGGTCACATTCCACTAACACATGTTGTATGTCCTCAATGATTCCACAAGTTGAGCAGTTAGGAGAGTCAGATTTACCCATTAAGTATGAGAATTTGTTAGAGGGAATATAACCGGATCGTAATCTCATTAGAGCCTCTACACATGCTCTTTCTAACTTAACCCTATAAGGATAACGAAGAGGCTCACATTCCACTGTTTTATACCATATGCCATGCATATGCCTTTAGACGTAAAAACGTGTGAAAACTTTCCAAATTTATATTTACTATTAGACGCATAAGATTAACAGTGTCCCAAAGTGCAGCGCTTAGCGTATACCACGGATATGTGTCGTCTACTTTATAGTGTGGACTCTTATTGTGGGGCAATTCCGTCGAGTTTGACGAAGCCTTCAAAATCCAAAAAAAGGCAATCCGAGCGATTTGTGGAGTAAGTCCCATATCTATCTAGTTGCAAGCCCAGGGATTTAGACAACTTAAGGTGTTAACTCTGACTTGTATGTACATTAAAGCAGCATGCACATTTGTCAGAGAACATCCCGATTATTTTAGATTGGATTTGGAAACTCATAATCGTTCAAGACGGAAATTAAATAAATACAAATTGTATACGCCAATCTGCAGCTTAAAATTGTTAAAAAGAAACGCACACACATATATATATATATATATATATAATTCAAGTATATAATAAATTGCCTGATTCTTTCAAAGAACTTCCAGATCGTGTACTTAAATCAAAGTTGCAGGCTTGGGCAGTATAGACTGGAGTTTTTATAGTCTTCGCGAATATTTTAATTGTAATTTTGAATAAATTTTCTTGAAATCTTAAATTTTATTGGTATTGACATTATGTGAAATAAAATAATAATATGTATATTAGCTGACATTTTATCATTATTGTAATATTAGGTTGAAATAATTTTTATTACTGTAACATTGATTTTGACATTGAAATTGAAATATTGTAAATTTTAAATAATTATTTTGCACACCGGAATGGGTAGGACATAAGGAAATATTGTTATATTAAGACCTATGTATGTACACTATGTTCTTGCAAATAAATTGAATTGAATTGAATTGACCGCGGACGTTCATCAAAATACTCCCGCCAGTTAAGCTTATGTAAAATTTTGTGACATTTGGGTTTATTGAATATGCTAACTGTAGATTAGATGTTTCCTTCACCTTGTATACCAACGAGTTATAAACAATTTTTCTTCTTAATTCCAAGTGGAGACTTGTGTTCATAAAAGCGATGGAAAACTTAATCTGGCCAAAACCTTTGGCCAAAACGCCGTGTCATGATTAACCTGCGATGCGAAGGCAAATATAAAGACAAACACTTTTATTTGCACTACGCACTACAATATTGGTGATTACAAAAGTTGTTTTTATACATTTGGTCCGCTTTATTTTTGGATGCCCTTGTCGTATAAATATAGAGTCCAATCACCTGTTCCTTATTGTTTAAACTTGTCATTACTTTTTGTAAAAAGTTATACAATTCTTATTGATTTGTTTTTCCTAGACCCTACCTGTTCGTCAGCATAAATGTAAAAAATTTCAAAGTAGAAGGACAATCTGTTATGCAGTACTTTTTCAAATACACTCGGCTTCAAAAAATCGCACCTTTTAAGAAATATACTTTATACATCTTTAAATCTTATTTGTATTATGAAATATTGGTAATGTTCGGTATCATTTGAAAGGTAAGGAAAAAGAGAATGCAAAACAATTTAATTAATTGAATTTTTTTAGTGGAACTGAGAAAAAATTCAAAACAATAAAAATCCTTAAAAAGGCCCTAATTAAATCTGATTAATTTTTCAAAACAAAGTTGCTTTAAACTAACCTAAAACCTAGTGTTACCCCCCCTTGCCCTGATGACGGCTTCAATTTTAGGACCTCTTCTTGAGGGATACTGTCCCATTCCTCCTGAAGAGTCGTGGTAGCGGGATCATGGGACCTAACCTTGCGTTTTAACTGGTCCCAGAGGTGCTCTATCGGGTTCAGATCTGGACTTCTCGCTGGCCACTGCATGACAGGGATCCTAACCTCTTGAAGGTAGCCGCGCACAATTCCAGCAGTGTGCGCGCGAGCGTTATCGTGCATTAATGTGAACCCGTCGCCAATAAATCCAGCATAGGGGACCACATGATCTTCCAGGATCTCTGTGATGTACCGGTGAGCAGTCATCGACCCTTGCCCGCGAGTACCTCCGGTCCGGGAGACGCAAGAAAGTTCAGTTTTGCCGTCGGCCGACATACCGCCCCAGAACATGCATGAACCGCCCCCGTACCCTACCGTCTCTTGGATGCAGGCTTGGGCAAAACGTTCCCATTGTCTTCTGTATACTCTTTTGCGTCTATCGTTGCAGAAAAGGCACACTCTCGTTTCGTCTGAGAAGAGAACAACTCTCCATTGGTCCTGGGTCCAATTGACGTGGGCGCGAGCAAATTGCAGGCGTGCTCGCCGATTCGCTGCGGTTAATTTTGGACCCGTAGCAGGTCTTCTAGCCACTATATTTCTCTCCTTTAGTCTTCTTCTAACTGTAGAGACACTCACGGCCCTTCTACGAACTGCTTGAAGCTGCTGTTGTTGAGTTGCAACGACAGCTTCAAGCATTAGAGAACCGATTTCTCAAAAACTTCGATACGATGAATCGGTCGTCTATCGCAGAGGTGCAGCGACGTCTACCAGACCCACGCCTCCGGACAAAGCCACCGGTCTGCAGGAACCTTTGGTACACTCTTCGAACAGAAAAGCGGCTCAAGTGCAATTGCCGAGCGACATCACACTGTCGTAGTCTTGATTGCGGTAGTGCGATCACTTGGGCGGCTTCAGTAGCAGTAGTGTCCATCTTCAAGGACGTTTTTATGGTGGAAAATCTTCTTCTGTGTCTTCTTCGACTGTTGGTAGCGAATTTATCCCCCAATAAGCTTGTATCGACCCTTTTATACCCAAAAAACAAAACAATAAAAACAAAATTTCAAGAGGAGATTCAGTTCCTTTTTTATTCATTCAGTGAATTGTTGTGTCAAGCTTTTCTTTATTTAAATGAAATGGATATTTTTTAAGGAGTTTTTATAGGGCTTTCAAATGATATAATTATTGGTAGGAATAATTGCTTGTCTAAGGATAATAATAATTGAAGTTTATTTTTGCGGAGGTGCGATTTTATTGATGTCGAGTTTATTTTAGAAAAAAATGGTATCAATACAATAGGTCTGGAACATACCATGTCCTGTCTGTCCTGTTTTTTAAATATTGGCTTAATAATAGTTACTTTCACTTTCTTCGGAGATCTACCCGTTTCAATACACAAATTTATGTTTGCAAAAAGCTAATACTGATGCAATTATATTTGACACCCATTTAAATACATTCCTCGTATCAAGTCGTAGACATAGCAGGGTATCTATGACGCTATTTTAATAGCAAAATAGTTTCACACCTTGAGCGTAGCAAAAGATGTGCACCCTACTTTTAGTTAGAGTTACCGACCCATAATGTTAGGCGAGGCAGTTGCACGTTACTGATTTTTCTCAGATATTTTGTTTCCATTTGTCACCTATTGAAAAAAATTGAGATCAACGGCTTAAAAATATATTTGGTGGTTTAATGGTTGAACTCTATCGATTTTGCCTGCTTTTTTTAGATATTTTGTTCTCCTTAAAGGTAACGATTAAAGTCATCGACTTTAAAAAGTAGTTACTCGTATTTTGGAGAAAATAATTTGGTGAGCGGTCCAAACAAAATCCAATGTACGAAGAAGTACAGCTGGAGGGCACTTGAAGTAAACATACCATATATAAAAATGACACCGGTATAACTTCTTTCCGTAAGCCCAGTATAATATACACGAAAATTATATGGACCAAGTATACGCAGAAGGACAGCTTGCTGGTCAACTCCCACCCTCGCCATTCGAACAGGGCTTTGGACGCATCTGAAATAAAATAAATTTAATATAGCCATTTTTAAAGTTCAACTTTTTATTTATATTATATATTCATTTTAAAAACGGAACCTTGCGTAACGGAAAGGATTGCTCGTGCGTGAAAATATTGTTATTATTGTAAAATAAATAGTTTTTAGATTTTATTCATTAGAGAAGACGTAAATTGACTGTGAAACTGTAAACACATTGGTGTATACTTTAGATCCTTGAGAGTAATAAAGGCTACTTTTTCCACGGTAAAACATCTCATTCCCATGGGAAGACCCATTGTAATGTTTACATTTACACATTTACATTTGATCCTATCGATCGCGTGTAAAACCATGGGGATCAGCGTAGTAAGCATAGTAATTATATACATATTAAGTTAATTAAAAGCTTGCAAATAAAATCTGGCTGCCCGGGCGCCCTCCAACTAGGTGGACTAACAACCCGACGAAGATAGCGGTAAGCCGCTGAATTCAGAAATGAAATGAAATGAAATGAAATGAAATGAAATGAAATGAAATGAAATGAAATGAAATGAAATGAAATGAAATGAAATGAAATGAAATGAAATGAAATGAAATGAAATGAAATATTCTTTATTCACTGTACGGTTCATTTACAAACTCTTAGTGAACGTTATTTTTTTGTTCTGTCTGCTCTGGGTGCGCTTAGGCAATGCTGAGCTGAAGAAAAGAGCAGACGGAGAAAAACTTCAGCCCTGTTTTAAAATATGAGGTATACAATAATAAGCTTTCTTACAGAGTAGCTATGGGCAGATAAGGAACATACGTGACAGCTACCGCATGTGTCAATGTCGTCCCATATCCACCTGCTAACATAGGCAGTTTGATTGATTTAAATCTATTACATCAGTTATAGAAACAGCCTTGTGGGACTACAGCTCAATCCCAAGCTTTATTATCAATTAAATAGTCCTTAAGATCGTAATAAGCCTTGCGGCACAGGACTTGTTTGACTTTCTTTTTAAATCTGTGCAAAGGAAGGGATTGAACACTTTCCGGGATTTTATTATATATTCTGATCGACATCCCGATAAAAGAGTGGCTCTTTTTGCGGAGCCTACACTTGGGGAATGCAAGTTTGTGGCCATTCCTTTCCAGAGGCTGTAGAGTAGATAGATGGATGGATGAAATAAAACCAAAGTCTCACCATTACACTTGCAAATCAAGGCCAGACACCAGATAGCTGCCAGGGCACCGATGATGGGCCGATGGGCACCAGCTTGTAGCATCCGAGAGGCGACAGACGCGCGCGGCTCGTCGGCGAAGTACATGCTGGAGTGGTACATCAGGCCGATGATGGCGGGTATCACCAGCCAGGGTAAGGCGCGGCAGATCTGCGAGAAGTGTATATTTGTTGTTTTCTTAACCTATTTAAAGGTACAGGTCTCCTCTGAAGTGTGAGGGTTTTAGGCTATAGTCCATCACTTTGGACTAGTTGGAATGGCAGAAAATTCATGCTGCCCAAGATTGCCTAAATTTGTAGTTACAAAGACAAAAGTTATTATGATTAAAGTGAAGTAGGTACCTAATAAGGTGAGGTAGCCGGCCAAATAATTTTCTTGGATTTATGCGATTCTTGGGACTGCTACCTCACCTTTCCACCCAAACCGGTAGAAAAGGATGCAGTGGTGGTATTTTGGCAAAGATAATATCTTCTGCGAGTCAAGGTGGTGATGCCTGAGCAGCGACCATGCTCCGACTGACTCGATTGAGAGCTTGAACATATGGTCAGACAATCAGAAAACTTTGATAGCGTTATTCAGAAATACCCTTGGCGTCTTCTTTTGACGAGTTGCAGAAGGGTGCCACAGTATCTTCATCACACACTGGTTTGTTACCGGAGTTTTAAGAAAACGTCTTACTTTATTCCTCGAAAGATCAGTTCCTCTTTTTTGCAAGTAGTATCCAAGGTAACCTGCTGCCATGCCCATAATGAAACAAACCATGTTGCTGTGGGCTTGGATATGAGTGGAATCTAAGGTGTCATCTTGGAAAGTACGGAGAAATCTGCAATATTCAAGGATCTACTTTCAAATCCTTAACAATAATTTGAATTAAAAAGCACACTTTAATCTTTAATATAGAAATCTGGAAAGTGGAATAATTTTATGCTAACATTATATAAGAAACCAACGCGTCCCTTCTACCTTTTTTCTACGGTACAATGTATAAAAAACATACTCGGGTCTCAGCATCGCCTGTGGATCCAGGTCGTACAACCAGAGATGGAGTACTGGAGCTAATGTTCCTATCACAGTGAGTATCCCTAGGGCTAAGGCTCTTCCTCGCCGCCTGGTTGCTACGTGCACCACTAAACCTAAGATCAGGAGTTGCATATCTGCTGCCAAATACCTGAAAAAAATAATTGAAAGTGCATTTGGAGTTTTTGGTGTCATTCACTATCAATCTTCTATCTCTTAAATAGGGGGTCCTAACACTAAATCTGTTTACAGTAGACTAATGGTTTTAATAATTTATCGTAATTGTAAACAGCCATAAGAAATGAGTATATTTGAACAGAATATAAAAAGTAGAAGATAATCTCCATTCAGGTTTTATTTGAAAGAGTGTACTTCCGAGGTGGTCCCAATGCCAAGCCAGGGTCTGATTATGGGATCCCAAGAAAATCGAGGAAAAATCTAAATGTTTATATCACTCATGAAGTTTTTCTGATATATTTTAGAAGCTGTTTAGGTATTTACGTGTAAACATCATCATTTCATATTGGATGACCTGACAAGGTCCAACTCCTCAAGAGTAAGGAGTAAGGAGTAATTAACGAACAAAGAATGGACCCTGCAAACCGTACCAGGTGTGAAAAACGCAGTTAAGATTCTCATGTACGTAGTTGTTGATGTATAGCAAGTGCGTCCACCAGTGTTGTCTGCAGGCAGCTGTGGGGCAGTCGGACACGTAGAGCTTCCACAGGGGCCCCGAGCCAAGGTGCCGTAGCCAGGTCATTATGAAGGCTATAAGAAGACCATTTACTGGCGTAAACCTGCAAAGTGTTAAGACTTATACAGGTTCTGATTCTCCTTTTAAATTTAAATTTAGTCGTCGTTTAGCAGACGAGTATGCAGGCCTCGTGGTATTAAGTAGTCGGTACAGCCTATGGACATTTACAAACAACGAAGTCTTGTCTGAGGTCGTATGCAGGTGCGTTGCTCCAGTGGCTCGTGGTCGCCTCATATAAGTCAGTCGCCTCACTCATTGGAACAATCCTCTATCTGTACAGTTTTGTTACTCAAAAGATTTTAGCATCGTTTTCGATTAAAGCTCCCATTCCTATCCCAAAGCTTCCTTAGTCTTAACTTTTTCCTACGCGTTGAACCAATCTATGCCAATATTGGCAAATTAATCAATCTTATCTCTCTCTTAATCAATCTGTGGCCTTCCCCAGAAATTTCTCTATTTATTGGTAAAAAATATTTTAAAACCCGTTTAATAGTTTATTAGCGGACAGACGTAGCGGGGGACTTTATATTATAATATGTCAATATTTCCTGTTCCATTGAAACGTAAACAAAAAGGTCATATGTAGAGATATTCCTAATTTAATTTCTTTTGATCAAGATGCGTAGTATAACCTAATATAAGTGGAAACATTTAAAGCCATACTAACCGCCACCACCTCAGAAAGATAACCTTTGGTATGTCGATCCAAACTATATCTTTTTCCTTAGATTTTATTTGCAGCAGGTACGCCGCTAGAAACCCAGAAATGCCGAAGAATACTTGAATGAGTAACAATCCGGAGAATAGCAATGTCCGTAACTTGTGGTCGTAAGACTGAAAAAACATGTCCTTTGAAGTTTTGGCAACATTTACCTAGGTACAAACTTTCGTTGGTCAAGAGTTAAACTTGGTCTTCTTGGGATTTTAAAATTAAAATAAGTTGAGATGTACCTGTGAAATACATATGTATATGTATATATCAAATTGAAGAAACAATTGAAGATTAAATGTAAAATTTCCTTATAAAATGTAAACTTTACACGTCACCTATCTATTACCATCTATTTAACATTTCTGATTCTGTTGTCACTTTCGATCGTTATTATTTGAATTCTGTGCTGTCTTATTGTTGGATTTTTGCTAGCACGCCTAAGAGGGCAAAGGAAACTGTTCTCACCGTGTGTGCTAAGAATTCGTTGTGTGTTTTACAATAAATTATTTCATTATAATTATTTATCATTATATAATTAGGTATTCTCGTTAGCGGTAAGTATATCTGTGATCCAACAGTAACAATGAACGTGTCACATCTCCTAAACGATCTGCCAAAATCCTGGAGCTGTGTTGGACGGAGTATAGATAACGACAACTTTTGATTTATTTAAGAAAAACAAAAAAAAGCATACAACTATACCTCTTGGAGTTTTGGCGGGAATTCGAAAAAGACATATTGTGCTCTTGTTTTATTTTTAATTTTTTGGTGTATTTTTGAGTTTTATCGGATAAATTTGATGGCATTTTGTTCGATCTAGGTTCGATATAGTGCACGAGTGTAGGGCGTGCAAAATTTATAGCTTTTTTTTCGGGTTTGAGGGACAAAACCTGGTTTTAGTCCGGTTTCCCGTTATTTAATTACATTTTGATTTAAATAAACTTTTTTCGAATATTTTTCTGAAGAGGAAATTCGAACTCTGTCTGAAATTCACAACAGCTTGAATGTTGTCAAACTCACTGTTCTGTCCTTATGCGGACGTGATGCAACTCTACACACAGCTGATGCGACATTAAAATTCATGGTCAAGAAACTTGATGAACAAAACAGTGATTTAAGCTTGAAACTAGCGATGAACTTGAGAATTCGTATCAAGCAAAGACGTCTCTTAGCAGGTGTCTTGCACTATTTGCACGATTGGGAAGACTTTTCCAAACAAGATGACGATGATGATACTTTTCCAAAACCCGATGGTGCTAACATTTCTGATAGCATTACGAACTTACTACTGCAGCTAAAGTATAAGGCCAAAGACTCTAATACCATCCCCGTAATTCTCTCCGAGCGGTCCGTGCCATCGTCATCATCTGACGCTGAAATCGTAATTGAGGAGCTAACTCTTCAAGAGCAACTTGATAAGGAATTGGATAAATGAAAATATTGGATAATGCAGGAAAACCCCCAAAAATAGGTCTGATTTCGACCTTGCAGGGTTTGTCAAGGTGAGCAAGCCATGTATGAAAGCGGAGGGCAACAACACCATACCTACAAGTGTTATGAGTGAGAGGGCTTTTTCGAGTGCTGGTTACTTCTGTAACAAAATAAGAAGTACGCTGTCTGATAAAATGTTAGATGCACTTCTATTCTTAAGAACGCATTATCAAGAACAGCGGTCTCTTGGAAAAAAATATTATTTGATTTGATCTCGTTTTATAGCCAAGCCAAATATGAATCCTTGGATAATGTTATAATAGTTCGTAATTAAAGATCCCAAGACTCAAGAAATTGAGACGTGTAGTAATTGTGTTTGTATTAAGTTTAGTAAAATGGTGAATGTGTTTTGTTTTATATGTTTAAGATATTTTATGCTTGATAACAGAATTATTACTAAAGGTACCACACACAAACTTACTCGTTGTTGATTTGATCTCAAATAATTATTAATTTTATATTTTTTTAGTTTATGTTAAGTTAACCGAACTATTAATGTCGTGCATAAATGGTTAATTAAAAACAGGTTTATCCATATACATTTTGTTTTATTTGTAAATTTTGTCAGAATGTTGTTGCCAAAACCGGGGCTAGCACCGATTTCCGGTTTTGGGCCCTCAAAACCGGTTTTGAAAACCTTCCGGTTTCACGCCCTACACGAGTATTGTTAATCGAAATAACAGTGCTAAAATATGTTTATTCGGCTTGCCACCAAAATTCCATTAGTCACGTTCTGGTAAAGAAGCCATCGCTTTACTTGAATGTCTGATTTGACTTGACTGACTGGTTACTTACGACTTACTGACTTTACCAGTAATTGAAGAAAAAAAAAACTATACCTCTTCAAAATAGCGCGTATCCTTAGTATATTGGGCAATGAGTAAAATCATGTGTGCGTAAACTATTAGAAACATCGTAATGCTCCTGAAATAAATAAAAAATTAGTACTTAATTTTTAAAAACTTAAGACAGAAGGATTGCATATTACAGAGCACAAGATAATTCTTTCGTAATGATTATGTTATAAATCGAATCGTCAAAAATACGCACCGAGCCCCGTGTAAGCCTTTCAAACTTAGAAATTGATCAGGAGTACTTTCATCTCGAAATCTTTTCCAATTTTGTTGTATAGAAAAGCATGACAGACAATCGTGTACTGGAACAAGAATTAATAATAACACATAAATATAGCCGTAAGTAAGTTTTCATGAAACGACTTGGTATAAGAACAGCCGTACAGGCGTCAACAAATCTGTAGAAATGTAATTTAGAAAGCTAATTTGGCTTTAGTTTTTTATTGATTAATTTAAATACAATAGAAGAGAATCCTACGAGGATCCCATGGGCATCTTATTGAACATCAAGGAAACCTGAGCCTTCAATGAGCTCGTATGCAGTTCTGCTGCTACTTTGGCAGGCGCGGTCGCAGCCTTCAATTTTGAGGGGGGGAGGGGTCACTAAGAAATTTGGGGGAAGAGGTTTTGGCATTTTAGGGTTTGGCATGGCATGGCAGGGCATGTATCAGCCTTAGCTGATACACCATTCCGCCGAAACACAATAGAAATGCTTCATGTCAGAAACCGGTCGACCCGTTCAAGTTCTATCTAGTTATAAATAAATAAATAACCGATTCACACTCATAGCCCCACAGTAGGATGAATACCCTGTGTCGTGGGTACCATGGACACATACAAACACAGAAACACAAACACCCAGACGGAGAACAGAAATTTGAACTCATCATCCAATTTCTGTTTCGCTGGGAATCGAACCCGGGACCCTCCGATTGGCAGTCCGGCATGGTAACCATTGCGCCACACGGGTTGTCATTTTAGAATGATAAAAAATATTGTTTTAAGGGTTTTTGTAAGTATGTATAATATATAATGTATTTATATTTAAGTATCAAAAAAGAACAGCGTTAATCGGATTCCACCAAACACATAAATGTAAAAAAAGAAAGCCAAGTTCAATAGGTAATTAGGTACAAAAATTATGCTTGGCTGTGGGCTATGCCGCAAAAAGAATGGAGCTCTAAATAAGTGCCAAGTTCTATACAAAATCCAAATATGTATTTATAGGAACAAAATAACATTATGAACAAGTATTAACTGTATTTCTTTGCTTTATTGGATACCTATAACAATTGCTGTTAATTAAAAATGTGAGATCTTAAAGTAGGTTAGATTTGACTTCGCCTTCATATATTGGGATAGTTTCAAATATCTGCTTGTAACGGTTCCACCGCTACAATTGTTTTTTGTATGGGGACTCCCTATGTTTATTTATTTTTATTTTTAGATCTTTTCCTACGCTTACACACAATTACCAAGCTGGATTCCAAATTTCATCGTTTTAAGTCATCTGGAAGTAGGTTAGGTTTAGGTACTATATGTCAGTCAGTCAGTGCTAAAATTTACGACTTTTTGACCTCTATATCTTTATAACCGTTTGAGCTAGCTTCATGAAATTTGGGCTTCTAGATTTCCTTATGTTTATAATGAAACACACGTAGTTTTATATGTTTACGTTAAATAGATTTTGAGTTATAGAAGGGTCAAAAGTGGTACCAAGTGGTTCGGTTAATATTACATTCGGCGCTGGCTAGCCAGTTCCTTTGCTTGAACTTGGCTTGACACGCATTTTTCCTGATCAATAATCTTTCCTTGTTATACAAGAATAATTCTCTTAACATTTATGCGTATGTCTTATTCAATATAACAGCATTCCATTAATACTTGTTTTCATATTTGGTTGGAGTGGGTGTCAAAATTATTCCTTAAACGAGATTCAAAACGAGCATAAACATAATTTCTTAATTTAAACGAGCAATTCTTGTATATATCTAAATATATTTTTTGAATCTCGGAAACGGCTCCAAAGACTTTGATGAAATTTAGTACCCTGGTTTCGGGGGTGATAAATCGATCCACAAATTTTTTATTGTTATAAATTTTTAACTGTATAAAAATATTTTCAGTGATAATATAAACTGAATAATACGACTCTTCCTGACATCTATTGGAGAGTATTAATAATACTGTGGCGTAAACGCTGTCAAACGGGGGAGCCCACGAGGCTCATTGTGGATTTCCTCAAGCGTCATCAGGACCTTGTGCTTTTTATAGGTTGGGTGGTAGGAAGATTAAAAGATTATATTTTATGACGTTTTGCGTTTAACCGGTGGAGAGAGCGCCTATAGGTTTTCAAAAGTTTTATACGAAAGGTACAGATAAAATAGTAGAATAAATTAAATACATGCTAAGTCATATTTCAGTAATTTGAATGCATGGTAAGTCATATTTCAGTAATCTGATGATTTTAGTATGAATGTATACAAAACAGCAAAATAAAAAAACGGCATTTTGTCAAACTCGGAAGAGTTCGAATTTTTATTATTTCAAATTCATGGTGCAACGGTAACGAGGTATTCTAATCTGACCATTTTGAAATCTGGAAGTAAAATAAAAAACATGCTGTATCTATATAGAAGGTCTTTTTTAATCGTGGCAGTACTCAAGTACTCAACAGGATGCAAGATGTACCCAATATCTTAATCTGACGCGCTCGAGTAAATCTGAAAATCCCCTCTTGGGCTCCCCTATTACCATCCGCCACTCCGACGTTCAAAGAAATGACAATGTCGCGTCGATTTGAAAGAGCTCTATGAAAATTTCGTTCATTGAAGTAAAGCTTCATTGGCCGAATGTTTGCGTGAGCTGACTGCGGAACTAGAGACCCGGGTTCAAACCTCAATCAAAACCATGTTATGTCTATAATTTATTTTTATGAAAATAACTATTTTTTAATAGGAGCTATTTCAGATGGCGTTGTTAAGTAACACTAAGCAAATGAGTGTATAGTTTGAAACAAAACCACAAAAATAATTTGTTTTTATCCGAGCAACGCTCGGTCATCCAGGTACTAATTTCTTAATCTTAAAAGTTATGTCACCTATTACAATTTGATTAAACGTTAGTAGTTAGTATAATTATTATTTATTCTTATGGCATTAAAAATAAAGCTACGGTATCCCCTGACTGATCGATAGGGGCGACTAAAAGAGGGCTTCCGGGGTTGCGGACGGTGATGGTGGGAGCTCGACCCGTCCAGCCAGCAGCGGCGGTGTGTGCGTGCCACCGCATGCCACCGTGAACACCTGAAGGTGCAGGAGAGCACATCTGCTCTTCTGAAGATGGGTCCGTTCTGAGGCGCCGGCAAAGAAAGAAACACCCAGACCGAGAATAGAAATTTAAACTCATCATTCAAATTTTTGCCTCGCCAGGAATCGAACCCGGGACCCTCCGATCGGCAGTATAGCATGGTAGCCATTGCGCCACACGGGTCGTCGAAAAGATTGTTTAGTGTAGAAAAAAAATTAGGCCTAAATTTTAGACCTAGTAATGAATTCTTGCAATACATTACCATCTTACCAAAATTCGGAATATTTTCCTTCCGATACACGTGATCTGCAAAAGTGGCGATGATGTTCACAAATAATAATCCCAAGCAAAGCGCTGCTACAATCCGATCTAACAGGTCTACAATCTTTTCTTCTTTATATCTATCACAGTGATAAACGTGGTTCAGCTTCGCTTGTAAACCATACTCAGAAAACATAGTATTATTGATGCATTCCTCAAGGGTCAATCTTAGGTCTTCACTTTTTAGAAGATCTTTATTATTCAAAAAATTGATACAAGACTTGGTCACACAAATTCCTTTGTCTAATCTTGAATAATTATAGTGTTTTGATGAAACTTCTGAATATTCCTACAATAGAACTGTTTATTAAAAATACTGCGTTAAATTCATTAAAGTCAATGATGTTACGAACTTAAACGTGAAGATGTATGCATTATAGTCACAATTAAAATGTTTAAGTACATAAAACCTTAGAGTATAAAAGTGGACAGGTATGACACTCAGTGAGTCAGAGTCAGAGTCAGTCACCTTTGATGCTCTAAGCCAGGGTTTCCCAAACTATGGGTCGCGACCCACTGGTGGGTCGCGAGCGAATATTCAGTGGGCCTTGCCCGTTGAACGATACACCAACCGACCGAGCCATCCGTTCATCAATTTCACACACAATGACACAATTTCACCCTTCCCATTGAAATAACCTTTTTGATGTAATTATTGAATTTAGTAATAAAAAAATGCATTAAAACATTGTTTGTTATTTGAAAAGTCCTATTTATTCATATTGGTAACGGTGAAATTGCCTAGAAGTGGGTCCTGTGTTGGTAAACTTATCTTTGATGGGTCGTAACTCAGACAACTTTGGGAACCACTGCTCTAAGCATAAAACTTATAGGTACATTACATTATTTAAGAATAATAATTATATCAATTGGTTCGGCTCTTAAAGTAAGACAGCATGTTTAATGTCTAAGAAGTGAAACTAAAGGCCTCGTTCACAATCTCCAAGTAATGTGTTGATTAGTTACGTCCCAAGTAAGGTTAATTGGCAAGTAAAAGCTATGAGTACGGGTCAACTTATATGATTAGTGCTACTCGAACATCGTGAAATTGAAATTGAAGTTACGGGTGACTTTACAATTAACATACTTGTCACTTTACTTGAAGGTGGTGAAAGAGGCCCTAAGTGGTAAAACTCCTATGTAGACCGATTACTGATACTGCTTTGCTGCACACAAATAATACAACAAATTGTATGAATCTTTGACATGTCTTTGACAAGCAATCAAAGATTTTAGATCGTTACCTTTATACGATTCAGGAGATAATTGCCTGGGTTTGAATGTAATTCAAACTGAGCAACACAATAGGTCCCTCCCGTGTCAGCTAAACACGAGTCATAGTCATCTAAGGTGAATATTGATGGCATCTGATTATGATCTGTTTCTGCAATAAAAAGTTGAAATTGACTTATGTTTATTTCTTTGAACAATGCTAAAATAACTAGGCTCGGTGTTAATGCAGTGTTATTAATTTATTCTTTACTAGCTGTGCCCGCGACGTCGTCCGCGTAGATAAAGACTTGTACAAAAGGCTTGATTAGAGTTGGATTATTTGTTCCTCCTCCTCCTTAGTCGTTCACTCTTGTCAGAGTGGTCGTTGCTGATGAGGTTGCAATTTTTCGTTCGTGACCGCTTGCCCTCCACTGTCCCTTGGATTATTGTTACCTTTTATGAAATTACTTATGATACAAAAGTTCATATTATTATATTGAGTAGATACATTCTTCCTGAGTCCTTACAATCTTACTGTACTCCTCTTATAATCGACTTTTCAGTCGTTATCATCAGTTTCTCTTTACAAATTAAACGTACTATAATAGCATAATAAACGTACTATACCGCGGAAAGGATCATTATAATTAAATAATTTGTGCTGCAAATAATGCATAGATTCATTATCATCATGTAACATAAATATATTGCAGAAAGGTGGTGAAATGTCTACGCTATGTCAGGCGTGGTTAGTAGTTGGTTAGTCAAATTCTTGGTTGCTTACACGTTGGTTGCAATTGTCGTTAACATACTGTCGTTCATACTTAATGGAGGTCTTTTGAGCGATTTAAAACTTGCGACAGCAGTTAGGCCACTAACAATGAAGACGTCATCAACCTGAATTGGAGCAGCGTGAGAGGATCAGGCCCTACGCGATTAAGAGTCAATTGGTCCTATTAACAACCCTTCACACAGCATCAGAAATAAATATATCGATTACTAATATTATTCTGGGCGTGACCACCATGCCGTGCTGCTGCCGTGACGCTTTAGCATATTAGTATAACACCAGTGCCAGTACTGCGTATGTATGTAATAGCTCTTATTAAATTAACCACTGAAAACGTCTGCTCATTTCTATAACATTTTTTTATTAGACCCTCGGCAATTGCTTATTCGTTTATTCGAAATCACTTTTTTTATAAATAAACCGAACAAAGAGGCAGAAAGGTCGCGTGGTTAAGCGATCACTGTCGCCTATGGAAACGGGCAACCCCAGCGGAGCCACCCGAGCACTGCCAGCTTTCAAGAAGAGATTTCTTTACAGTTTTCTTGAAGAACCCTATGTCAAAGTCCACTGGAAATGCCTCAGCTGGAAGGTTGTCCCATAACTTACACATCCGTTCAAATATCAAAAGGAGCGTGCAAAGCGGCCTGTGGAACTTTAACCTTCGACTGGTGGTGTAATCATGATATGGAGACGTAGCTATCATTTTGAAAAGAACACTCAGCATAGTAAAGTCGGTAGAACACTTTAATTTTTTTTACGTTTCACACTGATAGCGCCAGAGTAGGGGAAAATATACACTGTGTAATGGGTACCATGCGACACACAGAGACAGAAATACAAACACTTAAACCGAGAACAGAAAATTAAACTCATCATTCAAATTTCTGCTTCGCCGGGAATCAAACTCGAGACCCTTCGATTGGCAGTCCGGCATGGTAACCATTGCGCCACGCGAGTCCAGGCGCGGTCGCAGCCTTCAATTTGGGGGTCGCCAAGAAATTTTGGTGGGGGGTCACTAAGAAATTTGGGGGTTGAGATGTCTCAAATTGGCTTGATTCGCCTTCCATCTACGCATGAGTGAGGGATTTTGGGGGGGGGGGGGGTTCATGTCCCCTGTCCCTGGGACCGCACCTGCGCGAGTCGATAATTATTATTGTCTATTAAATAAGGTCGATACCAATAATATGTGGATGTAACCACCGCGCCGCGCCTCCATAATGCTCTACCACAATGAGTACAATATCAGCGCCAGTTCCAAAGCTCTGTGTTGTTATTTTTTTATTAGATACTTTATTAAGTAAATATACTCGTAATTAATTATTTGAAATAATCTCCACCTATCCACTTTGTAATAACGTTATTGGGTAAAATAATGATTATGTAACACCACCTGTAAATCTACCTGTAAAAGCAATTAAATATGAATAAATGAATAACAACGACATCTATCGTATAGCATGTAAACTAAATTGTCGATATACCGAATTTGCAACAGATCACTAAATAGTTCTGAATGTGAACATAGATGTCGGCAGTAGCCTCGTTTTGTTAAGGTTTTGTACATTTTGTATTGAGGATTTCTTTGAATATGTGGTGATAGTATGTATGGTTTTTTTAAATATTTAGAGATGAAATCTAGCATAAGTGTTTGAAAACTTGCTATCAGAATATTAAGAGATGTTAGTAGTTATCGAAACTTGTGGTGTGACCGCTCGCATTAACTTTATTATAGCGTGAAGGTGTTCATCCATTTCATCATTCTTGAAATTGACGTAACTTTTTTGTTTGTGAACCGATTTAAATAAAACAAACCCTAAATGTTAATCCAAAAAAATACCAATACTTCAGTGAAAACCGCGTCCTTCTACGTTAAGCCGTTCCTGAGATTAGCGCGCACAAACGAACAGATAAACAGACAAACAGATAAACAGACAAACAGACAAACAGACAAACAGACAATAATTCTAAAAATCATTGTTTTGGGTTCTATTACGCTAATAAATAGCCCTAGTGACAGTTTTTTTCAAATATCTTCAATGTACAGAAACGGACTTGTTACAGATTTATTATATGTATAGATTGTTACGACGTAAAAATGTTGTACAAAGGGCGGCCTTAATGCCGAGACGCATTCTCTACCAGTCAACCCTGGCTGATGGTGAGAATTTTAAGTAGGTTAATGTGCTCAAATTATAGATGCTAATGAGTAAATAAATTTTTCATTGAGTGAAGTGGAAATCGACTCTATATATAAATGTTAAGGGGATAAATTACGGGAACAGAGTTTGTATACAGGAACTTTTTAAGTTCCGATTGCGAAAGTCCATTGTTATAAAGTTAGGTAAAAACTACTTTGCAACAATCCGCAATCAGATGGTGTATATCTTTATTCATGTAATAGCACCCCCCCCCCCTCCCACATTAGGATACATGCACATGCAACAATAAAACATATACACCAACATACGTACCACCAACCACCACCAACACGTGTTTCGCCCCAAAACAGACCATCATAACGGTTATTGACTTTACGACGATTACTCGCAATTATTGCGAGTAAGATTTACTTAAAATTTGGAGCACACGTATTTTAATAAAAATTTTGGGACACCTGTTTCAGGGTTTTTGGTAAAGCCCTTATATATATACACACACCGGCACAATTAACGGAACAAACAAAAAGTTCACAGACCTTCTTTTTTTTGTTATCGGGGGGGGGGGGGGACCTTCAAAAGGTACCCGGCACCTTGGGAGAGGGTACCGGGTTATGTGGGATTTGACCGCACTAAAACCCCCTCGGTGGCTGCCACTGCGCTTGGGGAGGACTCCGGGATCTCCGGCGTAACGCACCGGTGTCCTCCACGCGCGACGCCCCAGAACGGGCCCATCTTCGGGAGAGCAGATGTGCTCTCCTGCACCTTCCGATGCTTACGGCGACATGCGGCCACGCACACATCGCCGCCATTCCCGGGGCTGCTGGTTGGACGGATCGAGCTCCCACCCACACCGTCCACAACCCCGGAAGCTCCCTTTTAGTCGCCTCTTACGATCAGGCAGGGAATACCGTAGCTCTATTCTTAATCCCGAAGCTACAGGGACTTCCCTCACAGCCCTAGCAACTAAAGTTACAAGTATATCACTCATTCCTTGTCGGAACAACACACATTATTCAATAGCACTAGCCAAATTAGCCAAAGTCTCTTTACACAACATCCTATGAACTTTTCATCTTAAACATTTAAACATTGGCTGCAACCCTTTTTACGTCCCACTGCTGGGCACGGGTCTCTCCCCAATATTGGGGAGGCCTGGAGCTTACTCCACCACGCTGCTCCAATGCGGGTTGGTGGAGATGCGGGTTAGTGGCCAACCCGCTGTCGGATGTTTTCAAACCGCCCATAAGGCCTCCGACAAGGTTTAACGACTGTTATCTATCGACAACATCCGGGACCGACGGCTTAACGTGCCCTCCGAAGCACGGAAACGCGCATGAAATTTTTTTGCCACTAGCGGTCACCCATCTCACATCCGACCGCGCCCGTTTGGCTTAGTCGCATAGATCGCTTGCGTTCTACGCTAACCGCCGGGCCATGAGCGCTTCATTCACATTTAAACATATTAATTCGAAATTAAATTCGAAACATAACCATAAAACATATCAAAATAAAAAAGTGTACAATTTGTTCATAAATATTTTTAAAGGGTACTATAAGTATAATAAAAGCTACTTCTAAATGTATCCAATAGCTTTTAAAAAAAGCAACTTTTTTTGTTTGTTTCGCTAACTCTACCGGTGTGTGCACAAGCTAGCTGAAGACATACAAATTTTATAAAGCTGTTTGAAAACGCTAGTTTCCGGAACATTACGAAAAAATATTTTATTGTTAAAAATTCATTTATCGAGTAAATCTTTTATTTACTTACCATTTAAATGATAAATGACTCCTACAGCCATATGAAATAAATGCACTAATACTGAAATATGTAACATTGTGAGTTTTGTGTCACGAAAGAACAGATTTGTTGGCCAAAAGACTAGTCACTTCATTAAGACACAATCTACTCGTACAAACTAATCGCTTATCTTAGCTAGCAGAAGGCTTTATAACATAATGTTATAATTACAATGTATATCGACAGTTTATATTATCTTATGTTGTAGCTAAGACGAGGAATTTGGTGAAACTCATAACTCCTTTTCCACTTTTGTTTGAATATGTTTTGTAAGTTTTATTATGGAAATCAAATATTTATCCCCACCTAATAAATGTTGCATAAAAATTGTTGTTTTATAATGGCTATAATAAACTTAAATATGTCGTAGTCGGATTGAATATTCCGCTGTTTTACATTGCGGCTAGCCATTTCCTAAAAGGGCTGTTTTGTAATGCGACGCATTCTCGTCCAGCCGGATTGCATTTCAGCTAAATTAACGCACGCCGCATCATATGAGCATTTCGCTTTCGGCGGCGTAATAACGTGCCGCCCATTAGCCGAATATAAACGGGGTACATCGTCGATAGCCACTTTGAAGGTATAATGTGTCTCAGAGACATTCCTTATGCTTGGTCCAGTGACCCATCCTACTTTTAGCCGCACTCGACATTGCTTAGCTTTATTGGCACCCGTACTGCTTATGACCGCACTGGTAGTTGCTGAGAGGCCACCCATCCTACTTTTGACCGCACTCAACATTTCTTAGCTTTGTTGACACCCATTCTTCTTATGACCGCACCAGATGTTGCTTAGTGGTCACCCATTCTACTTATGACCGAACTCAACATTGCTTAGCTTTATTGGCACCCATCCTGCTTATGAAAAAGCTAAGCAATGTCGAGTGCCGTCAAAAGTAGGATGGGTGGCTACTCAGCAACATCTAGTGCGGTCATAAGCAGGATGGGTGTCAACAAAGTTAAGCAATGTCGAGTGCGGTCAAAAGTAGGATGGGTGGCAATTCAGCAACATCTAGTGCGGTCAAAAGTAGGATGGGTGTCAATAAAGCTAAGCAATGTCGAGTGCGGTCATAAGTAGGGTGGGTGGATACGAGACTTGATTACAATGTTGCTAAACGTGAGCCGCCATATTGTAGAACGTATTGCAATGACAACCCGGCTAGTCGTGGACCCGTCACAATACAGAACGGCCTTGTTTTATGAAACGGCTAGCCTAGCCGTAATGTTATACGGCGGATTATACGATCCGACTGCGACATATACATACTTAGGTCGAGTGGTTATCTTGCACTGACTTGCTTTTGCGATGCACTTTACCCATCATCAACATTTAAGGTATGTATCTCATTTAATATATTTTAAAGGTATAAATCATATTCAAGTGCATTAACATTCAGGAGTAGGTATTTTTTATAAAGTGACTGTGCAGTACAGTCAGATGTTGCCTGCTGATTTTCTGGACACTGATAGTCACCTAATATAAATACAATATGTAAATGAAAACAATCAACTGCGACTAACTAAGTTACTGAAACACGAATATAGTGCTGTACGAAACTACAAGGGTGGTCCTCAGTTGAACCAAGCAAGGTAATCTAAAAATATACCATCCTTTTTGCCAACCCTGCAATATGGGTACCCAAAGCCGACGATCGGATTCGATCCGAAATATAAATAAATATGAATAAATAATTAAATAAACAAACAACTAAATAAATACATACTTAAATAAATAAAATTTAAAAATTTAAATTTTTAAAAGGTGCAGTATGGGATCAAATAAAAATAATAGTATTTTTTTTATAAATGTACATTTTTATAAATTGTGTTATAATTAAGTTTTTTCTTTTATCTTTGTAATATTTGCATACCTCATGATAATAGGCGTAATAAATAGTATTAACATCTTTTGTAAACACCCATATTTGTGCAAATAAAGTGCTTTGCCTTTATCTTTTTTAATAACTTTTCATACGAGTAACAAACTGAATAACAAATGGTCAATTTCAGAAATATCGTATTCTGCTCATGTTTGCTACACGCCAAAACCATTTTAATTTTAAACTTGTTAAACAGGATATCGTCGAAAGATTCTACAGAGGTGCATACGGAGCAATATGCAATAGTTGCCAAAAAACTTTATTAAAAAGTGAAACTACCTACTTCACCTGAAACAGTTATGAGAACAGACCCTGCTGCAATGTAGCTGTTGCAGTCAGATCGATGGCAGCAGCCCTAGAGTTAGTGGCCTGAAGTTTTTGAATGGGACTAAGAATATGAGCTACGGTATCTCCTGTCTGATCGTAAGAGGCGACTAAAAGGGTTCCAGGGTTGCAGGTAGCGAGAGTGGCAGCTTTTTGATATTTTTCCCCCGATTATCGGAAAACTATAGAGAAGGGTAGAACAATTTCTTAACTGTCCTTGAACGCTTAAATGTCTGGAAGCACAAGAACGATTTTTGCTTTCCCTCGAGCGCGTCAGATTAAGATGGGGTTCACATTGTACTCATTTGAGTACTCCCAGAATAAAAAACCCCGCTGTATAGGAACGCTAAAGTTTTTTTTCTATCAATAATGCATCGAAAACCCTGTGCATATTGCCAGCGTCAAATAAAGGTTATTAATCAGTCACTTAAGTTAGTCAGATATTCAAAGCTAAAGAGATGGCTACTTTACAGATCATGTTCGATGGACTTTTGGAGGCAAGCAGAAAAAATATACTATAGCAAGGTTATTCTATTTCACAATACTCGTGCACTGTAATTAACCTATATCGAACAAAATGCCATCAATTTTATCAAATATAACTCAAAAATTCACCAAGATTATGAAAATATAATAAAAGCACAACATGAATCTTCCAAGTTCCCGCCAAAACTCCCCGCTAAAGGTTTTGTCTATTTTTTCTCACTTCCAGTTGTTCAAATTGTCAGATTAGAAAATCACATTATCCTTAGACGATTTCCTGTAAAAATAAACATTAATGTGTGGTTGTTGCGAAAAGTATTTTAAATTTTACTTTTTAGTTTGCAGGTTTAGGTCCAACCCACCCCGTTATTTTATACTAAAATCGCCACATTATTGAAATATTACTTACCAAGCGTTTAATCTATTCAAGGGAAAGGGTAACTTACCATTTTTGTAAAACGTTTGAACGGGCACACTGTCAGTGCCCGGTGTTAAGAGGCCGTATACGAAATTCTGCCGATTTCGCTGATTGACCTGATTTTACACATGCGGTTTTGCAGTTAATATATAGCATTTTCATAAGTTTTATTGCACAATTTTAACTGCAAAATCTCATGTGTACAATTATGTAAATCAGCGAAATCGGCAAAATTTCGTATACTGCCTCTTAAAACTTTCTTACTTCGTCAAAGTTTCTTCGGTATTGCTCCACCCATTTACAACAAAATACCATAAGAAATACGCACTATCAAAAATGTAAATTTGTTTAAAGTCAAATATACTTTATACTTAATTAACAAATGCTACTATAGCCTAAACGCATATCTAATCTAACTGACAAATATAAATTAGTCTTCATTAATTTAGGTATTAGTCTTCCGCCAGCGCAGCGGCTTTGCCCGCGTGGACCCGTTTTAAAGGTTCCCGTAGGATAAAAACCATCCTATGTCCTTTTCCAATGTCCACTCTATCTGTGTTACAAATTTTGTTAAAATCGGTTCAGTAGTTTAAGAGGGAAAGCGTAGCAGACAGACAGAGTTACTTTCGAATTTATAATGTTAAAAGTATGGATTTTACAAGGAACTTGTAAGTTTCTTGTTTATTTTATAATGACATTTTGTATTTTGTCACTATAATTTTAACATTTTTATAATTTTTATTTGTGATGAAAAATGGCAGGGTAAGAGCACATTATTATAACTATTCCACCGATTTTTACCTTATTTACAAAAAAATGTTTAAGTTTGAAAAAAACACCTCTCCGGCGGGGAATCGAACCCCGGTCTCCCGCGTGACGGGCTGGGATACTGACCACTATACTACCGAATACTCTCGAATTTATAATGTTCAAATATTTAAACAAATAAATTGAGGAGTAATACTTATATAAAGCAAAAAGGGAATTGTGATTGTAGCATCAAAAAAATCAAAACAAAAGGACTAGTCCTTCTGTGCATCCGCTGTGTAGCTATCTCTTATTATCATAACGTGGCAGTGACAGGACATGTTGGAGACGCGCTGAAAACACACCGAATCCGTGCGAATAGAAAACGCATCCGTCTGGTTTTATTGAGAAGAAAATATTTTAATTACACGGTAAATTAATTCGTAGGATATCTCATGAAATTCCTGAATATTTTAGTTGCCACATATTTTAATTATAATACGTACATTTCTTTCGTTAGCATGAAATAGCTTGTCAAGGCTTAACGTGCCCTCCGAAGCAGGGAAACGCGCATATTTTTTTTTGCCCCTAGCGGTCACCCATCTCACACCCGACCGCCCCGTTTGGCTTAGTTGCATAGATCGCTTACGTTCTACGCTAACTGCCGGGCCATGCGCGCTTCATTAGTTACATACTTATTTAAAATTAATTCAAAAATGTCAATATCGCAATAATCTATACATATAATAAATCTGTAACAAGTCGGTTTCTGTACATTGAAGATATTTGAAAAAAATTGTCACTAGGGCTATTTAGTAGCGTAATAGAACCCAAAACAATGATTTTTAGAATTATTGTCTGTTTGTCTGTCTGTTTGTCTGTTTGTCTGTTTATCTGTTTGTCTGTTTATCTGTTCGTTTGTGCGCGCTAATCTCAGGAACGGCTTAACGTAGAAGGATACGGTTTTCACTGATGTATTGGTATTTTTTTGGATTAACATTTAGGGTTTGTTTTATTTAAATCGGTTAACAAACAAAAAAGTTACGTCAATTTCAAGAATTGAATTAAAGACTGAAGCGATCATTACCGATACAAACTAAATAGCTGCATCCTTTTAACGTCTCGCTCCTCTCCTGGGCTTCCCATTATTGGGGAGGCCTGGAGATTAGTTAACCACGCTGCTCCAATGCGGGTTTTTTAATTTAAGTGTGTAACTTTTGTAAGAGAATAAATTTAATGCGAGCGGTCACACCACAAGTTTCGATAATTACTAACATCTCTTAATATTCTGATAGCAAGTTTTCAATCACTTATGCTAGATTTCATCTCTAAATATTTAAAAAAACCATACATATCACCACATATTCAAAGAAATCCTCAATACAAAATTAATGTACAAAACCTTAACAAAACGAGGCTACTGCCGACATCTATGTTCATATTCAGAACTATTTAGTGATCTGTTGCAAATTTGGTATATCGACAATTTAGTTTACACGCTATACGATAGATGTCATTGTTACGCAATTACGCTATTACAAAGTGGATTGGTGGAGATTATTTCAAATAATTAATTACGAGTATATTTACTTAATAAAATATCTAATATAAAAATTAACAACTTAGAGACCTTTGGAACTGGCGCTGACTGACATTGAGTACAATTCATTGTGGTAGAGCATTATGGAGGCGCGGCGCGGTGGTTACATCCACATATTATTGGTATCGAACTTATTTAATAGACAATAATAATTATCGACTCGCGCAGGCGCGGTCCCAGTGGGGGGACAAATAGGGCAAATGCCCCCCCCCCCCCAAAATCCCTCACTCATGCGTAGATGGAAGGCGAAACAAGCCAATTTGAGACACCTCTTCCCCCAAATTTCTTAGTGACCCCCCACCAAAATTTCTTGGCGAAAAATTGAAGGCTGCGACCGCGCCTGGACTCGCGTGGCGCAATGGTTACCATGCCGGACTGCCAATCGAAGGGTCTCGAGTTTGATTCCCGGCGAAGCAGAAATTTGAATGATGAGTTTAATTTTCTGTTCTCGGTTTAAGTGTTTGTATTTCTGTCTCTGTGTGTCTCATGGTACCCATTACACAGTGTATATTTACCGTACTCTGGGGCTATCAGTGTGAAACGTAAAAAAAATCAAAGTGTTCTACCGACTTGACTATGCTGAGTGATCTTTTCAAAATGATAGCTATGTCACCATATCATGATTACACCACCAGTCGAAGGTTAAAGTTCCACAGGCCGCTTTGCACGCTCCTTTTGATGTTTGAACGGATGTTTAAGTTATGGGACAACCTTCCAGCTGAGGCATTTCCAGTGGACTTTGACATAGGGTTCTTCAAGAAAGCTGTAAAGAAAGCTCTTCTTGAAAGCCGGCAGTGCTCGGGTGGCTCCGCTGGGGTTGCCCGTTTCCATAGGCGACAGTGATCGCTTAACCACGCGGCCTTTCTGCCTCTTTGTTCGGTTTACTTATAAAAAAAGTGATTTCGAATAAACGAATAACCAATTGCCGAGGCACTAATAAAAAAAAATATTGAAATGAGCAGACGTTTTCAGTGGTTAATTTAATAAGAGCTATTACATACATACGCAGTACTGGCACTGGTGTTACACTAATATGATAAAGCGTCACGGCAGCAGCACGGCATGGTGGTCACGCCCAGATTAATATTAGTAATCGATATATTTATTTCTGATGCTGTGTGAAGGGTTGTTAATAGAACTAATTGACTCTTAATTGCGTAGGGCCTGATCCTCTCACGCTGCTCCAATTCAGGTTGATGACGTCTTCATTGTTAGTGGCCTAACTGCTATCGCAAGTTTTATTCGCTATCGCTCGAAAGACCTCCATTAAGTATGAACGACAGTATGTTAACGACAATTGCAACCAACGTGTAAGCAACCAAGAATTTGACTCCCAACTACTAACCACGCCTGACATAGCGTAGACATTTCACCACCTTTCTGCAATATATTTAAGTTACATAATTATAATGAATCTATGCATTATTTGCAGCACAAATTATTTAATTATAATGATACTTTCCGCGGGCATAGCAGTACTATCTAAACACTTTAAAAACATGCTATTATAGTACGTTTAATTTGTAAAGAGAAACTGATGATAACGACTGAAAAGTCGGTATTATAAGAGGAGTACAGTAAGAATTGTAAGGACTCAGGAAGAATGTGTCTACTCAACATAATAATATGAACTTTTGTATCATAAGTAATTTCATAAAAGGTAACAATAATCCAAGGGACAGTGGAGGGCAAGCGGTCACGAACGAAATTGCAACCTCATCAGCCACGACCACTATGTCAAGAGTGAACGACTAAGGAGGAGGAGGAACAAATAATCCAAGCCTAATCAAGCCTTTTGTACAAGTCTATCTACGCGGACGACGTCGCGGGCACAGCTAGTTATTCAATAAATTTATTTAAAAGTTATCATTTACCTAAGTAGTCGCCGATGCATGGTGTAATAGGCTTTACCTTTAAGATAAATTGTTTAAGAATATGATTAATTTTTTTACCTATTTACATGTTAATTCTTAATAGATTACGGCAGTTTATTATAAAGTTTTAAGGACATTGAGTAAGAGCCAGAGCTATA
This sequence comes from Pyrgus malvae, assembly GCA_911387765.1. Classification (NCBI taxonomy): domain Eukaryota; kingdom Metazoa; phylum Arthropoda; class Insecta; order Lepidoptera; family Hesperiidae; genus Pyrgus; species Pyrgus malvae. The sequence goes on along the minus strand of OU426965.1, from coordinate 21,768,201 downwards.
TAGTTTTAATTTTGATGGTACAGTTTCCAATTTATTTTCATATCGTCATTGATTGCGGCGGGAGGTATTATTTAATTTTGTGTAGTTTCATAGTTTCATATGTACATGCATGGTAGGATATTTAAGTTTATAAAATGCGATTTACAACTTTTACGTTGTTTTATATTGGACAGTATTCAGATGCATTTTTTCTGTAAAACAATTAGTCGTGTGCTATAGTGTACATTAATTGTGCTATTGCTCAATAACATTACACCGTAGCTGAGCCAAGCGTTGGCGTCTGCATAATACAATTCAATTCACGAAATATGAACACTGCGCAGAAAGCATTTTTTAGGTCCCCTTACAGGCGCGGGGTGAGGCGCGGGCGGAATGCTTCAAGAATGGAGCGACGCCATTGGTGCGCCAAATGGTGCGTCATTGGTGCCCAGTCGCTATTCGTCTATCGAGGCATTGACGCATTGATTTGATTGATTCATGAGTGTACATGCGCAGACGGCCGCCATTTGTGTTCAACTCTCGTGAACCAAACTATAAGAAGTGATAGCAGACTTGAGATCGGTGGATTTTTTAGTTCTCTCAGCGCATATTATTATATTATTATGTATGCAGTAATTTGATTTGCTGGATATGAGCTTTCCACGATAAATTTGTGTCTAATGATGCCGAGGAATTAAAATGTAGGTCCACATTTTAATTTCAAATTGTTTAAATTAAAATTTATATTAAATTCATTCTTTTGTTGGGGTCTAAATTGCATTGTTAAGGTTTTTGAAAAATTTATTTCAATATTATGCCTATTATTTATTCAATATTATTAATATATTATATATTATAAAATATTTCTTTAGTTGGCAAACTAGATGGCGCTGTACTAAGCATCTAGATCATGGTGTTAAAATTCCTTTGTAAAAAGTATAAGGTGCGGACAAAATTTATTATTAAAAAAAATTGGTTGATACGGTGACCGCGGTGTTTTTATTTTGAAAACAACCATTCCCGTATTAACTGTGTCCTCTTGGACCACCGCGAGAGCTCAGGTCAGGAGTCAGGAGTCAGAATTCTTCCATGGTCCTTTGAGCGAACCGGATTTCTGTCTGCTTTAGTAGACAGACAGAGCCAGGAGGTTTTTGGAGAAGTAGCTTGCGGGCAGTGGATCGCTGTCGCAAACGTAAGCTGGAAGCTGGTGGAGCACGCACGGGCTCTGCTGCTTCCGACAGTTCCCTTGCGGGAGGAAACTGTCAGGTCGAGCATTTGCGGTGAGGAGCAGCCGGGAGAGTTGCAGCAGTGGAGTGGCGCAGCTGGGAGTCGCCAAGGATTGCAGCCGGGAGCATTTGTACGAGTGGCGCAACTGGGAGTCGCCAAGGAGTGCAGCCGGGAGCATTTGTACGGGTGTTGCAGTTGGGAGTCTGGCTGGCTGGCTGGACATTTCGAACGGACGTCTTCGTAAGGAAGGAAACTAAGTCAGTGGTAACAAGAAGTAAAACTGTGAGTAACTTTGACTTATTTGAATTTCAAGTCGTAACATTGGTGCACTAGTGATGTTCAAAGTAAAGATAGAATCTCGTCAAAGTATCGAAGAAAATAATAATTAACTTTAATACATTAGTGATTGAACAGAGACTTGGAAAATTCTTAAGTGTTGTGTTTATTTATTTGGACTTAATCAATTTCGTGTGCATGTTAGTTAAGGACTTAGAATAATTTCGTTAAATCGAGTTAGACGGGGAACCTATGCCCAATTTTATATCGATTTACAACTTGCTCAAACACTTAGAATATTTTCTGATAAATGTTTCATAACTTAGTTTATTTTTTTGCTTTTTTGGAACTTAGAATAATTTGATACGGACGAGGAATCTATGTCCAATTTTAAACTATTCGTTAAAACACTTGTAATTTTTTTCTGAATTTTATTGATCAACTACCTATATCGAAACTTAGTTTATTTTGTTGCATGCTGGTTAGGAACTTAGAATATTTTATTAAATTTCATACAGACGGGGAATCTATGTCCAATTTTGGAGCGATTTACTGCTTTTAAAACACTTGTAATTTTTTCTAAATTTTTTCTCATCAACTTAAGTTTATTTTGGTGTTCATGCTAGTAGGGGACTTAGAATATTTCGAAGTAATTTACAACACGCTCTAATACTTGTAATATTTTGAATTAATTGTGTTATTTTAATTCAGTTATATAACTTCTCTTATGGAAGTAACAATGGAGTCGTTAATAGCTTTACAATTTGATATCCAATCTAGACTTAATAAAGCATATAAAAAATTTAAAAAATCTCCTAAAGAAAGAATAACTAAAGAATATATTGAAAGTAGATTAGAAAACTTAGAACAGTTATGGTCAAATTTTGTAACAGGACATGATAAACTAGTACAGTCGTTCCAATCCAAATTGGAGGCATTAACATACAGTTCCAGTGATGTTTATGATACCACAGAAGAAAAATATTTAGAGTATAAATGCGAACTCAAACAAGGGCTGTCCAAGTTTATCGTGCAAACAAGCAATGAAAGTTTTATTTCTAATGTTGGCACAAACATTACTTCACATGTAAAACTACCTAAAATAAACATTCCTACATTTAATGGGAATTATTCGGAATGGGCAACATTTAAAGAATTATTTGATTCGCTGATAATTAAAAACAATTCTATAGATAACGTACAGCGTTTGCACTACTTAACCCTTTATTTGGCAAGAAATAAAAAACGATCAAAAACCCAAAATTATATTAAAAGTAGTTTACAGACATGGAAATGTATTGCTAAAAAATATGAAAAAAAATTACAGGATTTCAGTTATCGTGAAAAACGATGTATGCCATAGCATACATTGCCAAAAACAAAGAATAACATGTAGCAAATATGTTGTATGTAGGGGCATACATTGCCAATTACGTTATGTAACTTAAAATAGCAGCAAAATCAAATAAATAAATTCGACAAACAATGAAATAAAAAGTTTAGATAATTAATAACCTACTATGAACAGATATGGTAGTCAAGTTGACAATTTCTTGGACTTTTTCCAATAACAAAACACAGACGGACTCGGCACTTTATGCATTGGACAGAGGTTAGTTTTGAGCACAGCCGACATCGGCCTTGCGTCGTCATTGTCATGAAATGACCAACATTGTCAAACCGCGTTGATTCCACTGGACTAGCTTGTGGTACTTGTTTTCTTTGCTTCGCATTATTTTCAGTGCGTCCATGTTTTTTCAACCCTTCGTAAATCTCAAATCGGAAATCCTTCAAAGAGATTGACTTTTTCCCTGTTTTTGGAGCAAGATTTTCTATGCAAAAGCCATGCATTATTGATGCAAATATCCAGTATTTGGGCAAATATGCCAATGTACCACCTCCTGGTCTTAAATGGAGTTCTATACAGAGATACTAACATGTCAGCCAGGTCTACTCCTCCCATGTATCTGTTGTATTCTTTGACTATTTGTGGACAATCTACGTCGATTTTCATTTTTGCTTCTTTGCTATACCTTTTAATCTTTTCTACTGGATCCACACCCACATAGGAGCTGATCAAAGTGACCACTTTATTGTCATTCCAACGTACAGCGGCTAATCTGTTTTCTTCGCAGACGACTTGAGAGTGACTACCACGGGTTTTCTTCTTCATAGTTTTTTCCGCAGGTAGAACTACATCAGCTCCTCTCAGTCTATTGTTTCGAATGGTCCCCAACCCAAATATTCCATACTCTTCTCTTAGTATGTAAAATAGCTCAGGACATGAGAAAAAGTTATCGCAAAAAACAAAAGCCGGTTTAGATTTTATGCTTTTACATAAAGCAATTACCACCTGAGCTCCAAATCCAATGGAGATTTCTTTCTCTGTAAAAGAATGAAACCTAAACGTGTCTTCGCCACCGTACAATAGAAAATCGTAAATCATGCCTGACACTCCCGCGCGGACATAGTTTTTAAAACCCCATTTGTTGGGTTTCTCTTTCATATATTGGCGTCGTTTACCCGCTTTGGTCCCTTTATATGGGATCATCATTTCGTCAATGCTATATTTTTTCTCATTGTCTTGTGCTAAACAGTTTTCCCTAACTTTTTGAATTAAAGGTCTGACTTTGTAGTACCTGTCTGCATCTTGAATGTTGTTATCAGCTAAATGAATATTGCGTCGAATTTGTTGATATCGTTTCAGCGACATTAGATCTGCTACTAATGGGTATCTATATCTCAAACTCCAGTAATCCAAATACGAAGGCATGTTCACAACACCCATGATAATATGTATTGCTAAAAAGTCCCGCAATTCATTTTCTGTCAAACCAAGAGATCGTCCAGTTTTGGATACTGCGTATGAGTTTGATTGCTCGACAATGTCTTCTATTATGTCCGGTGAAAAAAACTTGTAAAAACAGTGTAACGGGGAAGTAATTTCGATAGCGTCAGTATGATCTGATTCTTTTTCTAAAGTCCTCAGATGAAAAATAGATTTTTTCCATTTACAATTCAAAACGAACTTATTTATTCTCTTAGGTCGTTTACTGACTGTAACGGTAGGCCACTGTGATCTTGTCTTTCTGAAAGAACGAGGCGTGGCGGTTTCTGTTGACATCATGCGAGGTGCAGTGAAGTTCGGAGTTGCTGTGGAGTTTGCTTGTCCAAAAGCTGGTGGAGTAATCGGGTTGGCAGATGTAGCAGGGGTTGTTGGGAAGGATGGAATATCACTCAGTATTGGTACTTTATTACAGTTAGGCTCTAAAGAAGGGCTTGCATACACGGCTTGAAAAATTGGTGTCAGACGAACATTTTCGGCGCTGTTGTCAAGGTCATCATCTAAAATATTAAGCCTTTCCAAAGAACTATCAATTGATGGAGCAGAAGAACTTGACACAGAAAGCGGGGACTGTAAATCTATTTCATCTTCAAACTCAGAAGATTCACTATCATCAGAAGGGGCATTCTCAGCAGGCACAAGAGCTAAAATTCTACCACCACGAGTTTGAAGCTGTTGCTGTAGACAAAGAAATAGAAAAACATGCTAAACCAAATTGTTAACCAAGGCACCCCTAAACTGGCAATGTATATTGTGACATACAAACAAAACAGAGAGTGTTTTGTTACAAACTTGGCAATGTATATCACACTATACATCATGTTAGTAAGCACAAAAAACCTATTTTATGAACTGAGGACGTCATAATTATTATCGCAGTTATTATGTTACATTATTGTAAACAAAATTAAGTTATCACATTCACCAAAAATCAAAAAATCACGACAATAAAAATATAAATACCTTAGAGAGCGCAGCTGACTTTCGCCGGGTAGCCATTTTTTCGCAAGAATGTTAAAATTAATGTTGTATATGTATTCTATTTTTTCTTAAAATTAATTTTGTATCGACGTTTTGTATTTTTTTGAATAGTTTATTTTTTCAAAGTTCATGTATGATAGGACATACAATGCCAAATTAAGGGTTAAAGGGGTATTTAGGTGGGGAAGCAGAACAGCTTCTGCGGCACATACCGACACAAGAGGCAAATTTTGAGAGGTGCTGGGAACTATTAGTCAGTCGTTATAATAATAAAAAACTTATTTCTAATAATGTGTTGAAACGCCTCCTAAGTCAAAAAAATCTTGTTGTCGAGTCAGCTAGTGGCCTTAAATCTCTTGTGGACACTACTAATGATTGTTTAGCAACACTTGCAAATTTAGGCATAAATACAAAAGAGTGGGACATTTTAATTATTCACATCTTGTGTTTAAAATTAGACCCAGAAACTAGACGTCAGTGGGAATTTAGTACTTCAGACTCTTCTGACGAATTGCCCACTTATAAACAGTTTACGGAATTTTTAACAAATAGATTTCGAGCTTTTGAATTTCTGGGTACCAGGCCGACAGGGCATAGTCAAATAGCGAAGGTTAAATCATTACATACAAAAAATGTTAATGATATTGTGTGTTCATTTTGTAAGTCTAACCATAAACTTCTCATGTGTAAAGAATTTCTTAAGGAACCTGTCCTTGCCCGTCGTAATTTTGTATTCAATAACAACATCTGTTTCAATTGCATGGGTAGCAATCATTCGGCCAAGGACTGTCGTTCTAACATTAAATGTCGGATTTGTAAAAGAAAGCATCACGTGCTATTACATCCCCAAGGTGGCAAAATTTCTGAAGTAGATTCGTCTAACAAATTAAGTGAATGCGTTGCCACCACCTCGGAAGCTGCAGTTACATCCTCTACGTCACTGATTTCCTGTTTCGGTAAGGATAAAATTCAACAACAAGTCTTGCTTGCCACTGCGCTTGTGAAAGCCACATCCAGAGACGGAGAAGGCTATGACGTTCGTGCTCTCCTAGATCAAGGGTCACAATCTTCTTTCGTCACTGAATCGGCAGTGCAGTATCTCAGTCTCAGGAAAATACCAACAAAAGGTAAAATATCTGGCCTAGGGGGAGATCAAGATATAGTTTCGAAGGCGATGGTCAACATCGAAATAAAATCGCGGATCGATACTAACGTGGTCATACCGGTGAAGGCATATGTACTCAAAAATATAACTTCTCTCCTTCCATCAAGAAGAGTTGAAGTTTTGAAGTGGGAAGAGCTTCGAGATTTAATGCTGGCTGATCCGGAATTCTCCACGCCCAATCGCATTGACCTCCTTCTGGGAGCAGAAGTGTATAGTCAGGTACTACAAGCAGGGGTAAAGAGAAGCCCGGTTGGCAAACTAATCGCACAAGCCACGAATCTTGGGTGGATATTATCAGGTGTGGTAGACTCAGCTACCGATTCTCTGCCACACGTCAAAGTAATGCATTGTTGCTTAGACGGCAATGAAATATTGAAAAAATTTTGGGAAATAGAATCCGACGTGCAACAGCCGAAAGAAAAGATGTTTAAAGAGGATGAAAAGCGCTGTGAACAATACTTTGCCGAGACAACTCGGAGGGATCTCAGTGGCAGATATATTGTACGTCTTCCCTTTAAGAACGGCACTCCTAAAGTCACGGGTTCAAAAACTGTAGCTGAACTAAGATTAAAGTCATTAGAACATAAATTGGATAAGGACAAACCTTTAAAGATGAGCTACCAAGAAGTAATAAAGGAGTATTTAAGTTTAGACCATATGGAAGTAGTGCCCGACGATGAAATTGAGAACCCAAAAGCAATCTATTTACCACATCACGCTGTCGTTTAGGAACGACAAGGAAACCACGAAGATCAGGGTAGTCTTCGATGCGTCCTGCAAAGGAAAGAATAATCTTTCTTTGAATGACCAGCTACTGGTAGGGCCTGCATTGCAACCTGAGCTGAGGCACATTATAATGCAATGGAGAACATCACCAATCTGTATGTCAGCTGATATAGTAAAAATGTATCGCCAAGTGAAGGTCGATCAGCAAGATGCCGATTGTCAGCGTATCCTGTGGAGAGAAAGTAAAGATCAAGAAATAACATGTTATAGACTTACTAGAGTTACCTTTGGTACGGCTTCCGCTCCATATTTGTCAATAAAGGCTTTACAACAGGTTGTGAAGGATCACGGTAAAAACTATCCTTTGGCTGCGGACAAGGTAATCAAAAACTTCTACGTTGATGATCTTATGACAGGCGTACAAACAGTAGAAGAAGGTAAAATTCTTTACAAAGAAATGATCGAGCTACTAAAGAAGGCTGGATTTGAAATACAAAAATGGAACAGCAATAGTGATGAATTAGTAGAAGCAATGAAGGGGAAAGGAAATGAAAATGAAGCGAGGGAAAATTTAAAAATAAAAGATAATGAATTAGTAAAAATTATGGGACTCACCTGGAACCGGAGCGATGACACCTTCCGCTACGTAGTTAATCTCCCGTCGCTGGAACGTCCTGTAACAAAAAGAAAAATTATTTCGGATATATCTCGTCTTTATGACCCTTTAGGATGGGTAGGTCCATGCATTATATTAGCGAAAATTGTAATTCAAAAGCTTTGGCTGTTAGGGATAGATTGGGATGAAGAAGTCCCAAGCCATATATTAAAAGAATGGTTAACTTACCGTGAAGAACAAATAATGCTAAACAACATACGGATACCACGATGGATCAGCATGAAGACGAATGATACCTGTGAGCTGCACGGCTTCTGCGATGCGTCGAAGATGGCGTACGCGGCGGTTGTGTACGTCCGAGTGCTTGACGACACAGGAGGGGTAAAAGTATCTATGGTAACGGCAAGAACTAAAGTAGCACCTGTAAAACAAGTGTCAATTCCAAGGTTAGAATTGTGTGGGGCTGTATTACTTAGCAAATTACTATTAGAAGTCTCACAGGTAATGAATATCGAGAAACAGAACATTCACGCGTGGACCGATTCAACCGTCGTTCTCGCTTAGCTAAATAGTCATCCAAGTAAATGGAATGTATTTGTTGCGAATAGAGTGTCTGAAATTTTAACCACTTTAGAACCCACAAACTGGTCACACGTGACTTCTAAGCAGAACCCTGCCGATTGCGCGTCCCGAGGACTACGTCCGGCAGAGCTCATAGATAATGAGTTATGGTTTCATGGTCCAAAATTTATCTCCTGTCATCCTATTAATTACCTTAAACCTTTGGAAGTGCATACTGATTTAGAGGCAGTCAACGCTCAAGCATTAAAAACTCATTGCGCAACCTTAGAAGATCCAGTATGGGAAAAATACTCGTCGCTAACAAAAACTCTAAGAGTAATGTCATATTGTAGGAGATTTATTGTAAATTGCAACAAAAACTCGGAAACTAAATTAACTACAGCATATTTAACAGCAATGGAATTAAATCAAGCTTTAATTAAACTAATAAAAATATGTCAAGATCATTCATTCAACGTTGAAATTAAATTAATAAAGTCTATGAAAAACTTACCCAAAACCAATAATCTGAGATCGCTAAATCCGTTTCTTGACTAAGATGGAGTATTAAGAGTAGGAGGACGACTATCACATTCAGTGTTGCCTCATGACAGGAAGCACCCTATCTTAATTCCCAAACAATCACATTTAACGGAACTCATCATAGCAGACGCGCATAGACAAACACTTCATAGCGGACCGCAGTTAACCTTGACGTACATTCAAAATAAATTTTGGATAGTAGGAGCTAAACAATTGGTCAAGGCACATTGTCGTAAATGCGTTACTTGTGCGAAAAATTCCGCCATCACGAAAACTCCCTTCATGGGACAGTTGCCAGCTGCTCGTGTAACGCCTATGCGTCCATTTAGTCAAAGCGGTGTTGACTATGCAGGACCGATTCAACTACGCACTAGTAAAGGAAGAGGTCATAAATCCTATAAGGGATACATCTGCTTGTTTGTCTGTATGGCAACAAGGGCCATACATTTGGAAGCTGTTAGTGACCTAACTGCTGAAGGCTTTTTACAAGCTTTTAAAAGATTTGTGGCGAGACGGGGCCATTGTTCACATCTTTGGAGTGACAATGGCACAAACTTTGTTGGGGCAGCATCTGACCTTAAAAAATGCACTGACGCAGAACAAAGACGATTGAAGGACCTTGCTGAAGCGCTAGCTATCAATCATTGCGAATGGCATTTTATACCGCCATATGCACCCAACTTTGGAGGTTTATGGGAGGCCGGTGTGAAATCGGTGAAACACCATTTGAAGAGGGTAATTGGCAACTCAACTCTAACATACGAAGAGATGGCAACAGTACTTACCCAAATCGAAGCATGTCTTAATTCTCGGCCCATGTCAGTACTCAGCGATGAACCTGATCTCATCTTGACACCAGGACATTTTCTAATTGGTGAGGCACCGTTAACAGTTCCCGATTACAACTTAGAGAATGTGAACGTAAGCTCTCTGAGGAGGTGGCAACATACTCAAATGATGTTGCAGTCCTTTTGGCGACGGTGGTCGCAGGAATATCTCGGGAAACATTTACGTAGGTACAAGTGGTCACATCAAAATACGGAACCTTCCATTGGCGATGTAGTGGTTGTAAAGGAGGACAACTTGCCTCCTTGTCGATGGCTCCTTGGTCGAGTAATTGAAACTCATCCTGGTGACGACGGTATTGTAAGAGTTGTCACATTAAAAATTAAATCTGGATTTTTAAAAAGACCTGTTTCTAAATTATGTTTTTTGCCTGTAGAAAAGTAGCCTTTGAAAATGTATAAAGTTAAACTTATTATTTGTGTGGATGTAACAATCCAAAAATATTTTGTATCTTTTAATTAATAAGGCCAAAGGTTCACTTTGCCCTTGGTGGGCGGTATGTAAAATATTTCTTTAGTTGGCAAACTAGATGGCGCTGTACTAAGCATCTAGATCACGGTGTTAAGATTCCTTTGTAAAAAGTATAAGGTGCGGACAAAATTTATTATTAAAAAAATTGGTTGATACGGTGACCGCGGTGTTTTTATTTTGAAAACAACCATTCCCGTATTAACTGTGTCCTCTTGGACCACCGCGAGAGCTCAGGTCAGGAGTCAGAATTCTTCCATGGTCATTTATCCAACAAACAAACGACTTCGTTTAAAATATCATATAATGTTTTATTTAATTTTTTAAGATTACTACACGTTATTAAAAGTGAGAAATCATCAGCAAACATTACGCATGGTTTATTGGCAACTTTTGTAAGGTCATCATCAGGACCCGAGCCCAGCAGTGGGACGTAAAAAGGGCTGAAGCCACATTAGAAAGCATAGTTTTTACACGGTTAGTCTTTTTCGTTAAAATAATTTTCGATCTCAATGTATTGATTTAGATTTTGTAGGTAAGATTTAAACCAATTATGTATATAATTTGTCTAGCAATATGTTGTATTCAACTTGTTCATATGCTTTGGTCATATCTTATAAATGGCAAACTAATTGCGTATTGTTTATTATTAAGAATATTTATGATTTTAGCTAGAAGTGTGGAACGATTTTTGCGGAAGTCGTGTTGGAAGTCATCGAGAATATTGTACTTTACAGTACGAAATTTCTTCAGCTCAGCATTGCCTAAGCGCACCCAGAGCAGACAGAACAAAAAAAAACATTCACCAAGAGTTTGTAAAGGAACCATACAGTGAATAAAGAATATTTCATTTCATTTCAATAGAGCGGATTACACATAATCTTTTTCGAATATGTGACTGGAAGCAGTGCAATAGGACGGTGATTATTAGAGTCAGTTTTTTCGCCCTTTTTGTGAATAGGTTTTAAGATTGCAACTCTTAAAGAATCCGGAAACAGACCATCTGTGAATATAACATAATATAAGAATAGTCAATAACTACCATTGACTAACTTGTTTGCACAATCTATACTCATATTATAAAGAGGAAAGATTTGTATTTTTGTATGTTTGTAGGTAATGTATTAACTCAAAAACTACTGTTCCGATTTCAAAAATTCTTTCACCATTAGAAAGCTACTTTCACTCTGAGTAACATAGGCTTAATAAAAGTGTTAGCATAGAGTTTAGGATCGACCGTTAGCTTCCCGTGGATACGTATACTACGTTTATACAATACGTTTCATCTCTACTTATATATAAAAATGAATTTCTGTTCGTTAGTCCCGCTAAAACTCGAGAACGGCTGAACCAATGTGGGTAATTTTGGTCTTGAAATATTAGTAGAAGTCCAGGGAAGGTTTAAACGGTTAGAAAATATGGAAAAATTGCGAAATTACTAGTAAACCAACTTATTCTATTTTCCTGTGTAAACTGTTGGTAACTGTCATAATAATATATTGGTTCTTCGCGCCTCGCCGCGCTTCGGTCCAGAAGTTTGACATAGTCTGAATCATGTCTGAAGAACAATTTTATTATTATTCATCTGTCGCTATTTGTTTTATATTTTTTATTTGACAGTATCATAAAAAACTCTTTGAGATGACAAAGAAACTAATCTTCTTTCAATACTTTTAAGGCAGGACAACGTCTGCGGGGTCCACTAGTCAGTAATATAATATTGTATGTCAGAGCATGGTTGACTGTTCAAAACTCTTATAGGTAATACTTTTAAACATCTAATTGTATGTGTGTAAACAGTCAACAATAAAGTCTTTTCTTTTCTTTTATTTTCATACGGAATTAAAGATTAGTTTTCACTGTTTTGTTTATTTGTACGTTCTTTTATTATTTGCCACATGCATTTACTTTATTATATGATTTTTTCAATCTCCTAAAACCATTTAATTTTTCGCCAAAAATGCTATGCTTCAAAAAATCATATTGTTTGTAGTGATTTATGAATATTTTATTTTTAGAAACAGTTGCATGAATTTTCAAGTCTTTTAAATAAATAATAATAAATAACGTTTCACACTCATAGCCCCACAGTAAGGTATACCCTGTGTCGTGGGTGCCTTGGACACATACAGAGACAGAAACATAAACACCCAGACCGAGAACAGAAATTTTAAACTCATTCAAACTGTCGGGTCGTCTTTTGTTGTTTTTATATGAAGTCTTATTACCTATAGCTATAAATATCGCAGATAGACAATTAAAAGGGGTATGACTGTTAAATTATATTTTTCCTCTTTAAGCAGTTTTTCCTAAAATACTTTCGGAGTTATTAATAAAAAACAAAATGCCATTTTTGCTACTACATGCTTTAAAAAAAATATAGGCGTCATTTCGGATCAAATGAGCTATGGCTCTTACTTTTTAGGAGCCTTGTCACTACTTAACATTTTTTTAAAACTTGTTTACTATAGCGGCCTACTCACACACCTGCCGCAGGGGCAATCTAGGATGTAAAAATAAGCCCATAGACTTCGGCTATATTAACGAATAGACAAACGGCATGCGAGGGAGAAGGGTAAATCTCTTACCGAGTTACAGCAAGACAGAAAAAGACAGGCGAATCTGTTGTTACTGTGAATGTTTTTTATTGATAGCCGTCACAATTTGACACACAAGAAATGAGCCCTGCAGTATTTTGTATTATTTGCGTGAATCGTGATTCATTTCTAATAAATAAGATTTTATTCAAAAATACATACTAACCTTTTTTGTAATTAATTTTGGTGTGAATCATAGGAATAACCATGAATATTGCACATTTGAAAGATAAATACTTATAAAGTCGTGGTGATGCGTTTATTTTTGGTTTAAATTTGTCTTTTATCACGTTATTCACACAAAATTATATCAATATTATCGTTCGTTTTTATATTATGTGTAGCTTCAAGTGTACTTATTGATAATTTATATGACTTTGCTAAATATTTTTTTCATCGATTTATTTTACATGTACACTGGTTTTTAACTTAAATGTATCGATATCATTATCGATATTAATCTTAATTTTTTACGAAGATTATTTTCCTCATCAATATTAAAGAAAAACTTGAATATATACAATTTTAGTAAAATGTGTCCTGTAAAACAGTAACTTAAGTTATCTGTAATTGATTATCTTGAAACTTTATACAAGACATTTTGAACACAATGAAATTGAAATTCATTACTTAAGTTATCGTTGGTGAAGGATTTTTGAAACTTCTGTAATGATGTGTTTCATCGTTATCATTATAAATTTGTATAAGTAGAGTTATTTCATCATAGAGTATCAATTAAATAATAAATAAATAATTAGCGGTAATGCTGCATTTCAAATGAAGTCGTGAGAAAGAAAAATCTTTATATATCTTTAATAAAATCATTTTCCATGTCATTAAAAAAATTTAATCCTTAAAAATCTTTGGATACATAAAACTTTGCAGGGACAAATAAAAGAGAGAATGCCATCATCATAATGTTTACTATATGCCTTCGACATCCCAAGAGTAAGAAATCTTCAACATCTCAACAGCAAGTAAGTGTAAGTGAGCTAGTGGTTGCCTTTTTCTATAAAGTACGCCTTTACGTGCGTACGTACTCGCACGCTATGTTTGTCTGTACGTTAGTATATCCTCCTAAGTCTATGGGTCATCCCAACCTTTACACCCTAGATTGCCCCCATAGATTGCCCCTGCGGCAGGTGTGTGAGTAGGCCGCTTATGCTAATTGATACTGTGACTGGGCCGGCAATAAACGAATGCCACTAAAAACATAAATTACGACACTCTCCCTACCTTATAATGAGTTTATAGCTTAAGAGGTTTTACATTTCATGCCTATATTATATATATAAACTCATCTGCTCATGAATGACACATTTTTAAACGAAACATTGTGTGACCTTTGCTTGCGTGCGTTTTAGTTTATAAAGTAAAAATATAATTGTTTAAGATGTGGACGAAATTAATTTTTGTGTTATTTCTTAACACGTGTATGGCTACGATCTACCATTTAAATGGTAAGTACTTATATAAAATTTTCAAAATAAAATTTTATTTTATTGACATCCCTTAATCCGGCTTGAACTACCAAATCAACTAAGCAAATCAATTGAGATACTTTTAATTTTTAATGAGCTAGCAAAACGTTATCTAGACTAATATATTTTTGTATTTTTGTAATGAATAAACTCAAAAACTACTGTTCTGATTTCAAAAATTCTTTCACCATTAGAAAGCTACATTCACCTTGAGTAACATAGGCTACTTTTTACCGCAGGAAAAATGCTTCATTCCTACCTGAAAACGGGTAATAGGGTCAACACAGCCTTCATCGATCTCCCACTACGTTAAGGTTGACTGGTAGAGAATGCTTTGAGCACCTTCTGTCCAATACTTTTGTATGGCGTAAAGTTTAAATAAATAAATAAATAAATAAACACGGTTGAAGCAACTCGCTAAAAGCCTATGATTTTAATACAGCAATAAAGCCTGGAATAGCACATAGGCTATTTTTTATCCTACGGAGACCCATTAAACGGGTCCACGCGGGCGAAGCCGCTAGCGGAAGGCTAGTGTTCTCATACATTTAGTATGAGAAAATGAGTTGTGACGTCAGATATCGTTCATAGTTTGACAATTTTTTTATTGATTTAAAAGAAATAAAAATCGTGTTTAAAAATAAATTTACAATCTAATTTCCAAGCGTGGTTTAGTTCAACGTTTATATGGAATACATTTTATTATATGGACGATATGCGTGGCGCATTGGTTACCATGCCGGGCTGCCAATCGAAGGGTCCCAGGTTTGATTCCCGGCGAAACAGAAATTCGAACGATGAGTTTAAATTTCTGTTCTCGGTCTGGGTGTTTGTGTTTCTGTCTTTGTGTGTGTCCATAGTACCCACGACACAGGTATATCTACCCTACTGTGGGGCTATGCGTGTGAAGGTTATTTTGTTATTTTTGTGCATAGTGTCCAAGACCATTAACGTTGCCTAATCTTGCAAAACTGTTTTCGTTTATTAGGCACCTTTTTCACTATTTGTGTTCCGCCGAACTATTCGGTTTTGCTGTTGATTTGAGTATTTTTGTTTTCTTGGCTACACGACTCAGTATGAACTAAAAGACAAAACTTCATAGGATTAATGTATATTATGTATAAGTCAAAGAATATTTGTAATTATGAAGATAACTAATAAAATAAAGCAATTAAACTTCATATCAATATTAATTTGAAACCTCAAGTCAACAAATTTATTTCTTAACTTAAAACTTAAAATGAGTATTTTTTTTACATTTATTTTAACCTTTAATCAGTATTTATTTTTAAAACTCAAAACAACACTTTAAAACCACTAATCATGTTTATTTCTTAAAATATGGTTAACATTTATTTTAAACCTTAAATCTACATCTATTATCAAAATTTTTGAGCCTCAATCAAAGCCACGTTTCCACTGTGAACCTATTCACGCAGCAAAACAATGAAACGGTAATCGAATAATTTGGCCGAATATTCGATTCGGTAAAGGTTAAACCATGTTAAACCCTAAGTATTCGGTAATAGTATATTTCATTACAAGTGCGGAAAGGCAGTCATTGCAAGAAGTTCCGACAAATGTCTACCCGAGCCGAGGCGCAGCCGAAGGTGAGGGTTGACAGTCGTAACCCCTTTCCAATGACGGTTCCGCACGTGTACTGAACAACTATTTTTAATACAATTGCGAAAAAATTAAGCAATTTAATAAAATAATAAAAACTCGCAAAGAACATTTTTGAAAAATGGCGCCAACCGTAAAAGAATACCTATATCATAAGAATAAATAATGCAGAGATTTTTTTTGTTTTCTTCACACTTTCTGGGTAGGCAAAGGGAACTATGTCCATACAGCCAAGTCTTCAGTAGATTTTTTTTTTATTGATATGAAATGAAAATGTTAATGAGATGAAATGAAACCTAACCTAACTCATTGAATCAAATCATTAAATCTGATATTGAGTTTTGGCGGGAAGTCTGAAGGAACAAGTTGTGCTCTTGTTTTATTTTCATTTTCTTGGTGTATTTTTGAGTTATATCGAATAAAGTTGATGGCATTTTGCTCGATATAGGTTAATGACAGTGCACGAGTGTTGTGAAATAAAATAACAGTGCGAAAACATGTTTTTTCGGCTTGCCTCCAAAATTCCATCGGGCATGTTCTGGTAAAGTAGCCATCACTTTACTTGAACATTTGACTGACTAGACTGACTGATACCTGACGACTAACTGACTTTTTTCTATGACTACAGTGATGCAAAAAGTTTACTTGACGTTGGCAATGCACAGAGTTTGCGACGCCATTATTAAAATTGAAAAGTAAATATTGAAAAAAAAAAAAAATTAAATCTGATATTGAAACAAATTACATAGTAGCTTCTTTTTAGAAATATTTGCATATTGCAATAGCTGTTCAGTACATGTGCGGAACCGTCATTGGAAGGAGTTCCGACTGTCAACCCTCACCTTCGGCTGCGCCTCGGCTCGGGTAGACATTTGTCGGAACTCCTTGCAATGACAGCCTTTCCGCACTTGTAATGAAATATTTATTTATTTATTTATTTATTACAAACATATTTACAGCTAACATTACAGGTTAAAAACCTAATGCATTAGCGTAAAGAACATAATTAGTTAAGTATATCTAATTAAATACATTCCAAATCAATAAAATACAATTCAAATATATATAATATTTCGGCTCATCTCTAGTTTTTAACATGCGCATGCGAAAAGTAAGGTATATATATAATAAGAAATGAATTACTTTTAGTTCTTTACATCAACAAAAACATTTTTCTTCAATTTTCGCAATGACGTTTTATATAAAACTAACTGACCCCGCGAACTCCGTACCGCGTTTAAATGTTTGGGGTAGCCCACCCTTATCACTTAGCGGGATGAAAAATAGATGTTGACCGATTCTCAGACCTACCCGATATGCACACAAAATTTCATTAGAATCGGTTCAGCCGTTTCCGAGGAGTATGGTAACTAACATTGTGACACGAGAATTTTATATATAAGATATTCGAAGACATGTTCAGTTCGTAACGTGTCCCTCATAGCCTAATGTGGAGAGAGTGTGACATATGTAAAGATGGGAAGGAAACTGATGCGTCGAATTTTATGGCAAATATGTCTTAAGCGAGATTTCAAGGAGTAATTTTTTGAGCGGCTTTAATATATGTACGGCTTTTTACGCCTAATATTTTTTTATATCGACGAAAAAACCGAGGAGGTTCTTAAGTCAATGCGTAATTACGCGCATATTTTTTAGGGTTCTGTAGCCAAAATGGCAAAAAACGGAACCCTTATAGATTCGGCATGTCTGTCTGTCTGTCTGTCCGTCCATATGTCACAGCCACTTTATTCCAAAACTATTAGGACTTCAAAGTTGAAACTTGGTAGGTAGATGTAATCTCTGAACCGCTTTATGATTTTTATACAAAAATAAAAAAGAAATATTAATAAGGGGGGCTCTCCATACATGGAACTCAAACAAAAAAAAACATTTTTCATCAAACCTATTCGTGTAGGGTGTCTATAGAAAGGTCTTTTAAAATGACATAAGGTTCCTAAAATCATTTTTTCTCAAAGTTAATCGTTTGAAAGATAGACACTTCCAAAGTGGTAAAATGTGTGTCCCCGCTTCTAACTTTAAAGTAAGAAAGTGAAAAATCTATCAAAAATATATGTTGTACATCTCAATAAAAACTTTCAACGAAAATTGTTTCGAACGAGATATAGTAGTAGTAGTTTTTGAGATATAGTAAAGTTTTAAAATCCGCAAATATAACTTTGTCGTTCATACAAACACTATGAAAAACAAAGTTATTTTTGCTGATAAAAATAATAATGCTTGCTACTACGGAACCCTTCATAAAAACATAATAAACTTGTATACTACTTGGCGTAGTTATGATACTTTTTCTTGCTAATGAATGACTCTTAAAACTATTTTGGAGTCGGGCCTAGGGCCTACCCAGTAAAATAGCGTGCCTTTCGTTGTGAAGGGGCACTGACTATTAAAATAGTCTAGTGACTATTAAAATAGTCTAGTGACTATTAAAATAGTCTAGTGACTATTGTAATCCATTAGCAAGAAAGAACAACATATGCCAAAACTGATATTACTACATATAATGTTTGTCATTTTTAAGTTTTCAGCGGTTTTTTTTGTTAAAAAGTTTTTATCGTTTTATTATAAGGTGCAGATCCTTCGATTTATGGATTCCACTCGCCTTTTGGCTGGGTTTATTTTGAACATGTTAAAATAAATAATTGAGTAGCGATGGCCGAGTGGTAAAAGCCGCGGTCTTCTACGCGACCGATCCCGGGTTCAAATCCTCGGCGCGCACCTCTGACAAAGAAATTTGTAATGTGCGGATTTATCGCTACTCCACGGCAGTCCACGGTGATGGAAAATATCGTTATATTTAATTGGTTACGATGTTCTCATCATTGGAACTTTGTTTATATTTGTCTCCTACTTGTAATTTATATACTTCATTGGGTTTTTGCGTAACTGGGATTTAGAGTTATGATTGACATGAAGGGAATATTCTTTGAAGATATTTTTATTAGATTTAGTAAAATTAATAGAATCAGGCGTTACTTTGCGGAACTCCATTGTTATAAAGTTAGGTAAAAACTACTTTGCAACAATCCGCAACCAGAACGTATGATGGTGTATACCTTTTTCATGCAATAGCACCTCCCTCCCTCCCACATAGGACACATGCACATGCAACAACAAAAAGTATACACCAACATACGTACCACCACCAACACGTGTTTCGCCCCAAAACAGAGCATCATCAGGGTTATTGACTCTAAGACGGTCACCCGCAAAGTGAGGCAATGGCCGATCCAGCCCCCTTATATACGTTTTCAACTCCCCTCCATCGGACTCGGTGAAGTGACGTTTGTGATACGTCAAAATGTATTATGTCAAATGTCAAGTTGATGTCACTCGAACTCGAAACATTAAAAAGAATCGAGTGAAATCAACTGACCGATTGTTTGGTAAAAATAATGCAATAGAGGAGAGTTGGAAACATCGATTTGTTCATTCAGCAGTGTAATACAATCGTTGTTATTGTGTTTAATGATTTCCAACTGCTCAAGCACGCTGAGTCTAAGGCCCTTCTCGCAAGTGTGTAAGATGTTGTACGTGTGGTTATTCGGTATAACATGCCCCGGTAAACATCTAATAGAAACGGGGCATGTTATACCGAATAACCACACGTACAACATCTTACACACTTCACCGAGTCCGATGGAGGGGAGTTGAAAACGTATATAACGGGGCTGGATCGGCCATTGCCTCACTTTGCGGGTGACCGTCGTAGAGTCAATAACCCTGATGATGCTCTGTTTTGGGGCGAAACACGTGTTGGTGGTGGTACGTATGTTGGTGTATACTTTTTGTTGTTGCATGTGCATGTGTTCTATGTGGGAGGGAGGGAGGTGCTATTGCATGAAAAAGGTATACACCATCATACGTTCTGGTTGCGGATTGTTGCAAAGTAGTTTTTACCTAACTTTATATTAGATTTAGATTAACTTTCACAATTTTCTGTTTTTATTTAACAATAAAGTTGCTTTTTTTGCCTGTCTGAAGCCTAGACTAGCTAGCAGCATGCCTAATAATGCCAGCCCCACACGTAACGAGAAATCGTTTCGAAACAAATGATCTATTGTAGCCTGGCCCCGCGTTTATATCTGATTCCCAAGGCCGACGGTTGTTAGGAACTGTGCGATGCGCTTGGGATCTAGAAGTTTGACATCTTCTGATGTGACTAGGCTGCCGCCCAGTATCCGACTTCTGTTATGTGCAGCGGTGGTAGTTCCCCGGTTAAGCCGTTAAAGTTCTACCATTTACATATGGGGGTTATGAGTGTGAAACTTTATTAAACGTAAACGTTGAAACTCACAAGGTTATTCTTTCAGATACAGAGTATGAACAAATGCCACCTCTTTTTGAGTTGGACGCATATGAATCTTGTTTGCGGAAAACTGGTGGCGTGTACTGCATCGCTAGATTCAATTTGCACGGTAAACCAGATAATTCCCTACTTAATCTTATACGGGTAATTATTAAAACATTTGTAAATACTCTCTCAAAAGAAATGGATTTTTACCATCATAAATATCACAACATTAGCGTAGGTTTTACTTTTTTTTTGTTGTTTCAGGAGTATTCTGATCACACCGTCAAGCATTATAATCATTCATATTTGGAGAGAGGAATATGTGTTACTAAATCATGTAAAAAATATGTACAAGATCGTAAGTTACAAATTAAAGAGGACCTAGAAATGGTCCTTGAGGAATGCCTTAACGAAACTATTTCGAGAGAGTATGGTATAGAGGCAAAGCTTGGCAATATTTATAATTGTGATAGATATGATGAAATATCACACATGGACACCAGTGATCTTCTTGTAGCATTGCTTGTTTTTAGTTTAATAGCAATAAACATTATCGGAAGCTTTTATGACATCTTCTTAAGTAGAGTCGTGCGAGAAAAAAATAATTGGAACGGTGAGTTGTATAATGAATTAGTATACTGTGTTAAAATTTATTTAATGATTGTAACCATTAATACGTTTTGATTACAGGCAATCAGTACTTGTTAAGTTTTTCATTGTACAAAAGCTGGGAAGGATTAACAAACACGACCATTAAGCCACGATTAGAAAGACTAAGAGGCATTTATGGTTTAAAGTGGGTCCATTCTTATTCATTTGGACATAAGATGTATCTAAATATTTTCAAACAGGACAAATAAGTAATTAAAGTAACTTTACTACTTGATATTTTTCAGGTGTGTAACGACTTTCTTGATGGTCGTTGCTCATGTAATGTGGATAAATTCCGGTGGATTTACCGATAATCCACATGATTTTGAAAAGGTATGTAACGTTGTAATGTTACATTATATTTCTTGATAAGCTAACAAAAAGCACGCTACTCATAAATAGTTTTTTTATTCAAATGCATCCACTATGTAGTATCTCTTTTAGTTGTTGCTGTACTGTAGCCCATGGACGCCTACTCATAACCTCCAGCAAGACACTCGTGTCTGAGCTCGTGTGCAGTTGTGGTTCTATTATTGAGGATGATGGTCGTATCATTTAAGTCTTTTCATCGCTTTTTTCCACCGAAACACAATACCTGTTCGTAGAATAGATTCACGGCCGAAATAAGTGCATCGTCTCCGTTCAAACGAGTCGGTTTTTTATTAGGATTCCGTACCCGAAGGGTGCCAACGGGAACCTATTACTAAGCCTCCGCTGTCCGTTCGTCTGTCTGTCATCAGGCTTAACCATGATGGCTAGACTTTACACAAATTTTCACCGATAATGAACATATTTGTGTTGCCGCTATAACAAGA
Source organism: Pyrgus malvae (assembly GCA_911387765.1). Classification (NCBI taxonomy): domain Eukaryota; kingdom Metazoa; phylum Arthropoda; class Insecta; order Lepidoptera; family Hesperiidae; genus Pyrgus; species Pyrgus malvae. Next base: position 21,746,489 of record OU426965.1, on the reverse strand, counting down.
AATACTAAAAATAGAATAGAATAAATATTTAAGATTTCTCCCATACAATAAACGTGTTTTTTCAACTTTTTTATAGATAATGGTACGGAACCTTCGTGCGTGAGTCTGACTCATATTGGGCCGGTTTATTCTTACATTATAATGTTATTTCTTTTCATTTTTAGGCATATGAAACCACGTACTATCAGCTGATATTCAACGGGATGATGATCATTCAAATTTTCTTTGTACTCTCGGGGTTTCTTTTGGTTTACAATCTTTTGGTCCACTCAGAACAGCAGCCGATCTCATGGGCATGGTTCGGGAGGATACTTTTTCTGCGATGGTGGAGGTATAATGTTCATTGTATTAAATTATAAGTTAATTAAATTTAGTTGAGAATAGATTAGACACTTTGTAAATGTGACTAAACCTTGAATTTATAAGTACATGATTATTTAATTTAATGTACATATTTTTATGTACCCAATTATTCTATGTATGTAAACAGTCAACAATAAAGTATTTTCATTTTCATTTTCAATTGTACAGTTCCTTGAAGCACCTTAGTTAAGTCGGTAGAACACGCACAGCGAGTTCGGCAGTTCTAGCCTGTCGGCCAATATTTCTTTTACTTTTTAAGCTCGCCGTTGTGTCATATTTTGTTTATTTGAATGACGAGCATGCAGGCCATGTGGTTTTAAGTGATTGCTGCCGCCCAGAATCTCAAGAAAGCAGAAGTACCTACCTTAGACTTTTCTGAGGTTGATGTAAGTCTGGCCGGCAACTGCACCTTTCCATCAAAACACAATAGAATTGCTTCACGGCAGAAGTGGGTGCAGCGGTGGTTCTTCCCCGGTCGAACCATAAAAGTTCTACCATCTAGCAAGTATTCCATCCATCCATCCATCCATCAGCCTTTTAAAGTCCACTGCTGGACATAGGCCTCCCCTAATGTTCGCCACTCTATGACGTATTGCTATCTTCAATTTACCAGGCTGACTCCATCATACGCCTTGACGCTGGCGTTCACGTCCACGTGGCTGCGGCACCTGGGCTCCGGGCCGCTGTGGAGGATGCGGGTCGTGGACAGCGTGGTGGCGGACTGCCGGCGCCACTGGTGGGCGCACATGCTCTACGTCAACAACTACGTGCCGGAAGACAGATTCTGCGCGATCCAGACCTGGTAGGTAACTTTTAATTTTTTTAATAGAGTTGCTTTTGTATTAATTGGTATCCACCTTTAAAATATACCCGATACCTTCGGAGAGATACGAGTACAGAAAGTTATGTAAGATTTTTATTGCACCAAAACTCCCTTGGTGGCTTGCCTCACCGCTAGGGGCTAACTGCAGGATCTCCAGAAGAACGCACCTGTGGCTACCAGGCGTGAGACCCCAAAACGGACCCAACAACCGGAGAGTATTGGTGCTGTCCTGCAACTTTCAATGCTTGCGACGGCATGTGGCCACGCACATACCGCTGTCCTTCCCGAGCCCCCTTTTTATATTGGAAGACTTTTAGAGTTAAGAGTTAAGATTAGGACAACGGTATAAGGGATACCGCCCTTATACCGTTGTCCTAATCTTAACTCTGACTGTACGTTAGTACAGATATGAACCGTGTAAGAATTTTATAATACGGGTCAATACCATCGATGCTCTAAGACTATCTCTTATATGTACCTAGATTAAATATAAATAATATTATTAAATTTATCTTCGTATACAGTACGTCATTACTTACGTAACATAACATACATAATATAACTTACGTAGAATATTGCTTATTATTTTATTAAGTGTATATTTTTACCTTTAAGCTTAATTTGACTCATACATTTATGTCATGTCAACTATAGTATACTAGCGGCCGCCCGCGACTTCGTCCGCGTGGACTTTGTTATTAGTCATGGCATGATATTACTGTCTATAGTCTTCTCCAATAAATGGACTATTCAACACAAAAATATTTTTTCAATTCGAACCAGTACTTCCTGAGATTAGCGCGTTCAAACAAACAAACTGTTCAGTTTTATATATTAGTATAGGTACCTACATAGATTTATAAATATCTGCTTTGGACCAAGGTCCTGCGTCACCCGAAACTGACCCACACCCGTTTGCCTCTTTAGTATTTAAGTCTTGTTCCAGACAATAAATCAATTTTATTATTACTATATTGTACCTTATCCTCAGATGGCGCCACCTTCGAGGCGTTTGACCCGGTCATTTAGAACACGTAGAGGCCCTGTCAAAACATTATTATGTTATTTGGTTCTCGTGGAGGATACCGTCTTCGGACGTATCATATAAATATTTATATGGCCTTGAAAATCGTGCCCAACAGGTGCACAGAAGGTTCCTTTGGTAAATCATAAAACTTAAAGTGTTATCTAAAATGAGGCAGGTGGTGACCCGCTACCGACTATTAATAGGTAACGTACCTACTATTGTGTAGGCGAATTGGATTATGAAATATCTGTTATGGTTTTTTTACAACCTTTTTTATGTCCCACTGCTGGGCGCAAGTCTCCTTCTCACAAGTGAGAGAGATTTAGGCCATAGTCCACCGCGCTGGCCAAGTGCGGATTGGTGGACGTCATGCTTTCGAGAAATTATGAATTTCTCTCACGCATGCACGATGGAGAACATCGTAATCAATTTAATATCGCGATATTTTCCATCACCGTGGAGCAGCGATAAATGCGCACATTACAAATTTATTTGTCAGTCAGAGGTGCGGGCCGAGGATTTGAACCCGGGATCGGTCGCGTCGAAGACCGCGGTTTTTTACCACTCGGCCATCGCTGCTCTGTTACTTTTATAAAATTAATTAAATAAATAAATAAATTAACGAAAAATGTGACTATCTGAGCCCCGCGGTTTCACCCGTAGTAGAAAAGATCAAATACATTATAATGTATCTTCCCATTGGAATGAGATGTTTTACCGCGGTAAAAAGTAGCAAACTCTCCAGTATAAGTCGCCCCTAGCTCATAAAACTACTCCATGCCATGTGAAAGAATAAAGCAAACAAAATTTTGCATTTGACAGCCTCCGTGGCGTAGTGGGTGATGAGCCGACTGCGAAACGTGAAGTCGTGGGTTCGATTCCCACCCAGGGCAAATATTTGTGTGATGAACATGACTATTTGTTCTGTGTCTGGGTGTTAATTTATCTATTTAAGTATGTATTTAGAATTATATAAGCATGTTTATCAGCTTTCTGATTACCATAGTACAAGGTCTGCTTAGTTTGGAATCAGATGGTGTTGTGTGAATTCTCCAAAAATATTTATTATTATTATTATTATATACACATAGCTGGAGAGTTTGTTTGTTTGAACGCGCTAATCTCAGGAACTACTGGTTCGAATTGAACAATTCGTGTTTGTGATGAATAGTCCATTTATTGAGGAAGGCTCAACATGCTTGGACCCATACCAAAGTCCACGCGGATGCTAGTATAATTTAAGTATGGATTTGCAGGTACATATCTGCCGATACACAGCTGTACGCGTTGGGAACAGCGGTGTTCCTAGCGACCAGGTCCAGGAACAAGCTGCTGCCCCTGTCTCTGCTCATGTTGGTGGGAGCTTTGACGCCGGCTCTGCACGTTTGGCTACAGGACTTGGATGGTTTGGTGATGATGACGCCCGAGTAAGTATTTAAATAGATTAACGTAATGACATTAAAAATAAAAAAATACAATATGCCTACCAACTACCTACCTACTTCTATTAGGTAACTAGTCTCTGTGTATTCGAGCTCTAAATTATTTGTTCGTAGCAGCCATAATTTGAAATCGTGTTGTGTGTAAAATATAAAAAAACACGCTTTTGTGAAAATACGAATTAAAAAGTAAAAAATAAGAAGAAAATGTATTATACTGTAAAAAAGCGTGGGGTGCATGGTGTCATTGTCTAGGTATCTTAAAAAGCACCCCACGCTTTTTTTACAGTAAAATACATTTTCTTCTTATTTTTTACTTTTTAGTTCGTATTTTCACAAAAGCGTGTTTTTTAATTTTTTAAACTACAATATTTATTTTTAATTTTTTTTGTTGGATTTTTATTCTCATTGCATTGTCATCGGCCCTTGACACCTGTGCAAATTTTCAAGTTAATCAGACGCTTAGACGTGTTAAAAATATAAAACTTTATTTATATTTGTTTCATTAAGTACCTTAGGCCGCGAACTTATCAGCCGCCCCTCGTATATATTTTTTATCCTGATGATCCTAGTTAGAATTTTAATATAAAGTTATGAGATTATTATATTGTCATCAGCCCCTGACCCCTGTGCAAATTTTCAAGTTAAGTAATCAGACTTTTTTTTTAATTTTTACGTTCTAAGTATTTGTAATAGATTTTTTAAATTCGAAGAATGAATTAGTTAAATATTTTTTTTATATCATGTACCTATTTTCCTGTTTTCAGAATGTACCGTGCTAATCTCAGCGACACTTACTATCTAATGCATGTGAAGGGCCACGTTAACTTGTTTTCTTACGTCATGGGCATGGCTGCCGGATACCTGGTTTACTACATGCGGCAGAATGGAGTCAACATTTCTAATAATAAGGTGGGTTGAAGAATGCACGTCCCTTTAGCTTCGGGATTAAGAATAGAGCTACGGTATACCCTGCCTAATCATAAGAGGCGATAAAAGGGGCTTCCGGTGCTGTGGGCGGTGAGAGTGGGAGCTCGATCCGTCCAGCCAGCAGCCCCGGGAAGGATGGCTGTGTGTGCGTGGCCGCAAGCCGCTGTAAGCATCAGAATGTGCAGGAGAGCACATCTGCTCATGTATGTATGTACATATGTATGAAACGGAATCTTTTAACTTCATTTTCACCTACTTCTAAGCATCTGATTAACTTGAAAATTTGCATAGAGGTCAAGGGCCGATGACAATGCAATAATATGAAAAAATCCTTACTAAAAAAAGTGTACTTAGTTTAAAAAACTAAAAAACAACCCTTTTTCATATCACATGTAATAAAACAACGAGTATTGATTTCTGTTTTGCCAGTCGAAATAAGACATTTTCAAACCAATGCGAATGTGTCAGTCAGATACAACAAACGGAGATCAAAACTCGCTGTTTCAATGCATGTCATATGAAAAATCATAATCGACAGCTGTCGTCAAATTATTGTCAAAGATTTTAATAATAAAAATAGTATAAGATATTACTGCGCTATATTGTCTGAAATAGTCTTACTTCAACTGGATACAGAAATCAAAACTCATTGTTTGATTACATGTGATATGAAAAATACAGTGTTTGGCACGGGATGAAACAAAGACGATTTCAGACCAGCCGGTGACAGCCCTCGCTCTCCTCAGACATCGTCTTGTTTCACCCCTTGCCAAACAATATACTGTTGTGAAAATACGAAATAAAAAGTAAAAATAAGAATAAAATGTATTTTACTGTAAAAAAAGCGTGGGGTGCTTTTTGAGATACTATTGACATCATGCACCCCACGCTTTTTTACAGTAAAATACATTTTCTTCTTATTTTTTACTTTTTAGTTCGTATTTTCACACAAGCATGTTTTTTAGTTTTTTAAACAACATTATTTTCAGTGATTTCCTCCCAACTGAAAATTTTGCAGATGATAGTTTATAATAATATTATGTTGTTATTTATAAATAAAAAAGTCAACTGGCTATTTCTTGGTGGAATCCTCGTCAGCTGATGCCCTGAAACAGAAAGGTGTAAAGGCTGACCACTATTTTTCTTCAAAATAGTAGTCTAAATACAATTGGATAAATTTTCAATCAGGAGGAAATGGTTGACGAAATTTGCGCCTAGCTTACGGACCACACGGAATATTGTTTCAGATTCTCCACAACCTATCCTGGGGAGTGGTTCCCCTGATCTGCGGGTTATTTCTCAGCGGGCGGACGCTGTACGCCGACGGAGAGCGACCTACCCTGGCGGTGAGGATGGCTTGGGCCTCCCTGCATAGGGTTGCCATGGGCGGACTTGCTGCTTTCGCCACGGTGTCGTTAGTTAAGCGGTGCAATGGTAAGTTAGCCTTTAGATTTTAACCTACGACGCAAAAAGGGGTGTTATAAGTTTGACCGCTATGTCGTCTCGTGTCGTATAGTGTATAGTGTCTCACACGATCAGCTGTCACGTATGCCCATTATCGACCTATAGCCTAATAGCCTGATAGTAAATTAATAATTTAAAATGTATAATAATTTATTTTGTAAGATTAAGATAATTTCAATATTATTAATTAATGTTTTTAATTTTTTTATGATGTGTTTAAAACAAGTAGTTTGTTACCTGTTATTAAAGTAACACTAAGTTTGTTACCCATAATTTATTCTTGCAAAAACTGTTTAAGTGTTTACTTTGTTGGTACAACAATAAATAAATAAATAAAATAAATAAATAAATAGCCATTCTGTTATCTCAAATATATAAATGTACTTTTTTTAAAGTGCTGCTGGGAGTTTTTTTCCGCCGCCTTTTTTCTCTTACCTCAACATCTAGCCCAAACGGGCACCTAAACGCAATGACCGGATATAACCCCCAACCTTGACAGTGGCTTGTCAACCTTCTAAGTTACTTTTAGACTAGTTATAAACTTTTTGGTGTGTTGCAGATAAATTGAGCAAGTTCCTGGAGTGGCCCGGCTGGGTGGTCCCGGGGCGGCTCTCCTACAGCGTCTACTTGCTGCACATCAACTTCGTCCATGTACTGCTGGGTTCCAGCACTCAACTAGCTCACGTGTCTTTCTTTAGTATGGTGAGGGGTGATAACACTGTAATATTTACAATATAACCTCAGATTTGCTCCATATTAATTAAGTTTAGTTTTTGGTAAGAAATTTTAGGTAAGGTATTTAAATCAAAGATTTCGCGCTTAGTAAATAGAGTATTATATAAGGGTCAAATACATGAAAATCTATATTTCTATACTAATAGTATGAAGAGAATATGAAGGGCCTCGTTCACCATCTCCAAGTAAAGTGTTGATTATTTACGTCCCGAGTAAAGTTGATTGGCAAGTAAAAGCTATGAGTACGGGTCAGTTTATCATATGATTAGTGCTACTCGAACATCGTGAAATTGAAATTAAAGATACGGGTGACTTTGACCGACAATTAGCGTAGGTACTTGTCAATTTACTTGAAGGTGGTGAAGGAGGCCCGGATACTTTGTTTGTTTGTTAATAATAATTATTCTCTGGAAATATTAAAAACGCAAATTTTGGGAACTCTTGGTACAAATAAAACAAAATATGTTGGATAGTTTACTTGTGAAAGCAGGTTTTTGGCTACAAAGCTCTGTGATGCCGGTAAGATGTTGTGGGACACTTCTGTTTTTTAAACAAAAGTAATTTATTTCTAGATAATCATCCACTTGGGCGTCGTACTGATTTCATTTATGGCTGCTGTACCGTTCTACCTTGTGGTCGAAGCGCCCATGATCAAACTGATGAAGAATTTTGCGAGCACATGGGAGACCACTGAATTGAAGAACAAGTGAATGGGGAATTGGAAGAACCCTAGATGATGATAAGGGAATGCGAGATTGGGGCTCAAGCGAGATCCCGCGAGTTTATGAATAGCGATTAGCGATACTGCGAGATCTCGCCAATTTCGAGATCTCATGATATTGACAGTTTTGTGTTTTTTTTTTGTAAATAATCACAATACTTGAATAAATTAGGAAAAATAAAATAAAAATTATAAGTATTAAAAGATAAACATTTATTTTCACAATTTTTTTCACTAGAGTTTTTTTTTTCAATTATGGCATCGCAAACTCTGTGCATACTGCCAGCGTCAAGTATAATTTTTGCATCAATTTTTTGCCAGTTTCAATGAAACTGAACGAAGTGATAACAAAGTCAGTAAGTAAGTCGTCAGTAATCTAATCAGTCAGTCTAGTCAGTCCAACATTCAAGTAAAGCGATGGCTACTTTACTAGAACGTGTTCAATGGAATTTTGGAGGCAAGCAGAAAAAACATATTTTAGCACTGTTATTCTATTTCACAAACACTCGTGCACTGTAATTAGCCTATATGAAACAAAATGCCATCAACTTTATCCGTATAACTAAAAAATACACCAAGAAAATGAAAATAAAACAAGAGCACAATATGTCTGTTTCGACTTCCCGCCAAAACTCCGATTTAGTTTTTTTTAATAAACTTCTAAGTAGTAAACTTTGACGTACGTATCTATCAAATAACAAATGAAAGAAACTTAGAGCATGAAGGTATTGACAGGTATGACACCCGTCAGGAAAGAAACAACCAGTCTTCTCTTCTAATATGAAACTCAACTCCGTGAAGTCTAGTGAAATCTCGTTATACTCGCGAGATCTCGCCATTAATATTTTTTTGTCCGAGATCAACCTCGCTAAAAAGGCTGAGATCGCATTCCCTATTGATGTTTATTTATTTATTTAGGTATATTAGTCATTACACTCATTACATTTATCCTTACAGGTTCTCTGACCTAATGCGATAGAGTAACCTTCGTTCTAAACAATTTTAACTTATTAAAAAAAAACTAAAAAACACGCTTTGAAGCACATCAAACTAAAAAAGTGAAAAAGCAGAAAATAATAATGAAGAAAAAATACTAGTGTTATTGTGAAAAAAGCGTGGGGCGCTCCGTGCCATATATTTCGTATATCGGGCAACCCACACTTTTGACGTGACAACGTCCTAAATTAGGTTGCGGCTGGGAGTCACTTATGAAAAAGAGTAACGCTCGGTAACGTAACGATGAGTCACCGAACGAGAGAGAGGCCCGCCGAAGTTTACATGTACAATGTTTTAGTAAACAAAATATATTTCTATAGTTAAAATTTGTGCAATTCTTATTTTCATTCAATTCCTTGTTCCTATTGTGCAATTTAATTATATTCATATCAATAAAAAAGACGTTGTCACGTAAAATCTTCGCCCGTAAAACCGACTTTATTTCACTTGTTTTTTTTGTTTTTTTTTAACTACGTATATATTTATTTTTCATTTCTTAGTTCGAATTATTGTTGGCTAACCCTTTTTGCGTCCCACTGCTTGGCACGGATCTCACCCCAATATAGGGGAGGCCTGGAGCTTACTCCACCATGCTGCTCCAATGCGGGTTGACGGAAATAGACCGTAAGAATCTATATAGGTACTTAAAAATGAACCAGAAGACTAGCATAAATCATAATATGGCTTTACTCACCTTTATAGTACCCAACTATGAAATTAAAAATAAACACGCAAAAGAAAACCGTCACCATGCCCGACTGCCGATCGGAGGGTCCCGGGTTCTCTTCCCGGCGATGCAGAAATTTAAATGATGAGTTTATTTCTGTTCTCGGTCTAGGTGTTTGTGTTTCTGTGTTTGTGTGTGTCCATGGCACCCAGGACATATGGTATATCTACCTTACGAGTGTGAAACTTTTGAAACAATAATGTCTGATGCATGGAATACTTCTGTGAATAGAGATTGACACTTTTGTTTTGAATCAAATCAGCGGCCAACTTGTGATCGCGTCATTCGTATCAGTGCGTACGATAAACAGCTAATGTGCGTCTGTGTGGTATGCAATTTGTGTAGCGTCTCGTACATATTTTGTTTTGTTTGATTTCACTTTTGTCACTGTTTTCGTTGAGTTTTTTAAAATTAAGTTTGTCTTTTTTATTTTTTTTATAATTTAATGTTTTTATTTATTATTTTAACAAAGTTTATTTATTGCCCAAAAATAGTAGACAGTAGGTACGATTTCAGTTACAGAAACGCCTGCTTAAAAACAATAGCAATATTTATACAGACAATTAGAAATGTCACAATACGCAGTATTATTATTATTTTAAGTAAATATTATTTTCGTTAGTTACCTAGTTATTAATTTACTTACAGTTTTTAAATTTATTTTTTTCAATTATTTTTAAGTTTTTATTTATTATAGTTTTTCAGTTTTTTATTATTGTTTTTGTTCGAAATTTTAAATCGATCGATTAAACTGCGTTAGGTTACATCACTTTTGTCGGTTATATTGCCAGTCATATTTTGTTTATTGCCATCTTTCACCACCTTCAAGTAAAGTGACCAGTACGCCAATTGTCGGTTAGAGTCACCCGTAACTTCAATTTCAATTGATGTTCGAGTGGCCCTAATCATAATGATGTACTCATAACTTTTACTTGCCTATTAACTTTAATTGGGACGTAACTATATAATCAACACTTTACTTGGAGATGGTGAACGAGGCCCATATTGTCATATAATATATTTAAGTACCTGGACGCCCGAGCGTTGCTCGGATATAAACAATACAATACAATACAAAAATACTTTACTGCACCAGATTTTATACAATGAGATAAAATTAAATCGTTTATTTTCTAAAAATTTATTTTCTTGGTTTATCTTAAAACGAAACACTCATTTGCTTCGTGTTGCTTAACAACGCCATCTGAAATAGCTCCTAATAAAAAAAAAGTTATTTTCATAAAAATAAAAAATAAACATACCTACCTAATATGGTTTTGATCGAGTTTTGAACCCGGGTCTCTAATTCCGCAGTCAGCTCACGCAACCATTCGACCGCGGAAGCATTAATTTAATGAACGAAATTTTCATAGAGCTCTTTCAAATCGACCTTGTCATTTCTTTGAACGTCGGATTGGCGGATGGTAGTAGCGGAGCCAAAGAGGGGATTTTCGGATTTACTCGAGCGTGTCAGATTAAGATATGGGGTACACCTTGCATCCTAAAATAAAATAGCTAAATTTCTTGGCATTGAAATCGACTCAAATTTAAATTGGAAAAATCATGTAGAAATAGTAGGTATGTCAAAGACTAAATAAATTCATATACGCACTACACCATCTTTCAAAAGTAGCAAATAAAAAAACATCATTGATTGCTTATCACGGATACGTATGTTCGGTCCTAAGATACGGATTACTCTTATGGGGGAATTCAACTGATTTCAATGGAGCATTTATTATACAAAAGAAATGTGTTAGGGCCATTTACGGTGCGGGACCTTTGGAATCCTGTAAGCCAATTTAAAAAAAACTAAATCTCCCGCCATTGCCATCAATGTACATCTACGAAAGTCTGATATTTGTCAAAAATAATCAAAATCGATTTGATACCAAAGATGATACATTCTCCAGTCGTCATCGGGGTCAATTGCATATACCATTATCTTACACGGCATGCTATTCGAAAAACAGCTTTGTGATGTGCATCAAATTTTATAATTGGCTGCCATCTCGGTTAAAAAAATCTAACATTAAATCGGTTCAAGGGTTTTATTTTTAAATTATTGATTAAGAACTGTTTTTATTCCACAAAGGAATTTATAGAATATTGTCATGCTGGACACCTCAAACGCTTGGCTAATAAATTATAAATTTTTATTCAATTATTCAAGTATGCAAATATTATCATTATTATTAATATCTAATATCATTGTTAGTAAATTATTATTGTAATTATTTAAAATTTCATTTAATATTCTTCTTTTTCTTCGTTCGATCGTCCGCTCAGCCGCACGCGTCATTTAAGTCGTTCGCTTGTGAGATCATAGTGTTGTACCATTATGTTTAACAGTGTCGATAATTCAAGACTGTTAATTACGTCATGGATAAATTCTTGAAAAAATCATCTTCAAATCCAAACCTTGTCGCCAAAAGGCCCCGTGAGGAGACTTCTATTCCAACTGATCATTGGCAGCAACCGAAGAAGGTCGCCATAGCAAAAGATGTCCCAAGTGATGAGGGAGCCGATACAAGTAACCGATTCAGCAGTCTGTCAGTAGATGATGTAGCTGAAGAAACTTTCAAAAAGGCTACCAAGAAGAAGACGGTCAACCAGGTACCGCCTATTTTGATTGAGCTCTTGGGCGATTGGAGCCACCAGAAAATCAAAGAAGTTATAGAAAAGTATGAGAAAGGATTTCATCTACAATACAGAGGACGAAATAGAGTAAAAGTCCAGTGTTACACTACAAAAGGCCACCAACTTCTAAAAGAAGGCTTACTCAAAGAAGATGTGGCATTCCATACCTTTTCTAGAAAAGATGAGAAGCTTCCAAAAGCTGTCCTTAAGGGATTACCAAAGTTCCTACAAGATAATTTAATAGAGGAACTTTCTTTAATGGGATTTCCTGGTGCAACCACTACGGAGCTAAAGACCTTTTTTAAAACTGAGTGCCCTCCGATTCTCATTCAACTACCCACAGGCACTGACATGGCAAAGTTTAAACAAATCAAATATATATGTAACTGCGTCGTGGAGATTCAAAAATTCAAGCCAACCAACAAACCTGGTACTCAGTGCTTTAGATGCCAAAATTTTGGACATGCATCAAAAAATTGTAATTTGCCTGCACGTTGTGTAAAATGCACCATGTCTCATCCAACAAGAGAGTGTAGCAAGAAGGATAAGGAATCACCAGCTACATGTTGCAATTGTAAACAGGAACATCCAGCAAATTATGCACAATGTCCTGAGAGGCTAAAATATCTAGAGCGCATACAGTCAAGACGTGATAGGACGCGCAAGCAGGTCATCAGAACCCAGGTTATGGATAAAAACTTTCCCGTCTTAAATGAAAAATCCTGGAACAGAGTCCCTGTTACCGCTAAAAATAAGCCACACGACATTAAGACCTCTTCTCTAACATCCACTAGTAAAGAAGTCAGGACATCAACATGGAAACCTTCGAGCATTGATTCCGAGAACGCCAAACCAACTCAAACCACTACAACTTCCGTCGAGATACCTTCATATATCAAGGCTCAATCTGAAATTCTTGATTTAGCAACTGCTGAAATATTGGAAATACTCAACTCAATTAAGTCGTTAAAAAATGAATTCATCAAGTGTAAAACTTTTATGGAAAAAGTAATTTTAATATTAAATCATCTAGGTCATTATGTCTAAGGATGATAATGATCTCCGCATTCTATATTGGAACGCAGATGGCGTTCGCAGTAAACAGCAAGAACTTACTGATCTAGCGGTAAGTGAACTCAACACTGATATCATAGCCATTAGTGAAACCCGCCTAACGGACCGCTTTCAGCTTAATATACCAGGGTTTACTTGCTACCGTAAGGACAAACACCGTAATGGTGTTGGGCAAGGGGTCGCTATACTTGTTAGATCTGATCTGATTCATAGTGCAATTGTATCTCCAGTTACTACTAACTTAGAAGTAATAGGAATATCTCTCAATTTAGGTAATCGCACCACAACATTTTTCTCAGTTTACCAGTCACCTAATCTACCTCTTCTAACAAGTGACATAGACCAGCTTATGGCTGCTGGTAAGCATGTTATAGTTATGGGTGATATGAATGCTAAACATTCATATTGGTCTTCTGGGCTTACTAACTCACATGGTATTCGACTTTACAATCACATGTTAAACAGTGAGTTTGTAATACACGCACCTCAAGATCCTACTCTTGTCTATTATAGAGCCGAACTCAAGCCATCAACTCCTGACCTTCTTATGACAAAGAACATATTTTACAAACTTGAGGATATCGTTACAATACCTGCATTGTCATCCAATCACCTCCCTGTTTATGTTAGATTTAGTGCTAGAGTCTCACGTAAACCAAAGACAATATTTAGCTATTCTAAAGCAGACTGGATTAAATATCGCCAAACTCTAAATAGCAGTGTAACACTATCATCCACTTGCTATAAAACCGAAGAAGAAATTGATTCCGCCATTGATATATTTCAAAATACTATCATTAAATCGAGAAATTTATGTGTACCCGAAGTTGTTGCCGATCCCAGTAATTCGCGACTCCCCCGAAAAATTAAAAGATTAATTCAGCGCAAAAATAAAATGCGCAGATTAGCTGCAGCTGAAACTGATATCCCAGTTCGAAAAGATCTTAATCTAAAGATTAAATATCTAGAATCTGAAATTCGGAACTCACTTCAGGCGTACAATGACAAAAAGTGGGAGAGTAAACTAAAAAGGGTCGACAACCCCAGAAATGATATATGGCGACTGGTCAAAAGTATTCGGTCAAGCACCAGCCCTCCTATTCCACCATTGAAGCTTGCGGATGGTACTATTACTTCAAGCAAGCAAGAGCAATGTAATGTACTTGCAAAATCATTTCTTGACAACATGCTCCTCACTCATTCGTGGTTAAGTGATCAACAATCGGCAGTTGACTGTTCGCTTACTGCTTTGGAAAACTTCCCGATAGATAGAAGCTGTACCTCGCTTGTTCGACCTTCTGAGGTAAAACATCATGTTGTTAAACTTAAAACTCGCAAGGCACCGGGACGGGATGACATTTCAAATTTACTGATTAAAAATTTACCACAAAAATGTATCGTGCTACTCACTAAAATATTTAATGCCTGCCTTCTGCTTAACTACTTTCCCTCACCGTGGAAGGTTGCTAAGGTTATTCCGATACACAAACCTGGGAAGGATTTATCTAACCCTTCATCCTATCGGCCTATCAGTCTTCTTCCATGTCTGGGTAAGGTTTTTGAAAAGATTATTAATAAGCGACTTAGCCTTTTTTCAAAAAGTAAAATAGTAAACGTTCAATTTGGTTTTCGTGAAGGTCATTCGACAGTCCAGCAATTGGCTAGAGTTGCTGAAAGTGTATCTCACAACCTGAACCTTAAAGTAAGCACTGGTATGTTCCTCCTAGATATAGAAAAGGCTTTTGACACTGTGTGGCATGATGCTCTTTTGCATAAACTTATGTACCTAAATACTCCAATTAACCTCGTGAAAATGATAAAATCATACTTATCCAATCGTTCCTTCCAAGTACAGCTCAGTGATTGCTCTTCAAGCCCACAACCTGTCCCGGCAGGTGTGCCCCAAGGCTCTATTTTGGGACCTCATCTATTCCTTATCTTTATCAATGATATTCCTATACAAACTCGAACTAGCCTTGCCTGTTTCGCAGATGATACTGCTTCATTCAGCTCATCCAGTGACGTAGATCTTATAATTGATCGCCTACAACTATCTTTTGAGCTTTTACAGCATTATTATAAAACGTGGAAACTTAAAATCAACTGTTCTAAAACAGAAGCTATATTGTTCACCAGACAGCGTTCCCTACCTAAACGAACTTTAAAGGTCGGCGGCTTCAACATCCCCTGGAGTCGCTCTGTTAAATATTTGGGTGTCGTGCTAGACCATAAGTTAAATTGGACTGAAAACACAACTAGGTTACGTCTTAAAGGTATTAGAGCTCTTAATGCACTAAGTCCTCTCTTAAACAGATCTTCATGCCTTAGTAGTAAAACTAAATTAAATATATATAGCACATTGGTACGTCCTTGTATTACATACGCTTGTCCTATATGGAGTAGTACTTGTTTAACTAATATTAATAAGCTTCAAGTTATACAAAATAAAGCAATCCGGTACTCTTTTAACACTCCACTCTATACAAATATCCAAAAATTGCACACCAAGATTGGGTTGCCTAGGTTAAGTTCATACATTTACAAATTATCTAAAAATTTCTATTTATATAGTAATTTAAATCACACAAATCCGTTAATTAATAATTTATGCAAAACACGAAAAAAAGATCTCAAGTATATCGATAAGTACAATCGATACAAACTTCCACATCACTTATTCCTCGAGGATTGAATAGGTACGGTTGCTAACTCAGCTACCACGGTACGTCAGAGGCGCGTGCGCAGCGTAATCGCCCGTATTGCACACACATACAAGTGGTTGTAGTTTGCATGGCTAGCCGGTAAGCGTGTTAATCCCTGTGTTGAGTATAAAGAGATAACGCTCTTGCTGTTTACTGCGAATAAGCCCAGTATTGTAATATTATTTCAACACACCTTCAAGTTGTTAATAATGTCTTTACTTAGGTAATTTTATTGTTGTTAATCGAATTGTTATACTAAAACAATCGAACATGAATTTTCTTATCTAACTATTAATCAGTAATTAGTAAATAGTTTAAGTTTAGACGTTAATTTCTCATAATATGTATGCATTGTATAAACCTACACGTTTAATATGCGGATCAATTGTTTACCTGTGTTTACAGTCTAGGATTAAAATGTACACTGGACATGTATAATATGTAATATTTACTTTTAAATAAAGATCATTTGAAATTGAAATTGAAAAAAAATATTCTTAAATAAAAAAATGTAAATTAATGATTTAACCTATAGATTAAGGACATACTGTTATCACTAAAGACACGATGACTTTATCTTATTTATTAATAAATATTTGCCCACCGACTAGGTCGGTAAGACACGCATGAACAAAATTGTAAGATTTTTATCGTAAAATGTACCGTGTTTTATGCAAATAAATATTTCATTTCATTTCATTTCATTTAATTTCCTGTTGAGTACTGCCACGATTAAAAAAGACCTTCTATATAGGTACTATAATTTTTTATCTTACTTCCGGATGTCAAAATAGTCAGATTAGAATACGCCGTTACCGTTGAACCATGAATTTTAAATAATAAAAATCTCTTCACTGGTTAAACGCAAAACGTCATAAAATATAATAATAATAAATAATATAATATTTTAAACTTCCTACCACCCAACCTATAAAAAGCACAAGGTCCTGATGACGCTTGAGGAAATCCACAATGAGCCTCGTAGGCGCCCCCGTTTGACAGCGTTTACACCACAATATTATTAATACTCTCCAATAGATGTCAGGTTGAGTCGTATTTTTCAGTTTATATTTAAATTGATTATCATTGAAAATATTTTTATACAGTTAAAAATTTCTAACAATAAAAATTTTGTGGATCGATTTATCACCCCTGAAACCAGGGTACTAAATTTCATCAAAATATTTGGAGCCGTTTCCGAGATTCAAAAAATATATTTAGATACATACAAGAATTGCTCGTTTAAAGGTATTAGTTTAAATAATAAAAATCTCTTCACTGGTTAAACGCAAAACGTCATAAAATATAATAATAATAAATAATATAATATTTTAAACTTCCTACCACCCAACCTATAAAAAGCACAAGGTCCTGATGACGCTTGAGGAAATCCACAATGAGCCTCGTAGGCGCCCCCGTTTGACAGCGTTTACACCACAATATTATTAATACTCTCCAATAGATGTCAGGTTGAGTCGTATTATTCAGTTTATATTTAAATTGATTATCATTGAAAATATTTTTATACAGTTAAAAATTTCTAACAATAAAAATTTTGTGGAACGATTTATCACCCCTGAAACCAGGGTACTAAATTTCATCAAAATATTTGGAGCCGTTTCCGAGATTCAAAAAATATATTTAGATACATACAAGAATTGCTCGTTTAAAGGTATTAGATTTATAGTAGGCATGTTTAGGTAGTCCCTGTAGCTTCGGGATTAAGAATAGAGCTACGGTATCCCCTGCCTGATCGTAAGAGGCGACTAAAAGGGGGCTTCCGGGGTTGTGGACTGTGTGAGTGGGAGCTCGAGCCATCCAACCAGCAGCCCCGGGAAGGGCGGCGATGTGTGCGTGGCCACATGTCGCCGTAAGCATCGGAAGGTGCAGGAGAGCAAAGCTGCTCTCCCGAAGATGGGCCCGTTCTGAGGCGTCGCGCGTGGAGGACACCGGTGCGTTCCGCCGGAGATCCCGGAGTCCTCCCCAAGCGCAGTGGCAGCCACCGAGGGGGTTTTAGTGCGGTCAAATCCCACATAACCCGGTACTGTCTCCCAAGGTGCCGGGTACCTTTTGAAGGTTTCCCCCCCGACAACAAAAAAAAAAAAAAAGGCATGTTTAGGTATCTTCGGGTGTAAAGAGGACCTTGAACAATTGAAATGTGAGTCTGCTTGCATTTAGGTGTGCTTCTGAGAGACTAGACTCTAAAATCGTAAGCGCTATAGAATAGAATAAAAAATGTTTTTTTTTTCAACCTTTTTTATGTCCCACTGCTGAGCACAGGTCTCCTCTCACTAGTGAGAGGGATTTAGGCCATAGTCCACCACGCTGGCCAAGTGCGGATTGGTGGACGTCATGCTTTCGAGAAATTATGAATTCCTCTCAGGCATGCACAGCGATGGAGAACATCGTAATCAATTAAATATCACGATTTTTTCCATCACCGTGGAGCAGCGATAAATGCGCACATTACAAATTTCTTTGTCAGAGGTGCGCGCCGAGGATTTGAACCCGGGATCAATCGCTTCGAAGACCGCGGATTTATACTACTCGGCCATCGCTGCAAAAAATGTATTGGAATGGCAAAATTTTAATTAATTTCCTTTGTAAATGTCAATCCCCATGCATTTTTCATTCTATTCTAAAAGCTTTTACGATAGGCGAATGCCACTTCTAGCCCCCTAAGCTCATAGACATGTAAACAAAAGATAAAAACAAAAACAATCTCTGTAAAAAAAGTATTTTGAAATTTTTGGGTTAAAAATGACAAAAAAGTTATCTCTCCGGCGGGGAATCGAACCCCGGTCTCCCGCGTGACAGGCGGGGATACTGACCACTATACTACCGAAGACTTGTCAGAAGTTAATCAAATATAATAATAGAAGTAACAAATAAGTTTATACTACTAACATTTAATTTATTATTATTATAAATTATTTATCGTTTTTTAATGAAACTTAATATCTGAAATACAATAATGCCAACTTTATAGTATCTATTATTGTTGCGTTTGCATTTATTTCGGTTGTTTCTGTGGAATTAGATAATGTTTGTATTTGACAATTATTTCAATTGCAAATAATAAAACATTTACTGTACCAAACACCTTGTTTTATTAAAAAAAAAGATTTTCTGATACTAAACGTTTCTTTCGCATTTAAAGAACCTCGTAGTAGTGTGTTGACACTACTTTTATGGTAGTAATTCATAATTCACGCCATCTAGCGTTGACATATTGAACTATTTCCACAGTACTCTTAAGATATACTTAGATAATGCCATCTCGTGTAAGGATACTGAAACTCGATAAGTACTGTTCTTTGTAATGTTTCTGTAATCTCATTACATACCTAGGTACTTACATTGTAATTTGTATACTTACCTAAATAATAATAATTCCCACTTTTTGTAGACTTCCAAAAAGAAAGAAGTACTACCTACTGTATGTGTTTTTATGTATGGTCAACGATATCTTTGCCAATTGGCGAAATATTTTTGTTCAACAGCTTAACTGTTCATGGGATCCTAGGGAAATTAAGGGAAACCCTCAAATTTTATAGGCAAACATAACTGATATACTTGATAGACTGGATAAACTGAAAATTTAGCAGATGATAGTTTCTAATAATTTAATAGGAATTTATCAATAAATAATAGTAATATAATATTATACTATTAATAAATAAAAAAGTCAGCTGGCTATATCTTGGTGGAATCCTCGTCATCTGATGCCCTGAAAGGTGCGACACACGAGCTCGCCGAAAGTATCGCTTATAGTAGTTAAAGTATCCGCTGAAGAGTTTTCCCCTGGCATATTGTGAGTATAACGGAATTCAGCTAACAACTACTAAATGTTACCTTTTTTGTATCAGGGGGACCTTCAAAAGGTACCCGGCGGCTTTGACCGCACTAAAATCCCCTCGGTGGCTGCCTCTGCGCTTGGGGAGGATTCCGGGATTTAAAGTGTCTAATACGATCAGCTGTCACGTGCGCACATTATAGACCCATAGCCATACTGTTATCTCAAATATATAGTGTAATATAGTAGTGTAATATATAGTGTAAATATAACATAGTGCTTTTTTTTTAAAAAAACAGAGTGCTGCTGGGAGTTTTATTCCGCCGCCTTTTTTCTCTCAGCTCAACATCTAGCCCAAACGGGCACCTAAAGGCGATGACTGGGAAAAAATGACATTCATTAAGCGAATATTTTGTATTCCTAATATTTGATTTGATTTGGATCTCCGTTGGAAGTTGGAACGCACCGCTGACCTGCAGGCGCGGCGCCCAGAATGGGCCCATCTTCGCGAGAGCAAATATGCTTTCTTGCACCTTCCGATGCTTACGGCGGTATGCGGCATGCGGCCACGCACACACCACGTCCTTCCCGGGGCTGTTGGCTGGACGGATCGAGCTCCCACTCTCACCGCCCACAACCCCGGAAGCCCCCTTTTAGTCGCCTCTTACGATCAGGCAGGGGATACCGTAGCTCTATTCTTAATCCCGAAGCTACAGGGACTTACTAAACGCCCATGTGCTTTGTGCTCCATTGCAGATTTGTGAAGTTGATAGAACTGATCGGGGCACATGTTTCAAAAAACTTAATACAGATACATAATAATATTTAAGCACAGCCGCAGAATACTTACTATTACCAACGCACACCCTAACACATACCGGTTTAAACATTAGATTACTTTAGAATACCTGGCTGGCTGCAACCCTTTTTGCGTCCCACTGCTGGGCACGGTTCTCTCCCCATTATTGGGGAGGCCTGGAGCTTACTCCACCACGCTGCTCCAATGCGGGTTGGTGGAGATGCGGGTTAGTGGCCAACCCGCTGTCGGATGTTTTCAAACCGCCCAAAAGGCCTCCGACTAGGTTTAACGACTGTTATCTATCGACAACAACCGGGACCGACGGCTTAACGTGCCCTCCGAAGCACGGAAACGCGCATGTTTTTTTTTTGCCACTAGCGGTCACCCATTTCACACTCGACCGCGCCCGTTTGGCTCAGCTGCATAGATCGCTTGCGTTCTACGCTAGCCGCCAGGCCATGCGCGCTTTAAAATACCTACTTAAATTAAATCCAAAATGTTCACGATAATATTAAAAACGACAAATTACTTTACTTAGCATTGGGTCAATTGAACCTTATTTACAAATTTAAACCATAACTTACGATTTCAAATACTTATTCTCAATCGCGAACCATAGTTGTAATACAATCAATGAAAAATGTACTTAGTGTTGAATAATAACACGGTATCGATCATCCAACCCGACGATATTATAGAAAAAATTTTTGGTGATCATTGTCACCACTTTTTTACGGACTTTAGGAAGTAGTAGCAAGGATTACTTGTAGGTATTTACCTACTTAGGTATTTTTTGAGTAATGGCATTATTATTATCAGTGTCGATCATAAACATACCTACTATATCGATGTTATCTCTGCATATTGAAAGCGTCAACTAAAAATAATATGCAAATTTTTAACAATAGGTGGATTTAATATTTTAAAAAAAACTCAGTGAGTCATCACTAAATAAGTCAGAGTTTTTGGCGGGAACACAGAATAAATAAGCGGGAAGTCGAAAAAGGCATATGTGCTCTTGTTTTATTTTTAATTTCTTGTTGTATTTTTGAGTTAGGTATATCGGATAAATTTGATGGCATTTTCTTCGATATAGGCTAATTATAGTGCACGAGTGTTGTGAATTAAAATAACAGTGAGAAAACATGTTTTTTCGGCTTGCCCCCAAAATTCCATTGGTCACGATCTGGTAAAGAGGCCATCGCATAACTTGAATGTCTGACTGACTTGACTGACTGATTATTTACGACTTACTGACTTTACCTGATATTAATCGTCCAGTTTCACCGAAACTGGCAAAAACGTGATGCAAAAATTATACTTGACGCTGGCAATATGCAGAGTATAGGTACGATGCCATAATTGAAGAAAAAATAAAAAAGTCAGACAAAAAGTTTTGGCGGGAAGTCGGAAAGGATATATTGTGCTCTTGTTGTATTTTCATTTTCTTGGTGCATTTTTTAATTATGTCGGATGAAGTTAATGGCATTTTGTTCAATATAGGTTACCGATTTATAGTGCACGAGTGTTGTGAACTAAAATAACAGTGCGAAAACATGTTCTCTTGCTTCCTAAAACCCATTAGCCACGACTGACTAGACTGCCGATGGCGATGCCATTATTGATGAAAAAAAAAGCCGTGTGGTGTCGTGGGACACTGGATAGGAACGAAGTTCCTTATTATAAAAAATATTAATTTAAAGTCTATTCGAGGTATAAAGATTATTTGGGTATACATTTTTAATGAAATGAAATGAAAATAGTTTATTTGCGCATGTATGGGTATAACAGTTGTTTTATGTACATTTCAGTAGTTAGCCATGAGTTAGCCATATTTACCTCATCGAGGTACTTATGCAAAACTAATATACTGTATTTAATAAATTACTAGAATTTTTGTATAATTTTTTCTCCACCTTTTTTACGTCCCACTGCTGGGCACAGATCTCCTTTCACAAATAAGAGTATGCCAATAACTGTGTTGTTCCTGAAGTTAACTCATAGAAAAGGTAGGACAATACTATATCGACTAAAAGAGGGCTTCCGTGGTTGTGGACGGTGTGAATGGGAGCTCGATCTGCCCAGCTAGGAGCCCCAAGAAGGACGGCGGGGTGTGCGTGGCCGCATGCCGCCATAAGCATTCTAAGCACAAACCTAATTATAACACAATTATAAAATATACATTAATATCATTTTTTTATTTTTTTATTTGTCCCATTTTGCGCCTAGTATAAAATTAAATATTTATTTATTTATATTTCGGATCGGTTCCGATCGTCGGCTTTGGGTACCCATATCGCAGGGTTCGTACACTGAGAGGAAAATAAAGCCGGCGGAAAGCACATCTCCTCTCCTGAAAATTCGCCCGCCATTCTGGGCGCCGCCGCGCGTGGAGTACACCGGTGCGTTCCACAGTGTTTCACTGGAGTTCCACCCGGAGTCCTCCCCAAGCGCAGAGGCAGGGCACCGAGGGGGTTTTAGTGCGGTCAAATCCCACATAACCCGGTATCCTCTCCCAAGGTGCCTTTGGTGGTGGATACCTTTTGATAATACCAAAATAAGGTCAATACTGTATATATTCGAATAAATTAATTAGCATATAATTATTTTCTAATTTCATATTAGGCTCGTAAGGAAAAATCCGAAGCTACCCTTAAGGGTTGTCCCGAATAGTCGCAAAGCACATAGAGCATAATTTTGGACACCGATGAGCTTTCAGCTTTTATAGATATTTTATTGTTAAATGATGATCCTGATAATGATCTTAAATATTTATAGTGCCTCATAGGCACCAAGAATTAGTTTGCGTTTTTATATAAATTATAGCCTTCCGCCAGCGGCTTCGCCCGCGTGGACCCGTATGGGTCCCCGTAGGATAAAAAATAGCCTATGTGCTATTCCAGGCTTCATTGCCTGTTTAGCCAGTTGCTTCAACCGCTTTGAGCCTATTACCCGTTTTCACGGAGGAAAGAAGCATTTTACCGCGGTAAAAAGCCTTTAGTATAGCCTATGTAACCTATGTTAGTCAGGGTGAATGTAGCTTTCTAATGGTAAAAGATTTTTTTTGAAATCGGAACAATAGTTTTTGAGTTTATTCATCACAAACAAAAATACAAATCTTTCCTCTTTATAATGTTAGTATAGATATTTGTATTTTATTTTTTGTCGTGCCCATAATAATCTCATGTCCAATAACTGCAATTTTAGGCCATTTAACTATAATAGTTTCATCAATGCTATTTTTTAAAAATTTGACAATGAACTCGAATAAATATCAAATCGTATTTATTTTACACATTGCCGATGAACCACGTACTTTATACAATTTCTGGGAATTATATATGTACATTATCTAGGAAAAGTATGTAACGGACAATCATATTCTTAATATTTCATACATTGCTTTTTTTATTGGTGTCGGGGGGAACCTTCAAATGTACCCGGCACCTTGGGAGAGGGTACCGGGTTATGTGGGATTTGACGGCACTAAAACCCCCTCGGCGGCCTGCCTCTGCGCTTGGGGAGAACTCCGGGATCTCCAGTGGAACGCACAGATTCCTCCGGTTTTCTATAAATTGCCTATGTATTGTATAAAATACCTAAATAATACAGATTGCCGGTAACATTATGTAGAAAAAATAATGTAGTTTAAAAAACTAAAAAACACGCTTTTGCGAAAATATGAACTAAAATCTAAAAAAATAAGAAGAAAATGTATTTTACTGTAAAAAAAGCGTGGGGTGCATGGTGTCAATAGTATCTTAAAAACCACCCCACGCTTTTTTGTACAGTAAAATACATTTTCTTCTTATTATTTTAGTTTTTAGTTCGTTTTTTCACAAAAGCGTGTTTTTTAGTTTTTTAAACTAAATTATTTATTTTTAACTTTTTAGTAGGATTTTTATTCTCATATTTATTGCATTGTCATCGGCCCTTGACCCCTGTGTAAATTTTCAAGTTAATCAGACGCTTAGACGTGTTAAAATATAAAACTTTATATTTGTTTCATTAAGTACCTTAGGCCACGAATTTATCAGCCGCCCGTCGTATATTTTTTATCCTGATGATCCTAGTTACGACTTTAATATAAAGTTATGAGATTATTGTATTGTCATCGACCTTTGACCCCTGTGCAAATTTTCAAGTTAATCAGACTCCTAGAAGTAAGTGAAAATTATGTTCAAAGATTCCATTACATACATACATAGATACAGGTCAAGTTAATAAAAGCGTGTTAAAAATTCGAAATGACGTTCAGAGGATAGCCGTGTTCATATTCTTATCATACTTACTTATATCAAAATTATATTTTTTTTTTGTTTTGTCGGTTTCTATTTGTTATTTCTTTGCTCTGTGGTTTTTATGTTAATTACTTCACAGTTGCACGAAACTTATCCTTTAAACTACAAAGCGATTACATTATTACATGCAAGACTGATGTGTTCTATAAATTACATAACTTGTATGAGTTCCGCTTAATAGGGAGTTTAGTGGTCGTATCGTCAAGTTGTGGTCAGCTTTCATGATGTCCGTGTGGTGGTGGATCTTGGTGTTTTATTTACATAATTTTTCCTTCAAAAAGTGTGACGCAGTAGTTTACCATTTGAATAGTAAGTTTATTGCTTTATAAGTAGTTTTTATATTTTTTTTATATTTTATATAATAATTATAGTACCTATATAAAATTTTCTTTATATACACGGTAGGTACAATTTTATTTTTATTGGTTAATTTGTTAACACTTTATAAAAAAACAACGCTGAGAAAACGGAGAATTCGCAAATCAAGAAAATATGGTGGAAATTTAGATTTCGTGAAAGTTTTTTTTATGTTAAATTTTTTTGAACTTTTACTTCTAAAATATTGAAATGTCTATTAATTTTATTTTTTTCCTTCTTAAAGAAAGAAAAGAAAAGAACAGAAAAAAATATTTTATTTGCACAAATATGGGTAACAAAAAGATTTTACAAAAATATTTAGATCGCCATATTTACCCTTTAATTTTATTGTAAAAAGTTATATAATTACAAGTTAAAATTAAATTTAAATTATAAACTAATTATTTTCATTAAACACTAAAATACACACGCATGCACTAAAATACAGTAGACTTAAATAATTCTACATTATATCACTTTGACACCGACTCCAAAAACAACAATTATTGTACCTACATTATAAGGCTAACACAGATCGTACACCTACATATTGATGAGTACATTGACTATTAAATTGTAGAAGAGTACTAATTATTTCTTTACTTTTTAGTGCACATTAATTTGTTTTGGAATAGTTCACTTTTGAATTTGGTTTTTTGTTTTGTTAAATTTTTTATTTATTTTCTGATTTTTAGTGAATTTGAAGTGCTCTAACGAATTTGTTTGAATATGGGTAGACCTACTAAATGTGCTGGCCTTGCTGCCAGATCATAAATTGTTGATTGTTAAGTTAGATAAATACGGAGTCAGAGGTAATGCATTAAACTTAATCAACTCCTACTTAACTGACAGACAGCACATTACAGAAATAGCAAAAATTAATGAAATCACAAAAACTCAAGAGAAACAGCTTTCTAACCCTAGAAAAGTACTATACGGTGTGCCTCAGGGAAGTATTTTAGGCCCTTTACTCTTTTTAATTTATATAAATGATTTTCCCACAGAACATTATTAACAGAAGTTAGAATGGAAATGTGGGCGGGGCAGACGTCGCCAAGGAATTTTGAGCAAACGCTCAAAATTCCAAAATCTCTACAGAAACACGCGATCGTGCTACAATATGCGTGCTTGTGTGCGTGCTTGGGTGTGATTCGTTCATTTGAAATCGCGTGATTGTGCGGCGCTAAGATTGGCTAGATTTGAAATTGCAAATATGTGCGTAAGCTTCGTATTTATTTAAGTACAGATGTAATGGAGGTGAAAGGCGGGGCTTAAACGGCCCAAAAAAAGTGCATTCGAGCCATATGTCACCTAAAGGAAACGGACACTCGTAGGCCACACTTTCAAAATTTAAAAATATTGACTTTTCCTTCTTTATACATTTACGAAATCTCTTTAATGGTCAAAAATGAAATAGCTAAATATGAAACCCTTAAATCAAAAAGGCATCCTAATAAATTATGTTCAATTGCTTCTAAAACGAAACAATACCATAATAGTGTCTTTTGCATGGGACCAAAAATATATAACGGTCTACCGGAATTCCTCAAAATCAAAACGGGCAACGAGTTTAAAAAATAACTTAAAACGTATTTACTGAAAAATGCGTATTACTCAGTCACTGATTTCATAAACGATAAAACGGCATAAAGGAATTCCATAAAAACCTGGGAGTTTTTTTTCCGCCGGCTTTTTTTCCTCTTAGTGTACAAAAACCCTGCAATATGGGTACCCAAAGCCGACGATCGGATTCGATCCGAAGTACAAATAAATATGAATAAATAATTAAATAAACAAACAACTAAATAAATACATACTTGATGAAATAAAATTTAAAAATTAAAATTTTTAAAATGCGCAATATGGGATCAAATAAAAATAAAAATAAAATTGATAATTATGTACATTTTTATAAATTGTGTTATTATTAAGTTTTTTCTTTTATCTTTTTAATATTTGCATACCTTATGAAGGTAAATATGGCGTACTAAATATGTATTAACAACTTTTGTAAACACCCATATCTGTGCAAATAAAGTGCTTTGTCTTTGTCTTTGCTCATATGAGACAGTGCCATTTAAATGATACAAGAATGATTTATAGATTACAATTACCTAGTTAAGAAGGGAAGAAGTGTGTGTGTGTATTTTTACGAACACGAGTCTGCTTATGCGTTTTGAAGCTGTTGTTATCTAACCTTATGTGATTCACATTTATCATATGTGAGAGTAAGAATATGGTTTGTAAGTTTTTTCTTTGCTTTCCAGTACGTAGGCGGGTAAATATTCAAAATTTATTAAGTTTATTATAAATTGAAGGTGCAAGGTACTCATAATGTCGCCTAGCATTCGCTGTACGCCCGTTACTCAGTTCACAGATCGGAGTATACGGTAGGCTAAGATGTTTCCGCAGGATTATTTGCCCTAAGAATAGCTGTCTTACTGTTAAAACGTTAACAATTTGATATAGTTCTGTAGTGGAGAATAACATAGGTTTCTATAGCAATACCTTAAGGACCGAGCTCGTTGTACACGGATAAAGCTTACAGAATACTGTAATAATATATATATAATAATAATAGCTTACTTAAAGATAATAGCCAGGGAGAAATAGTTTAGTCTTTATAGTTTTTTGAATATGGGTAGACCTACTAAACATGCTGCTCATATGAGACAGCGCAGTTTAAATAAAATGACAATTACTTGGCCATAACGACGTTACGGTAGGTGACTTAAAGATCCGGATAGTCTATAAAAGATTCGGTCGAGTATCGTTAATTTGCGCCTAAGACATAGATTCTCAACGTGGGCGATAACGCCCCCTTGTGGGCGTTTGAGACTTTCGGGGGGGGGGGGGGGGGGGGGCAGTAGAAGACCCAGAGAAAATCAGGGGGCATTGAGATGGCGCAGAGGGGGCGTGGGTAGATTATAAATATAGTCTAAAAAGGCAAAAAATACACGCTAATCACGTACTAAAGTAAAATAAAAATTAACACAGAATATAGTTAGAAGAAGAACTAATAGAACTGACGACAAATGAGGAATTAAAAATTAAATTCAAGAATAAGAAGAACAACTGAGGGCCCACTCTGTAAGCATCCGTCCGTAAGTTCTAACATTTTCGGAATTTAACTTTTTCATGAATTAATAAGATAAGCGTTGTCATTGATGACATTAAGCTATTGAATGAATAATATTGCGAGAATTTCTTCAATCTAATCCAAAAATAAGGCCCGAAAATTCACTTAGTTTCGGATACGGGCGTACAGAGTGGGCCCTCTGTACTCAGGATTATGGTTGATTGTTCAACGATTTCTGATAGCATTCCCATCTTCCTATTTAGCTGAACGTGGATTGAGTGCTGTAGCAACGTTGGTAACTAAAAAGAGAAATCGGCTTCATGTTACTGAACGCGGCGACTTACGGTTGTTACTTTAGTTATGTCATAAATTGATGTCTTTTGAATGAACAAAATATATACCTCAATATAACTAAGCATGCGTTTTAATTGCTCCCATTGAAACATTCTTCTTTCGTTTTTCATTTTAAAGTCAGAAATAGGATAGGGGTCATATTCCTATCTTACGACTATAATATAATATCTTACGTAAATATAATCGTGGCAATAGCTGTTTTAAATTCGCGACAGATGGTAAGTAAAATTAAGATGGGGGGCTCTAGAAAAAAACATATTCTCAAAGTGGGCGGTAAGCAAAATAAGGTTGAGAAACTATGGCCTAAGACTTGAAGAGTTCCGTTATTTTGTCATGGATCCCATTACCAGAACCTAACCAAACTCTTATAAAACTACCCTTGAAGTACATCCTTTCCAACAAAAAAATACTAAATGCGAATTTAAGACCTCAATGGTTTTTTCATGGATACCATGGTCAGAACTGGACCAAATTAAAATGGGACCACATGGGAAGCATCTGCTTTCAAATAAAACAAGAATCAGTCGAAAGTTCTGAGGTAACAAACATAAAAAAAAATACAGACGAATTGATAACCTCCTCCTTTTTTGATTGAAGTTGGTTAAAAAGAGTCATTTTCAAAAATTACATACAGCTAAATACATACATACCTACAGGTCAAGCTAATAAAAACACAATAAAAAATTAGAGAATGATATCCTCAAACTTTACACTTTTAATGTAAGATATAAATCTATGTTTTATTAATTAAGTTTGCATAAGTATCTATTTATTATGTCTGTATGCAATTTTTATTATGTTATCTTATAAACATAATTTACGAGTTTTTAAATAAGCAATTATTACCTTTTTTGCGAAGAAGCTGTTTTAGAGAACATTTTTACATACTATAACTACACTTTTTGTAAATGTAATTGAATAGCATGCAATTTTTCTTACATTAATTTGGAAAATTAATTAAAATAATTTATCAAAGTTTGAGACTATTGCGGTTGTTCACTACAGTTAAAACTTTTTACCACGACTCGCGTTACTATCGAGGCTGTGATCGAGGTCTCGATATTTCGGTGCAGCTACATGAGTATTAAAGATTGAAACGATTGAAGTTTTTACACTGTTACGGTCCTTAGACTTTTTATCACCCACCCGCGATATACAGTTCAGCCGTGATCATGATGCATGTTATTGCACCGAAATATCGGGAGCTCGATTATAACGCGAATCGTGTGTATATCCCGTAAGTAAAGTTTTAAATGTAGGTTTTTATTAGTATTATTTCTTTCCAAAATTTCATAATTAGTGTGTGTTTGTTTGTTTTAGATACCGAATATGACCGTATGCCTCCACTGTTTGGTCTTGATCCATACGAGCCTTGTTTGAGGGAACCTAATGGAATCTATTGCATGATAGAGCTAGATTTAATTGGGGACGCTGATAACAAACTGATGAATCTCATAAAAGTATGTGCCACTTTAAAACTTTGCTATATGGAATGTTCCTGACAACCTGCATTATACTAATTTTGTACCATACATTTTCTTCTGTTTTAGGAATATTCGGAATATACAGTCAAACATTACAACCACTCGTATATACAAAGAGGAGTATGTGTCCAAAAAACATGTAAGTCATTTGGCGGAAATATGAGTGAAGATAAAGTAGCGGACCTAAGTAAGACCCTTGAGGAATGTTTCAATGATTCGTTGTGGAGAGACTATAGATTAGCAGCGAAACTTACCAGAGTAGAATATTGTAATAAACATGGTGATATAAAGCGGAAGGATATCACTGATTGGATAATTTTAGGAATATTCATTGCTATTTTACTCCTGAATTTTATAGGAAGCTGTTACGATATATTTTTTGTGGGATTAAAGAGTGAAAAAAATCTACGAAAAGGTAAGCTTTTTGCGTTTCAAAAAAACACATATTTGTTAGATTTAATAAATAAGAGATAAGTATATCGTATAATAATTACATTTGCAGAGAGATACAGCCGTAGGTACTAAATAATTGATATGTCGCAGTCGGATAGTATAATCCGCCGTATACAGCTAGCCGGTTCCTAAAACAGGTCCGTTCTGTATTGTGGCGGGTCCACGATTAGCCGGATTGTTATAGCGATACGTTCTACAATATGGCGGCTCACGTGTAGCCACATTGTAATGAAGCCTCGTAGCCACCCACCCTATTTATGATTATGACCGCACTCGACATTGCTGAGCTTTATTGACACCCATCCTTTTTATGACCGCGTAAGATGTTGCCTAAGTCACCCATCCTACTTTTGACTGCACTAGATGTTTTTAATGGCCACCCATCCTACCTTTGATCGAACTCGCTACTGCTTTATTAACAGTAACACCCATACTTCTTATGACTGCACAACTTGTTGGTTAATGACCACCCATCCTACTTTTGACCGCAAGTGTCATTGAGCTAATTAATGTCCTTGTAACACATTTTCACTATAATTATTTATATTCGAAAAATACCCAAACCGAATCAGAGCACCCCACTATCCACGTGGTCTTGTCTGTACTACCCCTAGAGTGTATATAAAAAGCCGGAAGCGTGGAGGCAGACCACTCCCCGCCCGCTGTAGGAAAGCGCAGGCATCAAGAGAGCCGTAGCGGCTGAGGCTGGTTGGTAGCCGAAGGCGACCAAAAAGCCGAAGCTGCGAAGGCAAGTGCAGGTGCCGCGCTTTCTTCCGCTGGGGCGAAGGGAGTGGTCTTCCCGCAGCGCCGGAGATGTCACAGAGCCACTTTTTTATTACATTATCCAATCCTTGGAAGATAATATATAAAATTGCTAGTTAATGTGATTAATTCATTGTCAATTATCACTTTATCTAAATTGAGTAGATATTATAAATAATGACTAGATAATATATGATATCCGGACTTATTACTTTGGCTGTAACATATAGACAATTGGGCGGCACAATATTACCGCTTTGACGAACGCGAAGAGCTCATACAATACAACGTTCGCTAATTTAGCTGAGCGCACTCTCGTTCAGCCGCGGCTGAACAGCATTACAATACAGCCCTGCTTTAGGAAATAGCTAGCCGGAATGTTATACGGCGGAATATACAATCTGACTGCGACAGATACATCCAAACCAAAACACTGTCGGCTAGTTAAAAAATGTTAACTTAGCTCAAATGTTAGCTTTATGTGCATTCTTAATTTTGTTGCATACCTAGGGTTGCCATCCGTCCGGGTTTCCCCGGATTTGTCCTAGTTTAGAGGGCGTCCGGGGAGCGTCCGGGCCGGACTTCATTTGTAGTCCGGGTTTAAAAAAAATAGTCTTGGGTCGCCCGCGACGCACTGTGCCCGCACGTTGCGATCAACCGACGAACCTACACGCTAAATTCACCGTCCCCCCGCTGTTGACATGTCCGGGTTTTGGGTTCTAAAATCCGGGGTTATAACGCGTCTTGTCCTTTGGTATCGGGGGGGGGGGGGGGGAACCTTCAAAAGGTACCCGACACCTTGGGAGAGGATACCGGGTTATGTGGGATTTGACCGCACTAAAACCCTCTCGGTGGCCTGCCTCTGCGTTTGTGAGGACTCCGGGATCTCCATAGGAACGCACCGGTGTCCCCCACGCGCGGCGCTCCAGAACGGGCCCATCTTCGGGAGAGCAGATGTGCTTCAGGTGTTCACGGCGGCATGTGGCCACGCATACACCGCCGTCCCTCCCGGGGCTGCTAGCTGGACGGGTCAAGCTCCCACTCCCACCGTCCGCAACCCCGGAAGCCCCCTTTTAGTCGCCTCTTACGATCAGGCAGGGGATACCGTAGCTCTATTCTTAATCCCGAAGCTACGGTTGACAAATTTTAGAGATGACAACCCTATGCATACCTATTTATGGATCTATTCAAAATACTGTGTGATTATTTTCTTTAAAATAGACTAGAGGCCGCCCGCGAGTTTGTCAGCGTGGAGTTTAGTTTTATATGGCTGCAACCCTTTTTGCGTCCCACTACTGGGCACGGGCCTCTCCCCCTTATTGGGGAGGCCTGGAGCTTACTCCACCACGCTGTTCCAATGCGGGCCAACCCGTTGTCGGATGTTTTCAAACCGCCCATAAGGCCTCCGACAAGGTTTAACGACTGTTATATATCAACAACAACCGGGACTGACGGCTTAACGTGCCCTCCGAAGCACGGAAATGCGCATGATATTTTTTGCCACTAGCGGTCACCCATCTCACACCCGACCGCGCCCGTTTGGCTTAGCTAAATAGACCGCTTGAGTTCTACGCTAGCCGCCGAGCCATGCGCGCTTCAGCTTTATATTATTATTATTAATTATTAGTATGGATGAGGAGGAGTTTATGGTATAAACAGAATAGTAAGCGATGTACTTATAAATAAACTAAAAATATGTTAATTTTGTGTTTATTTACTTATGACATTTCAAAGGAAACGAACGGTAGATACATTTTTATTTACATTCATTATTTCATTTAATTTTTTTACGGTTGTAGGAAATCAATATCTCCTTAGTTTCTCAGTATTGCATAATTGGAAATGGCTGACATCTGCAGCTCCAGGAGATCCTAGAATTGAGAGATTGACAGGATTACATAGTTATAAGTACGTGAGTAATAAATAACACTATCGAATACCATTAAACGAGCAATTCTTATATATTATTACACCTAAATATATTTTTTGAATCTCGGAAACGGCTCCAGCGATTTTGATGAAATTTAGTAAGTACCCTGGTTTCGGGGGTGATAAACTGATCCAGCTAAACCTAGCCTAACCTTAGAAATTGTTAGTTATAAAAAAATATTTTTGGCGATAGTCAACTTAAATATAAACTGAAAAATACGACTCTTCCTGAAATCTATTGGAGAGTAGGTATTAATAATATTGTGGCGTAGAACGCCGTTAAACGCCATCCGCCAATCCGACGTTCAACGAAGACAATGTCGAGTTTAAAGAGATCTATTAAAGTTTCGTTTATTGAATTAAAGCTTCCTTGGCCGAATGGTTACGTGGGCTGACTGCGGAACTAGGGAACTAGAAACCTCAATCAAAACCTTATTACGTTTATTTTTTATTTTTGTGAATTTTTTTCTTTATTGGGAGCTATTTCAAATGGCGTTGTTATTACTAAGCAAATGAGTGTTTCGTTTGAAATTAAACTAAGAAATTAAATTGTTTTATCCGAGTAATGCTCGGTCGTCCAGGTACTTTATATTTACATATATCGTTACATTTTCAGGACCATAACAATTTTCTTCATGGTTATATCCCATGTGATGTGGGTGAACTCTGTGGGCTTCACAGAAAATACTCACGATTTTGAAAAGGTGTGTAATTCCACTTATATATAATTGAAAGTTATTGTATTTTTAATGCCAACATAATAAGTAAGTAAGTGAACGAAATAAGATTAATTTCGGGGGAGTATGGGGTCATACTCCAAGCGCGATCGTCCAAAATATCCTGTATTTTCAAGTAATCATTTTCGTAAAAGTACGAAGATTTTTATTATAAAGGGTATTTCCACTTTTAATTGCACCATATTCTCCATAACTTTACTATGGAGCTATCTATGTATTCACAAAGAGAAAGGTCAAAACAGGGTCAAAAATGGGCTGAACA
The DNA here is from genome assembly GCA_911387765.1 of Pyrgus malvae. NCBI lineage: Eukaryota > Metazoa > Arthropoda > Insecta > Lepidoptera > Hesperiidae > Pyrgus > Pyrgus malvae. The sequence goes on along the minus strand of OU426965.1, from coordinate 21,712,535 downwards.
ATTCACGATATATCGATTATCGATTTTACGAGTAGGCCAGACTAGTTCCAGACGAAGGTAAATGAATGAGTAAGATAATTATTCAGTCCAGGGTCACCTAGTGACCGAACGCGATGACATTATGGCTCATGATAAAGAACTTCGGTTCGGCTCGAAATTATTTGGGCTCCACCGAAATTAAACGCGAGTTAAAACCGTTGATTCATGTTAACATATCCTGACAAAACATTTGTAAAAAAAAGAGAAAAATCTTTTTAAAAACAAGCTTTTATTTAAATAAAAAATGTAGTTTAAAAAAACTAAAAAAAGACGCTTTTGTGAAAATACGAACTAAAAAGTAAAAATAAGAAGAAAATGTATTTTACTGTAAAAAAAAGCGTGGGGTGCTTTTTGAGATACTATTGACACCATGAACCCCACGCTTTTTTTTACAGTAAAATACATTTTCTTCACAACTTCACAAAAGCGTATTTTTTAATTTTTCAAACTACATTATTTATATAAAAAATGTTTGTTTGGATTTTTTTTCATATTATTGCATTGTCATCGGCTCTTGACCTAACCTAGGTATGACTGCAAATTTTAAGTTAATCAAACGCTTAGAAGTAAGTGAAAATGAAGTTAAAACATACCGTTACATACAAACATACAGGTCAAGCTAATATAAGCGTGTTAAAAAAGGAGTAATCCAATGGCTCAGCCAAAACATCAAAGTAGATAGCATCCCTCACTTTTGACTGACTATAACCCATTTTGCGTTCCACTGCTGGGTACAGGTCTCCCCACATTATTGGGAGAGACCTGGCTCTTATTATAAGCGTAGTAGAACGCTGCTGCAATGTGGATTGGAAGACGTATCCGTCTGTCACTATAACTAAACTGAAATCAAAAATCACATTTATCTTGTTTCAGGGATACGACACCATCTACTACCAGTTAATTTTCAACGGAATGATGATAATCCAGATATTTATAGTTATTTCTGGTTTCCTCATGGCGTACAATATTCTCATCCGTTGTGAAAAAGGAACGATATCGCTGAAGCTATTTCCGAAGATTCTATTCCTGAGATGGTGGAGGTAAGAAAATCTTTAGCAAAATACGAGGTGCACAACCTTTCTAGACTTTTCAAGCAATAATTTACGTGTACATATTATATGCATGCAGGTCATGATGATGTAAAGTGATCGCAGCGTCAATCTGTTTTATTTTAAGAAAGATTGACTTTTGGCTAAGGTTGTTTGACAGTAGTCGTGTTGCCATTTTGAAGTTGAAAGGACTCATGAAATCTCACAGCATCTAGAGGCAATTGTAACGGTAGTTATTCCCTGGGTAAACCATGCAAATTACAAAATATACCACAGATCTCGATTTTTCTTAGTTAATGTTTGTGATAAACTTAAAACAATATTTCACAAGGAAATTTACTCTTTTTTTTTTCAACATTTTTTTTATGTTCCACTTCTGGGCCCAGGTCTCCTTCTCACAAGTGAGAGGGATTTAGGCCATAGTCCACCACGCTGGCCAAGTGCGGATTGGTGGACGTCATGCTTTCGAGAAATTATGAATTCCTCTCAGGCATGCACGGCGATGGAGAACATCGTAATCAATTATATATCACGATATTTTCCATCACCGTGGAGCAGCGATAAATGCGCACATTACAAATTTCTTTGTCAGAGGTGCGCGCCGAGGATTTGAACTCGGGATCGGTCGCGTAGAAGACCTCGGCTTTTACCACTCGGCCATCGCTGCTCATTACATTACTTACTCTTTACATTAACACAATTAGTAGATGGTGCTCCGTTAACAATATGACTGTAAATCCTTCAAAATGTTGCCACCTGAAATTTTCGCGAAAAAAAGACCTGCTGAAGCAACTTACTTTATCAACAATATAGTCGTTAATGAAGTCTCCAGTACCAGAGTCCTAAGTGTCATCGTAGATACGAAACTAGACTTAAGAGAGCACGTTGAACATATCACCAAAAAAGTATACGCTGTATACTGTGTACACATCCATTGCCTAGAACGACAACAAAAGCAATTTTATACCACCTTTCATACGCAAATAATCTGAGCAGAAAACTAACATCGTATGACTATGATGACAGACTAAATCATTAAAAAATGCTTATGTTAGAATACAGACGAGAAATCGCAGACATAGTGTACGTACATAAACTAATTAGAGGTAAAATTTACGGTCATGATCTTCTGGAAAAAATCTAATTTACAATTCCGCGTAAAAACAGTCGTCTCTGTAACAGCACAACATTCAATCTTCCTATCTGCAAACAAAAATATCGCAAGCATCGTCCTTGCACCGTATGTATTCCGCTCACAAAAAAAAATGCCAGACATTAGATACGAGTATAGATACTTCAACTCAGTTGTGCGCGCGGCGCTATGTGTGGGTTAACCTGTATATACACAGTGACTTTGTGTGCGTGACAAGAGGTACAGTGAAGTTGCTCGGAAAATCACGGCCGCGTCACTGTCACACAAATTAAAGCTGCATAATTACTAGCCCACGCACACATAGCGCCGCGCGCACAACTGAGTTGAAGTATCTGTATCTCTTCTCTTCAACAACTTCCTCTATCAGAACACACTTATATAGAAATTGTTTTTCAGACACTTATTGTACCTAATAAAAGAACATGTAAAACTTGTCAAAAAAGCAATTTTTTTACGCATGCTATGTTCACATCTGGAAGGATATTCACTTAATCTTACTGCATTTGTTTAGAAATAATTTGTTAAGTGTAATGTCCAGTTTTGTGAACCTAATAAAAAAAATATGAAAAAAAGATATTTTTTAAAGGTTGCAATGTAGGTGCCTTAATGGTATTTTTTTCTTGTCAGGTTTAAATTATTTTTAACATTTTTCTTCGTTTTATTAATAAGTGATAAAAGCTTGCTTTATAAAGTTTTTTTTTTAATTTTAGTGATATAATTAGCACCTCATGATCGAATTGGAACACTTTCACAAAAATGGGTGTATAATCTTTCCATCTTTCCTCTCCAGGCTAACGCCAGCGTACGCTGTAATGCTTGCGTTCACCACCACCTGGCTACGTCACATGGGCTCCGGTCCGCTCTGGAGGCTGTGGGTGGCCGACAGCGTCTGCAAAGACTGCCGCAGCTACTGGTGGATGCACCTCCTCTACGTGCATAACTACTTCCCTGATGACAGGTTCTGCGCGATACAAACCTGGTAAGAGCTTCTGGTGTGCGACTCCTTTAATGCACCAGGTTTGCATGCCATGATTCAGTATAATTAAATTTTTCATTCAATTACTATGCAGTTTATAGTTACAGATACATTGAAATCCTAAGTAGAATTAATTGTAAAAAAGTTCTTTAGGACTTAAATCCATGCTTCTTGGTTATCAACGAACAAACGTACTCATATATAGTCCAATTGGTGCTTTAGCATTGAGGACCTGTCAGCGTCGACCTTCGATGCCATAAAGTGTTATATGGACTGTAAATGACTCAATCAGAACTTTTTTAAGAACTGTCATTTTCGATTTACCTTGACAAGGTTCCGACCCATTTTCATACACACGCGCGGATACAAGTGGTTTATTTTGTAGGCTAAAATCAAACCTTAAAAGCTCATTATTCCTTTGAGATTACAATGAGCATATTTATCTTCTTCAGAGTCGGATTTCTTTCTATCGTTAATACTGTTTTATACCTTTTTATGTGATCACAGCTCAAAGACCCTAAAGAGTCTTGCCTGCTCAGGTCCTAAGCAGTTGCGAAGCTATTCCGGTGGCCGATGGCTGCCTTAAGCATATCTCGCCAGCAATCGGTACCTTTCCATTGACACACAATAGAATTTCTTCACGGCAGAATTGGGTGCAGTGGTAGTAAGTTTCTGGTCAGACAGAACATGAAATTTCTATGAAACCTATATCATTTCAGGCATCTGGCAGCTGATATGCAAGTGTTTGCCATTGGCCTGCTAGCGTTCCTTGCCACCAAGTCACATGGAAGGTCCCTGGTGCTGTCTCTCTTGCTGGTACTGGGATTGGTGGCGCCAGCTCTTCACGCATGGCTGCAGGACCTTGACGGAGTCATGATTATGAGACCTGAGTAAGTAGAAAAGTCAACAGGCCTTATTAAAACGTGCAAGATGATATACCTACATTTTTAAATCGGCTGGGGATATAAGTAATTGATACAGGAATCGAGCTTGCAGGCTACAGGTGAAAGAAAGTCCGCTTTCTATAGCATGAAAAAAATATCAATATGTGTCAATATCCCGTTTTTTCGTATCTTATCTTATCTTCTTCTTATCTATACATATAAAAGAGGATGTTTGTATATATGACATCGCAAAACTCAGAAACAATTCGACCGATTATTATGAAAATTGGTATGTATATCTATTTTTTCACGGAGAAGGTTTATATGCTATCCATTATTATTATTATTTAATATTTAAACGCGATACGGAGTTCGGTTCGCAGGGTCAGCTAGTGTTTATTATGTTTTTAAGTACGTGAACCTGCGATCAAACTTTATTATTTTAGATACTTTTAAAGCAGGACAGACAGTGTCTATGATACTATTATGATATATATATACTATGATAAATTATATATAAATTTAAATAATTGTTTTTTTTTTGTTGAATTGAATTAAAATGTGTATGTATTTAGTATTTGATTGATTATTATAGTAGGTATTTGATATAGTGTATATTTAATTAATAATGTAATCTTAACAATTGACATACTACTATGATTAAAATAATGACTAATTAATGACTGAATAGACTTTTTAATGTAAAATTAGAATTTAAATTATCTATTGCATTAAGTTATGTTTAAATTGTTGTTTTTAAATATCTTTTATAATAAATTTTGATTTTTGCGTGCCTTGTCTAAGGTAGAATATAGAGAAGCATAAACTGCTAAAAGACCATCTACTTGTATGTAAACCAATATTCATGCAAATAAAATAAATTGATTGATTGATTGATTGTCATGCTGGGTTCGTTAGTTAAGTAAAAAATGAATTGATTTCCAAAAATTTCCTATTTTTTATTTTAAGATTCTACCGCAAGAAAGTGGGCAAAGCGTTTGAAGTTCACGTATTGGGCCACAACTATCTGTCCTGCTACGTCATCGGCATGGCCACTGCCTGCCTTCTCTACCGCCTGCAGAAGAAGGGAATAGATAAGAAATCCAACAAGGTACCTAGCGTATTTTTTTACTGAACAGTTTCAGTATTAAAACTACTGATGTTACCGTTTTTATCATTGTTATTTGTTGCTGCCACTACGTAATATTTTATTACATCATTACTATACTTACTATATTTTATTACATCATTGGGATTTTCATCAACAGTGACATTTAATCTTAAATTTTATAGGTGTCTGATTCCAATCATTCACGTGTTTATTTATTTATAATTGTTGCACCACCAAGACAAAATATTAACACTACATAATATACCCAAGGTAGGTGAAACCTAACTTATTGGTGCAAACGGCATGCATAGTTAACACAACAAAAACAAATGGAAATAGAAAATTACATTAAATCAAATATGTCACTAACAGTCACCTTAGAAACTCACATATTTTTGCTAAATTACGTAAATTGCTATGCGTTCTACGTTAGCACGAGCACTTCTTCCTATATGTTTGTGAGCTTGTGAGCTTGTTTGTCTCTCCTTTGGACTAAGAGCATTCATAGCATAGGTATGAAACTAAAAAATGAAAAATAAATGTAGCTTAAAAAACTAAAAAACACGCTTTTAAAACACATCAAACTAAAAAGTGAAAAAATTACGGGTTGCACTCCGGGAGCGCCGGCAGAAGTGAAAACTTGATTATTAACGTTGTGCATTTTTGATTTATTGGAATAGTTAGGGAATAATTTTGAACGAATTGCTTTTATTGTCAATATAAAAGTACTATTATTTATGTCGTAGAATACAATATTTATTTATTGCGCTATCGTACACAAACATTACAATTTATATTTCATTTTCTAATTCTTTTCAAATTTTTTTCATACTTTGAAAAAAATAATTTTTAACCCATTTTTTATGAAAATAGATTTTTTTTAAATCGATTTTTTAATTAATCGAAACCCTTACAATCGATAAAAAAATAAACAATCGATTGTTCGATTAATCGATTTCGATGTTACAACACTACTCTCCAACCGTCTTACGGTTTTTCGATCAGCACACGTGACCTGACGCGAGTTTCACAGTTTTTACGCATCCCACAAAAGTGCTCAACGCCGCTAAAGAAGTTTTCACTTCAATAAAATAAGTTTAAAACAATAATGAACGATCCCAAACGGGAATCGAACCCGGGACCTTCTAATCGGCAGTCCAGCATGGAAACCATTGCGCCACGGATCGTCAATTATTTATTGACTTTTCCTTCTCCCAGATCCTTCAGATCCTGAGCTGGTGCATCGTCCCGACGTTCATCTGCCTGTTCCTCACCGGGCAGGTGTTCTACGCGGACGGTCCCCGCACCGGCCTGGCGGCGCGCGCGCTTTGGGCGGCCGGCCATCGCCTCGTCATGAGCGCCATCGTGGCCTTCGCTATACTCGGCGTTTGCATGCGGTTCAGTGGTACGTATTTACAATGGGCATGATGACAGATTTTTAAATACCTTTTCTTATTGTAGGTACACGTCTCCTAGTTTCGAAAAAAAACGGCAAATTGTTTGTAAAGTAGGTTTACGATCGAGATGTTTACGTGATAACGTCCGCACGAGAAAATCTCCATTCGTTTGTATGCCGCTAGAGTGAGAGAGACGGAAGATCGGTCCACTCACTCGAACGCTATGCCAGCCTCCGCTCGTGAGGATTCCGCGTGACAAGTTTCACGGAATGACTGGCAGCGCTCGAGATGAGACGGGAGATCGGTCCGTCTCTCTCTCGTTATACCTGCGATCGCGCTCGTGAGGTTTTGGTGTGACACAAGTTTCTGAACATGTCACCCGACTAAAACGATTTTAAAGACGTTATCACGTCACAAAAAGTTTATTTCAGCAATAAACACAACTTTTAACGTAAATTAATGTATTTTCTGCTATGTTATTTGAATTAAGCGCGAAAACGCTCGTAGGTGACATGGCGTCGCGGCGTCGCGCGCGTCGGCTTGCTCGTCAAACTTCAAGCAACACGATGACATTAACTGAGACGTGACGTCATTCCTTTTGATTGGCGTTTCAGATAACATGGCCGATTGCTGTATTTAATACTTTTATTTTATTGAAAATCTTATTAATCTTAATGTTTATATTAAAACGGGATCATATTTTAGAACTTTTTAACATATATTTTTCTGTAAAAGCGTTTATTCTCTGATTCTTTAATACTAGGGCAGTGGCAATTTAGGGGGTAAAAATTGTCAGCGCGGAAGGGCTAACGCATGACATGTATTCAGACCGCGCCTGGTTTGAGGGGGGCTTGATTTTGATCTAAACAGTAAATTGTAAGGGGGGGGGGGAGTGGGGGTGTTAACCATTTCCAACAACTTGAAACGTTGTTGGCATCAGTGTGCGACTTTTGTGCTATCCACATGTGCTTCGATCACATCGGATGGCGCATGGATTTAAACATTTGTCACGATACTTATAAATTGAGGTTTGTCAAGGGTGGACCCGAATGGTTTTGGGGGAGGGGGCTTGAGCCCCCTAGCCACCTCCCCTCTCTAGATCCGCTAGTGCGTATTGAGTATGTATTACATTGCTTACTCCGTTTCATGCTTTTCTACCCGGCTGCGCAACGCAATGGAAATCGATCAAATATTCTTAAAGATTAAAAAAGTAAAAATAAGTACAGATCAATGTTGGCATTACATAAATTACAGTATTCACTTATTTTTCTATAATGTTTTAAGATTTCATCTCTCTGTGTATGTATGTTTCTTTTTGTGTAGCGTTGTAAAAACCAAACGTGAAGGTTGAATTTCTTGATACTTAAAGTAGAGAAAGTAGCGATGGCCGAGCAGTAAAGACCGTGGTCTCCAACACGGAGATACCGAATATGAACCGCGACACGCACCTTTGACAAATAAATTCGTTAAAGTGCTTATTAAAGTATGTATTAGAGGAAAGTAACCAAATATGGAATACCGGTTTGTTTTATGGGCATAAAAACAACAAATATTTCAAATCAAAACCTTTTACTAGTAATTTTATCTTATCATATATTTGCGTTTCACAAAGTAACAACAAGTTGTCATATTTTTTGATTTTTAGTATAATATTTTTTCAAAAACAAAATTAACATAAAGGTATCTAATCATGGAATAGGTACCCCAAATATGGAATAGTATATAAACTCAGGTATAAACCTATTAAAAAATTAACGTAAATTAAATAATCAACATAAAACAATAAAAATTCAATGTAACTATAATACCGTCGTTAGGAACTTTCATAAAATAGAAAAAAGAACTTAAATTATTTGCAGAAGTCGCAAATCCAGGTGTCAAACTCTGCACCAGCGCAATCATTATGTGCCCAGAGGCCCCACATGAGGCATTTGATCCAGGTTTCCCCTTGAGTGTCATTAACAAAAAGCATATGGCAGAACATGCACTCAGCATCTTCGGTGTCTGGATCCGTACGCTTCTCCAAGCCTTCGGGCTCACTGTCAGTGTCAAACAGACAGAATCATCTCGCCATCGTCAGAAGAATCTGTCTTCTCTTTCAGAGGTTTTCTTTTTAATTTATTTTTGTTTTCTTTTTTATTTTTGGGTTTAGTTATTTTAGTTTCTTTTTTTTGCTTTCTTGTTTCGTTGATCTATGAGATCATTTTTATATGGCGAAGACGTGATAATGGATGCAACAGAGGCTGGGAACACTGGGCTAATTTCATATGGAGATACTAAATTAAGACTGCTGTGAGAAAGTCCTGAAGTGGAAGGTTCTGGTTCTAGATCTCGATCTGTATTTTGCTTGGCTGCTAATTCTTCAGTCGAACTGGCATCAAGGGATCTTGCATTAGGCATTGGCAGATCATTTGACGGAGAAATTGATTTTAGTAATTATTTCTGAAATCAAAAAGTTATCCAATCAGATAAAGGGAACCAATTATGGAATAGTAGTCCATATTTGGACCCCATAACCTGTCCATATTTGGCATTTTCAAATAATCGAACAAAAATTAAATATTTTTGAAATGAGTAGACTAAGATAACATGTTGCTTCTAATACTTTCGCACAAACACTTATTTGATGTAAAGAAACAATAACAAACACACCATTCACAATAAGTAACGAAAAATATTTTTTTTATTACGTACCCGTAAAAGTTTTCTGACGGCGACAAAACAAAACACCTCCACCGTGGCCAAAACGCTCGCACAACTGAGTTGTCAAGACTTGTGTGCGTGGATAGAGGTAGAAAGAGATGGACAATCGGCACTTATCGCATTTAGGATTCTTTGTTTACGAGTAATTCCGGTATTCCAAATTAGGGATACTATTCCATATTTGGTTACTTTCCTCTATTCGTTAAATCGCTGCCCCACAGTTAGGAAAAATAAATAAATAAATCTTTGAACAATTCACACAGCGCCGTATGATTCCAAACTAAGCAGACGTTACTATGGTAATCAGAAAGCTGATAGACATACTTGTATAATTCTAAACATACCTAAATAGATAAATTAACACCCAGACACAAAACAAGTAGTCATGTTCATCACACAAATATTTTGTCCTGGGTTGGAATCGGACCCTCAAACTCACACTTCGCAGTCGGATCATCGAAATGTTGTGATATTTAATTAATAACGATGTTTCTCCTATCGTGCATGCCCGAGAGAAACTCATAATTTCTCGAAGGCATGTTCCACCATTCTGCTCTTGGCCAGCGTGGTGGACTATAGCCTAATCCCCCTCACTTCCGAGAGCAGACCTTTGCCCAGCAGTGGGTCATAAAAAAGGTTAAAAAAAACAGAGGATTTCAAGTTGATGTTAACCGAGATGCACAAGTATGTACGAGATTAACGAGATATGCAGATACGAATATCATAGTTTAGATTTGCATTTTCCTGTAAGTAGATTTATAAAAACTACCACTTTTTACACTGAAACGTAAATAAAGTTGTTAGTGCAATCCTCTATTGTTCTAAGTCTATAAAAGCATGTACCTAATAACCTATGCATAGACAAGTAACAATAATTATTGTTACCCAAGCATGAGATTACAACATTTTTTGTTGATCCAATAAAATTATAGTACTTATCGGATGATTTATTATGCAGCCATAATGTTTTTAATAAAAATGCAGTTTGACTGTAAAAAAATAAACGCCGTAAAAAGTACGTAACAAGAAAATATAAATATGTACTCATTTTCATGGATATTGACCACGAGGTCATAATTTTAAGTTAAAATTCACACTACAATGCTTTAGAGATCACTTGCGATCTGCAAGAAAAATCTGCACCCGACCTTGTATGCAAATGGGGAATTTATATATCTTTCCACACAATCGTGTTAAAGCCATTAGTGTTGATGTTTTACATTGAAATTTAAACAAAACATGGTAACATTAACATGAGGAGCAACGATGGCCGAATGGTAAAAAACCGCAGTCTTCGACGCGAACGATCCCGAAGCCACTAAGCGTCATCGTCAGCGTTAAGGACGTGAGGGAGAGATCCGTGCCCAGCAGTGGGACGCAAAAAGAGTTGCAGCCAGGCTTCATTGCTTCAATTAAAGGTGCCTCCTTTAAAAACAGAAGCCTACATTCAAAATTTTAGAAATGAAAACCAGAAGTAGAATATTTACATCACCATTTTATTAACAAAGCCTTTTATACAATTTACATGTAACGATATAAGACCACAATTAAATAACAAGTAAGCACAGATACCGACGTTAGTTCCTAACAAAATTCAAATTCAAATCATTTTTTTTGTAGAATAAGGTGAACAGTTGGATGGACATGTCATTATTCATCATAATTCAGTCACATCTGGGTGTAGCAAACAGTTTAGCGGCGTCGCCATAGCGTAGCCATCTGTAACATTCAGTGTGATCAGTTCGAGCACTGAGGGGTTATGTAGCTTGCTTCTGAAAGTTGAGATAGGATTGTATTTAAACAATTAAATAAAACTAATGGTCAGAAATCCTTCTTAGATGTCATATTTTTGAATGAGGAACGAACTAACAACAATTTTATGTATACTAATTTATAAAGCTGAACAGTTTGTTTGTTTGAATGCGCTAATCTTAGGAACTACTAGTTCGAATTGAAAAATTCCTTTTGTGTTGGATAGTCCATTTATCGAGGAAGCCTTTAGGCTATGTAACATCATGCTATGACTAATACCAAAGTCCACGCGGACAACGTCGCGGGCGGCCGCTAGTGTGGAAATAAAATTGTTTAAATTGATTTACTATCAAAATGTTTATTTTTCTGCATATCTACTGCAGCTCAAAACTCTAAGCTCTTCAAAATGAGACCATGTCTTTATTGATCATAACTTTTTTCTCCCTCCCTCCCACGTATATCCTCCCGTTATAACTATACAGGTGCTTTAAATTGTTATTGACATTTTCGTATTGTTTTTCCAGAATCCTATTGCGCAGTGGTGGAGTGGCCCGGCTGGGTGGTCCCGAGTCGTCTCTCTTACAGCGTGTATCTCCTGCACCTGAACTTCATCAACTTAATAATGGGCAACAGAGCTTATCTAGCGCAAGTTTCCTTTTATAATATGGTAAGACAAACATTATGAGATTTTGAAAAATCCTGAACAACCAATATTTCAGCTAGTTCCACTGCAATATCACATCAGAAGTTGTTAAATATTTGGACTATAAAGCATCGTATAATTCCTTAGAACACATGAAACAAAAAACAGTGAAAAATAATCCTTAATATTAGCCGAAAATAATAATGAACAAAAAATACTATGTAGTTTTATTGTGAACAAAGTATGGGTTGCTCGATATATTTACGAAAAATATGTCACAGAGCGCCCTATGCTTTTTTCACAATGACACTAGTATTTTTTGTTCGTTATTATTTTCTGCTCGAACTATAGCTAAACTTTTAAACTATATTTATTTTTCATTTTTTAGTTCGATTTTTTGCTAATTTTTGTTCAAGTACTCGGAATTAGATAAATTGATGAAATTATTGTATTACCACAGATTCTTGATAAGTATCCAAAGCTTGAATTAAATCTGTCCGTTGAAAGTGGGTCAAAATCCAGTTCAAAGCAGAGTTACAAACAAGCTCACAAACTCACAAACATACAAGTGAAGCTAATAAAAGCGAATTAAAAAATTCCAAAGAGTTTAAACCCTGATTGTACATTATTATCTGGTCAGCAAAACTTTTATGTATGTACTCATCATATTTACACTTTTTTAAGGTTCCTCCCGATAAAGAAAAATATAGCGTGATGTCCAGCAATTCTTTTGTGTTTCGATTATAGGTATAGTTATTGACCATGCTACGTGCTACGACTTTATCATAGTCAAGAGTTTTTTTTTTATTTGAATGGAGTAACAGACGAGCATGCTGGCCACGAGGTTATAAGTGGTCGCTGCAGCCCATGGACATCTACACACAACCTCAAGTAAGCTAAAGTCTTGCCTGAGGTCGTATGCAGTTGCGCTGCTACTCATAAGGGGAGCCCACGATGCTAATTGTGGACTTACTCGAGCGTCATCAGGACCTTGAGTATTTTATAGCTTGGGTGGTAGGAAGATTAAAAGATTGTGTGAAGTTTTCCTTTTAGGGGCCCCTTGTACCGCAAATGCTGTTTTTAAAATCAATATGAATCAGTCAAAATTTTAAATATTTTCAATACTGTGTCTAAAATAATAAACTTATTAACAGTAAGTGATATTTCAGTAATTTAAATGCATGAGTCATATGTCAGTAATCTGATGATTTTACTATGAATGTATACAAAACATTCGCTGTAAAAAAACGGCATTTTAGCAATCTCGGCAGAGTCGAATTTTTATTTTTTACTAGCAGACCCCACAGACGTTTTCCTGCCTTAACTATGAAAATTGAAATCGAATTTGAAAAAAAAATAATTATGGTGGTGTTCTCATTTGTTAATTTTCCGCGCAATTTTCTTAATTTTTTGATCGATAAGAACCTTCTCCTGATACTAACAAACACATCAAAAAATAATATCGAAATCGGTCTAACCGTGTCACGCGTGATGCCGAGACCGAGGGAAATAGGGATTCTATTTCTATTTAGTTTTATACATATAGAGATAGGTTTTGCCCGCGACTTCTTACGCGTTTACTTTAGTTATCAGGGCAAAGTTTTAATTAACCCCCCGTTATATTTGTGACATACGTACGGAGAGCAGTCCCGAGCTAGCCAACTTAGTTTCTTGGAGAAACTACCTACATTGTACAGAAACCTACAACAAATGTATGAAGAGTATTTTTAAAGTATTTCATCTATGAAGTTTTAAGTTTACTGTCTAATAATAAACTTGTCATGGAAGAAAATAAAATAATGACAGATCTCGTTTTTACGTTTGATTCCTAGAGCTATTTCGAGAGGTAAGCGATGAAAAAGTACAAAAATTTTCAAATAGCAATTTTTTATGCAATTGGAGCAGCGATGGCCGAGTGGTAAAAAACCGCGGTCTTCGACGCGACCGACCCCAGGTTCAAATCCTCGGCGCGCACCTCTGACAAAGAAATTTGTAATGTGCGCATTTATGGCTGCTCCACGGTGATGGAAAATATCGTGATATTTAATTAATTACCATGTTCTCCATCGCTGTGCATGCCCGAGAGAAATTTATAATTTCTCGAAAGCATGACGTCCACGAATCCGCACTTAGCCAGCGTGGTAGACTATGGCCTAAATCCCTCTCACTTATGAGAGGAGACCTGTACTGTACCCAGTAGTGGGACATAAAAAAAGGTTGAAAAAAATTTATATTCTGTCAAATTGGTGGAGTATTGAAATGTTTTGTGTCAGTCAGCAGGATTCTTTAACGTTTGGCGCAAAAGATACTTGCCTCAATTTAAAAAGAAATATTCACTACAGTAACTTTTCTTGTATCATTAACTTGTATCACGTATGAAAGTCGATAAAAATAGTAACTAACATTTTGCAACTTCAAGAATTTTCATATAATTCATTCACAATTCCATCAATTCACAATTTCACCATTCATTAAGTATTTCTATAACTGATGGATGATCAAAGCTTATTTCTTTAATACCTGCAACAGTTCATTGTGGATTTCAAACACTAAGAAATTTAGCTGATGTGACGTAATTAAAACAAAATATTAGAAAATGGTTGCAAGTTTTCATTGCTTAGCTCTTTCATGTGTGTCACATTTTTGAAGGACGTTGTCCTGTCTTAAATGTGAAGTGTGAATACTGCATTCGAACTGGATATTGGTTAATTATTTTTAAATTTTCTATTTTATCGTACAATTTCCTTAATATTTTCTTACATAAGTACCTTCTTCTGCTAATAACAAACACAACAAAAGAAGAATTAGCGAAATCGGTCCAGCGGTTCACGCGTGATGTCGTGACCAAGGGAAAATGGGATTCATTTTTATATATAGAGATAAACACATGGTTCAACGGCAACGGGGTATTATAATCTGACCATTTTGACGTCCAGAAGTAAGATAAAAAAATACTGTAACTATATAGAAAGTTTTTTTAATCGTGGCAGTACTCAACAGGATTCAAGTTGTATTTCATATCTTAATCTGACGCGCTCGAGTAAATCCGAAAATCTCCTCTTGGGCTCCCTACGTCTGTTTGCACTTTCAGTTTTTATATGTTTTTAAGGCAAAATAAATGATATTTTACAATTTTTTTCAGGTAATCACTCATCTCGGCATAGTGGCATTGTCATTTATAGCGGCCATTCCCTTCTACCTGATGGTGGAGGGGCCCTCGACCAGGCTGATGAAGGTTCTCACTAGTCCACGGGAAAACAATCAATTAAAAACGAAACTGTGTCTGGACCAAAGACTATAATTATTTTGATAGTAGGCAGCTATCGGCAAGATATGAGTACTTGGTACTTACATAGACCTACTTTTTTACTCTGTGCTTATTTACCTACCTGATTTGTCTTTTCGGCATTGTTTTGATATAGGTATCTGATGTATCGGAGCAGCGATGATGGCCGAGTGGTAAAAAACCGCGGTCTTCGACGCGACCGATCCCAGGTTCAAATCCTCGGCTCGCACCTCTGACAAAGAAATTTGTAATGTGCGAATTTATCGCTGCTCCATGGTGATAGAAAATATCGTGATATTTAATTGATTACGATGTTTTCTATCGCCGTGCATGCCGGAGAGAAATTCATAATTTCTCGAAAGCATGACGTCCACCAATCCGCACTTGGCCAGAGTGGTGGACTATGGCTTAAATCCCTCTCAATTGTGTGAGAAGGAGACCTGTGCCCAGCAGTGGGACATAAAAAAAAGGTTGAAAAAAAATCTGATGTAGGTAGGCATCTCTTTAAATAAGAACATGCATGGTTAGTGAAAAAATTTAATAACATCCTGGAGAATTGACAACTGGGGCATTCCACGCGAAGCGGATAGGGTAGGTAAAAAAACTCGATGTTTTAGATTTCCCTAATATTTGAGTATGTAATATGTTCTACCTATACAAGGCCTTGATACGTGTGCCAAATATTTTTGTTATAAATACTGTTTAGAGAGTTATGGGACTTTAAAATTTTGAACAACCGGTGGGCAAGCAGTACTTCAAAGCAGATTACCAAGTCATAATATTATAAATAAAAATTATATAACAGTCACCCGCTTTAGGTGCGCTAAGGCTTGGAAACAAAAGCGGGTAGAAAGGAAAACTCTAGCCCTGTTTTAAATAAATGTCCAGTGTGGGGCGACAAAGAGCACACAGTCAATATGTCAGCTTTCGTATTTTAGATTCAGGCATAGTTTTGATATAAGCTATCGATTTTTAGGGCAAAAAACGAAACCCTTATGGATTCGTGATGTCTGTCTGTCTGTCTGTCCGTCCGTATGTCACAGCCACTTTTTTCCGAAACTATTATTACCATTTATTACACATTAAGATTTTCACACAAAAATAGAAAAAAGCAATAAATTTTGAGGGTTCCCCATACTTAGAACTGAAACTCAAAAATTGTTTTTTGATCAAACCCATTCGTATGGGGTATCTATGGATAGGTCTTTAAAAATTATATTGAGGTTTTTAATATACCTAATTTTTTTCTAAACAGAATAGTTTGCGCGAGAGACACTTCCAAAGTGGTAAAATGTGTCCCCCCCTGTAACTTCTAAAATAAGAGAATGATAAAACTAAAAAAAATATATTATGATGTACATTACGATGCAAACTTCCACCGAAAGTTGGTTTGAACAAGATCTAGTACCTAAGTAGTTTTTTTTTAATACGTCATAAATCGTAAACCACAGTTGACCTTTCGTTCAATCTTAATGCAATTAATTATGGATAATCAAAGGCAATGATGTATTTCTGTTGCCGCTATTGTTATACAAATACTAAAAATAGAATAAAATAAATATTTAAGGGGGCTCTCATACAATAAACGTGATTTTTTTTTAGATAATGGTACGGAACCCTTCGTGCGTGAGTCCGACGCACTTCGTCGGTTTTTTATCGTTCGTTTTGATGTGCAATATCCAATATCCAAATTATTCCAATTTAAGTACCTACCAAAAATATGCATACATATAGTTCAGGAAAGAAAATGTATATTGATCACTCAGACCAATAAGTTTTTTTATTGGTCTGAGATTGATCAATTAAAATTATAGGTAGGTATATCTTGAGAGTTTCAAAAAACAAGTATCTAACTTAGTTTCATTGGAGGCGTGTTCCTAAGAAAAGCTAGATGTATTACAGCGCCATCTAGATTAACTTATGCAAAACAATTACAAGAAGCCTTGGTATACGATAGCCATCTACATTAATTTATGTTTTGTTTATATTATAAGAGTAGTTAAAGATTTGATTTAAGTTTCTAGTACATATTGAAAATGTCATATTCTTCTTGCCTTATGCATAATATTCTTGCCTTGTAAAATTTTATTGTAATTTTAATGTTAATTTAAGTTACTTATAGTGTAGGCACATTCTGTATGATAATGGTAATGTATTTTTAATTAATATTTAAATAAATCAAAAGTATAAGCTGTTTTAAGTAAGATTAGATTTACAACTACAATAGTTAACTATGTTGTTAAATAACGAGGGTACAGTAAGATTTTAAAACCTATATTAGTAGGTAAGTCCGTCTATCTGTTTGCTAGGTATAGGCATAAGAATAAATAATACTACATAGAACGGAATCTCCTTTGACCGCCATCGATATGCCGCAATTTATATACCTACTTCCCTCTTCACCCCGTTACGCCCCTCTGTCGCCCAGGCGTGCTGCCAGGGTTGTGAACTGTTAGTAATGCTTATGTCTAAAGATAATATCACAAAAATATAAGTTTTTCTTTACTTAAAAATCATTATTTTAGTTTAGTATTACAAAATATGAGAATGATAAATACTTACCTACTCTATAAATACTATACCAAATGAAGCCATTTAAGTAAGTATTACTTACCTACATAGGTGTAAGTACTTACGTAGTGTAGGTTTAAAATAAACGAATTACATATTAAGTAGGTATAACATGCGTGCGCCAGTGCCGCGGCGCCGCAATCGCGAGGCAAAACAATCGAGAAAGGTTCAATGACCGATGGCGGGGGCTATTAAAAAATATTTTGGCGACATGTTAAAATGCTGTAGTTATCTAACATTTTTTTTAATAATTGAGTGGAAGTGAAACAATTGGCTACACAAAAAGAACTGGTCATATCCTTTTGATAAATTAGGTACGGAAAAGGAATAATATTTAAAAAATATTACTTATCTCGCATCATCTTTGGGCAAACTAAAAAAACTTAAGTTTGGCATTGTTTTAGAATTGTTTGTACAACCAAACACACCACATTAACTTGGCGCCGTTATTGTAATTGACGCGCCCGTCCGAGACAGCCCGTCTTCAGTAGTCGGTTTAGCCGAAATTAACGTGTAGGCTAATATCGTGACCTTGAGCCCGTTTTGAGCGGGAGTTTCCGTTCTACGTAGTATTATTTATTCTTATGGTATAGGTCCTATAAAATTAATTTTGTATCTGTAGGTACCTCAAGAGTTTGTCTATCGATTATTTAAAGGTTTATCAAAAGGTTTTGCGAGACCACACTGCTCACACAAATGCATTTTCTGTTGCGACGGACGGAGACGTTATGCTTATTGCAGGTGTGTTATGTAATGTGTGCTTCACAGACAAGACACACTGGCATTATGTGAATGTGTTGTACGCGCTAACTTTCAATAATTATAATATCGTCCTATTGTAAATGATTTTGATTAAGGTATGAAATGGTAATAATTAGTTGCTGTTAAAGAGCAATAAATTATTTTATTATTTTTATTTTATTTTATTATTTATAGTTGCTCAGTGTCCAAGAACACCGATTTTATTATTAGTGAGCTGCTATTGAGCCGGCACTTAAACTGTATCTTCGATTATTTTACATTTTGTATTTAGTAAATTTTTATTTTTTTATAAAACTGTTTTTTTTTGTGTTCCATCGAAGGTGTACCACCTCACACTATCAGCTGTCACGTGTGCCCGATATTGACCCATAGCTATTCTGTTATTTCAAATATACTAAATGTACTTTTTTTAAAAGAGTGCTGCTGGGAGTTTTTTCCGGCGCCTTTTTTCCCTCAGCTCAACATCTAGCCCAAACGAGCACCTAAAGGCGATGACCGGGATAAGACATTCATTAAGCGAATATTTTGTATTCCCAATATGTTTTTTTTTCTTTTTTTTCTGCAGCCATTCTGCGGTGAAGCTAATATATTCTACTATGATTTGATTACTAATAAGGTAACAGTAGCCAGTAGTAATTTTCGGCGAGGCAGAAATTGAAATGATGAGTTTTAATACTGGCATAAATACGAATAAGGCATAAATACTGTAGAGACTATAGTATAGATAATATAAAATTATTTAGAATACATTTAAAGAGTCTATCTTTCTAAGCGAAAAACAATCTAATAAAGCGTTTAACAATTTCCATGATATTTTTACCCTGCTTTATGACTTATATTTTCCAAAAGTTTTAATTAAAATTAGTAACCATAAGAGACGACCACGATAGATAACTAAGGGTT
Source organism: Pyrgus malvae (assembly GCA_911387765.1). Classification (NCBI taxonomy): domain Eukaryota; kingdom Metazoa; phylum Arthropoda; class Insecta; order Lepidoptera; family Hesperiidae; genus Pyrgus; species Pyrgus malvae. Next base: position 21,693,306 of record OU426965.1, on the reverse strand, counting down.
TAAGAAAGAGTTCTGCAACTAAAGAGAAATTAAGATACAAATATTTAAAAAACACATGCTTTGAGAATAAATCTAGGTATGTAAAATACACATCTATCTTTAAAATATGTGTAACCATTTCAAAAAGAAATATTCATAAAAAATATATTTTTAATTCTAACAATAAGTGCAAAGCATCTTGGAATATCATAAAAACCAAGTGTGACCAAGTACAAAATCAGAACCCAATAAAAGTTAAATATAACAACAAAATTATAGACGATCCGAATGAAGTTGCCGAAATATTTAATGATTATTATATAAATTTGACAAATTTTAATTCTTGTTGCAATAATAATGGTAATAAAATAACTTCAAACGAACTCAGTTTAGTAGATAGTATATTCCTCAGACCTTGTGATAAATCTGAGGTATCTGGAATTATTAAATCTTTAAAAAAACATGGTCACAAATATGGGTAGCAAAAAAGGTTTTACAAAAATAGTTAGATCGCCATATTTACCCTTTAGGGATTAAATAGGAATGCAGTTCTGACATCCCATAAGTCTAGATACCAACGCAATGGATGCGGAGTCCCACAGGGTAGCGTTCCGGGACCTTTACTCTTTATATTATATATTAATGACTTGCCTAAAACTCTTGCATATAAGTGTCTTATTTGCTGATGATATTTGTGTAAGTGTTGTCAGTAAAGATATAAAAAATCACAATGACGATGTCAACAGTACTGTAAAATTAATGGTAGATTGGATATAACTTAACTACCTTACAGTAAATGTGGCAAAGACAAAATTTATTCAATTTGTTAATCAGGGTGCACAACCTGTTAAATTAAGTATAACATATGAAGACGAAAAAATTGATTCTGTAAAATCTACAAAGTTCTTAGGCATTGATATCGACCAAAATTGCATATGGAAGAATCATATTGAAAACGTCTGCTCTAAAATCAATAGGTTTGTCTACGTTCTTCGAAGACTGAGCAAAACAGCAGATGTAAAATTCGCTCATGTCTTATCATGGCTATGTTGCATCCCATCTGCGTTATGGTTTAATTATATGGGGTAATTCGTCGCATATAGACAGTGCACTTTTGGCACAAAAAAGATGTTTACGAGCTATAGTTGGTGCCCCTCCTTGGGAATCATTATTGAGTATATTACCGCTAGCCTGCATGTATATTTATGAGGTAGCCAATTTCGTGAAAAAACACAATGATAAATTCGGATCAAGTAATAAATGTCGCGGTCCTAAAAAACTAGTTGTTGAAACCATTATGAAGACTGGTCTTATGGCTTTTATATGTGTGTGCGTATTTTTAACAAATTGCCAGATTCCCTAAAAGAGATGCCTTTAGCGAAATTTAAAAGAATGTTATTTGAATTTTTAATCTCATATAGCTTTTACTCACTTAATGACTTTTTTCCAATGATTTGTAAATAGGTACAATATTGCAATAAACGTAATGTAAGAATTACGTATTTGACTTAAATATTACATTTTGACATACTTAGTCGATATTATAAATTAGGTAATGAAATTTGTGACATTGTACTCGTAGATATTAATGTAGATAAATAGGTATAGATTCTAACCATATTTTGATTCCTCAAATATTATATTGATTTTTTTAATTATTTGACATAACACTTGCTTTGATATGTTATTTCATTACATGTTCAAATAATGGATTATTTAAAACGAACAAATTATGTATATTAGTGTACATGTATGTATAGACCTAAAATTGCACACCTACTTGGTATATTAAATATTACAGAGGAAATTTAATAATGTAATTACTGTAAGACAATGTTGTACCTGTCATAATACAAGAAACATTTTGATTTGATTTGATTAGATTAATTTCTGTACTTTGTCTAGGTGTTTGTGTTTCTGTCTTTGTGTGTGTCAATTGTAGGTACCCACGGCACAGGGAATTCTAGTGTGGGGCTATGAGTGTGGCGTTATTATTTATTTATTATTATTATATTATACTGCAATCAGTACTGTAATGAGTAATTATAATAAGCTTCATAACATCTCTGATTTATATGGATGGATTTCATTTCATTTTATAACTATATGTTTTGCGACTCAACTCAACAGCAATAAATAAGTTCGGCCGGCAACTCACCTTTCCATCGAAACAACAGAATTTCTTCACGGCAGAATTGGGTGCAGGCAGTAGGTACCCCGCAGAGCCGTAGCTAGGGTCAAACCCCAAAGCAAAAAGTATATACCTATATGAGTTTCGACTTGTCCACCACGCTGGCCAAGTGAGGATTGGTGGACGTCATGCTTTCGAGAAATTATGAATTTTTCTCAGGCATGCACGGCGATGGAGAACATTGTAATCAGTATCACGATAGTTTCCATCACCGTGGAGCAGTGATAAATGCGCACATTACAAATGTCTTTATCGGAGGTGCGTGCCGAGGATTTGGTTCGGTCGCGTCGAAAACCGCGGTTTTTTATCACTCGGCCATCGCTGCTCGTAAAATTTCTACGACCTACAAAATGTCCCGAACATTCGGCGTGGGTGAGGTATTGATTAATCTTTGTATGTCAAATCAATAGAGTCAACAAATGATGATCTAAGAATTTAAGAATCGTAGACGTAACAAATGTACCTTTACTGTGGCATACTAAAACATTGAAAAAATGTCAGCTTTTATAATTACTATCATTAAGTAACGTTTTAAGGATTGAAACCAAAGGTGCAAATGGAATTTCTAAATGCCTGTTAAAAACTAATAAGTAAAACAGTAAACTTGAATCTATAATTATATCTATCCAACCAAAATCATTGCCATGTCAGTAGGTATTTAATGCTGCCAAGACGACTTACTCAGAAGAAGATATCAGATCTCATGAGCCAAACTCCTGAATCTACACGCCCTAACTTCACTAATTAGGCACTCGTGTGTGGCTTCTCCGTTGCAATACCAAGAAAGGCGTTCGTTACTTATCTATACTAACATATAAAGCTGAAGAGTTACAATTTTGTTTTTGGACGCGCTAATCTCAGGAACTACTGGTTAGGGTTGCCACCTTTTTATTTGCAATTAAAGTATATAGGTAAGAAAAAATAAGTACAGGGTATCAAAATAAAGTATTTTTTTCTTATTATTTTTAAAGACATTGCTTATCGCTTTTGGCAGTTTGGATTAAATTTTCACCTTTGCAGTCTATTTTTAAATTAAAGTAAATAATTCATTTTTTATCTAATTTAGTGATGCTCGGTTTCTTTCGTCTCGCATTCACTATTTGGCATGGCAGGAATTGACAATAAAAATGAAATAACTTGGAAACTTAACCCTCCAAACGCTCCACATTTTGGTGGGCTTTGGGAGTCAAATATAAAGGTGATAAAGTATCATTTATTTCGCGTCATAGGTAAGCAAATCCTCACGTATGAGGAGTTGCTTACTGTCCTCACTCAGGTCGAACGCATATTAAATTCACGACCGCTTTACGTATTAAGTAGCGATCCGGCGGAACCTACTGCACTTACGCCCGCGCATTTCCTCGCTGTTAATCCACTTGGATGTTTACCCGCCGCGGATCTTAGTAAAGAACGCATTAATCTTTTATCACGTTTTTCATTGCTTGATTCGATAGTTCAGTTATTCTGGAAGCGCTTCAGATCAGAATACTTACATACACTACAAGCAAGAGAAAAGTGGAATAAACATTCAATTAATTCAATTTCTGTAGGAACCGTTGTTCTTATCGATATGGATAACGCCCCGCCTCTTCAGTGGCCGCTAGGCTTCGTCACTGAACTGTTTCCTGGTAGGGATGGTGTGGTGCGCGTTGCACAAGTGAAGACTAAGAGCTCCACTTTGAAGCGGCCCATTGTTAGACTTTGCCCTCTACCAACACAATAATATTTTTATATGCCTATGTAATTTATTTTTTATAAGTTGTAGTTTAAGTATAAATTCTCATCCCGCTATTATAATATTTTTATTAATTTACTAATTATATTCATCGTATCGCCTCTGTTCACCGCATATATAGTTTCTTCTACATAATATTGATTCCGCTGTATATATTTATTTTTATTTTTTATAATTCGCTATTTGAGGAGACCTCAAGGCCGGGGGGATGTTCGCGCCAATTAACTCACCTTCATCCTCCCTCTCTTTCCCGCAAGCGCACTATTATATAATATTGTCACCATTCGCACGAATGTATATGGATCAGGAAGAATTATTAATCAGTCTGCCTTCGTCCGGCCGCCGACGCGCACGCCGACGCGCACGCAAGTCCTCTCGTGACAACCGCACCGCAAGCCATCTCACACGTGGTTAGACTCGCCGCATCGCCGCCATCACCGCTGTCAATAGTTTGTGATTTAACGACTCAAAGTGAATAGGTACTTATAGTGTAGTGTGAAGGACAACACCAGTTCCCGGGCAAGAGAAGATTGATCGAGGCTTCGTCGGTACACGAGCATACCATCTGCTCCAGCCCCTGTGATAATCCAGGTTAGTGCGCTTGCTCCCTTTATCAATCCCTCTCCTTTCCACCCTTTATTCCACCATTTTTGATCATATCGAACCGGAGGTCGAACCGCAACTTACAGTCCACAATTCCTTACCCGCAGCGGGGGATCATCTTCAGATCCACCAGATCCCAAACGAATCGAACCCGGGACCTTCTAATCGGCAGTCCAGCATGGAAACCATTGCGCCACGGATCGTCAATTATTTATTGACTTTTCCTTCTCCCAGATCCTTCAGATCCTGAGCTGGTGCATCGTCCCGACGTTCATCTGCCTGTTCCTCACCGGGCAGGTGTTCTACATTGACGGTCCCCGCACCGCGCTGGCGGCGCGCGCGCTGTGGGCGGCCGGCCATCGCCTCGTCATGAGTGCCATCGTGGCCTTCGCTATACTCGGCGTTTGCATGCGGTTCAGTGGTACGTATTTACAATGGGCATGATGACAGATTTTTAAAAACCTTTCCTTATTGTAGGTACACGTCTCCTAGTTTCGAAAAAAAGTTTATTTCAGCAATAAACTTAAGTTTTAACGTAAATCAATGTATTTTCTGCTATGTTATTTGAATTAAGCGCGAAAACGCTCGTAGGTGTCTTGCTCGTCAAACTTCAAGCAACACGATGACATTAACTTAGACGTGACGTCATTCCTTTTGATTGGCGTTTCAGATAACATGGCCGTTTGCTGTATTTAATACTTTTATTTTATTGAAAATCTTATTAATCTTAATGTTTATATTAAAACGGGATAATATTGTAGAACTTTTTTAGCATATATTTTTCTGTAAAACCATTTATTCTCGGATTCTTTAATAGTGTCATCATGCCTATTGCAGATCTAGGGCAGTGGCAGTTTAGGGGGGCTACAAAAATTGTCAACGCGAAAGGGCTAACGCATAACATGTATTCGGACCGGCCTGGTTTGAGGGGGGCTTGATTTTGATCTAAACAGTAAATTGTAAGCGGGGGGGGGGGGGGGAGTGGGGGTGTTAACCATTTACACCAACTTGAAACGTTGTTGGCATCAGTGTGCGACTTTTGTGCTATCCGCATGTGCTTTGATCACATCCGGATGGCGCATGGATTTAAACATTTGTCACGATACTTATAAATTGAGGTTTGTCAAGGGTGGACCCGAATGGTTTTGGGGGAGGGGGCTTGAGCCCCCTAGCCACCTCCCCTCTCTAGATCCGCTAGTGCGTATTGAGTATGTATTACATTGCTTACTCCGTTTCATGCTTTTCTACCCGGCTGCGCAACGCAATGGATGAAAATCAATCAAATATTCTTAAAGATTAAAAAAGTAAAAATAAGTACAGATCAATGTTGGCATTACATAAATAACAGTATTCACTTATTTTTCTATAATGTTTTAAGATTTCATCTCTCTGTGTATGTATGTTTCTTCTTGTGTAGCGTTGTAAAAACCAAACGTGAAGGTTGAATTTCTTGATACTTAAAGTAGAGAAAGTAGCGATGGCCGAGCAGTAAAGACCGTGGTCTCCAACACGGAGATACCGAATATGAACCGCGACACGCACCTTTGACAAATAAATTCGTTAAAGTGCTTATTAAAGTATGTATTATTCGTTAAATCGCTGCCCCACAGTGAGGAAAAATAAATAAATAAATCTTTGAACAAACTCACACGCTGCTGTATGATTCCAAACTAAGCAGAGATTACTATGGTAATCAGAAAGCTGATAAACATACTTGTATAATTCTAAATACATACCTAAATAGATAAATTAACACCCAGACACAAAACAAGTAGTCATGTTCATCACACAAATATTTTGTCCTGGGTTGTAATCGGACCCTCAAACTCACACTTCGCAGTCGGATCATCGAAATGTTGTGATATTTAATTAATAACGATGTTTCTCTTAACGTGCATGCCCGAGAGAAACTCATAATTTCTCGAAGGCATGTTCCACCATTCTGCTCTTGGCCAGCGTGGTGGACTATAGCCTAATCCCCCTCACTTCCGAGAGCAGACCTTTGCCCAGCAGTGGGTCATAAAAAAGGTTAAAAAAACAGAGGATTTCAAGTTGATGTTAACCGAGATGCACAAGTATGTACGAGATTAACGAGATATGCAGATACGAATATCATAGTTTAGATTTGCATTTTCCTGTAAGTAGATTTATAAAAACTACCACTTTTTACACTGAAACGTAAATAAAGTTGTTAGTGCAATCCTCTATTGTTCTAAGTCTATAAAAGCATGTACCTAATAACCTATGCATAGACAAGTAACAATAATTATTGTTACCCAAGCATGAGATTACAACATTTTTTGTTGATCCAATAAAATTATAGTACTTATCGGATGATTTATTATGCAGCCATACATGTTTTTAATAAAAATGCAGTTTGACTGTAAAAAAATAAACGCCGTAAAAAGTACGTAACAAGAAAATATAAATATGTACTCATTTTCATGGATATTGACCACGAGGTCATAATTTTAAGTTAAAATTCACACTACAATGCTTTAGAGATCACTTGCGATCTGCAAGAAAAATCTGCACCCGACCTTGTATGCAAATGGGGAATTTATATATCTTTCAACACAATCGTGTTATAGCCATTAGTGTTGATGTTTTACATTAAAATTTATACAAAACATGGTAACATTAACATGGGGATCAACGATGGCCAAATGGTCAAAAACCGCAGTCTTCGACGCGAACGATCCCGAAGCCACTAAGCGTCATCGTCAGCGTTAAGGATGTGAGGGAGAGATCCGTGCCCAGCAGTGGGACGCAAAAAGAGTTGCAGCCAGGCTTCATTGCTTCAATTAAAGGTGCCTCCTTTAAAAACAGAAGCCTACATTCAAATTCAAATCATTTATTTGTAGAATAAGGTGAACAGTTGGATGGACAGTCATTATTCATCATAATTCAGTCACATCTGGGTGTAGCAAACAGTTTAGCGGCGTCGCCATAGCGTAGCCATCTGTAACATTCAGTGTGATCAGTTCGAGAACTGAGGGGTTATGTAGCTTGCTTCTGAAAGTTGAGATAGGATTGTATTTAAACAATTAAATAAAACTAATAGTCAGAAATCCTTCGTAGATATCATATTTTTGAATGAGGAACGAACTAACAACAATTTTATGTATACTAATTTATAAAGCTGAACAGTTTGTTTGTTTGAATGCGCTAATCTTAGGAATTACTAGTTTGAACTGAAAAATTCCTTTTGTGTTGGATAGTCCATTTATCGAGGAAGCCTTTAGGCTATGTAACATCATGCTATGACTAATACCAAAGTCCACGCGGACAACGTCGCGGGCGGCCGCTAGTGTGGAAATAAAATTGTTTAAATTGATTTACTATCAAAATGTTTATTTTTCTGCATATATACAGTTGAAGCTCTTCAAAATGAGACCATACCTGATTTTTTATCTACAGATATGCTCCCGTTATAACTATATAGGATGCCGTAAATTGTTATTGATATTTTCGTACTATTTTTCCAGAATCCTATTGCGCAGTGGTGGAGTGGCCCGGCTGGGTGGTCCCGAGTCGTCTCTCTTACAGCGTGTATCTCCTGCACCTGAACTTCATCAACTTAATAATGGGCAACAGAGCTTATCTAGCGCAAGTTTCCTTTTATAATATGGTAAGACAAACATTATGAGATTTCGAAAAATCCTGAACAACCAATATTTCAGCTAGTTCCACTGCAAGATCACATCAGAAGTTGTTAAATATTTGGACTATAAAGCATCGTATAATTCCTTAGAACACATGAAACAAAAAACAGTGAAAAATAATCCTTAATATTAGCAGAAAATAATAATGAACAAAAAATACTATGTAGTTTTATTGTGAACAAAGTATGGGTTGCTCGATATATTTACGAAAAATATGTCACAGAGCGCCCTATGCTTTTTTCACAATGACACTAGTATTTTTTGTTCATTATTATTTTCTGCTTGAACTATAGCTAAACTTTTAAACTATATTTATTTTTCATTTTTTAGTTCGATTTTTTGCTAATTTTTGTTCAAGTACTCGGAATTAGATAAATTCATGAAATTATTGTATTACCACAGATTCTTGATAAGTATCCAAAGCTTGAATTAAATCTGTCCGTTGAAAGTGGGTCAAAATCCAGTTCAAAGCAGGTTACAAACAAGCTCACAAACATACAGGTGAAGCTAATAAAAGCGAATTAAAAAATTCCAAAGAGTTTAAACCCTGATTGTACATTATTATCTGGTCAGCAAAACTTTTATGTATGTACTCATCATATTTACACTTTTTTAAGGTTCCTCCCGATAAAGAAAAATATAGCGTGATGTCCAGCAATTCTTTTGTGTTTCGATTATAGGTATAGTTATTGACCATGCTACGTGCTACGACTTTATCATAGTCAAGAGTTTTTATTTTTTATTTGAATGGAGTAACAGACGAGCATGCTGGCCACGAGGTTATAAGTGGTCGCTGCAGCCCATGGACATCTACACACAACCTCAAGTAAGCTAAAGTCTTGCCTGAGGTCGTATGCAGTTGCGCTGCTACTCGTAAGGGGAGCCCACGATGCTAATTGTGGACTTACTCGAGCGTCATCAGGACCTTGAGTATTTTATAGCTTGGGTGGTAGGGAGATTAAAAGATTGTGTGAAGTTTTCCTTTTAGGGGCCCCTTGTACCGCAAATGCTGTTTTTAAAATCAATATGAATCAGTCAAAAATTGACGTGAAATTCTGAAAAAAATATATGTTTCAGTTGAGGATTTTACAGAGTACAATTCGCTTACAGTTACACAATCAGACGAACTTCGCTCTTTAGAAAGAAATCCAAAGTTGCCTCTTTTTTTTAAATATTTTCAATACTGTGTCTAAAATAATAAACTTATTAACAGTAAGTCATATTTCAGTAATTTAAATGCATGAGTCATATGTCAGTAATAAGTAAAGGATTTTACTATGAAAGTATACAAAACATTCGCTGTAAAAAAACGGCATTTTGGCAATCTCGGAAGAGTTGAATTTTTATTTTTTATAAACACATGGTTCAACGGCAACGGGGTATTAAAATCTGACCATTTTGACGTCCAGAAGTAAGATAAAAAAATACTGTAACTATATAGAAAGTTTTTTTAATCGTCGCAGTACTCAACAGGATTCAAGTTGTATTTCGTATCTTAATCTGACGCGCTCGAGTAAATCCGAAAATCTCCTCTTGGGCTCCCTACGTCTGTTTGCACTTTCAGTTTTTATATGTTTTTAAGGCAAAATAAATGATATTTTACAAATTTTTTCAGGTAATCACTCATCTCGGCATAGTGGCATTGTCATTTATAGCGGCCATTCCCTTCTACCTGATGGTGGAGGGGCCCTCGACCAGGCTGATGAAGGTTCTCACTAGTCCACGGGAAAACAATCAATTAAAAACGAAACTGTGTCTGGACCAAAGACTATAATTATTTTGATAGTAGGCAGCTATCGGCAAGATATGAGTACTTGGTACTTACATAGACCTACTTTTTTACTCTGTGCTTATTTACCTACCTGATTTGTCTTTTCGGCATTGTTTTGATATAGGTATCTGATGTATCGGAGCAGCGATGGCCGAGTGGTAAAAAACCGAGGTCTTCGACGCGACCGATCCCGGGTTCAAATCCTCGGCTCGCACTTGTGACAGAGAAATTTGTAATGTGCGAATTTATCGCTGCTCCATGGTGATGGAAAATATCGTGATATTTAATTGATTACGATGTTTTCCATCGCCGTGCATGCCCGAGAGAAATTCATAATTTCTCGAAACCTAATATTTGAGTATGTATGTTCTACCTATACACGGCCTTGATACGTGTGCCAAATATTTTTGTTATAAATACTGTTTAGAGAGTGATGGGACTTTAAAATTTTGAACAACCGATGGGCATGCAGTACTTCAAAGCAGATTACCAAGTCATAATATTATAAATAAAAATAATATAACAGTCGCCCGCTTTAGGTGCGCTAAGGCTTGGAAAAAAAGCGGGTAGAAAGGAAAACTCTAGCCCCGTTTTAAAAAAATGTCCTGTGTGGGGCGATAAAGAGCACACATGTCAGCTTTCGTATTTTAGATTCAGGCATAGTTTTGATATAAGCTATTTTACTGAAACTCAAAAAAAATTTTTTTGATCAAACCCATTCGTGTGGGGTATCTATGGATAGTAGGTCTTTAAAAATGATATTGAGGTTTTTAATTTAAAAAAAAATCTAAACTGAATAGGTTGCGCGGGAGACACTTCCAAAGTGGTAAAATGTGTGTCCCCCTGTAACTTCTAAAATAAGAGAATGATAAAACTAAAAAATATATATTATTATGATGTACATTTCGATGCAAATTTCCACCGAAAGTTGGTTTGAACGAGATCTAGTAAGTAGTTTTTTTTAATACGTCATAAATCGTAAACCACAGTTGACCTTTCATTCAATCTTAATGCAATTAATTATGGATAATCAAAGGCAATGATGTATTTCTGTTGCCGCTATTGTTATACAAATACTAAAAATAGAATAAAATAAATATTTAAGGGGGCTCCCATACAATAAACGTGATTTTTTATAGATAATGGTACGGAACCCTTCGTGTGTGAGTCCGACGCACTTCGTCGGTTTTTTATCGTTTGGTTTGATGTGCAATATCCAATATCCAAATTATTCCAAAATTAAATGAAGTACATACCAAAAATATGCATAGACATATAGTTCATTAAAGAAAATGAATATTGATCAATTAAAAATATCTAGGTAGGTATATCTTGAGAGTTTCAAAAAACAAGTACCTAACTTAGTTTCATTGGAGACGTGTTCCTTTTAATAAAAAAAGCTAGATGTATTACAGCGCCATCTAGATTAACTTATGCAAAACAGTTACAAGAAGCCTTGGTATACGATAGCCATCTACAATATTTTTTTAATTTATTTTTAGTTTATACATTATAAGAGTAGTTAAAGATTTGATTTAAGTTTCTAGTACATATTGAAAATGTCATATTTTTTCTTGCCTTGTAAAATTTTATTGTAATTTTAATGTTAATTTAAGTTATAGTGTAGGCACATTCTGTATGATAATGATAATGTATTTTTAATTAATATTTAAATAAATCAAAAGTATAAGCTGTTTTAAGTAAGATTAGATTTACAACTACATTAGTTAACTATGTTGTTAAATAACGAGGGTACAGTAAGATTTTAAAACCTATATTATTAGGTAAGTCCGTCTATCTGTTTGCTAGGTATAGGTCCTATAGTCCCTGTAGCTTCGGGATTAAGAATAGAGCTACGGTATCCCCTGCCTGATCGTAAGAGGCGACTAAAAGGGGGCTTCCGGGGATGCGGACGGTGAGAGTGGGAGCTTGACCCGTCCAGCCAGCAGCCCCGGGAAGGACGGCGGTGTATGCGTGGCCGCATGCCGCCGTGAACACCTGAAGGTGCAGGAGAGCACATCTGCTCTCCCGAAGATGGGCCCGTTATGGGGCGCCGCGCGTGGAGGACACCGGTGCGTTCCTATGGAGATCCCGGAGTCCTCACAAACGTAGAGGCAGGCCACCGAGGGGGTTTTAGTGCGGTCAAATCCCACATAACCCGGTATCCTCTCCCAAGGTGTCGGGTACCTTTTGAAGGTTTCCCCCCCGATACCAAAAAAAAAAAAAAAAAGGTATAGGTCCTATAAAATTAATTTTGTATCTGTAGGTACCTCAAGAGTTTGTCTATCGATTATTTAAAGGTTTATCAAAAGGTTTTGCGAGACCACACTGCTCACACAAATGCATTTTCTGTTGCGACGGACGGAGACGTTATGCTTATTGCAGGTGTGTTATGTAATGTGTGCTTCACAGACAAGACACACTGGCATTATGTGAATGTGTTGTACGCGCTAACTTTCAATAATTATAATATCGTCCTATTGTAAATGATTTTGATTAAGGTATGAAATTGTAATAATTAGTTGCTGTTAAAGAGCAATAAATTATTTTATTATTTTTATTTTATTTTATTATTTATAGTTGCTCAATGTCCAAGAACACCGATTTTTTATTATTAGTGAGCTGCTATTGAGCCGGCACTTAAATTGTATCTTCGATTATTTTACATTTTGTATTTAGTAAATTTTTATTTTTTTATAAAACTGTTTTTTTTTGTGTTCCATCGAAGGTGTACCACCTCACACTATCAGCTGTCACGTGTGCCCGATATTGACCCATAGCTATTCTGTTATTTCAAATATACTAAATGTACTTTTTTTAAAAGAGTGCTGCTGGGAGTTTTTTCCGGCGCCTTTTTTCCCTCAGCTCAACATCTAGCCCAAACGAGCACCTAAAGGCGATGACCGGGATAAGACATTCATTAAGCGAATATTTTGTATTCCCAATATGCTTTTTTTTCTTTTTTTTTCTGCAGCCATTCTGCGGTGAAGCTAATATATTCTACTATGATTTGATTACTAATAAGGTAACAGTAGCCAGTAGTAATTTTCGGCGAGGCAGAAATTGAAATGATGAGTTTTAATACTGGCATAAATACGAATAAGGCATAAATACTGTAGAGACTATAGTATAGATAATATAAAATTATTTAGAATACATTTAAAGAGTCTATCTTTCTAAGCGAAAAACAATCTAATAAAGCGTTTAACAATTTCCATGATATTTTTACCCTGCTTTATGACTTATGTTTTCCAAAAGTTTTAATTAAAATTAGTAATCATAAGAGACGACCACGATAGATAACTAAGGGTTTAAGAAAGAGTTCTGCAACTAAAGAGAAATTAAGATACAAATATTTAAAAAACACATGCTTTGAGAATAAATCTAGGTATGTAAAATACACATCTATCTTTAAAATATGTGTAACCATTTCAAAAAGAAATATTCATAAAAAATATATTTTTAATTCTAACAATAAGTGCAAAGCATCTTGGAATATCATAAAAACCAAGTGTGACCAAGTACAAAATCAGAACCCAATAAAAGTTAAATATAACAACAAAATTATAGACGATCCGAATGAAGTTGCCGAAATATTTAATGATTATTATATAAATTTGACAAATTTTAATTCTTGTTGCAATAATAATGGTAATAAAATATCTTCAAACGAACTCAGCATAGTAGATAGTATATTCCTCAGACCTTGTGATAAATCTGAGGTATCTGGAATTATTAAATCTTTAAAAAACATGGTCAGTAGGATATGACAGTGTTTGCACAAAAGTTTTAAAAAACTGTGCTAACGAAATTGCTCCAGTCCTAGCTGAACTTATTAATCGGTCGTTTGCAACAGGATGCTTTCCCTCACGATTTAAATTATCTACAGTAATCCCACTATTTAAAAAAGGTGATAGATACTTAGTAAAAAAATACAGACCTATAACGTTGATACCGGTCTTATCATAAATTTATGAGAAGGCTATGCATGAACGACTCATTCAATTTTTAAATAAACATAAAATTATTGCAGACGAGCAGTTTGGCTTTCAGAAAAATAAGTCAACAGAAGCAGCTGTATCAGTAATGTCACATACAATGTTAGCACCAAACTACAAAATACAGCTTCGTTTTTTGATATGTCACGTGCCTTTGATTTTGGTTCACATAAGGTATTATTAAACAAATTGAAAAATTACGGGATCAGAGGAAAAGCTTACGACTGGATTAGGTCTTATTTATCAGAACGACAGCAATGTGTCGATATAACTTCATGAAATGAAATGAAATGAAATGAAAATATTTTATTTGCACAAATATGGGTAGCAAAAAAGGTTTTACAAAAATAGTTAGATCGCCATATTTACCCTTTAGGGATTAAATAGGAATGCAGTTCTGACATCCCATAAGTCTAGATACCAACGCAATGGATGCGGAGTCCCACAGGGTAGCGTTCCGGGAACTTTACTCTTTATATTATATATTAATGACTTGCCTAAAACTCTTGCATATAAGTGTCTTATTTGCTGATGATATTTGTGTAGTTTTGTCAGTAAAGATATAAACGATGTCAACAGTACTGTAAAATTAATAGTAGATTGGATATAACTTAACTACCTTACAGTAAATGTGGCAAAGACAAAATTTATTCAATTTGTTAATCAGGGTGCACAACCTGTTAAATTAAGTATAACATATGAAGACGAAAAAATTGATTCTGTAAAATCTACAAAGTTCTTAGGCATTGATATCGACCAAAATTGCAACTGGAAGAATCATATTGAAAACGTCTGCTCTAAAATCAATAGGTTTGTCTACGTTCTTCGAAGACTGAGCAAAACAGCATATGTAAAATTCGCTCATGGCTTATCATGGCTATGTTGCATCCCATCTGCGTTATGGTTTAATTATATGGGGTAATTCGTCGCATATAGACAGTGCATTTTTGGCACAAAAAAGATGTTTACGAGCTATAGTTGGTGCCCCTCCTTGGGAATCATTATTGAGTATATTACCGCTAGCCTGCATGTATATTTATGAGGTAGCCAATTTCGTAAAAAAACACAATGATAAATTCGGATCAAGTAATAAATGTCGCGGTCCTAAAAAACTAGTTGTTGAAACCATTATGAAGACTGGTCTTATGGCTTTTATATGTGTGTGCGTATTTTTAACAAATTGCCAGATTCCCTAAAAGAGATGCCTTTAGCGAAATTTAAAAGAATGTTATTTGAATTTTTAATCTCATATAGCTTTTACTCACTTAATGACTTTTTTCCAATGATTTGTAAATAGGTACAATATTGCAATAAACGTAATGTAAGAATTACGTATTTGACTTAAATATTACATTTTGACATACTTAGTCGATATTATAAATTAGGTAATGAAATTTGTGACATTGTACTCGTAGATATTAATGTAGATAAATAGGTATAGATTCTAACTGTATTTTGATTCCTCAAATATTATATTGATTTTTTTAATTATTTGACATAACACTTGCTTTCATATGTTATTTCATTACATGTTCAAATGATGGATTATTTAAAACAAACAAATTATGTATATTAGTGTACATGTATGTATAGACCTAAAATTGCACACCTACTTGGTATATTAAATATTACAGAGGAAATTTAATAATGTAATTACTGTAAGACAATGTTGTACCTGTAATAATACAAGAAACATTTTGATTTTGATTTGATTAGATTAATTTCTGTACTTTGTCTAGGTGTTTGTGTTTCTGTCTTTGTGTGTGTCAATTGTAGGTACCCACGGCACAGGGAATCCTAGTGTGGGGCTATGAGTGTGGCGTTATTATTTATTTATTATTATTATATTATACTGCAATCAGTACTGTAATGAGTAATTATAATAAGCTTCATAACATCTCTGATTTATATGGATGGATTTCATTTCATTTTATAACTATTATGTTTTGCGACTCAACTCAACGGCAATAAATAAGTTCGGCCGGCAACTCACCTTTCCATCGAAACAACAGAATTTCTTCACGGCAGAATTGGGTGCAGGCAGTAGGTACCCCGCAGAGCCAGGGTCAAACCTCAAAGCAAAAAGTATATACCGATACCTTAATTGGCAAACCTGCTAACTCCATATGGACAAATTTTTCAGGAGACACTTAAAATGTTATTACTTTTCTTGTGAACAAATCATAAAAAAATCTAAAATACCGTTGGTAGATATTATTGTAAGCTACTATTATTGATACCGTATAATCCTTTATATCTTTTCATTACAATAATACCGCATTTTTAGGAGTTGTTCATTTGTCCTTTCCTGTAAAAGTATGTGTTTTTGGAGTTAGCTGGTTTGCTGGATAGATTAATTTAACAAAAAGATTTTATTTTGTATTTAAATAAAAGATAATCACACTTATAATATAATCATATAATGTATAAAAGACATCCATCCATCCGTCCATCAGCCTTTTGACGTCCACTGCTGGACATTGGCCTCTCTTAGTCGGTGCCAGTCCATCCGGTACTGTACCCTGTGGATCCAGCAGTTTCCCGCTATCTTCCTCAGGTCATCAGTCCACCTGGTCGAAGGGCGACCTGTGCTCCTTTTGCCAAGACGTGGTCGCCATTCGAGGACTTTTCTTCCCCATAGGTTGTGAGCCCTTCGAACGATGTGGCCTGCCCATTGCCACTTCAGTGCACTTATTCTGCGAGTTATGTCGGTGACTTTGTGAGAGCCAAATTGACCCGACACTATACAGAAGATATCCCGGACGAAATTAGAGGAGCCCTTAATCAGTTTAATTAAAAACAACAAAGCACCGGGAGATGATGGTATCACATCAGAGCTGCTGAAGGCTGGAGGGAAACACCTCCTAGTGGCGCTTCAAACTGGTCGATACCGTCATCAGTAGCGGAACTGTCTCGGAGGCGTGGAGCAGAGACGTGGTGCTTTTGTTCTTCAAAAAAGGTGACAGAGCCCTTTTGAAGAAGTATAGATAACTCTCTTCTTCTTCTTACTAATCGTATTGCGCGCATTCTAGACGACTTCCAGCCTCCCGAACAAGCCGGATTCCAAAAAGGCTATAGTACCATGGACCACATACACACGTTGCGACAGATTATACAAAAGACCGAGGAGTATAATTTGCCGCTATGTATTGCGTTTGTGGACTTTGAGAAGCCTTCGATTCTATCGAGACCTGGGCTGTGCTAGAGTCTCTCCGGCGATGCCGGATTGACTATCGGTACATCGAGGTATTCATGTGTTTATACAAAGCCGCAACCATGACAGTCCGAGTCCACGACGGAAGCACTGGACCTATTCCAATGCAGCGCGGAGTACGACAAGGGGATGTTATATCCCCGAAGCTGTTAACCGCTGCACTGGAAGACATGTTCAAGCTGTGGAAAGGGCCGGGTATAAACATCAATAGCGAACACCTCACACATCTTCGATTTGCCGATGATATAGTACTCCTGGCGGAGAACCTTGAAGAGCTCAGCACTATGCTAGGTGACCTCCATAGCGCCTTACAATGGGTGGGTCTTAAGATGAACATGGAAAAGACGAAGATCATGTCTAACGTCCATGTCACACCTATAACGGTCGTAGGTAACTCGTAGAATCCAACTCAGTTGGGCAGCGTTCAGGAAATTACAAAGTGTCTTCTCGTCCAAAATTCCTTAGTGCCTGAAGTCGAAAGTTTTCGAGCAGTGTGTGTTGCCGGTGATAACGTACGGCGCTGAGACATAGTAATTTACAGTTAACCTTTGCTTGGTATTTCTCTACTCGACAGAATCCGTATCGATAAAATCCGTAGATGAACGAAAGTTACCGACATAGCTCTCAAAATTTGCAAGCTGAAGTGGCAATGGGCAGGCCATACAGTAAGGATAACCGAAAACTGATGGGGAAGAAAGGCTCGTCTCTAATGGCAACCACGTCTCGGCAAAAGTAGTACAGGCCGCCCTCCAACCAGGTGGGCTGATGACTTAAAGAAGACAGCGGGAAGCCGCTGGATTCAGAAGGCGCAGGACAGGGAGGAGTGGCAAACGTTAGGGGAGGCCTAAGTCCAGCAGTGGACTACGAAAGGCTTGACTTGTATTTACTTACAGGTGTTTTTAACACTTCTTCTCATTTTCGCGTTTTAATATGTTTCTTAAATAAAACGTGGAGCGATATCCTAACACGACTCGGACGCCACACAAAATGGCCGACTTAGTGGAGTTGACTGTCAAAATCGTAACATTCCGTTACACTTGGAGTTGGCTGATATTCGAATAGCGATTTATGAAAAAAATTGGGATTATATTGGAGTTGTCGTTTTAGCAAATCACGCCACGTTACTGTTGCGTACTATCTGAACAAAAAAAAATTTTTGGCCAAAAGTGGAGTTGGCTGGTTTGCCAATTAAGGTATCGATACCTATATGAGTTTCGACTTTTCATTTCTTGGGCCTGTGTCCCACATACCTAAAGCTGTAGGTAGGCAGAATGCGCCCCCTCAGATCTGCGCCCTTCATAGCCTTCCCAGTTGCCAGCCCCTAGATACGGAGCTACCTCCCCACTTTTATGTTTTGACACCATAAAAGTTCTTCTTTATTTTTCTTTTTCAACCTTTTTTTATATCCCACTGCTGGGCACAGTTGAGAGGGATTTACGCCATTGTCCACCACGCTGGCCAAGTGAGGATTGGTGGACGTCATGCTTTCGAGAAATTATGAATTTTTCTCAGGCATGCACGGCGATGGAGAACATTGTAATCAGTATCACGATAGTTTCCATCACCGTGGAGCAGTGATAAATGCGCACATTACAAATGTCTTTATCGGAGGTGCGTGCCGAGGATTTGGTTCGGTCGCGTCGAAGACCGCGGTTTTTTATCACTCGGCCATCGCTGCTCGTAAAATTTCTACGACCTACAAAATGTCCCGAACATTCGGCGTGGGTGAGGTATTGATTAATCTTTGTATGTCAAATCAATAGAGTCAACAAATGATGATCTAAGAATTTAAGAATCGTAGACGTAACAAATGTACCTTTACTGTGGCATACTAAAACATTGAAAAAATGTCAGCTTTTATAATTACTATCATTAAGTAACGTTTTAAGGATTGAAACCAAAGGTGCAAATGGAATTTCTAAATGCCTGTTAAAAACTAATAAGTAAAACAGTAAACTTGAATCTATAATTATATCTATCCAACCAAAATCATTGCCATGTCAGTAGGTATTTAATGTTGCCAAGACGACTTACTCAGAAGAAGATATCAGATCTCATGAGCCAAACTCCTGAATCTACACGCCCTAACTTCACTAATTAGGCACTCGTGTGTGGCTTCGCCGTTGCAATACCTACCATCAGAAAGGCGTTCGTTACTTGTCTATACTAATAAAATAAAAGCTGAAGAGTGTTTGGACGCGCTAATCTCTGGAACTACGGGTTCGAATTCAAAAATTATTTTTGTGTTGGATAGTCCATTTATGGGGGAAGGCTTTAGGCTATATAACATTACGCTGCTACCAAAAGGAGTGAAGCAGCAGTGAAAAATGTTGCAAAAACGGGGAAAATCTATATTATAACTTGCAACCCCGTAGACGTTGTCCTGCCTTAAAGTATCAGAAATCCTTACTAATATTATAAATCGGAAAGTGAGTTTGTTTGTTTGTTTGTTTGTTCCGCTTTCACGCCGTAACTACTGAACCGATTGCTTTGAAATTTTGCAGACGTAAAGTTAGAAGTCCGGATTAAATAATAGGGTACTTTTTATCCCGGAAAAATTTGATATTCCTGAGGGAAAACAAAAATATTGTTAGCTTCATACCAGTTCGGTGATAGATGGCGCTGTGTGTCGTTTAAAACAAGGTAATATATTGCAAACGAATATGCACATGTAAGAAGCTAAATGATACGATATTACGATAATTAATCCCCGAAAATGAGGAATTCCCGAGGGATGACGTACAATTTGGTTTATCGCCCAAGCTGGTATTTTACATCTACTTATCCTGTGTACTTAGTATTTTTTTTACTGCAGCTAAGCAAAAACTTCTGTGCTTATTTACCTACCCTTTATCCTGGTATAATAGACTGTTCCAGAGGGTTAACAAAAGTTATGAATAATCAAAACAGATTATAACGTGCACATTATAACAAATACTGAAATAACTATAGGTCAACGAATTACTAATTGTTATAACGGTATAAGTAGTAGTTACACTATTTAGTTCTTGAGGTATGTGATAGATGGTGCTGTTAACTGCTGTTAAAAATCGGTTATGGGAAAATGACAGTAGATGCAGAGGGAATGATTACTTTAACGGAAGAGTTTTGTAATGTTGTGGGCAGCGAATAGGAGTTGGTAGCAAAAGTTTATACTAACTTACACGATAATATACATGATGACCAATGGCTCTGCGATCGCGCAATATTAGCACCAAAAAATGAATATGTCACTAAAATAAATGAAAATATTTTGGATGAAGTTAGGGGAGAAACTATTGAATATTTATCTGTAGACACAGTGATAGAAACAGAACATAGTACCTCATATCCTGTAGAGTTCTAAATTCTTTGGAATTATCTGGGGTGCCTTCTCATAAATTAAAATTAAAAGTAGGGGTTCCAGTGATGCTCATGCATAATCTCGATGCTCCTAGACTGTGTAATGGTACCAGGCTGCGTGTCACTCAGATATTTTAACTGGCGCAGCAAAGGGTACTCATTCC
Organism: Pyrgus malvae; assembly: GCA_911387765.1. NCBI lineage: Eukaryota > Metazoa > Arthropoda > Insecta > Lepidoptera > Hesperiidae > Pyrgus > Pyrgus malvae. Next base: position 21,672,644 of record OU426965.1, on the reverse strand, counting down.
TCGGATTCCGATTATTTCAACAGACCTCCCATTTCAATTTAAAAGACTTCAATTTCATATAAGGGTTTCGTTTGCAATGACCATTAATAAAGCACAAGGCCAAACTCTAAGGGTTGCTGGAGTACACTTGGGAAAACATTGTTTTTCGCATGGTCAGCTCTATGTAGCGTGTTCCCGGGTATCCAGTGCCCAAAATCTGCATGTTTTTGCTCCCCAAGGTAAAACATATAATATAGTTTACCATTCAATTTTGATTTAACAACTCATCGTATCCAGCGTTATATCGCGCTTCTTAGATTTTTCCGTGGGAATGAGAAGTTTTCTTATAGTTGTGTTTTATTAATGGTATATGGTATTTATGGTAATGCGAAAGTAACTCCGTCTGTCTGTTGTTCTTTCACGCCTAAACGGCTGAACGGATTTTGATGAAATTTGGTATGGAGGTAGTTTGAGTCCTGGAAAAGCAATGTTTTACCGCGGGAGAACTTCTCATTCCCACGGGAAAATCTAAAAAGCGCGATATAACCGAATTCCACGCGGGCGAAGCCGCGGGCGGAAAGCTAGCGACTATAAATAATGAGATGTAAGCAATCCTATCTTTCAAGTTGGATCAAACTGCATACGGTGTGCAAATATTATTAAAATCGGTTAAGTAGTTTAGGAGTCCATCGCGGACAAACAACGTGACACGTAATTTATATATATTTAGATATATAAAGCTGAACAGTTTGTTTGTTTGGATCATGGTTTGGACGCGCTAATCTCAGGAACTACTGGTTCGAATTGAAAAATTATTATTGTGTTGGATAGTCCATTTATCGGCGAAGGTTATAACATTATGCTCTATTCGTCTATGGAATAAGCTACCAATTTCAATAAGGCAAGCAGAGACACTAACTTCATTTAAAAACCGCCTCAAAGAATTTTATATTAATTCTCATTATAGTATTTAGTACCTAGTATGTTTATGTTTTTATCTTATTTTATTTGCGTCTGTATAATGTATCTATCTAGTATTATGTATAAAATGACATTGTTTTCCGTATTATTATTTATGTAAATATTTGTTTATATATAATTAACATACTACGAGAGTGTACACCCCTACCCATCTCACTATCGTATTACCATGTTTTCTATCCAAAGGTTGTCTGGAAGAAATCGCTGCTTTAGCGATAAGACCGCCTTTTGGTCACCGCTGCTCTTTTCATTACTATTTTTGTTTTATTGCCATTGCTCTGTATGTGGTGTACAAATAAAGAGTATTTGTATTTGTATTTGTATTATGCTATGACTTATACTAAAGTCTACGCGGACGAAGTTGCGGGCGGCCGCTAGTGTGTTATACAAATTTCTACTTTCTGAAGTAACGAAACGGCCAAGCCTCACATTTTGGCTGAGATGTAAAGCCGAATATACATTACGGAATCAACGGCATGCAGTGGCGGATCTAGCGGTATTATTACGAATTTGGAATATTGTTGGCAAAAGTACGCGACTTTGTACTATCCGCATGTGCTTTAAATCTACACGCCACAGCCACACGGATGCGTTCTATCCGCAGATTTAAAAATTATAAATTATAAAAAATATATATAGTTTGAAGTTTGCCAAGGGTGAACCCGAATGATTTTGGGGTTAAGCTTTACTCAATAAGTAATATTCAACACAAAAATAATTTTTCAATTCGAAACAATAGTTCCTGAGATTAGTACATTCAAAAAAACCTACTTTTTTTATTTTTTTTTTATTTACAATAGTTAAACTCCACAGACTTGGCCTCCGTGCCTTTTTTTGCGTCAAGATATTTTGTTTGCTTTTTTACTTTATTTTTGTTTTTTTTGTCACGATTAATTGCTCCAGATTTTTTTAATTTAGTGTGTTAGTATTTTTTTTTTTGTATTTTTTAAACTATTTTGTTATTGTTATTGATGTTAGTTGTTTTAGTCCGTTGAGGTCCCGGCGTGTGGTCCCGGGAGTTGTTTTAATGTTTCGTCAATGACCGTCATGTCCCTGTGGCTGATGGCAGTTGCCAAGTTGTAGTCATTGATCGTCGCTGTTGTTGCTTTTAAAGCCGCCTGTATGAAGTTCCCAATAGCATCATCTTTGACGTCGGAATAGTAGACACAGGAGCAAGTATGTCTGGTGATGGCGACGACTGCATGGGCGACGCTGTCGTGCACCTTCCCTTTCTCCAGCTTAGTGTTCACTATTACGACTTTTTCGAAGGTCAGTCCCTGGGCTTCGTGTATGGTGAGGATACGTGATCCTTCACCAGATCCACAGCCTGCGTTACTAAGGGATGTTTTTTCTGCTTGCGTGTGGACAAGGAACAGAGTGTTTTGGGCGGATCTTTGGATGTGTGTGCCCGTGTACCATTTCATGTCCAGGGAGTGAATCTTCTGGCTGGAATAGTAGATGCCATTGTAAACGTCTTTAAGGGCATAGGCTACGTCTTTTGGGTTACGATGTGTACAGAGGAGTTCTTGACTTATGGCCGCAAGGAAATTTGGGCGGTGATATTTGAGCTCGAAGAGGTTCTCCCGGTCAATGTAGGGTAGCTGGTTGATGTCACCTATGAGGTCAATTTTACTGGCTCCAGATAGTCGAGCTGCTAAGACGATAGCCCCGAAATGGTTCATTAAGGCTTCATCAACCACCAGTCTTGTTGTTGATTCTTTTACCCCATTAACCAAAATAGAAGCCATTGTTCTAATTTGCTTCTTGCAGTCAACGCCTCTTCTGTTCCCGAATTTGTCCCTCAGATCTTTCGCTCCTTCGCTTGTGGTGGTCACTATGAGGTCGCCTTCCTCCGGTTTGGTGTTTCTCACGATCCACGTAGTCTTCCCGCAGCCGGGTACTCCGTTTACCCATTTTATTTCGGGTACCGTCCACGGCTTACCGGATCTGCTATCCTCTTCTAGCCCTGCGACTGCTTCGGCTGTCTTAAGGATTTTGCTTCCCAGCATGATTTCGGTATATTTGGCAGTGATGACAATGGGATCGTTTGGCGGAGTGTCGAATTTCGGCGGTCCCTCTCGTGGGTTTTCTTCTATTAAATATACAAAGCCTCTGGTACTACTGAATGCTGCCATATGAGTTTTCATTTTACCATGTAGTATTTGGCCCGTTTCGTTGTTATACACGGCAGCATCAGCTTCTTCCAGTAATACTTTCAGTAGCCCTAAGTTCTCGTATTTGAAGGCTTGCATTATTTTTTTACACAGCTCGAGATGTACCTGTTCCGTTGCCCTTGTTATGGCGAGAAACTCTTGAATAGCGTTATACATGTGCTCGAGTGGTGTGGACGCGGCGATCAAATTCGGCTTGCTTACTTGGCCCATGTCTGCTTTCGTCCTCTCTTTCGCCTGCTGTTTTCTTGGGCAAGGATTGTTGTTTTGAAGGAATGCCCTTACTGCCCTGCCTTGTCTGGCGGTGCTTTCGGGCTTCGTCCTTTGGCTTGATGTTAGTGCCTTTCTTATGGTGTCTAATAGCATTCTTGTCTTTGATCTTGTAGCCGTGTCTTTTGCTTGCCTTAATTCATCTTGCTCAGTTTCCTTAGTGGCCTTCGCGGCTTGCCTTATTTGCAGTTGCTCAGAGCCACTCATGATGACTGAGGGTGCCGCTGGTAGGTTTTGGGCATCAGAGTGAGTAAGATAGTTGGGTGTAGTTCGGGGCTTTAAGAAGTCAAGATTTTCTCCTCTGTTCTGTAGAGGTACTCGGCGAAACCTCCGTGACCGGTCAGAAAAATATGAAATAACACATCTATGCATTGACGGTAAAAAATATTATGACCCAGTACAAATTGCCACAGAATTTAATAATTGTTTTACGGATATCACCTTGAATCAGAGCTGCAATGTTGATAGATCATCTCAAATATATCTAACTAACTCTAACAGCAAGTCTCTCTTTCTTCCACCCATTGTACCAGAGGACATTCATAGAATTATAAAATCGTTAAAAAGGACAAATAGCGCGGGATACGATGATATAATCATCAATATAATCAAAGAGGTGGCAGACATAATATCACCCATATTGACTTATATATTTAATAACTGCATAGAAAAAGGTGTGTTTCCACAGAAATTGAAATGTGCAGTAGTAAAACCGCTACTTAAAAAAGGTGATCCAACAGACAGTAATAATTACAGACCAATAGCGCTTTTACCCGCATTTTCCAAAGTTTTTGAGAAATACATACATAATTGCTTGTTTGCTTTTTTGAGTCAAATGGTATATTTTGCAGTGAACAATACGGTTTCAGGAAAAATAAAAATATAAATTTGGCAATTTATAATTTACTGTCAAAAATAACCACCAATGTCGACAGGAAGATACCAGTAGTAGCTATGTTCATGGACATATCTAAGGCGTTTGATCATGTGCATCACGATATTCTACTAAACAAACTTAAGTGTTACGGTGTCAGAGGTGTGGCCCATGACTTGATAAAATCATATCTTGAAGGAAGGGAGCAATCAACGCAAATATCTAGAATTTGTGAAAAAACGAAAACGGAGATATCTTATAAGTCTAAAGGCAGATTAGTATCATTCGGTGTCCCGCAAGGCAGTATTCTCGGACCATTGCTCTTTTTAATATATATTAACGACCTGCCGAAAAACATTAAACACCACATGACATTATTTGCGGACGATAGCACCATCATATTTACTAATAAAAACAAAAATAATTTAGAAATTGACATTAATGACTCTCTGGTAAATATAATTAAATGGTTGGAATGCAATAATTTAAAAATTAATTTAGGTAAAACCAAATACATTTATTTCTATAATAGAATAAATAATAATTTTAACAATGACATTAACATTAATTATCTTGGTTTTAAAATTGACGAAACAAATGAAACAAAATTTTTAGGAATCCAAATAGATAAAAATCTAAACTGGAAATCTCATGTAGAATATGTACGGAATAAAATTAGCCAATACTCTTATGTGTTACGAAAATTACGATGTGTAGTAGACCAACAAACAGTTCTAACAGCTTACTATGCTTTCGCTGCTGCAACACTTAGGTATGCTGTAATATTTTGGGGCAATTCTACGAATGCAGACCTAGCTTTTAAAGCCCAAAAGCGTTGCATAAGGGCTATATGTAATTTAGGACAAAGGGAATCTTGTAGGCCACATTTTAAAAATTTAAATATATTAACATTACCTTCGCTATACATACTAGAGTGTGTAATGTTCATAAAAAGAAATAATAATCTCTTTGAGTATCGAACTAATCCACGATTAAAAGATACTCTAGCAATAGTACCTTCCAATACTCGTTGGTACAGGAAAAGTTTCTTTGGTATAGCGTCAAACATTTATAATAACATACCTAAATCAATACGATCTATTGGTGACATTAATAAGTTTAAGCAAGAGCTTCGTACATTTTTGATCGACAGGTGCTATTACAGCGTAAAAGACTTCCTTTGTGACAAGTCCTAGACAACTTTTATCGCTGGGATATACGGTGTGGGGTCTGATTTGTTTATTATGTAAATTGTACCTAATTTGTATTGTAATTAATTTTATTATTATATTCAATTTTGTTTTAAATATATTGACTGGTGCTTAATTATTCTGTCTAATGTTCCAATGTTTATTTTAATTAATTCTATATTGTAATTTATATTTTTATTTAATATTTATAAATTTTAATATTACTATGAATATAAATATTTGTACGCCCAATGTGGCAGAATAAGCGTACTATGTATAAAATAATGACTGTCCATCCAACTTTTCACCTTATTCTACAAATAAATGATTTGAATTTGAAAAAAAAAAAAAAAAAATTGCACTTGGGTAGGTGTCCAGGGGGTACATCTTGTTAGTTTGTAGGCTAGTTTTACGTCCGGCAGGAGTTCCTTTGTTACTTTGCCTGTTTCAGATGTCTCGAAACGGTCTTGCCACTTTTGGACCGATTCCTCGCGGATCTTTTTTCTGATGTGCGAAAGGGGTGTTTTGTTGTAGCTGTACGTTGTTCCTTTTTGGGCCGCGGATTTTGCTAGCTCGTCGGCTCTTTCGTTACCTGCTGTGCCGACGTGTGCTTTGACCCAATACAGCTTTACCTCCCTTCCTACTTCAAGGAAGGAAGGGAAAAAAACCTACTACAGGCCGTCGAGTTTTATGATTTTATCTTTACTGACAAGTTATTGTATTTACATGGTGATTTGTAATAAGTAGGTGTAATTGTAACCATGACAGTCCGAGTCCACGACGGAAGCACTGAACCTATTCCACTGCAGCGCGGAGTGCGACAAGGGGATGTTATATCCTCGAAACTGTTTACCGCTGCACTGGAAGACGTGTTTAAGCTGATGGAGTGGAAAGGGCTTGCTATTAACATCAATGGGAAACACCTCACGCACCTTCGATTTGCCGATGATATAGTCATCTTGGCGGAGTCCCTGGAAGAACTCAGCACAATGCTAGGTGACCTCCATAGCGCCTCCCAACGGGTGGGTCTTAAGATGAACATGGACAAGACGAAGATCATGTCTAATGTCCATGTCACACCCATACCGGTCGTTGTTGATGGCGCTACTCTTGAAGTTGTCGACGACCTGGGTCAAGCGATCCGTATGGGTAAGTCCAACTTCGAGAGAGAAGTAACTCGTAGAATCCAACTCGGTTGGGCAGCGTTCGGGAAATTACAAAGTGTCTTCTCGTCCAGAATACAGCAGTGCCTGAAGTCGAAAGTTTTCGAGCAGTGTGTGTTGCTCGTGATGACCTACGGCGCTGAGACGTGGTCTTTTACAGTTAGCCTTTCCCACAGGCTCAAGGTCGCTCAGCGAGCGATGGAGAGGGCTATGCTTGGTATTTCTCTACGCGACAGAATCCGTAACGATGAAATCCGTAGACGAACGAAGATTACCGACATAGCTCTCAAAATTTGCAAGCTGAAGTGGCAATGGGCAGGCCACATAGTTAGGAGGACTGACAACCGATGGGGAAGAAAGGTCCTCGAATGGCGACCACGTCTCGGCAAAAGGAGCACAGGCCGCCCTCTAACCAGGTGGACTGACGACCTGAAGAAGATAGCGGGAAATCGCTGGATTCAGAGGGCGCTGGACCGGACGGAGTGGCGAACATTAGGGGAGGCCTATGTCCAGCAGTGGACTTTAAAAGGCTGATGGATGGATGGATGGATGGATAGATAGGCGTAATTCCTCTTTAGGGGTGAAAGTATGGCCCAATTGCTGTAAAATAAGTGATGTAACACCCTGTTCCATTTTCAGTATTTTCAGAGATATTTTATGACTATTTATTTATTTATTTATTTATTTACCTTAATTAAAACGGTTACAAAAACCAATTTCACTAATTAGGAACTAACTATCATACATCACGCTCACAGAACCTGAGACATTCTGACAATATATCCTTCCAACTAGCCTTCCGCCAGCAGGTTCGACCGCGTGGACCCGTTTTATAGGTTCCCGTAGGATAAAAACCATCCTATGTCCTTTCCCAAGGTCCACTCTATCTGTGTTCCAAATTTCATTAAAATTAAGTAGTTTAAAGAAGCAGAATAGTTTAAAGAAAAGAAGTAGTGGGGAAGCGTAGCAGGCAGACAGACAGAGTTACTTTCGAAGTTATAATATTAGTAGGGATTCATATTTTTTCTGAAAATACCCCGAAAACGGCGAATTCATTTACGTTGTTTGAAAAATAATTTTCCAATACAAATTTACCATTTAATTTAATTTATTCAACAGTTTACTTAGTTTTTCATTTTGGATTTATCAATAGTCTACAAACAATAAAAATATTCACAAAAGCACACAATGTTCGTACAACGAAGTAATTTCCAGTGAGGAATTAGTTACGTACTCAAACTAGGTAACGCATAGTTGACTTATTACATGAGTCAACGATTTTAAATTCTTTATTTAAAAAGGAAACAAAAGGTTAAATAACCGGGCACAAAAAATATAAATTATTCGTACGATAATTCAACCTTTTGTTGCTAATTTCATCTGAATTTAAGTCTCCGAGTGCTCACTCTGTTTTTGAGGACAGTGACTTTGCGTTTCACGGAAACCTTTGCCTTGAATATTATGCATTATTCATACACAATTTACGCTCACCACACCTCTTCAGAGAAATGTCACCTTTCCAAGTAAACACGTGAGATTAAAACTACTATGCCATTTTGAAGCGCGCATGGCCCGGCGGTTAGCGTAGAACGCAAACGATCTATGCAACTAAGCCAAAAGGGCGCGGTCGGGTGTGAGATGGGTGACCGCTAGAGGCAAAAAAAAATTTCATGCGCGTTTCCGTGCTTCGGAGGGCACGTTAAGCCGTCGGTCCCCGTTGTTGTCGATAGATAACAGTCGTTAAACCTTGTCGGAGGCCTAATGGGCGGTTTGAAAACATCCGACAGCGGGTTGGCCACTAACCCGCATCTCCACCAACCCGCATTGGAGCAGCGTGGTGGAGTAAGCTCCAGGCCTTCCCAATAATGGGGCGAGACCCATGCCCAGCAGTGGAACGCAAAAAGGGTTGCGGCCATTCCATTTTGACGCGTAAGTAGAAGCAACGTAAGTACCGTTAAAAATATGTTTGGAAGTCCGATGCGAATGACCTATGTATTTGTATATTTTTCTAACAAAACAAAATACGGAAGCCTGCAATTATGCTTAAAGGGGAAATTAGAATTTGCGCTAGGAAAACAAACAAGTTAATTCTTTCGAGTTTGGATATATAAAGGTGCAATTCCGAAAGTCCCTTTTTCGTTTGGATGACTAAGTAGTGCTGCTGAACTACAGAGATTGTATTGACAAATAACATTACATTACATAACATTGACAAAGCGCAACTGCATAAGACCTCAGACAAGACATATGCTTGAGGTTGTATGTAGGTGTCCATGGGCTGCAGCAACCACTTAACACCACGTGGCCTGCATGCTCGTCTGCTGCTCCATTCAAATAAAAAAAATTAACTAAATAGGTAAATTTATTGCGACAATCTTTTATTATTATTTGCATTTTGATGTAATAAAATAGTATATGTTTTAATTTAAGTGCAACTGACATTTAGAACAAAGCTTGTTATAAAAACGTTTTAATATTAATGTTATGTCTATTTATAACAACTGACCCGACTTTCTGATAAATGTTGTTTTAAATACGTTTTTAAAGGATTACATTATCATAAAGTTTATATATTTATTTTTAAAGGTTTCCGTAGGATAAAAACCATCCTATGTCCTTTCCCAAGGTCCACTCTATCTGTGTTCCATATTTCATTAAAATTGGTTCAGTAGTTTAAGCGGGAAAGCGTAGCAGACAGACAGACAGAGTTACTTTCGAATTTATAATATTAGTATGAATATAATAGATTGATTATATTAGATTGTCAATAATAGATCGACAAGGTGTACTTATACCTATCTGTATTCCAAAAATAAATAAATTTGTTCTTTAACCACGTCACCAAAAAAAAAAATACATCTGGCTGCAAAGTAAAATATAATTTTAAATTTTGTCGCATCACCGCTTAGTCGCTTATTGTAATTATGATAGTTTAACAAATTACTCCAACTTAATTACTGAATCAGAAAGTGGAACAAAAGCCTAATGAGAATACATTTAGAAGTTGTGAGCCGCGGACATCACAAGTTGAAGACTGTAGTCCACTATACTTTATAAAATACGTCAACTTCCACCAGTAATGTAGATAAGTATCCATCAGTGAAACCGAATCAACGTTCACAAACCGAATGGTTTCTTAATCATTGTAAAATCCAGAGCGAACGCGCGGATAGGCAATATTATTATTTGTACAAAATAATTCAAAGTGAAAATGGTGTTGAAATTTTTGTTTATTTTTAGTTTTATTCAAATATGTAGTTGTGATATTTTGCATTTTGATGGTAAGTCAGTTAAGTTATGGTTATACTTACAACTTGAAAATCACAATGAAAATAATTGAAATGAGTGAAAAAGTTTTTATAAACCATTTAGATCGCTATATTTACCCCTTAGGACATACAAAAATAACTTAAATTAATTAAATTGTATTGTATAAAATTGCAATGACTTAATATAATTCAAGTTAGAGTAACTATGTACAAAAGGGTTCATAAAGAACAACAAATTAAATTAAAATTGTTAATTTTTTTAAGTTAAGTAGAATTAAATCCAAATTCACGTGTGTTTTTCAAAATAACTTATTTTATTTGAACCGTACGAGGTTTGCCGTCTTGAGCTTTGGCCACCCACCAGGATGAGGTTTTGTACAGAGGAGAAAGTTGGTGAAAAATAACTTTACAGGTTTTTTAACCGCAACCCATTCAGTTTCCCGTTACAAAGCACGGATCTCTCCGCATTATTGGAGAGACCAGGTGCTTACTCCACCACCCTGCTCCAATGTGGTTTGGTGGTGAATTTTTAAGTAAAAGTAATTAAAAATTGTAAAAAGAGACTTGTATAGTAAAAAAGTAAAGAAAAATAGTATATTTCATTACAAGTGCGGAAAGGCTGTCATTGCAAGGAGTTCCGACAAATGTCTACCCGACCCGAGGCGCAGCCGAAGGTGAGGGTTGACAGTCGGAACACCTTCCAATGACGGTTCCGCACGTGTACTGAACAACTATTTTTAATACAGTTGCGAAAAAATGAAGCAATTCAATAAAATAATAAAAACTCGCAAAGAACAAATTTGAAAAATGGCGCATCGTATATAAAAAATATATACGAGGGGCGGCTGATAAGTTCGTGGCCTAAGGTACTTAATGAAAAAAATATAAAGTTAACACGTCTAAGCGTCTGAATAATTTGAAAATTTGCACAGGGGTCAAGGGCTGATGACAATGCAATAATATGAAAAAAAAATCCAACTATAAAATTAAAAATGATCCAACTATAAAATTATAAACGAAAAGTGATGGGATTCAGCACGGTTCCTATAATTTTTGATGGAAGAGCTCGCAGCTTAAAAAGCTTGAAAATAACCCGTACGATATTTAGATGGTCATTTTTTTTCAGATTCTGATTATGAGCGAATGCCGCCCTTGTTTGGCCTGGACCCGAATTATGACAGGTGCTTGAAACAGAAAGGCGGCGTGTACTGCGTCGCTAAGTTTGACCTGCATGCAGAGCCTCATAACGAACTGATTAATATAATAAGGGTAAGTTTAATTTCAGGAGCAGCGATAGCCCGCGGTCTCCAACAGGGAGATACCGGGTTCAAATCCTAGGCGCACACCTCTAACAAAGAAATTTGTAATATGCGTCTTTGTCGATGATTCAACAAATTCGATCGATAGTAAATTACGATGTTTCACACTACTGTGCATGCCAGGCAGAATCTCATAATTTCTTGAAGTCATGATGTCCAACAATCGGTTTCGGAGGAAAGCTGCAGTTGCCAGCCAGGCTTAGGTACATGAGGCGACCATCAGCCTTCGGAGTAGCAGCGTAACTGCATACGACAGACAAGACATAAGGCCTCCTTCACCATCTCCAAGTAAAGTGTTAATTGGCAAGTAAAAGCTATGAGTACGGGTCAGTTTATCATATAATTAGTGTTACTCGAACATCGTGAAATTGAAAGTTAAGTTACGGGTGACTTTAAACGACAATTAGCGTACTTGTCACTTTACTTGCAGGTGGTGAAAAAGGACCTTAGGCTTGCTAGAAGTTGTGCTTATGTAGCCGTCCATGGGCGCTGCAGGTACGGCTGAACACCACGCCTGCATGTTCATATGGTACAGTGGTTACCATGCAGGACTACAGATCAAGGGTTCCAAGTTCGATTCTTCTCAGAGCAGAAATAAAATTACTCAAATTCATGCCTCGCCGGGAATCGAACTCGGTACCTACCCAAAATCGGTAGTCTAGTTTTCTTATCCAGTTTTTTTACAAAAAAAAAAGTATGGTCACCATTGCGGCACGCTCGTCGTCATATAAATTCATCGTGGCGTATACTTATGACGAGCTTTGTAATAAAAACTGAAATCGTTTATTAAAAGGCCGTATACGAAATTTTGTCGATTTCGCTGATTTACTTGATTTTATACATAGATTTTGCAGTTAATATGCAGTATTTCCTTAAGTTTTATTGCACAATGTAACTGATAAATATAATTCAATAATAATGTAATAAATAGGCTGTTTTTTATTACTCTGTTTTGCTTAATAGACCTGAAGACGATGACAGTTCTGTGAATTTTTGCGATAATAAGTATAGAATACTACATATTTCCGTATCATTTTGAAACTCAAACGTATTGAAAAAAAGATATGTATTGCTGTGAAAATTACCTATAAAATACATTTGTCACTTTTTACCACTCTCATACAAAAAAAAAAATGAAAAAAATATTGAACTTAATCAATTTTGAGGGAAAATTTGCCAGAAATTGCATTTGATTTCAGCTAATTGGATTAATGTCTCATAACATTAAGAAGACATAAATAAACTTCAGTTCATAATCAATCCGTTGCCTGAAAAAAAATTTGGCATTAAAAATCTTTTAAAGTAACCTAAAACTCGCATTATAATACTCTACGCAAGCTAAAAAAGTGGCTAATGTATTAGATTATTATTGAAATGATCAGTTATATTGTGCAATGAAACTTATGAAAATACTGTATTTTAACTGCAAAATCTTATGTATTAAATCAGATAATTTAGCCTTCTTAAAGCCAGTTAAAAAACTACTGCTTTTTCTTTGTCTTCCAGTCAAAAGATCTTTGAGATCGAAAATCAACCTTAATTTATTCGATTCAATTCAATTCAATTTATTTGCAAGAACATAGTGTACATACGTAGGTCTTAATATAACAATATTTCCTTATGTCCTACCCATTCCGGTGTGCAAAATAATTATTTAAAATTTACAATATTTCAATTTCAATGTCAAAATCATTTCAACTACATTAATAAAAATTATTTCAACCTAATATTACAATAATGATAAAATGTCAGCTAATATACATATTATTATTTTATTTCACATAATGTCAATACCAAAAAAATTTAAGATGTCAAGAAAATTTATTCAAAATTACAATTAAAATATTCGCGAAGACCATAAAAACTCCAGTCTATAAGCCAAGCCTGCAACTTTGATTTAAATACACGATCTGGAAGTTCTTTGAAAGAATCAGGCAATTTATTATATGTAATGTAGGTATACTTGAATTATAGATATATGTGCGTTTATTTTTGACACTTTTAACCTGCAGATTGGCGTATACAATTTGTATTTATTTAATTTCCGTCTTGAACGATTATGAGTTTCCAAATTCAATCTAAAATAATCGGGATGTTCTCTGACAAATGTGCATGCTGCTTTTATGTACATACATGTCATTGTCTAAATAGGGGCTTGCAACTATCTATGGGACTTACTCCACATATCGCTCGAATTGCCTTTTTCTGGATTTTGAAGGCTTTGTCAAACTCGACGGAATTGCCCCACAATAAGAGTCCACACTATAAAGTGGACGACACATATCCGTGGTATACGCTAAGCGCTGCACTTTGGGACACTGTTTATCTTATGCGTCTGATAGCAAATATAAATTTGGAAAGTTTGTAACACGTTTTTAGAATATGATCTTTCCACTTTAGGTTCTCATCGACTGTTATACCTAAATATTTATAATTTCTCACTAGTTCAATTTCATTCTGCCCATACATTATTTTCATATTCTTTTCATGTGACGTTAAAGAACAAAAATGCACAATTTTAGTTTTACTTAAATTTAATTTTAAATTATTGTCTGAGAGCCAATCCATAACGACCGTTAGAGTACTTTTTATATCGTTACGTAAATTTTAATCTTTTAATTTCTTTATTTTTCTTCAATTATGTTATAGCATCGCAAACTCTGCATATTGCCAGCGTAAAGTATATTTTTTCTTTGTAAATTATTGTGCAATACTGTGCGTTCCAATATTGTAATTTCAAATTGGATCAATTTGTTAATAATTATATCAATAGGGCCGCTAAAGATTTTGATCATTAACTTAATGACTTATCATTGTGTGTATTATTTAAAGGTCGTTTTGAAAAGTTTTGACAAGTTTCTGATTATTTTTATTATAAGATAATAATATAATTGTGGAGCTATTGGGGTCCTGTTACAACTATGTACTGGGAATTAAAAATAAAAAAATCAACATCATGAGTAGTGTTAGCCCTCATGAGTAGTGTACCAGCATCATGAGTAATGTTAGGAAGAAAAAAATGACCGTAGTAGGTATACCGGTGGTACAATCTAGTCCGGGCAATGTGCGGGAAATTCTAAGTTATTTAAAAAGGAAAAAGGTCTGGATGGAAATTTTTGTTTGTATTTCAGGAATACTCGCAGTATGAACTCAGGCATTACAATCACTCTTTTATCGATAGAGCCGTATGTGTTACAACAGCCTGTGATAGGTTTATGGAGAACCGAACCCTAGAAAGAACTGAGGACCTAACACAGGTACTTGAGGAATGCATCAATGAAACCATATCCAGGGAATATGGCATAGAAGCCAAACTGGCCCAAATTTACACTTGTGATAAATATGGTGATCAACCAATGATAGATTTTGGAGATTGGGCTGTTGCTGCTATTTTAACCCTTATTATTGCGATGAATCTTATCGGAAGCATATATGATGTCTGGTACTATAAAAATAATCTGGAAAATAATAATAAAGACGGTAAGAATTAACATAATAACAATCAAACATTTTTATGTACATATATATAAGAGTATTTTAAAATTCATAAACGAAACAATACGTATTTATTAAAAAATATTTGTGTGCACACCAAAAGGTCGCGACTCACGTGTTTGTCACAAATTATTATTACACTAGCTGTGCCCGCGACGTCGTCCGCGTGTATAAAGACTTTTATAAAATGGATTGATTAAAAATTAAAGATTATTTATTTGCATTGAATAAGTAGCAGGTAGATTATTCTTACATATAGTGAAATCACTTATAATACAATGTTCATATGTTCAGAAGAAACCTAATGTATTTTTTCTAAATCCTTCAAACCTAAAACAGTAAGGAATGCTTACTGTACTGATCTTACTATCCACTTCGCTCACGTTTCGCTTTTCTCGCACAATCAGATTCTCTTTACAAATATGTACCTCGTGTAAATTGGGTGAATTTATACTGCAAAGAATGTATAGACTCATTCTATATACATAGATTTAACCTATTTTCTTATTGAACGAATCGTGAGTGTACACTAACATTGTAGTTATATATTACACGACTTTACTCACGTACATTTTTATCGGTATTGCCGACATGTTTCGGTCCTGACCGAGGACCTTCTTCAGGAGCTCCCGCCGGTCGCGGTGGCATCGCGGCGGAGACTGCGCGCTGCGGCTCCTGAAGAAGGTCCTCGGTCAGGACCGAAACATGTCGGCAATACCGATAAAAATGTACGTGAGTAAAGTCGTGTAATATATAACTACAAGATTTAACCTACTGCAGAAAAGAGGTGCAATATACAACTACTTGTACTTGAGAGATAAAATTTCTAAACATACACGTGCTTAGGATTAAACAATCGGAAAAATAATTGTAAGGTCAATTAATAAACTATAGGTTTAAAACTTGCGGACAGCAGCAGTTTGGTCATAAGTCATAACTCATATAACATTGTGAAAACTAAAGCAGAAGGCAGGGTCTCTACACAGTGTGCTATCTGTATTTGGAAATAAAGAATATTTTTATAAAGAATCTTTAAAGAATCCTTAATATCTCCATCAATCAACGTGTGTGGATGAGCCCTCAGCCCGTACGCAATAAAGAGACGCAAAAAATGAGTTATCATTGGTCCAATTAACAATGTTCAGCATCATACGTATACCTTCCCAACGATGGGACAACCCGCGTGGCGCAATGTTTACCATGGCGGACTGCTAATCGAACTCTCCCGGGTTAGAATCCGGCAGCGAATCCGGCAGAAATTTCAATTTCAATGATGAGTTGAGTAGGTAAACTGTTCATGGCACCCACGACACAGGGTATATCTACCCTAATGTGAGGCTATACGTGTGAAATGTTATTTTTTATTTTTTTACACTATGTACTTACTTTTATTAGACTTAAGGCTTTTATTTAAAATTATCCCCATCGATTCACTTTGGAGAAGAAATGAATATTGCTCAATAACGCCATCTACCGTATGGCATGTAAACTTTGTGGTTGATAAATCGAATGTCAAATTATGAGATTAACAGTTGGTTCACTAAAAGTTTAACTATTCGTCACCTAGATGTCTGCAGTAGTCTCGTTTTGATAAGGCTTTGTACATTCTGTATGAAGGTTTAGATTCCTTATCTTACAATCTTAATGCTGGATGCATTGAGAATGTAAGATTTGGATTTCGGTTCATCGGAGCTTGAGGCCTCCTCAATATTGGGAGAACTCCATGTTCAGCAGTGGAATGCTAAAAAGGTTGCAGCTTGATATAATGTAGCGATAATAATCGTTTCAGCTGCAGCCTGTTCATAATCTTCCACCCCAAAAGAAGACTAATAAGCTGAGCAACTAACTCAATGGAGCCTGTGATGTTAAGGTTCGGCGGCGGTAAGGCTCGCGAGGCGCTTATAGTCTAGCCATACTCGGCCAACGAAAGAAAATATAGTAAGCTAATCTAAGTATATTTAATATAGTCGACAATATTAGTGAGAGTTCAAAATAATTTTACTTAAATTTAAACTTTTATTTATTGTTTTGAATGGGCTGTTACCGAAACTTTCATACATATTCCCCAAAGTGCCTTTTAAGTTAATGTCGCGTATTGTGTAAATAAACATAACTTTTTTGTTTATCACCCAATTGATATGAAATACACACTAATGTTACGGAAATTCATTCAACAATATATCAGTAAACACATCATTCAAAGAAGGGAAAAGAATTAGTGAATGAAATATTAAGTTAAGGTTAATTATTGTACGCTTGTGATACCAACTTTCGAATCCATTTTATTTGCTATTGAGGGGTAGTTTTGAAAAATGCTTAAATAGAATTCTTACTGTGTTAGTAAAGATTACAAATACAAAATTATAAGTATATTACTCTGCACAAAAATATTCTGTACATCAAGTTCCGACACTCAATTTTCAAAGAGTTTCAAAGAAAATTGACATTTAAAGGGTGAATTTCAGGAAATGCTGAAACACGTATTCTTTTATTTTGGTTAGAAAATATTTATATCAAATTTCAAGAAAATCTATTGAAAAAATCCAAGTATTCCATACAAATTTTCATCGCTCATTTCACACCCTTAAAGGGTGATTTTTTAAATTATCTATAGCCTAAATGTTAGCGAGGACCAATATATATAAAACAAAAAAAGTTTCATCAAAATCCGTCCAGTAGTTTTTGCGTGAAAAGCTAACAACAGACAGACAGACAGACAGACAGACAGACAGACAGACAGACAGACAATAATTTCAAAACTTATATTTTTAGCTTCTGTTACTTATAAAAAGACCCCTAGAAGTATTTTTTTAAATTTATATGCAATGTACAGAATTGACCCTGCTTACAGTTTTATTATATGTATAGAAGAAAGGAATATATAATCAAAAAACGGGAATATATTATTAAACAAAACATTAGTTTTTATGAGATCAGGCCTTTTATCGATTTAAGACTGCATAATTTTTGAAGATGTAGTCATAAAACACGCAAACAAAATGTTACTCAAATAAAAAGTTCGAATACGCATTCGCGTCCAACGCATGATGCCCAATGCAGTGTTTATTTACCATAATCAAAATCGATGGCTAAGGAGATAAATAAGAGTAATAATATTAATAATTTCTAATAATTATAAATTATATTATAACAGATAAAAGCCTGAGTGGAGGAACTTTTCCACCAGTTTTCCGTGAATTTGTGTTATTGTTTATTGTTATGGCAAAGGTTCTTTGAAAGCCAACAGCTAAAAATATAAAATAAGGAATGTTAATTTGTATGGATATATTTTTATTTTTTTACCGACGTTTCATCGACCAAAATATTTCTGTGTAATTACTACTGTTTACGTAGGTCTGCAGAAACGGTCCAACCGAAATTGATGACATTTAGAATTAGATTTTGTAGGTGGTAGAACTATTATTGTTCGCCCGGGGAAGTACCACCGCTGCACCCAATTCTGCCGTGTAACAATTCTATTGTGTATCGGTGGAAAGGTGCAGTTGCCGGCCAAACTTACATGAGGCGACCACTAGCCTCCGGAGAAGCAGCGCAACTGCATACGACCTCAGACAAGACTTACCTATGCTTGCTTGAGGTTGTATGTAGATGTCCATGGGCTGCAGCGACCACTTAACACCACATGGCCTGCATGCTCGTCTGCTACTCCATTCAAATAAAAAAAAGATAGGGTGTTGCACTGTTTACAAACAATCAGTATTTAAAATTTGTGTTACCCTTTTACTCGAATTTCTCCTGCACGCTTCAGTCATTCTTATCCATGTTCTTAGCGTGTGTAATGTGCTCATGGAAGAAGGTCATATGTGAGACCAACAAGCTGTCGCGATATTGTATTGGAAATCCTACACCTCACCTTTAACCTTTTGTTATTAGGCTTAGAACATCAAAGTTACTGACTCACCCTTCAGGAGAGACGGCATAGCGCCTCGCTTTTATACATAATTTTTGTGCCAAATCTGGTGCGGGGAAAGAACGCACACATTTTAATTTTCTCACACATTCACAAATATTCTTTCATCGCTACAGACGCATACATACATTTCTAAATATGTCAATTTCAATTAACAACGTCATTTTGTATGCACCGTCAACACCGACACACACAGACACACTAGTTGTGTAACTAGAAGGCACATTGTACATGCACGTTGGGACGAGGGGTTCGCCCGTAAAGGCCACTCCTCTGACGGGTGCCATAACTGTCGTACCTTGATGCTTTAAGTTATTAGGTAAAAAAGAGTTAAAGATGAGGTGATATTTTCATTATTATAAGCCATGACAGCCTCCGTGGCGTAGTGGGTGATGAGCCGACTGCGAAGCGTGAGGTCGTGGGTTCGATTCCCACCCAGGACAAATATTTGTGTGATGGGCATGACTATTTGTTCTGTGTCTGGGTGTTAATTTATCTATTTAAGTATGTATTTAGAATTATATAAGTATGTTTATCAGCTTTCTGATTACCATAGTACAAGCTCTGCTTAGTTTGGAATCAGATGGCGTTGTGTGAATTGTCCAAAGATATTTATTTATTTTATTTTATTTATTATTAATTCCGATAATTCCTGTCGACTAATTTAATAAATATTTGCTGCAGATCCCATTGTTTCCTGGTCGTGTTGATACGACAAAAAGTAACACATTTTTGGACAGTTTCAGGAAACCCATATCTGTTGAGTTTCTCAATATTTAGAAATTGGAAGCAACTATCCAGAACGGACATAGATCCCAGATATGAGCGACTCAAGGGCCTTCATGGTTTGAAGTGAGTGTTCCTAGTTCTTCCATCTTTGTAAGTGACAAAACTTAGGTACTTTCTTAAACTTTGCTATGTGGTCGAAATACTTGTGAACCGTATACCAACTACTTGACTTTTTTTGAATAATTTTCTTATAAGTGTAAGGAAACAATAAGATTTTTTTAGGTGGCAGAACTATTATGGTTCGCCCGGGGAAGTACCACCGCTGCACCCACTTCTTCCGCTAGCAATTTTATTGTGATTCGGTGGAAAGGTGCAGTTGCCGGCCACACTTACATGAGGCGACCGCCAGCCTCCGGAGTAGCAGCGCAACTGCGTACGACCTCATACAAGACTTACCTATGCTTGCTTGAGGTTGTATATAGATGTCCATGGGCTGCAGCGACCACTTAACCCCACGTGGCCTGCATGTTCGTCTGCTACTCCATTCAAATAAAAAATAAGAATTTAATGGTGTAAAGCGGTAACATATCAAAATCGGTTACGATGACCGCCGTAAGCGTACGGCGAACTCTATATACATACTTCCTTTTTTAGTATGTTTGACGAATACGAATTGTCTGGTATTTTACTAAAATTTCATAAATGTCATAGCTGTAGCTTTTACAGGGCTCGCTTTTGACAGGGATTTTTTATTTTCCTCAATATGTCTCTCCGTACCATAGGTACCTCTTCAAAGTCACTCTGACCTCAACTCATCCCAAGAGTCGTTATGGGAATAGCTATGACTTTTCTTTGCTCTGGGGCTATGAAAAACCATTTTTTGTTTTCAGATCAATAATTACATTCTTCACCGCATCATCGCACATCATGTGGCTCGTTGGAACTGGGTACACTGACAATCCAGAGGATTTCGAACAGGTGCGGTTTGGATGTTTTAGAACTGCATAGATGGTAGAACCTTAGGAATTTAATAGTTCAACTGGGGAAGTGCCACAGAACATAATAAAAGAGGTTAGAATAGAAATGTGGGCGGGGCATACGCGCCAAGGATATGAGCAAACGCTCGTATCTCTACAGAAACACGCGATCGTGCTACGATATGCGTGCTTGTGTGCGTGCTTCGTTCATTTGAAATCGCGTGATTGTGCGGCGCTAAGATTGGCTAGATTTGAAATTGCAAATATGTGCGTAAGCTTCGTATTTATTTAAGTACAGATGTAATGGAGGTGAAAGGTGGGGCTTGATCGGCGACCAGTTTTCATACGAACGGCGCATTATTGCCGTTCTACCTCTTTTAATATGTTCTGTGGGAAGTACCGCCGCTGCACCCATTTTTGCCATCAAACCATATACATACATACTCGTGCTGCGTTTCGGTAGAAGTTTCAGTTGTTGTCATATGGGTCAGCAGTATAGCCCAACAGCATACGATTTCAAGGAAAACTTAGACTATTTTAGATAGCGTTGTTTAGTAACACTATTGGCTTAGTGTTACTTGAGAGTGTTTTGTTTGAAATTGAACCAAAAAAAACAATCCGGTCTTGGTCTACCAAATCAATTGAGATACTTTTAATGAGCTGTGAAAACGTAACATTCTCATACATTTAATATAAGAAAATGATTTGTGACGTTACAACTCATTTATAGTTAAGATTTAAAAGGTAGGTAATGAAAATCTATACTAATATTATGAAGCTGCAGTGTTTGTTTGTTTGAACGCGCTAATCTCTGGAACTACTGGGCCGATTTGAATGATTCTTTCAGTGTTGGGTAGTCCATTTATCGAGGAAGGCTATAGTCTATGTTTTTTTTTCAAAATTAGGGATCCGTAATAAAATTGCTATTTTGTAACACAAGGTGTAAAATCGAAAACCTATGTTTGCATGCGCTGCAAAAACTATTGACAATAGAACAAAATGATGTACTACGGGTTTGTAGATCCCATTAAGACCTACAAAAACTCCGCGAGAACATATATCTAGCTATCATGGTTTAATCACAATAACCGATTTTGTGTTCAAAATAATTATTAAATCGTCTGAAGAAAAAAAATAACTACGTTAAATGTGTATCGTAATATTTATCTTTATCGAAATTAAGCATTATGTTATCAAGAGTATTTATGTAGAAGTAAAATACTTTTTGTTTCATCTCAATCGGATATTTCGTTTAAAAGTTATCACGTGTGTAAGATGTTAAGAGTTGGTACCTATTAATGAGTTATAATAGAGTTTTTTATCAACATAAAATCCTGTAATAATCTTTTTCGAAATATATTTGTTGATGATTGTAAGTATAAGATCTTTGAAGAGTATAATAAACTAGCCTTCCGCCAGCGGCTTAGCCCGCGTGGACCCGTTTTATAGGTTCCCGTAGGATAAAAACCATCCTATGTCCTTTCCCAAGGTCAACTCTATCTGTGTTCCAAATTTCATTAAAATTTAAGCGGGAAAGCGTAGCAGACAGAGTTACTTTAGAATTTATAATATTAGTAAGGATTGTGTGAATTGTCCAAAATATGACAAAAAGTGTCAAGTAGAAGGAAAAAATCTACCATCTGCGAGCTATTCTGGCGTGCGCTGCCAAAACCGCTAGAGTTACACATTCGTAATGTATGATGGAAAGGTTTATCTTAAATAGTCCTAAAAAAAAGCCAGTCCACGGCACTTCAGAAGCGACTTCACTTTATGCTAATGATCCTCCCTAACGCGGGTGAAACCGCGGGGTACAGCTAGTACCTATATAATGTTAATGTCCATAATGTCGTCAGATTACTCGTAAAAAGGGCCAAAAGATATACTTTATCTAGGAATGACGAGTACTGGGACACTGTCCAAAACTGATGATAATACGGACGTTCACCTTAATTCGTAAAACTGTTAGTAAATAGTTACTTTATTTTTATTTAGCGAATATTTATGAATTTATCGCAACCCTTTTTGTGTCCCAATGTTGGATGGGGTTTTTCCCTATTATTGGGGAAGCTTGGAGCTTACTCCACAACGCTGCTCCAATGCGGGTTGGTAACAATGCGGGTTAGTTGGCAACTCCCCGTCGGATCTTCTCAAATAAGGCCTTCGACAAGGTTTAAGGGCTGATATCTATCAACATCGCTTTGTCCCTGGCGGCCGTCGTCGAAGCGATGGTGTGCTCCAGGGACGCGTGGGGCTCGGTAACCTCCTTCTGCGACACTGTCATGTGCGCAAAGGAGGAAGCCGAACGAGCTCGGGAGCGTGCAGATCCCGCTCGGCGAAGGAGCCGCCGGGGCCGACGTAGATAACGTAGATAACGTCCCCCGGCGCTAGTCCCTGTAGCTTCGGGATTAAGAATAAAGCTACGGTATCCCCTGCCTGATCGTAAGAGGCGACTAAAAGGGGGCTTCCGGGGATGCGGACGGTGAGAGTGCGAGCTTGACCCATCCAGCTAGCAGCCCCGGGAGGGACGGCGGTGTATTCGTGGTCGCATGCCGCCGTGAACACCTTAAGGTGCAGGAGAGCACATCTGCTCTCTCGAAGATGGGCCCGTACTGGAGCGCCGCGCGTGGAGGACACCGGTGCGTTCCTATGGAGATCTCGGAGTCCTCACAAACGCAGAGGCAGGCCACCGAAGGGGTTTTAGTGCGTTCAAATCCCACATAACCCGGTATCCTCTCTCAAGGTGTCGGGTACCTACCTTTAGAAGGTACCCCCCTACTACTACTACCCCCCGATACAAAAAAAGGCCTGGGATCGCAGTTGACCGCATCCGTTTCGCTTAGCTGCGTAGAACGCAAGCGATCTTCGCCAGCGCCTTTGATCTGTATACAATTAAAAAAAACGGCAAATTGTTTGTAAAGTAGGTTTACGATCGAGATGTTTACGTGATAACGTCCGCACGAGGAAATCTCCATTCGTTTGTATGCCGCTAGAGTGAGAGAGACGGAAGGTCGGTCCACTCACTCGAACGCTATGCCAGCCTCCGCTCGTGAGGATTCCGCGTGACAAGTTTCACGGAATGACTGGCAGCGCTCGAGATGAGACGGGAGATCGGTCCGTCTCTCTCTCGTTATACCTGCGATCGCGCTCGTGAGGTTTTGGTGTGACACAAGTTTCTGAACATGTCACCCGACTAAAACGATTTTAAAGACGTTATCACGTCAAAACTTAAATAAATATTATTTTTATCCCAGCATATTATTATAGTGTCATTGTACCCTAGTAGCGTTACATTTTCCCGTCTATAGGCAAGATTAATCGCAGTCTCTAGATTGAATGCCGGAACTGTTTCACATAGCGAATACCAAGTATTTCCCTTTCACAACAGAGGTACATACCTACCTCGGTTTTTCTTGGTAGACAGTTTTGACAAGCCATGTTACCTGTTTTATAAGATAAGGTAAAAGTTGAAAAGGGTTAAGGATAAATAGTAATTTTATACTAAAACTGACTTCCGTATTGATTTTTCTTTAAATTAATGGTTTATTAAAATATCAAGGTTGTTACCACAAATATATTTGAAGAGAATACGGAGAAGAGGTATTTTCAGTAAGCTTTTGTACCTAAAGAAACAAGACTTTAATATTCAGCCAGTGTCATTGCTATTAATTGACCTCGAGTTGGCGCCATAGGTATCATGAATCACGCTATCGAAGTTTTCTATATTATTATATAAACACTACCTACATTGGCTGCATTCCTTTTTACGTCCCACTGCTAGACACAAGTCTATCCTTATTATTGAGGAGGCCTGGAACTTACTCCACCACGCTACTCCAATACAGGTTGGAGGTGAAATAACGCAAAAAACATTAGATTTGACTGCATGCGTACACACAAGTTCCGAATTTAAATGAGTGGAAGATGTGATGATTTGAAGCTCCGGGAAGTCAACACAACAGCTGTAATGATTGATAATATTTTATATGCATTTATTTTGTTATTATTACATAAATTCAGTAAAGTAATTGGAGTTTTGGCGGGAAATCGGAAAGTATATTGTGTTCTTGTTCTATTTTCATTTTCTTTGTGTAATTTTGAGTTATATCGGATAAAGTTGATGGCATTTTGTTCGATATAGGTTAATTAAAGTGCACGAGTGTTGTGAATTAAAATAACAGTGCGAAAATATGTTTTTTCGGCTTGCCTTCAAAATTCCATTGGTCACGTTCTTGTAAGGAAGCCATCGCTTTACTTGAGTGTCTGACTGACTTGACTGACTGATTAGTGATTATATTACTAACGACTTACTGACTTTACCTATTATTACTCGTCCAGTTTCATCGAAACTGGCAAAAACGTGATGCAAAATTTAAACTTGACGTTGGCAATATGCTGAGTTTGCGATTTGCGATGCCATAATTGAAGAAAAAAAAATTAGCGTCATCGAAAAAAAGTGACGGCGCGCTTTTTGAAAATGGAACGGGTCTGAAAAAATGTTTTTTTTTACGAAATTAGTTGTTGACAATTTTAAGATTGATATTAAAATTTTGTTATTATTGAAACTTAATTACATTGTCATCAAAGTAAAATACTAAATCATAATTAATGTACTAGGAATTACTTGTAACGGAACAAGATTGAATAGATCATATTTTAAACTAACTGAATGTTTGATTTCATCAAAAAAGTATCTTGCATGTTGCATGATAAATACAAAATTCCATAGAAAACATATTTTTTTCTTTCAGACCCACAGCAGGATACACTATCAGCTTATTTTCAGCGGTATGGTGATCGTCCAGATCTACTTCGTGATATCTGGCTGTCTTCTGGTCTACAGCCTGCAGGTGCTGTCAGAAACCAGGCGTCCTTCATGGAACCTTGTGCCGAAGATGATATTCGCTAGATGGGCGAGGTAAAAAGCCTCAAAATTATTATAGAAATGATAAATTAAGTATGTATTGAAATATTCACTTTTATGACATATGAACTAACTTTATCTCGGGGTTGGAAAATCGGCCATTAGGATTCTTTCTGTAAATTTAATAAAAAATATAATGTATGTAGGTATCAAACATACAAAATAAAATCGAATTTAGAACCTTTTTAAAGACAAAGACATTTATTTGCACAAAAATGGGTGAGTACAAAGTTGTTTATATATATTTAGTTCGCCATA
Source organism: Pyrgus malvae (assembly GCA_911387765.1). NCBI lineage: Eukaryota > Metazoa > Arthropoda > Insecta > Lepidoptera > Hesperiidae > Pyrgus > Pyrgus malvae. Next base: position 21,647,117 of record OU426965.1, on the reverse strand, counting down.
TTTAGGTACCTTCATTTGGTATGCAAATATACAATGATAAAAATATAAAAGGAAAAAACTTAACTATAACACAATTACGAAATTTACTTACATTAAAATCTATTTTATTATTATTATTATTTGTCCCATATTGCGCCTTTTATACTTAAATTAAAATATTTATGTATTTTTATTTCGGATCGGTTATTTTATCTACTTTACTTTAAGACGGATAAACAGGCAAAATCATAATAAAGAAGCAAAATGATATCAGCCTGCCATCGATACAGAAAACTAAACATTTCTTTATGAATTTTATGATACAGAATTAATAAAATTTGTTTTGCACTCATGACCCTACTGTGTGATTTATACGTCACAAAAATTTATCTGGCCTTTATTTATCGTCGCTGTCGTACAATGGCCCTGGGTTCGATTCCCAGCACTAGAGATGATTTAAAACTTAATGATGTATTGAAATGAAATGAAATGAAATATTCTTTATTCACTGTACGGTTCATTTACACTCTTAGTGAACGTTTTTTTTTTGTTCTGTCTGCTCTGGGTGCGCTTAGGCAATGCTGAGCTGAAGAAAAGAGCAGACAGAGAAAAACTTCAATTTAAATTTAAAGTTGTTTGTTCTGGATGTTTGTGACTTTGTGTCCGTCCGTAGTACTCGTAACACAGAGTGTCCTACCAGCTATGAATTTATTTATCAACAACTTTTCTTCGTTCTCCTTAAAAAAATCTGTATCTAGACTGACACCAGGAAACGCCATTATGATATTCTTCACGGCGACCTGGCTGAGGCACCTGGGCTCCGGGCCGCTGTGGAAGTTGAACGTGGCCTCCGTGGCCTCCGACTGCAGGAACCATTGGTGGCAGCACCTCCTGTACTTCAACAACTATGTGAAACAGGACAAGGCCTGCGCTGTCCAATCCTGGTAAGTGAAGGAGTTTGGTGCTAAAGTGGTGTAGCCAATGTAGCATTTTCAAAAAAAATATCGCGTCAACTTGTTGGTCACACGTATGTCCTTCTTCCATGAGCCTTGGTATGGGCACTCCTTCTTCCATAAGCCTTGGTATGGGAACTCCTTCTTCCATGAGCCTTGGTATGGTAATACCTTCTTCCACTAGCCTTGGTATGGGAACTCCTTCTTCTATGAGCCTTGGTATGGGAACTTTTTCTTCCATGAGCCTTGGTATGGTAACTCCTTCTTCCATGAGCCTTGGTATGGGAACTCCTTCTTCCATGAGCCTTGGTATGGGAACTCCTTCTTCTATGAGCCTTGGTATGGGAACTCCTTCAATGAGCCTTGGTATGGGAACTCCTCCTTCCATGAGCCTTGGTATGGGAACTCCTTCTTCCATGAGCCTTGGTATGGGAACTCCTTCTTACATGAGCCTTGGTATGGGAACTCCTCCTTCCATGAGCCTTGGTATGGGAACTTCGAAGTTCCTACACTTGAAGGCAAAGTATAGGAACTTCAAACACTTTGGATTAGTAAGATTTAATTAATTTAATTTAAATAGATTAGCAGATGTGCACATAGGCCACATAGGTAATAAATAATGTAGTTTAAAAAACTAAAAAAACACACTTTTGTGAAAAAAGCGTGGGGTGCATGGTGTCACTAGTGTCTTAAAAACCACCCCACGCTTTTTTTACAGTATTTCTTTTTTACTTTTTAGTTTGTATTTTCACAAAAGCGTGTTTTTTAGTTTTTTAAACTACATTATTTATTTTTAATTTTTTATCGTTTTTTTTTCATATTATTGCATTGTCATCGGCCCAAATGTAAATTTTCAAGTTAATCAGACGCTTAGATGTAGGTGAAAATGAAGTTAAAAGATTCCGTTACATACATACATACATAGGTCAAGCTAATATAAGCGTGTTAAAAATATAAAACTTTATATTTATTTCATGAAGTACCTTAGGCCGTGAACTTATCAGCTGCCCCTCGTATATTTTTTTTATCCTGATGATCCTAGTTAGGACTTTAATATAAAGTTATGAGACTTATGAGATTATTGTATTGTCATCGGCCCTTGACGCCTGTGCAAATTTTCAAGTTAATCAGACTCCTAGAAGTAAGTGAAAATGAAGTCAAAAGATTCCGTTACAATGTACATACATACAGGTCAAGCTAATAAAAGCGTGTTAAAAATGGTCGTTGCAGCTCATGGACAATCTACATACAACCTTAAGTATGTCTGAGTCTTGTATGAGGTCGTATACAATGCGCTGCTTGTCTTAATTTAATTGATTGGTGTAATTGGGATTCCCGTTCTAATGGCTGGCTGCAACCCTTTTTACGTCCCACTGCTGGGCACGGGTCTCTCCCTATCATTGGGGAGGCCTGGAGCTTACTCAACCACGCTACTTAAATGCGGGTTGGAATAAAACCAAAAAAATAAAATAAAAGTAAAATAAAATAAATCCTAATAAAAAATATACATTATGTTAAAAAAATTTTTAGGACGGTCGAATTTCGACCGTGGGCTGACCACTAGTATTGTATTATTGTCCGACAACCTATAAAGTTACTATAGGTAAACTTCTTTAGATAAAAAATCCACTTTCCAGGCATGTGGCAGCCGAGATGCAACTGTTTACAGTCGGGGTGGTGGTCTACATAGCGACCGTGACTCGGGGAAGGTGGCTGGCCTTGTCTATATTAGGCCTCATCGGAATGCTGGGGCCGCCGCTACACGTGTGGCTCCAGGACTTGGACGCTTTAGTGCTGCACCGGCCTGAGTAAGTTTGGATAGAATTTTAGTTTTTCTTGAGTGCGATACGAGGAAGAAAATGTTTTGGAGTCATTAATGGTCAGACTGGAATTAACTACCTTACCTACTTTATGGCTGCAAATTAGTGCCCCCCCCCCCCATAAGGGGCCATCCATAAATTATGTCACACGTTGCGACAAAATTATGTGACATTGTGTGATGATGAGTCTTTACATTCGTGACGTCACTTTTCAAAATTAAAAATCTATACTAATATATAAAGCTGAAGAGTTTGTTTGTTTGTTTGAACACGCTAATCTCAGGAACTACTGGTTCGAATAGAAAAAATATTTTTGTGCTGGATAGTCCATTTATCGGGGAAGGCTTTAGGCTACATAACATCATGCTATGACTAATACCAAAGTCCAGACGGACGAAGTCGCGGGCGGCCGCTAGTATCTAGATAAATATTAAAAGTCCATAGATATAAAATGATTTTTCTTTAATTTAATAATTTCTAGATGTAAAATGGATGAATGTGTGATGTCACGCTGGGGAGGGGGGAGTTTCTTGATTGTAACCAACTGTGACATGAAATGAAATGAAAATATTTTATTTGCACAAATATGGGTGAAAAAAAAAAAGGTTTTACAATAGTATATTTCATTACAAGTGCGGAAAGGCTGTCATTGCAATGAGTTCCGACAAATGTCTACCCGAGCCGAGGCGTAGCCGAAGGTGAGGGTTGACAGTCGGAACTCTTAGCAATGACGGTTCCGCACGTGTACTGAACAACTATTTTTAATACAGTTGCTCAAAAAGTGGCGTATTGCAGGGACGTATATCGTGCGGGAACTGGGCTATTACACACTCGTGTTTTTTCTTTACATTTTCCAAACTTTGACAGTTGGGAAAGAGAACGCACTCTTTCCCAGCTGTCAAAATAATGTCTATTAAAAAAAGCCAACCACGAAGTTTTAGAAGTTTTTATGATTCATGCAAATATTTCTAAAAAGAAGCTACTAATTTTTTTTAATATCAGATTTAATGATTTGATTCAATGAGTTAGGTTACGTTTCATTTAATTTCGTATCATGTACATTTTCATTTCATATCACTAAAAAAAATCTACTGAAGACTTGGCTGTATGGGCATAGTTCCCTTAGGGTGTACAAATTTTACATGGTCGAAGGAGGGGTCAAAAGTCACGATTTTCGTGCCACGTAATTTATGGATAATCCTTAATCCGAGCAAAACTCCTAAACCTCTATAAATTCTATTATATTCGAAATACTCAATCTCTGTGTCGTAGGTACTCATCCATAGCAGAGTTCGAATACTGGGCGGCAGCCTAGTCACATATAAAGGTGTTAAACATCTGGATCCCAAGGGCATCGTACGGTTCCTTAAACACATAATTAAAGGTCTACGTTTGTCTGTTTACGACTACCCCACAGAACCAAATAATAAAGTGCTTCTAATTTTTTTGCAGATTCTACCGCGCATTTGAAAATGACACATACCGTTCCATGCACGTTCTGGGCCACAACAACCTCTCCTGCTACGCCATCGGCATGCTGACTGGCATCGTGTCGCATTACTGTGTGAAAAACAGGATCGAATTCCCAAACAATAAGGTAGTTTGTGGTCCTTATTCCATATAAAAATATGGTTGTATTTAAAATCATAAGCCCTAAGGTTTTTTTAAATCTTTTTATCTTGTATTCGTTTTAAACAAGAACTCATTATTATATTGGAATCGGAATAAAACAGCCAGAAAAAAAACTGCATGTACTTAATTAACTTATTTTTTATTCGTCATTTAAAATCCAACTGAAGTAGAAGTTTGCAAGCAGTGTGTGTTGCTAGTAATGACGTACGGCGCTGAGACATTGTCTTGTACAGTTATCCTTTTTACCGACTTCCAAAAGGAGGAGGTACTGTATTCGGCTGTACGTATTTTTTTTATATATGTTCACCGATTACTCCGCCGTTTGTGGACCGATTTTCAAAATTCTTTTTTTGTTCGTATGCTTATACTCCCGAGGTGGTCCCATTGTTACCAAATCAGGATCTGATGATGGGATCCTAGGGAAATCGAGGGGAACTCTCAAATTTTATAGGCACACACATTGATTTTCTTATACTTTCTGAAGCATAAGAGATATTTGTGCATAGTAATCATCATCTCATGTTGCTGAGCTGATGATGGAAGGTACTGCAACAGTGAGAAATTGAAAGCAAATTCTTTCAATAAATAGTTTATTATTCCAAATCTTACATTCCTGAGGTGGTCCAACTGACACCAAGTCAAAGTCTGATGAGGGGATCCAGGAGAAATCGAAAGGAACATTCAAATTTTACAGCACAACAAATGATTTTCATATTTTTACTAAAGCAAAACAGGCATTTTTGTATAATTATCATCATATCATGTTGCTGAGCTGATGATGGAAGGTACTACGAAGGTTAGGAGTTGAGAGCAAATTCTTTCAATAAATGTTTTTTTTTGTTGGAAATCTTACATTCCTGAGGTGGTCCGACTGTCACCAAGTCAAAGTCTGATGATGGTATCCCAGAGAAATCGAAGGGAACATTCAAATTTTATAGCACAACAAATGATTTTCATATTTTAATTAAAGCAAAATAGGTATTTGTGTATAATTATCATCATATCATGTTGCTGAGCTGATGATGGAAGGTACTATGACGGTTAGGAGTTGAGAGCAAATTCTTTCAATAAATGGTTTTTTGTTGGAAATCTTACATTCCTGAGGTGGTCCAACTGTCATCATGGCAAAATCTGATGATGTGATACTAGGGAAATCGAGGGAAACACTAAAACTTAATAGGCACACACATTCTTTTAGTCATATTTTTTAACATAATACAAATATTTATGTCCGGTAATTATCACCTCATGTTGCTAAGCTGATGATTGAAGGTACAACTCCTCAACGGTTAGGAGCTGAGAGCAAATTCTTTCATTAATTTATACGTTCAGGTGGACTGATAGTAGTATTCTTTCAGGCTATAAGATGGCTATTAGATAAACATGATTATAAAAGGTATCTCTTTAACGTTTACAAGTTAAGTGAAAAAAAATCCAATTATGCTTATACATATGTGAAGAATTATTAAAATTACTAAAAGAGTGAAATAAATTAAGTTTTTAACAAAAAAATAGAACCGACTTCAAACGGTAAAAAATAAAATTGTTCAGTACCTACTTCTTCTTGCTTATGGTAATGACTCTTAAAACTATTTTTGGAGTCGGGCCCTTAGTAAAATGTCCTGTCTTTGTAAATATAGTGTACCTTTCGTTCTGAATGGACACCAACTCCAATATAGTTTTAACAGTCATACATAACCATAAGCAAAAAGAAGTAGGTACCGTCCCACTGTCTGTACTGTCGGTGCCCATTTAGAAGGAATGGTACGACATTTTAGTAGGGGCGGGCCCCTCCAAAAGTAGTTTTAAGAGTCATTACCATAAGCAAGAAGAAGTAGGTTCTGAACAATTTTATTTTTTACCGTTTGAAGTCGGTTCTATTTTTTTGTTAAAAACTTAATTTTCCAATGCGGCAGAATCAATAATGACGAAATTCCTAGACGAACGCAGGTTACTGACATACTTCTCAAAATCTGCAAGCTGAAGTGACAATGGGCAAATCTCAAAAAGTCCTCAAATAGCAACTACGTCTCGGCCAAGGCGTCACAGTTGGTCCTGCATCTAGGTGGATTGTCGACCTGAAAAAGACATCGAGAAACCGCTGGTTGCAGGAGCTTTATATCTAGCAGTAGATTTCTAAAGGCTAATGATTGTACGGCCCAGTATCTTTATCGTATCTTATATCCAGATGAAGAGTAGAGAGCAGGGTTGGCAACGTTTAAAACATTTGTTTTAAACACATGATTACTGACGATTTACTGACTTTACCTATATACCTGTTCCAGTTTCAACGAAAAAGTGATGCGAAAAGAAAATTATACTTGACGCTGGAAATATGCTCTATGATTATTTCAGTTCCTGAAAGTCCTGACCTGGTGCGTCCCCCTCGCCGTGATCGGCTGGTTCCTGACCGGCAGCCTGTTCTACGTGGACGGCGAGCGACCACACGTCACCATCCGGATGGCGTACGCGGCCGTGCACCGCCCAGCGCTGGGCGTGATGGTCGCCTTCCTCGTGCTGGGACTGGTCATGAAGTTTGAGAGTGAGTAGTGTTTTTCTTTATGGTTTTAATATTTGTGACTGATTTATTTGGCCCTGTTTTTGATATCGGGAGGAAACCATCAAACGACAGCTTGAGATATTTATACTTACAGCACTAAAAGTCCCTGATGACCTAACTCACTGAATGAGTGAAACAATAAACAATTAATTAATTTAATTATTTAACTTTACTGACCTTGGGAGGACTGATATCTTCAGTGAAAAGTAAAAATGCCCCAAAAAGGTATTATACATTGGATGAGTGACTTAGCTATCCCGTCCATTGCAGTGCTGCACGGTTCCACAGTCGCCGCCCGCAATCGTGAATGCTCGCTTTTAACCACTTCTTAACAGACAGGAAATAGTTGCAATGCTCGGGTGGCTCCTCCTTCGACACCGGCTTCCATTGCTGGCATTACGGCAACAATGGAGCATCGTGTGGTAGACTTTATTAGGTGTGTCCGACGTGTAGGGGATCTGCCACGTGATTTTATTCCTTCCGCCTGTCCCTGAAATACAAGTCGTACCATAGAGCTTTCGTCTCTACAAATGTGACCAAAATATTTTAATGTGCGTATCTGGATGGTCGCAGATGGTCTTCCTTCAATACTTAGCTCTGTCAAGATCGAATTATTGGTACGGTGAGCGGTCCAGAGAATTCGGAGGAATCGAACCCAGAAGTCTAGAAGTGGAATATTGATATTATAGAATACTAAGTAGCCTTCCGCCAGCGGCTTCGCCCGCGTGGACCCGTTTAATGGGTCCCCGTAGGATAAAAGATAGCCTATTTGCTATTCCAAGCTTCATTGCTATATTAAAATAATAGGCGTTTGTTTAGCCAGTTGCTTCAACCGCGTTGACCATATTATCTGTTTTCACGTAGGAATGAAGCATTTTCCCGTGGTAAAAAGTAGCCTATGTTACTCTGGGTTTAGTAGGTTAGTAGGTAGGTTTCAAATGGTGAAAGAATTTTTGAAATCGGAACAGTAGTCTTTGAGTTTATTCATTACGAACATACAAAAATACAAATATTTCCTCTTTATAATATTAGTATAGATATAGATTAAGAAGTGTTATTGATGAATGGTCCATTATTTTCCAGACGTAATACGCAGCTTGCTGGAGTGGCGCGGCTGGGTGGTGACCAGCCGGCTGTCCTACAGCGTGTACCTGCTGCACGTCAACTTCATCCACATCCTGCTGGGGGCCAGGACCCAGCTGAGCCATGTTTCTTTCTTCCATGTGGTGAGGATTTATGTATTTTTGTTTATTTTAAATACTTTTATGCAGGGTATTTTGCAAGCGATAGGAATCCGGTATTGGACTAACGAGTAAATTGAGATACTTTTAATGAGCTGTCAATACGTGTTGTTTTGTGACGTCAGAACTTATTTATAGTCTTGTCATTTAAACACCTCTTCATTCAAATTCCTCCCCCCCAAATTTCTTGCCCCCCCCCCTCCAAATTGAAGCCTGCGACCGCGCCTGTACTGACGTTGCTCTTCACGCGTTCTCGAGATAACGCATTTGCATGTGCACACCTCACACATTCATAGCCGAACCACTGAAAACTAATTAAGTATTACTAAGTAGCCGAACGGACGTCAGACGTAAAATACATACTAGAATTTGTTCCAGGTAATTAACCACTTTGGCGTCGTGTCCTTGACGCTGATGGTGTCGGTACCCTTCTTCTTGTGTTTCGAGGCCCCGCTGATGACGCTAATCAAGAACGCCTTCCTCGTTGAATCATCGGAAGCCAGGCTTAAGAAGATCAAGTAGTCATAACAAATCATGAAGAACTTCGAGTGGACCTACTAGGAAATATTTTTGTAGCTGACTATTTGCTTGGTTGGAATAAAATTGCATTTTAAATGAAAAGCTTAGATTAGTCTGAAAAAAGTGTTGTACTTATTAAAATCCGAATCAACGATTATCGGTTTCGTACAACATCTCAGGGAAACTGGAGTTACTGAAAATCAGCGTTGTTCTCCTGAGCGGCAGAAAATCGGAGCAAATAAATCAGGGATTAAGCATGATTAAGTTACATACCTCCCCAATAAGGCCTTCCCAATAAGGGTATAGACCCGTGTCCAGCAGTGGGACGCAAAAAGGGTTGCAGCCAAGTTACATACATTTGCTAAGTCGCTTCCTTATACCCACTCTCAATCACCTCAATAATAAAATGTAATGGATGAATATGTGCTAATTTTTTCTACATTATGGTGTAGTCACTGATCCGTACAACTCAAATTATTAATAAAAGCCATTGTGATCGTAGGTAGGTATGTACGATATAATATAAACCATTTCCTTGATGATTTTTTGCCATCTTGTAGGCAGTTACATCAACCTGTGCCGTGTTTACAGCGACCATTTTACTCAATATTAGGTAGGTATATCCCATCTTATAGTCTGCTATCTACGACCATTGACCATTTGCCTAGAGGTCCATTTAATTAAAAACTACCAAATTGCATTTTTGCACTGTATAAAAATAATATAATTAGTGGTTTAGTAATTAGATTTTATTGTAAATTATTAAAACGTAATTATTACATGTGATTTTACTGGTAACGTGTTCGTTATCGCATAATAAAAAAATAAGAACTTACTTATTTGTTTTATAACCCCTTCTTAAACCGTTTCTTCTGGTTATTTCTAATTATTATTAATATAGTTTTTATTTGTGTGTATGTAATTAAGTGTAAGTAAATAAATTTTGTGAGTATATTTGATTATTGAGACTTAGGGTTGCTTAAGCAGGCCACTGACGAGCCTTCCAAACGTATGCCGTTATCCAAATGGATCCAATTATTTAGTACACTGACGATAGATCCATTTCATACCTCCGTAACTGCTGTTGCTTCCCTTGCTTGTGTGTACTTTATCGGTACCGTGTGCAAATGGATTTTGGAACTGGGAACTGTGGCAACTTATGTGAAAAGGCTTAAAAAACCAAAAAGGATATGGACGAAGAAGTGATTTAAGCAGGGTATTTTGCAAGCGAATTGAATTAGTTTTCCGGAGTTAATTAAATAAAATCGAAATATCTGTGCAAGCGACCCTATAGGTGTCAATAAGATAAAAACGTATATCTTTATATTTTAATAGACTACGATGTTCAATGAAAAAGTTGAATGTGCCAGTTTTATTGTGTCAGTATTTATTTAGTCCTAATTTTACCTACTTATATCCTACATTAAATACAAAATACAATCTGCAATTCTATAAACGAAGACTTCTGATAGATCTTGATATGATAGATCTGTGGCAGATTTATTGAGAATACAATTATTAACACACAGATCTCTCCTTTATAATAATATCTCAACGTTCATACCGGCTGTAATGCGTTGAATGCAATTCGACACTAGATGGCGTGAGCAGTCATATACCTACCTACTAAGGTAGGTGCTAGAAATAATTCTTTGAAAAATAAGATAATGCCAAAAGTATTTGAGCACAGAATGCATTTGAGGAATAATTAACATTCAATAATCAAACTAATTTCCTTTTCTACAATAATTATTTCTATTTCTATTATTCTTTTTTATTAGTATGTATGATAAAAGTATTATATTTCCTCAAGCAATAGAATGCAAGATACCTAAAATAGTCCCAAGAATGTAAGCAAGATCCGTTAAATTTAACAATCGCCAAACTACTAAATATATTTAAAGCACTACTCTACTAGTGATCCAGCCCGGCATCGCTCGGTGAATTTGAGTTTATTATGAGCCGTACGATTTTTCTAGATAAAAATTAGCCTATGTGATATTCCAGCTGTAAGTAATTTACTAAGAGCATCGAAGGTATTGACTCCCGTCAATCGATCTACGCCAAATTTTATCCTCATCCGTTCAGCCGTTTTTGGGTGATTAAGCATCCAAACCTCAGATCCAAACAATGTACGTCGAAGCTTTCGCATTTATTAGGATAGATCCTGTGTAAATTATAAACAATTTTACCTCTTAAAAACGTCAGCGTTTTGACGTCAATACTTAGATCACATCTACGTCATATTAATATACACACATCAACACTGTCTAGGGATATTTCGAATTTTCTCAATTTTATCAAAATTCTTTGTGAATAGCCTCCAACATGTATATATTTTTATGAAGCCTATTTATCAGACTATAGTTTAGAATACAACAAAAAGATTTTTTATGTGAAAATAAAATTTTATTCATATAAATACAAAAAGTGAATTAAGAGCAAAAGTAACCATAAATGTGTTTTTAAAAAAAAGTGAAAATAAAGGAGAAAATTCCATTCTTTTTGCAATTATGCAAAAAAATAAATAGTCAGTTAAACCACCCATGACATTAACAACCGTCCTGCAACGGTTTTTCATGCTATGAATCAGGTTGTCAAAGTCATGCTGTGGGATATTGTCCCAGGTCCTGCTAAGATGCAAAAAAAGTTGCTCTTCAGTAGCAAGGTTTGCAGGAAAATTCTTCATAGCCCTTCTTTGGAGCATGTCCCACGCATGCTCTATGGGGTTTAGGTCCGGCGATTGCGCAGGCCAGTCTTAAACCGATATGTCGTGCTGCTGCAGCCACCTGGTCACCACTTGCGCTGTGTGCGGACGGGCCTTATCATGCATGAGCGTGAATCTTTGGCCAATTTGCACTCGATGGGGGTAGATGATTGGTGCTAGCACCTGGTCACGTTATTTTTCAGCCGTCATGGTGTTTCTGATCCAAACGAGATCCGTTCGTCCACCAGCACGTATTCCCGCCCAGACCATAATTGTGCCGCCATGGTATGGATGGACTCCCTGAGGGTGTTGCAGACGGCTTTCACGGCCAGGAACTCGACATACGCGTACTCTTCGTGAATCAGGATGGAAACCGAATCTGGACCCATCAGTAAACAGCACTTCAGACCACTGGTTATCTTCCCACAACAAATGTTCACGAGCTCACTGCATTCTTATTCCGCGATTTCCTCGGCGTAGTGTTGGAGTACGAAGTTGTCTGCGAGCATAAAGGTTTGCTTCATGCAGTCTTCTCCTCACAGTTTGGTCACTAACCAGCAACTGGTGTTCAGACTGAAGCCTTTGAACCAACAGAATGGCCGTAACATTTGATTGGCTTCTTGCAGCAACTTGCAAAAATCGGTCTTGTCGTTGGGTGGTCTTGCGCTTACCGCCTGGGGTTCTTTCAGCCACTTCACTGGTAGCACGATATCGTGACCACAACCTCGATATGACGTTTTGCTTTGTCCCAATCTCATCAGCAGTTCTCTGTTGAGTCGCTCCAGCTTGGAGCATGCCTACTGCCCTTAACCTTTAGTCTCTCGTCAAATGGCGGCGCTGCATTATGCGTACAGTGCTAATAAATTTAAAATTAATCACTTTTTCGTGATAGAAATTTAATTTTTCACAAAAAAATATCAAAAACCATGATTCATAAATTTAACCTTTCGACTCTTACACTAGGTTTGCCGCGCATATCTTTTGTTTTAAATTAATATTCGTAAATTCAAATTTGGAATCGTTCAAAATGACCTAAAAAATATGCTTGTAAAAAAGATTTAAAATCCAGCCAGTATTTTTTGAATTAAAGAACTCTAAACGAAATATCCCTAGACAGTGTTGATGTGTTTAATATCCATGCGTCCATAGCTGACCAAACTACTTCTTGTGCAACGATCAATGTGACCAATATTTCTTTTAAAATAGGATAATCCACATATACCATGAATGCGCCAATTTTCTTTATCTCATTTACCTCAATATTTTTACATTGGTATAGTTTATATTTTATAGGTATTGGTGTAGTTTTATATTGGTACATTCTTTTACAGTACCAGGACGCCCGAGCGTGCTCGGATAAAAACAATTGATTTTCTTGGTTTATTTTTAAGCAAAACATTCATTGACTTAGTGTTACTTAACAAAGCCTTTTGAAATACCTAGCTCCCAATTTTAAAAAAATTCACAAAAAATAAAAAACGTAATTTGCCTACTTGAGATTTGAACTCTAGCTCCGTAGTCAGTTTTCGTAACCATTCGACCAAGAAAGGTTTAATTCTATTGACGAAATTTTTATAGAGGCCTTTCATATCGACATTGTCATTTGTTTGAAGGGCGGATTGACGGTTGACATGTGACGGCTTTCTACGCTACATTATTATTAATATTTTCCAATAGATGTCAGTAAGAGTAATTTTATATTTAACGGCATAAACATTAAATAAAACGACATTTTCTCTCAATAAAAATTTGTGGATCGATTTATTATCCCCGAAACCAGGGTACTAAATTTCATCAAAATCTTTGGAGCCGTGTCCGAGATTCAAAAAATATATTTAGATATATACAAGAATTGCTCGTTTAAAGGTATTAGATAAATAGAACGAGAACAGAATTTTTAAACTCCATCCTCATTCAAATTACTGCTTCGACAGGAATCGAGCCCGGGACCCTCCGATCGGCATACTGACATGGTAACCATTACGCCACGCGGGTCGGCAGTCGGCACAACAACAAATTACATATTGTCTCGTTTAAAATCGTATTTAGTTGGTGTTACAATGATCCACTAGAAAATAAAAATTGGTTTGCGACCGGAGTCTGTACAGCGCTGATATTTTCCCTATAAAACCATACAAACTTTACAACCTTTGAAAACATAGGTAGTTAGTTATGTAAAATAGGAACTCAAAATTATAGGTGGCATACAGATTCACGGTTCCAACGGGAGAATACCACCTGCATACGACAATAGATATTACTACAATCTACAAACCCTACCGTGGATATATACAGTGGCCTAATTATTTATTTTACTCACCTTTTTTTGAGATGCCGGCTAATCCCGAATCACCAAGACGTATGCGTACATTAGTGATGGTTAAATTTGTTGATCACTGAGCTGTGTCTTTGAGGTCACGGTCAGTTAATACTGAACTGGCCAGTATCTGTGGTTTAGATAAGTTAAATTCCAAATCATTGAATCTTAGATAGCGTTGAATATTTCTGCATCTAATAAATAAGTATTGACTTTGTATAGACTCATTATATAGATGGTAATCCAGTTAAAGTATGTTAATCAAACACATGTACCTTAGCGTTATCATCTAATTACGTAATTGCTATATTATCAGTATCTATCCCACTTTATAGTCTTCTGAACTCTCTATAAAAGTATATGAGTTTGCTTCTTTACTTCGAGGCAATTTTAAAAGATTACGCTAAACAAATCGCGATTGATATCTGTAGGCGATATAAAACTTCGTTGTTATTTTTGTATTAAATTTTGTTTCTCTCTCTGTTTCTCAAAAACGTTGTTGATTTTTCTCCTTGGCTCTCCGTAGAGAGTGCTATGTTCCTTGATCCTTGGCAACGGAAAAAATATACTGATACGTTTTCTTTTTAATGTCGGTGTTTTTAGTAGTAATTATTGTCTTCCTGTCTTTGTATGTGTCCATGCGGTACTCACGACACAGGGTAATAATTACCTTACTGTGGGGCTATGAGTGTGTAACGTTTATTACATAATTTTCGACTTTGAAACCAGTGCGTATTTTACAATATCTAATACCTACAAACGAGCAATTCTTGTATATACTATATATACTTATAATTTGAATCTCGGGAACGGCTCCAACGATTTTAATAAAGTTTAGTACCCGGGGGGTTTCTGGGGGTAATAGATCTCTAATTAAGCTAGATAGATATCTAGCTTAATTTTTAGAAATTGTCGTTCTATCCGTATCAATTTAAATATAAACTGATGAATTATGAATTTGATGTCTTCCTGACATCTATTGGAGAGTATTAATAATATTGCGGCGTAGAACGTCGTCAAACGTCATCCGCCAATTCACCGTTCAAACAAATTACTATGTCGGTTTGAAGGACCTCTGTAAGAATTTCGTGGAATCGAATTAAAAGCTTCCTTGGCCTAATGGTTACGTAGGCTGACTGCGGAGACAGAGACCCGGGTTCAAAAGTCAATCAGGAATATTGCGTTTTATTTTTTATTTTTTGTGATATTTGGATCTATTTCAGATGGCGTTCTTAAGTAACACTAAGCCAATAAGTGTTTTGTTTGAAATTAAAACAAGAAAATCAATCGTTTTTGTCCGAACATCGCTGGGTCGTCTGGGCGATGTTATCCATTAAATAACTCACTGTCATTTATAAAACATAGCTACGCGATACCACCAAAAACAAAAAACAACGTGTATTTGACTGAGGCGGCGTTTCGGAAGTGATTATTTATAGATTACACAACAATTACATCTATAACCATTCAACAAACGGTCGACAGATTTCGCAACGGCGTCACTCTTGGACTCAATAGTCAGCTAGTCAGTGATTAGGCGGTAAAGATGACGGACGAAAAAGTGGTACGCGACGTTATAGACAACATATTAGAGGAGAAGAAATACAAACGGAAAGATCTCAAAATAAATCCAATATCTACCGAAGGCGCAAACTACACGTCGGCTCTGTACACAATATCAGTGAAAACCGATGTCGAAGACTTGGAACTATTCGCCAAAGTGGCTATCATAGGCGACGAGATGAGAAAACAAGTGAATGCTGATATGATTTTCCAAACCGAAAGAATCTTTTACACGAGGTTAGTGAATATTTACGAAGATCTGCAAGACAAACACCAGGTACCAGAGGAACACAGGTACGTCTTTCCGAAATGTTACGGATTCAACTCGGAGTCGGGGCACGAGACAGTGGTGATGGAAAACTTGGCAGTGAAAGGGTACGAACCTTTCAACCGTTTCAATACCATGGACTGGGAGCACGCAGCTCTATCCCTGGAAGTACTGGCGAAGTTTCACGCACTGTCCTTCGCTTTTGCCAAGGAAAAACCCGAAGAATTCGAAGAGCTTGCTAGCATATTAGTCAGAAAAACGGCTTCTAGTGAAGAACCTGACGAAGCAATGATTGCAATATGGGTACAGATGGTAGATCGTGCAGTGAGTGTGATCGATGAACAACACAGGGAAACAATTAGGGAACAAATGATGGAGAAGGACCTTATGAACAAGTACACCAAACCAATCAGCAAGCCAGTATTAGTGCACGGAGACTACAGACTCAGTAATATCCTGTTTCGACGGAAGGTAAGGTTCTTAGGGTCACAGTACATTTATATTTATCAAAAGTAATAAAGTTGCATGCAATTTAATAGTATTTAATTAATCTTATCATTAAGCAACCTGCATTGGAGCAACGTGGTGAAGTAAGCTCCAGGCCTCCCCAATAATGTGGAGAGACCCGTGCCCAGCAGTGGGACACAAAAAGGTTTGCAGCCAGCCAGCCAAATTACAAACTTATTTTTTACTTTTGGATGAGACATATTGTTGTTAATTTTTTTCACGTAGAGTTAAGTGATATCTGCATTCCAAGAACACCCAAGTTTCGCCTTAAACGACTATAGTCGTGTTTGAAGTCGTATGTAGTTACGATATTACTCCGGAGGCTTATGGTCGTCAACGTCATAACAGTATGGCCCAAATGCTTTAACGAAGTGAAGTGAATCTATGGGCTTCCACAGCCAACCATAAAATGCATAGTTCCTCATATCAAGGCACAATTCTCGTAAGTTGCATATCTGTAAGCATTGCTTGAAGTATAATTATTAATATATAACGAACTAATTTTTCATGGTGCAGTGCCAACCTGTACCATACGGTATTGGTTCGATTCCCGCGATAGGTATTTAATGTATTTATTTTCCATGGATAGGTATTTGTAACCTTGTCTTTGTGTGTGACCATGTCACCCACGACACAGGGTATCCTACTGTGGGACTGACTATGAAGCGTTATTATGTATTACTATATCTATATCGACGACCCGTATGGCGTAATGGTTCGGACTGCCAATCGAGGGGTCCCGGGTTCGATTCCCGGCGAAACAGAAAATTGAACGATGAGTTTAAATTTCTGTTCTCGGTCTGGGTGTTTGTGTTTCTGTCTTTGTATGTGTCCATGGTACCCACGACACAGGGTATATATACCCTACTTTGGGGCTATGAGTGTGAAGAGTTATTTAGTTATTATTTATTATTATATCAGTTTCTGCTTACTGCATCAACAAGTTACAGTAGACAACCACGTACATAATAATTATGGTACATGTCCTCAATTTAGAAATACGATTTAATTTGTTATGGACCTCGACTATGTCATTATAATAATAATACATAGAATTAGCTAACTACCTAGGTAGTGTAACCTTGCAACTCGGTAGTTTGTTTTATTTTATTTAGAATACATGCGGTGTTTACCAAGCAGACGCCCCGCGTAGGGCAATGGTTACCATGCCGGACTGCCAATCGAGGGGTCCCGGGTTCGATTTCCGGCGAAATAATTTTTTTAATGATGAGTTTAAAATTCTGTTCTCGGTCTGGGTGTTTTGTGTTCCTGTCTTTATATGTGTCCATGGTACCCACGACACAGGGTATTAATTACCCTACTGTGGGGCTATGAGTAATACGCTTCACACTCATAATAATGAGTGCGTAATATGAGTAACTCATAATATGAGTGTGTAACGTTTATTTATTTAAAATAGTGCCGGCAGAAGTGAAAACTTGAACATTAACGTTGTGCATTTTAGATATTTTGGAATGGTTAGGGAATAATTTCGCACGAATTGAATTTATTATCAGTATTATTTTTCATCTAGTATTTTCAGTAGGTTTTCTTGTAGTATTTTTATAAAGTACTCACTCATTTTCTTTCACTATTTCTTCGTCACTTTTTTCATTAATAGACGCACTTTGTTCAATGTCCATATTTTAAATAGGTACTTGATATTAACGAATTTTACAAGTATAGACAGTCAAGCCGTCATCAGCTGTCACCCCTCCGTTTTACGAATTTTCGATCAGGCCACGTGTCCTGACGCGAGTTTAACATTTTTTACCCATCCCAAAAAAAAGTGCACAACGCCGCTAAAGAAGTTTTCACTTCAAAAAGTACCTATGTAATTAAACTGTTTAGTTACTAAAACTTTTTAGTTTGATGTGCTTTATGTATAAGCGTCTTTATTTATTCGACTAAAATTAAAACCGATTTTCTCAATTTGACCTTTGTGTCTTTATGAAATATTGGTACTGTGATATCTCCGATGACGGTAAATTCAACTGCTTGATAATTTGAATGACCTTACCACCTTTAGCAATAGAAACCTTGCTGTATTGTCGTTGTAGTTACAAAAAGTGACATTGCCTATGAGAGGTAGTAGTTATGTCGGTTTTAAAAGCTTTCTCGTTTTTATGTAGTCCAACGCTACTTGTTATGGTTTCGACTAACGATTTGTAACATTTTATGAGGATGGTGATAACAAACACAACCTTATTTTTTCAACCTTTTTTTCAATTGAATCAATTGATTATTATGGCATCGCAAACTCTGCATATTGCCAGCGTCAAGTAAATTATTTTTGTATCATGTTTTTGCCAGTTTCGGTGAAACTGGACGAGTAATACAGTTAAACCTGGTTAAATGAGACATCAAGGGACTTGCAATGTTGTTTCACTTATAGAGATATTCCACTTACCAGATATCCAGGTATAAATACATATCTGTCTCATATACAGAGGGTTCCATTAATAGAGGTCAGAATACAGGTTATTTCAGTTATAGAGGTGCGATCGTTAAATACAATATTGTGTTATGTAAACATTATAAAGAGTTTTAATAAAAAAAGGTAGGTAATCATACAAATGTAATAAACAAAAATATTCGAGCACGTTTAAATGTATTACAAATATGGAAACAGAATGTATCAATTATAAAAATCTGTCATCCCACTTTCATAAATGGATATTAACTTCAATTTTTCACGTAATGATAAAGAATGTAGCTTTCTTTTTGACATTTTTCAAATAAACATCCATTTAATAGTAAACCAAAACTAAAACTGGAGGTCATTGTAATAGGTAAAGTCAGTAAGTCGTCAGTAATCAGTCAGTAAAGTCAGTCAGACATTCAAGTAAAGCGATGGCGTCTTTACCAGAACGTGACCAGTGGAATTTTGGAGGAAAGCCGATAAAACACATTTTCGCACTGTTATTTTAATTCACAACACTCGTGCGCTATAGTTAGCCTATATCGAACAAAATGCCATCGAAAATATTTAATATTACATATTTAAAGCCCGAGAAAAACACCAAGAAAGTAAAAATAAAACGAGCACAATATGTCTTTTTCGACTTCCCGCCAAAACTCCCAACCCTTTTTATGTCCCACAGCTGCATACAGTAGAGATGTAACCAACGACGCTGGCCAAGTGCGGATTGGTGGACATCTCGCCTTCGAGAAATTATACTTTCAGAAGCGCACAGTTATGTATGGAAAACATTGTAATTAATTAAAAATTAAAATATTTTTAAAGTTCTCCTTTAGAAGTCGGTGCAGTTTAAGAGTGCACTTTTTAGTGCACTTTACTAGGTGGTAGAACTATTATCGTTCGCCCGGGGAAGTACCACCGCTGCACCCACTTCTGCCGTGAACCAATTCTATTATGTTTCGGTGGAAAGGTGCAGTTGCCGGCCACACTTACATAAGGCGACCACCAGCCTCCGGAGTAGCAGCGCAACTGCATACGACCTCAGACAAGACTTACCTATGCTTGCTTGAGGTTGTATGTAGATGTCCATGCTCTGCAGCGACCTCTTAACACCACGCGGAATGCATGCTCGTCTCCTACTGCATTCAAATAAAAAAAAAGAGAAATTAGATTTGCAATTTTTAATTCACATTTTATAGATAACATGTGCAATGGCCGCGTTTTCGTGTACATACGAGGATTGTTTAATATAGTTTCAACTTGTGATTTGAAACTGCTAAAGAAAATGATGATAATAAATTCACCAATAGCTCATCTGAATTGGAGCTGCCAGCGCAGCCTCGACCTCTCACGAGCAGCACGAGGCTGAATCAATGACCGTCGCCACTTGACGTAACTTCCTCTGCTCAACGAGCTGTAATGGACCATACAAAAGATCTAGCGTTGCTGTGCCCACAAAAGTGTCATACGTGATAGTATTGTTGCTATGAAGGGCGCATGGCCCAGCGGCTAGCGTATACTTCAAGCTCTTTAAAATAAAAATAAATAAAATTATTTTATTAATTTTTGGAATAAAAAAATATTCTCTTAATGAACGTCAATCATTTTACACGGCATTTTATTCATTGAACATTTGACTGGCGACTTACAGATTTTTTTCTATGACTACTAAGTGATGCAAAAATTATACTTAACCCTGGCAATATGCACAGATTTTCCGTACCATTATTGGATAATGAAACGAAAATATTGAATGGCTGCAAGGATTTTATCCAATGCCCTAAAGCGAATTAAAAAAAATGTTTCTTTCCTGCATATATATTTATATGTTTTGACATTAATCTATTTTTGATAATATTATAATCATAGACCATAGTACGTAAATACATTATTCTTAGTCTAAGATTATAATATTAACCTTAGACTAAGAATAATGTACTTAATGATATTAAGTAACTTTGATGCTCTAAGGTAAGAGCATCAAAGTTACTTAATAACTTTATAATTAACTAACATAATAATAACTTAATACTTTGATGCTCTAAGATAAGAGCATCAAAGTTATTGACTCACCCTTCATACCTGTTAATACCTTGATGCTCTAAGGTATATACTAATTAGAAAATGTGACTAAGTGCGGTTTCAAAATAGCGTATTTTTCGCCGCGTATACGGCGTTTCAGAAAACACGCTTACACGCAGAGCGCGTGTATCGGAAAATGTCAAATCTCACTGTTTCACACAGAGAACATATTAAAAGACGTTAGTATGGAAATGTGGGAGGGGCAGACGTGCCAAGGATATGAGCAAACGCTCGTACCTCTACAGAAACACGTGATCGTGCTGCGATATGCTTGCTTGGGTGCGTGCTTGGGTGTGATTCGTGCATTTGAAATCGCGTGAATGTGCGGCGCTAAGATTGGCTAGATTTGAAATTGCAAATATGTGCGTAAGCTTCGTTTTTATTTAAGTACAGATGTAATGGAAGTGAAAGGTGGGGCTTGATCGGCGACATTGTACCTGAAAATTTATTTAAAACAGGGCTGGAGTTTTTTTCCGCCCGCTTTTTTCTCCTAGCCCATATAAGCCTTAGCGCACCCAAAGCGGATGACGGTCAGCTGATGACCGTAGAACAATGACAAACATCAAGTGTATATTATTACTCAGGATGTTAATAAACTATTTCATTTCAACTATTTCATTTCATTTCATTTCATTTCAACACCAGTTTTCATACGAACGGCGCATTATTGCCGTTCTACCTCTTTTAATATGTTCTGTGGTTTCACGCGTACACGCGCCACATAGAACTAACAAAAGACGCTCAAACCACAGGCTCAAACGCCCTAAAAAATATGCTGGTGTGAAACTGCACTTAGTAGTAATGAGTTATTGATTTTGTTAAATATGAAAATTATTGTGACTACGCAACGCATTGGTTAACGCGCTGTAATGTTAGCTGTAAGTTTATTAAATACCTACTCGCAACTAGCGGCCGCTCGCGACTTAGTCCGCGTGCACGTTGGTATTAATGATAGCATGATGTTATATAGCCTATATAGCCCCAGTAAATGGACTATTCAACACAAAAATAATTTTTCTATTCGAACCAGTAGTTCCTGAGATTAGCGCGTTCAAACAAACAAACAAACAAACAAGCTCTTCAGCTTTATATATTACTCGTAGTATAGATTAAAAATATAATAATTATTTTCTGAATCTCCTTCCAGAGCCAGACTCTAGAGGCAATTCCTGTGGACTACCAGCTCGTCCACTCTGGCTGCGTGGCCACGGACCTACTCTACTTCATCTTCCTGGGCTCCGACGACTTCTTCAGGAGGCAGCATTACGGTGGACTCCTCAACCACTACTATGACCACCTCTGCCAAGCTATGAGGAGGCTCGATGTAGATCCTATCGAAGCGTATCCCAACGAGACCTTCACTTCGGATATTGCAGAGGTTAGTTTTCAGAAATATATTTTTATTTTTACAGACTTCATAAAGGAAGAGGTATTCATAAAGAAAATTGTAAGTCATTCATTACCTTTCTGACGATCCACCTGACGCAATGGTTACCATGCGGACTGCCATTCGAGGGGTCCCGGGTTTGATTACCGGCGAAACAGAAATTTGAATGATGAGTTTAAATTTCTTTTCTCGGTCTGGGTGTTTGTGTTCCTGTCTTTGTATGAGTCCATGGTATCCACGACACAGGGAATTAATTACCTTACTGTGGGGCTATGAGTCTAACGTTTATTTATTACCATTCACAGGAAATTTTTCCATATGCGAATTAAAAAATATTTTTACTACGTTAGAAAGTCGGCTAACATTTATTTATAATGTAATCGAGCATGTACCTAGGTTACGTGTGTTCTCTCAATCTTATCAGATCTAATCTCAACTTCAAACAAGTCTGAGTCTTGCCTGAGATCTACTTAAAATAAAGACGTAAAACAAAGACGAAACTGTAAACTTTCAGCTGTCTAAGACTGCAAGACAAACATACATTCATTTCGGGAATCGACGACGGGAAATCCCCCAAGCATAGACTCTTTACATAGATATGGATGCGTTCGTGGTATTAAACTGTAGCGATTTGTTACTATTTCTCGCTTAGCTGCATTTTGTTCTACGGTGAAACCTACAAAAAAAAGAGAATGATTGCTGTTTAGTGCTAGATTTGGTTACATTAATCTTTCCTTACCAAAACATAGAAAAATTTTACTATTACAGGTTCAAAATCAGAATTTTAAGAAGATATACATGGATTCGATATTTTTTACCTGGAGATACGATATATCGATGCGTATTGTATGGTTGTGTACCGATACAAAATATCGATATATCGCATTGCTTTGTATCGATACATCATAATATCGATTCGTATCGCGCATCTCTACCAGACACTAATCTTGTCTAGATGCAAGTCTCTCCCCCGAAATGCAACTACTTTAGACGAACCGTTGGTTAATTAGTAAGAACAGTACTACAATCTACCAAATATTTTTTCAACTTTTTTTTACTTGTCCTAGCGGTAGGACACTTGAAAAACACACAGGCCTCCTCTCACACGTGAGAGGGATTTAGGCCATATTCCATCACGCTGACCGAGTGCGAATTGGTGGACTTCATGGTTTCGAGAGGCATGCACGGCGATGGAAAACATCGAAATCAATTGAATATCACGATACAACTCATCAACACGACTATCACCGTGTAGCAGCGATAAATACGCACATTACAAATTTCTTTGTCAGAGGTGCGAACCGAGGATTTGAACCCGGTATCGGTCGCGTCGGAGACTGCGGTCTTTTAACACTTAACTCAAATATATAGCTAGTAAATGTCTTCTTCCAACGTTTCAGAGTCTCCCGTACGTACTGTTCCTCGGCGTGGTGATCCTGCCAATCATCACGGTGGAGGCCGAGCAGGCCCCGAAGATGTCGGAGAACAATTTCGAATCGTTCATGAACATGCACAACACACTGTATGCATCGCGCTTCCAGGGGATTGTCGATACTTGTGTTAGATTAGGCGTGCTGTAGACTGTAGAACAGTGTGCTGACTGTACAATAACAGCCGTACTCAAAAAGCATACAAGACTTGCTTAAGTAAGCAGGCAACGCTATGCAAAGGGTGCTTTTTGACGTGCGTTCGTTAGTCAAGCCATCGATTCATGTACATTTTGACTAGAGTTGCCATCCGTCCGTCTTTCCCCGGATTTGTCCTAGTTTAGAGAGCGTCCGGGGAGCGTCCGGGCCGGACTTCATTTGTAGTCTGGGTTTAAAAAAAATAAAGTCTTGGGCCGCCCGCGACACACGCACTGTGCCCGCACGCCGCGATCAACCGACGAACCGACACACTAAATTCACCGTCCCCCCGCTGTTGATACGTCCGGGTTTTGGGCTCTAAAATCCGGGGTTATAACGCGTCTTGTCCTGGTTGACAAATTTTAGAGATGGCAACCCTAATTTTGACAAACGCATAGTAGCAGGCTTCACTCAAGTAAAGTCTATGAATAATAATTCGTTTACCTGTTCCTATTCGTTGACCCTATGCGTTGGCGAGCACCATGAGACCTCATAGTATTGTTCATGAATACGGGTGTAAAACATTTTCTAGGTGTCGGCTTTGTAAAAAAAACCACTCTTTTATTGCGATATCCGTCAGGATACACAGTAAAACTGTTAGTGTCCATGACTTCCGTGTGGATAGATAATTATTATTTTAAACTTAATCCGTTCCAATTAGTCGTACGTGATGTTGTAAAGCCTATAATCTTGCTAGTTAAATGAACTGTCCTACACAAAACTGGTTATTAAATTTAAACCAGTAGTTGCTAAGATAAGCGCCTTCAAACAAACAAACAAACAAACTCAATAAAGCTTTATAATACTAGTATGGATTAAAGCAAAAATATGCTATTCTTGCCTACAAAAGTTTCGAAACCCACATAATAAATCATTTATAACCGACTTCAAATTATTTTCGAGCTGGTGCTGATTCAGAATAAAAGGCACTTATCCCATTTTATAAAGGCACCAAACCAAAATTTTAACAATCATTACCATTAAAAAAAAGGATCATGGGAATTAAAAAAAATATTTTTTACTTTTTGAAGGAATTTTTATTTTTTGTTTAAAATTACCTAATAAGCGTATGCAGTTGCACTGTATTACGCAAGCTCGTGTAAGTGTCGCCTACCACCGCACCTTTGCGCTTCCATATGAAGTAGTATATTATTATAGTACTTGTGTCATGATGGAGGTGCTTTTTTTAAATGTAGTAGCAGACGAGCATGTAGGACACGTGGTGTTAAGTGGTCACTGCAGCACATGGGCATCTGCACACAACCTCAAGCAAGCATATGTAAGTCTTGTCTGAGGTCTCATGCAGTTGCGCTGCTACTCCGGAGGCTGGTGGTCGCCTCATATAGGTGTGGCCGGCAACTGCACCTTTCCATCGCAACACAATAGAATTGGTTCACGGCAGAAGTGAGTGCAGTGGTGGTACTTCCCCGGGCGAACCATAATAGTTCTACCACCTACCGAATATGGTGCTGTAGAATACTGTAAAATTTTAACTGAATATAAAATACATACTACTCTTCTATATAGCAGCATTTTTATTTAACAAATAAAAAGCAGTAAACATAACTTTATACATATTAATTACATAATATTTTATTTTTAAATTTAATATAGGTATAATTTTACATATAACTTAACATACGTTTATAAATATAAAATACACATGCTATTTTTAATTTTAAATATAGGTAATTAAGTAGGTTCCTAAATGTTACATTGTTTATTACCTGTAATATTATAATGTACAAATATTAGGACTATGTTAAATTTAAGTATTTAAAAAGTATACTAAATCTGCAAAATATGGGACAAACTTTGATAGAAAAAACTTCAGAGGTGTCAAGGGACACCCGGATGGAACGAAGTTCCTTTCGATTAATTAGTGAAGGAAGTGTAATAAAATTTTATTATATTATTATATTATAATATTCATTATTGTTATTATTTTTTATTATTTATTATGTACAGAAAACCTGTATACACTCAACAACTTAGTTGCATAGATCGCTTGCGTTCTACGTTAACCACCGGGCCATGCGCGCTTTATCACATCTATTCCACAGAAATATTCTGCATTCACTGATAAACAGTTACTCGTACATAAGAATAAATAATACTACGACTCGTATTACATCTAAGTACCTGGACGCCCGAGCGTTGCTCGGATAAAAACAATTGATTTTCTTGGTTTATTTTTAAGCAAATATTCATTGATTAAGTGTACTTAACAAAGCCTTTTGACATAGCTCCAAGTTCAAAAAAATTGTCAAAACTAAACTAAGAAAAAAATAAAAAACGCAACTTGCTTACTTGAGGTTTGAACCCGGGTCTCTAGCTCTGTAGTCAGCTTTCGTAACCATTCAACCAAAAAAGCTGAAAAAATTAATAATTATTTAATTCCATTGACCATTTATAGAGGTATTTCAAATCGACATTGTCATTTGTTTGAAGGGTGGATTGCCGTTACAACTTTTGGTCTTAATTTTTTCCGTCTAGCCCCCTTAATTTTTTTTTCTTAATTAATTCCATTGACGAATATTTTATAGAGGTCTTTCAAATCGACACTATCATTTGTTTGAAGGGTGGATTGACGGTCGACATGTGCCGTTACAACTTTTGGTCTTAATTTTATCCGTCTAGCCCCCTTTCACAACGCGCGATAAGGAACTTCGTTCCAAAAAGCTTATATAAGCTTTATTGATACACCCAACCCTACTAAATTAAAAGCACTAGTATAATAAATATAGTTGGTTCCAAGATAAGTAAATGTTGAGGAATTTTTTCTTTATTATTTATATGTTATACTCAATACAACATAATATATACTTACATGCAATATAGTGTTTGTCTATGACTTAATTTTTATTAAAAATATGTAATTATTAGATTTAAGAAGTATTAATATATACTGCATTTTGAAATAAACAGTAACATTGTCATAATTATTTTAATTTTAATACTAGTGGTCAGGCCCAACTCCGCCCTGGTTTTCCTGCCTTAAAAGTATTGAAAGAGGATTTCCTTTTTTTATTATCTTAAAGAGATTTCATGTTGTTTTATTTCACAACACTCGTGCACCTAAATAAATATATTAATAATATTATTAATAATATTTATAAATATATATACATACCTTTATTGTAATGCAAATATTATTTACAATTTATATTAAAAAAATATATACTAATAATATTTATTATTAACCTATATCGAACAAAATGCCATCAAATTTATCCGATATAACTCAAAAATACACCAAGAAAATGAAAATAAAACAAGAGCACAATATGTCTTTTTCGAATTCCCGCCAAAACCCCCTCCTGTTATTCTGACTGTCAAAGTTTAGAACGACACGCGTACCGTGTAGGTACTACAAACGTTTGACAAGTAGAAACAATTTATGTGGGAAACTCTTAGAGCATCACAGGTATTGACTCTGATGGGTGAGTCAGTACCTTTGATGCTCTAAGGGGAAAACCACTATAAATAAAAAAATGCCTAAAAAAACCTTTTTCAGTGGACCAAATTGTGAATCTTAACCATTCTCAAATATCATTGAACACACAAAAATTTCATCATAATCCGTCCAGTCATTTAGGAGTTCAGTGACATACACACACAAGTGTACACAAGAAATATATATATATATTAAGATTTCCATTACTTGGTGTTGAAAAGTTGTAGTCAGATAATTTGAAGGCTCCTAAAAGGTTTAACGATTGCTGTCACTCGAAAGTATCACGGCCCTCAAAAGAACGGGATATTTTTTTAATGAAACACAGTTGAGCAGCCCATGGACATTTACGCATAAAAATTATATTATTTAAAGCTAATATCGATCAATTCGATTCGCCCCATGACGGAAATGATTGCGTCGTTAATACTACATGAGTCGAAACATAAAAATTCTAGTAGCTCTCCTATACAATTTCCAACGAGCAATAACACAGATCAGCAGATTAAAAATTACTCTGCGTGCTTAGTATTGACAAGTTTAGTTCCTGTATCACTGTAACTTTTTTTTGAATGGAGTAGCAGACGAGCATGCAGGCCTCGTGGTATTAGGTGGTCGCTGCAGCCCATGGACATCTACATACAACCTCAAGCAAGCATAGGTTAGTCTTGTCTGAGATCGTATGCAGTTGCGCTGCTACTCCGGAGGCTGGTGGTTGCCTCATCTAAGTGTGGCCGGCAACTGCACCTTTCCACCGAAACACAATAGAATTGGTTCACGGCAGAAGTGGGTGCAGCGTTGGTATATATAATAGATCTAACACCTACACCACTTAAAAAGAAGAACTTCTTTATTTTATGGCGATAGGTAGAGCCCTCTATTCTTACCTTTAAATACTATAATTAACCCCTATTTGCGTCCCATTACTGAAGGCATACTTTGTACATATTCGTCCGTAAGTTTTAACAATTTCGGAATAATTTTTGATATGCTTATAATTATAATAATATGAATTCTTTTTTATTTCATGAATTATTAAGGTTAGCGGAGACGGTGACGGTGACGACCCGCGTGGCACAATGGTTACCATGCCGGACTGGCATTCGAAGGGTCCCGGGTTCGATTCCCGGCGAAACAGAAATTTGAATGATGAGTTTAAATTTCTGTTTTCGGTCTGGGTGTTTGTGTTCCTGTCTTTGTATGTGTGCATGGTACCCACGACACAGGGTATTAATTATCTTACTGTGGGGCTATGAGTGTGTAACATTAAAAAAAGTGTGTAACGTTAAAAAAATTGATGACATTAAGCTACTGAATGAATGAATGAATTTCTTAGGTCTTATCTATGACTAGAAATAAAACCCGAAAATTCACGTAGTTTTTAGAGGTCTAGTATTATAAGGGAACCTAGGAGCTTTCTCCACCACGCTGCTCTAATGCAGGAGGTGTCGAATATGCCCTATAGGAAACAGGGGCCTAGTGATGATAGTAGCAGGAAACCAAACTAGTGTTAATAAAGTAACATTTCATCTCAATCGATAAAAGAAATAGCAATTTCATTTTTTTTTATTTATTTATTTAAAACTTTATTGAACCCATAAAATGTGGTACAATAGGCGAGCTTAATGCCAAGTGGCATTATCTACCAGCTTACCCAAGGGAGTGCAGAGAAATTTAAAGGCGGTTAAGGAAGAGACAATTTTTCATCTCCAGTAATGACATGCCATTGTTATTTAACAGTTGCAGGTACTACAGGAGGAAAGTAAATAAAATTTAGGAGTTTTAGGGGGAGTTAAAAACACATTATTGTGCTCTTTTGTTTTATTTTTAACTCTCTGGTGTATTTTTCAGTTATATCGGTAAAACCTACTTTTTCAGTCAAATTATGCGAGTTTTACCAGCTTGTTTAATATAGGGGAAACCTTTGGAGATTAAAAGACAAAGACAAAGACATTTATTTGCACAAATATGGGTGTTTACAAAGTTGTTTATATATATGTCGGCAGCGCGACAGTACAACATGCCGTGTCGACGGCACAACAGTACAACGGTGGCGCTAGGGTCGAGAGTGACCATAGAGAGTTGCTCTAGCGGAGCGTCGTATCGATGGTAGCGTGACAGCCACACTGTCATTCCTAGATTCTTATTGAAGGAGACATGAGGGTTTTTTGGCGGGAAGCCGAAAAAGACATATTGTGCTCTTGTTTTATTTCATTTTCTTTGTGTATTTTTGAGTTATTTCGGATAAAGTTGATGGCATTTTATTTGATACTAGTGGACCCCGCAGACGTTGTCCTGCCTTAAAAGTAATAAAAGAAGATTTGTTTTCTTATTATCTTAAAGAGACTTCATGTTACTATCAAACAAAAATATAAAACAAATAATGACACACGAACTGTCCAGTTATTCTGACTGTGTCAAAGTTTAGAACGACACGGCACGAAATACAAAACGTTTGACAGGCAGGAACAATTTATATGGGAAAACTAAATAAGTAAAAAAGTAATTAAAAAACATTTCCAGTGGCCCAAATTGTGAATCTAAACCATCCTCGAATCCATTTGAATACACACAAAAAAATTCATTAAAATCTGTCCAGCCGTTAAGGAGGAGTTCAGTGACATACACACTCACGCAGTGCACGAGTGTTTGTGAAATAGAATAACAGTGCTAAAATATGTTTTTTCTGCTTGCCTCCAAAATTCCATCGGAGTAAAGTAGTCATCGCTTTACTTGAATGTTGGACTGACTAGACTGACTGATTACTGACGACTTACTTACGGACTTTGTTATTACTTCGTCCAGTTTCATTGAAACAATTGATGCAAAAATTATACTTGACGCTGGCAGTATGCACAGAGTTTGCGATGCCATAATTGAAAAAAAAGGAGTCATTTTTAAGTGTGAGTAAGGGGTTTTGGCGGGAAGTCGAAAAAGACATATTGTGTTCTTGTTTTATTTTCATTTTCTTGATGTATTTTTGAGTTATATCGGATAAAGTTGATGGCATTTTGTTTGATATAGGTTAATTACAGTGCACGAGTGTTTGTGAAATAGAATAACAGTGCTAAAATATGTTTTTTCTGCTTGCCTCCAAAATTCCATCGGACACGTTCTAGTAAAGCAGCCATCGCTTTACTTGAATGTTGGACTGACTAGACTGACTGGTTACTGACGACTTACTTACTGACTTTGTTATTACTTCGTACAGTTTCATTGAAACTGGCAACAAATTGATGCAAAAATTATACTTGACGCTGGCAGTATGCACAGAGTTTGCGATGCCATAATTGAAAAAAAAAAGTGTGAGTAAGTTAATTTTCGAATTATTAATGATTATAATTTTCTGTCAACCGTCTTTTAATTTTCAATTTCCTCGCCCACATGAATAACTCTGATGTGTGACCACCGCTCGCCTACATATATTTAATTCGCCATATTTACCTTCATGAGGTATGCAAATATACAATGATAAAAATATAAAAGGAAAAAACTTAACTATCACAATTACGAAATGACATTAACATTTTATTTTATTATTATTTTTATTTGTCCCATATTGCGCCTTTTATAAGTACATTAAAATATGTATTCATTTATATTTCGGATCGGTTCCGATCATCAGCTTTGGTTACCCATATCACAGAGTGTTTTCATTGTACACTGAGAGGGGGAAAAAAGCCGGCGGAAAAAAAACCTCCCAGGTTTTTATGATTCCTTTACACCGTTTTAACGTTTATGGAATCAGTGACTGTGTAATACCCCTTTTTCAGTAAACGCGTTTTAAGTCTTTTTTAAGTTCTTTTTTTAAATTCGTTGCCTGTTTTCATTTTGAGGAATTTCGGTAGACCGTTATATATTTTTGGTCCCATCAGAACCGGGTTAGATTATTACGTACCTAAAACCCCCTCGGTGGCCTGCCTCAGTGGTTGCGGACTGCCTATCGGAGGGTCCCGCGTTCGATTACCGGCGAAAAAGAAATTTGAATGATGAGTTTAAAATTTCTGTTCTCGGTCTGGGTGCTTGTGTTTCTGTCTTTTTGTGTGTCGATTCAAGGATTCAAAAATCTCAAAAGATTTTCCAAACAAAAAAGAAACCTTATATGCATAAAGATAGATATGCTCCTGCTGTTTTCTCTGTATATTTAGTACTAGTGGCCGCCCGCGACATCGTCCGCGTGGACTTCGGTATTAGTCACAGCATGATAGCCTAAAGCTCTCGGGTGGCTCTCCTGGGGTTGCCCGTGTCCGTCCGTGTCCGTGTATGGGCGACGGTGATCGCTTAACACTACGTGACCCGTCTGCCTTTTTGTTGGTTTATTTATAAAAAAAGCCTTCCCCGATAAATGGACTATCCAACACAAAAAGATTTTTTCAATTAGAACCATTAGTTCCTGAGATTAGTGCGTTCAAACAAACATACAAACGAACGAACGAACAAACTCTTCAGCTTTATATAATGTATAGATTAAAAATTAATTAATTATTGTCGAAGTGTGGGACCTGTACGTAAAAGCGTGAACCCTATTTCGTACAGTTTACCATATTATTACCAGCTTATGTTGGTTTTTTTTTTCTATGTATTATCTATTTTTATTTTCATTTATAAGTTTCATGTTATCATTTATAGGACTGTAAATTATAAAACTTCAATACATTAACTGAACTTTCCAATAAATCAACAACGATACTTCCAAACACTAATCGATAAATTCTTGAAATGGACGTAACTTTTTTATTTGTAAACCTATTTAAATAAAACAAACCCTAATGGTTAATCAAAGAATACCAATACATCAGTGAAAACCGCATACTGCCGTTGCTGAGATTAGCGCGCACAAACAAACAGACAAATAGATAATAATTATTCTAAAAATCATTATTTTGGGTTCTATTACGCTAAATAATAGTCCTAGTGACAGTTTTTCTCAAATATCTTCTATGTACAGAAACCGACTTGTTACAGATTTATTATATCCATACTATAATATTATAAATTCGAAAGTAACTCTGTCTGTCTGTCTGCTACTCTTTCACGCTTAAACCACTAAACCGATTTTGATGAAATTTGGCATAAACATAGAAAGGACGTTGAGAAAGGACATAGGCTACTTTTTGCCCCGGGAAAATATCTCATTCCCACGGGAAGCAAATGAAATGAATGAAATGTGCCGTGTAGTGTTATAAATACAATTACATGTTATTACTTACTTCATTCATGTCCATTATCATATTTTGTAACTTATATTCTTTTGTTTTATTCATATACTTTGCTTTTCCTTTATTATTGCTTTACAAAATTATTTACTTTCTGTGTTTGTTTATTTACATTTTACACTTATCAAGAATCTGGGTATGCCATGGGTTCAGCACTGATCGAAGCACTAAACTTCTACCTACATTAAAATAACGTTACGCACTCATAGTCCCACAGTAGATATACACTGTACCGTGGGTGCAACACACACAAAGACAAAAAAACAAACACCTAAACCGAGAACAGAAATTTAAAATCATTCAAATTTCTGCCTCGCCGGGATTTGAACCTGGGACTCTTCGATCGGCAGCCCGGCATGGTTCCCATTGTGCCATTGTGCAATATAGCCTTATTCTTATCCCGAAGCCACAGGATCCAGTTTTATCACCTACAAATTTTGTAACAATTATATTATTATTGCATACATCCTTTTTTAGGATTCCGCACCCGAAGTGTGACAACGGGACCCTATTACTAAGCCTCCGCCGTCCGTCCGTCTGTCCGTCTGTCTGTCATCAGGCTGTATATCATGAACCGTGATGACTTGACATTAGAAATTTTCACATATGATGTATTTCTGTTGCCGCTATATCAACGAATACTAAAAATACATAGAATAATATAAATTTAAGGGGAGCTTCCATACAACAAACGTAATTTTTTGCCGTTTTTATGGATTATGACTTGACTCCTACTTGGCCGGTTTTTTATTATTGTGTCAGGAAATTTATTCATTTAATGACGAAGCGCGCATGGCCCGGCGGTTAGCATAGAACGCAAACGATCTATGCAACTAAGCCAAACGGGCGCGGTCTGGTGTGAGATGGGTGACCGCTAGTGGCAAAAAAAATTCATGCGCGTTTCCGTGCTTCGGAGGGCACGTTAAGCCGTCGGTCCCGGTTGTTGTCGATAGATAACAGTCGTTAAACCTTGTCGGAGGCCTTATAGGCGGTTTGAAAACATCCGACAGCGGGTTGGCCACTAACCCACATCTCCACCAACCCGCATTGGGGCAGCGTAGTGGAGTAAGCTCCAGGCCTTCCCAATAATGGGGAGAGACCCGTGCTCAGCAGTGGGACGCAAAAAGGGTTGCGGCCAATGACTCTGCGCCATTTCTAATACTGTAGTAGGTAACCAAATTATTAAATAGCTTTTACTTGTAAAGGTAAAAGATTAGTAAAGCTATTTCATTCATCCTAACACTCGTA
The DNA here is from genome assembly GCA_911387765.1 of Pyrgus malvae. NCBI lineage: Eukaryota > Metazoa > Arthropoda > Insecta > Lepidoptera > Hesperiidae > Pyrgus > Pyrgus malvae. Next base: position 21,613,617 of record OU426965.1, on the reverse strand, counting down.
CAACTAGCCACTGCAATTGACTGCAAGCCTTTTTGCGTCCCACTGTTGGGCACGGGTCTCTCCCCTTTATTGGGAAGGCATGGAGCTTACTCCATCACGCTGTTCCAATGCGATTAAATGATCTGTATCTACATGTTTTTACATCAGTAAGTGGTGTCATTACGGGTAATACTGTTGGCAAATCCCAAGTTATCTTATAGCTGGTATAAACCAAGTAATCAGATATAGTTAATAAAAACCAAAAAACACGCTTTTGAAGCACATCAAACTAAAAAAGTGAACTGCGATTGCCCCATAGTAAAGGATCATTGCTCCAGGCCTTCCCAATAATGAGGAGAGACCCGTGCCCAGCAGTGCGACGCCAGAAGGGTTGCAGCCAAAGGATCATCATAATGAAGTGAATATTCTTCGGTGATTTTACGAGACCCAATTTGAAGCCAAATTTTTGTTCCCTTAGGGGTTGTTTTCTTCAAAAAGCACTGAAACAAATTTCAAGTACAGTACACTAACTGTATGGTGCATTAGTACTCGTATGTTCCCCTATGCTTCATCTGGTGAGTGCCAACACTACCAACCTTAGTGTGATAATAAACGCATGCGACGTATTTTTAACCTGACTTTTTAAATAGGTTACGCCGATTCTGAGATTAGCGTACAGCAACAGACAAAAAGTCAAAAAACTATTTTATTGGTCTCGGTAATAATGTTGTATTTTTTAACAACATATTCCAAATGCTTTAATTGCTATTGGCTGCAACCCTTTTTGCGTCCCACTGCTGGGCACGGGTCTCTCCCCATTAATGGAGAGGCCTGGAGCTTACTCCAACACGCTGCTCCAATGCGGGTTGGTGGAGTGGTGGTGGTGGTTAATTGCTATTAGCAAAGTCTAAATATTTTTTTTTGTAAAAAAAAAACAAAGTACAGAATCGGAATATCTACGATTTGTAATACCCCAATAATGAAGTAGGTATATTATATTACCTATAAAATACGTTACCAGTTAATCCATAAGCTGTAAAAAAATTTGTCAACCTATTTTATGTCCCACTGCTGGGCACAGGTCTCCTTCTCACACAATTGAGAGGGATTTAGGCCATGGTCCACCACGCTGGCGAAGTGCGGATTGGTGGACGTCATGCTTTCGAGAAATTATGAATTTTCTCTTAGGCATGCACGGCGATGGAGAACATCGTAATCAATGAAATATCACGATATTTTCCATCACCGTGGAGCAACGATAAATTCGCACATTACAAATCTTTGTCAGAGGTCAGAGGTACGAGCCGAGGATTTGAACCTGGGATCGGTCGCGTCGAAGACCGCGGTTTTTTACAACTCGGCCATCGCTGCTCTGTAATATATAATGTAATTATGTATAATGTAATTATAAATGCGATAAAAATCTTGTCTCTTTATATCTGCTATATTTTCACGCCTGAATTACCTACTGAACTAATTTTAATTTTGGTAACTTTATAATGGACCTTGGGATCTTGGACCTTTGGCTTACGATAGTTTTTATCCCTAAAAAATGTACCTACTGTTTCCGTAGGATAGTAAAATCATATAAATTCAAATCACACGTGCGAAGCCGATCATCTATCTACGTAGTTTACGTACCTAAAAATAGTAAATTTACAAATAACAACAGCAACAACAAATACTCTTTATTTGTATACCACATACAGAGCAAAAACAATGAAAACAAAAATAATAATATAATACCAGTGGAGACCAAAAGGCGGTCTTATCGCTAAAGCGATTTCTTCCAGACAACCTTTGGATAGAAAACATGGTAATAAACATAAAGTGACAAATAAATAAATATGGAAAACGTTAAATTGACCATTTGGAATCAAACGTACCTACTGTTCTCATGAAGAGGAAACCTTCAAAAGTTAGGTACTTCCTGTACTGTACGGCCCATCTTCGGAAAGACTTGACAGTCCTACACCGTCAGGTGTGAGCGGCGGTGGCGGCCACACACACCGTTATCCTTTTTGGGCCGCTGGCTGGCTGGTTCGAATCCCTCTTCCCAATTTAGATGGCCACAACCTCGGAAACTTATTAGTAGCTTTTTACGACCGACACTCGTCGTAACTCATATTCCAATGAACCTAAACGTACCTAGCTTATTTACCTACCTACCTAGTTTATTGTACCGGCCTTATTTTCTTAGCGTGCTTAAACTGCGCTATAACAAGAAAATCTCGCGATTTCTCAATGACATCCACGTAACAAAACGTTTATAGATATACAGGTAAAAACATAAGGATATATCGTGCGGTATCCTTTACAGTTCATAGTGATCCATCTCAGCTAGTACTCGCTAGATAAGTGGGAAATATTGTCGTTTGACTCGCCTATGACAATGGAACACGCGATCTTGTTGTTGTTGGTGGTTAAATCGACCACTGCCCTGGTTTATAGCGTAAATGGTAAGTGTTGCATCAATTACTATATGGTACATTGGGGTATACCAATGGTTGACACGTTTTTTAGTCTTTTAGTCGTCTTTGAATCAAGAAAACCAGCAAACCGCAGCAACAGCAACAGCAATAAGATATGATGACTTATAAAAAACAACGGGTTGCACTCCGGTAGTGCCGGCAGAAGTGAAAACTTGAACATGAACGTTGTGCATTTTTGATACTTTGAAATGGTTAGGGAATAATTTCGCACGAATTGCTTTTATTATCAGTATTGTTTTTCATCTAGTATTTTCAGTAGGTTTTCATCCAGTATTTTTATAAAGAACTCACTCATTTTCTTTCACTATTTCTTCGTCACTTTTTTCATTAATAGATGCACTTTGTTCAATGTCCATATTTTAAATACTTGATATAAACGAATTTCAGAAGTATAGACAGTCGAGCCATCAGCTGTCACCGGTCCGTCTTACGAATATTGGATCAGGCCACGTGTCCTGACGCGAGTTTAACATTTTTTACCCATCCCAAAAAAAGTGCACAACACCGCTAAAGAAGTTTTCACTTCAAAAATTGATCCAAAAACAAGATTTTCTACTGTTGAACATTATAGGCTCAAAAATTGAACATAAAGACAAAATCTGTACCTACATTATTAAATTGATTGACATCCAAATTATAGTGTACAATAATAACCAAATTTCAATGAAAGTACAAACTTAATATCTACGCTTAGGTTTTTCTTTGTAGACGGTTTTGACCAATAATGCGGATTAATAATGCCCACCCTTAAGGTCTTAAATAACTACATCAATACCGACGAATTAATTTGTGATTCGAAGCATGACAACGCACAATATTTACCACTAACAATCACCTCACCCAGTAAATAATTACCGACTGCTCCCGAATAACTGCGCCCGTTTTGTGTTCTAAAACATAAACCACAAGATAACATCTAACGTGCCTTGAATACAATTACTCGATTAACATAAATAATACTATGATCTTATTGATTTCAAGACCTTATTCGTCAATTCAATAAGCAATGACTGCCTGTCAGGTGTCAATGAGACTGTAAACCAGAAACCTTGACTAAGAATATTTTTATGTGCCATAGTTTCTTTGAGAAATTTTATGAGTTTAAAGACTCCAGCCTTTATGTGGATGTGCACCGGTTCTGCTCCCTCTGAATCCAATGGGTCCCTGTCTTCGTCTCGTGCTTCAACCTGGTTGGAGGACGACCTGAGCTCCTTTTCCCGAAACGCCGTTCGTAGACCTTCCTTCCCAATCGTTTGTCGGCCCTCCAAGCAGTGTAGGCTGCCCGTTGCCATTTCAGTATATTGAGTGAATTCAGTATGTCGGTGACATTTGTACGTCTACGGATTTCGTTATTTATTCTGCCTTAGGTATATAATAATATTTCATGCGAAACATTACGTTTTCCTTCATCCTAGCGCCGAGATTAGAACTCAAGGACCTAGAAGTTTGGTCTGAGGCAATCTTCAAAAGATTTCCGATCTCAAAGACATTAAATATGAAGGATTTTTTACTACTTACAAAAACCATCAGCGGCCACCAGCCGCAAAATAGAGAGCCGCTGGATGTTTGCAAATCTCTTAATTACCTTGGATCTGCTAAAGCGCTGGATGGATTTTGACGATTCTAAGGTATTTTAAGGATGTTATCAGAGTCTAAAAAACACAAAGCATTAGATATATTATGAAATTATAAAAAAAAAACACAAAAAAGAGGAACTTTGCCGCCAAAAGTGACATTTAAAAAAATGCCGATTATTTAATATAGGTTTTTACATAGGCTTTCATTTCAATGCATAATATTAGTAAACCAAAGTAGATTTTATTTTGCTTTTTTATTTAATTTTGATTTTATTCGCAGTCTTCGCAGTTCGCTGACTACGAAAATCAGCTTTTTATTTTTTAATTCTAGTTATCCCTTAGAGTTATCAACTAAGCTGACGATACTCACAGTATTGTTGTAAATTTTTCCCAAAAACAATGGGCAGAATTGCACGTAGCATTGACCCGTGGCTGGCTTGTACGTGAGATACGAATCTAATGTGCTTCAAATTGAGGAAAGCTCTTAAACAAACCTTCCTGACGCATTAAGTAACATCCATTTGTCACAAGTTATCGTGCAAAGAGTTATAATAGTAACATTATAATTTAAATTATTGTATTTTTTACGGTTCCATGTCTAAATCACAAGCGAAAAAACTCGTTGTTCGTCGTGTACGTTTGTAGATAACCTTGTTCCCAAGAAAGCGTAAGATATAAAGATAGGTTAAAAACTACTTTGCAACAATTCGCAATCAGAACGTAAGATGGTGTATGTTTTTTTCTCTCCCTCCCACATAGGATACATGCACATCCAACAATAAAAAAACATACACCAACCTACGCACCACCACCAATACGTGTTTCGCCCCAAAACAGAGCATCATCAGGCTTATTGACTCTACGACGGATAATCGCGTTATTTGAGACTTTGCGAGTAACCGTCATAGAGTCAATAAACAAACGTGTGCCTATGGAACTCGGCTTGACGTTTTTCATAGGATTGTACCTACTACTTTTTCGACAAAAATTGTAACTGGTAGTTGAAGCCTTCAGAAAAAGTTTCGATTACTGGCGAGACAAAAACTATTGATGATGATAGATGAGTTTAAAAATCTAACACCTTTAAACGAGCAATTCTTGTATATATCTAAATATATTTTTTGAATCTCGGAAACGGCTCCAAAGATTTTGATGAAATTTAGTACCCTGGTTTCGGGGATGATAAATAGATCCAGAAATTTTTTATTGATAGAAAATGTCGTTTTATTTAATGTTTATGTCGTTAAATTTAATATAAAATTACTCTTACTGACCTATAGGAGAATATTAATAATATTGTGTCGTAGAAAGCCGTCCAATGTCGACCGTCAATCCACCCTTCAAACAAATGACAATGTCGATATGAAAGACCTCTATAATAATTTCGTCAATGGAAATTAAGCTTTCTTGGTCGAATGGTTACGAAAGCTGACTACGGAGTTAGAGACCCGGGTTCAAACCTCAAGTAGGCAAGTTGGGTTTTTATCTTTTGTGACAATTTGTTTTTTTTTTTAATTGAGAGCTAGGTATTTCAAAAGGCTTTGTTAAGTAACACTAAGCCAATGAATGTTTTGCTTAAAACAAAACTATAAAATCAAATGTTCAATCAAGTAACTAACCAAATCAAGTAACTACGATACGACACATGGAATCCTTGTTTATTTAAATATTCACCATATTCAGGTCACAATTAAGTAATTACAACTCAATTATGCATAATAAACTAGCCATAAATTAGAATCTTTACTAAAGGCTATATAATATGGTTAACTTTTATTAGTAATTACCACAGTAACGCCTTTGAACTGGTAACCTATGTAATGAACATTTAATTAAGCACTTTGATTCAACTCTCGTAAATCATACCAAGGTATTTACATACTTAAACTTCCTCTAATCATAATGGTCATTTTGTTAGTTATGTGGGATTTGACCGCACTAAAACCCCCTCGGTGGCCTGCCTCTGCGTTTGTAAGGACTCCGGGATCTCCTGCACCTTCAGGTGTTAGCGGCGGCACGCGGCCACGCATACACCGCCGTCCCTCCCGGGGCTGCTCGCTGGACGGGTCAAGCTCCCACTCTCACCGTCCGCATCCCCGGAAGCCCCCTTTTAGTGCCTCTTACAATCAGGCAGGGGATACCGTAGCTCTATTCTTAATCCCTAAGCTACAGGGACTTCGTGGTACAGACCAGGCGCAGCGTCTTGCGTTCGTTTCGCTTAGCTCTATAGATAGTTTTCAAAGTCGGCAATCTATAAGACCCTGGCTACGAACAGAACCTCGGTGTAATAATAATTTAAAAAAATGTTTTTTTTCAGCAACCGAATACAACAAGATGCCGCCGCTATACGCCCTGGACAACTACGAAGCATGCATGGCAGAAGGCGCCACGTACTGCGTCCTAGACTTGGATCTCTACTCCAAAGGAAACTCTAGTCTAATGCGATTTATACACGTAAGTTGATCTTGTTATTTTCTACTCGACTGCTGTACTTTTTAGGGCTTACCTTAAAAAAGGTTGAAATTGTCGTAACTCGTCAAGAGATACGAGTATTCTGATTCACATCGAAGTTATCAGAATATTCTAGGTACTATATACGGTTGGAGCGCAGCCGCTTCCCAAGCATGACCGTGTCACCTCGCCTGGCGGAATATCTACCTTATATAATATATATATTATATACCCTGTATATACCCTTATATATACATATACCCTCTCCCTTTATCAAACCAAATATCGCATATAAATCTACACTAATATAATTTGATTGTTTGTTTGGACGCGCTAATCTCAGGAACTACTGGTTATAATTGAAAAAAATATTTTTGTGTTGGATAGTCCATTTATCGAGGAAGGCTTTAGGCTATATAACATCTTGCTATGACTACTACCAAAGTCCACGCGGACGAAGTCGCGGGCGGCCGCTAGTATAGTATATAAACTCAACTTTACAAGCTTTTTGCTGGATTTCTACAATTTGCCTAAAGTTTTTCAAACATTATACTAAATCTGTGTAGGTATATGGCTCTATTTATAATTATTTACTTACTTATACCTTTATCTTTTCGCATTGTTCTGTTTCTGCAATAATTAAGTATTTGTTATTTATCATCTAATTTTAATAATGAAGTTAATCCCTACTTCCCTACTAATATAATAAATTCGAAAGTAACTCTGTCTGTCTGTCTGCTACGCTTTCCCGCTTAAACTACTGAATCAATTTTAATGAAATTTGGAACAAAGTTAGAGTGGACCTTGGGAAAGAACATAGGATGGTTTTTATCCTACGGGAACCTTTAAAACGAGTGCACGCGGGCGAAGCCGCTGGCGGAAGGCTAGTTAGATAATAGTTTTATTCATTTGCATGCCGCTGAATAATAATGTAAAATCGACTACTACTTTATTTAATTATAAATACTCGTAATACATTTAACAACCACGAGGTTTCACCCCTAGGGTCACCATTAAAATTAAATAATTATAGTAGTGCAGCATTAATTGAACCTACAATAGATAATACTTAGAACTAGCGTCACAACACAACGTTTCTCTAATAACGTATAATTTTTGTAATTAGAGTATAGTACCCCATCACATCATACAACGCTATTAATTAGACGTTTATAAACAAATTATAGAAATGAAGATGTTTCTTAACGAAACTCATTACCTAAATAAACTTTATAGTTTTTTATCGAGTAAATACGAAAATCCCCTCTTGGGCTCTCCTACTATAATACATATACAAGACGGGCGCGGATCCCATATGGGTACTATGAACATGCCCACAACACTAATTCACTAATTGCTACTGGAAAAGTCTCACTTTCACGGTCTATTGAGAGGAGATCTATAGGCTGATGTATATCAAAGACTGACTAGTCCTAAAAAAATCATGCTTTATTTGGAACGAATCCGTTCCACTGAAACTTTCAAGCGGCGCTAATTGGCCAGTGGCTGTCACAGGGGACATGACCCCCCCCCCCCCCCCCAAAATCCATCAGTCATGTGTAGATGGAAGGCGGCGAAACAAGCCAAGTTGGGACACCTCTTCTCCCAAATTTCTTAGAGACCCCTCCCCAAAATTTCTTGACAACCCCCCCCCCCCCAAATTGAAGGCTGTGACCGCGCCTGACTTGGTGTCCTGGCGCTACTGATGCGTCCTTGAGAGTAGCAAAATGCTAGGTCTGTGTGGGTGCGCCAATGACGGTATTTCACATTATACATATTTTGTTTGTACACAAACTCGTCACAATATTTTCGGCATAATATTTTTCGGCGATAGGTATTTATCATCTTGCATTAGGGTGCTAAAATATCTTTATTTTAGCACTCTAATGCAATACCTACCAATGCAATTACCAATTAGCAAATACCAATGCAATGCCTAATTGCCCATGCTATGTAGCATCATTTTGTTTGTTTGAAAGTTTGCTTTAGCCTAAAATCTTTCCCTGTAGCTTCGGGATTAAGAATAGAGCTACGGTATCCCCTGCCTGATCGTAAGAAGCGACTAAAAGGGGCTTCCGGGGTTGCGGCACCGTCCGCCGATTTTTGGTGTCGGGGAGGAAACCTTCAAAAGGTACCGGCACCTTGGGAGAGGATACCTGCTTATGTGGGATTTGACCGCACTAAAACCCCCTCGGTGGCCTGCCTCTGCGCTTGGGGAGGACTCCGGGATCTCCGATGGAACGCACCGGTGTCCTCCACGCGCGGAGCCCAGAATGGGCCCACCTTCGGAGAGTGCTCTCCTGCACCTTCCGATGTTTACGGCGGTAAGCGGCCACGCACACACCGCCGTCCTTCCCGGGGCTGGACGGATCGAGCTCCCACTCTCCCCGTCCGCAACCCCGGAAGTCCCCTTTTAGTCGCCTCTTACAATCAGGCAGGGGATACCGTAGCTCTATTCTTAATCCCGAAGCTACAGGGACTAAGTTAATCAGACCTAGAAATTGATGAAAATGAAGTTAACATATTCCGTTACATACATACAGGTCAAGCTAATGAAAGCGTGTTAAAAATGAGGGAACAAATAACACTTAAAATAAATGCAAAGGATAGATGCTTGGTAGCGTAGCGATACAAATTGTATAAAGTACTGAAAACTGGGGCAAACTTGTCCGAAAATTTATTTACATTTTAAAGCCTTTGCACAGCCTCCGTGGGTTCGAACCCCACCCAGGACAAATATTTGTGTATGACTATTTGTTCTGTGTCTGGGTGTTAATTTATCTATTTAAGTATGTATTTAGAATTATATAAGTATGTTTATCAGCTTTCTGATTACCATAGTACAGGCTCTGCTTAGTTTGGAATCAGATGGCGTTGTGTGAATTGTCCAAAGATATTTATTTATTTATTTTCTAAATTTTTATTTCAGATAGCTTAACTCTAATGTAAATTTATCGAGAATGTGAAAGTAACTACTCAGAACAAAATTAATCTAGAAAATAAGATAAGAGTGTGCACCCTATATATTTTCAATGATCAAAGCTTTGACGTGTGTAGTGAATGGCCAAGCATGATTTGCAGATCACATTACTTGCATTACAGTGTCATTATAACGTTCTTCTGGTCATTTACTTTTTTCAGATTTAGAGGCATTGGTTGGAGCACTCTTGGCCCAGTTATTATTAAATTTTAGCACGCATTAGGTACAGTAATTGATTGGTGTTGGTCTAACTAAATGCTCCTTAATACTGAGAGAAAACCAGTGCCCTGCGGAATTTCTTCATTCGGGATTCACTTTTACTATAAACCTCAAATAATTTGACAACCCGCGTGGTGCAATGGTTACCGTGCCGAACTGCCAATCGAAGGGTCCCGGGTTCGTTTCCCGGCGAAGCAGAAATTTGAATGATGAGTTTAAATTTCTGTTCTCGGTCTGGGTGTTTGTGTTTTTGTCTCTATGTGTGTCCATGGTACCTACGACACAGGGTTTATCCACCCTACTGTGGGGTCATGAGTGTGAAACGTTATAAAAAATTAACATTGTATTCAATAATTATAAAAACTTATTGATGTATTTTTTAATTTCCGTAGGTAATTAATTATAAATTTTCTATTGTTTCAGAGCTATTCCGAGCACACAATAAAACACTTTAATCACACTCAAATACACAGAGGAATATGTGTCCAAAAAACTTGTGAAAAATTTATGAAAGAAAATCAAAATGAAACAGTGGACCTAGAGGTGACCCTAGAGGGATGCATCAATGAATCCATTTGGAAAATGTACCATATACAGACTAAACTAGAAAAAGTTCACTACTGTAGGAGAAACGATGAAGTAATTAGTTATGATGTTAGTGATTATATTGTAGCTGTGATATATTTAATTTTAATAGTTCTTAATGCATTAGGAACCTTTTATGATCTCATGTTTTATAGAAATGACAATAAGTCAGGTATGTTACATTATTTAATATTATTAATTCTATACGTAATCTTTACCTTTTAATGTTTCTTAAATACACTCACAAAGTTCAGTCAAAGTTTTGAATTCTTTACTACTTTACTACATACTAGAAAAAAATTATTTGTTTCTTTCTTTTGTTACATAGTTTCTTTTACATATCCATTATCTACTCGTATCTTTTTTCAATTTGATTCTCTATTGATTTTTCTTTTAAATTTATTGAATTTATAGACACAGACACAGACATTGTTAACGACTATAATACGTATAGTGCTCCTTTTTTATTTCAGGAAATCGTTTCCTGATGGCGTTTTCTGTAAACCGTAATTGGTTAAGATTGGTCGCTCCCAGTAGAGGGGGCTCTGAACCAAGATTAGAGAGGTTGAAATTGTTTCATGGATACAGGTAAGTTTCAGTCTGTGAAACTTTTACGAAACAAACATTGTCAAGGTTCTACAAGTTGGCATCGGTGTCATGGTCGTCATGCGAGATTACTGATCCGGCGTGACGATGCTGGAATCTTAGTTTGGCTGGGGAGGAGTCTCAACTGTTTTGTATTAATACATACGTTACGCGTTGTTTAAATAACGATAGAATTATTTTTTTCATATCACTTTTTATTATGTTGATTTTTTGTTTCAGAGCCATGACAATGATTTGTGTAATATTTTCTCACACGGTGCTGATGATGGCTTTTGGGTATATTGATAATCCCTTGTACGTAGAAAAGGTAAATTCAATCGTATCTATCACAAGTATTAGTATTAGCAGAGTCTTATATCTAATCCAGTAATTCGTAAGAATATTTGTATTTGCTCATCTACCTATTGAAACTAAACATTCTTAACATCTTGTAGGTATACATATATGTATGTCGCAGTCGGATTCGCATTCGCATTACCAAAAACAAAATCAAACTGTGACTCCGACAAGATCCGAAATCATGACTATTGAAGCATGGCCTATTCGTCAAATAAATGTTAGCGCTGGCAATTTTTTCTCAAATGACATATAAAAAAGACATCGCGATAATATTAACTGACTAATAACTATATCTGTGGATTGCAAAATCGTCCCCAACACTGACTACAGTCTGTGACTACAACTGTGTCTTTCAGTCCTACGACGACCCTCTGAAGTACATCCTGCTGAACGGTAGCCTGGTCACGCACACCTTCTTCGTCATGTCCAGCTTCCTGCTCGCCTACAACTTTCAACTTCACGCCGAGAAGCACGGAGTCACCTGGCACATGTTCCCCAAAGGGGTCTTTATGAGATGGATCAGGTATTTTGTATGCGCTTAGTTTCGATTGCAACCCTGTCTGCCCCAGTAATGGAATTAACTGAGAAAGCCTGTTGTTCCACGCCTATTGCGAATTGGTGTAAAGTCTATAATGTAGACAGTGAGTCAAACCACTGTCAGATGTTTTCATGTCGGTTATTAATAGAACTTTTATGATTCGACCGAGCACGTACCACCACTGCACCCATTTTTGCGGTGAAACAACTCTACTCTAATGTGTTTCAGTGAAAACGTGTTCCGGCTGGTCAGGTGTCAGGTAAGACTCAAGTTTGCTTGAGGTTGCTTGTAGATATCCCATGGATTGAAGCGACCACTTAATACAACGTAGACTTTATACTCATCAGCTTGCTCAACTCTTTTTGTGTCTCTCTCCTCGTTATTGGGGGGCCTGAAGCTTATTTCACAACGCTGCTCCTATGCGGGTTGCTGGAGATGCACGTTATTGGTATGGTTAGTGGCCAGCCCTCTGTCGGATGTTTAAACCGCCCATAAGGACTCCGACAAAGTTTAACAACGGTTACCTATCGATAATAACTCGGGGCTTAAGGTGCCCTTCGAGGCACAGAAACGTGCATGAAAATTTTTACAGCTAGCATGTCACCCATCTCACACCTGACCGCGTGTGCTTAGCTTAGCTGCATAGTTTGCTTGCGTTCTACGCTAGCCGCATAGCCATGGGCGTTGAAATTAACATGAAATTAACTTTCCTCAGGCTCACACCAACCTACTCTTTGGTCCTGGCTACAATCTGCACCTGGATGCGATATCTCGGCGATGGACCGTTGTGGCCTCTACTGGTCACCTCGGAGTCGGAGGCCTGCCGCCAGTACTGGTGGGCGCATGTCTTCTACTTCAACAACTACCTCTACAACGACGTGTACTGCGCGCCGCAGACATGGTGTGTTCCTTGTTTAGTAACTTTTCAGTTGACCCTCGTACATCGAACTCAAATGTTATTTAATTTCAAAGTTCCAGTTCCTGTTTTACCCGACTGCGGCGAAGACTAAAGATTATGGTTATGTTTTAGCGCGTATGTATGGATGTATGTATGAATGTATGTCCGTTCCATTGTTCGCTAGTAACTGTTGAACCAGTGATACGTCGTTGGATTTGTCTTGATGGCGCGAGTGTTACTGGATGCATTAAAATAAAAAATGTGAATTTTTAGTAAGTAACATTTTGCGAAGGTTTTTTTTCTTCTGGAAGGATCAAAATGAAGGTTATAACAATATATACAACTTTTGTTTAAAAGTAATTTAAAAGTTTAAAATAAAATATTAGTTGCCAAAATTAGGACGATTTGAGCAGAGACACTTTTCATATAGGTCCCAACCGCTAAATTATTGTTTTCATTACTTAAGAAATCCCTAGATTACGGACTTGTTCCTTTCTTTTCACTTTGCATAATGTTATGTATAAGTCGGTTTCTTTTAATTTATTTGAAGTCGATTTAAAACATATTCTTTCCACTTCCAGGTATCTAGCAGCAGATACACAACTGTTCTGCTTGGGGCTACTGGTGTGCGTCTTCGCAAGAACCCCTCGCGTCAGGAAGGTAGTTCTGACTGTCCTGGTCATCCTATCACTCGTGATACCCGCCCTCCACACATACTTGCAGGACTTGGATGCGGTGGTGATACAAACGCCAGAGTAAGTGAAAATGTTGCAAAGTACATATGTCTACACATGGTCCATACTAATATTATAATGCTGAAGAGTTTGTTTGTTTGTTGAAAACCGCCACCCTCAGGGACTACTGGTTCAAATTGAAAAAATGTTGTATAGTTCCTTTATTATGTAAGGTTATAGGAAAACATTACGTTTCGACTTACAACTAAAATGAAACGGAGTTTTAATAAAAGATGTCCAAAAACGCGGATTATTTATAACATTTGTAAGCTTTCATGCGTGCGCTTTTAGCACTGATTTCTTCTATAGGAGGGAACTTTAAAAAGGCATCCAGCACTTTAGGAGAGTAACTGAGTTATGCCCACATACCACAGTACTTTTCAGAGTCATGAAGCCCCTTGGTGCCTTGTCTCAAGGCAGAATGTACCGGTGTTCTCTCTACCGTAGTTCTTTCCTGAACCCCAATATGGATTTTTTCCTCTACCCGGATCCCCGAAGCTCATTCTTAATTCGAACTACAGAAGCTTGCGTTTTACAAGCACGGCTTTATAATTTTGAAAACTCTGATAGTTATCCTCAGTTTACCATACCATTTATCCTTTGCGTATGATCAATTTGTTGATTTTACTCTGTCCTTTCACAAAAATTTTATTATATACCTATCGAATCGTGAGTGAAACTAAACATGTTTATTTATGTCAGACTATAGAAAGATGATTATTTATATCTGAGTCGGATATAAATAATCATCTTTCACAAAAATGTTTTTTTCCCAGATCTTATCGCAACTTGTACGCGGACAACGACACGTTCCGCTTGCTGTACATCCGCGGCCACACGAACCTCTCCACCTTCGTCTTGGGCCTCATTGGAGGATTTCTAGCCTATCACTGGCAAATCGAGGAAAAGGACTTCGGTAAATACAAGGTAACAAACACATTTTCTCTGTAATTATACGTATTAGGTTGTGACTCTCGTCCAATTCTTGTTTTGTTATGAACGTCTCTTCTCTATTTAAGGATATCTGAAAGTGATTGCTATCTACAGTATTAGCGAAACCTTTTTGATGATTGAATTTGTCGTCAATAAAATAGCGTATTTAAAACTACGACGGTTCTTTCCTCAGAAATGAGAAAAACTTAACGTCATAGAAGAAACGTTTACTATGATGAAAAGCAATGTATACGTAGACGTCATTATTTATGTTAATATATTTTTACCTAGCGCAGCTCATCAAAAGATGTCACACATGACTTTTGATAATGGATCAAGAGCTGGCGCCACACGAATCTCGAATCTAGATCACGCTATCGAAGTTTTCTCTCTATTTTATATTAGTTTATCTTGCATATACCTACTAAAATGAGATTATCAGAGAACGGTCGCTTCTTATCCAAGAATCACCACTTCGGTTGGCGGTATACCTATGTATACCTAATATAAGTCTATACTTAGGATATACTACTATAAGTCTATGGCGATATAATTCCAGGTATATTCTTAACAAGTTTTCTTAGTCAGAGGAGAAGTTAAGAGTCAGGAGTCGCTCTCAGAGCCTTGGCATAGAAGTCAGAAGTTTTTTTTAGGTATCTTCAATTATGGCATCGCAAATTCTGCATATTGCCAGCGTCAAGTATAATTTTTGCATCACGTTTTTGCCAGTTTCGGTGAAACTGAACGAGTAATAAATAAATAATACCTAGGTAAAGTCAGTAAGTCGTCAGTAATCAGTCAGTCAAGTCAGTCAGACATTCAAGTAAAGCGATGGCGTCTTTAACAGAGCGTGACCAATGGAATTTTGGAGGCAAGCCGAAAAAACCTATTTTCGCACTGTTATTTTAATTCACAACACTCGTGCACTTTAATTAAGCTATATCGAACAAAATGCCATCAAGTTTATCCGATATAACTCAAAAATACACCAAGAAAGTAAAAATAAAAAAGAGCACAATATGTCTTTTTCGACTTCCCGCCAAAAACTCAGTCAGAAGTTTTAAGAATAGGTTATCACTGTTACGCCTATTATATCTGCGTCATGTTTATATTTTTCCAGAAATACAACTGGTGCGTCTGGCTGGTGTTTCCTTTGGGCGTCCTGGTCATTCTATCTGGTGGTCTGTTCTACGTAGATGGTAGCCCGCCATCCGATTTCTTCAGAATCGCGTACGCCACCTTCTATAAACCGGTCTTCCAGATACTGGTCGTTGCTTTGACCATAAGCGTCATATTTAAGGTCGAATGTAAGTTTATTTACAAATATCTATTTAATATATTTAAAGCTAAGGTAACTTTAAGATATCTCGTAAAACCTATATATCTTTTCTTTGGAGGTCTACATCTATATAAAAATTATGAATTGTTATAATTATGAATTTCTAGACACTAAAGACCATTGCTACATTGTTACTGTTGTCGGTAGATATCCACAAAAAACCGGCCAAGTGCGAGTCGGACTCACGCACGAAGGGTTCCGTACCATTATCTATAAAAAATCACGTTTATTGTATGGGAGCCCCCTTAAATATTTATTTTATTCTATTTTTAGTATTTTTATAACAATAGCTGCAACAGAAATACATTTGATTGCCTTTGATTATCCATAGAAATCATTGCATTAAGATTGAATGAAAGGTAAATTGTGATTAACGATTTATGACGTATTAAAAAAAACTACTTACTAGAACTCGTTCAAACCAAATTTTCGGTGGAAGTTTGCATCGTAATGTACATCATATATTTTTTTTAGTTTTATCATTCTCTTAGTTTAGAAGTTCAATGGGGGGGGGACACACACACATTTTGCCACTTTGGAAGTGTCTCCCGCGCAAACTATTCAGTTTAGAAAAAAATGATATTAGAAACCTCAATATCATTTTTGAAGACCTATCCATAGATACCCCGGGTATGATAAACGGGTATGATGAAAAAATAAATTTTTGAGTTTCAGTTCTAAGTATAGGGAACCCTCAAAATTTATTGCTTTTTTCTATTTTTGTGTGAAAATCTTAATGTGGTTCACAGAATACATCTACGTACCGAGTTTCAACAGTATAGTTCTTATAGTTTCAGAAAAAAGTGGCTGTGACATACGGACGGACAGACATACAGACAGACTGACATCACGAAGCCATAAGGGTTCCGTTTTTTGCCATTTGGCTACGGAACCCTAAAAAAGACATTAGAACGTTCTATGAACATGTTTCGCGCGTGGTGACCAACAAGCTAGAACCTTCGAATTATAATCCGAATTATATAATAGAATATTCTCTTTGCGACATATTACTCACTGATGAGGGTCGTGACCATCACCTATCATAATCTTTTGTATGATGGTGCGCCATACACTTCTCAGAGGTTTGTAAAGAGTTAATTGCAGTGCGGATGGTCAGACCAACGTATTGGGCATCTTCCACGTGGTCTCTTTCCTTTGATCTTGCAAGTGACCATAAGTTTCTCAAGTGTGTCATTATCATTATTTCTTCTCGTAATATGACCAAAATACTCCAGAATTTTGTTTAGGCAAATGGAGGAAAGACTTATTTTTATAATCAGCTCCTTTGGCATCGATACGTTGGTCGGACGTGCTGTCCACGGTGTTTGCAGCATTTATACTGGTAATATATAATTATAATGAATGGCCGCCGGGCAATGAAGTGCACATCGACGGTCAGCGTAGAACGCAAGCGATCTATGCAACTAAGCCAAACGGGCGCGGTCGGGAGTGAGTAGGGTGACCGCTAGTGACTAAAAAAAACATGCGCGTTTCCGTGCTTCGGAGGGCACGTTAAGCTGTCGGTCCCGGTTTTTGTCGATACATAACAGTCGTTAAACCTTGTCGGAGGCCTTATGGGCGGTTTGGAAACATCCGACAGCGGGTTGGCCACTAACCCGCATTGGAGCAGCGCGGTGGAGTAAGCTCCAGGCCTCCCCAATAATGGGGAGAGACCTGTGCCCAGCAGTGGAACATAAAAAGGGTTGCAGCCAATATAATTATACTAGAATAAAGGTCATGAAAGATAGACAGTATATAGCTAAACATTAAATTTGTTTATTTTATTTAATCACAATTATATCAATCAATTAAATAAAGAATCAAACTGTCTTAGAATAATTACAATTACATTATAGACACCAAGTTCGCGTGCCCAAATTGAAGCATGTTGATTGATGCCATTAATGGCACCAAACGCCGGGCCGCTCCGTAAGACTTAAGGTTAAATTTTATCACAACACTTTAAAAAGAAAAGAAGTCTAATAAAATAACTTTTCAGTGTTTTAAATATTTTGTAGTATTTTATAGGTAATATGGTCAAAATAAAAATATTTTGTTTGTCAGATGTGACAGCTGTAGGAATCTATTTAGTGCTTCAATTTTGACAGCGCGCTTGTATGAAGACACTCATTCTATACGTATTTATTCTAAGCAAACTGTATTATTTAAGTACAAGTATAACCTTTTTACTCTCGGTAGATTGGGAGTAATTGGGACTAAACGAAGGCCTTTATTTATCAGGAACCGTCGCGGGCGGTCGCTTTCAGTGTTAGTGTGGTTTCAGACTAGAGTATTTTGACGCACGTATACGGTCGTTTCGGAAAACGCGCTTTCATGCGCGCTACTTTCTGTATTGGAAAATGTCAAATCTTGACCTTATGCGGCTACCTTAGCGCATCAAAGTTACTGACTCACCCTTCAGGAGAGACGGCATAGTGCCTCGCTTCGACACATAATTTTTGTGCCAAAATTGGTGCGGGGGGAAGAACGCACCCATATTAATTTTGTCACACATTCACTAACATTCTTACATTGCTACAGACGCATACATTTCTAAATATGTCAATTTCAATTAACAACGTCATTTTCTATGCACCGTCAACACTGACACCGGCACACACAGACACGCTAGTTATACAACTAGAAGGCACATTGTGCATGCACGTTGGGATGAGGGGCTCGCCCGTAATTTAGGCCACTCCTCTGACGAGTGTCATACAGGTATGACACTCGTCAGACCTGTCATACCTGGATCACAATGATCACAGATCAAGTATTAGTTACTACGTAAACCTTGATGCTTTAAGGCGGCTACACACGCTTCAACTAAAGACGCGCGAGTCGCCGAAAAATACGCTAGTGTGAAACCGCATTTATTTTAACATATGTAACTGACTATAACGTCGCTATGTAGTCGCACCGAAAACTAATGAAGGCTTAACGCCCATAATGTCGTCAGCGTACTAGTACTCGTTATTCCATAGAAAAACAGCCAAAAGTAATTTTTTTATCCGAGACCGAGTGACTGATGAAAACTGACGATAATACGGACGTTTACCTATACTAGTACACTGACGACATTATGTACGCTTTGTTTTTATGATTCCAGCGGTGTACCGAGGGATATTGGAGTGGAGGGGCTTCACGTGGATGGGGCGGGTGTCGTACAGTGCGTTCCTCTGCCACACGCTGTTCCAACGAGGCCTCATCGGCTCTCAGACAGTGCCGGTCCACATGAGCGATTATTATATTGTAAGTATTTTAAAAGGTTTTATTTAACTTGCAATGTATGTATGTATGTTTGTTCGGGTGGAATCTTACTACTTAATTTTGAAGCAGATATCTTCAACCGATTGAGCTGAAATTTTGTATACCTACACGTTTAGTTTGGATGACAATACACAATAAGCTGTGTGACGTCATTACAAATCCAATATGGCGAACCATCGAAGATGGCGGAATAGTTATTCTAAGAGTAGCCGACAGACATGCAGGCTTCGTGGTGTTAAGTGGTTGATGTAGCACAAGGACACCTACACACAACCTCCAGCTAGATACTTGAGGCCGATGGTCTCATTATGACAACCCCAAGAGAGAAACACAACAGAATTACTTCTCGGAACCGCTTGAAAACTACCTCTAACTCACGGGAGATAATTTCTCCCTTCCTCTCATTTCTGTTAAACAATTTGGGTTATAGAATGCTTATAAACATAACCTGATCCTGCATATATAGTTAAAAAGTGCAATTTTGTATATTTCCACTGAAAATGAATTGCAACTTTCTGGGAATATGGAGAATTGCAAAATCTCTTATGGAGGAAGCTCCAAGCCTGTACAAATAGAGCCGTGCCCAGTGAGACCAAAAGGGGTTAAAGAGGGGATAAATTGACAACCCGTGTGGCGCAATGGTTACCATGCCGGACTGCCAATAGATGGGTCTCGGGTTCGATTCCCGGCGAAACAGAAATTTGAATGAGTTTAAATTTCGTGTCGCACACGATCAACTGTCACCTGTGCCTATTATCGACCCATAGCCACACTGTTATCTCAAATATGTAATGTATTTTTTTTAAAGAGTGCTACTAGGAGTTTTTTACCGCTACCTATTTCTCTCTATCTAGCCCAAACGGGACCGATGACCGGGAAAAATGACATTCATTAAGCGAATATTTTGTATTCTTTCTCGTATTTCTTTCTGTCTTTGTATGTATCCATGGTACCCACGACACAGGGTATATATATTATTTATTTATTATTAATATTCTCTTTTCTGCCATAAAAAACGGGTCGAGGTTTATACTGCGACCCGTAGCAGCATCTTTGAATTTACAACAAATAGGTACTCACTGTAAATAATTACATTATTATACGAACTAAACATGTGTATACAAATTGCAAATCAATCGGTTTGAGATATCTACTTCAAAATTGAGTTGCAAGATTCCACTCG
Organism: Pyrgus malvae; assembly: GCA_911387765.1. NCBI lineage: Eukaryota > Metazoa > Arthropoda > Insecta > Lepidoptera > Hesperiidae > Pyrgus > Pyrgus malvae. Next base: position 21,593,494 of record OU426965.1, on the reverse strand, counting down.
TACTAATATACATTACAAGTTAATAGAATGCTTGTAAAATAGTAGGTACATATTTCTTATCTTCAAAAATACTTTTTTTTCAGGTGGTGGTACTTCTTGCAACGGTGTTCATGTCGTTTGTTTGTGGTGGTCTCATGTGGTTGTTGGTGGAGGCGCCGCTAGGTGGCGTTACGAAAGCTTTCATGGAGGGTAAAACCAGAAGAACGGATGTGGAAAATAAATAGTTTTTTAAAGTATATTATGCTTTTATTTATATGTCTACTAGCGATTATAGTGTTCTATCCTTTTTACGGAGGGGAAACCTTCAAAGTACCCGAGCAGTTTGGGGGACGCCGGGTTATGTGAGATATATATAGGGTTATATATAGAGATTTGACCTCAATAAAATTTCCTCGGTGACCCTCCTCAACGCTTATGAGGGACCCCGGGATCTCCTGAGGAACTAATCTGTTTGTTTCGATACCATAATCTATCATATCCCTATTATTACTTGGTTCCCTCGGGATTTTTATATCCTGATGTCCTCTTTTTATTTTATACTAGTCTTCCGCCAGCGGCTTCGCCCGCGTGGATTAGTTTTAAAGGTTTCCGTAGGATAAAAACCATCATATGTCCTTTCCCAAGATCCACTCTATCTGTGTTCCAAATTTCATTAAAATCGGTTCAGTAGCTTAGGCGGGAAAGCGTAGCAGACAGACAGACAGAGTTACTTTCGAATTTATAATATTAGTATGGATTTTTCGCGTATGGCCACATGGCCGCAAACTCCTCATACCTCCATTAAACCCTCCCTAATTATGGGGAGAGACTCGTGCCCATCAGCAGGGCGCAAAATAGGTTCCAGTCAAATTAAAGCAATCAAGTAATACGTGTGAAAAGGCTAAAAAATTTAAGCACTAAGAATTTGAAAATAGACGCAATATAATAAAATAAATAATATGAGTACGGGTTAGTTTATCATATGATTAGTGCTACTCGAACATCGTGAAATTGAAATTAAAGTTACGGGTGACTTTAACCGACAATTAGCGTACTTGCCACTGTACTTGAAGGTGGTGAAAGAGACCCTAAGTGTGTATCCCTAAATACGGACATTCCAAAATCTGTGATCTTTAATTTTTTGCATATACAAAATGTACATTCCCTTCTTAAACGTCAGAATGTTAATAAAAATAAAAATAGAATTGATCGCATTAATTTGAATTATCAGATTGAAAATGTAGCCATACAAAGTAACTGCAAGGATTAAGTTCGAGCAATTTTTGATAACGTTTATAAGTTATGATAAATAATGGATTATCATTACACAATACGAGTCATTAAAGCCCTAAGCTAGAGTAGTTAGGACGTGTTGTATGAAAGTGTAAATTCTGTTTAATTAAAATCAAAAAAATCGAAATGGCGGACGCAGAAAGTATTTTAAAGCAAACGCTGGAGCGCATAGCTAAAGAGCAACAATACGTTGATTATAAAACAGAACTGACGCCAATACACAGTGGAGGAGCGAATTATACATCCCAACTATATGATGTCACGCTATCTGCAGCAGGCAAGGACGATCTTAAACTCTTCGCTAAAGTCGCGATCATAGGCGAAAACTTTCGAACGATGTTAACGTTGCAAATTTTTGAATCGGAAATTTTATTCTACACCAAAGTTATTACAAAATATAATCATTTGGAAGAAAAGTATAATTTTCCGATCGAAGATCGCTTAATCGTGCCGAAGTATTACGGAGGCAGCATAGAATACACGCAGGAAACACTGGTGCTAGAAAATCTCGTTAAAAGCGGTTACCAGCCCTTTGACAGATTTCAATACATCAGTTGGGATTACGCTGCAAAATGCGTCGAAACCCTTGCAAGATTTCATGCCCTATCTGTTCGCTACGAAAGAGATGAACCTGAGGATTTTAAGACCTTGATGCAGAAGGTAACAATCAATATGCCGATGGCCGCTTTAAAGGAATTCATAATGAAATCTGCAGCGCCGGCGCTGGAGGCGACGGACGAAAAATATAAGGATAGACTGGAGAAGTTCTTCAAGGACCATCTGAAAGACGAAGTTTTTATCAAGTACTTCAATCCTGAACGAAAAGTTACTTTGATTCACGGTGATTTTAGGCCTAGTAACATCTTGCACAAAACTGATGAGGTAATGATATAAACTAATGAAATATTATTCAACATTGCTATTCATTTCTCAATAGAACGTACAAACTTAGAGCATCAAAGTTACTGACTCACCCGTCAGTAGAGACGGCATAGCGCCTCGCTTCGATACATAATTTTTGTGCCAAATCTGGTGCGGGGGAAGAACGCACACATTTTAATTTTGTCACACATTCACAAATATTCTTTCATCGCTACAGACGCATACAACGTCATTTTCTATGCACCGTCAACACTGACACCGACACACCGACACACCAGCTGTATAACTAGAAGGCACATTGTGCATGGACGTTGGGACGAGGGGTCCTGTGACAGGTGTCATACCTTTCATACCTTGATGCTCATACAAACTAACAATTTAAGCATTACATTATTAATGGTTCTATTTATTTTTAGAGTGGCAAGCTCGACATCATTTTAATAGACTTTCAGCTTATCCAAAAAGGCAACCCTATTATGGACCTGCTGTACTTCCTCATCTGCGGCTCTGATGAAAAATTCAGGGCAAAGTACTTTAAACAGTACTTTGATCATTACTACGGAGCGTTTAGTAAGACCTTGCTAAAACTGGAGATAAATCCCGATGAAGTTTATAAGAAGCAAGATTTTGATGCTGACGTGGAACAGGTATGTAACTATGAGTGTACAAATATATTATCATAAAAAATTAAAACGTTATAAAAGCTAATAACTTAAGTGTTTTTTGTCTTCTCCTTTTTTTAACCCCCGACGCGAAAACGGCGGGGTGTTATAATTTTGACGTGTCTCTGTGTGTGTGTCTGTCTGTGGCATCGTAGTTCCCGAACAGATGAACCGATTTTCATTTTGCTTTTTTTTTAAAAAGATGAAGTGTTCTTAGCTATGTTCGAAGAAATATCAGTCCAAGATGGCCGCCGCTACAAAATGGCCGAATATATATTTTAACAACTCCCTCAATGGTCTTGAATAGTAGAATAATGTACACTATACTGAAAGGGAATGAGCTGTATTAACTAATGAAATGAAATCTAAAAACTCGAAAAATATTTTTATCTAACGGTTACTCGCAAAGTTTGCAACACGTATTGGTGGTGGTACGTATGTTGGTGTATGTTTTTACTGTTGCATGTGCATGTATCCTATGTGGGAGGGAGGGAGGTGCTATTGCATGAAAAAATATACACCATTATACGCTCTGATTGTGGATTGTTGCAAAGTAGTTTTTACCTAACTTTATTTTCTTAAGGTAAGCAGTGGCGGATTTACAAAATTGCTGCCAGTAGGCTATTCAGTTATTGCCGCCCCTACTAACCTCCTTTTATGCAGTCAGGTTCTGATTTAATTTTTCTTCTTTTTTTAATTTCATTTTTGTCAGACTTAAATGTTATTATTTAATTAATAAATTTAATTAATTAATTAATTTATTTATTTATTTATATGTACATTACAGCTAACATTACAGCCTGACCTAATGTATTAGCGTAGATTAAGTGTATTATTATTACATTCCATTATTTAATCATATTTTATGTCGACTAAAGAAAGAAAAAAAAGAAAGAAAAAGTATTTATTTCATATTAGGAATACAAAATATTCGCTTAATGAATGTAATTTTTCCCGGTCATCACCTTTAGGTGCCCGTTTGGGCTAGATGTTGAGCAAAAAACTCAATACAAAAATAAAATACCTATACCTACATTAAAAATATCGTTACAATATGATAATAATTAAATGTCAAATTATAAGTCAGTTTATAAATTACAAACAATAGTCTCATAAAGGTTCATTTCATGTCATAAAAAATAAAACAACAAATAACATAATAATATTACAATATAAACAATCATTTCCAAAATTCAAATTCAATATAAATCAGAAATTTAAAAAAAAACACTATACAAAAAAATGTCAGTTAACTAAATTGGTTATTTCCAATATTCCAATCACGTTAGACACGACTGCCAAGAGTGGATAATTTAATGGTGGCGCAATATTTTATTAAAAGTAAAGACTTTACGACTGCCGAAATTCGTGGAGTAAAAATTAAAAGGTATGTAGGTACATTACCTACAAATTACCTACCTACGCCTCAGACCAAATAAAAAAGTAAGACGGAACGTCCCGAACTAAAAAGCCTACAAAACTACGCTGTGTACATACACAGTTACACGCACAATACACATGTAACGAAACTACGCCATAACTTATCATTATCACACAAAGTTAAAGTCAAAAGTGGCTCACGCACACGCGTACATAAAAAAGTGGCTTCACTTTTTAGTTCGGGGCGTTCCGTCTTATTTTTTTATTTGGTCTGGGACCTACGCTTATTTTAAACTGAATGAGGTACCTATTAACTTTCTGGATTAAACTCACAAAATTATATACAAACCATCCAGTTCGCAGTTTCCAACCAGTAGGACTGGCATATATGGGTTGATAGTGGTGTAGTGACCTTCTGCTACTCATCAAGAGATGGCGCCACGGTTATTCCTGAATCACGCTATCGAAGTTTTCGGAATATCGTACCATATTCCGTATCGTACCATATTCACACAAGCTCCGAATTGAGTCAGTCGGAGCGCGGCCGCTCCCCGGGCAAGACCACCTCGCCCGGCGGTAGATCTCCCTTTGCCAAACTGGTGACCCTGGACAAGAATACGTCCCTTCTTGCCTTCATCAGTCGCACCTTCACTCCCTGGATGGACTGCAGCATCACTTCACCAGCTCGTCAGGGTCATCGCAGCGCACCATGTACACGCTTCCTGATCCTGATCAAGCTGCCTCCTGCGACGTTGTGGACGGCTTGAGTACCCCACTACACTCGCCTCCATATTCCAACCTACCCTCACATCTCGACTCAACGAAGATAGAGGGCATCTCCACACTTCGCTACACCCTCACATCCCGACTCACCGTGGACAGAATGCGACACAAGGTCTGCACCCTCACATCTCGACTCACTCAGATAGAGGGCATTCAAGGCACTGCGAAGCGAAGATTACTCTAGCATGGATTGAAGATATCGACCTCCGGTCTGAGCAGGGGGTGATGTAGCGACCTTCTGCTACTCGTCAAGAGATGGCGCCACGGGTATTCCTGAATCACGCTATCGAAGTTTTCGGAATATCGTACCATATTCCGTATCGTACCATATTCACACAAGCTCCGAATTGAGTCAGTCGGAGCGCGGCCGCTCCCCGGGCATGACCACCTCGCCCGGCGGGAGATCTCCCTTTGCCAAAGTGGGAAGAGGGAAATACATTTTCTACATTTTCGCTTTTTTCTTCTTCACCCATACAAAGTGTGGGCAGAGGGCGCAGAGGCCGATTACTGGTTGGGGGGCGGCGAACTAGCTGTTTTACTCTAGAATATGGAAGTTTGCTACTCTCGGAATGTGCAATGACAAGTGAGAGAGGAAAGTCATCAGCAAAATTTGTTGCAGACTTCTATCTCTAAGACATTGGAAAACCGTCATGCAAAAATCTTTTTGATTTCTATGAGGTAAAAAAAATGGGTCCCCAAATTTGCCGCCCCGAAAATCTGCCGCCCTAGGCTCAAGCCTACTCAGCCTGCTGGTAAATCCGCCACTGAAGGTAAGACTATGTCCTTGGCTCAGATGGTTGTGATAATACCTTTGTGATAATCCCTAGAAAGTTATGTGACACATTTTACTATAAAAGATCTAGAAAATATTGAAATAAAAACAGAAAAAAAATATTTTTAATAATATGAATCAAATCAAAATCATTTTAATATTGACAAAAATACCATTAATTAATGAAATAACAATCAGCTTGAGTCCAAAGACTGAATACTTCAGTATTTTTAATTTTTTAATTTTCAAAATTTAAAAATAATGACGCTCCCTTCCTTATACATTTACGAGATCTCTTTAATGGTCAAAACAGAAATCACAAAATATGAAACCCTTAAATCAAAAAGACATAACAGTAAATTATGTTCAATCGCTTCCAAAACAAAACAATATCATAACAGTGTCTTTTGCATGGGACCAAAAATATATAACGGTCTACCGGAATTCCTCAAAATTAAAACGGGCAACGAATTTAAAAAAGGACTTAAAACGTATTTACTGAAAAAGGCATATTACTCAGTCACTGATTTCATAAAGGATAAAACGGCATAAAGGAATTCCATAAAAACCTGGGAGGTTTTTTTTCCGCCGGCTTTTTTTCCTCTCAGTGTACAAACACCCTGTGATATGGGTACCCAAAGCTGACGAACGGAACCGATCCAAAATATAAATAAATAAATATTTTAATTTATAAAAGGCGCAATATGGGACAAATAAAAATAATAGTAAAATAGATGTAAATGTACATTTCGTAATTGTATTATAGTTTAGTTTTTTCCTTTTATATTTTTATCATTGTATATTTGCATACCTCATGAAGGTAAATATGGCGAACTAAATATATATAAACAACTTTGTAAACACCCATATTTTTGTAAATAAATGTCTTTGTCTATGTCTTTAAATTGCACGCCACAAAATTATGAACCTTCCCCCTTCAAGTATGACGTAATTTATGGATAGCAAACTATCTTGAAAATTTAAAAATTATGTAAAAGTATATTCAAATGTGAAATTTCTCATTACAGCTGCTTCCTTTCGGGATAATGTTAGGAGTACTAACTCTACCCCTGATCACAGTGGACGTGGACAGCGCCCCCAAGCCGGAGGACGGCATCGACCTGGAGGACTTCGCGATGAGGCCCAGCGCCCTCTTCCGTACTAGGTTTAACGGCATTTTGACGGACTACGTGGAAATGGGAATCCTATGATAATACCGATTGTACAAAACATTGTGAAATTGACCTTGATTAGAATAAACATTTCTTATCTGTTCAATCGAAGCATTTTCATTTGCAGTTTAGCACACCTGAATCATACATATTTTTAAATAGCTTAAAAATATATGTAATTATTTATATTTCAATTTTAAATTTAACAATATAAAGTCAGAGCAATGGTTGTTTGGCCGTTTCTGAAAAGACGACCCGTACTCCGTAAGTGACTTCTTTGATGACTGATACTTCTCCATCTTTGTTTTGCATTAACTTTTGTTACTTTAGTATGTATGTAATCAGTTTGTTAGGGTTCCGTACCCGAAGGGTGCTTATTTATTACTATCTGTCATCAGGCTGTATCTCATGAACCGTGATGGATGGACATTAGAAATTTTCACAGATGTATTTATGTTGCCGCTATAAAAACAAATACTGAAAAATAGAATAAAATAAATATTTAAGGGGCTCCTATACAATAAATGTGTTTTTATAGATAATTTTTTTTTCAACCATTTTTACCTCCCACTGCTGGGCACAGGTCTCCTCTCACAAGTAAGCGGGGTTTAGTCCATAGTCCACCACGCTGGCCAAGTGCGGATTGGTGGACGTCATGCTTTCGAGAAATTATGAATATTCTCTCAGGCATGCACGGCGATGGAGAAGACCGTAATCAATAAAATATCACGATATTTTCCATCACCGTGGAGCAGCGACAAATGCGCACATTACAAATTCCTTTATCAGAGGTGCGCGCCGAGGATTTGAACCCGGGATCGGTCGCGTCGATGACCGCGGTTTTTTTACCACTCGGCCATCGCTGCTTTTTTTAGATAATGGTCCGTATCTCATAAACCGTGATGGGTAGACATTGGAAATTTTCACAGATTCTGATGATATATCTGTTGCCGCTTTAACAACAAATACTGAAAGATAGAATAAAATAAATATTTTAGGGTCTCCCATACAATAAACGTGTTTTTATAGATAGGTAATGGTCTGTATCTCTGAACCGTGACGGCTAGACATTAGAAATGTTCACAGATGATATATTTCTGTTGCCGCTGTAAAAACAAATACTGAAAAATAGAATAAAATAAATATTTAAAAGGGCTCCCATACACTAAACATGGAATTATTTAGATAATGGTACGTAACCCTACGTGCGCGAGTCCGTCTTGCACTTGGCCGGTTTTATTATTAATTTAATAAAGCTTGTATTGCCAAATAAGATATTAACAGAGCCCCGGTTCGCTAAAAAAAGACAGAAAATAAATAACCTCTATAAATACTTATATTCCATCCATCAGCCTTTTACTGTCCACTGCTGGACATAAGCCTCCCCTAACGTTCGCCACTCCTCCCGGTCCTGGGCCTTCTGAATCCAGCGACTACCCTATTAATACTTATATTACAACCATACAATTAGACAGAGAAGAAGAGGGAGAGAAGAGAGAGGCAAGGAGGCGTCCTGAAAAAAATTTGTTAACATGCACTCTGAATGGCTACACAGATATGCATTGTCCGACGCTGTATACTTCTTTCTCAAAAACTCTGGAATAATATGCTGGAACCTTTTCTCAATAAAACTTTTACGTAGTTTAATTAAGTTGGCAATGTTCCGCATCAGAAGGCCCACTCTGTACGCCCGTATCCGAAACTAAGTGAATTTTCGGGCCTCATTTTAGGATAAGACTGAAGAAATTCTAGCAATATTCATTCAGTAGCTTAATGCCATCAATGACAACGCTTATCTTAATAATTCGTGGGGAAAAAAACTATCTGAGTATACCAAAAATGATTCCGAAAATGTTAGAACATACGGACGGATGCTTGCAGGTTGCAGAGTAGGCCCTCAGAAGTTTACACTTTACAGGCACAGAACTTTATTAGCAGAAAAATTTATTATCAGAAGCATTAAGTTACGAGTACAATCATATTTTTTTATTTTAAAACTCACATGTTATTATAATCAAATCTATGAACTATCAATGTACGTATCAAACCAAATAATACAACGTAAAAGATAAATTGTTTAACGCGCAATTTGTTTATTTTGATAAAACTAAACGCGAATGTCCGGGTAAGCGACTGCGTTTCGATTCTGATAATACATTTAAAACGTATTATATGATGAAGTGTTACGCATAATCATGTTACTTAAGGATGCAAGGATTATATCCAATTCCGTAAAACGAATTAAAAAAACAAGTTTGTGTTATGTCTGTTGTCTAATGGTCTTAAGCATAGACGGTCCTATTTATTGGACCCGATTTGGCATACAGTGCTGGTTATCTGAGTACATTGTAATAAAATACTCAAGATAACCAGCAATGTATGCCAAATCGGGCCGTGGATGTTGGCCAATGCATAGACATATAATAATATATACGTAAGTAAGCCGAATGTAGGGTTCCAGGTTCAATTCCCGGTGCAGCAGAAAGTGAATGATGAGTTTAAATTTCTGTTTTCGGTCTGGGTGTTTGTGTTTCTGTCTCTGTGTCTGTCCATGGTACCCACGACACAGGGTATATCTACCCTACTGTGGGCTATGAGTGTGAAACATTATTTTTGTTTTTATTTTTCAAACAATTCATTTAAAATTCTTGTGATATCCTTACACGCCATTTTCTCAAAATGATATCTGTGTGGCTTGACACACTATTACTTATCTGCATCCTAATATATAATGCATAGTTGCATAGGTACTTACTACGTTATGGAAAACTGCGACGTAGCTTTTAAATATGTAGGTCCTTGGTCGCTGTTCCATGATTTGCTTTAAAACATACGTGGTTGGCATCTATAATTAAGATGAGATCCTTGGTCTTTCGTAGTTCTACATGTAACCTATATGATTAGATTATGATTAATAGGTATGCCTATTATGTATATCATTAGATTATGATTAATAGGTATGCCTATTAATCATATAGTTGACGCATATAATGGTAAATACTCGTATGATCAGTCACCTTGCTTCGCAGTACCTAAAAAATTGTGTGCTTATACCACGCTTGATCACTTTTTTTTTTGATATCGGGGGAAACCTTCAAAAGGTTCCGACACCTTTTGAGAGGATACCGGGTTATGTGGGATTTGACCGCACTTAAACCCTCTCGGTGGCCTGCCTCTGCGTTTGTGAGGACTCCGGGATCTCCACAGGAACGCACCGGTGTCCTCCACGCGCGGCGCCCCAGAACGGACCCATCTTCGGGAGAGCAGATGTGCTCTCCTGCTCCTTCAGGTGTTCACGGCGGCATGCGGCCACGCATACACCGCCGTCCCTCCTGGGGCTGCAAGCTGGACGGGTCAAGCTCCCACTATCACCGTCCGCATCCCTGGAAGCCCCCTTTTAGTCGCCTCTTACGATCAGGCAGGAGATACCATAGCTCTATTCTTAATCCCGAAGCTACAGGGACTACGCTTGATCACCTACAATCGTGATTTGGTTGCAATAGGACAGTGATAAGACGAATCACTGCGATCCACCCTTTCTGGGATAGGGTGAACTACAAGGCCACCTTCTTCGATTACAGAACTTTACTACTGGTGCAGGAAAGCGGAAATAGACGCGTTAAGTAAGACACACGGCTTTAATTATCGCAGGGATGCCATCAGTCACTATCCAGGTGTAGTCGGACGGACCGCTAATCACTACGTATAATGTGAGGTTTGTCAAGGGTAAACCCGAATGGTTTTGGGGGCGGCTTGAACCCCCTAGCCCAGCCTGGATCTGCTAGTGGTTCGAACACCCATTTCTCCAATTCTATTGTGTTTAAGTGAAAGATGCATTTACCGGTCAGACTTATATGAGGCGACTATCAGTCTTCGGAGTAGCAGCGTAGCGCAGCGCAGGGGTTGTGTGTAGATGTCCATGGGCTGCAGCGACCACTTAACGTCACGGGGCCTGCATGCTAGTCCATCCAAATAACAAAAGGACGCTCGCTTGACTACTTCATATCGAGGAACTGCAGAGGAAAGACGCTACAGCAACCATTAATTGCTTCGGATAAAGAACAAAAAATGCGAGTTTAAAACATACGCTCTGGTGACGCAACTCATTCATTGTAAACTAAAATTAGATCCAGTCATTTATAATCGACGACACGTATGTGTAACGATCACGACAAGACACAATCGAACAATACTACTCGCTATTAGGCTAGAATCCCTAGGGTGGTAATGGTGGCGGAGGCTTTGTCCCGTAGACCTAATGCGGATTGTGGAAGATAGTGGTTAGGAGGCAACCTGTTATGTACCAAATGTTTTCAAATCACTTATGAGGTCTCATAAAACCCGTAAGGGTTTATTGGTACATATGTATTAACACGAACTGACGACGATGGCATAGCCCAGTTGGAAAAATAGAAAGCGTCTATGCTCTGGAGATAGACCAAAATTAAATATACCTACTATCCTTTAAAAATCGTGATATTTTAATAACATACCGGTTAAAAACAAAATATTTATGCATTTTCTTTGTAGTCAATCGCTATTTAAAACGAAATCTATAGATAATTATAAGCTTATCAAATTATACTTGTCGTTATCGTGCCTGAGTAGTTTAAAATAAAAATCCTTTAGCTCAATCGCTGTAAACGAGATCGCAACGCAACACAAAATAGTCCAGTCAGTTTGTAAACATCTACTATGGCGGATGCCGAGAGTTTGTTAAATCCAGTGCTGGAAAAAATCGCTAAGGATGAAGAATACGACAATTACAAGAAAGAAGTGACATTGATCTACAGCGGAGGAGCAAATTATACGTCGCAACTCTTCAATATTACGCTGTCTGCAACAGGAAAAGATGATCTCAAGTTATTCGCAAAAGTAGCGGTAATGGGCGAGAAGATGCGCTCCTTGACAACTATGCAAGTTTTCGAAACGGAAATCATGTTCTACACCACCATCCTCTCAAATTACCGAGAGTACGAGCAGAAGTACAACTTCCCGAAAGAAGACAGACTAGTTCTGCCAAAATATTTTGGAGGCAGCACCGAATATATGAAGGAGACCCTCGTTTTAGAAGATCTGACAGCTAAGGGATACCAACCCTTCGACAGGTTCACGTGCTTTGATTGGGAGTACGCTTCTAAATGCGTGAGCGTCCTCGCAAGACTACACGCTCTATCCATTCGATTCGAAAAGGACAACCCTAAATTATTCGAAGATATAATCGCGAAACTAGGTTTTCAGTTGCCGATGGATGAAATGAAAGATTTCATGGAGAGAGGAGTAGCGTCGGCTATTGGAGTGACGGTTGATGAGAATAAAGAGAAGCTAGGGAAGTTCATAAAGGACAACTTGTCAGATGAGAGCTGTATAAACTTCTACAACCCGAAACGGAAAGTGTGTCTCAATCATGGAGACTTCAGGCCAAGCAACGTGATGCACAAGCGAGATGAGGTAAGCGGCCCTTGTTTAGGTCTTGATAGTGTCTATTTTCTTGAGCGTATATAAAATAAATATAGTTTAAGAAAAACTAAAAAAAACACGCTTTTGATGCACATCTAAGTTAGATGATCTAACTAATATAAGGAGAAAACAATAATGAACAAAAAAATGCTATGCTCACTTTTTAGTCTGATGAACATCAGAAGCATTTTATTTTGCATTTTATTTTTGCATCGTATAATTGATTATTTTTTTTCAAGTTCTTGGAATTAGATAAACTCATGAAATCATTGTATTGCCACCGATTATTGATACGTGTCGACGTGTCCAAATTTTTAATTATATCTGTCCGTTGAAAGTGGGTCAAATCGAGTCCAAAGGAGAGTGAATAAGTTCACAAACTCACAGTTACAAACATACATACAGGTGAAGCTAACATAAGCGTGTTAAATGCGTTTTAATTCCACTATGTCATTAGATGGTGGTCTCCAAAGGGACCATGAAGCGTGCATGGCCCGGCGGTTAACGTAGAACTCAAAACGATCTATGCAACTAAGCCAAACGGGCGCGGTCGGGTGTGAGATGGGTGACCGCTAGTGGCAAATAAATTTCATGCGCGTTTCCGTGCTTGAAATTTTTTTGCCACTAGCGGTCGGCACGCTAAGTCGTCGGTCCCGGTTGTTGTCGATAGATAACAGTCTTTAAACCTTGTCGGAGGCCTTATGAGCGGTTTGAAAACATCCGACAACAGGTTGACCACTAACCCGCATCTCGACCAACCCGCATTGGAGCATCGTGGTGGAGTAAGCTCCAGGCCTTCCTAATAATGGAGAGAGAACCGTGCCCAACAGTGGGACTCAAAAAGAGTTGAAGCCTCCAAAGGGACAATAATTCCTCTTTCAGTTATCTCATTCATAGTGTCCAAACATACTAAGGTCACCCATAAAACATTTTTTATCGGCAAAACTGAAAATTATTTTGCCCATAATTGACCATGAAGCTTATTGCAACTTTGTGACATTTTGAATAAATCTAAAGAAATCACCGTGAAAAAAATTGTAACGTTATTATCATATATATCTATATATATCATAATGTTATTAAGTAAAATATAGTCTAATATTACTATCCTGAATATATGTCAATATGCCGTGCCTATCTCTACCATAAATGATAAAATTCTGCGTTTCATATGTGTCCTCAATCTAAAATCTTGTTTCCAAATGATCGCTGGCATTTGCGCTACATTTGAACGGATCTTTGTCCCTCTGAAGGACCACGTGCAACGCACGACTGCGCAACTGCGCATGTACTCATAATACTGTGCGGAAAGTGTTTTGATTGCTTTAGAGCAGGGTTTCTTAACCTATAGTCCATGGACCCATAAGGGGTCCATGTAATGAAAGCTGGGGGTCCATAGAAAGCCTACTTACGTTGTGAGTAAATATTGTAAATATTTCGCTTCGAAGAGTAGATACAGACAACACTGCGAATTTTTAGTTGCTGGAAGAAGTGCTTGCTCAAAAGAGTGAAGACGATACAATAAAATGCTTATCGAAAAAAATTCAAAAGGATAAATCAAAGCATTTGGATACACAGCAGAGCACTTTCGAAGGATACTTTTGTCCAGAACAGCTGAATCAGAGAACATGTGGGTGCGAAGTCCATTTTTTATTGACCTTTACAAAATTGACGATGAAGACCTCGAGAAAGATGATCTCATTTTACCCCCGACTTGTCAAACGAGCTATGTTAGTTCTGATTCCTTTTGCAACTACTTATCTCTGTGAAGCAGGGTTTTCAACTTTAGTCTCCATAAAAACCAAGAATCGGTTAGAAGTGCAACATATCATGCGCCTTGCGTTGTCAAAAACGGCTCCTCGATTTCGTTTTTGTTTTTTTAAAGGGTCCGTGGGCTCGCTGAAATTTTTAAAGGGGTCCATGACTAGAAAAAGGTTAAGAAACCCTGCTTTAGAGCAATTTTGGCTACTGCGCAGCTACTCGCACGAAGTTCCGAGAGACAAAGATCCTTAGTGAGTACTTGTAAGTGTTTGTTCATCAGTCAAACTTGAATTTCAAAATCACCTTATATTTCCCGCTCAATTGTCGACAATTGAACAGTTTGTGCTCATCACATTAATTGATATAATCACCGTTCCTTATCCACTTGTAAATAGTTTTTTATTACTGAATGCTTCAATCGAGTACAGTTTAAACGGTTGTAAATTTTTGTTATTGTTATTCTGCGTAATTATTGCACGTATGTTACGTTATGTAAACTTATGTTCCATGTGATTCGAATTCGTCATAAAGTTGTGTAGGGCAATATATTTGTTCGATATATTTATTAATTACAATGCCGAAGCTTTTCGTAATAAAAGATGTGACAATGCGAATAAATATGTAACAGTGCGGCTTTCCGGGATGACTCCAAAATTTCAGTTCTGGTAAAGTAGCTATTGCTTTACAAACAAACAAAAGACTTCGTTGATACCTATAATGCTCAAAGGATTGAACTGGCTAGTGACTTTGTGACTGACTGACAACTAATTTCGGCCTATTGTATGTCACCCGGTTCCATCGAAACGGGCAAAACTTGAAATATTATAGATATTTGAAAAACTTGAGGCACCTTTTGAGGTTTTTCTTATGTGTATAGTTTTAATCCCGTTTCGGTTACTGAATTGACTAAGTACATAATTTGAAAACTTTTACTTTTATTTTTTTGAATAGATTCTATTTAGGTACTTCACTTTTCAATCTTCCACACAAATTTAAGCATTACTTAAATACCTTAGAGCATCAAAGTTACTCACCCTTAGGAGAGACGGCATAGCGCCTCGCTTCGATACATAATTTTTGTACCAAATCTGGTGCGGGGAAAGAACGCACACATTTTAATTTTATCAGACATTCACAAATATTCTTTCATCGCTACAGACGCATACATTTCTAAATATGTCAATTTCAATTAACAACGTCATTTTCTATGCGCCGTCAACACTGACAGCGACACACACAGACACACTAGTTGTATAACTAGAAGGCACATTGTGCATGCACGTTGGGACGAGGGGTTCGCCCGTATAGGCCACTCCACTGACGGGTGTCATACCTGTATGCTTTAAGTTAAATACGCCCACAATAATGAACTATTCTATGGAACAGAATTTTATTTATTTTGGTAATTTTAATAACCGTATTTTTTTATATCTCCAGAATGGCAACATAAAGGTCGTAGTGATAGACTACCAGGTGCTGCAGAAGGGCAACCCTGTGACGGACCTTCTCTACTTCCTCATCGGCGGCTCCGACGAGGAGTTCAGGGACAAGCACCTGAGACAGTACTTCGACCACTACTATGAAGAGTTCAGCAAAACCCTGCACCGCTTGGAAGTAGATCCCGATGAAGTGTACACGAAAGCAGACTTTGATAGTGATGTAGATGAGGTTGGTAACATATTGTTGGTGTTTTAATAATAAAATTTCTGCAAATTGAAACTTGAAGAACTTTTTGAGTACCTCATAGGTACGCACGCTGATTCTCCACCAATGATGCAGATCTATTGGAGCAACGATAAAATGCGCACGTTACGTAACAAACTTACTCAGAGAACGCCCAAAATACCTGACAACGGGAACTCGTATGTGTACGCCATGTCGGGATGTTATATTATCTAATTTTTCGTATTTAAAGTGGTAATAAAAATTGCTTTTGCTAATTTATTTAATACCAAAAGTTCCTTTATCTTCAAGACACATGTTAGCAAAAATTATAAAACAAAATCCAAGAATGACTATAATCATTCTAAAGTCATGTACCTATGAATCCTATGATGGATGGCTGTTAATGAACGACTTTCGTAACACATTTTTCTCAGATGCTACCGTTCGGAGTCATCATTGGAATGTTCACCCTCCCGTTCATCACGGTGGACGTGGAGAACGCTCCGAAGTTGGAGGACGGGATCGAATTAGAAAGCTTCGCGATGGAACTCAGCGAGCTCTTCAAGACCAGGTTCAACGGCCTCGTCAACAGCTACGTGAAGATGGGGATTTTGTAAACAATAATAGGTTCATTACTCAATGCTGAGGGCTTACTCTATAAGCACCCATCCGAAACATCGTGAATTTTCGGGCCTCGCTTTTGGATAAATCTTAGCAATATTATTCATTCAGTAGCTTCGTCTCATCAATACTACGCTATTCTTATGAATTCGTGAAATGAAAAACGATCTAAATATACCAAAAACGATACCGAAAATGTTGGAACTTACGGACGGATGCGTACAGAGTAAACAATCTGGCAGCAACTGAATCCCATTGCTGAGCTCAGGTCGCTTACTGACCACCACGATCACCACGTTGCTCCAATACAGTTTGGTAGAGATGCAAGTTAGTGGCCAGTCCACTGTCGGAAGTTTTCAAATCGGCAATATGGCCTCCGATCGCATTCTTTGGCCTCCTCGCACCAGCGGTTGGCCGCCTAGGCGGCTCGTTTGAGCGGCCAGCCGCCTGACGCGTTTGGAATAGCGGCTGACCGCTATGGCTTGGTTGGACTACGGATAACGCACGGAAATTGCAACTTCGAATAATGTACATTAGTTTATTACAATTTTTACATATTTCAATACCAAAATTAGCCACATCGGTTATGATCGGTTCAGCCGTTCTTGAGTTTTAGCGAGACTAACGAACAGCAATTCATTTTTATATAATGGAGATTAAGTATGTCTATTTTTAAAGGATTTTTTGTAAATATGAAGTATATAGGTATCTTAATGGTTTTATTTTAGAGGTTTTGATGAGGTTCGATGATTTTTTATGATATTGCTAGAAATAAAACATGTTTATGAATACTAAGTAAGATTTTTATTTCCTTCTATTGAAATGACTATTAATGCCACGCAGTTTTATCCGCATGGTTATATCAATAATAATAATAATAAACGTTTCACACTCATAGCCCCACAGTAGGGTGAATATACCCTGTGTCGTGGGTACCATGGACACAAACAAAGACAGAAACACAAACACCCAGACCGAGAACAGAAAAAACTCATCATTAAAATTTCTGTTTCGCCTGGAATCGAACCCGGGATTCGATTGGCAGTCCGGCGTGGTAACCATTGCGCCACACGGGTCGTCAAAATACAATATAGTTAGGAGGACCGACAACCGATGGGGGAAAAAGTCCTTGAATGGCGACCACGTCTCGGCAAAAGGAGTAAAGACCGCCCTTCAACCAGGTGGACTGAAGAAGACAGCGGGTAGTCGCTGGATTCAGAAGACCCAGGACTGGGAGGATTGGCGAACGTTAGGGGAGGCCTATGTCCAGCAGTGGACTATTAAAGGCTGATGGATGGATGGATGGAAGGGATCGTAGCGAAACGGTAGTCCGACCATTGCGCCACAAGGTTGTCAAAACGTTCTGAACACACAATGTAGACAGCACAGGTAATAGGCACCTACATTATGGAAAACTGCGACGTAGCTTTTAAATATATACATAGTTCCTTGGTAGATGTTCCATGATTTGCTTTAAATCATACCTGGTTGGCATCTATAATTAAGATGAGATCTGTGTTCTGTGATCTTTAGATGCGCACAACTTTTAATTATGTAGTGGGCGCATTTAGTGGATACAGACTGCATGGTTATGATGTCATTGATGACCGGCTGCTGCTGAAGCTGCTACTAAGGAAAGCTTAAACACTTATTTATAAAATTATCAGGTTTAAATTATTTTCAACTTTTTAGTTCATTTTTTTAATATGAGCTTATTTTTAAAAAGATTTTCTTCTTTAATTTTATTTTTAGCTTATAACTTAGTATGTATATTTGATGCTAGTTTGTCTACTGTCATTCGATTTATACATATGCATGCAAAATTTTACTCGTAGCTCAATCGGAAACCGGGAGGTGGATCAAATTTAACTTGCAAGATTTGATTGCAGACATCGGGACAGGTGAAAGTAAATAAAAGTTCGTAAAAATACACGTACTCCCAATTTTTTAGTCTTAAACCTCGCCACACATAGATTTCTTATGACTGATACGTGCTAGGGTTCAGAACCGGGTCCCGGTCCCGAAAATACCGGGAATTCCCGGTTCTTTTGTCAGTGAAATAGAACCGGGAAATCAACTTAGATTCCCGGTTCTTTCGGTACTTTCGGGAATTTAATTTTAACTATGCGATCTACTTCAATACTTACTTACTCTGTTTTTTTTCATACTTTTTACTGTTTAAGTGTTCAAAATTAACTCTCAGTTACTTAATTCAACCCTGAAAGAAATAATGCACAAAATGAATGCAGAAAGGGCAAATATCATCTCTTTTTGCTTTTTTGTCAAAATTTATAATGAAGACAAGTCGAGACTATTGAAATGGCATAGGCTAGTTTAGTTCTAAACGCGAAAATAAGTCTCATTCTCACGGAAAAATCACTTTAGCCAGGGCAAAGCTGTAGAACAAAATTGGTTCTTAAGTTAACAGTTTTAGACCCCGAGAAGAATTATAATTCGAATTGATGCAGATTTCAACTCTAGAAGAAACATAACATTTAAGAATAAATGTCATTCCTATGGGAAAATCACTTTAAGCTATCCTAACTGTTACCAAACATCCATGAAATTTTATGAGTCCTCCTACTTCATGATATTGCTCCTTTCGAACGCGGGTGAAACCAGCACAGCTAGTATTTTATATATCAATTTCCCTCACTAATTTTTTGTACATGTCGCAACATCAAACAGAACTATCACAAAGCACAGCAAGAAAAAAAAACAAATGATATTTTAATAAAAAAGAAATTTTAATTTCAACTAGTGGTTCAAAAAGTACCACGTAAAAGTAGGTGTAAAAAATGTATTTAACGAATATTTTACTTTTAGTTGGGTTTGCCCACGCAACAGCCGAAAATGGACAGATATTATTATATGTCCCTATGTACCCTATATGGGGCAGAAGGCGTCGACTAAACTTCACGTCTAACTTCCCTCTAGGTCTTTCCGATAGCCTTCGCTTTTCGCGCTTCACTGATAGTCTGCCACTAGGTCTGTTTTGGATGTTTTGGTTGGAGATTTTTTCAGGCCAGTAAATACCAAGGATTCTGCGAAGGTATCGGTTGACTAAAACTGAAGGTTGGTGCGAGATGTCTTTTGTGACCTTACACGTCGCACACCTATACAGGAATACGGTTGTAACGGAGTATTTTGAGCTTAACTGTCTGTGTCAGTTTTCGTGATTACTATACAGATTGCACCAAGGTTGCTCGAGCTGTAGCGATCCTTTCTTTCCCATCGATTGTCAATCCTCCTATGGCCACTTCAGCAGATTTTGAGAAAGGTCTTCAAATGGTGACCATTTCTTGACAAAAGGAGCATAGGTCGGCCTCCAGCCAGAGGGACTGACAACCTGAAAAATATAGCGGGAAGCCGCTGCATTCAGAAGGCGCAGGACCGGCCGGAGTGGCGAACGTTAGGAGAACCTTTGTCTAGCATTGGACTTCTAAAGGCTGGGATGGATGAATGGATGGATGAATATCAAAGGAAGGAAGGTCATTTATGCCTTTGCGATAGAACTCTGGTAATCTAGATTCGACAACCGTGTAAAAGAATTTTATACCGCTTCCTTCTTTTTATCACGTAAATAATTCTTCACTTTGCAAAAAAATGGTAAACCACAAGAACTGGCGAGTACGAAGGATGACGAATGGTTTATAACGGCAGTCCCTGTAAATTTAAAATTGTTTCTTATGCTGTGTGAGGTCTCGCGTTATTGAGGAATAAAAATGGTTCATAAGCCGGGCATGTTCCACTGCTAGATTTGCTATCAGTGTTCGGAGATCAGCACAGTACATAATGCTGTTATTGCTTCACCAGATCTGAGAAAGCCACAGTGAATAACACCACGAGACCACCAAACAGTTATCAAAGTTAGAAAGCTTTGCTATTTTCGCAACAAATGTGACGTTTTGACCTGGAATCAGACATTGCATTTTTTTCTCACGGTTATCGGAAAAAATACTAATACTACTTCATATCTAAATAATACTACTTCATATCGAGGAACTGCAGAGGAAGGACGCTACAGCAACCAATAATTGCTTCGGATAAAGAACAAAAAATGCGAGTTTAAAACATACGCTCTGGTGACGCAACTCATTCATTGTAAACTAAAATTAGATCCAGTCATTTATAATCGACGACACGTATATGTAACGATCACGACACGACACAATCGAACAATACTACTCGCTATTAGGCTAGAATCCCTAGGGTGGTAATGGTGGCGGAGGCTTTGTCCCGTAGACCTAATGCGGATTGTGGAAGATAATGGTTAGTAGGCAACCTGTTATGTACCAAATGTTTTCAAATCACTCATGAGGTCTCATAAAACCCGTAAGAGTTTATTGGTACATATGTATTAACACAAACTGACGACGATGGCATAGCCCAGTTGGAAAAATAGAAAGCGTCTATGCTCTGGAGATAGACCAAAATTAAATATACTATCCTTTAAAAATCGTGATATTTTAATAACATACCGGTTAAAAACAAAATATTTGTGCATTTTCTTTGTAGTCAATCGCTATTTAAAACGAAATCTATAGATAATTATAAGCTTATCAAATTATACTTGTCGTTATCGTGCCTGAGTAGTTTAAAATAAAAATCCTTTAGCTCAATCGCTGTAAACGAGATCGCAACGCAACACAAAATAGTCCAGTCAGTTTGTAAACATCTACTATGGCGGATGCCGAGAGTTTGTTAAATCCAGTGCTGGAAAAAATCGCTAAGGATGAAGAATACCACAATTACAAGAAAGAAGTGACATTGATCTACAGCGGAGGAGCAAATTATACGTCGCAACTCTTCAATATTACGCTGTCTGCAACAGGAAAAGATGATCTCAAGTTATTCGCAAAAGTAGCGGTAATGGGCGAGAAGATGCGCTCCTTGACAACTATGCAAGTTTTCGAAACGGAAATCATGTTCTACACCACCATCCTCTCAAATTACCGAGAGTACGAGCAGAAGTACAACTTCCCGAAAGAAGACAGACTAGTTCTGCCAAAATATTTTGGAGGCAGCACCGAATATATGAAGGAGACCCTCGTTTTAGAAGAACTG
Organism: Pyrgus malvae; assembly: GCA_911387765.1. Classification (NCBI taxonomy): domain Eukaryota; kingdom Metazoa; phylum Arthropoda; class Insecta; order Lepidoptera; family Hesperiidae; genus Pyrgus; species Pyrgus malvae. Next base: position 21,571,997 of record OU426965.1, on the reverse strand, counting down.
ACAGCTAAGGGATACCAACCCTTCGACAGGTTCACGTGCTTTGATTGGGAGTACGCTTCTAAATGCGTGAGCGTCCTCGCAAGACTACACGCTCTATCCATTCGATTCGAAAAGGACAACCCTAAATTATTCGAAGATATAATCGCGAAACTAGGTTTTCAGTTGCCGATGGATGAAATGAAAGATTTCATGGAGAGAGGAGTAGCGTCGGCTATTGGCGTGACGGTTGATGAGAATAAAGAGAAGCTAGGGAAGTTCATAAAGGACAACTTGTCAGATGAGAGCTGTATAAACTTCTACAACCCGAAACGGAAAGTGTGTCTCAATCATGGAGACTTCAGGCCAAGCAACGTGATGCACAAGCGAGATGAGGTAAGCGGCCCTTGTTTAGGTCTTGATAGTGTCTATTTTCTTGAGCGTATATAAAATAAATATAGTTTAAGAAAAACTAAAAAAACACGCTTTTGATGCACATCTAAGTTAGATGATCTAACTAATATAAGGAGAAAATAATAATGAACAAAAAAAATGCTATGCTCACTTTTTAGTTTGATGAACATCAGAAGCATTTTTTTTAAACTAAGATATATTTATTTTTCATTTTTAGTTCGTTTAATTGATAATTATTTTTTCAAGTTCTTGGAATAAGATAAACTCATGAAATTATTGTATTGCCACCGATTATTGATACGTGTCCAAATTTTTAATTATATCTGTCCGTTAAAAGTGGGTCAAATCGAGTCCAAAGGAGAGTGAATAAGTTCACAAACTCACAGTTACAAACATACATACAGGTGAAGCTAATATAAGCGTGTTAAATGCGTTTTAATTCCACTATGTCATTAGATGGTGGTCTCCAAAGGGACCATGAAGCGTGCATGGCCCGGCGGTTAACGTAGAACTCAAAACGATCTATGCAACTAAGCCAAACGGGCGCGGTCGGGTGTGAGATGGGTGACCGCTAGTGGCAAAAAAATTTCATGCGCGTTTCCGTGCTTGAAATTTTTTTGCCACTAGCGGTTGGCACGCTAAGTCGTCGGTCCCGGTTGTTGTCGATAGATAACAGTCTTTAAACCTTGTCGGAGGCCTTATGAGCGGTTTGAAAACATCCGACAGCAGGTTGACCACTAACCCGCATCTCGACCAACCCGCATTGGAGCATCGTGGTGGAGTAAGCTCCAGGCCTTCCTAATAATGGAGAGAGAACCGTGCCCAACAGTGGGACTCAAAAAGAGTTGAAGCCTCCAAAGGGACAATAATTCCTCTTTCAGTTATCTCATTCATAGTGTCCAAACATACTAAGGTCACCCATAAAACATTTTTTATCGGCAAAACTGAAAATTATTTTGCCCATAATTGACCATGAAGCTTACTGCAACTTTGTGACATTTTGAATAAATCTAAAGAAATCACCGTGAAAAAAATTGTAACGTTATTATCATATATATCTATATATATCATAATGTTATTAAGTAAAATATAGTCTAATATTACTATCCTGAATATATGTCAATATGCCGTGCCTATCTCTACCATAAATGATAAAATTCTGCGTTTCATATGTGTCCTCAATCTAAAATCTTGTTTTCAAATAATCGCTGGCATTTGCGCTACATTTGAACGGATCTTTGTCCCTCTGAAGGACCACGTGCAACACACGACTGCGCATGTACTCATAATACTGTGCGGAAAGTGTTTTGATTGCTTTAGAGCAGGGTTTCTTAACCTATGGTCCATGGACCCATAAGGGGTCCATGTAATGAAAGCTGGGGGTCCATAGAAAGCCTACTTACGTTGTGAAAAAATGTTGGAACTTACGGACGGATGCGTACAGAGTAAACAATCTGGCAGCAACTGCATCACATTGCTTACGCCACCACGAATCACCATGTTGCTCCAATACAGTTTGGTGGAGATGTGAGTAAGTGGGCAGCCCGCTGTGGATGTTTTCAAATCGGCAATATGGCCACCGACCGCATTCGGCCTCCTCCGCTACGCACCAGCAGCGGTTGGCCGCCTAGGCGCTTCCTTTGAAGTCCCTGTAGCTTCGGGATTTAGAATAGAGCTACGGTATCCCCTGCCTAATCGTAAGAGGCGACTAAAAGGGGGCTTCCGGGGATGCGGACGATGAGAGTGGGAGCTTGACCCGTCCAGCTAGCAGCCCCGGGAGGGACGGCGGTGTATGCGTGTCCGCATGCCGCCGTGAATACCTGAAGGTGCAGGAGAGCACATCTGCTCTTCCGAGGATGGGCCCGTTCTGGGGCGCCGCGCGTGGAGGACACCGGTGCGTTCCCATGGAGATCCCGGAGTCCTCACAAACGCAGAGGCAGGCCACCGAGGGGGTTTTAGTGCGGTCAAATCCCACATAACCCCCCCCCCCACCCCCCAAAAAAAAGGCGCTTCCTTTGAGCGGCCATCCGCCTGACGCGTTTGGAATAGCGGCTAACCGCTATAGCGTGGTTGGACCACGGGGAAGGCACAGAAATTGCAAATTCGAATAATGTACATTGTGTACTTAGTTTATTACAATTTTTATAATAATACTAGTGGACCCCGCAGACGTTGTCCTGCCTTAAGAGTATTGAAAGAGGATTAGTTTCTTTATCATCTCAAAAAGTTTTTATTTTACTGTCAAATAAAAAATATAAAACAAATAATGAAAGATGAATTGTTATTCAGACTATGTCAAACTTCTGGCCAATGGCGCGAAGAACCAATGTTTGTCAGATACTAATAGTTTATATACAGGAAAATACAATAAGTTATTTTACTATTAATTTCGCAATTTTTCCATATTTTCTCACCGTTTAAAACTTCCCTGGACTTCTACTGAAATTTCAAGACCAAAATTAGCCACATCGGTTCAGCCGTTCTTGAGTTTTAGCGAGACTAACGAACAGCAATTCATTTTTATATAATGGATGGAGATTAAGTATGTCTATTTTAAAGGATTTTTTGTAAATATGAAGTATATAGTAGGTATCTTAATGGTTTTATTTTAGAGGTTTTGATGAGGTTCGATGTTTTTATGATATTGCTAGAAATAAAACATGTTTATGAATACTAAGTAAGATTTTTATTTCCTTCTATTGAAATGACTATTAATGCCACGCAGTTTTATCCGCATGGTTATATCAATAATAATAATAATAAACGTTTCACACTCATAGCCCCACAGTAGGGTGAATATACCCTGTGTCGTGGGTACCATGGACACAAAGACAGAAACACAAACGCCCAGACCGAGAACAGAAAAAACTCATCATTAAAATTTCTGTTTCGCCTGGAATCGAACCCGGGATTCGATTGGCAGTCCGGCGTGGTAACCATTGCGCCACACGGGTCGTCAAAATACAATATAGTTAGGAGGACCGACAACCGATGGGGAAAAAAGTCCTTGAATGGCGACCACGTCTCGGCAAAAGGAGTAAAGACCGCCCTTCAACCAGGTGGACTGAAGAAGACAGCGGGTAGTCGCTGGATTCAGAAGACCCAGGACTGGGAGGATTGGCGAACGTTAGGGGAGGCCTACATAGGCCAGCAGTGGACTATTAAAGGCTGATGGATGGATGGATGGAAGGGATCGTAGCGAAACGGTAGTCCGACCATTGCGCCACAAGGTTGTCAAAACGTTCTGAACACACAATGTAGACAGCACAGGTAATAGGCACCTACATTATAGAAAACTGCGACGTAGCTTTTAAATATATACATAGTTCCTTGGTAGATGTTCCATGATTTGCTTTAAATCATACCTGGTTGGCATCTATAATTAAGATGAGATCTGTGTTGTTTAGTTCTACATCTAACCATATACCTATCTTTAGATGCGCATAACTTTTAATTATGTAGTGGGCGCATTTAGTGGATACAGACTGCATGGTTATGATGACATTGATGACCGGCTGCTGCTGAAGCTGCTACTAAGGAAAGCTTAAAAACTTATTTATAAAATTATCAGGTTTAAATTATTTTTAACTTTTTAGTTCATTTTTTAATATGAGCTTATTTTTAAAAAGATTTTCTTCTTTAATTTTATTTTTAGCTTATAACTTAGTATGTATATTTGATGCTAGTTTGTCTACTGTCATTCGATTTATACATATGCATGCCAAATTTTACTCGTAGCTCAATCGGAAACCGGGAGGTGGATCAAATTTAACTTGCAAGATTTGATTGCAGACAGCGGGACAGGTGAAAGTAAATAAAAGCTCGTAAAAATACACGTACTCCCAATTTTTTAGTCTTAAACCTCGCCACACATAGATTTCTTATGACTTTGATAGGTGCTAGGGTTCAGAACCGGGAAATCCCGGTCCCGAAAATACCGGGAATTCCCGGTTCTTTTGTCAGTGAAATAGAACCGGGAAATCAACTTAGATTCCCGGTTCTTTCGGTACTTTCGGGAATTTAATTTTAACTATGCGATCTACTTCAATACTTACTTAGTCTGTTTTTTTTCATACTTTTTACTGTTAAAGTGTTCAAAATTAACTCTTAGTTACTTAATTCAACCCTGAAAGAAATAATGCACAAAATGAATGCAGAAAGGGCAAATATCATCTCTTTTTGCTTTTTTGTCAAAATTTATAATGAAGACAAGTCGAGACTCTTGAAATGGCACAGGCTAGTTTAGTTCTAAATGCGAAAATAAGTCTCATTCTCACGGAAAAATCACTTTAGCCAGGGCAAAGCTGTAGAACAAAATTGGTTCTTAAGTTAACAGTTTTAGACCCCGAGAAGAGTTATAATTCGAATTGATGCAGATTTCAACTCTAGAAGAAACATAACATTTAAGAATAAATGTCATTCCTATGGGAAAAACTGTTACCAAACATCCATGAAATTTTATGAGTCCTCCTATTTCATGATATTGCTCCTTTCGAACGCGGGTGAAACCAGCACAGCTAGTATTTTATATATCAATTTCCCTCACTAATTTTTTGTACATGTCGCAACATCAAACAGAACTATCACAAAGCACAGCAAGAAAAAAAACAAATGATATTTTAATAAAAAAGAAATTTTAATTTCAACTAGTGGTTCAAAAAGTACCACGTAAAAGTAGGTGTAAAAAATGTATTTAACGAATACTTTACTTTTAGTTGGGTTTGCCCACGCAACAGCCGAAAATGGACAGATATTATTATATTTATTTATTTATTTATTTAACATAAATTAAGCCATAAAACATAACAGAATACATCCAATTCGTTTTAAAGCTTTGCAATGAATGCTCCTGCCGAGCTGCGAACTTCAGCAAGTGGTGTGCAGAATATATCAATACTATATAAAAAAAAAGGAAAAAATAATATACATATTTTACAAAATGTATATGCCATCCAAAAGACCCGATTGCGGCATGGTCCCCAGAACGCTGGCAGCATTACCTCTTTGAATTAAAAGGCTTATTTTTTGTGCAAAATAACTGCCAGCCCTCTGGTCACCCGAAGCGAGGACAAGTCTGGTCGACATATCTTTGAAGAATTTGGATTTGAATTTGGATCCCATGACACTAATCCATTGAGCAAGGTCAGTGCTCGCATCACAGGAGACTCCTTCACAATAAGAAGTCTGCTCCGTGGCACTGCAAACAGCTTCCGACGTCGAGCTCCAACATACTTGTCTGGGACATGTAACGATATCAGTTCTAGTACTGATGGGTTCGATACCTGCCCTCGTATTAGTACAATAAAATAGTATATTAACGAAATATTTCGTCGATATTCGAGCGTATTGTATCCCAACATTCCCAATATGAAAAGGCTGGGATACAAGTGGGGGTATCCGACAGAATATCCATACACCCGGAAATATAAATATCTCATAAATTTTCTTTGGAGCTTCTCCAACATGAGTTTGTACTTTGCTTCATGTGGGCTCCAGATAGCTGCATTGGTTTCTAGAACGCTCCTGACGAAGCTGTTATACAACAATTTAATAACAGCAATACCGTCAAGGTGCCGTACTTGCCGCATTACAAACCCTAATGTCCGATAGGCCTTTACACAGACAGCTCTGACGTGATCAGAGAACTTCAGGTCCCCTCTAAACAAGACACCCAAATCTGAGATGGACGAACAACGTGAAAGTATCACGTTTCCAAGAGCATAATTGAAAACAATGGGCTCTTGTCTACGAGAAAAGGTCAGTACAGAGCACTTGCTTACGTTAAACACTAGCTTATTCCTTGCGCTCCATTCTAAGACACTGTTTATGTCAGACTGAAGCAGGTGACAGTCGGCGTAGTTTTTGATTTCCAAGAATAGTTTTAAGTCGTCCGCAAATAACAGACATTTAGCGGTACTGACTGCACTTTTTTTTTTATAAATAAACCTAACAATAAGGCAGACGGGCCGCGTGATGTTAAGCGATCACCGTCGCTTATGGACACGGGCAACCCTAGGGGAGCCGCCCGAGCATTGCCGGCTTTGAAGTCATTGGGCTCTGGCTCTGGTCATTTGAAGGCTTGGAAAGTCATTGATAAAGATTAGAAATTCTAATGGTGCCAGGCTGGATCCTTGCCCGATTCCCGAAAAGGTATGGTACTGTTTAGAGATAAATCCGTTACACTGCACGTACTGCCTCCGATTTCGGAGGTAGCAGGAGAAAAATTTTAGCAATTGAGGAGTAAATCCGGCAGCAGCAAATTTCTGGAGAAGTATATCATTGTCTACCATGTCGAACGCTCTTCGAAAATCAAAATAGGCAGTATCGACCTGCGAACCACAGTCAACCGCCTTTGTGGTGTAGGTCCAAAAACATAGCAAGTTTGTATTAGTAGATCGATCTCTCCTAAAGCCATGTTGAGCATTGGTTAATCTGCATTCGATTTGGACTCGTATTAGTTCACAAAGTATTGATTCAAATAACTTGCCAAATACAGACAGTATTGCAATGGGTCTATAGTCATTTACGTTCGACCTAGAACTACTTTTTGGGACGGGTACCACGCGGGAGAGTTTCCACGCCTCTGGGTATCTGCCAGTGCCCAGGCAGATGTTGTAAATATGTAGTAAAGGCTCTACCAAGACCGAGCGACAGTCTTTAACAATATATGGTGGGATACCGTCGGGCCCCACTGAGCGCTTTGGTTTCATTTTTTGTAACGCTAGTTTTACATCTGCACTTGTAATCGCTTCAATGTGTATGACAGCACTTGGATCCTCTTCGACATTTCTACTCGCGTCTCTATAATTAAGGTCAGGTGGAATTTGACTATACACAGAACTAAAGAAATCTGCAAATAGCTGCGCGCTTTGATTTTCCGGAGCTGTTATACCACTAGGTAACTTTACTAAACAACTATTTTTTTTCTTTCTTTTACCAGCTATATAGCGCCAAAAAGAGCGTGGATCATGTTTTATATTTCGCTCCAGTCGAGCTTTGTAGGCGGTGAAATCAGATTTAATGCTCAACTTGACAAGTGCTCTATACTTCGAAAACTTACAACGATAATAAGAACCCTTAGTTTTTTTAAAGAGCTTATGATATCTAGACTTAGTTTTAATGTTGCGTCTTGTTTGCAACGTGTACCAAACAAGGTAATTGTACCGAGTTGATACCGCTACACGCTGTTTAATTGGAACGCAGCTATCCATACAATTGTAAAGTAAGTCATAAAACTTAGAAACTACATCATTTGCATCGGTTACATAATACAATGGCGTCCAATCTATTTCCGCAATTTTTGCATAAAGAGATGGAAAATCTGCTTTGTAGAAATCCCACTCAGTACCAGAACTAATTCGTAACGAATGTCCGATTTCTTTATTAAAATTACGTACTAATGAAATTTCGAGTGGTGGGTGGTATACGTCAGGAAGGGTAATGACGTCGTCTGCCTTTCGCACCACAACCGTGCCCAATGCCTCAGTGACAAGGACCAAGTCGAACATGTTACCATTACTATTGAGTATGTTGTTTACCTGCCGAAGCTCGCAGGACACCAGGAGACACTCAAAGCTTGCTTTTACAGTGATACTAGCAGAATTTAAGTTGAAATCGCCACATATTATTACTTCCCGGTATTTAGCACATATAGTCTCTATACATTGATAAATATGCGCATACGTTTCTTCATTCGTGTTCGGCGGTGTATAAATACTTAGAACCACTATTAATAAATTACACCGTAAGTACAAGCCTACACAAATAATGTCACTTTCAGTACTGTTTGTTCCCAGATCTATTGTGTGCATCTCGTAGTTTGTTGGCGCTATCACCGCTACGCCTCCTCCTCGACGACTCCCAGGTCTGTCAACTCGAGAGATATTAAATCCGGGGGAAATAACCTCTGCATCACTGATGCCATCATTAAGCCAAGTTTCCGTGAAAATGAATATGTCAACATTTATTGTACTCATTTCTGTTGAGACTTGCTGCAATTTAGTACGCAACCCTCTCACGTTTTGGTAGTACATAGTAAATATTTTTTCACTCCGTTGCTTTTTATTTCTGTTTGTTGTTTCGTGCTCTTTGGCGAAACCACTCATTAATCCCAGTATTTAATGGCCAATTTTCCGCACTCATGAAAAATGAAAATGTACTTTCAGGAACGGAAATAATGAACGAGGCATAGTATGCGTGCTTAAGTTCAAGCTTTTCCACATTGTAAGGTGTTCCTATAGGATTTTTCTTTGTCATGTAAGCTTGCACTTTTTCTGGTGTAGTCTCGGGATGCAATGAATAATATATGTCCCTATGTACCCTATATGGGGCAGAAGGCGTCGACTAAACTTCACGTCTAACTTCCCTCTAGGTCTTTCCGATAGCCTTCGCTTTTCGCGCTTCACTGATAGTCTGCCACTAGGTCTGTTTTGGATGTTTTGGTTGGAGATTTTTTCAGGCCAGTAAATACCAAGGATTCTGCGAAGGTATCGGTTGACTAAAACCGTAGTATTTTGAGCTTAACTGTCTGTGTCAGTTTTCGTGATTACTATACAGATTGCCTCGAGCTTTAGCGATCCTTTCTTTCCCATCGATTGTCAATCCTCCTATGGCCACTTCAGCAAATTTTGAGAAAGGTCTTCAAATGGTGACCATTTCTTGACAAAAGGAGCATAGGTCGGCCTCCAGCCAGAGGGACTGACAACCTGAAAAATATAGCGGGAAGCCGCTGCATTCAGAAGGCGCAGGACCGGACGGAGTGGCGAACGTTAGGAGAACCTTTGTCTAGCATTGGACTTCTAAAGGCTGGGATGGATGGATGGATGGATGAATATCAAAGGAAGGAAGGTCATTTATGCCTTTGCGATAGAACTCTGGTAATCTAGATTCGACAACCGTGTGAAAGAATTTTATACCGCTTCCTTCTTTTTATCACGTAAATAATTCTTCACTTTGCAAAAAAATGGTAAACCACAAGAACTGGCGAGTACGAAGGATGACGAATGGTTTATAACGGCAGTCCCTGTAAATTTAAAATTGTTTCTTATGCTGTGTGAGGTCTCGCGTTATTGAGGAATAAAAATGGTTCATAAGCCGGGCATGTTCCACTGCTAGATTTGCTATCAGTGTTCGGAGATCAGCACAGTACATAATGCTGTTATTGCTTCACCAGATCTGAGAAAGCCACAGTGAATAACACCAAGACGAGACCACCAAACAGTTATCAAAGTTAGAAAGCTTTGCTATTTTCGCAACAAATGTGACGTTTTGACCTGGAATCAGACATTGCATTTTTTTCTCACGGTTATCGGAAAAAATACTAATACTACTTCATATCTAAATAATACTACTTCATATCGAGGAACTGCAGAGGAAGGACGCTACAGCAACCATTAATTGCTTCGGATAAAGAACAAAAAATGCGAGTTTAAAACATACGCTCTGGTGACGCAACTCATTCATTGTAAACTAAAATTAGATCCAGTCATTTATAATCGACGACACGTATATGTAACGATGACGACACGACACAATCGAACAAGACTACTCCCTATTAGGCTAGAATCCCTAGGGTGGTAATGGTGGCGGAGGCTTTGTCCCGTAGACCTAATGCGGATTGTGGAAGATAATGGTTAGTAGGCAACCTGTTATGTACCAAATGTTTTCAAATCACTCATGAGGTCTCATAAAACCCGTAAGGTTTTATTGGTACATATGTATTAACACGAACTGACGACGATGGCATAGCCCAGTTGGAAAAATAGAAAGCGTCTATGCTCTGGAGATAGACCAAATTTAAATATACTATCCTTTAAAAATCGTGATATTTTAATAACATACCGGTTAAAAACAAAATATTTGTGCATTTTCTTTGTAGTCAATCCCTATTTAAAACGAAATCTATAGATAATTATAAGCTTATCAAATTATACTTGTCGTTATCGTGCCTGAGTAGTTTAAAATAAAAATCCTTTAGCTCAATCGCTGTAAACGAGATCGCAACGCAACACAAAATAGTCCAGTCAGTTTGCAAACATCTACTATGGCGGATGCCGAGAGTTTGTTAAATCCAGTGCTGGAAAAAATCGCTAAGGATGAAGAATACGACAATTACAAGAAAGAAGTGACATTGATCTACAGCGGAGGAGCAAATTATACGTCGCAACTCTTTAATATTACGCTGTCTGCAACAGGAAAAGATGATCTCAAGTTATTCACAAAAGTAGCGGTAATGGGCGAGAAGATGCGCTCCTTGACAACTATGCAAGTTTTCGAAACGGAAATCATGTTCTACACCACCATCCTCTCAAATTACCGAGAGTACGAGCAGAAGTACAACTTCCCGAAAGAAGACAGACTAGTTCTGCCAAAATATTTTGGAGGCAGCACCGAATATATGAAGGAGACCCTCGTTTTAGAAGATCTGACAGCTAAGGGATACCAACCCTTCGACAGGTTCACGTGCTTTGATTGGGAGTACGCTTCTAAATGCGTGAGCGTCCTCGCAAGACTACACGCTCTATCCATTCGATTCGAAAAGGACAACCCTAAATTATTCGAAGATATAATCGCGAAACTAGGTTTTCAGTTGCCGATGGATGAAATGAAAGATTTCATGGAGAGAGGAGTAGCGTCGGCTATTGGAGTGACGGTTGATGAGAATAAAGAGAAGCTAGGGAAGTTCATAAAGGACAACTTGTCAGATGAGAGCTGTATAAACTTCTACAACCCGAAACGGAAAGTGTGTCTCAATCATGGAGACTTCAGGCCAAGCAACGTGATGCACAAGCGAGATGAGGTAAACGGCCCTTGTTTAGGTCTTGATAGTGTCTATTTTCTTGAGCGTATATAAAGTTTAAGAAAAACTAAAAAAAACACGCTTTTGATGCACATCTAAGTTAGATGATCTAACTAATATAAGGAGAAAACAATAATGAACAAAAAAATGCTATGCTCACTTTTTAGTCTGATGAACATCAGAAGCATTTTTTTTAATTTTTTTTTAAACTAAGAGTATATTTATTTTTCATTTTTAGTTCATATAATTGATTATTTTTTTTCAAGTTCTTGGAATTAGATAAACTCATGAAATCATTGTATTGCCACCGATTATTGATACGTGTCGACGTGTCCAAATTTTTAATTATATCTGTCCGTTGAAAGTGGGTCAAATCGAGTCCAAAGGAATGAATAAGTTCACAAACTCACAGTTACAAACATACATACAGGTGAAGCTAACATAAGCGTGTTAAATGCGTTTTAATTCCACTATGTCATTAGATGGTGGTCTCCAAAGGGACCATGAAGCGTGCATGGCCCGGCGGTTAACGTAGAACTCAAAACGATCTATGCAACTAAGCCAAACGGGCGCGGTCGGGTGTGAGATGGGTGACCGCTAGTGGCAAATAAATTTCATGCGCGTTTCCGTGCTTGAAATTTTTTTGCCACTAGCGGTCGGCACGCTAAGTCGTCGGTCCCGGTTGTTGTCGATAGATAACAGTCTTTAAACCTTGTCGGAGGCCTTATGAGCGGTTTGAAAACATCCGACAGCAGGTTGACCACTAACCCGCATCTCGACCAACCCGCATTGGAGCATCGTGGTGGAGTAAGCTCCAGGCCTTCCTAATAATGGAGAGAGAACCGTGCCCAACAGTGGGACTCAAAAAGAGTTGAAGCCTCCAAAGGGACAATAATTCCTCTTTCAGTTATCTCATTCATAGTGTCCAAACATACTAAGGTCACCCATAAAACATTTTTTATCGGCAAAACTGAAAATTATTTTGCCCATAATTGACCATAAAGCTTACTGCAACTTTGTGACATTTTGAATAAATCTAAAGCAATCACCGTGAAAAAAATTGTAACGTTATTATCATATATATCTATATATATCATAATGTTATTAAGTAAAATATAGTCTAATATTACTATCCTGAATATATGTCAATATGCCGTCTCTATCTCTACCATAAATGATAAAATTCTGCGTTTCATATGTGTCCTCAATCTAAAATCTTGTTTCCAAATGATCGCTGGCATTTGCGCTACATTTGAACGGATCTTTGTCCCTCTGAAGGACCACGTGCAACGCACGACTGCGCATGTACTTGCTCGTAACTGTGCGGAAAGTGTTTTGATTGCTTTAGAGCAATTTTGGCTACTGCGCAGCTACCGAGAGACAAAGATCCTTAGTGAGTACTTGTAAGTGTTTGTTCATCAGTCAAACTTTAATTTCAAAATCACCTTATATTTCCCGCTCAATTGTCGACAATTGAACAGTTTGTGCTCATCACATTAATTGATATAATCACCGTTCCTTATCCACTTGTAAATAGTTTTTTATTACTGAATGCTTCAATCGAGTACAGTTTAAACGGTTGTAAATTTTTGTTATTGTTATTCTACGTAATTATTGCACTTTGTAAACTTATTTTAAACTCCCTGATTTATCTTTTTTGCGACCTGCCATGTGATTCGAATTCGTCATAAAGTTGTTGCATATATTTATTAATGCGGGAGCTTTTCGTAATAAAAAATGTGACAATGCGAATAAATATGTAACAGTGCGGCTTTCCGGGATGACTCCAAAATTGCAGTTCTGGTAAAGTAGCTATTGCTTTACAAACAAACGACTTCGTTGATACCTTAGTTATACTAAGAATAATGTAGGTACTTACGGTTGATACCTATAAAGCTCAAAGGATTGAACTGGCTAGTGACTTTGTGACTGACCGACAATTAATTTCGGCCTATTGTATTCTATGTCACCCGGTTCCTTCGAAACGGGCAAAACTTAAAATATTATAGATACTTGAAAATCTTGAGGCACTTTATGAGGTTTTTCTTATGTGTATAGTTTTAATCCCGTTTCGGTTACTGAATTGACTAAGTACATAATTTGAAAACTTTTACTTTTATTTTTTTGAGTAGATTCTATTTAGGTACTTCACTTTTCAATCTTCCACACAAATTTAAGCATTACTTAAATACCTAAGAGCATCAAAGTTACTCACCCTTCAGGAGAGACGGCATAGCGCCTCGCTTCGATACATAATTTTTGTACCAAATCTGGTGTGGGGAAAGAACGCACACATTTTAATTTTGTCAGACATTCACAAATATTCTTTCATCGCTACAGACGCATACATTTCTAAATATGTCATTTTCAATGAACAACGTCATTTTCTATGCGCCGTCAACACTGACACCGACACACACAGACACACTAGTTGTATAACTAGAAGGCACATTGCGCATGCACGTTGGGACGAGGGGTTCGCCCGTAAAGGCCACTCCTCTGACGGGTGTCATACCTGTATGCTTTAAGTTAAACACGCCCACAATAATGAACTATTCTATGGAACAGCATTTTATTTATTTTGGTAATTTTAATAACCGTATTTTTTTATATCTCCAGAATGGCAACATAAAGGTCGTAGTGATAGACTACCAGGTGCTGCAGAAGGGCAACCCTGTGACGGACCTTCTCTACTTCCTCATCGGCGGCTCCGACGAGGAGTTCAGGGACAAGCACCTGAGACAGTACTTCGACCACTACTATGAAGAGTTCAGCAAAACCCTGCACCGCTTGGAAGTAGATCCCGATGAAGTGTACACGAAAGCAGACTTTGATAGTGATGTAGATGAGGTTGGTAACATATTGTTGGTGTTTTAATAATAAAATTTCTGCAAATTGAAACTTGAAGAACTTTTTGAGTACCTCATAGGTACGCACGCTGATTCTCCACCAATGATGCAGATCTATTGGAGCAACGATAAAATGCGCACGTTACGTAACAAACTTACTCAGAGAACGCCCAAAATACCTGACAACGGGAACTCGTATGTGTACGCCATGTCGGGATGTTATATTATCTAATTTTTCGTATTTAAAGTGGTAATAAAAATTGCTTTTGCTAATTTATTTAATACCAAAAGTTCCTTTATCTTCAAGACACATGTTAGCCAAAATTACAAAACAAAATCCAAGAATGACTATAATCATTCTAAAGTCATGTACCTATGAATCCTATGATGGATGGCTGTTAATGAACGACTTTCGTAACACATTTTTCTCAGATGCTACCGTTCGGAGTCATCATTGGAATGTTCACCCTCCCGTTCATCACGGTGGACGTGGAGAACGCTCCGAAGTTGGAGGACGGGATCGAATTAGAAAGCTTCGCGATGGAACTCAGCGAGCTCTTCAAGACCAGGTTCAACGGCCTCGTCAACAGCTACGTGAAGATGGGGATTTTGTAAACAATAATAGGTTCATTACTCAATGCTGAGGGCTTACTCTATAAGCACCCATCCGAAACATCGTGAATTTTCGGGCCTCGCTTTTGGATAAATATCTTAGCAATATTATTCATTCAGTAGCTTCGTCTCATAAATACTACGCTATTCTTATGAATTCGTGAAATGAAAAACGATCTAAATATACCAAAAACGATACCGAAAATGTTGGAACTTACGGACGGATGCGTACAGAGTAAACAATCTGGCAGCAACTGAATCCCATTGCTGAGCTCAGGTCGCTTACTGACCACCACGATCACCACGTTGCTCCAATACAGTTTGGTAGAGATGCAAGTTAGTGGCCAGTCCGCTGTCGGATGTTTTCAAATCGGCAATATGGCCTCCGATCGCATTCTTTGGCCTCCTCCGCTAGGCACCAGCGGTTGGCCGCCTAGGCGGCTCGTTTGAGCGGCCAGCCGCCTGACGCGTTTGGAATAGCGGCTGACCGCTATGGCTTGGTTGGACTACGGATAACGCACGGAAATTGCAACTTCGAATAATGTACATTAGTTTATTACAATTTTTACAATAATACTAGTGGACTAGTGGAAAATAAAATAAGTTAATTTGCTATTAATTTCGCAATTTTTCCATATTTTCTCACCGTTTAAAACTTCCCTGGACTTCTACTGATATTTCAATACCAAAATTAGCCACATCGGTTATGATCGGTTCAGCCGTTCTTGAGTTTTAGCGAGACTAACGAACAGCAATTCATTTTTATATATAGAGATTAAGTATGTCTATTTTTAAAGGTTTTTTTGTAAATATGAAGTATATTGTTGAAGTATAGTTGAGGTTCGATGTTTTTATGATATTGCTAGAAATAAAACATGTTTATGAATACTAAGTAAGATTTTTATTTCCTTCTATTGAAATGACTATTAATGCCACGCAGTTTTATCCGCATGGTTATATCAATAATAATAATAATAATAAACGTTTCACACTCATAGCCCCACAGTAGGGTGAATATACCCTGTGTCGTGGGTACCATGGACACAAAGACAGAAACACAAACACCCAGACCGAGAACAGAAATTTAAACTCATCATTAAAATTTCTGTTTCGCCTGGAATCGAACCCGGGATTCGATTGGCAGTCCGGCGTGGTAACCATTGCGCCACGCGGGTCATCAAAATACAATATAGTTAGGAGGACCGACAACCGATGGGGAAAAAGTCCTTGAATGGCGACCACGTTTCGGCAAAAGGAGTAAAGACCGCCCTTCAACCAGGTGGACTGAAGAAGACAGCGGGTAGTCGCTAGATTCAGAAGACCCAGGACCGGGAGGATTGGTGAACGTCAGGGGAGGCCTATGTCCAGCAGTGGACTATTAAAGGCTGATGGATGGATGGATGGAAGGGATCGTAGCGAAACGGTAGTCCGACCATTGCGCCACAAGGTTGTCAAAACGTTCTGAACACACTAATGTAGACAGCATAGGTAATAGGCACCTACATTATGGAAAACTGCGACGTAGCTTTTAAATATGTACATAGGTTCATTGGTAGCTGTTCCATGATTTGCTTTAAAACATACCTGCTTGGCATCTATAATTAAGATGAGATCTGTGTTGTTTAGTTCTACATCTAACCATAGCATCTTTAGATGCGCATAACATTTAATCATGTAGTGGACGCATTTAGTGGATACAGACTGCATGGTTATGATGACATTGATGACCGGCTGCTGCTGAAGCTGCTACTAAGGAAAGCTTAAATCTTATTTATAAAATTATCAGGTTTAAATTATTTTTAACTTATTAATTCATTTTTTAATACTTATTAGCTTATTTTCAAAAAAATCTTCATTTTTAGCACTCATGTATTTTTGATGCTGGTGTGACCACGGGGTTGTGTCGTTTAATTACCGAATTCCTGTGGCCATCTTCCAGCTCCATCATCAAATCAGATCTATGTCATAATAATATTGTATTGTCATTCGATTTATACATGCGTGCAAAATTTTACTCGTCAATGGCTCAATGGGAAACCGGTAGGTGGATCAAATTTAACTTGTAAGATTTGATTACAGACAACGGGACAGGTAAATAAAAGCTTGAAAAAATAAACATACTCCCAATTTATTAGTCTTAAACCTCGCCGCACATAGATTTATTATGACTTAGATATGTAGCGTATATAAAAAATCTGTCCCCACATGTCACCAAGGTGGAGGGATGGGGGGGGTTAAAGAATTGCAAAGAACGTAAAAAACATCACTGATTAATGCATACGACCTCAGACTAGACTTACTATGCTTACCTATTCTTGCTTGAGGTAGTGTGTAAATGTCCATGGGCTGCAGAGACCACTTAACACCACGTGGTCTGCATGCTCGTCTGCTGCTCCATTTAAATAAAAAAATACTCCCGTTTGATGATTTTATATCGAGAGACCTCGTCCGTACTCTGCAGCAACCATAATCGCTTCGGAAGATGAACAAAACATGCGACTCAGTCATTGTAAACTAAAATTAGATTCTGTCATTTATAATCGACGACGCGTATCTGTGACCAGCACGACACGATGCAAGGCAACAAGACTACTCACACGATCAGCTGTCACGTATGCCCATAGCCATTCTGTTATCTTAAATATATAAATGTATTTTTGTTTTTTTGACGTGATAACGTCTTTAAAATCGTTTTAGTCGGGTGACATGTTCAGAAACTTGTGTCACACCAAAACCTCACGAGCGCGATCGCAGGTATAACGAGAGAGAGACGGACCGATCACTCACGAGCGGAGGCTGGCATAGCGTTCGAGTGAGTGGACCGATCTTCCGTCTCTCTCACTCTAGCGGCATACAAACGAATGAGATTTTCTCGTGCGGACGTTATCACGTAAACATCTCGATCGTAAACCTACTTTACAAACAATTTGCCGTTTTTTTTTAATGTAGGGAGTTTTTTTCTGCCGCCTTTTTTCTATCAGCTCAATATCCAGCCCAATCGGGCACCTAAAGGCGATGACCGGGGAAAAAATGGTATTCATTACGCGAATATTTTGTATTCCTAATATGAAATAGATACCTACTTGTACTTTTTTTCTTTCTTACTAGCTATAAGGTTGGAATCCATATTGCGTGCAGAGTGAAGGTGAATGTAGTGGTAGTGTAGGGTCTCTCCCGTAAACAGGTAAAGCGGATTGTTGAAGATATTAGATAGGGGGCAACCCGTTACCTACCGAATGTTTTCAAATCACTCATAAGGCCTCATAAGACCCGTAAGGCCTTTATTGATACCTATTTATCGACAGCTACTGGAACCGACATCGATGGCATAACCCAGCTGGAAAAATAGAAAATGTAGGCTTACATGCTCTGAAGACAGGCCACATATTTCCCGTAAATCATAATAACTATTTTAATAACATATCGATTAAAAACAAAATAAATTCGTATTTTCATTGTAATCAATCGTTATTTAAAACGAAATCTATAGATAAATATAAGCTTATCAAATAATACCTATCGTTATCGTGCCTGAGTAATTCAAAATAAAAACCCATTAGCTAATCGCTGTAAACGAGATCGCAACGCAACACAAAATAATCCAGTCAGTTTGTAAACATCGGCTATGGCGGATGCCGAGAGTTTGTTAAATCCAGTGCTGGAAAAAATCGCTAAGGATGAAGAATACGACAATTACAAGAAAGAAGTGAGATTGATCTACAGCGGAGGAGCAAATTATATGTCGCAACTCTTCAATATCACGCTGTCTGCAACAGGAAAAGATGATCTCAAGTTATTCGCAAAAGTAGCGGTAATAGGCGAGAAAATGCGCTCCCTGACAACTATGCAAGTTTACGAAACAGAAATCATGTTCTACACCACCATCCTGTCAAAGTACCGAGAGTACGAGCAAAAGTACGACTTCCCGAAAGAAGACAGACTAGTTCTGCCAAAATATTTTGGGGGCAGCACTGAATATATGAAGGAGACCCTCGTTTTAGAAGAACTGACAGCTAAGGGATACCAACCCTTCGACAGGTTCAAGTGCTTTGATTGGGAGTACGCGTCTAAATGCGTGAGCGTCCTCGCAAGACTACACGCTCTATCCATTCAATTCGAAAAGGACAACCCTAAGTTATTTGAAGATGTTTTTTCGAAACTTGCTGATCAGTTTCCGATGGATGAAATGAAAGGTTTCATGGAAAGAGGAGTGGCGTCGGCTATTGGCGTGACGGTTGAAGAGAATAAAGAGAGGCTAGTGAAGTTCATAACGGAAAACTTGCTAGAAGAGAGCCTTATAAACTTCTTTAACCCGAAACGGAAAGTGTGTCTCAATCATGGAGACTTCAGGCCAAGCAACGTGATGCACAAGCGAGATGAGGTAAGTGGCTCTTGTTTAGGTCTTGATATTGCGTATTTTCTTGAGCGTATATAAAAAATTCCAATACTATGTCATGAGATGGTCTGCAAAGCCACGATATTTCCTCTTTCAGTTTTTTTATATCATATTTATTTGGGAGTTTTTATACATTGGTATATATGACAACTCCATTGGAACTTACGCTATTTACAACAAAAGAAAATTTAATTGTTACATTATATTTTGAATGCATTGACGAAAGCATATACGCGCTTAGCTTGTTCTGAAGCTGGCTACGCCAGAATACTCTGGGCGATACCAACGCGGCAACGTCTAACGCTTTTACGCGCATACCTTCCACCAATACCTCCTACTCTTGTTTTGAGTACATTCATAAAAAAAATGCTGGATATCTTCTGGTATATTACATTTTAGACAATTAGGTGATTGCCCTTGCTACATTAAAAATCCAAAGTTATTTAATGGCATATGTCCACTACGGATTCTTAAAGCTGTTACAAGCAATTGTCTATCTAACTTAGCATGTAGGTACATATAAACCATGGTATTCGAGGAGTAAAATGTTGGGAAAAAATGGCGAGAATGTTTTGATAGTAGATCTGCTGACAAAGGAATATGGTATAGAACAGGGGTCACCAATTAGTTTCGCTCGGGGTCCATTTTAAGAAATGAAATGACCATCGCGGTCCGCACAACATTTTATAGAAAAAAAATATATTTATTAAACAAATGTAATTAGGGAAATAAAGGTAATTTTTAACATATCAATGAAAAAAATTATTTTTTTTGTTGCATACTATCTGTCTGAAGTTTGGAGTAAAATTGGTGCAAGCTATTGACATTAAATCCTGGAGATGTTAATCATTAAGGCGAGATCGAAATTTAGCGAACTCTCGTTTCGTTCTTTCGTTCGTTTGTTAGCTCGTTACTTCGCCCGGCAGTTTTAGAATTGACGTCAATAAAGATAATGCGGAGGGTAAATTTTTATTTAATTGCATAGTACTGTGTAGTGCAAGGCAAGTTGCCGTGTTCTCGTGGTCCGGTTTTTTATCACAAAATGGGTTGGCGGTCCACCATTCAGTGACCCGTCGTATAGAACAATGCCGAGTGAGCCTCTTTCAGTTGTACACAGTTTCAGTTATCAAAAACCAGGCATCACTGTGTCCAAACATACTAAGATCGCCAATAAAACATTTTTTTACAACGGTCTTAATGTCCTACTGCTGGGGACCAATCTTCTCTCAGAACCGAAAATTATTTAGGTCATTTAGTTGTCCATAGCTTACTGCAACTTTGTGGCATTTTGAATACTTAAGTCTAAAGCAGTTATCGCGAAAGAAAACATTATAATAAAATAATAATGATTTTAACGAATGTACCGTGAACTAAGTGATAAAAAATAAACTTAGATAACCAAAATTTAAATGTTATCAAGTAAAATACATAATAGACTATTATGCTGAGTGATATACTTATGTCAATATGCCTCATTTCTACCATTATGATAAAATTTTGCGTTTCATTCAATAAAGCTTTTCATTAGGAACACGCTTACTAGTTTCGTTAAAATTTTAATTAAAATGTCGTCAAAGTTAAATCTGATTCCAAATGATCATTGAATCGTTGGCGTTTGCGCTACATTTTAAATTATTCAATTACAAAGTTGTTCATCAGTCAAGTACGTAAGTCTGTATCTATGTAACCTTATATTTCCCGCTCAATTGCAGAATGAGGGAGAGA
Organism: Pyrgus malvae; assembly: GCA_911387765.1. Lineage (NCBI taxonomy): Eukaryota > Metazoa > Arthropoda > Insecta > Lepidoptera > Hesperiidae > Pyrgus > Pyrgus malvae. The sequence goes on along the minus strand of OU426965.1, from coordinate 21,551,227 downwards.
ATTAAACAGTTTGTACTTATCACATTGATAATGATATACTAATCCCGCTCGTTATCAACTTGTAAACAGTTTTTATTACTGAACTAGCGGCCGCCCGCGACTTTGACTGCGTGGACTTTAGTTTTAGAATTTTTATAAAATAAAATTAGCCTAAGTTACTCCTTAATACATCAGCTACCTGCCAGTGAAAGTCCCGTCAAAATTGATCCAGCCAGTTCAGAGATTAGCCGGAACAAACAGACAGACAGACAGACCGACGGACAGACAAAAATTATAAAAAATGTTGTTTTGGTATATGTATCGTATATACATTCATATGGATGTAATAAAAAGCAAACAGACACCAATTTTACGTTCTGCGTAATAATTATTATACTAAGTAAACTTATTTTAAACTTCCTTAATTAATTAAAACTTATATTGATTTGAAAGTTCACTCAGCTTTTATCATAAACTAAAAAATTAAAAGAAATCTATGAACTTTGTATGTAGGTAGTGTAGGTACGTACGAGTCTCATTACGTATAGAGTTCGAGTTCCTGTAGCTTCGGGATTAAGAATACAGCTACGGTATCTGGCTGATCGTAAGAGGCGACTAAAAGGGAGCTCCCGGGGTTCTGAGCGGTGTGAGTGGGAGTGATCCAGCCAGCCAGCAGCCCCGGGAAGAACGGCGGTGTGTGCGCGACCGCATGCCGCTGTAAGCATCGGAAGGTGCAGGAGAGCACATCTGCTTTTCCGAAGATGGGTCCGCTGGTTGAGGACACCCGCGGTGCGTTCCACTGGAGATCACGGAGTCCTCCCCAAGCGCAGAGGCAGGCCATCGAGGGGGTTTTAGGGGGTACCGTTTAAAGGTTTCCTCCGATAGCAAAAAAAGGTATAGAGTTTGATCAAAGAAAGACTGGCTTGATTCTTTCTTTCCTCATTCGGACTCGAATTCGTCATTCTGTATTAATCGTTTCGTAATAAAATATGTAAGAGTACGAATAAATATCCGTGACAATGTGGCTTTCTAGGGTGACTCCAAAATTCCTATAAAGTTAGGTAAAAACTGCTTTGCAACAATCCGTAATCAGAACGTATGATGGTGTATACTTTTATCATGCAATAGCACCTCCCTCCCTCCCACATTGGACACAGGCACATGCATCAATAAAAAATATACACCAACATACGTACCACCATCAACACGCGTTTCGCCCCAAAACAGAGCATCATCAGGGTTATTGACTCTACAACGGTTACTCGCCTGGTTACTTCGCGAGATACTGATTGCGGATTGTTGCAAAGTAGTTTTTACCTAACTTTATTAAATAACAATGAAGTTCCGCAAAGTAACGCCTGATTCTTTTAATTTCCAAAATTCCTGTTCAGGCAAAGAAGCTATTACTATGCTCGGATATCTGACTGAACCAATTAGGAACGAAGGATGACTTCCTTCGTCAATACCTTTGATGGTCTAAGGACTGAACTGATTTGCGACTAGTGACTGACTCGACTTGGACTATTTTATGTCGCCCTCTTCCATTGAAACGGGCAAATTTGAAATATTATTAAATAACAATGGAGTTTCGCAAAGTAACGCCTGATTCTTTTAATTTCCAAAATTCCTGTTCAGGCAAAGAAGCTATTGCTATGCTCGGATATCTGACTGAACCAATTAGGAACGAAGGATGACTTCCTTCGTCAATACCTTTGATGGTCTAAGGACTGAACTGATTTGCGACTAGTGACTGACTCGACTTGGACTATTTTATGTCGCCCGGTTCCATTGAAACGGGCAAATTTGAAATATTATTAAATAACAATGGAGTTTCGCAAAGTAACGCCTGATTCTTTTAATTTCCAAAATTCCTGTTCAGGCAAAGAAGCTATTGCTATGCTCGGATATCTGACTGAACCAATTAGGAACGAAGGATGACTTCCTTCGTCAATACCTTTGATGGTCTAAGGACTGAACTGATTTGCGACTAGTGACTGACTCGACTTGGACTATTTTATGTCGCCCGGTTCCATTGAAACGGGCAAATTTGAAATATTATTAAATAACAATGGAGTTTCGCAAAGTAACGCCTGATTCTTTCAATTTCCAAAACTCCTGTTCAGGCAAAGAAGCTATTGCTATGCTCGGATATCTGACTGAACCAATTAGGAACGAAGGATGACTTCCTTCGTCAATACCTTTGATGGTCTAAGGACTGAACTGATTTGCGACTAGTGACTGACTCGACTTGGACTATTTTATGTCGCCCGGTTCCATTGAAACGGGCATATTTGAAATATTATTAAATAACAATGGAGTTTCGCAAAGTAACGCCTGATTCTTTTAATTTCCAAAATTCCTGTTCAGGCAAAGAAGCTATTACTATGCTCGGATATCTGACTGAACCAATTAGGAACGAAGGATGACTTCCTTCGTCAATACCTTTGATGGTCTAAGGACTGAACTGATTTGCGACTAGTGACTGACTCGACTTGGACTATTTTATGTCGCCCGGTTCCATTGAAACGGGCAAATTTGAAATATTATTAAATAACAATGGAGTTCCGCAAAGTAACGCCTGATTCTATTAATTTCCAAAATTCCTGTTCAGGCAAAGAAGCTATTGCTATGCTCGGATATCTGACTGAACCAATTAGGAACGAAGGATGACTTCCTTCGTCAATACCTTTCATGGTCTAAGGACTGAACTGATTTGCGACTAGTGACTGACTCGACTTGGACTATTTTATGTCGCCCGGTTCCATTGAAACGGGCAAATTTGAAATATTATTAAATAACAATGGAGTTCCGCAAAGTAACGCCTGATTCTATTAATTTCCAAAATTCCTGTTCAGGCAAAGAAGCTATTGCTATGCTCGGATATCTGACTGAACCAATTAGGAACGAAGGATGACTTCCTTCGTCAATACCTTTGATGGTCTAAGGACTGAACTGATTTGTGACTAGTGACTGACTCGACTTGGACTATTTTATGTCGCCCGGTTCCATTGAAACGGGCAAATTTGAAATATTATTAAATACCAATGGAGTTCCGCAAAGTAACGCCTGATTCTTTTAATTTCCAAAATTCCTGTTCAGGCAAAGAAGCTATTGCTATGCTCGGATATCTGACTGAACCAATTAGGAACGAAAGATGATGAAGGATGACTTCCTTCGTCAATACCTTTGATGGTCTAAGGACTGAACTGATTTGTGACTAGTGACCACAGAACATTATTAAGACAGGTAGAACGGCAATAATACGCCGTTTGTATGAAGACTGGTGTCGCCGATTAAGCCCCGCCTTTCACCTCCATTACATCTGTACTTAAATAAATACGAAGCTTACGCACATATTTGCAATTTCAAATCTAGCCAATCTTAGCGCCGCACGATCACACGATTTCAAATGAACGAATCACACCCAAGCACGCACACAAGCACGCATATTGTAGCACAATCGCGTGTTTCTGTAGAGATTTTGGAATTTTGAGCGTTTGCTCAAAATTCCTTGGCGACGTCTGTCCCGCCCACATTTCCATTCTAACTTCTGTTAATTATGTTCTGTGCTAGTGACTGACTCGACTTGGACTATTTTATGTCGCCCGGTTCCATAGAAACGGGCAAATTTGAAATATTATTATACTCGAAAAACTGGAGACACTTTTGAGATTTTCTTTATATGATTTTCATCTCATTTTGCTTACTAAATTAAGTACCTACGTACTTTTAAAACTTTTACTTATAACTTTCTGAAGAGACTCTATTTACCTCACTTAGAACACCGTTTTATTCTTCACTATAATTATTAGGTAGGTATTAAAAGTGGATTAGTATTTTAATAACTGTGTTTTATGTTTTCAGAACGGCAACCTAGACGTCGTGGTAATAGACTACCAGGTGCTGCTGAAAGGCAACCCTGTAACGGATCTTCTCTACTTCCTCATCGGTGGCTCCGACGAGGAGTTCAGAGACAAGTACCTGAGGCAGTACTTCGACCACTACTATGAAGAGTTCAGCAAAACCCTGCGCCGCTTGGAAGTAGATCCCGATGAAGTGTACACGAAAGCAAACTTTGATAGTGATGTAGATGAGGTAGCTAAGTTAATTTATTGTTTTTTTTTTCTAGAGCAGAGTCAGCAGTCTATGACACGTCTTAATGTCTCAATGCTGGATTGGATAACTGCATACAGATCTCATCTTTGAAAAGAAATGAATTTAAGCCATATAATCCATCACGTTAGCCAAGTGCGGCTTAGTTGACTCACGCCTGCCATGATGGTCCTTTATGGACGATAAATACGAAAGTAACAAATTTCTTAAACAGAGGTGCACGGTGGTACTAGAACTCGGGTTGTCCGTCTTGGAACCTATTTTTAATACTCTATTTTCTCAGCTCTTAGCCGTTTGAACGTCAAAGACGGTCTTAGCCGACAGCGGGATATCGCGTGCTATGTATGCCATATCGGGATATCATCAAAAGTACCTAATTTTTCGTGTCTTACTTTAGATAATTTTATACCAAAATTGACGTTCCTTTATCTTCAAGATAGATGTTACAAAAAAAAGCAAAACAAAAAAAAGTGGCCAAGTGCGAGTCGGACTCGCCCGCATCGTAGTAGGGAGTAGCATGCATTATAATTTTTCGTCAGCAAAAATAACTTTGTTTTTCATAGTGTTTGTATGAACGACAATATATTTGCGGTTTTTAAAAATTTACTATATCTCAAAACTGCGGACTATATCTCGTTCGAACCAATTTTCGTTGAAAGTTTTTATTGAGATCTACAACATATATTTTTGATAGATTTTTTACTTTCTTACTTTAAAAGTTACAGGGGGGAGACACATTTTACCACTTTGGAAGTGCCTATCTTTCAAACGATTAACTTTGAGAAAAAATGTTTTTAGGAACCTCAATGTAATTTTAAAATACCTATCTATAGACACCCTACACGAATAGGTTTGATGAAAAAAAATTTTTTTGTTTGAGTTCCATGTATGGAGAGCCCCCCCTTATTAATATTTTTTTTTGTATAAAAATCGTAAATCGGTTCAGAGATTACATCTACCTACCAAGTTTCAACTTTGAAGTCCTAATAGTTTTGGAATAAAGTGGCTGTGACATACGGAGGGACAGACAGACAGACAGACAGACAGATATGCCGAATCTATAAGGGTTCCGTTTTTTTGCCATTTTGGCTACGGAACCCTAAAAACGGCGTTCTAAGTTTTTAAATATAAATTGTTTTTTCAGATGTTATCGTTCGGAATCATCATCGGAATGGTCATTCTCCCGATCATCACGGTGGATGTCGAGAACGCCCCGAAGCTGGAGGATGGGATAGAATTCGAAAGCTTCGGGATGGAAGTCAGCGAGCTCTTCAAGACCAGGTTCAACGGCCTCGTCAACAGCTATGTGAAGATGGGGATTTTGTAAACAATTCTGGTTCGTTACTGAAAGCTGAGGGCTTAATCTGTAATGACCATGAAGGAAAGCGTAGACCCACCCGAAGAATCGTGGATTTTCGAGCCTTATTTTTGGACACGCCTAAAAATATCTTAGCAATATTATTCATTCTGTAGCGTCATCTCATCAACACTACGCTATTTTCATAAATTCGTAAAATAAAAAATGATCTAAATAGTAGAAATCTATTATAAAAGCATCGAAGGGACCATTATGGTCGTCCCGTCGACGCTGTCGAAGTCGCAATAGCCGGTTCGTTTTAATTAACCATGTTTATTGTATAAGCATCATCGAAATCGGCACTAATTTTGGTCATTATAATCAATATGCTTTTATATGTTATTATACGAGTAAATGATGTCGTTGTAAGAGGTTTTGACTGTATACCAAAAACTAAAAAACACGCTTTTGTGAAAATATGAACTATTTTTTTGTTATTTTTTACTTTTTAGTTCAGTATTTTCATAAGATTGTGTTTATTAGTTTTTTAAACTAAGTACATTATTTATTTTTTATTTGAATTTATTTTTTCATATTATTGCATTATCAGCGGCCCTTGACCCCTGTGCATTCTTCAAGTTAGTCAGACGCTTAGAAGTAGGTGAAAATGAAGTTAAAAGATTCCGTTACATACATACAAACATACAGGTCAAGCTTATTTAAGCGTGTTAAAAATGATACCGAAAATGTTGGAACTTACGGACGGATGCGTACAGAGTAAAAAAATCTAGCAGCAACTGCAACCCGTTGCTGAGCTCGGGTCTCTCCCCGTAATACGAAGGCCTGGAGCCTACTCCACCACGACTCACCGCGTCGCTCCAATGAGAGATGTTAGGTGGAGATGCGAGTTATCGGCCAACCCGCTGTCGGATGTTTCCAAACCGGCAATATTATTATGGCCTCCGACCGTATTATACGAATGTTACATTATACCTACCGTAACTGCCGTTCATATTATTATGTAATTTATTGACCTTGGTTTTTTCTTCTACTTGTCAATTGACGACATTATGACAGGGACTGGAATGAAGTATTATATTATGGATGTAATTTAAACTGAAATAGATATGACTAAATAAATAAGTGAAACTCCACTTTGGGACTATTATAAATACATAAAAAAACAGATTTTGGTGGCCGGCTCTTTAATTAAGGTAATTTTATTTATTCTCACGCTAAACCATTTAATTAGTAGAGCAATGTTGTGCTACTAGAGTTTACTAGACTTGCGCAAGCGACTTCGCCCGCGTGGACCCTTATTATAGGTTCCCGTGGGATAAAAACCATCCTATGTCCTTTCCCAAGGTCCACTCTGTGTTCCAATTCAAATTGGTTCAGTAGTTTAAGACAGACAGAGTTACTTTTGAATTTATAATATTAGTATGGATGTAACGAACATAGAGAATGTCCACGTGCATTCCCACAACCTTGGTAAACAGATATTCGTGAAATAAAAGAACTCTACCAAGGCTATGTTTTTAATGGTCATTACATACCATAGAGCATCAAAGTTACTGACCCTTCAGTAGAGACGGCATAGCGTTCCGATACATCATTTTTGTGCCAAATCTGGTGCGGGGGGAAGAACGCACACATAAAATAAATAAATAATAAAATAAATAAATATCTACTATAGATACTAAATTAATAATAAGTACTAAAAAAATTATTTTTCAAAGCATTATGATTTCCTCATCATAATGGATTTCTGCGTTTTACAAGTTGAAGTTTCCAAAATATATTATGTTTTTCAAAGAATGTTAATACTGTATAGTTTGTGCTTATAATATCAACTATACTTACATCTATTACCTATAATATCTATCTCAGTTTTAATTTTACCAAAAGGAACTACAAATTGTATTACAAATAGTTACATCGACTAATAATGTTTATCACACTATTAAATATAATTGTTATCAGTCCAAATATGTCCATTTTTGACTAATGAGTTCGTGGAATGACCACGTGTATTATGAGATTATGACGTTAAAATAATAAGTATCCTATTTTACTACTGATACCTCCAAGAATATACGTATGTACAAAGTTTCATGATGATCGGTTAAGTAGGTTTCGCATGAAAGCGTAACAAACAAATGGACATTCACATTTATAATATACTATTAGATTATAGAATAAACCATTAAGAGGCCGTGTACGAAATTTTGCCGATTTCGCTGATTTATCTGATTTAACAATTGAGATTTTGCAGTTAAGTTACAGTATTTCCATAAGTTTCATTGCACAATATAACTGATCATTTCATTAATACTTGGTCATTAACATTAGCCGCATTTTTAGCTTGCGCTAAGAATTATAATGCGAGATTTAGGTTACTTTAAAAGATTTTTAATGCCAAATTTACATTATTAATTTCATTGTTTTTCGGGAAACGGATTGATTATGAACTGAAGTGTATTAAAGTCAAATAAATTTTATGAAAGATTATTCCAATTTGCCGAAATCAAATGGAATTACTGGTCCATTTTCTCTTAAAATTGACTAAGTTTAATGTTCTTTCCCTAATATTTTTTGTATGAGAGTGGCAAAAAGTGGCTCATTTACTACGTATGTGATTTTTACAGCAAAACATTTTTTCCATCTGTTTAAATTAAATAAAAAATAAAATAATAATATATTTTTTTTATTCTGTTTAGATTTTAAAATGATCCAGAAATATTTATGTAATATTCTAGACATACCTATTACAGTAAAATTTCATTAAACTATCACCATCTTCAGGTCTATTAAGCAAAACAACGTAATAAAAATGAAAAAGTGGCTCATTTAATAGTAGGCTGAGCTATAAGCTCGGGAAAAAGGAAAAATTATGCAAATTCCTATTCATCTTTACTGAAATTACTCTTAGATGATTTTGATGATGTATTTTTAAACTAAGATTTATTAATTTGGTGCTCTGAGTTTTGTTAAATAAAAGATATTTGTATACCTGTAGTTTTAAGATTTATCAATAAAATAAATTATAAGTGTTATTTGTCTTTTTTTATTTATAACAATGTGACAAGCTGTGCAACCCGTTTATAACTGCGTTTATGGTTTTGGCGGGAAGTCGAAAAAGACATAAGTATTGTGCTTTTGTTTTATTTTCATTTTCTTGGTGTATTTTTGAGTTATATCGGATAAAGTTGATGGCATTTTGTTTGATATAGGTTAATTACAGTGCACGTGTGTTTGTGAAATAGAATAACAGTGCTAAAATATGTTTTTTCTGTTTGCCTCCAAAATTCCATCGGACACGTTCTAGTAAAGTAGCCATCGCTTTACTTGAATGTTGGACTGACTAGACTGACTGATTACTGACGACTTACTTACTGACTTTGTTATTACTTCGTCCAGTTTCATTGAAACTGGCAAAAAATGATGCAAAAATAATACTTGATGCTGGCAGTATGCACAGAGTTTGCGATGCCATAATTGAAAAAAAAACTGCGTTTATAATTCCTTAGTAAAAGTAGTACCTATTATTTCCGTATAGAATAGTATATTTTATGTTGTTGTTTTCATTCTTTTAATGACAATCAATAGTGAGGCAGAACAAATATAAACCAATACCATACCATCGAGATAATGTACCGACGTTAGCACATAGTTTCTCAATGCACCATACTTTGTAGGTGGTAGAACTATTATGGTTCGCACGGGGAAGTACCCCCGCTGCACCCACTTCTGCCGTGAAGAATTTCTTCATTCCTATTGTTTTTCGGTGGAAAGGTGCAGTTACCGGCCACACTTACATGAGGCGACCAACAGCATCTGGAGTAGCAGCGCAACTGCATACGACCTCAGACAAGGCTTACATAATGCTTGCTTGAGGTTGTATATATATGTCGCAGTCGGATCGTATAATCCGCCGTATAACATTACGGCTAGCTGTTTCATAAAACAGGGCCGTTCTGTATTGTGGCGGCTCACGTTTAGCCTCATTGTAATCGAGCCTCGTCACCCACCCTACTTATGACCGCACTCGACATTGCTGAGCTTTATTGCCACCCATCCTACTTTTGACCGCATTCGACATTGCTGAGCTTTATTGCCACCCATCCTACTTTTGACCGCACTAGATGTTGCTTAGCTTTGTTGACAACCATCCTTATGACCGCACTAGATTTTGCTGAATGGCCACTAATGGCCACCCATGTTTTGATCACACTCGACATTGCTTAACTTTGTTTACACCCATCCTTCTTATGACCATACTAGATTCGCCTAAATTTAGCTGAAATGCAATCCGGCTGGACGAGAATGCGTCGCATTACAAAACAGCCCTGTTTTAGGAAATGGCTAGCCGCAATGTAAACACATACTATGATTCTAGAATTTGGAAATTACAGCGGCACAATAGATATGTACGGCAAATTGATCTATGCAAGTGCTGTTTGATATTTTTTCTCAAAAATAGTAATGAGAAGTATTTTGCACAGTAAAGGACAAGTATGAAAAAAACCAGGGCTGAACTGAACGCAAACAAGTTACAAATGAGTAAATAAATACGATACCTACTTCATAGTGGCCACGATCAAAAGTAATTGCTCAGAGATAAAACGAAGGAAAAAAGATTGCATCAATGGAGATTTTTTTTTAAATTCCACTGACTCCACCGATATTTATAGATAAATGTATAGAATGCTATTTGTGAAGATTGTTTTTGAAGTGAAAACTTCTTTAGCGGCGTTGGGCACTTTTTTTGGGATGGGTAAAAAATGTTAAACTCGCTTCAACTACACGTGTCCTGATCGAAAATTCATAAGACGGAGGGGTGACAGCTGATGACGGCTCGACTGTCTATACTTGCAAAATTCGTTTATATCAAGTATTTAAAATATGGACATTGAACAAAGTGCATCTATTAATGAAAAAAGTGACGAAGAAAGAAATAGTGAAAGAAAATGAGTGAGTACTTTATAAAAATACTAGATAGAAATTAATACTGATAATTCAAGCAATAATTCTTGCGGAATTATTCCCTAACGATTCCAAGACATCAAAAATGCACACCGTTAATGTTTTCACTTCTTTCGGCACTCCTGGAGTGCAACCCGTTGTTTTTATTTTTATTTTATCTAAGGTGCAGACTAGGAACCTGAGGTGCCAACGAACGCCTACGTAAATAGCAGAGCAATGATTTTTTACGATATTATATATAACGTCATAATAAATCTATGAATGAAACTTACACACACAAATTACAGAAAGCTATCCGACATGTTCTAACAAACAAAAATATTTAAAAAAAATATGTTGTCAATCTTGTGTCACATCATGGTATTAAAAATTAATATTAGTACTTATTTTTACTTTTGTTCTGCATATATTTTTATTTTGCTAATATTTATTAGTAATTATTTACGTTAAAAATGTTAGTAAATGAAATTATTCTGATAATATTTTATAATCTATAATATTTTTATAACATCCATCTTTAATTTATGACAGCCTATCTTTACAATATTTTCGCAATTATTCATAAGTCTTCGGTAGTATAGTGGTCAGTATCCCCGCCTGTCACGCGGGAGACCGGGGTTCGATTCCCCGCCGGAGAGATAATTTTTTAACTTTTTTATAACAAAACATTAAAAGAGTATTTATTTTTGAATATTTATTGTTTAATTAAATTTATTTCTTTACTTTATTACCTATTAGGTACATTTTTATAAAAAGTGGTCACTTTAATATGGCTGAGTAAGCAACTGCGGCATGATTATGTAGGAATTAAGAAAAAACGTTTTTTATAATACAATAAATTTAACAGTATGATCTTTATCATATCAAGTAATTTAATATTTCGATTGACTGGACACTAAGACTGGGCATAATGGACATATCACACCACGTGGCCTGCATACTTGCCTGCTCCTTCGCTAACTCTTATTCAAATAAAAAAAAGTTAAATTAAATTATTAACATCAAGTGAAACTTGCAGCATAAGAATAAAATATATTCTTATGCTTGCAGTGCCATCTGTTGTGTAGTAGCTTAACTATTCATATGGTCTTTTAATCAATTGTCTTTATCATCTGTAATTATTAGAATGAATGATTATGTCTGTTAATTGTTACCGTGTAAGACCCTGTAGCTTCGGTATTAAGAATAGAGCTACGGTATCTCCTGCCTGATCGTAAGAGGCGACTAAAAGAGGGCTTCCGGGGTTGTGGGCAGTGAGAGTTGGAGCTTTATCCGTCCAGCCAGCAGCCCCGGGAAGGGCGGTGGTGTGTGTAAGACCCCAAGCGCAGAGGCAGCCACCGAGAGGGTTTTAGTGCGGTCAAATCCCAAATAACCCGGTATTCTCTCCCAAGGTGCCGGGTACCTTTTGAAGGTTTCCCCGCCAATACAAAAAAGGTACTTCATACATAAAGCAAAAGTATTGTTGTTCGCCTCCATCGAGCTAACGTGTTTTATTAAAAAAAAACAACAAAGTTCATTATAATGGCATTTATTTTGTTCCATTTAGGTACCTACAAATAATCTAGGCAATCCAGACAGATTTTATGAAAACAAACACCTACACTTCTAAGTACTAACTAAGAGTTTATAAAAAATACTTTTGGATAGGGCGTGCTAACCCACCCAAAGTTGTGTATATACAATGTACAGAAAACATGGCTTAATAGTGAATCTCCCAACAAAAAGTTAGACTGTCCTATGGCTGTTATGGTCATGTCCATTGCCGTCTTCCCCAATCATGACTCTCCCCATCCAAAGTTCACTTCACAAAAAAGGCATAGGTAACCCTTCCTAAGTTTATGACCCCCAAGTTATGACGCTTCTCCTCGCGAACTTTTGTCTCCCCCTCCTTCCAGCCTTGTCGATTGCGTCTGTCTAACCAGCTCATGGGCTAGGATTAGGACCATTCCCTTCCGTTCCAGTCCGCGGCTGTACATCAGCAGTCTTGTCCTCACATTCGCTTTTCACCCTGGGCTTCAACAACGCCTTCATGAGGTTGTTGGTGGGAGCTTCCACGAGCACAAACAAGATGGCTGCACATGCGTAGGACATGAACACTGTCGCGTTTATGAACAGCAACTGGAAGTAAAATATTGATTTAGAAAGATAAAAAGATAAAATATAAGAAGCGGTAGACCTGGCAGATGTAAAAATATAAATTATTTTGTATTTTACATTTGTGTGTTCAAGTAACACATACATTATCATATCATACATACAACAACATAAATATGTACATTAAGCGTGACGTTGCTGGCTGTCGGCGCTATCGCAATATAAAAATGCTTTATGTAAGTTGTGAATTTTGTGACACTGCTTTCGCATCGGCATTTGCATAAAGTAGCAGAGCAGCGATGATCAAGTTATGTGCGTATTTATCGCTGCTCCACGGAAAAACATTGTGATATTTAATAACGGTATTTTCCATCACCGTAACCTAAGAGTTATAATTTCTCGGAGGCATGAAGTCCACCAATTCGCGCAGCGCGGTGGTTTATCGCATACATCCTTCTCACTTCCGAGACCTCAGTCCAGCAGTGTAAAATTTAATAGAAGTGTAGTTTATCTTTATATACAAAAATTTATGTTTGTGTCTATGTCCTTTATAGAATCGTAAACTATGCATTTGATCATGTCATGATCTTCAGAAAAGTGTGTGCATGAGCCCACAAAGATTTCTGAGTTGGTACGACCAATTAGCGTAGCAACGCGCGCAGGGTACAGCTAGCTAGGAAATAAATATGGCTCAGCCAACTTTAATAACGTATGCCAGGTGACCCTACCGTGTACCAGCCCCCTGATTTTCAACAAAGCCCTCTATTGGCTGATTTTTAATTCTTACAGAAATTATTTCAATCAAAGTAAATGAAATAATTTCTGTCAGAATTATAAAATCATCCCTCAGGTGTTCTTTAATGCAAACAGTACTTTATATTGTTTCATTCTTTAACAATCCAAGCTAGATGGCGCTGTAGCGCTTTCTGAATCACGCTAACGATTTACTTGGTTATACGTAGTTTTACACACACGTCACCACACCAAAAATCGCTGTAACTGACTAAGTACCTACAAGTCACATTAAAAAATGTCAAATCCAATACATACTGCTGTAGTGAGATTAAAGTGTAGTGGGCGAGTCCCCGATCCCAGGAGAGCTCGCAGGACACAAATGTGGACTAGAAAAACAGTGTACGTCAGATTGCCCGTCCACGAAAATCCCTTCCATTCCATTACACTTCTCACTGCATCTGAAAATTTAAGTAACATTATATTACCAACGAAGCGCGCATGGCTTGGCGGCTAGCGTAGAACGCAAGCGGTATATGCAGCTAAGCCAAACGGGCGCGGTCGGGTGTGAGATGGGTGACCGCTAGTGGCAAAAAAATTCATGCGCGTTTCGGAGGTGCTTCGGAGGGCACGTTAAGCAGTCGGTCACGGTTGTTGTCGATAGATAACAGTCGTTAAACCTGGTCGGAGGCCTTATGGGCGGTTTGATAACATCCGACAGCTGGTTGGCCACTAACCCGCATCTCCACCAACCCGCTTTGGAGCAGCGTGGTGAAGTAATCTCCAGGCCTCTCCAATAAGGGGGAGAGACCCGTGCCCAACAGTGGGACACAAAAAGGGTTGCAGCCATATTACCAACTACTAGAAGTTTAAGAAATTCATAAGAATAAGAAACGCATGAAACAAGAAGCGTGCTTGGCCCGGCGGCTAGCGTAGAACGCAAGCGATCTACGCAGATAAGCCAAACGGGCGCGGTCGAGTCGAGTGTGAGATGGGTGACCGTTGTATCCTTGCCTTAGCACTATCATTGTTACTTCTTTGACATATGATATAGATATCATAGGATAGCGATAATATTAACTAACTAATATAACTTTTTCTGGGGGTTGAAAAATCGACCCTTAGGACAAGTCGTCACGTCACGCTGAATATCGGTGTAGTGTATAAAATAAACAAATACTATAATACTCACTGTCTATCTTAAATATACAGCTGACGATCAATATGACCATCAATATTTGGAAGAGCGGTTTGCTGAAGGCCGCATACGCAACTTTAAGGGCCGTGGACGGCGGACTACCATCGATGGAGAACACGGCTCCTAACATTAACAGCAAAAAGCAAATTGGTAGAATCAGCCATACGAGCCAGCCGGACTTCTGCAAAGAAAAACCTTGATTTACATGATATTTTTTGAAAAATAGCAATTTTAAATGTCATACCTATCATTCAATCGCTCGTGTAGGTAGGTATAAGGACGACAACAGCTCACGTGGCAAGGCATAGTCCAAACATAATTTGTTGAAAGTACAATTAAAACATGTATGAGACGACTTTGTATGAGAAGCATATAAATGCAATAAGGATAATTTAAAAGTAAATAAGATGGTTAAAAAAACCTTTTTTGCTCCTTGCAAATCAAAACATGCTATTTCCAGAATATGCAATGTCCTTACTTTCACTAAGTATTGAATTGCATGCGTTCGTAGGACAGTTGCCAAACTGAAATTTTGTACATTAAATCTTTTTTAATGTACAATTTTATATTTGTAGTAAATTAAGTTTTTAATTATTGTAATATAAGCACTTCCTGAAGGTAAATATGGCGAACCAAATGTATATGAACAACTTTTGTAAACACCCGTATTTCTCCAAATAAAAGTCTGTCATTTTCATTGCCGTGTACCTTATACTTCGTGAAGTCCTTCCTCGTCCTCTGCCAGTGGTAAGTAAGGAAGCCCCCGGTCAGCCCGATGGCGCAGCTGGACAGATTGGTGTGTGGTAGCAGATACACTTGCAAGAACGTTTCGTTTGACGCGTAGAGGTCGCGGAAAGTTCTGGAAAAGGGAATAGGCAAATAAATGCACAGAAAATCATCAGCAATGAGCTCTCACCACACCTATTCTCTCTAAGTTAGATTAGGATTTGCAAGTTTTTTTTTTTGAAGTGAAAACTTCTTTAGCGGAGTTGTGCACTTTTTTTGGGATGGGTAAAAAATGTTAAACTCGCGTCAGGACACGTGGCCTGATCGAAAATTCGTAAGACGGAGGGGTGACAGCTGATGACGGCTCGACTGTCTATATACTTGTAAAATTCGTTTATATCAAGTATTTAAAATATGGACATTGAACAAAGTGCATCTATTAATGAAAAAAGTGACGAAGAAATAGTGAAAAAAAATGAGTGAGTACTTTATAAAATACTAAATGAAAACCTACTGAAAATACTAGATGAAAAAATAATACTAATAATAAAAGCAATTCGTGCGAAATTATTCCCTAACCATTCCGAAAATTTTAAAAAAGCACAACGTTATGTTCAAGTTTTGACTTCTGCCGGCACTACCGGAGTGCAACCCGTTTTTTTTTTTCAACCCTTTTAATGTTCCACTTCTGGGCACAGGTCTCCTCCCGAAACTTAGAGGGGTGTAGGCCATGGTCCACCACGCTGGCCAAGTGCGGATTGGAAGATGATATGCTTTCCAGGGCATGCGGCACAGTGATGAAAACATCGTAATTACATATGTATATGTATTATCAATCACAATGTTTTCCCTCACCGAGTACTGCGGAGAAGCAGCGATAAGTAACAAATTAATTTTACTGTAAGAAGTGCGCGGCGCGTGATCATTCCCGCTCGGCCTTCGCCGTTCCAACAAGTATAATGTTTCAAAGATAAATAATTAGTACTTATAGTATTATTCGTCAGCAATTTCGGTGAAGAGTTTTGGCGGGAAGTCGAAAAAGACATATTGTGCTCTTGTTTTATTTTCATTTCCTTGGTGTATCTTTGAGTTATATCGGATAAAGTTGATGGTATTTTGTTTAATATACCTAGGTTAATTACAGTGCACGAGTGTTTGTGAAATTGAATAACAGTGATTAAATATGTTTTTTCTGCTTGCCTCCAAAATTCCATCGGACACGTTCTAGTAAAGTAGCCATCGCTTTACTTGAATGTTGGGCTGACTAGACTGACTGATTACTGACGACTTACTACTGACTGACTTTGTTATTACTTCGTCGTCCAGTTTCATTGAAACTGGCAAAAAATTGATGCAAAAATTATACTTTACGCTGGCAGTACGCACAGAGTTTGCGATGGCATAATTGAAAAAAAATATTTCGGTGAATCTGCGAATCTGACGACCCGCGTGGCGCAACGGTTACCATGTCCGACATCTAATCGGGGGTTTGATTACCGGCGAAGCAGACATTGAAATGATCAGTTTCAACTTCTGTCCTCGGTCTGGGTATTTTATGTTCATGTATATGTGTATGTGTGTGTGAATTATATAAGCTTAAATACTTAAGATTTGCGTAAATGAAACCACCATTAATTTACACAGCTAGTTCATAGACGACCTGCGTGGCGCAATGGTTACCATGCCGGACTGCCAATCGAAGGGTCCCGGGTTCGATTCCCGGCGAAACAGAAATTTAAATGATGAGTTTAAATTTCTGTTCTCGGTCTGGGTCTTTGTGTTTCTGTCTTTGTGTGTGTCCATGGTACCCACGACACAGGGTATATCAACCCTACTGTGGGGCTATGAGTGTGAAGCGTTATTTATTTATTATTATTTATTATTCATTACTAACTTGTTATCTGTCAATGCGAATCGCATTATGCGATAGCAACACGCTTGGCAACTTGCGCATATGTCTCAGTGTGTTAATGGTATCCACGACACACCTACCCTAGGGTAAACGTTATTGTTATTAATTTTACCCAAAACCAAGCGAGCCTCGCTTTCAGTTTCAACCGAAAGTTTCAGAAAACATAAGTAATGTCTCAAATAGACCTGTTTGTCGTTTGGGAGAAGTACGAGTACGTCGAGTTACGCAAACTATTACGTAACTCGATACATATAAAATACTAGAGGTCCCCCCGCGGTTAGACCCGCGTTAGAAAGGGTCAGAAAATTATCAATTTTTATTATTATAGTTATGGTTCACTATTTTATAGTTCGCTATAATGGCTTTCACAAGATATATACATATATACTGTGGCAGGCTTTTTTGTAGCACTATTTAAGATAAACATTTTCATCATATTCGTACATTACATATTATGTGTAACTCTAGTGGTTTTGGCAGCGCACGCCAGAATAGCTCGCAGATGGTAGATTTTTTCCTACTTACTTGACTCTTATCGTCATATTTTGGACAATTCACACAATATCTTTATAAATTGTAGCCTATGTGTTATTCTGATGTATATTTAAGTTATATTATTGTAAAGTTTCATTAAAATCCATTCATTCATTCATTTACGTGAAAGAGTAACAAACATCCATACTTACAAACTTTCGCGTTTATAATATTAGTCTGATTTAGAACTAGGTAGGTACAATGGTTTTTGCTATATTCTAAAATACAAACCAGACACTTTTTTGTGTCCTTATAAATACATACAAACAAGAAACTAGATACAAATTTTAAATTAAAATGTAACTGGTAAACAATAACTTACTCAGGGTACTGTAAAACGGTGCCATCCAAGCCCAGGAAATAAGTCAATGCAGCAACAATAATCACGGATATTACGAAGAGAGCGGTCAATATGATTTTCCGGAGACGAGGAGTTCGCACCACTACGCAGATGACGAGGCCAATGCAAAATAGCTGGGTATCAGCAGCTAGGTACCTGGAAACAAGAACTTCAGTAAAGTTTGCTTAAGATATGTTTGAAAGGATCTAGCGCAAACGACGTCCTAAGTAGAAAATTACATAAAGGGGATAAAATCTACGTACGTTAAGTAACAATTTTAAGCGGTTAAAGTAATAATTTTAAGCGGGCAGTAGGTTCCTCCAAATTCGCTGGCCTTCTTTCTCCTTAAGACTGGCGACAAGACTTTTACGGATGAATGCTAGGCCTAAGACTTTACCCTTCCCATTCATGCATACATCAGCGTTTAGAAGTCCAATGTTGGACATAGACCTCCACCAATATTTGCCACTCCGTCCGGTCCTATGCCCTTTCAATCCAGCTGCTTAGCGCTGTCTTCTTCAGGTCTCCAATCCACGTGGTTGCCGGGCGACCTTTGCTCCTTTTACTGATTTGTAACCGATATTTGAGGACCTTTCTTCACCATTGGATGTCATTCCTAGATGTCAGGACTAGGGATCTTGAGATGTATGTTAGTAACATTCATTCGACTACGGATTTGGTCGTCGAGGATTCTGTCATGTAGAGAAATAACAAGCACAGCTGTCTCCATTGCTTCCGGAGCAAGCTTTAGCCTATGGAAAAAGCTAACAGTAATATACATAGGTATATGAGTCGGTTAGATCGCCTGTAAACTGTAAACTGGATGGATCCTACTCTTCTCTAGTATATGATATTTAGTAAAGCCTTTAATACTCGTACCACATTGTAGACAGAGGCGGCGTAAGGCGTGGGCGACGTGGGCCACCGCCTACGGCCTCGCGGTCCAAGGGGCCTCGCGCCTCGAAGGCCCGCGAAAGCAAATATAGATATAATTACTCATCTAGCAATAAATAATAATAAAAACCAGCTAGCAAGTATCTGGCAATTCTAAACTACCACATTCGTTTTTTAAAGATCTAGTCTGGCAACATTGGCTGGCGTTGCAGGCGATGAATGACGCGGGGAATCCTCGCTTTGCCCGCTGGGGATTTCCCATTCTGTTTACTCCGTCTATGTTCGTGAAATCCAGTGGTTTCCCGCTATTTTCTTCAGGTCGTCAGTCCACCTGGTTGGAGGGCCAACTGTGCTCCTTTTGCTGAGACCCATCTGTTGTCAGTCCTCCGCATATTGCCATATCAGCTTGCAGATTTTGAGAGCTATGCCGGTAACCCTCATTCGTCGACGGACTTCATCGTTATGGATTCTGTCGCGTAAAGAAATACTTAAGCTTAGTTCTCTCCATCCGACCTCGACCTTGAGCTTCTGGGAGAGGCTAATTGTAAAAGACCATGTCTCGCCTCAGTGGCAACACACACACTTTGTAATTTCTCGAAGGCTGCCCAACCAAGTTGGATGCTACGAGTTACTTCTCCCTCAAAGTTGGACTCACTCATACGGATCGCTTGTCTTGTCCCAGATAGATCTTCGACTACGTTGAGTAGCGCTATCAACAACGACCGGTATGGGTGTGACATGGCAATTAGTAGTAATCTTAGTCTTGCTTGTCCATGTTCATCTTAACACTCATCCTTTGTAAGGCGCTACGGAGGTCAGAGGTCACCTAGCAAAGTGCTAAGTTTTTTCAGGGACTCCGCCAAGATGACTCTATCATCGGCGATATTGCGGCATAATTGACTACGAAATTCGAAGGTGTGTGAGGTGTTCACTATTGATGTTAATACCTAGCTCTATGCACTCCATCAGCTTAAACACATCCTCCAGTGCAGTGGTAAACAGTTTCGGGGATATAACATCCTCTTATCGTACTCCGCGCTGCGGTGGAGTAGGTACAGTGCTTCCATCGTGGATTCGGGACGGTCATGGGTGCGACTTTGTATAATCACTTCAACACCTCGATGTACCTACCTGTAGTCAATTTGACACCCTTGGAGAGACTCTAGCATCATAGAGCTCTCGATAGAATCGAAAGCTTCCTCATAGTCCACACACGCAAAATAATGGCAGGTTATACTCCTCGGTCTTTTGTATAACCTGTCGCATCGTATGTATGTGGTTAATTTGTACAGTAGCCTTTTTGAAATCCAGCTAGTTTGGAAGGCTGGAAATCGTCTAATCGTCACGCAATACGGTTAGTAAGAACCCTCGATAACAGCTTATAGACATGGCTCAGAAGCGCGAGTCGAGTAGTTCTGTTGTTTTTTGTTTTGGAGCGCCGCTGTTTAGGACCGCAATGAAGAAGGTATTTTTATGAATAAAAATTTGAGTCTCAAACATTTTTTTCTAAACAAAATCCGTCCTCTAGCTTCATCTATCAGGGGGCCTCGCAAAATATATCTTGTCCACATCAAATTTAGGTCTTGCCCCGCCACTGATTGTAGACAGACCTTAGCAACTATGACCCTCAACTACTACGCATGCTTAAACAAATAAATAAATTCATTCATTCATTAAAGTTTCTTGTTCTTAATCAAACCCATTAGCTGCAAGCAATCAAGAAAAAATAAAACTCACCAAGTATGTATCAAGCATTTGTCGTTCCTGTAAAAGAAGTTGTTGATGTACAGCATATGCATCCACCAGTACTCTCGGCAGCTGTCAGACTCGATCGTTACTATTTGGTCCCATTGTGGTCCACTCCCCAAGTGTCGCATCCAGGTTGCTACCGTAGCCAGTATTAAAGCGTATACTGGAGTTAATCTGGAAGTATATTTACATGAATATATTTACATGAATTATGCAGATACAGGTTCCAGAATGTTTCGTTTGCGAAATTCCGGGTCGGATTTAAGTAAGAAGTTTAATCCCGTACACAGTATACTACTTATTACATATAATATGTAAAAGGACAATTACTAAATATACATTTTGTATTTTAATACATAAAGGCTATAAATATATAGCCATAAGGAAGAAATAAAAAAATACTAATTTCATATTAATAAATATTCAGTTAATGAACGTCATTTTTCCCTGTCATCGCCTTTAGGTGCACGTTGGGGCTAGATATTGAGCTTAGAGAAAAAAGGCGGCAGAAAGGACTCCCAGCAGCACTTTTTAAAAATCATCTTTGAAGCACTATTTGAAATAATAGAATGGCTATGGGTCAATAATGCACTCGTGATAGCTGTTCGTGTGAAACACTATCAACCCGCTTTCACCTGCTCACAAAAAAAGCCTTATCACCAAATTTAATAATGACTGCATACAATAAAATTTCAATTGCACATTTTGCCGAACTCACTCATACAACGGCTACTATCAACAAAAAGTAGGTATAACTGGATAGTATCGTGACTGTAAACAAAGCATCGTACAGCAAAACCCATAAAAAACGCATAAATAGGTATTACGTCTGCTATCGTACCTAGGGTTGTCAACCCCACTATATAATATAGTGTCCTACTATTTTAAGGGATCAAATACTAATTTCTAAAAAATATATATATATAGTAGGCGAAACTACTATATTTTCGCTAGCTCCCGAGCTTCGCTAGCTCCCGAGCTCTCGAGCTGTCATAGAACGTGTCGCGGTAGGCGTAGTCCTCTGTCTCTGTCTGTGTGCGTTAGTTCAATTTTAACCACATAGTATGTTTTTATTCATTTTTTTGCCATCTACTATATTTTTTATGTCAATAACTTCAAAAATACTATATTTGATAAAAAAAGTTGGTAACCCTAATCGTACCGTGAACAAAGTTCTGGATTTTTTCGATATATACAAATGTACTTTGTGGTTCTCGAAAAGTCGGTGAAAAGATAAGAAAACAACGATTTCTATACCGCTCTGTATAGTATCTATAGGCTGTAATATCATAAAAGACCATACCTGAGCCATCTTAAAATGATGCCTGTAGGGATCTGAGTCCATTGCACTCCAGTCTTCTCGGTGCTCACTTCAAAGTTGTAAGCCAAAAGAAAGTTGGACATCACGAAGAAAATGGCTGTGACAACCATCCCGTTTAGCACAATGTAATTAAATGGATTGTTGTAGGACTGTCAAAATAGTTAAGTTATTATAATATATAACAGAACAACGTACAAAATCTACGCAAATAACGCTCCGCAGACGCCTTAGAATAATTACATTATAGAAACCGCGCATGTGACATCTGTGTGAATCTATTTAGTGCTTCAATTTTGACAGCGCGCTTATATTAAGACACTCATTCTATTCGTAATTATTCTAAGGCAGACGCATTAAACGGGCGCGGTTGGGAGTGAGATTCATCCATCTCATCCATTATTGGAAAATTTTATTTTATGCGCGTTTCCCTTTCCTTGCTTCGGAGGGCACGTAAAGCAGTCGATCCCGGTTATTATCTAGGATAGCTGACGTTAAACATTGTCGCAGGCCTTATGGGCAGTTTGGCAACATCCGACAGCGGGTTGGCCACTGACCCACATCGCCATCAACTCTTATTTGAACGCCGTGTTGGAGCATGCAATAGAGGTTGCAGCCAAACATATTTATGTATTAAAACTTCTATTTAACGAAGTGAAAGAAGTAAAATATTCCGTCTGTATTGTTAGAAATGTAATAAGTTAGAAAAGTAGAAATTACCTTTTCCAATGAATCTGGATTGTCTACATAGAGATGAAAGATGGCAAATACTACATGCGATACCACAAAACACATCACCATTAATGTCCTGAAAAAGTTGCACACTTAATTATTTTTAATCAACATAATTTTGTATTATTGGTGTAAAAGGAATCAAATATTTCATGTATAATATTCTCACCTTATGCCTTGTAAAACCCTAAATCTTTCTGATTCCCCATTGTCAGAAGCACGTAGACTAATCCAGTTACGACGAATAGAAAATGCTTGTAAATATGGACTTCCTAAAAATAAAGTAAGAAAGTAGCAAATAATTAGTTGTCAAGAAACCCCTTACGAGAATATGACGATCTAAGAAATATCAAATTTACCTTTTTTCCCAATTCGACTTTGCCAGCAATCGTAAAAGCTTGCGATAAGATTTAGAAGTATTATTAACATGTAAATTGCTGCAACTACACAATCAACACCATCATAACTAATTATTTCATTTGACTTTTTGCAGTAACTTATTCTTGATAATCTTGTTTCTAATTTATAATCTCTCCATATAGATTCGTTGAGGCATTCCTCAAGGGTCTGCTCTAGGCTCTCTGTTTTGTTCAAAAATTTTTGACACGTTTGCGTGACGCATATACCCCTATGCAACTGGGTGTGATTAAAATGCTTGTTTTTGTCCTCTGAATATTCCTAGGAATTTGAACTGATGTAAATAGACAAGAATATACAGCTTTGAAAAGATTTTCAATATTTTTATATACGAGTACATACTTACACTGATGAACGATAAAAGACTAGAATTAGTCGTTGAGAAAAGCGCAGCATCTATGATACAGTAGGTGCCCTCAGGATCTAACATACATCGATCATAGTCATCCAAAGCGTAAAGGATAGGCATTTTATTGTATTCCGTATCTGAAACAGAAATGGTTATGTTTAGTGTTTTATTATTTTTTCAACAAACAAAAAATATGAGTAAAGTCTTCCTACTGTAATAATAACAAACAAAACAGCTATCTATAACTCTGAAGTTATAATTGCTCTCTAGCAAAACGAAGCCTAAATAGCCTAATTAGTAAGGCGTATATTTTGTATGGCGTCCAAACGTACATTGAAAAGTCAGTCGCTGGATTCAGAAGGCTCAGGACCGGGAGGAGTGGCGAACGTTAGGGGAGGCCTAAGTCCAGCAGTGGACAGTAAAAGGCTGATGGATGGATGGATGGACTCTCTTTAGTACCTTTTATTCAATAATTCTTTATTCTGTATTTTTAAGTATAATTGGCGATATTTCCACATTGTATGTGTGCCTATAAAATTTGAGAGTTCCCCTCGATTTCCCTCGGATCCCATCATCAGATCTTGACTTGGTGACTATAGGAACACCTCGAAAATATAAGCTTTCGAACAAAAAAAGAATCATCAAAATCGGTTCATAAACGACGAAGTTATTTTAATTTTTTTTTAATTAATTTTAAGTAGGTTTACGTGTTAAAAGTACATATTGCGCGTTTTTTTTTTACAATTACAATACATTTTGGTTTTAACTTTGAGCTAATTAAATCAACTTTTAGGCCGACAAACTTGTTAATTGTACATTCACATTTGACGTTCCATTATGAATCCTTGAATTGCAAGCGGTTTTATTTCCGTAATTGTTAAATTCTAGAATTGCACCGAATCGCTACTGATATAAAAGATATAGGTAGGTACATGTTTAGGTACTTACTAGAAGGCTCTTAAAAATTGTGTTTGTATAAAGTTCGCACTTACGTTTAAAAGTATTTAAATGCTAATTACTCGTATATATTATCATTTTATCATAGATTTCTTCTTTTTTATAGACAGTTTTGGCACTTAACAATATGAGCTGTCCTTACTTCACCACGCTGCTCCAATGCGGGTTGGTGGAGATGCGGGTTAGAGGCCAACTGCTGTCGGATGTTTTCAAACCGCCCATAAGGCCTCCTACTTTTTTTACTCGTCCGTGGCCTCCGACAAGGTTTAACGACTGATATCTTTCGACATCAACCGGGACCGACGGCTTAACGTGCCCTCCGAAGCACGGAAACGCGTATGAAATTTTTGCCACTAGCTGTCACCCATCTCACACCCGACCGCGCCCGTTTGGCTTAGCTGCATAGATCGCTTGCGTTTTACGCTATCCGCAGGGCCATGCGCGCTTCTGTTTAGATATGTATTTCCATTAAATTGTACATAGTGCTAAGATTGTATACCACAATTATACCTGTGTAACTACTAGAAAAAAAGTAAAAACTCGTATGTAGTTACAATAAGTATAAGGGAATTTATCTTGTAGCGATGTTTGTCCCATGGAGTTAGGTCTTTTGTTTCAAAGAAATGTTGTAAGTAGTTCAGTCAATTTCATTCCATAAACTTTATTAGCTTACTTATTATTTACAAGGTAGCCAAGTCTTTAAATCCTAGAACTAATATTGAAGTATCAAAGCACTTACAAAATAGATAAATGGTAGAAAACTGTCCAACACAACTACATTCCCAGTTGTTTATATGAAAACAAACTTACCATTTACACTAAAAACAACCGCCGAGCCGGTTTTTAACAGAAAAGTAAAATATAAAATAATAATCATTTTGAGTTCACCGAACTAGGTATTTCCGAATTTTTGTGTATTTTTTCCGTTTTATATACATTTAATTTTAATAAATTAATATAATAAAAGTTACTCTACGTGAAAATTTCGACGTGCTTAAACTGAACGTGATAAATAATGACTGGCCTGGCCTAGCAGGACGATAGGTACAACGACAAAAGACTGGTATAAACGCACGCACACACCTTTTAGTTTTATTAATAGATCTCGGTACGCTGTGTTGAAAAATAAAAGGTTGTTTACAAAAATCCTTTTTTTGTGTCCTTAAAGGTAACGGATACCTACGGCCGAAATACTGAGTTATGTGGAATCGGTGGCCTGTCTCAGCCCTTGAAAAGGACTGCGGCGTCTCTTTTAAATACTGTAAAGCACTACGGTACTCTGCACACTGACAAAACTGGCGTGATTACGCGCCGCAGCAATGGAATTAGGGTCTTGAGGTCCAACCCGGGCAGCCTCAAGAGGGAACACTATCCCGGCGATCATCCCATTTTGTAGGCCTATCGCAAGCTTGATGTTAGGTGAAATACAGTCGTCCTCCTTGTGAGTTCTCTGCCAAGAATTCGCGCGAGAGTGGCCTTTCTTTCTTCTTCAGGAAGCGGCGCTAATGGTGTTCTACTTGCGCTGAGCCCTAAAAGGGATGACGACGTGCGAGTAAGTACTCGTACTTGTGGCACCATATAAAAGAACAAGCAGTACAGTAACTTTATAATATCGCTCGATTGTGAAGTTCGTATTATGAATATACTGTACTGTTTGTTCTTTATATTGTACCATAAGTACGTGTGCTTACATCGTTCTCGGTTGTACAACTCGGCAATTTAAATCTAATTAGGAATAATATGGATAAGACCAACGTGTACAACCATCAATTTCACCAATTATTCTTTCGAATTTTAGATTCATTTTTCAGTCGCAGGTACACAGCTGCCGAGTGGTCGCCGTCCGGTCGGCCGCCCGAAGTACCCCTGGGAGGACCAGGTGGAGAGATCTGCGTGAACTCGGGGTGGACGTCTCGGTGGTGAAGTCCTCCATTTGGGTCCTCGTGCCATCGCACTAACTAACTTACTAGGTATCCACATTAATTTTTGATTACCTACCTCTATCAAATATTTTTGGCGAAAACTTTTTACCGACATCCAAAACGAGGAGGTAATGTGTTCGGCTACATGTATGTAAGAGATTTTTTGTATTTTCACCGATTACTCTACCAACGCACGTCTGTCGCCCGTTTTAGGGTGCCCAATAAATCTCTAAGTTTATTTGCTGACAAATACCTATTATTAAGCTGTGAGGGAGGGAGGGAGGGGAGACATACATGGGGAGATGCAAATTTCTCCGAAGAGTAAGAAATATAAATTCTGTTAGGATATTATGTAGGTATTCATTTAGATTCCTATCTCTACGTAACTAAGAAGTAAGATGATAATAAAAAACGATAGTTTAATTAATCATAAAGAGAATAGCGATTGGACTTATCTCAGTTTTGTCTTTTGTTTCATATGGGATTTTCTTAAATTTCCAAAATGGCCGCACCTACATGGAGTTTTATAGGTGGTAGAACTATTATGGTTCGCCCGGAGAAGTACCTCCGCTGCACCCACGTCTGCAGTGAACCAACTGTATTGTGTTTCGGTGGAAAGGTGCAATTGCCGGCCACGCTTACATGAGACGACCACCAGCCTCCAGAGTAGCAGCGCAACTGCATACGACCCAACCCAGACAAGACTTACCTATGCTTGCTTGAGGTTGTATGTAGATGTCCATGGGCTGCAGCGACCACTTAACACCACGTGGCCTGCATGCTCGTCTGCTACTCCATTCAAATAAAAAAAACCATTGTTCACAAAGAGAATGTTTTTTTATACTTAAAAGAACATAATATTATTATTAAAAGAGGTAGAGTGGCAATAATGCGCCGTTCGTATAAAACCGGTGTCGTCGATCCAGCCCCACCTTCACCTCCACTACATCTGTACTTAAATAAATATGAAGCGTACGCATATTATCTGCAATTTCGAATCTAGCCAATCTTAGCGCCGCACAATCACGCCTTTCAAATGAACGATTCACACCCAAGCATGCATACCGATGTATCGATCGCGTGTTTCTGTAGAGCTATGAGCGTTGCTCATATTCTTGGCGCGTCTGCCCCGCCCACAACTCCATTCTAACCTCTCTTAATATGTTCTGTGATTATAGGTACCAGTTTCCTAAAAAAAAGCAACATCAACGTTGCATTGACGCGACGTTGACGTTGCGACGACCCAGCGTGAACGCTTGTCGTTAGAGATTCGCGAGGTCAACGTCACGTCTACGCAGCGACAACGTTGCAGAAAAGTCAACGCTCGTAAAACGCCAGTTAGATAGCGGCCTTAGTCATTTAACTTTGAAATTTATAATAGTATATATAGATAAAAGATAGTGGTCAGTGGCACAATACAAGGAGCGCCTGCCTTTTATATCTATATTGTGTCAGTGGTCCTGGTCAGGTTGCTCAAGCAATAAAACACAAAAACTGATTAAAATATTTTTTTATTAAATCAAAGGAAATTAAAAGAGTCCATTATCATCACAAGAAGCCTTAAAAAATAAAATAAATTTAATAATTAAGTAATGTTTCGTAAATAATAAAATAAAATGTAACTTAATTATTAATTAAATAAACAAGAAAAATACAGGGTGTAAAATATTGCTTATACAACGTTCCTGGTTTCATTTCTTCCATTTAATGGACTCTTAATCTCTATACAGGCTGCTGCAATTTTTTACACCTTATACTAACGCTATATACAGGGTATTCTTTTATATGAAAATATCTTTTTTTATTAATTCTTAAGCGAAAGCCATATTTCGTTCGCGATATTTTAAAGATAAGTAACTATTCGTGCAAGCAAAGTCTTTGAATACGTAATTTATCGATTGCAATTATTATTAAGCTGATTTTAATCTCTTTACGCCATAATTATGTCATAACCCTACCGAAACCGTTGAAATCCACAGAATAAAGATACTTAAATAAATATGACACTGATTAATAATAATACAAAATAATAATTTAAAATAATAATACGCGATAAAAAATCATGTAAGGCTTTTCTTTAATCTGTCGATTCCAGTTGGACTAACGTGTTTTCGAAGGAATTTTAATATAATCAGATTTGCGAGTTTTCATTAAATTATTGTAGTTTAGTTAATTATACGATTAATTGATGTCGGAACATTAATTCAGAGATAATGTTTAAGATAGTTAGTAAACAATTTTTTATCGTTAAGGAAAATAATAATAAAAACATTAATTATTAAAATGTTAATTAAAAAAAATTTATGCAGTATTTCGAATTTATATCATTCGTAAAATATCATCTTTAAGGCAGTATGCTCTTAAGAAAATAATTCTAGTTATTAGCAAATTCGGAAAAGCAATATAACTTATTTATACTGCAATAAATTAACTGTTTTTTAAGCCTTTTCAAATGTGACATAGTCAACATCTTTATACTGCAATTTCAAAACACTGAATTGTTATCCCAAAGGCCACTTTCACTATCACCGCTTTGCTTGCACAAATGTCAATTTAATAATTAATTATTTTATAAATCCTATTATCAACTAGTTTAGAAATAAGGCATAAGTTTCCATGCCGACACTTTAATGATCAACCGGCCGTACTGTACAATCTTAGTCTATTTAGAAGGGCTGAGACAAGTGGCATTTTACTATCGTAATCGCTTGTAGAAAAGAATGATTAATTAGACAGCCTCCTTGGCGTAGTGGGTGATGAGCCGACTGCGAAGTGTGAGGTCATGGGTTCGATTCCCATCCAAAACAAATATTTATGTGATTAACATGACTTTTTGTTCTGTGTCTGGGTATTAATTTATCCATTTTAAATTATATAAGTATCAGGCGCGGTCGCAGCCTTCAATTGGGGGAGGAGGGAATTGAGGGGGGGGGGTTGAAGAAATTTTGCCACTAAGAAATTTGGGGGAAGAGGTGTCCCAAATTGGTTGTTTCTTGTTTCGCCTTCAGTCTACGTATAATGATTATGACTGATGGATTTTGGGGGTCATGTCCCCTGTGACCGCCCCCGTGGGACCGCGCCTGATAATGATAAGTATGTTTATCAGCTTTTTTGATTACCATAGCACAAGCTCTGCTTAGTTTGGAATCAGATGGCGTTGCGTGAATTGTCCAAAAATATTCATTATTATTATTATAATGTATGAGATTCACATTAACTAACGATCGAGATCTCGTAACATTTCGTTAGCTCACGTCAAACCCATACATTTATCATTCTATTCTCTAGCGTTTACGATATTAGAATGCCACATGACTAGGATCGCTGCGTAGAAGAAAATGGCGGCAAGTTACGTTTTATTGTTTATTTTTTTATTTGATTTTAATTTGATCATAAAATGACCATGCTCATTTTCGTTCCGCACAGACACTGCCACTAAAATTACATGCCTTGGCTATTTCAAAGTTTCCAAATGAGAATACATGTCTCATCATCATCTTTGATCAATGAAGGTTTGATTATTTTTTCTTATTCAAATGACAAATAAAAAGGGAATTAATTGTGTTATAATTTATATTAATAATAAATATTATTGGTTTCCCAATGACGACAAAATGTTTTGTTTCAATGCGATGCCATGATTGTTATAACCGCATCCGAAAAGCGTCGATAACCCAGGCTAGTAACTTTAGTCGTAGTACATTACTTACATAACATATGATATTTTGAGGCTACCGTTAAAAACTTCCAATATATTTTCGTAACGAGTATTATCGGTCGTTATTGAAAAGAATATTAATATAAGCTGAAATTATAATATACGTTATTTTGATCCTTATTTGCTAAATCTATAAAAGGTGAAACTTTTCAAGAATTCCAAAGTACTCTCCGACCGTAAACAAAAAAAAATTTTTTATCTTTTCGGTTTTGTTTGTCTTTAAGATTTGTCACTTTACCAAACTATAGTATTTTTAAAGGTAGCCTCAATTAGTAAAATTAAATTATAAATAGTACATCATTCGTTCATTATAGTATACACCATTAATTATTTATGCAATACTATTACTGAATGTTCGTTAAATACGTCAAATTAATGAGCGAAACCAAGAAAATACATATGTTATCTATAAACCTTTGAGGAAAAAACTGAAGATATATATAGACCGATTATAAAAAATTACAGTTGTCACAACGGAATATTTGTCCCTCTGAAGTTGGGTGCAACAAACGACTGTGCATGTCCTGTTGTGTGAAGAAGCGTTTAGATTGGTTTAGAACGATTTTTGAATTCTGCGCAACTACTTGCACGAAGTTCAGACAAACAACGATCCGTTGATGCGATTAATACAAATGGTATTAATAAGAGCAGATTTTTTGCATTCGTTCATTAATTTGACGCCTTTGTTTCATCAATCACAATATTTCTTACCTTCGTTCATTTAATGAGCACTTGAATTGACTGAGCATCATTCAACAACACGCCATACCTCTTTATTTAAAGCACAAATTAACTATATTTGTACTTATCACTTTAGAATTTAGAATTATTCAAAAGACGAAAGTTATTGATTTGGGGCATTGTCTAGCTAGGGGATATGTCATAGTCCGCCATTTTATATGTCTATTCGCATTACTTATTAACACTAGACATAAAAATTATAATATATATTTGTAACTTTAACACATAATTGAAACTGGTAATGATTATCTATAAATCAAGAAAACTTGGATTTCGGGTTGCTTTCAAAACTCCCTGAAAAAGTAACTATCGCTTTACTACTGTATCTGAGAGTCAGTCACTGGCTCATTATTGAGGACTATATTGTCTTTAACCAACTATGACACGTGAGGACCATTAGTTAGTTCAAATATTTTCGGGATCTTATTTTGCCTTTTCAAATCTTTTTATTTCACGAGTTTAGAATATTAGCGTAGTCATTGATGATACGATATATGAATATTATCAACAAGATTTATTCAATGTTATCTAAAAATGGGGGCCGAAAATGTCTAAAGTTTCGGTTGGTTACCATCGATATAATAAGTAGGTAGATGCAAGGTTCCCATACAAACTTGAGTCAAAAGGTGGCCCCGCGTAAAAACGTACTTATTATAGATGTTTACAAGTATTCTAAACAAAAAATGTTTTAAGGTATCTTACTTTTTATCTATTTTACACCTTATGTTACTAACATAAGTAAGACTATAAGTCCATGTTAAATTGTTACTTATCACCTTCTGGTTCGATGTTTATAATACGGCAATAAAATTTTACGACTTTAGACTTACGAAATAGGAGTTTATTGAGAAATGAAACCAAAAGCATTACAATAAAGCACAAATTCGTTTACAAGATTAATTTACCGCCATATTTACACCACTTGGAACATAGACAGTGGAGTGGAGTTTCTTTTTTATTTATTTAAAATTCTAATGCGAGCAGACAACAGAAAATTTTTAGAATCTATAAACATTATATTTTATGAAATGAACACAGTGATCATAATACGCATGTGTGTGTTAGGGTCCCGGTTTCTATTCCCAGCAAAGATTTAGGTACCTTGATACAAAAATATATTAAATAATTGCCTTTTCAATCTGCGTTTGATTTCAGCGGTTTTTAGTTTCCCGGCATAATAAGGACGTAATGTATGTCAATATATTTTTCAATAACAGCCTTTAACAGCTCGATTGTTTCTTGACAGTGTTCAATTATATCTCCAAATACATTTTTTAAAATGAAATGCACATTTTTTTATACATTCACCAGTGTGTAGAAATTTCCTAACAACATATTCTCTTTTTTCATATATTAAATACACATCTTCTGATGCATAACATAATCCGCCTAAATCTTTAATATCTATCAATATATGGAACCGTAGTTTTTGTTTCGCTAGCAAACAGTTTTTACAATATTCACATTTTACATCTATACATATGTAAATAAAATTGAAGTGTCTGTTTGTAATATTAAAATAACCGCCTTTTACTACATGCATATGAATGTTTATACACTACATATACCAAAATATATTTTTTTACAATTTTTGTCTGTCTGATTCCCGTCTATCTGTCTGTTTGTTCCCACTAATCTCTGAAACGGCTGGACCAATATTGACGGGATTTTCTGTGGCAGGTAGCTGATGTAATAAGGTGTAACTTAGGCTACTTTTATTTTTGGAAAATCTAAAACTAAAGTCCACGCGAATGAAGTCGCGTTTGGCTGCTATTATTTATACGCTTCTCCCACCTACGAATCATTTCAATTAGGACATATGAAATCTGCGGAGTATATGAATGAAATTTATTATGTCCGCCGTGGGTTTTAAGACACTTCCACTTTTCTTTTTGAATTTCATTTTTCGGAAAACTAAAATAACAATACGCCTTTTTTAAATAAAAGACAAATGGCGACTCCATTACTGACTTTGTTCTCTAGCGCATCAGACGTGCGACACGTCCGTGGCGGTTTAGCAAATGAAAGCGAAAGAAGGCATATCGCTGCCATTATGCCTTCTTTTGCCGGTGCCACTTTTATGCGGCGACTGTGAATCTACCTACTTTTTATATCGATGTTGGTTACGTACAGAGCAGTGTGCCTACTCTGTACGCACGTATCCGAAAGTTCGTGACTTTTCGAGCGTCATTATTGGATAAGACCGAATAAATTTAAGCAATATTACTCATCAGTAGCTTAATCTCATCAACGACAACGCTAATCTTACAAAGTTGTAAAATAGCGATTCGAAAAATTATTCGGAAAATTTTAGAACTTACGGACGGATACGTGCAGAGTAGGGGACAAAATTGAATACTGGTAATATGCACACATCGTGTGATACCATTACTAAACAAAGACAAAATTTACTGTCGCTAAACTCTGTACTAAACTACCGATTACATATTTCAACTATTGTACGATTGATGTAGAATATTTTTGTATCTGGTAAGTGGCGCGGGAACTACGCCTGTTTTATGCATAAAACAACAAAATACCGGACTATGCCAACACCGAACTTTCCCAACTCCTTAATAAATACTAAGTGAATTATCCGTACCGTAATACAATGACATAAGGTTTATTTTTACTTGACAATATACATTAACAGTTAACAATGTTCAGTATTGTCGGTTTTTTAATCACAATTTTACAATCCGTTACAAAATTTTCATGTGTATAGATGTTCTACTTTCCGAAGTCCGTTCGAATATGGATGCTGAGAGGCGTGTACATAGACATTGTTTTAGTGTGTGCAACCTCGAGAGCGCTCAGTGTCAAGTAACGTTATCACAGAACATATTAAAAAAGGTAGAATGGCAATAATGCGCCGTTGGTATGTAAACCGTTGTCGTCGATCCAGCCCCACCTTTCACCTCCACTACATCTGTACTTAAATAAATATGAAGCGTACGCACATATTTGCAATGTCAAATCCAGCCAATCTTAGCGCCGCACAATCACGCGATTACAAATGAACGAATCACACCCAAGCACTTGGCGCTTCTGCACCGCCCACAACTCCATTACGTATATCGCAGCGCGATCGCGTGTTTCTGTAGAGATATGAGCGTTGCTCATATCCTTGGCGCGTCTGCCCTGCCCACATTTCCATTCTAACCTCTTTTAATATGTTCTGTGAACCTTATCATGACAATTACACGTAGAAGAGTAGAAAGTAGGTAGGTAATGCAATATTTTAAACAGATTTTTGATGATGAGAGAGATGTTCAGATGTCTGCTAATGCTTTGAAAGTTTACGCACACAAACGCGATTGTCAGTCAGTACACATCACTACGATAACCAGAGTAGTTTGGACTTTGTCAAATAGAATATCTATCTATATTAGTAGGCAATAAGATTCAGTTTTTCGTGCTAATATTATTATTATAATTTTATTATATTAAATTAGTGCCGATAAGGCATAATTACGTGATAAATGTCCAAAAACCAACAAAACCGATTTTGTTTTGTTAAACGATTTTTGGATTTTGTGATGATTAATATTAAAGTCAATATTTTTGCGATTGTTTAGGCCTTGTTCATAGTGTTTATATGTGCAATCGTGTTTTTACTCTACGTCTGATCAAACATATGGTCAGATCGCAAATATGGCCGCTGTGGTATAAATGCTATGGTTATGAGCAGGGATGCTAAAGGCTAAAGGCCTCGTTCACCATCTCCAAGTAAAATGTTGATTAGTTACGTCTCAAGTTATGTTAATTGGTAAGTAAAAGTCGTCCCTGTAGCTTCGGGATTAAGAATAGAGCTACGGTATCCCCTGCCTGATCGTAAGAGGCGACTAAAAGGGGGCTTCCGGGGTTGTGGACGGTGTGAGTGGGAGCTCGATCCATCCAACCAGCAGCCCCGGGAAGGGCGGCGATGTGTGCGTGGCCACATGTCGCCGTAAGCATCGGAAGGTGCAGGAGAGCAAAGCTGCTCTCCCGAAGATGGGCCCGTTCTGAGGCGTCGCGCGTGGAGGACACCGGTGCGTTCCGCCGGAGATCCCGGAGTCCTCCCCAAGCGCAGTGGCAGCCACCGAGGGGGTTTTAGTGCGGTCAAATCCCACATAACCCGGTACTGTCTCCCAAGGTGCCGGGTACCTTTTGAAGGTTTCCCCCCCGACAACAAAAAAAAAAAAAAAGTAAAAGTCATGAGTACGAGTCAATTTATCATTATGATTAGTGCTACTCAAATTAGCGTACTTGTCACCTTACTTGAAGGTGGTGAAAGAGGCCCTTAGGCTCTAAGTTTACGTTATTATTCGTATTCATAAGTATGTTAGTATTCGTATTCATGGTATTCGTAAGTAGTTACGAATGCCATGTTAAATAGGGTCTTGGACACTAAGCACAGAAAAATTCAAAAGGCCCTTAACAACGCTTGAAAAGCAGGATAATTGTTGACTTAATTTTAAACATGATTTTTATTTTATTACATGTTAAATCAATAAAAAATTAGTCAATCCATACTAATATTATAAATTCGAAACTAACTCTGTCTGTCTGTCTGTTTTCCCGCTTAAACTACTGAAACAATTTTAATGAAATTTGGAACACAGATAGAGTGGACCTTGGGAAAGGACATAGGATGGTTTTTAACCTACAGGAACCTTTAAAACGGGTCCGGGCGGGCGAAGCCGCTGGCGGAAGGCTAGTTGGCTATAAATGAGTTGTGACGTCACAAACCATTTTCTCATATAAAATATATGAGGATGTCATGTTTTGACAGTTCATTAAAAGTATCTTATTGATTTGGTAGTCCAAGACCGGATTGGTACGAGTGAGACGAAGCTATTGCAGGTTCACGCTGCGGATATCTATTGTTGGTATTTGTATATGCACATTGGAGCAGCGTGGTGGAAAAAGTTCCAGTCTTACCCAATAGAGATTATGCATAAATTTTATTTTTACGTATAATGTTTATATTTGGATTGGAACATTGCAAATAATAACGACAAAATGGAAAAAAGTTTTTTTTTTTTCGAAAACTATTCGGAATATGGAATTGTGAAATATGAAAATTTTAGTTATTTTTTGTTTCATCGAAAAATGTTTTATATTTTTTTTTTCAGAATCCTTATAACTTAACAAGAAAAATATTTATGACAACTATATCCTTAAACACATATTTTAACGGTTGGCTGCAACCCTTTTTGCGTCCCACTGCTGGGCACGGGTCTCTCCCCATTATCGGGGATGCCTGCAGCTTACTCCACCACGTTGCTCCAATGCGGGTTGGTGGTTTTAACGGTCAAAATTGCAAATAACTTGTTTTTCCCATAGTTTTTGGTACTGCGACTACTGCGTTCTCGGACGGTGACGTCATATCTGTCGCTTCGTTAGTATGGGCCGTTTTCAACACTACGCGGTCAGGTTTAACTTTGGCTCGTATAACTGTGTTTCGGGGTGCTCCAATCGATGTGGTCCTTTTAAGAACACTTGATCCTTATACCAAATAGGGTCGATTGATGCCATAGAAATCGAAAGTAAGGAGAAGTGCCATTGGTAACTGTGTCCGCGCCAATTTGAGCATGACGACCACGAAAGTACATGGAAATATGAACCCTATTTCGTAGTTGTGAATGTATTTAATAGAACACACGTGTTAGCGGCATCTAGTGTCCAGAAGTGATACTAGGTGGTGAATTTCTGTTTTCTATGGCAAAATGTTGTAAGTGAAATTACTTACGCCGGTAACTTGTTGCCGATCGCATGTTGAATATCATTCATAGTGTTATTTATGGTTAAACTTCTTTAAATTAGTGACCAATGATATGAATCTTTTTTATGTATTGTAATGTGCACGGCTTTTGAAAATGTGTGTGTTTGGAGACACTGTTCCTGGTGCAAATAGCAGGTTATAACATCTCTCTTGTTTTTTCATTGCTTTGTGACTGATGATGTAAAAAAATCGTGCAAGTTCCCTATTGAGTGGAGGAATTTACGTCTAGTAGTGCGACGCAAAAAATGATATCAGCATTGCAGATACTGAACCCATAAAACTTTCATGTGATTGGTCTTTCGGAGTTATGATTTTAACACTATTACAGTTTTTCATAAGTAAAGTTTCAAAGCGCGCATGGCCCAAAACATGCAGGTAATCAAAACAGGCGAGGTCGGGTGTGAGATGGGTGATCGATAGTAGAAAACATGATGCGCGTTTCCGTGTTTCGGATGGCACGTTAAACCGTCGGTCCCGTGGTTATTAATAGATAGTAGTCGTCAAACCTAGTCGGAGGCCTAATGGGCTGTTTGAAGATATCCGACGGTGAGTCGGCCACTAACCCGCATCTCCACCAACCCGCATTGGAGCGGCGTGGAGGAGTAACCTCCAGGCTGGACAGTCCAGCAGTGGGACGGAAAAAAAGGGGTTGCAAATATAATAGAAGTGTTGTCAAGTCGATTCCTGTGGCAGGTATCGTTGGGTGGTGGCGGGTGAGGTAGAGGGTGAGGTGCCGAGGCCGGGAGGGGAGGAGGGAGGCTCAGTCGACGCCGGCGAAGCCCTGCGAGCCCTCGATGGCCTTGATGAGCTTCTCGCGCAGCTGCTGGTAGCTCTCGTACGGCGGCAGGTCTATGCGGTTGAAGCTGGAACAAAACACACTTATTAACCTGTGGAAGACCGTGTGTGTGTGGTGTAATGTTAAGGCCGAAACACACCGGATCCGTACACGTATACGTAAGCGTGCACGTGCACGTACAATTACGTTGTAATGTATGGAACTTTATGAGACATGGCACACCGCTTGCGTGACGTGTACGTGCACGTAGACTGCATGCGTACCGCTACGCATTGCAGCTCCCATGAGACAAACAGGATGCGTACCTACGCAGAACGGAACGGCAACGTCGCATTGATGCGTGCAGCAATGACGTTGTACGCAAAGGCTTTCCTTATTAGACGACACACCGAATAAGTTCGAACACGTATTTATATTATACGTATTTTTGTTGCGCGTTACTACGCGTGTGACTATGCATTCTGTTGTATTTGTTTTCTTAAAATTGCCGGACTGCCGATCGGAGAGTCCCGGGTTCGATTTCCGGAAATTTGAATGATGGATTAAAAAATTTCGGTGTTTGTATTTCTATCTTTGTGTGTGTCCATGGTACCCACGACACAGGATATATATAAAAAAAACTCCCAGCAGCACTGTTTATTAAAAAAGTACATTTATATATTTGAGATAACAGAATGGCTATGGGTCAAATATATAACGGTCTACCGGAATTCCTCAAAATTAAAACGGGCAACGAATTTAAAAAAGGACTTAAAACGTATTTACTGAAAAAGGCGTATTACTCAGTCACTGATTTCATAGACGATAAAACGGCATAAAGGAATTCCATAAAAACCTGGGAGGTTTTTTTTCCGCCGGCTTTTTTTCCTCTCAGTGTACAAACACCCTGTGATATGGGTACCCAAAGCTGACGATCGGAACCGATCCGAAATATAAATAAATAAATATTTTTATTTTTATTTATAAAAGGCGCAATATGGGACAAATAAAAATAATATTAAAATAGATGTAAATGTACATTTCGTAATTGTATTATAGTTTAGTTTTTTTCCTTATAAATTTTTATCATTGTATATTTGCATACCTCATGGAAGGTAAATATGGCGAACTAAATATATATAAACAACTTTGTAAACACCCATATTTGTGCAAATAAATGTCTTTGTCTTTGTCGATAATGGGCACACGTGACAGCTGATCGTGTGAGATCATCACTACTATGTAATGATATCAATTACTATGTAATAGTCTACTCCAACCATGCGGGTTGAGTGAGCAGCGTGGCGGAGTAAGCTCCAGGGCTCCCCAACAATGGGGAGAGACCCGTGCCCAGCAGTGGGACGCAAAAAGGGTTGCAGCCAGCCAGTACGTCAGGGGCACAGATGCTAGAGTACAGAGTGAGGTGCACGCACCAGGTGTGCGCGCGCGGGTAGTTGTCGGGCGAGCCCCACTTCTCGATGGTGAACAGCTGCGGCCCGTTGGAGCCGTACAGCTCCTTGAACCCGTTCATGGGCACGCGGGACGTCCCCGTCACGAACTGCAGCAGGCGGGACCGCATCTCGTTCGAGAACGACAGCACCACCTGGAACAAAATATAAGGTCCAAATACACAAAAATATCTCACGTAAAAATAATCAACCCTTTTAATTTTTTATATTTTTTTATAAAGTACTAGCAAAGCTAAAGTTCTGGCAGCGGCGACCCGTTTAATGGGTCCCCGTAGGATAAAAAATAGCCTATGTGCTATTCCAAGCTTCATTGCTACGTTAAAACCATGGGCGTTTAGCCAGTTACTTCAACCGCGTTGACCCTATTACCCGTCTTCACGTAGGAATGAAGCATTTTGCCGCGGTAAAAAGTAGCCTATGTTACTCAGGATGCGTGTAGCTTTCTTTTT
This sequence comes from Pyrgus malvae, assembly GCA_911387765.1. Lineage (NCBI taxonomy): Eukaryota > Metazoa > Arthropoda > Insecta > Lepidoptera > Hesperiidae > Pyrgus > Pyrgus malvae. The sequence continues at coordinate 21,512,059 of OU426965.1, read as the reverse complement.
TTTATATGCAAGATAAATTTTTTTAAAATAAACCAAACAAAAGACAGACGGGCAGCGTGGTGTTAAGCGATCACCGTCGCCAGAGGAGCCACCCAAGCATTGCCGGCTTTGTAGGAGAACTTTTTTACAGCTTTCTGGAAGAACCCCATGTTATAGTCCACTGGGAATGCCTCAGCTTTGGAAGATTGTCCCCATTACCCTCACCAAGGGCACTAATGCGTTCCCTGCGAGTCTTAGAGTATTTTGTAGGGTAGGCTAGGCTGAAGCGGACAACCAAAATAAAGTTTCTGAATTTTGATTATGCTCTGGTTAGTTATATTTTTAATAGACATGGATGTATGCACACAATTTTTTTTCGTACTATGCTTTATTGCTCAATTATTAGCTTTTAAAAATTTACTTATTTATAAATTTACTCAGTATGAAGTCCGCAACTTTTGGATGCTTATTACCTATACTAACATTATAAAGAGGACAAATTTGTATTTTTTTATGTTTGTGATGAATAAACTCAAAAACTATTGTTCCGATTTCAAGAAATTCCATTAGAAAGCTACATTCACCCTGAGTAACATAGGCTACTTTATACCGCGGGAAAGCGCTTCATCCCTACGTGATAACGGATAATAGGGTCAACGCGGTTGAAGCAACTGGCTAAACGCCTATGATTTTAATATAGCAATGAAGCCTGGAATAGCACATAGGCTATTTTTTTATCCTACGGGGACCCATTAAACGGGTCCACGCGGGCGAAGCTTAACTTTGAATTAAAGCCTTAGATATTATGCTAATACATAAAATAATCACAAAAAAAAATCAAAACGTGAGCTCAGATACTTTAGGACTTAGAGCATATTGAGTACATTCACATGGCATTGTTACTGGATGTGCCGCATCCAGTACCTACTTTCTTAGTTCAGTGGTTTTTTCTTTATTCTTCATACTAAAAATTTGGTATTAAATGATCAAAATTCAGACCCTGACTGTATTTTGGCTGTCCACTTCACGTATAATGCCTCATTTTGTATACGCACCCTCCAGAACCACTGCACGACGAGGTGGTTGGCGTGGTAGTCCCCCTTGTACAGCGTGTTGGCTCGCCAGTCGCGCACGTCGATGTGCTGGATGCCGCACAGCAGCAGCTCCAGCTCGTGCTCGTCGAAGATCTTCAGCAATGGAGGCGGCACCAGCGCTGCCAATCCCTCGAGGAACGCCACCATCTGCTCCTGCACCCGGGAGACGAACCGCCATTGGATCACTAGTCTGGAAGTGGAAGTGAAATTATATGTTAGCGTGTAAAGTTACGTTACATTGACGCCCGCGTGGCGCAATGGTTACCATGCCGGACTGCCTATCGAAGGGTCCCGGGTTCGATTCCCGGCGAAACAGAAATTTGGATGAGTTTAAATTTCTGTTCTCGGTCTGGGTGTTTGTGTTCCTGTCTTTATGTGTCCATGGTACTCACGACACAGGGTATTAATTACCTTACTGTGTTGTGTGCGTAATGTTTATAAGTTTCGTCGCTTAACGGACTATGGCAATTTTGGCGGGAAGTTGGAAAAGACATATTGTGCTCTTGTCTTATTTTCATTTTCTTGGTGTACTTTTGAGTTATATCGGATAAATTTGACGGCATTTTGTTCGGTATGGGTCAATTACAATGCACGAGTGTTGTGAAATATATTTTTTCAGCCTCCCTCCAAAATTCTATAGAACACGTTCTGGTAAAGTAGCCATCGCTTTACTTGAATATCTGACTGACTAGACTGACTGATTACTGACGACTTACTTTCAATGAAACTGGCAAAAAAATGAAGCTAAAAATTATGTTTGACGCTGGCAATATAAACAGAATTTGAAATGCCAATATTGAAAAATAAACGGACTATGACTAATTGGTACAAAAATAGGGCTCCATCCATTAGTAACAGTATATCTCCAGAACTGAATCTAAGAGGGCGCAAATCGGGGCTATTGTCCCAGGGTGGCGTATTGAGACGGGCGCTAAAATATTCAGATCGTTTTTTTTTAAATGAGTTGAACGGATGAAACGAACAGAATATTATGTGAAGACGAGTCTGACGGCAGCAAAATGAGCAGCATCCCATTAATTTGTCCCCTTGTTAACTATAAAAAAACAAAGTAAGTGAGTCCATATAACGAATAAGGTATGGTACGTTCTGCTGGAGATCGTGGAGTCCTCCAGAAGCATTGAAGCAGGCCACCGGGAAGGTTTTAGTGAACTTAGGAACCTTTTCAAGGTTTCCCCGGACAGCAAAAAAAGGTAGAGGCATGGGCACAAATAGATGTAATTTATGAACTAACAAGTAAAATGTACTCACTTGATATATTCGTCTTTGTTCTCCTCATCAACAGGTATGTTAGCGCCACCGGGTTTCAGTTCCCGCTGAATGGTCTTCCCAAATTGTTCCTCATCTACTGAGAACGTCAGGTACAACTCTGAAGGATCATTTTCCTGTAACAATATAAAGTTTGAAATATAATTAAGTAAATAAATAATTGTTAAAAAGACACCCTTTTGTGAAATATCTAAGTAAAAAGTAAAAAATTAAACGCTTTTGTGCAAAATTAACTAAAAAGAAAAAAATAAATTCATTTTAATTCGAATGAAGAATAATGTTGGTAAATAATAAAAACATAAATATTTTATTTTAAAAAGCGCGTAGTGCGTTGTGGCATTAGCTATTTAGTTCGTTTTTTAACAAAAGAGTATCTTTTAGTTTTTTTTTTTTAATTAGTATTCTTTTGTATTTTTCTGTTGTGTTTTATTTATATTATTGCATTATCATCGATTCGATAAGTATAAAAAAAATCGTGTAAAATTTTCCGTTATAAACAGATATACATATAGTGTGTAAAATAAAAATATTTTATTGTAAAATTTTCTGGCATTTTAAAACATTCCTCACTTTTGTGAACGTTTTATAAATAAAAAAAGAACTAAATTCTAAGGGCTTGATATGATGTAGGTAGATATGAGGAATCCCGTGAAAAGAGACTGTTTGATGAGATGGTGTGGAATAGGCGCTAAAATGTGTGTGTGTGTGTGTGTGTGTGTGTGTGTGTGTGTGTGTGTGTGTGCGTGCGTGAGTGTGCGCTTGGCACATATATAAGCACACACAGTTTATTTTTTACATACCTTTATCCACATAAGGGAATTATAATATTCTAAGTCAACGGACTCCATGTCCTGTAACTCTATCGTCTTGCCGAGCATCATTTTGTAGAAAGGACGGATAAAAAATGCTGCAACAAACAACAATAAACAACTACATTTTCATATTTAGATTGAGTCTTAGAATAATTACAATTACATTATAGAAACCAAGTTCGCGCGCCCAAATAGAAGCATGTTGATTGGTGCCATTAATGGCACCAAACGCCGGGACGCTCCGTAAGCACTAAGGTTAAATTTTATCACAACACTTTAAAAAAAAAAGAAATCTAATAAAATAAGTTTTCAGTGTTTTCAATATTTTGTAGTATTTTATAGTTAATTTGATCAAAATAAAAATATTTTATTTGTCAGATGCGACAGCTGTAGGAATCTATTTAGTGCTTTAATTTTGACAGCGCGCTTGTTAGAAGACTGACGTTCTTAACGTTATTATTCTAAGGATTGAGTAGATTTTATATGATTATTGATTAGCAATGGTCAGAATAAAATTTACATGGAAAATAATCTTTAATCTTTCTATGGATGGATATAATGAAAATGACAAGAGCAAAGTGTCATTCCAATGAAGGAAAGTTGCAGATACCGGTCAGATTTACATGAGGCGACGATCAGCCTTCGGAGGAGTAGGCGTCGATGGCCATGGGCGGCAGCGACACTTGACACTAAAGATGAAACGGATATCCGGCTGGATACCGGATAGTACTCGTAATACAATATCCTGCCAGATTCCGGATAGTAAAATTGAAAAAAAAGTCATTACTGTACACTAGGCAAATCATACAATACCGTTTATTTTTACAATTATGTACATGTAGAAAAATGATTATTTATTATAATTTAGTACTCAAAATTAACAATTGGCAAATTGTGCTGAATGAATACCGACAGTGAATAGACGACAAGTGAATACACAAAAGAACTGAGAAACAAACAAAAACTGACACTCTCAATAACACTTCAACGAGTGTTCCCGACAACACCCGAACTCGCCCGAATATTACCGATCTCGTTCACCGCGCCTATATTAAAACCAAGTGATCGCGTCATGTAAAGAGCCGAATATTCGGTAGCCGGATATTCAGCGCTCCGGCCTTGTAGCTTTCCAAATATCCGGTATCCGGCATCCGGCCAAATCACTATCCGTTTCATCTGTACTCAACCGCAAGTGGTCTTCGCCTGCTACTCCATTGAAATAAAAAATAAAATCAATGACCTCGTTCTTATATCCTAGTTTCCATCTTTGACGTCTTGTGACGTCATACACAACTTACCATCGAGCAGCTTGCCGTGGTAGACCGCCATACCGGCGACGCGACCAATGAACTTGAAGTAGTTGAGGTGCTCCTCGTTGCAGACCCCACTGTTGGGGTTGATCTGCAGCGTGTAGTTGTCCATCGCCGAGTACTCGAACAGCCCGTAGTACGGGTTGAACATCTCCTTCGAAAGCAGGAAGAACCACTCGCGCGCTAGGCCGCCGTAGTCTGGAATATAATAAATTGTATAACTATGAAATGAAATGAAATGAAATAGTTGAAATGAAATAGTTTATTAACATCCTGGGTAATAATATACACTTGATGTTTGTCATTGTTGTACGGCCATCAGCTGACCGTCATCCGCTTTGGATGCGCTAAGGCATATGGGCTAGGAGAAAAAAGCGGGCGGAAAAAACTCCAGCCCTGTTTTAAATAAATTTTCAGGTACAATGGGTATTCATTATGCAGCATGACTGTGGGCCCATAATATCAGAAACCCCCGCAATCCGCATTGGAGCAGCGTGGTGGAGTAACCTCCAGGCCTCCCTAATAATGGGGAAAGACCCGTGCCCTGCAGTGGTAAGCAAAAAAGGTTGCAGCCAATATCAGAAACGCGCCTAGTTGGTCTGTCCGACACGTCGATTAGTGACTTGTATGTGAAGGGAAGCGCGCATGGCCCGACGGTTAGCGTAGAACGCAAATGATCTATGCAACTAAGCCAAACGGGCGCGGTCGGATGTGAGATGGGTGACCGCTAGTGGCAAAAAATGTCATGCGCGTTCCCGTGCTTCGGAGAACACGTTAAGCCGTCGGTCCCGGTTGTTGTCGATAGATAACAGTCGTTAAACCTTGTCGGAGGCCTTATGGGCGGTTTGAAAACATCCCACAGCGGGTTGGTCACTAATCAGCATCTCCACCAACCCGCATTGGAGCAGCGTGGTGGAGTAAGCTCCAGGCCTCCCCAACAATTGGGAGTGATCCGTGCCCTGCAGTAGGACGTAAAAAGGGTTGCAGCAAAGTTTTAAGCAAAAGCAATAGTTTTACAACCTCTGTCAGCCATTAGTAAGTACAGTTACCAGCAGTTTAGTATAGTAGCCAGACTGGTCGCGGGTGTCACTAACCGTTCGATAACGACTTAGGTAACTCACATAGGAAAGAAATGCACGTGCACACACTCACAACCTTGACAAACGAGCATTCATAAGATCCAAGAGCTATACTTGTAATATTAGCAAAAAATATAAATGAACTTACCCAACCCCACCTCAGATTCGAACTCCACCCACAGCTTAGTTTTGAGCAGATCCAACCTGCTCACCGAACTGATGATGCGGTACGAATCTTCTAGTATTGAACTCCTACGGACTTTGATCTCGAATTTGTTAGGCACGTTACTCTGCGAGAGAAAAAACATAAAAAAAGTGTTAAAAAAAGATTTCACGTTGCAATGAAAAAGGTTAGTTGTACTGTTGTACCTTCTGTGTATAATTATACAGTTTATTTATTTATTTATTTATTTATTTGCATTGAATATGTTAAAATTATTCTTATATTAACAGGTGGTATGTTTAAATAATAGTTCTATTGTACAAAACTATTTTGTTTAGAATTACATTACATTTACTACAATTACATTTTTGGTGCCTGTGTCGTTTATAAGGTTAGTTCTCTCAGTGTCACAAAGTCTTACTTTGAATTGGTTTTTTTTAAAGAAAGATAGAAAACGTTTATTTCATTTCGTAAATTCTGCATCTATTCCATACACTCAAACTATACTTAACGCGACTATAATACTACTACTATTATCACACTATATATATAATAAATGTGTATACAAAACAATTTAAAAAAAGGTGAAACGCCGCAGAACTGCAAGATGGAATAGGATAGCATTCAGCCTGTGTCGCGGTATAAACCACGACTGCTGGTTTATTTAATAGTATTGTCCTCATTTTCTGTCTTAGTTCATATCCAATGACTTAACACCTAAACTTTTTATAGCTAAAGTCCGGACGCGAAACAGAAACAATTTTGTACATCTATTGTTACCTACTTCTGTTACTCCCGCGTAAATATAATGCGCCTCGCTCGCAGATACAATGACCGCTGTTGTCAGGCATTATAAACCTTTTCCTGAGACTGTAAGGTTTGTTCTTGTTTGCATGTGGGTTTTTGGTTGGCCTTGAGTCATGACAAAAGTTCTTGACATAATTCATAATATTTAAATAATGCAGGATATTCCTCCTGATATTTTAGTCATGTTAAAAAAGAGGAATCGAAATTAGATAGACTAAATAAAAATGTAGACAAAACTGTTGATTCTTTTGTTATAAATGTGACAAGCGAGATGTCATCAGAAAGCAGTAACTCCGACACATAAGTATCGGATTCTGATTTATGAATTTCGTTTTTTTTTTATTTCTACCAAATAACTCGACTTTTAGACTGTTATAATATAAAATCTAAATAAACAATAATTTAAATAATAATTTTAATAACAATAATTTATTTAATAAGTTAGTTTTTTTTTTCCTTCAAATATTTCATGTAAACCGCACTTAATATAAAAATGTTTGTGACCACGGTCAGTAGGTAGAGGTCATTGTACGAAATTCTTCCTGCTCCGCGATTGGACTTTAGCGCCTAGTCCAAAGTCTTGGAATAAAATAAATATGCGAGAAAATGGCTTTAGGAAAGTCGTCATCGCTTTTTGGATATCTAACTTGATTGACTGACCTCACAATATAAGTAGATATAATACACTATATTAAGTAATATGGTAAGATCCTTCGAGAATTATTGACTCATTTAAATCAGTATTTAATTGTTTATTTTGCGCAGATTATTATATATGAATGTATGAAAAAAGCAGTGCTAACTCACAGGTTTACGCAGCTGACTCTTAAGATATTCGTACTTCCTCTTGTAGTCCCGCGAGTAGGGCACGGCCGGGCCGGCGATCTGCGGGTTGGACAGCCGCGGGTCCTCCCACTGCGTCGTACGCGTATCTAAGCAACAATAAAATGAACATTATTAAAAAAAAAATTTTAGAAAGACAAAGACTTTTGTCTTTTTCTTTGTAAATCTTTGTAAATCTATTTCGATTGCGTCAAAAACAAAACAATACCATAAAAGCGTTTTTTGCATGGGACCAAAAATATATAATGATTTACCTGAATCCCTCAAATCTAAAACAAATTGTGATTTTAAACGAGCACTTAAAACGTTCTTATTTACAAAAGCGTACTACTCGGTTTCTGAATTTCTAAACGATGAACTTTAACTTCGTGAGGGAGTACGGGATTAAAAACCTGGGAGGTTTTTTTTTCCGCCGGCTTTTTTTTCCTCTCAGTGTATAAAAATCCAGGTAATTGGGTACCCAAAGCCGATGACGCCGATAAAATACCGTATAAATAATTACTAAAAACAATTAAAACAAACGCAAATATGGGATAAATATAAATCAATATGATTATTTAATTAAATACTTAAATAAATTAAAATTTCTAAGTTAGATTTTAGTCAGTACTTTTATTTATTAATAATATACCTATAATATAATATTTGCATATCTTACTGAGGTAAATATGGCGGATTATTAAATGTATAAAACAACTTTTGTAATATCCATATTTGTGCAAATAAATCATTTGTCTTTGTCTTTGTCTTTATATCTTTACTTTTGGTTTTTGTTTAACTGTAAGACATTTATTATTCTCTTATTAATAATTATGACTGTGTTGAAATATTAGTATAAGGCCCTATTTCACCATCTCCAAGTAAAAGTTTTGATTAGTTATGTCCAAAGTAAAGTTAATTGGCAAGTAAAAGGTATGAGTACGGGTCAGTTTATTACATGATGAGTGACTTGAATCGACAATTAGCGTACTTGTCACTTTACTTGAAGGTGGTGAAAGAGACCCTAAGACATTTAATTTTATTCTCTTATTAATAATTTATTATGATTGCGTTGAAACATTAGTATTATTGAAACATTGATTTTTGACATTTTTATGGATAAAAGGATACAAATTAAAATACTGTAAATTTGAAATAATTCTTTTTTCACACCCGAATGGGTAGGGTATATCACAAGTAGGGTATTTCAAATAACCCGGAGATCCCGGGGTCCTAATTATTGTCCTAAACAAGCATAGATGAAAGCGGAATGACAGAGTGTTTCAGGGAGGTTAAATCAGCGAGGTGCGCTATGAAGTGCGCATAGCTCGGCGGCTAGCGTAGAACGCAAGCGGTCTATGCAGTTAAGCCAAACGGGCGCGGTCGGGTGTGAGATGGGTGACCGCTAGTGTCAAAAAAATAATTTCATGCGTGTTTCCGTGCTTCGGAGGGCACATTACGCCGTCGGTCCCGGTTGTTTTCGATAGATAACAGTCGTTAAACCTTGTCGGAGACCTTATGGGCGGTTTGAAAACATCCGACAGCGGGTTGGCCACTAACCCGCATCTCCACTAACCTGCATTGGAGCAGCGTGGTGGGGTAAGCTGCAGGCCTCCCCAATAATGGATAGAGACCCGTGCCCAGCAGTGGGGCGCAAAAAGGGTTGTAGCCAGCCAGCCAATTTATGTACTTTGTCTCCTTGTTCACAGCGTATTCAGTACATATTAAATTGTGTACGATAGGGTTAAGTGATGTTAGTAAAGCTTGCAAATTTTAGGAATAGTGTAGTTAAATGAGCGAGGCAGCTCAGGCTCACTGTGGTCGATGAAGAAGATGCGGCCGTCGGTGTGCACGCGCTCCTCCCAGCCCTCGGGCAGCGCGCCCAGCTCGTCCGCCTCCGCGCCCGCGCCCGCCGCGCTCGGCAGGCTCGACGCGCACCCTGCCAGTACAATGGGCATGATGACAGATTTTTAAATACCTTTCCTTATAGTAGGTACACGTCTCCTAGTTTCGAAAAAAAGTTTATTTCAGCAATAAACTCAACTTTTAACGTAAATTAATGTATTTTCTGCTATGTAATTTGAATTAAGCACGAAAACGCTCGTAGGTGTCATGGCGTCGGCTTGCTCGTCAAACTTCAAGCAACACGATGACATTAACTGAGACGTGACGTCATTCCTTTTGATTGGCGTTTCAGATAACATGGCCGATTGCTGTATTTAATACTTTTATTTTATTGAAAATCTTATTAATCTTAATGTTTATATTAAAACGGGATCATACTTTAGAACTTTTTTAGCATATATTTTTCTATAAAACTGTTTATTCTCTGATTCTTTAATAGTATCATCATGCCTATTATATATCCTTTAAATAAATAAATAAATATCTTTGGACAATTCACACAACACCATTCGATTCCAAACTAAGCAGAGCTTGTACTATGGTAATCAGAAAGCTGATAAACATACTTATATAATTCTAAATACATACTTAAATAGATAAATTAACACCCAGACACGGAACAAATAGTCATGTTCATCACACAAATATTTGTCCTGGGTGGGAATCGAACCCACGACCTCACGTTTCGCAGTCGGCTCATCACCCACTACGCCACGGAGGCTGTCGAGTCGAGGGCAACTTCCTCTTTTATTTTTTAACACGCTTTTATTAGCTTGACCTGTAAGTATGTAGGTATAATAGTATGTATGTATGTAACGGAATCTTTCAACTTCATTTTCACTTACTTCTAGGAATCTAATTTACTTGAAAATTTGCATAGGGGCTTGACCAATGAAAATGTAATAATATGAAAAAAAAAAAACTAAAAATTAAAAATAAATAATGTAATTTAAAAAACTAAAAAACACGCTAAATAAGCGTGAGGTGCATGGTGTCAATAGTGTTTTAAAAACCACCCCACGCTTTTTTACAATAACATACATTTTCTTCTTATTTCTTACTTTTTAATTCGTATTTTCACAAAAGCGTGTTTTTTAGTTTTTTAAACTACATTATTTATTCACCACTTCAGACACACTAAATAAATGATTTAATGAATGCACAGGCCACGTGATGTTAATTGGTCATTGCCGCCCATGAAAATCTACTCACAACCTCAAGCAAGCGTGAGTCTTACCTTAGGATGTATACAAACGCACTGCATCTCTGAAGCTCATAGCCTCGTATAAGACGAAAATTACATACAGCATTAGCACTGCCTCAATCTAACCATGAAAGCTCTATCAACTACAAAGTATTTAAATGTTTTAACCAAAGTTCATGATTGTACTGTCAGTTTGAAAAGCAATGGTAGTGACTAAGTGACTAGAGATGCAAAGTTTTTAAAATATCGATATATAGACATCGAATTAAATCGATACTGATACACCTATCGATATATCGGTCTAGTAAGCCGATATATCAATATTTTATCGATATTTCTTCTTTTTTAAAGGCTTATCAGAATTAATAATTAACGTCCACCAATGGGCTATGTTGGTAACCATTCATTGTAGTGTGAGTATTGTACACAATACTTTGGTTTACTACAGTTTTAGAAAGAAATTCGGAAATTTCAACCATTCGGTCGTGTCGAGAACAGAATATTTTTTCTAGACTTCATTGTTGCCAGTAACAGCATTTTACCTGGTTATATTAATTTGGACGGGTTTTTCGATATTACGTTACAATATAGGGTTTTTCGATACTGATTATGGCCCGTGCCTATTTAAAAATCAAATTCAACTCAACTTAGTTGTTCACGCAGCATCGGGTATGTTAAGAATGAAATAGGAGACACCCAATTAAAACCGATGTGGCGGACATATACGATGATAGCGTATCTAAATCTTACCTAAAAATATGTTACGAAAGCACTATTTGTTGATGTGTCCATAGTGATGAAATTGTTCAATATAAACTGTTATAACAAATTGTTAATATTATAAATAGCATAACAAATAAGTAAAATTATGTAAGAGTGTGAAGCGAGGAACTTGATTTATTTTGCCGACAAACTGTCTTACAATAGCAGATAATGTACACTCTTTTGTTGGCATTCTACGCACGTTTACAGAAAGTAACTTCAGTCAGCAAAAAATCCATAGACTCCAATATTGAATTCAATGTATTTAAAAAGGGAGTCAAACTGAAACAAGTTTTAATAATCTATAATTTCTATAGTCCAAAAACTTACCTGTCCGTGGGTCAATCCACGTGGTGGTCCTTTTGTTGTGGTCGATGAAGAATATCCTACCGTTGGGTGCTTTCTGCATACTCCAGCCGGGAGGTAGGCCTGACAGACATACAAACGTTATTAATCAATTATATTTCTATGTTATTTTGTACACTACTTATGTAAACTTCGTGTATACAATGGAAATACGAGTATGATAATCTTGAAAGATCAATTTGACTTAAAAATGAAAGTAATAATAAAAAAAGTATATATTAACGAACAAGAATTCAAAAACTACGGCTAAATAAATCGTAGATAAATGTTTCACCAGAGTTTACGCTAGAGGCGCCACTTGGGCAAGACATTATTCAATATTAAGTATACTATGCATTAAATTTTATGAAAACAATGGATACTGGAAGTCTGGAACCGTAAAGCTAAAATATTTTTTCTATTGTAAAAGAAAAATGAGCATCGATAGTAGTAGTATACCGGTGGCATCTGTTTTTCAGTACTCACGTAAAATACGTTGATCTAAAACCACTCCATCAAATCTATGAAGTACCGTTTGACACTGTCAGTGCAATAGTAAATTTAACCTATAAAAATTGTTTCGATACAAAATGTATGAAACTTCAAACGGTACCTATTAAATTAGAGAGACTGTAAATGTTGATATTTGTTGTCAAAAAATTTGGGTATAAACTCCATTGTAACCGACCTTCAGAATTGGGTAAGTTCTGACTTTGAACGCTGCTCGCACTGCTACTTCTTGTACTCTCTGTAGAACCGTCTGTTTCGTCCTGATGGCATGCACAATTGACATTAATACCAAAATAAGTTTTAATACATCGGAAATAATATCGGTAAACGATCAATTTGTAGGCAATATGAGTCAAAATAAAATCAGTGTTGTCTTCAATTAAAATAAATTTAGTTATAAGTAATTTTAGTTATAGTTACTAACATTAAATTAACGTTTTAATTCTGTCCTCCAAATTTGCATACCTCACTGAGTTAAATATGGCGAACTAATAAATGTACATAAAACAATTTTTGTAATACATATATAAAAATGCGCATATAAATTATTTTCATTTCATTTCATTTCAAAATTTCCTTTTTTTCTGAGGATCATTAAAAAATATTTTATGACAAAAGTCTGTTACCATGAAAAAGATAAACATACAGAAACAGATTACACATTAGTCCATATAAAATTTTGCGCGTTAGAAGAAACGGTAACATAATGAAGACGAAATCAGTAATACTTGATTGCCTAATTTGAAATAAATATAGTCAAGTCATTTGAAAGATATATCATATAAAAAATTTAAAAATCAAAGATTTCTTATGTGTGATTGATTTGTCATATGAAACACTTCGTAAACGAGTTATTATAATAAAGCCGGTTTTAACAGATATTGTTGCTTAATATTTTAGTACTTTAATTAATGGATTTTTTTAGCACGCGAACAATAAAGGGAATAATTCTTTAAACATAGCGTCTATTAAATTTTGAAAAATTTCACATGAACTCTCATAAATTATTTTCCTTTACAGCATAATAGGACTAAAGTGTTTTAGTAAAGTTACTAAAGTAAATTTATTTATGCACATAACATTCAAATAACCAGCCATCCCGTGATCAAATGCCATTAACACAAATCTATTACTAAAGACACATGCAGAAGCAATACAGATACCGAAAGACATACAAAAACTACAAAAATCAAGCAGAAGCAAACTTCGCAATTTTATAACGTTAAGATGAAGGTTTCATGTTATAAATAATGTAAATTGTATTATAAAAGAAATATTCGTATCAACAAAAAATCACACAGACATATTGGGGTAAGTAATACACGGACAATAAATACATTAAGTGCTAAGTCACAGGAACATATAAAATGTACGTTCCAAACAAAATACGTATCACTAGCCGCCATTCATATTTTGAAAGTGCAAGTAAGCTAAGATAAGTAAAGCAAAGATAAACAAAAATAGCTCCCTCAATTTACAAGTTTCACAACATCATTGAAATTGTCTATATCGAGCCTAATTTACGAATTAGAGATTTGTATGCTGCTAAATATAGGGATAATATGTATGTATGTCTCGTCAGAATTCTTCGAAAGGTGAAACAAATAATATAAAAACAAAACACCAATAACAAATAATAGAAATAGAATTAAAAATAAACGCTTTTTCCCCGATTCCGATCCCTGCATTATAGGCAAGACACATAAAATTCGATGGAAAATTTTATCAAAATTTAGCAAATTAATGTGATTCAATAAAATAATACGATTAATATACTTGAAGTTACTGAAAAATCTATTTCAGTTGACAAAAAGTAGTAATTAGTAATAACACTGCTTCTCTTGTTGTTTTATGCAGTGTTTCAATTGAAATATGACTATGAGGAATGAAACTCTAACATTTAACATGGTTTGCTAAAACAAAGTATTGACTTACACTCTGACGACATTCAAAGACATCCATTCATTCAGGTTCATTTTTTTCTCCAAAATTTCATCAATTAAATCCTAAAACTATCGACTTAACTGCTAAGAACCAATTTATGTATAGGTTGGATATGAAAAACAAAGGATATTTACGAAATGGATGAAAATGTTTCGTATAATTCAATAAAAAATGTTTTATAGTGAAGTTGGAGTAAAATATACTTACAATATAATAAAACATTAATTCTCGAACTGATAGAAAATCCTAAAATTGATGCACACATTATAAGAATAAGTAAAACAATGCACATAACAATAAAGTATTAAGATATGTTTAAGGTCTCCTGCCCACTACACCGTATCATAACATGACCGTGCTAGGAACGTGTAAGCGCGTTGCCGTAACTTAGTAATTTGTTGTCAGTTTAACGAGACGCATGTATCTTCTTCTTTCTCATCTAATATTAAAGCAATCATCGCTAGTTGTCTAACAGTAAATTTTCTGATAGTCATACCTATTTTACAATTTAAAATTTGGTAACACTCCAAGACGTCCACGCGACACTGTTACGCATGCGAGAATGAAACGGATTCCTATTGGTTTTGGTGGATGTTGAATACGGGCATCATACGGGTTACATACGGGTTGCATACTGGCATCATACGGGATGTATATGGGCACAGAACGCCGTCGATCTGTTCAGTGGGCTTAGTAGAGCGTATCGTGTTGCTTTTCGTGCCTAATACGCTCCTAGCACGTTCATGGTATGATACGGTGTAGTGGGCAGAGACCTTTGTTAAATATTACCAAACTAGTCACTCATTTAAGTAACCCATCATTCAACTTTAAAATTTTCTATCGTATATATGCGCACATTCATTTTAACAATTTTGAAATGAACTTGGAGTGAAATGAAATCATACATCATCTAAATATTTTCAAAACTGTTTATCAATATACACATGGGATTAGAGTATTCATAATTCGTATACTAGCGCCATCTGGGAACTATAGTGTTAGTTGAAAGCATTTAGCACGTTTTGAGGACGTCACAATTGCCTTTTGACCTTGTGCCCGCATCATAGATACAAAATAACAGATCTATCAAAAACAGCAAATTACTCAGAAATTATAATTCTGTAAAAAAAAATTATATGACAAAAGTTATGTACATTATAGTATTCGTAACCTTATAGGCCCGTCTGGACGTATATACGTTTCTCGATTATTCGAGGAGTCAAATCAATTCATGACCCTTTAATTCCGATATTTAATAATATCGATATTATCAGTTCAAAGAAACGCTTGCACCTACGAATGCCAAAAATTATTGTCGTTTAAAAACAAAAAATGTTTCGAATCAATTTCAAATTATCACAATTAAATAAAATGAGCTGACATCTGTCCAGGAATTATTGAACTATATAAACTATCGAACCTTGAACGTGCTTAGAAGATTAATTCGATAAACAAATTCTGTATCTATGATTTAATACTAAAATCACCCAAAGCACAACAGTAGCAGTGCCAAGCGAGCTTGCAAGGGCGATGTATAATGTAAATTATACAAAAGTGTAAATATAATATAGCTCTCAAACGAACACACTTATTTAACTTAGTTCATGTAAATTATTAAAACAGGCCCAAAAATTGCTTCGTTCAAAAATACATAAAAACAGGATTACGTCTAAATATGTTATGAAATTAGATAAATTATTCGAATCAAGTTAAATAAGCCATGCCCAGACATATACAATCAAATTGTGAGTAATAATGATCTATTTTTAAATTACCTAGCTCAGAAAACATTAAAGTGTACCTCAAATATGGTTTTAAAATGTTGTAATTTCCGTATGGTATATTACAATTGATATCATAAAGACAAAGTTATATAGATCTCTTTACAATAAAGTAAAGTTTTGGAAGCAAAACACTGTTATTAATTAATTTTGTAATATAATGATGTGATTCGCTTTTCAAATAAATTACAATGTTTAGCATGAATAGTAGCAATGGTGCTCGAAGGTATTTGTCGGTGAGTACGTTATGATATCAACAGTAAATTTCAAACCCGTAATGTTATCGAAGGTGCCATTAGCGCGTACAATCGAAAATAGTGAATCAACCCAAACGACTGTTTAGAAAACCCCACACAATCTCGAGACATACACGCAAATTTTGAAACGCCACGTCCGAAAACCAATTCGGTTCTTACCTCTGAGGTGTCGGAATCGGCTGTGCGTCGCCGGCCGTGGTGGGGCGACCGTCTCACTGGGGTGGCTCCTCCCGTGGGCGTGCTAAAGTGGTTTTCGTCAAAGGTCAACGATTCTGACTCCTCGCCTAGTTCTGAGATCAACGATACGCCGTCTCTTTCGTGATCTCCTTCCCCGTTCTGCCTCTGAGCCTCGACGGCTGTCGGTGCAATTTCTGTTGTAGCTTCAGCTACGGTATCTGTTCCGTTATTTTCGGTACTTATATTAGCCTCTACTCCATTAGGTGTTCCCTCATTCGTTTCAACAATTACCTCCACGGATGCTTGCGCTTCAGTATCGGTGGTAGAACTCGGCCCACTCGTTTCGCCATTGACGTTATCTTGACTAGTACTATCGTTCTGTTCGTTATCACAAGTTGCTTGAGCATTCACTTCAGTCGTATTGCCTTCAACGTCTGTTTGCGTCTCGTTGGCACAGACTACGTCAGTTTCTTCGCCGTTCTGGTTATTTCTTACATTAGTATCACAGTCATTATTTAAATTAGTTGCAGTCGTAGGACCGTGGCCATCAGTCAGCACGGGAGAGCGGTCGGGCGTCGCGTAAGGCGTGGGGTCGCCAGAGCTTTGCTCTCTCCTATCGCCCTGTTAGACATAAATGTCTTGAAACTAAATTTTGCCTGCGAGGCTTCTTATTCGCTGGCAAAATTTATAATAGCATTGAACTACTTTGTTTGGTCAGATTAAAAACTTGTAATGAGAGAATGACCAAAGTACTAGAGTAGAAAATGTTCAGATTAAATGGATTGCTACTTTAAGTTTCAATGAAACGCAATTTCCGAAAACTTTAAAGCGTTATTATTATTTATTAGAGAAGAACGAGCTTCAGACTAGTGAATGTAATCATCAGAAAAATATATAAAGGATTTTCTAATCACTAAATATGTAATATGAGAATGTAAATGTTTGTTACGGTACATGTAACATAGGAAAACCCATATGTATTGTTATGCAAAAACTAAAACCTAGTAAAGAATGAGACGAATCTATGGCAAGATCAATGCGACGTTGTTTTAGTGTGATGTTACTGTAGTAAACTGTGTGCTAAGGAGACAAATTTGACTAGTTTTGGGACTAACACATACTTATCAAACTATATAAATCGTGCCTTTTTGTCTTGCGATGTTTCACTAGGTGCACCTAAATATACTGAGAGGAAAAAAAATAGTATTTTTAAAGAAATACGAAATGTAAGATTAAGTCAAATGAACCCTTCAAAACCACAGTGCAAATAAGTGAATTAAAAAAATGCGAAACCGTTTGAGATTTTAAAGTTAGAATTATACCCATTGTTGTTAATATAAAATTAAAAATAATTAACTCCTAGCAGCACACAGTCGGTTAATACAAACATGAAATTAGGAACGAATGTTGTGTTAGAATCCCTTGTCCTGCGAAAGCCCATGCTGCAAGGAAAATATACCTTAACGAAATTAAAAAAGGAGCAAATTATACGTGAATATAAATATAAATACACATCCTTATATCACTTTAACAAATATAAAATTGTAAACTGAACTTTAATAGCAACTTAAGTTTTATTATTTGGACTGATTAAGGACGTATGCAGCAAATAGTTAAAATGTACCTAATAATAATAATGGCACATTAACTTTTGTGCTTCTTCATTAAATATAGATAAATACAAATACATGCAAAATATATCAAACCATGACATACATACAGTACATGCATACTTCAAGTGAATGTACATTCCATAATTTCGAAACAATCGTTCATTGCTACATGCTTAATACATAAACATATAAATAAAAAACAAATGGAGTCAGCAATTTTGTCTTTATAATTTTCAACATTAAGTTCTGCGGAGGATAAGAATTTTTAATTTTTAATTATAATAATATAATAAGCTCTCTGAGCTCTTGAAAAATGTCAACTGCAGCACACATGATGTTAAGTGGTTGCTTCAACCCATGGATATTACTCCCAACCCCAAACATTCTCAGATTGTATACAGTTGAGGTGCTATCATGGGAACTGAAGGTCGATTCATTTACGTATGGTAACCATAATAAAAGAATTACTTCGCGACAGAAGTCACTCTACCCGAGCGATAGTGCTCTTTTCCGGAACATGTTCTAATATATACATATATACATAAATTTTCCTTATTTTTTCTCCAAAATGTAAATTTTACCATGGTATAACATAAATTCAACAATAAATAGGATAAAAAACCTACCAAACATCTGCAAAAGCAGACGCCAAATAAAACTTTTATAACATTTTCATGATGAAAACGATAGCAATACCATATTTGAATTTATCAACTCTCAGTCGCACCCAAATCTGCTTAAAAAAGAAAATGTCAACTTCCTTCAAAAAAAGTATGAATTCTAATTCTCAATCATACGTCACACACAAATAATATAATAAAGCAAATTTCTACTTACAAAACTATCAAAAGACTCTTTGAAACAAGATTCAAAGTATTAAAGTTTATATTGAACTGTATCATAATTATGATAAGCACGTTATAATTTCTACCTGTACCTGAAACGGCTATGAACAAAACAGAAACTTCTGCTCTATGTAATAAGGTTAAAAATCGCAGCAAATTAACTTTCAGCAGATAAAAACGAGTCTAAAGAACAATACACACCAAAATTATCAGCACGGTAGGATGTGGTAAGGAATTTTGGTACGACTATTTTATTCAAATGTCAATTTATGAAACATTTTTTTGTTTCTGACGTATTACATTTTAAAATTCTAAAATCTAACCAGCTTTTAATGTTTGTAGGGTTATGTACGAACCAATTGCCTCTGTACGCGTTATTTAATAAACTACTAATCAGTTATCAGTTACTATAGTCACTAGCAGATTAATATAGTTACTTGGTAACTATAATAATTTCACTGAACAAAAACAATGCAAATGCAGTGGTAAGTTTAGCTAATACTACTGACCCTTTTTCAAGATTTAAGAACTACTGACCTAAAAAAGAAATTTGATTTCATTTTATTTGACACGAAAATCATAAGGTCGATTACTGAATTCCACGTGCAAACAAGTGCGTTAAGCCCGTCGCAAAGTGAAAACGCATTTGTCTGAATTTTTAGTGCGCACCAACATTTTATAATGTTATTTCATTGTAAAATTTAATGTTAAATAGTTTCTACTACTAACATAGTTTATAGGAATTTACTAACACCATATGACCCTTGTGACCGATTTAAAATTGAAATAAATAAATAAATATAATCATCCAATTCTGAAGCCTCATTTACATTTCCTCTCCACTAACCCGCATTGGAACAGCGTAGTAAGCTCCAATAACGAGAGAGTGACCCGAGCTCTATGGGCGGACGCAAAAAGAGTTGCAGCAATTTTAATTTCATACCACCGTGCCGACAATTTCAGTGCGTACAGCTAACGTGCGGTAAACAAAACTAAACCCTATTCGTATAACACCAAGATTGGTTATCGCTCACCTGGTGGCTGTTTGAGACCGCGGCGTTCGCGGCGTGTTCGTCTTCCGCGGCGATGTGGAAGCGCCGAAGGAACTCCGTGGTCGCCGTCTCCATTCGTTCAGCTTGCGATTCCGTGCTCATGTTGCGACTGTAGACATTTTTTGTTTAATCAGTAATGACATGACAATCTATATATTACAAATTAAAATTTACATGGTTTGGTAAAATTTACATGGTTCGAAGCAGTCAGTCATGAATGTCACCCTTTTGGGGCTATCATTTTTTTTTTCTTTGTTTATGATCGAATTATAATAATAAAAAAGTGATTAAATTATCATTTAATTATGGCATCTGACTCTGCCTTGAGTTTCGATTTATTAATGAAGAGTTGTGATGACAGATCTTAAGCGCGAACGTGTCCTTTGAGCGACTCTTGAGATTCGTTTATTAATTAGAACACGAACATAAGATTGCACTTAGGAGCACTCTTACTCTTGAGAGGGATTTATTAATATGGGACTATGAAACGATTTGAATCCTCCCTGAAGTCGCATCCAGTTTAAATGATTACTAAGCCCCTCAAAGAAGACATACGTGAAGGTGGGCCTCTCCCACTGCGTGGAGCGCTCGATGTGGTTCACGTAGTAGGTGCGCCCGTTGGCGTCCTGCCGCTCCTCCCAGCCCGGCGGCAGCACATCCCCGCCGATTGTCTGTAACAATGGATAACAACACTTAATACAACAATAAATACATACCTATCTTAAAAAATAAAAAGAAGTGTGTCTGTACTTGAAATAAAATGAAATTGAGTAGGGTTAAGGTAAGGAACAATAACAATGTCTGTATTTTTGTCTGTTAGTACACGTTAATCTCTGGAGCTAGTAAATGACTTATATAGAATAATTTTATAAACTGTGTCACTCTCCTCGCTGAATAGCCAACAAACATTGTCCGGGTACAGAAAAATACACAGTATAAAATTAATGAAAAATTCAGTCCCTAAGCTAATATATCGCTTTTCAAGCATCAAGCATTTTTCAAACGGACCTGCCACCTAGCTGCCTAGAAGCTTAAAAGCCGTTTACACCAATTGCGTCAAGCTTTTCATATAAACCTTATGAAACCGAAATATTGCTGTGAAGGCCAAAATAGAGTTCATTAACGAACAATTTTATCTAAGTCATCCAAGCCATTGCAACCAATGCATTTTATAATTTCATTTGTACTGACTAATTTTAAGTTGTTTTTTTTTAATTATTAGCAGCTGACAGAAATATAACGATTATAACTCTGTATGGGGGTTTTGAAGATGAGTAAAAGTGGGATATCTTATGCTCTCGCTGAAGAGATGGATTAAGGGTCGCGTAGTTAAATATATAAGACGTAGTTTGTTTCTTATTAATAGAGAAGACGGTTTACCCAATACTAAAAGATACTTAAATCAGATTAAAATACGGTTCACAAACTCACTCACTCAACTTCATGATACTTTTCTATTATTTTTTTATTATACTTGCGTATAAAAATAACTGGCGTTTTTTTCTTACTACATCATATATAGTCCAGGGTAGAAGCCTTTAAAAATAATGAAAAGTGAAAAAAAATTATAATAGAATGAAACCCATTAGAAAAGGAGGGAAATATGATAAAAATGAAAGGAAAAATAATTTACGGGCGATCTGAGGTTGGGAAGGGGATGGGGGTGAGTTTTTAAGGGTAAAAAACGGTTTTTCTCGATTTCCGGCAAAACTAAAAGTCCTATCGAAAAAAGTCAAATGGAAAAGTTGTAGATAATAAAAAGATCTAAAACTTTTGTATTTACACTTTTTTCACATAACCTCAAAATTAATGTGAAAAATTCAAAAAACCAAGTTTTTGGTTTTTTATTTTTATCTTTTACAAAAATTTTTTGTTTTTAACGAAATTTTGTGAAAACTTACCTTTTTATGTCCCAAATACGCTGTAATTTATTTAATTAAAAATATTTATTTTTTCACCTTATTTTGAATTAATATCGAAAAAACAGCCTAATTTTCAATCGAAAATTCACCCGTCAAAATATCAGCTTTTTTCAAAAAGTTGGTGTGGTTTCTGTTCGTTGGAATCTCTACTTTCCGATGGTAAAAAAAAAAATATATGTTACTATGGTAAATCTTCTCAGAAAATGCAAAAATTCAGAATTTTTTTTATTGCATAC
Organism: Pyrgus malvae; assembly: GCA_911387765.1. Taxonomy (NCBI): domain Eukaryota; kingdom Metazoa; phylum Arthropoda; class Insecta; order Lepidoptera; family Hesperiidae; genus Pyrgus; species Pyrgus malvae. Next base: position 21,490,153 of record OU426965.1, on the reverse strand, counting down.
ACTTGCTTATCATCTGCCTTATTGCAAATGATACAAACAGATTCATCCATACTGATAATCTGAAAAGACAAAATCGAATTAATAATGTCTTCACTATTTAATCGTGAATAAACTCCCATGAAAAAAAAAATATTAAAGAAATCAATGTCAAAATGTATAAATAATATATTTAAAATCTATAAAAAATATATAAAATATATATCGTAAATATATTTCTAATAAAACAAACTTTTGGCCGATTTTCATATATATTTTATACTTTTTTATAGATTTATAATATATTATTTATACATTTTGACATTGATTTCTTTAATATTTTTTTTTTCATGGGAGTTTATTCACGATTAAATAGTGAAGACATTATTAATTCGATTTTGTCTTTTCAGATTATCAGTATGGATGAATCTGTTTGTATCATTTGCAATAAGGCAGATGATAAGCAAGTGTATGCAATAAAAAAAATTCTGAATTTTTGCATTTTCTGAGAAGATTTACCATAGTAACATATATTTTTTTTTTACCATCGGAAAGTAGAGATTCCAACGAACAGAAACCACACCAACTTTTTGAAAAAAAGCTGATATTTTGACGGGTGAATTTTCGATTGAAAATTAGGCTGTTTTTTCGATATTAATTCAAAATAAGGTGAAAAAATAAATATTTTTAATTAAATAAATTACAGCGTATTTGGGACATAAAAAGGTAAGTTTTCACAAAATTTCGTTAAAAACAAAAAATTTTTGTAAAAGATAAAAATAAAAAACCAAAAACTTGGTTTTTTGAATTTTTCACATAAATTTTGAGGTTATGTGAAAAAAGTGTAAATACAAAAGTTTTAGATCTTTTTATTATCTACAACTTTTCCATTTGACTTTTTTCGATAGGACTTTTAGTTTTGCCGGAAATCGAGAAAACCCGTTTTTTACCCTTAAAAACTCACCCCCATCCCCTTCCCAACCTCAGATCGCCCGTAAATTATTTTTCCTTTCATTTTTATCATATTTCCCTCCTTTTCTAATGGGTTTCATCCTATTATGATTTTTTTTGGTTTTAAAAATTATCGACCCTGGACTAATACTGGCGTAAGGGTAAATTATTATGAGATACTGTTGAAATTTTGTTGCAACGGTACATCACGACACGTTTATAAGATTTGTTTGACTTGTAAAATAGGGTAACGGTAAATAAATATACTGTTTACTATGGGATAAATCAGACTTACGCTAAATAAATTGGCTGCAACCCTTTTTGCGTCCCACTGCTGGGCACGGGTCTCTCCCCTTTATTATTGGGGAGGCCTGGAGCTTACTCCACCACGATGCTCCAATGCGGGTTGGTGGAGATGCGGGTTAGTGGCCAACCCGCTGTCGGATGTTTTCAAACCGCCCATAAGGCCTCCGACAAGGTTTAACGACTGTTATCTATCGACAACAACCGGGACCGACGGCTTAAGGTGCCCTCCGAAGCACGGAAACGCGCATGAAATTTTTGCCACTAGCGGTCACCCATCTCACACCTGACCGCGCCCGTTTTGGCTTAACTTCGTAGATCGTTTGCGTTCTACGCTAGCCGCCGAGCCATACGCGCTTCAAACAACGCTAAATAAATTACAAAGTAACAAAGTAGATCCCCTCCCAAAGGAGATGTCACAAAGCTACAAGTATGGTTAGCATGTAAATGTTAGGCAGACTTTCGGTCTGATAGAGATTGACAGAAAATATATTTAATGAATTTGGCATTCTTTGAAGACAGTCATTTTGGGTAACTTTGAATTGACGTTTAACTTTGAACAAAGTTGGAAAAAAGATTTAACAATTTATTACATCGAAACTTTTTGATATTTTAATATAATAACTGTGTTAAATGGATTGCCAAAATGTTTTTTTACCAAATGAAAATTAAAGAAATAAACTGTCAATGACATAATCCTGAAAATTCCCGCCTGTTCCGTGGTGAAGTTGCTGGAAGTTTTTGAGCTCTGATTTGGAATCGTAAACTAGTCCACTTTGATTTATATGGCAAGACCAAGCTATTTGTTACTTTTCTACGTCAGTGTAGATGTCATTTTTATAGATTAGGTTTTTAAATTTAATAATACCTTCTTTTTATTTTACCTACACCTTAAAATATTAAGGTTTTTTAACTTCTAAAAAAATATTCAGTTATCCAAAAATACCCAAAGCTCATGATAACTTTGAATTCGAGTTTTTGGGGAAATTATGAGTAGTTCTGTTGTTTCTTCCGTAAATTTATTTTGTTAGAAAAAAAAACAACTCAAAAGAACACTATTCATTCAATAAAATAAAGGTGTGTCATAAATAGAAATCAGTTTTAATAATACAAATAATGTAAAAAACGTTCAATTGTACGTAATTGAGTAATAAATAACATCTATCCAGCTTTATTATGAGATCGAATTTTAAATATCTAACTACCATCAAAATATATAGAAGAAAAACGTTTTATTCTTCATTTTAATGTGAATAAAACCTATAACGTTGCATTTCTGACAGCTGCCAAAATCCAAATCTTCAAATCAAAGAAGGCAATACACGCTCATGCATTTGTGAATAAACAGAACTAAAAAAAATGGGGGGAACCTACTATACACAAATGCGGGTAGTCCAGTGCGTCCACCATCTCCCAGTCGTCGTTATCCACGAACGACGGGACCGTCGCGGACACCTAGCCGAGCAAAACTAAACTTTATGCTATTGTAATAAGGTGATGTTGTCTTAGCTTGGGTTTGCATGCTATTTGGGCAGGGTAATGTCATGAATAAATTATGTAAGCAGATATTTTTATTATTTTTAATAAGATGCTGAACCTGCTGAATAAATATATTAACACACTATTTCGTACAGTGGTTAATAAACAGTTATATGTAAGGATTAAAAATTAAATCATTTAGGAGTTTCCATGCTATGACAATACATTTTCTAGATAATATTAGAAAGGGTGATTATTAATACTACTTAAAGTAACTACAAAACCTGCATACTTATATCTCTTATATAAAATGTTACTTTAACACAATACTAATTGAAATTGGACTATGTGAATTGTGGAAGAATGCATCTTATGTATGGTGTTTAACAAGGTGCTTTTAAAGTAATATTGGAATGTATTTGTTTACAAATTAAATCAATTGTAACGGACTTTGTAGGTCGATTACGGAAAGCAGGCACATGCAACACTTTGACATTTGCGAGTCTGTATTCTGTATACTGACAAGAGCATATTATACAAAATCTGACATAAAGCGTGACGTCTCACCCGTCGCTACAAGAACATGTATTTTTTTAACGACTCGTGAGTGTAACTTAACACAATTATTTATAAACGACCTAACCTAACTCACATTACATTTTCGGGGGAGGCCGATTATACTCGGACCTGAACGAGGTCCTTCATCAGGTTGCTGTCACGGTCGGTCGCTAGGAGGCTGGATTTCCATCAGAGATTGAAACATTCATTCATATACAATAAATAAAGAAATGAAGGGTAAATCTTTATTTACCAGAACCTTTGTTTGTTTTGAACCAATAGAATCCGAAGGGATTCTAGGAAACACATTCCTCGCTACGCAATTTCGTACATCCCTGGTGGAGACGCAACCGTAAAAGCCGTTTATAAATAATCATGAACATGCATAAGTGCGAGTAGTGTCTAGGGTTGCCAAAAAAACGTATACAGATAATGGTTTGGATAAAAAAAAAAAGAATTTGAAAAAAATTTATTTCAATTTTATGTTTTTATTGTTTTAAATTTTTAAAGACGTATTTTTGTGTGTGTGGTTTTAGCACCTGCTAACAATTTTTTGTTATCTTTAATTGTTTCAAAGATTGTTTGACAATCAAAATTTAAATTTAAATAAATAAGCATTTATTTTTTTAATTAAATGTTCGATTTAAACGCTCTATTTCTGTCTTCTCGCCACTTTAGATTCATTACTGAAAAAACTTTCAATGAAAGCTGAATTGGCGGGAACGGAGAGTAAATGTTACTGTTATATAGTTAAGTACCTATAGTAAGTAGTATTTTGTTTTACGCATCACAGTAAAGGTCGAAAATAATGTATTTTCACATACTTTATTCGTATTCAAAAGTATAAAGTATAATTACCATAAATAAAGTAGGATACGTATTTATAAAATATGGTTGGCAACCCTAATAGTGACAGTGCGTCATCTTTCGGAAATCGACCTATAGGATGTAGGGTATACACACATAGAAAAAATGGTATATAACTCACCGGCTGCACATTGCCGACTTGCGGCGCGGGCTCCACCAGCTCCCAGTCGTCGGGCGCGGCGCTGGGCGCCTCCTCCGCGCCCGCCTCGCCCACCCTGCCCACCAGCGCGTGGTACACCTCGATGTACCCTCGCACTCGGGAACGGGCGCTGGAACGTTTCAACATCGTCTTATTTGGGGGTTGGCATTTGTTATTCTGATGGGTCGATAACAATCAATCATCATTAATTCGATCATTCATTCATTCAACCACGTATCACTCCCTGTATATCTACTGTTCATTATCTTTCGCCACTAATCAGTTTTTGATCATGGAGTATACTTATAGTAATAGCCTCGACGAACCTACACACGCGAGAACCCATTGGTTTGCTGATATTTTATTTTTACGCTCGCTCATTCATTCGATTGTCCATTCTTGCATCTGGTCACAGCCACAAAGTTTTGTGAATTGAATTTCATAATTCTAATTAAATTCATGTTTCAACTTCCTCATTATTAAAAAGCTGATACTATTGATTTTTTTGTCACTCCTTAGATTCATTGAAACAAATCAAAAAAATTCTTATAGTCAGATTTTTGAGGTAATAATAATATTGTATGCTATGTTACATTTTAATTGTTCACGGAAATATAAGATCTTCTACAATAAATAAGACATCCAGTAAAAATTGCAAAAATATCACGCCAATTTATGCATCTAACGTGAGTTTAATATAAAAACATCAAAACAAATTTAAATTTACAGAATATTAATTAGCAATTCATTACAATTCAAATACCATCTAAAAGACGCTTACAAATGTGTGTAGAGAAATAAATTTTAAACTCAAAAAGAGTGCGAGTGTATTTACATTTATTTAAGGAAATTAAATAGAATACATAGGTATAATAATAACATAGACATTATTTAAAGAATTATTTGTAAAACGCCGTACATACATTTTTTAAATAAAAAGTACATACATTTTCCTAATAAAAAAGTAATAGCCACATAATCAAAACAATCAACACGACTCAAAAGTATCAAAAAAAGCCAATTTACCAATCGACACAAAATCACTTCAAATCAGCCAAACACAAACCGAAAAAAAATATTTATACCTCCCATCCTCAAAGCGACACCTAGCGGAAAAAAGAAAAAAAAACAAGAGAAAAAAAGAAAATTTGTGCGTTGTCAGCCAAAAATAAGGAAAACCACTGCATGCAGCTCAACTACTTACACAGACCTTCGAGGACGCAATGGGTACTTAGTGATGGCGGGCCGCGCGCTGGCCGCCGACTCCGACGGCGCATTGGCCAGCGGGATCTCCACCATGCCCAGGAAGTCGTCCCTGGTCAGCCGGTTCTCGTCGAACACCTGGATCAGCAGCTTCTGCTCTTGAGGTTTCACCTGCCAATATTTCATAATTTCTTTAGACTTCTGATTCACTGAATATTTAAACAATAGGTTCATATATTTTAATAAATAGGGATCACAATTTGTGCAGCGTAAGCTGAGGGTTAAGATATCGACGACGCGAGGGTCCCGATATCTTACCCCGGCATTAGAGACTAAGTTTGACATCTTATCGCTCCACGGGGAGGACATTTTGCATGCCTGAGAGTTACACAAAAAATTATCGAAGGCATTATGTCCAGCTAACCAGCACTTGGCCAGCGTGTTGGAATATGGTCTAAATCTGTCACGAATTGTGAGCTGTCAAGAGAAGACCTGCTCAACACTTATATATGGCATAATATATCCGCGTATAAAAAATACGTGCGTTCGCTAATGTTCATTCTTAATGAATCGTTTGTAGAGTACAGTTCAACACACGATTTTTAAAGTTCTAAATATAAAAAAGGGAAAAAGTAGAGAACTCACCCTGAACACATACTCCTGATTCCATACTGGGTTCAGTGTCTGCAAACAATAGATTGACGATTTGTTAATTGATGTTAAAATGAAAGGAAAAATATTAGAGGTCAAAAATTGGTACTGATATGATAACTTCCTGTGAGAGTTTTCTAATACGTATGTATGTATAAATATCTATAATATAAATATGTATAAATACGAAGCACGCATGGCCCGGCGGCTAGCGTAGAACGCAAGCGATCTATGCAGCTAAGACGGGCGCGATCAGGTGTGAGATGGGTGACCGCTAGTGGCAAAAATTTCATGCGCATCTCCACCAACCGGAATTGGAGCAGCGTGGTGGAGTAAGCTCCAGGCCTCCCCAGTAATGGGGAGCGACCCTTGCCCAGGAGTGGGACGCAAAAAGGGTTGCAGCTAATGTATAAATATAGTATGTACGACAAATATAAATTAAGATTTTAAAAATATTTATTTCGGTACATAAATATAAAAAAAAAATCAAGAAATAATACATTAATGAAAGGAGTAGAGAGAGATTAATTTGTACTATTGTTTCAAAAAGACGTTTTGTTATTCAAAATGTGGGCAAACAATTTTATTTAGGTATGTGCCTAATATAAAATGTTCCTTCAAAACTGCCAGCGACCAACCCACTCACGACCTCATAAATTAATTTAGTCTATCATTCATCGCTCAATCAATAATCATTGCTGAGTAATACCTAGCGACTAATAAATTGTACTGTAGGTAGAGGTAGGTACTGTAGGTAGGTTTGATTTTTTCAAGCTGATACCGCGCGTAAATTTGCCGTCATAAAACGTATACGTACGCACACAAAATATTAAATATACAAAGAAAACAGCAGAAGGTACCATATCTAGCTTATTCTTTATAGGTTTCTTTTTTTCGTTTGGGAGATCTTTTGGGATTCTTGAATCCGTGAACCTGAACCTTGATCCGGGGGAGGGCAGGTCGATATTTCAGAAAAACTCATTTTTCACAAAAAATTGACTAACATTCACATTTTATTAAGAGCCTGTTTAAAAATGCAATGCAAGCTCACCTTTTTCTTGGTTTTCGTAAGAAACGTCTCGACAGTGACGTCTCCATCAACTTTCTGAAGCTCCACGCGCACATAAGGATCACTGGGAAAACAAAATGATGGTCAAATAAATAATGTAGTTTAAAAAACCAAAAACACGTTTTTACACACTAAAAAGCACCCCACGCTTTTTCACAGTAAAATACATTTTCTTCTTATTTTTTTACTTTTTAGTTCGTTTTTTCACAAAAGCGTGTTTTTTTTTTGTTTTTTTAAGTAAGTACATTATTCATTTTTAAATTTTTTATTGGATTTTTTTTTCATATTATTGCATTGTCATCGGCCCTTGACCCCTATGTTTTTCAAGTTAAACAGACGCTTAGAAGTAGGTGAAAATGAAGTTAGAAGATTCCGTTACATACATACATACAGGTCAAGCTAATATAAGCGTGTTAATATACAGTAACATCCTAAATTCAAACTCAGGCTAGTTTCCTTACAAAACATCCTAATGAAATATGTATTACAATGTTTTCCCTAACATGGTACGTTACTTAATTACCAATATTATATTTATTTTGCAGATAAACACGAAAAGACGGAAAGAAGTAGAAACAGCAATGTTGAAGGTGAAGGTTCAGGGCCGCAGAGTGCTTGGGCGCACTCGAAGAGATCCTTGTATATACGAAATTATTAACTAGAACGAACAACGAACCTATATATTTTTGTATACTTTTTCGGTTTGTTGCAAATAGTGCAGGTAGAATGAATTTCTGGTAGTAATTGTACCACGGACAATAAAGTATTATATTAGTTTATTAATTTTTGCTTTTAAGTTTATTCAGTTTTACGTTTACTTAATTTATTTATACAAATGGAGTAGCAGACATGCACACAAGCTATATCCAATAAATTGCGTTAAGCAGTTGCTTAAACTAAGATAAACAACGTATACATATACTACCTCAGACAAAACTCAGGCTTGCTTGAGGTTACGTTATATTTATTATATATGTAGTACCTGGACGCCCGAGCGTTGCTCGGATAAAAACAATTGATTTTCTTGGTTTATTTTTAAGCAAAACATTCATTGGTGTTACTTAACAAAGCCTTGTGAAATACCTAGCTCCCAATTTTTTAAAAATTGTCACAATTAATAAAAAACGCAACTTGTCTACTTGAGGTTTGAACCCGGGTCTCTAGCTCCGTAGTCAGCTTTCTTAACCATTCGACGAAGAAAGCTTTAATTCCATTGACGAAATTTTTATAGAGGTCTTTCATATCGACATTGTCATTTGTATGAAGGGCGGATTGATGGTCGACATTTGACGACTTTCTACGCCACATTATTATTCATATTCTCCAATAGATGTCAGTAAGAGTAATTTTATAATTAACGGCATAAACATAAAATAAAGCGACAATTTCTATCAATAAAAAATTGCTGGATCGATTTATCATCCCCGAAGTACTAAATTTCATCAAAATCTTTGGAGCCGTTTCCGAGATTCAAAAAATATATTTAGATATATAAAAGAATTGCTCGTTTAAAGGTATTAGATAAGAGGAAGGAATTGATGTTGAAAACAAACTATGTGCTGCTCTGTAAAATTAGAGAAACAACATATAAAGTTAATTTCACAATTCCTTCGTACTTTATAATTCTTTTGCCCAATTTAAGCGTTTCGCCAGGAGCTTCGCCCGCGTGGACCCGTTTTAAAGGTTCTTCTATCCTATGTCCTTTCCCAAGGTCCACTCTATCTGTGTTTCAAATTTAATTAAATTTAATTAAAATCGGTTCAGTAGTTTAAGTGGGAAAGCGTAGCAGACAGACAGACAGAGTTACTTTCGAATTTATAATATTAGTATGGATTATAAAGTAAAAACTATTTACTTTACATTAGTTGCACTGTTATTCTATAAAGCTTTATATAAGTCTGAATCGCAACAGTACCTTTCAAGCGAAACAACAGAATTGCTTCATGGCAGATGGGTGCAGTGGTAATTGCACTGTCAAAACATGAAAGTTATACTACATAAAATTAAAATATATAAATATAGACTTATTATAACTGACCTTGCACCGAAGATATCCTTCTTAGCCAATGAGTATGCTCCTACTATTTTCAAACGTAGCAGGAAGCTGTTCTCATCAGTCTGAAAGTAAAACACATTTTGTCAGAAACACATGTACAGTAAAATAAATATAATTTACAGTACATAGTCACAATAAAAGGGATGTAGACTAATTTTTTTTATAGTTCAATTAAACCTTAGAAGACCCCTGTCCTAAAGTATCAGAAATAATCATGCTTAAAGTACTTAAAGACATAAACATATACAAAAAACCTTTAAGAGAAATCATACGAAAATCAAGAATCACATTGCAGATTCATAGCCAGATCCAATTGATTTAAACTCTTTATTTAGAAAACTACTAAAGTACAACAAATCTATTGAAAGAAATAATAAATATTTCTTTATTAACCTTGACTTTTTTATATTACTGTCACATAACCTTAGAGCATCAAGGTATGACAGGTATGACACTCTTCACAGGCGTGGCCTTTACGGGCGAACCCCTCATCCCAACGTCCACGCACAATGTGCCTTCTAGTTATACAACTAGTGTGTCTGTGTGTGTCGGTGTTAGTGTTGACAGTGCATAGAAAAAGATGTTGTTAATAGAAATTGACAATTTAGAAATGTATGTGTCTGTAGCGGGTGGGTTGCGTAAGTAACTTTGATGCTCTAATCAAATAACATATTAGAGATTAATTTCTTCTTCTTCTTCTTCTTTTCAGCCTTTTGTAGTCCACTGCTGGACGTTCGCCACTCCTCCCGGTCCTGTGCTTTCTGAATCCAGCCGTTTCCCGCTGTCTTCTTTAGGTCATCAGTCCACCTGGTTGGAGGGCGGCCTGTACTCCTTTTGTCGAGATGTGGTCGCCATTCTAGAACATTTCTTCCCCATCGGTTGTCGGTTCTTCTAACTATATGGCCTGCCCATTGCTACTTCAGCTTGCAAATTTTGAGAGCTATGTCGGTAACTTTCGTTCGTCTACGGATTTCATCGTTACGAATTATATCGCGTAGAGAAATACCAAGCATAGCCCTCTCCATCGCGCGCTGAGCGACCTTGAGCCTATGGAAAAGGCCAACAGATATTTAAGTTTTGATTTACATTTTTGAAATACATACACAATAACCAACACATTTACCCTTTACCTGAACTACAAGGTACAATGTTTGCATTTATTAATGGAATTATTTTAAGTTTCCTTTTAATCTGAAGGAAAAAGAATTACAATGAGGTAATTTCCTATGTTAATTAGATAGTGTTGTGAAACAACATTCTATTTTATTTCCTACTAGCCTTCCACCAGCGGCTTCGCCAGCGTGGACCAGTTTAATGGGTCCCCGTAGTATAAAAAATAGCCTATGTGCTATTCCAGGCTTCATTGCTATATTAAAATCATAGGCCTTTAGCCAGTTGCTTCAACCGCATTGACTCAATTACCCGTTTTCACATAGAAATGATGCATATTCCCGCGGTAAATATGTTACTCAGGGTGAATGTAGCTTTCTAATGGTGAAATAATTTTTGAAATCGGATCAGTATTTTTTGAGTTTATTCATTACAAACATACAACAATACAAATCTTTTCTCTTTATAATATTAGTATAGACTAGTGCTTTGCATTTGGTTTTTGATCATCCTTAGAGAAATAGGTAGAATTTTAAGTTATGTTCTAAAAAAAGCAATCATACCAATATATAGCTGTATTTAATGTCTTTCCGCTCTGTAATTACTTGTTGTAATTTTTCAATTTTCAATTTCAATTTCAATTTCAATTTTATTTATTTGCTAGATAAGGTATGTTGTACATTGCAGTTGTTACACATAATAAAGCACTCTTATCTAAACCCACCAGGGTATGCAAATTAATGTTAAAGTTAACACTACATCATACTTACAATTACATGCAAATACAACAACAACAACAATATCACTAACCATAATAGAAATAACATAATATGCATTAATTTGAATCAAAAGTATACATCCACATTAAAATAATATAATTAAAATAATTTACAATTAATAAACTCTAATTCAATCAATTTCATTTTTATTATTTAATTTAAATTAGTTTATTCCATCGATTCTTTAGATTGGTCATTCAACTTTAATAAATTAATCTTTAATATAATACTATGCAGTACATATACAATTGATTATAAAAAGTCAGTTATGCCATATATAGTCATGAGGGAAATGTCAATTTATATAAAACTTAAAGATCACGCAAATACTCATCAACTGAATAATAACACTTATTAATTAAATAATTTTTAAATTCCTTTTTAAATATCTCAATGTTAGTATTATTTTGAATTTTTGTGGGAACCTTGTTATAAATTTTAATGGACATTTTGAATACACTTTTTCTAAAAAGAGCTGTTTTGGATTTTGGCGTGCATAATTTATGTTTGTGCCTTTTGCTATTAATGTATTCATTGAATAAAGGGGGATTACATTTAATAAACATCACAACTTCGAATATGTATAGTGCAGGAAAGGTCAACAACTTAAAACTTTTAAAATATGGCTTACACGACTCTATTGTAGGTATTTTTGCTATCGCACGCAAACACTTTTTTTGTGCTTTAAATATACTCTCACGCATTATAGAGTTCCCCCAAAATATGATTCCATAGCGTAGTGTAGAACTTACGAAACCGTGATATGCAGTAAGCGAAACTTGTTGGCTCACCACCTTCGATAATACATAAAGTGCATATGAGAACTGATTTAATTTTTTGCAGACATGTTCTGAGTGAGTTTTCCATTTTAGATCACTATCGATATGTAAACCTAAGAATTTTGCGACCTTTGTTTCTGCAATTCTTTGACCTTCATAGCTAATGATTAATTGAGTTGCTGATACCTCGCGTTGTCGAAAATTCATTATTTGAGTTTTTTTAAGATTGACTAATAAGTTATTTGAATGAAGCCAGTCAATAATAGTACTAAGATTTATGTTTATTTCATTTTCAAAGTCATCATTTTTACGAGTAAATATAATAGAGCTATCGTCAGCAAACAATGTCATTGGATAAGTAATGCTATTGGGCAAGTCATTAATATAAATTAAAAATAATAACGGACCCAGCACGCTTCCTTGGGGCACCCCATATTGAACATACCTAGGTTCGGATGAAATTATACATAAAGTAATTACCTGTATTACAAGGACTGAGTGAATACCCAAGGGTTTCAAAGTAGTAGAATTAAAATGTGGAAAGAAAATGTAGTTTGTTTCTCCTTTAAGAAGCACAGATAACAATAAACATATTTCAAATAGTCTAACACATAGCAAAAATATGCAAATCAGTATGTGTGACACTTAAACAAACAAACTTAAAACAACAAAGTTACTTTCTGCAAACAAATTACATGCACATTTTAAATTATGTACCAATCTGATGCAACAACTTATATTGATAAGCATATGAGTCAACCAAGTGTCCTTAAAAGCGGTAACAAACATACACTGCAGTATTGAAGAGACATTAATATACATCCACTCAGTCAACGTAGATGGCCCAGCGACTGGCATAGAACGCAAGCGATCTACGCAGCTAAGTAAAACAGGCACATTCAGTGTGAGATGGATGACCTCTAGTGCCAAATATTATGTGTGTTTCTGGTTGTTTTTATTTACTTGACTGGAGTAGCAGAAGAGTGCTATTAGCAATCCATGGAAGTTATGCAGTAGAGATGTAACAGATATCCGGTAACTATCTGGTATCTGGCCTATTCAGCCTTATTTTCACTATCCGGCCGGATACTGGATAGTAATTAAATATCTTGCCGGATTTCGGAAAGTAAAATTGAAAAAAATATCATTACTTTAGACTAGGCAAATCTTAGTTTTTTTTGTTTCAAACATAAACTGACAGGCGCAATAACACTCCAACGCCTGCAACATCCGCGCGTCCCTGCAACGCCTGAACGTGCCCAAATATTACCGATCTCGTTTACCGTGCCTATATTCAAAAATTCAAAATGATCACATCATGTAAAGGGCCAAATATTCAGCAGCCAGATATCTGGCGCTCCGGCTTCATAGCTTGCCAAATATCCGAAATCTGGTCAAACCACTATCCTTTTCATCTCTACTTTGCAGTATTAAGTAGTCGCTGCCCATAGACACCTACCCACAAAGTCAAGGAAGCTGCCTGCCTTTATCATGTCTGCAATACTTATTGTAGGCAGTTGTACTGCTACTACAAAGGCTGACATCGCCTCATGTTAACCTGGCCAACAGAGGCGGCTCATCCTAAAGAGCGCTGGTGCAGTGCACTCCCAAGAACATTACATAGGCAATCTATGTCCCTTCATAATACATACCTACTATCCTTACATACCAAGGGTGGGTCTTAAGATGAACATGGACAAGACGAAGATCATGTCTAACGTCCATGTCACACCTATACCAGTTGTTGTTGATGGCGTTACTCTCGAAGTTGTCGACGAGTACATCTACCTGGGACAAGCGATCCGTATGGGTAAGTCCAACTTCGAGAGAGAGGTAACTCGTAGAATCCAACTCGGTTGGGCAGCGTTCGGGAAATTACAAAGTGTCTTCTCGTCCAGAATACCTCAGTGCCTGAAGTCGAAAGTTTTCGAGCAGTGTGTGTTGCCAGTGATGACCTACGGCGCTGAGACGTGGTCTTTTACAGTTAGCCTTTTCCACAAGCTCAAGGTCGCTCAGCGAGCGATGGAGAGGGCTATGCTTGGTATTTCTCTACGCGACAGAATTCGTAATGATGAAATCCGTAGAAGAACTAAGGTTACCGACATAGCTCTCAAAATCTGCAAGCTGAAGTGGCAATGGGCAGGCCATATAGTTAGGAGGACCGACAACCGATGGGGAAGAAAGGTCCTTGAATGGAGACCACGTCTCGGCAAAAGGAGTACAGGCCGCCCTCCAACCAGGTGGACTGACGACCTGAAGAAGACAGCGGGTAGTCGCTGGATTCAGAAGGCCCAGGACCGGGAGGAGTGGCGAACGTTAGGGGAGGCCTATGTCCAGCAGTGGACAGTAAAAGGCTGATGGATGGATGGATGGATCCTTACATTACATTCATTCTATTCTACTATACCTATACATAGTATATTATATTAATTATTTATTACCTATATCTACGCATACCTAAATTTAGCGTCAAGTTGTAACGAGTGGAGCGCCAGCGATTGCGCTCCTATGAAACGAAGTTTAGTACGATTCCTAGCGCTGTATTCAATGAGTGCGAAAGAGAAACATCGACACAGGCCGATGCGTGAAACAAAAGATTTCGTATGAGAAATTAACCTAATCTAGAGCGCTGCTCACGTGCGAAGTTGCCAAACCGTGGGCTCAGCCTGCTTATGCGATGTTGCCGTTCTTATGTATACAAACAAACGTGTTGTCGTCTTTGTCAGTTATTTCGTAGTTTTTCTTTTAAATGAATATTAATTTAAAGAAATAGTTTATGCGCGACATTTTGTGTTAAAAATGGAACAATACAGTGTATCTTTTATCATTTGTATCTTTTAGTAAGCAGTGTGAAAAAAACTTTCGAAATACGCCTTGAACTGAAAGCAATAATGTTGTACGAAAACTAAATCTTTTACGTGTGTTTTTAAATCTGAACAATATTTCAAAACCCTTGGTTGTGTGGATGTGAAGAAAGCAATAAATTAATTTATTTTCCGTGTCTTGTGGTTATCAACTGGAACTGATGCCGACAGTGGTGGTGAATCTGCTTGGATGGCAACGGGTGGTAAAATATTTTTTTTATTATTTTTTGTGAACCCCCATCGAAAAATGTCACTAGCCGCCACTGTTGGCCAAGAACAGCACCTTACCACCAAATCCCAATAAAATTGATTTACTGAAGAAATGGGTGGGTGCTGGTCGAACTATAAATGTTCTCGCTAAAGAGGGAAATATAATCACCCAAGCGAAGCCAGGCTCAATCTCTTATGTTGAACAAAGATTATAGAATTTTGTTTGATATGCGTTGTTAATTACACATACAAGTGTTGTGAAATTAAATAACAGAGCATAAACGTGTTTTTTTCTGAATGTCTCCAAAACCTTGCTGTTCCGATGTAGTAGCCACCATTGTACATGGATATTTAACTGACTTGCCTGACTGATAACTTGATTACCGACGACTTGAGTTTGACTATTATAATGTTTTCTGGTTCCAATGTAACATGCAATGCAAACATTGGGTACAAATTTTTAATTGATGTTGGCTAAATGGTCCACAGATCAAGACAACATTTGTAAAGAAAGTAAAAGAGTTTCAATATTAACAAGCTTATTTATATAAGTTAAGTTACAACATGATGTTATAGAGTTGTTAATCTGGTTTAATTGAAAATATATTTTTCTATGACTGTTTTATGCTTGGTCTGACTATTCAAATTGGAGAATATTTTAAGATGTTAGATTGTGGATTGATGGCTTTAATGTAAAACTTACTGTTATCTAACACGCAACACTGCCCTCTCATAAAAGACATAGATGTAATATGTAAAGTGACAAAATTCAACTTGAACTTAAGCACAGTGTCATAACACAATACAGACAGGTACTATTTTTACCGACTTCCAAAAGAAGGAGGTACTGTATTCGGCTGTATGTATTTTTTTTTTTTTTATATATGTTCACTGATTACTCCGCCGTTTGTGGACCGATTTTCAAAATTCTTTTTTTGTTCGTATGCTTATACTCCCGAGGTGGTCCCATTGTCACCAAATCAGGATCTGATGATGGGATCCCAGGGAAATCGAGGGGAACTCTCAAACTTTATAGGCACACACATTGATTTTCTTATAGTTTCTGAAGAATAACAGATATTTGTGCATTGTAATCATCATCTCATGTTGCTGAGCTGATGATGGAAGGTACTGCGACGGTGAGGAGTTGAGAGCAAATTCTTTCAATAAATGGTCTTTTGTTCGAAATCTTACATTCCTGAGGTGGTCCAACTGTCACCAAGTCAAAGTCTGATGATGGGATCCCAAAGAAATGGAAAGGAACATTCAAATTTTATAGTACAACAAATGATTCTTATATTTTTACTAAAGCAAAACAGGCATTTGTGTATAATTATCATCATATCATGTTGCTGAGCTGATGATGGAAGGTACTACGACGGTTAGGAGTTGAGAGCAAATTCTTTCAATAAATGGTTTTTTGTTCGAAATCTTACATTCCTGAGGTAGTCCAACTGTCACCAAGTCAAAGTCTGATGATGGGATCCCAAAGAAATGGAGGGGAACATTCAAATTTTATAGTACAACAAATGATTCTTATATTTTTACTAAAGCAAAACAGGTATTTGTGTATAATTATAATCATATCATGTTGCTGAGCTGATGATGGAAGGTACTACGACGGTTAGGAGTTGAGAGCAAATTCTTTCAATAAATGGTTTTTTGTTCGAAATCTTACATTCCTGAGGTAGTCCAACTGTCACCAAGTCAAAGTCTGATGATGGGATCCCAAAGAAATGGAAAGGAACATTCAAATTTTATAGTACAACAAATGATTCTTATATTTTTACTAAAGCAAAACAGGCATTTGTGTATAATTATCATCATATCATGTTGCTGAGCTGATGATGGAAGGTACCACGACGGTTAGGAGTTGAGAGCAAATTCTTTCAATAAATGGTCTTTTGTTCGAAATCTTACATTCCTAAGGTAGTCCAACTGTCACCAAGTCAAAGTCTGATGATGGGATCCCAAAGAAATGGAGGGGAACATTCAAATTTTATAGTACAACAAATGATTCTTGTATTTTTACCAAAGCAAAACAGGCATTTGTGTATAATTATCATCATATCATGTTGCTGAGCTTATGATGGAAGGTACTACGATGGTTAGGAGTTGAGAGCAAATTCTTTCAATATATATTTTTTTGTTCTAAAACTTAAACTCCTAAGGTGGTCCAACTGTCACTATGTCATAATCTGATGATGTGATACTGGGCAAATCGAGGGAAACACTGAAACTTAATAAGCACAATATTATACATATGTACAGAATTATTAAAGTTACTAAAAAGAGTGAAATAAATTAAGTTTTTAACAAAAAAATAGAACCGACTTCAAACGGTAAAAAATAAAATTGTTCAGTACCTACTTCTTCTTGCATGGTAATGACTCTTAAAACTATTTTTGGAGTCGGGCCCTTAGTAAAATGTCCTGTCTTAGTAAATATAGTGTACCTTTCGTTCGGAATGGGCACCGACTCCAATATAGTTTTAATAGTTATTAACATAAGCAAGAAGAAGTAGGTACTGTCCCACTGTCTGTACTGTCGATGCCCATTTAGAACGAATGGTACCTACGACATTATACTAAGGGCCCGACTCCAAAAATAGTTTTAAGAGTCATTACTATGCAAGAAGAAGTAGGTACTGAACAATTTTATTTTTTACCGTTTGAAGTCGGTTCTATTTTTTTGTTAAAAACTTAATTTATGCTATGTATCAACACTGAAGTACAAATTGCAAACAAAAGTTTTGGATCGGCTTTAGTAATCGGCAGCACGAATATCAAAGTGATTTTGGTCTTAATCGATAGGTAATGATGCCCGAATTACAACCTAGATTTGCTTTTTGCGCGGAGATGCGTAGTTTTTGAATAATCTTTATTTTAAATTTTGAGGTTAAATTCGAAATAACATGATAGAAAGAGACGGTGAATGCCAAAATATATGACTAAATATAGTGTTGTCTCTGTCGAAGTCGGATCGTATAATCAGGCGTATAACATTACATCTAGCCGGTTTCTAAAACAGGGCCGTTCTGTATTGTGGCGGGTCCACAATTAGCCGGGTTGTTATTGCGATACGTTCTATAATATGGCGGCTCACGTTTATCCTCATTGTAATGAAGCCTCGTAACGTAAGTCATAATGGCCACCCATCCTACCTTTGATCACACTCGATACTGCTTAGCTTTATTAACACCCATACTTCTTATGACTGCACAACATGTTGGTTAATGACCACCCATCCTACTTTTGACCGCAGGTGTCATTGAGCTAAGCAATGTCCCTGAAGCACATTTTCACTATAATTATTTATATTCGAAAAATACCCAAACCGAATCAGAGCACCCCACTATCCACGTGGTCTTGTCTGTACTACCCCTAGAGTGTATATAAAAAGCCGGAGGCGCGGAGGGAGACCACTCCCCGCCCGCTGTAGGAAAGCGCAGGCATCAAGAGAGCCGTAGCGGCTGAGGCTGGTCGCCAAAGGCGACCAAAAAGCCGAAGCTGCGAAGGCGAGCGCAGGTGCCGCGCTTTCTTACGCTGGGGCGGAGGGAGTGGTCTTCCCGCAGCGCCGGAGATGTCACAAAGCCACTTGTTTTATTACATTATAAAGGCAAAAAGTACCGAGCAGTTTCACAGACCTCAAAACTAAAAAATTAAATATCTCAAAAACTATGCGTTTCCTCGCCTCCCCCCTTGAGGTGGGGGGTTCCTACACCTCCCCCCTCCCTCCCCCTTTCCCCCCTCCCCCCTCCGAATGCTGCCGATTACTAAAGAAACCCCAAAGTTTTTGAAAGAAATTTGCATAAAGGATATTATATGTTAGCAATACGGAAACGCGAAATTTATTCATATCGATGGCTGTCTATTTAAATGTAGAATATTTAAACGTATAACTAATCACAAGGACATATTAACTGTACATGACGAGGACTATTTGTTTTTTTATATAATATCGTGAATCTCGTTAGCAAACTCAACTTACACGTGAATCCGACTGCCAAGCCATCACCCATGTGAAATCACACTAATATTTAAACGCAATAACAAACAATTGGAGATTCTTTTTTTGGTCCATCGGTCGGAATAACTTATATTGACACGTTTGCTATTCGATATTCCACTACGTTTCCGGCACAATAATTAGTCCACATTAGAAATGGTTGTCTACTAAGCTGTACAACTAAAAATCTAAACACCAAAACTGTTCTAAACACTACAATTGAAGAAACTCACAAATAAAAAACTAAAATACCATCGAACTATTCACTGCACTGTGTGACAGTAGGACAAAGTGACAAATTGACAGCTCGTCAAAATGTCATTACACTTTTTTTACGCATTACACTCCATTGTACGCATTGTACGTTTTTGTATACAAAAATTAACAACTTTCTTCCTGATTAAAAATTATAAAAGTAATATTAATATTAAAACGGAATGATTATAATTATATCGTAGATAGTTATGTATTCTTTGGTTAATTTAAACATGATATTATTTAGATGTAGATACTATAGACTTTTGACAAAGCGCTCTCTCCTTTCAGTATATACAAATGTACTCTGTGCTCTCTCCGCCTATGCTTTAACATGGCTTCAACGTTCTTGATTTTAAACTTTATTATTCCATCCTTATGAAACGAATTTTACAAGTACATCTTTCGCACTTAATAAAATGCTGAACTGCACCCCGAAATTTGGAATTAAAAGAACAGCGTATACCTACAGAGGATTCGTAGGTATACTATCACTCTTTGATCGCAGGTAAATCAATAACTTGATAACAAGTCCACCAACTAACAACTTGCAATTGGCAATGGCAATATAACGCTGGCCAATGGGCCAGCGTTATAGTTTTAAGACCTTCATTGAGGGTGATCCGTATCCTAAAGATGGACATTAGGTACATAGCTATGGATGATGATTACTTTCTCACTATTTATATTCACTGGTGCATCTATGTATTATAATCATTATGATTAAGAAAATAACACAAATTATTTATTTTATTTACGACGTGATTATCGTGACAGTGTATATTGTTATCATCATACGATAGGTACTACTATAGGGAGATGTAAGATTGTTGATGCAATAAATATAAACTGATATAGATTGATCACTTCAAAAGCCTTTTATTCCCCCTAGTGAAATAATTTAGGTAATTATTGCTGCAAAACTCATTTAAAGTTAATTTTAATGTTCGATTGAATAAGCACAACAAAAGTGCGAAGAGCGCATAATTCTGCAGCAGACTTAGAAAGAAAGAAAACCAGCCAGTGATCTTTACACTAATAAGGATAATGGGCGTGTTCGGGAGCATGATCATAAGTTGTGGGAGCTTGGGTGGGAGGATACAAGTACATCAATGAAGGTGTTTTATTTGGTTACATGTTTGTCATATTTATAAATAATTCTTATAGACTTGGATGAGATATCGCATCATTTTTTCTTTTTTTTTATTCCTTTTTAAGCTCACTGCTGTGCACAACCCTTATTCCGAAAGAAGAATTAAGGTTCAGGTTCCACTACGCTATCCAGTGTCCAAACCGATGAGCATTGAGAAAATTTTAAGCATTTTTAGCACTTAAGCATTTAAGCACACGCGGTGATAGAAAACATCGTAAGTGAAATATTCTTATAATTTAAGCTAATTCTGATTAATTGAATGAAATTATACATGACCCTTATGGTCCAAACCAGTCACCCAGAACTCCCAGACCAGTTGACTGTTACGTTAAACGGGTTAAACCTCACAACTTGTGCGGGTATGGGATTCCCCAAGATTGGGGAAGCT
This sequence comes from Pyrgus malvae, assembly GCA_911387765.1. Classification (NCBI taxonomy): domain Eukaryota; kingdom Metazoa; phylum Arthropoda; class Insecta; order Lepidoptera; family Hesperiidae; genus Pyrgus; species Pyrgus malvae. Next base: position 21,469,355 of record OU426965.1, on the reverse strand, counting down.
CGCTACATCAATGCGGGTTCGTGAAATCGTTAATTAATCTGGTCTACATATTCGCTCTTAATAGAACTTAAATATTTTTCTAAACTATAAAAAAAACCGCACCTACCTCAAAAGATCGATTGATCCTTGTTCGGAAAACTAAATCACTATGTAAGCAGGGTTTGCACTCACGATATTTTGTTTTCTCAAGATAAATACCCAGTCCTAACATAGACCGCGATAAAAACATTTCTAATGCGAATCGATCCCGGATCTACCGCGGAGCGTGATAGAGTCAGTCTAGGAAAATTAGTAATTTAAATTTTTCTTCATTTTCTTGTACCGTTTGACATTGGTTGAAAAACCAGAGTAAAGATAAGAAACGTGTTGATGACCTACTTTTAAAATATGAGCCTCCTGAAGGTCTCACTGAGTATATACATTCATGCATCTTAAAGCCGGAAGCTAATTTATGAGTACCCACTAAAAGAATTTGAACTTTATCTATGTTTATTGTTTGATATCATCTGAATAGACGAGGCATTCGTATTTATTTTCCATTGATTATCACAGCTATGAGTCTTTTCATATTGTAAGGGATAATAAAAGAAAAAAATTCCTGATGCATATTTAAAAATACCTTTTTAAGAGCGTGAAGGTTAACTTATTCATACGAGTAGGTATAACGTAATCACAATACGTGCATGCTGAAACGTTAAATTAGTTAACTTATCCATAACGTAAAAGATAAAACAACAAATTACTTATTAATCAAGGCATCAATTGTACCTGATATTGAAGAGACAGTCGCGGTTCATGTCTAGGAAGAACATTTTGCCTCCTCCAAGAAGACCAAGACGATGATCTGTTCCGCTGTGGAATGAATTCCAGAGGTCTAACGTTATGCATGACTGCGATGGAACGGATATCTCGCATTTCGGATCAATACCTCAAAAACACATAAGCACACCATCACTTTTGATTTTTTAAAAGGAAATCACTGTTTTTGTGTATATTGGTGAGTATTTACAATACTGAACGCACAAGATGGCGCTCTTGCACGCCATATGACTCCGGTAATCTTATCGCGAGAAATGGGCGCGATAAAAGAAGTGAGCGTATACAATTAGCAAGCCGATGATAACTCACTCCGGGCCGGTCATGTAGTTTATAAGCTAGGTTGGCGTTAATTTGTCTGATAACGGTATCAGTCATTGAAATACTTAGCCTTTGTTATACGCCTGCCTATCACCTGCAGATTCTTTCTTTTAATGAATATGTAACTGTTTATTGAACGTTGACCTAGTTGTAGCCCAGTTCTATCTGTACGTTTGCTGTTTTACTTGGAGTGTTCTTATAAACATTACACCTTGCTGCTATAAGGTAGACAAAGTTTCGCATTATATCCATTCGGCTGGCAAAGTCTACTCTCCTGAATATCTATTAACCAGTCCTGGATTTATAAATAGGCCGTATAGGCCGCGGCCTAGGGGCGGCAGCGTCCTAGGGGCGGCAGATTTCAGGGAGGGTCCCTCGATTTCAGTGGATAAAAGTCAAACACGTTCACTGGTTTTCTCATGGTTTTTATACTTAAAAAAATCCCTATAGGAACTCATTCCTATCGAAACCTATATTATCGTGGCCAACCCGCTGTTGGATGTTTTCAAAACGCCCATAAGGCCTCCGACTAGGTTTAACGACTGTTATCTATCGACAATAACCGCGACCGACGGCTTAACGTGCCCTCCGAAGCACGGAAACGCGCATGACTTTTTTTGTCACTAGCGGTCACCCATCTCACGCCCAACTGCGCCCGTTTGGCTTAGCTACATAATATATATGTCGCAGTCGGATCGTATAATCCGCCGTATAACATTACAGCTAGCCCGTTCCTAAAACAGGGCCGTTCTGTATTGTGGCGGGTCCACGATTAGCCGGATTGTTATTACGATACGTTCTACAATATGGCGGATCACGTTTAGCCTCATTGTAATGAAGCCTCGTAGCCACCAACCCTACTTATGATTAAGACCGCACTCGACGTTGCTGAGCTTTATTGACACCCATCCTGCTTATGACCGCACTAGATTTTGCTGAATGGCCACCCATCCTACTTTTGACCGCACTCGACATTGCTTAGCTTTATTGCACAACATGTTGGTTAATGACCACCCATCCTACTTTTGACCACAGGTGTCATTGAGCTAAGCAATGTCCCTGAAACACATTTTCACTATAATTATTTATATTCGAAAAATACCCAAATCGAATCAGAGCACCCCACTATCCACGTGGTCTTGTCTGTACTACCCCTAGAGTGTATATAAAAAGCCGGAGGCGCGGAGGGAGACCACTCCCCGCCCGCCGTAGGAAAGCGCAGGCATCAAGAGAGCCGTAGTGGCTGAGGCTGGTCGCTGAAGGCGACCAAAAAGCCGAAGCTGCGAAGGCGAGCGCAGGTGCCGCGCTTTCTTACGCTGGGGCGGAGGGAGTGGTCTTCCCGCAGCGCCGGAGATGTCACAGAGCCACTTGTTTTATTACATTATCCAAGCCTTGGATGATATTATATAAACATATAGACAATTGGGCGGCACGATATTACGCCGCTTTGACGAACGCGAAGAGCTCATACAATACAACGTTCGCTAATTCAGCTGAATTGGAATCCGGCTGAACGAGAGTGCGCCGCATTACAATACAGCCCTGTTTTAGGAACCGGCTAGCTGTAATGTTATACGGCGGATTATACCATCCGACTGCGACATATAGACCATTAGCGTTCTACGCTAGCCGCCGAGCCATGCGCGCTTATAGTACATAAATTAAAACTTTTCTATCATAGTATATATATAGGCAACTACTATTCATTATTATGACGTAACTACCTAAATAATAAAGCAGTTTTCTGAAAAGACAAGAGATAGAATTGTATAAAAATATAATAGCTTTAATACACTAACCCCATCTATACTAATATAATAAATGTGAAAGTGTGTTTGTTTGTGGAGAGTGAATTATTCTACTGTTGACAATGACGATAAACGTTACAGTTAAAATAGGCTTATAATATAACACTAACTATACATAAGTGGGCCGATTGCTCTTATTTTATTTTATATAATGAATTGCCGTACTTAAACTCAAATTTTGCGTTGACTGTAAAGGAGGAGTAAAAATATATTTTAATTCCATAAAAAGTATGAGAGTTCGAGCATTTTCGAGTTAGTGCAAAACGTTACCTTTCGCTCTTCCGTAAAATATAATGTCATTACGGCCGTTTAAGTATAAATTCTTAGACCTAAAAAAGTAGAACGTCAATGTGACACTGACAACTGTTTTGTTTGATTTATTTATTCTGCTGATAGGTGCAGTTTTATTAAAATTATTGTTTTCCATTAAAATAAATGGAATAACTTTTAAAATGTCGCAACAAGTGATAAGTGAAAACAGCAAGTACATATTAGAGTGAGTACAGATGTAATTTATTTCACGTTTGATACAATTTGGAAACTAGGGATTACAATAGGAATTGCTGTAAATGCATTGTTGTTTTCATAATAAGTTTTAGCGGTTAATTCGAGCATATTGTCCCGATAAAGTAATAACGGACGTAACAATATTTACACAACACAAAAAGCAGTCGAGGTTAAAGCAAAAAAGAAGTCGTTATTATCTATATGGGCTTTCCTCCACAATGTGGTGGCACCTCTGATACACTTCTACGTCTGTCACGTATGTGATCGATTATAATGGAATCCGCCGTGACTAACAGATTCTAATACTCATTTGTAAGATTTATCAATCATTAATCAGGATCACTGATTCCATAACAATATCTTTACTTTTGCAGGGCAAGAATGCTTCCATTTTTCATCAATAATTCATTTTTTGTACTATTTAAACTGCCAAACTTTTTTAAATTTAGCCTACTAGTTGCTGATACGTTAGTTATGCACTTTACATTTTGTTTATAAATACTGAGGACTTTAAAGTGTAAGTTTTTTTAAAGTAAATGTAAAACTTCAGCGAAAACTATTTCACTGAATGCTAGTACTTGTGGTTACACATATGAAAACTAGGCTAACTAAAATATTGAGTTGCGTTAATTAATAATGAGTTGTTGCAACAAGTAGACTTTGTATCATCTATCATTCCAAAATCTATCCACATACTATTCAAAATATTAAGAAATTACTTTTAACTTTTTGCATTATTTATGTACACAGCAGCTATTTGATAAAATATTTTATTAACCTCAATAAAATACCTATTTGCATAACCTAAATTATCTGTCAGATAAACTACAGCTACAATGTTTCATGTAACATAATTATCATTGAGTTCAAAAAAGTTAATTAAAATTTTTCTGTTTGGGAGTTTAACAGAAATGAAAAGGTGGGTCAAACAGCAGAAGGTTCATAGAAATATCATCTCCGTGAATTTGGAGATGATATTGATACAATCTGGCTAAAATAATTTCTAAATTCCTCACTACATTTTTTTCACATCTGTCTTTTCTACTATATCTTATATACTAAAAATATTGTACTAGATAGATATCACCCATATGAGAACTAATGTTTGACAATCTTTCTCCGCTATGGACTCCTAAACTACTTAACCAATTTTAATAAAATTTCCACATGGTGTGCAGTTTGATCCAACTTGAAAGATAGGATAACTTACATCTCAATTTATAGTCGCAATATTAATTTATTTCTGATACTTTAAGGCAGGACAACGTCTGCCAGGTTCTCTATTACCAAATAATTTTCTCCTTAAAACATAATTGACAGCCTCCGTGGCGTAGTGGGTGATGAGCCGACTGCGAAGCGTGAGGTCGTGGGTTCGATTCCCACCCAGGACAAATATTTGTGTGATGAACATGACTATTTGTTCTGTGTCTGGGTGTTAATTTACCTATTTAAGTATGTATTTAGAATTATATGTATGTTTATCAGCTTTCTGATTACCATAGCACAAGCTCTGCTTAGTTTGGAATCAGATGGTGTTGTGTAAATTGTCCAAACTGAGATATTTATATATTTTATTTATAATTTACACTTCTTATTTATTAATGGCACAAGTTAACACTATTCAGCTTGTATGCTACGGCATAAAATTATTCATATTAGCGTGTTGTTGCAGACATATCAAGAGTACTAATCAGTACTCTTTATTTAAGTATTTAGCTTTCTACACTAGCTAATCAGCTAGTGTAGAAAGCTAAATACTTTAGGAACCAATTTTTTTTTTTGTAATCTTTTCTTGTGCCCCACTGCTGAGCACAGGTCTTCTCTGCCAAGTGATAGGGATCTAAGCCATTGTGCACCACATTGGCCAAGCGTAGATTGGTGGACATAATGCCTTTGAGAAATTATGAGTTTCTCTCTGGCATGTATAATATCTTCGGATTATAATGCAAAATATGATTTAACTTCAGAGGCAAACATCTTTATTCGTGAATCAGTATTAAGACAACCAAAATGTCACATTAATTATTTTCATACCCACATAATAATAATAATAATAATACACATAATAATAATAATAATAACCCCGCAGGGCGGCTTGTGGCGAGCTGTTGGTGAGTAACGACACCACGGACCCGATTGCTCCCGGGGAAGTCCCCCTGTTCCTCGTCTCCGGCAGGCGGAGTGATAACCCAGAGGAACAGGTCCCCACCTCTGGCTTGCCTTAATTGGCCGTCCAGAGTGGAGCTGTTAGAGCTATATGCTCGGGGGTGGAAGTGTAACTAAGTAATTGGCGTAATAGCGAGGAAACCCGCTCCGGGTTGGATTTATCCCCCCGCGATGGTGAAATCGGTGCCGCTCCTCTCGACACCCCTAGCTGCTCACGCCAATGTTGCTTCCCAGGCATTTACGCCATTTTTGGGGGCCCATTCAGTGAGTGGCGAGTCACCACCTGCCTCACTTTAGATCATTTATTAGTCTGAACGGCAGGTGTCCCATAGTTCTCCATAGCCCATCTACCAGTCCCTCGTTCGTTCATCCCCATAGACCCAAATTGGGTCACCCAATATTAGTATCCCCTTTTGTAGCAATAGTTCCTGTGCACCTGGCGGGGACCATCTTTGGGTCATATAACCTTTTATATGATACGGCCGAGGATGGTATCCGTCACGTGTTTCCACATAACAACATTAAAGTGTCTCAAAGGGGCCTCTACGTGTTGGACCTATGTCCCCACGCAAGCCTTCCAAATGACCGGGTCAAATAACATCTTCGACCCGTGACCTATAAGGAGAGATACATAATAATAATAATAAATCTTTATTTCAGGACATGCCCATATTAAATTAAATTTTACATCCATTTAACCATTATATTGGAATTAAATTAGTTTAAAAATAATTAATTACTTACAGTCATTTAAAATTAAAATCAAATAATATGCTAATAAAATAGTAATAATAACAATAATATGAGGAGTCAAATAATCCTAATTCAAATATTTGACTCCACTGTTCAAAGACTTGTGTATACGCCACCAGTCTTTAAAAAATACGTTGTCAGGAGAAGTCTGAGCTACTATCTTTATTAATTCATTATTGGAGTTGCGCACTCTTTCCCAGAAAGTGGCAATCCTATGTCTCCTCACCGCAAAAAAGTCAGGAACACCGGCCTCTGCAAACATAGCCGACGCGCTGCAATGCCGAGGCATTTTTAATAAAATACGTAGCGCGTCATTGTATTGGACTCTGAGAGTGTTAAAAGATCTCTTGGTGTAATTTATCCATAATTGGCTCGTGTAGAAACTCATGCAGTATGCCTTAAAAAGAGTTATTTTAACACTCTTTGAGCACCGAGCAAAGCGGCGCGCCAGCATGTTACACCGTATGGCCAGTGACCTCCGTTCACGTTCTATGTCAAGGTCATCACTCAGACTCTCCGTCAAAACGTGTCCTAAATACTTGAATTGCCTCACAACCCGAACTGGTGAACCATTTAAGAAAACTGGTGGAATCCTCTCCGGGCCTCTACCTGCACGGAATACCACCATCTCAATTTTACTCACATTATATTTTAGCCCATTCATCTTTGCAAATTTCTCGCATATAGATATGAGTTTCCTGATTCCGTTGATGGAGGGACTGAGAAGCACCATGTCATCGGCATAACTTAAATTATTAAAACATATACCATCTATATGACACCCAATCTTCGTGCTTCTCAGTTCCTCAATCAAATCGTTGACATAAATGTTAAAGAGGTCCGGAGAGGTCAACCCTCCCTGGCGCACACCACATTCTAGTCTATACTCACTAGAGTTTGCGTCACCCCATTTTACATAATTGGTTTGGTTTTCGTACCAGTATCTCACAAGCTCTACAACACTATGGTCAATGTTGTGATCCCGCATTTTCCCCCATAATATTTCATAATTAACGAGGTCGAAAGCGCGACTTAAGTCAAGGAAACATGCATATATTGAAGTATCTCTCGATGTATAGTACTTCACTACATGTTTCAAAGATAATATTGCAGAGCCAGTAGAGAGACCGGGACGAAAACCAAACTGAGCATCACTTATACGTACCTTTTTCATCAGTTCGGGCTGCAACAGCCTTTCAAATACTTTACCAATTACTGGGGCTAAAGAAATTGGCCTGTAATTAGACAAACAAGACAAATTTCCGGTTTTATTTTTAGCTATTGGTATGATTATTGTTTTTAACATATTTTTCGGTAAGTATGTATGCTTAATACAGTAATTAAACAGTAGAGTCAAATATTTATACACATGCTCGCCTGCGTAAAGAATGTGCTCAATACTCAGGCCGTCAACGCCAGGAGACTTTCCTCTCGTCATACTTTTAACCACTTTATGCACATGTCGTGGATCAAACTTGAAATGGTTGTCATTGGGCATGTTAGGCTGCACATCAAACACATCGCCCTTTGTTTCAACAGGCAGTGCGGACACTGAAAAATGCTTTGCAAACATATTTGCAATTTGTCCACAATTTTGTATATTATTAATGCTTATAGGTCTACTTTGTACGTAACTCATAGATTTAGTCGATCTCCAAAACTTGACAAAATTTTTATTTGCCCTATGCGTAGCTATTATATTCATTTTAATAATATCCTGGTGGTCCTGACACCATTTTAGTTTGTATTTAAAATCCCTTCGCGACTTTACCATATTGTCATATATACTCCCCCCCGTAGGTTTTCCACACTCAACCCAACACTTAAAAAACATTCTCGCTTTCTCATGACTTTCTTTAACATAATAATTCCAGCCAATAATTTTATTCTTTTTTCTACCTTGACTACTATAACATCTACTACTCTTAACACTAGCAAGCTGTAAAATTTTAACTACATTATCATATAATTCATCAATAAATTTTAAAACACAATTCTGATTACATGTAAAATTATCACAGTTTAAGCAATGACTAGCATCCGGCAAAGTTATAAGTTTCTCTGTACATAGCTTAGTATATAGATATGTTTGTTGAACATTTTTATTACCCCATCTTACATTCAAGTTGCAATTCTGACTAAAATTATTATCACAGGTTGTTTGTAAAATTAATTGATTATTACAGCTAACAGATATTGGAAAATGATCAGCCCAACTTACATCCCGTTTCACATGCACATCAGTTATGGTCCCATATGCCGCTGTTGTAGCTAAGCAGTGATCAAGCCATTTAGTCGTCCCATGAGACTCACTAATGTAGGTGTAAGTGTCAGAATTAAGACCCAACATTTCCACATCCACACACCTCCACATCTGCTCTTGACAAAAAGACAACATTTCTGATCCAAACCTAGCCGTAGGATGTGCATTGTAGTCACCCAACATGAAAACTGTCTTAATTCCACATTCTTCTATTACCGTCTCAATTAAGCTCAGTTAAACATAAGCTCAATTAAACATAAATCTAACATTACATAACAGCATGCATAATGATGGAAAACATTGTAATTTATTAAATACCACAATATTTTCCATCACCGAAGAGCAGCATAAATATTCACATTACAAATTTGTCAGAGGTACCAAGAATTCGGAATGGGTATCTCCGTGTTGGAGACTACTGTCTTTACTGCTCAGCCCTCACTGCACTTCAAGCCTTAAATGGAACGCTTCATAGCGAGGTAACACCGCATGAGTCATGTTTTTTCGTGCGTGCAGTCGGCTCCATCGAACTATAAGACGTTGTCACGTCAAAAACTATGTTTAAGTTAGGATAAATCATTTAACATATCAAACGTTAGTAAAAGTATTCTATAAGTGATGTCTCTACTTGCTGATTTCACCCTGGCTGTGGCCGATCCTTAACTATTGCCATACTATTTGATCACCTATTTATATTTTTTTACCAGTGTGTTTTGCATCTTTTCAGCTTATTCTCGGAGCAAACTGTAGACTCTCAGAGCCTTGAGTCTATATGTGCTCAAGTACAGAAGAGATTCCCGAAGAATGAACACTTCAATCGTAAGTATCTAAAATTCTAAATACTGTATCCTTGCTTTTCCTCTTGTTGGTAGCTACAACTACGATATTGTAGGTGGTGTACTGGTTTTGGCTGAAATTGTTGATGTGGGTCAGTGACCAAGCCGCCATTAGATGTTTAGAAACCACCTGTAAAGCCTCAGTCAAGGTTCAACTACTTTGTTCCATAGATAACAATTGGAACTGAAAATATTTTATACATTTTAGGAATATAGATGCTGGCTACAACCCTTTTTGCGTCCCACTGTAGGGCACGGGTCTCTCCCCATTATTGGGGAGGCCTGGAGCTTACTCCACCACACTGCTCCAATGCGGGTTGGTGGAGAAAAATAATTTTTTTAAGAGAATAGGAATACAGATATTCTCTTAAAAAATCAAACTTTTTGCGGTAATTGGCTCTAGGTGCCCGTACGGCCGATGAGTTGAGCTGAGAGAAAAGAGCCAGAGGAGAAAAATTCTCAGCAGCACTCTTTTTTTTATTAATGGACAGTATAGCTATGGATATGGCCCTCACAAGCAAGAGAACACATGAACTTTGCCACAAACTGTCACCTATCTTATACCAGACTGCGCCAGTGTCGCTTAGCTTTGTAGATCGCATTAGTTGTATTGTACATTAGCCGCAAAACTATGCGCGCTTTAAATTTTCGAATAAAATTCAATGATCTTTTTAGTGGGTCTTCTACTTTCTTCCCTGATAACCGGAGGGGACCTGAGTCTGCCGGGGCAGCGTGTGGTCGCGTTGGCGCTGATCTTCGACCTGTACAAGAGCGACAACCCGTTCGCCGCTCTCTTTCTGAACCTCTTGGAGAGCAAGCAAGGCGTGTTGTCGCTCGCGCCGCAGGAGAGGCAGTTCATAGCGCAGCTGCATGGCTTCCTGCCGTGTAACGTTAAAGATGTAAGTTTCTTTTTGTATCATTTGCAGTGGATCTTATAGATATCTGGCCTTAAGCCGTCTTAACCCTCAACAAGCAAGGCGTGCTGTCTTTATTTTTATTTTTATTTGAATGGAGTAGCAGACGAGCATGCAGGCCACGTGGTGTTAAGTGGTCGCTGCAGCCCATGGACATCTACATACAACCTCAAGCAAGCATAGGTAAGTCTTGTCTGAGGTCGTATGCAGTTGCGCTGCTACTCCCGAGGCTGGTGGTCGCCTCATGTAAGTGTGGCCGGCAACTGCACCTTTCCACCGAAACACAATAGAATTGGTTCACAGCAGAAGGGGGTGCAGCGGTGGTACTTCCCCGGGCGAACTGTAATAGTTCTACCACCTACAAAATTCTCTACAAATGTCTCTTTCTCTTCTTTCTAAGGTAGTTCAGAGCGCAGCTGAATAGATCTAAGGTATTATCTGGATGATGAGTTGTGACATTTTCAAATAAATAATAATAACGTTTCACACTCATAGCCCCACAGTAAGGTAGATGTAGACCCTGTGTCGTGGGTGCCATGGACACATACAGAGACAGAAACACAAACGCCCAGACCGAGAACAGAAATTTAAACTCATCATTCAAATTTCTGCTTCGCCGGGAATCGAACCGGTGACCCTTCGATTGGCATTCCGGCATGGTAACCATTGTGCCACACGGGTCGTCGATGTCAAAGATGTGTTTAATTGTTACTGTAATAATCAAGGTAAGGTCGTTGTCACCCCGCACCGGACACCGCTGCTCCGGTGCATGGTGGGCTGAAAATCGCGTTTTTTTTTTGTTAGAAATGGGTTTCGTTGATTGTTACTATCATAAAAAAACGGCAAATTGTTTGTAAAGTAGGTTTATGATCGAGATGTTTAGGTACGTGATAACGTCCGCACGAGAAAATCTCCATTCGTTTGTATGCCGCTAGAGTGAGAGAGACGGAAGATCGGTCCACTCACTCGAACGCTATGCCAGCCTCCGCTCGTGAGGATTCCGCGTGACAAGTTTCACGGAATGACTGGCAGCGCTCGAGATGAGACGGGAGATCGGTCCGTCTCTCTCTCGTTATACCTGCGATCGCGCTCGTGAGGTTTTGGTGTGACACAAGTTTCTGAACATGTCACCCGACTAAAACGATTTTAAAGACGTTATCACGTCAAAATGTCATCTGAGATGATTTCGTTCAAATACGAACGAGTAATAATTTTTCGAAAAATATTTTGTATGGAGCTGACGTGAAAAATGTGAATATCTCCGGTATCGCAAGGTTGGCCGTCGTCGGGCTGAAAATCGCGTTGCATGGACATAAAAACTTAAATTTAAAAAATGATGTTTTTTTGTTAGAAATGGGTTTCGTTGTTTGTTAATTTTATTTTTTTCGAATTTAGTACTAATTATTCCTGATTTTTTGACATACTTAGTATAACGGCACCTCTTGCGACTTTTTTTTGAAAATCGTCAAAATTTTCATTTCTTTTCCTTCCAGCTCTTGACTGAATTAGATGGTTTTATGCTTCCAAAACGTGTTCATATACCGTTTTATTGTACTACAAGCCTCAAAAATAAATGATAGATTTATAAAATAAGGCAAGAAAAGATAAAATATAAAAATAATATATAATCGCAGGAGGTGCCGTTATACTAAGTATGTCAAAAAATCAGGAATAATTAGTACTAAATCCGAAAAAAATAAAATTAACAAACAACGAAACCCATTTCTAACAAAAAAACATCACTTTTTAAATTTAAGTTTCTATGTCCATGCAACGCGATTTTCAGCCCACTGTGCAGTGTGCGGTTCCGCGGTTTTAAACTTTGACTGTAGAATCTTGATTTGCATAGAAAAACCGCATGACACACACACACCGAACCGCTGTGCGGAGCTGCGCCGCGGGCGACTTTGCCGCATTACCGGACGGATATGCGGTGCGGTTCGCGGGGTATGCCACACTGAGCTCTGCAGTACCGTACGATTTTTGTATAGAAAGAACATACGCATATCGGACGTTGACATAGATAATAATGCGGGGTGTTGTGCACCGCAGCTCTGGACGGAGATACGGAGCAAACCGTAAGGGGTTACGGTTCCGTGCATCCGCAGCCGCAGCGGATTCCGTTCTTCCGCACACAAAATAATGATCTTGAAATGAAATAATGAATGTTGTCTTTGCCGAGGCCACCTAGCGACCGCACGCGATGGCTCATGATGATGGACCTCGGTACGGTCCGAGACATGTCGGGCGCCCCCGAAGTAATCCGCGAGGTAAGCCAGGACTTCAATCATGAAATTTATGTAATGTAAGGGACGTAATAAATTGATTTCCCCTAATACGTAATATTCTAACCTTGCCTACAGGTAATGAAGAAGTCAGCGAAGCAAGTGATGCTGACAGAGGTGCAGCCCAAAGAGTTAGAGTTCGACTACTCTCCGCTGCAGTCTCTTGTAGGCGACAGAAGGGCGGATATCAGCGCCAATGCTCTTCACACCGTCCCGGCACTTGTGCCTATCAGCGATGGGTAAGTGTGACATTCAGTCAAGAGGCTTGAGAAGCTGTTTTTATTAGTTAATTTATTTATTATATTCTTTATTACACCATATATAATAAGGGTATAAAAGGCGGACTTAATGCTAAAAGCATTCTCTGCCAGTCTACCTTTGGGCGAAACAGAGATATTAGTAGGCGGCGTAAAAACTTACATAAATTATAATAGAAAAGTTAAAAATAACAAATTAATAGAACTAATGAAATATGAGAGTATTCTGTACCCTCCTGCCATAGAACTTTGCACGTGAATATTAACAGAGAAATTTTAATATAAATATTTTTTATGACTGACTGACTGTTTTTGTTATGGTCTTTGTGTATGTATGTATATGGTTCCAACAACAATTTTTTTTTTCAATAACGCTACACACGCATAGCCCCAACACAGAACATATTAAAAGAGATTAGAATGGAAATATGGGCGGGGCAGACGCGCCAAGGTTTTGAACAAATGCTCGTATCTACAGAAACACGCGATCGTGCTACGATATGCGTGCTTGTGTGCGTGCTTGGGTGTGATTCGTTCATTTGAAATCGCGTGATGGTGCGGCAAGATTGGCTAGATATGAAATTGCAAATATGTGCGTAAGCTTCATATTTATTTAAGTACAGATGTAATGGAGGTGAAAGGTGGAGCTTGATCGGCGACACCAGTTTTCATACGAAAGGCGCATTATTGCCGTTCTACATCTTTTAATATGTTCTGTGGCCCCACACCAAGATTGCCTGTGTCGTGGGTACCATGGACGCGCACAGAGACAGACATACAAACACCCAGACCGACAACAAAAAGTCATCATTAAAATTACAGCTTCGCCGATAGTCGAACCCATGGCAGTCTGGCATGGTAACTATTACGCCACATGGGTCGTCGTAAATTGTGAAACAATAGCTTTTTATCTCACTTTTTTGTGGTTTCAGCCTTGCTTTAGATTGTGTGGGAAAGCACAGAAAAAATCAAAATGCATACCTCAAAAAGATGGCACTAAACCATGCTTGGAAAGGAGGATAATTGTTAATAAATTTTTATGTATGATTATTAATTATTATTATCTTTTAAATCAATAAAAAGTTCATTAATTGACTACAAATGACTTGTGACTCGTGACATCACAAATCTTATTACTCTCTTACGATCAGGCAGGGGATACCGTAGTTCTATCTATTCTTAATCCCGAAGCTACAGGGACTTATCACTATCAACTAGCCTTTTCTCATGCTAAAAATGCATTACACGAGTTTAATGTAGGTAATTAGTGTTGTCTTTGCCGCAGGAGCCCTCCCAACCGAGTGGCCCTCAAGGAGCTGATCGAGGCGCTGATGTCCAACGAGTACATGCCGCTGCACCGCACGCTGAAGGCCGCGGGGCCCATCCCGCCGCCGCCCTTCATGCTGGAGCCCGGGGACGTCGCCCTCACTAACGAGGTGAGTATTTTCTATATAAATTAATATACCGAACAAAAATGCAGACGGGACGCGTGGTGTGTGGCAACCCCAGGGGAGCCACCCGAGCATTGCCGGCTTTGAAGGAGAGCTTTTTTTACAGCTTTCTTGAAGAACCCCATGTCATAGTCCACTGGAAATGCCTCAGCTAGCATTAAAGCATTTGCTGCCTGCTGTCGAGTCAGCCTGCTGGCCAATCGGGATTTTTATTTTTATTTAAAATGTATAAATTTCAATTAGAAAATTGCAAATAATAATGACAAAATGGAAAAAAAGTTTTTTTTAAAAAACCCTAGGAAATATGAAAATACGAAATATGAACATTGTTATTTTTTTATTTCATCCAATACATGGACAGCCTCCGTGGCGTAGTGGGTGATGAGCCGACTGCGAAGCGTGAGGTCGTGGGTTCGATTCCCACCCAGGACAAATATTTGTGTGATGAACATGACTATTTGTTCTGTGCCTTTTTTTTTTTTTTTTGGTATCGGGGGGGAACCTTCAAAAGGTACCCGACACCTTGGGAGAGGATACCGGGTTATGTGGGATTTGACCGCACTAAAACCCCCTCGGTGGCCTGCCTCTACGTTTGTGAGGACTCCGGGATCTCCATAGGAACGCACCGGTGTCCTCCACGCGCGGTGCCCCATAACGGGCCCATCTTCGGGAGAGCAGATGTGCTCTCCTGCACCTTCAGGTGTTCACGGCGGCATGCGGCCACGCATACACCGCCGTCCTTCCCGGGGCTGCTGGCTGGACGGGTCAAGCTCCCACTCTCACCGTCCGCATCCCCGGAAGCCCCCTTTTAGTCGCCTCTTACGATCAGGCAGGGGATACCGTAGCTCTATTCTTAATCCCGAAGCTACAGGGACTATTTGTTCTGTGCCTGGGTGTTAATTTATCTATTTAATGTATTTAGAATTATATAAGTATGTTTACCAGCTTTCTGATTACCATAGTACAAGCTCTGCTTAGTTTGGAATCAGATTTTTTTTATTGATAATGAAGATTATATATTAAAAATACAGTTTTTAAAGAATTAAAAAAATGCAAATCACTTGTTTTCCCGTAGTATTTGGTACTGCGTTCGCGAACGGTGACGTCATACCTTTCGGTTGTTGTCAACGTTGCTCGGTGAGGTTTACCTTTGGCGCATATTTCTGTCTTTCGGGGTGATCCCTATACCAAATAGGATCTATTGATACAATAAGAAAATCAAGCAAGTTCCCTAAATTCTCTATTTTATAATTATTGTTGCAGGCGGTGTGGAAGAACCTGGCCACTAAAGGCGCATACGTGCCTCTGTACGACACCGAGTTCGACGACCTCATCGGCCTCAAGCCGCCGGAGAAGGAGAAGGACCGACGCCTCTCCATGCACAAGGCCAACAAGGTAACCTTACTTTAAATTGTCATTTTAAGATTACTATGGCGGTTATCCCACTGACGTTCGAACGTTGGCGTTTTTCCAACGTTGTCGCTGCGCAAACGCGATGTCGACGTTGCGGTTTGTAGCAAAATGGAGCGTAACGCTGTCCCGCTCTGTCTATTTGAGCGGAGGCGGGGTTACGGCCAGCGTCTAATCGCAGCATGGGTTATATAACGAGTTATCAGAAGTGGTATAAAATAAAAGTTCATTTTAAACAATTCATACAATTTAATAATTCGTTAGAAGCTCTCTTACCTCTTAAATAATAAATTATCACTATCCTTAATATTATTCTCGCTTTCAATCACTCATCTGTCTATTCTCATTTCCCGCCAAACGTCACAATAACTTTTTTATATACCACAGATTATACATGGCCAGGCCAATGCAGCCCGCTGACAGACTAAGACATACATGAAAAATAAGTACAGACAGAGTAAGCAAGCACCTATTAGTATAGTCCTGTTTTATGGGCGTTGGAGAGTCGGCAACGCTCGTAAAATGCCTCCATTGGAAATGCGGCCTATAGAGTCGGCGGAATTCGCAGGTTCAACCGAGGAAATACTACTGCATCCCTTTGTGCTGTAATGCAATTCTGTAATATTTCGGTGTAAATACAGACATACAAATTAAGACAAATAAAAAAAATAATAAAAAAGATGTAAATGTACATTTTTGTAATTGTGTTATAACTAAGATTTTCTCTTTTGTTTTTTTATCTTTGTGATATTTGCATACATCAAGAAGGTATATATGGCGAACTAAATATATATAAACACCCATATTTGTGCTAATAAAAGCCTTTGTCTTTGACATTCCGCGGCTACACGCTCTTTAAAAAACAAAGAAAAGACGCGAGAACGCGCCGCACAATACGCTGGTCAGGCGCGGTCGCAGCCTTCAAGTTTAGGGGGGGGGTCACTAAGAAATTTGGCTTGTTTCGCCTTCCATCTACGGAATTTGGGGGGAGGGGGGAGTCATGTCCCCTGTGACCCCCCCCCACCCTTATGTTTATGCTCCGGAGTGCTTTCATCTTTGGCAGCTAAGCTAACCTGTTTCACTATGAGTCAATTCAATAGTGTCTTTTGCAACTTAAGAATATTTTTTATTTTTAAAAGCAATAGCGTTTTTTACTATCTATTCTATTAATTGTTTTCTTCTTTTGTTTTAGGAGCCATTCAAGTATTACGTAAGTACTAAAGGGAGAGGGGGTCTTGATGGAGATTACGTCAGCAATATTTATTTTTTACGTTTTTAAATTATCTACTAAATAATATCTACCATGCTAGGAAATTCGAAATTTCTACATTATAAACTTGAATTAATATAAAAATGAAAATACATGCTGACACGTAGGAGGGGGGCTAGGGCGAGTGCTAACTTTTGCTGACAAGGTAGGGGTTAAAAATTGTAAAAACCTGCTTACGTTATACTTGAACGTCTCCTTAGAAGTGCAATCGCGAATGTTTATACTATATTGATTTTTTATATTTTTGTTTATAGCCTCTATATTATTTTTCACAGGATTCTTGAATATTATTTTTTTTAGGGTTCTTATGTTACTGTATCAATCATGGATTTTGTCTTGTCGTATACCAAGCAGGAGTTTACGTTACTGAAGTAGTTATCCCGTTTTTAGAGTGACGTGCTAAGCAACCCAACAATTAGGGCCATCTACAACGGTGTCGATGTAGAATCTCAAACTTAGCAGCCACCATGAATCCGCTCTATATCATCTCGCACGAGTCATATCAGCCGTACATTCACCCGAAGCTCACCCATCATAACGGGAGCTGTGTCCCATGAATCCAGCGTATGCCCCGTTTGTTTTCAGATCACCAAACTGTCTTCAGGCCTGGCTTATGTGACGGTGAAGAGCTGTGACGGTGTACGGAAACAAATCACTATAATCCCCCCCTCTCCCCAGGAGGAGAAGAAGGAGGAGAAGAAGGGGGAGAAGGACAGCAGCCCGGTGGCGGAGGCGGTGGAGCTGACGCAGATGGCGCTGAAGGGGGCCCTCAGCGTGCCGCACCAGCAGCGGCTGCTGGCGCTGCTGGACCAGGACCCCAGCATCGTGTACGAGATCGACGTCACGCCGCTCCAGGTACAACATTAAAGATGGTGGTCATTGGTGGTAAGCAGTAAACAAGCAGACACAGTTGAGTCCGTTCACTAACCTGATTCAGTTAGTTAGACACTCAATGTCAGTGTATATCACTGCCATTAAGTGTCAACTACCAGAATGAAATTAGTGACATACAATAAGAGATTTTGTAGGTGGTAGAACTATTATGGTTCGCCCGGGGAAGTACCACCGGCGGAAAGGTGCAGTTGCCGGCCACACCTACATGAAGCGACCACCAGCCTCCGGAGTAGCAGCGCAACTGCAGAATTGAAGGCTGCGATCGCGCCTGACCTATGTGAATTTCAAGAAAAAGAAAAAAAAAAAAAAGAAAAAAAAATTTATTTCATATTAGGAATACAAAATATTCGCTTAATGAATGTCATTTTTTCCCGGTCATCGCCTTTAAGTGCCCGTTTGGGCTAGATGTTGAGCTGAGAGAAAAAAGGCGGCGGAAAAAAACTCCCAGCACTCTTTTAAAAAAAACAGTACATATATAATTGAGATAACAGTATGGCTATGGGTACATAATGGGCACACGTGACAGCTGATCGTATGAGACACTATAAACCCACTTCCAGCTGCTCACAGTTGCGAGTAATTACTAAAACTATATATTACATTTAATTTAGAAATAGCTTTGTGTGGGCGAGATTCATTCCCACGCTCTTTTATCATTAAGATAGTCCTTAGTGTTGTAGTAAGCTTTGCGGCAGAGGACTTGTTTGACTGTCTTCTTAAAAGGTTTTAAAGGCAGGGATTGAATCTTTATTGGGATTTTATTATATATCCTAATGGACATCCCAATAAAAGAAGAGCTTTTTTTATGGAGCCGGCATTTCGGAAATGCCAGCTTGTGGCCGTTCCTAGTTGAGACACAGTTAGGACTATGCAAGTCCAATATGGTTGTGAATTTCTCTTTATTTTTGCGTACATACATTATGTTTTCGTAGATATATTGTGAAGCAAATGTAAGAATATTGATCTCTTTAAATTTTTCTCTAAGTGATTCTCTAACACCTAAGTTATAAATTGCGCGAATAGCCCTTTTCTGCAAAATAAAAATTGATTCAATATCAGCCGCATTACCCCACAGTAAAATGCCATATGACATTAAACTATGGAAGTAACTGAAATAAACTAATCTGGCTGTTTCAATGTCTGTGAGGGAACGAATTTTCTTTATCGCAAAAACTGCAGAACTAAGTCTATTCGCCAACTGAGAGATGTGGGGTCCCCACTGTAATTTCGAGTCTATTGTAATGCCCAGAAAAGGAGCTGCTTCAACAATAGCAAGATCCTCACCATTTAATTGAGGATTTACATTTTCTTTTCTAACATTTGGGGGTGAAAACCTTATGCAATTAGTCTTTTTGTTGTTTAATAGTAAATTATTTACATTGAACCACTGAACTACCTTAGAGAGAGCATTGTTCACGTCGTCATAATTGGAAATTCGTCTATCGATTTTAAATAACAAAGAAGTATCATCTGCGAACAATACAATCTCATGACTGTTTTCAACCATGAAAGGAAGATCGTTTATATACAACAGAAACAGAAAAGGTCCTAAAATGGAACCTTGCGGGACCCCCATCTCTACAGGTGACCCAGACGACCTTTTACCATTCACCTCAACTCTCTGAGTCCTATCCCTCAAATAGGATGACAGGAGTTTGAGCGCGGTACCTTTAATGCCATAGTGGTTGAGTTTCCTGATAAGGGTTTCATGCTGAACGCAGTCAAATGCCTTAGATAGGTCACAGAATACACCCAGGGCATCCTGTGATCTCTCCCAAGCCTCTATAATAACTGTGTAAAGTTCAACACCTGCATCGGTTGTTGAACGACCCTTAGTGAAGCCAAATTGGTTCTTATGTAAGAGTCTGTTAATTGTGAAGTAAGACAATAGCTGGTTAAGAAGAATTTTTTCGAATACTTTGCTACACGTGGGGAGAACAGAAATTGGTCTATAATTCATGGGGTCAGTAGTACTGCCCGATTTGTACAAAGGAATCACTTTACTATGTTTCATTAAGTCAGGAAATTCACCACTTTTTATACAATTATTAAATATTAGGGCTAAGTATGGCGCAACTAAGTCTATTATGGAATTAAGAATCTTTACAGAAATACCCCAAAGATCAGTAGTATTCTTAACATCTAATGTCCTGAATATTTTTACAATATGATTGGCGTCTATGGGTCTGAATTTAAAGTTACATTTGCATTCACTCACATTTTCTTTGAGCAACAATTCAGCAACATCGGGGGAAGAGTTAAGCGATTTAGTTGTCGAAACTGGAATGTCACTAAAAAAATTCTCAAATATAGTAGCTACATTCTCATCTTGTTTGACCACAGTATTATCCGCAATAAGTTTAAAATCATGGTTACGGTCCTTGCATCTTCCAGTTTCGGCATTAATGATGTTCCAAGTCGTCTTTATTTTATTGTTACTGAATTTAATCTGATTTTTAATATGCAAGGACTTGGCCGCGATACAGACTTTCTTAAAAACTTTAGAGTAATTTTTAACATGGTTACAAAAGGACTCACTATGGTTATAGGACCTCTCATGATAAAGGTCATATAATTTTTGCCTACTTCGGTGTAGTCCCAATGTTGCCCAATCATTGAATGACTTACATATCTTTGGAGAGATTGTCTTTGGGGTAAATACATTATTATATGCTTTGTTGATGTGATCGGATAGTATACCATATTGTTTATTTACACTACCATGGAAAGGAACTGACAATCCATTTACAAACTTACTTCTAAATCTCTCCATTCGTTTATTACTCACCGGAACGACCACTTTATTCTTATCAACCCGTTTAGCAATTTCATATTTATCATCTGTAAGGTAGTGTTATATCCTGCAAGGAAGGTAAAGTTATATCCTGAAGGTAATGTTATATCCTGCAAGGTTAGAACAATTAACAAAACAAGAGTCGAGTTTAAGCAAGTGTATACTTTTGATTAGATTTGTGCTGTAGGTAGGTATTCGTGAATATCACCTTTATTCTTACTAAATATAATTTATATATCGACTATTCGATATCGACTTTGCAAAAAATTGTTAGTTTTATAGTAAACCGTTGAAGGTTATTTTGATTAAATTATGTTTGCTCATTTAATCAGTCAAGAGTAAATTGTGGTATCGTAATTAATGTAATTGCATAAGAATAAATAATAACTAGAACGGAATTTTCTTTGACCGCCATTGAAACGCCGCCATTTATATACCTACTTCTCCCTTCACCTCGTTACCCTCTTTCGCCCAGTCGTGTTGCCAGGGTTGTGAACTGTTAATAATGTTTATGTCTAAAGATAATATCGGTAAAATAAAGTTTTCCTTTACTTAAAAATCAGGTTCAAAATCAGTGTAGGTTTAAAGTAAACGAATTATGTGCGCCACTGCCGCGGCACCGCGATCGCGAGGCAAAGCAAGCGAGAAAGGTTCAACGAACGATGGTGGGAGGCTATTAAAGAAGATTTTGGCGGCATGATAAGATGCTGTAGGTATCTAACAAAAATTTTCCAATTGGGTGAAAGTGAAACAATTGGCTACACAAAAAGAACTGTTCGTGTCCTTTTGATAAATTAGAGATTATAATATAAGATAAATTGAGACAGCCCGACTGAGTATTCTGTTTAACGGTGTAGGCTAATATCGGGACCTTAAGCCCGTCCGGAGCGGGTGTTTACGTTCTATGTATTATTTATTCTTATGGTAATTGTGAACTGTCTGTCTCTCTGTCCAGCTACCAGACCTAGTGGAGAACAACCCAATGGTGGCGATATCGGTGCTGCTGAAGCTGATCAACTCGCAGCAAATCACAGAGTACTTCAGCGTGCTGGTCAACATGGAGATGTCGCTGCACTCCATGGAGGTGGTCAACAGGTAAGACTTACTGCCTAACCATGGCTGACTGAAAAGTTAGGTAAAAACTACTTTGCAGGAATCCGCAACCAGAACGTATTATGGCGTATACTTTTTCATGCAATAGCAACTCTCTCCCTCCCACAAAGTAACGCCAGATTATTAAAGCATCAAGGTATGACAGGTATGACATCCGTCAGAGGAGTGGCCTTTACGGGCGAACCCCTCGTCCCAACGTCCATGCACAATGTGCCTTCTAGTTTATACAACTAGTGTGTCAGTGTGTGTTGGTGTCAGTGTTGACGGTGCATAGAAAATGACGTTGTTAATGGCAATGCAGGTTAGCTGAAGCGAGCGATGGGCGCAGCCATGTTGATCTACGTTTGTAGTCAAGTACAATACAACATGCGTCAGACAGCACAAAAAAATCGTCAATCGGAAAAGGACCGACGAAGTTATAAAAATAATAAATAATCTAAATAATACAAATAGTACGGGGTAATCATAATCATAATCATAATTTATTGCATAAATATGGTATTACATGAGATGTACATTATAAGTATGTCAGTTCAATCATATTTTACCTATTTGGCATGCAATTATAAGATACAAAGAAATCTACTACTATTATTTCCATTAATAAGCATAAGATGCCAAGAATTATCCCAGCGTAACAAGCATTAATGTCAATTTGTAATAAAATGTCAATAAAATAAAATAGAATAAATCATAATAATCTTAATGCATATGTATCAATATTTATGTAAATAATTTAACTTCAATAATCAAATACCACTTAACAATAATAAACATTGATTCATGTCACATCATTTATAAAAATGTCAATGTTAATTCTTACTTAGTAACAAACGAATTAATTAATCTTTTCCCATGTCAAAAATTCATTGACTGAATAGAAACAATGTGTCAATAACCAATTATACAGTTTTTTCTTAAATATCAATAATGGAAGGGTTTTTAAATATTCAGGTACAGTGTTGTAAATTTTTACACTCATGCAATAACAATTCCTTCGGTAAAGTTTGGTCTTACTTGTTTCCATTGCGATTAGTTTATTTGGGAATCTGTTGCTACGGGTACTTACACTACCTACGGTAGTAAATTTGCTAAAGTGCTTTTTAACAAAAACGGCTACTTCATAAATATACATGCAGGGCAAAGGCAGTATGCCTAATTCTTTAAAATATGATTTACAGGATTCCCATGGTGCCAGGCCCATTATCGCTCGAATACATTTTTTTTGAACTAGAAAAGCCCTGTTTGAGTCTGATGAATTACCCCAAATAATTAGTCCATAGCGTAAATTTGATGCTATGTAACCAAAGTATGCCATTTTTGCAGTATTTTTATCACACGTTTTATTGAGGCGTCTAAGTACATAAATAAATTTGTTTATTTTGGAGCACAGTTGATCTATGTGATTTTTCCAGTTACAGCAACAATCTAATTCTAGTCCAAGGAATTTAGTGGAATTAGCGCATTCAATAATATGACCTTTGTATAGAACATTCAAATCTATTACTTTGCCGCCTCTATTGACGAATTGTGTATACTTTGTTTTATTAAGGTTAACTGTGAGGCGATTCGACTCTAACCACTGTATAATTGATGCTGTTGTCTCATTCAGTACTTTATTGTGCGTTATTTTATCTTTAGTCACTACTACCACAGACACGTCGTCAGCGAATAGCATACATTTATGTTTGGTAATTTTTGGTAAGTTATTTATGTATATAAGGAAAAGAATAGGACCGAGTACGCTTCCCTGAGGAACGCCACATGTATTTAATTTATGTGTAGAACAATGAGAAGTTAGTATAGATTGTTCATTATATGACGTTATTTCAACAAATTGTTTTCGCTCCCTTACGTAACTTTCGATCCAGTCCAAAGCTATACCTCTTATTCCAATGTCGTATAATTTTGACAAGAGTATGTCATGATCTACAAAATCAAAGGCGCTAGACATATCAAAGAAGAGCACAGTAGTATAATTCCTATTGCTAACATTATTTGTAATTATGGGGTATGACGGTATATGTACGAATATCGTTAAAGGGGTATCAAATATAATTGCACCAATACTAGCTTATAATATAAATTTAAGTTTTGAAACTGGCATATTTCCAGAGAAACTTAAAGTCACAATTATCAAACCAATATTTAAGAAACAGGACAGACAGAACATGGGATGTTACAGACCTATAGCATTAATACCTATTTTTTCTAAAATATTTGAAAAAGTACTCCATGACAGATTATATTTTTACTTCGAAAAGTTTTCTATCTTTGCTGATGAGCAGGTAGGGTTTAGGAAAAACAAATCAATAAACGTAGCAATTTATAATTTTTTACAAAAAGTAATGACAGGTTTAAATGATAAGAAACAGGTAATCGGGCTCTATATGGACATGACAAGGGCATTCGAGTATGTAGATCATAAATTGCTGATTAATAAGTTAGAGAAATATGGAGTCAGAGGAAATGCGTTGAACTTAATTAACTCTTATCTAACTGACAGAGAACACATAACAGAAATAACAAAAATTAATGAAATCACAAAAACTGAAGAGAAACACCATTATCTCTCTAGGAAAGTACTGTATGGAGTGCCTCAAGGAAGTATTTTAGGCCCTTTACTTTTTTTAATTTATATTAACGATTTTCCTCAAGCAGTAAAAGAACCGATGATACTATTTGCTGATGATAGTACAGTAATATTTACAAATGAAAACACAGGTTCCTTTGAAAGTAATATGAATAATTGTCTTAAATCACTGATAGAGTGGCTAAATAGTAATAATCTTAAAATTAATCTTGATAAAACAAACATAATGACATTTAAAAATAGAGTATCATACGGACAACCAGTAAATATTAACTATAAAGGAAAGTTGATATCTGAAATAGAAACAACAAAATTTTTAGGACTATACATAGATAGCAGATTAACGTGGCAGTCAAACAAAGAACACGTTTGTAAACAATTAAATAAGTTTTCTTTTGCTTTATATAAATTGGCCAAAGTTGTAAGCAAAACGGCGGTTCTAAATGCCTACCATGCGTACGTAGGTGCAACACTTAGATACGGTATAATATTCTGGGGAAACGCGACTGGAATTCAAACTGTGTTTAAGGCTCAAAAAAAAATGCATTCGAGCAATATGTCAATTACAACAAACGGATACTTGTAGGCCACATTTTCAAAATTTAAAAATAATGACGCTCCCTTCCTTATACATTTACGAGATCTCTTTAATGGTCAAAACAGAAATCACAAAATATGAAACCCTTAAATCAAAAAGACATAACAGTAAATTATGTTCAATCGCTTCCAAAACAAAACAATATCATAACAGTGTCTTTTGCATGGGACCAAAAATATATAACGGTCTACCGGAATTCCTCAAAATTAAAACGGGCAACGAATTTAAAAAAAGGACTTAAAACGTATTTACTGAAAAAGGCGTATTACTCAGTCACTGATTTCATAAACGATAAAACGGCATAAAGGAATTCCATAAAAACCTGGGAGGTTTTTTTTCCGCCGGCTTTTTTTCCTCTCAGTGTACAAACACCCTGTGATATGGGTACCCAAAGCTGACGATCGGAACCGATCCGAAATATAAATAAATAAATATTTTTATTTTTATTTATAAAAGGCGCAATATGGGACAAATAAAAATAATATTAAAATAGATGTAAATGTACATTTCGTAATTGTATTATAGTTTAGTTTTTTTCCTTTTATATTTTTATCATTGTATATTTGCATACCTCATGGAAGGTAAATATGGCGAACTAAATATATATAAACAACTTTGTAAACACCCATATTTGTGCAAATAAATGTCTTTGTCTTTGTAAAAAAAGGTTTTACTTAAAAAAAAAAATTCTAATAATATCTACCTATTATCTCCCCAGACTGACCACCTCGGTGGACCTACCTGAAGAGTTCGTGCACCTGTACATCTCCAACTGCATCTCGACGTGCGAGACCATCCGCGACCGCTACATGCAGAACCGCCTCGTGCGGCTCGTGTGCGTCTTCCTGCAGTCTCTCATCCGCAACAAGATCATCAACGTCAAGGTAAGGGATGACTACCACTCTCCTCAGACTGACGACCGCAGTGAACCTGCCTCAGTGCTTTGGGAAGAGTCCGGAATGTCTAATGGGCCAAAAGACCACCGTCCTTCTCTAATTGGCCAAAAGACCACAATCCATCTCTAATAGGCCAAAAGACCACCGTCCTTCTCTAATGGGCCAAAAGACCACCGCTCTTCTCTAATTGGCCAAAAGACCACCGTCCTTCTCTAATTGGCCAAAAGACCACCGTCCTTCTCTAATTGGCCAAAAGACCACCATCCTTCTCTAATTGGCCAAAAGACCACCGTCCTTCTCTAATTGGCCAAAAGACCACCGCCCTTCTCTAATTGGCCAAAAGACCACCGCCCTTCTCTAATTGGCCAAAAGACCACCGTCCTTCTCTAATTGGCCAAAAGACCATCGTCCTTCGCCGGGCCGCTGGCTAATCCTTCTGCAGATACCGCTTGTATGGGATTAATACCGCATTAAACTTGCCTCAGCGTTTGGGACAGAGTCCGGGATTTTCAGAGGAACACATAGAACCAAAGCAAGTCAATCTAGAGAGAGCGACTTTCAAGGACAAAAATCCTTTCTGTGGATGGACGGTTCTAGCTCCCGTTATAGCCGACCGCAAACCTGGCAATCTCCTTTTAGTCACCTCTTACTACCAGGCAGGGGACACCACAGCCCTATTAGCATAAGAATAAATAATACTACATAGAACGGAAACTCCCGCTCCGGACGGGCTCAAGGTAACGATATTAGCCTACACGTTAAACAGAATACTGAAGTCGGGCTGTCTCGGACGGGCGCGTCAATTACAATAACGGCGCCAAGTTAATGTGGTGTATTTGGTTGTAGAAACAATTCTAAAACAATGCCAAACTTAAGTTTTTTAGTTTGCCCAAAGATGATGCGAGATAAGTCATATTTTTTAAAGATTATTCCTTTTCCGTACCTAATTTATCAAAAGGACATGACCAGTTCTTTTTGTGTAGCCAATTGTTTCACTTTCACTCAATTATTTAAAAAAAAGTTAGATACCTATAGGATTTTAACATGTTGCCAAAATATTTTTAATAGCCCGCCATCGGTCATTGAACCTTTCTCGATTGTTTTGCCTCGCGATTGCGACGCTGCGGCACTGGCGCACGCACGTTATACTTAATATGTAATTCGTTTATTTTAAACCTATACTACCTAAGTACTTACACCTATGTAGGTAAGTAATACTTACTTAAATGACTTCATTTGGTATGGTACTTATAACTTATTAAGTAATATTATTTATAAGTATTTATAGAGTGGGTACCTAAGTATTTATCATTCTCATATTTTGTAATACTAAACTAAAATAATGATTTTTAAGAAAAGGAAATCTTATATTTTTGCGATATTATCTTTAGACATAAGCATTATTAACAGTTCACAACCCTGGCAACACGCCTGGCCGACAGAGGAGCGTAACGGGGTGAAGAGGGATGTAGGTACATAAATGACGGCGTTTCAGTGGCGGTCAAAGAAGATTCCGTTCTATGTAGTATTATTTATTCTTATGCTATTAGTCCCAGGCTAAAGGGACTATAGTGGAACTGCCTAAGAACTAGAGTTCTTACTCCTGTACATCTCCAACTGCATCTCGACCATCGCGAGACCATCCGCGACCGCTACATGCAGAATCGTCTCGTGCAGTGCGTGCTCTTCTTGCAGTAGCTTTTTTTTATTTGAATGGAGTAGCAGACGAGAATGCAGGCAACGTGGTGTTAACATATACATACAACCTCAAGCAAGCATAGGTAAGTCTTGTCTGAGGTCGTATGCAGTTGCGCTGCTACTCCGGAGGCTGGTGGTCGCCTCATGTAAGTGTGGCCGGCAACCTTTCCACCGAAACACAATAGAATTGGTTCACGGCAGAAGTGAGTGCAGCGGTGATAGTTCCCCGGGCGAACCGTAATAATTCTACCACCTAAAAATCCTCATCACCTAAGAAGACTAGTCTGTAGTTCTGGTCATTTATGAAAAGTATAGAGCACACGCACACATGCTCACTCATGGGGACCTAAGAAGGAATGCATACAACGTGTCACCTGAATACTGAATTTTTTTAAACCCTTTTTTATGTCCCACTGCTGGGCACAGGTCTCCTCTCACAAGTGAAAGGAATTTAGGCCATAGTCCACAACGCTGGCCAAGTGCGAGTTGGTGGACGTCATGCTTTGGAGAAATTATGAATTTCTCTCAGGCATGCACGGCGATGGAGAACATTGTAATCAATTAAATATCACGATATTTTCCATCACCGTGTCATCACTTTGTCAGAGGTGCGCGCCGAGGATTTGAACCCGGGATCGGTCGCGTCGATGACCGCGGTATTTTTCCACTCGGCCATCGCTGCCCTGAACACTGAATAATATGTCTTTATTTCTAGGAGCTGTTCATCGAGGTAGAAGCATTCTGCGTGGAGTTCAGTCGAATCAGAGAGGCTGCGGCGCTCTTCAGACTGCTCAAACAGCTGGACTCGGGAGACTCTACCGGACACAAGGAGGCCAAGGAGACTTAGTTTATCACACATAACTTGGAAGGTTACTCATTACGCTTTTTCACTGTGACATGGGGTTCTTTAAGAAAGCTGTAAAAAAAGCTCTTCTTCAAAGCCGGCAATGCACAGGAGACTCGCCTTGGGTTGCCGGAGTCTATAGGTGACGGGGATCGCATTCAAGAATAAAAAAAACACCGATATTGATGATGGTAGATGAGTATATTTATTGAGTAGAGACATTGGCCCAGTATCACAAAGTGAGCACTAACACAAATGCACAAAGGGACAGGTGATGACTTTTCACTCAATACACTTTTTTGTATCTGGAGAAAACCTTCAAAAGGTACCGAGCAACCTAAGATAGATATCGAAATATGTGGGATTCGAACCATACTAAACCCATCTCCAGTGGAACGCACCAGTGTCCTCCACGCGCGGCGTCTCAGCTCACGCTCATCTCGGGAGAGCAGATGTGCTCTCCTGCACCCTCAGGCGCTCACGGCGGCATGCGGCACGCACACACCGCCTCCTTCCCGGGGCTGCTGGCTGGACGGGTCAAGCTCCCATTCCCACCGTCCGCAACCCCGGAAGCTCCTTTTAGTTGCCTTTTACGATCAGGCAGGGGATACCGTAGTTCTATTCTTAATCCCAAAATCCTCTTAATCCCTTTATCCCTTAGTGGTGGGACAGTACTCTGGGATGTCACCTGCACCTGTGTCCTCCATGTGTGGCCCATCATCCGGAGAGCACAATGCACCTATTTCTTATGGATCTCTGCTAATAATACAGGATTATTTTTATAGAAATCTCGATTTGATAAATAAACAATGGAATATAATATCAGGTTGTTAAAATCACATTGTTGGGTTCAGTCTATTAAAAGAGGTCTTTAGATATAAAGTATGAATGCAATGTTGATCAAATGGGGAGTGATGATTATGGAATTCCTCGTTGTTAACCCTGAGTGTTGCCAGTGGAACTTGGTGTGTATATAAAAAAAGATTATATAATATTATAATATTTCAGTAAATGTCTGTAAAACCTATCTGCTACAGACCGTAACAAACTGGGTATTGTTTGTATGCTCATTCTTGCAAAGTTTAAAAATTATATATTGAAATAAATAAAAAAAAAAACAGACAGAGCTTCTGCATTTTTTATTGACAAGCAGAATGACATAGAATAATGGCTGGCAAAGGCTTATATAGAGACGACTCCTTTCTTATTGGCTAGGGCTTGGCTTGGCTTAAGGGAGACGTCATGGCGGCATGGCTCCGATTGGCTAGCTGGCTGACACGTTCGTTACAATATGCTGTCGGAAATTTGATTTTGAAAATCTTATAGAACACATATTTCCTGTTCCTGTCTAAATAGATCCGGTCTAGGATGAGCAAATCAATTGAGATGATTTTAATGAGCTGTCAACGTGACATCCTAATGCATTTAGTATCAAGAAATAATTTGTGACGCCACAAATATTTAATCAACTAGCCTTCCGCCAGCGGCTTCGTCCGCGTGGACCCGTCTTATAAGTTCGCGTAGGATAAAAACCATCATATGTCCTTCCCCAAGGTCTATCTGTGTTCCAAATTTCATTAAAATTGTTTCAGTAGTTTAAGCGGGAAAGCATTACAGACAGTCAGAGTTACTTTCGAATTTATTATATTTGTATGGATAGTATGAATTGGCAATTTTTTTATTGATTTAAAATGCAATAAAAATCATATATAAAACTATATTAACAATTATCCTGCTTTCCAAGCATAGTTTAGTGCATCCTTTTTATGCTGTGTATTATGATTTTTTTTAACTCTGACGCAAAAACGACGGGGTGTTAAAAGTTTTACGTGTCTGTGTGTATATCTGTGGCTGTTTGTGGCATCATAGCCCACGAACGGATGAACCGTTTTTGTTTTTGTTTTTTTGACGTGATAACGTCTTTAAAATCGTTTTAGTCGGGTGACATGTTCAGAAACTTGTGTCACACCAAAACCTCACGAGCGCGATCGCAGGTATAACGAGAGAGAGACGGACCGATCTCCCGTCTCATCTCGAGCGCTGCCAGTCATTCCGTGAAACTTGTCACGCGGAATCCTCACGAGCGGAGGCTGGCATAGCGTTCGAGTGAGTGGACCGATCTTCCGTCTCTCTCACTCTAGCGGCATACAAACGAATGGAGATTTTCTCGTGCGGACGTTATCACGTAAACATTTCGATCGTAAACCTACTTTACAAACAATTTGCCGTTTTTTTTTTGTTTGAAAGGTTAATTAGTCGGGAGTGTTCTTAGCTATGTTTGCTATGTATGTATCGTTACATATATTATGTAAGTTCAAATATTTTTATTTTCTAAGCGTCGCGTCGGGGGACCGGGGGGACCGCTAAACGTGAAGGCTGACTTTAACGGTTGTGTCGATTTTGCGAATTTTTCGGAGTAAATTATTTTGTTACAGGACTACTTACTTACATCTGTTTTTCTCCCTTAGTGGTCCCCCGACGCGACGCCGCTTGGAAAATAAAAATATTTGAACTTACATAATATATGTGACGATAATAATTATAATAGGTTTAAAATATTGATTGTTAGTGTTTAGACTTTTTTTTTGGGTCGGAGGATTTTTAAAATTTTTAATTTCAGGAGTCAGATGCCTGAGCACGTAAAAGGTACCTTGCCTGTATGTGTTGTGGGTGTCTTCTATAGTTTTAAAGTTAAAGTTTGTCAGCTATACAGACAATATCCAGCAAGTTCAACTTTATTTATAAAATTTATGTTTATTTGTAATTATTGTACAGTAGAAATGCGTTGACTGCGATTCTTTTACATTTTTATAAGTAGGATAAGTTTACTAAGCGTAAAGTTAAGTTGGTTAGGTTCCTGTGTAATATGTTTTTTTTTTTAATTTAAGGAATTTTACTCAATGACGTCTCCTACCTACTATTGTATTTTTACGTCATCTTGGGTTTCCATTTAAATAATATTTATTTCATATTAAGTATACAAAATATTCGCTTAATTTATCTTCATCTCACACTCAGCGAGCGATGGAGTGAGCTATGCTTGGTATTTCTCTACGTGAAAGAATCCGTAACAATAAATGCCGTAGATGAACGAAGGTTACCGATATACGTAGCTCTCAGAATCTGCAAGCTGAAGTGGCAATGGGCAGGCCATATACTTAGGAGGAATGATAACTGATGAGGAAGAAAGGTTGTCGAATGGCGACCACGTCTCGATAAAAGGAGCACAGGCTGCCCTTTAAAAGGGTAATGGATGGATGAAATGGACACATGTGACAGCCGATCGTATGAATCTACTACTTAGTTCAAATGCCCCTTGTCATAAAACCTAATATAAAAATTGGTGGCCTGTAAAGTTGGTTTACGGACGATAGCTTAACGTGACAACGTCATAGAAAAACAATGAAAACCACATTAACTTTTCCCTTTACTTTACAAACAGTCGACGAACGGCGCAAGCCGAACGCTCAAGCCTCAACGTAACGTTACATGTAACGTTACGTTGAATGAGAGTAACTTTATAATGAGTTATCCTTTTACGTGCGTGCAGCCGGCGTTATTCGATTTATTAGACGTTGATAAAAACCTTAATATAAAAAATGGTTAATGATGGATGTTTCCCACAAAACTGAATAAGAAAAAATTCTGGAGTGTTGACTCTAATCTGTGAATGATTTTGAATGTGGTATTGGGTGAGAATAGATGGAAATGGACTGGATAAAGCAGCACAGTGACAGATTCACTAATTCTTAATATATATATATATATATATATATATATATATATATATATATATATATATATAATAATACTAATGGGTTAACGTCACTTTATTGTATAACCAGTAGATCAATCTCAATCTATGTCATAATTATAAAGCAGGTTCCTGGTTTTTTAAATTTGTATTATGAATGGACCAGAGCCCTTAGGGTTAATTTTTAAACGCGCAAACCTTAATACTGCGTCAGAGTTGAAATTGGACAGATAGATCTTAACCTGAGAGGAATAAGGTCGATAATTAAATTCTTAACGCAAGCGCGTTAGTAATGTTTTTGCGTGTGCAGACTTCCACTAAGGCCTCAGTTCACGTTAGTCAAATTATCATTTCTATGTTTACTTTAGTTTAACATATAAATGGTCATCTATTTGTATGAAACAGCATGGTTTATTCAAGTATTGAATCTAATCCAATCCATACTAATAATAAGATGTAAGTAAGGAGAAATATATTTATATATTTTTGTGTAAATAATAGTTCAATGACATAACATGTTTATTTATTTATTTGCCAAAAACGTGCTAAGTAACAGTCTTAAAATAGATCTTATAGATAGGTTTACAGTGTTCACACGACCCCATACCTGGGCAAAACCTCTACGGCAAAACATTTATAATATTAAATTTAGAATGGATAAGTACCTACTTTATCAAAATTTACAGATTACAGTAAATGTAGATACAACCTTATAGCTTTTTGGTACACAAATATCATTTAACTAAATTAAAAAATATGTCTCGTACAGCTTCAATCTGTATTTGGACCAATTAACTGATTGTAAATACTAAATATATGACTTTTTGTAAAATAATGTTATTAAAGACAAGATTTATGCTTGTAATTTGTATTTCATTATAATAAACATGTTTACCTATTTATGTGTTTGTGTGTGATGATAACATTGCTAGGATGTGCTTACATAAAAAAGATTTAAAAAAAACAGTTATGCAGGAACAAATCAAAGTGTGATGACTGATAATAGGTAAGCTAATCAATAGCTGTTTGTCTGTTTATAGATTTACCAAAATAATACCAATAAGCCAATGCAACTGTAAAACCTTTGGTATAGTTGGGCAAAATGTAATCAGATTAATGATTACATTGTGTAATCATCAATCAAGATTACAGATTACGGAAATTAATCAAGAGCTGAGCTGAAGCTGATAAGTTCGCAGCCGAAGGTACTTAATGAAACAAATACAAAGTTTTATATTTTAACACGCTTATATTAGCTTGACCTGTATGTATGTATGTAACGGAATCTTTCAACTTCATTTTCACCTACTTCTAAGCGTCTGATTACCTTGAAAGTTTGCACAGGGGTCATGGGCCGATGACAATGCAATAATATGAAAAAAACCAACTAAAATTTTTTAAAAAAATAATGTAGTTTAAAAAACTAAAAAACATTGTGAAAATACGAACTAAAGAGTACTTATAAAATAAGAAGAAAATGTATTGTACTGTAAAAAAGCGTGGGGTGCATGGTGTCAATATTATCTTAAAAACCACCCCCTTTTTTACTAAATGTCCCATGGTTTTTTTGCTACACATGGAAAACCTCAAAAAGTTGCACAGTCACTCTGATCGACGGTACTTTTATAAGATTTGTTTCAATAACTCCTACAACTTCACTTTCCAGTATTTAGTGCTTGACTCTAAATTAAATGTACTATTAAATTAAGAGTGTGAAAACATAGAAGATATTCTTAGTAACAATAAAATTAAAAAAAAAAACACCAAAAACACTAAGAGAAGTATGTTGACCTGAAGAAAAAACTAATATGTTCCCTTATATTAATAATACGGTATAAATGAGTAAAGAAATAGACATTTTGCGATGATTAGTTAAATAGAAATATGTGAAACTTATTACTTTTAGAAAAGAACCTATCCTTGCAATCTTTGTAACCTTTGTAATAAATACTTATATAGGGAAGTCAAATAATAGTTGTGATATAATGTTATAATAAAGGCCACTAATTTATTAGCATAAGTTGGCGCTAGACTTTAATGTCAGCTAAATTATTTTATAAGATAGTAAATATATGATATAAAAATGGTATTTCATTAAAAAACCCTTTAAATATGGTATGCTAATGCGGTACTTTTGGTTTTCTCCCCATTCCACTATCACATTGTTCAGCTGGTAGTACCACAGCCATTTTTTACCTGTGGTCTTACCTGCAGGGATTTGTAGCGAGTACTAGTAGCATTACCTGTTGAAAGTTCCTACCAGTTGAACTAAAAGCGTTTAGTTTACCATGGGCACATTTTTTGACCTTGTGGTCTAACCAGGTAAACCATTGTCCTCAATCCATGGCAGTATATAGTCTTTTTGTTCAACCTTATTTTTATGTCCCACTGTTGGGCACAGGTCTCCTCTCACAATTGAGAGGGATTTCGGCCATAGTCCACCACGCTAGCCAAGTGCAGATTGGTGGACGTCATGCTTTCGAGAAATTATGAATTTCTCTCAGGTATGCACGGTGATGGAGAACATCGTAATCAATTAAATATTACGATATTTTCCATCACCGTGGAGCAGCGATAAATCATAGTCAACATATATTATCTTCTCAATTGAAAAGTGGAGTGCACAGCTATTAGTCAAAATTGCCTGTGGTACAATGATTACTAGCTTAAAGTTCTGGTTGGACCGCAGGTGAAAAAAATAGATTATGGTAATACCAGTAGGACTATGCTTTTGTATCAGTGATGTGCCAGATCGTCAACAAAGTATATCCATGGATACAAATCTTTGTTTTTTATATTGTTTTATTTGTTTGATATCCAGGACATCTTTATTTGTTACCTCAGTGAACTGAAGGAACTGAAAGGTTTTAAAGAATAGTTAGTGACCTGGCAGCTGATTTTGTACGAAAGATATGATTGAGGTAATAAAAAAAATTTTTTTTATTACCGTAAAATTTTATTTCAAATAACTACATTTTTATCCAATAAGTACAAGCTAAATAAAGGCTAGAGGCAATAAATAAATGCTCTCACTTATGATGACTCTGCAGAAGCATTTTGACCTCATGATCAGTGGCCAAGTCTAATGGAGTACTGTCCTCATCATCCTTAAGGATTAGTGCACCTGCTTCCAACAGTATCTTAGTTGATTTTATGTGTCCACAAGAAGCAGAGTAGTGTAGGGGGGTTTGGTCATTATTATCAACAGCATTTACATCACAACCACCTTTTATTGCAGCTATTAAGGCATCAGAAGCATCTCTGTCTGCAGCCCAGTGTAATGCAGTTAGACCATCTTCATCTCTCTCATCTTTTAAACTGGGGTGTTCTGATAACAGTTCAGTAACTCTGGCTGGTATATTCTCTCTGGCAGCATCCAATAGTGTGAGTTCTTGAAGATTTAGTTCTGGTTCCTGTTCATGACCCAAGGAAGACATTGCTACCCAAGATTCGTTGCTAACTTTCTGGTGAGACAGTTCATCCCATTCTGGGTCGTACAATTGTACCAGAGCCACATATTTCTTCTTTGCTTCTTCACTGGGCATGTCATTTAAGTTATTCCATGCATCCCATTTCTTCCTACCTCTTGCATCAAAAAATCCTGGCCTAGATGTATTGCATTTACCCTCCGTGCTCTGCTTGTAAAGACCATACAGCTCAAGTAACTGGACATTGTTAAGAGTGGCAGTGAGTTTTCTTACGTGGTTGGTAGCTTTGTTAAATGACACATCTAAGGGAGATTGGTCCTCATCAGAAAAGTCTGAATCAAAATGTTCCTGTGCCTCAGCCATTGTACACTAACTACAGGGTGACTTATTATCTAATTGCCTTGAAATTGGACAGTCAGGTTGAGACCTTCAAGGGTATGAACTTGCTTGCTGGTGGCATCAGTGGCAGCTGTGGGTGTTGCAAACTCAATGAAGCCGTAACCCTTGCTGAGGCCAGTGGAGCGGTCAAAAACTACTCTAGCACTCTGTACTGGCCCAAACTGAGAGAAATATTCTCTGAGCTGACGGTGACTAACAGTCCATGGCAAGTTGCCGACATAGAGGCGTACTGCTCTTGCTGTGCTGGCCATACCCTAAGCGGAAACTATTTCAAGTAAATGCAAAGATCGCTCGCCTATCAAGGCTCTGTAGTCAACGCCAGAGCTCTCCCTGAGTGAGTCCAAATCTACCAGTGCACCTTTCAGTCCCCACTTCTTCAGCAATGCGTCAATTGACCAGTCTGTGCTCCGCTCCTGATAAGCACACAAAAATCTTCCGTCAGTGCCGTCTAACAAGTAAGCTACGGTGGATAGGACTTCCTCAAACTGAGAGGGCTCGTAAAAACAATCAGATGCTAATAACAAGTCTACAGGCCTTAAGTTGTGTACATCTGCTAGAAATAAACCCCAAGCGAGACCTAAGATATGTACATCTCGTCCTGGGACTAGGCCATTTGCTTCACAACACGCAGACAAATGTCTTAGAGATCGCGGCAGGGCGACACTGTCGGTCAAAGTAACGTTTGCACCGCACTTAGCTGCTAAAATCCCCGGTAAACCAGTTCCGCAACCCAGTTCCAAGACTCGTAGTCCTCGTAAATTTCTCCTCTGGCTCCACAGGTACCAGGCAAGGAGCGGCGCAGAAGGCCACGTGTAGAAAGAATAACCAGCAGATAGTAACTCTGGTATCACAATCTCAAGATATTCACCTCTAGTGTCTCCGTTATTAGTAGATTTTCCACGAAACACAAATTTCTTCAACTGACCACTTACTGTGCGGCCATCGCTCATTGCATAAGCATTATTTGATGAAAATTAATAAAAATTTGTCCGACAATTCAGCGCTGTCGAACGAATTTTTTTTTGACTTCTCATCTGATGACATTACATGACATTATGAGACTTGACATTGACAGTCTGTTTTTTTTTTCAATTTTAATAATGGCGTCGCAAACTCTGTTCATATTTCCAGCGTCAAGTAAAATTTTTGCATCACTTTAGTCGTAGCGTAGAAAAAAATCAGTTAGTCGTCAGGTATCAGTCAACCTAGTAAGTCAAATGTTCAAGTAAAGTGATGGCTTCTTTACCAGAACATGTCCGATGATGGAGTTTTGGAGGCAAGCCGAAAAAACATGTTTTCGCACTGTTATTTTATTTCACAACACTCGTGCACTGTCATTCATTAATTAACCTATATCGA
Source organism: Pyrgus malvae (assembly GCA_911387765.1). Lineage (NCBI taxonomy): Eukaryota > Metazoa > Arthropoda > Insecta > Lepidoptera > Hesperiidae > Pyrgus > Pyrgus malvae. Next base: position 21,431,928 of record OU426965.1, on the reverse strand, counting down.
GCATAATGCCACCAACTTTATCCGATATAACTCAAAAATACACTAAGAAAATGAAAATAAAACAAGAGCACAACTTGTCCCTTCACTTCCCGCCAAAACTCCAATCTGTGTTTTTTCATATTTGACGTTTATTTGCGCGTGTTTGCGTGTTTGCGCGTGCATTTGACAGGATAGCACAGACTACAAACCAAAGAGTTTAAAACTAAAAGATGCCGATTTTGTTAGCTGTCACATTAATGTCAATAATTTCATTTGACATTGACAGTTGATAAGTAAGCAACACCCACACCTCAGAGGAAGGAATAAAACAACACACAACACACATACACACAGGCGCGCGCAAAGCAACGTTGAATGAACCGAAATTAACCGAATGAACGTAATAAATATTATATTAGCGTAGCGGGTGGAATCAAGTAGAAAGTTTGTGTCGCTAATTTTATTTCAATCAAACTTTTTTGGATCATTTAATCTTATCATGTCTGTAGCCGTAAAAGGTATGTAATATATTTAAATATCATTGTATTGTGTCTTTTTATAACTCATAAAATTTTCAATGTGGGGTCAAATTCCAATGAACTTTATACCAGATTATAAAATTTTCTTATTTAACCATTCCTCTTACTTTATTACTTGCGACTTGGCTGCAACCCTTTTTGCGTCCCACTGCTGGGCACGGGTCTCTCCCCATTATTGGGGAGGCCTGGAGCTTACTCCACCACGCTGCTCCAATGCGGGTTAGTGGCCAACCCGCTGTCGGATGTTTTCAAACCGCCCATAAGGCCTCCGACAAGGTTTAACGACTGTTATCTATCGACAACAACCGGGACCGACGGCTTAACGTGCCCTCCGAAGCACGGAAACGCGCATGAAATTTTTGCCACTAGCGGTCACCCATCTCACACCCGACCGCGCCCGTTTCGCTTAGTTGCATAGATCGTTTGCGTTCTACGCTAACCGCCGGGCCATGCGCGCTTCACTTGCGACTTAGCGTGGACATAATATTCATAATTCATATAAGTTAATATTTGATCTTATAAAACTAAAAAGACTGCACCGAGATAGTTTGACTGCCTATGTGTTAGTTCTGGGGGCTGATTTTGTAATTCTGAAAGAAATAATGGCAATCAAAGTAAATGAAATAATGTCTGTCAGAATTACAAAATCAGCCCCCTGGTCTCTATTAATAAATATTATTATTTAAATATAAAAGTATAAATTTTAAATTATTGCTTAAGTACCTACCTGTATATAAATTTATTTTGTAAAGGGGGTAATAATCAATTACATATTTCATTCATAAATTACTACAAAAATAATAACTGTCTGATAGTTTTGTATAATATTATTTTAGTCAGGTTAAATTAATAGGTTCATTGTCAATATTAAGAAAGGCCTTTATGCTGAGTGCACATGACAATATGTTATGTGCATATTTATCACTTCATGGGGAAAGAAAAAATTGTAATTTTTTACTACAATTTTTTCTTTAACTCCTATGGATTTTATATCTTGTCCATATATCTGCACACTACACACTACGCTTATTTTTACCGACTTCCAAAAGGAGGAGGTACTGTATTCGGCTGTATGTATTTTTTTTTTTTTATATATGTTCACCGATTACTCCGCCGTTTGTGGACCGATTTTCAAAATTCTTTTTTTGTTCGTATGCTTATACTCCCGAGGTGGTCCCATTGTCACCAAATCAGGATCTGATGATGGGATCCCAGGGAAATCGAGGGGAACTCTAAAATTTTATAGGCACACACATTGATTTTCTTATACTTTCTGAAGCATAAGAGATATTTGTGCATAGTAATCATCATCTCATGTTGCTGAGCTGATGATGGAAGGTACTGCAACAGTGAGGAGTTGAAAGCAAATTCTTTCAATAAATAGTTTTTTATTCCAAATCTTACAGTCCTGAGGTGGTCCAACTGTCACCAAGTCGAAAGTCTGATGAGGGGATCCCAGAGAAATCGAAGGGAACATTCAAATTTTATAGCACAACAAATGATTTTCATATTTTTATCTAAAGCAAAACAGGCATTTTTGTATAATTATCATCATATCATGTTGCTCAGCTGATGATGGAAGGTACTACGAAGGTTAGGAGTTGAGAGAAAATTCTTTCAATAAATGGTTTTTTGTTCGATATCTTACATTCCTGAGGTGGTCCAACTGTCACCAAGTCAAAGTCTGATGATGGTATCCCAGAGAAATCGAAGGGAACATTCAAATTTTATAGCACAACAAATGATTTTTACTAAAGCAAAACAGGTATTTGTGTATAATTATCATCATATCATGTTGCTGAGCTGATGATGGAAGTAGAAGGTACTATGACGGTTAGGAGTTGAGAGCAAACTCTTTCAATAAATGGTTTTTTGTTGGAAATCTTACATTCCTGAGGTGGTTCAACTGTCACCATGGCAAAATCTGATGACGTGATACTAGGGAAATCGAGGGAAACACTGAAACTTAATAGGCACACACATTCTTTTAGTCATATGTTTTAACATAATACAAATAGGTATTTATGTCCGGTAATTATCACCTCATGTTGCTAAGCTGATGATTGAAGGTACAACTCCTCAACGGTTAGGAGCTGAGAGCAAATTCTTTCATTAATTTATACTTTCAAGTGGACTGATAGTAGTATTCTTTCAGGCTATAAGATGGCTATTATTATTATATATTGATTATAAAAAGTATCTCTTTCACGTTTAGAATATGTGCAGAATTATTAAAATTACTAAAAAGAGTGAAATAAATAAAGTTTTTAACAAAAAAATAGAACCGACTTCAAACAGTAAAAAATAAAATTGTTCAGTACCTACTTCTTCTTGCTTATGGTAATGACTCTTAAAACTATTTTTGGAGTCGGGCCCTTAGTAAAATCAAAAATGTCCTAGCTTAGTAAATATAGTTTACCTTTCGTTCTGAATGGGCACCGACTCGAATATAGTTTTAGCAGTCATTACCATAAGCAAGAAGAAGTAGGTAATTTCCCACTGTCTGTACTGTCGGTGCCCATTTAGAACGACAAAATACGACGAAAAGACGAAATAGTACGACATTTTAGTAAGGGCCCGACTCCAAAGATAGTTTTAAGAGTCATTACCATAAGCAAGAAGAAGTAGGTACTGAACAATTTTATTTTTTACCGTTTGAAGTCGGTTCTATTTTTTTGTTAAAAACTTTATTTATTTCACTCTTTTTAGTAATTTTAATAATTCTGCACATATTCTAAACGTGAAAGAGATACTTTTTATAATCAATATATAATAATAATAGCCATCTTATAGCCTGAAAGAATACTACTATCAGTCCACTTGAAAGTATAAATTAATGAAAGAATTTGCTCTCAGCTCCTAACCGTTGAGGAGTTGTACCTTCAATCATCAGCTTAGCAACATGAGGTGATAATTACCGGACATAAATACCTATTTGTATTATGTTAAAACATATGACTAAAAGAATGTGTGTGCCTATTAAGTTTCAGTGTTTCCCTCGATTTCCCTAGTATCACGATATGTTATGTGCATATTTATCACTTCATGGGGAAAGAAAAAATTGTAATTTTTTACTACAATTTTTTCTTTAACTCCTATGGATTTTATATCTTGTCCATATATCTGCACACTACACACTACGCTTATTTTTTTTCCTTTTTCTCTTGTTTCACATCATGTAAGTTAAGTCAAGGTAGTCAGCTATTTCTTCGATAAGTAGAACTTGTAGCCCATAATATAATAACCATATTATTTTGTATGTACAAAGTTCATAATATTATATTTACTTTACTCAATATTATCAAGGTCTACTACTGCTCCCTTGTAACTAGTTTGCATAGTAAGATACAAACTTTGTTGGTATATTTGTACTCCTTTAAAAGTTTGTTATATGCTTGGATTTCTTAAATTTTGTTCATAAACCATGCTACATAATAAAATATGTTAAAAATAACATGTCTTACTTTATTTTAAACTCCTTTAATGTCCAATTTCAATGCGATAGATTAGATGTTTGAATCATACAGATGAACAAATCCAGATAAAATTTGGCATGGAAATAGATTACAGTCTGATGTAGGAATAACTTTTTATCCTGGAAAAATGTGCTGGTCTTGTGGGATAGATTATCATAATCACATAAACTCAAATCACCTGAGCGATTCTAGGCCAGGTCACTAGTAACATAATAAAATTTAAATGACAATGCTTATTCCACCTCTGATAGGTATATTCATTGTGGGTGCCAAGCGCACACCATTCGGCACATTCGGAGGAGTCTTCCGCAACACATCTGCAACTGAACTGCTCACAGTGGCCAATGTGGCAGCTTTGAAGGAAGCTGGAGTCGCCCCCGAACAGGTTGACTCTATTGTTGTTGGACAGGTTATGTCGGTAAGTAATCTAATCACGTTGTAGTGATATGCAATTTGCTTTGCTGTGAAAATCCATCATACTTACAATTTTAAAAAACTGATTGGGTATCCTGCACAAATTACAATTTTCCTTCTATTAAAATCAAGCTGCTGAGAAGTGTGTATGTGACATGGTGCTGAGTGAAGCTGTGTCCCATGGACAACCACATACAACCTAAACAAAGTTACATGTAGTTGGACTGCTATTCCAAGAACTGATAATAATGTTCCATGGTGGTCTGGTCAGCAAATGCTGCACCTTTCCACTACAACTGTATACCTATCACAGAACATACTTAAAAAGGTAGAATGGCAATAATGCGCCGTTCGTATGAAAACCGTTGTCGTCGATCCAGCCCCACCTTTCACCTCCACTAAATCTGTGGCTGGCTGCAACCCTTTTTGCGTTCCACTGCTGGGCACGGGTCTCTCCCCATTATTGGGGAGGCCTGGAGCTTACTCCACCACGCTGCTCCAATGCGGGTTGGTGGAGATGCGGGTTAGTGGCCAACCCGCTGTCGGATGTTTTCAAACCGCCCATAAGGCCTCCGACAAGGTTTAACGACTGTTATCTATCGACAACAACCGGGACCGACGGCTTAACGTGCCCTCCGAAGCACGGAAACGCGCATGAAATTTTTTTGCCACTAGCGGTCACCCATCTCACACCCGACCGCGCCCGTTTGGCTTAGTTGCATAGATCGTTTGCGTTCTACGCTAACCGCCGGGGCATGCGCGCTTCATCTACAACTGTACTTAAATAAATATGAAGCTTACGTACATATTTGCAATTTCAAATCTAGACAATCTTAGCGCCGCATAATCACGCGATTTCAAATGAACGAATCACACCCAAGCATTTGGCGCGTCTGCTCCGCCCACAACTTCATTACGAATATCGCAGCGCGATCGCGTGTTTCAGTAGAGATATGAGCGTTGCTCATATGCTTGGCACGTCTGCCCCGCCCACATTTCCATTCTAACCTCTTTTAATATGTTCTGTGATACCTATACTACAACTATAACATACACTACTACATAGTAATCCATATTTTGCTGGAAAGAACAATCTAATTGGGGTGTAATAAAAACAACCCTTTAGGTTGATTACTGTGCAAGCTGGCATATGGAAAATATGCATTATTTGCAAGTGTTTTATGTGTAATTTTATGTGATTCATACACACGAAACACATCACTTAAAGCTTGACGTCGCCTGTCGCAACATTAAAATACATTTGTGTGTGTAGTGCCAGCACACCAGCATATCAGTTTTTTTTATATTGACACTTATATTTCCTTAGGCTTCCCAAACTGATGGCATCTACACACCCCGTCATGCAGCCCTGAAGTCTGGCATTCCTCAGGAGAAGCCAGCGCTGGGCATCAACAGGCTCTGCGGATCTGGCTTCCAGTCAATCGTTAACAGTGCTCAGGTAAGTGTAGAAATATAAAATACATTAAAATATCCAATGACTAGCGTCTAGAATGTGGTCCTGATTGTTCTGAATCTAGCGGCTTTCTGCTGTCTTTGTTTTTTAAGTCCTAAGGTTGGAGAGTGTCCTGAGCTGTTATTCAGTGCATTGTCTTAATGCTTTGTTTAATGCTTTGAATAGAAAAACTATAGGTGTAACATACAGTACCTATGCATATGAACTATGTTTGACTTTTTTGTATTAGTACTGGACTTCTGTGTTAACTTCAGATTGCAATACTGTGTCAGTATCATTACTCAAATATAATCAAACGAAAAGAAGATAGGTCTAAAAATATATAATAATATCTGATCCTTAGGACATCCTCACCGGAGCAGCAAAGATCTCCCTAGCCGGTGGTGTGGAGAACATGTCTCAAGCTCCCTTCGCGGTCCGAGGCGTCCGCTTCGGGACCGCTTTGGGAACCTCCTACGCCTTCGAAGACACCCTCTGGGCTGGGCTTACGGACTCCTACTGCGGTCTGCCCATGGGAATGACCGCAGAGAAGTTGGGTGGACAGTTTGGGATCACCAGGGACGAGGTTGACAACTTTGCTCTTCGCTCTCAGCAGAGGTGGAAGAGTTGTAAGTTTTTAGCTTTTTTTTTTTTATAAATAAACCTAACAATAAGGCAGATGGGCCGCGTGATGTTAAGCGATCACCGTCGCCTATGGACACGGGCAACCCTAGGGGAGCCGCCCGAGCATTGCCGGCTTTGGAGGAGAACTTTTTATTACCGATAGAATAGTGTAATTTTAGCTTTCCGACTGGAAATTGTCTCATTACCACCCCTTTATTCAGTACTAGTTGAGCCAACAATTTTCAAGCTCCTTACTTAGTTACCTAGGATGTACAAAAGCCAGTCCCTGTAGGTTCGGGATTAAGAATAGAGCTACGGTATCACCTGCCTGATCGTAAGAGCCTTAAGAGGCGACGAAAAGGGAGCTTCTGGGGTTGCGGGCCGTGAGAGTGGGAGCTCGACCCGTCCAGCCAGCAGCCCCGGGAAGGACGGCGGTGTGTGCGTGCCGCATGCCGCCGTAAGCATCGGAAGGTGCAGGAGAGCCCATCTGCTCTCCCGAGGATGGGCCTGTTCCAGGGCGCCGCGTGTGGAGGACTCCGGTGCGTACCACGTGAGGTTTTTAGTGAGGTCAAATCCCACATAACTCGGCATCCTCTCCCAAGGTGCTGGGTACCTTTTGAAGGTTTCCCCCCGATACCGAAAAAAGGATGTACCTACAAAAGCTGTGGTTCTATTCATTATGTATACGTGTACTCTGACCGCGCCTGGTTTGGACGATTGTAACAATGCATGATATGCCTCGTGATGTAATAATTTAATTTTAACATCTCAGATATCAAAGTTCAACAAATACTCGAGTCGTGCTCAAATTCTTGCGAATTATATTTTTGTAAATATCACACTACACGATGATAAGTTAACTCCTCATTGATTAGATAAGATTTGAATGTCAGGGTGGTACCTAAATGTGCACATTGGCTCTCCCGAAGATGGGCCCGAGCTGGGTGTTGCGCGTGGAGGACACCGGTGCGTTCCGCTGGAGATCCCGGATTCCTCCCCAAGCGCAGAGGCAGTCACCGAGGGGGTTTTAGTGCGGTACCAAAATGTACCTAAATTATTGTTTATAATAAAGTTTACTTTCTAATATTGGCTGCATCCCTGCTCGTCTTGCGTTTTGTTTCCCACTGGTGGGCACGGGTCTCTTCTCATTATTGGGGATGCTTGGAGCTTCCTCCACCAAGTTGCTCCAATGCAGGTTGATGGGGATGCGCGTTAGTAGACAACTCTGTGTTGGGGTGTAGTTCCGAAAAGGTCATACCGCTTTTTTCCCTGAAATTTACACATACGTATTTCGACACGCTGATTACGAATATGATAGATAACCAAAATTTGTGCAAATTTTTATTTTCGAGGTCAAGACTCGAAAAAATGGCCAAAAAATTGATTTTCGACAGGTTTTTCTATGTTATTCCAATAAATGTTAATCTTCGCACAATCAAGCCGCGCCCGTTTGGCTTAGCTGCGAAGATCGCTTCGGCTCTACGTCAGCCGCTGGGCCGCTTCTTTCTAAGACTTTAATTATCTTATTTAATTATCTTAAGTGTATGCTTAATTAGGGAAGATTTTAGCATTTAATATTATAATCTTTATTATTCATGAATATCACTTTAATGGGTAGATCTTTTTATTATATAAATTTCCATTCTCCATAATAAAGATTCAAAAATTTTAAAGTTTTTTTATAGGACGTAGACAAGTTATAAAAATATAATTGTAAAGTAGTACAGTAAACAATTTTACTCCCTCTACATAGGTCTGCCACCCGTCCCGAATTCCCGGATTTGTCTTAGTTTGAAGGGCGTCCGGGGGCTGTCCGGTTTTAGAAAAATCTCCGGGTGTAACGCGGACACCTTTGTTGTCAGGGGACCAGGGGAAATCCTTTTTTTAATAGATAAGCGATAAATTGAAATAAATCTTAATTAAAAAATTATCCACAATTACCCGCATTCAAGAAGGCTCGGCAAAATAGTCAACGATCGAATGGAATTAAAAAAATGTTGTTTTGCTGCAAAAAATAATTTTCCAGAGATGTCCGAAAAAAAAGCCATATTTCGCCCAAATGTCCGGGATTTTTGCCGTGCTTATCCGGTGTCAGCAATTTAGGTGATGGCAGCCCTACCTCTACAAGACACAAAGTATGCGCTGCAAAATATAATGATGAATGGAAGCGACTCTGTAATAGCTCTGTATCTGTGAACAACGTTTTAAAAAACCTATTCCCTCCAAAAACGGCTATCCTTATTTATAGTCTAGAAGCTTCAATTTCTTCGGGTTTGCGTGACCATTGAGGTAGATGTCGCTTCGAATTCGTTTCTGTGATATACCTTTTTTGCGAACGGTATTTTACCATGTTGCAGAGCATACCTGGCAATATGCACGTGTAATATTACTGTGTACGTGTATTATCTAATAGGTTTTCTCAATTTTTCCTGTATCTGTGCTATAAGACTTTGCTTCGTACCAAATTTTCAGATTCTGAGTTCACGGGAAGTACCCTGTAGGTTATGATTCCCTTGCGAGTGTCGAAAATTTGCGGCATAAACGGCTGTATCTTTTGATAACGCTGGCTTAGAAGTTTGATTTTTTCACAGCTCCAAAGGACAATAGACCTGAGTATTTGATATAAATTCCAGTTTGATACCTCCACGCGTTCCTGTGAAAAAGGGTCTTGACAGACAGACAGACAGACAAAAAATGTATCCTTTAAGGGTTCCGTTTTTTCCTTTCGAAGTACGGAACCCTAAAAATGACCTGATCTCTTTCCACTAGCAAATGACGCCGGCGTGTTCAAGGCGGAAATAGCGCCGGTGTCGCTGACCATCAAGAAGAAGCCGGTGTCGGTGGAGGTGGATGAGCACCCGCGGCCGCAGACCACGCTCGAAGGTCTCAAGAAGCTACCACCCGTCTTCAAGAAGGAGGGACTGGTCACCGCTGGAACCGCCTCGGTAAGTGCCAGTTTACAGATTGTTGCTTATTTCCCAGGTATAATGTTATTTACATACTTATCTCCGATATAAAACTTATCTCACTTTGGTGGAATGAACACTAAATGCTACAGCATACATTCAACTTTTAGTTGAACAATTATTTTATTGTGTATCATTTTCGCGTAGTCATATTTTTTCAGTCTTTTTCCAAACTTGTTTTTTTTCTAAAATTTTCTTATTTCATAATGGCCAATTAGTTTGATGGTCAGTGATGTTTATCTTTTGTAAAGAAACTTCTTGGTCGTGTATTATGAATAGCCAATTTATCATAACTTTATACATGTACCCAAAGCAACAAACTGGATCCTATTACTAGGACTGTCTGTCACCAGGCTGTATCTCATGAACCGTGATAATTACACAGTTAAAATTTTCACAGATAATCTATTTCTATTGCCAACAAATACTAAAAAATAGAATAAAACTAGCGAACCAGGCAGACGTTGTTCTGCCTTCAAGTATCAGAACTAATCTTAAATTTAAGATAAAGCTATCTTTCAAGTTGGGTCAAAGTGCACACGGTGTGCAAATTTTTAAATCGGTTAAGTACTTTAGGAGTCCATCGCGGATAATCAACGTGACTTTAAGATTAAGATAAATATTAAGATAAATATTTAAGATGGTTCCCATGCAACAATAGCGATTATTTTTTTGTCGTTTATTTTTTAGATAATGGTACGGAACCTTTTGTGCGCGACATCGCACTTGGCTTTTTTTTAAATTAAATAGAGTAGCAGACAGCTCTTGAATCGAACTTTACTAGGTCTACAAATCTCATAGCATATAAAGGTGCGTACAGATTAAATAACATGTTGTATAACTTGTGTTTTATAACACGTCCACATTATCTGACACTGTTTTTCAACTTTGCAACATATAACAATACTGTACACATTAGAATAACAATGTTATATAGCAAGTTGCATAACATTTTCGTTAGTCGTTCCTATTCACAATGCCCCGCGCACCACAAATAATACTATATTAAATATCTCAATAACATGTTTTATAACATTCTGTCTCCACATTACTGAAACATGTTTTATAACATTGTTTTAAAACATGTTATGTTCTATATATATTATATGTTATATAATATGTACGCACCTTTATACACAAATTGTAATTGTAATAATAACAAAGGAAAAATATTTTAAGGTAGATTAGATGAAAATTATTTTCAAAAAGAGGAATTATTGAGGAAATCATCAGTCATGTTTGAAAATTACCGAATTTAGCATATACGAAGCGGACCTTGGCTTATCAACCAAGTCTCATTAAATATAGGAACAGATTATCATCTTCATAATAAATGAGGCAATTAGCCATAGATTTTTTATATAAAATAATTATATTAATTATAATAATAATTTGTCTTCTGTATCAAGGCTCATCAAGTGAATATGTAAATTAATGTTAAAATGCCATGTATTATTTATTTCATAATTAATTATTAGGTATGTATTAAGTAAATCTAGTACTAAACAAATAGAAGTGTATTTTTATAGCTACATTCAGTCAGAAAAGTATAGGGAATGGATGATTTGTTTATGATTCCAAATTCAAATTTTTGTTTTTTTTGTAGTTGTTAGATTGGCACAACTGTTTTCAATTTTGGTGCTGAGTTTGAGTTGCATCTGTTATTTATATTATATACAGTGCTGTTTTTATTACTTATTGTGTATTGCGAATTTCATAATAGACAAAACCATGGAACAAAGAGTTTGTCATAAATTTTGCATCGCCAATGGAATTTTTGTATTAACAATAACAATTTGTGTATTATGTGCTATGGCTATGACATTTGTAGACCTATTAAAGTTCGATTCAAGAGCTGGTGCTTTAAAAAAAAAGCCAAGTTCGATCGGGACTCGCGCAGAAAAGGTTCCGTACCATTATCTATAAAAAATAAACGACAAAAAAAATAATCACTATTGTTGCATGGGGACCACCTTAAATATTTCTCTTAATATACAGTCGTGGTCAACTAATTAGGGACATTCAAGATAGTGAAGAACAATAACCGGTTATGTACATATAAATATAAAACCCTGTTGATTTCTCAGTAACTATTATTTGCATGATTTGGTCCGATTATTATGCTATAAATGGATGTAAATAAAAGATTAAATAAATAGAAAAAAGTATTTAATATCAAAAGTTAACCATGTATTCAATTTAAGGTACAAATCTATAGCTGGACATTTAATTAAGAACAGTAAATTAAAATGAAAAATAGTGTTAAGCAAAACTAACAATCTGCAGTATTTTAATTTTTTTAACAACTCCATTTTAATACGGGTAAAATCAGTAGCCAGTAGCAAAACCTTTGTTAGTAATTACCGCTTGACACCGATGTGGCATAGACATTATCAGTTTCTGACATATTTCGACAGGAATGTTTACCCATGCCTCACAAAAAGCTTCATTAAGTTCATCTAAAGTTGTGGTACGATAAGTGGCAACTTTTTTCTTGATATGGTGCCAAAGGTGCTCGATTGGGTTGAGGTCCGGGCTATTTGCTGGCCAATCTAGCACTGATACCTACTGACTGTTAAGAAACGACTTGACTGAGCGGGCGGTATGTTTCGGGTCGTTATCATGCTGAAAAGTCCATATAATAGCGAGATGTTCCTCAGCATAGGGAAGCATAGTTTCCTCTAATATTGCCTTGTATTGATGTTGGTCTAAGTTACCCTGAACTTTCCTCACAGGTCCCACTCCACGTCCAGAAAATGAACCCCACATTTTAATGTTTGCTCCGCCATGTTTCATCTGCTTTTTTGTGAATCTTGGATTCATTTCCGCTTTTACAGGACGCCGTACATATTGCCTTCCATCTAATAAAATCAAATTAACCTTGGTCTCGTCAGAGAATAATACATATTGCCATTGGGCGTAGGTCCAATGTCCATATTTACGTGCAAACGCCAAACGTGCATTTCTATGTTCTTTCTTCAACAACGGTACTTTACGAGCCACTCTTCCAAACAACCCTGCTTCTACCAGACGTCGTCGAACGGTCCTCGCTGATATACTGGCTCTTTCGTCTACCCCAAACACTTCGTGTTTAATTAAAACAGAGCCTAGAAACGGATCTTTCTTAGCTAACCTGGTTATCTTTCTATCTTCTTGCAGAGTTGTTTTTCTCGATCTTTTTTTCTGGGCACATTTATAGCTGTGTTGTTGCGCCTGAAATGTTGCACTGCATTGCATACCATAGTTTTTGAACAATTTAACCTCTATGGACCGGTAACCTCTATGGAACGGTATGACCAACCACGCTCGACAAACTTCATGATAACTTTTCGTACTACTGCATCGCAACTTTTATTTTTGCCCATTGTTCTTCAATCTCAAAATTAAAAATTAAAAATCAAGATTGCCGCCAAAACTACGACGAAACAGTAGGAGAAGAAATAAAAAAATATTGAGATTCAGATTTTGAAAATAGAACGCAATATTCAGTGTCCCTAATTAAATGGCCAGCCAGCATTCTTTGAACAAATAGCACTGTGATAATCTATCAGCTATACTTTAAAGACGTTTAATGTTTAAGAAGTTGTTATTGTTTGTATAAACGGGCACATAAATGAATACTTACATGTAAGAGATATGGTATATTGTTTAGACTCGTTGGAAAATAAAAAATAAATTCATAATTTGGTTTAACTAGAGAGTGTCCCTAATTAGTTGGCCACGACTGTATACATATATTACTTGTTACTTGTTTGTCCGCGATGGACTCCTTTTTTACCGATTTTAATAAAATTTGCACACTGTGTGCAGTTTGATCCAACTTGAAAGATAGGATAGCTTTATCTTAAAATTAAGATCAGTTCTGATACTTGAAGACAGGACAACGTCTGCCTGGTTCACTAGTTTTATTCTATTTTTTAGTACTTATTTGTTGTAATAGCGGCAACAGAAATAGATCATCTGTGAAAATTTTAACTGTCTAATTATCACGGTTCATGAGATACAGCCTGGTGACAGACAATCCTAGTAATAGGATCCAGTTTGTCGGTTTGGGTATGGAATCCTAAAAAGAAAAAAAATCAGCTTCTAACATTAATTCGCGGAGTCTTAGTAATAGGGTCCCGCTTTACCTGTTGGGTACGAAATCCTAAAAAAATCTGCTAACCTGAAGTTTCAACCCCCAGGGTATCTCCGACGGGGCTGGTGCGCTGGTGCTGGCCAGCGAGGAGGCAGCCAAGGGTCTCAAGCCACTAGCTCGGCTGGTGGGCTGGTCCTACGTGGGCGTGGACCCCAGCATCATGGGCGTGGGACCCGTACCCGCTATCGAGAACCTGCTCAAGGCCACCAAGCTCACTCTGAACGATGTTGACCTTATTGAGGTATGGATAAACATTAATTTTCTTCATAGTCGATAAGAAATGTGTAATAGGATGTAAAACTTTAATGGCTCGACCAGGAAACAATCACCGCTGCACCCACTTCTTTACATGAGGCGACTCAAAGGCAAGATTTAGGTCTGAGGGAGCATATAAATTGTCCATGGTCTACAGCAACCACTTAACACCGAGTAGCCTGCTCGTGCTCGCTAATCTATTGAAACAAAATTGAAAGGTAGTCCACGGCTAGAACAGTTACACTCACACTGCATTTTCATATTGCGATACTACTCCTAATGCCTGTTCAAACCTAAGCGGCATTCGCTGACCGCTGTGGTTACAAGTGCACAGCGCGCGGTATTTTACCTACAAAGAATCTGCTCTGATATGAACAGTATTTACCGTATTGGGTATACAGCTTTCTCTACCGAGCAGCGAATACCGCTTTATTTGTACAAATATGGGTGTTTACAAAAGGTAGTTTTATACATTTGGTTCGCTATATTTACCTTCATGAGGTATGCAAATATTACAATAATTAAAACTTAACTAAGTACAAAATATAAGAATGTACATTGAAATAAATTTCTTTATTTATTAAGATCATTATTTGTACCCATATTGCGCCTTTTTATTGATTCATTTTTACTTATTTATTTTTATTTTTCGGATTGGATCCGATCGTCGGATTTGGGCACCCATATTGCAGGGTTTTTGTACACTGAGACAAAAAAAGCCGAGGGAAAAAAACCTTCCAGGTTTTTATGGAATTCCTATATGCCGCTTTATCGTTTGAAAAATCTGTGACCGAGTAATACGCCCTTTCTAGTAAATACGTTTTAAGTTCCTTTTTAAACTCGCTGCCCGCTTTTATTTTGAGGAATTTCGGTAGGTTATTGTATATTTTTGGTCCCATGCAAAAGACACTTTTATGATATTGTCTTGTTTTAGAAGCTACTGAACACAGTTTATTATTGTCTTTTTATAATTGTCTGTTTATAAATTTTGCTAATACTAAATTATTTCATATTATCAATAGATCAACGAAGCGTTCGTAGCGCAGACCCTGTCTTGCGCCAAGGCTCTCAAGCTGGACCTTGAGAAGCTGAACGTGAACGGAGGAGCCACCGCCTTGGGCCACCCTCTCGGGGCCTCCGGGTCTCGCATCACCGCTCACTTGGTGCATGAGCTCAGGTGAGTCACTATTGAGGATAGTCGAGGTAATATCGATTGTAGAGTACACTTGGGTGTATGCTCATTAAATAAATAAATATCTTTGGATATTTCACACAACACAATCTGATTCCAAACTAAGCAGAGGTTACTATGGTAATCAGAAAGCTGATAAACATACTTATATAATCCTAAATACATACTTAAATAGATAAATTAACACCCAGACACAGAACAAACAGTCATGTTCATCACACAAATATTTGTTGTGGGTGAGAATCGAATCCACAACCTCACGTTTCGCAGCTGGCTCATCACCTATAACCACGTAGGCTAAGTCATTATAATCGGAGGTCAAATAACAAGTACAGCCCCTCAGGGTTTCCGGGAACACACACACACAGAAAGAGAACGCAGTCGGGTATTTTAGTTTTAATTATTATTATTCAATAAAATATGTGCCATTATATCCGTGGTATATCGTCATTTGTGTGTGAGAAAAAGAAGCTAGGTACCTAATTAAGTCCTTACCTAATTAAGTTAAGAATAGAGCTACGGTATCCCCGGGAAGAGACAGCGGTGTGTGCGTGCCGCATGCCGCCGTAAACACCTGAGGGTGCAGGAGAGCACATCTGCTCTCCCGAGGATGGGCCTGTTTTGGCGCCGCGCGTGGAGGACACTGGAGCGTTCCACTGGAGATCCCGGAGTCCTCCCCAAGCGCAGAGGTAGGCCACCGAGAAGGTTTTAGTGCAGTAACATATTCCACATGTGCCGGGTACCCTTTGAAGGTTTTCCCTCCGATATCTACCTCTATTAAAATAGTTCCGTAATTCTTCATCTTGTTGTTTTAGTTTTCTGTTGTTTAATAAACGTTTCCGTTTCAGACGTCGCGGTTTGAAGAGGGCCATCGGTTCGGCGTGCATCGGGGGAGGCCAGGGTATTGCAGTCATGGTCGAGTCAGTTTAAACGTACCTTTAGTCTTACAAACTTTCAACAAAAATCACATTGTTCTTGTTTTATAATAAGCGAAAGTGTCTTACGTAATTGTCAGTGATTGAATCTGACAAGTAACAAACAGGAAATCGTCATTGCAAACCTGAAATCTATGTAAAAAAATACTTTGTTATGCAATGAAATGTAAACTGGCACATTTTTTTCAATTAATTATAACTCAATGAAATATTAAGATATAATAATAATAAGAGTTTTTGCAGGCGATAGCTATTAAAAAGTGTTTTTCAAAAATCTTAAAAATCAATTTCCACTACAATAATACATACATTACTAATGTATTAAGTTAAAGTTATTTTAGCTTACGAGATTGTTGAAAATGATGGGACTCAGGTGCATCTTACCCATATTCAAAAATACATTCTAATTGCAACATTTTTAAATAAATAATTGTCTTATACATACTTCAACTCAGTTGTGCGCGCGGCGCTATGTGTGCGTGGGCTAGTAATTATGCAGCTTTAATTTGTGTGACAGTGACGCGGCCGTGATCGTCCGAGCAACTTCACTGTACCTTTTGTCACGCACACAAAGTCACTGTGTATATACAGGTTTACCCATACATAGCGCCGCGCGCACAACTGAGTTGAAGTATCTATACTCTGTGTTTAACTACGACTTTCAACAAAAACACATTTTAAGTTCCTCTACTTGTAAGTAAACTTTGTCAAATTTTTGAGTGTTTTATTATAGTAAAGTTAAAGTCAAAGACTTACAGGCGCGGTCGCAGCCTCAATTGGGGGGGGGGGGGGGGATCACCAAGAAATTAGGGCGGGTCACCAAGAAATTAGTGGGGGGTCACTAAGAAATTTGGGGGAAGAGGTGTCCCAAATTGGCTTGTTTCGCCTTCCATCTAGGCACGACTGATAGATTTTGCGGGGGGGCATGTCACCTGTGACCTCCCCCCTTGGGACCGCGTCTGGACTATTATAATATGACAATATTGTGAATTGTAAACGAAAGTGTATTTTTTATGATTTTTCAATGTTTTGAACAAGAATTTATAGACTGTTATTGTAAAATAATCACAATATCTTGTAAGTAATAATATTTTTGCATAAAAGTATATTTTTATTAAAAGGTATCTTCATAATTAATCACAACATATCACTGTATTATAAAAGTTTTGTCAATATACACAGGTTGTTATAAACATGCTATTTTAAATATACAATTTTATGAGAATTTATGAGAATAAAGTTATTTTTACATTAAACTCTTGTTTTTATTGTTGTCGGTTAACAATTTAACCCATAAAATATTGTGTTGTGTTGTGGCTGTAACCCTTTTTGCGTTCCACTGCTGGGCATGGGCCCTTCTCGGTTCCCGGTGGCCGTTACATTTAGCTGTTCCATAGAGCAAAGAAAAAACAAGAGAGATGTTATAACCTGCTATTTGCACCAGAAACAGTGTCTCCAAACACACACATTTTCAAAAACCGTGCACATTACAATATATAAAAATTCATACCATTCACAGGTCACTAATTTAAAAAAAAAATTGACAGTATGACCATGAATAACACTATGAAAGATATTCAACATGCGATCTTAAAGTTACAGGTGTAAGATTATTTTTTTTACAATAATTTCACTTACAACAATTTGCCATAGAAAACAGAAATTTACCACCTAGTACCACTTCTCGACGCTAGATGGCGCTATCAACACGTGTGTCCTATTAGATACGTTCAGAACTATGAAATAAGGTTCATATTTCCATGTACTTTCGTGGTCTTCAATTTGAGCATGTTGCTCAAATTGGCGCGGACACAGTTACGCTCCAATTTCTATGAGCTGTTCCATAGACGTAAGGACACACACGCGATAGAATCCGTAGGCGAACAAAGGTTACTACTGGCATAGCTTAGACGACCCGCGTGGCGTAATGGTTACCATGCCGAACTGCCGATCGGAGGGTCCCGGGTTCGATTCCCGGCGAAACAGAAATTTGAATGATGAGTTTATATTTCTGTTCTCGGTCTGGGTGTTTGTGTTTCTGTCTCTGTGTGTGTCCATGGCACCCACGACACAGGGTATATCTACCCTACTGTGGTGTGGGGCTATGAGTGTGAAACGTTATTTATTTATTTATTTATAATCTGCAAGCAGAAGACAACGGGAACCCGCTGGATTCAGAGGGCCCAGAACGACTGTTAGGCTAGGTTGGGGATGTATGGCTGCAACCCTTCTGGCGTCCCACTGCTGGGCACGGGTCTCTCTCCATTATTTGGGAAGGCCTGGAGCTTACTCCACCACGCTGCTTCAATGCGGGTTTCTCCAATGGATGAAACGAAACTTTCGAAAACTCGCTGTTTCAATGCATGTGATATGAAAAATCATTTATTCATCAAAATAAACACTTTGATCATCAATTGTCAAGTATAATGTCATCTATGAAACTAAAACAACCTATTCACCTATTTGTTTTATTTAATATCATTGCTATTCACCATATTCACCGCTTTACAACGTATATAGATGAGTATAAGAAGGGGTGACGAAGAAACTCCACAGCACAGGGCCCTATCGTCTTGTGTTTGAGTGGACTATGTACGGAAAGTACTGTTTCATCAGTAGCGTTCGATATGAAAAATTCGTATGAATGGACTTTGTGTTTAATAATGTATGAAGCGGTTTGTCGTTATCAACCCACTATCCACAACCACAACAAGTCGGACCGGCTAAACGGCTGACGTGTCGTTGACTTGCGCTTGTGTTTGTGTTTATAAAACTGTGTTCTAGTTTCAAACATGGCGGTTGCAGTCAATAAAGGTACTTTTTAATCTATTATTTAAGAAAAACGTCTATTTAATATGAAAACCGTTTTTTAAATGTTATACGAAAAATAAAACTGAATGTATTTTGGTACCGAAGAATCTATCCGAATCACCTTGAAACGAAGTTGCGCACCGCGAATGAATGTTAGCAAGAGGTTAATGATCTTTTAACTTATATTAGTACCTAACAAGCGCTAGTGGAACAAATTCGAGCGTCTGACTGAATTTACACCATTGTCTTTTCTTGCTTAAAATCTTTACGAATGTTTACGCTCTCATGGATACATGATCCATTGATGTTTTAAGTAATTTCAGAAATAGTTATATTTTCTGGCCAGATTTGAATTTAACCAAGGTTTCTATCTATCTATCTATCAGCCTTTTATAGTCCACTGCTGGACATAGGCTCCCCCTAATGTTCGCCACTCTGTCCGGTCCTGGGCCCTCTGAATCCAGCGGTTTCCCGCTATCTTCTTCAAGTCGTCAGTCCACCTGGTTGGAGGGCGGCCCGTGCTCCTTTTGCCGAGACGTGGTTGCCATTCAAAGAGCTTTCTTCCCCATTGATTGTCAGTCCTCCTAACTACTTCTAAACCAATGTTTAAAGAACGTGAATCCTTTTAACCCATCGGTTACCGGACCCTCGTAATAATGTGGCTTAAACTTACAAATTTTGCGAATATGATATGTTTATCAAAACATTGGCTGTAAATTTTTGGATGTGCCACTACTGGGCACAGTATCAGGGTGGCCTGGAGCTTGTTTCACTGCTCCAAAGTTGATTGGAGGTGCAGGTAGGATATTTTTAACCACTCAAAAGGCCCTCCAAAAAGTTTTCACGACTGTTATCTATGGATAACAACCATTTTGCCGGCTGAACTCTAAAGCACGTAAACGCGCATGCAATATGCCACTACACGGGAGTCGTTCATCTTACTTGGCCGTGTCCATTTTGGTTAGCTAAGTAGATTGCTTGCATTCTACACTAGCCACTGCGGACTATGCTTTGAAGAATGCTGCATAAATTTGTTGTCATGCAATTTTTTATGTGAACAAAGTACTATTTAAATACTTCTTATCCTTATCATATCTTCTGAGAGCGGCTATATTATATCTTTTTCTATAGATACTTTTTATTTAGTTGGTCTGTGTAGATACTAAACTTACATCATACTACGTTAAAATAAAGTTAAATGGTAAATTTATGAAGTGTGCAAGCACTAATAAAAGTATTATCATGGGGGGCCCATATTTATGTTATATAAACGGGCATTTGTACAAAAAGCAGGATATTTTTCCATGCAAAAGCTTTAATTCCACTGCCACTGATGCAACTGGATTCAGAATGATGAAGTACGAGTAAATATTTGAGAGGGCTTGCGTGATCGTCGTCTATCTTCGTAATATTCGTGATATTATTTTTTTTTCCATTTTTTTTCCTCTATGTAGGTAAATTGTCAGGAATATTAATAGTGATCGGCAGGCTGGGTGGTACGCTACGCGACCAGCACCCCTCAGATCTACTTGCGACCGCTGCGAAGGAGGCCTTGAAGCCTGGCAGTGTTGCAATTACGGCCATCGATACCGGGAAACCGCTGGATTCACACGGATAAAGTAAACATATAGAGCGCCTTCTTAGATTAGTAAAGTTGTCTTCTTAAATAAATAAATAAATAACGTGTCACTCTCATAGCCCCACAGTAGGGTAGATATACCCGTGTCGTGAGTACCATGGACACACACAGAGACAGAAACACAAACACCCAGACCGAGAACAGAAATTTAAACTCATCATTCAAATTCTTGCTTCGACGGGAATCGAACCCGGGACCCTTCGATTGGCAGTCTGGCATGGTAACTATTGCGCCACGGGTCATCGTTGTCATCTTCTTTCTACTTCTCTTAATATCTTGAAACAAATATCAGCTATAAAAGTCGAGACTTTTTGTCGACGCGCTGCCATGCCGAAAAATGGTGTAGTTCTCAGCAGTTTAAAATAATTATTCACATCAAAGAGGTTTTAATCTTCAGCCTTTAAAAGTCCACAGCTAGAAAAAAGTTTTTTTTATTTGAATGGAGTAGCAGACGAGCATGCAGGCCACGTGGTGTTAAGTGGTCGCTGCAGCCCAGTACATCTACATACAACCTCAAGCAAGCATAGGTTAGTCTTGTCTGAGGTCGTATGCAGTTGCGCTGAAACTCCGGCGGCTGGTGGTCGCCTCTTGTAAGTGTGGCCGGCAACTGCACCTTTCCACCAAAACATAATAGAATTGGTTCACGGCAGAAGTGGGTGCAGCGGTGATACTTCCTCGGGCGAACCATAATAGTTCTACCACCTACAAAGTAATAATCTGTATGAAATACAGCTTCCACACAAGAGGTCGGGGCCTGGTGCCTTGCAACACAGGTGGTCTCCACTTAGCGCAAGCGCCAGCTCCCACAAACTACCGCTGTGCCAAATATATTTCTAAATATACTGCTAAGAAAATATACATTATATCTTTGTACTAGTTTGTGGTGAGTAATAAACGATTATTATTATTATTATTAATCCTTCCAGTAATGATCATCACTGCGCCCTGTCAATACAGTGGCTTCTCGCTGTCTTTTTCAGATCGTCAATCCACCTGGCTAGAAGGCGGCCTGTCTCTTTTGGCGAGACGTTGCCACCTTTCTTTCTGCCCTGGTTACATGCCTTACAGGTTACTCTACTATAATTTTGCTGTTCTAATTTGCCAGGTATATTCATAGTAGCAGCCAAACGCACGCCGTTTGGAAGGCTGGGTGGTATGCTGCGCGACCAACACCCCTCAGATCTACTAGCGACTGCGGCGAAGGAAGCCTTGAAGGCTGGCAATGTTGCCCCCACGGCCATCGATACCGTCAACATTGGACAGGTTTATGGGGTAGGTTTTGAAGTTAATTGAAAGTGTTATCTACTCCCTCTTCAGCCGTTCCCTAAATGCTTAGGGTCACTTCGTTGCTCTTTCCATTCGTCCAGGTTAGTGGCCTCATTGATTGCTGCGCTTATTGATTTCCATTTTTTGAGATACCAAATGGTCTTAATTAAAATACCATATAATACTAACATATATTCATCAAACATCTAGAGGGTATTGATATGCCAGCGCCATGTATCATCAGTCGGTGGCCGGTGCTCTAAGTCAACAACTCTCTTAGAAATTTATCACCAATGATGTCAAAAAGAAGAAAAATATTATTATGTTGAAGCAGCCAAAAAACGTCGCTTTAAAATGTAGTCAAAATATATTTAAAGTGCATCAAAGGTCATGAAGTATTTCTTCGTTCTTCAGTGTGTGTGGTTCAAGTGGTTGGAACGTTCGAGGGACAACCTTCCAATTCATTTTAAGCATTTTTTTCCATAGATAAGTGGAAGCTCAGATGGAGGCCTATCTCCTCGCCACGCTGCTCTGAAGAGTGGAATCCCTCAAGAAAGGCCAGCACTGGGAGTCAACAGACTATGCGGCTCCGGTTTCCAAGCTGTCGTTAACAGTGCACAAGTATGTATTTATATTAGAATGCTGGATTTTTTTCTATTTTAGCGGAGTAGTAGCGGAGTGGCATGCAGGCCAAGCGGTATTAAGTGGTTGCTGCACAGCCTGTGGAAAATTACATAACACCTCAATGAAGCCTATGAGTCTTCCCCGAGATCGAGAACTATTTACCATACTATTTATTATTTTGCTTGGCTTGTTAAACCGATTTTGATACGGTTACTGATTTTGGTAATTACATAATTTAAATAAATTGAGTTCTAAACGAGATTTATTAATGGTAAACAACGACACTTAAATTATGTTATTTTTTTAGGATATCCTAACAGGAGCGGCGCAAGTGTCCCTGGCTGGTGGAACGGAGAACATGTCGGCTGTTCCCTTCGTAGTTAGGAACACCCGTTTCGGAGTTCCCCTGGGAGTCAACATAGCTTTCGAGGACTCCCTGACAGGTGGCTCTTTGGACACCTACTGCAACTTTACGATGCCACAAACTGCTGAGAACTTGGCGGAGAAATACAAGCTGCTGAGGGGAGAAGTTGATGAGTTCGCTTTACAATCCCAGAGAAGGTGGAAGGCTGGTAAGAGCTCTCAATGTTCTTACCTCACACATGTTTAATCGCCTTTACAAAAAATACGAGGTATCAATTCGGCTGTATTTTCCTATCATATGAGATAACTTGTACATACCGAAACTCTTCTACCAAGAAACAAAGTTCCTTCTCGGCAGATTAAACCAAAATTTGAGATTTAAGAGAGGGGAAAATTTCTATTTCTATGGGAGAAACCAAAATCGAGATCAGATGATATTATAAAAGTCTAGAGATACTTCAGGATCTGAATGTTATACAGACTACATACATCTTTGACTCTTATCCTGCAAAATGCTTTTGTGACACTTTTCCCATATTTTAAAAACACTATTTCATTGCAGCTTACGATAGTGGAGTGTTTAATGCCGAAATGGCTCCCGTGACAGTGAAGGTCAAGAAACAGGAGGTGGTGGTGGACAAGGATGAACACCCCCGGCCGGAGACCACCATGGAGGGTCTCTGCAAACTGCCCGTCTTGTTCAGAAAGGGCGGCGTAGTTACTGCTGGTAATTCTTCTGTGAGTTGGTTTTTAAAGATTTTGCTTTAGAACTTTCCTCAATTTTCACTAAATATTTCAAAAATCATTTCTCAAAGTTCTTCTCCAGTAGATATTTCTCAAAAGTTTTCGACCAGCGTGTGTTGCCAGTCACGACGGCTCTTACAAATAGTCTGATACTGTTAGGCTTTAGATAGCCCTTGGATTTTCTCTACGTGACAGAATCCGAAACGAATAAATCTGTAGACGAACAAAGTTTACCGACATAACCCTTTCAATAAGAAGATGTATTTTAAGGAGGGATGAAAGATGATGAGTCGCTCTCCAGCCAGGTGGACTGACGACCTGAAAAAGGCAGCGGCATCTGGATTCAGAGACCAGGTATGTTGGGGAACGTAAGGGCTTCGGACGTCCTCTTCTGACATGGATGAAGCTGATGGATTGATTGATGGAAAGCAGATTTAGCTCTAAAATAACCGCTTGGAAAAATTGTCGCAGCTTGCTTCCCTATCTCCATGATTTAGGCCCATCAGTACAGCTTGACAAGGATACTAGACCTTAGTATAACATTAATTTTCTGTATCTTTTGCAGGGTGTGAACGACGGGGCTGGTGCATTGGTACTGGCCAATGAGGATGCAGTAAAGCAGAACAACTTCACTCCTCTCGTGAGGCTGCTGGGCTGGTCCTTCGTTGGCGTGGACCCCAGCATCATGGGCATTGGGCCCGTTCCCGCGATCCAAAGCTTGCTCGCTGCTACCAAACTTACGCTCAATGACATCGATTTGGTGGAGGTAAGGTTTATCAAACAACGTTTTCTTAATTACTAATTAATTTGAGGGTCAGTGATAGAGAGGGTACTGTATAACTTTTGCATCTTTTGGAGTATGAGTTTAATCTGATTAATCTTGGCCTTTACTAAAACCTTTTCAATGAACGGGTCATTAAAATTCAAGGGATCAACATTAGACTATCGTTAATTTAATATAAACTCTCAGGTACTCACGTAACAGAACATGATAATATCGATCTATTAGCAACAACGCAACAACGATATAATATAAGATTAGCAATAAGTATGGAATAAGTATGGGGTTATTATTATTCTGCGATTTCGAAGAAAGATAAATTTTTTCGCAGTTCCAAGGTCTCTCAAATGCGTTTGTGAGGGAAATCAGGTCTTGACTCTTGACCGCTGAATGAAGTAACGGAAGCGGAACATCAAAAAACAAATGATATCGAGGTCTCCTATGAGTAACTTAGAGGGCAAAAATTTATTATCACACAAAATTTGCCTTTTCTAGATTAACGAGGCATTTGCAGCTCAAACCCTAGCTTGCATAAAGGAGCTAGGCCTCGACCAGAGCAAGCTGAATGTGAATGGTGGAGCGGTCGCTCTGGGACACCCGGTCGGCGCTTCGGGCGCCAGGATCACGGCGCATCTGGCTCACGAACTTAGGTAAGGAAATATTCTATAAGAAATGTGTCTTTTTTGACTTGCGTTTGATTGACGTGAGGTCCATTAGCCTAGAAGTTGTCTTGAAATTTCTATGGTTATTGAAATAAACCGGCTAACATCCCGGATAGACGGATAATTTTCTTTCTGACAGCACACTGCATTATCGAATAGGCAAAATGCTCTGCAGTCTTTCAAGTCGAGTCTATAACCTACTTTAAACAAACATATTCAACAATAATTGTCATTGAAATAGTCCAGAAGAGTGATACCTGCCTGTGCGAATGTTCGCCTTCTCGTCCTTTTTTTACCTAGTAAGTATTTAAATCTATTCCAAGGTGACAGAAGCCAAAGAGTCATTATAAGAGAAATCTTCATTGGAAGGTGGAGATTATCTACTCAATTGCTCCAACTCGCTAGCCGATTTGGCGTGGTTCAGCTTGCAACTATCAGTTGGAGTCTGATGGAGATAACTATCTTGGAAATATTGATCTTTTTGCATTAGCTTTGTCGCAAAGATATTTTGTGTTATATATTTTATTCCTAGTCTCCTAAACCAACGCAACAAAATTCAAAACACTACGACGTTGGATAACGAAACGATGTCGTGATTTGTTCAAAACGAATGACTTGAAATAAGAGGCGCTATTAGACGTTTTTCATAGTTACGTTATTTTTTATTTCCGAACAGAATTTAGAATTTGAATGAATTGTCATTAAAAAATGTAATTTTCAGGCGACGCGGTTTGAAGAGAGGCATCGGCTCAGCTTGCATTGGAGGCGGTCAGGGCATCGCGCTTCTTTTAGAAACGGTCTAAAGTTTTAAACTTCATACAGTTGTCACAACGGATCTTTGACCCTCCGAGAAGTTAGGTGCAATAAACGACTGTGCGCATGTACTGCTAAGCTTGCGGAGAAGTGTTTAGATTGATTGAGAGCAATTTTTAGCTACTCGCAGAGAGACATAGATCCGTTGTACATAAGTAATCAAAGGGTTTAAAGTTCACATCACTAATGTTATTTGCCTTTAAGACTGTACAGATACCTACATGGTGTTATAAATTATTAAATAAATATGTTATTTGTTTTAACGTGTTTCTTTATTTAACCTTGAGCTCATACGATACCTAAATAAATACGCATTAGTAAGTAGGTACTTTATTACAAAAATAAGGATATCTACATAGATACTGAGGATATACCTAGCTGGTAAACATAAGAGTTTATTGATAGTCATAGCTCGATAGCAACATATGAAAACGCAAACGTTTATAAATAACAACCTCAAGGTCGATTAAAAATTAGGAAAACATTGGATCGATTGTTAAGAACTTTGGTTTGTGTGAGTTACATTACAGCTATGTTAATGCTAGGCTATCAAGACAAATAACAAAAATAAAGAACAAAATCTCTATATCAATATTATGTTGATGATAAAACTAAATGTTGTAAAGAAATTTTATCTCATTTTAGTACCGGCTTGATAGTCGCGAGGTGCTTTGAGGTTATATCTTTATTATCAAAACGCTATCAATTCATTGCTATTTATGGCGTTTACATCCAAAGGTTTGTATCAAACTGTTACGTAATCTTATTTTTGGCTGCTGTTTACTACTTATAAAACAGCTATTATTGTCACCTACGTAAGTATGAATTTAATCCATAAAAGTTGTTATCGATGCATACGAATAAGAGTACCACTTAAATAAAATTACTTAACACATTTATTTTTAAGTGTCAAGTTTAAGTGAATGTTTACTTTACATACCTATTATATATCGAGAATTATGTTCGTACCTTTGTTTTTCTTTTAGGAGTGTTTGTAATTGGCGCGAAAAGGACGCCATTTTGTAAATATGGTGGATCGCTTCGAGAGTTGCCAGCATCGTATGCTTTTGCTGCAGCGGCAAAGGACGCCATACGTTCTGCCAATGTTGATCCCACAAATGTTGACTGCACAATTGTAGGAAATATCAATTTTGTAAGTATCAAGTCGCTCTTAAACAATTCAATTACAGTTATACTTTTTTTTTATTTGAATGAAGGGGATCGGGCTGTATCAGCCCAGGGTACTTCAACCTATAAAGATTGTTTGTACCCGTAGCCAGGTTACAGATCACCGTCCAACCCCTATCGGGGTAATATATATACCCCTATAGCTTTATAAAGTTAGACAGTTATACGTTACATATCATAGATTTTTTTAACATTATTGCCGTTTTTCAGCTAAGTCAATGTGACGGCGGCAAAACTCCACGCTATTGCGGTATATATTCCGGTGTGCCGATAGAAAAACCGGCTTTAGGAATTAACAAAGCTTGTGGGACTGGATTGCAAGCAATCATCACTAGTGTTGTGGTAGGTATATGACATAAAATATTATAGACAGTACCTGGATGACCGAGCGTTGTTCAGATAAAAACAATTTATTTTCGCGGTTTAGTATCAAACGAAACACTCATTTGCTTAGTGTTACTTAACAATGCCATCTGTTCTCCCAATAAAAAAAATATTTTCACAAAAGATAAACGCAATATGGTTTTGATTTTGATTGAGGTTTGAACCCAGGTCTCTAGTTCCGCAGTCAGCCCACGTAAACATTAGGCCAAAGAAGCTTTAATTCAATGAACGATTTTTATAAAGCTCTTTCAAATCGACATTGTTATTTATTTGAACGTCGGATTGGAGGATGGCGTTTGACGGCGTTCTACGCTACAATATTATTAATACTCTCCAATAGATATCAGGAAGAGTCGTATTCCTCAGTTTATATTTAAGTTAATTACCTATAGCTGAAAATATTTTTTTATAATTTAAATTTTCGAAAGATAAAACCTAGCTGGATCGACTTATCACCCCCAAAACCAGGGTATTAAATTTAATCAAAATCGTTGGAGCCGTTTCCGAGATTCAAAAAATATATTTAGAATTGCTCGTTTAAAGATATTAGATATAACAAAATCCAAAAACAGTTTTGATGGTGCTATTTTAATGGTTCAACCGGAGAAGTACCTCCACTTCTCAAGTTTGTGGGTGAAAGTCATTAAATATAGATGCCGACCGGTGTCCACAGTAAATAATTTGACCAGCCTCTGGAGGTGCAGCTCAGCTACATTCAAACTCATGCATTAGGATCTCGATTGAGATGACTTTGCATAGAAGTCCCTGAGCTAGAGGGGCTGCCAAATTTTACTTCCTACTAATGGCGAAAACTTCTGAAACTTACTCCACCGCACTGCTTCAATGTAGTGGACTAATGGACTTAACATTATTTTATTAATTTTATATTTCTAAATAAAAAATCGGGATGGCACGTCAGTGCCCCGCCAAGTCGAGCGCAAAGCAAACACTGCCGTACCATCCTTTACTGGAACCATTTCGCCGCATTTTCAGGCCCCTATTTGAGAACCTCTGGATAAGACCAGAGCGCTGAAATTTTCATCATCCAGTAAGCTATAATCACATACTTAAAATACAAAATTTCAAGTCTGTAGGTTATTTAGTTCCGAAGCTAAGCGAAAGCAAAGTTTCGCATTTACGACACTCTCTCACTCATGGATCATCAAAATAGAACTAGTACTTCCCATAAACTCAGAGAGCTGAAATTTGGTACAGAGTTAGGGTTTAATAGCCACATAAAGGGAAAACTATAAAAACTAGGATAACTAGGATTATTTAGTACTCTTGGTCCATCCTTTACTGGAACCATTTCGCCACATTTTCAGGCCCCTATTAGAGAACCTCTGGATAAGACCAGAGAGCTGAAATTTTCATCATCCAGTAAGCTATAAACACATACTTAAAATCCAAAATTTCAAGTCTGTAGGTCATTTAGTTCCGCTGATAAGCGAAAGCAAAGTTTCGCATTTTCGTTCGCATTTACGACACTCACCTCACTCATAAAATCAAAATAGAACTAGTACTTCCCATAAACTCAGAGAGCTGAAATTTGGTACAGAGTTAGGGTTTAATGGCCACATAAAGGGAAAACTATAAAAACTAGGATAACTAGGATTATTTAGTACTCTTGGTCCATCCTTTACTAGAACCATTTCGCCACATTTTCAGGCCCCTATTAGAGAACCTCTGGATAAGACCAGAGCGCTGAAATTTTCATCATCCAGTAAGCTATAATCACATACTTAAAATCCAAAATTACAAGTCTGTAGGTCATTTAGTTCCGAAGTTAAGCGAAAGCAAAGTTTCGCATTTTCGTTCGCATTTACGACACTCACCTCACTCATAAAATCAAAATAGAACTAGTACTTCCCATAAACTCAGAGAGCTGAAATTTGGTACAGAGTTAGGGTTTAATGGCCACATAAAGGGAAAACTATAAAAACTAGGATAACTAGGATTATTTAGTACTCTTGGTCCATCCTTTACTAGAACCATTTCGCCACATTTTCAGGCCCCTATTAGAGAACCTCTGGATAAGACCAGAGAGCTGAAATTTTCATCATCCAGTAAGCTATAATCACATACTTAAAATCCAAAATTACAAGTCTGTAGGTCATTTAGTTCCGAAGTTAAGCGAAAGCAAAATTTTGTTTATTTAGTTAGATAGTACCTGGGGGCGTCCAGCGTTGCTCGGAATAAAACAATTTATTTACTTGGTTTATTTTTAAGCAAAACATTCATTGACTTAGTGTTACTTTACAAATCCTTTTGAAATACCTAGCTCCCAATTAAAAAAAATTGTCACAAAAAATAAAAATTGCAGCTTGCCTACTTGAAATTTGAACCCGGGTCTCCAGCTCCGTAGTCGGCTTTCGTAACCATTCGACCAAGAAAGCTTTAATATTATTGACGAAATTTTTATAGAGGTCTTTCATAATTATCGACATTGTTATTTGTTTGAAGGGTGGATTGTCAAACTTGTATATAAGACCCAGTGTATGAAAATTTTTAAAGCAATCGCAAATAAATGGGGCTCGAAGTCACATCCTTTCTTCGACTCCGAGAATAAGTGACCCGAAGTTTTTTCGAACCTCAACCCCCTCTCCTCGAGTCCTCCAGGAGGCAGGACAGTAGGTAATTCCTTTGGTAGAAAGTTCATTGATTTTATTATGTAATTATTAATATTAATAATTAACACTTGTCTAATAATAAAGATAAAGAGTTAACGGTATGTTTATAGTTTGTATAGATTGAATAGGTTCAGTATTATTTTCTTTGAGTTTTTTTTTATTAATAAGTATCTAATTTAATCTAGCCTATTGCGTCCCAATGCTGGGCGAATGCCTCCCCTTCTGCTTTTAATACGCATATAAATAAAATTAAAGGAAAACTCTGTATAAGACAAGATTGGCTTTTATACTTATACTTACAAGTATACAAGAAGAAACAGTCGAACGATTAACTTTATTCTACTCGAACATTACATAGGTAAATTAAATAAACAAATTACACTAAACTTTTAATTTCGCTCATTTGGTCAAAATATAATGCATTGGACTAAGAGTGGCGGTGATACCCGCAGATGTCGCTAGATGGCGCTGACTGCATATTAAAACGCGCTTGCGGCCGCGTTACAGTCGACTCGTTTACGACATTCTTCTACTGCGCTTGAAAACGTTTGCTATGGATTAGGAGGGATTATTTGCATTTTGTTGATTTCGCTTATTATTTCGTGAGGTTTGCTAAGGTTTAGGGCATGCATCAATGCGAAATACCTAATCGCAAGCCACGCCATCTATCGGTGACTTTAAGTAAAAATAAGTTGATTTCTAAATTACGAGCCAGCGTCACCTAGCGGAACAACGAAGAAGCTCTTATACAACGAAGAAGCTGAAATAACTGTCTTGCAACAATGTCATTTAGTAACAAAATTTTGAACAAAATTAAATACGTATTATATCAGCAACGTACAGTACTTAAACATTGCAAAAAATACGAATGTACAGCTTCGACTGTTCTACGATTGTATACAGTGGGCCGCAGCTCATATGTAAAATTATAAATAAAGTAAAAAAATCGATACTTAAAATAAATTCACAATTTTGTTCACTTTTTTAATGAATCAGAAACGGAAAAACGTTTTCACTGTAAAAAAAATATATGTGGTTGAGGACTAATTTTACAAAAACTGTACAAGTGGGAACCGAACCCAGAACACTCCTAGGTACGAAATGCACGAGATTTTATTACGAGCTACGCTCACTACTTCACAATAAGTGAAATAAAGGATCAGTATGGCTACACATTACGTAAAGATTTCTCGTTGTCGTCAGTCTATCGACTGAGTCGATATATATAGGGGTTTTTATTTATGAAACAAAATTGATTACGGTGTAAAAAAATAAACACCTAAAGTATATAATGAATCATAGCTTTGTACCTAGGTTACTTACGTTATACGTACTTTTCTTTTGTTCATGTAGACTTTTTTCGGCCGTAAGAATTTCAAATATTTATGTTTTCAGTCTGTCTTTTTATAAGCTTTTTTATTGTAAAAATTATTTGTAATTTTAAAATAGTAAAAAAAAGCATAAATTTATATAATATAAAAAACATATGCTACGCATCGAACCTGAGTCGTATTGCAAACGTGAGTGAAACAAGACTTCAAAAACTTGACTACAGACGCTACTTTCCAAATCGTGAAATAAGGACCAAGTGTGACTACCGAGTAACCTAAATATTCTTTGCTCATAAATAGACAGCTAGCCTAAAATAAAATATATTACGAATAAAATTATTGTAAATCGATTATCGATGTAATCAATATATCGGGTATTGTTTCTAACTAAATATTTGTGTGCAAGAGTTCTACTTACCTTTTTTCTTCGTTCATACAAGCTATTTGCTGTCGTTTGAATTGTAAATATTTCCGTTTTGATAATTTATTTTTACTTTTATTTCCCATTTTCTAAACTTTAAAATTACCTAATTCTTACTAAAAATAATAACTTATACCTAATACTTACTTACTAAGAAACAAAATATATTTTCAAAAACTAAACAAAATGAAATAAAATTTGAAATTTTCGTATTTCGCGGGCGATTCGGGCATAAGTAAGTAAAAAGTACGCGTCCATCGTTGACAGTGGTCACGGGTGGTATCAAGGTGGTATCATGATTCATGGTGGGATGGGATGGGAGTGGCGAAGAGAAGAGAGTGATAGCATGCGTTACTTCAGCGCTCGCGAGGAAAAGAAAGCATCATCTTATTTTGAATGTCGTAAGCGCCAAATCGAAAAACATTTTTCGTTAAAAAACTAAAACAAAACATAGAAAACTGTTTGCATAGAAAGCTTTATAATAATATTAGCTTGTTGTAAAAAAAATAATGATAAATACTTACATTCAAACTCGTTTTGACATAAAAATTGAAAATATTGTCCTAATTTTAAATAATAAATCTATCGAGAAAATTTTATGGCATCGTGTTTTCTGTTGCATAAAAACTTAGTAAATATAATGAAAATTCAGATTATGTAAAAACTATTCTCCAGTCGTTTCTACAAAATGAAACATATTCAATTACAATACCTACTCCTTTTTTATGCATGCCCTTAATTAGCAGGTTGTTATTATAACGTATAGATTAGTGACGTATTACTGATTATTACTTAATTATTAGATTTGAAAGAAGTTTTAATTGAATGCTTTATTTAATTGTTACTTATTTAGTACTCTTAGTTTTCTAGGTTTAATTTACAGTTAGGCAGTACTTCGAATAAAAAGAAAAAAACTGTGTCAAATAAGAAAATCTAATAAAATAAATCAACGTTTCTACAAAAAGAAGTGAAATCCCACCAAAACATTCTGTAAAAAACTAGCCAAGTCTCGATGGAGCTGCTTGTTTATCTCTAAAAAGTAATGAAATCTAGAGAAAGTCGTGCCAAGTCTAAGGTTCCTTACTGCGATTTCTTTATTATTATAGTTAATGTTGTGTGACTTGGCCGTTGAAGGATACACAAGTGTTATTTTATGTTAGATCGGTGGTCGATTTGACGCTCCAAAAAGAAGTGAGCACAATCAACAACAGCCTAAAATGAGATACTAGCGTCCAATTACCAATACCAGTATGGGCTATTATCTCGCTTAACATGGTACATACATGGTACGTACATGAACATAGGTAGTTAAAACAGATATAACATTACGTGTAAACAAAAAGAATGTTCAACGGCCAAGTCACACAACGTTAACTATAATAATAAAGAAATCGCAGTAAGGAACCTTAGACTTGGCACGACTTTCTCTAGATTTCATTACTTTTTAGAGATAAACAAGCAGCTCCATCGAGACTTGGCTAGTTTTTTACAGAATGTTTTGGTGGGATGCATTCATTTCTAAGGCGCTTCCTGCTTCTCAATTCATATTTATCCCATCAGGACATAATATTCGGAACATCCAAATTATGTCTCACCGGTGGTACAGAGCTCATGTCCACGTTGCCAATGCTTGTGCGCAACGTTCGCTTCGGGACCGCCTTGGGCACTGCGTATCACCTAGAGGACCACATAAAGAAGGAGTTTCCTGACACCTTCTGCGGACTCACGAGGCCGCAGATGGTTGAGAAGTTAGCAGAAAAGTACAACATCACTAGGGAAGATGTTGATAAGTTTGCTTTAGACAGTTACGTAAAATGGAAGAAAGGTAAATCCATTCAAATGATTATCCTAAACATGTCATTGTCTACTCTCATTTCCTTTACGAAATTCATCTTCATTAATGTGTTTTTGACATATTAACAAGGTGCATTAAGTCCCTCTCATTATCAGGTACCTACCAATTCCTATTAACTCTTATACCATTAAACAGACCTGCTAATGATTTTTCTTTTTTTATAACGGAGTGAAGTCGATAATTTCACTTATCCATTTCAGCGAATGACTCTAAACTTTTCAAAGAAGAACTAACAAGTCTGACGGTGACTTTGAAGAAGAAAGACGTAGATGTGAAGGCAGACGAAATTCCCCAACCAAACATTAGTGCTGAAGGGTTGGCTGAAGAGCATCTACTGATGAAAGACGGACGGGTGGTAACGACTGGTAACTCAGCGGTCAGTGCGAAAATACTAATTTGAAATCGAAATGTAGTACCTAGATAAAGAAGTTACGTATAATGTTAAATTAGGCGAGAATTAGAACTAGTAACGATCCGCAATCAATAAATATGATGTACTTATATTTTTTCCTGAAACAGTACCTACCTTCCTCTCACACAGAAATCGTGCAAATGCAACAACCAACACACATACGTACACCAACACGTGTTTCAACCCAAAACAAAGGCATCGTCAGGTTTATAGATTCTACTATTTGGTTACTCACAAAGTAAGGCAATTTTCTATGCAGACATTGCAGACGTCCCATTTTATACTATTCTTTTCCTAAATATTCCATTATTTTGTATGTGCATGTCGCATAGACATTGAAGGAAGGTGATTTTGTATTGATTGCTGACACGTGTTGATCGCGTGTTGTAGCAAAGAAGTTTTGAACTAACATTATAACAAAGGAGAATAATAAAAAGAGAATATGCAATACAGGCTCCTGCAGACGGTGCAGCGGCTTTATTACTGGCCAGCGAAGGGAGTGTCATAGGAGGTCAGGCCTTAGCGAGGATCGTAGGCTGGGCAGCTTTGGGAGTCGCTCCAGAAGATACTGGAATGGGAGCTACTGAAGCCATTAAGAAGTTATTACATGATCTTAAGATGAAAGCTGGGGATGTCGATCTGTTTGAGGTGAATAGAGTTGTCCGATTTTTTTTAATTTATATAATTTGATTTCCTTTAAATATATGTACCTATAATAAATATCTTTTGGCCAGTGTGGTTATTAGACTATCTATGGTTTATGGTTTAAATTTTTAGGAGAACCCTAAGTCCATCAGTAACACATTGAAAACTCTTATAAGAGTAAGTCACGTAAAAGATAACACTATTTAAAAAAACTTTAGTAATAAATAGAAAGAAAAAAACAGAGACACAAACACAACTCCGGGATGAATTATTTAAATTGCAACAATTTTAAATTCCAGATTAACGAAATATTCGCACCTGAAGTACTAGTAGCCATTAAGGAACTGAACCTGGACCCACACAAGGTCAATGTAAATGGCGGGGCACTAGCAATGGGTCATCCGGTGTCAGCAAGTGGGGCGCGAATGGTCACGCATCTTGTACACCAACTAAGGTAACTATTTCTAGTATTGGTATTTTAATCAAACTTCTGAATGAATGATTTAATAGAAACATATAGAAAATATTGAACCGGGGAAGTACCACCGCGCCGCTGCTAGCACTTCTGCGTTGATGGAATCTTACCTAGGTATTTGGTTTCGGCAGAAAAGTGCGCCAGCAAGACAGGAAAGGAAATATTGCCAGAGTAAAAAATAAAAACAAGTTGCAGTCAAGAACCAAATAAAGACAATTTCATTGTTGCTACTTTATATTATGTTATATGTTCGTAAGTCGGATAAAGCGATCTAAAGTGAACCTATTTTTAGATCTGCGACGATAAATATTTATTTTGTTTGACTTAACAATTTATTTTTCAGGCAACGAAATGTCCGAAGGGGCGTTGCAGCCTCCAGTTGCGGTGGTGGACAGGGTATCGCAATTATGTTCGAGAGAGTATAACGCATTACTGGATAAGTGTGACTATATCATACAAACTGTACTGTCCACTTATTTACATTCCGATTAACGTTTAGTAAAAATACTTTACATTAGCCTTACACAGGACTCTCTGTGGACACACAAAGACAAACCATACGAAGGACAGAAATTTAAAGTCATTATTCCCTCACCTTGAGTCGAACTTGGGGCCCTCAAGTCTGGCATGGTAACTGTTGCGCCATAAGGGTCTTCCAACAACACTGTCCGACAGTATAAAAAGAACAACACTGGCCAGAATGCAAAAGGGCTGATTATACTTTTCCTCTGCAACATATAGGATTTACTTTAGTTAGATTTTTTGGATTTTGTCATAAAAAGTATGAGTGGAGGTAAAAATAAATTTGAATATAACATTTTTATATTTAACACAAGGACATTTTTTACTTTTGAATTTTGTATTAAATGATCAGAGAAGTAATTGATTAAAACATTTATTTTTAAAGTTTCTATGATTTATTACAAAAAATCTTATGCATATTTTAATTAATTAATGTG
Source organism: Pyrgus malvae (assembly GCA_911387765.1). Taxonomy (NCBI): domain Eukaryota; kingdom Metazoa; phylum Arthropoda; class Insecta; order Lepidoptera; family Hesperiidae; genus Pyrgus; species Pyrgus malvae. Next base: position 21,395,954 of record OU426965.1, on the reverse strand, counting down.
CAAACATTAATTAATTAGGTATCTAATCTATATGAGACTGCTAACTGTTTATATATTTTGACATTGGTTCCATGCCCTAACCAAACTATGATAATATTATATTGTATATTATGTTAAATCTATGAGCAGTAGGACTAATGTATGTAATTATATAAAACAATAAATAATATTATTACTTATACATTGAAAACATACTCCAATCTACTTAACTGAAGATCACAAATAAATAATGTAAATAGTAAAAAAAACAGTAACTATCAATTTATAAGTTACATTCTTTGATTAAAAAAATTGTATAATATAATAAATTTTATATTATATCAACACAATATTAGAAACATAGTAATTAGTTGTATTAAACATTTGTGTAAGAAAGTTAGCTATTGTATACCCCATATTTTAAAACAGGGCTGAAGTTTTTCTCCGTCTGCTCTTTTCTTCAGCTCAGCATTGCCTAAGCGCACCCAGAGCAGACAGAACAAAAAATAACGTTCACTAAGAGTTTGTAAAGGAACCGTACAGTGAATAATAAAGAATATTTCATTTCATTTCATTTGTACATACTGAAATAGTTAAAACAATTGCTTTTTTAAATATGTTTTTGAAAACCAAAAATACATTTTGTGAAAACTGATCACATATTGTTTAAACTGTCAAACAGTTGCTTTCTTTATTCTATGATGAAAAGTTACATTTGAAATTATCAAGATTAAGGAGACATTTGTAGATACTTGAACATTGTACATAGATCCAGGATATAGTAGAATGAAGAGCAGTGTTGGTCGGGTCCTGGTATGGGATGTTACTTGTGTTGACACATGGCCCCTTCACATAAGGCAGGGGCCGCAGCCGACCATGCTCAGACTCTAAAGCGCCGGTAATATTGTGCAATAACGGAAAACTATGAATTTGCGGCGCTTGCAACGGAGACGTTGGGTCCATGGTTGGCTGACATGAAAAAATTCTGCAATGATATGTCGACCAGACTTGTCCTCGCTTCGGGTTACCAGAGGGCTGGCAGTTATTTTGCACAAAAAATCAGCCTTTTGATTCAAAGAGGTAATGCTGCCAGCATTCTGGGCACCATGCCGCAATCAGGTCTTTTAGATGGCATATACATTTTGTAAAATATGTATATAATTTTTTCCTTTATTATTTAGTTTTAACTTACATTAAAATCAATAAATGAAACACAAATAGAGCAGTTTCACAAAAAAAAAAAAATTGAGTTCATGGAAGGTAAGTATAAACTGCAAACATTCACCTCTTTATCAATGCATACCTCAAAAGAAAGTAGCTAGGTAACAAAAATAAAATGGTACAAGGTGCTATGTTTTTAAGTCAACCAAAATTTTATCTGGTGATACAGCGTTTTTAAAGCCTGCTAAAGCCACTAGAAATAATAGAAAGCATTCTATTTAGAGGAGGAAGAGGCCAGAAGCTCTTTAGAAGAGGTTCTTATTTTTTAGAATTTTTTATCTCAAAATTTTAGTAGTAAACAAAAGTATTCAATAGCCAATGTAAACTAATCATTCCCATCAAACTTTTCCTGCTTCATTGAAACTAGGTGATACATTATTATTATAATAATAAAGTCTTAATCACACACATGAGAAAAGCGACTGCTACTTTACTAAAACATGTCTTATCAAATATTATGAAAGCAAAAAAAACCTGTTTTTGCACTGTTTTTTTATTCCATAACACATAACACATAACCACGGCACTGCAATTAGCCTTTATCAGAAAATTTACAACTTCAATTTCGAGATAAAACATTGGCATTATATTGTTACAAATAAAATGCATAAGATTACCTCAGACAAACATTAGCAAACACTATTTATTGCATTACGAATGTATTCTCTATAAATATTAGTATTATTCACAATTATACTTGGCTAGCACAACTGTAGTACACTTCGATCACTAAACACAATTACAGTCTGCCCACAATAGTTCTTTATAACTGACCTAGGCCAGTTACACCATATATTATGTTAATGTTTCGCCTTTTGTCACCTGAAACAAACACGTGATCTTATTTTTTTTTTGTGTTAAACAAATTTGTTGTAAGCTTCTAAAGCTAAGCTGTCTAAGCTTTTCTGATCAACAATTTTTTTGAACAAACAACACGAATCTAATTGTGAACTTTGGTCTATGTATACACAACTAATTTTATTTCATTTTTTTATATGATCACAAAAAGGATGGATGCCCATTGAGCTTAGACAACATTTAGGCTCACTCAATCTGTTTGGTTTGGTTTTTGAATTTAATAATGATTGTAATTATTGGTTTAGTGGTATATAGGGCTGCCATCCGTTCGGGATTCCCCGGATTTGTCCTAGTTTGAAGAGCGTGCGGGGGCCGTCCGGCAGGGGTCTTTGAAAAGTGTCAGGTGTCAGTGTGACACTTTTGTTTTCAGTGGAAATCCATTTTTTAAATAGATAAGAGATAAATTGAAATAAGTCTTATTTAAAAAATTCATCCACAATAACCCGCATTCAAGAAGGCTCAGCAAAAATAGTCAACAATTGAATGGAATTAAAAAAATATAACGATGTTTTTATTTTTGTTGCAAAAAATAATTTTTCAGAGACGTCTGGGGTAAAAACCATATTTTGCCCAAATGTCCGGGATTTTTGTAGTGTTTATCCTGCATCAGCAATTTAGGTGATGGCAGCCCTAATCTTATACATTCTATATTTATTCCTTTTCCATACAATAACATCCAATAAGCACTCACAAATAGAAAGCAATTTTTTTAATGGTGAATTCATTAAGTATAACAGTGGCATTGATAAGCTTTCCATAGAATTCTGTCAAAATTAAATAATCTGTTCAGTTTCACCGAGACACCTATATAATCAATAAGACCTTAGTAAAGTGTTGTCATTAAAAAACAAAATACTTACACATGCCTCCAAGTAGTCTATTTTCCTTTCCAGTGAGGTCAGCTTCTCATTCAAGGTAGCCAGACGGGATCTGCATGACATATCTGAAAACACAAACATTTTTAGTATTGTGTCCCACTGCTGGGCACAGGTCTCCTTCTCACAAGTGAGAGGAATTTAGGCCAAAGTCCACCACGCTGGCCAAGTGCCGATTGGTGGACCTTAATTATAGACCTTAATTATTATAATATCACTTATATATCAATAACAGTTAGCTGTGAATGTCTAGAGAGGCCTGAAGATTCTTCTACTGTGCTGCTCTATGGTTTGGTGGTTGTATATATTTAAACCACACATACCAACAACATTGTAAGGCGTGGTCTACAATAATTACTACTTCTGTATCATGAAAACGAGCATGAAATTAAATTAGATGTTTTAACTTTGATAGATATTTGTTGTTTTGTGCTGGAGAAAAATGCTTGGAGTATCGTGGACGGAATTTCGTACAAATGCCTCCATACTCGAGGAACTCGGAATCAAACAGCGACTATCCGCTTTAGTACAAACCCGTTTACTTAAGATCTTCGGCCACGTCTCTAGGAGAGGCAATGACTCCATTGAGCGTCTAGTGGTGCAAGGCAAAATAGAGGGTACCAGACCACGCGGTAGATCGCCCATGCGATGGACCGATCAAATCAAATCTGCTGTGGGCGGTCCATTGCATGAGTGCACCAAAATGACGACCAACCGAGCAAAATGGCGAGAGATTGTGAGGAGAATTACATCTGCCACATATGCGACTACATGACGACCACGACCGCTCTGCCAAGAGCGAAACGATTAAGAAGAGAGATATTTGTTAACTTTCAATAACAAAGGTACAATACGAAAAGACTTCATCTCTGAAACTACAAAATGTGGTTAGGAACTTAGTAAATTTATCTTAATTTTGAGGCATAAAGCATCAATGTATGACAGGTATGACACCCGTCAGAGGAGTGGCCTTTACGGGGCGAACCCCTCATTACAACGTGCATGCACAATGTGCCTTCTAGTTATACAACTAGTGTGTCTGTGTGTGTCGGTGTCAGTGTTGACGGTGCATAGAAAATGACGTTGTTAATTGAAATTGACATACATATTTAGGAATGTATGTGTCTGTAGCAATGAAAGAATATTTATGTATGTGTAACAAAATTAGTTCTTTCCCCGCACCAGATTTGTCACAAAAATTATGTATAGAGGCGAGGCGCTATGCAGTCTCTTCTGAAGGGTGAGTCAGTAACTTTGATGCTCTAAGCTTTGAAGCCAATACTGTGTTATTAACATAAATTAAAACCAAACACACTAATTAGACACGGAATATCTTACTTTTACGTACAACTACTTACCGAAAGAGTTCAGGAAATCCGTAATCTTCTTTATACTTCCTGTTATCACTTCGATGTACTCCCTGTTAGCCCAGTCCTGTTGGATTTGCTTCTGAATTGTTTCTCGAGGAGGAGTAGACATTTTTTAAAAGATATTATTTATACAAAGCAGTAAATTATCATAGAGAATTTAAACACTACGTTATTAAATTATGCTGATTTTAACAAAACACGCTTAAACAAACAAACAATCATCAAATCAAAATTTCATTTCATTTCACCTTTGATAATGATTGATACAAGGGATTCGTTCCTCATTGCATTTCACTCACAGTCACAATTTTTTATTACATTTTACGGCATTGGATAAAATCCTTGCAGCCATTCAATATTTTCGTTTTATTATTAAATAACGGCATCCTCGCACTCAGTGCATATTGGCAGTGTCAAGTCAAGTATAATTTCTGCGTTATAGAATAAATCAGTAAGTCGTCAGGTATCAGTCAGTCAGATTTCAAGTAAAGCGATGGCTACTTTACGATTTACGAGAACATGTCTGAAGGAGTTTTGGAGGCAAGCTGAAAAAACATGTTTTCGCACACACAGTCACAAAACAAATTAAACAAATTTATTCTTATGATTTTAGCAAAGACCAATAATCCTAAAGACAGCGGCATAAGAATAAATAATAATGACAGCGGGTCGGTGTAACCACTTTGTTGGCATCTCTTTTTCGCAGCCAGTGTTACCCACTTATCATATTTTCCCCCAAATTTGGTAATCTACAATATCAAGCAAGTAAACTATAAACATTGGCAGTCCAAACTGTGAAAGGATTTATATGCTTGTGCATTATGGTTGGTTGTTTGTGAGTTTAGATTGGTTTACTGGCATAAAGTTAATTGGGTCTGTAGCGACCTTCCGCTACTCATCAAGAGATGGCGCTACGGGTATTCCTGAATCACGCTATCCAAGTTTTCGGAATATCCTACCATATATACAAGCTCCGAATTGAGTCAGATGGAGCGCGGCCGCTCCCCGGGCATGACCACCTCGCCCGGCGGGAGATCTCCCTTTGCCAAACTGGTGACCCCGGACAAGAATACGTCCCTTCTGAACTTCATCAGTCGCACCTTCACACCCTGGCTGGACTGCAGCATCACTTCACCAGCTCGTCAGGTTCATCGCAGCGCACCATGTACACGCTTCCTGTTCCTGACACAGCTGCCTCCAAGGACTTCATGGACGGCTTGAGTAGCCATTACTCGCCTCCACATCCTACCCTCACATCCCGACTCACCGTGGATAGAGGGCATCTCCACTCTTCGCTTCACCCTCACATCCCGACTCACCGCGGACGGAGGGCTACACAAGGTCTGCACCCTCACATCTCGACTCACCGCAGATAGAGGGCATTCAAGGCGCTTGTAAGCGAAGATTGCACTTGGATTACTGAAGTCATCGACCTCCGGTCTGAGCAGGGGGTGATGTAGCGACCTTCCGCTACTCATCAAGAGATGGCGCTACGGGTATTCCTGAATCACGCTATCCAAGTTTTCGGAATATCCTACCATATATACAAGCTCCGAATTGAGTCAGATGGAGCGCGGCCGCTCCCCGGGCATGACCACCTCGCCCGGCGGGAGATCTCCCTTTGCCAAAGGTCAGCAAATTACAGGACATACATATAGGAGAAAATAAATGACAAATACAAAGATTTTTAATGGCACCAATATGGGTGTTTACAAAAGCTGTTAATACATATTTCCATCCATCCATCCATCAGCCTTTTACTGTCCACTGCTGGACATAGGCCTCCCCTAACGTTCGCCACTCCTCCCGGTCCTGGGCCTTCTGAATCCAGCGACTACCCGCTGTCTTCTTCAGGTCGTCTGTCCACCTGGTTGGAGGGCGGCCTGTACTCCTTTTGCCGAGACGTGGTCTCCATTCAAGGACCTTTCTTCCCCATCGGTTGTCGGTCCTCCTAACTATATGGCCTGCCCATTGCCACTTCAGCTTGCAGATTTTGAGAGCTATGTCGGTAACCTTAGTTCTTCTACGGATTTCATCGTTACGAATTCTGTCGCGTAGAGAAATACCAAGCATAGCCCTCTCCATCGCTCGCTGAGCGACCTTGAGCTTGTGGAAAAGGCTAACTGTAAAAGACCACGTCTCAGCGCCGTAGGTCATCACTGGCAACACACACTGCTCGAAAACTTTCGACTTCAGGCACTGAGGTATTCTGGACGAGAAGACACTTTGTAATTTCCCGAACGCTGCCCAACCGAGTTGGATTCTACGAGTTACCTCTCTCTCGAAGTTGGACTTACCCATACGGATCGCTTGTCCCAGGTAGATGTACTCGTCGACAACTTCGAGAGTAGCGCCATCAACAACAACCGGTATAGGTGTGACATGGACGTTAGACATGATCTTCGTCTTGTCCATGTTCATCTTAAGACCCACCCTTTGTGAGGCGCTATGAAGGTCACCTAGCATAGTGCTGAGCTCTTCCAGGTTCTCCGCCAAGATTACTATGTCATCGGCAAATCGAAGGTGTGTGAGGTGTTCGCCATTGATGTTAATACCCAGCCCGTTCCACTCCATCAGCTTGAACACGTCTTCCAGTGCAGCGGTAAACAGCTTCGGGGATATAACATCCCCTTGTCGTACTCCGCGCTGCACGTCCATCGTGGACTCGGACTGTCATGGTTGCGGCTTTGTACAAACACTTTAACACCTCGATGTACCGATAGTCAATCTGGCATCGCTGGAGAGACTCTAGCACTGCCCAGGTCTCGATAGAATCGAAGGCTTTCTCATAGTCCACATACGCAATACATAGCGGCAGATTATACTCCTCGGTCTTTTGTATAACCTGTCGCAGCGTGTGTATGTGGTCCATGGTACTATAGCCTTTTCGGAATCCGGCTTGTTCGGGAGGCTGGAAGTCGTCTAGCCTGCGCGCAATGCGATTAGTAAGAACCCTTGAGAACAGCTTATAGACGTGGCTCAGAAGCGCGATGGGTCTATAGTTCTTTAAAAGGGCTTTGTCGCCCTTTTTGTAGAACAGTACCACCATGCTTCTGCTCCACGCCTCCGGGACAGTTCCGCTACTGATGACGGTATCGAACAGTTTTTGGAGCGCCACTAGGAGAGGTTTCCCTCCAGCTTTCAGCAGCTCAGATGTGATACCGTCATCGCCCGGTGCTTTGTTGTTTTTAAGCTGATTTAGGGCCCTTCTAATTTCGTACAGGCTGACGTCCGGGATATCTTCGGTATAGTGTCGGGTCAATTTGGCTCTCTTATCGTTCACCACATTGGTGACGGGAGCATTTGAGGAGCTGTACAACCGTCCGTATTTAGTACGTCATATTTACCTTAATGAGGTATGCAAATATTACAAAGATAAAAGAAAAAAACTTAGTTATAACGCAATATTTAAAAATGTACATTTATATCAATTTTATTATTATTTTTCTTCTCTTTATCCTTTTGGTCAATAAATGGGTTTCAAAATAGACCGAACAAATTCGGAATTATATTGATGGTTGCCAGTCAATACGTCCAGTGGCCTAAATCCATTTATTTTCGGCAAGAGCGTCAGTTGGAAAACTGAAAAAAATATGACAGCAACATGAGATGAAATTCGTCTGGTAAACTTCTCATAATGTCTAATACCAAATACCAAATGTATGGAGTACCTTTTTATAGTCTGTCTGAGAATATGTCGGGAAAATGCTCATAATGTCCACCCAGCCTATAACATTTTACTGGTCTCCACTTAAATAGTTATATATAAACAGGGGGTATTTGAGCCTCCCGCTTGAAATGTAACTAACTACTAATGAGGTAACACATAATCTTTGATATTATTATTGTCACTGTTTTTGTTAAAAATAATTATATTTAAATAAGATGGTTAATTTTTTACTAATACGGGGAGGATATTTTGATTCGAGATCTGACAAGTTGTCAGTGACAACACTATTTCGAATTTGACAATGTTTGAAATAAACAAATATAAGTTTATTTTCACGAATTTCACTATATTTACGTTGAATGACTAGTTATAAGACAAAAGTAATTAAATATCTATATATAAACAATACATATTTAGTACATTTTAAAGAGAAGTATTTAACTTACGCGTAAAATGTAATACCTTCCGGCAGCCTTCCTGTTTACGCTCACTGCGGCTCTTACAACCTAAAATACTGCAGCTCACCATATTGTGAAACACGAAAAATGTTATTTGCTTTTGATACAACACAATTTACAGCAGAGAGAATCGATTTTAACACATAAATATGATAAAACAACAATGTCACCCCGACTTCCACAGTTTGTCTGCCACTTGGCCACTTAATTAAAGGGCAATGTCAAAAAAACTGGTTACACCGAAAAGGACAGAAAATCTCGCTCCCATCTCTTTCTAACAAGTTCATTAAGTGTATTTCGATCTCGCTTTAGCGTGCCGTAATGAAAAATAGGACTCTGTCTATATTATTCTTTTATTTTTATTTTATTTCGTTTTACGGCATTGGATAAAAATCCTTTCAGCCATTTAATATTTACTTTTCAATTTTAATAATGGCATCGCAACTCTTTGCATATTGCCAGCGTCAAGTAAATTTTTTGCATCACTTTGTAGTCGTAGAAAAAATCAGTTAGTCGTCAACTGGTAAAGTCGCCATCGCTTTACTTTACTTCACAGACTACTAGGATGCTAACGCATCTTTACTAGAATGTTTGACTAATAATAATAATAATAATTTATTTATTGTTACTCACAAAGATGGTACAATGGTACAAATTTAACTTATTTTTTTTTCAACCCTTTTTATGTCCCACTGCTGGGCACAGGTCTCCTTCTCACACAATTGAGAGGGATTTAGGCCATAGTCCACCACGCTGGCCAAGTGCGGATTGGTGGACGTCATGCTTTCGAGAAATTATGAATTTCTCTCAGGCATGCACGGCGATGGAGAACATCGTAATTAATGAAATATTACGATATTTTCCATCACTGTGGAGCAGCGATTTAACATATATAAATGTAAAATTCACAACCTTACTTTGTGAGAACCTGGTGCCTGATATGGGTTAATAAAAAACCTGTGTTACAAGTCACCAGTGCCCTCCCGCGGAAAGATTTACAAATTTACATCAGTAACATTATATGTGAGATATCAGATAGGTAGCTAGCACTTACACTTATAAGCAATTTCTTAAATTTAAAGAATTATTAAAATGTTTAAAAACAAAATGTGTCTGTATGTGTGTGTGTGTGTGTTTGCGTGTGTATGTGTGTGTATGTGTGTGTGAGAGAGAAGAAGCAAGATAGAGAGATATATCAACATGATAATGAGAATGGTACGCGGTAAGAGTTAATATTATTATTTTATGTTATGGAGCAAGTTCTCGGTTTCTTGGTAATTCAATGTTTTTAGGTACTTAGTAACCGTAAGTTTACAGCTGTGGTTGGAGAGTGGATATATATTTAATTTAGTGTTTAGTTTGTTATAGAGTAATGGGCCTAGGTAATGAAAAAAATTATGTGATCGGGATGTATGAAATAAACGAGATGGGCATACGGTTCCTTTCCTGCGTTTGTCTTTTATTAGGTTAGGATCATATACTAACATTCGATGTTGTTTGAGTATGACGTGAAGGATAAAAGTTTGCCGAACCGTTAGAATATCCCAATGTTGGTATAGGTTGGTAGTTGGATAGCGGAAAGGTAAGCCTGCTGCTGCTTTAAGTATACTACGTAGTGCTCTCTCAACCTCTATAATGTGGGATTTATATGAACCTCCCCATGAGGTTATGCAATAATCTATTAAACTGACATGACTGACTGATTACTGACGACTATTACTTCGTTCGTTCGAATGACAATTTAAATGATGCAAAAATTATACTTGACGCTGGCAATATGCACTGATGCACAGAGCACTTGGCACAGAGTTTGCGATGCCATTGCCATTATTGTGTTGTGCATTATTGAATAATGAAAGGAAAATATTGAATGGCTGCAAGGATTTTATCCAATGCCGTAAAACAAATATAAAAAAAATCAATCTCTTCCTTCCGTGTCATAATTCGTGTGCCGAAAAAAAAATTGATCAAGAAGCATATTTTTAAATATTTTTGTAAATACGTAACAAATGGATGAGATAGAGTACAAATTAAAGACAAACAATAGTGTTTTAGTGGTGAATGCGATTGAAAAACTGATAAATTTAATAAAGTCGAAATTCAAGCCGGGTGAGCGACAGAGGTTTGTTTTGGAGAACGAAGAGTTGAAGTTTTTGAGGGAGAAATGCTCGTCTCCGAACGCGCTGGTGAGCCTGACCGCATGCCAGGGGTTGCTGGCCCTGGTAGAGTTGGGTGTACTGGAGATTGCCCATACGATGTCCACTGTAGTTACGTTACTTCCTAGTGCACAGTAAGTTTGTATAGATCTATGTCTTTAACATTTTTACCCTCTTAGCACTGTATGCCTCCAACCATAAGAATAAATAATAATTACATAGAACGGAATCTCCTTTGACCGGGTGGAAAACGCCGCTATTTTTATACCTACTTCCCCCTTCACCTCGTTACGCCCCTCTGTCGCCCAGGCGTGTTGACAGGGTTGTCAACTGTTAATACTGCTTTTTTATAGATAATATAGGTAGCTAAAATATAAGTTTTCCTTTACTTAAAAATCATTATTTTAGTTTAGTATTACATTATAAATACTTACCTACACTATAAATACCTGCTCATGAATAATAAATTATTATGAGTACCATACCAAATGAAGCCATTTAAGTAAGTATTACTTACCTACATAGGTGTAAGTACTTACGTAGTGTAGGTTCAGTGTTGCCAACTGCACCGTAATTACGGTAAAAACACCGTAATCAGCATAGATCTACCACCTACGGTAGGAATATAATTACGGTAGCTAAAAACACCGTAATACACATTGAAAATCGTAATCGATTAAACATTTTGTAGATATGTTATGTATGATATAATTTCATATATTTTTCCAAATTTGAATGTGGGAATGTGTTTATGTTGGGCATTTTGTCTCTATTACACTCGAATGCTGAGGAGTCAATGACATTAAAACAAAAAACGGAATAAACTCCTGACAAAATCTATCAAACGAAATCTTTTATCGCAGCAGGCCATACAGCGACAGGGAAGCATGAAACCGATTACAACGTTTACAGAACAACGGTTTGCACTCCGGGAGTGCCGGCAGAAGTGAAAACTTGAACGTAAAGTTGTGTATATTTGATATTTTGGAATGGTTAGGGAATAATTTCGCACGAATTGCTTTAATTATCAGTATTATTTTTCATCTAGTATTTTCAGTAGGTTTTCATCTACTATTTTTATGAGGTAGATCACTCATTTTCTTTCACTATTAGGTACTTCGTCACTTTTTTCATTAATAGATGCACTTTATTCAATGTCCATATTTTAAATACTTGACATAAACGAATTTTACAAGTATAGACAGTCGAGCCGTCATCAGCTGTCACCCCTCTGTCTTACGAATTATCGATCAGGCCACGTGTCCTGACGCGCGTTTAACATTTGTTACCCATCTCAAAAAAGTGCACAACACCGCTAAAGAAGATTTCACTTCAAAAACTGCGTTGATTTTAATCCCAGTGACGCTATGCATCAAAAACATAATATAGATATACTTATATATAAAATATTGAAACTATTATATTGTCTGATTCTGATTAAAAAAACGGCAAATTGTTTGTAAAGTAGGTTTACGATCGAGATGTTTACGTGATAACGTCCGCACGAGAAAATCTCCATTCGTTTGTATGCCGCTAGAGTGAGAGAGACGGAAGATCGGTCCACTCACTCGAACGCTATGCCAGCCTCCGCTCGTGAGGATTCCGCGTGACAAGTTTCACGGAATGACTGGCAGCGCTCGAGATGAGACGGGAGATCGGTCCGTCTCTCTCTCGTTATACCTGCGATCGCGCTCGTGAGGTTTTGGTGTGACACAAGTTTCTGAACATGTCACCCGACTAAAACGATTTTAAAGACGTTATCACGTCAAAATACTAGTTTATTTTCACAACTCTGACCTATAATTTGCTGCTAAATAAACAAGGTAATTTTACCGTAATTACAAATGACGATTGCCACGTAATTTTGTAAAATTTACCGTATTTTTAGAGGATTTCTACCACCCGCTAGATTTCAGAGTTGGCAACACTGTGTAGGTTTAAAATAAACGAATTAGGTACATATTAAGTATAACGTGCGTGCGCCAGTGCCGCGGCGCCGCAATCGCGAGACAAAACAATCGAGAAAGTTTCAATGACCGATGGCGGGGGCTATTAAAAAATATTTTGGCGACATGTTAAAATGCTGTAGTTATCTAACATTTTTTTTATAATTGAGTGAAAGTGAAACAATTGGCTACACAAAAAGAACTGGTCACATCCTTTTGATAAATTAGGTACGGAAAAGGAATAATATTTAAAAAATATTACTTATCTTGCATCATCTTTGGGCAAACTAAAAAAACTTAAGTTTGGCATTGTTTTAGAATTGTTTGTACAACCAAACACACCACATTAACTTGGCGCCGTTATTGTAATTGACGCGCCCGTCCGAGACAGCCCGTCTTCAGTAGTTGGCTTAGCCGAAATTAAAGTGTAGGCTAATATCGTGACCTTGAGCCCGTTTTGAGCGGGAGTTTCCGTTCTTCTACGTAGTATTATTTATTCTTATGCCTCCAACAACCACTGAATAACAATCACAGTTATTGTATTAGGTACCTAATATTGTATGTTTATTTGAAGATTTAATTTTAAACTAAGGTTAAACCTCAGTGTACATTTCCAGGGAAGCCACTCTGTTTTTTAATGTTAAAATAATTTTTATGTATATAACTTTTATCGTAAAGAATAAAAGAATATTAGGTTAGTAAAAAGGCCAGTTGTTGTCGATAGATAACAGTTGTTAAGCCTGGTCGGAGGCCTTATGGGCAGTTTGAAAACATCCGACAGCAGATTGGCCATTAACCCGCATCTCCACCAACCCGCATTGGAGCAGTGTGGTGCAGTAAGCTCCAGACCTTCCCTATAATGGGAAGAGACCCGTGCCAAGCAGTGGGATGTAAAAAGGGTTGCAGCCAAATAGGCCCCAAGAGGCTGTCACATTCTATTTCTTTTTTTTCTTTACAGCAACTACTCAGCAATAATATCCACAATGGCTGGTCTGCTGGTCCTGGATCTGAAGTCCAGGCTGTTTCCGGGGGAGCAGTACAAGTGCCAGTTCTCGCTGCGTTCCCCCCAGCACCCCTTCATCAGGGTGCTTGAGAGGAACAAGGATGTGGAGGCAGATGTTCTAGTTCAGATGCATGCCCTGTGCACACACCCCGATTTTACGTAAGTTTTTTTTTTTAAATAAATAAACCGAACAAAAAGGCGGACGGGCCGCGTGGTGTTAAGCAATCACCATCGCCTATGGACACTGGCAACCCCAGGGGAGCCGCCTGAGCATTGCCGGCTTTGGAAAAGAGCTATTTTTACAGCTTTCTTGAAGATCCCCATGTTATAGTCCACAGGGAATGCCTCAGCTGGAAGATTGTCCCATAACCTACACGTCCGTGGTAAGAAGGAGCGTGCAAAGCGGACCGTGGAGGACCGCCACGAGTCCCAATGGTGCCGGTGGAACTTTAACCTTAGTCTGGTGGTATAATCATGGAATGGTGATGTAGGCATCAATTTTAAGAGTTCCTCGGAGCACTCACCATAGTAAAGTCGGTAGAACACGCAGAGCGAGCCTATGTCTTTTCACAAGCTAAGCGGTTCTAGCCTGTCAGTCAATCTTGGGTCGTTGACGATTCGGACTGCGCGCTTTTCCACGGAGTCAAATGGGTGTAGCTGGTACTTCGGCGTTCCTGCCCAGAGGTGGGAGCTGTACTCCATGTGGGGTCTGACCTGGGCCTTATACAGCGTCAGGAGTTGTCCCGCAGTGAAGTACTGCCTCGCCCTGTTGAGGACACCAAGCTTTTTAGAGCCCAATTTGGTTTTGTAGTCCAAATGACTCCGGTACTGCACTTTACTTGTAATGTCAGCTCCCAAGATCCGACACTTTCACCGACGATGAGCGCAGTGCCCTGGAACGGGGGCGCTATAACAAATGGGGTTTTTTTTAGCTATAAACTTGTGTCTTCATGAGGTTAAACTCGACAAGGTTAAGTCGACCCCATTCCGAGACCCACTCCAGAGAGTTCTCGACTTCAGACACAAGTTTGATTCTGCTTTCCTCCACTTGTGACCCAGAGGCATTGGCTTGACAGGTGTATAGTGCGTCCCCTGTACTATCATAGCAATGTATATACTGCGTGATTGTTGCAGCATGTCATTGATATGCAGAATGATTAGTGTAGGGGACAGCACTGAGCCTTGGAGAACACCAGCGTTAATGGGCTTCATATCTGAGCAGCATCCGTCAACAACAACCTTAATCTGCAAATGTTGTTATCTTCAATCTTTCTGGGATTTAGGAGGGTTCTGGTTAGTGAAAGATACCAGAAAGTTTCAAAAAGCCATTACAAAATATCAAGTTAATTGATAAAACTAACCATAATATGAACCACCATAACTAAGTGAAATGTTTAGTAAAAATCTCTTTTACTTAGATCATACACTGGTTGTATTGACACAAATACTGCCAGGTGTCACCAGAATATGTTAAACATTTCAAAGAAATCTTTGGAAGCAGAAACCAAACATTCTCTTCATATATTCATCATAATATTGTTAAAATACAGTGTAAAGTTGAAAAATTAATTAGACTATATTTAAATTGATCTTGTTTTACCTTTTAACATGACAGTATGTTATATTTTTTAATTATTTTCCAGAATATCATCAAACAGTCTAGAACTGCTCAGGCCAGTGTTCCTGTGGCTCACATACAATCCTCAGCGGGAGTCCAGCATCAGGCCCTGGCAGCTGTTGCTCAGTCTTCCGGAGAATCCTGCACAGTCTGCCTTACTTCTAAACTGCATCACTTGCCAACAGGTACTTTCTGATAGTCAGGCCTATCACAGCCCTTAGTTGGCAAAAAGCTTATATTTAAAAAAAAAATTAAAAAATTATTTAAAAAATGGCTACAACAGTTTCTGAATCCCACTCGTGGGCCCAGGTGAAGATATGGATTAGCTTAACCCACATATAGTTGTTCTCAAACAGCTCACAAGGCTTCCAAAAAGCTTAAAAACAGATATACATATTCTATCATATAAACAGGGACTGTTGTTTTAACTTCCTCAAAAAGTTTGTAAATGTGCTTGAAGTTAGATTGCCCCCATTTTGCTTAATGATTTCCATTTCTTTCATTCTTCATGAGATTGTACTTAAGCTATGCACACTTAGGTTAACACTAAAATTTTCTAGTTACTTGAAAACCTTTACTAGTCTTTGTTTTTAAAAAAAAAACTTAAAAAAAAAATTTTTTTGCATTTTTCATTTTTACACTCTTTTCCATTTGACATACATTCAGTCAGAAAAGTATTGGAAATGGATGATTTGTTTTTGTTTTTTTGTAGTTGTTGGTTTGGCACAACTGTTTTCCATTTCCTGTTCCTAAGGACATTAAAGATTTACCTAGCAAAAAATTTAAACACAAATTAAAATTATGGTTAATAGAAAAATGTTTTTATTCGGTTAATGACTATTTAACAGGTTCAATATGACATTTAAAGTGTATATGTTAGACTGGATGTAATAAAATACGCACTTTTGTTGATTTTAATCCGATTGACATTATCTAATATAATTTTTGTAAATTTACTCCACAATACAATTGGTTATTTTTATATATGTATACTTACTGAATTTAATAATTTTCAACATAAATCTTTTATCGTGATTATAATAATACTTTTGACATTGTGTGATTTTGACATGGATATTGCTATTGTTCCTATTAATATTTTAATACTTATGCAAATGCTGATGATTTATTATAATAATTATATTTGTTATATTTGTATGTCAGTGTTCTGACAAGTACATCGGCTGATATTTTATTGTAACATCTTTTAACATGTACTTTCAACAAATAAACGAATTGAATTGAATTGAATTTTGGCGCGGAGTTTGAGTTGCATCTGTTATTTATATTATACCTTATACAGTGCTGTTTTCAGTTATATCTAGTGTGTATTGCGAATTTCATAATGGACAAAAACATAGAACATAGAGTTTGTCTTAAATTTTGCATCGCTAATGGAATTTCGTGTTCGGAGTCATTGAAAATGTTACAGAAGGCTTACTGTGAATTGTCTTTATCAAAAACACATGCTTAAAAGCACAACAAGCGTTCAAAAGTGGTTGAGATGTGTTGGAAGAGTTGCCTTGCTCTGGTAGGCCATCAACATCTGCAACTGAAGTTAACATCGCAAAAGTGAAGGAAATAGTTACTGAAAATCCTCAATACATCTTTAGAAAGATAGCCGCCGAACTTTCTGTATCTTACGAGTCGATCTGTATCATTTTAACTAATCATTTGGGTATGAAACATGCTACCACTTGGCTAGTCCCAAAAGACCTGAATTTTCTCTAAAAACTCAATCGCATGAGAGTCGCTGAGGACATGCTTGAACGAGTCAATTTCGACCCAACATTCATGAAACGCATTGTTACTGGTGACAAGACATGGGTTTACGAGTTTGACATGCAAACTAGTCAACAAGCTTCGGAGTGGCGCCTTCCAACTGAACCGAAACCGAAAAAACCACGCCAAAGTCGATCAAAAGTCAAAATCACGTTGACTGCTTTCTATGACTATATTAATTATCGCGGTGTTATGCATTCGGAATTCTTGCCGGAAGGTCAACGTAATAAAGGTTGGCGTAACTGTATCTTTTCTGGAGGAGCATGCTTTGAAGGTGATAAAATAAATTTGGATGAATAACAAACATCTTCACCAACCCACATTGGAGCAGAGTGGTGGAGTAAGCTCCAGGCCTCCCCAATAATGGGGAGAGATCCTTGCCCAGCAGTGGGACGCAAAAAGGGTTGCAGCAAAGCCAAGCCAACAGACATTTTGTGTATTAATGATCTTTTCCCAGTACTTTCTTGACAGAGTAGTATACTATGATGACTTCTTCCAAACATGTGTGTTTCTAAAAGTTTTTTAATACTATTCCATATATCATTGTTACATGATTTTTTTAGATATGCAATCCAAAACTAGTGGATAGTGCTTTCACAGCAATATCAGCAGTGGTGGATGCAATGATATACCAGCAGAAGATGGAACATGTGATGGCCTTCCTGCCTTTACTCGCCAGGGTGTCAAATGAGCTTATTAAACATGGGTATGTACTTAATGAACAACTTTAATGTTACAGGTTAAATTACTTTTAGCCCTGGTTTTTGAAATCTTACTACCCGCTCATGATCTATAAAATAACCTATGATCTGTTTTGGCCTAGGGACCATTAAAGTATTACGTAAGCACTAAAGGGGGCGGGGAGTCTTTGCTTTGTTTATTGTAGAGACCTTCCGCTACTCATCAAGAGATGGCGCCACGGGTATTCCTAAATCACGCTATCGAAGTTTTCTGAATATCCGACCATATATATATACAAGCTCCGAATTGCGTCAGTTGGAGCGCGGCCGTTCCCCGGGCATGACCACCTCGCCCGGCGGGAGATCTCCCTTTGCCAAATTTATTTTTGATGACAAGGGGGTAGGGGGGTCTTGATAGTGATCACGTCAGCAATGTTTTTTACACACTTTTTAGAATTTTCTACAAAATTAATACCACCATGCTAGAAATCGAAATTTCTACACTTACCTTAAATTAATACAGAAACCAGTAATTTATTGACAATATGTGTAGCAATGATTACGTAAGCATGGGGGAGGAGGTAAGAAGATTGCTTACTTTTGGGGAGGAGGGGGTTAAAAATTGTAAAAAAAATCTGCTTACGTAATACTTGAACGACCCCCTATCTCTGTTAGAAATATCAATTCCCTTAAGTTATGTGTTTGTAAGCGATAAATATGGCAAAGATTCAGGAGTTGTATGGCAATTTTTTTTAATGGTGTAAAGGAAGCATTTTTATCAAGCGATTGAAACACCAATATCAAATATTTAATAACTCAAAACACATGATTTCTACAACACAAATTTAACATCACATGCAGCGATACAGCCTCGAAACATCACTTTACTGCATTGCAGTACAAACATTAGGATAGTTCTGTATGTTAAAAAGGAAAAGACTTAAAGCATCAAAGGTACTCACCGGTCAGTGGAGAGGGCATTGCGCCTCGCTTCGATACATAATTTTTGTGCCAAATCTGGTGCAGAGGGAAGAACACACACATTTTAATTTTGTCACACATTCACAAATATTCTTTCATTGCTACAGATGCATACATTTCTTAATATCTCCATTTCAATTAACAACATCATTTTCTATGCACTGACAACACTGACACTGACACACACACACACTAGTTATATAACTAGAAGGCACATTGTGCATGGACGTTGAGACAAGGGGTTCGCCCGTAAATGCCACTCCTCTGAGGGGTGTCACACCTGTTAGTAGCTGTGATGCTCTATGGGAAAAGACAATCCATACTTCCATACTAATATTATAAATTTGAAAGTAACTCTGTCTGTCTGTCTGTCTGCTACTCTTTCACGCTTAAACCACTGAACCGATTTTGATGAAATTTGGCATAAATATAGAAAGGACGTTGAGAAAGAACATAGACTAATTTTTACCGCGGGAAAATATCTCATTCCCACGGGAAGCAAATGAAATGAATGAAATGCGCCGTGTAGTGTTATAAATACACTACATGTTATTACTTACCTCATTCACGTCTATTATCATCTTCATCTTAATATATATATAAATCTCGTGTCACAATGTTTGTCCTCAATGGACTCCTAAACCACTTAACCGATTATAATAAAATTCGCACACCATGTGCAGGTCGATCCAACTTGAGAGATAGGATAGCTTACATCTCAATTAATAGTCGCAATATTATTTTATTTCTGATATTTTAAGGCAGAACAACGTCTGCCGGATTCGCTCTGTTAGTAACTGTCAAACATTGATTTTGCGCCATCGTCCAGAAGTTTGACATTGTCTGAATAATAATACATCTGTCACTATTTGTTTTTTTTATTTGGCAGTAACATAAAAACTCTTTGAGATGATAAAGAAACTAATCCTCTTTCAATATATTTAAGGCAGGACAATGTCTGCCTGGTTCACTAGTAATTTTTTGTAACTTCTATCCTGTTGTTTTATTCTTATTCTTTGCTTTTCTTTTTACCGACTTCCAAAAGAAGGAGGTACTGTATTCGGCTGTATGTATTTTTATTTTTTTTTATATATGTTCACCGATTACTCCGCCGTTTGTGGACCGATTTTCAAAATTCTTTTTTTGTTCGTATGCTTATACTCCCGAGGTGGTCCCATTGTCACCAAATCAGGATCTGATGATGGGATCCCAGGGAAATCGAGGGGAACTCTCAAATTTTATAGGCACACACATTGATTTTCTTATAGTTTCTGAAGCATAACAGATATTTGTGCATTGTAATCATCATCTCATGTTGCTGAGCTGATGATGGAAGGTAGTGCGACGGTGAGGAGTTGAGAGCAAATTCTTTCAATAAATTGTCTTTTGTTCGAAATCTTACATTCCTGAGGTGGTCCAACTGTCACCAAGTCAAAGTCTGATGATGGGATCCCAGAGAAATCGAAGGGAACATTCAAATTTTATAGTACAACAAATGATTCTTATATTTTTACTAAAGCAAAACAGGCATTTGTGTATAATTATCATCATATCACGTTGCTGAGCTGATGATGGAAGGTACTACGACGGTTAGGAGTTGAAAGCAAATTCTTTCAATAAATGGTTTTTTGTTCGAAATCTTACATTCCTGCGGTAGTCCAACTGTCACCAAGTCAAAGTCTGATGATGGGATCCCAAAGAAATGGAGGGGAACATTCAAATTTTATAGTACAACAAATGATTCTTGTATTTTTACTAAAGCAAAACAGGTATTTGTGTATAATTATCATCATATCATGTTGCTGAGCTGATAATGGAAGGTACTACGACGGTTAGGAGTTGAGAGCAAATTCTTTCAATAAATGGTTTTTTGTTCGAAATCTTACATTCCTGAGGTAGTCCAACTGTCACCAAGTCAAAGTCTGATGATGGGATCCCAAAGAAATGGAGAGGAACATTCAAATTGTATAGTATAACAAATGATTCTTGTATTTTTACTAAAGCAAAACAGGTATTTGTGTATAATTATCATCATATCATGTTGCTGAGCTGATGATGGAAGGTACTACGACGGTTAGGAGTTGAGAGCAAATTCTTTCAATAAATGGTTTTTTGTTCGAAATCTTACATTCCTGAGGTAGTCCAACTGTCACCAAGTCAAAGTCTGATGATGGGACCCCAAAGAAATGGAGGGGAACATTCAAATTTTATAGTACAACAAATGATTCATGTATTTTTACTAAAGCAAAACAGGCATTTGTGTATAATTATCATCATATCATGTTGCTGAGCTGATGATGGAAGGTACTACGATGATTAGGAGTTGAGAGCAAATTCTTTCAATATATATTTATTTGTTCTAAAACTTAAACTCCTAAGGTGGTCCAACTGTCACTATGTCATAATCTGATGATGTGATACTGGGCAAATCGAGGGAAACACTGAAACTTAATAAGCACAAAATTATTCATAATATATGTACAGAATTATTAAAGTTACTAAAAAGAGTGAAATAAATTAAGTTTTTAACAAAAAAATAGAACCGACTTCAAACGGTAAAAAATAAAATTGTTCAGTACCTACTTCTTCTTGCATGGTAATGACTCTTAAAACTATTTTTGGAGTCGGGCCCTTAGTAAAATGTCCTGTCTTAGTAAATATAGTGTACCTTTCATTCGGAATGGGCACCGACTCCAATATAGTTTTAATAGTTATTAACATAAGCAAGAAGAAGTAGGTACTGTCCCACTGTCTGTACTGTCGATGCCCATTTAGAACGAATGGTACCTACGACATTTTACTAAGGGCCCGACTCCAAAAATAGTTTTAAGAGTCATTACCATGCAAGAAGAAGTAGGTACTGAACAATTTTATTTTTTACCGTTTGAAGTCGGTTCTATTTTTTTGTTAAAAACTTAATATTATTTCTTTACAAAATTAATTACTTTCTGTATTTGTTTATTTACATTTTGACGCAGCTATCAAAATTGTCATGTCTGTCTTTTATGTTTCTTATTTTTTTTTATTCGATTTACGGCATTGTATAAAATCCTTTCTGCAATTCAATATTCAATGAAAAGAAAAATTTTATGTTTCTTATTTCATTTCATCCCTACTCCCTACTAATATTATAAATTCGAAAGTAACACTCGTCTGTCTGCTACGCTTTCCCGCTTAAACTACTGAACCAATATTAATGAAATTTGGAACACAGATAGAGTGGACCTCGGGAAAGGACATAGGTTTTTATCCTACGGGAATCTAAAAAATGGATCCACACGGGCAAAGCCGCTGGCGGAAGGCTAGTCTACTATATATAATTATAACTCTTGTTTTTCACCAACATAATATTTT
The DNA here is from genome assembly GCA_911387765.1 of Pyrgus malvae. Lineage (NCBI taxonomy): Eukaryota > Metazoa > Arthropoda > Insecta > Lepidoptera > Hesperiidae > Pyrgus > Pyrgus malvae. The sequence goes on along the minus strand of OU426965.1, from coordinate 21,374,003 downwards.
TTTGATTTCAATTTCTTTTCTAGTAGGAAGACATACATACATAGTAGGAAGACACGACAACCTGTGTGGCTCAATGATTACCATGCCGGACTGCCAATAAAAGGAACCCGGGTTTGATTTCCGGTGAAACAGAAGTTTCAATTATGACTTTAAATCTTTTTTCTGTCTGGGTGTTTGTGTTTCTGTCTACGTGTGTGTTCATGGTACCCACGACACCGGGTATATCTACCCTACTGTGGGGTTATGAGTGTGAAATGTTTATTTATTTATTTAAATTTTGTTCATGAATACCACATACTTATGTAGTATTACTTTATTAGTCAACTAGACTAGCCAATTAAGTAGTTTCTCTATTACATTCAAATCACAGGCATGAGCATTATTTATTAATTTTATTACTTTGATTTTCAGACGTGACCCCAGGTGCTGCTATAACCTCATAGAAAGATGCTTTGCCATCGAGTGTCCTGCATTGAAGAATGTGGCCGGGATTACTTTGATAATGCTTTCGGAAAACCTCATCAATAGTTCTGCGCTGTACCTGCATGAACTGTTCAATTTATGTAAGAACTCTGAAGCTTTTCTGCAAAATGATTATCTATTATAAATGATAAATTAAGCAAATGAGAGTGGTCAAGAAACAGGTCTCCCATGCGGGCGGTCCCGGGTTCGAATCCCGGCGCGCATATCTGGTAACAATCTTTTGAAATGCGTATTTGTCGCTGCTCCACAGTGAGGCAGAATATTTTAAGACTTCTCTCCACCAACCTGCATTTGGCGGATAGTAGTAGTTAGTCCACCAGACTACGTCTTAAATTCCTCTCAGTATCGAGAATACACTTGTACCCGAATTGGGACTTTAAAAATTTATTAATGTTGGCAAAGTTGTTGTTGAAAGGTAGATCTATAAATCTTAGCACGTACACATTGTCCCGTGTTTTTGGTATATGGGGGGAAGCCTTCAAAAGGTATCCAGCACCTTGGGAGAGGATACCGGGCTATGTGGGATTTGTACCACACTAAAACCCAATCGGTGGCCTGCCTCTGCGCTTGGGGAGGACACCGCGATGCCCGGTGAAACGCACCGGTGTCCTCCACGAGCGGCGCCCTAGAACGGGCCCATCCTCGGATGTGCTCTCCTGTACCTTCACGTGTTCACGGCGACATGCGGCCACGCACACACCGCTGTCCTTCCCGGGGCTGGCTGGACGGGTCAAGCTGCCACTCTCACCGCCCGCAAGGGGGCAGGGGATACCGTAGCTCTATTCTAAATCCCGAAGCTACAAGGACTGTACACATTGTCCCTATGTGCGTTACCTAAGACGCTGTTAATCAAGTTACTATAGTAACCAGCAGGTGATTGATAGCTATTGATTGATTCTGTGTGACTGAATGTGTGTTAACTCCTTAGGTAACGCACACCAACACGAACGAAAAAAGTGCACATTGCACTTGCATATTCCTATCAAAACTGTAAATTTTTTCCAGGTCTCACTATCACAAGTAAATACGAATACTCGGCAATCTGTTTAAACGCGTTCATTGGATTATCCCTTCAGTGGCTCCATCTGCCTTCTTACCTCACAGAAAATGCACTGAAAGTCGCTTCGAAGGTTTTAGACACATATCAGCTTGAAAATAAGGAGCATTTTGGCCTGTACATGGCGAATTTAAGATCCAATACTATCTACCAAACCTTAGTGTACACCGACGGACACCTATTCACTATATCAAAGTTATTGGAAACGTATGAACGATTACGAGATAACACGACCAAATTGGAAGAGTGGTTTAATTCTATAGCTAGCTCCAATGATAATTTGAGACTGCAACTACTCCCGTTTTTCGTTGGATTCGCGTTCATGAATCAAGGAAATGAAAACCTCGTGTGTAAGGCGGTCAGAGTGCTAATTGAACTGGTGCCTGTTAAGAAGGAAGTGTCGGTGTCAGTACTGCCGATGCTGATATACAAAATAGCGAACGACAAACGTCCAGAAGTGAAATTGGAGTGTTTAAGAGGATTGCCACTTATGGCTTCGACTAAGGTAACTTTCCTGATTGAACATTTCCAAGGTTTTTTCAGTAGACATCAAATTTATTATTGTATGAATGTCCTGAATGAAAATTTTACAAAAATAAAAATAATACTGGAGATGGGATGCTCTGTAATTTTTAAAGAAACCATTACAGCTCTAAACTTTGCTTTCTGATGTTTTTTACAAATGCATCATGTGGTTGCTAATTCATTTAGCATTTTTGTTCATAAAGAATTGCTCTTTTAGCTGGTGAATTCCTGTTTACCAAGATTGCCTAAGAATCCATCAGTTACTATAGTTGGCTGCAACCCTTTTTGCGTCCCACTGTTGGGCACGGGTCTCTCCCCATCATTGGGAAGGCCTGGAGCTTACTCCACCACGCTGCTCCAATGCGGGTTGGTGGAGATGCGGGTTAGTGGCCAACCCACTGTCGGATGTTTTCAAACCACCCATAAGGCCTCCGACAAGGTTTAACGACTGTTATCTATCGACAACAACCGGGACCGACTGCTTAACGTGCCCTCCGAAGCACGGAAACGCGCATGAATTTTTTTGCCACTAGCGATCACCCTTCTTACACCCGACAGCGCCCGTTTGGCTTAGCTGCATAGACCGCTTGCGTTCTACGCTAGCCGCCGAGCCATGCGTGCTTCAGTTACCAGTAGGTTACTATAGTACTCTATAGTGTATAGTAACCTACTGTAGTATTAGGAAAGTAGTACTTTTCTGTACAAAATATTAGAAAAATTACATTTTGGTTGAAAGGGACATACAATTGTGTTCTATAAAAAGTAAAACTGTGTTTTTTATTTGTATTTTGATTTTGTTACAGCGGGAATGCTATGCATACGATTTTTTTAATATAAATATCACATATCCAGTATCAGTCAACTACCCATTTGATAAAACTGGATGCATGCTTTTGTGTATTGCTTAGTTTTGTATGCCGTTATATACTACACATTGTCTAATGCATATACTTTGGAGTTTACTGTAGACAAACACCTTCGATAAATTTTCATACGCTTTATTTGAATTTCAGGAAAATGTGCCATCAATAGTAGCAGTGTTAAATAAGCTGAAGGTCGGCAGAGGTGTCCCAACGTCTCTTCTCATTATGTTGTACACAAGTTTAGCAGAGACTCAGGTAATTATTATGATGAGATATTTCAAATTTTACTGCTGAAATCGATTGCTGAATCTGATTTTAAATACTTCTACATTTGATAAAATGGATTATATATATGTATTTATATTATTAATTTGCCTTACTGGCATTGCACCCCGTCAATGTTACACACTTCTTAACCACTAGACTTATTTAGCGCTTTTTAATGTCCCACTGCTGGGCACAGGAGTTCTCTTGGATCTGAGAGTACCACGTCTACCATAGTCTACCACGCTGGTTAGCAGCGGATTGACATGACATGCCTTTGAGAATTTTTTGTATAAATCTAATGCATGCACACGGTTGGAAAAAATCGCAATAGGTAATTCCATGTTTTCTCTTATTGCTTAGTAGTGATAGTAATAAGGATAGGGCCAAAAAGTTTGAGATAAACTTGTAATCCATGTTTGTGAAGGTGAGATGCTTCCCATATCTCCAAGAGTTGCTGGTGGACACTGGAGCAGGCAGGCCCGATGACTTGAAGTGGGAAGTGGATATCGCGAAGGCAGTAGCTGTGAAGCGGATTTGTGAGATAAGGTAATGAAAATTTGCATATAAAGTAATATATATATATAATGTGTTTTTATAAGGGTGTTTGTGTTTCTGCTCTGTGTGCGTCCAAGGTACCCACGACACAGGATATATTATCTACCCTATTGTGAGGCTATTGGTGTGAAACGTTATTTATTTATTTATTTTCATATAAGAGCTGTCACTATCATTGTATTTCCTTCCAGAGGTTCCACCCACGGCCTGGAGCTGGTCCCCGTGATCTCGTCGCTGCTGAACCGCTGCTTGGACAAGAGCGGCTCGCTGGCCACCGCCTTCGCGCTCCGAGCTCTGGCCCTCCTCTGGCGGGAGGCCGCCGTGGCCCCGCCCGGCGCCTGGCGCGCGCTGGAGCCCCGGCTGGCCCCGGACGGAAGGGTTCCTGTGCAGATCGCGTGAGTGTCGTTAGTGTCATGCCGTGGTTGGAGCCTCTGGAGGAAGATCCCTCCATCCAGCGGCTCACTCATGGCTTGAAGCTGGGCATTGGGTTTATTTTTTTAACCTTCTTGGGGGACCTTCAAAAGGTACCTAACACCTTGGGAGAGATTTGAACTTGGGCAGGACTCCGGGATCTCCGGTGGAACGCACCGGTGTCCTCCGCGCGCAGTGCTCAGAATGGGCCAATCTTGGGAGAGCAGATATGCTCTCCTGCACCTTCCGATGCTTACGGCAGCATGCGGCTACCCACACACCGCCGTCTTCCCTGTGACTGCTGACTGGACGGACCGAGTTCCCACTCACACCGTCCACATTGTGGAAGGGGGCTTCCAGGGTTGTGGACTCCACAACCCCGGAAGCTCCCTTTTAGTTGCGATCAGGCAAGGGATATCGTAGCTCTATTCTTAATCCCGAAACTACAGGCACTGCTATCATAATCCTATCCAAGTCTGAAAATATAAGAGTCTGTATTCATCTTTTCTGTTTGGAGACTATTAGCAGCTGACTATTTGAGATCCAACTCTTACCGCTTGCAATCCTAAATGCCTCTTTCAGTCACTTATTTGCACGTTTCAATACATCTAATTGCGTACTCAGAAGTCTAAATGGAAAACAGACCAGGTCGAAATCAAAACTTTTGTATTTTGTTTAAACATTGTAACATTCTACGTGTTTCAGTCTCTGCAAGCTCCTAGGCGAGGTCCCAGCCCTCCGAGTATCCACTCCGGAGTACGACAAGCTGATATCCGACGCCTGCCGACGGCTCTGGAAGTACATCGCGGAAGGCAGCCAGCCCTCCGTGGTCGAGGCTGCGTGTGAGGCCCTCGCCGGGTATAACCTCTCTGACTACACTCTCAAGGATGTGCCTGATGTGAGTACTTGTTATAAGAGGTCTGTAGCTGGTAGAACTATTATGGTTCGCCCGGGGAAGTACCACCGCTGCACCTACTTCTGCCGTGAGCAATTCTATTGTGTTTCGGTGGAAAGGTGCAGTTGCCGTCCACATTTACATGAGGCGACCACCAGCCTCCGGAGTAGCAGCGCAACTGCATACGACCTCAGACAAGACTAACCTATGCTTGCTTGAGGTTGTATGTAGATGTCCCCATGGGCTGCAGCGACCACTTAACATCACGTGGCCTGCATGCTCGTGTGCTACACCATTCAAATAAATAAAAAAAGAGGACACATTTTAATTCTTAAATATTATAACCAACTCTAATGCATTGACTTTCACAGCGAGAATCCACAATGTTCATCCGTCAAAGTATGGTGCTAATTGGCAGTCCGGCATGGTAACCTTTACGCCCGCACGGGTCGTAACATTCATAAAGATATGTCTGTGTAATAATATGCGTTAGGTACCTAAGAAACTGTCAAGCAGTTATCAGTTACTATATTAAACTGGTAACTATAGTAACATGCTGGTAACTACTGGATTGGCTGCACAGGTGTGACTATGTGCTCAGTGTCAATATGTATCCAAAATACTGATATTGTTGCAGATTTACAGAAAAACAGTGAAACTGCCGCCTTCGTTCTGCAAAACTCCTGCTGATGCAATGAGAAAACCGGAGGATGTTCTCGACTATATACCATGTGAGTGAATTTTCAGATTTAAATAAATTGTCCCTATATAGACCAGTGTCGATAATTTTTGAGACCGAAAAAAATTATAGTAGAATGAAACCTATTGGAAAAGGTAGAGAATATAACAAAAATAAAAGGAAAAATAAATTAGAGGCGATCTGAGGTCGGGAAGGGGGAGGGAGAGGAAATATTAATTTTTTTCACCTCTTTTTGACTTAATATCGAAAAAGCAGCCTAGTTTTCAATCGAAAATTCTCACGTCAAAATAAGTCTGTAGTTTTGCCGGAAATCGAGAAAAACCGTTTTTTACCCTTTAAAGCCCCCCCCCTCCCCCTTCCCGACCTCAGATCGCCTCTAATTTATTTTTCCTTTTATTTTTGTTATATTCTCTACCTTTTCCAATACGTTTCATTCTACTATAAATTTTTTTCATTTTTTACCATTTTCAACATTATCGACACTGGTCTAATATGTTAAGTTTTATTCAAAGAATTTTTTGATTTCGTTCTATGTGTAAAGTGATATACAAAGTTAGGTAATCTCAAGTACGGTCAACAGTTAAGAGCTAGGTATAATAAGGGTGTCCAAAGCTATTACCGGTGAAATTTTTTTGAATTTTGTATTCATTTTGATTTTGATAAAAAACACAAAAAAATCGGTAGGCGAAACCCTTGAGCTGAAAATTTTGCAAACATTTTTAAAACACTTAAGTTTTATACAGGGTACAATATAAAATATGATTTTTTCCAAAATTTCTAAAACCGGTTTCTGTGGAACCGAAATAACCGTTTTTTCGGTTTTTTAATTTCAGCGTGTTGGAATTTGCTGAAATTTAATTTTGGATTTTGAAGGTTTGTTGCTGAACTGAACGCGCCAAAGATAGTAATTGCCAATTTTAGAAATCTATAAACACCGAAGTTATAAGAGGTTAAAGTTTCCAACTTTCATTATTATTATTAAAAAAGTCTTACAAGATAATTTTTTTCTGAAACAGCCAAAAGTCTTTTTCTAAGGATCTCTTACTGCTGGCAAAATTTCAGCATCCTAGGTCTTATGGTTAAACGGTCATTTTATACCTTTTTTGTAGTTCCTTGTTATATACAACCCAAAGAAATGTCACTTTTGGTAGCTAGAAATTTCGTAGCTCTAGATCGTAAGTGATCTATAAGGGAGGAAATTGATAATTTCCTTCTTTTTGTAGATCGAAATGTTTTAGATTGCACAGCCAAGTAATTGATGGTGTGGTGCGGTCGGAGGATTATTGGTGGCAAGTCTGTTCATTCCTGTTATATTGTATCAATTTTTTTAAATAAATATTACTATAAAGTTTACCTTCAGCGAACATTAGTATAGATATACTAATTAATTAAGTCCGATCGGCTCTGGTTGTAATAGTGATGTGTACTGATAATCGCACTTGTATGCGTCAACTATTAAAATGTTAGCAAAGAAACTTGAAAAGTTATAAAATCTTGAAACGAAAAGAAAAGAAAAAAAAATTGTACTAACATGGGTATCAAAAAAGTTTTTACAACAATATTTTGATCGCCATATTTACCCTTTAGGGTGTACAAATTTTATTGTCAAAGTTATATAATTACAAGTTAAGATTAAATTTATATTATAAACTAACTATTTACAATAAACACTTAAATACGCATTAAAATACAGTAGACTTAAAAAAATTACATTATTATCACTTAAAATATATTAACCTGTTACGGACAACTCTTCTCCGTTTAATAAGTAGTCATGCGGACGTTACTGGGCACTGAATTACCTTATCTAGCAAATAAATAAAATTGAATTGAATTGAATTGAACGCTTTTGAACAATGTGTCTGCACGCGTCACTACATTTGTAGACGATTGGACTTCGTAAAGTAGGACATCAGCTGTACGTAATAACGTCTTTAACCCAGGTGAAATCTGGCCCGAGGTGTTCAAGTACACGAACCAGGCCGCCCTGGCCGGGGTTCAGACTCTGGTGACCGCGCTGATAGGGCGGGAGACCAGCTCCTTCCGCGGTGGAGTCTACCAGACTGAGGGTCGGGGGGAACCTCAGAGCCTGGCTCACCTGCCCGTCTCCAGCGTCATCCGGGGAGTCGGCGACTGCTTCCGTAAGCAGGTGAGCCTTTTTTGGGAAGACGCTGGTGACCGCCAATTTTTGCCTAACAGAAAGTTGTTGTCGAAAGGTAACAGTCGTTAAACCTTGTCGGAGGTCTTATGGGCGGTTTGATAACATCCGGTTGGCCACTAACCTGCATCTCCACAGCAGTGTGGTGGAGTAAGCTCCAGGCCTCCCCAGTAATGAGGAGAGACCCGTGCCCAGTAGTGGGACGCAAAAAGGGTTGCACCCATTTCATTAAAATAAACAAAAAGTCAAAAGATTTATCAACGATCGGAACTTACTTGGCGAAAATTATTGCAATTTTGGCAAAAAAATTGGCAATAATTCTCTACCATTCCGAAATTAAGACTATTCAATATTTAAATATAATATATAAAAGAATGTTCCAATTGTAAATGTCCACAGGTCACTTCGCCATCGTACGACTTCCCGGAGCCCGTGCTGCTGTCCATGCTGGAGGCCTTATCCTCGGAGTTCCCGAAGCCGCTGCCGCCGCTGCAGCTGGGCTTCCTGCACGCCGCCTACCACAAGGGGGACCAGTGGAAGGGGGCCTGCTTCAGGCTGGCCGCGCTGCAGGCCCTGGTGTCGCCCTCCGCTAAGAGCTTCGTCGAGAATGCATTGCAGGGAATTGAAGCCGGGACTGCTGAGGTAAAAAATGTTTTTAACCTTTCACACTCATAGCCCCACAGTAGAGTAGATATACCCTGTAACGTGGGTACCATGGACACATACAAGGACAGAAACACAAACACCCAGACAGAGAACAGACATTTTAAATTCATCATTCAAATTTCTGTTTCGCCAGGAATCGAACCCGGGACCCTCCGATTAGCAGTCCGGTATGGTAACCATCACACGGGTCGTCATATTTTATTGTATCTTTAGTTTTCTAACCATTTATTTCCCAAACATTTCCTAAAACTGTTTCAAAATCAGCTGCTTCACAAGGTCTCATGTCGCTTACCGTTAAAATCTGGGTGAAAAATTATTTGCATTTTTATTGAAGTTGTTTTGTATGGTGGAGCCTGAATGACTCGTGTGGTATAATACTACTATCCTCGTGCATGAATATTTTGTAAATATACACTTATATCTTTTCTTTTTCTTGTTGGCCTTTTTCTCTGTTCTTCATTGGTGGCAATCGTGAATTTTGGACTCCTTGACCGAGGCGTCAAGAGAACGGAGGAGGCCCCGTTCTTGTCACAGTTGGTCAAAATTGATAAACTCCACCCTCCCAAATGTGACATCATACAGTCATCAATTTTGCATCTAGAAATCATTAAATTAAAGAAAAATCATGTTATATTTATGAACTTTTTAATATTTATCTTGTTAAATTTTGAAATGTGACATCACGAATTTAAAGACCCCTTCCACCCATTGTCACACAATGTCACACTTATTCGACCCCCTCCCTCCCTCAAAGTGAGATGTAATTTATGAATGACCCTTTGTCTGTAAGGCAGTGCGGGTTAGTATACGATTACTTACTGTATTATAATTGTTACAGGAGTCCGACGTGATGCTCCTATTCGACAACCTCCACATCCTCTGCCGGACGGTGGCCCCGAACACCCTCCGAGGCCCCATCGACGCGTCGCTCGTGGCCTCCTTCCGACACATACCCAAGGCCAGGCCCAAAAGCCAGGACCCCGGGGATTGCCTCTTCGTCAAGCAGATGTTAAGGATTAAGGAATGCTTGGAAGGCGACAAGATACATGACGCCAATCGGATCCTGCTCTCGGAAATTGTGGAGGCTCGCTTCTCTGTGCTGGATGATAGCTTGGTGGTAAGTTTTACACAGATCTATTCATTAAATGCTTTGAATAAACCATCCATCGTAGTCATTCTACTATAAAACATTGAAGCCAACCAAACACATCTTCAAAAAGTTATCAGATCTCATATTATTATATAAACGTTACACTCTCATAGCCCCACAGTAAGGTAATTAATACCCTGTGTCGTGGGTACCATGGACACATACAAAGACAGGAACACAAACACCCAGACCGAGAACAGAAATTTAAACTCATCATTCAAACTTCTGTTTCGCCGGGAATCGAACCCGGGACCCCTCGATTGGCAGTCCGGCATGGTAACCATTGCGCCACGCGGGTCGTCATATTTTACTAACTGATCCCCGTAGTTTCACCTGCGTTAGAATACTTTAAACTTTGACTTTACCCCACATTTTACTCATTTTTTTTTGTCCATTCCTCCTATATACAGTCGTGGCCAACTAATTAGGGACACTCTCTAGTTAAACCAAATTATGAATTTATTTTTTATTTTCCAACCAGTCTAATTAATATTCCATATCTCTTACATGTAAGTATAATTATTCATTTATGTGCCCGATTATACAAACAATAACAACTTCTTAAACATTAAACCTCTTTACAGTATAGCTGATAGAATATCACAGTGCTATTTGTTCAAAGAATGCTGGCTGGCCAATTAATTAGGGACACTGAGATATTGCGTTCTATTTTCAAAATCTGAATTTCAATATTTATTTATTTCTTCTCCTACTGTTTCGTGGTAGTTTTGGCGGCAATCTTGATTTTTAATTTTAAGTGTTGAGATTGAAGAACAATGGGCAAAAATAAAAGTTGCGATGCAACACTACGAAAAATTATCATGAAGTTTGTTGAGCGTGGTTGGTCATACCGAAGGATAGCAGAATATTTAAATTGTTCAAAAACTATGGTATGCAATGCAGTGCAACATTTCAGGCGCAACAACACAGCTTTAAATGTGCCCAGAAAAAAAAGATCGAGAAAAACAACTCCGCAAGAAGATAGAATGATAACCAGGTTAGCTAAGAAAGATCCGTTTCTAGGCTCTGTTTTAATTAAACACGAAGTGTTTGGGGCAGACGAAAGAGCCAGTATATCAGCGAGGACCGTTCGACGACGTCTGGTAGAAGCAGGGTTGTTTGGAAGAGTGGCTCGCAAGGTACCGTTGTTGAAGAAAGAACATAGAAATGCACGTTTGGCGTTTGCACGTAAATATGGACATTGGACCTACGCCCAATGGCAATATGTATTATTCTCTGACGAGACCAAGGTTAATTTGATTTCTTCAGATGGAAGGCAATATGTACGGCGTCCTGTAAAAGCGGAAATGAATCCAAGATTCACAAAAAAGCAGATTAAACATGGCGGAGGAAACATTAAAATGTGGGGTTCATTTTCTGGACGTGGAGTGGGACCTGTGAGGAAAGTTCAGGGTAACTTAGACCAACATTAATACAAGGCAATATTAGAGGAAACTATGCTTCCCTATGCTGAGGAACATCTCCCTATTATATGGACTTTTCAGCATGATAACGACCCGAAACATACCGCCCGTTCAGTCAAGTCGTTTCTTAACAGTCAGTCGGTATCAGTGCTAGATTGGCCAGCAAATAGCCCGGACCTCAACCCAATCGAGCACCTTTGGCACCATATCAAGAAAAAAGTTGCCACTTATCGTACCACAACTTTAGATGAACTTAATGAAGCTTTTTGTGAGGCATGGGTAAACATTCCTGCCGAAATATGCCAGAAACTGATAATGTCTATGCCACATCGGTGTCAAGCGGTAATTACTAACAAAGGTTTTGCTACTGGGTACTGATTTTACCCGTAATAAAATGGAGTTGTTAAAGAAATTAAAATATTGCAGATTATTAGTTTTCTTTAACACTATTTTTCATTTTGATTTACTGTTCTTAATTAAATGTCCAGCTATAGATTTGTACCTTAAATTGAAAACATGGTTAACCTTTGATATTAAACACTTTTTTCTATTTATTTAATCTTTTATTTACAGCCATTTATAGCATAATAATCGGACCAAATCATGCAAATAATTATTTACTGAGAAATCAACAGGGTTTATATTTATATGTACATAACCGGTTATTGTTCTTCACTATCTTGAATGTCCCTAATTAGTTGACCACGACTGTATATGATTTTCAATTGTAATCGAGAACTTATATACCTATTTTCATACTTTTAAGTTCAGAAATGAGAAAAACCCATATAAACGTCACCCCCCTATTAACCCCCTTAAATGTTAAATTTCTAAAAATCCTTTCTTAATGCTCTCTTGCAGTATGAAAGGAACCCCTGTACAAAATTTCAAGTTTCTAGGTACAATAGTTTCGGCTATGCGTTGATATCTTAGAGCATCAAAGTTACTGACTCACCCTTCAGGAGAGACGGCATAGCGCCTCGCTTCGGTACATAATTTTTGTGCCAAATCTGGTGCGGGGAAAGAATGCACTCATTTTAATTTTGTCACACATTCACAAATATTCTTTCATCGCTACAGACGCATATATTTATAAATATGTCAATTTCAATTTCAACGTCATTTTCTATGCACCGTCAACACTGACACCGACACAATAGTATAACTAGAAGGCACATTGTGCATGGACGTTGGGACGAGGGGTTCGCCCGTAAAGGCCACTCCGCTGACGGGTGTCATACCTGTCATACCTTGATGCTTTAAGGTTGATATCTAAGTCAGTGAGCTTTGCTTTTTATATATACAGACGAGAATCGTGAAGTGTCGTTGGTTTTAATCTGTATATCACTTGGCCAAAAACCTGTCAACATGAAGAATGAGATCGATTAATCGAAGAATCGATTTCCTTTTTTTTTGGCAAAATGACGTCACCAAAATAGAATAGCAGATACAGTTTTTGCAAGAGTTAAAAAAGGCTTAATTTTATTGAAGTCGGATCTTTAGTAAAACTGTGTTGTCGCCTTTATTATGCTGTATGGTTCTCTCTGTCTAATGTCAAATTTAATAAGTTTTATACATATTTTTTTAGTTATTCAAAATCTGATTTGGACGTGCTTATTGATGGATTTATTTCCCAGGCGTGGCCCTTCTACGTGCAAACGTGCAGAGGCCTCGCCACGAAGTACCTGGAGCGTATGACGAGCCCTACCGGCTGGTGGGAGGTGAGCGCCGCACTCCTGAAGAAGGCCTCCGCCGTGAGGGCCGCCGTGGCCGAGGGAGGCCTGTGTGAGGAGCCGCTGGTCTGGCTCAACGAGAGCATTGATGCCCACGCTTCTGAGAATGTGTAAGTACATAAATATACACTTCATTCTCATAATCCAATAGAAAAAATCAGTAAGTCATCAGTAATCAGAATCAGTCATAACTCATAATTAATAGAATCAGGCGTTACTTTGCGGAACTCCATTGTTATAAAGTTAGGTAAAAACCACTCTGCAACAATCCGCAATCAGAACTTTCATGCAATAGCACCTCCCTCCCACATACGACACATGCACATGCAACAATAAAAAATATACGCCAACATACCACCAACACGTGTTTTGCCCCAAAACAGCATCAATGAACTGAAGGAGTTCATGAAGGTTGTATCTCATGTAGTAGAAATGGCAGCTTAAGATGTACCTAATCAAATCAATGAATGTGATTTTTTTTTTGTAATTTATCGATTGATATTTATTATTATATATTATATTATTATTATGTTTTCAATTTGATTATATTTATTATTGAATGCTAGTGTTCTAAAATATATTTTAATTAATTGTCTTTAATTTCGATTTAATTTTTAATTTATTGTAAGTTTATTTTGACATCTGTTTTTTTTTCTTTTTATGTTTTAATGGCTGACATTGACTTATTGAAATACTAAACTTGACACGTATATAAATTATATTATAGTATATTAAATTCAATTAACGCAGTAGGCAAGATCCTGTCATACTGTTAATAATAATCAGTCAGTCTAGTCAACTCTAGTCAGTCAATTGTTCAAGTAAAGTGATGGCTACTTTACCAGAATGTGTCCGATGGAGTTTTGGAGGCAAGCTGAAAAAACATGTTTTGGCACTGTTTTTTTTTCACAACACTGGGGCACTGTAATTATCTTATATCGAACAAAATGCCAATTTTATCCGGTATAACTCAAAAATAAAAAAAGCACTACATGTGTTTTCCGACTTGCCGCCAAAACTCTTTTAATCGTTTTTGTGAAAACCGTATCTTCTTTTCAACCTTTTTTTTATGTCTCACTGCTGGGCACAGGTCTCCTTCTCACACAATTGAGAGGGATTTAGGCCATAGTCCACCACGCTGGCCAAGTGCGGATTGGTGGACGTCATGCTTTCGAGAAATTATGAATTTCTCTCAGGCATGCACGGCGATGGAGAACATCGTAATCAATGAAATATCACGATATTTTCCATCACCGTGGAGCAGCGATAAAATCGCACATAACAAATTTCTTTGTCAGAGGTGCGAGCCGAGGATTTGAACCTGGGATCGGTCGCGTCGAAGACCGCGGTTTTTCACCACTCGGCCATCGATGCTCAACCGTATACCGTATAAGAATACGGTATCTTCAATCTATGTTCTAATATAAATGTAATTTTTAATAATTTTCAGTGAACAAGAGTTCTCCCTACGCTGTTTTCTACCAGCTCTAAAGGCTGTGAATCCAAACGCCAGCAGCACCGTCGACTGGTTCCTGCAGCTCATGGCCAGGACCCAGGTTGCTTTTAATGAGTAAGTTGAAACTCATTTTAGTCCTGCGACGAAAGTCGGATGTTTTTAACAAGCTTTCATTAGTTTCGGTCGTATGTTAGTTAGAATCGGAAACTGACCGTGAGTTTAACTGACTTCGAAACTAAGGTGTATTTTAACACGCTGTATGTTTGTATGTATGTAACGGAATCTTTTAACTTCATTTTCACCTACTTCTAAGCGTCTGATTAACTTGAAAATTTGCACAGGGGTCAAAGGCCGATGACAATACAATAATATGGAAAAAAATCCAACTAAAAAATCAAAAATAAATAATGTAGTTTTAAAAAATTAAAAACACGCTTTTTTGAAAATACGAACTAAAAAGTAAAAAATAGGAAGAAAATTTAATTTACTGTACAAAAAAGCGTGGGGTGGTTTTTGAGATACTATTGACACCATGCATACCATTCTTCTTATTTTTTACTTTTTAGTTCGTATTTTTACAAAAGCGTGTTTTTTAGTTTTTTAACCTTTGACCGACACATGTCATCCACAGATAACATCATAAAAATTACCGTCTACGACACATGTCATCTAGGGATGACATCTCGACCTCGCGCTGTTTTCGGCTCTATAGTTTTAAAAATAAGTTTCTATTTAGTCTGGCGTATTTTTAAATTCATAGAGGAATAAATTCTCCGTTCATTCGGTCATTTAATATCTGTAGGTTGGTAGTGAAATAAAAAGAAATCTCTGTTGCAAAATCGACACTCCTTCAGTCGTCAAATTTGCTTGGTAATACTCAGTGACAGTTTGTGCTAGTGCCGGTTTTTTCCTGATTTATGTGGATTTTTCTACTGAAAACGTAAGAAAAGTGTTATAATTATTTCATTTATAGTGTTTTTAGTAATAACAAATATCCAGAAGTTTGATGCGCGTCATAATTTTTGGTAAATAAGGTTTTCAAAATAAAGTGGAATTGCACGGCGCCACAACAATGGCGCTGTTTTGGTTTTAGCTCAATTATTACACAATTTAGTGGTTAAAAACCATTACTGTCATACATATGTAGAAAGTTTATTTTATAAGGAATCCGTTTCTGTATCTTTTGCTATATTTTATCATTGTTATACAAATGAATCAAGATCATTTCTGTGTGTGAATTTTGCGCATTGAAGTTATATTTTTTTCTGCTATTATTACGTTACAAAACCATGACAATCACTAATAGTATAAAGATAATTTATCAGGGAATCTATATTTTATTTATATTATTCGATTAGTAATTAGTTTTCTTCATAATTTGTATAATCTAATGAATATAAAATCAAACGAATACAGACTTTACCGTGTATCCGTCGACGCCTTATGGAGTACGCAATAAGGTTCATTTTACGATAAGTAATGCGCACTGACAAACTCTGTTGCTTGCGTGTTTGCTTGCGTGATTTGAAAAGTAATGAAAAAAAATTTCATTACTTTTCTTGGCATTTTTACGTCTATTTGTGTATGAAAAGTGTCAATGAAAATTATATTGCAGGAAAGGCAATTTCTTATTCTCTATGAGTGTGCCCCTAGATTTTAATTAGATTAATTATAAAATTCGTTAAATGAATTTTAACGTGACCTCGAATTTTTTTCCTATTTTTTCCGACTTTTCGTTTTTCATCTTCTACGAAGTATGTTTTTCATTCAATGAACCTGAAAAAAATATACAACGTTTCGAGATACTTTACCTAAAGATTAAAGGAATAACTAAATGAATACGACTAATACTATCATTGCAATTAAATTTTCAATACACCGTCATGTGCAATTTATAACGGCGCGCGAAAAAAACATTACGTAACTTCAACCTCAAATTGATTAAATTTTTTGTACGAACACATACTTGTATTATACTTTATTAGAAAGGTCTTTTCATGTAGATTCTGAATATATAAATAATGTGCCACATTTTTTCTTTGATTATATGTTACATTCGTTTTATACCAAGCGGAACAACAATCTAAACATGCGGACTCTTTGTTTGGCTTTGAACGATGATTATAAAAACAAAACACACTGTAGAAGTACTAAATAGCTATAAGGTGTAAGCTTGTTTCATTCCCTTCCGAGAAATGTAACTGGAGTCGTTGTAAGTGTAAACATCTGGTCGCACGAACATAAATAACACTCGTAGTGCGTATCGCGGCAAAAAATCTCTAGACCCCGTGTCGACAGTGTTTATTGGCGCGAAAGCGGCCGTGTCGCGGAAAGGTTAAACTACATACATTATTTGAAATAAGTATATTTTTCTTTTACAATAAAATACTATCATTTTCTATTTTATACTTTTTAGTTCGTTTTTTTTTCACAATAGTCCACAGTGACAAATTGACTCAAAAATTTCCGAGGATTATGCTTCATCATATCCAAACAGTTTTGAAATTCGCTTTCGTTCGCGTTTTTGTTCGATTGTCAACAAACGTGGCCGACATCGTGTAGAGAGCTTTGTCATACCCAAATCTTCATGCAGGGTTTTATGTACTCGCTCAGTGGAGATGCCTGTGGTCTCAGCTATTTCACGCACCTTCACTCGGCGGTTGTCGAGTACAATATTATGGACTTCTTCAACAACATCCCAGTAGTGACTTCGATTGGGCGACCAGGCCGTGGAGAATCAGATGTGCTTGACCACGTTTAAAATCATTTATCCAGTCATAAACAGTCCGCAACGTTCATAACTGGATAAATTATTTTAAATGTGGATTATTTTATTTTATTTCTTATATGTACTATAGTTTTTAAAATTGTTAAAAATATATTATCATAAGCTATGTCATAAAGTACATTGTATAAATATATTTTAACATCCTTAGAACCGAAGACGACTCATCAAAGCTGTACCTGTGCGACGTGTTCATGTTGAGCGTGATAGTGTTCGCCGGGCACTGGTCCTTCGAGCCGGATAGCGAAGCGCTCGTCACTTGTCGCAGCACGAGGCAGGCGTTGTTGCCGGCGGCCGCCGCGGCGCTAGTGGCGCGGGACGCCTGGTCGAGAGTTACGCCACAGGTACCTCAATCCATACTTATAATGTACACGTGAAAGTATTTTTATTTGCTTGTCCTTCTTCCAAGTCGCAACTAACTTCATTTTTTGTATGGAGATAATATGGAGACAGAAGATAGGCTTAAGATAGGTTACTTTTTACCACAGGAATGTATCTCATATTTTTGAGAAAAAACATCTAGCCCACGCGGGAGAAGTCGTGGGTGGAAAACTAGTTTATCATATTGTTTGGATAATTTTATTGGTCTGTCGAGCCGGATAGTCAAGCTTCGTCACCAGCAGTACATACCTATACTATTACCGACGGCCGCTACGGCGCTAGTGTCGCGGAAGGCCGGAATGAAGGTTACATAACAGGTATAAAGGTTGTAGGCTACAAGGCAGGCGCTGTTTCCGGGGACTGCTGCGGTGGTAGTGGCGCCGAACGCCTGGACGAAAATTATTGGTCCTTCGAGCCGAACAGCTAGTCTCTTGCAGCCAGCCTCAGTACAAGGCAGGTGATTTATGTAGCTTGATTGGGATTGATTATTTGGGCAACGGTATTCTCTGGTGCGGATGACGACTATTTATTTAATAAAAATTTATTTTCATTTAATACAAAAATTCAATATTAATTTCAAATTGCTTCAACTGAGTGGCGAGCCGTCGCCATGGCAAGCGTCGCCACACCAACAATCCGGTTTACCCGCGCCTATAGATGTTTCACATCAAAAAATTAGGTGTATGTGTCGTAAGCACCTGAGGGCGTAGGAGAGCTGCATCGCTCTCAGGAAATGGGCACATTTCAGGATACCAGTGCTTTCCACCAAAGATTCCACAAGAGTTCTCAAGAAGCGCTGAGATTGGCCACCGAGGGGTTTTAGTGCGGTACAAACCCCAGTGACAATATATAAATTTTTTTGTGTTGCAGTTGCTAGAATGGCTGTGCCACACGCGGACCGCAACCCGGGACGCCGCCGCGGCGCGCTGCTGCCAACAAGCGCTGCTCGCCTTGAGGCACACGGACCACTTCGCCGCCAACAAGGTCTGGCTGCGCTTGTAAGTGTTCAACCAATGATTACGAAACATTATACCCTAATGTATATTTTAGTAGCTTTTATGTTAGGTTTTTATCTTTTTTCTTGAATGGAGTAGCAAACGAGCATGCAGACCATATAGTGTTTGTCCCTGTAGCTTCGGGGTTAAGAATAGACCCCCCCCCTCTCTGATCGTAAGAGTGGAGGCGACTAAAAGCGAGCTTGCGATGAGAGTGGGACCTCGATCCGTCCAATCAGCAGCCCCGGGGAGGACGACGGTGTGTGCGTGACCGCATGCCACCTTAAGCTTCTGAAGGGGCAGGAGAGCACATTTGCTCTCTCGAAGATGGGCCCATATGGGGCGTCGCGGGCGGAGGACACCGGTGCGTTCCGCTGGAGATCCCGGAGTCCTCCCCAAGCGCAGAGGCAGGCCATCGAGGGGGTTTAGTGCGGTACAAATCTCACATTACCCGGTATCCTCTCCCATGGTGCCAGGTACCTTTTGCAAGTTTCCCCCTTAATACAAAAACCCATATAGTGTTTAGTAGTCGCTGCAGCCCATGGACATCTATACACAACCTCAAGCGAGCATGGGTAAATCTTGACAAGGTCGTATGCAGTTGCGCTGCTACTCCGGAGGCTGATGGTCGTAATGTAAGTCCGAGCGGCAACTTCACCAACAAATAGAATTGATTCGCGGCAGAAATGGATGCAGCGATGGTGGTTCGGCCGGGTCCGAACAACAAAGTTCTACCATCTTGCATTTAGAAGAATGGTGATTCCAGGCACACTGATGTCACTGTTCTGTTCTGTGGCTGTTTCTGTAACTGATGTAATCACAGAACATTATTAAGAGAAATAAAACGGCAATAATACGCCGTTTGTATGAAGACTGGTGTCGCCGATTAAGCCCCGCCTTTCACCTCCTCACATCTGTACTTAAATAAATACGAAGCTTACGCACATATTTTCAATTTCAAATCTAGCCAATCTTAGTGCCGCACAATCACGCGATTTCAAATGAACGAATCACACCCAAGCACGCACACAAGCACGCATATTGTAGCACGATCGCGTGTTTCTGTAGAGATTTTGGAATTTTGAGCGTTTGCTCAAAATTCCTTGGCGACGTCTGCCCCGCCCACATTTCCATTCTAACTTCTGTTAATAATGTTCTGTGGATGTAATAGACTTAAATTAATCAAACTGCCAATGTTATCAGATGGCTGTGAGACGACATTGGCACATGCAGTAGATGTCAAGTATGCTCCTTATCGACCCATAGCTACTCTGTAAGAAACGGGGCTGAAGTTTTTCTCCGTCTGCTCTTTTCTTCAGCTCAGCATTGCCTAAGCGCACCCAGAGCAAACAGAATAAGAAAAATAATGTTCACTAAGAGTTTGTAAATGAACCGTTCAGTGAATAAAGAATATTTAATTTTATTAATTTAATTGCTAGGAGTTTTTCTACCATCTTCATTTCCTACTCGTCGTCCAAAAACCCACCTACAGTCGATGATAGTGAAAAGATTGACGTTTGACATTCATAAAGAAAATACTTAAACATTTTGAAAAAGCCTAAACGTTGCCATGAAGTAAGTGTAGTGTTTTTATCTTCTTATGCCAGTTTACTATGGTGTGCGTGCGTACATACGTACAATGTGTGCACATTGTCTCTGTGTGCGTAACCTAAGAATCTGTCAGTTCAGAAGTTAAGAAGTTATCAGTTACTATAGTTATCAGGAAACTACTATTTAATATCCTCTATTTATATACATTTTTATTGTTTTATTACTCGCTGTCCAAAGGAATGGAGAATTAATATAAGTGAGACTAATATATTATTATGATGAATATTTGAGCTTTTATATGTGCATATAAACGTAATAATAAGAAATAGGGGTAGATTATAAAGAGCTTTATGCCAATATTTTATGAAAGCAACGTGTTAGCTTTTGCTATCATATATTGTAAGATATCACTATAATTTATTATTTATTTATATTTGATAGTCTTCATAAAGTCTATTTACTCTAGTTATATACTACGGCATTGATTTAATCTGCTAATTGCAAGAATATAGCGATCGCTAAAGTATGTTTCCTTCTTAAAAGCTTTTATTTAACTTGCAATGTATGTATGTTTGTTCGGATGAAGTCTTTCCTTAAATTGAGCTTAAATTTTGTATACTATTATTTTTTATGTACTTCTGCAATATGGGTATCAAATGAAAGGGCTTGCCGAGAATAATTAGAAATAAAAAGTAAAATATAAAAATGTCCTTTATAATTTTAACTATCAACTTATAATATAACCTCATTATAAATAATTTAAAGGTAAAATTTTAAAGGATTTTTTTTATTTTCTTCATTTTAGAGCATTTAAATAAGTTTTTTTATTAAAAGCAACTTGCATTACATTTTACATTCTATTTTTTCCAGAGAGCATCATTTTGCGTAAACTACAGCAAGTTCCATCTTTACTACGAGAGCAACCAAACATTGTTTCTTTCTATGTAGACCAGCTGTTGGGTGCTTAATATTAACAGAGTTCCTCTAATCATAAGATGTATTCTATCATAAGATAGTAATGGTTACCCTAAGTTACTTTACTAACTGGGGGAAGGAATATAGGAAGGGAGATGTGACATGTCTCCCAACTTACAGCGTATCATCATATAACTTGCTTGAGGTTGTATTATAGATGTGCTTTAGCTACAGTAACAATATCACTTGGTTGAATAAATTCTCCTTTGTTACTTAAGGGGTCGTATACGAAAGTTTGCCGATATCGCTTATTTAGCTGATTTTACAAATGAGATTTTGCAGTTAAAATACAGTATTTCCATAAGTTTTATTGCGCAGTTGACCGATCAAATATGACTGATCAAATCTATTAAATTGGCCACTT
The DNA here is from genome assembly GCA_911387765.1 of Pyrgus malvae. Taxonomy (NCBI): domain Eukaryota; kingdom Metazoa; phylum Arthropoda; class Insecta; order Lepidoptera; family Hesperiidae; genus Pyrgus; species Pyrgus malvae. The sequence continues at coordinate 21,352,609 of OU426965.1, read as the reverse complement.
TTTCATTTTTATTACGTTGTTTTGCTTAATAGACCTGAAGACGGTGACAGTTTTGTAAATTTTAGGTATAAAATATTACATATTTCCGGATCATTTTAAAACCTAAACGGATCGATAAAATGTATTACTTTAAAAATCGCATCCACAGTAAATTAGTCGCTTTTTACCACTCATACAAAAAATATTTAACTTAGCCAATTTTGACAGAAAATGGGCCAGAAATTGCATTTGATTTCGGCTTATTGGAATAATCTTTCATAAAATTAATTAGACATAAATAATATTCAGTTCATATTCAATCCGTTTCCTGAAAAAAAATCATATTATTAATAAACTTTTGGCATTAAAAATCTTTTAAAGTTATTTTATTATTAATACGATCAGTTATATTGTGCATTCAAACTTATGGGAATACTGAATTTAAACTGCAAAATCTGGTAAATCAGTGAAATCGGCATAATTTCGTATACAGCTTTTTAACTTTTTATAAGAAAAAACTGTTGAATATTGTTTTATTATATAGTTGTTTTATATCATGGATGCCGGTTTACCTTAGCTATAGGAGTGCACATGCATATAGTCTGTGTGCGTTACCTAAGTAGTTACTAACTATAGTAACAGGACGGGCCGCTTGGTTGTGACAACTGACAGCATACACTGCATTCCAATAACCAAGGTACAGATACTTCAACTCAGTTGTGCGCGCGGCGCTATGTGTGTGTGGGCTAGTAATTATGCAGCTTTAATTTGTGTGACAGTGACGCGGCCGTGATCGTCCGAGCAACTTCACTGTACCTCTTGTCACGCACACAAAGTCATTGTGTATATACAGGTTTACCCACACATAGCGCCGCGCGCACAACTGAGTTGAAGTATCTATAACACAGCAGTCTTTTTCTATTAATTTAGAATCTAGTTGTTAAGCAATCATATTTTTAATAAAGATATTATAATTGACTGGCTTTATTTATAAAACAAAATATTTATGAGATCTGACTTGATATGTAATAAAACGCATGATAAACTTGTAAAGTTGTTTTATTGGTATGACATAAAACAATACAATAATTATCACAATTACAATCGAATTGTCATACATGTCACTATAGTAACTTAAGACTGATTGGAAAAAAAACTATTGCACTAGCTTGAGATCAGACTGAATACAAACCAAAACCAGCAGAATTTCAAATCTAAAAATAAAAAATCTTTTGAACTTTCAAATATATAATACATTCCCAATATTCTATCCACATTTTTTAACCCCTAATAATATTCAAGTGGGGCAAAACAAAGTGAGCAGTATGCTTATTTTTAATGAACTTTTTCGTTGTCACTTCATGTTCACATACTTTGACATTTTCAAAATTTTTTAGATAATTTAAAAGTATGTGCATGATAACCAGGTGTCGGACATCACCTTTACATCCAAGCAGTGGCGGCTCATCCTAAAGAGCGCTGGTGCAGTGCACTCCCACTTTAAAATTTAAATATTACATAGGAAAATTACATAGGTAATCTATATTCCTTCATAATACATACTATCCTTACATTACATCTATCATCTATCCTTACATTATATCTACGCGTACATTTATCGTCATATTGTACGAGTGGAGCGCCAGCGATTGCGCTCCTGTGAAACGAAGTTGTAGTACGATTCCTAGCGCTGTATTCAATGAGTGCGAAAGAGAAACATCGCAGCACATAGCCGACGCGTGAAACAAAAGATTTAGTATGAGAAATTAACTTAATCTGGAGCGCCGCTCACGCGCGACGTTGCCAAACCGTGGGTTCGGCCCTTAGAGCATCAAAGTTAAACTCACCCTTCAGAAGAGACGGCATAGCGCCTCGCTTCGATACATAATTTTTGTGCCAAATCTGGTGCGGGGAAAGAACGCACACATTTTAATTTTGTCACACATTCACAAAATATCCTTTCATCGCTACAGACGCATACATTTCTAAATATGTCAATTTCAATTAACAACGTCATTTTCTATGCACCGTCAACACTGACACCGACACACACAGACATAATAGTTGTATAACTAGAAGACACATTGTGCATGGACGTTGGGACGAGGGGTTCGCCCGTAAAGGCCACTCCTCTGACGGGTGTCATACTCGTCATACCTTGATGCTTTAAGGTTCGGCCGGCCGTACCGCGCACCGCGAGTACAACCTACCTGCTTATGCGATGTTGCCGTTCTTATGTATACAAACAAACGTGTCGTCGCCTTTGACAGTTATATCGCAGTTTTTCTTTAAATTAAAATTAAAAAATAGTTTATGCGCGACATTTTGTTTTAAAAATGGAACAATACAGTCAGGGGCGTAGCCACACTGGGGCAAGCTGGGGCGCTTGCCCCACCCTGGCTCTGACCTATAAGGTGCCTAATTAAACAAAAAAAAAATTTTTTTTCTTATACATACTAACAACAATCATAATATCCGTAAGAAAGTTACACAAAAAAATTAGTCGACATGAAAAAAAGTGCGATCTAAACAAAAAGCGCGCACGATTGACCGAACGCGCGCATCGCCGCGCCTTTCATACTCAGGGCCGTCTTACAATATTTGGCGTGCCCTCACACTCTTGGCAATAACATTACAAAATACAAAACATGGGCATGGCCAATACTTTTATAAAGATTTGAATAAACTAAATATTACATTTTATTAAAACGCGTAATTCATAACACCGACTGTTCATAAGTAAAACTATACACTCAGGCACAATTAGTGGAACAGAAAAAAAAATGAGACTATGAGATAATAACGCATATATTTGACGAAAATGTAATAAGACACAAAATAACAAATTGATTAACATCTTTTAACAACGACTTTGAAAAGTCTTCGTTATTTTTTATTGAAAAATAAAGAAATTTAAAATAAGTGAATTTTTTAGATGATTATGAACCATCACAAAAAATTAAAAAAAAAAGCATTAAATGATTTAACAATAAAATTAAAGCAAAATTAATAACGAGTGTTTCCCCCTCTTGCTCTGATTACGGTTTCCATTCGTCTGGGCATGCTACAGATTATGTTATCGATGATTTCTTGAGGCAACCGCTCCCACTCCTCAAGTAATTTCCAAGTTTCAAAGTTTCCAAGTTCATTCAGATTGTTGGGGGGTGGCATTCTGGATTTAACCCTTCTTTTTAGCAAGTCCCAAACATGCTCTATCGGATTCATATCGGGGGAATTTGCTGGCCACTGCATCACCGGTATACCTACGTGGCTCAGATATGCCTGTACCGATTGTGCACTATGAGCACGAGCATTATCTTGCATTAGAATAAAGTCGTCACCAATAAATGGGGCAAATGGTACAACATGTTCTTCTAAAATGTCTCTGATGTATCGATCTGCTGTCACGGTCCCTCCTGTGATTATCACTAACTCCGTGCGAGCTCCCAAACATATCCCTCCCCAAACCATAATCGAGCCGCCACCATAAGCCACTGTGTGTTCAAAATTAGACTGTATGTGGCGTTCTCCTTTGCGTCTCCATATTCGCTGTCTCTCATCGATCTGTTTTAAAAGAACTCTGCACTCATCAGTAAAGAGAACCTGCTGCCATTCGTTCAAATCCCAATGACGATGTTCTCGCGCATAGCTTAATCGGTTTACGCGGAAACGTCTCTCAAGTTTTGGGTCTTTGGCAGGTATATACGACCCTAAACCAACTTCTTCAAATCTCCTGCGAACTGTACGCTCATTTACTCGTACTCCTCGAACGTCTTCCAGTTCATTTCGAGCTTGTACAGCCGTTAATCGCGCATTCTTACGAACTCTAAGTTGTAAAAAACTGTCATCTCGCCTCGATGTACATCTTTTTCTACCTTGACCCCTCCTCCTCACAAGAGAATTAGACGATCTGTACCGCTGGATGCTGCGATGAATCATTGATACTGGTCGACGAAGCCTTGAGGCAATCGATCTGTAGGTATGGCCATTTCTTCTCATTTCATCAGCCCTAATGATTTCCAGTGATGTTAAGTCAGGCATAGTAAAGAGCTTTTAATAAACAAAATTGCCTATAGAATAACAAATTTATAAAAAACCAATAAGTGCAATTTTTCAAAAAAATTACAATTACGTAGTTATTACTCGAACAAGTTGACAAAACGTATTGTTCGGGAAAATAAAACAAATGAATGAAAAAAGTGTATGTCATCTAATTTTCTATTTTCAAATTTGACAATAAATTAAAAAAATATCATAACTGGCCAGTTCCTCAAGTAAAAGATATTAAAATCCTGCTTTTTTTGTGTTCCGCTAATTGTGCCGGTGTGTATATAATACCTATCTATCCTGTGTGTAATTGTTTATTTTCTGTACCTGAAAATATAAACCTCTAAATTTACAGATTAACAAATTGGCATAGGCGCAGACCCCAAATGGCTCAAGTTACAAAAAAAAATACTACGGGGAGGGGGGGGGGTAGGTTGCCCCACCCTGAGCCCAAGGCTGGCTACGCCCATGAATACAGTGTATCTTTTATTAAAAAGTGTCAAAAAACTATAGAAATACGCCTTGAACTAAAAGCTAAAGGGCCACCACGTCCTCAAATTGCACTTACACAAAAATGTAATACAAAAACTAAATCTTTTACGCGTGTTTTTAAGTTTACAATATTTTAAAACTCCTTGGTTGTGTGGTTGTAAAGAGACCAATAAATTATTTTGTTTTCCGTGTCTGGTGTTTGGAAACTGAGTGGAGGTGAATCTGCATGGATCACAACGGGTGTTGACGATTTAGCGCATCTTTCAATAAAACTGAAAAAACATTCGCAATATCGATTTCATATGTTATGTGAAGTGCAATTGGCATCGATTGGCCGACAAGATATTCATAAAGCGCTCGATTCTGCGTATCGAAAATCTATTCGAGAGTTCAATGAACGCGTTGATGAAAATCGATATATTTTACGGCGTTTGATAGATTGTGTGGTATTTAGTGGTGCATTTCAAGTTGCTTTACGAGGGCATGATGAATCTACGGAATCCCTGAATCCCGGAATCTATAGAGGTTTGGTTAATTGTGTATTATTTTATTTTTAATTTTATCTATTGTGAAATGTGTATTATTATATTGAATTTATCTGATTATGACATGAAACAACATGATATTCTGACATGACATAAATTTAATTAGCTATTTAATAATTTTGACATTTTGACACGAAACACTGGCGCAAGAACGTCTCAATGCATTATGTATGATGATAAGCATTGAAAAACGATTAATTAATTCTTTAACTGATTTTCACAAGAAAGTCATAGATGTCTTCGCTCGTCAAAAAGACCGGCGAATGAATTTTCTGTATAAATAAAATAAATTTTAATGGTAAGCTCTAAGTTTTTTTTTTGTGAACCCCCATCAAAAAATGTCACGAGCCGCCTCTGCATCCAAGCATTATAATGATAATAATAATATAATCATTTATTTCGCTCTCACAATAAGGTCTTAACACTATTTTACATAGCAACAGAGGTAATGTAATAGTTTAAATCTAAAACCCTACAAGTGTGAGAACCTGGTGCCTGATGTAGGAAAAAATATACCTGTATTACAGAACATTATTGTCCGAACTATTAATATTTAACCTCAGATGAGATCAGATATGTAGGATTTTTCTAAATAACAAGGCAGTCATTTATAGTACATAAAGCCTATACATCAGATGAGCATATAGTTGATATCCCAAACATTCTACCACCATTTCCACTACTTTGTCTTTATGATCTTAAACATTGACTCATTTTCAATCTTACTCACTGCCACAACCATACCATTATTTCCTATTAATACTATTCAATCCACATATTTATAAATATAGTCGTAAGAACCTAAGTAAGTGCTCTGTGATTCGGAGGATTCAGTACAGTACTCATCTTTGTCTGTCTGAACTTCGTTCAAGTAGCCGTGTAGAAGCCAAGAATTGTTCTAAACCAATAAAAACATTTTTTCGCACAATAGGACACATAGTAGTTGGGTGTTGCATCTAACTTCAGAGGGACAAAGATCTGTTGTGATAACTGTAAGTATATAGTTGATACAATGTTATATCAATGGATCAGTCACTAAGCCATGTTGGAGGATTTATGGGAGAGTTGAAAAAATCGAATGGCGGGTTGGCTGGTTCTTACCAGTTTGTCCACCAGTCACATCAAAATATTGTATTTTTTCACTCCACTTCACACTCCCACCATTTAGTCATACTTCCTCTTCTACTCCATCCAGGTCCAAATGCCACTTTCAATATAAACATGACTCCACGATGTTTTAACTTCTTTATCACAGTACAGATATCTTCTCCTCACTCTCCCTGTTTAACACATTTCCAATAAAAGTGATTTTACAATATTGTTTAATAACTGCATTTTACAGGATGCAAGTTCGTGTGCCACTCGTTCCCTTCCCCTATTTAAGACGCATTTCCAATATAAACATGTCTCGATAACATCACTTCACTGTCACAGTACACAAGTCCTGGTGCCACCCCCTCCAATATCATATCACTAGATAAGATGCCCAATCACAGTCACAATAAACAGGTCCACCCCTGCTACAAAGTGTGCACCGCGCGGCGCGGCGGCCGCCCTCACACGGCGGTCTCGTCGGGCGGCGCCTCCCCCGCCCCCGCTGCCCCCACCGCCCCCGGCACCGCCGCCCCCGCCCCCGCTCCCGCAGGGACCGGCACCGACACGCGGATCACCTCCTCGCACACCTTCTCTTCGCCTGGCAGGTTCTGGAATTTAAAAAAAAAATGAAAATCATCAAGTTCTTTTGACGACCCGTGACGTCCTGTGACGTGACCCGTTTAGTGACGACCCGTGTGGCGCAATGGTTACCATACTGGACTGCCGATCGGAGGGTCCCGGGTTCTATTCCCGGCGAGGCAGAAATTTGAATGATGAGTTTGAATTTCTGTTCCAGCTTGGGTGTTTGTGTTTCTGTCTTTGTGTGTGTGCATGGCACCCACGACACAGGGTATATCTATAAAAGTAGTGTTATATTATATAATTATAATCTGACCTAAGCAGTGGTGGCCGAGTGGTAAAGACCTCGGTTTTTGACGCGGAGACACCTGGTTGAAACCCTCGGCGCTCACCTCTGACAAATAAATTCAAATCATTTATTGTGAAAAAAATTGTGATGTGCATATTAATCGCTGCTCCACGGTGAGGGGAAATATCGTGATATGTAATTGATTATGTCTTCCATCGTCGTGCATGCCTGAGAGAAACTCATAATTTTTCGAAAGTATGACTTGGCGTGGCGGCTACGTCCTTAATCCCTGTCACTTATAAAGAGGAGACCCGTGTCCTGTAGTGGGATATAAAAAAGGTTAAAACATATGTGCTACAATCTGACCTCGAGCGCAGTGTAGTGGTTGCAGGCGAGCTGGGCGGGCAGGGCGGGCAGGGCGAGGGCGGGGGCGGCGAGCGCGGCGGGGCGGGGGCGCGCCGGCCGCCGCCCCGGGCTGCCCTGCGCCGCGCCGCCCCCGCACCCCACGCTCTTCAGTAGCCGGGCTCTGTCATATTTTAAATACAGTCATTTTGGGTAACTTTGAACAAAGTTGGAAAAAAGATTTAACAACATCGAAAGTTTTTGTTGTTTCAATATAATAACTATATAATGGATTACCAAAATGATTTTGTACCAAATGAAAATTAAAAAAATTAACTGTTAATGCCATAATTCTGTAAATTCCCGCCTTTTCCATGGTGAAGTTGCTGGAAGGTTTTGAGCTCTGATTTGGAATCGTAAACTAGTTCACTTTGATTCATATGGCAAAACCAAGCTATTTGTTACTTCTGTACGTCAGTGTAGATGTTATTTTTATAGATTAGGTTTTTAAATTTAATAATACAGATACTTCAACTCAGTTGTGCGCGCGGCGCTATGTGTGGGTAAACCTGTATATACACAGTGACTTTGTGTGCGTGACAAGAGGTACAGTGAAGTTGCTCGGACGATCACGGCCGCGTCACTGTCACACAAATTAAAGCTGCATAATTACTAGCCCACGCACACATAGCGCCGCGCGCACAACTGAGTTGAAGTATCTGTACCTTCTTTTTATTTTACCTAAACCTTAAAATATAAAGGTTATTACTTTCTAAAAAAAAATATTCAAGTTACCCAAAATTCATGATAAATTAAAATTCGAGTTTTAGGGGAAATTATGGGTAGTTCTGTTGTTTCTTCCGTAAATTTATTTTGTTAGAAAATAAAACCAACTCAAAAGGACACTATTCATTCAATAAAATAAAGGTGTCATAAATTTAAATCATTTTTAATATTAAAAATAACGTAAAAAATGTTCAAAGTTACCCGAATTGTACGTACTTTAAATGTTAATATTTAAGATGGTGAAAGAGGACCTTAATTTTTAAGTAAACTGGGACGGACACAGGTGCTTTTATTGAAAGTATACAAGGCCAGTACGCACAGGCTCGGACTGCTCTCGTATACTTTCAAATTCCAAAAAGCAAAATTATTTTTGAAACTATACATCATTTCATTTTTAATATTAAAAATAACGTAAAAAATGTTCAAAGTTACCCGAATTGTACGTACTTTAAATGTTAATATTTAAGATGGTGAAAGAGGACCTTAATTTTTAAGTAAACTGGGACGGACACAGGTGCTTTTATTGAAAGTATACAAGGCCAGTATGCACAGGCTCGGACTGCTCTCGTATACTTTCAAATTCCAAAAAGCAAAATTATTTTTGAAACTATACATCATTATTTCGCTTTTATCGCGTATATTTTCCAGTTACGCGCGCTTGCATTTTGAGCGAAAAATATGTATATTGCACTAGTTACCATTGGGGACTAATCGTGTATATTTTCCAAGCACTACACAAGGCGACGTAACTGGAATCTATACGCGAAGATACGTAGATTTATATTCGAAAAATACCCAACCGAATCAGAGCACCCCACTATACACGTGGTCTTGTCTGTACTACCCCTAGAGTGCATATAAAAAGCTGGAGACGCGGAGGGAACCTTCACAGCTTCCACCAGCCTCAGCCGCCACGGCTCTCTTGATGCCTGCGCTTTCCTACTCTGGAGCGTAGGGAGTGGTCTTCCCGCAGCACTGGAAATGAAAATGCAGCACAGAAATTCTTTCTCTGAAATTGAGAGTTTATAAAAATAACTCACGCATCCAATAGTTTCAACAGCAATCTGCCATACGCCCTATACTCATCCTCGCCAAACTCAGCAGGATGGTGTCGAGCACACTCATATGCATCACAAAACTGGTGCACGAGCTTCTGTCCCCGCCCGTCGAGAGGCGCCGCTAACGACGACAGAAGAAAGGCCCGTAAGGACTCCCTGGGCCGCCGCCGCAACCCTGGATCCTGGCGGGCAATTTCTTCCTCTGAAAATGAAAAGTTGTTATGGTCATATAACACATGTTTTTGAATTATTTGTAACACACTGAATCTGAATTATGTAAGTATGAATTTACAATAGATTTTTGTTTTTGTGCAACCCATAAAATACCTATTATATTATTTCTTCTTCATCATTACAATTTAAAAAAAATACTTATCAACATTTAAAAAAAATTGATGGATATAAATAAAGTAGTTTATTTGCGCAAGTTATTACAAAAGTTGTTTAATGTACCTTTATTTGTTTGCCATATTTACCTCAGCAAGGTATTCAAATTTTAAGTTATGATTTACATAACAAAGTGTAGGAGTCAACACTTTGTTTTTAAGTGTTTTGCACAAATGTGACACGTCTTACCTAAAGTTTTAACATCATCAACAGCTCTAAACCTGTAGTGGTATGGCTGCTGGGGTTCCAGGATGTAGTGAGAGGGTTCCGCACTCAGGAGTTTGGGCTCGTACACAATCCGCGGCACTGCTTCGATCCTGCGCTCAATCTCTTTCTTCAGACACTAAAAATGATTGTAATTTCCTTTGTTAAATATTGAACATTAATGAGACCTCATACTCAAGACCCTATACCGGGATTGCCTGTGTCGTGAGTAATATGGACACACATAAAGACAAGAGCACAAACACCCAGAATAAAAAAATTAACTCATTGGAACTTCTGTTCCGCTGGGAAACAAATCCAGGATACCAGATTAGCTATCCAGGTTAGTAACTATTATGCTATACAGTTTATCAAATTTATACAGTCCATAAACTTATTTCTCCAGAATACTTAGCTCCTTCCTTGACTAAAGCAACTGAATCTTAATAACATGCTTCATTTGTTTTACCCAATAAATAGTGTATTTAGTTTTTATTAATATTGAAATTACAACAGTTTTATCTCTATGAAATACCAGCTGTAGAAAAAATACAAGATTTATAGCACACAAATAAAAGCGCATACGATACGTATTCAATTAGAATTTGAGTTTCGTTCGTAAATGTAAATGTTCTTCGTAGGTCTGGTCGGAGTGTCTACTTCTTCGACAGATATTGTGCAGCAACATATATATTTGAAAACCGATATATTTCGAAACTATAATATTGGGCTTTGGCTGTATTATGTAAAATATAAGACATTGTTTACTTACTTTTTTAGCTCCAATCCCTATAGGAACGTGGGGACCGCGCCTCGAGCGGAGAGCAAACCTCGCAATTTGTCTCTTCGCAAATATAAACAGAATCACAAACGTTAACACACCACCGCTTATAATGAATATGATGTTTAATATACTCGTGAAGTCACGCATTTTCTCTTAAAGTTAGTTACGATTTCCGATACAAAAAACGAAGCAAGACAATCAATATTTTTATTTAATTTACTCTAATTTCTTTCTCACAACAAAATTCCTATCCTATCTGTTAATGTCAATCTGTAAAGTGTCAAGTGTCAACTGTCATTCTGTTTTTTTTTAATTCATTTTACGGCATTGGATAAAATCCTTGCAGCCATTCAATATTTTCGTTTCATTATTAATCGCGCTCTGTGCATATTGCCAGTGTCAAGTAAATTTCTGTATCGTGAATAAATCAGTAAGTCGTCAGGTATCAGTCAGTCTAGTCAGTCAGATGTTCAAGGAAAGCGATGGCTACTTTACGAGAACATGTCCGAAGGAGTTTAGGAGGCAAGCCGAAAAAACATGTTTTCGCACTGTTATTCTATTTCACAACACTCGTGCACTGTCATTAACCTATATCGAAAAAAACGCCTCAACTTTATCCGATATAACTCAAAAATACACCAAGAATTTTTTCTTCAATAATTATGGTATCGTAAACTCTACGTCAAGTATAATATTATTATTTGCATCAAGTTTTTGCCAGTTTCGTTGAAACTGGACGAGTAATAATAGGTAAAGTAGTCAGTAATCAGTCGGTCAGATATTCACGTAAAACGATGGCTTCTAACGTGACCAATGGAATTTTGGAGGCAAGCGGAAAAAACATATTTTAGCACTGTTATTTTATTTCACAACACTCGTGCACTGTAATTCACCTATACCGAACAAAATGCCATCCAAGTTTTCCGACATAACTCAAAAATACATTAAGAAAATGAAAACAAGAGCTCATTGCTCCTTTTCCGACTTCCTCCAAAACTCCGTCGCCTCTGATGCATTATGTTATGATATTAATCAAACGTTATTAAAATTTGATCGATCATGTTTTGCAACTGCAACCCTTCAATTGTATTGTTCCGTTGAAGGCATATCTAAATGTTTTAATTGAAGATGCTGTAGACGAGTAAATCAAATAAGTACTTTGTCATCTTCGTCTTTTGGCATGGCCATAGCTTCCTCTTCACAAGGTTACTTACAGTACTCTCTGGTTATTTATTATTACTTACTGTCGTCTTGCTACAGTAAGCAAATTTTTGTGATTGCAAGATGGCAGCCTAACGGTAACCCATTTCAATTCTATCTAAAACCATCAACACAGTTTGATTTTTAGATCGTTCGATAGAAACCCTTAAATAAACTGAGGCTTCGAGTTTCAGCACAAAATATACTAATTAATAGCTTTAAGTAGGTTTATATCCCACACAGCTAGGTATGTACTGTATGTTTTAGAACATTGAGAAACTGATCGGATCTCTTATGAAAATAAGGAAAGGAAAATACGTTGCTAGCCTCGTATTATTGTAAGTGTATAGTATAGGTTTATTTATACCCATGGAGTTAGTACATACAACGTATTATATTATTCACTGTAGGTAGGCTGTATAGCTGTATGCAAATGAGACCATGTTTTATACAGCGCAACCAATGCTTTACGATATATATGCAATAATCTGTGCACGCATTTTAAAACAATTTTATTCCTAGAAACCCATATTATTTATTCATCGTATATCATACGCATCACATACACAAACCGAACATAAATTCCTTCATCATGATTCTTTCTATTCAGAGTTGGGTGAGGCACGAATGTCTTTGGCGGGAAACGCGTCAAGCATACTAATTTAATTGTCAATATGGCCGACGTGCGGTGACCGGCGGTTTCAATATGGATTCCAACTGTCGATTGTTCATCGGACACTCACAATAAATGGGTTTGAAGACAAATTTGGACCATAATATTCAAACAATAAGACAATTATAGATATTAGAATCGCAGTACGTTGGCAACTATGATCACCTATGATACATCCTTTGCCATAAGCAAGTCTTCATAAAAATAAAGTGTTGAAATTATGTACGTCTATTTATATTAGCGGCAGTAGTAAAACCGCAATCGTTTTCGTGATTCTTTTACAAATGTAAATTAAATCATCGCCGTCCTACTGTATTTTTCCCGAGCGTACCACCTACCTGCCCATATACCTACTATCACGGACCTACCTACTATATTAATTTAATTTTTCAGTAGGGACCGTGATCCATTCGACGGCGACGTCACAATCATGTTCAATGTCAGTGACGGGTCAACAAATTATATTATTTTAACCTCCTAGTGTTAAATAAGCGCTGCAGGCTGGACATTTACTTTACTCATAACATAACCTCTAACAAGTCTGATATTGCTTGGATATTGTTGAGATTATTATGCAGTTGCACTGCTTCTCCAGAGGCTGAAACATGAAGCTACTCAGGTCGTCTTCGTCGTCTCGGGTCTTCAAAAAGCAATAGGATTATAAAGTTTCACACTCATAGCCCCACAGTAGGGTGGTTATACCATGTGTCGTAAGTGCAATAGACACACACAAAAACAGAAACACAAACACCCAGACCGAGAGCAGAAATTTAAACTCATCATTCAAATTTTGTTATTCTTGTTATAATTTACCCCATGCTAACGTGATAATGAAAAAAAAAAACGTAACATTTACAGTACTTTTACAAAAAAAATTAACACTAAGTATATGCTAGGTACTAATTTAGTAAGTCCCTGTAGCTTCGGGGTTAAGAATAGTGCTACGGTATCCCCTGCCTGATCGTAAGAGGCGACTAAAAGGGGGCTTCCGGGGTTGCGGGCGGCATAGATATAAAAACCAGCCAGCAGCCCGGAAAGGACGGCGGTGTGTGCGTGCCGCATGCCGCCGTAAGCATCGGAAGGTGCAGGAGAGCACATCTGCTCTCCCAAGGATGGGCCCGTACCAGGGTGCCGCGTGTGGAGGACACCGGTGCGTTCCACGGGAGATTCCGGAGTCCTCCCCCCAGCGCAGAGGCAGGCCACCGAGGGGGTTTTAGTGAGGTCAAATCCCATATAACCGGGTATCCTCTCCCAAGGTGTCGGGTACCTTTTGAAGGTTTCCCCCCCGATACCAAAAAAAGGTAGGTACTTGTAAACTAAAAAAAAACTTGTACCAAGCTTGTACCTAACACATTTAATTATATGTAAGTGCTCGATACGACAAGGCTAGTGATTTTAGCGGAAACATGTCAAAATGGAGGTGGAGCATCACAAAATGATTGCTAAATGTAAAGTCACGAAGTGTGTGACTGGGACATGACTAGACTGAATACACCTAGGTAACTACCATGCATGCACGGCTTTCTTTGGACGTTCAGGCCCTGAACATAACAAATTTTAAATTGTTATTATCAGGGTCTGTATTTCAGGGAGTGCAACTCTTTTTGAGAGGCCTGGAGCTTATTCCACCACGCAGCTCCAAGCTGTTGTCGGTCCGGTTTGAAAACATTCGCTTGCGAGTTGACCAATACGCATTGAACCAGCGTATTAGATGCTTCAGGCTTTCCCAATTAAGAGACCTGTGCCTAGGACTGAGATGCAAAAAGGGTAAGTTCTCATACAAATAAAAAGAGTGCTTTGCAACTATTGCGTAAAGGTGTACCATGCCGAAATGCCAATCATAAGGTACGACTTTGACTCTCGGCGAGGCACAAATCTGAACAATAAGTCTCGTTCTGGGTATTATTATCTGATCTTGGTATGGGTTGTTCCACTCTGGAGCTATGTAAGATGCTGTGTGAGGTTTTATGAGTGTCATTAAAAACGACAATGAACCGCTAACTCGTTTGTGTTCTCGTGCTTCAGACAGTACGTCGAACCACTGTCATCCCGAATAGATTAGATAGAAGGTGTGTGATAAGTGATAAGTTAATTAATTACCAACTTAACTACAATAGGCATGATGACAGATTTTTAAATACCTTTCCTTATTGTAGGTACACGTCTCCTAGTTTCGAAAAAAAGTTTATTTCAGCAATAAACTTAAGTTTTAACGTAAATTATTGTATTTTCTGCTATGTAATTTGAATTAAGCGCGAAAACGCTCGCAGGTGTCATGGCGTCGGCTTGCTCGTCAAACTTCAAGCAACACGATGACTTTTACTGACACTGAGACGTGACGTCATTCCCTTTGATTGGCGTTTCAGATAACATGGCCGATTGCTGTATTTAATACTTTTATTTTATTGAAAATCTTATTAATCTTAATGTTTATATTAAAACGGGATCATATTTTAAATCTTTTTAGCATATATTTTTCTGTAAAAACATTTATTCTTTGATTCTTTAATAGTGTCATCATGCCTATTATCAGGAACCGAACAAACTGATGTCGCTTTGTACAAAAAGTGAAATAAGGTCTACAATAAGGTTGCCTTTGGAGCTTTAGTTTAATCAACCAGAGGCTGTGTTGTGCGGGTTGTGCCACATGACCACAACAACTGCAAAACTTGCCACAATATTAGTATCAAGTTACAAGCTGTTTCTAGCCCCATTGGTAAAGTCCATCGTTGAAATTCCACATCCTATAATTCATGTTTGGTCCTTTTTATGATCGGTTTATTCATTTTATGTTTTAAGGCAACGGATGAAACCGCGCAAAACACACGGGTCGATATTTTTGCCTTTAAAGCTGCGTTACTGTCAACGTGACTATAGATATTATTACGTTTATATAATATGGTATAAAACTTATTTTTCAGTATTACCGACTAATACCTAATCAAGTATTACCGGGCATCAGATGTAAGAAATCTGCACAAGTTGGAAAAGTTAAGGTAACATTTGATTCTGGGTAAGATTTCTATATCCATATTTCAATATAGAGTATTTTTAGGAGTTACTAGCGGCCGCCCGCGACTTCGTCCGCGTGAAGTTTGGTATGAAATTTTTCCTGAATTTTCTTTACTATAAACCTCACGCAGCCCGAGACCTTTCCAATGAATGCAAAACCGTGGAAATCGGTTCGTGCGTTCTGGAGTTATAGCGTCAGGAAGGAAAACCCGACTTATTTTTATATAGTAGATAACTCCCCATCCGTTTTATCCATGAATTTTGGGCCTCTAGAACTTTTAAACTGGAAATTTCTTTCTAAAACAATCATAAACGCCTCAAACAGAAGCACTACTGTCCAGTGTCCACTATGTCGACACAGCGCATACGGATGCGCGGCGCGTACGAGCGCCTACAATGGCGTCGGCACGCGGAGATATGCGCACGCGACGTACGTACAATATAATCACTTGTAGCTTGGATATGCTTGAATATTTAGCGTTAGCTTCCGTCACTTGGAGACTGAATTAAATTACAAGCTTTAATTATATCATCATTTTGAGCAAAATATCAATATTTTAAAGGGCAGCAGCAGCAGCAGGGCAAATCAGCTTGCCTTACGTTTACCTTACGATTAACGAGGATTAACGGTGTTTTAAAAGGATGCTACGTAATAACCCCAGTGAGGATGTATACAGTGGTAAATGTAGCTTGTTTGCAGTATATGGCTTATAATAATGATAATAATAACACCGCAGGGCACCAGGGCGAGCCGTTGGTGAGTAACGACACCACAGACCTCAGTTCCCCGGGGAAGTCCCCCTGTTCCTCGTCTCCGGTTGGCGGAGAGATTAACTAGTGAAACAGGTCCCTTTGGCTTGCCTTAATTGGCAAGAGTGAAGTCGTTAGAGCTATATAGCTCTAACGCTCGGGGTTGGAAGTGTAATGTAAGTAATTGGCGTAATAGCGAGGAAATTGCTCGTTTCGGGTTGGATTTAGGTATCCCCCCACGATGGTGAAATCGGTGCCGCTCCTCTCGACAGCTCGGCGGCAGCTAGCTACTCACACTAATGTTGCTTCCAGACATTTATGCCATTTTATGGGAGCTCATTCAGTGAGTGACGAATCACCCCCTGACTCACTTTAGATTATTTTCTAGTCTGAACGTCAGGTGTCCCATAGATTTCCATAGCCCATATATCAGTCCCTCGTTATTTCACCCCCATAGACCCAATATAGTTTTCCCTTTTCCTCCAATAGATCCTGTGCACCTGGCCGGGACTATCTTCGGGTCATATATATTTTTAGATACGGCCAAGCACAGAACACTTGGTCTTTTAATATGTTCTGTGCGGCCAAGGATGGTATCCGCCATGTGTAACATAACAACATTAAAGTGTCTCGAAAGGGCCTCTACGCGATGGACCCAAGTCCCCACGCAAGCTTCTAAATGAGGTCAAATAAAAACCACACCTTTTGGCCAGACAGAACACACTACATAAAAATGTCTTTAAACTTGAACTTAAGATTTTTAATTTGAAAAAAAATTAAGTAACTAGTTTCGCGTCTTATGCGCGACATAAGCGCGTCTAAAACTTTATTAAAAAAAAATACTAAATCTTGGAAATGTTAGGCCCCCTCTACTAATAGCAACAAATGTGAGTAGGCTGTATTTTGAATTTCGTTAAAGTATTAAGACGTGGGATTGACTGGGATTTGCAAGGTCCCAGCATCAGGTCAGTGCCACGCAATATGTGTATTTCACTCCTAATTATTCGCTTTGATAGCGAAACAATAGAGCATCTAATGCAATAGAAAGTTCGCAGCGCCCGCCCCGTAGTCCTAGTCACGTACGAGATAAAATATGGACAAAAATATTTGTATGGTTCGACTTTATCTCCATTTAGTTCTTTGATTTTGTTTCATTTTTGGAAAGCAGGCTTCAAGCCTTCAAGCAAGTTTAAATATAGGTACTGTAGGTATATATACACACACACAGGTACACATAGACTTATAATGAAGATAATCTGAGGGGTACATAATAAGTACTACTGATTGAATCATTTTGTTCGACATCTTATAGATATGATAGGTATTTCCTATATCTGTGTGTTAAGATACGGAATTACACCAGAGTGTATGTAGTACATAGGTTTCAAAGTAGGTGTGAAATCCATGGACGTTGAAAACGTGGCTTTACAGGTAGGTATGTAACATTTTCAAATATGTGACTCTGGAAGAAGCTATTTACCTACTTTATTCTACTTATTTACATAGGTAGCATGTACTATAATATTAATTATGGAAAGCATATTAAAAAAAACAACGGGTTGCACTCCGGTAGTGCCGGCAGAAGTGAAAATTGTGCATTTTTGATATTTTGGATTGGTTAGGGAATAATTTCGCACGAATTGCTTTTATTATCAGTATTATTTTTCATCTAGTATTTTCAGTAGGTTTTCATCTAGTATTTTTATAATGTACTCACTCATTTTCTTTCACTATTTCTTCGTCACTTTTTTCATTAATAGATGCACTTTGTTCAATATCCTTATTTTAAATACTTGATATACCTAAACGAATTTTACAAGTATAGACAGTCGAGCTGTCACCCCTCCGTCTTACGAATATTCGATCAGGCCACGTGTCCTGACGAGAGTTTAATTTTTTACCCATCCCTAAAAAAAAGTGCACAACGCCGCTAAAGAAGTTTTCACTTCAAAAATGTGTACCTAGTTGATTTATAATAAGTCCCTGTAGCTTCGGGATTAAAAATAGAGCTACGGTATCCCCTGTCTGATCGTAAGAGGCGACTAAAAGGGGGCTTCCGGGGTTGTGGACGGTGTGAGTGGGAGCTCAATCCGTCCAACCAGCAGCCCCGGGAAGGGCGGCGATGTGTGCGTGGCCGCATGTCGCCGTGAACATCGGAAGGTGCAGGAGAGCACATATGCTCTCTCGAAGATGGGCCCGTTCTGGGGCGTCGCGCGTGGAGGACACCAGAGTTCCGCCGGAGATCCCGGAGTCCTCCCCAAGCGCAGTGGCAGCCACCGAGGGAGTTTTAGTGCGGTCAAATCCCACATAAGCAGGTATCCTCTCCCAAGGTGCCGGGTACCTTTTGAAGGTTTTCCCCCCCGAAAACAAAAAAAAAGTTGATTTATAATAACAGACTTTAACTAACGTGAAGACATAACAATTTAAGCTCTAAGCACTAAGCACTTAATAATAAATAAGAGTTTACAAGCTAATTTCAGTGGGCGCTATCGAGGACGTAATTGCTGTGCGTAATTGTGTGATAAGAGTTATGACTCACGCTTTATATTACGATATTACAACACGCCCATGCATGCGTCCACATGGCGCAGTGAAGTCATGAAGTTTGTTAGTTAAAAACACAGAACACAATTACTCTAACGAGTTAAAAACTTAAAAAGTAGCTAGTTAGTCACTTCTAACCATCTATACATATAATAAAAATGTAAGCAGGGTCAATTCTGTACATTGCATATAAATTTAAAAAAATACTTCTAGGGGTCTTTTTATAAGTAACAGAAGCTAAAAATATAAGTTTTGAAATTATTGTCTGTCTGTCTGTCTGTCTGTCTGTCTGTTGTTAGCTTTTCACGCAAAAACTACTGGACGGATTTTGATGAAATTTTTTTGTTTTATATATATTGGTCTTCGCTAACATTTAGGCTATAGATAATTTTAAAAATCACCCTTTAAGGGTGTGAAATGAGCGATGAAAATTTGTATGGAAAACTTGGATTTTTTCAATAGATTTTCTTGAAATTTGGTATAAATATTTCCTAACCAAAATAAAAGAATACGTGTTTCAGCGTTTCCCGAAATTCACCCTTTAAATGTCAATTTTCTTTGAAACTCTTTGAAAATTGAGTGTCGAAACTTGATGTACAGAATATTTTTGTGCAGAGTAATATACCTTTAATTTTGTATTTGTAATCTTTACTAACATAGTCAGAATTCTATTTAAGCTTTTTTCAAAACTACCCCTCAATAGCAAATAAAATGGATTCGAAAGTTGGTATCTCAAGCGTACAATAATTAACCTTAACTTAATATTTCATTCTCAAATTCTTTTCCCTTCTTTGAATGATGTGTTTACTGATATATTGTTGAATGAATTTCCGTTACATTAGTGTGTATTTCATATCAATCGGGTGATAAACAAAAAAGTTATGTTCATTTACACAATACGCGACATAAACTTAAAAGGCACTTTGGGGACTTTGTATGAAAGTTTCGGTCACAGCCCATTCAAAACCATAAATAAAAGTTTAAATTTAAGTAAAATTATTTTGAACTCTCACTAATATTGTCGACTACTTATATTAAATATACTTAGATAAGCTTACTGTATTTTCTTTCGTTGGCCGAGTATGGCTAGACTATATATAGGTACCTAATAAGCGCATCGCGAGCCTTACCGCCGCCGAACCTTACACCACAGGCTCTATTGAGTTAGTTGCTCAGCTTATTAGTCTTCTTTTGGGGTGGAAGATTATGTACAGGCTGCAGCTGAAACGATTATTATCGCTACATTATATCAAGCTGCAACCTTTTTAGCATTCCACTGCTGAGCATGGAGCTCTCCCAATACTGAGGAGGCCTCTAGCTCCGATGAACCGAAATCCAAATCTTACAATCTCAATGCATCCAGCATTAAGGTTGTAAGATACGGAATCTAAACCTTCATACAGAATGTACAAAGCCTTAACAAAACGAGACTACTGCAGACATCTAGGTGACGAATAGTTAAACTTTTAGTGAACCAACTGTTAATCTCAATATCTACCTATTTGGTAATTTGACATTCGATTTATCAACCACAAAGTTTACATGCCATACGGTAGATGGCGTTATTGAGCAATATTCATTTCTTCTCCAAAGTGAATCGATGAAGATAATTTCAAATAAAAGCCGTAAGTCTAATAAAAGTAAGTACATAGTGTAAAAAAAATAAAAAAATAACATTTCACACGTATAGCCTCACATTAGGGTAGATATACCCTGTGTCGTGGGTGCCATGAACACACATAGAGCAAGAAACACAACCACCCAGACCGAGAACAGTTTAAACTCATCATTGAAATTTCTGCCGGATTCGCTGCCGGATTCTAACCCGGGACAGTTCGATTAGCAGTCCGCCATGGTAAACATTGCGCCTCGCGGGTTGTCCCATCGTTGGGAAGGTATACGTATGATGCTGAACATTGTTAATTGGACCAATGATAACTTAACTCATTTTTTGCTTCTCTTTATTGCGTACGGGCTGAGGGCTCATCCACACACGTTGATTGATGGAGATATTAAGGATTCTTTAAAGATTCTTTATAAAAATATTATTTATTTCCAAATACAGATAGCACACTGTGTAGAGACCCTGTCTTCTGCTTTAGTTTTCACAATGTTATATGAGTTATGACTTATGACCAAACTGCTGTCCGCAAGTTTTAAACCTATAGTTTATTAATTGACCTTACAATTATTTTTCCGATTGTTTAATCCTAAGCACGTGTATGTTTAGAAATTTTATCTCCCAAGTACAAGTAGTTGTATAGTGCACCTCTTTTCTGCAGTAGGTTAAAGCTATGTATATAGAATGAGTCTATACATTCTTTGCAGTATAAATTCACCCAATTTACTAAAGATACTATTTTTAACATAGATGAAGCCACGGGCACAGCAGTATCTCTTAACTTTAATAAACGAGGTACATATTTGTAAAGAGAATCTGATTGCGCGAGAAAAGCTAAACGTGAGAAAAGTGGATAGTAAGATCAGTACAGTAAGCATTCCTTACTGTTTTAGGTTTGAAGGATTTAGAAAAATACATTACGTTTCTTCAGAACATATGAACATTGTATTATAAGTGATTTCACTATATGTAAGAATAATCTACCTGCTACTTATTCAATGCAAATAAATAATCTTTATTTTTTAATCAATCCATTTTATAAAAGTCTTTATACACGCGGACGACGTCGCGGGCACAGCTAGTCGATAATAAAATCATAATATACTCGTAATATCGCTTTCAACTTTTAACCGACTTCATTAAATAGTTATTCTGTTATCTCAAATATATAATGTACTTTTTTTAAAAGAGTGCTGCAGGCAGGCGCGGTCGCAGACTTTAATTTGGGGGGTGGGGGGTCGCCAAGAAATTTTGGGGAGGGTCACTAAGAAATTTGGGGGAAGAGGTGTCCCAAATTGGCTTGTTTCGCCTTCGATCTACGCATGACTGATGGATTTGGGGGGTCATGTCTTCTGTGACCCCACCCCCTGGGACCGCGCTTGGCTGCAGGGAGTTTTTTGGCCGCCTTTTTTCTCTCAGCTCAACATCTAACCCAAACGGGCACCTAAAGGCGATGATCGGGAAAAAATGACATTCATTAAGCGAATACGAAGAGAAGAGTATTGTGAAGTAAAATAACAGTGCGAAAATATGTTGCTTTCAGCTTGCCTCTAAAATTCCATTGGTCACGTTCTGGCAAAGAAGCCATCGCTTTACTTGAATGTCTGACTGACTTGACTGACTGATTACTGATGACTTACTGACTTTAGATTCCTATTATTACTCGTTCAGTTTCACCGAAAGTGGCAAAAACGTGATGCAAAAATTATACTTGAAGCTGGCAATATGCAGAGTTGCGATACCATGATTGAAGAAAAAAAAAAACTTATTTCGTTACGCTTTGTATATATTTTTTTATTGTTACCTAGGTAGTGTACTGTGTAAGTATCACGGACTAAGAAAATGTACCGAAGTAGTATACATCCCTATAACATGTTGAAATGCATCTACGACCCGAATGGCGTAACGGTTACCATGCCGGACTGCCGATCGGAGGGTCCCGGTTCGATTCTCGACGAAGCAGAAATTTGAATGATAAGTTTAAATTTTTGTTCTCGGTCTGGGTGTTTGTGTTTCTGTCTTTGTGTGTGTCCATGGCACCCACGACCACGGTATAACTACCCTACTGTGGGGCTATGAGTGTGAAACGTTATTTATTTATTTATACTTATAATCTGGGCGTATTCAAAAGCAAACCTGGTTGCGTGTCTGACTTTCTTTATAGATCCATCCATGGACTGAAGCGTATTGAAATATGCGAGGGCTATGGTGTGAACACATTATTTATATTTAACCATATTATGTTATACATACGTCCATCCGTAAGTTCTAACATTTTCGGAATAATTTCTGTCATACGTAGATCTGATTTTTAAACCAATTTGTCAAAAAATAATAGTTTTTTAAAAATAATAGTTTTAGTTGGGGTGCTTTTTAAGATATTACCGAGATAATTTATCCTTCTAAATCTAATCATATCTGTCAGATCTGGCATCCCACGCTTTTTTTTACAATAAAATGCATTTTTACACTATTTTAATTCAAATTTATTTTCATTTTTTTTAGTTGGATTTCTTATAAAAGCGTGTTTTTTGGTTTTTAAAACTATTATTTATTTTCTTCTTTCAGTTTGGTTTATTTTTAAAAGAGTGTTTTTTAATTTTTTCAAACTGTTATTTTTAAATAAAATACATATTTTAATTATTTATACCATTATTAGGTAATTTATGCATGGTTGGAAATAATTTTCAAAAATTCTATAAATTGACAAAAATCTTATTTTGCAAATTGAATAATGAAATAATCTTATCAAATTAGTGTGTTGTCATCGGTCCTCGATAAATCTACAAAGTTTGAATGAAATCTGGCCGTTTAAAGTGAGTCAAAATAGCATCTGAAGGATTCGGTTACAAACATACATACAAGTGAAACTAATATAAAGCGTGTAATTAATGTTGTCGTTGGTGACAACTTATACCATACTTCATACTAAATCATACAAGAACGCGAAAGTTTGTAGGTATGGATGCTTGTTACTCTTTCACGTAAAAACAACCGAATGGATTTTAATGAAACTTTACAATAATATAGCTTATACATCAGAATTACACATAGACTACAATTTATAAAGATATTGTGTGAATTTTCCAAAATATAACGATACGTGTCAAGTAAGTAGGAAACAAATCTCTGGCGTGCGCTGCCAAAACCGCTAGAGTTAGGTACACCTACACATATGTAATTCAAATTTCAAATTCAAATTCAAATCATTTATTTGTAGAATAAGGTGAAAAGTTGGATGGACAGTCATGTAAGACAGTCAGATAGTAATGTATGATGGAAATGTTTATCTTAAATAGTCCTACAAAAAAGCCCGCAGTATATATCTATATCTCATGTGTAAGCCATTATAGTCAAAATAGTGAACCATAACACTACAGTGAAAATTGATAATTTACTGACCATTTCTAACGCGGGAGAAACCGCGGGGGGACCTGTAGTACCTACTCTATATATCTCTATAGCAACTGATGAAGATACTGAATCAATAATATTGCTAGAATTTCTTCAGTTTGATCCAAAAATGACGAAGTTTCGGATACGGTCGTACTGAGTAGGTTCTATTGTCAAGCTACCGGTACTTTAAATGCATGTCTGCACTCTGCACCAGGCATGTTGCATACGAAGACATTGGTGGCTGGTTTTGCTAGCACATAATGTACTCAACTCAAGGCAAATGATCCGCCTGAAACGAAAATTAATTGCTTGAAAACTCTATCGGACACTTTCTGATGAAGTTACTGATGACACCTTAGAGCATCAAAGTTACTGCGGGTGTCCTTAGAGCATCAAAGTTACTGACTCACCCTGTCATACCTGTCATACCTTGATGCTTTAAGGATGACACTGATTTGGCCTATTATCATGTCGCCCGCTTTCTAGAAATCGGCCAGTGACGTTTGAGCCTGGCATGTACAGATCGTGCGATGCTGTTACAGAAAAATAAAACTCTACAGTCTACACCTTTGTGAGGCTTTATGTTGACTTTGCATACACAAAGTTTCTTTGTATTGTGACAATGGCGTTGAAATGTTCTAGAAGCTTTTCCAACCAATATCCCTTAGGTCTTCAACCTACCGCTTACACGGAAGTCGCAAACTAAAATGTAAAACACGTGCTTCCAACCACCAAAACTGTTGAGCGGAAATCAACCAGGATGTCCTTTCTGTTTATGGTTCACTGTCTCCATCGCATCCAGACATTATAAGTTGGATTGCTTAAAATATGGCGGTGTCGACCATTTTGTAATACATGCGCGTTCATCGTTTCCTGCGACGAAAGGAGCGCTACCAGGCCATTGTTTGTTGGAGGGGATGTGTGTGACCCGAATACATATGACTTGATGTCGATGTAAAAAATAATAGGCTTTGCGTGCTGTTCAAATAGATGGGGCATCCCGCGCTTCGTTGTTTATTGGGATAAGAGAATTCTTTTGATTTTGTACATTTTTACGTTGGACTAGCGTAAAATCTTGTTAAACTATAGAGGTTTTTCTGAAAGGAAAAAGATTTCAGCAATGACAGTAATAGTTCAGCATTTTGATTTTTGACCAACGGGCAACGGCGGGTTGTCTTCATGCCTGAATTTACGATAACTAGGTATGTATTAGTTTATAAAATTAGTGGAGTGTGCTGGGCTGGAATTATTCGGTCCATCTGGGATATTTTCCCTTATTAATAAGTATCCTTCTGCCAGCGGCTCCCTTCGCCCGCGTGGACCCGTTTAATAGGTCCCCGTAGTATAAAAAAATCGTCTATGTGCTATTCCAGGCTTCATTGCTATATTACAATCATAGGCGTATAGCCAGTTGTTTTGGGGACTGGAAAGTCGCATAACATAGGCTACTTTTTACTGGGCAAATATCCCATTTCTACGGAATAAAAATAACCCATGCAGGCGGAGAAGTACGATATACGAGTACATACATAGCATTGCTCTTTTGGTACTTTATGCCTTAGTACGAGTAATGATTATGATTATTATTATGATTATCATTCATGGGAAAATGTAAAGAACTTCTTTTAAGATTTTTTTAATAGCCTACGTTCGAGCTCTAAGGCCCGAAGCTCATTAGGTTTGGGAATAAAACCCATACAGAAGATGTCTCGTTATAATAAGAAAATAAAGTTAGATTTATAAGGACTTGTGTACCAAATTGCATCAGTGTAAACATAAACCAGTTCCCCACTAAGATAACCGATAGCTTTGTTTGCATTAACCTATGATATTCTCATCTCTGATTAGAATTTAGGATTCTTTTTGATTCGATTTTTATCTACTTCTACGTTAATTTTAAGACTAAATGCATTATCTATCTAAGTATATCACAGTTTCCGCGCTTCGACGGGCATGGTAAGCCGTCGGTCTCGGTTGATATCGATCGAACAGTCGGTAAACCTTGTCGGTGGCCGAGACCTTATATAGGAAGTTTGAAAACATCCAGCAGCGGGTTGGTCACTAACCCGCATACCAGGAGCAGCATGGTGGAGTAAGCTCCAGGCCACTACAATAATGCCCGCGCAGTTTTAGGACGCAAAAAGGATTGTAGCAGAGGCGGATTTAGAAATTTGCCACCAGTAAGCTATTCAATCCCCCCGCCTCTCCACCTGACCTCTGAAATTCGGTTCACTAAAAAAAATAGCAAGCTTTAACAAGTTCATATTGAAAATATTATTTGCTCTGGGATTGTCTTTTAATTTTGTCAAACAAAAAAAATTTGGTCCAAATTTGACAGGTTCCAGTAAATATGTATCTTGCCCATGGGCGTACCCAGGGGGGGGCAGGGGGGGGCACCTGCCCCCCCCTGGATCAAGGTCCAGATTCAGGGATTCAAAAATCCCAAAAGATCTCCTAAACGAAAAAAGAAACCTATAAAGAGTACGCTAGATAATATTGTACCTCCTGTTGTTTCGTTTGTATATTTAATATTTAGTATGCGTGTCCTCGTATAATAGACCAGGGTCGATAATTTTGAAAATGGTACAAAGTGAAAAAATTTTATAGTAAGATGAAAACCATTGGAAAAGGTAGAGAATATAACAAAAATGAAAGGAAAAATTTTACGAAACACATAAGTATACAATATAACATAAAATCTTATGTTTTTCGAGTAATTTAAGTATAAATTTTAATAAATAGGCCAAAAATGTACATAATCAATAATGATTCAAAAGAAATTTGGATTCTAGTTTTCATTATTTGTATTTTCTGAGAACATTTACTGTAGTAGGTATTGTATATTTTTATACCATCAGAAATAAGAGATTTCATCGAACATAAAGCTCACCGACCTTTTAAATTAAAAAACTAAAAAACACGCTTTTTGAAAATACGAACTAAAAAGTTAAAAAATAAGAAGAAAATGTATTTTACTGTAAAAAAAAGCGTGGGGTGGTTTTTAAGATACTATTGATACCGCACCCCACGCTTTTTTACAGTAAAATACATTTTCTTCTTATTTTTTACTTTTTAGTTCGTATTTTCACAAAAGCGTGTTTTTTTGTTTTTAAAGTACATTATTTATTTTTAATTTTTAGTTGGATTTTTTTTCATATTATTGCATTGTCATCGGCCCTTGACCCCTGTGCAAATTTTCAAGTTAATCAGATGTTTAGAAGTAGGTGAAAATGAAGTTAAAAGATTCCGTTACATACATACATACATACATACATACAGGTCAAGCTAATATACTTAAGCGTGTTAAAAATATAATACTTTATATTTGTTTCATTAAGGACCTTAGGCCGCGAACTTATCAGCCGCCCCTCATATATTTTTTTTATCCTGATAATCCTAGTTAGGACTTTAACATAAAGTTATGAGATTATTGTATTGTCATCGGCCCTTTAACCCTGTGCAAATTTTCAAGTTAATCAGACTCCTAGAAGTAAGTGAAAATGAATTTAAAAGATTCTGTTACATACATACATACAGGTCAAGCTAATAAAAGCGTATTAAAAAAGCAGATAATTTAACGTGATAATTTTCCATTGAAAACTAGGGTAATTTTTAAAAATGAGGTGAAAAAATAAATATTTTAAACCGAAAAAAATACTGTGTGTTTGGTTCATAAAAAGGTAGGTTATCACCAAATTTTGTGAAAAAATATGTTTTTAGCAAAAGATAAAAATAAAAAATCAAAAACTTAGTTAACTATTGATATTTCAAAATTTTGAAAATTTGAAAAAAGTGTAAATATAAAAGTTGTAAACATGTAGGTCTTTTTATTACCTACAACTTTGCCATTTAACTTTTTTTATAGAACTTGTAGTTTTTCCGGAAATCGACATAAATCGTTATTTACCATTAAAAACTCACCCTTCACTCCCCCTTCTTGATCTCAGATCGGGCGTAAAAAAAATTCCTTTTACATATTCTCTACCTTTTTCAATGGGTTTCATCCTAGTATAATTTTTTTTTGGTCTCAAAAATTATCGACACTGGTCTATAACGTGATAACGCGGTGTATACGCGGTAAACGCGCGGTACCCAGCTTGAAAAAATTTGCCGCCCCCCCTGACCAACAACCTAAACCCCCCCCCGACCAAAATTTTGCTGCCCCTGCCCCTCCTCGCCAAGACTTTGCCCCCCCCCCTGGCCAAGGCTTTGCCCCCCCCTGGCCAAGGCTTTGCCCCCCCCTGGCCAAGAACCTGGGTACGCCCATGATCTTGCCCTTAGTCCTATTAAGTAGTCAAAATCGAAGCACTTTTTTGCCCTTTTATCTATTGGAAGGAAGGCTATGAGTAACTAACGGAGGACACTTTTTTCTAGTGGCCTTTACCAGTTTAAGAAACCTTTGCCAGTGGTCTTTGTAAGCCAGAGTGGTTTAGCCGAAAAAAGACTCAGGGAGGGAGGAGAAGAGTCCTGTTAGTAAGTTACGGGTCCCGAAAACCCGCAGCCCGTTCACAGCTCAGAGCTCACAAGAAGAGGGCAAATAAATGGTCTTAATGTGGCGCCTTAATTATTTACCTATGACTTTTATAATAAAAATTGCTGAAAATTTGAGGTCACACTCGTGTCATGCTGCCAGGTGCGGTCGCAGCTTTCAATTGGTGGGAGGGGTCGCCAAGAAATTTTGGGGGGTGGGGTCACTAAGAAATTTGGGAAATGAAGTGTCCCAAATTGGCTTGTTTCGCCTTCCATCTACGCATGACTGATGGATTGGGGGGGGGGGTCATGTCCCCTGTGACCCCCCCCCTGAGACCGCGCCTGCATCACTGCGGTAATCAATCACAGAACCTCTTTTAATATGTTCTGTGGCGGTAAGAAACCTTTATGCCTTTAGGATTCGGTACGATAAAAACAATTAACGAATCCCTATGCATAACTCCTGTATCCGTCCGTTCGTCTGTCACAGCCAATTTTCTCCCAAAAGCTTTGGACCATATAAGTAGAAATTTGGTTTATGATATGCTTTCCTGTTGCTATTGCCTGTACTGTATTTTGAATATCAAATTCAGGGATCTAGCTGCCTTACCTACTCCACAAAACAGTTACGATAACCCTGATCGGTAAATGAAGATGAATAAGTATGCGTTTGACTAGAATGACAGATCATTCGTGGAATGTTTTCAGTATTTTAACGTTTTTCTTCGTGAGACGATAAACTTTAGTTACATTGATTTTAAAATCATCAAACCCTATAAAAGCAACTAATGTCCAAGATTCCGTGTGACCACTGCAATAAGGCGTTGCCCACTAAAGCTCGATGGAAAAGTACATCAAGTTTAGGGAGTACCTTACGCGCTTCGTCCCCGTCTAATGACAAATACCTACACAGAATGTCTAATTGGTATTCATCTGAGCGCGTGTAGACCATGCAGCGGTGGGGAAGGGTTAATAGCCGGCGCCGCCTCCGCGCCCAGGCATATTGTACCGAGTTCTGCCCGCGAGCGCCGCACGCTCGTCCAAACTAAATTCACTCTGTCAATATTTGAACAACTACGGTGACCGATCCTCGACTTCATCGTCAGACGAGCCGGTGGCTGGGAAGGCAAGATGTCGGCATAGCTGATTGACTGAGATATACGGCTGTGTCACATCGAGCCAGCTCAATCCACCGGCGTTCTACGGTTCCTGAACTTCGGCGCCAGAATTCAGAAGATGGATGCGTTCGTAACGAAGATTTGCACTATTCCGATCGCTCCCGTAACTCGCGGGGAGGAGGGTGCGTGCGTGACAGCTGTCATTGCTTGCGCTTTCTCGATTCTTGCTCTCGGACGCGGCGGAGAAAATCTTTATTTTTATCACATACGACGATGTTCCCGTAGAGTGCGACTGGCTCTGTGCGTGATTCGATACGAAATATACGAAGATGCCGAACGACGAGGTGATAGGTCCGCGGAAGACGATGTTCGTTTTAGTGATTGTTGTGGGGTGTTTCGCCGTGCTGTGGCCCAGGATCCTGTCGCCGCTGGTCCTGGGCCCCACTCGGGAGCAAATGCAACCGAACCAGTTCGACCGGGAGGCAGGTAAATATGTATTTTTATCTCAATGTCAATATCGCTGGACAGAGCGGCATAATGTTGAGCAAATCTAATTATACGTTTTGCGAAAGTTAATTAGTTTATTGATCTGTTAGAATGTTTTTGGTATCGATATCATGCATTCTTCATCGGTTTTATGTAGATTATTCTATTTCGAAGAGTTCTAGCATGTTCTTTGCAATTTATACCGAGATTTTACTACGCAAATATGTACCTAAGTATTGGTCCAGTTGTTGCCTCTATGAGCTATGTTTACACAAAATCCAGTCGGAATGTCGTCGGCACTTATGTAAAGACTATTACCTACTTACCTATTTGTGAATACTATGGTGCATAACTACTGTATTATACAGACAAGGCATCTATGTGCATAGCGGCAAAAAATATATACATATTGGGTATAAGTAGATAATAAATAAATAACACTACACACTCATACTCCCACAATAGAAATCCCTGTTGTGGGTATGATGGACACACACAAAGACGGAAAACACCCAGACCAAGAACAGAAATTTAAACTCCTCAATTTCTGGGACCCTACTGGGGAACTATTGAACATAAGTTATCACATTCTAATGCAGTTTTATCAGCTGATCTCTAAATTTTTCTTCTAATTAGCAAAACACAAAGTTATATTAAAATATTTTATTTCATTAAAATGCTTAATTGTCAATGGGCAATATGCAATTTTAAAATTTATACCTTTAAGAGGAAACACTAGCGCCGTATTCCCATACAAATGTATTCTCCTATTTTCTGCCTGGATAATGCTTCTAGAGGAATGATTTTTTGTGACAATATCTAAGTCTGCTGAAGCTATGCCCCTATGTTTTTTTTTTCATTCAACTAATTAGATCAGAAAACATGACTCTTCAAAAATCGTAGAAAATGCCTCTTTCATACAGCGCTCTTTCATATAGAGCCATAGACTTATTCTATTTCTTGATATTTGTGAAAAAAATATATTTAATAAACTCAATTTTGAAGGAGAAAACAGGAGAATACGAAACTTCGATTTAGTCAGAAAGTTTGTAGGTATAACTGGTCTGAGCTGCATCTGTCCCTGTCGCACGCAGTGGATAGCGCAGGACGCAGCGTGATAGCAATAGTCACTCCAAAATACCTATGTTTCTAATTCGGCTGAAGCCGCGTTTCCTCTTGAAGGAGAAATTCTTGTATATACCTAAATATATTGTTAATTGAATCTCGAAAACAGCTACTACGATATTCATGAAATTTAGTGTTCAGGGGTTTTAGGGAAAAAGGATTGATGGAGCTAGGTCTTATTTTTAGAAAATATGGTTAATCTGTGCAATGAGTCTTTGCAAAATCTTTTGTATTTATCTGAGCAACGCTCCATCATCAGGTACTTTGTTTTTATTAGAGCAAAGCTTGGTTATCTAGAGACAGGACACATAAGCACAAAACATAATGTTAATCCACAAATTTTTGTAATATATTCACTATAATTAGATCCTCATAAGACATGTGGATGAGATAGAGAGAAATTCTGTATCTGAAAAGAAAAATTAATATGTTTGTGGTAAAACACATACTTACAAAATATGATTTTACAGAAACCCTCACCTTAAATATCTGTTATTGGTCTGAGCGTTTGTGTCCTTGCATCTCCGTCTGATTGTGACATCCATGACAGGGAGAATTCTTGTGTATATCTGTGAAGTGTATTTTTTTTTTCATTTATTTATTAACTGTAGATGATTCATTTTTTTATTATTTTGAGATTGTGTCCATGACTTCATAAATTAATTGCATATACACAAAACAAAATATTTTACTCAGTGGATGAATTCCATACCACTTAGGTGTTTTGCAGGATGGATTTTTTCATCCAGTAAGAATATGTATGTGATCATCACATTTTTTTTCAATGTTTAATAAATTTCTTTTACTCTGTTCCTAGTATGCAAAAATATTGACTTCTGTTATGAACAAGGATAAGAATAGGTAGTTGTGAATTTACCTAAACTTCGCAGGGACACATTATATGGAGCTGATACAACTACTGAAGTTTGCCTGTAATTAATTTTATCAGTGAACTTAGATTTTTCATTATAGGTATTTCATGGTACATTAGTTTTTTTATGAACATTTCGAACAAACATTTTTTCTCAAATTCAATTTTTCCAATGTACAATCCGTTACAAAAGATCAGCTTGTAGATCTGTGATAAATCTGGTGAAGCATAGATACAGAACAAGTGCTACTTAGAACCAAAATAAATTAAGTTAAAGTTTTTAATGGGTATCATTAAGTGGTTGGAGCAGCACCATGTTATGTCTGCCGCAAAGTTTAGGTAAATTCACATTACAGTGGGTCCCCGGTAATCCGACAAACGTTTTGCAGGGCAGTGTCGAACTATCGAATTTGCCGGATTATACAGTACTACGTAAGAGCCCCTATAGTTCGGATTCTTTTACAAAAGAGTACCTTGTAATCCGACAAATTACAGATCCAATTATAAGATTCTTTATGTTATACATACTCTGAAGTACAAATCATACTTCATTATGTATGTCGAATTTAGTAAATTAAAATAACACAATAGAGAGTTAAGTTTTATTATAAAATTAACATCATTAATGCTGAAGAACTTACAAAAATCCATGGTTCTAAAGCAAATATTAGAGAAGTATGATTTAGTATTCCATGCTATCATTTAAAATCAGCAAAGAACAATATTATACCAAATTACCAGCTTAATATGTTAAGTTTGTATTTTAATCATGTTGATAAACAATTGTTTCTTTCAGTTTTGAGCTATTATTACAGTAAAATTTGTGACTGGTAAATCTTATTTGTTTTTTTTACATAAATTACATGCCAGTTGCAACATAGTTGTATTACACTATTCTCACATCCACACTATTTTATACTATGTTTGTATACATAATAAATTAGCTAGTAGGTACCATTACTCAATCAAGAATAGTTCATATATATCCATGGAATGCAAGGAGTATCATTGTTATGTTAATTGTATGCAGATTATGTCAACTAATACTAGTTATAATAACATTATGAGGAAAAGCGGCTCAGAAACTACTATAAAATAGTCTAAAGATAAGGTACATATTTATAAAATAAACAAAGCCCATTATTGTTTATTTTTATAAATATGTACCTTATCTTTTTTGCTACTTGGAAGGAAAAATAAAACTGCTGATAATTAATGGTCATGGACTACTTTATACCAATTCAAATGTAACATGTTCTCATATTTATTCTTCTAAATTTATAGAATTTTTTTTAGTAGATTGTATAAGTTTTAATTAACAACCTGGGCACTTCTTTTAATTGAAATTTGATTAAAGAAAACAATTATTATTAATAGTGATTGTCTTCCCAGTCAAAACTCTTATTTACAGTTAGAAAAACTTATTGATAACAATATTCATGAACACTTTTGACATAGTTATTATTATTTTCAGGGTTCTGTCATGTTCCGTACCGGAAGGGTGCCATAAGGGACCCTATTACTAAGCCTCTGCTGTCTGTCTGTCTGTCTGTCCATCTGTCTGTCATCAGGCTGTATCTCATAAACCGTGATGGCAAGACATTAGAAATTTTCACAGATGATGTATTTCTGTTTCTGATTTGACAAGAAATACTAAAAATAGAATAAAATTAATTTTTATATGCCCCCTTATAAAAAAAACGTGATTTTTTATAGATAATGGTATAGAACCCTTCGTGCATGAGTCCGACTCGCACTTTGCCGGTTTTTATATTCTAGAATCTAATTAAATAAACTTACTGACCATATTTATGATATTATTCATTATCTTTTATGAATATTTTTTTCCATATGTGTTAATGAGCTTCATTAATAGGCTGCTGTGAAGTCATATTCGAGACAGACGTAGCCGTCCTTGAACTAGTGAATGAGGTATGCAGCTCTGCGCTTGGAGTTGGGAGGTTGTCTCCACAATCTGCTGCAGAATGTAGGAAAGCAGTCAACGATACATGCGGGCTCGATATAGCAGTGTTCCTCAAAAGGAACGAGAATGTTGGCAAGACAACCAAGATGCTCGTGGAAACTATGCAGAACAGTAACAGTTCCTGCCTGAGAGAACACTTTGGAGTCCCTGTCTACAACCTCGGCCCTCATTTGGCAGCTAAATCGTGGGATATTAAAGACAGTTAGTAGATTGTTGGTGCTGTGATTAAGCATGGATGTGTTTTAACTGGACTAACGGTGTAATTAACACTGATTTCTTGAGGTTTTTTCTGGGTGTAATTAACAATATTTAAAGTGTGACGTGAATAACAATAACAATATACATATAATATTGACAAATATTTCGCAGAATTAATGTTAAGGGCATAGATAAAATTATTCCGTTTTTGATGGTTTTTGGAATATGTTTTAACCAACTACATTTGCAAACTCCTGAGTATGTAGCCGTAGTACGTAACATCCCTAGATGAAAAACTGATTTAAGTAATTATTGTTTGTATTCAACTATAGTTGTATAAGTCGTTACAATTAAATAACATATTACTTTGAAAATGGCCTAAGCAGAGCATGCCATTGAATCAACATCACATCAATCACCTGTCCTTCTTCTAAACATTTTTTTCCAAAGGCTACTTTTATGACAATGATCAGTGTAAGTACTAAAGTATCATAACGAAATCGATTATAAATTCAGCACATTGCGCTGGGTATTTGGGAAACCTCGATTTTGAAAACCCTCCGCAAGCGATCTGCCCACATACTTTCAGATGACTGACTGCTGAGAGTTACAAAATATGGTGATAAATCTTCAACACTCCTTAGCCACATATTTGAGAGTCAACAGTGCGCAATATTCAAGTTTTGAGGTACTAAAGTTTCACAGTAGGTATTGTACGTACGTATGTCGTTAACTCGTTTTACGGTCGACCTTCAGGCTATATCCTATTGGAAACTGAGCATATTTCCTAACGGATGCTTGCTGTAAAATAAAATATATGCCTAAGAAACAGTAAATTTATAAAAGAAGCAGGTAGACGATTTCGACTACCTGAGTTTTGGATATCTAATTATCTTCATTCAGCTACTCAGATGGATCAATTAAACAATAACGAGGTTCACTTTTTCGTGAAGCCTTGTAAAATCCATAACACATTCAAAATCTTCAAATTTTAAATTCAGTAATCCTGTAAGTTATATATAATATTCATCAACTTTTAATAAATTACATTCATGTTAAGATATTAATAGCAGCTGTACATCATAATTTTGCCAGATGGGAACGAAATATTCTGAATGTCGTCATAGACAAGACTTGTTGCTTATAATTTTACTAGTGGGACTTCGTTCGCGTGGACTTGGGTATTAGTCATAGCAAGATATTATACCTATAGCCTAAAGCCTTCCCTGATAAACTACTAACACATCCGACTATCCAACACAAAAAATATTTCAATTTGAACCAATCCTGAGATTAGCGCGTTCAAACAAACACGTTCTTCAGCTTTATATATTAGTAAGTAATAAGTATACATAGATAAAAATGTTGTGTTGTGATTAATTACAATAGTCAGTATAGTTTTTATACTTTCGATAATCTATATACTTAAGAATTGCTCTTTCAGCGGACTCAATAGCAAACCTTGGGGAAGGCATCTATGAATTATTGTCATTTTTCTTCAAAATGGCCAATATGTTTACCAGATGTCTATAATTTTTGAATATCACTAATGTTACATTACTATTGTGTACTTTTATAAGTGCCTACACTGCCTACAAAGGGTTTCAATAAAATTAGGGCTCTTGAATTACGAGAAAAACATCCTAATGTCTAGTAAGTAAAAGTAATGTCATTTTTCCCTCACAGTTACTCGGCATACTTCCGTTTCCAAACAACGTTATTTGAGGAAAGTGTCCATTCACAACGCAAAATTCAAGTTCGTGCAGACGACAGGCCCGTCCCGACTATATTTAGTGACACCTACGCAACGGATCTTGCACATGCGATTGACACAACGTAACACAACGAGCAGTTGATTTATAAGAAACTTGGGAAAAGGGCAGAGGAAAACGAAATGCAGTCAGTCCATACTTGTGCAGAGCATATTGATCTCGGAGATCTCAGATCAAGTTAAAAAATAAGGATGTAGGTAACTCTGCGAACAGCAAAACGATGCAGGTTTTGTACACGTGTGCGTGGGCCGAAGTTCCGATCCTACGAGTGATTCCAATTTTCCCATCATTATTTTCACAATTTATTATTAATTCATTCACTATTCATTACACCATTTCACAACAGAATTCGTAATTTTTTTCTTGTGATTTTTGATATTTTTGATGCACCGCGATACTCGACTGGCAAAGCAAGGTACAGTTTTGTTGTGTGTGGATAATGCGAGTAGTGTACATAGACGACGAGGTGAAATTTTAACCGGGTCATTTCGTTGTTCATAGAATTCTTTACTTATTTATTTGATTCGAGAATGTTATGTGTGAAGAGCCCAATGAATTAGTACGCGTTTTAATCTAGAATTTAAAAGTTAAAATCTTAGTTTACAACATGAGGATTATATGCGGAGAACCAGTCGCACCTACACGTATCGGTAAGGCGGATTCATACAATACACATCGATAGTTCAGAGCGTTTTGCATACGCAATGAAGGCTAATGCAGGAAACGAGAAAATAGAAGCGACGTGAATTTTTAGACTAAAGATATCGAAGGATTTTTCGATTGTGAAACATTTTATCCACCTTTATATAGATTTTTTGTACGTCATCAACACGCCGCCTAAAGACGCACACTAAGACTGATTTTTAAAACCTAAAGTCGTAGTCATCAATCATCATAGAATTCTTATTGTATTTTATAGGCTTATTGTAATAGAATCATACTTTTGTGTATTATGCCGCAAAACAATAGCAATTCAGAGGCTATTCGAGGACGACCTTTATCTACTCCTCCATTCACAATTCCCTCATAACTTTGGTTTAATCAACTGTATATCATCCATCCACTCAGCTCCGATGCCAACGCAACATTCCTAGCTTTAGCTTAATCGTACCTATCCAGATATGGTTTTAATATATAAGTTAACTAGTGAACCAGGCAGACGTTGTCCTGCCATAAATATATTGAAAGAGGATTAGTTTCTTTATCATCTCAAAGAGTTTTTATGTTACTGCCAAATAAAAAATATAAAACAAATAGTGACAGATGTATTGTTATTCAGACAATGTCAAACTTCTGGACGATGGCGCAAAATCAATGTTTGACAGTTACTAACAGAGCGAATCCGGCAGACGTTGTTCTGGCTTAAAATATCAGAAATAAAATAATATTGCGACTATTAATTGAGATGTAAGCTATCCTATCTCTCAAGTTGGATCGAACTGCACATGGTGTGCGAATTTTATTATAATCGGTTAAGTGGTTTAGGAGTCCATTGAGGACAAACATTGTGACACGAGATTTATATATATTAAGATATAACCAAGCTGTTGCTGAAATAATGGAGCTATTGTTCTTAAATCATGAGTGTGTACTTAAGATAATCCAAAAATATTGGTGCTTAAAAATAAAATCGAAACGTGATGAGAGTTCGATAGAAACAGTAAGGGATAAAATGAAAAAGATGATCGACGATACCATCATTTCTACGAAATAAGGCAGTACATTTTGTTTCAGTGCTCTTTACTTAGAATTTTTAACTTAGAATATGGCTTAAAGAATTTTACATATATTTTAAAAGTATAATTTACTATTTGAAATTTTATGGACAGATCTCAAAGTTTATCGAGCTGAAATTATGAGCAACAATTACAAGTTTCTTAGATGCTAAGATATACTTCCAATACGATAGATAAATAACTCATGTTCTGCAAGATTAAACAGAACTGGAAGTCACAAACTTGGCACCGTATCTAAATATTGTGTTTAGTATAAATGTGGCAGCATTCCAGTGACTCCAATTCACATCTACGTCATTTTCAGGTGCTAATCAGCACGGGTCTACTGATCTTATATGTTACTGTTAAAATTGAAAATGTACTCGTAGCTTCTATGGACAATTTTGTTTTGATGCAAGAAACTATCACCGATTTCTCCTTTAGGAAGGTCGCACATTTTCACACAAGATTTGTCGTAAGAAAACAAAATAGTTCAAAAGCATTTG
Source organism: Pyrgus malvae (assembly GCA_911387765.1). Lineage (NCBI taxonomy): Eukaryota > Metazoa > Arthropoda > Insecta > Lepidoptera > Hesperiidae > Pyrgus > Pyrgus malvae. The sequence goes on along the minus strand of OU426965.1, from coordinate 21,314,581 downwards.
CAAAACGTCCAGGTAGAGGCATCAGAGTAAAAATCAGTTGCATTAAAATCTTAATATATATAAATCTCGTGTCACAATGTTTGTCCTCAATAGACTCCTAAACCACTTAACCGATTATAATAAAATTCGCACACCATGTGCAGTTCGATCCAACTTGAGAGATAGGATAGTTTAAATCTCAAATTATAGTCGCAATATTATTTTATTTTTTATATTTTAAGGCAGAACAACGTCTGCCGGATTCGCTCTGTTAGTAACTGTCAAACATTGATTTTGCGCCATCGTCCAGAAGTTTGACATTGTCTGAATAACAAGACATCTGTCACTATTTGTTTTATATTTTTTATTTGGCAGTAACATAAAAACTCTTTGAGATGATAAAGAAACTTATCCTCTTTCAATATATTTAAGGCAGGACAACGTCTGCCTGGTTCACTAGTACAATATAAATCTTTTGGCAAAGCTCGCGCAATAATTTTAAAAAGAACTAGATATCGTAATTATAGGTTATGGTAAGTTTGTGATACGAAGAATTTTATTGAATGCTGGAAATAACTGAAAACTCTACAGAGAATCTTCTCTTTATGGCCTTTTTGGCCGTTACCCGTGTTATAGTCCTCTGGAAATAGACTAAGGTGGATGGTCGTTCTACTTTATTTACATTTGATTGGCAGCAACAAAGGTTTGCGCAAAATAACGGGATAACTTTACTTATTTTTAACACGCTTTTATTAGCTTCACCTGTATGCTTGTGAGCTTGTCTGTAACTCTCATTTGGAATCAATTTTGACCCACTTCCAACGGATAGATTTAATTCAAACTTTGGACACTTATCGAGAATCGGTGTTAATTAATACAATAAGAGAACTTAAAAAATACTTGACAATAAATCGAACTAAAAAATCAAAAATAAACATAGCTTAAAAAAAACTAAAAATCACAGTAATACTAGTATTTTTTGTACATTATTATTATGCTGCTTAGGTATACCTTTTTTTTTCTTTTTCTTTTTTTGGTATCGGGGGGGGAAACCTTCAAAAGGTACCCCGCACCTTGGGAGAGGACACCGGGTTATGTGGGATTTGAACCTCACTAAAACCCCCTCGGTGGCCTTCCTCTGCGTTTGGGGAGGACTCCGGGATCTCCCATGGAACGCACCGGTGTCCTCCATACGCGACGCCCTGGAACGGGCTCTCCCATCTTTGGGAGAGCAGATGTGATCTCCTGCACCTTCCGATGCTTACGGCGGCATGCGGCCACGCACACACCGCCGTCCTTCCCGGGGCTGCTGGCTGGACGGGTCGAGGGGGCGGGCGAAAGTGGGAAATTTCACCGCCCGCAGCCCCGGAAGCCCCCTTTTAGTCGCCTCTTACGTTCAGGCAGGGGATACCGTAGCTCTATTCTTAATCTAATTGGGAGGTATTCAGTTTATCCACCACAAATGCGTATTGGTGCATGCACGGCGCTGAAGAACATCGTAATGAAACCTGTATTATAATGTTTTGCCTCAAAGTTGTCTTTTTACGCTTTAATAAGATTACAGAGTTATGATTCTACTTTTTCAATATTATTCAATTATTCATAGTAAACCTGACCTGGACTAAACTAAAGATTAGCACGAAACAGCATTCCTTTTCACGTGACAAATCCAAGTAATCCTACCAAGAATCCAGTCCACCTTACGTCAAGTGGTTTTAGAGTATTCCACAGATAAGACTGAGACCTACAAATAAGAACCAAGTGTCCTAATTACAGGAATGTAGCCGTAGATAAAGGTTTTTCACTACCTTAAATAGATACATTACATTCATAAAGTTGATGCCACTTGCTTAGCTACCTAACTATCAATCTGGCGTGGATAATAAATTAAATAAGAAAGTCGCTTGACAATGTTTTCATTATTTTCATCATTAAGTAAGATTATAGATTAAGAGGCATATTAGTTTTCGTATCAAAATTTTTGCGTAAGTAAGCCAGAGAATTGGGCAACTTTATCTGGTAATTTACAGAAAAAAACATTTTTTTTGTAGACAAAAGAAAGTTTTCCAATTTACTAAACCGAAGCCAACTCATGCCGCAGTGAATGACTTAAAAATGACTTTAACTTCCAAATTAAAAGCTACGTCCAATAAAAAATAAACTTTGTTTAGTGGTTATGAAATCCTTTTCATAGGCTTCGAAGTCGATTAATTAATTATTTTCATGTTCTTCCAGATTTTTCTTCCAGACAATTTAAAGAATTTGTCAGACAATTTCGGAAAAATCTGAAAAAATGTTTTTTTTTTACATTTCTTGATCATTTGTAGTATGTACCTTGATATATGATGGTTAATGTGTTCCGCCTGCGATCGCACGCGTACTCGTATAGTATCGAGCTGTGAACAAACATCGGTTTCCGAGTACGTTTCCAGCTCCAAGACTCGTTCTAAGCGGCCTTACTAAGTGTAATGCAAGAACAAAGGTATTAACGCCCCATTGTCACTTGTTAAGGTCACTGGGCCAACTCTAAATTATGAGAGGGAGCGAGAGCGGGTTGCTCAAATGCTAACGAATAAAGTTAAACATAAAGTAAATATTGCTCATATAAGGCAAAAATGCTAGTTAAATAGCCATGTTAAGTTAGAAGAGGAAATTTAATCAGATGAAAAGGTAGGGACGAAAGAATGATTCGCTGAAAATAACAGTTGAAAAAAATAAAAATAAATAAAAATTATTTATTGTATTAACTAGGAACTACATGAAAAATTCAATTTTCCAGCTGATAATAAATCACAAGACATTCTTATACAAAAATCTAAAACTCGTGACTTGTAGCAATTGCACACGTTCTAAATATAACTAAACTCATTACAATACTCGAAGCAGATAATAGTAACGACAACATTCATTCTTTTAATTTTAACTTATGTTTTCAAATTATCGTTAAGCGTTTATGTTTTTGTTAGGATCACACAAAGAATGAAAAGGGAAAAGAATTATAGTTTTTGTTTTTTGAACTTTATCATATCGTAAGTTTTTATCGTATTCGGTTTGATTGTTTTTTATTGTTTTGTCTAGATAATCAACAGTCGTAGATTCACTTGGGTTTTAAGATAATAAATCTTAATTAACCTGTTTTATTTGCACTACATTAAAATTTAAAAATTTTCTTTCCTATATGCCTAAATAAATAAGCAGTAGATAAATAATTAAAAAGTTATCCATATTCTGCCGTCTTGACAGTAAATCCATAAGCGTACCCCAAAAATTCGCAATTTAGACCAAGTATTCGACGGTAATCTAGATCATACCTTAACAATAGTATAGCTTAAATAAGTTCAGTTACAAGCCCATAAGTCTTTTCATTTTCCACTAGTCAAGACAGCTGCATTCTTTACATCTCAAATGGAGTATCGCCTATCACTTGGTGTCACTTATGTAGTCTTTAGTGGTACTACAAGCTGTACACGTCTTTCGTTTTAATTTTCCTGGCGGCCATGTGTTAACGACGGCTAAGTATTCTAAGTGAAATGTCACCTGACAGCGATGTTTTGAAAGTGTGACGAGCGTGGAGGCTTTGACGACTAGTATTTGGTACGCTTACGGATTTGGTTAAGGCAAATTCAATTGACCGTTTGAAGCGTTGTGTTCTGGGATTGCAAGTTTCTAAACTTCTATTTTAAGTTTTTATTTTTCTGAATATTTAAGAGTATTTAATAACTGGAACGCAACAAAAACTCTGTTCAACTTATTTAAAAATTGCTTAATTTGTTTAATGTCTAATGTTAGGAAGTATGGGTATCCTAGATAATTTGAATATACGTGTTCCCCTTAGTACGTTTTCTAGAGAGGCGCTCTACGCAATGAACTTAAGTTCTTATCCATTATGTCAAATAAATATTTATACAAACAAATTTTTGTTAAAATATAAAGAAGGTACCAGGTTCTGTTTGCCCATCAGTGTTTTGCGTGAGCGCCGATATGTCAGGGGCAGGTTGAGTTTTGAACAAGACACTCAACGAAATCTGGCACTGCAAATGCAGTATTTGCACTTTTACTTTGCTAATAACCTATTATTAGCAATGCAGATATAATATCTGTGATTCGTAAAACACAGCAGATATAATATACTCCTAATATGCTCGTAATGGTTTTTTCGCTTTCGGTTTTAAACATATATGAGGAAATCCATCCACTTCTTATTGAAATCAGGCGCAGTCACAGCCTCCAATTTGGGGGGTCGCCAAGAAATTTTGACTAAGAAATTTGGGGGAAGAGGTGTCCCAAATTGGCTTGTTTCGCCTTCCATCTACACATGACTGATGGATTTGGGGGGGTCATGTCCCCTGTGCCCCCCCCCCCCCCGGGACCGCCACTGACTGAAATATTCTAGCCTGAAGAGATAACCAAAGGAGGTAATCATTGAATATCTAGGTAGGCAGATTTGCAGGCGACGGCTAACTGAATTCTTTGACTATAAACAAGTTTTGGCTAGAATTTCCTACTAGTAGTGTGTCTGTGGACTGCTGCGACTATTTAACAGCTCTTTGCCCGGATGCTCAGTACTATTCTGCTCTTTTGAATTCTTTTATAAAAATACTAGCTGTTCCCCGCGGTTTCACCCGCGTTAGAGAGGATCATTAGCATAAAGTGAAGTCCCTTCTGAAGTGCCATGGACCGGCTTTTTTGTAGGACTATTTAAGATAAACATTTTCATCATACATAACGAATGTGTAACTAGCGGTTTTCGCAGCGCACGCCAGAATAGCTCGCAGATGGTAGATTTTTTCCTTCTTACTTGACACTTATTGTCATATTTTGGACAATTCACACAATCCTTACTAATATTATAAATTCGAAAGTAACTCTGTCTGCTACGCTTTCCCGCTTAAACTACTGAACCAATTTTAATGAAATTTGGAACACAGATAGAGTTGACCTTGGGAAAGGACAAAGGATGGTTTTTATCCTACGGGAACCTATAAAACGGATCCACGCGGGCGAAGCCGCTGACGGAAGGTTAGTTTATTATACTCTTCAAAGATCTTATACTTACAATCATCAACAAATATATTTCGAAAAAGATTATTACAGTATTTTATGTCGATAAAAACTCTATGGCCCATAACTCATTAATAGGTACCAACTCTTAACATTTACAAACGTGATAACTTTTAAACGAAATATCCGATTGAGATGAAACAAAAAGTATTTTACTTCTACATAAATACTCTTGATAACATAATGCTTAATTTCGATAAAGATTAATATTACGATACATATTTAACGTAGTTTTTTTTCCTTCAGACGATTTAATAATTATTTTGAACACAAAATCGGTTATTGTGATTAAACCATGATATATATATGATGAGATATATGTTCTTGCGGACTTTTTTGTAGGTCTTAATGGGATCTACAAACCCGTAGTACATCATTTTGTTCTATTGTCAATAGTTTTTGCAGCGCACGCAAAAATAGGTTTTCGATTTTACACCTTGTGTTACAAAATAGCAATTTTATTACGGATTCCTAATTTTGAAAAAAAAAACAACATAGCCTATAGCCTTCCTCGATAAATGGACTACCCAACACTGAAAGAATCATTCAAATCGGACCAGTAGTTCCAGAGATTAGCGCGTTCAAACAAACAAACAAACAAACTCTTCAGCTTTATAATATTAGTATAGATATGAGGACAGTTCTTCTTATTCGAATGGTGACGCTTACTAATTTGGGGTAATTTGTAGTACCTACCGTTTTAAATTGACACCGAGTCACTTCACGGCTTATTTTACACATTGTAGTAGTTCACTTGTACTACTCTGTAAAAAAATTAATAAACAATCCATCATCCTTTATATTCTATCCTTTAAAATTGGAATATATTTTCAAAATTGATGTCAAACCCGCTTCATCGTATTCAGAATAGTATCTTGATATCGAACATCACCCTGATATCTTTTTTTTCTTTTTTTTTTTGGTGTCGGGGGGAAACCTTCAAAAGGTACCCAGCACCTTGGGAGAGGACACCGGGTTATGTGGGATTTGAACCTCACTAAAACTCCTCGGTGGCCTTCCTCTGCGTTTGGCACCAGTATCCTCCATACGCGACGCCCTGGAACGGGCCCACTTTTGGGAGAGCAGATGTGCTCTCCTGCAACTTCCGATGCTTAAGGCGGCATGCGGCCACGCGCACACCGCCGTCCGTCCCGGGGCTGCTGGCTGGCCGGGTTGAGCTCCCACTCTCACCGCCCGCAGCCCCGGAAGCCCCCTTTTACGATCAGGTAGGGGATACCGTAGCTCTATTCTTAATCCCGAAGCTACAGGGACTATCACCCTGATATCTATAAAAAGTGATGAATGATGGATGAAACATAAAAAAATAACTATCGGTTAGAAATTAATGCTATTTTCGGTCTCACTGGCGACAGCAGAACGGAAGTCTAGCTCAATAAAAAAGCGTGTACATTGCATTAACTTTTGGTGCCATTGAGACGAATTGACGAGTACATATTAGCTCAGCTAAGCGGCCGCAGCCTTGCTGGCCCATATGGTTTATACACAAATTAGGTAATATGCCAATTGACGATCTGGGTCAAATTGTGTGCGCCGGTGGTGTGTGTTGTGAGCGGTAGCGAGTAAATCAAATATGTATGTACTGTAATGCAATGTAATTTTAGGAAATTAATAGAATCAGGCGTTAAAATTTATAGAATCACTTTTAGAATTGATTCACGTTCAAGCAAATTAGATTTAATTTTAAGTATGCAAACAAAGTAAAACAATCTCATACATTCTGGGTTGACTAGGCCATTGTTTTAAATGTCTGTATAATTTTTTTATGGCGTCATCTAATGTATAATAAACTACAAGTAATACTGTCGTCATTAACCAATTAAGTAAAATTACGAGCAGCGATTTCGGGTGGTTAAGACTTTAGACTCCCATCCCGATGACACCGGCTCAAATCCCGGAGCGCGTCTAAGGGGTGAGTCAGTCAGTTCATTTGTTACAGTTCATTACGATGTTTTTAAGTACCATATAGCCAGACATTTATAAATACGAAATTTATCAAAAAATGTCACATTTACCAATTCGAATATCCCATCCCGATTCCAGCTAAGGCCCATACTAACGTTACCTGTGCTGTGCTCTATCTACTCATGTGGTAGCGGTATCTAAAATAAGGGACGACCCGCGTGACGCAATGGTTACCACGCCAATCGAGGGGTCCCGGGTTCGATTCCCGGTGGAACAGAAATTTGAATGATGTTGATGACTTTAAATTTGTATTCTCGGTCTGGGTGTTTGTGTTCCTGTCTTTGTATGTGACCATGGTGCCTACGACACAGGGTATTAATTACCTTACTGTGAGGCTATGAGTGTGTAACGTATAAAAAAATATGATTGCAAAAATACAGATATAAAAACCAAATCTGGAAGTTTTGAAAAAATACAGATATAAAAACCAAATCTGGTAGTTTGTTTACATCATTGATCGTTATTTTAATTGCAAAACCGTTGTAGTTAATTGTAAACTGCGTTTCTCCCGTCTATAATTTTAATAGTAACAGGCAACTGTTTACTTATACATTGTATACTCGTTTTTACTAAGACATTGTAAGATACATAAGATCATAAAACCCACTTCTGCCACTTCAATATAGAATTGGCTGAACACCGATCTTATAAATCGTGATCAAATTAACGAATCAATTGCAAATTTATAGTAGCAATACAGACGTGCGCTAATTCCCGCATCCATCCTTTTCTATCATCATTACCCTGACAGAGATGCACACAGTCCAGTTGGTACCAAGCCACGATATACTAGCGGAGCCCACGATGCTAAATGTGGATTTACTCAATCGCTTTTATAGACGGTAGGAAGATCAAAAGATTATGGTGTTTTTCGTTTCACCGGTGGGGATAGCGTCTAACCTAACATAATCTACCTATAGGTACTCTCCAAAAAAAAAAAACTTTCAGAAAGTACAAAAAAAATATAAAAAAGACAGTAGACAGTAGATTAAATGCATCGTATGTAATATTTGAGTAATCTGAAGATTTTAGCATGTATTAAATGGGAGGGGGAAGTAGAAAAAATGTCCCGTGGATACGCTCGGCACCGTTCGAGTTTGAATTGTAAATCTTTACAGAAACGTCACACGATAGCGGGATATTCTAATCTGCCCATTTTGACAGACGGAGGTTTGAGAAAACATCCAAAAAGTAGCGTTAATATTAAGAGGGCTTTTGAAATTGTGGGAGTACTCGACAAACTGCAATGTATACCCAATATCTTAATGTGACGCGTTCGAGAAATCCAAAAATCTCCTCTTGGGCTCCTACTACTAATCACCCTTCAATTTGGCTCATGAGTCAGCTCTCAACTCACCGTGTTTAATTAGGATATGACTAGATTTCCGCGCCCAATATAGTGTACATGGGCGCTCATAGTTGAGTGGCTAATGAGAATGGTAGTTTGTTTCACTTGATTGGCTCTAATAGGGTTTCACTTCGGGGGTCTGTAACAGGCGACTTGGGCGGCGTGGTCACATTTCCATTCTCTGAAATAAATTGGTTCCACTTCTAGTCATATAACAGGCGCAGCGGGTGATATGGTTGCATTTCGATTCTCCCATGAAGAACCTTTCTCCAGCCCTGCCTTGCGTTGGATATACAATTTACATTATCATGTTGAACCACTCAAAACCATTTTAACTTATGGTAAAAAACGTTTAAGACGATTTTCAAGGGACCTAGGCAAAACCGCAAATTAAGCAAGAAATTGTATAAGGCGCGATAAAATCTATGAAAACATTCCTCAAGGGACTGACGTAAAATCGTATCCCACCAAAAACGGAGATAAATGTAAAAACGGAGAGCCAAGTTCAATACAAAAATTATGCTTGGCTGTGGGCTTCGCCACAAAAAGAATGGAGATCTAAATGAGTGCCAAGTTCTATGCAAAATCCTAATATGTATTTTTAGGAACAAAATAACATTATGAACAAGTATTAAACTCTATTTCTTTGCTTTATTGGATACCTATAACAATTGCTGTTATTTAAAAATGTGAGATCTTAAAGTAGGTTAGATTTCACTCGGCTAGTTTTCATTACATCAGTCATATTATAAAATTTTTCAACATATATATTTTTTATAACTGATAAAAACTATATATATATATATGTATATGTTTGTATATATTATTATATATAATACATACATTGGGATAGTTTCAAATATCTGCTTGTAACGGTTCCAACGATACAATTAAAAAACTTTTTTTTGTATGGGGAGCCCCCCTATTTTTTAACTTTTCTTTATTTTTACCTTCTTTTTGACCTTCATATCTTTATAACCGTTTGAGCTAGCTTCATGAAATTTGGGCTTCTAGATGTCCTTATGGATATAATTAAACACACGTAGTTTTATGTAATTTTATTTACGTAAAATAGGTTTTGAGTTATAGAAGGGTCAAAAGTGGCACCAAGTGGTGCGTGTTATATTACATTCGGCGCTGGCTTACCAGTTCCTTGGCTTGAACTTGGCTTGACACGCTGCCGCGTGTCTAGATTAAGCGGGTTTCTATGTATTTATTACATAGAAACGTTAAAATATACTTACTCGAAATATATCATCTGTGAGGCAGTAAACATTGCACGTTTTATGTGAATATGTTGTATATTTGAGTTATGTGCTTCATCTGTATCATTAAAAATAATACGTACTTGGTAATTAGTTTTGTAGTTGATAAGCGCAAGTTGGCTTATTAAAATAATTGTAACTAACAATTAACATGGCATACCTATTTGATAAATGTAAAGGTTACATAAAAGTAGGTTGACAAAATCGTGTTTCTTTGTAATATTAATTAACAAATTAATATGCTAAGTTTATAGGACTGATTTTTCCTGTTTTAAACAATAACGGCATTGTTTTTTTTTGTAAAATTGTATCTGCATTAATTTAGTCATTCTACTTCTGATTGTGCTTATTTTAAATTTGGGCTAAAGGTTACAACTGATTTCGTTAAAAATCGAAACTAGCCCAATAAATGTGGTCCTTAAAATGTCATTTAATATTTCGTCCATGGACCATCAGTTTTCAGAGGTACAATGTTAGTGTAGTCCATTCATATTTTCTCACTTTTTAATAAATTTACCGACCTCTAATTTCTAATTCATCATTCACAGCGTTAAAGCAAGAGCGAGCCTCACCAATGCGAGGCATGGGCCCTCACCCGGCGCTCCGTGAGCGGGGTCGCGCCATTCCCCCAGGGCCCCCAGGACCCCCGCCGATGCCCGCGTCCAAGCCCATGGCTCTGCCCCCCCACATCAGGGTACGCTCCCCCCTCTCTGTTTACTACGAGAACGAGCAGGTCAGTAGTGTGGTGTGTGTTCGCGTTGCGCGGAATGCCTGGCAAGGTAGGTTCGGTTCCAGTGGGGGTTTAATGAGCTATGATTGATTTGCGATCGACATTACAGACTGGGACTGTAACGGAAGGATTTAAACCATAGACAATTATTTTTGCAAGAGAGACTGTCTCAATAGACAGATACTGCCGTATAATTCCAAAAGCTTTCTTTAGATACAGTGCATAGCAACGGCTATACATAGATGTTATTATGTCTAAGCAGCCTTTAGGATCGTCACGTTTTAATCCAATCAACAAATCTTTCCAAAACCCAGTACAGCTTGGCCGCACTAATAAAAGTGATCCAAATCTTGTGCGTTAGACAAAAACAACTTCTTTCTGTGTAATACTGAGAAGCTCGCGAAAGCAGTTTTGGACATTTGAGTTATTTACACATTTTAGATTTTTAAAACTCCACGGGAACCATTTAATAACAATATCTAATACTTAAGTTATTACATTAGCCGCTTAGCTGTGGAGATCTAACTTCTCTGTTTTAACAAGTAAGTATTTGTAGTTTGTAGTTGATTAGAGCTTTTCTTAAAATAAATAATTATATTTACAATCTGTGTTTTAATTGTGCTTCGTAGAATAATGTATGTAGTTAGCAAATTAATTAAAGAAATCAGTAGATAGTGATTTTTTATTTACTTTTATGGATAACATACATATTTTTGCATCGAAAGATATCTCAATAAATATTTGATGTGTAATCGAAGATAAGCTTCTAAAATTGCATATAGGGATACTGCTCTTAAACTGGATAGAGAACGGTCTGCGTAGCATGTTTTTTTTTTCAATTATGGCATCTCATCATCAAACTCTGTGCATACTGCCAGCGTCAAGTATAACTTTTGCATCAATTTTTTGTCAGTTTCAATGAAACTGGACGAAGTAATAACAAAGTCAGTAAGTAAGTCGTCAGTAATCAGTCAGTCTAGTCAGTCCAACATTCTAGTAAAGCGATGGCTACTTTACTAGAACGTGTCCGATGGAATTTTGGAGGCAAGCAGAAAAAACATATTTTAGCTCTGTTATTCTATTTCACAAACACTCGTGCACTGTAATTAACCTATATCAAACAAAATGCCATCAACTTTATCCGATGTAACTCAAAAATACACCAAGAAAATGAAAATAAAACAAGAGCACAATATGTTTTTTCGACTTCCCGCCAAAACTCTCGTAGCATGTTACAGGTTGACCTAGAAAGCTTATCAATAATATTACAGGCGCATTAGATTCATATGTTCAAGAATTGAAACGAAATAAGCTTACAGAATTTTGATATACTTTATAATACGAGTATAACCATTGACGCTTGGAGCGTTGACTGATCCAATGATTCTTCGTTTTACCAAATTCTATTCAGTAGAAAAATGTATAGGTAATTATTGTGATATTAAAAATAATTCCTCTAAATTCAGATACAATGGCAGACTCTTAATTTCCAGGGCTTTAATAAACCTTTTAAGTGTCAACATTTTCCTTAAAATCATATATTTATAAAAATGTAATGCTTAACTATGAGAATATTTGCGTAATTTGCAATATACGTAGTCCATTTGTTTTATATAAAAATCATGATCGACACATTTTGCTCACATGCGTGGATCCCACGCTACAGTAAATATGAACACATGTGATGACAGGCTTGACCTCACTCTGAATCGGAAGTATCTAGTAACGCGGCATGTAAAACTTTTGCGATACATCAATAAATACTGTTCAATATAATGTCTTTATGATACAGATATAATCGTTATATATCTGTATTTATCGTCGTATATCTATCGTTATATATCTATTTGTTAACTTAACAACACATTAAAATTCAAACGATTTTTCACGGTTCCATCCTGGTATAGTCCCATTAGCGCTGCATTGACTTCCGTCGTGAAAAAATTGTTTTGGATTTGGTGTTGAAAGCCAGAATTATATGAGTCGACCGCCTTCCGCATAGTAGAGCAGATGCGTAGCTACCTCAGGTAGGCAACATTCAGGCTTGCAATGCAATAAAAAATAAAAAGTGCATTATACCTACTGTAAATTATATCTGGAAAACCATTATTATATCTGGAAAAAACCTTCAAAAGTTACACGAAAATCTTGGAAGAAAATATGGGATTTCATACCTCACTAAAATGTCCATCACCTGTACCTCACTAAAAGGTGGCCTTCTTCGGCACCTCTAGAGGACTCTAGAGATTTTCTGTGTAACCAATAACCTACTACTCTTGTGAATCTTGTGATTTAGAAAATTTCCTTACTACTGAGAACGAGATAATAGATAATGTTTTACCGCTAAAAGTCATTGCTATACTCGTTGCTCATTTTAAATTAGCTGTTTTAAGATCTTTTAGTATAATCACAAAGTACCTGGACGACCGAGCGTTGCTGGGATAAAATCAATTGATGTTTTTACTTACTTTTAACCAAAACACTCATAGGCTTACTGTTACTTAACAACGCCATCTGAAGTAGCACCAAATAAAAAAAATATGGCACTAAAAATAAAAAAAACAGCATGCTTGCTTGAGATTTGAGGTCTCTAGTTCCGCAGTCAGCCTACGTAACCATTCGACCAAAGAATCTATAATTCTATCGACGAAATTTTATAGAGCTCTTTGAAATCGACATTGTCATTTGTTTGAACGGCGGATGACGTTTGACGGCGTTCTACGTCACAATTATATTAATATTCTCCCATAGATGTCAGTATGTGTCATATTTCTCAGTTTATATTTAAGTTGAATATCGCTGAAAATTCGAATAAAACGACAAATTCTAAAAATAAAACCAAACTGGATCAATCACCCCCGAAACCCTGGCCACTAAATTTCATGAAAATCGTTGGAGCCGTTTTCGAGATTCAAATTATATGTATAGGTATATATACAAGAATTGCTCGTTTATAGGTATTACATTATGACCATTATGTTCAGATATGCACACTACAATTAAAAATGCGGTTATGTACCGCAGTAAACATTTAAAAATGGGACTGATACCACGTTTTTACCGCAGTTTGTCAAAGAGAAACAATCCTTGACCACGTGGACTCATTTCCCAAGCTTGTTTTGTTAGACATTTAAAAATGTACATATGCAGTAAGCTCAGTGGTACCGAAACTTAACTTGTGAGAACCCGAAACAAGTTTGACGCAATAATAGGTGGCCCCCGTTGTTAAATCTGATTTTACTAGAGCATCACATGAGGTAGGAAGATAAAAAGGTTGTATTTATATTTTCCTTCTCACCGGTGGGCAGACTATAGGTTCTTCAAAAATTCAAAAATTTCATAAAAAATTATGGGCAAAACATAGAGCTAGGTTGGGTAGGTAAGGTAGAAAATATTAAATGCATGGTACTTAAGCAATATCGACGTCTGACGTTAGGAAGTTAAAAAGAGATAGGATATCGTATTAAAAGCATGGGATCTCCAACTTACCTATAATTCTATCTTCTATGTATTAAAACCAAATTACTAAACTACGAAGTGTAGTACTACGTTTGTTATTATTTTTTACTTATAATTTTTATTTTTTATTTTAAATTATTAAATAATTACGCGATATTACTTTTGGTAATTTCCCCAACTTGACAGCCGTGAGTAAGAGAAAATGTTCAAAATCCTCAAGAGTCTTCCTCAAGAGAGCTTTTTTTATAGGAGTACTCAATAAATTGCAAGGTATACCCCATATCCTTACCTGACGCGCTCGAGAAAATCCAGAATTCCCCTATTTGACTTCCCTACAATGACGAACCGTTGACATCACATTGTATGGGCTCTACATGTCAACTTCTAAACTCAAACAATGAACGTAGGTACTTACTAAGCGAAGCGACTTCTAAATAAAATGCGGCGACGCCGACGCGGGCGCAGAACTGGCGTCCACGGTTGTGGTGCAATTTGAGACCGACAGCGAAAATATTTTTGGCTGCATTCCTTTTTGCGTCCCACTGCTGGGCACGGGTCTCTCCCCATTATTGGGGAGGCTTGGCGCTTACTCCACCACGCTGCTCCAATGCGAGTTGGTGGAGAAAATATTTTTAATCAATTACAAATCAATGTTTTTGCGTCTTTTTGCTGGGCATGGGACTCTAATCTCACGAGAATGGAGAAGGTCTAGGAAGATTATGGGTTGGTGGAGGTTCGGGTTAGTGGCCTAGCTGCTGTAGGATTTTTTCAAGTTTAATGACTTCTATCTATTGATACAGCCGAGATCGATGGTTTAACGTGTCTTCCGAACACTGATACGCGCATGAAATTTGTAATGAAGCACATATCGCTTAACTGTGTAGATCACTCAATTTCTTGACGACCCAGGTGGCGTAATTGTTGTTACGATGCCGGACTGCCGATCGGAAGGTCCGAGGTTCAATTACCGACGAAGCCGGCAATCAAAAATTTCTGTTCTCGGTCTGGGTATTTGTGTTTCTGTCTTTGTGTGTATCCATGGCATCCACGACACAGGGTATATCTAACTTACTGTGGGGCTATGAGTGTGAAAAATCACAAATAAGTAGAACTTTGTCATTGTTCCTTGTAGAATTTATACTATTACAAAGGAGGGAACATTTTAGTTTATCTCAGTAAACGTTTTATAAAAAAATAAAGTGATTTGGGATTTTAAATCACCAATCATAGATTGAGTAAAATGTAATCAATTAACTTTTATGTACCTAGGTCCTGAATTGTTCAGCATTCCACTAACGGCAGCGTTACATCATATTATTAATATTAAACGCTCTCCGCTTGTACCTTGAGCAGCGGACTGTCAAAAGAATCCAATGTTACGCGCATGATGTCATACTCATTATTTTTGGACTTGAATGGTCTTTGGTGTGCGTATGTCGCTCAAATGTATACATTACGGACGAGACGACCAATGCAACCTAGTTAGCGATAGGTTTGAGATTGTTTACAGGTTTTCTTTAAATATTCATATTTTCGCAGTGGAAGCGCGCATGGCCTGGCGGCTAGCGTAGAACGCAAGCGATCTATGCAGCTGAGCCAAACGGGCGCGGTCGGGTGTGAGATGGGTGACCGTTAGTGGCAAAAAAAAAAACATACGCGTTTCCGTGCTTCGGAGGGCACGTTAAGCCGTCGGTCCCGGTTGTTGTCGATAGATAACAGTCGTCAAACCTTGTCGGAGGCCTTATGGGCGGTTTGAAAACATCCGACAGCGGGTTGGCCACTAATCCGCATCTTCACCAACCCGCATTGGAGCAGCGTGGTGGAGTAAGCTCCAGGCCTCTCCAATAAGGGGGAAAGACCCGTGCCCGGCAGTGCGATGCAAAAAGGGTTGCAGCCATTGTCGCGGTGACAGTCGTGGTTGAGTCTTCGTAATGAAAGAAATGTGATACTTATATGAATTCATATTTATTTTATTTGAATGGATTAGCAGACGAGCTGCAGGCTACATGGTGTTAAGTGGTCGCTGCAGCCCATGGACGTCTACACACATCCTCAACCTGCCTGAGTCTTTTTGGAGGTCGTATGCTGCGCTGCTACTCCGAAGGCTGATGGTCGCCTCATGTAAGCCTGGCCGGCAACTGCACCTTTCCACCGATACACAATAGAATTCCTGCATGGCAGAAGTGGATGCAGCGGAGGTGCTTCTTCGGGCAGACCACGAAATTTCTACTACCTACAGAATATGAATATGTCTTAATCTACCGCGGAAGTTCAAATAGTAACGCACACATACAATGTACAGTAAATAAATAAATAAATATCTTTGGACAATTCACACAACACCATCTGATTCCAAACTAAGCAGAGCTTGTGCTATGGTAATCAGAAAGCTGATAAATATACTTATATAATTCTAAATACATACTTAAATAGATAAATTAACACCCAGACACAGAACAAATAGTCATGTTCATCACATAAATATTTTTCCTGGGTGGAAATCGAACCCACGACCTCACGCTTCGCAGTCGGCTCATCACCCACTACGCCGCGGAGGCTGTTCAATTGTACTGTACAAGAAAGAAAATTTATCAGGAAATTTGGTAACTTTCGCTTAAACCGCTCAACCGTTTTTACGCATATACCTACATACACATTATTTTATTACGCATGAAATAAAGATTATGAATATAAAATAAATAAATAACGCTACAACCTCATAGCTACACTAGGATTCGCTGTGTATCGTGGGTACCATAGACACACAAAGACATGAACACAAACTCACAGATCAAGAACAGAAATCGAAACTCATCATTCCAATTCCTGTCTCGCCGGAAATCGAACCAGCAACCATTGCGCCACACGGGTCTTCATTGACCGCGGCGTTTGGAATGATTATTTTTTTTTATTTCTAAAATGAGACTTGAACGGAGTCTTATGGTTAAGATAATCAAAATTTCACTGAACGTTTGAACCCCAAAGTTCAAATGTTCTTTTAATTTGGGTTATGTACTCAGTACACCAATGTAGTTCTTAAGTCTTAAGTTACTTAAGACTTACAATCAGCTTACGTTAGCTTAGCTTAATTACTTAAGTATAACAAACAGACAACTTAAGCGAAAAGATTTTCCTCAGATGAATACATATAAAGAAACAAAAAAAAATTATAAACATTATTGCGTAAAATAGTATAAATTACAACGTAACATTACAATAATTGGGTAGTCCATAGCAGGTATTTCACAGATATTTTTCAGTAGTAGAGGACGCCTTCCCTCACTTGAAGCGTTTTCAACGCACCTGAGGATGCTTGTACTAACGAGTACGGTGCTCTTCTGGTACTTAGTTTTATATGTCTACGTTGATATAACAGTTGTCACACACACACACACACACACTTTTTTCAATTTAATTATTTTAATTGTTTGTATTAGATTTTAAGTTCTGCTATTGTTTTCAAAATGTACTTTTATTGTCTTGAATTTGGAGGTGGGCATAAATAGTGGCAACACAGTTATACTATAGCCACTGTTATTGAACATATCAATTGTAAAAGTGTTTTTCTGTACAAATAAATCTTTTTAAATAAACCTAACATTCTCATAAATACGATGTAACAGTGACATACTCCAGAGGAGATACCACAAAGCTATGGTTAGTGTGAAAACCATCAGAGAATAAAAAAAGGTTTAGGATATGTTACGTCAGTCCCTGTAGCTTTGCGATTAAGAATAGAGCTACGGTATCCCCTGCCTGATTGTAAGAGGTGACTAAAAGTGGGCTTCCGGGGTTGTGGACAGTGTGAGTAGGAGCTTGATCCGTCCAACCAGCAGCCCCGGTAAGGGCGGTGGTGTGTGCGTTGCCGCATGTCGCCGTAAACATCGGAAGGCGCAGGAGAGCACATCTGCTCTTCAATAAACAAAAAATCAATTCACAAATATTCAATAAACAAAATGTTAAAGGGCCTAATAGGATTTGAATTCCAATAAATCGCAACTATTATTGAACACTTGCCCTAATCAATATGACATCATTGTAACGCAATTAATCTACGAGTAGTGACGATAAGTTCGCTCAACAGCTCGACACGATATTGGCATCGATTCAAAATTCAGTATCTGCAAGGAGCTTTATTCGTTTGTTTCTTTTTGTTGTCTTTGAAGGCTTATGGGAGTAAACAATTTGCCCTGTATACGCCTCACCTCTTATAAGGCACTAAATAAATAGGTACATACATAAGGCGTACTGTTAGGATGGCGCTCCGTGGGTTCTTTAAAAAAAAAACACTTAGGTACTGAAAAGATGTTTAATCAGTTCGACGGGTTACAACAAAGACAGAATCGACTGCTGAGGAAACGGGCAATCGGTTTTTATGAACAGGGCAAGCCACATGGCGTTGCTTACATTGCAATTTACCCCAACATAGAAATATCATAGGTAAGTCACAACAGTACTGACAGGGAAACACTTTCCCTTAATTTTATACACTAGGATTCCCTCTGTCCGAACACACATACACGAAGACAGAAACACAATCATCATTTCAATTTCTGTCTCATCGGAATCGACCTCGTGATCCTCAACTGAACGTCCGGGTCGCAGTCATTGAATACGGCGGAATTGACGACAGCAGAATTATTTTCATTAGCAAGCTAGGATTCTCTCTAACGGTAACGGGCTGATGACATAACGGTCACACATTGGAATTATTTTTTACGCAGTGAGTTTGATTTTTAATTTGTGAAACAAAAAAAAATTTGGGCTTAATTTGCCGCCGCCCAAAATCTGCCGCCCTAGGCTCCAGCCTTACTCAACCTTTTGGTAAATCCAGCAATGGCTACCCAAAACTGAAACGCAAGTGCCTTCCAATTCTACGTGACCAGTACACAAGATGATTCCAAGTTGACATTGTTAAGGACACTAATTTAGAACTCTTGCACAAGGAACGCATTATAAACAAAGCAACCGCTGGCATTGGTAACGGCCCACATACGCGGCCTAGACACTGCAGGAATAGGAACAGCGTGACACTCCCCGCTAGGGTTACCAATTTTTTTTCTATCAATATAGTATTTTTGAAGTTATTGACATAAAAAATATAGTAGATGACAAAAAAAAAATTGTATGTGCTTAAAATTGAACTAACGCACACAGACAGAGACAGAGGAACTACGTCTACGCCTACCGCGACACGTTCGATGATTCGATGACAGTTCGAGAGCTCAGGAGCTAGCGAAGCTCGGGAGCTAGCGAAAATATAGTAGTTTCGCCTACTATATATATTTTTTAGAAATATAGAATTTGATCCCTTAAAATAGTAGGATACTATATTATATATGTAGTAGGGTTGGCAACCCTACTCCCCGCACCGCAGCCGCACTACTGTGTATTATTTATTCTTATGCTACTGTGCAGTTTCAATAATAATTAGAATGTGTTTGACTTGACATACCAGCTGTTTATGTCAAGTACCTACGCACTAATTTCACTGGATAAAACAAATTCAGCTTACAAAATTAAAAATTATTTGTAGCATAGTTTATAGTAAAACAATATACGGGTTTTCTCATGGGAATAAGATGTTTTACCGTGGTTAATAGTAGCCTTTTCATTATTTTTGCTAACTTTATACACATATCATTCCACAAGATCTTACGACGATCTTCTTATCTTCAATACGACGTTAAAGAAGAACATGGCTGCAACCCTTTTGGCGTCCCACTGCTGGGCAAGGGTCTTTCCCCACGCCTGGAGCTTGAGGATGTGGAGAGAGATGGAGTTGGAGTTGGTGGATGTGCGACTTAGTGGTCAACCCGCTGTTGTATGTTTTCAAACCGCCCATAAGGCCTCCGACAAGATTTAACGACTGTTATCTATCGACAACAACCGGGACCGACGGCTTAACGTGCCCTCTGAAGCACGGAAACGCGCATGTTTTTTTTGTAAATAACAACTTCGCATTTCTAGTATGGATATGGACTTTAAAATGTTTGAAATTCTTCACATTATATTCACACTTTACCGTCCTACCCTACGTATTTGAGTATGGTACCGATGACACACGCTACACAAATTACGAAGGTGACACCCACGCGGCATAACGAGACAAAGCTAATCCATCTTGAAGATAATTGTTTACTCACACACTAAGTGCTTCTCTTGAACTCTAAACAAATGTTTCAAAATAACTGGTCGTGTAAGCAGTCCAGCTTACCAGTGAACATTATCTGGGGAATATAAAAATATTGTGCTGATGAAACTTGCGTCAAATACTCAATCCTCGCAAAACCATACAGCTAATAGCAGAAATAGTGCTCAGACTTGCGACTTGGGGTGCGATTCTACTTGCTTCTTTACTTTTAAATATGTACAAAAACCCAGTTAATTGAGTGCCCAAAGCCGATAATGCGGATAAAAATTTAAAATTCATTTAACATAAACAACTAATTAAAGATAAATTAAGTTTTTAACAAAAAAATAGAACCGACTTCAAACGGTAAAAAATAAAATTGTTCAGTACCTACTTCTTCTTGCTTATGGTAATGATTCTTAAAACTATTTTTGGAGTCGGGCCCTTACTAAAATGTCGTACCATTCGTTCTAAATGGGCACCGACAGTACAGACAGTGGGACAGTACCTACTTCTTCTTGATTATGGTAATGACTGTTAAAACTATATTGGAGTCGGTGCCCAGAACGAAAGGTACACTATATTTACTAAGACAGGACATTTTATTAAGGGCCCGACTTCAAAAATAGTTTTAAGAGTCATTACCATAAGCAAGAAGAAGTAGGTACTGAACAATTTTATTTTTTACCGTTTGAAGTCGGTTCTATTTTTTTGTTAAAAACTTTATTTATTTCACTCTTTTTAGTAATTTTAATAATTCTGCACATATGTATAAGCATAATTGGAATTTTTTTCAGTTAATTTCTAAACGTTAAAGAGATACCTTTTATAATCATGTTTATCTAATAGCCATCTTATACCCTGAAAGAATACTACTATAAGTCCACCTGAACGTATAAATTAATTAAAGAATTTGCTCTCAGCTCCTAACCGTTGAGGAGTTGTACCTTCAATCATCAGCTTAGCAACATGAGGTGATAATTACCGGACACAAATATTTGTATTATGTTAAAAAATACGACTAAAAGAATGTGTGTGCCTATTAAGTTTCAGTGTTTCCCTCGATTTCCCTAGTATCACATCATCAGATTTTACCATGGTGACAGTTGGACCACCTCAGGAATGTAAGATTTCCAAGAAAAAAACATTTATTGAAAGAATTTGCTCTCAACTCCTAACCGTCATAGTACCTTCCATCATCAGCTCAGCAACATGATATGATGATAATTATATACAAATACCTGTTTTGCTTTAGTAAAAATCATTTGTTGTGTTATAAAATTTGAATGTTCCCTTCGATTTCTCTGGGATACCATCATCAGACTTTGACTTGGTGACAGTTGGACCACCTCAGGAATGTAAAATATCGAACAAAAAACCATTTATTGAAAGAATTTGCTCTCAACTCCTAACCTTCGTAGTACCTTCCATCATCAGCTCAGCAACATGATATTATGATGATAATTATACAAAAATGCCTGTTTTGCTTTAGTAAAAATATGAAAATCATTTGTTGTGCTATAAAATTTGAATGTTCCCTTCGATTTCTCTGGGATCCCCTCATCAGACTTTGACTTGGTGACAGTTGGAACACCTCAGGAATGTAAGATTTGGAATAAAAAACTATTTATTGAAAGAATTTGCTTTCAACTCCTCACTGTTGCAGTACCTTCCATCATCAGCTCAGCAACATGAGATGATGATTACTATGCACAAATATCTCTTATGCTTCAGAAAGTATAAGAAAATCAATGTGTGTGCCTATAAAATTTGAGAGTTCCCCTCGATTTCCCTGGGATCCCATCATCAGATCCTGCTTTGGTGACAATGGGACCACCTCGGGAGTGTAAGCATACGAACAAAAAAAGAATTTTGTAAATCGGTCCACAAACGGCGGAGTAATCGGTGAACATATATAAAAAAAAAATACATACAGCCGAATACAGTACCTCCTCCTTTTAGAAGTCGGTAAAAAATTGATAATACAACACAATAAAAATCGCACAATATGGGTCAAAATAAAATCGGTTATGTCTTCAATTATAATAAATTTAGTTATAAGTAATTTTAGTCATAGTTACTAACATTAAATTAACGTTTTGGTGATTTGTTTGGCTTCATCTGGCAGCAGCACGTGCCTCCCTAGATGAATGCTACGCTTGTGGTTTAGCGCACCACAATTTAAAAGGAGGTGGCGTGGTGTCTCGCTCTCCTCCCCACAGTATCTGCACGCCTCCGACATGGCTTAACCGCCTATCCATAAAAACCGGGACCGATGGATTTAGGTGCCCTTTCTTACTGCCCTATAATTATTTTAAACTCACCTAAATGCATTTTTATTTTGTGACTAGTTGTGCTAGTTTCACGACTTTTCAATCGCAAGTCTCTGCGTCCATTAAGACAAACAGGAAGCCATCAGCGGTCGTGTCGTTAAATCGCACTGGCCAGTATTTATAATTTTTCATTCAGTCTCCCGTCGCACATCGCATATAGCAGTAATTGTGCCACGATTTTCTGGAATTATTCGATAATTTCCCAGTAAATGTAACACAGATACATCGTAGTCGTATTATCAACGAATAAGGATAAAATCAGCTATTTTAAGTTCTCTAAATCGTGGTGATTACAAATTAGTTATAAAATATTGAAAACAAACGGGCTTAGGATATAGACAAGAAAGTGTGAAATTGTGCTGCTATGGATTTATCGGAAGAGCTTAATGTGGAAATTGTATGTAACCTTATTTTTTTCTAATCGTAAAAAAATGGCCGGGACCAAAGTAGATCGATTACTTTCCTAAATGGTTATTTTTCTGGGGTTCTTAGAAAAATACAGTACTCATAATTTTTCTGTTGCTACAGTCCGCAATTTTTCACCATAAGTATAATATTACATATTATGTATATTCGGTTTTTACAACATCAACTCAGATCATGTAAGTTTTATCACCGTCATGGCATTGCATCTATCTACATAAATTAAAATTATTAATTCCGGTTAGTGGAAGAGAAAAACATGATTTTAAGTAAAAGCTTTGGTTTCCAGGGATGTATTCGGAAATAGAATCAATGTACGAAACATTCGATTACAAATTGTAAATATAAAAATGTGTCGGAGTCATACGTATAAAACTAGCCTCAACTCAATGCCGTGATTGAGGTCGGTGATCTATCCTGCGAGATATAGAGAGAAGGAAGAATATCTTACTAAATGATCGTGTTAACTTATTTAATTAGAAAATGTTCATTCATACCTAGCTGGAGCAAAAAGCCGTATGCTAAGGCGTAGAGAAAAAGTAGGTACCAAATCATGACAATAACACCAGAACTTAGAGCATCAAGGTATGACAGGTATGACACCCGTGAAGGGTGTGTCAGTAACTTTGATGCTCTAAGCACCAGAACGATGTTTTTTATATCTCTAACTTAGAGCTTCACAGGTATTGAATCTCGTTAATGATGTTCTAAGCTATTTAACAGCCGAAGTGAATATACTATCAATTTAAGATTTGTAGATTTATTGTGTAGACGACGGATTACAAATGGACATTATTGAAGGTTAAGGATATGACCGGAATATATAACTATTGTTTCTTTATGTGTAACATACAAGTAAAAAATATTAAAATATTTGGCTGTTGCTAGTCGTCCGTTAATCGGACGAATAAATAACCTTAGTCGTCCGTACACTTTCCATTATGGGCCGTCGATTTACACATCAATTTTTTTATATTTTTATTTTATATTTTATTTTTATTATATTATATATATATTTTGACTTTAAAATCGTTTTAGTCGGGTGACATGTTCAGAAACTTGTGTCACACCAAAACCTCACGAGCGCGATCGCAGGTATAACGAGAGAGAGACGGACCGATCTCCCGTCTCATCTCGAGCGCTGCCAGTCATTCCGTGAAACTTGTCACGCGGAATCCTCACGAGCGGAGGCTGGCATAGCGTTCGAGTGAGTGGACCGATCTTCCGTCTCTCTCACTCTAGCGGCATACAAACGAATGGAGATTTTCTCGTGCGGACGTTATCACGTAAACATCTCGATCGTAAACCTACTTTACAAACAATTTGCCGTTTTTAAATTTATATTTTTTACGAATTAATTTAAATTTATATTTTACGAATAAAATAATATTTTAGTCAGCCGTTTAGCAGACGACTAGACACTTCGTACGGCTGTTGCTAGTCGTCCGCTAAACGAATGAGACCACTCTACTCCCTCCGTCTGAGCGAAAGAAAGTTAATGGTACCATGTCGACGGAACCCCTGCTGTGCGGGATTCCTTTTTTGTGTTAATTAAAAAAAAGTCAAACCTAAGCTAACCGATCCCATTCATTTTAAAAGACGAGTTTCTTTTTGTGTTTATTTTGGCGGGGTGCTTCGCCCCCACCTCCCCCCATGCGGGGAGCTTCGCCCCACGAAACCCCCCTTCCCCTACTCTATAAAACCACAAAGGGTTTTTTGGAAGACTTTTATTTATAAAACCAATTTTACTAAATAATTACTCGCCCATGTGCTAGTCATCAAACGTTTGGTTGTGGCCTAAATAATGAGCCGTACAGCACGCTTTCTTTTTATGAGTACTATCTACAAAAAAAAAGTGTAAATCGACGGTCCATAATGGAAAGTGTACGGACGACAAAGGTTATCTTTTTCGTCCTGCTAATTTTTAAATTTGACACTTATATTCAAATGATTGTTATTAAAATCATGCAGACACATAATCTCGCACTTATTTCATTTTGAGGACTTTAGTTTTATTTATTTTATTTACTTATTTATTTATTTATAATAGTTACACCAACAAGGTTTACACCAAGACATTGATATTTCTTAAAAATATAATATTTTACATAGGTGAAACCTAACTTATAGGTGCAAACGGCATGCATTATAAGCACCACAAAAGTTTTGTTGCATTGGCTGCAACCCTTTTTGCGTCCCATTGCTGGGCACGGGTCTCTCCCCATTATTGGGAAGGCCTGGAGCTTACTCCACCACGCTGCTCCAATGCGGGTTGGTGGAGATGCGGGTTAGTGGCCAACCCGCGGTCGGATGTTTTCAAACCGCCCATAAGGCCTCCGACAAGGTTTAACGACTGTTATCTATCGACAACAACCGGGACCGACGGCTTAACGTGCCTTTGTTGCATTTTTCCACTGATATTGTATTGCTTGTATATTTACATATTTTATGTGATGTTTGCAGCCTCCACCAATCCCCGGCATGCGGCCGCCGCTAGGCTCCCCCGGCGGGCCGGTGCCGGCGCCCAAGTCCTCCATGGGCTTCGTGATGCCCATCTACACCATCTGCATCATCGTATTCTTTGTCTACACGCTTAGTAAGGTGAGCAATATTAAACAGATATGTACTTAAAATGCTGCATTAAACGCCGAATTTCAACGTGGCGACTTATTTATTTATTTATTTAAAACTTATAGTATAACCTTAACCTAAGGATACAAGGGTGTGCTTAATGCCTTCTCTCCCAGCCAACCCTGGGTGATGATAAGAGAAAACTTGTGGCAGGCGCATACTACGTTTATATACTTATCTCTTCAATGGCGTTCGTTAGCGTAGTTCAGAAATTGATACAGCGATATCTAGCTTAACCAATAAATAAATAATAAAATAACGTTAGAAATAGAAATAGAATTTTATTGTTTATTTGTATTGCATTTAGTGCATAACAGTACAACTGTTACGGAGTTATGTTTCACAGTAGGGTAGATATATCCTGTATCGTGGGTACCATGTACACACACACATACAGAAACACAAACGCCCAGACTGAGAACAGAAATTTAAACTAATCATTTAAATTTCTGTTCGCCGGGAATCGAACCCGGGACGCTTCGATTGGCAGTCCGGCATGGTAACCATTGCGCCGCAAGGGTCGTGATAGATAATACGTAGAAACATGCTGGTCATTATTTTTGCTTGTGGCTCGCGGACCTCGCGGTTTTACCAGCATTAGAAAGTTTCAATTCCGTTAGAATGGATTTTCCAGTGGAAATGAGAGTTTTAATGCTGTAAAATAGTCTGTGTCACTCTCCTCCATCGCGACGTGAAAGAAATACTAACAAATGCACTTACTTTCGCATTTCAGCTTCAAACAAATAAAAAGAAAAAAAAAACATAAAAGACATATTAATAAAAAAATACCTTTTTTATATCGGAGTGCCTTCAAAAAGTAGCCTGCACCCTGGGACACCGGGTTATGTGGGATTTGTACCGCACTAAAACCCTCTCGGTGGTCTGCCTCTGCGCTTGGGGAGGACTTCGGGATCGAACGGGCTCATCCCCGGAAGAGCAGATGTGCTCTCCTCACTCCTGCACCTTCCGATGCTTTCGGCGGCATGCGGCCACGCACACCCCATCCTTCTCGGGGCTGCTGTCTGGACGGATCGAGCTCCAACTCTCACCCCCCACAACCTCGGAAGCCCCCTTTAAGTCGCCTCTTAAGATCACGCAGGGAATACCGTAGCTCTATCCTTAAACCTACTACCTACCTGTCCTATACAACATTAGTGTCGTGAACGATTACATAATTATTGGCTTTTTTAAGTTTAAGAGCACGAGCCTCTTCGAGGTTGAACGTAGATAATAATTGGCTACAGCTACTACTTATCACCGCTATACCCGCTTTGCTACTATTTGAAAAAAAACATTAATATTTGAAACCTCACTTTATGAGAAGGCGACAGTGGCTCATTTTTGTCATTGTTTTGATGGTATTTATTTTTATTTTTATAGATACTGTTCAGACGAACAGCCTCTCCATACGATCCTGTCACACCAGACCCTCAGTTCAGGAGGCGAGTGTTCAGAGATGACTCCAGGTCCTCACCGGACAAGCTAGGTAAGATCTTGTTGCTTAGTGCTTTTTAACCAGCTGTGATACGAAGCTTTAAAGTCAGATCATAGAAGGCTGTGTAGAGGAAAGAAACTTTAGAATGTCAACTCCTAACTGAAGATTCATCGACACTTTCAGAACTACTTAATAGCAACAATATTTACAACATTACTCGAAAATCCAACCACGAAGATTGTCTTATCATTATGACCCAAACCTCACTATCTCCTTACACAACTATGGTCAGCCTTGGGCCCGTAATTGATGATGGAGGCTCTAAGTTTAAAGTTACCCAAAATTACTTAGCAGCCTTCAATCCAGATTATAAATACGGTTTCAAACATTCCCAGATTTTATAACGACGTATTAAGATTTTAGAATCTGATTTCAAAGAAAGACAGTAACGTCAATGTGACGTATAGGCGATAGAATAGTTATTATAATCCAAAAAAGATATAATTCGAAGTAAAGTAACTAGAAAGTATCATTATGTTTAATGAAATTGTGTTCTTTCCGCATGCAGGCAAAAAGGAAGCGGACACGAGTAAGTATTTCGTATTCTTACCACCAGTTGATAACGTGATAGGTAGTTGATAGTCACATTTGGATAGTTTATTACTCGTATGTAGGAACAAATTTAGGCCTGGAGCACGTTTAGTAATTAAAAATAAATTTAAAACATGGATAAAGGGAATAAACAAATAAAAAATATGAAAATTTAATATTAATTTGTAATGTCTTAAATTATTTAATGCATTTAAATTTAAACAATAATGAATAAAACAATTAGGATTATATTATGGATGATTGCAATAACACCAGTCACGTTAATGATCACGTTAACTAATCACGTTAACTATGAACAAACAATAACTGCAATTGGCCTAAATTACATATCGTTTGACGATCTTGAATAAAAACTGAAATACACATAAATAGTAATAAAGACTCTAGGAATATTGTAAATCAAGCAACACAACATGACAACAAATACTACCGAATACTCGAAACGAACAAATAAAACTATTATACCTACATACATATTTCAAATTTATTATATGTATAGATGAGTCAGGTCTATAACAGTAGTAAAATTAATTCAGATGATAGGCCCTTTATAGATGATGGGCTCTTTATAGATGATGCTTATGAAAGGATTGAAATATCCAAAAACACATGAACCTAAATTAATCTGTCATGGTCACGAATATTTTGTAATTTCTATGCCATACACATGTATGCAGAAGTGTGTCGTAAATCGGGCAAAGCCATAAGTAGTTGGGTGTTGTCCAGGGGATGTCGAGCTAGCGGCTCTGCGGGCTAGGCTCGCCGAGACCGAGCGCGCAATGCAACGGATTGTTGGCCAGCTGGCGAGACGAGACGCGGTATTCATTGTTGGACTCGTCGTCGAAACGTCTGGAAATTTCTAGAATATTCTGGGAAATCATTGTCAGCTTTGATATGGTCGCATCTTCTTCTGTGATCTTTACTATGTGGATATTTTCAACGAAACCTCATCTTTCGTGTTTATTTATGACGATCAAGTCACTACAATTTCCAGGCGCTTTCTATGAAACCATCTGTTTTTCTTATACTGCTTCTTAAACTTTTATCATACTTTGATTTTTAAGCCTGTGCTAGCGGTAGAAAAAGAGATGGGGGTTCAACAAATTAAGCAATTTCCGTATCTAAATGCGTGTTAAATCCATAGTTGTATTAAAAATAGCTTGCGGCATGGTGACGGTTGTGCCCTTTTAGTTCCAGGACATTACGTGTACTGCACGCAGGACCAAAGAATGCTTGATAATTGTGGATTTATCGTATTAGTTTAGATTTGTTTTTCTTGTGTTGCGTTGTTATTTGTACTATTATGGAGTGGGTTATGTCGCAGATTAATTTGACTAACGTTTTAAACAATAAATGTGTAAAAATAGTAATAAAGTTCATAAAAATCAAACAATAAAACATGATAATATTATTCTGAACCTGAATTTTTTTAGAAACAAAATTAATTTTAAGTCTACATGAAACATAATTTAAATCAGAGATAGAATAGGTACATCAAAGCTACATGTAACATGCACGTAAAGAAATAGCTCTACGGCTTATGTCAATAGTTTTTAAACGTTTAATTGATATTGATTACAGTTTAGTAACTAATACTTCTAATAATTATCTGAAGCCAAGTAATAAGCCACGTAGTTAATAAAATATCACGGCCGAACACAGTTTCAATGATGTAAATATGCGTTAACGAACAGAATCTTGGACGCGATCCAAGGGTGCAACAACGTCTGATCGTGCTATTTCGGTAGTGTCCTTCGAAAGTGTTTTGTTGCCTGTTTATTTTTAACTGATCTCACTTTCGTTAATTTCGTTTAAGTTTTTATTGATGGCTCAATTGATAATTAAAGAACTTTTATTTTTTTAGTTGATTACAAGAAAATGATTTGTTTGGTTAATTGAAACATCTTGTCTGTAGGAACAAAGACATGTAAAACAAACCAGAAATACGTATAGAAAATTAAGGGCTTGTGCTAAATAAAAGATTACAATTTTAGTAATTGAGATGTATTGTGTTTCAAACGAATATCGATACTCGAATTTTTTCTCGTTATTTCTTCGTGACCAAACCTGTAGTAGTAGTCTTGTCGTATCATCTATTTTGTCCTTCTTTGAATCAACTCCACTGTATGTTTTATATGATGGATTAACATTAAACTTGTCGACGACAGTTGTCACGGCCATATCTGGCCTGGTAGCGGAGGTCCAACAACAGATGGAGGCGAGCAACGCACAAAACCAGCAACGACAGGTCACTGCATGATACACGCCGGCCTTTTGAGTTTTTGTTCATTTTCGTTTTCCCCGTCTGCTCCATATACGTTACCATCTGCTGTATTTAATACTGCTACTTCTATTCCTTTATCATTGTTACCTGATTTTTTTATTATTTGCCATGGATGTTGTCGCATTGCAATTATTTTCACATTCACGTATGCTTGTTTTCTTGTTGCATTGATTCTTGATTTCTCTCATCGTTTTTGCTTCCGTCACAACAAATAGAGGAAGTTCTTAAGCCATTAATTCATATAATCACTTAGGTTTATAGATAACTTCCAAAACGGGTTATAATTTTCTAACCCTTTGAAAAAAATTGAGATAACTGTATTTCAAAATATTTTTCACCCGATATAGACATTGTAACGAGTATCTTTAGCTGATCAATTGAATACTTAAAACTTCAAGAGTGGTTGTAAAATCCATAGTCGAATGCCAAAACACGAGTACGGCATATTTGGCACGGCTCAGTAATCTGGAATTAAACGGAATGCATCGTAACATCGCTGACTTGTAAACTTTCTCAAGTTAGACAAGTTTTTTAAATGACCACAAGAATTTTAATTCAACAAGAATTATAACTGTTTTTTATTTACCTATTAATTTATGTTGTTGTAATTGAAACCATGTAATGTTTATAGTTAGGAATTGAACGTATTGGAATTTTGGAATTCATTCAAGAACTGTGTAGTTACGTTTTACAATTATTTTGCTACTTAAGTAGATTTTCTTTTCATTCTTGATTGTGCACGATAATAGTTCATTATCATGTCCCTCGCCGCCTTCGTCTGTCTGTTTGTACCATTCACATCGTTTCTAATAATAAAATAATAAACAATAACTGAGTTACGAATTCTCCCTTTGAAATAATAATGTAAATAAATTATAAACTCTATAAAGATTTTAGTGTGATTGTTTTGGCTTATTTTTCGACTTAGCTTGGCACATTTTTGTTTTAGCTTTAAAATATTGAATAATAATTTTAACTAGTACTTGATCTTAGGTGCTGTAACGAATAGTCTAGGAATATTGATGTAGTGTAGTTTATATAGCTTGTACAGAGATATTGATATAACCTATACTCATAGTTAAAACTTTGTACTTCTTAACAACTAATTGGTTTGATGATTTTAATTTGTTAGCTAGATTTAAGTGTTTGAACGAACGTATTTTTAAATGTCCTGAAAAGTAGATTTTTAATTTATTATTTCCATGTTTCGTTCGTAGAAAGGGTAAATATTGGAATACATTGTTTTTTTTTGAATATAATGTGTTTAAAATTCCAGGATGTGCAGGATAATGCTCGCCCGTACACCAATGGTACCATTTTGTTAAATAGTGGTCCTGTTCAGATCGTTGCAAGTGAATATAAGGATGGTAAAGAAAAAACGCTAGAACCAGTTAACGAGAAAGGACCTACGTCGGAGCCGACAGGAACTGAACCTATTAAGGTAGTTAAAGAATCATCTCCTGAGCAAGACATAGTTCCTGAATGCAAAGAACCTACCGTAGATTCAAAAGAATCATCAGAAGTTATAAAGTCATCTCCTGAGCCATTAGAACAAAAGGAAGCCACACATGCATCTGTGGTAAAAGAATCCTCACCTGAACCTGCACTAACCAATCAAACCGAACCTTCCCCCGAACCCATTCCTGAGATGATTTCATCATATGAAAACGCCTTTGAGGAAACGGAGGAAACTAAACCACACGTTACTGAGTCGGTGTCTACTTCAGACTCTAACACTACATTCACCGCACCTGTTCTTTCCACATCAGAACTTAATGCAGTCAAAGAATTTTCACCCGAACCGCCATCTCAACCTATAACACAAACGTCACCTGAGGAAACCAATAAACCCAATCAACCTGAACAAATTACAGAAACTGAACAAATTACAGAACCTCCACAGTTAATCCCAGAATCCTCAGAAACCATCAATGAAACAAGTGTTGAATCTAATGATTCATTGGAACCCAAAGAATCTTCCCCTAAACCCAATGAATCATCCTCAGAACTAATAGAA
This sequence comes from Pyrgus malvae, assembly GCA_911387765.1. Lineage (NCBI taxonomy): Eukaryota > Metazoa > Arthropoda > Insecta > Lepidoptera > Hesperiidae > Pyrgus > Pyrgus malvae. The sequence goes on along the minus strand of OU426965.1, from coordinate 21,282,888 downwards.
CCTTCACCAGAGTTAAAGGAACGTTCTCCAGTACCAAAAGAAACTTCTCCTGAACCAAAGGAATCATCACTGGAACCAAAAGACTCTTTAGTTGCAACCAAAGAAACTACACCTGTGATTAAAGAATCTGCACCTGAACCCAAAGAACCTGTACCCAAACTTAAAGAATATGTTTCTGAACCAGAAGGATCTATTACTGAACTTAAAGAATCCACTTTAGAACCCGAGAAATATACTCTCGAGCCTACCCAAGATTTCCAAGAACCCGTAAAATCGGAATCTATAAACGAAAGTTCACTAAAATTAAAAGATTCCACTTTAGACCTCCTAGATGCTGCAAAACCAGAACTCGAAAATTCCATTCCTGATCCCGATCTTTTAGAATCCTCAACCGAGCTTAACGTAGAAACCCCAGTGCACAAAGCACCTATCCTAGATTCCAAAGACTCAACCATAGAACCCAAAGCACCGATACACAAAGAATCAACACCACAGGAAATAGATGCACACGTAGAGCGTAGTCCAGAATCAAATGTAGACACAGGACTAAATGATACTACTTCGCAGTCGAAAGAGCCAACACCGGAGCCAAAAGAGACCAATGAAAGTACCCATAAAACTGAAGTAGAAAATGCAGTAGCAGAGGGAGCATTGCTAGATCTTGATGAAGCTATAGCAGAGTTAGATGACGCAACTTCTAAATTACAAGAAGAATCAGCTAAAAAGGATCACAATGACGCAATTGCAGCCAACTATGACGAAGTCGATGTTGAACTTATGAAAGTATTCGGCTCAGGTACTAAAGATAATGATAATAATAAAACGAAAGCAAGTGATGATTTTTTGAATAATGAGCGATTCTCTGTAACGAAACGTACGACGCCAGAACACATAGAAGACATGACCGGTAGGTCCTTCGAAGTGCTCACACCGACGGAGTCACCGGCAGCGTTCAAAGTGAGTTTAATTTTATACGTTACTTACGCATGCTGTATTAATTTAATTTATTAATTACTTTCACAAAATTATTTATTTACTTACCCAGTGATATTTTGTTATAGTGAAAAATATTGTTAATTAACTCCTAAATCTCATCCACTTAATTATGACCGTTTTAGACGTGTTATAGAATTATTTGTCTGGTCTTCTACCATTGACGGAAATATCGTTTGCTGTCCCTAATATGGCTACATTGCTTTGTTACCGACTTCCAAAAGGAGGAGGTACTGTATTCGGCTGTATGTATTTTTTTTTTTTATATATATGTTCACCGATTACTCCGCCGTTTGTGGACCGATTTTAAAAATTCTTTTTTTGTTCGTATCCTTATACTCCCGAGGTGGTCCCATTGTCACCAAATCAGGATCTGATGATTGGATCCCAGGGAAATCGAGGGGAACTCTCAAATTTTATAGGCACACACATTGATTTTCTTATACTTTCTGAAGCATAAGAGATATTTGTGCATAGTAATGATCATCTCATGTTGCTGAGCTGATGATGGAAGGTACTGCAACAGTGAGGAGTTGAAAGCAATTTTTTTCAATAAATGGTTTTTTATTCCAAATCTTACATTCCTGAGGTGATCCAACTGTCACCAAGTCAAAGTCTGATGAGGGGATCCCGGAGAAATCGAAGGGAACATTCAAATTTTACAGTACAACAAATGATTTTCATATTTTTACTAAAGCAAAACAGGCATTTGTGTATAAATATCATCATATCATGTTGCTGAGCTGATGATGGAAGGTACTACGAAGGTTAGGAGTTGAGAGCAAATTCTTTCAATAAATGGTTTTTTGTTGGAAATCTTACATTCCTGAGGTGGTCCAACTGTCACCAAGTCAAAGTCTGATGATGGTATTCCAGAGAAATCGAAGGGAACATTCAAATTTTATAACACAACAAGTGATTTTCATATTTTTATTAAAGCAAAATAGGTATTTGTGTATAATTATAATCATATCATGTTGCTGAGCTGATGATGGACGGTACTATGACGGTTAGGAGTTGAGAGCAAATTCTTTCAATAAATGGTTTTTTGTTGGAAATCTTACATTCCTGAGGTGGTCCAACTGTCACAATGGCAAAATTGTATGATGTGACACTAGGGAAATCGAGGGAAACACTGAAACTTAATAGGCACACACATTCTTTTAGTCATATTTTTTAACATAATACAAATATTTATGTCCGGTAATTATCTGCACCTCATCTTGCTAAGCTGATGATTGAAGGTACAACTCCTCAACGGTTAGGAGCTGAGAGCAAATTCTTTATTAATTTATACGTTCAGGTGGACTGATAGTAGTATTCTTTCAGGCTATAAGATGGCTATTAGATAAACATGATTATAAAAGGTATCTCTTTAATGTTTAGAAGTTAAGTGAAAAAATTTCCAATTATGCTTATACATATGTGAAGAATTATTAAAATTACTAAAAAGAGTGAAATAAATTAAGTTTTTAACAAAAAAATAGAACCGACTTCAAACGGTAAAAAATAAAATTGTTCAGTACCTACTTCTTCTTGCTAATGGTAATTACTCTTAAAACTATTTTTGGAGTCGGGCCCTTAGTAAAATGTCCTGTCTTAGTAAATATAGTGTACCTTTCGTTCTGAATCGACACCAACTCCAATATAGTTTTAACAGTCATTACCATAAGCAAAAAGATGTAGGTACTGTCCCACTGTCTGTATTTTCGGTGCCCATTTAGAAGGAATGGTACGATATTTTAGTAGGGGCCCGACTCCAAAAATAGTTTTAAGAGTAATTACCATTAGCAAGAAGAAGTAGGTACTGAACAATTTTATTTTTTACCGTTTGAAGTCGGTTCTATTTTTTTGTTAAAAACTTAATTTATTGCATTGTACTGTTGGACACGAACTGTGACGGGCTGCTCCTCAAAATTGGGAAAGTTTTGAGTTTATTTCACCTGTGACGTGTGATGTGTGTGTTGTGTGTTGTGTTCCAATGACATGAAAAGAAATTGAAAGTTATTTTATTTTCTTGATTTATTTTGAGCTTAAACGAAAAAGATTGATAATATTATTGTCTATAAAAATTAATTATAGTGCCCGAGTGTTGTGAATTAAGTAATTAGTCAGTCAAGACAGACAGAGTTCCATTAAAGTGATGGCTACTTTACTAGAACGTGTCCGATCTAGATTTGAAGGCAAGTAGAAAAAAACATGTTTACCAGGCGTGGTCACAGCCTTCAGTTTTGGGTCGCCAAGAAATTTTTGGGGGAGGGGGTCACTAAGAAATTTGGGGGAAGAGGTGTCCCAAGTTGACTAGTTTCGCCTTCCATCTACGCATGACTAATGGATTTTGGGAGGGGGGTCATGTCCCATGTGACCCCCTGGGACCGCGGCTGATGTTTACGCACAGTTTTTTCACTTCATAACACTCGTGCTTTGTAATATCGTTTAAAAATGATATATCGATTAAAATGCTAAAATGCTAACAAACTAAAATGTGTCCGATATAATCCAAAAATACACCAAGTAACTGAAAAAACAAGAGTACACCATGCCCTTTACAACTTCCCGCCAAAACTCCTAGGCATCGCTTTACTTAGGTATGTGACTGACCTGTCTTTGTGATTAGTGATGGTTCACTAATTTTGACCAAACAAAATTGTATTCAACATTTTCTCTTTGACACTAGCACATTTTGCAATAAAAGAAGAAATAATTGGCTATAGTACACAAACCACCTCTCCAGGTGGTGGGCATGGAGCTGACGGCGCACGCGGCGGACGGCGGCGCGTGGCCGCGCGACCTCCCCTCCTCGCCCCCCGCGGCCGCCTCCCCGCCCCCCGCGCGCCCGGTAACCCGCTTTGCGATGTTATCTGTGCACATCGTGCAGACGCTGTACGATTAGTTTGTAGGGTGTCCATTACTTATATTTAGAAAAAAGAACTTGACTTTCGTGATTTTCCCAGAGCCTTAGCAAGAATCCAGAGCGCCCCTGGCAAGATTTTAATTTCTATGAACCCCCTAGCGGCCCTACCCATTTTTTAAATAAATAACGACTTACTCATAGCTCCCTGTATCGGATGTTGACACACAAACACCAAGACCAACTAGAACAGAATTTAAACTTACCGTTCTTTCTGCCCTCTGAGAATTGAATCTTTTGGGTTCGATTCTCCGAATAGCAATCCTGCATGATAACCATGAGAAACACAGATACCACTACATCACTGTAAGGTTTCTATTAAAAGTTTTTTACAGCTTCACTTACATAAAGTACTCGTATCCATGTAAAATCCCGTGGAAACATACAATATTGTGTATTTATCCCGGAGCTATTTAATATTGTGTGGCCGTGTCCTTGCACCTCGCCCCTGGGCAGTCAGACCACCCAGCTAGCTATTCCTCAACCTTTTATACTTATAACAAAATAAAATGTAGAAAAACAATATTGAAATTTGTTTTTAAAATCGGATACGAAGAAGAGCCCAGAAGAAATTAGTTTTTCTCCGACTTTTGCTACACATGGACACCCTATATATGTAGTTAGTTTACTAACTGTGGCAATTAAATTGATACATTACTAGTTAATTTGTGGAATAGCTTTATGTATGATGATGTTGCTGTAGTTAGTTCTGACTAATCCTGACAATACGAGACTGTGTTGTTTAAAAACTTATAGTGAAGGTAATATCCTTAAAAACGGTGAAACTTTCTTGATTCGACTGGAAAAAAATAACCATCGCTGCAACAATTACTACTGTGAATCTGTGTCGGTAGAATAGTGTTTGCTTACATAACCACAAATGGCCAGACTTACATGATTGATACAAGCGGTGCAACTGGTCTTTAGCATTGTTTTTTTTATAAACAAACATTTTAAAGACATATGTTGATTACTGCACAAATTTTTCTGTTGTATTGTTTATACACTTTTTTAATTTGTTAATTGTTTATGAATCGATTACAAATAAATCTTCGGAATACGAAATTGTAGTAAGAAGTATTTAGCAGGAAAAATATATAGGTACCTACTTAATTCTTCATTTCGTGGGTGATAACGTACCTAATGCTTTAACGAGTAGTTATTTTATTTTTATCCTTTTTTATTGTCTTTTTTGCTAAAGGGCCTCTTTCACCACCTTCAAGTAAAGTCACAAGTACGCTAATTGTCAGTTAAAGTCACCCGTCACGATGTTAGAGTGACACTAATCATATGATTTATTTATTTATTACATTCAAATGATAAACTGACCCGTACTCATAGCTTTTACTTGGGACGTAACTAATCAACACTTTACTTGGAGATGGTGAACGAGGCCCTAAGTATTACAACTATATAATATTAGTTAAAGGTATGTGATATTTTTTTGGTTAAATCTCTATTTGTTTTAAATATATCTCTATTTTTGTATTAATCCGTTTCATTTAGTGCTAATATTCTTTGAAATACTAATAATCCATAATCCATTTGTAGGTACAATTTATAAAAAGTAATACCTATTTAATTTTAATTCCACTATCTTCATTTTTACTGTACTTAAAATCTGCCAATAGAAGTATGTAATAATATTTTTAGTTATGATAATAACATACCTTATGTAACTAAATCCCGGAAGTTCGATTGTCCTATTTGTCCACCATTAATATTAACGACATTTTTTTATTACCTCTCAAATTTAAAAAAAAACCCTTTAGCAGTCCAAGTGCAGTTTAGTGTAATTCACATATTATTATTATTATACCCTTGAGAATATATTTAAATTATTATTAAATGGTAAATTATTTACATATTTATATACATATTTACATAACACTTAATCCGTGTTTTGCTCTAAATATATAAGCTTAGATTGTTGGAGTAGGTACACCAACAATCTAAGCTTTGATACTCAAGTAGATGCAGGCGCGGTCCCAGGGTACCTCTCAGGTCCCACTCAGGGTCCCAGGTCACAGGGGACATGACCCTCCCAAAATCCATCAGTCATGCGAAGATGGAAGGCGAAACAAGCCAATTTGGGACACCTCTTCCCCCAAATTTTTTAGTGAGTCCCCCCAATTTCGTGCCCCCCCCCCCTCCAAAATTGAAGGCTGCGACCGCGCCTGAGTAGATGGATATCAAAACCCAAGAACTCTGAACCACGAAATCGAACCACACAATGTGCATAACAATAAATAATAACACAGGTTTGGGCTCTTCGAAGGAAGTTACGATATTTGTTTTAGGCATCGTTCATACCAAACGTATTGTCGGCCGCTGACTCCGCGCGCGTTACGTAGTTTATATGCTTTTCCATATATTTAACTTGTCGTTCACACCGAACCGACTATACGCTATTACGTAGTCCGTTGTCGCTGACTCTCGGTGGCCGATTATTGTACTACGCGTCTATGCACGGCGGACGCGGATTGGCCACGTTGCGGAACGTAACAGCCTATTCGATAGTAGTGTATAAGCTATAGCGTATTGTCGGCTTGGTACTTGGCGTACCGCAGACTGAGTCCACGTTCACACTGCGGCAGACAGTGAGCATGCATACTCACAGTCGCCTAGTCGGCGGCAGGCAATACGTTTGGTGTGAACGATGCCTTAAAGTTACGGCACGTACCGACGTACTCTCACAATGTCATTGCATTTGGGGTTTGTTATAGTAACATAAAACGTGTTTTAAAATATTTTCACAAACGCGCAGCTTTCGCTCATATGTATGTGAAAAGTTTTGTAATAAATCTAAGATCCCGGGTTCAAATCCTCGGCGCGCACCTCTGACAAAGAAATTTGTAATGTGCGCATTTATCGCTGCTCCACGGTGATGGAAAATATCGTGATATTTAATTGATTACGATGTTCTCCATCGCCGTGCATGCCTGAGAGAAATTCATAATTTATCGAAAGCATAACGTCCACCAATCCGCACTTGACCAGCGTGGTGGACTATGGCCTAAAATCCCTCTCACTTGTGAGTAGGAGACCTGTGCCCAGCAGTGGGACATAAAAAAGGTAGAAAAAAAAGATGCTAATCTCTACAGATTTTATTCTTTTCAATTTTTCTTCCAGCACGAGGCAGAACAAGTGAAGTCGATATTCTTAGAGACGGAAATCCCGCAGCAGTCCCGGGTTCTTGTCGCCCAATTCGAAGAGGACCGGGAGCCTGACAACAGCGACAAGCCGCGACCTGCTAAACATGGGCCGGTAAGTCGGTACCGTGTCGCGAGTACCATGGACACACACGGACGTAATCACTCAGACCAGGAAAAACCCTCTAAATTCAGCATTGAGATATCTTCCCCATGATCCCCTGAAATTTGAACCCTGAACTGGCATGGTGACCATGTGCCAAGTATATCTAATTTTATCTCGGGGATTATCTTTGCAAAAATCACGTAATTTTTTTATATTTTTTGTCGCAGATTGAAACGAAATTCTATTTGGATGATCGTTATCTTCGTTTAACATTTTTTATACAATCAGTGTACACGTCAGGCACAGGAGCTGAACTTGATAGCAATAGAGTCTTAATAACACGCATTACTGACTGATACATTGGCATTAACAACTTACTAGCCTTCCGCTAGCGGCTTCGCCCGCGTGGACTCGATTAATAGGTCCCCGTAGGATAAAAATTAGCCTATGTGCTATTCCAGGCTATATCTCTTACTTTCTTCCATCCATTTGATATAAGACGTAAGACGATATATTGCTATATTAAAATCATAGGCGTTTAGCGAGTTGCATCAACCGCGTTGACCCTATTACCCGTTTTCACGTAGGAATGAAGCATTTTCCCGCGGTGAAAAGTAGCCTATGTTACTCAGGGTGAATGTAGCTTTCTAATGGTGAAAGAATTTTTGAAATCGGAACAGTAGTGTTTGAGTTTATTCATTACAAACATACACACAAAAATACAAATCTTTTCTCTTTATAATATTAGTATCTATAGATGTGCGGCGTAGGCATTCTAACACAATAAAATATCGTCAATTTATATGAGTATACGACCTTTACCCATATAAATGGATGATCTATAACCTATTTTTTTTTGTTTGGGTTTTCGGCGGGAAGTCGAAATGACATATTGTGCTCTTGTTTTATTTTCATTTTCTTTGTGTATTTTTGAGTTATATCGGATAAAGTTGATGGCATTTTGTTTGATATAGGTTAATTACAGTCCACGAGTGTTTGTGAAATAGAATAACAGTGCTAAAATATGTTTTTTCTGCTTGCCTCCAAAATTCCATCGGACACGTTCTAGTAAAGTAGCCATCGCTTTACTTGAATGATGGACTGACTAGACTGACTGATTACTGACGACTTACTTACTGACTTTGTTATTACTTCGTCCAGTTTCATTGAAACTGCCAAAAATTGATGCAAAAATTATATTTGACGCTGGCAGTATGCACAGAGTTTGCGATGCCATTATTGAAAAAAAAATCTATTTTTTTCTCTCAGAATTTTGATGCATTTACACTAGCAACAGTAGCAACACAATGTTTGAAAAAATCTTGGGATGGGGACTGGGTTAATCTAAATGTCACGAAATCTACCCACAACCTCTAACTCACTCGTGAGATAATAAGCTGTATCTAATATTAAAACATATTGTTTCAGCTCGTAGTCAGCGGTAAGATGACGCTGTCTCTGATACAAGACGCACCCCGAGAGACACCAGAAAGAGATCCCGGTAAGCTCCCTCGTTTATTTAACTGAAACAGCTGTGGCTTTTCAAAACTCATTTATTATTTAGTCGCGTAGCTGCAACCCTTTTTTGCGTCCCACTGCTGGGAGGTACAGGTCTCCCAGTCCTCTTATTGGGGAGTTCTGTAGCTTACTCCGTCATGCTGGTTGGTAGAGAAGTGGGTTGACCAACCCCCTGTCATTCAATCGCTCAGTGAGTGAATTTTTCGTAATCCGTAATTTTTTTTTGTAATCCGTTTCAAGCGCCTTTTGGTGAGTCGGAAGTCAGGAAAGTCAGGTCAGGCCGCGGATTCGTATTGTGATTAGTGATTGATTAGGTATAAGTTTTTTTTTTCATTTGAATGGAGTAGCAGACGAGCATGTAGGCCACGTGGTGTTAAGTGGTCGCTGCAGCCCATGGACATCTACATACAACCTCAAGCAAGCATAGGTAAGTCTTGTCTGAAGTCGTATGCAGTTGCGCTGCTACTCCGGAGGCTGGTGGTCGCCTCATGTAAGTGTGGCCGGCAACTGCACCTTTCCAGCGAAACACAATAGAGTTGGTTCACGGCAGAAGTGGGTGCAGCGGTGGTACTTCCCCGGGCGAACGGTAATAGTTCTATCACCTACAATTACAAAGAAAGTCTTTTTCTGAGAATCACTTAAATTTTCAGAATCAACCGTGGACGAATTCACAACGGCAAGCGCTGTGACGCAACCAGCGGCCGAGGTAATTATCACTTTATACTTTTTATGCTATAATTCAGGGCCTCAACTGCCTTTTTGACGGTCGCAGCCATCGATAATCTATACTAAGTCTTATAGGCTGGCTTATATGCTGGTCATGCTCATGTAAGTGTGGCCGGCAACTGCACCTTTCCACCGAAACACAACAGAATTGGTTTACGGCAGAAGTGGGTGCAGCGGTGGTACTTCCCCGGGCGAACCGTAATAGTTCTACCACCTACAAAATAATTCATCATTCATTCATTCAATCTTTTAATTTAACGCATAGGGTCATCTAAACGAATTCATAGACTATACTTGAGTGAAGCCTGCTCTTAAAGCATCAAGGTATGACAGGTATGACACCCGTCAGAGGAGTGGCCTTTACGAGCGAACCCCTCGTCCCAACGTCCATGCACAATGTGCCTTCTAGTTATACAACTAGTGTGTCAGTGTGTGTCGGTGTCAGTGTTGACAGTGTATAAAAAATGACGTTGTTAATTGAAATTGACATATTTAGAAATGTATGCGTCTGTAGCGATGAAAGAATGTTAGTGAATGTGTGACAAAATTTATATGTGTGCGTTCTTCCCCGCGCACCAGATTTGGCACAAAAATTATGTATCGAAGCGAGGCGCTATTCCATCTCTCCTGAAGGGTGAGTCAGTAACTTTGATGCTCTAAGAGCCTGCTACTATGCGTTTGTCAAAATCGACATGAATCGATGGCTTGACTAACGAACGCACATCAAATAGCGCTCATTGCATAGCATTGCCTGCTTACATAAGCAAGTATGCTTCTTGAATACGGCTGTGAGCTCTCTCGAGGTTACGCTCACTAAAGCTATATGCATGTGCTTTTCTCACAACATTCAAAGCCGAGAGGCTTCGTGACATAAAACATTTATAACAGTTCTCGTCAAAATATTTTGTTACCTTTCCAGAAAGGAGAGATAGAATCTGACGAGGAAATAGACGAGGAGATAGAAGTAGAAGAAATTGAGGAGATAGAAGAGATCGAGGAAGAGGAAGAAGAAGAAGAAGAGGAGCCACCGTCGCCGGTGAAGACTGCCAAGAAGTGATCTGCTGAGGAACTGTAACTGTATGTACTTAGGTTATAGAGATGTTAGTGGCTCCTACATTTTTTTTTCTTTCAATGGAGTAGCAGGAAACATGGACACACATCAGGCGAACCTAAACCTTGCCTGCAGTAGGTAGTATGCAGTTGCGCTGTTAATCCAAAAGTCGCCTCATGTCATTGTAAGTCTGGTACGCACTGCACCTTTCCACCGAAACACTACAGCAACCCTGGGCGAACAATTGAAGTTCTTCGAACTACAAATATAAAAACTTAATAAGGTAGTACTTATTAATAGGAGTAGCGGGCGCCCGCGACTTCGTCTGCGTGGAATTTACTTTTAGATTTTTTCAGAATTTTTCCTCATTATATAAGCTACCTGCCAGTGAAAGTCTCGTCAAAATCGGCCCAGCCGTTTCAGAGATCAGCCGGAACAAACAGACAGACAGAAAGACAAAAATTGTAAAAAATGTTATTTTGGTATATGGTCTGTATTATATACATTCATATGCATGTAGTAAAAAGCAGTTATTTCAATATTACAAACAGACACTCCAATTTTATTTGTATAGATAGTTGAGTTGGTCGGTTAAAGTAACTTGTTCTTTTGATAATAGCATCGCATCTGTGCATACCTATTGCCACAGTAAAGTTAAAATATTTGAATCAGATGTTTGCCCGCTTCGTAGAAACCTTTATCAGTTTAATACATCTAAATCAATAAGTCAATATCCGTGGTCAATCAAGAAATGGGTAAAATTAAAATAAATTTTTGAAGTGAAAACTTCTTTAGCGGCGTTGTGCACTTTTTTTGGGATGGGTAAAAAAAGTTAAACTCGCATCAGGACACGTGGCAGTAGAGGAGACGTGGAAGATCGACCTTCACCGATCTGATAACTCGATGAGACATATTTTTCATCAAATATAATTTATAAACATATATGCCTATGATAACTTGCCTATCGAAAAGTGTTCATAGCTATTTTTAATTTAATTAATTTTAATCAATTTTCTTTTTTAGTATTTGTATAACTTATATATTATATAAGTTTTATATTTAGCAGTTTGACAGCGGGTTGGCCACTTACCCGCATCTCCACCAACCCGCATTGGAGCAGCGCGGTGGAGTAATCTCCAGGCCTCCCCAATAATTGGTAGAAACCCGTGCCCAGCCGTGGGATGCAAAAAGCGTTGCAGCCAAGTTTTATTTTGATGTATTTATTAACATAAAAAAAAATTAATCCGATTACTTTTGTAGGAGCCATTATCATCTTAGTTTTGAAAATTGTATCTCAACATTACTTATTGACAATGTATGTTACATTAATTTGTTATTTACGTGTTCTTGCTACAGACTTCTTAAAAATCCTTCATAACCAAACCAAAAGTATGTTTATGCATAATAGCTGACATATTCTAAAAAACTATTAGTGGCAACAAACAATAAATTACTTAATAAATGGAGGCAAAATATTAAAAAATTCTATTTGAAAACCAGAATTTTATTCAAATATTGTCTTCTTTTTAGTCATTTACTGTTTGTTGCCTGTTTTATAGTTAATATTTATATGTAAAAGATGCGAATTTATATTTTATCTGTGTTTCTATTTTGTGCCAAATATAATGCATAGCTTAAAAATAATTGGTAACTTAATCAACTTGTATGAGCTTTGATGCTGTTAAATCTAGTAAGTTATAATGTTCTCCTATTAATATATTGTATTCATTAGTAAACAGCTGATTGAAAGAATTATATTAAAATATAATTTGTATAAAAAGGCATGATGACAGATTTTTAAATACCTTTTCTTATTGTAGGTACACGTCTCCTAGTTTCGAAAAAAAGTTTATTTCAGCAATAAACTTCAGTTTTAACTTAAATTAATGTATTTTCTGCTATGTAATTTGAATTAAGCGCGAAAACGCTCGAAGGTGTCATGGCGTCGGCTTGCTCGTCAAACTTCAAGCAACACGATGACTTTTACTGAGACGTGACGTCATTCCTTTTGATTGGCGTTTCAGATAACATGGCCGATTGCTGTATTTAATACTTTTATTTTATTGAATATCTTATTAATCTTAATGTTTATATTAAAACGGGATCATATTTTAGAACTTTTTTAGCATATATTTTTCTGTAAAACCATTTATTCTCTGATTCTTTAATAGCGTCATCATGCCCATTCCTCTGTAAGAGTGGATTTAGACCAGCATAATATTTTTTGTGCATATGTCCTCCATGACATGTCAGCCTTACCTTCTGGAATGCTGGTCTAAGCTCTAATCATGCCTATTATATTATACAGTATTGTCAAACTATATGTATCAATATTATGTGCTGTTTTTTTAAAGAAAAAGTCATTTATTCATGGCCTAACCAAAACAAATCTTCCTTGAACATATCTGATGATAAAAAGCTTAATAATCCTGAAACCACTTATAACTTGCTCCCCAATTTCTTATATTTACAAAATAGGTACTTACGTTAAGATTTTGTTTAATTAATTTAAAGATAAATACTGTTTTTAGGATACATGTTTTTTTTTTAAGAATTCGGAATTATCTGTTTTAAATTATCTATTTTTGTCTCAGTTAAAAAGTAACTAAATAAACAGCATGCATCATCTTTGCAATGGTTTTTTAACAATATTTAGCTATTTATAAAGAGTGTCTAATGTTACCTTTAATTACTTAGAGTCTGTGTTGTAGCCAAATTTTCCTATATTCGGTTTAGTTTAAATTTTGTGAGTATTTATCAATGTAATGTGTTTCTGAAAGTGATGCCTTGTCATTCGTATTTTTCCCAGTTTTTGGGCAATGACAACCCAAGTATTGGTATTGGAAACCCAGTTTAGTGATGGTCTGTTGCAGAATGCCAATTATGTGTAAAAATGTTGGTGTTGCTATGCTCATTTAAATTTGCCAAAATTTTTGTAGCTATTTATACATTATTTTCCTATAGTTACCCTATCCGTCCAGTAGTTGTATTTTGTTTTTTTATATCCTATTTTTCTTGCTCCTAGAAATTTTCAATAAATCATAATTTATTTTCTGTTGTATGCTTTTAGATTTTCTATTGTTTGTCCTGGCAACATCACGATAAAACAGGGACTTTTACAATGAATGTGACAGACCACAAGTATGTATTTTTGTCAGGGTTGGATGAGGTTTGAGGCATCCAAATAGTAGTTTTTAAATGTATACTGTATCATATAAGGTCTCTTTTGCACTGGCAAGTTTAAATTCTGCATTTAAATTTTGTTTATTTCACAGTGCTTTTCATTTAAAATAATTCAAGTCTTATTTTGATAATCTTATTTTATGACAAAGATCTATTTTGTTTATGGATTATTTACTCCTTTATTTTTGTAACAATTGTAAATGAAAAGGGAGAAACAACACCAGTTGTATAATTAGATTGCTGTCATTTTGAAATCTAAGTTTTCTTCGTAATATTTATAGAAGTAATTTTATGTTTCTTAGTTTTCATATGAAATGTTAATATATTTTTTTGTTATTTGGTTCTGGTTTATCTTTATTTACATGCATACTTTAAATTGTATATAAAATTATAAAGAGGAAAGTTTTGTATGTTTGTAATGAATAAACTCAAAAACTACTGTTCAATTTCAAAAAATCTTTCACCATTAGAAAGCTACATTCACCCTGAGTAACATAGATTACTTTTTACCGTGGGAAAATGCTTCATTCCTACGTGAAAACGGGTAATAGGATTAACGCGGTTGATGCAACTGGCTAAAGGCCTATGATTTTAATATAGCAACGAACCCTGGAATAGCACATAGTCTATTTTTATCCTACGGGGACCCATTAAACGGATCCACGCGGGCGAAGCCGCTGGCGGAAGGCTAGTTTCGATTTCAAAATGGCAGTATTCTAAAATCACACTTGCACATTCCTTTTCACAAACTAGTGAGTGCAGTGAGAGTTACTTTAAATAATTTACTCTATTATTATGTAACAATGGATGTTGTAAACATAATGTTTTTGTTGTTATAAACTGATTGCTTATTGACAATGTTTTGTTAGTGATAAGAATTTTAAGAAATAAAGGTTTTAACTCATACTTGTTGTTTTTCTTTTCATAATATAGATTTTTATTAAGACTTGGTGGTACCAGTTGGGATTTCCAGAAACATACATTGTGGCAAGTTTGAGATTTTTGAAATGAACTTTAAGGATTTAAGAAAAGTACTGGAGTTATTGTCGATAATTACCAAAGTAAACAATTAAGTTCTAAAAGTACACAATTAACTACTAAAGTAAACAGTTAAGATTTATGGTACTTTGTGATCAAAAGCAGAGAATAGTAAGCATATTTTGTACATCTCAGAGTTCGAATTTCTTTCTTAGAGCTTAGACCAGCATTCCCAAAGGGTCATGGAGGACATATGCACATAAAATATTATGCTGGTCTAAATCCACTCTTAAAGAGGAATTATCACATGTTAGATTTATGAGGCTATGTCATTGTACAGTCCACAGATAGAGTAATAAACAGAATGACATATCATATTAAGCATGATACAGTGTACCATTAAATGCCTTAATTTGCAGGGCATCATGACAGAGCATCCATACATCATCCTTCAGAAGTCCACTACTGGACATAGGCCATATCAAAAAGGAACATTACACTGAAAATTGAATTTAGTGTGTAGTCGGAGTTTTTTTGTGCAATAGTTTTTATTATCCCATGGGCACAGGTCTCATCTAAAAATTGAGAGGGATTCATAGGTTCATATATTCATAGTTCACTGTACTGGCCAAGTACAGATTGGTAGACTCAATACTCAATATTTTATTGCATCATAATGGTATCAATATAGGTTTTACAAATGATAATGAAGGAACACATTATGAACCCTATTAGGGTACTGCAACAGAGTGAGAGCGGACCAATCTTTTTTATAAATTTATTTATGTTATATTATTGATTAATTATTTGCCTTAAAATATTCGTCTAGATTATAATAACATTTTTTTATAAGGTAATGTTTAAGCTTTCTAAAAAAGATTTTGTCAATTTTAATCAAACATATGTCATCAGGTAATTTGTTGAATATTTTTATGCACATTACATATGGTCCAGAGCTGTATAATTTTAGTTTTGAAATTGGGAGTTCAAGTTTATTTTTTTGTCTACTTTGATAACGCCTTGGATGTTCGTCTTTCATAAAAAAATAATTTGGATACTTCTTGATAAAAGCGCAAGCCTCCATTATGTAAATCGATGTCAGAGTTAGTAATTTATTTTTAATAAAAAAGGGTTTGCAAGTATCCATATCTCTTATATGGATACTTGCAAACCCTTTTTTATTAGACCAAGCATGTTAACCTCCTTAGAAACAAATGGCTTAGTGAAGAATACAAATGTTATATCACATAATTTATTTATTGTAACTCTTATGAACATTTCATAACTTCATGTTATTTAATTACTATTTCACTATACACTTATTCTCTTGGGTGAAATTATTTACCTGTAACAAAAAAGTATGTATTAATCATCTAATATTATGCCTGGGTTTTTATTGCGCCCGACAGCTGTGCATGGCACTCCATAAATGGATAAACCTGGAGCTTACTGCACTATTCTTTGATGCAGTATCTGGTCTTATATATGATTAAGAACATTTAAAATTGAACATTAGACAGAGAGAGCAATACTTCGAAATACATATTAATGTCACTTGCCAGGAGGAAAGGAGGTTGCTTTCATGATAAAGACTTTCAGTGGAATATATTCATTTATTAATCTTAATTTACATACTTTATAGTGTATATAGGTACCAACCTGATTAGTTAGTTACACCAGTAAAGCAAATTAGGTAAAAGAGTATAGTAGCATTCGTATTTTTCAGTAGGCAATGTTGTAAGTGCAATATTTTTATAGTGAAAAGTGAGTACTTCATTGCCTAAATGGGTCTTCTAAGCACAACTGGGGTATATATGTACTCCTCAACACTGCAACCTGCTTTGGCTTATAAGATTTCTTTTTTCACGCAAAACTTACCCGTACTCCAGGTCTTCAGTTCTTCAACATCTTTGACTAAGGTCCAGTCGTTGCGGACGTCTGTGATCGATTTAGTCATAGTATTACAATCAGGCACCAAGGTCCAGCCCTCATCGATTGCAGTCTTTTTGACGACAGCGATGGCACCTAGAACTACAGCCATTGGCACTCCTACGACTGCTGAACGAGCCCAGGCTCCGAATATGGATCCTGCTGCAGCCCCTCCCAGGAAGTAGTTTAGTTCATCGTTCTTTCCCCGAACGTGCTGTGAAATGTTTGATGTCAGTGTAAAGGCCGTCGCCATACCCACTAGAGGCCCAATATACCACATGTAGCGGTGTGCTGTGTTGAAGACCCCCTTCGGGTGAGAGAATGTAAGGACGTCCATAGTCCCTACGGCGATGCCTGTAAGCGCCGCATATTTGGACAGTACGAAGGTCTTCTTATACACGTCATCGCCGTCAGGAGTGTCGTAGTATTTGTAAGATAGCATTGTTTGTTATTTAGAAAATTATATTTTTCTCACTGTGTTACACAATCTCTCACTTCGGCCATCTGACATCCATCCTATGCATCCATCAGTGACATAATGTCACTGACATTTGTTGACTAATGACTTGACTTGACGTTCAATGACAAAAAGCACGAATTTTTTTTAATAATGACATCGCAAACTCTGTGCATATTGCCAGCGTCAAGTATAATTTTTCATTTTTCATTCTTAGTAGTCATAGAAAAAAACTGAAACAGTCATTTTTTGCTACGTTTTTTTGATCAGAATGCACAGATGATTGAGAGTTACTGCATAATATGTAGTCATGATAGGATATAAATAAAATTGCGAGAAAAATACTTCACATTGCAGCAAAGTGAAGTGAATGAATACGTTTCTCATCAACTGTCGAAAACAACACACCTTATTATTCAAAACAGAGCTCACAACGCGCGACGCGGTGACGTATTTAAAAATGAAAACAGTGAATCAGCAAATTCAAAGTAATGCAACTTAAATTAACAATAATTTTTGCTTAATAGCGGATGATAAAGTGCCCCATTGGCCCATTGTTAGCTTTTGCTAATTCAACTAAACTTCAAATCTTTACAAAGAATTTGAGAGATTTTATTGTGCTATTTCGAGATAAGTGTATGTAAATACTGTAAATTCATTTTTCAATGTTAATACAATCAGTAAAGTAATTGTAGGTTGTAGTTTTAGGGAAGTGTCAATAACTGTCAATTTGACATGGTGCACTATGCATTTCCTTCCGTCACCATTATTGTTGATGGTTTGAAAACTGTCTTTCTTGAGTTTTGGCGGGAAGTCTGAAGGAACAAGTTGTGCTCTTGTTTTATTTTTATTTCTTAGTGTATTTTAGAGTTATATTGGATAAAGTTGATGGCATTTTGCTCGATATAGGTTAATGACAGTGCACGAGTGTTGTGAAATAAAATAACAGTGCGAAAACATGTTTTTTCGGCTTGCCTCCAAAATTCCATCGGACATGTTCTAGTAAAGTAGCCATCACTTTACTTGAACATTTGACTGACTAGACTGACTGATACCTGACGACTAACTGACTTTTTTCTATGACTACAGTGATGCAAAAATTTTACTTGACGCTGGCAATATGCACAGAGTTTGCGACGCCATTATTAAAATTGAAAAGTAAATTTTGAATGGCTGAAAGGATTTTTATCCAATGCCGTAAAACGAAATTAAAAAAAAAATGTTGTTGAAAAAAAAAAAAAAAAAAAACTGTCTTTCTTTCTTCAACAGTCTGTAGAAGTTTGTTGTGTCAAAAGTACCAAAAATGGCGGCGGACGGTGACGAAGTGATCAGTGATCAGGAAAAAGTAAGAATCGTTTCGGATTTCATATTACATTCGCCACCGGGAGAGTTCAACGAAGTGTTCAATGACGTGCGAGTGCTACTAAACAACGACACACTTCTAAAAGAGGGCGCGAGCGGGGCGTTCGCGCAGTACAACAAGGATCAGCTAACGCCTGTGCGTCTCGAGGGCTCTGAGCTCCACACGCTAATCACCGACCACAACGAGCTCGGCGGCGGGCGGTTCTTCGACCCGCGGTCCAAGCGATCGTTCCGGTACGACCACCTTCGCAAGGAGGCGTCCGAGTACGAGCCCTACGAGCCGGACCGCGCCGCCGAGCCGTGGCGAGCGGCGCTGGACGTGGAGCTCAGCACGTACGTGGCGGAGCACTACAAACACGGCGCCAGCCTGGTGGTGGGCCGCACGCTCGACTCGGGCGCCGTGGCGCTTGTGGCCTGCATCGAAGACCACCAGTTCCAGCCGAAGAACTACTGGAACGGCCGCTGGCGCTCTGTGTGGTCGCTGACGGTGGGCGCTGGCGCGGGGGAGCTACGCGGCATGCTGCGGGTGCAGGTGCACTACTACGAGGACGGCAACGTGCAGCTGGTCAGCAGCAAGGAGGTCCGCGCAACGCTCTCCAGCACGAGCGAGGCCGCCGCCGCTAAAGAGTTCGTGCGACTGGTGTGCGACGCGGAAAACGCGTACCAGACCGCCATATCCGACAACTACAAGACCATGAGCGACACCACCTTCAAGGCGTTGCGGCGGCAGCTGCCCGTGACGCGCAGCAAGATCGACTGGGCGCGGCTCGTGTCGTACACAATCGGCAAGGAGCTCAAGAGCCAATGATGTCCCGCCGCTGCGCTCTGAGCAGCAGCGGACGCTCCATGCCTCTGTACATATTCACATAAGAGTAAATCTTGTTCAAATGTTTACCGGCACCGAGGGCCGACGCACCCCCGGCGCGTATTATCTATGATTATATAGAGAAATCGCTATTGTAACTGTTAAATTTTATTGCATTTTGTTACTCTCATCGTGGAAGGATGTCGCTACTTTAATGGAACGCTTGGAGTTGGAGAGGAGATTAGTTTTATCCCGTGATGGTACTGACCGGTCCATTTCTGTTGGTAGATTGAGATTATAGATAATTAAAGATTGTACTTAGACCCGGGCCCGTTCTAGAGTAGTTCCTACTTTAGGGTCTGAAAAGGCTCACTTCAATAGAATTATTGACTATGATTATTCCATTTCCCTTTTTATGTATGTATTTCACCCATTTTTGTGAGCAATATCTGTTGTTCTGTTAACGTTTTCATCTTCTCAATGCATGTCAATTAAGAAAATAGTAACTACTTATGAAGAATAAAATTGTTTCATGTAACAGTTGCTATGCAGATGCATGTAAAAATTTATGATTAAGTCCATCCATTGAATATTGTATGTTTTCATTCAGTATTATTTGTATATTTGTTCTTCAATTGCTTGCATAAATGAGAAGTGAACAGCGAAGACGTGATGGAGGTTCTAATGGTGCATTTAATCGTAGTTAATTTAACAAATTGTCCACATAGCTTTAATGCGGTATTTATGGGCATAGAGCACAATATATTCGATATTTTTCAATAAAAAAAAAATCTATGGACATAAAGTGTGATTGCTCAAGCTGAAGCAGTGGAGACTTTCAATTTGTTTGTCTGTGCGACTGTGGCATCCAGAGTGCAAAGGGAAGCATAACTTTTTTTATATGTATGTAAAAGTATAATGCAATTAAGGTTTATTTTGTAATTATTACTATTATAATTTAAAGAACTTAAATAAATCCAAGTATTCTTCTCTAATGTATGAAATTCATTTGAATAAAAATATATATTAAAATGTTGCTAACTATTTTTTTATTTTTAAAATCATTATTTATTACATCCTTTGATACTGATACTGGTATAGTGCAGGTTTTAGGACAGAATTGAATGATTTGTTTAGCATAGTATGTTAGTAATAATTAGTATTCTCTGGGTTATAATAATGACATCATGTTGGTGGGGTAGGTATAAATTATCATGAGTTTGTCTGATTTAATCTGAAGTGATTCATAAACGCTTTTGATATAAGCTGTACACTTTGATACTAACTTTATATTTGAATATTGATACTTGTTTCCAGTGTTTTATTCTTTTGCAATAAAGTCTGCTTTAGCATGTACCTACATAGTAAAATATTAAAAAATAAAGTTATTGAAAATTCCATTTCAATAATATTTAAGCTAACTACCTCTTATTGCAGAAAGTAATATTTTCACTGCAGATCTTGTTTTCTTCATTATGCTACATTCATTATTAATAATGAAAACATTTAGGAGATTTAGGTAGATAATAGTGAAGTGTTAAAGATTCGTATAATTATGCAAAACAAATTGTGTTGTTTCAAATAGGAATACATTTACATCTAATAGGAAAAGGTACCGTCTTTGATGTTTTCTGTATTTGTACCTGTGTACGGAACAGTGACTGCTCAATATCGGTCATGACGGCTGGCTGAGTCACTATCGCGCAGTCCCATGTAGGGTGACCGTAATGCACGATAGCGGATGTGGCAGAAATGCAGTTTAAATTGCAAAAGAGACAGTGACACGCGCCGGTAATATTATGACACTGATGTGGTGGGTTTGATAAGTAATTTTATTTTTAGTTTGGTCGAATTTGGTTTATAAACTTTAGGTATTTGGTACCTATATCAGGTAAAATTCCTTACTTTTATAAATAAAACATTAAATTTTTCTCGATTAGAATGTTTTATAACTACTACTAAAATTTTATAAGTGATTTGTTTCGGAGCCCTGTCGTAGACCTTATCGGACTGACTTCCAAGGATAGTAAAAACGAAAATAAAATATGTCCCGCGTAGTTCTTGTATAACTTTCATGGTTTGACCGGGGAAGTACTACCGCCGTACCCACTTCTGCCGGGCGGGAAACAATTCTATTATGTTCCAGTGGAAAGGTAGAGTTGCTGGCCAGACCAGTGCTGGATTTACCAAAAGGCTGAGTCGGCTGGCTGGAGCCTAGGGCGGCAGATTTTGGGGCGGCAAATTTCGGCCAAAAAGTTTTTGTTTCACAAAATTAAAGGCCAACCTGACTGCGTGAAAACACTTTCAATTTGAACTTGTTAAATCTTACCACAATCTTACTAGTTTTTTTAGGGAATCGAATTTCAGAGGTCAGTAGGGAAGGGAGGGAATGGGGGTGCATAAATTGAATAGCCTACTGTCGGCAAATTTCTAAATCCGCGACTGTGCCAGACTTAAAAGAGGTTGCATACGACCACGTTCAAGACTAGGCATGCTTTAGCTTGTATGAGCTGCAACGGCCACTTTACATTACGTGCTCCTTTTTTGTATCAGGGGGAAACCTGCAGAAGGTACCCGGCACCTTGACCGTACTAAAACAACTTCGGTGGCCTGCCTCTTCGCTTGAGGAGGACTTTGGGATCTCCAGTGGAACGCACTGGTGTCCGCCACGCGCGGCGCCCTGGGACGGGCCCCTCTTTGGAAGAGCAGATGTGCTCACCTTTCGATGCTTACGTCAGTATGTGGCTTCGCACACACCGCCGTTTTTCCTGGGGCTGCTGGCTGGACGGATCGAGTTCCCGCAACCCCGAAAGCCCCCTTTTAGTCGCCTCTTACGATCAAGCATAAAAAAGTACATACCTTAGCTATATTCTTAATCCCTTAACTACAGGGACTTCACATCACGTGGGCTGCATGCTTCTTTGCTGCTGTATTCTCACAATACTAAGTAATAAACACAATCTCTAAGAGTGAGGACTTTCTGGTTACCATATTCCCCTGTCCTTATACCCCTGTTAGCAGACATTCGGCCTAATTAAAAGTTAGCAGGCGTCCGGGCCCGGCAAATGTTTATTCGTGCGTCATGTCAACCGGAATTATTTATTGGACAAGGTGCATGGTATGCATTGACAAGCATTTCGCATCTTTGCGACAATCGATACGTATGATGTGATGATGTACCAGTTACGTACGTTATATACAGTTGCACCTCCCTTCCTCTCACATAGAAAATATCACAACCACCAACTTTGGGTGAGCTGTTTAAATTCCCTCTTAGATTTGTCTAGCCTTTTTATTAGTTCACAATGTCCTTGCCTATGTAGGTATACCTACTCATTTTTAACAATTTAAGTCCTTGTCCGAGAAAAGTCAAATTCGGTAACTTCTTTTAATACAAAGGGAGCAATGTGATATTTTACTGCGAATATTTCAGGCCTTACCCTTTGAAGCACGAAAGTGTACACTACTTGGCAGTATTGGCTCAATGTGAGTGGAAAGGAGCTGTGCCAGCCATGAGGTGACCATATCAGCATCCGGAATAGCAGCTAGCAGCGCAACCGCATACGATCTCAGGCAAGATTCAGGCTTGCTTGAGGTAGTGTGCAGCGTGCAGCTTTACATGGGCCGTACTGACCACTTACTTAACTCCACTTGGCCTACATGCTCATGGTAGATGCTATAAAAAATCACCAGTGAACTGCCAACCCACTTTGTGTCTAAATTTCGTCCCTTATCGTTCCCGTTAATGGGAAGTTTACGGTTTAGGAAAACTCAAATAAAATGATTACGTACGTAGTAGATTTATTTGTGAAGATATGTATTATGTTATGAATCATGTCCTTTAACAGGTCTTGGCAGCACAGTAATATTTTCTCACGAAATCTATTTCTGTTAAAACTAGGCCAGATTCTGCTAACTATTATTTTAGAATCATCTTCGAATGAAAGAATTTTTGATCGTCGAAATTCGTAAGATGTTCGTAAGTAGAGGAGACGTGGAAGATCGACCTTCACCGATCTGATAACTCGATGAGACATATTTTTTATCAATGAGAAAATGAGTGAGTACTTTATAAAAATACTAGATGAAAACCTACTGAAAATACTAGATGAAAAATAATACTGATAATAAAAGAATTCGTGCGAAATTATTCCGTAACCATTCCAAAATATCAAAAATGCACAACGTTAATGTTCAAGTTTTCACTTCTACCGGAGTGCAACCCATTGTCTTTTTTATACTACACTAGCTGTGCCCGCGACGTCGTCCGCGTAGATAGACTTATACAAAAGGCTTGATTAGGCTTAGATTATTTGTTCCTCCTCCTCCTTAGTCGTTCACTCTTGACAGTGTGGTCGTGGCTGATGAGGTTGCAATTTCGTTCGTGACCGCTTGCCCTCCACTGTCCCTTGGATATTGTTACCTTTTATGAAATTACTTATGATACAAAAGTTCATTATTATTATGTTGAGTAGATACATTCTTCCTGATTCCTTACAATTCTTACTGTACTCCTCTTATAATACCGACTTTTCAGTCGTTATCATCAGTTTCTCTTTACAAATTAAACGTATTATAATAGCATGTTTTTAAAGTGTTTAGATAGTACTGCTGTGCCCGCGGAAAGTATCATTATAATTAAATAATTTGTGCTGCAAATAATGCATAGATTCATTATCATTATGTAACTTAAATATATTGCAGAAAGGTGGTGAAATGTCTACGCTATGTCAGGCGTGGTTAGTAGTTGGGAGTCAAATTCTTGGTTGCTTACACGTTGGTTGCAATTGTCGTTAACATACTGTCGTTCATACTTAATGGAGGTCTTTTGAGCGATTTAAAACTTGCGACAGCACTAACAATGAAGACGTCATCAACCTGAATTGGAGCAGCGTGAGAGGATCAGGCCCTACGCGATTAAGAGTCAATTAGTTCTATTAACAACCCTTCACACAGCATCAGAAATAAATATATCGATTACTAATATTAATCTGGGCGTGACCACCATGCCGTGCTGCTGCCGTGACGCTTTATCATATTAGTGTAACACCAGTGCCAGTACTGCGTATGTATGTAATAGCTCTTATTAAGAAAGAAAGAAAGTCGCCAAGAAATTTTGGTGGGGGGTCACTAAGAAATTTGGGGGAAGAGGTGTCTCAAATTGGCTTGCTTCGCCTTCCATCTACGCATGAGTGAGGGATTTTGGGGGGGGGGGGGTCATGTCCCATGTGACCCCCCACCGCGCCTGCGCGAGTCGATAATTATTATTGTCTATTAAATAAGTTCGATACCAATAATATGTGGATGTAACCACCGCGCCGCGCCTCCATAATGCTCTACCACAATGAATTGTACTCATTGTCAGTCAGCGCCAGTTCCAAAGGTGTCTAAGTTGTTAATTTTTTTATTAGATATTTTATTAAGTAAATATACTCGTAATTAATTATTTGAAATAATCTCCACCAATCCACTTTGTAATAGCGTTATTGGTAACAATGACATCTATCGTATAGCGTGTAAACTAAATTGTCGATATACCGAATTTGCAACAGATCACTAAATAGTTCTGAATATGAACATAGATGTCGGCAGTAGCCTCGTTTTGTTAAGGTTTTGTACATTAATTTTGTATTGAGGATTTCTTTGAATATGTGGTGATATGTATGGTTTTTTTTAAATATTTAGAGATGAAATCTAGCATAAGTGATTGAAAACTTGCTATCAGAATATTAAGAGATGTTAGTAATTATCGAAACTTGAGGTGTGACCGCTCGCATTTACTTTATTCTCTTACAAAAGTTACACACTTAAATTTAAAAACCCGCATTGGAGCAGCGTGGTTAAGTAATCTCCAGGCCTCCCCAATAATGAGAAGTCTAGGAGAGGAGCGAGACGTTAAAAGGATGCAGCTATTTAGCTTGTATCGGTAATGGTCGCTTCAGTATTTAATTCGATTCTTGAAATTGACGTAACTTTTTTGTTTATGAACCGATTTAAATAAAACAAACCCTAAATGTTAATCCAAAAAAATACCAATACATCAGTGAAAACCGCATCCTTCTACGTTAAGCCGTTCCTGAGATTAGCGCGCACAAACGAACAGATAAACAGACAAACAGATAAACAGACAAACAGACAAACAGACAAACAGACAAACAGACAATAATTCTAAAAATCATTGTTTTGGGTTCTATTACGCTAATAAATAGCCCTAGTGACAATTTTTTTCAAATATCTTCAATGTACAGAAACCGACTTGTTACAGATTTATTATATGTATAGATAGGTACTCCTAATTTTTGTCCTGTACTATCTTCTCTACTAAATTAAAAATCTTTCTTGCAAGACATGATTCTTGATCTGGAATTGCCCTGCGCGTCACTTTCGGTATGAAAATAATGTGTTATTTACAGCAGAAGCTGTAAGCTGGCGGAGAACGAACTGATCCATTAAATTTGTATTTTCTTTGGTGTTTGCGTTATCCTCAAAATTATATCATAATACCTAAATTTCCTTTTGGAAATCTTTTTCTTCTAGCAAATGATTCCACGTTGTTTTTACGTTCTAACTGGCAGCAGTCTGCGACCTGCGACTTCGTCAGCGTGGACTTTTTTTTGATTTTTTCTAAAATAAAAGTAGCCAAAGTTACTTTTATAATTTTTAAAACTTTTAAAATTTGTTAAAGTTATTGATGGTCTGATTCGTCATCCATCGTGGAATAAGGAGTAGGTACTTATTCCATCGGCTACCAGCCAGTGAAAGTCCCGCCAAAGTCAGTCCAGCCCTTTCAGAGTATTGCCGGAAAAAAACAGACAGACAGACAGATAAAACGGCATCATTAATAAAATAAATAAAAACCTCTCCAATATAAGTTGTTGGTCGCGTAGATTTGGCATCAACATTAATCCTGCCAAATGCCAGGCTATCGTTATTGGCAGTTCACGCCAGTTATGTCGGCTTGATATCTCATCCATCGCACCGGTCACGCTTGATAATTATATCGTCCCATTTTTACCCACGGTCAAAAACCTTGGTCTCCACATTGACGCCACCCTTAGCTGGACGGCTCAGGTAAATGAAGTTAGTCGGTCAGTCTTTGCAACGTTGCGCTCGCTCAATAGACTACGGAACTTTTTACCGATAAACACTAAAAAATATTTAATTCAAACACTTGTTCTACCGTTGATTGATTATGCAGATGTGTGTTACTCCGATCTGAATGAGAATCTTTCAAACAAGCTAGAACGACTTATTAATTAATCCATTCGCTTCATCTTCTGTCTGCGTAAATTCGACCACATATCTTCCTATCGTCGCCAACTTAGATGGCTCCCCATTCGTCAACGCAGGCAGGTTAGACTACTTAATACACTGTTTACCATTCTTTTTGATTCTCCTTCTCCAGAGTACTTGAAGTGTAAATTTCAGTACCTCTGTGACTCCCACGAACGTCATCTTCGTTCCTCCGACTCTCTTCTTCTAACAATTCCTCTTCACCGTTCCGGTTTTATTTCTAATTCTTTCTCACTTCAATCGGTTCGGCTTTGGAACGCTCTGCCCGCTGATATCAGGAAATCACACTCCAAGCTTTCCTTTAAAAAAAGTGTAAAGGCTCACTTTCTCAAAGAATATTTGTTATAATCCTACTTCTATTCAATTTCATTTTTTTATACATATGTATGTATTTATGGATATATGTGCTTATTTTTATGCAATATATATTTACTTTGTCTTTTTTTATTCTTCTACATACAATTTTATCACTCATATTATATCTATTTCTCTTCTCTTGTCTCTTCCTTAACCGCCTTCAAATTTCTCTGCACTCCCTTGGGTAAGCTGGTAGATAATGCCACTTGGCATTAAGCTCGCCTATTGTACCACATTTTATGGGTTCAATAAAGTTTTAAATAAATAAATAAATAAAATAAAAATTGTAAAAAGTGTTATTTTGGTATATGTACCGTATCTACATTCATATGCATGAAGTAAAAAGCGATTATTTTAATATTACAAACAGACAATCCAATTTTATTTTTTTGTATAGATTTTGCACAATAATTCAGTACCTAACTGAATACGGAGATGGGTTGAAATATTATGTAATGTTTTTCAGTTGCGGAGTGTTCCGTGTGAAGTTTTCCCTCAGATGTCCAAAAGTGCAGCCACGCCACGGTGACTCCGGAGACTTCGCGTGTAACTGGGGCAAGAGGCTAGGTTTTATTTTTATCTTAATAACTTTTTCTGCCAGCATCTTCTGAAATGAAATGTTTATTTGCATAAAACACGGTATACACAAAGATATAAGTTTAACAAAATAGTTTCTGCGTCTTTTACCGACCTCGTCGGTGGGTTTTTTTTTAAGGGCATGCATCAATAAAAAAGGGGTATTGTAATTGAATATGTTTCATTTTGTAGAAACGACTGGAGAATAGTTTTTACATAATCTGAATTTTCATTATATTTACTAAATTTTTATGCAAATGAAAACACGATGCCATAAAATTTTCTCGATAGAATTATTTTTCAAAATTAGGTCAATATTTTCAATTTTTATCATTTTATGTCAAAACGAGTTTGAATATATTTATCATTATTTTTTTACAACAAGCTAATGTTATTATAAAGCTTTCTATGCAAACAGTTTTCTATGTTTTGTTTTAGTTTTTTAAAGAAAAATGTTTTTCGATTTGGCGCTTACGACATTCAAAATAAGATGATGCTATCTTTTCCTCGCGAGCGCTGAAGTAACGCATGCCATCACTTTCTTCGCCACTCCCATACCAGTCATACCACCATAGATAAAAGTATGCATACCACCCGTGACCACTGTCAACGATGGACGTGTACTTACTTATGCCCGAATCCTCCGCGAAATACGAAAATTTCAAATTTTATTTCATTTTGTTTAGTTTTTGAAAATATTTTTTTTTCTTAGTAAGTAAGTATTAGGTATAAGTTATTATTTTTAGTAAGAATTAGGTAATTTTAAAGTTTAGAAAATGGGAAATAAAAGTAAAAATAAATTATCAAAACAGAAATATTTGCAATTCAAACGACAGCAAATAGCTTATATGAACGAAGAAAAAAAGGTAAGTAAAACTCTTGCACTTGTATTTAGTTAGAAACAATACCCCTGTAATCGATTTACAATAATTTTATTCGTAATATATTTTATTTTAGGCTAGCTGTCTATTTATGAGCAAAGAATATTTAGGTTACTCGGTACTCACACTAACTTGGTCCTTATTTCACCATTTGGAAAGTAGCGTCTGTAGTCCAGTTTTTGAAGTCTTGTTTTACTCACGTTTGCAATACGACTCGGGTTCGATCCCCAGCGTAGCATATGTTTTTTATATTATATAAATTTATGTTTTTTTTACTATTTTAAAATTACAAATAATTTTTACAATAAAAAAGCTTATAAAAAGACAGACTGACTGAAAACATAATTATTTGAAATTCTTACGGCCGAAAAAATCTACATGAACAAAATAAAAGTACGTAAGTAACCTAGGTATACTTTAGGTGTTTATTTTTTTTACACCGTAATCAATTTTGTTTCATAAATAAAAACCTACAATTACACTGCCCCGTCTATCTATCGACTGAGTCGATAGACTGACGACAGCGAGAAATCCTTACGTAATTTGTAGCCATATCCTTTATTTCACGACTAGAAAAGTAGTGAGCGTAGCGTAGCTCATAATAAAATGTCGTGCATTACGCAGGAGTGTTCTGGGTTCGATTCCCACTTATATAATTTTACACACACAAACATATTTTTTACAGTGAAAACGTTTTTCCATTTCTGATTCATTAATAAACTGAACAAAATTGTGAATTTATTTTAAGTATCGATTTTTTTACTTTATTTATAATTTTACATATGAGCTGCGGCCCACTGTACAATCGTAGAATAATCGAAACTGTACATTCGTATTTTTTGCAATTTTTAAGTACTGTAGGTACTAAGTACTTATAATAAATATCAGCAAAGGTGACGAATTACTAAATTTTTCAAATTTATCTTTGTCTATCTGTGTGTAATTCAGACCTTCAAATACCGATACCGCTATAAAATTATAACGTTATTAACTCCTTGTGCCCGTATCGTTATAAAAAACAAAACGTTTTACAACTAAACGTTATTTGCAAATCATAATAACGCTATATCAGTAAACGCTATTTAGAAAATAACGTTATAACCGACTGCTGAGTGCGAAGTTATCAAACTGTGCATTCTTCTAGGTATATGTTTTGTTGAGCGGCGGATAAATAAAAAGTAGGTACACAGTAACTAATTTATTGTATTGGGTGTGTTTTATTATAATTTATAATGCTTTAGGTTTCTTTATTCAATACACTCATATTTCGTATCGCCTTCTTGTCATGGAACCATATGGTGATAAGTGATAAGTGACAATTTAACATGGATTTATTTTCTTACTTATGTCAGTACTATAAGGCTTAAAATAGATAAAAATAATTCATTTCGAATACTTGTATACGTCTATAATAAGTACGTATTTACGCGCGAGGATAACTTTTGACTCGATTTTGTATGGAACTTTGCATCTTTTTTTTATGTCCCACTGCTGGAAACAGGTCTGCTTCTCACAAGTGAGAGGGATTTAGGCCATAGTCCACCACGCTGGCCAGGTGCGGATTGGTGGACGTCATGCTTTCGATAAATTATGAATTTCTCTCAGGCATGCACGGCGATGGAGAGCATCGTAATCAGTTAAATATCGCGATATTTTCCATCACCGTGGAGCAGCGATAAATGGGATCGGTCGCGTCGAAGACCGCGGTTTTTTACCACTCGGCCATCGCTGCTCTGCATTTCATCGTGCTGATTTGCATTACCACTAGTATATTATAATACCCGTTGAGCTGAGTTAGGCACTCAGCTCAAAGAGGATATAAATTATTCTTACTAAATATTGACATTGGAGCAGCGTGGAGTAAGCTAAGGCCTCCCTAGTAATGTGAAGAGTACCGTGCCGTATTGGAATCTCTCTCCTATTCTCCCCAAATTTCATAGTGACCCCACCCCCCCCCCCCCAAATTGAAGGCTGCGACCGCGCCTGACTATAATCCATACTTATAATAAAATCGTAGACTAAACAATAAATGTTTTTAGAAAATTCTTTAATAAAGAAAAACTGATTTAATCTAGAGAATAGTGCGTAGGGAAGAGTTTTATGCAGTGAAGGCTGTAACTTCGGGAGACTAATAAGGTCTGAAGTGCCGCTGGACCGCACCGTTGTATCGCACACTCGGTTTGTCATCGTCGTAACGTTAAAAAGTAACAAACATCCATACTTACAAACTTTCGCGTTTATAATATTAGCAGGCAGTAGGATCTATATAAATTGTAGACTATGTGTTATTCTGATGTATAAGCTATATTATTGTAAAGTTTCAATTAAATCCATTTAGTAGTTTTTACGGTAAAGAGTAACAAACATCCATACTTACAAACTTTCGTGTTTATAATATTAGTAGGAAGTAGGATATCGTCATATTTTGGACAATTCACACAATCTTAATATATGTATAAAAAGTAAAAGGTTTTCTTTGTACGTAAAGACACGGTTTTCTCTATCAAAGCGCACGAAAGTGCGTCGGCCAAGTTCTAAGCACAGGCCGCGCGCACACCGTGCACTATTTACCCGAACCGCTTCGAGCCACTTTTGACCCCCCTGTATCTTCTTACCTGATTAATAAATCTGGATGAAACTTTACGGACATAATAACACCATTTAATATACTTTGAATAAAAAGTTTCAATATTGTAGCTATTACAGAAAAAAGTTATACTCGAGAAAATTGTAAATTTGGTACTCACTGACTCATGTACTCACTGACAGCTCATCAAAATGTTTGACCACTTCTAGAAGACCTACAAAGCTGAAATTTGGCACTTAGCTAGTCGTCAGGGTAAGAGTAATGGGAAAATTCGAATATTGGAAATTGGTCAAGTGCGAGTCAGGTTTCAATCAATTTAAGATAGAAAAGAGTTAATGCATATTAGGTAACATTTCAATAATCGCGATTTTTTAAAAGTAAATGTGTGGGATGGACACAAAACTGCAAAATAAAAAAATATCTTTTGGCACTCTTGGTCGAGTTCGCATTGTTATGATATTTCTATTCAAAAACAAATTATCAAACGATAACGTCATATTCTAATCTGCCGATTTTGACAACCGAAAGTAAGAGAAAATATCTAAAAACTTTAGCGTTCCTATATAGACGATATTTTTAATTATGTGGGTACCAAAAAGATGCAAGGTTTACCCGTATCTTAATCTGACACGCTCGAGTAAATCCAATAAATCCCCTCTTGGGCTCCTCTACTATAAGAACGTAGTTCAAACGGCGGGAATGGGAGTGCTAAAATACAAACTACACAAAACAAGGTCAGGATGCAGCGAGCTGACAACGTCGCGTAAATATCGTAGTAATCAAAATAAAATAACGATATTATAACGTTATTTTATTTCGATTTCGATATTCTATAACGTTATTCTTTTGATACCGTTATTGGTCTATAACGTTATATAACATTATATTTTGATATTTTTTATAACGTTATGAAGCTCTGGTGTGTATATCTGTTTGCCTGTGCGCGCATCACGCAAAAGCTACTAAACCGATTTCTTGAAATTTGGTGTGCAACTTCATAATTAGCCGGGTCAACATTTAGGATTTTATTTATACCGGGAAAGTGTAAGGATAATAAAACAACTGCCACAAATCTGAAATCCACATGGACGAAATCGCGGGCAGAAGTCAAGTCTCCGCGTTGCTGATATATTATTATACGTATTTGTTCAAAATTTTGTTACTAAATGACATTGTTGCAAGACAGTTATTTGAGCTTCTTCGTTGTATAAGAGCTTCTTCGTTGTTCCGCTAGATGACGCTGGCTCGCAATTTAGAAATCAACTTATTTTTACTTAAAGTCACCGATAGATGGCGAATCCCCGCAAGGGGAGCATCACCCCGCCGCTGGGTAGAGGCGTGGCTTGTGATTAGGTATTTCGCATTGATGCATGCCCTTAATTAATTATCAAGCTAATGTCATCAAGTCGTAATTCCTATAATTAAAAAAAATCTGAAAAAAAAAAGATAAAAATGATAAAATGGATTTTATGAATTCATTTGTCGAATAAAAACAACCGTTCTAGCTTTCGTATCTGGGTCGAAGGTTTGTAATTTTTTGTCCTAGAGGTTATGCTAGAGGTACTTTAACTCAGGAGATAATTGTATTTCTGACACTACTCATGTACAGGTAGTATTCAATTATATTGTGATCGCAACCGTATGCTACATACTTAAGAAGTGATGTGTTCAGTAAGGTTCTCGCTCGCAATGACAATAACAGCCGGAGGTCGTTACATTAAGATATGGATGACTTGGAATACCGCATTATTTAAGCCCAGCAGTGGGAATGTTTTATGAAACCGCTTTCAGTATAAAATGATAGCCAATCTTAGAATAATTACAATTTACATTATAGAAACCAAATTCGCGCGCCCAAAATCAAACTGAAGCATGTTGATTGGTGCCATTAATGGCACCAAACGCAACACTTTTAAAAACAAAATAAGTCTAATAAAATTACTTTTCACAGTGTTTTCAATATTTTGTAGTATTTTATAGTTAATTTGGTCAAAATAAAAATATTTTGTTTGTCAGATGTGACAGCTGTAGGAATCTATTTAGTGCTTCAATTTTGGCAACGCGCTTGTATGAAGACACTCATTCTATACGTATTTATTCTAAGTAGCCAATACTTTTTTAAATTGAGAATTGAGCAATTTATTATGATGACTTAATTTATTTTGTTAATTGCTACTTATATCCTTATTTTGCTATTATTAAGGCAGGACACAATGCCTGCTAGGTCGACTTAAGAACCCAAAGTTATGAATCTACGGGCGTAGAAAATATTAAAGAAAATGCCATCTACGTTTAACGAAAAAAGGTAATTATTTTTCAAACGTTTACTAGTCAATATTTAGTATTTAATAAAAATGCAAAATAATATATTATTAACAGAGAAAAAAAAAGTTGCATCGGCCGGGAATCGAACCCGGGCCGCCCGCGTGGCAGGCGAGCATTCTACCACTGAACCACCGATGCTTGTATCAAAAATGTATAATTTTACAAACATACGTTGTGCAGTGACTGAGACCACAAAGAAACTCTCTTTGTATTGTGCTGAGACTGACAAGCTACGTTCACATAATATTTTATCAGTGGGATAAGTACGCACGACACAGTACAATCCCGGAACTACGATCAACTATACGTAGCGAATGTTGTTGATTTTCTGGCGTCAATTTTGTTTCATACTTGAACTAAACAAACTCGTTGGTGAATAGACCGTTAGAGATTTACACAGCTAAGCAAAACGGGCGCGGTCGAGTGTGAGATGGGTGAATTTTAGTTGCAAAATGTACGTTTTAGAGCTTCAATGGGCACGTTAAGGCGTCTGTCTGTAACGGTTGTTAAAATGGATGGCAGTCATTGAAAAATATATGGGCGGTTTGAAATCATCCGACATCATTGGAAAACCTCCATGGAAATAGTTCCAGGCCTCTCCAATAGCGGAGAGAGACCCGATCCCAGCAGTGGGACGCAAGAGTTGCCGTCAGATTAGAGCTTTTTTACTGAGCGCTCGGGAAAGACAATGTCTGCCGCTGAGAATCTTACACATCTGTTCTTTTAAATAAAACACAAATTTCATTTAAATGTTTATTTTTATTTCACAGCCTAATTTGCTGTTAAATGCACATTCGACAGATACTGCAGGTTACATTTAAATATTTAATTTGATATAAAATAACAACGAACAAATGTTATAAATTCGAAAGTAACTCTGTGGAAAGTAGTCTGTCTGTCTGCTACGCTTTCCCGGTTAAACTACTGAACCAAACGTAATGAAATTTGGAACACAGATAGAGTGGACCTTGGGAAGGGACATAGGATGGTTTTTATCCTACGGGAACCTTTAAAAAGGGATCCGCTGGCGGAAGGCTAGTTATAATGATAATTTTATTTACTACTAGCGGCCGCCACCGACTTTGTCCGCGTGGACTTTAGTTATCTAAAACTAAAATTATATATATATATAAATTCCAAAATAAAAGAAGCCTAAGTTAGGTACTCCTTATTACAACAGCTACCAGCCAGTGAAAGTCCCGTCAAAATCGGTTCTGTCGTTTCAGAGATTAGCCTGAACAAACAGACAGACAGACCGACAGAAACAGACAGACAGACAGACATACAAAAATTGTAAAAGATGTTATTTTGGTATATGTACTGTATTACATTCATATGTATGTAGTAAAAGCGGTTATTTTAATACTACAAACAGACACTCCAATTTTATTTATTTGTATATAGATAACATATCATTTTACTATCAAATACTAAAGTTTTAAAATGTTAATAACAACAGGTCAGATGTATTTTATAATTATTTGAAAATAAATAAATAACAATCATATTTTTTACAAATGTTAGTACTCAGTCTTATCTTTAAACAAATTTAATTTTAATAAGTTAATTTAAATTTTATTATAGCTACCACTGTTTAGAGTCTTACGTAGATTTTATTTACTTTTAATCAATGATTTTAATATCTGTTTTTGAACACAATATTGTCAATGATCGATGGTTAGTTCCATAATCTAATGTGATAAGTGTTTAGAACAAGGTAAATACACAATTATTACAAGTTTTTTTCCCATACTTTATAGCTAATTATAGTAACCAAAAGCTATATCTAAGCTAATTATATTAAGTATTATATGGTCTGAATATGAATTTGTACGGTCAGAAAATAAATAATCTTCGAATTGCGTCCAAGTTATCTGACAACTTTTCGTTGCTAATTATATAAGTTTTCATTCTTAAAATTCATAACTCGAAAGATAGTTATAAAAAGCCAACATAGACTTAAAAGACTTGTCTTTCTTTTGAAGAGTGATGCGGTCATGGGGATCCCGAATTCGAACCCTAGCAAGCACCTCTGACTAATTAATATGTAACTTTACATTTATATTATATTTAAATAAGCGCGCATGGCCCGGCGGTTAACGTAGAACTCAAACGATCTATGCAACTAAGCAAAACGGGCGCGGTCGGCTGTGAGATGGGTGACCGCTAGTGGCAAAAAATTTCATGCGCGTTTCCGTCCCGGTTGTTGTCGATAGATAACAGTCGTTAAACCTTGTCGGAGGCCTCATGGGCGGTTTGAAAACACCCGACAGCGGGTTGGCCACAAACCCCCATCTCCAGGCCTCCTCAATAATGGGGAGAGACCCGCGCCCAGCAATGGGACGCAAAAAGGGTTGCAGCCAACTTAGCGACGCTCTACGATGTGAGAAAATAGTTATTTTCTTACGATGTTTTCTTTCGCAGTGAATGCTTGAGAGTTGCTAAAGGTTTCTTCAAGGCATGGGTTGTTGGACACGCGCTTGTGCGGTTAAAAAAAGATAGTACATACATACTTCTATCTAACCTAAATCTGCCACAATACTTTTAATCATACAAATCACTAATTATTTAACAGATTATATTAAACTCCAAAAGGATTAAACTGAATCCTATTCCTGTAGTGCTGGTTGTAGTTGGGACGGAAGAAGTGTTCGTTGTAGGGCGGGACGCGCGGAAAGTTTCGCCTTGAGACATCTGGGTTTGGCGTGAAGTGGGCTCCTGTGAACAAGTATTTTTTTTATATATCGTAGGTTTTTTTTCTTCAATTATGGCATCGCAAACTGTGCATATTGCCAGCGTCAAGTATAATTTTTGCATCACGTTTTTGCCAGTTACGGTGAAACTGGACGAGTGATAATAGGTAAGTAAAGTCAGTAAGTCGTTAGTAATCAGCCAGTCAAGCGAATCGGACATTCAAGTAAAGCGATTGCTTCTTTACTAGAACGTGACCAATAGAATTTTGGAGGTAAGCCGAAAAAACATATTTTCGCACTGTTATTTTAATTCACAACACTCGTGCACTATAATTAACCTGTATCGAATAAAATGCCATAAAATTTATCTGATATAACTCAAAAATACACCAAGAAAGTAAAAATAAAACAAGAGCACAATATGTCTTTTTCGACTTCCCGCCAAAACTCTATATCGTAGGTTGTAGATCTTTAATGTTTCGGCCGGGGAAATATTACCGCGGCATCCACTTCTGTCGTGAAGCAACTCCATTGTGTTTGGGTGGAAAGATGCAAGGCCAGATCAACAACGATCGACGAGCAATGATCTACCACAGATATCCATTGGATGCAGAAACCACTTACCACGTGGACAACATTCCTTATTAACACGCTTTTATTAGCTTTACCTGAATGTATGTATGTATGTAACGGAATCTTTTAACTTCATTTTCACCTACTTCTAAGAGTCTGATTAACTTGAAAATTTGTACAGAGGCCAAGGGCCGATGGCAATGCAATAATATGAAAAAAAAAACAAAAAAAAATTTAAAATAAATAATGTAGCTAAAAAAACTAAACACGCTTTTGTAAAAATACTACTTTTGTAAAAAAATACAAGAAAATGTATTTTACTGTAAAAAAAAGCATGGGGTGCTTTTTGAGATACTATTGATACCATGCACCCCACGCTTTACCTACACCTTAATAAAGATATTGTGTAAATTGTCCAAAATATGACGATAAGTGTAGTAAGTAGGATAAAATCTGCCATCTGCGAGCTATTCTGGCGTGCGCTGCCATAACCGCTAGAGTTACACATGTAATGTATGATGGAAATTGGTTGGGCGATTTGTTATTATAATGTTACTTTCATTTTTAATAGGTTTAATATCTATATAAAACACTCTCAATTATTGATAGCTTGCCAGCATAATGTTTTCAGGAGTGCTTATCGGTTTCTGATTCGCAGTTTACCGAACTCCTTTCATATTGGATGAAGGAGAACAGTATCATAGGCCATAATCTTTGTCTATGATTAGAAAAAAATAAAAATAGAATATTATATACGCCTTGCCAGTATGGCGGCGGTTGCATACGAACGGTACTTACGTCGACTAACGTTCTTTGGTTATGTTCGACAATATTCTTAAGTACTAATCTAAAACCCATCAAAAACTACAAGCGGAACGTAGTACGCGTTAGTAGTTGATTGTATTACAGATCAACTGCCCAGTCATTATATATCTAAGGGTGACATGGGCTACCTAGAGGGTATACCCCTTGCTGATTTGTCATGGAATGTTCCTGGCAACGTTGATGTCGTGTTAGGTGCACAATTATTCCCATATATTTATTTAGGTGACAGAATCGAATCGGGGACAAAGTTGCCACCCGCTTTATCGACTGCATTCGGTTACATTTTAATGGGTGATTACCCCAGCAATGTCGCTGTACCATCTTCGTTATCTGCCATTGCTCTTAACGATTTAATGCGAAATTTTTGGCAGATCGAAGAGATACCGAGCATAAAATATTTAATCCCGGATGAGACCGAATGTGAAAATATTTATTTATCGTCGGTTACTCGCGCGGTCGATGGGAGGTACAGTGTTGCTTTGCCCTTCTGTAAGAATCCGAGTGACCTTGGTAACTCGCGTTCTGGCGCCTTGCGCCGACTTATGTCTTTGGAGCGCAGATTTAAACAGTCGCCGGACTTACGTTTAAATTACAATAAAGTAATTAGCGACTATATAGAAAACGGTTACCTGTCTGAGGTCAATGAATACGATCTTGCTGATGAGGGATATTATATTCCTCACCATGCTGTCACCCGGGTGGACAAGCCACTGCCTCGTATTGTACTCGACGCGAGCGCCAAAACTCATACAGGGTTGTCACTTAATGACGTCCTGCATACAGGGCCTAACTTGCAGGCCGATTTGTTTTTGTTATTATTGAATTTCCGATTGTTTCCCGTAGCTATGACTGCTGACATAAAGCAGATGTATTTGCAAATTGGTGTACTTCCAGAGCATCATAAATATCTTAGAATATTGTTTCGATTTAATAATAATGAAAATATTAGAACTTTTCAATTTAATCGTCTTCCATTCGGGTTGAAATCCAGTCCTTACATAGCCATGCGAACTGTTCGCCAGTTAGCTGAGGACATGAGGCCCCACTTTGGTGAGGCTGCACAAGTAGCAGAAAGCAATTTATATAATGGATGATTTAGTTCATAGTGTGCCTGATGACGTCATCGCCGTCCGCCTTTCTAGAGAATTGATCTCGTTGTTTTAGTTTTACTTAAAAATGTACCTGAGTCTCTTCGCGACTCAATAAACTTTTCTGAGGGCTCTAACAATGCCACTAAGGTGTTAGGCCTCTCTTGGCAACCAGCCGACGACAACTTCTTTTTCACGACTTCTTATGTCCAGGAGAAGTGTACGAAGCGGACCATACTCTCCATAGTCGCCCGCTTGTTTGACGTCCTAGGCTTGGTAGCTCCTGTCATATTATATGCCAAATTACTTATTAAAGAATTGTGGCTATGTAATATTGGTTGGGATGATACACCTCCAGAAAACGTTATTAAAAGGTTTTCTGATCTCATACAAGAGTTTTCTTTATTATCCACTCTAAAAATTCCACGTCACAGTGGTGTTTTGAGCAACAGTACCGTTCTGGTTGTCGCCTTCTGTGACGCCAGTATGAAAGGTTAGGGCTGTGTTATATATTTACACACCACCGCTTCAAACGGAGATATCACTTGTAGATTGCTGTGTGCGAAATCAAAGGTTTCACCCACCAAAATTACGACACTTGCTCGTTTGGAGCTTTGCGCAGCGGTACTTATGTCTAAATTAATCAACTGCTCATGATACTTATCGCTCGCGTATTCCTATTGCAGGAATATATGCCTTTTCGGATTCGACTATCGCGTTATCTTGGATACATTCATCACCGCATCGTTGGTCGGTGTTCGTTAGTAACCGCGTTGCTCAGTGTCATGAAAACCTTCCGCCCGAAAACTTCTATCACGTCGCAGGTAGCGACAACCCGAGTGACTGTTTATCTCGTGGTATGCTACCTTCGCAACTCATCTCACATAAGTTGTGGTGGAAGGGGCCAACGTGGATGCGAACGCCAGTTTCTGAATGGCCGGTGAAAACTTTCTGTCCAACTAATGCTGAAAAAATACCCGAGCACAAGACAAAGGTTTTTACAGCGACTGTTCATTCGGAACATTCAGTCTTTACTTTATTATTTGAACGTGTGTCTTCATGGGATAAACTGTTGCGTATTGTAGTCTATGTCCTAAAATTTATAAAAAAGATAAATAGTTCGTCTGGAGCTGTTTATAACCTGATGGTTGCAGAAAGATATGTTATCTCCGCTGTTCAAAAATTTCATTTTTCAAATGATATAATTGCCCTTAAAAATGGCAAATCCCCTTGTAATAAATTAAAAAATTTGTGCGTGTTTCTTGATGAACATAGCATTTTACGTATTGAAGGACGCCTGTCTAAGGCAAATTTACCCTTCGAGGTAAAGCATCCCGTTTTACTCCCCAAACGCGATCGGGTAGTAGATTTAATAATAAACCATTATCATGTTATTAATTGTCATACCGGCCCGGGACTTCTTATGTCCATTTTACGACAACGATATTGGATATTAGATGCCAGAACTGTCGTAAGGGCTAACGTGCGTAAATGTATTTCTTGTTTTCGTGTACGTCCTTCACATCCGACGCCTAAAATGGCTGATCTTCCTTATTGTCGCGTGACGGAAGCGAAAGCCACACTGGAGTTGACTATGCAGGCCCTATTAAAATTACTCTTACTCGGCGTAGAGGTTAACGATCCCAGAAGGCATATATCTGCCTTTTCGTCTGTCTGGTAACAAAGGCAATTCACATTGAGCTAGTCTCTGACTTGACTTCTAACGCATTTTTAGCAGCCTTCAGCCGCTTTATATCGAGACGTGGTCCTGTATCGTGTTTATACTCTGATAATGGAACGAATTTCATTGGTGCAAAGGCCCACTTAGACGATCTTTATAAATTTCTTATGAAATAAGAGTTCCATACCGCTTTAGGGAAAGATTTAAATAGTCGTCGTATTGAGTGGAAAATGATTCCACCCCGCGCACCTCACTTTGGAGGTATGTGGGAATCCAACATAAAAAGTTTAAAGACTCATCTTTATAGGGTTATAGGAGCCCAAATACTTACGTATGAGGAATTACAGACGGTGTTAGTACAGATCGAGTGCATTTTGAACTCGCGGCCACTCACAGTAATGTCTTCCGACCCTCATCCTGAAGTAATAACACCGGCTCATTTTTTAATGTCCACGCCACTGCAGTATTTACCTGCAGCGGACCTAACAGACACGCGAATTAGTTTGGTCGAGCGTAAACAGTTGCTGGATAGTATGGTTCAATCCTTTTGGAAAAAATGGCGTCTGGAGTAGATACTGATATGCAGATGCATACGCTGCAAGTTAGGCAGAAATGGTCTACTCCGGACCATCCAGTTCAGATCGGTACTGTCGTACTCGTGGGACAGGACGATTCTCCTCCATTAGCTTGGCCGCTAGGTATTATTACAGAAATTCATCCTGGTTCGGATGGAATAGTTCGCGTTGCAACCAATGATATTAAAGTTAAAACCAAGTTTGGTATTTTTAAACGCCCTGTTGTAAAACTATACCCGATACCTAATCAATAACGTCTGAGATAATTAAGATAATGGTGTAGGGACCATCCAGTGTACCTAGTTGTCTATACATGCTAATATACCTTACTTTTATGCTAAGAGCATAGGTTGCATCGACTTGCCAGTCTCGGGTAAGTCGGGTTGCGAGCGGTCGTATTTATGTGATTACTGTGAATACCCCTTGTGACTATAATAAAGTGAGTGGACATCCTAATCGACGTTTGATTTATCGCCCCGATACCCGTGTCTCACATTGGTGACCCCGAAACTGGAAAATTTGGAATTTTCATCATGACGCAACCTACGCCTACAGTAATCAAGATGGAGGCCGGCGAATCGGCTTTGGCACAAATCACCGTGTCATCAAAAATTGCCGATTTTTGGAAAGACTGCCCACGCCTCTGGTTTGCGCAGTTTGAAGCTGTGGTCGCAAGCCAGAAGCTATCGGATGAGTCGAAGTACAATTTAGTTATCGCCAAGCTCAGGAAGGACCAGGTGGAGCAAGTGAGTGACATTCTTCTTAGCCCTCCGGAAACTAAGAAATTTGAAACCTTGAAGAGGAGGCTGCTTGCGATTAATGAGGAGTCAGAGGTTCGGCAAATTCAAAAACTCCTTAAAGAGTTAGAGTTGGGAGAGCAAAGACCCACCCAGCTTCTGAGACGCATGAGAGATCTGGCCAAGAACAAATTCTCTGATGACACTCTTCGTATGCTCTGGATGGGTCATTTGCCTGCAGCAATTCAGGCAGTCCTCACAGTAAGCGATATTTCGGATCCTGAGAAACTGGCGGAAATGGCAGATAAAGTGATGGAGACTACACGTTTCGCAGAAATTCAAGAAGTCGCACAATCGAGAGCTGGACCATCAGTCGACTCGGAAAATTTGGAAGCGCAGATTGCTAAATTAACGGACCGATTAAGCCGATTGGAACGGTCAAGGCCGAATAAGAGATCCGTCGGACTGGCTGGTGCTCAGCGTTATGGACGTCCTGCTTCGCGTAGTAATTCCCAGAATCGTACCGAAAATGTAAGTCGTAAGAACCCGAATTGGCTATGCTTCTACCACTATCGGTACAAGGACAACGCGTTCCATTGCGTGAAGCCCTGCGCATGGATGAAGCTGCAGCAAAATAATGCTCAAGAAAAAAACTAATTATGGTGCAGTCAGCGGCGGCGGACTGCACTGCTGTTACACCGAGTCACCGTCTTTGTGTTACGGATAGAAAAAGTGGACTTCGTTTTTTAGTGGATACTGGAGCTAACGTGTCAGTGCTACCCGTTACGAAATTTAGACGTTTTAGCAGGAACTGTAGTGACTTTAAACTTTATGCCGCTAACGGAACCGAGATAAAGACTCATGGTACTAAATCGTTAACTCTAGATTTTAATTTACGTAGATTGTATACTTGGACTTTTATTTTAGCTGACATAACGCAGCCCATCTTAGGCGCTGATTTCCTGGCGCATCATGGCCTGATAGTGGACTTGAAAGCATGTAAGTTGATAGACAGTCAAACAAAAATAAACTCTATTGCAAGTTTAGCTAATATAAGAATATATCATCCTACCGTAAAAACTGTAGAAAATAATCACCCGCTTTATGATTTACTTTCCAGATATAGTGACATTACTAAGCCTGTTTGTTTTAAAAACATACCCGAACATGGCGTATTTCATCATATAGAGACGACCGGGCCTCCGGTATTTGCTCGCGCTAGGCCACTGCCACCAGCTAGATATTCCAAGGTCAAGGAGGAATTTCGTCTAATGCAAGAGCTTGGTATTTGCCGACCATCTATGAGTCCTTGGGCGAGCCCACTCCATGTCGTTCCTAAAAAGAACGGGGAGATACGTCCATGTGGCGATTATAGGAAATTGAACTCTATTACCAAGCCGGATAGGTACCCTATACCTCGCTTATCAGATTTTACGTATTTATTGGCAGGAAAGAAGGTGTTTTCAAAGATAGATATCAACCGCGCTTATCATTGTATTCCGGTATCTCCAGCTGACGTAGAGAAAACCGCTATAATAACACCATTTGGGCTTTACGAATTTCCACGGATGACGTTTGGCTTGCGTAATGCAGCTCAAACGTTCCAGCGATTTATGCATCACACCGTGTTGTCAGGTTTAGATGCAGATTCTCGGGATAATATTTTTTCATATATAGATGACGTCATAATAGCCAGTTTTGATGAAATTCAGCATAGAAAACATTTAGAGTCACTATTCAAACAATTTAGTAAATATGGCATTACTATAAATATAGCAAAATGTTCCTTTAATAAATCAGAAATTGATTTTTTAGGTTATCATGTGACGTCAGAGGGTATACGACCT
Source organism: Pyrgus malvae (assembly GCA_911387765.1). Lineage (NCBI taxonomy): Eukaryota > Metazoa > Arthropoda > Insecta > Lepidoptera > Hesperiidae > Pyrgus > Pyrgus malvae. Next base: position 21,239,679 of record OU426965.1, on the reverse strand, counting down.
CTGGAAGACAAGGTTAAGGCTATACTTGAATTTCCTAAACCAAAAACTGTTGAAGATTTAAGGCGATTTTTGGGCATGGTAAATTTTTATAGAGCTCATATTCCTAACGCAATTTCTTCTCAGGCAATACTTCATGGATACCTACATGGATCTAAAAAAAAAGATAAGACACCCGTGTTATGGTCACAGGAAGCAGAGCAAGCATTCGAGAAATGTAAGTTGAGTTTGTGCAATGCAGTCACGTTGACGCACCCAGTCATGGATGCACCGCTTGCACTTATGACTGACGCCTCGGATACATGTGTAGGTGGTGTTTTGCAACAGCGAATTAATAACTCATGGTGCCCGTTAGGTTATTTTTCTAAAAGCATGTCGATTGCGGAGCGTAAATACAGTACCTATGACAGGGAGTTATTAGCGATTTATTTAGCAATTCGTCATTTTCGCAATATGGTCGAGGGACGGCAGCTAACTGTATACACGGATCACAAGCCTATTAGTTATGCTTTTTCAAAAATAAATACCGAGAATGAAATACCTAGACGGACACGTCATTTAGTTTATATTAGCGAGTTTACCACCGAGATTAAACATTTATGTGGGGAGGAAAATGTCGTGGCGGATGCGTTATCGCGAGTAGCAACGATCGATAATCCCACAGCAATTGATTATGATGAGCTAGCTAAGGAACAGGAATCTGATTCTGAAATTGCGGACCTATTGAAAAATAACAATTCTAATACTAAACTTAAAAAAATAATGTTACCTACTAGTGGGAAATTTATTTTTTGTGATATTTCAGATACTAAAATAAGACCTTATCTCACGCAAAATTTTAGACGTTTAGCTTTTGATTCTGTTCACAATTTAAGCCATCCTGGCATTAGAACGTCGCGAAAATTAGTTAGTGATAGATTTTTCTGGCCTAACATGCATAGTGATGTAAAGCATTGGGCAAAAACTTGTATACAGTGTCAGCGAGCGAAAGTAAGTCGGCATACAACTTCAGCTTTAGAATCATTTCCAAATTGTGATAGGTTTGAACATCTACATGTCGATTTGGTAGGTCCTCTACCGACGACGAGTGAGGGTTATAGGTATTGCCTTACAATGATTGATAGGTTCACGAGGTGGCCGGAATGTGTTCCTTTAAAAGATATAACGGCGGATACAGTAGCGAGAAACGTTTATTCGAACTGGATTTCGCGTTTTGGTTGTCCTAAAAAACTTACTAGCGACCAAGGTCGCCAGTTTGAAAGTCAATTATTTTGTGAGTTAATGAAATTATTGGGCATAAATAAATCGCGTACCACTCCTTACCATCCTCAAAGTAATGGTGCAGTGGAGCGCTGGCATAGATCGCTAAAGGCGGCGCTTTCCGCTCGCTTATGCAATGTAGGAGCTTCATCATGGGTGGACGAGTTACCTACGGTTTTGCTAGGCTTGCGAACTGCAATTCGGACCGATAACAAAACAAGTGCAGCAGAAATGACGTATGGTACAACATTACGCTTACCGGCGGATTTTTATAGCAGTACCAGTAAATTTAAACTAAAATTAGACGATAGTTGTGAATACATACGTATCTTAAGAGAAACAATTGGAAGTTTTAAATCTAGTGTTAGGAATGATAGGACCGAGAAAATATTCGTTCATCCGGACTTGAAGAGTTGCGAATTTGTTTTTATACGTAATGATTCAGTGCGTAAACCCTTACAGCCGACGTACGACGGGCCATTCCGCGTAATAAAACGCTATACTAAGGTTTATCTAATTCAATTGCCAGGAAGAAAGGTTAGAATATCTTTGGATCGTTTAAAACCTGCTTACTGTATTGCCGATAGTGACAGTATATTAGATGAAAAGTCTTGTACTGAGACCAATACTGACGAGTCGCCTAAGACTTATACCACGCGTAGTGGAAGAGTATGTAAGCGGACTGTCCGATTCAGCGAAAGTTATTAAAAGAGGTAGTCAATTTCAAGGTTTTACTTATGATATTATTTTTGTTTGGCTGGACTATACAATTTTGAAATAACTAGTATATACATTTTTATTGTCTGTAGAATATTTTTATGTACACGTGCAATACTTTTATACATTATACAATTTCACATATTATTTTCTTTACTCATTTTATACACACATTCTTAGTTTGGATGAACAGACAATTGTTTCAATTTTATATACCTAACGCAATTATTGAATTACATTAATTTAACTTGTTTACACATTTTATTTTAAATAGAATGCAAGTTGTTGCTTGCTTAGCATGATGTGTAAGTAAATGATGAAATATTATTTCTAGGTTAATAAAGTACTATATAAATATGCATCAATATAATTTTAGTAATAATTATCTGATAGTCAGAGATATCAACTAGATAACCTGTAACAATGGGCAAAAATATTAGTAAGGAGCAGTATAATGAGCACGTAGTTATTGCTCAAAGTGGTTCCAACACTTCCAACGCGTCACATGTGGAGAAAAAGTTGGAAAAATTTGAAGTGTTCTTGGTCGTGATGTTAGTGTTACTTATCGCAATGATTGTGTATTGTGTGTGTACCAAAGCCAGTTCCAGAGTCAAAAGTTGGATACGAAAGCAAATAGAGCTCGTACCTAAAAAGGCCCAGGCTACTCAGGTGGAGACCCCTGGCCCAACTCAAGTTGTATATGGATAACGTGTATTTTTGATATAAAACGTCTTTATTGTGTCGATAACATTATTACATTATAACAACATTATAGGTAATTATTTGTAACCAGTGCATTGTAAGTAGATGCTCAACTTTCGATATTCAGCACATTCCTTGTTGTTTACTACACATCGTTACTCTCGGACCTACGTTGCCGAGCGCGTATTGAAATATGATATCCTTAGAATTAGAACTTCACTTTAGGGATCCGTTAATAAAATGTTGAGCATATACTGGCAACTACTATTACTTTGTCCTGTAATTTGTTTTATGTCTTATTTTTTTTTTAAGGGGGGGAATGGTGTAGGGACCATCCAGTGTACCTAGTTGTCTATACATGCTAATATACCTTACTTTTATGCTAAGAGCATAGGTTGCATCGACTTGCCAGTCTCGGGTAAGTCGGGTTGCGAGCGGTCGTATTTATGTGATTACTGTGAATACCCCTTGTGACTATAATAAAGTGAGTGGACATCCTAATCGACGTTTGATTTATCGCCCCGATACCCGTGTCTCACAATAGTTTATTAGATAAGTAATAGGTATTAATATAACCGTATTCTTTAAATATTTGCTATTGTAGCTTTTAAAATTAAATTAATATATCGAAGTTACGTGCTTCAAGCTTGACCATGAGACTTCTCCATTGATTTTAATACTCTTAAATTACATATACTTATGATCTTCAGTTTTCTTTCTCTTTGAAAGTTTTCTCCAAAACTTCCAAGGCGGGGGAGCATGGTTGGGCGATTTGTTATTATAATGTTACTTTCATTTTTAATAGGTTTAATATCTATATAAAACACTCTCAATTATTGCTAGCTTGCCAGCATAATGTTTTCAGGAGTGCTTATCGGTTTCTGATTCGCAGTTTACCGAACTCCTTTCATATTGGATGAAGGAGAACAGTATCATAGGCCATAATCTTTGTCTATGATTAGAAAAAAATAAAAATAGAATATTATCTACGCCTTGCCAGTATGGCGGCGGTTGCATACGAACGGTACTTACGTCGACTAACGTTCTTTGGTTATGTTCGACAATATTCTTAAGTACTAATCTAAAACCCATCAAAAACTACAAGCGGAACCTTGAAGCGGCAGACTGCAGTCTGGAAGAACGTCCAGGATCCTGTGATTGGATATAGGAGAGGTGCCTTCGATTCAAGAATTCCGTAAGTATTAAATGAATTCCTTATGTTGGTTACAGTAATTGATTGTGTTTGTACTGTCCCAACAGTGGTCTTGGGTCATAATTACGCGCCCGCCCATCCAGAAATGTTTATCTTAAATAGTCCTACATAAAAGCCGGTCCACGGCACTTCACTTTATGCTAATGAAGGATCATCATCATCATGATCATAGATAGAGGGAGAGAGAGAGAGGACTCTAACGCGGGTGAAACCGCGGGGAACAGCTAGTTTTAACATAAGGGACTACATGTTATAAGAGTTACCTGTGCCTGGAGGAACGTAGACAAAGTTCTGCGGTGGTAACACGACAGTGGGCAGTGGTCCCTCCACGCCGGTAGGCACGTCCAGATCCTTTTCGGAGTCGATAACGTGGAAGTCTGAGAGCAGAGGATTGCTCACTTCTAGCTTCTCTTGAGTACCTTTCAAATTTACGTTTGTACTGTCTTTTTCCTCTTGTTCTCTACTTGTACTCGTTTCCGAAGGTTCTGGATCTTTTTCATTTGATATTTTTAGATTTATTATTATACTGTCGTTTTCTTCTTGACCAACTTTTGTACTCAAATTGACAAATTCTTTTAAGACTGTCTCCGATTCTTCTAAGTCCTTCACATTCGTTTTTGTTCCATTTTGTCTCAGAACATTAATTTCTTTTAGTGAATTTGAAATTTGATTGATTTCTTTAATATTTGTATTTCTATGGCTACCGTCATTTATAATTGTATCTCTCGGTATTTCGTTTTCAGTATATTTATTAAATTTTAATGTTTTCCTTTTTTCAGTAACTAAATCTTGTTTGGAGTTTGTAGTGTTTACATTCCTCAAATTGCCCACATTCTCATGTTCAGTGACATTCAAATCATCATTAGTACTATGATTATCTAAATCAAGATTAGTACTTTTATCAACTTGATTGGCAACTGGGCTTTTATCAATATTCTTATCATTTTGATCAACGTCCTTACTTTTCCACGTCAAGTTTTCATACATGGGATCATCGAGTGGTATTCCATCTGGAATGTCTTCGAAGGAGAATTCGTGGGATATCAGAATTTCTCCGTCGTCTGTGAGTGACTTTGCTTTGGTGAAGAGATTGTCTCCTGGAAGGTAGTCGTTGGTTTCTTCCGATATTCGAGGTGGGCAGTCTTCGGGTATTGTGTACATCTGAAAATAAAAGATTAAGACATTAAATCTGAATGCTGATGGAATCGTGAGTGTAACTTAACATTATTATTTACTTCCGGCACTACTCACGTTGCATAATTGATGATGCTCAACTAGTTTCAACTAGGAAACCAGTACTTCGCACTACGTCTGGTAATATTGACAACTTGGAGAGCGACACAGTTAGCGTGGTATGCGCCCCGTCTAGTACCACCTTTAGCGCGGACGCGGTAGACGACGACTCACGAGGAGATCCGATGACTGCCGAACCATCTCGCCGGGCCGCACGCGCCGCCGCCCGCAGTCTCCGCGCGCACCTCCTAGCGACCGCCCGCGACGGCTCATGAGGAAGGACCTCGTTCAGGTCCGAAACTAGTTGAGCATCATCAATTATGCAACGTGAGTAGTGCCGGAAGTAAATAATAATGCTGATGGAATCATTGGGGAATAGTAGCGTCGTAATTTGAATTGGGTATCAAGAAAAACCTTCTCATAATGAGAATAGGCCCGTGACCCAGTTCCGTAACTGGGTCACAGAACGAACTGTATATAAGAAGAACTGAATATAAGGGTACAGAAGACTAAAAGGACTGTCTTTAAAACATAGGTACAATGTATCGAATATGTTATTGCAAATTGTCTATTTCATTTTGCCAAACAATTTTGCCAATTTTATTAGTTGCTATTAGGTATGTTACGGGGATTAAATGACCATATTGACATTTTTATATTTTTAAACTCATTTGAGAATGACCTACCCTAAAGTCAAAAGCGCAGCTTTAAAATTTGAGCTGAAAATAGTAACGAACCAGTTTTAATCTAAAAAGTTTGAAATAGGTTTTTGAAATACATTTCCAACACAAAGAAGCCTCGGCCAGTTATAAACGGAGATAGGGTTGCCCGGCGTCCGGATAAACCCGGACACAGTTATGGCTTTTTGGATACGCGTCCGAATTAATTCGAGTGTCCGGCCTGTCCAGGATTTGTTAGGCTGTTTATCCAATATCCAATTGGACACTGGTATTGTATCTAATGCTAAATATATTAAACATACCATACAAATTTTTATAAATATTTGGATGATCCATTTAGAAGTAGGCCTTCGAAGAGAGGTCTATTTTGTGGGTTGGCCTTACCTATCGCCTTAAAATATATACTATATATGTACTAAACGTACCTGGTGCTGTCCCTTGTCCGGCTCGTAGTAGTCCGCCACAGAGACGTGAGCGGGGCGCGTGGCGGCGCGCGGTCCCACGGCGTGCAGCGCGTAGCAGCCGTGCCCGCCGCCTCCGCCCCCCGCGTCCCCCGCGCCCCCGCCGCCCAGGTACAGCGTGGCGCGCGCCGCGCTCGGTGTCAGCTCTATGCGCCGTAGCACTGCCGGTAGACGGTAGGGACGTAGGGTGCACATTTTCAATCATAGTAATCATAATAGCGTGGTGGAGTAAGCTCCAGGCCTCCCCAATAATGAGGAGAGACCCGTGCCCAGCAGTGGGACGCAAAAAGGGTTGCAGCCAACCAGCCAATCATAATAGAAGTTTTGAAGGTTTGACGACCTGCGTGACGCATGCCTAACTCCTAGAGCGTACCAAGGGGCGATGGGCAAGGGAGAGCAGCTGCCCCCCCTGGATCAAGGTCCAGATTCATGATTTCAAAAATCCCCCAAACCCGCAAATGTATCAGCTAGAAAAAAATTGTCTCCCCCTGTACCAAGAACCTTATTATTTGCCCCTCCCCTGCCCCCCCGACCAAGAACTTGACCCCCCAACCAAGAACCTGGATACGCCCATGCCTAAATCAAACTTACTTGGGGTATAAGGCGAACAAAAGTTGCAGGGACTACTTAAGACAGCCCCATTCTAAGCACGACTGCCCACAGTTTCGTTTTTTCAATGATGTTAGTTTTGTAAACGATGAGTCTTAGGTACCATGCACTAAAGTCTAAATATCATACTCAAAGTTGAAGTAAAGAATTGATTGATTGAAGGTTTTTATCATTGTATATTTTTGTAACCCAGAAATAAGAAGCAAGATACGTTGTTAACTTACGCAAGTCAGATTTGTTTAGCTGTGAATACAACTTGGCTGCATCCGCTCCATACCCTCCGGGCAAGGAAATTTCCAACAGCGCCATCTCGGGGAACTGGCCGGTCCACACTACACACGCCTGTAACAGAAATAACGTTTTATACTGGTGTCATTTGTGGTGGTGGTGGTGGTGTCATTTTTCAACGTTTTTTTTATGTCCCACTACCGGACACATGTCTCCTCTCACAAGTAAGAAGGATTTAAGCCAAAATCTACTACACTGCGAGCGGATTGGTAGTCATTATGCCCTTGAGAAATTAGCAAGCACGGTGATGAAAACATCGCAATTAGTTAAATATCACAACAGGCCCTCGCCATTCCCGTGGCCAGTAGTGAAAGGCAAAGGATCAATACAAGTTACGAAGAGCACGTTAAAACTATCAGTCCGGTAACCTTGTCGGTGGCCTTATGGGCGGTTTGAGAAGACCCGGCAGCTAACCCGCATTTCCACCGACCCGTATTAGAGCAGCGTGGTGGAGGGTGCAGGCCACCCAAATAGGATCTTGAGCATTATTGACAAAAAAATATCAAAATGCATAACTTAACTTATACTTATGCATAACTTATTATAACTTAAAAAGGTTGCACAAGACTACGCTTGGAAAGGAAATTTTTCATTCAGTTAAACACGTGATTTTTACTGCCGTTTAAAATTTAAAATTTAGTCAGTAGGCTTAAATGGTTAGTGACGTCATAAACCATTTTTCGTACAAAATGTATGGAGATGTCATGTTTAGACAGTTCATTAACTAAAAAGAGACACTTGCCCAGCATAATAATAAAAATAAGTAAGTACATACCTCAACAACAGCGGCACAGAAGCACTGAGTGTTGTTAGCGTCGCAGTTGAAGGGCCCGTCCGTGCGTACCGCCACTTGCACGTTAAGGACTCCTTCGCTGTCGCATTCCGTACATAACATGTTGTACGAACGGGTCGCCTGCACCAACGCGCACCCGCTGCCTGCATACAGAGAAAATTAATAGACTTTTATTTGCACAAATATAGGTGTTTACAAAGTTCTTATTCTTGTATTATGCATGTCATACAGTATAATGATAAATTAAAATATCTACTTATAACTAAAATAAAGAAAATGAAATATACAAATAAATTATAAAAGAAATATGCCATCCAATAACCCTTGCGGCATAGTCCCCAGAACGCTGGCAGCATTACCGCATTGTTTTTTTTTATCATCCAATTTTATGTTTAGACGGGAATCGAACCCGCGACCCTCCGATTGGCAGTCCGGCATAGTAATCATTGCGCAACTCGAGTTGTCAAATACATTAAATTTGTTTATAACTAGCCTTCCGCCAGCGGCTTGGCTCGCGTGAAACCGTTTTATAGGTCCCCGTAGGATAAAAACCATCCTATGTGCTTCTCCAAGGTCCACTCTATCTGTGTTCCAAATTTCATTAAAATTGGTTCAGTAGTTTAAGCGGGAAAGGGTAGCAGATAGACAGACAGAGTTACTTTCGATAATATTAAGTAGGATTTTGTACCCATTTTGCATTTTGGTATTTACAAATATTTTATTTATTTATTTTTCGGATCGGTTCCGATCGTCGGCTTTGGGTACCCATTTCAATAGGTTTTTGTACAGTAAGATGAAATAAGTTAATATGTTATTGTTAGGTATAGGTAGGGCTGCCATCCGTACGGATTTCCCCGGATTTGTCCTAGTTTGAAGGGCGTCCGGGGGCCGTCCGGCAGAGGTTTTTGAAAAGTGTCCGGGTAAAATCCGGACACTTTTGTTGTCAGGGGAAATCCATTTTTTTAATAGATAAGCGATAAATTGAAATAAATCTTAATAAAAAATTCATCCAAAATTAACCCGCATTCAAGAAGGCTCGGCAAAATAGTCAACGATCGAATGGAATTATTAAATTATAACGATGTTTTTATTTTTGTTGCAAAATATATTATTCCAGCGATGTCCGGGGAAAAAACCATATTGCGCCCAAATATCCGGGATTTTTGCCGTGTTTATCCGGCATCGTCAATTTAGGTGATGGCAGCCCTAGGTATAGGTTACTTACATGCTGTAATAAATTCATCAATTTTTTAGGTTGCCTCTATAAATCCATTCACATCATGGCTATGGTAAACAATTAGTTTTTGTGTGTACGTATTGTGTATTGTTACAGAAACACGAACAGTCAATTTATTATAAGTAAGAGTGAAGACAGTTACCGTCGACATCCACATCGAGCTGATCAGCCGGGTCTACATGCACCACGTCAGGCACCTTCACGCCAGGGTTCAGGGTGATGGATCTGCTGAAGCTAGGATGCTTTGCTGTCACGGTCAGGTTGGAGGCTGGGGACTGGAGGAACGACCAGCGGGTCAGCCCTTCTAGAGCTATTAACGTGTCCTGCGAATAGTCATAATAAGGTTAAGGGTGTTGATGGTAATATTTTCTATCTAATATTTCTATTTACCTAATTGTCATACGAATTCTGTTTTTATTACTGAATTACAAGTAATGTTTTTTATAAGAAATTTTAATTTGAAGTTTAAATTTAAAAACTTGGATGTCTTTGTGAGCCGAGGGTATCCGAAAAATGATATTTTTGTATGTGTTACATCGGTTTATTAAATATTAAATCGGTTTAAATAACTTTATTCTCATACAAAACATAGTTTCATTTATAATGAGATAAAATAGCTTTCTTCATGTCAATAATAATAATTTGCCGCTGGAGCATGTTACATTGAAACATATAAAACAGTTAATAATTATTTTACAATGCAGAAATAATATAAAAATATGATAATGTTAATTAAATTAAATAAAGTTATTACAATTAGTGCAATGTCAATACGAATTAGGATAAATTAATATCAAATACATGAGAATTTAAATTACAATTATGTCGTTAATAGATATCCATATATTAAGTACGTCAAAAATATATTATATTTTTTAGATTATTAAGATGAATTGGACGTAGTTAAACAGAAAGGACTCAATCCACAAAATGTCACTTTTGAGTTATGAGTGTTTGAAGTTTCAGTTGTAATTGCTCCAAGAAAAAAATCTTTTTCACAAAAATTAATTGACCCTTAAATTGAAGAACAGAGTATATTTGTATATTAAACTTAGATAACAACATATTTTTAAATAGATTTGGAGATATTAAGTGAAATGTGGCTTGAGTCCTTACGATTAAACTTAAGATCGTTAGGATAGGTATTATTTTTTAATTTCTCAGAATGGACTCAAAAGTACCCCTCGACTGGAAAATAATTTAAAAAAAAAATTCAATAGACGAAATTATTAAAAAGCCACAGATTTATTGTCCTTGAACATGAAACTAATATAATTACGTATATGTGAAATTGTTAAAACAAAACAAATATAAAAATTTACACCAAAATGAACACGCATATCAATTTCTGTCATCATCCTCCAAGTCAAAAGTTCAGAAATGGTCCGTATCCATAAATATTCTAATTGATATTGTTAATTCCCTGTACATTGTCATAAAACTTATGACAGTATATTATAATCATACATAGACCGAGATCTTCGAGCTTTGGCTGAGAAATGTGTTTTCCTTCGGGCCACAGAACTTCAAATTGTTAATGTTCCTCGGAGCACTCACCATAGTAAAATCGGTAGAACACGCAAAGCGAGCCTATGTCTCTTCACAATCTAAGCGGTTCTAGCCTGTCAGTCAATCTTGGGTCATTGACGATGACGTCAAATGGGTGTAGCTGGTATTTTGATGCTACTGCCCAGAGATGGGAGCAGTACTCCATGTGGTGTCTGACCTGTGCTTTATACAGCGTCAGGAGTTGCCCCGCACTGCCTCGCCCTGTTGAGGATACCAAGCTTTTTGGTTGCCAATTTGGCTTTGTACTCCAAATGACTCCGTCTATAAATCATCTGCATAGCAATGTTTACTGCGTGATTGTTGCAGCATGTCATTGATATGCAGACTGAATAGTGTAGGAGACAGCACTGAGCCTCGGCGAACACCGGCGTTAATGGACCTCATATCTGAGCAGCATCCGTCAACAACGACCTTAATCTGCTGCTCAGACAAAAAGCTTGCTACCCAGTTGGATAGCCTCAAGGGAAGACCGCAAGATGGAAGCTTCGTGAGAAGGGCCCTGTGCCAGACCCGGTTGAATGTCTCATGACATGGTGCTAACGATCTCACGATCTTACGAACAAGGACGGTGCCATGTCTGAGTTGAGGGCGAAGCCGGAAGAGGAGCCCAAGAAGTTGGCTCGTGCCTCATGAGTTTCATTAAAAATGATCTGTGGGATGGCGTAGAAAAATTAGTGCTTTGGAGTTTGGAGTGACAGCTGCGAAAGACAAAATAGAAACATCAAAATAATCTTAATTTTAAAAAGTATACTTAACAGCCACTCAAATCTTAAAACGATAATTTTTAAATAGGTACTTAAGATTCCGGCCATTCTTTTTTGCCAAATGACACTAATTTTAGCAAGATTGAATGTGAGATTAAACGTATCAAGCTAATTTAATTGACCACTTCAACGTGGTCGCCATTCGAGGACCTTTCTTTCCCACCGGTTGTCAGTCCTCCTAACTATATAGCCTGCCCATTGCCACTTCAGCTTGCAGATTTTGAGAGCTATGTCGGTAACCTTTGTTCGTCTACGGATTTCATCGTTGCGGATTCTGTCGCGTAGAGAAATACCAAGCATAGCCCTCTCCATCGCTCGCTGAGCGACCTTGAGCCTGTGGAAGAGGCTTAATGTAAAAGACCACGTCTCAGCGCCGTAGGTAGACTGGCAACACACACTGCTTGAAAACTTTCGACTTCAGGCACTGAGGTAATCTGGACGAGAAGACACTTTGTAATTTCCCGAACGCTGCCTAACCGAGTTGGATTCTACGAGTTACCTCTCTCTCGAAGTTGGACTTATCCATAGGGATCGCTTATCCCAGGTAGATGTACTCGTCAACAACTTCGAGAGTAGCGCCATCAACGACGACCGGTATGGGTGTGACCGTGTGACATGGACATTAGACATGATCTTCGTCTTGTCCATGTAATAAAATGTTACTACATTTAAAAAAAAACTTTGGAAAATCATAATGAGCCGTATATTTATAACATTCATTCATTTATAATGTATCAGTACATTTAGGTTGTTTTAGTTCAATTCACGTATTTGTATTAGTCATAAAATCTGTTCCTTACAAACGACTCAGCCTGCCTGAATTGATTTGGTTATTTAATAATTTCCCATTTCTCTGAATTACCTCAAGTATTTTGAATCTTTCTGATAGTGAAAAATGGTATTTTGTTTCAATAAATCTATAGCACAAAATGGATCCAAGTTGTTTGAGTCATTTCAGTTATTTAAAACTAATTCTTAGGAATGACTCAAACTGTTTGAGTTTATTCTGGTTTATCGGCCATAGAGATCTACTTAAGAAAATTCATTACTCAGAAACAATTCAAGCGGACTGGATCCATTCAGCAAATACATTTTGTTGGCTCTTCATACATGTGGGTTGAGTCGCGGTAGTAAAAAAACTAGTTTCCGAATACGTTTTTAAAAATCGGGTTTTACTGGATTATAGATTCGAACTTCACGAGTACGATGGCATGCTTAACTCAATTTTAGCCAAAGTGTGGATTGAGTCCTTTCTGCTTAACTATTGCAATAGCGTGTATCTCAGTCTACGTATCTTACTCTTTATGTCTGTACATGATTTTCTTTATTATACTCGAGTGAAAAAAACTAAGAATCCGGTCGTGGACTACAAAATTAATAAAGAGCTGTTAAAACGTGACATTTTGTATGAGAAAATGATTTGTAACGTCACAAATCATTTATACTCAATTAAATAATCTTTTATTGGGTTTAAAAGGCAATAAAAATCACACATAAAAACGAATAAACAATTATTATTATCCTGCTTTCCAAGGGTGGTTTAATGCAAACATTTAAATGCTTTGTATTTCAATTTTTTTTGTGCATAGGGACCTATTCGACTGAAAAATGTTTAGGTTTTATATAATTCCACCAAACCAAGCTTGGTCAGAGAGAGCAGCGTTGCCCGAGTGGTAAGAAACCGCGGTCTTTGACGCGACCGACCGATCGCGACCCCAGGTTCATATCCTCGGCGCGCACTTCTGACAAAGAAATTTGTAATGTGCGCATTTATCGCTACTCCACGGTGATGGAAAATATCGTGATATTTAATTATTTACGATGTTCTCCATCGCCGTGCATGCCTGAGAGAAATTCATAATTTCCCGAAAGCATGACGTCCACCAATCCGCACTTATGAAAGGAGACCTGTGCCCAGTAGTGGGACATAAAAAAGGTTGAAAAAAAAGCTTGGTCAGCTTGGTAGACAATTTAATGGTCTGAATCCGTTTAAATTCTGAGAGGAGACCCATCAACACAGATTATTAAAAAAAAACCTTAGGGATTTTATATACCTGAGTAGCAACGAATCCTCCTGTAGGACTGGCATGCGTGGCCAGCCACAGCGTGGCCGCCCTGGCCTCCACCGCGCAGTGGCCTCGCAGGGCCTCGGGACACTCCCACAGCACGAGCAGAGCGTAGCCGGTCGCTTCGATTGAAGTGGCGAGGGTGGCTATGGAAAAACATAATTCGTATTAAAAATTGCTTGTCTGTAAAGTCGGTTTATGGACGATAGTTTAACGTGACAACGTCATAAAACAATGTAAACATTGACTTTTCACTTCCGTCTATAAACAGTCGACGAACGGCGCAAGCCGAACGCTCAAGCCTCAACGTAACTTTTTTTAAATATATTTTTGGACAATTCACACAACACCGTCTGATACCAAACTAAGCAGAGCTTGTACTATGGCAATCAGAAAGCTGATAAACATAATTATATAATTTTAAATACATCCAGACACAGAACAAATAGTCATGTTCATCACACAAATATTTATTCTGGGTGGGAATCGAACCCACGACCTCACGTTTCGCAGTCGGCTCATCACCCATTACGTCACGGAGGCTTTCGACGTTACAAGCGTAACGTAACAATGAGTCATCATTTTTCGTGCGTGCAGCCGGCGTTCATCGATTTATTATACGTTGTCACGGTTAAAATATTAAAATATAATAATATATAATAATAGACGTAAAAGATAATATTATTGACGACCCGTGTGGCGCAATGGTTAACATGCCGTACTGCCAATCGAAGGGTCCCGGGTTCGATTCCCGGCGAAACCGAAATTTGAATGACGAGTTTAAATTTCTGTTCTCGGTCTGGGTGTTTGTGTTTCTGTATTTGTATGTGTCCATGGTACCCATGACACAGGGTATATATGTACGTATAAGCACCCTACTGTGCGGCTATGAGTGTGACGCGTTTACATTATTATAGCCCTAGCCCCTCCCCCAAATTATTATATATACCAAAAAAATATTATAAGTAAAAAAGCTCTCTGTATTGTGTCCCCATAAACAACACACTGTGGGTATTACCTACATGTGAAGTTGTCAATCAGCCGTTCACACCCAAGCGGTCGATGAGTAACCACTTACTACTTCTAATAACTATAGTACGACAGTTTTATAGGTAACGTATACAAAGTCAATTTTCACGTCTCTAACAACCAGTCGTAAAATAACTATTTTTCCCCACTAAAAATGTTCTAAGCTCATGTTAAAATATCCCTACTTCCCTACTTAATATTATAAATTCGAAAGTGACTCTGTCTGACTGTCTGTCAGTCAGTCTGTCTGCTACGCTTTACCGCATAAACTACTGAACCAATTTTATTGAAATTTGGAACACAGATAGAGTGGACCTTGGGAAAGGACATAGGATGGTTTTTATCCTACGGGAAACTATAAAACGGGTCCACGCGGGCGAAACCGCTGGCTGAAAGCTAGTTGTAAATAAATGATTATGATTATGTCACTTACTTCCTTCCCACCAGACATAATCTCCGCTTCTTTTCGCCATCTTCAGAAGCTCCATCAACCCACGCGTTTCCTCGTCTTCTTGTAAACCCTTCTTATCCCATAGAGCGGCTTCGTTCGTTTTACGAAGTTCTTCTTCGTACCTGAAATAGTTGTGTTTATGTAAATAGTGCAGGAATTAATTTGCATAAACATGAAACGAACCAGCAGATAGAAATATCATAGATGCCTTCGAAATGTGGTGTTGGATGGAAATGTTCTAAATACCCTAAACAGCACATAGGACCAAATCATTCCATAAACAACTAGATATACCTACAAGTGAGGCTCTCTACCATATGTCTCAAGAAAATCCTAGAGTACTTCGGTCATATCGCGAGGAAAACCGATGATAATTTCGAAAAGCTTATGATTACCGGTAAGATCGGAGGAAAGACCCAAGCAGCAAATGGACGTGCTATAAAGGTCGAGAGCACGTTCTGGTTTTCGCTTTAAGTTCTATAAAAGTTCTAAAAACAGTGGAGTAAAAGCGCTGTAAACGTTTACTCGACGCGAAAAAGGCGCAAATTATTCAGACTAAAGTCCTATTAGACTGGAATAAGCGCTGAGTAAGCAGCAAAAACATGCTGTAAGATTTGAGTAAAAGTGGTAGAAAACACTAAGAGTGTTTTAAGAGCAACCAAAATGCGTATGTAGGATATTTAGTTCAATAAACGCAGTCGAGTTGCTATTATACAGATAAAGTGTGCTATAATAGCAGCCGAATAGCTTTTATTCGCCATTTTAGTTCTATAACAGCGGATAGAATGCTTTTACTCGACTAATAGGTGCTGTAAACGATCTTAGGGAGGTTTTTATACCACTAACTTAATGAAAATTTTCAACTCAACGAGTGCGAAAGTGCTTTGAGTGTTTGCAATACAATATTTGTAAAGTAAACTACATTTCAAGTAATATTACTTTTATATCAAGTTTTTGAGCAATCAATGTGTTTATTTTTACTGTTCGTGTAGCTACTCCAAAACATCATGCGCAACAAGCTTTATTGATAAACCCAAAGGCATTTTTACATAAACATTCATGCGCTGCCTATTTTCTTAAGTTTTACGACTAATATATTAAATTAAATATATTTTAAATAATGATTTTTAATGCTAATGTCCATATTGATAATATAGTTGCAGTTACAGCTAACTTATTCCATTAAAAGTCGACTATGAGTGCTGGTCATCACATTTATAGCACAAGGTGTCGCCATGATAACAGGATTTAGGGTTCTCTTGGTACGAGACCAATAAACCCAATTTAATTATGATTATTTTTCTTTAAAGGAACATCTTATATCATAATACAATGCCAGACTTCTTGGGTGTTGATACCTTTCTTAACAAAGATGATTTAAAACAACTTGACCAATTGAGATGGCCTTGGAAGGAAACGCATTTTTTAATTTTTTTTTTAATTTATTTCAGACAATGTCCATATTTTTGTTAGTTTAGTCTCTTATATCTATGTTAGTATTGTTAGTACAATACCAAAAAAAAGCATAGTAATAGAAAATAAAAATAATAAAATTCATTCACATATAATTGGTCATCAGCTGTATCTACCTAACCAAACTAGCCATAATAATAATATTCAGACCTGAATTAAGCTAATGAAATTTAGCATGAAGATGGTGCCACCGTCGCATGATAGGACTGTGGAGTTTATATATAATGACGTTAATGAGGCCATTGGTGCTGTCTCTAAGTGCATCTGCATTAGTGTGGCAGTTCTTTGGCGCATTATTACGTAAAAATCTTATATTATCAGATAAATGTAACGGATGTGATATTGTTTTATTATTATTAATTATTGTGTTACTTGAGTCTACGGAACCACTTAAAATACTCGGACTCGCGCTTGGAAATTCACTAGCGTTACTTGCCGAAACTAAGTTTGGCTGAATTAGTTCTGTAGAGTATTTCATCTGCTCCAACGTTTTTTAACTTTTTTACGAAAATGGCCGCTTCTTTCCAATTTCTTCCACTTGTTTTTATCCATTTTGATAGCAAAATACTCGTGAAAACGTCTTCAAAGTATCGATCGACGACAAAATGGACGGAATTGTGCTGTTACTGTTTCCCAGAACTCTACAATACTACTTTAAGCTGAGTGAATATCGTATAAAAGCTTTTAATTACACTACAGCTCCTATACAAACGTTTTTAATTCTATTATACGAGTTAGTCTATAAGCGTGCAGTAACAGCAGCAATGTTGCCATAAGCAATTCGATTGCGTTTATAGAGCTTTTATAGAAACATAAAATACAGCTGAGTAACAACTGTATAAAGGCACCCAATTCAGCGAATCAGCTATTATACGACTGTTATAGATCAAGCGATCGAATAACGAGTATTTTAGCCACTTTAATTCAGCATCTGCTAAAAGGTGGAGTAAAAGTGCTAAAACATAGGCTGTAAACGTTTATTCGACGTCCTTAAAGCACACATTAGCAAATATTGCCAAATAGTCGAGATAACCGCTATTACACGATAAATGGGTGTTTTAAGAACGGTTACTCGGCTCTTATACATTAAAGGCTGAGTAATCTAATTACTATTCGACTATTTTGCTGCTTGGGGAGGCCTTGAGGATGAAGCCCGATACGTTGGCCCGATCAGATCCGGGCATCTCTTGCTACTACCTTCCAGAATGCTCATAAAGGCGCTGAAAATCGCTACAAGTGAATATACATAACAAGAAAAGCGCTTAGTGGTGGTCACGACACTCACGATCCTCAGCACTGAGGAAACCGACTTGATAAAAAGAAGAGAACCGAAGGAACCAAGAGTGATGAACAAGAAATACAAAAAATAAAAAAATACAAAGTTATCCTCTTAACAATATGGCCATCGAGCTATACTCGACAAGAAGATACTGTTATTTCGATAACGCTACCTACTGAGTTCGATTCTAAGAGTTGGCTGCAACACTTTTTTGCGTCCCACTGCTGGGCACGGGTATCTTCCCATTATTGGGGAGGCCTGGAGCACTCCACCACGCTGCTCCAATGCGAAGAGTTATTCTAGTTTTATTCTTGAAAAATTACCTCTTTATCCTCATAAAAGCGTAAGACAGTACAGCATGAGCGTAGACCTTGGACGGCGCTTTGCTCTTGAGAGGGAACGCGCGCAGACATGACAGAGAGTTGCGGATGACTCTGGAGGGGATGGATGCTGAGCTCTCGATGAGGGATGTGATGATGTAGGCGGTCAGGGCCACGTTGGCGATCTCACCCTCTTCGTTCAGGCCTCCCTGGAAGAAAAATAACAAAGAATATAAAGAATGGGTTGGGGCTATCACTTATTCCACTATATTTTCGCACTTACTCACACGACATTTTAAGCATGTCAGTTTCCTGGTTAATCATGTCGTAGTTTTCAAGTTCATTTTCATTGTCTTGGTGGATGTATAAGTTATATAGAATAAAGTTACTGGCGTTTTTTTAACGCTTCACACTCATAGCCCCACAGTAAGGTATATATACCCTGTGTCGTGGGTACCATAGACACATACAAAGACAGAAACACAAACACCCAGACCGAGAACAGAAATTTAAACTCATCGTTCAAATTTCTGTATCACCGGGACAGGGTATTAATTACCTTACTGTGGGGATATGAGTGTGTAACGTTTATTTATTTATTTATTGATGTATGTCATTAATGGAAGAAATTAACTTTTAACTCTTTATGGAAGACCTGTTCATCATTCCTGAAGCACACTTTCTCCATCTGCTGAGCTGAGCAGCGTTGGAGCGAGATGAACGATGGCTGCTCCCCATCGTTCATCTCGCTCCAACGCTGGACGCATCGGAACAAATGATCCGGAACCGGAGGTTCTAAGTTTACTTAGAATAGAAACTATTACCTTCAACTCTCTGTGAAAGACCTGTCCATTGTTCCTGAAGCATCCATTCTCCCTCTGCCGGGAGAGTAGCCAATATTCAGCTTACTCTAACGCCAGAGGCATCGGGACACCTGGTGGCGGAATCTATGGTTTGCAAGATTATTAAGAAAAGAAAACCTTTTACTTTCAACTCTTTGTGAAAGACTGTGTAGAAGACCAGCCAATGTTCAGTTTACTCCAGGGCTGGAGACATGGGAGCACCTGGTGACACGATCTGGGGGTTGAAGGTTACTTAAAAAAGAAACATTTTTCCTTCAACTCTCTGTGGAAGACTGTGTAGAAGATCAGGCAATGTTCAGTTCACTCCAGGGCTGGAGACATGGGAGCACCTGGTGACACGATCTGGGGGTTGAAGGTTACTTAAAAAAGAAACATTTTTCCTTCAACTCTCTGTGGAAGACTGTGTAGAAGATCAGGCAATGTTCAGTTCACTCCAGGGCTGGAGACATGGGAGCACCTAGTGACACGATCTGGGTATTGAAGGCTACTTAGAATAGAAACATTTACCTTCAACTCTCTGTGGAAGACTGTGTGGAAGACCAGGCAATGTTCAGTTCACTCCAGGGCTGGAGTCATGGGAGCAGCTGGTGACAGAATCTGGGGGTTGAAGGTTACTCAGAATAGAAACATTTACCTTCAACTCTCTGTGGAAGACTGTGTGGAAGACCAGGCAATGTTCAGTTCACTCCAGGGCTGGAGTCATGGGAGCAGCTGGTGACAGAATCTGGGGGTTGAAGGTTACTCAGAATAGAAACATTTACCTTCAACTCTCTGTGGAAGACTGTGTGGAAGACCAGGCAATGTTCAGTTCACTCCAGGGCTGGAGTCATGGGAGCAGCTGGTGACAGAATCTGGGGGTTGAAGGTTACTCAGAATAGAAACATTTACCTTCAACTCTCTGTGGAAGACTGTGTGGAAGACCAGGCAATGTTCAGTTCACTCCAGGGCTGGAGTCATGGGAGCAGCTGGTGACAGAATCTGGGGGTTGAAGGTTACTCAGAATAGAAACATTTACCTTCAACTCTCTGTGGAAGACTGTGTGGAAGACCAGGCAATGTTCAGTTCACTCCAGGGCTGGAGACATGGGAGCAGCTGGTGACAGAATCTGGGGGTTGAAGGTTACTCAGAATAGAAACATTTACCTTCAACTCTCTGTGAAAGACCTGTCCATCATTCCTGAAGCATCCGTTTTCCATCTGTTGGGACAGCAGCCAACGTTCAGCTCGCTCCAGTGCTGGAGGCATAGGAGCACCCGGTGATAGGATCTGGGGGTTGAAGGTTTAACTTGAAATGTTATTTTAGTTTATACGATACATGATCAATTTTCTTATCGAATGCTTTCATTTTGGGCAGTATTAAAACATTTAAGAGTAGCAAGCGATTGTGTAGACCATGTGGTGTTCATTGGTCTCTGCAGCCCATATATATTTACAAACAATCTCAAGTAGCTACACTGTAAGGAAGCTAATTATTGTAAACCCTACATTTTAAAACAGGGCTGAAGTTTTTCTCCATCTGCTCTTTTCTTTAGCTCATAAGTTTTTGTTACCATCCTCCATAAATTCTTTGAGACTATAGTAACATTTCTCAAGAAGGAAATTTTTAAAATGTGTTTAAATTTTTCTATAGTAAGATTTTGAAGGTTTCTAGGTTGTCTATTGTATATCTTGACGCACATGTGATAGCAGTTTTTTGATCTCATAGCCGGATTTGGTTATTGGTAGGTAGGCATAGTCGATCAGGATATCGAGATCGGAAGTTACAATAATCGTCTTTTCATGTAAATAGAGTCTTGAGTCAGATAAGTGACCAACTTACTCGATAAGCTCTTCTTAAATATCGCACACAGAAAGCAGTCAGCCACGTCGAAGGCATTGGATCCGAAGGTCCAAAGGCGCTGAATCCGCCCGAAGCATGTGCGTACTGCAGTTGACGGGTGAAACCTGAACAAAACAATTATAGAGACACATGAAAAGTACATTTCGCTCAATGTCTTGTGTACGTGCCTTACTTGTAACATTTTGCTATCGTAGTATATAATTCGTAGTATAGTAATATCGTAAGTAGTATAGTAATTTTTGACGACCCGTGTGGCGCAATGGTTACCATACCGGACTGCCGATCGGAGGGTCCTGGGTACGATTCCCGGCGAAGCAGAAATTTGAATGATGAGTTTAAAATTTCTGTTCTCGGTCTGAGTGTTTGTGTTTCTGTCTTTGTGTGTGTGCATGGTACTCACGACACAGGGTATATCTACTCTACTGTGGGGCTATAAGTGTGAAGTGTTATTTTATTTATTTGCTTTTTTTTGTATAGTACCAAGCTACAGGAACAAGAAGCCTACGAGTTGGATATTTTTGTAAAAGTTGTTGTTGATGACGATAATTGGCGTAACTTTGGTGACGTGGTCCTGTAGTATAAGGCAGGCAGGCAATTTACTGGCCAGTTGCGTGTAAAAATGACTACATGCATATAGGTATAGAAGTCAAGAGCTCGGAGGTCCGCACTGGGGACCAGGTATTAAAATGAAAGTAAATTGGTTAATCGTAATAATTATCCTTAACTCTGAAAGAAAACAGCACACAAGCACGTATTTCTTTTTTTGCATCTTGGAATAGATACCGGGTTATTTGGTAATAGTACCGCATTGGAGCAACACTCCACCAACCCGCATTGGAGCAGCGTGGTGGAGTAAGCTCCAGGCCTCCCTAATAAGGGGAAGACCCATGCCCAGCAGTGGGACGCAAAAAGGTTGCAGCCAGTACCGCATTAAAA
Source organism: Pyrgus malvae (assembly GCA_911387765.1). Classification (NCBI taxonomy): domain Eukaryota; kingdom Metazoa; phylum Arthropoda; class Insecta; order Lepidoptera; family Hesperiidae; genus Pyrgus; species Pyrgus malvae. The sequence continues at coordinate 21,217,900 of OU426965.1, read as the reverse complement.
CCCTCTCGGTGGCCGGAATCAGCGCTTGGGGAGGACACCATGGTCTTCATTATAACGCAACAGTATTAGGAATCGTAACGTACTCGTAAAGATGTGTTATTGATGACGTGCGTACCTCTAGCAACGTGATCCTTGGCCATATAGTAGGCAGGCGATTTACTGTCCAGCTGTGTCAACGCTAGCAGATTCGTCGCCAACCGAGCCATATTCTGTTCACCGCAACCTCTCGGCAAGGTCACTAAGGAGTCTGCGTCCTGGAAGAAAAGAGAAATTAGTATGACGTATGAGGAGAATAACATTTTATGCTCATGTTAGTTGTCAAGTGCTGATTGCTTGAAAAATGGGCTATTCAATGAAGAGATTTGGAAGCAGACTTTGATACTGTTATAATGTTTGTATTCCTTTCATGGTAATTTAAAAATAACTATTTGATTACTTTACATACTTGTTACGTTGGAGTTTTGGCGGGAAGTCGAAAAAGACATATTGTGCTGTTGTTTAATTTTCATTTTCTTGGTGTATTTTTGAGTTATACATATAGGATAAATTTGATGGCATTTGTACGACATAGGTTAATTACAGTGCGAAGATATGTTTTTTCTGCTTGTCTCCAAAATACCATTGGTCACGTTGTGGTAAACACTATGACGATTTACTGACTTTACCTATTATTACTAGTTCAGTTTCAACGAAACTGGCAAATACGTGATTCAAATATCATAGGTACTTGACGCTGGCAATATCTACAGTTTGCGATGCCATAATTGAAAAAAAAAAAAGTATTTGCTACAACTTTCTGTTCTCTGTCCAGCAACGGGCACTTGCTCAGTGTGGAATAGATGCTTCTCAGTTCCGATAGAGATAAGTGATGATGAAGAATCATGTTGGAAGTACTTACGGCCAACAGCGGTCCAGTGAGGTCCCCCACGGCCCACATGGTGAGTGATTCAGTCCCGGGTACTGCTTGCACGGAGGGCCAATTCCATGATATGGAGTGTGGTGATCCTCCGTAATCTGTGCCTAATGAATAAAGGTTTATGTAGTACAGGCGTTATATTATTTGAGAAATTAGAAAAGTACGGAGTAAGAGAATGTTTCAAATTGGTTTCATTAAAAGTCAATGAAGAAACAAAAATAGAGCTGAAAAGCTTCCTAAAGTAGTTGCCGGTACCCCGGGTCATCATATACTTATGGCTCATCATATATGATGATTAGAACCACTCATCCTTATTCCTAAGAATAACTGTTTACGGAGTACCTCAAGGAAGTATGCTTGGTCTGCTTCTATTTTTAATTTATTAAATGAAATGAAAATATTTTATTTGCACAGATATGGGTGAATAAGGTTTTACAAAATATTAAGAACTTCATATTTACCCCTTAGGGTGTACAAATTATAATTAATTTTAGTAAAATGATAAAATAATGACTTAATTTAAACTTAAATTCTTAAAATGACTATTACAGAAGGGTATATAAGAAACATTAACGTAGTTTCACATTTTTACAGTTTTAATTATTTTTTAACGCAAAATCATTTGAATGATTAGTAATTTTTTTAAATACTTAGAATCATGCGTATTTTTTTTTGTATTTAAGAGGAAACACGGGTTCAGCCGAATTTGAAAAATAGGTATTTTGGAATAACTATTGCTATCGCGCTGCGCCCTGCGTTATCCGCCGCGTGCGATAGGGACAGATGTAGCTCAGACCGATTATACCTACAAACTTTCTTACTAAATCGAGGTTTCGTATTCTCCTCTTCCCTCGTTCAAATTGAGTTTATTAATTTTTTTTTCACAAATATCAAGAAATAAAATAAGTCTATGCCCCTATGTTTTTATTTGGTCGTAAAAACCTTTCAAATTTGTATTGCAGTTGTTGAATTGGACTAGGGCTGTGTGAAAGAGGCATTTTCTACGATTTTTGAAGAGCCATATTTTCTGATCTAATTAGTTGATTGAAAAAAACAAAACATAGGGGCATAGCTTTAGCAGACTTAGATATTGTCACAAAAAAGCATTCCTCTAGTAGCATTATCCAGGGAGAAAATAGGAGAATACATTTGTATGGAAATACGGTGGTAGCGTTTCCTCTTAATGGGTGGAGGTTTGTAGTAATGGGAAAAAAAAATACAAGGTGAAAATCTCACCTCTGGCGCACAACATAATAGACTTGTGTTCATGTACTGGGATGCCTTCCTGCTCAATTTTAATTTTGATTATCACCTCATCACTGTAACAAAATATTCATCATAACTTCTAAAATATGCAAAGGCAAGGATGTAAAGGTATATATCTAAATCTGTATAATCTTATTCAGGTCGTCAGTCCACCTGGTTGGAGGGTGGCCTTTGCTCCTTTTGCCGAGACGTGGTCGCCTTTCGAGGACCTTTCTTCCTCATCGGTTGTCAGTCCTCCTAACTATATAACCTACCCAGTGCCACTTCAGCTTGTAGCTTTTGAGAGCTATGTCGGTAACCATCGATCGTTGACGGATTTCATCGTTACGGATACTGTCGCGTAGATATATACCAAGAATAGCTTTCTCCATCGATTGTAATCCGCCAATGTGTAAGGTCGGCGAAGACTGGAAAGTACTTGAACATACCTACCTTCCATATTTGAACTACCCTTACCTGACTATCCCACTGTTGGAGCAGTTGGAGCAGGCTCCTCTAGAGCTGGCGCGGACGCTGACGCGGGCCTCTCCCGGGAATCGAGCCCAGACCTCCACGCGACGAGCTATGGAGCTGCGTCCAGTGAGATACGCGCTCTCCGTGTTGGATGGACTTTCTATGTGGGGGTCGGTGAGGACTTGGATTTGTACCTAAAACAAATTAAATATAAATAAATAATTGTTTATATTACTATATTATACTACTTTTACTATAGTTAATTTTAATAAATTTTCTTTCATCACCTCACTCTTGTATATAAAAAATATAATAAAAATAAACAAGCTAAAAGACACAAGACACATCTATACATATAATAAAACTGTAAGCAGGGTCAATTCTGTACATTGCATATAAATTAAAAAAAATACTTCTAGGGGTCTTTTTATAAGTAACAGAAGCTAAAAATATAACTTTTGAAATTATTGTCTGTCTGTCTGTCTGTCTGTTGTTAGCTTTTCACGCAAAAACTACTGGACGGATTTTGATGAAACTTTTTTGTTTTATATATATTGGTCCTCGCTAACATTTAGGCTATAGATAATTTTAAAAATCACCCTTTAAGGGTGTGAAATGAGCGATGAAAATTTGTATGGAAAACTTGGATTTTTTCAATAGATTTTCTTGAAATTTGGTATAAATATTTTCTAACCAAAATAAAAGAATACATGTTTCAGCATTTCCCAAAATTCACCCTTTAAATGTCAATTTTCTTTGAAACTCTTTGAAAATTGAGTGTCGAAACTTGATGTACAGAATATTTTTGTGCAGAGTAATATACTTATAATTTTGTATTTGTAATCTTTACTAACATAGTAAGAATTCTATTTAAGCTTTTTTCAAAACTACCCCTCAATAGCAAATAAAGTGGATTCGAAAATTTGGTATCTCAAGCGTACAATAATTAACCTTAACTTAATATTTTATTCTCAAATTCTTTTCCCTTCTTTGAATGATGTGTTTACTGATATATTGTTGAATGAATTTCCGTAACATTAGTGTGTATTTCATATCAATCGGGTGACAAACAAAAAAGTTATGTTCATTTACACAATACGCGACATAAACTTAAAAGGCACTTTGGGGATTTTGTATGAAAGTTTCGGTAACAGCCCATTTAAAACCATATATAAAAGTTTAAATTTAAGTAAAATTATTTTGAACTCTCACTAATATTGTCGACTATATTAAATATACTTAGATCAGCTTACTGTATTTTCTTTCGTTGACCGAGTATGGCTAGACTATAGGTACCTAATAAGCGCATCGCGAGCCTTACCGCCGCTGAACCTTACATCACAGGCTCCATTGAGTTAGTTGCTCAGCTTATTAGTCTTCTTTTGGGGTGGAAGATTATGAACAGGCTGCAGCTGAAACGATTATATCAAGCTGCAACCTTTTTAGCATTCCACTGCTGAGCATGGAGTTCTCCCAATATTGAGGAGGCCTCAAGCTCCGATAAACCGAAATACAAATCTTACAATCTCAATGCATCCAGCATTAAGGTTGTAAGATACGGAATCTAAACCTTCATACATAATGTACAAAGCCACTGTAGACATCTAGGTGACGAATAGAAACTTTTTGTGAACCAACTGTTAATCTCAATATCTACCTATTTGGTAATTTGACATTCGATTTATCAACCACAAAGTTTACATGTCATACGGTAGATGGCGTTATTGAGCAATATTCATTTCTTCTCCAAAGTGAATCGATGGAGATAATTTCAAATAAAAGCATTAAGTCTAATAAAAGTAAGTACATAGTGTAAAAAATAAATAAAAAATAACATTTCACACGTATAGCCTCACATTAGGGTAGATATACCCTGTATCGTGGGTGCCATGAACACACATAGAGACAGAAACACAACCACCCAGACCGAGAACAGTTTAAACTCATCATTGAAATTTCTGCTTCGCCCGGATTCTAACCCGGGACAGTTCGATTAGCAGTCCGGCATGGTAAACATTGCGCCACGCGGGTTGTCCCATCGTTGGGTAGGTATACGTATGATGCTGAACATTGTTAATTGGACCAATGATAACTTAACTCATTTTTTGCGTCTCTTTATTGCGTACGGGCTGAGGGCTCATTCACACACGTTGATTGATGGAGATATTAAGGATTCTTTAAAGATTCTTTTTAAAAATATTCTTTATTTCCAAATACAGATAGCACACTGTGTAGAGACCCTGCCTTCTGCTTTAGTTTTCACAATGTTATATGAGTTATGACTTATGACCAAACTGCTGTCCGCAAGTTTTAAACCTATAGTTTATTAATTGACCTTACAATTATTTTTCTGATTGTTTAATCCTAAGCACGTGTATGTTTAGAAATTTTATCTCCCAACTACAAGTAGTTGTATATTGCACCTCTTTTCTGCAGTAGGTTAAAGCTAGGTATATAGAATGATTCTATACATTCTTTGCAGTATAAATTCACCCAATTTACTAAAGATACTATTTTTAACATAGATGAAGCCACGGGCACAGCAGTATCTCTTAACTTTAATAAACGAGGTACATATTTGTAAAGAGAATCTGATTGCGCGAGAAAAGCGAAACGTGAGAAAAGTGGATAGTAAGATCAGTACAGTAAGCATTCCTTACTGTTTTAGGTTTGAAGGATTTAGAAAAAATACATTAGGTTTCTTCTGAACATATGAACATTGTATTATAAGTAATTTCACTATATGTAAGAATAATCTACCTACTACTTATTCAATGCAAATAAATAATCTTTAATGTTTAATCAATCCATTTTATAAAAGTCTTTATACACGCGGATGACGTCGCGGGCACAGCTATATGTTTATAAATTATATTTTTATCAAATATAAAAATTAAATAAATTAATAATTAACAATTATTTGGCTGCAAATCTTTTTATGTCCCACTACTGGGCACGGGTTTCTCCCCCTTAGTGGGGAGGCCTGGAGCTTACTCCACCACGCTGCTCCAATGCGGGTTGGTGGAGATGCGGGTTAGTGGCCAACCCGCCGTCGGAAATTTTCAAACCGCCCATAAGGCCTCCGACAAGGTTTAACGACTGTTATCTATCGATAACGTTAACGGCTTAACGTACCCTGACACGGAAGCGCGCATGAACATTTTTGCCACGGTCACACATCACACCTGACCGCGCCCGTTTGGCTTAACTGCGTAGATCGTTTGCGTTCTACGCTAGCCGCCGAGCCATACGCGCTTCTACTACTACATATCTTAATATTCTTAATACATAGATTTCTTGTGTTCCTTTTGTATGTATACTTATATGTATACTGAACTCCTTCTAAACAACTGGACGGATTATGATTTTTTTGTGTGTGTTCAAGGGAATTTGAGAATGGTTTAAATTTACAAATTGGTGCTCTGGAAAATTACCTCTAGTATGCTATAAATAATTAAATTAAAAAAATAAAGAAAAAATAGAACTCACATTAATAGATTCATACAAGTAGTTGAAGAGGCGATAGCGGATGATGCTGCGGTCGCCGCGGCGGAGGCTGCGCGGCCCGTCCGCGTGGATGAAGAACTCTCTAAACACCTGCTTGTCACAAACACAACATTGTCAAACATTTGTGGCGATCTTTTGCATCTCATCGAGAGATGGCGCTTATCAAGCACGTACAATTCTGAATCACGCTATCGAAGTTTTCTAAATATTCTGCATGTATACAAGCTCCCGCTCCCTTACTTGACCTCCTCGCCTGACGGGACATCGCGGCCTGTTAAAAACTGATAATGATGTTAGCTTACTTCTACCAACACCAGACCCCTTTATTAATTAATAGCCTTCCGCCAGCGGCTTCGCCCGCGTGGACCCGTTTAATCAATCTCCGTAGGATAAAAAATAGCCTATGTGCTATTCCAGGCTTCATTTCTATATGAAAATCATAGGCGTTTAGCTAGTTGCTTCAACCGCGTTGACCTATTACTCGTTATCACGTAGGAATGAAGCATTTTCCCGCGGTAAAAAATAGCCTATGTTACTCAGGGTGAATGTAGCTTTCTAATGGTGAAAGTATTTTTGAAATCGGAACAGTAATTTTTGAGTTTATTCATTACAAACATACAAACATACAAATCTTTCCTCTTTATAATATTAGTATAAATTAAATAGACGTACCCAGCATGGGACGCAAAAGAGGCGTGGTCATAATTAAAAGTCATTTATGATTGTTTTTGATGTTTCCTTTGATTTGAGATGAATGTTTTTAGAAATGATTAGGTATATTTGTTAAAATAAATACTTATAAATAATTGATACCATATAGATAATATTATATTATAAGCGACGACTGCACGCGACTTCGTCCGCGTGGACTTTAGTTTTAGAATTTTTGTAAAGTAGCCTAAGTAACTCTTTATTACACCAGCTATCTGCCAGTGAAAGTCCCGTAAAAATCGGTTCAGCCGTTTTAGAGATTAGCCAAAACAAACAGAAACACAGATAGACAGACAGACAGACGGACAAAAAATGAAAAAAAAATGATGCTTTGGTACATGTACCGTATATATACATTCATATGCATGTAGTAAAAAGCAGGTTATTTGAATATTACAAACAGACACTTCAATTTTATTTATTTGTTTGTATAGATATAGATCAATCCATTCGCACAAAATAAGTACCTACTAAGATATTGCGTACTTCGAAATTTTAAAAATTGTTTTGTCTATTTATTATTACGTAAATATTTTTTTCAAGCTTTTTTATGTCCCACTGCTGGGCACAGGTCTCCTCATAAGTGAGAGGGATTTAGGCCATAGTCTACCACGCAGGCCAAGTGCGGATTAGTGGATGTCATGCTTTCGAAAAATTATGAATTTCTCTCAGGCATGCACGGCGATGGAGAACATCGTAATCAATTAACTTTATCTCGATATTTTCCATCACCGTGGAGCAGTGATAAATCCGCACATTACAAATTTCTTTGTAAGAGGTGCGCGCCGAGGATTTGAACCCAGGACCGATCACGTCGAAGACCGCGGTTTTTTACCTCTCGGCCATGCTGCTATTCGTAAATATCAAAGGTCAATCTTGAAATCAACCCCTAAAGATTGGGAAACTCTCATTACACTACAGTTTTGCCGGTAGATATTGATCCCAAAATTAAATAAAACTTCACAATGATTACCTGTAGCACAGCAGGCTGCGAGATGGCAATGCCAGTGCGGGAGAGGCAGTAGGCGTTGGCTTCGAACCTGGTGATGGAGTCAGGAGTACGTGCTGTAGCCACCGCTGAGCCGTTGGGGCCCACTGGCACTAGCCGCCAGAGCCACGCCTGGGAGAAAACATATTGTAAGGTAGACAGTTTTAAATATTTTTTAAATAAATAGTCGTCATGCGCAAAAGATGTGGCTGAATGGCCACCCATCCTACTTCGACCACACTCGACATTGCTCAACTTTATTGACAACCATCCTTGTTATGACCGCAATCTTGTCTTTTATGTATATTACTTGTACGTTTATTTAATTTACAATGAAGTAGCTGAAGAGCATGCGGGCCACGAGCTTTAAGAGACACACGACCTCAAGCAAAGTTTGAGTTCTTTGAGAATCTTATCGGTTTTTACACGCTTTTTATTAGCTTCACCTGTATGTTTGTATGTTTGTTTGTAACCGACTTCTTTGGGCGCGATTTTGACCCACTTTAAACGGCCAGATTTCGTTCAAACTTTGTAGATTTATTGAGGACCGATGACAATACAATAATCTCATAACTTTATGTTAAAGTCGTAACTAGGATCATCAGGATAAAATAAAATATACGAGGGGCGGCTGATAAGTTCGTGGCCTAAGGTACTTAATGAAACAAATATAAAGTTTTATAATTTTAACACGTCTAAGCGTCTGGTTAACTTGAAAATTTGCATAGGGGTCAAGGGCCGATGATAATGCAATAATTTGAGAATAAAAATCCAACTAAAAAATTAAAAATAAATAATGTAATTTAAAAAACTAAAAACTGTAAAAAAAAGCGTGGGGTGCATGGTGTCAACAGTAACAGTGGTAAAAACCACCCCCCTCTTTTTTTAAAGTAAAATACATTTTCTTCTTATTTTTTTACTTTTTAGTTCGTATTTTCACAAAAGCGTGTTTTTAGTTTTTTAAACTACATTATTTATTTTCTCTCAACTCAAACCCAAAACAAAAACAATCGCATCTAGAGCTAATGAAAAGATGATTTTTGTCCCTCTGAGGTTAGTTGCGACACTCGGAGTTTTGTCCCTCAGAAGTTTGTTGCGACGTTCGGATTTTTGTCCCTCAGAAGTTAGTTGCGACATTCGGATTTTTGTCCCTCTGAAGTTAGTTGCGACGTTAGAATTTTTGTCCCTCTGAAGTTAGTAGCGACGTTCGGATTGTTGTCCCTCTGAAGTTAGTTGCGACGTTCGGATTTTTGTCCCTCTGAAGTTAGTAGCGATGTTCGGATTTTTGTCCCTCTGAAGTTAGGTGCAACAAAGTACTGCGCGTGTACTTTTGTGCGGAGAAGTGTTTTGATTAGTTTAGAATAACTTTTGACTTTTGAAATGAAATAAAAAACAAAGATCCGCTGTGAGTACTGTATGTCTTGAAACATTAATTAATTATTTAGTCATCTGATCATGCTCTTAAATAATGTTTAACCATTACCTCTGAGAAGTCACTCCTAGGGGTGAAAACATCATCCGAGACGAGCAGCTCCGGTGCAGGATCACACCTCCTGTGGACAGCATCACCACCGGAGACCCTCACTCCGCCGGCCGCGAACCAGTTCAGCATCAGCTCCATGCTGGAAGTCGGCAGCTCTGGCATGTCTGTGCCTGGAGACAGAACAAAAATTGAATTAATTAGAGGCAAGGCCGTATGAAGATTGTTATATTATAAATGCGAATGTTCGGATGGATGTTTGTTGTACAATCACGCAAGAACCGTGATGAAACCTGGCAAAGAGATTATAGTCTGGAATTTTATCTCATTAAAATTTATCTCATTTTATTAGTATAAATACAGACTTATATTTGCCCATATAAACCCAAATCACCAACACGAAGAGGAATATAAAGGAACTATTGAGTAAAGATGTAGTTTAATATATTGATTAATAGTGTCCCAGTTTTTTGATAGAAATTTATTTTGACCGGTTTACACGAGACGGGCGAAATTTGATTGCAATGTTTTTACTTGACATTGGCAATATGCATTATTCGTTCGATGCCATTATGTAAAAAAAATTGTCGTTATTTTCATAGAAAGTTCCACAGCCAACTAAAAACTTACTAAGGAAGCATTCTCCCATAGCATCATGTTCGGTGAGATTCTTGTGAACGTCTATTAGCTTCTTCAACGCCGACATCAACACTTCTCGAATGCTCTCCGCGGTGGTCTTCGCGGTGGTGTCCAGGACCGAGAGGGCACAGAGGGCTGGTCCTGTGGTGGACAGTTGGATGCTGGCCAGGGAACCGGGCGGAGTTTGCCGGGTTAGCCAGTTTGTTTCAACCTACATGGAAAATATTGAATTGAAGAGAAATAAGTGAGCTTCAGTTATCCTGAAATCGAAAATTCTCCAAGAAACATTGTTGGACGACCTGGGGAGCGGCCTAAACATGACCTCTCTGCCGAGAGATCTTCCTATTAAACCATTTTATATGGTACCTATTCTCGCAGATCTCCCAGAATTACTTATATTATTATGTAAATGTAAACTTATGACTGGACTTAGACCTGTGCTTTATGTATTGATATACTAAGTATGTATTGTTTGCCTTGGTGGATGAGCGGGGTACCCAGTAGCCTGTAGCACGGGTCACCAACCCAGTACAGGGCCCTTGCGACTTGTTGTAACTGAACTTGATATATTGAATAACATTTTTGTTTTTTTTTTATTTTTTTTTGTTTTTTTTTTTATTTCAAACATCCCTACTGTGTATAATGAGTAATGCAACGGCAAATTAAAATGGCTCTTGACACGACTGGTAGAGCGAAGCGGTAATTCCACGGGCAACGAACTTTTCCTTTAATGTTTCAATGAAACAGTTGAGGCTACTTTTTCTGGGTGGTCCAGTCCACTCGGTGCAGCTTACGGACAACATTCAGCAAGCGCCGAGCAAGTCTGAGTGTTGCCTGAGTGATATTGGCCGGTTTGCATTTTTACACGCTTTATATTAGCTTCACCTGTATGTTTGTAACCGACTTCTTTGGGCGCGATTTTGACCCACTTTAAACGGCCAGATTTCGTTCAAACTTTGTAGATTTATTGAAGACCGATGACAATACAATAATCTCATAACTTTATGTTAAAGTCGTAACTAGGATCATCAGGATAAAATAAAATATACGAGGGGCGGCTGATAAGTTCGTGGCCTAAGGTACTTTAACACGTCTAAGCGTCTGGTTAACTTGAAAATTTGCATAGGGGTCAAGGGCCGATGATAATGCAATAATTTGAGAATAAAAATCCAACTAAAAAATTAAAAATAAATAATGTAGTTTAAAAAACTAAAAACACGCTTTTGTGAAAATACGAACTAAAAAGTAAAAAAATAAGAAGAAAATGTATTTTACTGTAAAAAAAAGCGGGGGGTGGTTTTTACCACTGTTACTGTTGACACCATGCACCCCACGCTTTTTTTTACAGTAAAATACATTTTCTTCTTATTTTTTTACTTTTTAGTTCGTATTTTCACAAAAGCGTGTTTTTATTGTATTGAAACTCGCTAGAATTGCTTCACGACAGTAATTGATGCAGCAAAGATACTTTCTCGGGCAAACCACGAAATTTTTCACCTTTACCTTATTTCCAAAACATTCTTCTAGCTCGAGATGCTTTGTTGCGCTCACTAGTTCCCCGTTGTATCGGAAGAAAGCTAGGAGGCGGCTTTGAGGACACATCTGAGGGGACACCTGTGAAACAAATCAAAACATAGATCATTTAGTTTTGCGATGTATAGTTCTTTTAGGTGGTCATGAGTGCCGGTTTCTCGAGGCATAACCTTGGTAGAGCATTGTGGCACTTTATCACTATGCGTTACCTAAATAAGAAATTGTCAATCAATCATATCAGCAAGTAACTACTGCTGTTTCTGTTATTGAATATTTCGCAGCTTTTTAGGTAACGCATATTCTAATCTTTGCGATTTATAGAAAATATTTGCTACCTCATTGCCCAACAGTGGGACGCAAAAAGGGTTGTACATTGACACAGAATTGTTATGTAGTTCTGACTATTTGAAAATATCCTCTGAAGCAAGGAAGAGCGTATGAATTACCTTTATGAGTAGCATGACCCGAAGAAGATGCTTTTCCAACAACGCGTCAACGTCGCTGGCATTCTTCAAGTTAATAAAAGATGTGTTCAGCTTATCAACGCGGCAGTTGGAGTTTCTGGGTGCGCTTTTAATCTGGGTGGTGGTGGTCGCCGTCGAATACTAGTGGAGGCACCTAGTATCCGACAATAGGATACCCTGTGTCACGGTGGTATCCTCCCAGCTGGAAACCGAACCTACGGCCTCCTGCGCGACACACCGGTGTGGTTATCAATACGCCATATGGGTCGTCAATAGCGGCAGATAATACCGAAGAGCGTGTGATAGATAACAGTCCTCCATCCAAATCCATATAAAATAATCTGTCCTTTTGATAATCTGTTCTAATGAGAATAAAGGTTCAAAACTACAAACTATTTTGGAAAACGAACTCTTAAATTAATTAAATAAATAAAAAAATGACCTTTATCGGCAGCATGACCCGAAGAAGATGCTTTTCGAGCAACGCGTCAACGTCGCTGGCGTTCTTCACGTCAATGAAGGAAGTGTTTGTTTTGTCGACGTGACAGTTGGAGTTTCTGGGTGCGCTTCGAATCTGGGTGGTGGAGGTCGCCGTCGGACATTGGGTTGTGGCGCCCCAGCGGTAGATGATACCGCCACGGGTGATTACCTGGTTAAAATAATAATGTAGTGACTAAAATATGCTTTGTTTTGAACAAATAAGGAGTTATTTTTTTTTACTTTGTTTTGTTTTGGGTACAAACATTTATTTTCCTACATTTTAATTTAATTTTTTTCTATATAAGCGGGTGAGTAGATTTAAATTTCGTGTTTTAAAAAATTACGTGTGTTATTATTAAATCAATATTTTAAGAAACTCTCACTAGTCACTAAGTGTCTTCTCGTCCAACACACTTAAATGACCTAAGTGCTGATGATCAAGTATGACTGTTTTTATTTTTTCTCGTGAGGATACTTGTCCCAAGCAGCAGTCCCTAAACTTTCTCGAAAAAAGTAAGCTGTGCGGCGTTCACTATTTTTCTACAGTACAAAATCAAAAATAAAAACAGCGGGTTGCACTCCAGTAGTGCCGGCAGAAGTGAAAACTGGAACATTAACGTTGTGCATTTTTGATATTTTGGAATGATTAGGGAATAATTTCGCACGAATTGCTTTTATCAGTATTGTTTTTCATCTAGTATTTTCAGTAGGTTTTCATCTAGTATTTTTATAAAGTACTCACTCATTTTCTTTCACTATTTCTTCGTCACTTTTTTCATTAATAGATGCACTTTGTTCAATGTCCATATTTAAATACTTGATATATGTATAAACGAATTTTACAAGTAAATATAGACAGTCGAGTCGTCATCAGCTATGACCCTTCAGTCTTACGAATATTCGATCAGGCCACGTGTCCTGACGCGAGTTTAATATTTTTTACCCATCCCAAAAAAAGTGCACAACACCGCTACAGAAGTTTTCACTTCAAGAAACTGTAATCTGAAGATGCAGTAGGTGGGTCATGTCGTTGAAGAATCTGTAACTTAACAAACTTAAAGAGCTTGTCCGTCCTACGAGCTAATTCTGCCGTTGGGTTATTGATTATGCGGATGAAAAATATTTAATCTTCTTACCACAAAGTGAACAGTAAGTGGTGATGAGACATTGTCGAGGTCCAGGTAGAGCGGTACCAGAGCCCTGGCCTCGGAGTCAGCTCGAAGTGGTCCAAGGGCTGCTTTGTGGGCCGCTTGCCGACATGCTAACTGGAGTTCTGCTGTCGCGTTGTTGAGGGATGCCTAGAACAAAACATTTTTAGGACTTTGAATATGTTGGTAGGTGGTAGAACTATTATGGTTCGCCCGGGAAAGTACCACCGCTGTACCCACTTTCACCGTGAAGCAATTCTATTGTGTTTCGGTGGAAAGGTGCAGTTACCGGCCTTACGTACACGAGGTGACCACCAGCCTCCGGAGTAGCAGCGCAACTGCATACGACCTCAGACAAGACTTACCTATGCTTGCTTGAGGTTGTGTGTAGATGTCCATGGGCTGCAGCGATCACTTAACACTACGTGACCTGCTTGCTTGTCTACTACTCCATTCAAATAAATAAAAAATATTGATCCTCCTATAGAATGTGGAATAAGGATCAAATCGATTGTGATGAACGGACTTGCATTATCTGCAGCCTAAAAGAACATTGTAACAATTGTAAATACTTTAGCAATGATTGAGCTGAATCTTATTGTCAACCTGTTGTGGTGCATTCCTTAATTTAGTCAACTATGGCAATAAAATTGATTTGTGGTAGCTTAAATGATCATAGAAGCAAGCATGGCCTGGCGGCTAGCGCGCAAGCGATCTATGCAGCTGAGCCAAACGGGCGCGGTCGGGTGTGAGATGGGTGACCGCTAGTGGCAAAAAATTTCATGCGCGTTTCCGTGCTTCGGAGGGCACGTTAAGCCGTCGGTCCCGGTTGTTGTCGATAGATAACAGTCGTCAAACCTTATCGGAGGCCTTATGGGCGGTTTGAAAACATCCGACAGCGGGTTGGCCACTAACCCGCATCTCCACCAACCCGCATTAGAGCAGCATGGTGGAGTAAGCTCCAGGCCTCCCCAATAAGGGGGAGAGACCCGTGCCCAGCAGTGGGACGCAAAAAGGGTTGCAGCCAAATGATCATAGTGATCATAGCGTCAAGGATCCCGGCTTTGTTTTCGGGCGAGGCAGAAATTGGCATGTAGAGTTTTAACTTCTGTTGTCTGTTTGGTTATTTGTGTCCATGGCACCAATGACACAAGAAATATTGGTATGGGGCCACAGATCAGATAGTGTTTATTTCTATCTATATGTGGGGCTATGATTAGAGTGTGTCCTATGTTAAGAGAACAGGCCTGGTTGGAAGAACCCAGAACTCACCTGAAACCTATAAAACGGGCTGGCACTGTCTTCACCATTAAACAGCACCCGAGCAACTCCCCTTGCGTCAGTGACAGCGTCAGCACACGTCGTGTTATGTGACGTCATGTTCCCTGACGCATGTGACGTCATCGACGTTACGGGAGAACGACACACGCGTACGCGTTCGTTGGCCGCCGGCTTATCGTCCCACCGTGTTGCTTTGACCTGTGATAAGAGAGTTTTTGTGTCCAGTGAAATTGTTATGTATAGAGGAAAAGGGTCATCGAACTTTATTGTCAAGGTCGGTCACGATATTCTTCTTAATTTTTGACAACATTTTTAGATGAAGTAACAGATGGCACAAGTATATAGATATTCTATTTCACGAAGTCCGATCGGCTCTAGTTGTAGTAGTGTGTGTACCGACGAGTACTTGTGTTGTGTGCGTAGACTTTTGAAAGTTAGTAAAGAAATCTGAAAACTTGTAAAACGTTAACTCTAGTACGATTAGTTGTCTTGCTGAAGTTCCTCGACACCATAATTATATCTGCTAAGTCTATGCTCGACACTGAGCGTTCTCGAGGTGTACTTGTGCACGTGCATACATTCTTAGCCGATTGGACTTTGTGACATAGAACATCTATACAGTTGTAAAAACTGATCTTTGTCACTCTGAATTTGGGTGCCACAAACGACGCGGTACTGCTGTATGAAAAATGTTTTAATTGTTTAAGAATTTTGGGCTCTGTGCATCTACTTGTAGCTAACTTCAGAGGAACAAAGATCCATTGTGACAACTGTCCTAACTTCCTTTCAACTCTGTTCGCGATTTTTTTTATAAATAAGCCGAACAAAAAGGCAGACGGGCCGCGTGGTGTTAAGCGATCACCGTCGCCTATGGACACGGGCAACCCCAGGGGAGCCGGCTCTGGGCATTGCTCGGGGCATTGCCGGCTTTGAAGGAGAGCTTTTTTTACAGCTTTCTTGAAGAACCCCATGTTATAGTCCACTGGGAATTCCACAGCTGGAAGGTTGTCCCATAAGTGCCCATAACCGACACGTCCGTGGTAAAAAGGAGATAACTTTTATTTGTAAATCAGGGGCTGATTTTCAAGGTTATGTCCAGACATAACCTCTATTTATCCTCGTGAACTTTATTTCGTTTGTGGTGCGCGTTCCGACGGAACTTCTGACTACGTTCATCTTCATGAAGGATCTTCAGGAGGTGTGCCCGAAGAGGGTTGTTTTCCGCAAGTATCGCGGACGCCGTCGACCGCCGGGAGTCACCGAAATCGCGTCTCACAATGCCAAAAAAAGTGACTTTAGTTTTAAGATGTAAATATTATGTATGTTAGTCTATAAGGTATTTATAATATGGGCCTTATTGCCTGAAAATAAATGATTTATTATTATGTATCTCTCCTTATTGGTCACGGGTCGAAGATGTTATTTGACCCGGTCATTTGGAAGGCTTGCGTGGGGACATAGATCCAACACGTAGAGGCCCCTTTGAGACACTTTAATGTTGTTATGTGGTAACACGTGGCGGATACCATCCTCGGCCGTATCATATAAAGTTATATGACCCAAGGATAGTGCCCGCCAGGTGCACAGGTTCTATTGCTACAAAAGGGGAGACTAATATTGGGTCTATGGGGATGAACGAACGAGGGACTGGTAGATGGGCTATGGAGAACTATGGGACACCTGCCGTTCAGACTAATAAATAATCTAAAGTGAGGCAGGTGGTGACTCGCCACTCACTAAATGGGCCCCCAAAAATGGCGTAAATGCCTGGGAAGCAACATTGGCGTGAGCAGCTAGGGGTGTCGAGAGGAGCGGCACCGATTTCACCATCGCGGGGGGATAAATCCAACCCGGAGCGGGTTTCCTCGCTATTACGCCAATTACTTAGTTACACTTCTACCCCCGAGCATATAGCTCTAACAGCTCCACTCTGGACGGCCAATTAAGGCAAGCCAGAGGTGGGGACCTGTTCCTCTGGGTTATCACTCCGCCTGCCGGAGACGAGGAACAGGGGGACTTCCCCGGGAGCAATCGGGTCCGTGGTGTCGTTACTCACCAACAGCTCGCCACAAGCCGCCCTGCGGGGTAACTATTATTATTATTATTATTCTCTAATTAAAGATGGTACATCAGGTATTACCTATCTATAAGTAGGTAATACCTGATGTACCACCTTTTTTAACTCTTTCTTTCACCTTATTTTAGATTAACCAAGGCCAGGAATTCTTGTATATCACAGCTTACATCTGTAGAAGTGTAACGATAAAACATCATACCTTCAATTTGTATGGCAGCCCAGGCGATAAGACCGCTCGGTACTTGGTGAGGAATTCAAGGGTGACGGGGTCGTCTACCACTTGGGATACTACAGTTGTGTTCTGCCAGACACGAGTGCCATCTTCCTGCAAAACAAATCTTGATTAACATTTAAGAATACAGGAGAATAGAGAATAGAAAGAAAGAAGAAAAAATATTCGCTTAATGAATGTAATTTTTCTCGGTCATCGCCTTTAGGTGCCCGTTTGGGCTAGATGTTGAGCTGAGAGAAAAAAGGCGGCGGAAAAAAACTCCGAAAAAGTGTCTTCAATATTTTGTAGTATTTTATAATTAATAAAAATATTTTGTTTGTCAGATGTGACAGCTGTAGGAATCTATTTAGTGCTTTAATTTTGACATCGCGCTTGTATGAAGACACTCATTCTATACGTATGTATTTATTCTAAGATGCTTACTTTCTTTTCTTCTATTTATCACTTACCTGAAAAGAGAAGTCAGCCACCACCACATCAGGTGCGTTAACTCCATCAAGACCGATCCTTCTAGAAGCTGCCGCATGTCTGTGGCAGGCCCTCGGTGCCTTCAGTCGGACTGCAGTTCTGATGCCGGTGGAGCTCTCGGAGATTCCACCGGCTCCTCGGAGACGGATGACAAGCATACCTTCCACTGCTTCTGACCAGGGATATCTATGGGACAGATGTTGAGAAGAACAATAGTTTACGTTTAAAAACTTTCGCAGGTGAGAGTGGCCGTGCAAGATATTTAGAAAAAATCGATAGCGCGGTTCAGAACACCCGTGACACCTTGATTGTGGCGTTTCTTGAGCAGTTGCGGAAAGTAGCAACAGATTTTATAACCCGATTTATAATTTTCAATACTTTTATTAAAGCCATACTAACAATCAGAAAACTAAATTAAAAACTAAAGAACACAATTTTGTGAAAAAACGAACTAAAAGTAAAAAATAGGAAGAAAATGTTCCTATTTTATTGTAAAAAAAAGAAGCGTGGGGTGCATGGTGTCAATAGTAGTATTATTATAAGAATAAGGTAATATTAGTAGAAGGATTATCATTTTGATATTTAAAAAGCACCCTACGATTTTTTATACAATAAAATAGGTACATTTTCCATTATTTTTACTTTTTAGTTCGTTTTTTCACAAAAGCTTATTTTTTTTTGTTTTTTAAACTGCATTATTTATTTTTAATTTTTTAGTTGGATTTTGTTTCATATTATTGTATTGTCATCAGCCCTTGACCATTGCAGTTAATCAGAATCCCAGAAGTAGCTGAAAATGAAGTTAAAAACATTCCGTTATATACATGCATACATACAGGTCAAACTAATAAAAACGTGGAAAAAAGTACAAGTAAGCAGTGATGTTGAAGGACCTATTTAAGACACACATAGGTAGTGGGGCGCTTGTCTCCTCTCTAGGCTCTTTGTCATTTCTAGTAAATTTTTTGACGGCGATAAATAAGTCATTGAAGAATTACCTGACACAAACAGTCCAAACAAGCCTTTCGCTGGTTCTTAGAATCCTAGGTGCATGACGGACAGTCAGCTGGAATGGCGGTAGTTCGTAATTGCCGACTGAAAATGCTGCCGAACCCTGGCAAAAGATGATTAACCTGAGTCATTATAAGTTTAGAAGAAGACTCGATCGAATACAATGAATCAAATTCATAAAAAAATCTTAACTTCATGTCCATTCAGAACGAAAAGTATGCCATTTTTTTAACAGTGTTTTTTTTATCTCTGTTTTTATTTTAGAAATGTATACAGCAAATTAATTGTAAAATGTTTAATGTAATATTTGTATGTAATTAATTGACAAGTACATAGACTTACCTGTGATTTTTATGTAACAACTTTTTACGTGTATTTTGACAAATAAATGAATTGAATTGAAAAGACGAGCCAAAATAGCTTCAAGGGTCAATATCATATGACCACAAGAAAAGTATTATACGGGAATAGACAAAATTTATAATTTTATTTTTTGAAGGTGGTTGTACTTTTTGGTTAAAATTAATTTGTTTATCAACTCTTGTGTTGAAAATCTGATTAGTTTACATTGCACTGTTCCTGATGCTTCGAGAATGTATTTTGAAAATTTTCCTTTTCTAGATTCATTTAATTGAATAAGTTTCAAAGAAAATCATCAGATGGAAACAGTTTTCTTCATATGTACCAAATTTTATTAAAACCGGTCAAAACTCAAGAATGTCTCTGTGCGCTTTATTTTCTAGAACTTTTAGAAAGTTTCTTGGAATTACATCACAAACCTGCGAACCATCTCCAAGCCTAGCCCTGACAACCCACTTCCCAGGAGGGGCTTGTTCGTCCAGCTGATGCTGCACCTGAGCCAGGCCAAGCCTGGTCCTGACGTGTAGCCACTGTGCTGCTCGAGCCCCGTCCCAGATGCCTCGGGGACCTTCGATCCATATTTCGTCCACCTGGAATAGAGGATTGTATTGAAGTAGGCGTCTGCGAACCTTCCTGTCTACCACTGTTGGGCACGGATCTTTAACTACAAAGGAAGGAGGGACGCGTGGACGTAATTTCACCACACTGCTCTCATTAGTGGTGGAGACAGAGGGAGTATTCACTACGTTCACGGAAGATTCACACTTGCATAAAGTTACGATACTTATTATCTTTTGATTACGGACCTATTCGACAGCTTATAGTTCCCTCCAAAGCACATTCCTACCTACTAATACCTACCTACCCACCTACCTACTGTTAGCTTTTATTTATTTATGAAGAATATTGTATTAGCTAATTCCGTATTATTATGATATTTTTAGTAGCGGTAATTCCATTGTTCCGTTTCCGACACGTCAGTTAATCATAGCCAACTTCCGGTCACATGAATTGTCGTTATTTTCTCCGACCAAGCTGCAAGCATTCGTGTTGGAAGCACTGAGGGATCGAGACGTGGCTAAGGAAAAGCATTAGTAAAGAGTAAAAGTGTTAACGCGTAGATAAAATAATAAGTGAAACAAGTAAAGGATTGAAGGAATAATAGTTAAGTTGATTGTTAATATGTAAGTACTCCATTTTTGTTCTGTTGGTGGTTTATTCGTTCTTGAAATATTTACATAAATATGTGATTTGTATACTGCATAACTACGAAATATACGTGCAATTGTAAAGTGTTTTATCTTTTATTTAACAAAAACCCGCATTCTGAGCTGTGAGCCAACACTACGGAAATGTATTGAATTAGGTTCTCACTAATGTGGTCTTGTGTGGTTGTGCGAAACCACAAGCAAGACTCAAGGTGTTTAAGGTTCCATGGGCTGCGACCGTGCGGGGCTGAGACCAATTAACACTAGGTGTCCTACATGTTCATCCGCTACCCTATTTAACTTTTTTATATTCAAAGAAAAAGAATAGAGTATAATAAGCTTGATGAAGTTTTTCTGCACAATAAACAGTATAAAAACCAAACCAAACTATAATTTGCATGAGATCCTTGTGTAGAAACTATCATTCGTCTAACAGTACAATTGATAGGTACAGTATAATATCGTATTCAAACAGCAGTATAGCAAAAAATATTCAGGTGCTTGTAATTAAATAAGAATTTCAAAAATGTAGCCGTGACACGTAGAAGTGAAGTGGAGACAGGGTGACGCATAACTTAACTTTCAGCACTGAGTCAAGTGACGCAGCGAGGGGTGTCCAGGAAACGCCATGTTTATTTTTAAAACAAGACCAAGTTAGAGCCTGAATTGCTAAAAGTATTAAAATTAAAAAATAAATACAATTAACCGGTTCGTTAATGTTTGTGATGTAGCTGTAAATTACCCAAGCAAATTTAATGAATTAAGTTCCAGTTTTCACAGATACCTATAAAACCTGTAAAATGAATACGTAACATCTGGTAAACACCTATCTAAAATGTGACCATGTAGGTCTCATCCTTGGATAAAGTTTTCTAAGAAGTATTATTTATGGCAAGTCTTGTGAAAATTCCCAATTAGCAAAGGTACAGGCTGACAAACGGACATTAAAGTTATACTATACATACTAAAACGTTGGGTTTTCATTTGAGGTAAAGCACCGCAAAATATTACGTTTGCCATCAAAATACTGTAAAAATCATTAACTGAGTATGAAGGACCTTTGAGTATTTCTGCAACTGACTGAAATGTACATGAGTTAAGTACATAAAATATTAAGTGCTGTACAGTCATTTTGGGTAACTTTGAATTGACGTATAACTTTGAACAAAGTTGGAAAAAATAATTAACAATTTATTACATCGAAAATGTTGATATTTCAATATAATAATTGTGTTAAATGGATTGCCAAAATGTTTTTATACCAAATGAAAATTAAAGA
This sequence comes from Pyrgus malvae, assembly GCA_911387765.1. Classification (NCBI taxonomy): domain Eukaryota; kingdom Metazoa; phylum Arthropoda; class Insecta; order Lepidoptera; family Hesperiidae; genus Pyrgus; species Pyrgus malvae. The sequence continues at coordinate 21,196,399 of OU426965.1, read as the reverse complement.
AATAAACTGTTAATGTCATAATTCTGAAAATTCCCGCCTTTTCCGTGGTAAAGTTGCTGGAAGTTTTTGATCTCTAATTTGGAATCGTAAACTAGTCCACTTTGATGGCAAAACCAAGCTATTTGTTACTTTTTTACGTCAGTGTAGATGTAATTTTTATAGATTAGGTTTTTAAATTTAATAATTCTTTTTATTTTACATAAACCTTAAAATATTAAAGTTTTTTACATTCTAAAAAATTTATTCAAAGTTACAACTTTGAATTCGAGTATTAGGGGAAATTATGGGTAGTTCTGTTGTTTCTTCGGTAAATTTATTTTGTTAGAAAAAAAAAACCAACTCAAAAGGACACTATTCATTCAATAAAATAAAGGTGTCATAAATAGAAATCAGTTTTAATAATAAAAATAATGTAAAAAATGTTCAAAGTTACCCGAATTGTACGTAAGCTAACCATATTCATAAAATTACTAAATACTGTTTATAAAAATTCTCTACAAAGAGGATACAGACATGTAAACAAGGGAGTGTTTATGCATATACATGTTAGGAAAGTGTCACGTAAAGTGTGATTTAGTGCTCGTGTAAAATGTTGCGGAGCGAAAAAATTGTGTGCGTTCGTAGCTCATTCCGCTAATGGGACATAGATCTAATTTAAATTTATATCGTTATGTTTATACGAACAGCGATCGCAAAGTGGTAAACATATTATTACACCCACCCACAGTGGAGGAAACCCTTGGAATATATTAATATTTGTAGGCGGAAGAACTTTTATGGTTCACCCTCGGAAGTACCACCGCTGTACCCATTCCTGCCGCGAATCAATTCCGTTGTGTTCCAGTGGAAAATTGCAGTTGCTGACCAGACTTACATGAGTAGCAGCGCAACTACATACGACCTCAGACAAGACTTATCTATGCTTGCTTGAGGTTGTGTGTGCCAGCCATGGGCTGCAGCGACTTAAAACTACGTGGCCAGTATGCTTGCCTGCTGCACTATTCAAATAAATAAAAAAATACATTTTCCATGACCGTGCATGCATTCAAGGCTTGATATCATATATAAGGAACATTATATAAAAGAGTTTAGACAATAATTTATCCATTTTTCCATCCATATGTATTCAACTTTCTATCTTTCACCCAAACCCATTGATCATCTCTTAAAACTCGGTTAACCATAGCTTTGCTCAATACCGTCTTCTATCTTTTGAATCTAGCTGTTTTATTTAACTCCACCAACCCGCATTGGAGCAGTGTTGTGGAGTAAGCTCCAGGCCTCCCCAATATTGGGGAGAGATTCGTGTCCAGCAGTGGGACGCAAAAAGGGTTGCAGCGAATTTTCAAAAAAGAGAGACCAGTATGGCGCAATGATAACCATTAATATCGAGGGTCCCAGGTTCAATTACGTCAAGGCAGAAATTTGAATTGAGTCTTGCCTATGGGACCTCGCTACAAAATACTAGGTGTGGAACTATGAGTGTGAAGCGTTATTTTAATTTAATAATCAATTTTTTTTAAAGTGAAGACTTCTTTAGCGGTGTTGTGGAATTTTTGTTGGGATGGGTAAAAAATGTTAAACTCGCGTCAGGAGACGTGGCCTGATCGAATATTAGTAAGACGGAGGGGTGACAGCTAATGGCTTGACTGTCTATACTTGTAAAATTAGTTTATATCAAGTATTTAAAATATGGACATTGAACAAAGTGCACCTATTAATGAAAAAAGTGACGAAGAAATAGTGAAAGAAAATGAGTGAGTACTTTATAAAAATACTAGATGAAAACCTACTGAAAATACTATGACCTAACCTAACTACCTTAACCATTCCAAAATATCAATAATGCACAACGTTAATGTTCAAGTTTTCACTTCTGCCGGCACTACCGGAGTGCAACCCGTTTTTACTTACACATGATATCGTTTTTAATTAGTTTGGCCGACAATAAATAAAAAAGAGATTACTAAAAAATGGATGTCAAAAAGTAAGTCCTAAGTAAGGTATCAGGTGACCTACATCACTAATTTTGCCGCCGATTCGTTCTCAATCCGTATGGAGTGCGATTGTGCTCTGGTTTTGTACCGCGGGGATGATAAGTCATTATTTTCACACAATCGTGAAAATAATCGTTTTGTATGCCTGACGATTTTTTATCCCTTTCATGTTTAGTACCTATAATGTTAAAATAAAACTATAAAACTATTTTAGTTAACTTTAATTTTAATTAATACTCGTAATGTAATATTGTATGCTAGAATATAGTAGAGTGTTTAAACTCTTATAATAATGTTAAACATCTAACTGTATGTAAACAATAAAGTATTTAGTCAATAATAAAGTATTTTCTTTTCTTTTCTTTAAAAGTCTTTTGATGTGAAACATCCGCCACGCTATTTAACTAATATAATAATAATAATAACGTTTCACACCTTTTTCACTCTCATAGCGCCACAGTAGGGTAGATATACCCTGTGTCGTGGGTATCATGGAGACACACAGAGACAGAAATACAAACACCCAGACCGAAAACAGAAATTTAAACTCATCATCCAAATTTCTGCTTCGCCGGGAATCGAACCTGGGTCCCTTCGATTGACAGTATATAGCAACCATTGCAGCACGCGTGTTGTCAAAAAAAAAAAAACTCTTGATAAAGTTAGTTTAGCATAACTTTTCAACAAGAACAGATAGCCGAGTAAAACGACCAGAACATGTCTGTTGGAGTTTTGGGAGCATCCCAATGTTTTCATAATTTTTCGACCAATATCGACATCCGCCTTTGGACTTGCAGCGCCACTGCATACAACCTTGGAGAAGACTCAGGGTTGATTGAGATTGTGTGTAGATGACAAAATTTGCAGCGAAACACTTGATATCGTGACTGAGACTTGATATAGTCTGTTATTGAAAAAATGTATTTAGGATACGAAAAGTATGCCAATTGCAATTATGGCTCTTAAAATTTGACAAATGATTTGCTTATTTAAGCCTTTCAAACAGAACCCATCACGTCTGTTTGGTCACGAAACAAGGTCGAATTTTTGCGTGTCACGCAAATAATGAATCGATGTAACTGTTCATCAACTCTCCGTAACACATTTAAAAACCGGTATGAGAGTTCGAGATGATGTTGTAGGCAAGTGGTGTTGTAGGACGTTTTGAAATTCTCCATCTTCCGTCATATTTTTTTAAATAACAATATGATAATATCAAAATAACACGAAATGTATTTTTAATTTCATTGAATTCACGTCATTTTCTACGATTATAGGTGGGTTTTAATAATTAAGTATCTGACTTAAAGTCGTTAATAGAATTTGAACGATTTTTAGTTTCCTTACTTACAAAACTTGCTTACGAAAATTACCGATATTGTTGTAAATCATAACAACAGATAATGTAATGCAGGGGAAGTAAGTTACTGATTTAATCATCAATGAAAACAATTATTACTCTGTTTTTAGTTGAGTTGCTACATGATAAACTTATATTATATAACACCGATATATTATGTCAATTTCAGTGATTTTATTAATGGGGTTCAATGTTGCTTAGTTTGAAATAATTTAGTCCTATTGTAAGTGTTGGAAAAATTACAATGAAATTACATGCATGATTAATTAAAAAAAAAAGGGATATGATTTGAGTTTGTCTTTACTTTTTACTTGAAGAAAAAAAAAATTCTGTTCTGGTTCTATTCTAAATGTCAAGTTGTCAAATGCGTTGTGGTGTAGTTAAAATAAAAGAAAACATTTTGTGGAAGCAGAAATCCTTTCGTATTTATTTAATCCCAATAGGTTATGGGCCCAGGCACATAATTGGGAAAGGATTTGCGTCAAAATAAAGATATTTCCAAAAATTTACCGGCGCACGTTCCACTTGCCAGAAAGTTCAATCGGGAACAAAGCGTGGGAAGGAGAAAACTTGTTCTGGGTAGCGAACAAGGCAGGAAAGCAAAATGGAAGGTACTGGCAGCCACAACGTGATTAAACTGGAAGGAGCTAACAATTGGAACCTTTGGAAATTCCAGACGACCGTTTTGTTACGCGGGCATGGTTGGCTCGATATAGTCGAAGGGCGCACTACGAAACCAGAAGGCAGCGGCAAAGACACCTGGGAAAGTAAGGATGCCAAGGCGCAAACACTGTTGGTCACCAGAATAACTGAAAATGTGATGTTACACATTATTTCTTGTTCCACCTCAGCCGAGATGTGGAGAAAATTGCACAGTGTATATGAACAGAAAACAGAGACCAGCGTGCACATCATTCAGCAGCGATTTTTTCAATATAAGTATGAAAAGGGTACTGAAATGGCTACATTTCTTTCTAAAATTGAAGAGATGCAGAATCAACTGAAACAGATGGGTGAGCCAATCACAGATAAATTTGTTATAACAAAAATTTTGATGTCACTACCAGAGGAGTTTAAGCATTTTATATCAGCTTGGGAGTCCGCTCCGGATGACAAACAGACGTTGCATAACTTGATAGCGCGACTACTTATTGAAGAAGAGCGTATTAAAAACAAATTTGAAACTGAACAGCAAGTACAACCATCTACTGCATTTGTTGCTAAAAACAAAAAGAATATTAAATGCTTTAAGTGTAACACTCCAGGACATTACTCTAATGAATGCAAGAAAAAGTTTAATAAGGAAGAAAGAAATATCAACAACAATAAAGAGTGTTTTTACTGTGGCAAAGCGGGCCATTTGAAAGCCCAGTGTTGGTTCAAGAAGAACAAAGAAACTAAGAAAAGTAATGCATTTGTTGTAATAAATTCCACAAAAGAATATGAAAAATCTGAGTGGTTGGTGGATTCAGGAGCTACAGAACACATGTGTAATGATCAATCTTTATTTTCAACACTTACAAACACTACACAGAAGTCAGTTGTAATTGGGAATGGTACAGCAATAAAAGTTTTAGGCTCCGGAGAAATGGAAATGCAAGTATATAACGGAAAACAATGGATAGACACCTCATTACAGAATGTTTTGTTTGTTCCGGATTTAAAAGTAAATTTATTTTCTGTCAATTGTGCTTCTGACAAAGGATATGTCATGGTAACTAATAAGAGCTCATGTCGATTTTACAAGAACAATAAAGTATGTGCAATCGCAAACAGGATTGGAAACTCATATTACATGGTTTTTCGAAATAAAAGTGATGTGGCCAATATTGCACAAAGCCCAGACAGAACCCTAATAGAGTGGCATGAGAGATTAGCACACCAAAACTTTAACTATATAAAGAAATTTCTATTAAAACATGATATTAATGTACAGCAGACTTCAAACCCCAATTGTGAAGGTTGTCTAAAAGGAAAGATGCATAGATTATCTTTTAAGGACAGTGAAAGCAGAACTTCTAGAACTGGTGAGTTAATACATATGGATACTTGTGGTCCTATGGAAGAAAAATCAATTGGTGGATCTGTATACTTCGTTGTATTGAAGGATGACTACTCTAACTTTAGATATGTTTACTTTGTGAAAAATAAGTATGAAATAAAGGGATGTATAGAAGATTTTATTAACAAAACTGAAAATATTACTGGCAATAAAGTAAAGATGTTTCGAAGTGATAATGGATTAGAGTTTGTTAATAAGGAGGTGAAGGAAATATTTTCAAGAAAAGGAATTATACACCAAACTACTGTTCCCTACACCCCAGAACAGAATGGGAAAGCAGAAAGAGAAAATAGAACTTTAGTTGAGTGTGCCAGAACATTGCTTTACTCCAGGAGTTTGCCTAAGAAGTTATGGGCTGAAGCAGTACATACTGCTGCCTATGTTTTAAATAGAACAGGAAAAAGTAAAGTGGAAGATAAAACCCCATATGAAGTATGGACAAATAAAAACTACGATATTCACCAGCTGAAAGCATTTGGAACACCAGTTTTGACTCATATTCCTAAAGAAAAGAGAAGAAAATGGGATAGTAAAGGAGAAAGAGGAATCATGGTCGGTTATGGCGAAGAAGTTAAAGGATACAGAATTTACTTTGCAAAAAGGAATACAGTAGAAGTTAAAAGAGATCTAGTATTTTTAAACAGTGTAGATATTGAAAAGCAAGAACCTATTATTACAATGGATTTAAAAGATGATTGTCAAGAAAATGAAGAAAAACAGATGGATGAAATTAATGAACCCTGTATTCAAGTAGAAGAGAACTCTCTGAGTGTCAGCACCTTACCTGATTGTAGTCATGAAGTGGTGGAGTCTGAAAGTGAGTATGAACCATGTAGTAGTCAAGAGTCTGATAGTTCTGGTGATGTGTTACAGCCCTGTCACCGTCGTGAGCCAAGTAAGCGACCAAAGAAATTACCAGATCGTTATAGATGTTGCAATGTGTACAGTCATGATGCTGAGCCCTGTACTTATGAGGAGGCCATGAAAAGTGAAGATGCGGGTAAGTGGAGTGAGGCTATAGACCGAGAGTTGCAGACATTGTTAGAAAATAATACATGGGAGGTATGTAATGTTATTCCTAAAGATAAAAAGATAATTAGCAGTAAATGGGTTTTTAAAATTAAGAGATCGAATAATATTGTGCAGTACAAGGCTAGGTTAGTTGCCAGGGGGTTTGAACAAGATAATGATGTCGATTTAACTGAAATTTATGCTCCAGTTGCTAAATTGTCAACATTCCGATTATTTGTTGTTGTTGCAACCATGTTAAAGTTAAAGATTTATCAAATGGATGTTACAGGGGCATTTCTTTATGGGGAAATTAGTGAGGAAATTTTTGTTAGGTTACCAGAAGGGGCTTATTCAAATAATAACAATATTGTCAAACTTAATAAATCTCTATATGGACTTAAAATTTCACCTAAATGTTGGAACAATAAATTTAATTCAATAATGATAAAACAAGGGTTTATAAGGTCTAAATGTGATTCATGTTTGTACACAAAGCATATTGGTAAAGATAGAATGTATTTATTATTGTATGTTGACGATCTTTTAATTTTTGGCACAGATAATAAGTTAATATGTGAGCTTAAGAATGTACTGAATAATGAATTTAAAATGAAGGATTTAGGAATAGTATCTGAATTTTTAGGTATTAATATAAAACAGAATTTAGAAACCGGAATTACTGAATTAAATCAAAGAAAATATTTGGAAAATGTTCTTAAGAGGTTTGACATGCAGAACTGTAAGCCTATGAGCACCCCAATAGATGCTAACTTTAATACAAAAATATTTGATAACTGTAATAAACCTGTAGATAAAAGTAAAGAAAAGCTGTGTAGACAAATTATAGGATGCCTTATGTATGTGGTTTTGGGTACTAGGCCAGATTTGTGCTATGTTGTTTCATTTCTTAGTAGATATCTAAAATATGCGAATGATATGTTAGTAACAGCCTTAAAACGAGTGTTACGTTATGTAAAGTACACACTAGATTATAAAATTATTTATAAATGTAATGGTATAGAGTTAGAAGGGTATTGTGATGCTGACTGGGGAGGGGATCTCCAAGATAGGAAATCTACAACAGGCTTCTTGTTTATGTTTTCTAAGTGTTTAATATCTTGGTGTTCTAAGAAACAGATTTCAGTTAGTTTGTCTTCAACAGAAGCTGAATATGTAGCTATTAGCATGGCAGCATCAGAAGGTTGTTGGTTGCTCAATATGTTACATGATTTTAATTTCATAAATGTAAATTCAGTAAATATGTACTGTGACAATCAGTCTGCTATTTCAGTTGCATGTACAGACAATGTTAAGCGTTTAAAACATATAGATATCCGCTATCACTTTATTAAGGATTTAATAAATGAAAATAAAATAGTTATGTATTACATTAAGACTAATGAACAGCCAGCGGATATGTTGACAAAAGCATTACATAGGGAATTAGTTACTAGATGTTTGAAAAAGTGTGGTATTAAAATTAATTAAACATAGTGTGGTATTAAACAGTATTATGAACTTAAAGGTGTTTTATAGTGGCTTATATTGTTTATTTGTTAATTTAATTTGTTAGATATTGCTGAAAGTATGTGTACTAAGGAGTTGAAAGTTTTAAGTTGTTTTTTTTTTTGTTTTAAATGAAATTAGTATATAGGAGTTAGTACATAGATATAGTATGAAATATATAAGTGTTGATGTAATTTCATTGAGGGAGGGTGTTGGAAAAATTACAATGAAATTACATGCATGATTAATTAAAAAAAAAAAGGGATATGATTTGAGTTTGTCTTTACTTTTTACTTGAAGAAAAAAAAAAATTCTGTTCTGGTTCTATTCTAAATGTCAAGTTGTCAAATGCGTTGTGGTGTAGTTAAAATAAAAGAAAACATTTTGTGGAAGCAGAAATCCTTTCGTATTTATTTAATCCCAATAGTAAGTGTTTTAGTTTTTTAGTTTGCATAGAAAAATAATAAAATCATCTGCATAAAATCATTGAAGGCTTTTTACTCGTATAGTTTTTTGATATTGAAAGGAAGACATGTCCAAACGAGTTCAGCAAGGTTTACAATAAACGACTGTTTCTAATGAAATAAAATAATTGGATTAAATTCATCAATATATTGTTAATATGTAGGTATATAACACTTCCATGTTTTAATAAACACGTTATAAAGTTCGTTATGTCCACAATAGCTACGTTTTACCTGAAATTAAAACGTTTATTAAACATACTTACCTTATTCGACCTAATATTATGAGAGTGGCTTCCGTTTCCGTAGTGTACTAGTCGCTTAAATCCGGTCCGCCAACGCCCCCTATACCTAACTCCAGCTTGTTCATTTCCGGTTGGTCGAAATTTTGCGACAGTAGCGCCACCAAAGGCAGGTTATGACGAAGGAGTAATTTTAACCTCATTGCGTCTATGTTACACCAGGCAGTTTTAAAAACTTAGGTCGAATAAGGTAAGTATGTTTAATAAACGTTTTAATTTCAGGTAAAACGTAGCTATTAAACAGTACTGTACCGTTATTCGACCTAATATTATGAGAGACGTGTCTATTATCGCCTGGTGGCGCTGGAACAAGCCAATGTTGCCAAAGCCAACAAAAATAATTATCTTGCTAAGCGCCAGGAGGAATAAACGCTCATATGATAAACATATTTACTGAGTATGCAGGAGTTATGAATGTTATAAAATAACAATGCAAAATAATAATAAATTAATAAATTGCAATGTGAACTTACGATTGTAAGTCAATCGTGAAGTGACAAAATCTATAGACAATGGAGAAGATAAACACCTTCTGCAACGCAAGATGTCACGACGTAATGTTTCTTAAAAATGTAGGCTGTAAGTTAGGCACTTGTCATAATATCGTCTGAAGGGAACTTTTCAACCCAATTTCTACTTGTTCAGCTGGCCTAACACTTCCAACTGTTTACGTCGACTTCCTTGACAGCTAGGATCTAGGTCTAGGATCTCCTGGTGAAGTTAGGTTTTTAATTATTATTTATTTATTTAGCTAGGTATCTCGTTTGCAGCCGATGCAAACGATTAACACGTTAATCTTCTGCGATAAAACGATATGAGAAAAACTTAAGAATAATTGCTTAATTTTTCGACGGGTGGTGACAAAGGACTTGTGGACATTAATGGTCGTATACGACAAACTCGTTTTATCATGCAAGTCAACGATATACCTAGTTAAGTCCGAAACACCTGGCTTATAAAATTTGAACTTGATGTCATTTGCACAAGCAGCTTAACTTTTCAAGGCCAGACAGTAAATTCTTAAGGTAGATCTACGTTATATTGACAACGATACAAACTTTTGTTGATGTGATTAGTTTCTTAGATTAGATTCTCCCATTTCCAGACTTCCAAATTACTCTCCAACGCTCTAGGACGTGGCAGTCCTCGACTTGGTACATGGTATGGAATCCGAGGCTTGATTCATGTGGTTAGGACTCTTTGTAGGTATTAGAAGTGGTAATGGCAATATTACCTAAATAGGAAATAGAAGGAGAATTCTCTGAGTGAGAACTGTAACTCCGAGAATGGCCAATGACTTGGTCGTTCGATTCGGTGTGCAATATTTTGATACAACTTGCGACTTTGCGACGAACAAGTCCAAGAACGGGTGCGCCAAATTTCTGGAATACACTACACAAAATGCCACCAATAAAAATAAAAATAAAAATTAAACGAATTGACGGACAAGTCAAGTTTAAATATAAAGAACATTAAGTTAGATTATTCGTTCTTAGATATTTCCATGAAATACCTAAATATATGAAAACTTCAACAAGTTGATAGAGACACCAAACGAAAACCAACCGCGTGACGCCGATTTCCAACATTTGGCAGTAATACCTAGTCTGCAAGGGGATATAAACCTTGTAAATCGATATGTGAATATTAAACAGATCCGGCAGTTCTCCTATCTAGCTCTTGAGTACTTTCGCGGTGAGGTCCGTACTCTTTGCAGGTAGAAGACCCTAGTGCGGTTGTCACATTTAAAGCAAGGCTGAATTTCAGGAACTGGCCGTAACCTGAAGCATCCGAAATGTAGCAGCCTTTTATCAGAACAGAAGATCTGATGCTGTCCAATCGTCCCATTAGACTAAGATTGCCTGGCACTGGCACCCCAACCAGGCCCGGTTATAAGATAGCGCGACGAAAGTGACCGATGAATAAGAGACTATCGCCTGAGTTTGAAAAGACTGATGGTAAAGGTGACCTGTCGTAGCCACGAAAATCATTCTTATTGTCTCCTGTAGATCTATATACTTCGTGATAGCAAAATACAAAAGTATCCCAAATCACCCCTTCGAGAAATTCAAGGAGCCTTTGCAAATAAAATGAATTGAATAGAATGTGCCCTCTTGGTGTAAGGATTGACTTCTCGGTGTTTATTTCCAGCCATATTACTACTGCATGCAGACCAAGTTTGATATGTGCACCTAGTAGGGCTGAGTCCTGATATACCAAAAGGAAGTCATCCGAATAAATTAAAGGCCTTGCTTTCCGAGCTACAGTACTTACAACGAATCTCCGCCCCTCCGAAGCCGGCTACAAGTAGCTTAATCAAGATATTACCACGACAGGTACGTTTGCGCAGTATTTTGCTGCGCCTTTCAGAGGGATAAAGATCCGCTCTGACAACTGTAGTGGTCAGTCCAATGCGATAAGGATGAATACGCTGAGATAAACGACAGACAAGTTATTACAAGTAATACTGGCATAAATCAAATACATGATGCGAGTGTTTTAAAACAAGAAATTTCCTACGTGAACCAACTCATTCAATTTTCCTAAACTAAAAATTGGCAGTCGCTTTTGGTTCCGATAAACACCAATGACATTGGGAGAGGGTGTCGCCGCTTTTCTTATACCCTGCCTCATCCACATATTTAAGGAGTTTTTACTGACCAAGGTGTTGGTCGCGAAGAATTTAACCAATGAGCGGTTTTGCTTCGAACGGGATCCGGTTAGTCAACCATGAGGATGTAGGGCGGCGTCCTCATAGATACTCAGCGGTAGCAAAATATATCCAAAACTGACCTGAACGAAGAGGTTGACTCGGTGAGTCATATCCTCTTTCCAGTACAATCTCTTCTTTCTCTTTCTTCTCGAATCTTTGCCTGGCGGAATTGAGATTTATTATCATTTTGGGCTGACAGGCACGAAAAGGTTGACTCCGTGGGTCAGATCATCTTTTTCAGTGTAATCTCTCTTTTCCCGTGGCATGAAGAGTACAGCATCAATTTGGGAGAGTAAGGGTACACAGCACTAGCAATATATATCCAGCTTAATCGACATGAAAAGGTTGACTCGGTGAGTCAGATCCTCTTTTTAGTGCTCTCTTTTCCCGGTGGGATGGAGAGCTAGCATAATTTTGGAAGTGTAGGGCGGTGACCCTCAGCACTAGCAATATATATATCCCGCTTGTCGGCATGAAGAGGTTGACCCGGTGAGTCAGATCCTCTTTTTAGAGCTCTCTTTTCCCGGTGGGATGGAGAGTAAGCATCATTTTGGGAGTGCAGGGCGTTGCTCCTCAGCACTAGCAATATATATCCCGCTTGTCGGCATGAAAAGGTTGACCCGGTGAGTCAGATCCTCTTTTTAGTGCTCTTTTCCTGGTGGGATGGAGTTTGCTTTTCTAACTTTCTACCAGCAGAGACTTCCTGATACAATGTGTATGAGAAGAAAATTTTTGACATCACAAGGTGGTATAGACAATTGGGATGTTGACTACAAAAATTTTTATTGTTTAATCGAAGCACTTTATTTACCGAAGTACATAGGTACCAAAATTAGATTTCGAATAATTTAAGAAATGTTCACGTTCAGTACGTTTAAGATTCAACATTAGATAGAAAGCGCAACAGCAAGTCCTGACGTCACGTCGTAAAATATATCACAAAAGCTTCACACGTTTTTAATGTGTAACAACATTAACAACAAAATTAAAATACTAAAGCTTCGTTTAGCTAGAAAGGTCCAGAATATAAACCTTAAAAACTTAAAACTATATTTTTTTAAGCAACATTAATTTTTATTTTTATTTTATAGCAGTAAGTCTATATTCATATTTAATTAATAAATATCATATATTTAGTAAGTATCAATTAACTTTCTAATTGATTAAATTGTTATTGATGAAAACAAAAATCGTTAACATAAAAGAATTAACAATTATCCTGTATTCATAGCATTATTATTATTATTTTTATTATAGTGTCAACACCCAAATTGTAAGGCATAAGTTTTATTATAAAGCTGTCATGACACGTTAATTCCAGATGAGTGCAAGTACTGCCTTTGTACTTTGTGTAGCGGGCATTGCTGCAATTCAGGTCAGAAGAAGCATTGCGAACTATTTGATTGCTAGAGCATGTCCTCCGGGATGTAAGAAATGGACGGATCCTCCACATATATATGCACCAAAACATTTAGTGATAGCTGGGTGGCACCATATTTTACAACTGGCTTATGGCTAACCAACGTGGGACATTCGTCACGTCGATATAGAACTTCACGTTAATCTGGGTCGATCACATAGAATTTCGACACTATATATAAAGTTATATATACACTGCCTCGTAATAAAAACTGCCAGAAGACATCTTGGAATATACTAGCTGCATGCATAAGTTGATTAAACTTACGGTTCTGATGAGAGAGATGGAGTCTTTAGTTACGTTCACGCCTCTTGCATCGACCCATACCTTGTTTACATCACGACGATTCCTTGTTGTATCCAACTCCGTACTGGGCGCAGGCGGATTTACTTTATACATCTCTGAAAATAAAGAACATCTCAAACGGAAAGTAACGCCCGTTTTAGATGTTCAACCGATTAATAATAATCGTAACATAATTATACTAAATTCATAAACCAAAACGAATTTAAAAAAAAAATTCGTTGAAAATAATGAATTTACCTTCATAACACTATAAGCAGATGTATACTTGAAACTTACGCTGTCCAAACCAATTGGACTTAGAGTTTCTTAAAAAGAAAAGGTTAAAACTCAACTTTATTGTTACTACCATATTATCTATATTGTATTGTATTATAATAATATGTAACAAAACACTTTTACCGAACGAAAAACTTCGTTATTAATTAGTAAGTATAAAATTGTATACTTAAGATCAACACTTTTACCGAACGAAAAACTTCGTTATTAATTAGTAAGTATAAAATTGTATACTTAAGATCAACACTTTTACCGAACGAAAAACTTCGTTATTAATTAGTAAGTGTAAAATTGTATACTTAAGATCAACACTTTTACCGAACGAAAAACTTCGTTATTAATTACTAAGTATAAAATTTTATACTTAAGATAGGATTAATCCTTAAATCCACTGTAATCCACTGCAAGTACGACTAGTATAAGTAAGACGGTCCAGCGCTTGCGAGCCAAGCGAGCCAGTGACCGCCTCGTGCGGGAACAGAACAGCCAATGAGGTTAAAATTACTCCTTCGTCATAACCTGCCTTTGGTGGCGCTAGTGTCGCAAAATTTCGACCAACCGGAAATGAACAAGCTGGAGTTAGGTATAGGGGGCGCTGGCGGACCGGATTTAAGCGACTAGTACACTACGGAAACGGAAGCCACTCTCATAATATTATGTCGAATAACGGTACAGTACTGTTTAATGATTACTTTCTGTGCGGTGTTTACCAACCATTTGTGGTTTACCCATATCTCGAGAGAACAAGTAAGGGTGCACGTTAAAGGCTAACACTGCGGTTTCCTTTGTGAGTAATGGAGGGCCTCCTTTGAAGGCAAATGGATCAGCGTCCGCGAGCGATGGTAGATTATGTGATCCATATGGGAAAATTTTATGACGGATAGACATGTATATATAGACATACTTATTTACATCAAATAATAAAATATTTATATGTCCTTTTATCATACTGTTATACCCTGGCTTAGTATCTAGCTACCCCTGGGTCAGCATCTGACTATTCCTTTGTCAGCATTCATATTGTAATAAAACCATGGACTCAGCCTCCCCTCGCGGAGTCTCAGGCCGTATTCGGAGAGTGTGGTTGTGCCGAGGGTTAATTTCTAAAAAGTTTATAATCATTTAAATAATTAAATTCCAGTTTATATTAAAAATCCTTTTTTTAAAAACCCTCTCGAGCCTCCCCTCGTAACATTTGGTGGCAGCGGTGGGATCGGAAATCCCCAGTGTCCTTAAAAACTAAGTGAAACTAAATATCCTGAAAAGTGTTAAAAAAAAAAACGAAGTGAAGTGAAATAATAAGTGAAGCTAAATAGAAGTGAAACATCCTGTAAAGTGCCTGAGCTCCAATCTCCTGGAAGTAATATCCTGGTCTATAGGCCAACTTCCGTTCTACTTCAAAGACGTCCTTTCGTATCCTGACGACGTCCATCTGTAATTACTTACCTCAGAAGATATCCTGTCATACATCACTACTCGCTTGCGAAGACGTCCTTCCGTATCCTGACGACGTCTATCTGTAACTACTTACCTAAGAAGATATCCTGTCATACATCATTACCACCACTGTATCTCAATCCGGAGAAAAGAAGGAGGAAACCAGCTCGACTCCACTGTTAATAAAATACGTCGCAACGTAATATCGACATTGCCACGGTTCCTCGCGTCTTATCGCTCCGGAATGTGCTACGTAGCGTCTACCGCCTGCGTGTTCTTGTTACTGTAAGTCTTTGGTCATTGTTTATATTACGTCTATGATTTTAGGGATCTGCGATTGATTTGTGAAAACCTTTGTTTGTTATTTTTATATTTTCTTGTGTTTGTGTTGTGTTTTGTTGCCAGTTTCATTTTTGTTGTAAAGTCTAGCGAACTTATCCTTTAATTTTGTAACAATTTAATATGCCAAAAAGTGCTAAGGGAGAGGACAGCAAGTTAACCATTAACTTACCTGAACTAGAACCAACTGACGTTAAATCACCAGTAACTTCCCCTAGGCTCACCAGATCGACTTTTGCAGCTACCACGATGGCGGAACTCGATCTTAACACCCTTTTTAAGTTTATTAAACAATACGACGGTAGCCGCGAAACGGTCAATTCCTTCATAGTAAACTGTAATAACGCCTACGAACTGGCATCAGAAACACAAAAACCTATTTTATTTAAATACATAATTAGTCAACTCCAGGGTAAAGCGGAGGTTGCTTGCTCCATAAAAGAGTTTGTCAGCTGGGAACAGCTAAAAGAGTTCTTAAAAACTCAATTTTGCGAGCGCAAACACTACGCTCATTTACTTACGGACCTACAAGAGAGCAAGCAGGGCCCGCATGATAATGTGAGTCAATTTTCCTTACGTGTAGAAACATATTTATCACAACTTCTCACGGAAATAACCTTATCTAACACCAAATCCAAGGAGCTAATAGGTCGTTGTGCAGCAATGGAGGATCTGGCCCTCCATCATTTCCTAATGGGCTTACATCCTCGAATTTCTAATATTGTCCGATGTAAATCACCTAAAACCTTAAATGAAGCCATTAACATGGCAATCTCTGAAGAACGCATCCAACAAAGCATATATAAACGTCCCTCTACAGACCCTAAAATCAATGCGAAACCCCGACCAGGCCCTTCGAGACCTTTTGTGCAACAGGCCTCATTTAATCCGAATCCGAATAGGTCTGGCGATCCATTCTGCCGCTATTGCAAAACTGTTGGCCATGACATTAAAGACTGCAAGAAACGCGAATTTTATAATAATAAATTTCCGTCAAAACAATATTTTCAACGTCCAATCAATAATAACGGTCACAAAGTAAACCATGTTAGACAGACCGAAGACTTTGAAGAGGACTATGAGTCCTATCCACAGGATTTAAACGAATCCTCGTCTCACGACGGTGCCTCGCGAGACCAAGAGTAGATAAGGGCACCAATCGTTTATCCAAAACCAGGACTAACCGACAGGGTAACCAGCCCCAAACCGACAGTCCGACTTCCATAAAGACCAACCGACAGGGTAACCAGCCCCAAACTGACGGTCTATCCAATATCAAGACCAACCGACAGGGTAACCAGCCCCAAACTGACGGTCTATCCAAAACAAGGACTAACCGACAGGGTAACCAGCCCCAAACTGACAGTCCGATTCCTATCAAGACCAACCGACAGGGTAACCAGCCCCAAACCGACGGTCTATCCAATATTAGGACTAACCGACAGGGTAGCCAGCCCCAAACTGACAGTCCGACTCCTACCAAGACCAACCAACAGGGTAACCAGTCCCAAACCGACGGTCTATCCAATATTAGGACTAACCGACAGGGTAGCCAGCCCCAAACTGACAGTCCGATTCCTACCAAGACCAACCGACAGGGTAACCAGCCCCAAACCGACGGTCTATCCAATATTAGGACTAACCGACAGGGTAGCCAGCCCCAAACTGACAGTCCTAAATATAACAAATCCATATCCGAAATTTATGAAGTCAACATAGACACTACAAAGAGACTTTTGCCGCACACTCTTCTCGAATCGCAAGTGTCCGATATTCCTCTCACCTTACTAGTTGATTCCGGCTCAGCCATTAGTCTCTTAAAAGAAACATGTATCCGAAATAATCAAAAATTAATCAAAGAACCGATCAAATTAAAAGGCATAGATCCGGGTGATGAACCTACTCCTACAGAAGGTCATTTCCAACTCAAATTAAAGCTTTCCGAAAAGAAATCCGTTTCGTATAAATTCCATGTTATTAAAGAAATAAATTTACCTTACGATGGCATCATTGGTTCAGATTTTCTAACTGCTTTCGGCTGTAAAATAGATTACACGTCCGACGTTCTTAAAATAGGGTCTATCGATATCAAACTTCACTTTTTTGACCCTTTCTATGTAATCCCGCCTCGTACGGAAGCTGTTATCGAATGTTCCATTCAAAACACGACCTTATCCGAAGGTGTTATCCTGGATCAACACTTATCCGATTCCTTACTAATATCAAACTGTATCGTAAAAGTAAAAGATAATAAACGAATTAACTTAACAGTCGTAAATACTTCCGAATCCCATGTAAATATTAATTCAAACCTAAATCTTAAAATTGAACCTTTGAATGTATGTGCAATCCAACAAAATAATTATCCTGATACGTTTAATCGCACTAAACTAGTCATAGACTCATTACGGATTGATCATCTTAATCGTGAAGAATCCAATGTATTAGTAGAACTTTGCTCACAGTATTCTGACATTTTTCATCTACCCGACGAAAAGTTATCCTATACCACTATCCTGAATCATGAAATTAATACTAACAGTAATGTCCCTATCCATACCAAATCATATCGTTTCCCAGAGTGCCACAAAAAAGAAGTGGAAACTCAGATTGGTAAAATGTTGAAAGATAATATCATTGAGCCATCATCCTCTCCGTGGAGTTCCCCAATATGGATAGTCCCAAAGAAAATCGATGCCCAAGGTCAGCGAAAATGGCGAATTGTCATCGATTATCGAAAACTTAACGACATCACTATTGGCGAAACATATCCTATTCCGCAGATATCCGAAATCTTAGATCAGCTTGGTAAAAGCAAATATTTTACAACTCTTGACTTAGCCTCTGGATTCCATCAAATTCTTATATCTCCAAAAGATGCAACTAAAACAGCCTTTTCTGTGCCGCAAGGTCATTATCAATTTAAACGAATGCCCTTCGGGCTTAAAAATGCACCATCTACCTTCCAGAAACTAATGAATACTTGCCTAACTGGACTTCAAGGTACCAGGTGTTTCGTATACCTGGACGATATAGTTATACACTCTTATGACCTATACTCACATATCGATAATCTCAAAGCAGTATTCAATAGACTTCGTAATTTCCATTTAAAATTGCAGCCTGACAAATGCGAATTCCTCAGGAAGGAAGTCGCATATCTAGGTCACATCATTAATGAAAACGGGGTGAAACCAAATCCAGAAAAAACCAGAGCTGTGACTGAATTCCCTACACCCCGATCTCCAAAAGATATAAAATCCTTTTTAGGCCTAGTATCCTATTATCGAAGGTTTATTGATAACTTCGCAAAACTAGCAAAGCCTTTAACGTCCCTTTTGAAGAAAGATGTCCCTTTCGTATGGCTCAATGAACAACAGCTTGCTTTCGAAACGCTGAAAAACAAACTTGTTTCAGCGCCAGTTCTAGCATATCCAGATTTCACACAGCCTTTCCTTCTCACATGCGATGCTTCTAATTATGCCATATCCGCAATATTATCCCAAGGTCCTATCGGTCGTGACCGACCCATCGCTTTTGCGTCCCGCACACTAAATAAAGCCGAGTGCAATTATAGTGTGACTGAGAAGGAATGTCTCGCAGTAATATTTGGCACTAAAACTTTCAGACCTTATCTTTACGGTAACCGGTTCCAAATATTATCTGATCATAGACCGTTGCAATGGCTGTTCAATTGCAAAGATCCAGGCTCCAGACTCATTAGATGGCGCCTAAAACTTGAAGAGTTTGAATACGATGTCAAACACATAAAGGGTAAAACTAATACCGGTGCCGACGCACTGTCCAGATATCCTGTAAATCCAGTTCAACCAGAAAAATCTGTAATAGAAAATGAAGGTGACACAGTAGATCGAAGTCAGGAGATAGACGCAGATCTAATGGACCTACTCATATCCCCACCTTCATTTAATCCTGAAGAAATCGTATCCTTAGATGAAAATCACATGGATCTACAAGAAGATATGGTACCTTTACCTGATATCCAGCCCTCTGACGGCAATACTGATCTCATAAATACAAACCCTAATAATGATGATCCCGTTAACTTACCAATTCACGACGAACTTATAAATCCCGCGTCGAATCCTGAAAATAAAAATTTACTTACCTCGGATACTCGTGCCGACGGCACTCCAAGTCCTGATCCTGAAAGAAAAATCGTTGACTTACCTGATGATATCCTTGATCCCATACTATCCAGTCACGATGACAGAAACGTAAACGCCGACGACTATACATCCTTCCTGAAAATCATGCAAGATAAAAATAAATCGTTTAATACAAAAATCGAAGAACGAAATGAAAGTCTTATGAAATGTCCCGCAAAAACTATTCTTATTCCTACATCGATTGACTTAGATGAATCCAATCCATATATCATAGAAGTGTTAGGTGATCCTGAAATTAAAGCTTGCGTTACCGAATCCGAAAGAGAACTCTTTTCATTTAAGAAAGTTATTTTTAACGATAAAACCTTTTACTTACTGTTCTTTAAAGTTCACCATTTTGATCAAGCTTCATATCCTGATATTTACCAAACCCTCAAAAGAGTTAGGAACAATTTGTTAATTATGGGCGATACCAATGAAATCGGTATATCAGATTTAAAAAATCCTTTTGAAAAACATTCATTTGTTAAAATTTATAATATGTTAGCCTATCTTTTCCATAACACCCAAATTAAAGTAATGATTTACCATAACAACATTATCTATCCTACTCCAACAGAAATTAAGAAAATTCTATACGATAATCATGACATCCCTATAGCAGGTCATTTAGGTTCAAGCCGCATGTATAGTCGATTAAAGCAGATGTATTATTGGAAAGGAATGCGTAATGATATAGAATCATACGTAAAACAGTGCAAATCCTGTCAAGAGAATAAAGCCCTGAGGAAAATAAATCGTGCGCCTATGCAGATCACCAGTACTTCGACGCAACCATGTCAGCGTATTTCCATTGACGTGGTTGGCCCACTTCCCGAAGCAGGTCCTGCAAAATTAAAATTTATATTAACCATCCAGGATGACCTTACCAAGTTTTCATGTGCCTATCCTATCCGTAGTTACGCAGCAGAGGAAACAAGTGAATGTTTACTCCATTATATTTCCATATTTGGAATCCCTAAAACAATTCTAACCGACCAAGGCACCAACTTTACTTCAGATCTCTTTAAGAAAACCTGTCAATTCCTGAAAATAAAAAAATTGTGGGCATCTCCTTATCATCCGCAAACACAGGGTGCATTAGAGAGGAGTCACTCCACTTTAAAGGAGTACCTGAAATCCTACATTAATGAGGAACAAACAAATTGGCCTCGTTATGTCTATACAGCTATGCTAGCCTACAACACAGCTGTTCATTCTACCACTCAATATACACCCTACGAGCTTATGTTCGGTAATAAACCATTAATACCTAACTCCATTTATGACGAACCTCAAGGAGCAACATATCCTGATTATGTCCGTATGCTACAAAATCGCTTAAAATATTCAAGGGAGAAAGCCATCGAGTTCATAAGGAGAAGTAAAGAATCTTCAAAGGCTTACTATGATGCTCGCACTCGTCCTACCAAATATAAAGCCGGTGACTATGTGTATCTTAAAACCCACTTGAGGTTACGTAAAGCGCTGTCCCCGCTCTGGAAAGGACCTTATAAGATAGTTAAGATTAACGGTAATAATACTCTTACCTTACTTATAAATCGTCGGCATGTCACCCATCACTATGATCAGGTGAAACCAGCTGACACTGGAAACCCGTAATTAGCATATAGGTATTACATAGGATATAAGTAAATAATATTATATAAGATAGATAAGTAAATGATAGTTAACGTTCCACTTACCTTATTGATTGCAGAACTTCAGCATGGGCCCAACCGAATCAGGATTATATCCAACCAATAACATCAAATGCAGGCCTCTTTTTCGATTACCTAGGAACCCTAAAAATCAGTAGCGGCGATTTGAAAATTATTATGCCCTTAGATATCTCACATTTTGCTCCGCACATACAAAATATCAAAAGCTCTTTGATTACAACTCAGCAACTATGTAACCTAAGTCAAATTATTCCAATGAACAAAGAATGTAGCAACATGCTACAACCGTTATTTGTAAGACATCAAGATATAGTAAGAGATTTCGATTCGATATCACACTTATTAGATAATAGAGTCAAGCGCGCCTGGATAGGGGCTATTGGATCTTTAATGAAACATATTTTTGGCACGTTAAATGAAGATGATGCTCTGAAATATGATGAAGCGATAGAATCTATTCAAAATGATGAAAAACAGTTAATGTATCTAATGAAAGAAAATATACTAGTGACAAACTCGATGATAACTTCATACAATAAAACTTTAGGAAAAATCATAGAAAACGAAATTAACTTAAACAATGCTGTTGAAAATTTTGCAACATCTCTTCAAAATATTTCAGAACTCACAAATGGATTAATTATATTGTCTAATATGCATGAAATTGTTAATAGTATTGAAGCATCGATTCTTACTCTATCATTTCAGTTAGAGGATGTTATAAATGCAATCTTGTTCAGTAAACAGAATGTTCTTCATCCTTCTATATTGACACCCAAACAGTTGTATCAAGAGCTAGCAGATAATTACAGACATCTGCCCAGCCACGTAGAATTACCAATAACTTTGAGTTTAAATAATATACACCATGTTTTAAGTATTTCACGCTTGATATGTTATTACTTAAGGAATAAGATAATTTTTGTTTTACATGTACCTCTAGTTACGTCAAAAGAATATATTCTGTTCCATAATATAGCTATGCCTGTACCTTATAATGTTAAAGAACCTACTAAATTCAGTTTGATAATCCCCGATAATAAATACCTTGCAATGACCAAAGACAATTCCCATTACTGTAATTTGAATAACCTGAATACCTGTAAAATTATAGAACCCGCTACTTACATCTGTGATGTAACAAATGTATATACGACAGAAGCAAAACCATCATGTGAAAGCGAATTATTAACTAAAGTTGTAAATAAGTTACCTGAAAAATGTAAGACAAAGTTTATATTCGGCAAATTAGATATCTGGAAACCATTGGAAAATAATAGATGGATATTTGTGCAATCAGAGCCCAATAAGATTTCTATAGATTGTATAAATCTAGATGTTTATGAAACCACCCTTCTAGGTACAGGAATACTTGAAATTCCAAATAATTGTATTGGATATTGTAAAAGCACATCTTTCACTCCAAAACGTTCTGTTTTAAATATTACAAGCCCTATAAATAATATGCCTGATTTTAACTTGATAAAGGATACCTGTTGTAATATTAGTAAATTTAATAATGTAATAAATGATGTGTTCCCTATCAAACTTAATAACATTGACTTGGATGATTTTAATGTTAATTCAAACAATCAAATTATTTTAAACTCACTTTTAGACAATATCAAGAAATTAGAAACTAGTCCACACATTGTGCGATATGGAACTCATTATTCTGGACTTGTAATCTTTGTTTTTATTGTTATTATTTCATATTTGTGTTTCCTATTATTTCGTAAGTTTTGTAAACCCGGCAACAATCAAATTTTCCGGCGAAAAGCCAAAATTAATGTAGAGTCACAACAACCATCCGAAAATACTGACAGCGTAGACCAGGGCATAGAACTAATGGAAGCCGCCCGCATCAGATCACGAGTTTAGTATGGAGACTTGGAAGAACCCCAAAGTCTCCTCTTAAAGGGGGAGGTGTTATACCCTGGCTTAGTATCTAGCTACCCCTGGGTCAGCATCTGACTATTCCTTTGTCAGCATTCATATTGTAATAAAACCATGGACTCAGCCTCCCCGCGCGGAGTCTCAGGCCGTATTCGGAGAGTGTGGTTGTGCCGAGGGTTAATTTCTAAAAAGTTTATAATCATTTAAATAATTAAATTCCAGTTTATATTAAAAATCCTTTTTTTAAAAACCCTCTCGAGCCTCCCCTCGTAACAATACGTATGTGTTGTTACGTCTACCGGAATGTACTTTTAATAAAACTTAATCAGTTTTGGTTTTTACATGATTTTTTTACTTGTGTTATTTGAAAATCGTAGAATAAGTTTTTGCACGAATAAAAGAATATGCAGGTCAATTAATATGAACAAAAAGTATCTCATACAAATACTGCATTATTGGACATTTTACATATGACCCTAAATATCAAATTTGCAGTAACACATAAGATGACCGTAACACTGACACAATTTTAATCTTATGAATAGCTCCTAGTGTTTTTATAGCATTTTAATAACATTTGCTTATATAAAATTATGTTGATATTGTAACGAGACACAAGTAGACGGTACTCGATCTACAAAACTTACGAATTGTAGTATATATATTGTATAGTATATAGTAAATTACAAGTATATGAACTGTCATGTTGTTATAACGATGCTATATAGCTGTGTACCTCCTACCTATCTATATAAGCATATTTTATTGTATGATTACTATACAGTAATGAAAAGCACGGTTACATAAATATAATTACTATAAATATTAATATAACTTTTTCTTTGGTATCAGTAAATCAACCCGCATTGGAGCAGCTAAAAAGAGAAATAATGCCTCCGGTCCTCCACAATAATGGGGCCAGCAGTGGGATGCAAAAAGGTTGTAGACAAGCTTTTTAAATCTTTTCTAGTTATAAAAGGTACTTAAAATACATACGTACATAAAAGGTAATAAGAATCGCTTTTTGAAATGTTTTGACTAAATAATGAACGGGATCGAAAATGAAGCGGTCTTTACCGCGCTTGAAGCACGCAGAGTTCGATCAGTCTTCGGTCCCTGTTGTTACTGATAGATCACCAGAAATTAAACCAGATACAGTGATTTGAAGCCACCCAACAGTGACTTGTGTAAAACCCGTATTACCCGTATCTACACCAATCTGCATAAGATCAGCGTGACTATGTTTAAGTCTTCTCAACTATGTGAAAATATCAGTGTCCAGCACTGGGAAGCAAAAGGTAGCCAATTAAAGTTACCTCTTTATCGGAATAGATATCGGTTTAAAACATTTAGGCAGTAGTATTGTAAAATCAACAGAACTTAATTAAGAGTTTACTTAAATAAATAATGTAGTTTAAAAAACTAAAAACACGCTTTTGTGAAAATACGAACTAAAACGTAAAAAAAATAAGAAGAAAATGTATTACACAGTACACTATAAAAAAAGCTTTTTAGTATCTTAAAAGCCACCCCACGCTTTTTTTACAGTACATAAAATACATTTTCTTCTTATTTTTTACTTTTTAGTTTGTATTTTCACAAAAGCGCGTTTTTTAGTTTTTTAACTACATTATTTATTTCTAAGTTTTTAGTTGTATTTTTTTCATATTATTGCATTGTCATCGGCCCTTGACCCCTGTACAAATTTCCAAGGTAATCAGACTCCTAGAAGTAAGTGAAAATGAATTTAAAAGACTTTGTTACATACATACATACATACACATATACATACATACATACAGGTCAAGCTAATATAAGCGTATTAAAAAAGAAAACCATACATTCAGACGTTTCGCAAACTACCCCAACTAGCCTAGCTAGCCGCAACACACAAGACAAACGTAACACTGACACAGTTCACATGTAAATACTTGTTTATTTACTTAAGCGCTTGGAGTGCTAAATTAGCATTTCTCTCGATAATGCTAATGTGCAAATGAAGTTTTTTGCTACTCATTTCGTGCTTGCAACTTAAAATCAAATTGCATTCGTGCGCTTTTAAGAGGATCGATAAATCAATTATACATACTAGCGGCCGCCCGCGACTTCGACCGCATGGACTTTGGTATAGTCATAGCATAATATTAACATTTTTATTATATTATTAACATGTTATTGTTCCCCGATAAATGGACTGGCTGGCTTCCTTTTTGCGTCCCACTGTTGGGCACGGGTCTCTCCCGCCTGGAGCTTACTCCACCATGTTGCTCTAATGCCGGTTGGTGGAGATGCGGGTTAGTGGCCAAACTGCTGTCGGATGTTTTCAAACCGTCCATAAGGCCTCTGACAAGATTTAACGACTGTAATTATCTTTCGACAACAACCGGGACCGACCGCTTAACGTGCCCTCCGAAGCACGGAAACCCTCGGTCACCCATCACACACCCGACCGCGCCCGTTTGACTTAG
Source organism: Pyrgus malvae (assembly GCA_911387765.1). Classification (NCBI taxonomy): domain Eukaryota; kingdom Metazoa; phylum Arthropoda; class Insecta; order Lepidoptera; family Hesperiidae; genus Pyrgus; species Pyrgus malvae. The sequence continues at coordinate 21,170,991 of OU426965.1, read as the reverse complement.
CTGCATAGATCGCTTGCGTTCTACGCTAGCCGCCAGGCCATGCGCGCTTCAAATGAGCTTGCACGCTTGAAATTAATAGACTATCGTTGGATAGTCTATTCTTTATTAAAATTCTTTTCGTGTTGACAAAAAGAATTTTTCAATTCGAACCAGTACTTCCTGAGATTAGCGCTTTCAAACAAACAAACTCTTCAGCTTTTTATATATGTACAGATTTATCTATTTTTGTTATATTTTAGGAAGATTTTTTATTGATTTAATGGGATAGCAGACGAGCACGCAGGCCATGTGGTGATAAGTGGTCGCTGCAGCCTGGTGCTATTTCGAAGGCAAGATTGATTACGTTCATTCGTCAGAAAAAACTGTAGAATAGGAAGAGATTCAACACTACGATACACACTCATAGCCCCACAGTAGGGTAGGTATACCCTGTGCCGTGGGTACCATGGACACACACAAAGACAGAAACACAAACACCCAGAACGAGAACAGAAATTCAAACTCATCATTCAAATTTCCATTTCGCCGGGAATCGAACCCGGGACCCTTCGATTGGCAGTTCAGCACGTTAACCATTGCGCCACGCAGGTCGTCACATCACTACATCAACGAAGTACAGAAACATTTATTCAAAATGGACGTGGAAAATATCGACATACGAGTGCGAATGTGTAAAGCCGTTGGAGTCCTTTCTCCCATGTTTTATTACATAAATCTAAATCTTAAGAACAATATTAAGAGTGTTTTCTATTTCATTCAAATTAAACTCATAGCCCCACAGTTAGGTAATTAATACCCTGTGTCGTGGGTACCATGGACACATACAAAGACAGGAACACAAACACCCAGACCGAGAACAGAAATTTAAACAGTTTTGTATCGCCGAGAATCGAACCCAAGGACTCCTCAATTCGCTGTTCGGCATGGTAAACATTGCGCCACGCGGGTCGTCAAACGTCATTAGTATGGATGTCTAGTGAAGTCAACCAACTCTTGCCCAACGTAATAGTCAATGGCAAATCCATCTTACTTTGAAGAAGTCATTGGTAGACTTACATGACCGTGAGCTGGTGTGAGGTCTGCCTTGAGAGCCAGTACCCGAAGCCTGATAGTGTCCCCTGGTCGGTACCGTGCGCGCTCCGTTTGTACCACCACCACCTTACTGCTGCCGATTCGGACTTGTAGGTGACCACTCCACACGCAGTTTGCTTCTGTGTACCTGGGAGAAGAGAATGTTTAATTTTATTTTAATGGAGCCTGCAGGCAGGCGTGGTCCCGGGGGGAGGGCATAACAAGCCAATTTCTTTGTGACCCCCCCCAAAATTGAAGGTTGGACCGCGCCTGCTTGCAGGCCACATGGTACTAAGTGGTCATGCGGCTCACAGACATCTACAAACACTAGTGCGTGCAATTATCGAAATTTTTCGATAAACGATACTCCGATTTTTATCGATTTTTTCAAAGTTCTTCGTTTAACAGTACGCTTTTGTAAATAAGAACGTTTTGAGTGCTCGTTTAAAATCAAAAATTGTTCTACATTTGAGGGATTAGTATTACTACTACATATGTATATATTTATTTGAATATATAGTATTATTATATTATAGCATTATTTATATTTATGTATAGAATTATTTACCTATTTGTTATTTACATACTATTAATATTTTACGTGCACACTAAATTTGTCATTTTCTCACAATTTCTATCCATTCCTGGTGCTACTGGAAGAAATTTCTTTTAGGAATAATTAGCACCCTGTACATATATTCTTCTTTTAATGTGTTTTGTTTTATGTCTTTGTGTACAAAAATTAATAAATAAAAAAAAAATAAAAAAAATACTTACATACAAATATGGGCTATATCAGTAAGCTTTGTTGGTTTTTTCTCGTATAAAGTATCGTATGAAGGTATGTAGTTAGTTTTCAATGTTCATCACCTTCTACTTTCGTATCAAATTACATTTACAATAGTAAAGAATAAATAATTATGATACCTTGATCTATAATATCTTATTATATTAAGAATAAAGAATTATGATACCTTGATCTATAATAATAATATCTTATCATTAATTTATATATTAACTAATGGTGTCTTACACGATCAGCTGTCACGTGTGACCATTATCAACCCATAGTCATTCTGTTATCTCAAATAGGTATATTATTATGTACTTTTTTTTAAAAGAGTGCTGGGAGGTTTTCCGCCGCCTTTTTTCTCTCAGCTCAACATCTAGCCCAAACGGGCACTTAAAGGCGATGACCGGGAAAAAATGACATTCATTAAGCGAATATTTTGTATTCCTAATATGAAATAAATATTTTTTCATTTTATTTAAATAGGTAAAATAAGATAATTAACTCGCTAATTGTTGTCTAAGTATCTAATCTTATAGCATTTTTATTTTATTTTGTTAAGGAGTAGGTACGAAGCCGTGAACAGTGCAACCTCATTTATACCATCCGCAACTATTTTATTCTTTCATCTCACACTCTGTCACTAAGCTTGTCATGTCGGCTATCTGAATAAAAGTACCTATAACGTAGTGTTTAATTTCTCTATGAAAAGTACCATATTACTTATTTTAAAATGCGCTTTATTATTAATATCCCTTCATATTTTATAGTACAATTTGAAGACAAAATCATTCTTAGTTCAGAAGTTTTAATTGTATTTTTGTTTGGCTTACAAGCGTTTGCACCTATAAGAGGAAACAGCAGACAGCAGGACAGGATGAAATGAAACGTAAGGGAAAGCCTATGTCACAATACAGGGAGCGCCTGCCTGTCCAACAATGGACCTCTAAAGGTTGACAGATAAAATATAGGAGAATTAGTTAACCACAACAAGAAGTTAATTTGTAAAATTTTGTTTGGCATATCTTGTTCTTGAAAATCCTCGACAACTTTAACATCGATCTAGGATTTAAATGCTACCTTATTTACCATTAAAGATAACGTTTCAAACTCCAGTAGTGTAGATATACCCTCTATCGTGGGTACCACGAACACACACAAAGACAGTTCAAATCACAGAACATTTAAAAGAAGTCAGAATGGAAATGTGGGCAGGACAGACGCGCCAAGAAATTTTGAGCAAACGCTCAAAATTCCAATATCTCTACAGAAACACGCGATCGTGCTACGATATGCGTGCTTGTGTGCGTGCTTGGGTGTGATTCGTTCATTTGAAATCGCGTGATTGTACGGCGCTAAGATTGGCTAGATTTGAAATTGCAAATATGTGCGTAAGCTTCGTATTTATTTAAGTACAGATGTAATGGAGGTGAAAGGCGGGACTTGATCGGCTACACCAGTCTTCATACGAACGGCGCATTATTGCCGTTCTACCTCTCTTAATAATGTTCTGTGGTTCAAATCTCTGTCTGTCGCCGGGAATCGAACCCGGGACCCTCCGATTAGCAGTCCGGCATGGTAATGGTAGGACTTCCATTAGGTCATTAGATATAATGAATATTTACCTCAGATTAACATTTAAATTCGCCTTCATATTAGGCTTCTGGGGCACGGCGATATCAAGGCAGCCGCCATCACCTGGAATAATATGAAAAAAAACTCTATTAATTTGGAAATGAAATGAAATGAAATGAAAGTGAAAAAATGAAAAAAAATAAAGTCGTGGGTGCCATTGACACACATATAGACAGGAACAGACCAAGAACGGCAGTCCGGCATGGTAGCCGTTGTGCCACACTTAGGCCAACTATTAAAAATGAATATTTATAAATAGACGACCTGCGTGGCGCAATGGTTACCATGCCGAACTGCCAATCAAAGGGTCCCGGGTTCGATTCCCGGCGGAATTGAAATTTGAATGATGATTTTAAATTTCTGTTCTCGGTCTGAGTGTTTGCGTTTCTGTCTTTGTGCGTGTCCATGGTACCGACGACACAGGGTGTCTACCCTGCTGTGGGGCTATGAGTGCGAAGCATTATATTTTATTTATTTATTACTAAAAGCAAAACTCTCCTATTCAGGTACAGACCTGGAGGCAGCTCCCGTAAAGATGTGACGGTTTCTCCATCCTCAGTCTGTAGGCTAAGCAGCATGCGCGCTGGGCCCTCATGGTAGAACCTGGACACGCAGGCCCTGCTGCTGCCGCCTGCGGCTAGGACTCCTGGCGCCAGGAGTAAGTGGTTCTGGTCTGTGCAGGGGCTGGTGCTGACAACAAATGTATTGCTATATCTGCAGATTTTTAACACGCATCAGAGGCTTGGACTAATATAAGGAAACTTAATTTTCAGTAACTTCAAGGTGTCCAAATCCTATTTCTTCCAATTAATTAAAATTAATCAATTCAAATTTTTCCAATTAAAACGACTCCCGGGACGTGACGCCGGCCGGCACCTCAACGAACTTAACACCACTAATAATAATATTAATATAATAGTTATGAAAAAAAAATACCAACAAAATAAATTGAAAAAAAAAACTAGGAAATTATTAATCGTGACAAAAAAAATAAAAATAAAGAAAAAGAGTACACAAAGTAACTTGACGCCAAAAAGGCACGGAAGCCAAGTCTGTGGAGTTAAACTATTGTAAAATAAAAACTTTTTTGTATAACCCAAGAGCTCATGGCGTTGTTTGGGTACAAGGGTACAATTATGTTTTAGGCTTTTACTTAAAATATAGGTATTATACTTAAATTCAATATAGTTAATCCGATAAAAATACATTATTTTGAGGATATCAACGTTTAAAGCCCTTTGATTTCTTGTCGTGATTGGAAATATACTTTCGTGCAACTTTCGTGTTTTATTGATCTGATTAGAATGATATCTTTAAGAGTACTGTTCCGGTTCATAATATTATAATTAAATAACGTAGTTCGTAGACTTTAAGACTCATTATAATTCAAAACAACGAAGTGCTCGTTTATTAGCCTCTTGCAATATAAACGATGATGATTAGACAATAATAACGAGATAGGTATGAGGGCAAACAAGTAGCAGGTAAATTAGTTCAATTACGTTCGTTTCCGTGTTTGGACAATAGATCTGTAACAGCATAACGATTCCCCGCTGTAACTGATTTGTTACGTTTCATCAATACAATCGTGACCCGTAACGATGATATTGTATTGGGTGTTTGATTTGTAGAAGTGATCGCACACATTATATTGACCTTGTAACGGATGATTGTCCATGATACCTCGACTTAGATTATCCCGTAAAGGGGGGGGGGGGGGGGGGAGGTGAAGTGCGCATGGCTCGGTGGCTGTCGTAGAACGCAAGCGGTTTATGCAGCTAAGCCAAACGGGCGCGGTCGGGTGTGTTAGGTGACTGCTAATGGCAAAAATTTCATGCGCGTTTCCGTGCTTCGGAGGGCACGTTAAGCCGTCGGTCCCGGTTGTTGTCGATAGATAACAGTCGTTAAAAGTTGTCGGACGCCTTATGGGCGGTTTGATAACATCCGACAGCGGGTTGGCCACTAACCCGCATCTTCACCAACCCGCATTGGAGCAGCGTTGTGGAGTAGGCTCCAGGCCTCCCCAATAAGGGGTAAAAAAATTAATAGAATTTAACTGACATAAAATAACATGCCCTATGTTAATAGAGCGATAGCCGATTGGTAAGGACAGCGGTTTCAGACGCGGGGTGCCGCGTTCTCAAACCCCGGCCGCAACCGACTAAGATTTTTTAAAATTTGAAACATTGCAATATAATGAATTCCATCACCATGCCTGAGTGCTTAGTAAAATTTCTCTGACGTCCACCAATCCGCACTTGACTACGGCCGTTCTCAGTTCAGAAAGACTTCTGCCCAGCTTGGCACATTAAAACGGGTTGTGAACAACGTGAAACCACAATTAAATTACCGCTTTCAACAATTCTGGATCTATTTAACTATAATGATGTCATTCGATTCTTTTCACTGTAACTTTTCACGGTAACTGAACACCGTGTACTCCATATTCAGAGCCATTGTTGTTTTTGCATCCCGTTCTCGGAAAATTGCTCGCATCCGTTTAGGTTTTTTGTAACATCAATAAGTTTTGATTATAATTTGATAAACGATGAATAATGATTGGGTTAAGTTGTGTTGTGTTTGACATCATGTTCTGTTAATAATAACGTGACGAACTTGCGTTATTGATTATGGGTACAGAAACTTTATGGACGAATGAAAACATAACCAATAACGATAGACTTTTAATAAACTAGTTAGGGTTCTTGAAATGAAATGAAATATTCTTTATTCACCGTACGGTTCCTTTACAAACCCTTAGTGAACGTTATTTTTTGTTCTGTCTGCTCTGGGTGCGCTTAGGCAATGCTGAGCTGAAGAAAAGAGCAGACGGAGAACAACTTCAGCCCAGTTTTAAAATATGGGGTATATAAATAACCGTTGCGTACCCAAAGGGTGCCAACAGGACCCCATTACTAAGCCTCCGCTGTTCATCCGTCTGTCAGTCATCAGGCTGTATCTCTTAAGCCGTGATGGCTAGACATTTATAAATTTTCATAGATGATGTAATTTTGTTGCGCTATAACAAAAAATACTAAGTAATAAAATAAAATAAATATTTAAGAAGCTCTCGTAAAATAAACGTGATTCTTTTTAGATAATGGGCTGTATCTCATCAACCATGAATAGACGTTAGAAACCACAGATGATGTATTTCTGTTGCCTCTATAACAATATAAAAAATAGAATAAAATAAATATCTAAGAGGGCGGGCTCCCATACAATAAACGTGATTTTTTTAGATAATGGCTCGGAAACTTACGTGCGCGAGTCCGACTTGCCGGTTTTTTACACGCTTTTTATTAGCTTCACCTGTATGTTTGTATGTTTGTATGTTTGTAACCGACTTCTTTGGGCGCGATTTTGACCCACTTTAAACGGCCAGATTTCGTTCAAACTTTGTAGATTTATTGAGGACCGATGACAATGTGCCTGTATTGTAATTGTAATTATGTTCTATGTGTATTTGTTTTATATTGTAGGTAATTAATTATTGTAAGATTGTTATTACGTATTTCTTTTTCTTATTATGTGTACTAGTCTTAAACCATGATGTGATTACCTTTAATTGTGAGATCAGTTATGTAATATTCTAAAAGCATTTTGCTCTGTTCTTTAGTTACTGTAATCTCATGTTGGTGATCCAATAAATAAATAAATAAATAAATAAATAAATACAATAATCTCATAATTTTATGTTAAAGTCGTAACTAGGATCATCAGGATAAAATAAAATATACGAGGGGCGGCTGATAAGTTCGTGGCCTAAGGTACTTTAACACGTCTAAGCGTCTGGTTAACTTGAAAATTTGCATAGGGGTCAAGGGCCGATGATAATGCAATAATTTGAGAATAAAAATCCAACTAAAAAAATTAAAAATAAATAATGTAGTTTAAAAAACTAAAAACACGTGGGGTGCATGGTGTCAACAGAACAGTGGTAAAAACCACCCCCCGCTTTTTTTACAGTAAAATACATTTTCTTCTTATTTTTTTACTTTTTAGTTCGTATTTTCACAAAAGCGTGTTTTTAGTTTTTTAAACTACATTATTTATTTTTTTATTATTCTCTCTCAGAGCAACTATGGTATGACAGGACATCCGAGGTTGAGCGTCAAACATTTTCTGTTTCCGAAATTGAAAATGGATACCTTTTTTCTCACTGCTGGGTGCGTGTCTCTCCCCATTAATGGGTAGTCCTGGACTTGCTCCACCACGCTGCTAAAATGCGAGATGATGGAGTAGAAATGAAATAAAAAAAATATCACTTTGCTGGTTTTTGCTGAAACTGAAGAAAGGCGCTCGCGCGCGCTTTACGTAGATATATCTCTGCGTAAATTTTCCGATTACGACAAGAAGTTAAGAGACAAGACAATGTGGGCTGATAGATTTTGAAAAATTCTCATTTGTAAAAACATCGTTGTTTTTTGTAAACACTAGTGTGATAAGGATAACTACAGCGCAAGTGTCAAATCTGAGGGCATTCGCAAACATGCTACTTTTAGCGTGGATGGTGGATTGATTTAGTCGCTTTTTAGAAGCTTAATGCTGCCACCAGATTGCTAAAACTCGTAATATAATATTGATGTTAAGTTGGAATGCAGAGCGCAGAGTGCAGAGCGCAGAATCCAAAACGCAATGAAATGATGAAACATCGATGCACAAATCACAGCGCCGAGGCTAATAGTAGCATGTCTGCCGAGGCATATATTTAAAAGGTGTAAAATTAAATTACACCTGCATAGAATATGATGTATGAATGAAGGTAGTAAAGTGCTTGTCGTACAAAATTATTGACATCTACCTTACGTTTTTAAATTAAACTGGGACTTGTAGACTACGCAGTGATTACACCTTCTGTGACGACTAATGCGTTTGTTACTTTGAAGTTTTTTTAGTTTTTTATTATATTTTTAGTATGCATTTTAATATCCTAAGATTATGTTTTGGATAATAATCAAAGGCTTACCTTGTAATATTTTGAGGAGGATCAGTTAGATGTGCATGTACTCGCACCAAAACTAATGTTAATATCCACAACATTCTTACACGTAATTAAACCTTAGAACTATTAAATGTAAATCAAAATGCACTGAACACTTTAAATGGACACTATCACATTTAAATATAACTTCATACACCAGTGTAATTACTTTTAACGGGAAAAAATTTACTGTTTCATTCAAGTTTCATTGATGAAAACGTTCCAATTTTAAGTTATTAGTATTTTAGATGCGTTTTATTTTAAAATTCATCATTACCAATCAAAACAATACTTATTCACTGACATTCTTATTTTAAACTCAATTTTTAATCTTAATACTTTATTCAAAAATCCTTTTGTTTTTTTGGTTTTATCATTAATTGTTTAGGGTAATTAATGTTATAAAAAAATAAAAAGACATTTTCGTCGGAAACGGAACTCCGGTGCTTATGCGCGAGCGCGGGATGCGCGTCTAGAACTGACCGTCGCGCGCAAAGGTCGCGAGCGGGAGGCAGATGTTGCCAACCGTTTTGTTTTGCTTGCTGATGAATAACTGTGTCTTAAAGTGGATACGGATCGATACCATTACAAAAAGAATAACCGAGCTAAGTGCGAGTTGGATGCAAACGCAAACATTCCTTTCCATTCTAAAACAAAATCACTGAACTAAAAAGACTAAAAAATATTTTAGTTCCGTTCCATGCATCGGTCAATTGGCCGTAAAAGAACTACCCTCAATAAGAGACATTTCTTGTGATTGGATAGAAAGCGTTTATGTAGTGTTAACGAGGCTAACTCATATTATGTTATCTGTGGTGCATGTCTGGACGCGAAGACTTGTGGCGCCATCTAAAGAAGAGGTAGAGGAAGCAGGGAGCGTGTCGCCGTGACAGTATTCTCTCGAGCTTGAATAATTTGTGCAATTCAAATGAGTAAACCAGGAGATTTTCACATTGATTTGTCGTTTCAGAATCTTATTTTATAGTAGCTAATGTATTTACTTTGTTCCTAATCTGCGTAGTAAACGTTGTTGATAGATAATATGATTCGCTTGAAATTATACTGTACAAATAATTTACCCATGAACTACAAATCGTAAGGAGTTTATTTCGTACTAGTGGATCCCGCAGACGTTGTCCTGCCTTAAAAGTTTTGTAGGAGGATTAGTTTCTTTATCATCTCAAAGGGTTTTTATGTTACTGTCAAATAAAAAATTAAAAACGAATAGTGACAGATGAACTGTTATTCAGACTATGTCAAACTTTTGGACGATGGCGGAACGAACCAATGTTTGACAATTACTGTTACTAACTGTTTATATAGGAAAATAAAATAAGTTATTTTACTATTAATTTCGCAATTCTCCCAAATTTTCTCACCGTTTAAACCTTCGCTGGACTTCTACTAATATTTCAAGACCAAAATTAGCCACATCGGTTCAGACGTTCTTGAGTTTTAGCGAGACTAACGAACAGCAATTCGTTTATGTAAAGATTCAAAGAACATTATATTCATTTATTATTTAAAAATAACAATTTAAAATAATTTTAATATAGGTTAAAAAACATGAATAAGCCAAAGACAAAACTATACTTTATTAATCTATGAAATGATATAAGAAACATAATTTTTTTCTTTTCATATAATATTGAATGGTTAAAAGGATTTTTATACAATGCCGTAAAATGAATTAAAAAAATAAGAAACATAAAAGACAGACATGATAATTTTGATAGCTGCGTCAAAATATAAATAAACAAACACAGAAATTAAATAATTTTGTAAAGAAATAATAAAGGAAAAGTAAACTATAAGAATAAAACAAAAGAATATAAGTTATAAAATATGATAATTCACGTGAATGAAGTAAGTAATAACATGTAGTGTACTTATTTATAACACTACACGGCGCATTTCATTCATTTCGTTTGCTTCCCGTGGGAATGAGATATTTTCCCGCGGCAAAAAGTAGCCTATGTTCTTTCTCAACGTCCTTTCTATATTTATGCCAAATTTCATCAAAATCGGTTCTGTGGTTTAAGCGTGAAAGAGTAGCAGACAGACAGACAGACATACAGACAGACAGAGTTACTTTCGAATTTATAATATTAGTATGGATGGATTACAATGTGGCATTAACTAACTATTATAAACATTTAATTAAATTTTAGCCATGAATAATTATTAAAACCTTTACTAAAAAGATAATAATATTTAAAAATATTTTAGTTCTTTCAAGAAAAACAGTCTGCAACCCTTTCTGCGTCCCATTGCTGGGCACGGGTCTCTCCCCATTCTTGGGGAGGTCTGGAACTTACTCCACCACGCTGCTCCAATGAGGGTTGGTGAAGAACAGAGGAAGGCCATAATTTTATTAAGGCATACGACCTTGCGCACTTTTAATACTAATAACTTTCTTTTAAATTATGAACTCTACATGACCAAACTGAAATATATGCATTGCATAGCGTGTTTAACATTGAAAAGCGTTCGAAAGACAATACAAAATATAAATAAAAACAGCAAAACTTCAAGAAATAAGCCCTACTGCATAAATCTGCACAAGTCATTAAATTAACAGCTTTTAGTACAGTTACTGCAATCAAGCTGTTGATGCCTGCCAGTTATTGATTACGTACGGTATTTTAATTGCTGTTTTATTTTAAATTGTGCCCCGAATGTGAGTGGAAGCAATGGTGTACATTATTCCACAGTCAACACGTCTGTCTTTTGTTTTAATTTAAAATGTTATCTCATTTTAATAACAGTTAACGGTGACGTTAAACTGGCATATTTTGTGTGCTCAGCTAAGTGCAATGTTAACGGTAAGAATGGAAAAAGTATATTAATGTGACGCATTGGTAAACAATGATTCTAAATTACAGCGCTAGCGCCCCGCAACCCGCAACCCGCAACCCGCACACACCCCGATACTTTTCGCGTAAATAAAAAAGTAAAAGGTAAATGTCTTTGACTTTTATAAGTTAAGTGATTTTTTTTCCAATTATGCTTATACATTATGTACAGAATTATTAAAATTACTAAAAAGAGTGAAATTAATTAAGTTTTTAACAAAAAAATAGAACCGACTTCAAACGGTAAAAAATAAAATTGTTCAGTACCTACTTCTTCTTGCTTATGGTAATGACTCTTAAAACTATCTTTGAAGTCGGGCCCTTACTAAAATGTCATACTATTCGTTCTAAATGGGCACCGACAGTATAGACAGTGGGACATTACCTACTTCTTCTTGCTTATGGTAATGACTGTTAAAACTATATTGGAGTCGGTGCCCATTCAGAACGAAAGGTACACTATATTTACTAAGACAGGACATTTTTGATTTTACTAATAATACTAGTAATAATACTGCTACTTTCTTTAGTTTTTATTATTATATTTCCAAATTAAGAGTTAAATAGGCTCCTCCACCAACCCACTTTGGAGCAGCGTGGTCAAATAAGCTCCAGGCATCCGGGAGAATAATAATTGTATGCGACTTTTATTATGTATTCATAAACCCTTCTTGGCGAATAGGCTCTTTTTTATGAAACATTTTTCAAGGCTTGAATAACGGTAGTAAGAAATGAAATGTCAATGCCATTTTCATAATATAGGTACCGTATGTGCTTATACAGTCAAAATATACTTGATTCCGGTTTGATTTTACACGTGGATTTTCTTATGTTATAAGTAAAAACCACCCTAATTTACTTTATTTTACATAGAAAAATCACGATCAATACCACTTCTATTATTTTCTATTAATTCACGTCTTTAGTATGACCTAGCTTTTGGTTCTTCTCATTGACGTTTAGCTAGTAGGTTACTTACTACTACACCGTTATGATATTATATTATATACTTAGCAAATGAGACATTTTTAAATTTACTATCTCATTCACGTTAATGTATAAACGACGCAAAAAGGGTTGCATGTTGCAGTCATGCTCATCTCAGTGACGTAATAACTGAATATGCCTGTAACAAACAGATATCGAAATAGCGTATATTGATTTAAATTTAATACTTAAATAAAAACAATACTGGGTGGATCCATGGGATCCATGTAAGAACATAATATTATATGGATAATGTGTTGTGGTAAACCAAAATCAAATGCCTACCTAAAAGGTACTTACCACTAAAATATTTATTGTTTGGGCACAAAATATTTTCAATACCTATACTTACTAAAATCAACGCTTTCTATTTTAAAAAGAAACTTACACTTTTACTATATTAGAGCCATCTATGACATTTTCTATGAACTTTTTTGAATATGTACCTCAGTATAGTCTCTGCTTACAATTTAGTTCGCTTATTATTGCCAAGATGTCGCTGTTTTTAGTTTAACTGCGAGCGTCTTCCCTTTTCCCCCCTGATAGCAAAAAAAGGTAGGTAGGTAAGTATAGTATTGGGCAAGTACTGAAAAATTCACCCAAAGCATAAGAATAAATAATACACAAAGTAATGTAAGTAAGTAAGTAATGTCCAATTTATTAGGCCTTAGGAGTTGATTTTCAAACACCCTGAAATATGTGTCATTCAAATTGGTCCTCAATGTACAGACATGTTCAGATTTTTGGAAATAGCGTTGTAGTTGTATAATTACTGATTTCCTAATTTAAGCAATGCTTTATCAGCTATACTTAATGATTAAACGAACTTACCTTAAGTGAAGTTCTATCATAATTATACGATGGCTTCGTCTGAGAAATTAGATTACTTATAGTAGACGTACTGTACTAGCCATTCATACACTAAAGTTGAGAAATACAACCTAAAAAATAAAAAGGTTGTAATAAAAAAACATAAAATCACTCAAAAGTCTGTACACTGACAACACCTGTCATTCGTCGCTATCTTCATTTAGTTTCTAAACTCTAGAGCAATGCTCTCTAGAGCAATGCACGAATTTTATTTTTATGACAAATTTTTCCCTGGGGTAGGGTGGGAGGGACCTAATTTCTCAGACGAAGCCATCGTATAATTATGATAGAACTTCACTTAAGGTAAGTTCGTTTAATCATTAATTATACTTTGCTTCGTCCTCGAAATTAGATTACTTGTAGATCTTGAGAGTCGAAAAATTTGTAAATAAAAATTAATTTAAATAGTAAATAAGTAATTTTATTTACTTCTTAAATTCAATTATTAAATAATTTTATTTATTAGTAAATAAATTATTCACTATATAATTATATTAATATCATTATATTAAAAATGTTTTTTTTTGTAGTAAAAACAAGCAAAAGAATATAGGATGCATTTTTAACACAACTTGGTATTTTTCTAAAACAAAATCTCCAGTTGTTATATAAAATATACATATCAACAAAAGTAAATATATACTTTTTCCATAAACAGTTATATACAGTCACTGTCACTTATGATATGACTTATGACGCAGTTGATTGTAAAATGTAATTTGATTGTAAAAACAAAAACGCATTGTAAAATATCGTGAAGATAATTATATCGTTCGTCTGCAATAATAGACGGTTACGGCGGCTTTTCGTGTAAGTTCCAAACTGACTATGTACTTGTTACGTGCAGAAGACGTGGAAGTATAGTCTGGTGGAATGAGCAGTAAATATTTGTATCTATACCGCTAAATATATAATACTGTAAAAAACAATTATATAATACTGTAAATATTTAGACAGAACTAAAGTTTTACAGTATACCTTATATTTTCTGTTTCTATTTTTGTAATCCAATATCCATCTCCGCCGCGATGCCACCGCGACCGGCAGGAGCTCCTGAAGAAGGTTCTCGTCAAAACATGTCGGCAAATCCGATAAAATTTACGTGAATCCAGCCGTGTCATATATATAACTACAATGTTAGTGTACACTCCCGATTCGTTCAATAAGAAAATCCAATAAAACAGTTACTGGGCTAATTTGAATTTTTTATTTAAAAAATGAGAGAATGAATGTGGGTTGGATATAGTCACTATCTATATGTTTTAGTTAAATCTGGTATTTAGTAATTATTTTTATTACCTCCATTTATGACCTCAATATTATTAGTACTCGCAAGACTACTACTTTAAGTAGTAGTTTGAACTCTATAAACAGTGACTAGTTCTAATAAAATGACAGCTTTAATACTCAATAATTATTCTAAGCTGATATGTGGGAACCAATTTTCTAAAAAAATAGCCCAGTTGTTGGATTTCAGGTAACTTTAATTTTGATAAAGACAAAAACGTAAAGCCGGTAATAAGAACTTTAACTACTACGGCTAATTCTAATATCAGAACAATTTTTACGTGTAATCACTCCGAGACAATGCAAACCTGTAACTATTTAATGAACTTAAGTGAGCATTATCTATCATAGAAGCATAGTGTTAGCTAGGATATACCCCTGAGAAAAAAATGCTTCATACTATTAATTTAAAGAAAGTTGCAAAAAATAAAACTATTTTTTGAAAGCAACACCATTTCGTTTTACCGAGTTATCAGATAAGGAGGAACACAAAATATCTAAGGCTTCGCGGCAACTATTTTAACTTAACTTTTGATAACCTTGTTTCAGAGGTTCCTCTTAGGAACAGAATATAATATTCATTTGTTTTTGTTCCGGGCATAATAATTAGACTTTCAAAAATAGAAAACAAAGGTTGAGAGTGCCTTTGGTATTCTCAACCACTGAACCTTCAGCTTTGTCTGTAACATAACTCAAATTATAATCAGTTAAAATAGTTCAAATCTTATAGTATGATTCAAATCTTATTTTTAAAGTATCTAAAATCGTTGGAAAGGCGTAAATATATAGATTATTCTAATTAAAAGTAAATAAATTGATAGCTAATGAGACTGGGTCTCCATGAAATATCAAGCTATGCTATGCCAAGATAGCAACTTATACCATTTCGAATCTTGTGGCAAACAAGTCTATGTCAGCCATTTCTAAAAGCTCGACTATTTTACTGAACACAATGGTCGGTTGGTTCACATTCTATATCAGGACATATAGGTATGTACATCGCGATTCATATATGCCACTCACTGTCTTGGAAACTAATAAGAGGCAAAAAACATAAATATTTTTATTGTCACATCTTAAAAGTCATCTTGGTGATTCTTATATGATGTGGGCATATGGGAAACGCATACCAGCCTTCTTAATATACGAAATGGAAGTTATGTTATAGATACACAACTAATGATTGCGAAGAAGAATTTGACACTTCATTATGTGCCGGGCAAATAATTTTAAACGGAAATATGCAGTCAAGATCTCGTTCCATATTCTCACCGCATATCACAGCAGCCTTCCCCCCCCCCCCCTGTCCAGTTTTACTTGCATTGGAATAAATATTCAGGCAAAAGCTATCGTCTCTTATCGAGCTAATATGTGTCGGTTATTAAGATCATTATGAAACCATCATAATCATCAGTTTCTATAGCAAGATATGCACAACTCTCAATACTAGTATTATACAACCAGCCAGGCAGGACAGGAGGCGAGGAGACCAACTAAATGAGCGAACTGGCGTATCGTAAATACGCTTTAGTATTTAAAAAAAATGTTTACTTGTTATATTCTAATTTGTTTTATATGAGTAAGAGCGATAAACTAATCATCTAAGCAAATTGATGATGTTAAATAGCCTTATTTGTATTAATAAACAAAAACTAGGGATGCTGTATTGAATCCAAAAAGAAAAATGTTAAATTCATATATGTAAATTGTTGTTGAATGTGAAGCGTAAATATTTTTGAATTCATTATTAATTGACAATAAAAGATCGCATCAATCTTTTAAGCCAATATTTTTTGAAATTAAATTTAAAATGGTTTATAAATATCAATTTTAAAATAATTTGTAATAATGAGTTTGATTAACGAATCTGCTTTATTCATTGATACTGTGAATCAAATGAATAGCATTTAGATATTGCACCAGAGTATAAAAACTCAACTATGATGTTAATATCGCCTGAAATTGATTTGTTTCGACGGATATACGATAATATACAAATAATTTTTAGAGGCGGTACAAAATTTTGTATTGCTATGGTTTTGAAAGATATTTTTAGTATGACACGACACTATTAATAGTGATGTACTTCCATCTGGTGTGAAAGAGCGCTAATCTTCCAGGAACGTGGTGTACCTCTGTTATCGGCGAGTCTGTGTGCGCACTGGTGCAGCGGCGTCGGAAGCATTGGGTGCGCAGCAGCCGTGGCTTGTTGTGGCAACGTGGTTGCTGCACCAAAAAATGGTAGAATTCTCCCCGCTCGTGCTTGTCTCGCTAACATGAGCGGGCTCTCGAATTTAAAGTCTTGAGAGTGGTAGAAGTTTCTGCTGTTGATATTTTTTATAGCGTCTTTATTATTAGGTACCTATATTATTATTTTTTACATTGATCCTGAATAAATCTGGAGCTTTTATAGCTTTTGCTGATTAACCCTTCAGCCAATTTTTCCCCAAATGCATAACTGTTAGATTTGGTAGAAATTAACTGATATTTTATACTTAGGTAAGTATCTTTATTTGATTGTAGACGACAGAAAATTCGTTGCGACAAAGATTCTACATAATGTGAATCATACAAAATTCTAGTTTCATCTATCATCGGCTTCAATGGTCGTTCGATAGACGGGACGACGGGACAGTTCTGTAAAATTAAATATTATCTTAAACTCATTTCTTTCGAAAAACCAGAAGTAGGTATAGTAATATGTTCCCAACGAACAGCCAGTTCATCCTGAAAAGGTGAAGTCTTTCTCTTATTTTTAGAAAGAGAAACACCAATGCTTGACGCTAGGTTCTGATGGTGTCGATGGTGCCAGTGAGGCCGAATCCAAAGACCTATAGTGGGGTCAATGGGTCGGAATATGAGGTAATTCCGAATTAAAAGGTTCGGTATTCGGTGGGCGACATTTAAAGTGTATAAAATTAATTAATCTCGTCAGTGTTTGTTGAATCTGCCAACTCACACATCTGATTGCCTGAAATGATAGAATGTACAAAATATAAGTTTTGCAGTATACTTATGAAAGCATGAATTTTTTGCATATAGATACAAGCCTATACTCATATAGCAAATAACCTATACTCATGCATTCAAGCAATAAAGGAATCATCCGTAATAGATGAATCTCATCCTTAATCGTAGATGAATTTATTCATCACATCACTTATCATTTCATTATAGGTATCAAAAATGTTTTACAAGGCAACACTCCCTTGAACTCAAGTAATTTCTTGCGAACGTAACATTCTCAAAAGGAAATGTACCCAACGCATAATAATATGTATTTGCTTGTAGGAATGTTTCACAAAAGATTTTGAATACTACTTAATTCGTAGATAAATACATCAATTCCAATTTTCGTTATTTCATATAACGATTTTACAAGGCGATAGTCCCATGAACTACCCTCAAGTAATTTCTTGCGAACGTAACATTCTCAAAAGGAAATGTACCCAACGCATATTTATTTGCTTGTAAGAATGTTTCACAAAAGATTTTGAATACTACTTAATTCGTAGATTAATACATTCATTACATTTTTCGTTATTTCATATTAACGATTTTTATTACAAGGCGATAGTCCCATGAACTACCCTCATGTAATTTCTTGCGAACGTAACATTCTCAAAAGGAAATGTACCCAACGCATATTTATTTGCTTGTAAGAATGTTTCACAAAAGATTTTGAATACTACTTAATTCGTAGATTAATACATTCATTACATTTTTCGTTATTTCATATTAACGATTTTTATTACAAGGCGATAGTCCCATGAACTACCCTCATGTAATTTCTTGCGAACGTAATATTCTCAAAAGGAAATGTACCCAACGCATATTTATATTGTTACTACATACCTTTCTGTGGCAACAATTTCATAATAGAATTTTATTTTCAGAAGATTCACTCGATATCCATTATTGATTTTATTTCTAACATTTTTTCCTGCTTTCTTATTTTTCGTAACACATTAATCAGTAATTCACATCTATATTTTTCCTGTTTAACAACTTCACTTTATAAGAAAATACTTTCACGTGTTGAACGGCTAGGCACTAAAACGCGAATGAAGATAGCGACGAATGACAGGTGTTGTCAGTGTACAGACTTTTGAGTGATTTTATGTTTTTTTATTACAACCTTTTTATTTTTTAGGTTGTATTTCTCAACTTTAGTGTATGAATGGCTAGTACAGTACGTCTACTATAAGTAATCTAATTTCTCAGACGAAGCAAAGTATAATATCTACTATTTTATACTAAAAATACGCCGGTTCCTGATTCCTCAGAATTCTTCTTTGTTTTTCGGAGTATCTCAAAAATTTAATCGCGGACAATTATTATTTAAGTAACCACGCTCTGCTACCTCCGAGCTGCTACCATGTAAGTTATTGAAATACTTGGAAACAAATAAAAGATTAGGAACGATTTAATAATCATGTATTCCGATAAAAGGCCACGTACAGAGAGAGAGAGAGAGAGAGAGAGAGAGAGAGAGAGGGAGAAAGAGACAGCGGAAGAGAGAGACAGCGGAAGAGAGAGACAGATAGAGCACAAATCAAATTACCTACATACAGACAAGGAACTTGTAGAATGTAAGTTTCTTGCATACAGATTAATAAAACGGATTGACACAGATAAACAAACTTGTAGGTGGTAGAACTATTATCGTTCGCCAGGGGAAGTACCACTCCTGCACCAACTTCTGTCGTAAACCAATTCTATTGTGTTTTGGTGGAAAGGTGCAGTAGCCGGCCACACTTACATGAGGGGACCACCAGCCTGCGGTGAAGTCCGGTGTAGCAGCGCAACTGCATACGACCTCAGGCTAGACTTACCAATGCCTGCTTGAGGTTGTATGTACTTAGATGTCAATGGGCTGCAGCGACCACTTAACACCACGTGGCCTGCATACTCGTCTGCTACTCCATCATATAAAAGAAACAGACCAAACAGTGAAGTATGAATAACATTCACTAACCAACAAAACATATAGTTTTCTCATGGATGCCATTATCAGCATTGAACCAAATTAAAATGTGACCACACGGGAAGTATCAGCTTTCAAATAAAAAAAGAATCATCAAAATTTGTTCACCCAGTCGAAAGTTCTGAGATAACAAACATAAAAAAACACAGTTGAATTGAGAACCGCCACCTTTTTTGAAGTCGGTTAAAAATCATAGTTATAGGCTAGCAGGACCGAGATAACGTATTAATAATTTTGAACGAAATAATTATGCGTTTTTACGGCAAAATCGGCCGTATATTTTCTTTAAATTAAATATTATTTAGAAGATTTTATCACAGTTTCAAGGGCGTGTCGACCTGAGTACCTTATTACGGTTTTATTTACAACTCAATATCTTCAGGCTTTCCCGAAATAAATTATTTTGATAGATTCTGATAGATGAACAGAATTTTAACAGGGTTGAGATTGATACTATAAGCTTTTTATCTTTTTGATATACAGAACCCTAAAAGTCGTAATGCGTAGGGCAAACTTTGTGCCATTAAAACCCAATGACACATACAAAAGCGGCAACAGGCACAAATAAAATTTCACAATTTCAACGATAACACAAAACGCGCGAACTCGATCGCTTAATGTTGCTACCATTAAAAATTCAGTTTGGATTCCCCACCTGGCAACACTCCAAGCGTTGAGCGCTGGCAACCCTGCGTCGGCGCCAAATAAAAATTAATTATTATTGCCCAGTTTTCACTTCCCTTTATTGAAAAATCGCTGGAAAGTACGGGCCCGTCCTATTTTTATTTTTATTTATTTATTTCTGTACACACACACAATTCACAAAGAATATTAATTAAAGAAAAAAGAGTACAGTTTAGTTAGCCATTAGTTTATATGTTATGGACACCTATAAATTTGACAGCCTCCGTGGCGTAGTGGGTTATTAGCCGACTGCGAAGCGTGAGGTCGTGGGTTCGATTCCCACCCAGGACAAATATTTGCGTGATGAACATGACTATTTGTTCTGTGTCTGGGTGTTAATTTATCTATTTAAGTATGTATTTAGAATTATATATGTATGTTTATCAGCTTTCTGATTACCATAGCACAAGCTCTGCTTAGTTTGGAATCAGATGGTGTTGTGTGAATTGTCCAAAGATATTTATTTATTTATTTATTAATGGGTTTTAAAGGTACCAGTACTGACATAATATTAGATATTATTTTGTTTCATGGTTTGAAATATTTACGTGTGTAATTTTTTTCACTCTCACACTCATAGCCCTATACTAGGATTTTACGCTTTTTACTCTGCATTGATATTTTGAGGTAATTAATTATGATTGATTGTTCAACCTTCTAGTACTGTAATATAAGCTCTTTGTAATTAAAAATTATATTCTACTTTTTAGTTCGATTTGCTATAAAAGCATGTTTTTAGTTTTTTTAAACATTATTTTTTTAATTTTCTTAGTTGATTTTTTTTCATATCATTGCAATACCAGCGGACCATGATGATGATGCACCATTTTTAAATTAAAGCTTCCTCTCATTGAAAACAAAATATTATGATTACTTACTATGTTCTGTACGTAATTGTACCGTAGACGGTAGCCATCGCAATTATCTCGACTGGAGCAACGCTCTCCATGAGGGTAATTACGATATTATGGCCGATCTATTTTGTTATAATATAACATGATTTATCAATTTATCGTTAGGGGTTAATCCACTAAGTAGCAATATCTTTCGAACAGGGATTATTTGGAATTACTACATAATGATAATATTCAATATATTAAAAATCATTCATCAGTCCATCGGTCTTATTTTGGCTCGTTTCTTTGTACCCGGACTCGTAGGCTGGTTAACATCTACCTACGGGCGGTAAAGCTCGTCACACGATCGCAAGGGAGGGTGCGGGTTATTTGGAACTCTATGATTGCAAACATCCTTAGAGCATCAAAGGTATTGACTCATGTCATACCTGTAATAGGTACCTTGATGCTCTAAACAAACATCGCAAACATCAGCGCATACAATCAGCTGATTGACATCTAATACTCTTTGTTCTGTAGTATATAGATACTACAGAACAAATATATAGATACTACAGCACAAAGAGTATTGGATGTCAATCAGCTGATTGTATGTGCTGATGTTTGCGATGTTTGTTTAGAGCATCAAATAACACATCACACTGCACTTGTGTGTATAGAATTAACATAATAACTAAATAAATTACTTTTCAAACTCATAGACCCATATAGATACTTCAACTCAGTTGTGCGCGCGGCGCTATGTGTGGGTAAACCTGTATAATACACAGTGACTTTGTGTGCGTGACAAGAGGTACAGCGAAGTTGCTCGGACGACGATGGCCGCGTCACTGTCACACAAATTAAAGCTGCATAATTACTAGCCCACGCACACATAGGGCCGCGCGCACAACTGAGTTAAAGTATCTGTAGTAAGGTAGGTATACCCTGTGTCGTGGGTACCATGGACACAGACAAAAGAAACACAAACACCCAGACCAAGAATACTCATCATTCAAATTCTGCCTCGCCGGTATTTGAACACGGGACCCTCCGTTGGACAGTCCGGCAAGGTAACCATTGCCACACAGATCGTCAGAGAATTAAGACTACACTTCTGATAGTTTCCTTTACTTATATTGCGATTGGATTTAGTGCCATCGATGGATGGATGAATGGATGCATTCATCACCCTTAAAACTTCACTGCTGGACATATGCCTCCACTAATATTCGCCACTCCATCCTGTGCCCTCGACGACCCAAAAAAAGACCGCGTCGACCACCGAGCCACCAGAGGCCTTAGCACAGACTTATATCTGTGTAAGTCTGCACATGCGAAAACGTTACAAACGCGATTGCGTTAAGAATTTACCTATCGACCTTATTCCTTTCAGCTTAAGATCTATCTGTCTAATTTTAACTCGGACGCAGTAGTAAAGTTTGCGCGTTTACATACTTACCATAAGGGCTCTGGCCACCGAGGGGGTTTTAGTGCGATACAAATCCCACATAACCCGTTATCCTCTCCCAAGTCCCCTCCCCCCGATACAAAAAAAGCTTCTACCACTTCCACGTTTTACCAAGTACCACCACCGCACTTGTAGCAATCCTAATGTGCTTCTGTGTTTTTTATTATTATTAAAAATAATTTACAGATATTATGTTATAGCAATCAAGGACTCTGGTTATGCCAGAGGAGCTTTTGTAATACAAACAAATAAATAAGAAATGTGCTTCTGTGGAACGGTGTGGCCGAAATAGCATGAGACGACCGTCACTCTATATGTAAAGTCTGTGGTGGAAAATGTTAATTAAATAGCTTTACCCGATTCTCCTGTCAAAAGTAAACTAAAACATTCCATTTACCACCACGCCAAAGTCGATCAAAAGTCAATGTCATGTTGACTGTTTTCTATGCCTATCGCGGTGTTATGCACTAGGAATTCTTGCCGGACGGTCGAACGGTAAATAAAGAATATTATTTAAGCGTTAGCAAATTCGACGAAAAAGTTCAGATTTGTAGAAAGAAAATTCTTGGATTTTGCACCACGATAATGCGCACGACAAGGCCATCATTGTGAACGAATTTTTGACCAAACACAACAAATACCATCGAGCAATCACCATATTCACCAGATTTGGCTCCAGCCGACTTCTTTCTTTTTCCTAAACTCAAATTACCACATCTTGGCACTCGTTTTCCGTCGGTAGAAGACGTAAAGGAGAATTCGCGGCGAGAACTGAACTGAATTCCGGAAACAGCGTTTAAATAATGTTTTGATGATTGGATTATCCGTTGAGTTAATGATCGGCCACAGCCAGGGTGAAATCAGCAAGTCGAGACATCACTTATTGAATACTTTTATTAACTCGATTTGTGAGTTACATAATTAGCCTAACTTAAACATACTTTTATTTATTTATTTATTTTATTGTTTATGTACACACTAGAAAAATACAGGATAAATTATTAATATTAAGGAAAAAGTCTGTACAAAGGTACTGCTTATTTCTAAAGAAATCTCTTCCAGCAGACCTGCGACTGGAGAAGAGCTACGAATGGTAGAAACAAAGTGTGCTTAATAATACAAAATTACGTAAATACATACATATATACCTAAAATATAACTTACCTATATACCTATATATATACATACATACATACCTATAACATAAAAATACATACATACATATATATATATATATATATATATATATAACCTATATAAACATACACGTACAACATACAA
This sequence comes from Pyrgus malvae, assembly GCA_911387765.1. Taxonomy (NCBI): domain Eukaryota; kingdom Metazoa; phylum Arthropoda; class Insecta; order Lepidoptera; family Hesperiidae; genus Pyrgus; species Pyrgus malvae. The sequence goes on along the minus strand of OU426965.1, from coordinate 21,147,253 downwards.
GGGAAAGCGCTATGTCAAACGTTTATTGTGCAAGGGATAAGTAGTGCTCTTTAACTTTTTTCTTAAACACAGGAATAGATTTTGAGTCACGAATTTGTGGCGGGAGTGAGTTCCACAGTCTTACCGCATTAACGGTGAAGGAATGGGAATAGGAGGCAGTTTTATGTAGAGGAATATCTAGGAGAGTTTTCAGGTGGGTTCTGCAGGGAGCAATGGATGGACGGGCAAGGGAAAATCTCTCACGGAGGTAAGTTGGTGATGTAGGGTTATGAAGGATATTATATAATAAGCAGAGTATCCTAGTGTTCCTGCGAAGTCGAATAGGTAGCCACTTGAGTTGTTTGCGAAAATGGGAAACATGATCGTACTTTCGGACACCGAAGATGAACCGAATGCAGAGATTTTGTAGGCGCTCAAGTTTATTGAGGAGCTCCTCTGTAGCATCCAAGTAACAGGCGTCAGCATAGTCTATGATAGGTTGAATAAGGGTTTGAGCTAAGGAAATTTTAGTTTTTAAGGGCAAAAAACTTTGAAGACACTTCAGAGAATGAAACGAGTGGTGTACCTTCCGACTAACTTCAGCGACATGAGCATTCCAGGTCAAGTTAGAGTCGATGGTAATTCCCAGATCTTTTACAGTTTCGAAAAAAGGTATAGTGGTTCCGTTCAAAGTTACTGGTGATATGTTAGAAAAAATAATTTTGTTCCTTGCGTGTCTACTGCCCACAATAATGGCTTGAGATTTTTGAGCATTAATCGCTAGACCGTAAGAGCTAGACCATTTGCTAATATTGTTGATAACATTGTTCATAGTGTTTATGGCTAGGTCAATATCAGCTGGTGCAAAATGGAGATATAGCTGCAAGTCGTCCGCGTAGAGGTGATAATTACAAGTGATTACAGAAGTGATGGAATTAATAAAAACCGAAAACAATAGAGGAGAGAGGACGCCACCTTGAGGCACTCCCACGCTTAAATCGCAATGATCAGAAAGAGAGGTTTCAATGCGGACACGTTGAGAGCGGCCCCGAAGATAGGATTCGAACCATGATAATGCGGTTGACGAGATGTTAATGGAGTGTAAGATCGCTAAAAGAATGTCAAAGTCAACAGAGGAAAAGGCGTTGCTAAAGTCTAATAGCACCAGAAGGGTCAGCTGTTTATTTTCAACAGCCCAGCGTACGTCTTCTGTTACTTTTAGGAGAGCCGTTGCCGTGCTATGGCCGGGGCGGAATCCGGATTGAAATGTATTCAGAAGATTATTTGAGACAAGGAAGGAAGATAGCTGACCATGAACAATATCCGCGATGGATATCAATAATTATTTAAAGCTAACCTACATCTAAAATTGGTGAGACCCGTCCGATGTTAGGTACGGGAATGCACGATCGTGGGAACGATGCGCGACACCTGCACGGCATCAGATGTCGCCAAAGTCAGCACTTTAACACTGGCTGCAACCCTTTTTGCGTCCCACTGCTGGGCACGGGTCTCTCCCCCTTATTGGGGAGGCCTGGAGCTTACTCCACCACGCTGCTCCAATGCGGGTTGGTGGATGGCTTTAACACTAATAAACACTAAGTCATTTTTCCGTACGTAACAGTTAGCATACTTTGAAGGTTATAAAATAAATTTGGATGAATAACAAACATTTTGTGTATTATTGATCTTTTCCCGGTACTTTCTAGACGTATTACCAAAATATAGATTTTTGTGACTATCCCGACCCTTTAACATTACTACGCCATTGTATTACATATCAGATATTGTGTCCATTGTACTTTAGAGTGCTCCTACTCAAAAACATTTTGTGTGGAAATCTAGCGCTAGATAAAAGCGTACCTATATATTTTGATAAAAATCTAGAATTTGGGCATCAGCGCGTCCCCAATTTTACGCTGTTCGCTCTAAATACCGTTTCTAACGACATGGTTGCGCTGAATTTTTAATATATTTTATTTTATGGCGACATTTATGTTGCATGACCTCCGACTATTTTTATTTATGCGATGCACGGAAACGTGATTGACTTACTCAATTTCATCAATCATACTGTACATTTTTAAATTATTTCAAACTTAAAAGTGACACTTCAAAGTATCTTCAAGAATATAGAAATGTTTTTTTGTAATCATAGAACAGTGATATATACGCAAACAACAATATCTTAATCGGAATATCTTTCCCACTCGGTAACTCACTCACTCATCACGAAATCTCGATAACAGTCGTTACGGACTCTGTCGCGTAGAAAAATACCAAGCATAGCTCTCTCCATCGCTCGCTGAGCGACCTTGAACTTATGGAAAAGGCTAACTGTAAAAGACCATGTCTCAGCGCCATAGGTCATCACTGGCAACACACACTGCTCGAAAACTTTTGGTTTCAGGCACTGGGGTATTTTGGACGAGAAGACACTTTGTAATTTCCCGAACGCTGTCCAACCGAGTTGGATTCTACGAGTTACCTCTCCCTCGAAGCTGGACTTACCCATACGGTATGTCCAGCTTCCAGTTTGGTAGGTGGTAGAACTAATGGTTCGCCCGGGGAAGTACCACCACTGCACCCACTTCTGCCGTGGCCGTGAACCAATTATATTTATTTATTATTGTGTTTCGGTGGATAGGTGCAGTTGCCGGCCACACTTACATGAGGCGACCACCAGCCTCCGGAGTAGCAGCGCAACTGCATACGACCTCAGACAAGACTTACCTATGCTAGCTTGAGGTTGTGTGCAGATGTCCATGGGCTGCAGCGACCACTTAAGACCACGTTGCCTGTATGCTCGTCTGCTACTCCATTCAAATAAAAAAAGTAACACTTCAAAGTATCTTCAAGAATATAGAAATGCTTTTTTCTAATCATAGAACAGCGATATATACGCAAAATATCTTCTACTCGGTGACTCACTCACTCATCACGAAACCTCGATAACAGCTTGACAGATTGAAATTTGGCAGAAAAGCAGAACAAAGTAAGTGTAGTAGTTTTCACCTAATAGAGTAAAAGAAGATATAAAAATTGGGACCCATGAAATCAACGGAGAACACTACACTATATGGTGATGAACCTTTCTAACGTGGGTGAAGCCGATTCGTCTTTCTTCTTCTTTTCAGCCTTTTGTAGTCCACTGCTGGACTTAGGCCTCCCCTAACGTCACTACTCCCGGTCCTGCGCCTTCTGAATCCAGCGGATTCCCGTCTTGTCTTCTTTAGGTCATCAGTCCACCTGGTTGGAGGGCGGCCTGTACTCCTTTTGCCAAGAATTCCGGTTCTCCTAACTATATTATAACCTGGCCATTGCCACTAAAGCTTGCAAATTTTGAGAGCTTTGTCGGTAACTTTCGTTCGTCTACCTACAGATTTCGTCGTTACGGATTCTGTCGCGTAGAGAAATACCAAGCATAGCTCTCTCCATCGCTCGCTGAGCGACCTTGAGCTTATGGAAAAGGCTAACTGTAAAAGACCATGTCTCAGCGCCGTAGGTCATCACTGGCAACACACACTGCTTGAAAACTTTCAACTCAGTGCCTGAAGCACTGCGGTATTCTGGACGAAAAGACACTTTGTAATTTCCCGAACGCTACCCAAACGATTTGGATTCTACGAGTTACCTCTCTCTCGAAGCTGGACTTACCCATACGGATCGCTTGTCCCAGGTAGATGTAGTCGACAACTTCGAAAGTAGCGCCATCAACAACAACCGGTATAGGTGTGACATGGACGTTAGACATGATCTTCGTCTTGTTCATGTTCATCTTAAGACCAACACGTTATGAGGCGCTATGGAGGTCACCCAGCATAGTGCTGAGGTCTTCTAGGTTCTCCGCCAGGATTACTATGTCAAATCGAAGCCGATTACATACATAAAAATAAAATTTGTTACTAAAACGCTGTTTCTTCGAATCTAAATAGAACATTTTTCACAGTGACATCCAAAATCAGACGCTGCCGCCGGTTGAACAATAAAAAAGCAATATTTAAACGATAGTTCCCACTGAGTCAATTCGTGCAAAAATGAATTTCGATTGTCGAAAGCCTCTCTGCGGTAATGGGGTATGAATTTTTTAATTTCCGCAGCCGTGATGCAAACGTTCCCACTGAATTCCTATTTTTAGGGTTCCGTAGCCCAATGGTAAAAAACGTAACCCTTATAAATTTGTCGAGCCTGTTATAAACCTATTAAGACCTGTTTAAACTTGCTACATATATGTATTCTGTGAACCACTTTACGATTTTTAAACATGAAGAAAAAATTTTTTTTTTTCATTTAACTCATACGAACGGGTATCGAAAGGCCTTAAAAGATTACATTCAGGTTTCTAGAACAATTTTTCCTTAAAGTTAAACGTTTAAAAATATATACACTTCCAAAGTGGTAAAATGTGTATTCCTTTTCCTTCCCCTCTAACTTATAAAACAAGAAAGTGCACTTGCAAAGAAAATTGGTTTCAACAACATACAGTAAGTAGTTTTTGAGATATAGCAATTCAAAAACCGAAAATACTACTTTGTCTCTAAACAAACACTGAAAAAAAAAATGTTTGCTCTACGGAACCATTCAAGGGCGAGTCCACCTCGCACTTGGCCACTTAAAACTTAACCAAAACTAAAAGTGATTAAGTATGCAGCAAAAATATTGGAATTTTGAGTGGCACCTAACCTAGATTGTGTTTTAGTCTTTTAGCCGTTTCAGCAAGTCTTTGAAGCACCCATTGCTTATGGGCTTTTGTGGACACAATTTTCTATAAAACCTTCTGCTTATTTTCAATTATTACAAGCTTTTTATTAACTTGCAATATATGCTTGTTCGGTTGTAGCCATATAGCCTAAATAAATAGACGATGAATGGATTCCAACACCAAATTATTTTTAATAGCGCGTTCAAACAAACTGATTTTCAGTTTTATATATAGATGTATAGAATAGGTGACAATGCAATATAATAAATATTCAATATAGTTGTACATCCAAAATGGTCGCCACAACAATATAAATAACTAGCGGGCACCCGCGACTTCGTCCGCTCCGCATGGACTTTGGTAATAGTTATAGCATGATATTATATAGCCGTCCCCGATAAATTGACTATTCAACACAAAAATATTTTTTCAATTCGAACCAGTAGTTCCTGAGATTAGCGCATTCAAACAAATAAACAAACAAAGCTTCATATACTAGTATAGATTACATATTTTATTACAACTCACCCATGATGGGTAAGTATCAAAGGAAAGGACTTAACTTGTTGAATAGGATATACTTCTTTTTTGCGGATTAGAATAAAAGCTTTTTTTAAAAAACATTTTACTTTATGTGTGTGAAGAAAAAATTGGTTATCTTTAAAGTCGGTTTTTTTTCAATTGAAAAGTATAGTCTGTATATCTGTATGTATGTATATAATCTGTGCATACTGCCAACGTCAAGTATAATTTTTGCATCAATTTTTTGCCAGTTTCAATGAAACTGGACGAAGTAATAACAAAGTCAGTAGGTAAGTCGTCAGTAATCAGTCTAGTCAGTCCAACATTCAAGTAAAGCGATGGCTACTTTACTAGAACGTGTCCGATGGAATTTTGGAGGCAAGCAGAAAAAACATATTTTAGCACTGTTATTCTATTTCACAAACACTCGTGCACTGTAATTAACCTATATCAAACAAAATGCCATCAACTTTATCCGATATTACTCAAAAATACTTACACCATAAAAATGAAAATAAAACAAGAGCACAATATGTCTTTTTCGACTTCCCGCCAAAAACCCCACTTTTTCGTAAAGTCGGTTTACGGACGATATTTTAACGTGACAAGGTCATAATACAACAATGAAAACCATATTACCTTTTCACCTCTAGAAAGGCAGGCGCTCCTCCCTGTATTGTGCCTCAGTTTATAAACAGTCGACAAACGCGGCGCGGCAGATGCGGCGCAAACCGAACGCTAAAGACTCAACGTGACGTTACAATGAGCGTAACGTTACAATGATGTTGTCACGTCAAAAAGAAATAAATTCATTTGAGTTAAGAATTAAAAGAGACCGATACAAGAACACCTTGACCATTAATACAGTTGGTCCATAGTCTTTCGATGAACGATTCAAGATTAACACCAAAAGGCTGCTAAAACCTGATGGATGTTATTCAATGAAACTGCAGGCATTCTCGACCTGTCACGACTTAGTACACTGACATGTAACGTGTTCCCAACACTGAAATGTTGACTTCACACTGTTGTGTCGGTAAATCAACTCGGTCAAAGGCATTGTTAGTATCGTTAGGTGAATTGTAGAATAAACTTCCTACTGAAGATTTTTTAAAACATGTAACAAATCTGTAAATGGAGAAACGAAAAAAAGCGTGGGGTGGTTTTTAAGATACTATTGACACCATGCACCCCATGCTTTTTTTTACAGTAAACTGTAAAATACATTTTCTTCTTTTATTTACGTATTTTCACAAAAGCGTGTTTTTTAGTTTTTTAAACTACATTATTTATTCTATTAAGGACGAGTAGGTACTGGGACACGACAAAAACTGACGATAATACGGACGTTTACCTTATATGCATACAAATCTATACATATAATAAAACTGTAAGCAGGGTCAATTCTGTACATTGCATATAAATTTAAAAAAATACTTCTAGGGGTCTTTTTATAAGTAACAGAAGCTAAAAATATAAGTTTTGAAATTATTATCTGTCTGTCTGTCTGTCTGTCTGTCTGTCTGTCTGTCTGTTGTTAGCTTTTCACGCAAAAACTACTGGACGGATTTTGATGAAACTTTTTTTGTTTTATATATATTGGTCCTCGCTAACATTTAGGCTATAGATAATTTTAAAAATCACCCTTTAAGGGTGTGAAATGAGCGATGAAAGTTTGTATGGAAAACTTGGATTTTTTCAATAGATTTTCTTGAAATTTGGTATAAATATTTTCTAACCAAAATAAAAGAATACGTGTTTCAGCATTTCCCGAAATTCACCCTTTAAATGTCAATTTTCTTTGAAACTCTTTGAAAATTGAATGTCGAAACTTGATGTACAGAATATTTTTGTGCAGAGTAATATACTTATAATTTTGTATTTGTAATCTTTACTAACATAGTAAGAATTCTATTTAAGCTTTTTTCAAAACTACCCCTCAATAGCAAATAAAATGGATTCGAAAGTTGGTATCTCAAGCGTACAATAATTAACCTTAATTTAATATTTCATTCTCAAATTCTTTTCCCTTCTTTGAATGATGTGTTTACTGATATATTGTTGAATGAATTTCCGTAACATTAGTGTGTATTTCATATCAATCGGTATGTTCATTTACACAATACGCGACATAAACTTATAAGGCACTTTGGGGAATTTGTATGAAAGTTTCGATAACAGCCCATTCAAAACCATAAATAAAAGTTTAAGTTTAAGTAAAATTATTTTGCACTCTCACTAATATTGTCGACTATATTAAATATACTTAGATTAGCTTAGGTACTGTATTTTCTTTCGTTGGCCGAGTATGGCTAGACTATAGGTACCTAATAAGCGCATCGCGAGCCTTACCGCCGCCGAACCTATCACAGGCTCCATTGAGTTAGTTGCTCAGCTTATTAGTCTTCTTTTGGGGTGGAAGATTATGAACAGGCTGCAGCTGAAACGATTATTATCGCTACATTATATCAAGCTGCAACCTTTTTAGCATTCCACTGCTGAGCATGGAGTTCTCCCAATATTGAGGAGGCCGCAAGCTCCGATGAACCGAAATCCAAATCTTACAGTCTCAATGCATCCAGCATTAAGGTTGTAAGATACGGAATCTAAACCTTCATACAGAATGTACAAAGCCTTAACAAAACGAGACTACTGCAGACATCTAGGTGACGAATAGTTAAACTTTTAGTGAACCCACTGTTAATCTCATAATTTGACATTCGATTTATCAACCACAAAGTTTACATGCCATACGGTAGATGGCGTTATTGAGCAATATTCATTTCTTCTCCAAAGTGAATCGATGGAGATAATTTCAAATAAAAGCCTTAAGTCTAATAAAAGTAAGTACATAGTGTAAAAAAAATAAAAAATAACATTTCACACGTATAGCCTCACATTAGGGTAGATATACCCTGTGTCGTGGGTGTCATGAACACACATAGAGACAGAAACACAACCACCCAGACCGAGAACAGTTTAAACTCATCATTGCTGCCGGATTTGATGCCGGATTCTAACCCGGGACAGTTCGATTAGCAGTCCGCCATGGTAAACATTGCACCACGCGGGTTGTCCCATCGTTGGGAAGGTATACGTATGATGCTGAACATTGTTAATTGGACCAATGATAACTTAACTCATTTTTTGCGTCTCTTTATTGCATACGGGCTGAGGGCTCATCCACACACGTTGATTGATGAAGATATTAAGGATTCTTTAAAGATTCTTTATAAAAATATTCTTTATTTCCAAATATAGATAGCACAATGTGTAGAGACCCTGCCTTCTGCTTTAGTTTTCACAATGTTATATGAGTTATGACTTATGACCAAACTGCTGTTCGCAAGTTTTAAACCTATAGTTTATTAATTGACCTTACAATTATTTTTCTGATTGTTTAATCCTAAGCACGTGTATGTTTAGAAATTTTATCTCCCAAGTACAAGTAGTTGTATAGTGCACCTCTTTTCTGCAGTAGGTTAAAGCTATGTATATAGAATGAGTCTATACATTCTTTGCAGTATAAATTCACCCAATTTACTAAAGATACTATTTTTAACATAGATGAAGCCACGGGCACAGCAGTATCTCTTAACTTAATAAACGAGGTACATATTTGTAAAGAGAATCTGATTGCGCGAGAAAAGCCAAACGTGAGAAAGTGGATAGTAAGATCAGTACAGTAAGCATTCCTTACTGTTTTAGGTTTGAAGGATTTAGGAAAAATACATTAGGTTTCTTCTGAACATATGAACATTGTATTATAAGTGATTTCACTATATGTAAGAATAATCTACCTGCTACTTATTCAATGCAAATAAATAATCTTTAATGTTTAATCAATCAATTTTATAAAAGTCTTTATACACGCGGACGACGTCGCGGGCACAGCTAGTTCATAAATAAATCTAATGGGTAACGCTTCTTTTCTTATTAAACAGCTGTTCGCGGGGTGTTCGCATAAGATACGATATTAGAGAAATTTACATATAACGCGAAACCCCCAAATCCGTACTGAGTTTGTATCAATCTGATTCTGAATGAGTTTCCTTTTATGCGTTGAAGTCGAATCCGCATATTCATATGGAATAATTAAATAATAAGTGTCTCCAATAAATAATTGGTAGTTAGGCGAAATTTATAAAAACACCATTATACCTAAGCTAGAAATGTAATTAAATAGGGTTGGGGCATAGTTGGAGTTTTATTCCGCCTGCTTTTATCTCTCAGAAAGAAAGGAAAGAAAGAAAGAAATAATATTTAGTTCAAATAAGGAATATAAAATATTCGCTTAATGAATGTAATTTTTTCCTGGTCATCGCCTTTAGGTGCACATTTGGGCTAGATGTTGAGCTGAGAGAAATTCTTAAGTAGAATATTTTAGTCTGTTTTTTCGATATTACATAAAGTAGGCAGGCTACGTAGAGGACACCGGTGTGTTCCACTGGAGGTCCCAGAGTCCTCCCAAAGCGCTGGGGTAGGCCACCGAAGGGGCGTTAGCGGGGTACAAATCCCACATAACCCGGCATCTCTAGCAATCTGATGAGTTACTTTTGAAGGTTTCCCTTTGAAGAATAACCAAAAAATGCAGACCACGTAATGTTAAGTGGTCGCTCCAGCCCCAGGACGAGGTATCAACGATCACAAACAAGCATAATATTGTTACGCGCTATGGGTAAGGAAAATGCCGTTTGAAACGTAGAAGGCGTTTATTGTCAGCTTCCACAAAAATCCACTTACAGAGTCCGAATCACAATGCACAATCACTATAGTCCAATATCTTCGCTTGAGTCGTCGAAATAATTCTTCCTTGTCGCTTGGTAGAGATCGCTTCGGTTTCACTTCCGAAAATAAACTGCCCAGTCGCGGCTCGGCGCGTGCCTTATATACGGCCACCCATGGTTCTCTAGAAATTTCCCGAACCACCAAATACAATAGACCCGTCCCGAACCTTCCTTTATGTTATTACGCACCTATGTACAGCTTATGTACCTAGTCATAAACAATAGCCGCGACCCGCGATGTAAACAACCTATACATGTACGCTATATATAGGTACGTACTCGCCGCGGACCCCGAATTTGTTTACTGGTAGAAATCGATGTTTTTCTTATGACCGATTTTTCGAGAACTTTCTTCACTGTTCGATAGTAGACCTAATACCTGTTTATGCGTTTTTGGGGTTTTGCTGTACGACGCTTTGTTTTCGAGTTATAGCTACTCAAAGTCGTAACAATATTGTGCTCCTTGTCGCCCACAGTCATGCTGCATAATAAATACCCATTGTACCTGAAAAATTTATAACAGGGCTGGAGTTTTTTTCAGCCCACTTTTTTCTCGTAGCCCATATAAGCCTTAGCGCACCCAAAGCGGGTGACGGTCTGCTGATGGCCATACAATAATGACAAACATCAAGTGTATATTATTACCCAGGATGTTAATAAACTATTTCATTTCATTTCATATACTGCTGTTTCAAAGGCTGGTACACGCCTCATTCAAGTGTGGCCAGCAATCGAATCTTCATTATCTCGAATGGAAACCTTATTAAAAAGGCTGCGAATTGGCGGTAGAACATTTGCGGTCGAACCTCGCCAGTTCCACTTAAAAAAAGTATTTATCTGAAAGAATATCTACTATTATTGTAATTGGAAACTTCTGTAATTTTAGAGTATACCCAAGTCCTAAACAAACAAGTTTGATATACTCTTAAATGGGAGATCAGAATCTAGATTGTTTTCCCCTACAACACACATAACGGGACCTAAACAAATACTCTTTTTATTATATTTTTGTTATACTTACAAATATTATTTCGTTATTAGAGTATGTATCAATAGAAATCTATTTCGAATTTCTTTCTTCTTTAGGAATTTATTTTCTATTTTGACAATATGTAGGTGGGTGTTAGTACTCGCATGTTTCGGATGAGAAAGTACTAATAGAGTTTTAGTCATGTTGTGCTCTTTTTTACTTTTAAAATCTTCTTGGGTATTTTTGAGTTATCTGTTTTTTGTTTGATTTGTATTTTTGTATCTTTGTAATGAATAAACTCAAAAACTACTGTTCCAATTTCAAAAATTCTTTCACTATAAGAAAGCTACATTCACCCTAAGTAACAAAGGCTACTTGAACTACAGGAAAATGCTTCATTCCTACGTGAAAACGGGTAATAGGGTCAACGCGTTTGAAGCAACTGGCTAAACGCAATGAAGCCTGAAATAACACATAGGCTATTTTTTATCCTTTGAGGAGCTATTAAGCGGGTCCACGCGGGCGAAGCCGCTGGCGGAAGGTTAGTATCGGATAAAGTTAATGGCATTTTTTTCTATAAAAGTTAATTTAAATATTTAAAGATTCATTGACCATAATTGTCTCCTCCTCTCTCCTTCTATACCGTATGATGTTTTTCCAAATGTGACGCTAAAACACCCAAGGGTAGGTATATTTTTATTAAATTAAAGTAACAATGTATTACAAAACGGCGGCGATAGTTAAGATTTGTCTACCTACACGTACCCCGCCCTCGAATACATAACACTGACAGATGAACGCATCTACACTCACTTCATCTACAATGATCAAAGATGTAGTTTTGTCTGAGCCGCTACTTCGAATAATTTATTAATTTTACAGATGTAAATGTATCTTCACTCTTCCATTAAAATACTAGTAGAGTTGCTTCTAGGCGAAAATGATGATAGTGCAATTCGTTGAAAATCTCACTCTATAACAGCCACAGAACATATCAAGAGAGTTAGAACGGCAGTAATGCGCCGTTCGTATCAAAATTGGTGTCGCCGATCAAGCTCACCTTTCACCTCCATTACATCTGTACTTAAATAAATACGAAGCTTACGTACATATTTGCAATTTCAGATCTAACGAATCTTAGCGCCGCACAATCACGCGATTTCAAATGAACGAATCACACCCAAGCACGCACACAAGCATGCATATCGTAATACGATCGCGTGTTTCTGTAGAGATACGAACGTTTGCTCAAAATCTTTGGCGCGTCTGCCCCGCCCACATTTTCATTCTAACCTCTTATAATATGTTCTATGATAACAGCTATCAAACAAGGAAACCTGACACAGCGTCACTATTATTCTCACGACCCCAACATGCGCTACCGAGCACAGCGGATGTCGTTCTACCTGAATACATTACTGCAACACAGTTTATTTCCGACTTTACAGTTCTGAACATAAGGTTCCGTACCCCGTGTCAAGAGGAGCGTCTTGTGAGAAGACAGAAGCTTATTGGTGGCAAGTGATTTCGGTTTCCTCTAAAAGCTTTATGAGGAGCTTTCGATTTGAATGCGACTGCATTTTGCATGCATTTCAATTTGTTACTTTACTTCAAGATGCTTCAATACGTATGCGAGAATTCGATGGCGTCTCTAATGGAAATGATACGGTATTTATGTAACTTTAAGCGAGCTAGAGTCTGGTATAAATTCCTACATAGTTTTATTGCTACTGTTGGGGAATATTGGCAGACTGTTTTATGTTTATTTGAATGGAGTAGCAGACGAGCATACAGGCCACGTGGTGTTAAGTGTTCGCTGCAGCCCATGGACATCTACATACAACCAGCAAGCATAGGTAAGTCTTGCCTGAGGTCGTATGCAGTTGTGCTGCTACTCCGGAGGCTGGTGGTCGCCTCATGTAAGTGTGGCACTGCAACTGCACCTTTCCACCGAAACACAACAGAATTGGTTCACGGCAGAAGTGGGTGCAGTGGTGGTACTTCCCCTACTAATCTGTGGCAAGATTACATCCATACCATGGAAATGGCAGGTTCGGCAGCGGTATTTCTCTTACAAGTTACGCCGTCGATGGCACGTTAAGCCTTCGGTACCGGTTGTTATCTAGATAACAGTTGTTAAATCTTGTTGGAGGCCTTAAGGGCGGTTTAACAACATCCGCTGTCGTATGTCTGCCAATAAACCATATCTCCACCAACAGGCATTGGAGTAGCGTGGTGGTGGCGTAAGCTCCAAGCCTCTTCAATAATGGGGAGAGACCCGTGTCCAGCAGTGGGATGAAAAATACCCAATAGTGGGTATTGGGGAGGCCCCGCATTGTAGTAGCTGCTCCAATGCGGGTTGGTGAATATGCGGATTAGTGGCCAACCCGCTTTCGGCCTCCGACAAGGCTTAACGACTGTTATCTATCGACAACAAACGGGGCTTAACGTGCTCTCCGAAGCACGGAAACGCGCATGAAATTTTTGCCACAAGCGGTCACCCATCTCACACCCGACCGCGCCCGTTTGGCTTAGTTGATAGGATTAATAGCGCAAAAACTAAAAATACAATAAAATCAAATCAAACACCGTACAAATGTCATAATGTTAGATACATAGACGTAAAATACCCAGAGCAGACAGAAACACCAAAATAAAGTTCACTAAGAGTTTGTAAAAAACCGTACAGTGAATAAAAATATTTCATTTCATTTCAATATACTTGGTCAGATACTTCAAAATTTGCTTAAACATGAACACTCAAAGAGAATTTCTCCGAGTGAATCCGCCACTCGTTGGTACCTGTAAATTCTTGCATTAACACAAAGATAATAATATTTTTAGCGTTTACTATCCTGCTTCCGTGCCTGCAGCTCACTGTTACTCAAATTTTCCGAGCGAGTTGCGCTTACCTGTCTGTGAGAGATAGTGGCGTAGGGCTGTCGACAACCCGTTAAATATTTAGTGCCATGAATTTAGGTAAAAAGAAACAAAGCAAAAGCTCACATGGACTGCTGCCATCTCTAGGCGAGTGCGCCATAGTTCCAGTGACACTCGTATACTCGTTATACTCGTTGAGAAACGCGTAGTCCAAATTGTCATTGGGTCATTGCCCAAGATTGACTGACAAGCTAAAACCCGTAAGCGAAGAAACATAGTCTCTCTGTGTATTCTTCCGGATTATTATGGTAAGTGCTCCAAGAAACTATGTAAAATAATACATTACTATTTTACCATTGTACCACCCGACGAATTTTAAAATTCCACCGGCATCATCTGAACTCACGGTGGTCCACCACAGTTCTCTCGCGCCTTCTATTTTTTTTCGCCACAGACGTGTAAGTTGCAGAACAATATTACTCAAAAACGTCTGTCAGTCTTAGTCACTATGATCTGATGGCCACTTTTTGCCACTCAGGCTGGCAACCACATTTTTCGTAAAGTCGGTTTACGGACGATATTTTAACGTGACAACGTCATATAAAACAATGAAAACCATATTACCTTTTTACCTCACTTTATAAACAGTCGACGAAACGCGGCGTGTCAGATGCGGCGCAAGCCGAACGCTCAAGACTCAACGTGACGTTACAATGAGCGTAACGTTACAATGAGTCATCCTTTTTAGTGCGTGCAGCCGGTGTTCATCGATTTATTAGATGTTGTCACGTCAAAAAGAAATAAATTCATTAGAGTTATTAATTAAAAGAGACCGATACAAGAATACCTTGACCATTAATACAGTTGGTCCATAGTCTTTCGATGAACGATTCAAGATTAACACCAAAAGGCTGCTTAAATCCTGATGGATGTTATTCGATGAAACTGCAGGCATTCTCGACCTGTCACGACTTAGTACACTGACATGTAACGTGTTCCCAACACTGAAATGTTGACTTCACAATGTTGTGTCGGTAAATCAACTCGGTCAAAGGCATTGTTAGTATCGTTAGGTGAATTGTTGTAGAATAAACTTCCTACTGAAGATTTTTTAAAACATGTAACAAATCTGTAAATGGAGTAGCGTAGGAGCGAAAAAAAAGCGTGGGGTGGTTTTTAAGATACTATTGACACCATGGGGTGCCACGCTTTTTTTTACAGTAAAATACATTTTCTTCTTATTTTTTAGTTCGTATTTTCACAAAAGCGTGTTTTTTAGTTTTTTATACTACATTATTTATTCTATTAAGGACGAGTAGGTACTGGGACACGACAAAAACTGACGATAATACGGACGTTTACCTTATATGCATACAAATTCATAAATTCTAATAACGCTTTTTTTCTTATTAAACAGCTGTTCGCGGGGTGTTCGCATAAGATCCGATATTAGAGAAATTTACATATAACCCCCAATACGTACTGAGTTTGTATTAATCTGATTCTGAATGAGTTTCCTTTTATGCGTTTAAGTCGAATCCGCGTATACATAAGGAATAATTAAATAATAAGTGTCTCCAACAAATAATTGCTAGTTAGGCGAAATTTATAAAAACACCATTATACCTAAGCTAGAAATGTAATTAAAACAGGGTTGGAGCATAGTTGGAGTTTTATTCCGCCTGCTTTTATCTCTCAGAAAGAAAGGAAAGAAAGAAAGAAATAATATTTAGTTCATATAAGGAATACAAAATATTCGCTTAATGAATGTCATTTTTTTCTGGTCATCGCCTTTAGGTGCCCGTTTGGGCTAGATGTTTAGCTGAGAGAAAAAACTCCCAGCACTCTTTAAAAAAAGTACATAATAGTGTATTTGAGATGAATGGCTATGGGTTGATAATGGTCACACGTGACAGCTGATCCTGTGACTAGCTCAAATAAACCTAAGCCTACATAATATTAAAGGGGATGGCGGTCAGCCGATGACTGTATAATGACCGGCACCAAGTGTATGTCCAATAAATTATACAAAATTTCTTAAGCAGAATATTTTAGTCTGTTTTTTCGATATTACATAAAGTAACGAGTAGGCAGGCTACGTAGAGGACACCGGTGTGTTCCACTAGAGGTCCCAGAGTTCTCCCTAAGCGCTGGGGTAGGCCACCGAAGGGGCGTTAGCGAGGTACTAATCGCACATAACCCGGTATCTCTCCCAATCTATCGAGTACCTTTTGAAGAAGGGTGAAGGATAACAAAAAAATGCAGGCCACGTAGTGTTAAGTGGTCGCTCCAGCCCCAGGACGAGGTACCATACCAACGATCACAAACAAGCATAATATTGTGCTCCTTGTCGCCCACAGTCATGCTGCATAATAAATACCCATTGTGCCTGAAAAATTTAAAACAGGGCTGGAGTTTTTTTTCGCCCGCTTATAAGCCTTAGCGCACCCAAAGCGGGTGACGGTCAGCTGATGGCCGTACAACAAAGACAAACATCAAGTGTATATTATTGCCCAGGATGTTAATAAACTATTTCATTTCATATACTGCTGTTTCAAAGGCTGGTTGGTGCACGCCTCATTCAAGAGTGGCCGGCAAACGAATCTTCTCTCGAATGGAAACCTTATTAAAAAGGCTGCGAAATAGCGGTAGAACATGCTAGAACATTTACGGTCGAACCTCGCCAGTCTCACTGAAAAATAGTATTAATAGTATCTGAAAGAATATCTATAGTACTATTATTGTAATTGGAAACTTCTGTAATTTTAGAGTATACCCAAGTCCTAAACAAACAAGTTTGATATACTCTTAAATGGGAGATCAGAATCTAGATTGTTTTCCCCTACAACACACATAACGGGACCTAAACAAATACTCTTTTTATTATATTTTTGTTATACTTACAAATATTATTTCGTTATTAGAGTTTGTATCAATAGAAATCTATTTCGCTTTACTTTAGGAATTTATTTTCTATTTTGACAATATAATATGTAGGTGGGTGTTAGTACTCGCATGTTTCGGATGAGAAAGTACTAATAGAGTTTTAGACATGTTGTGCTCTTTTTTATTTTTAAAATCTTCGTGGGTATTTTTGAGTTATCTGTTTTTTGTTTCATTTGTACTTTTGTAATGAATAAACTCAAAAACTACTGTTCCGATTTCAAAAAATCTTTCACTGTAAGAAAGCTACATTCACCCTAAGTAACATAGGCTACTTGAACTACAGGAAAATGCTTCATTCCTACGTGAAAACGGGTAATAGGGTCAACGCGGTTGAAGCAACTGGCTAAACGCCTATGATTTATAGCAATGAAGCCTGAAATAGCACATAGGCTATTTTTATCCTATGAGGAGCTATTAAACGGGTCCACGCGGGCGAAGCCGCTGGCGGAAGGTTAGTATCGGATAAAGTTAATGGCATTTTTTTCTATAAAAGTTAATTTAAATATTTAAAGATTTATTGACCATAATTGTCTCCTCCTCTCTCCTTCTATACCGTATGATGTTTTTCCAAATGTGACGCTAACACACCCAAGGGTAGGTATAGATATTTTTATTAAATTAAAGTAATATAATTATGTATTACAAAACGGCGGCGATAGTTAAGATTTGTCTACACGTACCCCGCCCTCGAATACATAACATTGACAGAAGAACGCATCTACACTCACTTCATCTACAATGATCAAAGATGTAGTCTTGTCTGAGCCGCTACTCTGAATAATTTATTAATTTGTTTAATTTTTATTTTAATTAATTTTTGACGACCCGCGTGGCGCAATGCTTACCATGCCGGACTGCCAATCGAGGGGTCCCAGGTTCGATTCCCGGCGAAACAGAAATTTGAATGATGAGTTTAAATTTCTGTTCTCGGTCTGGGTGTTTGTGTGCCTGTCTTTATATGTGTCCATGATACCCACGACACAGGGTATTAATTACCTTACTGTGGGGCTATGAGTGTGTAACGTTAAATTTTTTACAGATGTAAATGTTGCACTCTCTTCCATTAAAATACTAGAAGAGTTGCTTCTAGACGAACAGGATGATAGTGCAATTCGTTGAAAATCTCACTTATAACAGCTATCAAACAAGGAAACCTGACACAGCGTCACTATTATTCTCACGACCCCAACATGCGCTACCGAGCACAGCGGATGTCGTTCTACCTGAATACATTACTACAACACACTTTATTTCCGACTTTACAGCTCTGAACATAAGGTTCCGTACCCCGTGTCAAGAGGAGCGTCTTGTGAGAAGACAGAAGCTTATTGGTGGCAAGTGATTTCGGTTTCCTCTAAAAGCTTTATGAGGAGCTTTCGATTTGAATGCGACTGCATTTTGCATGCATTTCAATTTGTTACTTTACTTCTAGATGCTTCAATACGTATGCGAGAATTCGATGGCGTCTCTAATGGAAATGATATGGTATTTATGTAACTTTAAGCGAGCTAGAGTCTGGTATAAATTCGTACATAGTTTTATTGCTACTGTTGGGGAATATTGGCAGACTGTTTTATGTTTATTTGAATGGAGTAGCAGACGCTGCAGCTGCAGCCCATGGACATCTACATACATCCAGCAAGCATAGGTAAGTCTTGCCTGAGGTCGTATGCAGTTGTGCTGCTACTCCGGAGGCTGGTGGTCGCCTCATGTAAGTGTGGCACTGCAACTGCACCTTTTCACCGAAACACAACAGAATTGGTTCACGGCAGAAGTGGGTGCAGTGGTGGTACTTCCCCTACTAATCTGTGGCAAGATTACATCCATACCATGGAAATGGCAGGTTCGGCAGCGGTATTTCTCTTACAAGTTACGCCGTCGATGGCACGTTAAGCCTTCGGTACCAGTTGTTATCTAGATAACAGTTGTTAAATCTTGTTGGAGGCCTTATGGGCGGTTTAACAAAACATCCTCTGTCGTATGTCTGCCAATAAACCATATCTCCACCAACAGGCATTGGAGTAGCGTGGTGGTGGCGTAAGCTCCAAGCCTCTTCAATAATGGGGAGAGACCCGTGTCCAGCAGTGGGATGAAAAATACCCAATAGTGGGTATTGGGGAGGCCCCGCATTGTAGTAGCTGCTCCAATGCGGGTTGGTGGATATGCGGATTAGTGGCCAACCCGCTTTCGGCCTCCGACAAGGCTTAACGACTGTTATCTATCGACAACAACTGACGTGCCCTCCGAAGCACGGAAACACGCATGAAATTTTTGCCACTAGCGGTCACTCATCTCACACTCGACCGCGCTCGTTTGGCTTAGTTGATAGGATTAATAGCGCAAAAACTAAAAATACAATAAAATCAAATCAAACACCGTACAAATGTCATAATGTTAGATACATAGACGTAAAATACCCAGAGCAGACAGAAACACCAAAATAAAGTTCACTAGAGTTTGTAAAAAAACCGTACAGTGAATAAAAATATTTCATTTCATTTCAATATACTTGGTCAGATACTTCTTTGCTTAAACATGAACACTCAAAGAGAATTTCTCCGAGAATTTCTCCACCACTCGTTGGTAGGTACCTGTAAATTCTTGCATTAACACAAAGATAATAATATTTTTAGCGTTTACTATCCCGCTTCCGTGCCTGCAGCTCACTGTTACTCAAATTTTCCGAGCGAGTTGCGCTTACCTGTCTGTGAGAGATAGTGGCGTAGGGCTGTCGACAACCCTTTAAATATTTAATGCCATGAATTTAGGTAAAAAGAAACAAAGCAAAAGCTCACATGGACTGCTGCCATCTCTAGGCGAGTGCGCCATTGTTCCAGTTACACTCGTATGTTGAGAAACGCGTAGTCCAAATTGTCATTGGGTCATTGGCAGTCATTGCCCAAGATTGACTGACAAGCTAAAACCCGTAAGCGAAGAGACATAGTCTCTCTGTGTATTCTTCCGGATTACTATGGTGAGTGCTCCAAGGAACTATGTAAAATAATACATTACTATTTTACCATTGTACCACCCGACGAATTTTAAAATTCCACTGGCATCATCTGGACTCTCGGCGGTCCACCACAGTTCTCTTTGCGCCTTCTATTTATCTCGCCACAGGCGTGTAAGTTGTAGAACAATCTTACTTAAAAACAACCGGCCAAGTGCGAGTCGGACTCACGCACGAAGGGTTCCGTACCATTATCTATAAAAAATCACGTATATTGTATGGGAGCCCCCTTAAATATTTATTTTATTCTATTTTTTGTATTTGTATAATAATAGCGGCAACAAAAATACATCATTTCCTTTGATTATCCATAGAAATCATTGCATTAAGATTGAATGAAAGGTAAATTGTGGTTTATGATTTATGACGTATTAAAATAAATTAAGTTTTTAACAAAAAAATAAAACCGACTTCAAACGGTAAAAAATAAAAAAATTCAGTACCTACTTCTTCTTGCTATGGTAATGACTCTTAAAACTATTTTTGGAGTCGGGCCCTTAGTAAAAAATATGACTAAAAGAATGTGTGTGCCTATTAAGTTTCAGTGTTTCCCTCGATTTCCCTAGTATCACATCATCAGATTTTGCCATGGTGACAGTTGGACCACCTCAGGAATGTAAGATTTCCAACAAAAAACCATTTCATCCTTCCATCATCAGCTCAGCAACACGATATGATGATAATTATACACAAATACCTGTTTTGCTTTAGTAAAAATCATTTGCTGTGCTATAAAATTTGAATGTTCCCTTCGATTTCTCTGAGATACCATCATCAGACTTTGACTTGGTGACAGTTGGACCACCTCAGGAATGTAAGATATCGAACAAAAAACCATTTATTGAAAGAATTTGCTCTCAACTCCTAACCTTCATAGTACCTTCCATCATCAGCTCAGCAACATGATATGATGATAATTATACAAAAATGCCTGTTTTGCTTTAGTAAAAATATGAAAATCATTTGTTGTGCTATAAAATTTGAATGTTCCCTTCGATTTCTCTTTGATCCCCTCATCAGACTTTGACTTGGTGACAGTTGGACCACCTCAGGAATGTAAGATTTGGAACAAAAAACTATTTATTGAAAGAATTTGCTTTCGACTCCTCACTGTTGCAGTACCTTCCATCATCAGCTCAGCAACATGAGATGATGATTACTATGCACAAACATGTCTTATGCTTCAGAAAGTATAAGAAAATCAATCTGTGTGCCTATAAAATTTGAGAGTTTCCCTCGATTTCTCTGGGATCCCATCATCAGATCCTGATTTGGTGACAATGGGACCACCTCGGGAGTATAAGCATACGAACAAAAAAAGAATTTTGAAAATCGGTCCATAAACGGCGGAGTAATCGGTGTAATTTATTTGCCAAAAAAAATGTGTACGAACCATCTGCGGAAAACCCCCGTGGGAATCATGTCGTCCTCTGTTTAAAAAGTTGGGGCTTCTTACTCTACCCTGTATGTATATCTTGGAGGTTGCCTATTTCACTAAAACTCATCAAAGCCTATTTGTAAAAGCGGTAGAGGCATATCCTCGTAATACAAGGAATCCAAATAGGTTAGTTCTACAAAAAAATCCTCGGACGGCGTTTTACCAAAAAAACTGTATTGCAATGTGTATAAAAATATTTAACGCTGTTCCTAAGGACATTAAAGATTTACCTAGCAAAAAATTTAAACACAAATTAAAATTATGGTTAATAGAAAAATGTTTTTATTCGGTTAATGACTACTTAACAGGTTCAATATGACATTTAAAGTGTATATTGTGTATATGTTAGACTGGATGTAATAAAATACGCACTTTTGTTGATTTTAATCCGATTGACATTATCTAATATAATTTTTGTAAATTTACTCCACAATACAATTGGTTATTTTTATATATATATACTTACTGAATTTAATAATTTTCAACATAAATCTTTTATCGTGATTATAATAATACTTTTGACATTGTGTGATTTTGACATGGATATTGCTATTATTCCTATTAACATTTTAATACTTATGCAAATGCTGATGATTTATTATAATAATTATATTTGTTATATTTGTATGTCAGTGTTCTGACAAGTACATCGGCTGATATTTTATTGTAACATCTTTTAACATGTACTTTTAACAAATAAACGAATTGAATTGAATTGAATTGAATTGAACATATATAAAAAAATACATACAGCCGAATACAGTACTTCCTCCTTTTGGAAGTCGGTAAAAAACTACTTGCTAGATCTCTTTCAAATCAATTTTCGGTGAAAGTTTGCATCGTAATGTACATCATTTTTTTTGGGTTTGATGAAAAAAAAATTTTGAGTTTCAGTTCTAAGTATGGGGAACCCTCAAAATTTATTGCTTTTTTATTTTTGTGTAAAAATCTTAATGTGGTTCATAGAATACATCTACGTACCGAGTTTCAACAGTATAGTTCTTATAGTTTCGGAAAAAAGCGGCTGTGACATACGGACGGACGGACAGACAGACAGACATCGCGATTCCGTTTTTTGCCATTTGGCTATGGAACCCTAAAAACGTCTGTCAGTCTCAGTCACTATGATCTGATAGCCACTTTTTGCCAGTCAGGCTGACAACCACATTTTCTATTCAAATATAGTAGCAATATACATACAATACAAACGTGATACAAGCCAAAAATAAAAAAATCTGCTGACAGCCCTGACACCGGGTATTTTGAGAAGCGCAGGTTTTGATAAAGTGTTGGTGCAGCTGCCTCTTCATTTCCCTGTATTGATGTCTTTTGATACGCGACATCTTGCTTTTGAACAGTTTTGTATAGTTGGAAGCAAGCAGTTTAACCAGTTCTTTTAATTTGGATAAAAATACATTTTATCAATTTTATTTTGAAGGATTTTAATTGGGAAGTTAGTGGTAGCGCCGCCGGGGCTACGCGTTTTTCTATAAGAATGAGACGACCCCTGTGGCGCAATGGTTACCGCTGGACTGCCAATCGGAGGGTCCCAGGTTCGATTCCCGGCGAAACAGAAATTTGAATGGTGAGTTTAAATTTCTGTTCTCGGTCTGGGTGTTTGTGCTTATGTCTTTGTATGCGTCCATGGTACTCACGACACAGGGTATATGTACCCTACTGTTGGGCTATGAGTGTGAAACGATATTTATATTTATGAAATCGGGTATGGTGTGTTTGGTAAGAAGATACACACTAGCGGGTTTTCAAGCCCCCCTTCCCCCCAAAACCATTCGCACATGCGTTCAAAGTACGTGCGGACAGCTCAAAAGTTGCACACCTTGCCAACAATGTTTCAAGTAGGTGAAAATAGCGCTTAGTCCCTGTAGCTTCGGGATAAAGAATAGAGCTACGGTATTCCCTGCCTGATCGTAAGAGGCGACTAAAAGGGGGCTTCCGGGGTTGTGGGCAGTGAGAGTGGGAGCTCGATCCGTCCAGCTAGCAGCCCCGGGAAGGGCGGCGGTGTGTGCGTGGCCGCATGTCGCCGTAAGCATCGGAAGGTGCAGTAAAGCACATCTGCTCTCCCGAAGATGGACCCCCCGTTCTAGGGCGTCGCGCGTGGAGGACACCGGTGCATTCCACTGGAGATCTCGAAGTCGTCCCCAAGCCCAGTGGCAGACACCGAGGCAGTTTTAGTGCGGTCAAATCCAACATAACCCGGTACCCTCTCCCAAGGTGCCGGGGACCTTTTGATGGTTCCTCCTCCCCCCCATACCAAAAAGAAAGGTGAAAATAACGCTTGGTTAAGTCACTAACTAAAATCACCCCCCCCCAAAGCAGGCGCGGTCCGAGTACGCTGAAGATACATACGAGTATACCATACAGGTAATACTTAAATCAGCGTATTATCAGAACAAGAAACGTTATACTGCAATCTGTATCAATTAACTATATAAATTTTCAATCAGCAAAAATATCCATAAAATGTGACTTTTATCAAAAATTATTACCCCGAAATCAGACTTTGCACATAATTCAAAGTGTTGCCACTGAAAAATTCCCAGTTCATAACCAATCAACGCGGGAACGCGAATCCTGGCAACACAGTTGTTATTTATAGCGTTGCGGATATATTGGTGCATATTTCGGATTTTTCGCGCTAGCAACACTCAGTGATTTGTGGTTGCCGCTCAGTTTTATGATACGTAAATATCGGATTTTGGAAAATACGTTAGCGGTAAATATTGAAATTACACAACAGGGACAGTTTACTACAAGATTTAACTTACCCTATTTAAATGCGCACTAATTTTGATTTTCAATTATCAATAAATCTGAAACTAAAACTGTCCGTTCAAAAACTGCAGTAGTGCCCTAAACCTCACTAAGAACTATTTAAAATATAGTATTTTTTTCATTGTATTTAATGCTATCTTCTGCCCACAGACTTACACCCAATGTTTGGGGCAGGTTCAATCAGCCTGATAAAAAAATATGAAAATGATGGTCTCGTGTCAGTGTGACAGGAAACGTCCCCTTTCGGGCTGAACAGATGCTTCATAACAGAAACGGGGTATTTTGCCCTCCGTCCCTGTAGCTTCGGGATTAATAATAGAGCTACGGTATCCCCTGCCTGATCGTAAGAGAGGCGACTAAAAGGGAGCTTCTGGGGTTGCGGGAGGTTAGAGTGGGAGCTCGATCCGTCCAGCCAGCAGCCCCAGGAAGGACGGCGGTGTGTGCGTGGCCGCATTCCGCCGTTAGCATCGGAAAGTGCAAGAGAGCACATCTGCTCTCCTGAAGATGGGCCCGTTCCAGGGCACTGCGCGTGGAGGACACCATTGCACTGCGTTCCACTGGAGATCCCGGAGTCCTCCCCAAGCGCAGAGGCAGGCCACAGAGGGGGTTTAAGGGCGGTCAAATCCCACATAATCCGGTATCCTCTCCCAAGGTGCCGGGTACCTTTTAAAGGTTTCCCCCCGGTACAAAAAAAGGTATTTTGCCTTCAGATGTTAAATAGATCTAAAAATAGTAAAAAGGTTTCAGCTTTTATTATAACTGCACAGTTAAAAATTGTGGGTGGATACGTAATGTTTAAAGTCGGTTAAATAACCTACCCAGAGATCCGCCATCCCACCAATAAAAAATAATCGATTTCGCCTGTAAATATAAAAAAATAGGATGGTATATTCCGATAGCTTTTGATAGGAATACTTACGTTCAATTAGTAATTTGAAAATACGCTCAGTAAACATTATACTCGTAAGTGCGTAGCCCAAAATTGTGGCCGAATCCCCGAAGTTTGACCGAATGGAAACGCTGAACCCAATCCATTAGGCTCTTTGAGAGACAAAGAGGAAAATAATAAATCAGCGCTAATGGCCATGAAGTTAATAAGGTATAATGCCAGTGGATTCGCGTATAAATTATTTTTTGCACCCATAATAATGTCGGGATGTTGCCGGCTCAGTTGGAGTTTGCTGTTCATTTCTTTAGAATTTGAGCCGAAGATTTTTCTTTTTAAATTCCGTAAAAAGGACTTATGTCGACTCCATTTTTGCATACTATTTTGGGCTTAGTTTGAGACTATGAGAAACGGTATCCTCGATCGAAGGCGACTAAACAGGGGCTTTTGGTACTCGAGCGGCGAGAGTAGGTTTAGGAGTCGTCCAGCTAGCTTCGTTCAAAAAAAATAGATTACGCACATATTTTCATTTCTTTGATTTTAAAACGTTAGGTATGTTGATGACCCGTTGTGTAATAGTAGGAGGGTTGGGAATTTACTGTCCAGAACTCAATAATATTCAAATATGATTTACAGATTTTTGTAAAATATACGCGTAGAGAGGCAATTGGAAGAGTGATTTGTGCTATATAAATTGTTGTGGAAACAATTTTATACTTGGAGAGTGGGAGAAATATAGATTTTATTTTGCTAACACTGAAGTGTGATAAGACCAACTACAAGATAGATGAGATTTTTCTGCAAATAGGGTTACATTTTATTATTAAGCTGACCCCGAGAACTTCGTGCCGCCTTTAAATATTTGGGTAGGATCACCCTTATGATATTACTTAAGGGTATTAAAATAGATAACACCCTATTCTCAGATCTTCTAAATATACATATAAAATTTCATCAAAATCAGTCAAGCCGTTTCGGTAACTAACATTGTGACACGAGAATTTTATATACAAGAGAAAGAAGGTAATATAATAATTATGCTAATAGTTCCTATAAACGCTTTTAATATTTCTACATATATCATAATAGCACTAACAAAACACAATCTCGAAAGCAAATATTATTATAATACCCGCAAATAAACCTTCATTGCTGCCATTGTGAAATATTATGTTCACAATTGAATACTGAAATATTCTGGCTTGGCTGGTTTTGTTCCGTTTTTTGCACTCGTGTCGGACAATAGCGACAGAGTTTTATTTGATTTTAAACGATACAGGTATATTTATTGATTTACCGAATATAATAGTCGATTTAAAGGAAATATTTAAAAACTAGTTTTAATGTCCCAATATTGGCCATCTTCCAGGACTTTTTTGTATTGGGTAGGCATCTTTCAGAAGGTTCCTTTTTTAACGCTGGGAACATAAGAATTAATAATAACTGGGAAATGCATTTACGCACACCTCCTGGTGCAAGAACCAGAGGCGCGTGGGACTCGGTGGCTATGATGCCACAATACTCACTAAAACCAAGCGGATCGTCTGCGTTGAACAAATTGGAATGTTGCGGGATCGCTTGCGCATTCTACCACGGCACTTCGATGAAAGCCCAGCGCATTGCGGATATGCATTCTTTAGGGTGGGGCTAGAAGGTGCGCTAGAAGGTGCGAATCGTCGCCTTCTTTCCCCTGTACGTCGTCGCCGGAGCGGGTTATATTAGTTCATTAGGTTACATTAGCTTCCCGCACACGCTCTGCAGCCTCCTTTAGTGCGATCACCGATTCGCAAAAAGCGGCCATTGCTGTCCAGCATCTTTCACTCTCCAGCATTTTACTTACTATGTTGGAAAGTGAGAGATCACTGCTTCCTACATCAAAAAAAAGCTCACTGCGTTGAGGTGTCCAGGCAGTACCTTCCACCTCAAAATATACCTTGGGAGAGAGGCCGGGTTACATAAACCCCCTCAGTGGTCTGCGTCTGCGCTTGGGAAGAACTCCGAGATTTCCAGAGGAACGCACGGTGTCATTAAAACGAGCACACCATCCGGAGAGCGAGTATGCTCTCTTGCACTTACGACTTGCTATGGCATGTAGGAACGCACGCAGCAGAAGCAAATGGAACGCAGCACTGTTTTCGGAAGCCCTTTTTTTAGTCGCCTCTTACGATCAGGCTAGGAATACCGTAGCTCTACTCTTAATCCTTAAGCTTTGTCCACCGCCGCTATCACCGTCACGTTACCGAGAACGAGATGACGGCGCTGAAGTAGCGGTACATTCATTTACTATGTCCGCGTGTCCAACGCACGTCCGTCACCCGAGCGCCGTCAACCCGGCCGCCGAGATTTCGAGTAGATCGGCGTGACCGCTAAAACGGGCTGAGATGTGCCGGCAATACAGAACACATTTGAACTTGTCCACACACTGCCGTCGCACTGTCACGTTAACGCGGTTACCATAGATAAAAGTATTATACTAACGTACGCGATTACCACGCGTGACAGCTGGAACAAACTAAATCAGCGAGATCGGTGGTGGTGGACAAACGATCGCTGTCACGTGAAGTCACGTCATCTTAAAATCGATCCGAAATAAACTCGTTTTCGTTGACGGTCCGGCGACGGCGGCGGTGGACAAAAGCTGTCAGACTTGCTTGAGGTTGTGTGCAGATGTCCATGGGCTGCAGCGACCACTTAACACCACATGGTCTGCATGCTTGCCTGCTACTCTATTCAAATAAAAAAAAAATTATTATGAGCAGGAACAATCGAGTGGTTAATTTTATTATTTACTACTTTTACTAGCCTTCCGCCAGCGACTTCGCCCGCGTGGTGCCGTTTAATGAGATGGGTCCCCGTAAGATAAAAAATAGCCTATTTGCTATTCCAGGCTTCATTGCTATATTGATATCATATGCGTTTAGCCAGTTGCTTCAACCGCATTAACCTTTTTCACGTAGGAATCAAGCATTTTCCCGCGGTAAAAAGTAACCTATGTTACTCAGGGTGAATGTAGCTTTCTAATGGTGAAAGAATTTTTGAAATCGGAACAGTAGTTTTTGAGTTTATTCATTACAAACATACAATACATATTCTTTATAATATTAAGTATAGATGTTAGATTTATTTAACGCTTATTTAAACGAAGCTTTTTGTAAATTTTTATGCGTTTATTTTTCCTGTTCTCTTACAAAACGACGATACACACCGTTTATTCAGTAAAGATTGTTAATTTCGGGAAACAAAGAATTTTCCCGGATACCAAATGATGGCAATATCTCAAATATCGTTCAATATCGTTACGGTTTCTTCTGCCAAACAATTGTATCATTGTGTTTTCGGAAGGATGTTCTTAGGTTATATAGATTGTAGGATATTCCAACGCTTAATAAATATTAGAGTCCTATGTAGTAGAAAGATGATAGGGAAACCATCTTAAAAGTATGAGACAAAAAACGATGACATCAAAGAATTCCAGATTTAGTTTTTCAATAACTCGATAGTAATAGTGACATTATCCTTCTGATGATGAGTTAAACACGAGCATTAGGGAAATATATCTTATAAAATGGAAATATATATAATTTGACGACCTACATGGCGCAATGGTTACCATGCCGGACTGCCAATCGAAGGGTCCCGGGTTCGATTCCCGGCGAAACATAAATTTGAATGATGAGTTTAAATTTCTGTTCTCGGTCTGGGTGTTTGTGTTTCTGTCGTTGTGTGTGTCCATGGTACCCACGACACAGGGTATATATAAACCTACTGTGGGGCCACAGAGTTCCAAATAACCCGCGCCCCCTGTGTGTGGCTATGAGTGTGAATCGTTATTTATATATAAAAAGGCACTAACTTTGTACTTCTCCTGGATTTTTATTTTTCATTGAGCTTTCATTGAGCTCAAAGGCAATGAAAAAATATTTGGATTTTTAATGTCAATGACAATACTTACGCGATAAAAGAAGTTAAAACACATTTTAGTTGACAAAAAATATCTTTTTCCGAATTAGGGAGTTACTTTATTTTTTTTTGCAATTTTTTTGTAATCTTGGATTGTCTGAGTTTTATAGATTATCCTGTAATGCCTCTGTAAGATCAAAAACTATAAAAAGTAAAGGTACGTACCTAAAATAAAAGGTACGTACCTAAAACATTTTGAGTTTTATTTTTTGAAAAACCCGCTGTCCCGTCCTATCCTCCGCTGTGGTCACCGTACCGTGAACCAATTCTCCGCTGTCCAATCCCATTGTGAGCATAAAACCAGTAAACAAATGAACAGCAATTACCGGCCGTTGTGAGGCTTCAGCGTAGGAGCGTCAGAAAGGCGTCCGAGAAGGCCTCCATAGCTCAATACATTCTATAAGGGAGTTTGATGCTTTGTACGAGGTTATTTTTGTAGACGTTGTTTTTAAGATGGTTTAATGCTGTTCAGATTTTATTAGTTTCACACAGTAAATGACTTAAACTACATAATGATATGTTACATCAAAGATTTGTTTCCTTTCGAATCGAACCCGGTATCCCTCGATTGGCAGTGCGGCATGGTAACCATTGCGCCACGCGGGTCGTCAAAGGGTAAAATGAATGTAAACATTGTAAAAATGTAAAGTTCGTAAACATCCTCTACTGACAAAATTTATGAGGTTACGTTTATTTCGTAACCAGACGCGGCATTTCAACGAAAATGTAGTGTTTCTTCTTCTTCTTTTCAGCCTTTTGTAGTCCACTGCTTGACGTAGGTCTCCCCTAAGGTTCGCCACTCCTCCCGGTCCTGCGCCTTCTGAATCCAGCGGTTTCCTGCTATCTTCTTAAGGTCATCAGTCCACCTGGTTGGAGGGCGGCGGAGAGTTAGAAGAACCGACAACCGATGGGGAAGAAAGGTTCTCGAATGGCGACCACGTCTCGGCAAAAGGAGTACAGGCCGCCCTCCAACCATGAAGTGTTTAATAAAGCAATAATTAGCTACAGGAAATTGAGTAATTCAGGTCTCCGCGTTACTAATATAAGCATTCATAATTACACGCGAGCTTCGATTAATTAATTGGTGATCCTAAATTATAATTAATAACGGATAATCCGCGGTCCTGAGATTACTCGGATTCAAATTTGTAATTAGATATTGAGTGAAACGTGGCTTCCTCTGAAGATGATTAAAAAATTATGCGAATCATGTTGAAGGCATCCGTGGGTGTTGGTTTCTGCAAAATTGAAATTTAATCTAATTTCATGTTGACAAATCTTAGCTGCCGGTTTCGTGTTGAAGCTAGCCGTTTAATTATTTCTTAAATATATTAACTTCTATATGATAATATACTTATCAACTTATCACTATATTATAAGCCTAAATGAAGCAAAAAAGGAGCATATGAAAAGCATGCCCTTAGGTCAATGTTCTTCATGTTTTCAAAAATGTTAAGACTGATCAAAAAGAGTTTTAAATGTAATGGAGAATAACGTTTCACACTCATAATAACGTTTCACGTTTATATCCCCACAGTAGGGTAGATATACCCTGTGTCGTGGGTACCTCTCTCACTCAGGACTCAGGACACTCACAGAGACAGAAACACAAACACCCAGACCGAGAACAGAAATTTAAACGCATCATTCAAATTTATGCTTCGCCGGGAATCGAACCCGGGACCTTTCGATCGGCAGTCCGGCATGGTAACCATTGCGCCATACGGGTCGTCGTAATCAGAATAATTCAAAAAACAGTAAATATTTAAAATTACTTTACATGTAAATTGTTTTATTATCTAATCAATTACGCACTATTATGATCGGGTTTTACCTTTCATACTACGTAGGTACATCAGCCATAATAATAATATAAAGAAGATGAACGTAAAAATCGATTACTAGAAGAGCTTATTTTCAATACAGGTTCAAATATTTAGTACGAAGAGTCAAAAGTCACATACATTTTTACAATCACAGCTATTAATTTCTCTACAAAATAAATTTATGATTTAAAAACCAAATTAAACTCCGTCGTTACTGTGTGATACAAATGCAAAAACCGAACGAAATCTACATGAAACATTTAATTGCGAACATAATTTTTACCAAATGGCGACCATGGACTTTTGATTGTGGGAATTATATTTGCTTCGATTCCATTGTTAGTGCCGCTATTATATCGGACTTATTGTGAGTGGTTTTAGAAAATGTTTAAGGGTATTTGAATTTCGTTGGACAATATTACCTAATATTTAGTGTTAGATATAATGAATGAATGATGAAACGAACGAGCCTGAAGGTAACAGGTTTATCATATTTATGCAACGATAGAGTCGTCTCTTGAGGTGGCTCAAGAGATACAAATAACTTGAAAGCGTCTCATTTTTGGGTCCTATTGCTAGGTACATGGCCTCACGCATATCTCTGCAGCTGGTGTAGACTGATTTACGAAGCTAAACAAAACGGGTGTGATCAGATGCGAGACTGGTGACCATTAGTGGTCAATTGCTCGTAAGGTACGTATAGTCTTTAGTCCCGATTAATATTGATAAATAGCAGTCGTTAAAACGTGTTAAGGTCTTATGAGCAGTTTAAAAAACCAACAGCTAACCAGCATAGAATAGCGTGGTGGAAACTCCTGGCCTCAACTGTAGGGAAAGATTCCAGCAACGGAACGTTAACAGGATTTCCAATTACAACGTAATAGAAAAGACCAAGTAGGTACAATTAGTATACATTTGCTTTCAATTTTTTCATTTCACTACTTCTCGAAAACGATACTTGGAATTAGGGCATCAATTTTCATTTTGTTTCACAATCACAACATAGAGTTTTCATTCCTTCACAAAATGGCCACGTCCTATCTTTTTCTGAAAATACTCTATTCTTAGAGTCTACAAAATCAGATTTACGTTTTGAAAACCAAAAGAAATATATGTATTTATGAATTAATATTTATTAGTGTAAGTATTTTATTATGTACGTAGTTATTTTTTTAATCCTTTGTTCTTTTAGCTTGTTTATTTAAGAAGATTTCCTCGCATTCTCAACATCATCCAGGGTCGATTGGAAGACAATGCCAATAGGTATTAGGTTTAATCCTTTGTTAATCTTATTTTAGGGAGAGTTCACATAAATAAATAAATAAAAGTAAATAAAATATTCAATCGCGATCATAATCTTCCTTTAATGGTGACCGTGTTTCTTTGTGGCAATTATATTTGCTCCGATTTCATTGTATTTGCTGTTATTACATTATCGAGAATGCTTTAGTTAATGATACGTAATAATAATATGGAATTGGTAATTTTAATTGCATAATAAATCAAATGCCTTTTGTTATTTATATTGATTACTTTCAGAGCGGTAGTAAAAGAGTGGCTATTGACGTAGACCTTAGGGAGTCCATTTTTCCCCACCTACAAGGCTGATGTTTTTCACAGTTTTACTTTATATTTTTATGGAGATTTCAATCGTTAACATTAAGGCATACGCTTTTTCGGAAAAAAGTCTAGTACGGTCTTTGCGAAAATAAGTTTGTTTTGAAAAACAAATAATAACTCCAATCCAGTTGCCCGGCACAGATGCAAAAATAGAAGCAAAGCCAACATGAAATATTCAATTGTGAGCATAATATATCCTCAATGGTCACCAACAATACTTATTTGCGGCAATTATGTTTGCTCTGATTCCATTTTTAGTGCTGCTGGTACCGGACTCGGTAAGAGCGTAATATTCAAATGGCATTACTATTTAAATTGGTAAACAATTCTAATTGTTATTAGAACTCAGAAGTTCTATGTTAATAGAACGATTTTTAGATTTTACTTTTATAAACTTTCCGTAGAGTGTACTTTTATGATGATGATTATATGGTCTTTGTACATTTTGGAAGCAATTTGTTAGGTATCATAGGTATGTGTTCAAATCAGCGGACGAGGTATATTTTAGAAATTCTAGGCACGGTCAGCGCCTTGTCATTGATAAGTTTATTCGTACAACCTTGCTTAATCGTAATGTGTATGGAATGTGTATTAAAATTTATAATAAAATTCCTGACGATATAAAGACATTGCCGATCAATCGATTCAAAACCCTAGTAAAGCAACGTTTGGTTAACCACTGCTATTATGACATAATAGGTAGTATATTGTGTAGCAAGGGGTCAAACAAGACGATTTCTGACGAGGGCGAGAGTCTGAAATCATCTTTGTTTCATCCCGTGCCACACACTATATTTTTCATATCAATAATGAAACAACGAGTTTTGATTTCTGTTGCCAGTCGAAGTAAGACTATTTCAGATAAATAGCGCAGTCTTAGACTAAGAATACTGTACTTACGTATATTGGTCTATGAGCGCAGTAATATCTATTGACGATTTGACGACAGTTGTCAATGCGATTCTGACCGATTTGAAATAAAGACGTAAATAAATAATAAATAAATGAAGGTGCCGGGTAGAAACAACGTTGTTTCTCCCCTGGGGCAGATGTTGTTTCTGACTGAAACATTCGCATTGGTTTGAAATTGTCTTATTTCGACTGGCAAAACGGAAATCAAAACTCGCTGTTTCAATGCATGTGATATGAAAAAGATTTTTCTCTCAAATTTTGACATCTATATCTATACATATAATAAATCTGTAACAAGTCGGTTTCTGTACATTGAAGATATTTGAAAAAAACTGTCACTAGGGCTATTTATTAGCGTAATAGAACCCATAACAATGATTTTTAGAATTATTGTCTGTTTGTCTGTTTGTCTGTTTATCTGTTTGTCTGTTTATCTGTTCGTTTGTGCGCGCTAATCTCAGGAACGGCTTAACGTAGAAGGATGCGGTTTTCACTGATGTATTGGTATTTTTTTGGATTAACATTTAGGGTTCGTTTTATTTAAATCGGTTCACAAACAAAAAAGTTACGTCAATTTCAAGGATGAAATGGATGAACGCCTGCACGCTGACTCTGCGCAATGAATCAGCACTCCGGTGCTAATACATTTAAATGCATAATAAAATAAAGAATTACGTATTTCAGCATTTTCCAAAATTCACCCTTTAAGTGTCAATTTTTTTCGAAATTCTTTAAAAACTGATTGTTGAGACTTGATTTATAGAATCTTTTTGGGAAAAGTATTTCACATGAAATTTTGTATTTGTAATCTTTATTGAAAATAATAAGACACCTATGTAACCTTTTTTCAAAAATCATCCCTTGGTAGCAAATAAAAAGGATTCAAAAGCTGCAAAGTGAAGGTTAGAATGATTAACCTTAATTTTATTGCCAAATTCTTTTCCCTTCTTTGAATGCTGATTTACTAATGTATTGTAGAATGAATTATCGTAACATTAAGTGTGTATTTCACATCAATCGGTCCATAAACAAAGTTATGTCCATTTAAACAATACGCGGCATAAAATTGAAACGCGCTTTGGTAGATTTAGATGAAAGTTTTGTTAAAAGCTGTTTAGAAATCCATAATTAATACTTTACAATGAAATCAAAATTATAAAATAATTTGTGGTTCCGAAGATATAGGGAGGTCAAACGTAAGATGAACTTTTATCAATATCGTCGACCATATTAAATAGAGATCTGTGTGATCAGGGTAATGCTTCGTTGGCCGAGAACGGCTAGCCTACAGCCCCTACAGGTATAAAGCGCACCGCGAGCCCTGCCACCGAGTCTTACAGAAGACTCCTGAGCCCTATAGAAGAGGTCGATTGCTCAGCTTCTTCTTGGAGCTGAGAATCGTGAACAGGCTATGACTGAAGCGACCATTACCGATACAAGCTAAATAGCTGCATCCTTTTAACGTCTCGCTCCTCTCCTGGGCTTCCCATTATTGGGGAGGCCTGGAGATTACTTAACCACGCTGCTCCAATGCGGGTTAATATGCATATTGTAACTATTAAAGAAATTCTTACAAAGGAATCTTTATTAAAGCAACGGAAGAATAAATTTAAGTGTGTAACTTTTGTAAGAGAATAAAGTTAATGCGAGCGGTCACACCACAAGTTTCGATAATTACTAACATCTCTTAATATTCTGATAGCAAGTTTTCAATCACTTATGCTAGATTTCATCTCTAAATATTTAAAAAAACCATACATATCACCACATATTCAAAGAAATCCTCAATACAAAATGTACAAAACCTTAACAAAACGAGGCTACTGCCGACATCTATGTTCATATTCAGAACTATTTAGTGATCTGTTGCAAATTCGCTATATCGACAATTTAGTTTAAACGCTATACGATAGATGTCGTTGTTATTCATTTATTCACATTTAATTGCTTTTTACAGGTAGATTTACAGGTGGTGAACTACATAAGGTCAATGGAGGCTATTGCAACTATGGGGCTAAAGCAACCAACAGCGATATCTTCTATTCTATGGTTTTTTAAAAACAATGCCATCTATTGGCATGGAGAAAAATCATAGTTTAACCTATCATAAACAGATGGCATCACTTGGATCGAAACTGTTTGACTTACCAAAGCTTTTTTGTTATTCGCCATTTTGATCTCGTGTTTGTTGGAGAGCGGCTCATCAAATTTCAACAAAAAAAAAAATACTTATCGTGCATTTTAAGCAAGGTTTTATGCATCAACTAAGAAAAACTAACGGTAAGTACTCTATAAACTTATTTTTATAACGTTAGATCCTTTAAATCGTAAGATAATGTAATAGTTACATTAGCCTCAATTTACTGTGTTGTGGGGCTATTGTGTCTAGTTATTTTAGTTACAATAGCCCCTTCGTATTTGTATAAAAATAAATATGCTAGTGATGTCGAATGTCGATAATAATAAATCAAAACACTTACAGCACGATCTGAATGCTTTCGGGACCTAAGTAAATTGCTTAAATAAAGGGTAATGCATTGCACTGCCCCCCACTGTAATATACTCTATCGTTTTGTTTATTTTATGTATGGTTACAGTAAAAACATAGTGTTCTCATTTATTTTTATGCTTTTTTTCGAGATATTTGAATTTAACGATATTTGATTTTTTTTGTTTAAAAGTTTTTTTTTTCATTTATTTCACTTGTTTTAGATGGTCCGAAATAATATTAAGAAAAAAGAAAAGAGCTATTCAAAAGAAAACCTTCTCGAGGCACTCGAGTTAGTTAAAAACAAAACGTTAAATAGCTACGAGGCAGCAAAAAATTTTAATATTCCGAGATCTACTATAATTTCGCATTTATATGGCACACGTGGCCAGAAGCAGGTGAATGCTGGAATGAAGACAGTATTTTCAATTGATATTAAGTGCAAGATGGCTTTGTATCTGCATACTTTAGAAAAGTTTGGCTTTCCTCTAACTAATAAGGAAGTTAAAACATTGGTATCGGAATACGTTGTAAGAAATGGGTGGAAATTTTTTCAATAATAATCAAGCATAAAGTCCTAGTAGGAAAATTTGATAAATATGTTCCATTGAAATTGGTCCTCTAATAAAATGTGATTTATATGTGCCGTCGATTTAGTATAAAGTGAAGTCAAATAAATATAAATTAAAAACAATGCATAGTTTTATTTCACTTAGTTACCCATCATATTATCGATTACCTACACTTCTTTACAATTTATCGATATTTTTTACGCCTACACAGCACTAATCCTATAGAAAATAGTCACATTAGCCCCCAAAAATACAAAATAAAGTTTTAGTCGTATTAGGACTTCACTGGTTCAACTTAGAGATCATTTTTGCGAAAATTTCACACTGGTGGATCATGCCTCTGATTCTGAGCACATACGCTACAAAAACGAATAAGTTATTTTAAATAGTTGCATTTACCCCAACATGGGGCTAATGCGACTTTTTCTGCCGGCATGGGATAATATTAAGATTTTGGGTAAATCTTACAGCTTTTTGACATTATTATAGGTCGATACGAATCTCCGTTATATGCCTTCTTAATCTCATAGTGTTTATATATTATCCAATAAAATAAGGTGGACATTTTTAGCAAAAGGTAAAAAAAAATATTTTTTTAGTTGCAATAGCCTCCATTGAC
Organism: Pyrgus malvae; assembly: GCA_911387765.1. Lineage (NCBI taxonomy): Eukaryota > Metazoa > Arthropoda > Insecta > Lepidoptera > Hesperiidae > Pyrgus > Pyrgus malvae. The sequence goes on along the minus strand of OU426965.1, from coordinate 21,110,343 downwards.
CTTAATCATTATTTTACCCAATAACGCTATTACAAAGTGGATTGGTGGAGATTATTTCAAATAATTAATTACGAGTATATTTACTTAATACAATATCTAATAAAAAAAATTAACAACTTAGAGAGCTTTGGAACTGGCGCTGATATTGTACTCATTGTGGTAGAGCATTATAGAGGCGCGGCGCGGTGGTTACATCCACATATTATGGGGGGGGGGGGTCACAGGGGACATGACCCCCCCAAAATCCCTCACTCATGCGTAGATGGAAGGCGAAACAAGCCAATTTGAGACACCTCTTCCCCCAAATTTCTTAGTGACCCCCCACCAAAATTTCTTGGCGACCATTGCCCAAAATTGAAGGCTGCGACCGCGCCTGGACTCGCGTGGCGCAATGGTTACCATGCCGGACTGCCAATCGAAGGGTCTCGAGTTTGATTCCCGGCGAAGCAGAAATTTGAATGATGAGTTTAATTTTCTGTTCTCGGTTTAAGTGTTTGTATTTCTGTCTCTATGTGTCTCATGGTACCCATTACACAGTGTATATTATATTTACCCTACTCTGGGGCTATCAGTGTGAAACGTAAAAAAAATCAAAGTGTTCTACCGACTTTACTATGCTGAGTGATCTTTTCAAAATGATAGCTACGTCACCATATCATGATTACACCATCAGTCGAAGGTTAAAGTTCCACAGGCCGCTTTGCACGCTCCTTTTGATGTTTGAACGGATGTGTAAGTTATGGGACAACCTTCCAGCTGAGGCATTTCCAGTGGACTTTGACATAGGGTTCTTCAAGAAAGCTGTAAAGAAAGCTCTTCTTGAAAGCCGGCAGTGCTCGAGTGGCTCCGCTGGGGTTGCCCGTTTCCATAGGCGACAGTGATCGCTTAACCACGCGGCCTTTCTGCCTCTTTGTTCGGTTTATTTATAAAAAAAGTGATTTCGAATAAAAGAATAAGCAATTGCCGAGGGTCTAATAATTTTTTTATTGAAATGAGCAGACGTTTTCAGTGGTTAATTTTATAAGAGCTATTACATACATACGCAGTACTGGCACTGGTGTTACACTAATATGCTAAAGCGTCACGGCAGCAGCACGGCATGGTGGTCACGCCCAGAATAATATTAGTAACCGATATATTTATTTCTGATGCTGTGTGAAGGGTTGTTAATAGGACCAATTGACTCTTAATCGCGTAGGGCCTGATCCTCTCACGCTGCTCCAATTCAGGTTGATGACGTCTTCATTGTTAGTGGCCTAACTGCTGTCGCAAGTTTTAAATCGCTCAAAAGACCTCCATTAAGTATGAACGACAGTATGTTAACGACAATAATAATTGCAACCAACGTGTAAGCAACCAAGAATTTGACTAACCAACTACTAACCACGCCTGACATAGCGTAGACATTTCACCACCTTTCTGCAATATATTTAAGTTACATAATGATAATGAATCTATGCATTATTTGCAGTACAAATTGTTTAATTATAATGATCCTTTCCGCGGGCACAGCAGTCCTATCTAAACACTTTAAAAACAGGCTATTATAATACGTTTAATTTGTAAAGAGAAACTGATGATAACGACTGAAAAGTCGATATTATAAGAGGAACTTACAGTAAGAATTGTAAGGACTCAGGAAGATGTATCTACTCAACATAATAAAATGAACTTTTGTATCATATGTAATTTCATAAAAGGTAACAATAATCCAAGGGACAGTGGAGGGCAAGCGGTCACGAACGAAATTGCAACCTCATCAGCCACAACCACTCTGTCAAGAGTGAACGACTAAGGAGGAGGAGGAACAAATAATCCAAGCCTAATCAAGCCTTTTGTAAAAGTCTTTATCTACGCGGACGACGTCGCGGGCACAACTAGTATTTAATATAATTGTAATGTTTATATTTGATTCATTTCAATTGACTATACTTAAGTGAATGACATTGTAAATTTGTTAAAATGTAAATAATATATTGTATTTTAATAATTTTATATTTGCATACCAAATTTTGGTTAAACTTGACTGTTCACCTATAATGTCAAGACCTTGATGTACCTACTCAACTTTTAAGCATATAAATGAATTTGAATTTGATGATGATGAGCAGGGAAGTAGCATTTTATTTGGGTCTCGGCGAACAGTTGTAGTTGATAGCCAGAATAAAATGAGGGGATCATCAGCGGAGTGCCTTCGTAGCTGCATACCTGTACCTCAATGCTCGTCTGCAAAAACGCATAAAACGCAAAAGTTGATAAACACAACTTACTGTTTTGTGTTAAAAACATTGAGCTTTGTGATACCTTCCTACCTATTCATTAGAGTACCTACTCTACTTCGGTAGGTTCAATCAAAACTTACGTATACGTATAGAGATTTTGATTTTGTGCCAAAATAGCGGATATCCCGACACATCCGGCCCGGTCTGGATCCGGAGTATTTGCGCCTCACGTTAAACCGGATGTCCTTTGTCTCAATTTCTTGAAGCTCAGCTTGGAAATATTAAGCTTTTGGGCTTCTTAAAATATATTATTATGATTACTAGGTTTTCTCCCGCGGCTTTTTCTGGAATTCGGTTATCATATCATACGATTTTTTTTTCTATTTCTTTCCTATGTAGATCAAATTGTCAAAAACTCTAGTGTAAATATTTATTTACATCCTATTAGTGCCCAAATAACGCTTAACGCGTCACAGTAAGGTAGATAACCTGTGTCGTGGGTGCCATGGGCACACACAATAACAGAAACACAAACACCCAGACCGAGAACAGACATTTTAAACTCATCATTCAAATTTCTGCTTCCCCGGGAATCGAACCCTGGACCCTCCGATCGGCAGTCCGGCAAGGTACTCATTACGCCACGCGGGTCGTCAAATATAAAAAATAAAGTTTCATGTTTTTATTTTCGACGATAACAATACTTTATACAAATTTTGTGATCCGGAGTCATTGCGCCTGCCGTTAAACCGGATGTCCTTTGTCTCCATATCTTGAAGCTCGGCTTGGAAATATTTTAAACTTTTGGGCTTAAAAAACATCGTAGCATCGTTGTGACGTAAAACACCCTGTGACGTGTCGTGGTTGTAACGGACACACACAATGACATGAATACAAACACCGACAACACAATACAAAGAGAGTGCCTAGAAACTGAAACTTATCATTTCCATTTCTGCTTCGCTGGGAATCGAATCCGGCACCCTCGATTGGCAGTTTAGCTGGTAACCGGTGCCCCACACGGCTCGACACACACAATTACAGTATTAGTATGGATAATTTTATGGGCGAATATAAGATGATCCATGTGAGTTTCATGCTGAATCAAATTATGTCAAGTCCAACATACAATTGGATCTCAATGACTTGTCAATTGATTTTAATAATAAATAAAATAAATATCTTTGGACAATTCACACAACACCATCTGATTCCAAACTAAGCAGAGCTTGTACTATGGTAATCAAAAAGCTGATAAACATACTTATATAATTCTAAATATATACTTAAATAGATAAATTAACACTTGGTTGCTATTTATCAATTAGTTGATGAGAATGTTCGCATAAACAGTTCGCTATACTACGTTTATTTTTCCGTTCTGGTTATTAGGCTACGGGATTAAGAATAGAGCTACGGTATCCCCTGCCTGATCTTAAGAGGTGACTAATGTATGTACGCAAAAATAAAGAGAAATTCACAACCATATTGGACTTGCATAGTCCTAACTGTGTCTCAACTAGGAACGGCCACAAGCTGGCATTTCCGAAATGCCGGCTCCATAAAAAAAGCTCTTCTTTTGGGATGTCCATTAGGATATATAACAAAATCCCAATAAAGATTCAATCCCTGCCTTTAAAACCTTTTAAGAAGACAGTCAAACAAGTCCTCTGCCGCAAGGCTTACTACAACACTAAGGACTATCTTAATGATAAAGGAGCGTGGGAATGAATCTCGCCCACACAAAGCTATTTCTAAATTAAATGTAATATATAGTTTTAATAATTACTCGCATCTGTGAGCAGCTGGAAGTGGGTTTATAGTGTCTCATACGATCAGCTGTCACGTGTGCCCATTATGGACCAATAGCCATACTGTTATCTCAATTATATATGTATTTTTTTTAAAAGAGTGCTGCTGGGAGTTTTTTTCCGGCGCCTTTTTTCTCTCAGTTTCCCCCGATACCAAAAAAGGTGATAATATTACTTGAAATAACGTGGTCTGTTTGAAGTTGTTTTAATTAGGTACTGTTTTTACGGAAACTGGTGACTCTCAATAGTAGTTAGAATGACGGCCCTCCTTTACGTGGGCAGTGACAACCCAGCGGTTAATACCGGTTGCCGTCGCGAAGATCCACGGTATAAGACGAGAGTTTCCAGACGCAAAACGCCAATATTCTTTAAACAAAACGCGACAAACGTAACACACAAGTGAGCGCTTCAAACATTGAAATTCATATAAAATTAACGACAAAAGTGTGAATTTTCGGAATGACATTATTATCAATACACAATTATCTTTATTTGTATGCGACACTACTCTGGCATTTTTTCAACTTCCGACGCCGATTTAAATTTAAATTAAATTAGATTTTTTACAGTTTTCCAGACCAATGCTTGCAAATTTCCTTGAAAACATTATCATGTATGAAGAAACGCAGATCCCTAGATCAAAGACTGAAATAAAACATATACTATTTTTAGAATTTAAATATGTATGTAGGTGGTAGAACTATTATGGTTCGCCCGGGGAAGTACCACCGCTGCACCCACTTCTGCCGTGAACCAATTCTATTGTGTTTCGGTGGAAAGGTGCAGTTGCTGGCCACACTTACATGAGGCGACCACCAGCCTCCGGAGTAGCAGCGCAACTGCATGCGACCTCAGACAAGACTTACCTATGCTTGCTTGAGGTTGTATGTAGATGTCCATGGGCTGCAGCGGCCACTTAACACCACGTGGCCTGCATGCTCGTCTGCTACTCCATTCAAATAAAAAAATAGAATTTAAATATGTAACATTTATTGATTAAACACAAACAAAACTACCAATTTTCGGAAATCCTCGCCTTAAATCCTACTGCTCATCTTTGACTGAGAAATTTTGTTATGGGCGTATTTATTGCTGTTCCACGATGAGGGAAACATTGTTAGTACGAGTATCATTACAATTTTCCATCTCAATGTGTTCCCGAGTGTTGTTTCTATACCCACCATAAAGAAACAAAAAAAGACGCTAACCTTTAAATTTAATTTATCCTAAGTAAAATTATCTAAATCGAGTACAAAGAGGTCGTAACAGTGAAATTTCATCAAACGACAGATTAAAGAGATCAATACTGAATTTCCTTCACAAAGAGAAGAAAAACGAATCCAATTTAAAGATGGCCTCTGAATGAGGTTTGCTTCACTTAGAACCGGGTTTAAATTTATTATTTTTAAGCGGATTTGTTTGAATGGCAAACATAAAAAGCTAATCATTATTAATTTATAAAAATTGAAACATTCTTTAAGGCAGTATTTTTTTAAATCGATAATCGTTTGGTATATTTATTGGGTAGCGTGGTAGAGTAAGCTCCAGGTCGCCACAATAATAGCGAAAAACCCGTGCTCTGCAGTGGTACGCAAAAAAGATAACAGCCATATCGTATGCGTAAAATTAAAAAAAAGATAATCCATACTTCCATACTAATATTATAAATTCGAAAGTAACTCTGTCTGTCTGTCTGTTACGCATTCCCACTTAATTACCGAAACCAATTTTAATGAAATTTAGAACATAGGTAGAGGGACCTTGGGAAAGAACATAGGATGGTTTTTATTCTAAGAGAAGCTTACGTCTAAGGTTATAGGCTAAGGTGGGAAATCGGGCGGTACAGAAAGCAGAAGACCCAAGTTCGAGTCATCCGACTTTTTTCTCTTTTTTGTAAGTTTCTTTTTGAGATATTTCCAAGGAAATCAATTGTTTGTATCCGAGCAAAGCTCGGTTATACAGGCCCTACTTATATATTTAAAATATCAGAATGGATATCATTCTACTGGATATCAAATATCATACTAAATATCATACTAAATGGATATCATTGTTCGGGTCGGCAGTGGGCACACATGACAGTTGTTAAAAGAAAGAAAGAAAAGGAAAAAAAAAAATATTTCATATTAGTAATACAAAACTATCGCTTAATGAATGTAATTTTTCCGGGCATCGCCTTTAGGTGCCTGTTTGAGCTAGACGTTAAGAGAAAGGCCGCGGAAAAAAACTCCCAGCAGCACTCTTTTGAAGAAAGTACATTTATATATTTGAGATAACAGAATGACTATGGGTCGATAATGGGCACACGTGACAGCTAATCGTGTGTTAAAAACTAAAGCACGTGAAGCAATAACTAATTCACAGAACCAAGTGGAACACACTACCTTCCGTATTCCTCAGTCTCATGTAATTGAAATAATCATAAATTAAATAAACTGCGTCGTTCCACACGGGGCCGGACTGAATTAAATTGGAAAACCTTTTTATTGAACTAATATTTAACAGCCAGCGGTTTCGGATAGGTTGGCGAGCGAGAAATATAAGGGAAATGTGGCAAAATGGTTAGTAGGTTCGGTAGGCTTCTTGATTTTAAAACGTTTATTTTAAAAAAATGATTTAATATTTATTTTATTCTATTTTTAGTGTTTCTTGTTATAATGGCAAAAGAAATACATCATCTGTAAAAATTTCTAATGTCTAGATTTCAGCATTTTCAATCAATTGTCAACATTTCAGCTCAATCGGATGAAGATATTTGCTTCAAAATTAAGATGTGGTTGTATCGTGCAGTACCATATACCCTTATCTCTTGATCTCTTGTCAAAATATTCTTTCTAAAGGCTAAAACAATGTTTTTTTTAAATTGGGGATGTATACATTGCAAGTTAATTAAAAGCTTTTAAAAACATGGAATTACATTTACAGAAGGCCTTTGCCAATGTTTCTATTTTAATAGTTTTCATTCTGACACGTTTCACAACACTGAACATGAAATGCCTACCGAAAAGCGAAACAGAATTCAGGTATTCAATTAAGTAAATAATTCAATTATTTTTATTCAACACAGAGCGATTTTATAGTAAGCTATGAAACTCAACAATACATTTCAATCTATATAAAAATGCCAAGACCACATAGATAAAGTATTTTTTTTGTTTTAATCTACTTATATCGTTTTTTATTTTTGTTATTAGGCAGGCAATAAGAAGCTTAGTTTAGTGTGTATGTTATAATGTTGTTAGGGTTCCGTACAAGAAGAGTTAGTACAACGCGACGGGACGATAGTAAACCACAATAGTAAAACAAGCATCAGTATTTACTAAATAAACATTTATTTCCTTAAGTCACAATATGTTTTTATTTCAATTTCCAAATAAAAAACATGTACATAGTAATTTAAAAATTTATTTATTTTATTTTTTATTTATTTTTGTATTTACTTAGATTTGACGCATGCATAATCATACATAATGAACAAAGTGCACACAAAGTCGCAGGCAGAAGCAAGTGGATTATAAAAGTGTCGGTAGAACGAAAGCGATTGGAAAGCTTGAGTTATTTCGTGTGACCATCACAATTGATTGCGGGCGAGATTTAATTCCGATGGCCGCCATCATTATCGCCCTCCAAGCTGTCGACGTCACAAGTGATGAGATATTGGCGTATACCATGATATTAATAAAGATATTACAATGTTTTTATATATACATGCCTCTTGTTACAACTATATATAAAGGAAAAAATATATATTAAAAAATATACGCTTAGTTTTTTTTTTGTGATATAAAACACCTTATAGGCACTTTATATTGATTACAATCTAGTCTATCTATATGACTAATAAGTAATTTTACGCTAACTTAAATTGCTACTTAGAGATACTATTATTGAAGCGAGCGCCCACTGACACTGCACTTCTTAGTTCTAAGACATAAAGGTTCAGACACACTGTTCTTGTGTTCTTGAAGTCACTGTATTACTATAACTGCACTACACTATAACTATAACACTAATTCAAACGGTTTTTTACGTTTGAGTCTTCGCACTAGGTCCATGGTGTCGAGGAGCTGGATAGCCTCAACATTCACGTGATGGTGAAGTCTTTGTTGGTGAGCTTCTGCGTAGTCTTTAATAACGTTTTTAACGAAGTCTATTTTTAGGTCCCGATGTAGATCTTCGTTTCTTACGTACCATGGTGCATTTGCAATTCCCCTTAGTACTTTGTTTTGGAATCTTTGAATGATCTCTATGTTGCTCGATTTGGTACAGCCCCAAAGCTGGATACCATAGGTCCATACGGGCATAAGGACCTGCTTATACAGTAATATTTTATTCTCAATAGACAGCGAGGAATATCTTCCAAGCAGCCACTCCATAGCTCTGTACTTGAGCTCCAACTCTTCCCTTTTCTTTTTAATATGATGCTTCCAGCGCAGCTTCACATCGAGGGTCATGCCTAAATATTTGGCTGTGTTGGCATACGGGATCGCTGTGTTATTTATACAAACAGGATGATAAATTTTGTTTTTGTTAGTAAAGTCTATGTGTACTGAATTACTTTCGTTAAGTTTTATGCGCCACTTTTTTGTCCAAGCGTGTAGATTATTAACAGCTCTTTGACACTGTTCCGTTGCCTCCTCATGTTTGTTGCCTACGGCTAATATGGCTGTATCATCAGCAAAAGTCGCAAAATAGCTGTTTTCTGTTTGGGGGATATCACAGGTGTATAGTAGGTATAGGACCGGCCCTAATACACTTCCTTGTGGTACTCCAGCTTTGATTTCTTTCAGATCTGAGTATGCTTCACCTTGCCTCACTCTAAATACTCTATTAGAAATGTAAGACTTTAATATATTTGCTAGCTGTTTTGGTAGTAAAGTCCTTAGTTTTGATATAAGACCTTCATGCCAAACTTTGTCAAAGGCCTGCGCTACATCTAAAAAGACTGCTGAGCAAACTTTTTTTTCTTCTAGAGTTTTTTCAATGATGTTAGTAATTCTGTGAATTTGATCTATAGTTGAATGTTTTTGTCTAAAACCAAATTGATGATCTGGCACTATATGTTTATCATCTATAATGGGCTTTATTCTTTTCAGCAGCAGTTTTTCAAAGACTTTTGACATTACGGGCAGTAAAGAGATTGGTCTATATGACGTAGCTTCGTGTGGAGGTTTTCCGGGTTTTGCTATCATTATTACTTCTGCAACTTTCCACAAATCGGGAACGTATTGAAGTCTAAATGCAGCATTAATTAGAGTGGTTAATTTAACGATAGCTTTTCGAGGAAGTTGATGCATGATTTTACCAGTAATTAGGTCAAATCCAGGTGCTTTTTTAGGCTTAATATTGGTTTTTATTTCCTTAGAGACTTCTTTAGGTGTAACGGGTTTGATGGTATATACTGGCTGTTCTATGTATTCACTCATACTACTGAGCTGGTCTCCTTCATTAGGCTGAAAGATGTTTTCTAAGTGAGAGGCGAACATGATTGCTTTCTGCATGTCATCATTTGCCCACTTCCCATTTAGTTCCTTTATTGGTGGAGTTTGCGTCATTGGACGTTTTAGTCTTTTGGTGGCCTTCCAGAGCGAGTAGTCTGTGGTTCGATCATTTGTTAACCCTGTGAGGTAGGTTTTCATGGTAGTGTCATTGAATTTAAGGATTTTGCGTTTTAAGGCTTTTGTTAATCTGTTTAATATTTTTTTATCCGAAGGACACCTAGTTTGATGCCATTTTTGTCTTTGTTTTCTTTTCTTTTTTACGAGAGCTAGGATTTCTTTGGGATAAGTCGTCTCTTTGGCTCTCGTGCTGTGTTGTGGAGTATTATTCCAGGCAGATTGTTGTATTTGTTTAACAAATTCATTGAGTTCTTCATCTAATTGCTCTATGGTTTTTAGCGGCACTTGCAGTTTAATACTGTTTTCAAGATCAATTTTAAAGCTCTCCCAATCAGTATGTCTGTTAACTAATGTGAGGGGTTTATTTTTGAAGACTATTTGATCATTTAATGTGAGGAATACTGGAGAATGGTCTGAATTCATGTCGTATGACCCTTCAATGGTCATATGTTTGTATGATAGGTTTTTGTAGATAAAAAAATCTATTAAATCGGGCAATTTATTGGGATCTGTTGGCCAGTACGTTGGTCTCCCTGTTGATATTACATCACATCGTAATGTTTTTATAGCGCTGAATAATTCTCTTCCTTTAGTGGTTGTAAGTCTTGAGCCCCACAGAGTATTTTTGGCATTGAAGTCACCCCCTAGGATAAATCTATGGTTAAATTTTTGAAGAAAATTGATATATTGATCCCTTTTTAGAGAGTATTTAGGTGGGCAATAGATCGCTGCAATTGTTATCTTGTAGTTCTTGGCTTGGACACTAACTGCCACGCATTGAATATCCTGTTCTTGGTGCTTGAACAGCTCAAAGTGTACCAAATTTTCTTTAATTATGACTGCACTTCCTCCTCTGGCACAATTATCTGGATGTATAGCATGGTATGTAATGTACCCCTTGAATTGTATGTGTGATTGCTTTGTGAAATGTGTTTCAGATATTAAACAGATATCTATGTTTTTTGTGTTTAGGACTACTTGTAATTCATGTTGGTGTTTTAGCAGTCCGTTTGAGTTCCAGGTCATTATTTTTAAAGAATAACCCATTTTAACTAATTGGTACTGCTTTGAGCATAGTTCTCAAGTTTAGTTAGCCTTTCATTAAAGGAGGCCATAAAATTAAGGATTTTATCTAGTTTTCTGTCTGTATCTATGTTTTGCTTAGGGTTAATTTTGTCAGTTTTAGTGACTGCTGTGACTTGTGCATAGGATCTATTTGCATCAGTCTTTTGGCTAACAGAAGCATTCGCTTTTGTATCATTTTTGACCGCAGTTGGCTTTTTAGAGTCAGAAACAGCAAGTTTATTGCCTGCTGTTTTAGGTTTTTTGAGATGTCGGTTTTTTATCATTTGCATCTCTTTAGCCACCATACAACCCCTATAGTTTGCAGGGTGAGCATCACCACAGTGAATGCACTTTGCTTTTGCATCCGCTGGTTTATGACAATCTGCTGTCAGATGTTTTCCAGTGCATTTGACGCATCTGGGTTCTCTGGCACAGTATTTCTGTGTGTGACCATAAGCTTGGCACCTCTTACACTGTGGTATTAGCTTAGGAGTTTTAAGTGTGTGAACTTCTACTTTACAACCTAGTATCGATTTAATACCAAAGATCTTATTGGTATCTTCTTCATTTTTAAAGGTTAACATGAACATGTTGAGTGGCTCCTTGGTTCTCCAACTCAATTTATTCACGGCTTCTATAATCATAAAACCTTTATCTAAAAGGTCTTCTACGATCCTTTTTGGATCACATGTATGGTGTAATTTTTTTACTATTACCCGGATTGGCCTTTCTCTTTTGTTTTCGTAGGAGTGCCAGAGTAAGTTGTTTTCTGTCAGGGTTTTTGTTATACTCCTGTATGCATCATCATTGACTGTGTTGATTTTTATATTTTCTTTATTTATCATTTTTACTGTAAAAGAATCTCCAGAAACGTGTTGTTTGAGGAAATCGTAAAAAGTTTGGTAGTTTTTAATACCATCTACCATGATAGGTGGTGGTTGCGGGTTTTTTTTTACTTTTATCTTACCTTGACTCGGTCCTGCACAGGGGGTTTCTTCGTCTACTGGAGTGGGTGATGTAAGCAATTTCCGTTTCTTCCTACTTTTTGTCTAATCCACTCAGTTTCTTTGGCAAGCTCCTCTTCATCCGTAGTATATTCAACGGGTTGAGAAGAATGTGGTTTTCTAGATGTATCCTCGCTGTCTATAGACTTTTTCACCTCCTTTAATTCTGCAAGTTGTTGTTTCAGCTGAGATATTTGTTGCTTTAAGTCATTGATTATAACTTCCAGGTTTTTTCGCTCAGCTTTTTCATTTAAATAAGCATCATAGAGCATTCGTTCCGTATCAGTTTTTATCTTGATAGGGGATTGCTTAGCCATGATTATACTAATGTGGATGCACCTTTATATTATTACACTATTGTTTATCACACCTCACACTTTATCTGGGTCATTGCAACTACGCGACGCGGCCGCCGGCGCAGCGGCAATATTTGCTTCGTATGCACGTTTGGCTCTAATTTAGAGCACGCGGGCGACACGACTGATCTTTTACGCTTAGTGAATGTCATTTTTTCCCGGTCATCGCCTTTAGGTGCCCGTTTGGGCTAGATGTTGAGCTGAGAGAAAAAAGGCGGCGGAAAAATCTCCTCAGCACTCTTTTTAAAAAAGTACATGAAGTAACAAAATTGGTAATAGGTAAATAATACGCACACGTTTCTAATCGTGTGAAGAATCATAATTTGATTTTCTTTTATTTGAGCCGAAGATATATTTTAAACTAGCTGTGCCCGCGACGTCGTCCGCGTAGATAGACTTGTACAAAAGGCTTGATTAGGCTTGGATTATTTGTTCCTCCTCCTCCTTAGTCGTTCACTCTTGACAGAGTGGTCGTGGCTGATGAGGTTGCAATTTCGTTCGTGACCGCTTGCCCTCCACTGTCCCTTGGATTATTGTTACCTTTTATGAAATTACTTATGATACAAAAGTTCATATTATTATGTTGAGTAGATACATTCTTCCTGAGTCCTTACAATTCTTACTGTACTCCTCTTATAATACCGACTTTTCAGTCGTTATCATCAGTTTCTCTTTACAAATTAAACGTATTATAATAGAATGTTTTTAAAGTGTTTAGATAGTACTGCTGTGCCCGCGGAAAGTATCATTATAATTAAATAATTTGTGCTGCAAATAATGCATAGATTCATTATCGTTATGTAACTTAAATATATTGCAGAAAGGTGGTGAAATGTCTACGCTATGTCAGGCGTGGTTAGTAGTTGGGAGTCAAATTCTTGGTTGCTTACACGTTGGTTGCAATTGTCGTTAACATACTGTCGTTCATACTTAATGGAGGTCTTTCGAGCGATAGCGAATAAAACTTGCGACAGCAGTTAGGCCACTAACAATGAAGACGTCATCAACCTGAATTGGAGCAGCGTGAGAGGATCAGGCCCTACGCGATTAAGAGTCAATTGGTCCTATTAACAACCCTTCACACAGCATCAGAAATAAATATATCGATTACTAATATTATTCTGGGCGTGACCACCATGCCCGATGCCGTGCTGCTGCCGTGACGCTTTAGCATATTAGTGTAACACCAGTGCCAGTACTGCGTATGTATGTAATAGCTCTTATTAAATTAACCACTGAAAACGTCTGCTCATTTCAATACAAAAAATTATTAGACCCTCGGCAATTGCTTATTCTTTTATTCGAAATCACTTTTTTATAAGTAAACCGAACAAAGAGGCAGAAAGGCCGCGTGGTTAAGCGATCACTGTCGCCTATGGAAACGGGCAACCCCAGCGGAGCCACCCGAGCACTGCCGGCTTTCAAGAAGAGCTTTCTTTACAGCTTTCTTGAAGAACCCTATGTCAAAGTCCACTGGAAATGCCTCAGCTGGAAGGTTGTCCCATAACTTAAACATCCGTTCAAACATCAAAAGGAGCGTGCAAAGCGGCCTGTGGAACTTTAACCTTCGACTGGTGGTGTAATCATGATATGGTGACATAGCTATCATTTTGAAAAGATCACTCAGCATAGTAAAGTCGGTAGAATACTTTGATTTTTTTACGTTTCACACTGATAGCCCCAGAGTACGGTAAATATACGCTGTGTAATGGGTACCATGAGACACACAGAGACAGAAATACAAACACTTAAACCGAGAACAGAAAATTAAACTCATCATTCAAATTTCTGCTTCGCCGGGAATCAAACTCGAGACCCTTCGATTGGCAGTCCGGCATGGTAACCATTGCGCCACGCGAGTCCAGGCGCGGTCGCAGCCTTCAATTTTTCGCCAAGAAATTTTGGTGGGGGGTCACTAAGAAATTTGGGGGAAGAGGTGTCTCAAATTGGCTTGTTTCGCCTTCCATCTACGCATGAGTGAGGGATTTTGGGGGGGGGGGTCATGTCCCCTATGACCCCCACACTGGGACCGCGCCTGCGCGAGTCGATAATTATTATTGTCTATTAAATAAGTTCGATACCAATAATATGTGGATGTAACCACCGCGCCGCGCCTCCATAATGCTCTACCACCATAGATTAAAATTATATTGTCTACCACAATTAATTGTACTCATTGTCAGTCAGCGCCAGTTCCAAAGGTCTCTAAGTTGTTAATTTTTTTATTAGATATTTTATTAAGTAAATATACTCGTAATTAATTATTTGAAATAATCTCCACCAATCCACTTTGTAATAGCGTTATTGCGTAACAATGACATCTATCGTATAGCGTGTAAACTAAATTGTCGATATACCGAATTTGCAACAGATCACTAAATAGTTCTGAATATGAACATAGATGTCGGCAGTAGCCTCGTTTTGTTAAGGTTTTGTACATTAATTTTGTATTGAGGATTTCTTTGAATATGTGGTGATATGTATGGTTTTTTTAAATATTTAGAGATGAAATCTAGCATAAGTGATTGAAAACTTGCTATTATAATATTAAGAGATGTTAGTAATTATCGAAACTTGTGGTGTGACCGCTCGCATTAAATTTATTCTCTTACAAAAGTTACACACTTAAATTTAAAAACCCGCATTGGAGCAGCGTGGTTAACTAATCTCCAGGCCTCCCCAATAATGGGAAGCCCAGGAGAGGAGCGAGACGTTAAAAGGATGCAGCTATTTAGTTTGTATCGGTAATGATCGCTTCAGTCTTTAATTCAATTCTTGAAATTGACGCAACTTTTTTGTTTGTTAACCGATTTAAATAAAACAAACCCTAAATGTTAATCCAAAAAAATACCAATACATCAGTGAAAACCGTATCCTTCTACGTTAAGCCGTTCCTGAGATTAGCGCGCACAAACGAACAGATAAACAGACAAACAGACAAACAGACAAACAGACAAACAGACAATAATTCTAAAAATCATTGTTTTGGGTTCTATTACGCTAATAAATAGCCCTAGTGACAATTTTTTTCAAATATCTTCAATGTACAGAAACCGACTTGTTCCAGATTTATTATATGTATAGATTTAAATGGAATAATTGACGAGCATGCAGGTCACGTGGTATTAAGTGATGCCTGTAGGTAGTTCTAAACAGAACAAATGTAAACACTCCAAGAATATTTGAAACCATTAACATAACCTCAAACAAGCCTTGTTTGAAGTCATGTGCAGTTACGCTGTTACACCTAAAGTCAATGATCGCCTCACATGAGTCTTACCAATAACCGCATCGCTCCACTGAAACACAACAGAGTCGTTACACGACAGAAACCGGTGCAGCGGTGGTGGTTTACCGGCCGAACCATGTATGTTCTGCCACCTATTCATAATCAGATTTCGTCAAGTAGACAAATAACTTTACGGAAGTTTAATACTCAACAAAGATGTTAAGATGCTATTTGGTAGACCAGGAAGTGGAATTATCACAATAAGTAAATAAAAAACAAATAAATTAATAAACAAGTTAAGGATCGGCCACAGCCAGGGTGAAATCAGCAAGTCGAGACATCACTTATAGAATACTTTTAATAATACTTGATTATATTACATTATTAAACCTAACTTAAACATACTTTTGATTAATATCTCAATCTAAAGCTAGCCTACATCTAAAATTGGTGAGACCCGTCCGATGTTAGGTACGGGAATGCACGTTCGTGGGAACGATGCGCGACACCTACACGGCATCAGATGTCGCCAACGTCAGCACTTTAACACTAATATACACTAAGTCATTTTGTCCGTACGTAACAAACATGTAAACAATAAATTGGAAAATACATAAATAACGCTGCAAACTTGTATCACAATAGACAACTTTTTTATTCTACATATATCGAATCGTAAGTGTAACTTAACATGATTATTTATACGACTTAATTCACCTCACATTTTATCCGGAACAAGGCCGACTACTTTCGGACCTAAACGAGGTCCTTTTTCATGAGCACGTAAGTTAAGTCGTATATAAATAATCACAATCAAATCAAATCAAAAATATTTATTTCATATTAGGCATACCAAAATATTAGCTTAATAAATGTCATTTTTCCCGGGCATTGCCTTTAGATGCCCGTTTGGCTAGATGTTGAGCTGAGAGAAAAAAAGGTGGCGGATGAAAAACTCCCAGCAGCACTCTTTAAAAAAAAGTACATAAGTATATAGTTGAGATAACAGAATAGCTATGGGTCCATAATGAGTATACGTGACAGCTGATCGTATGAGACACTATAAACCCACTTCCACATGCTCACAGATGCGAGTAATTACTAAAACTATGTATAACATTTAATTTAGCAATAGCCTTGTGTGAGTGAGATTCATTCTTACGCTCCTTTATCATTAAGTCCTTAGTGTTATAGTAAGCCTATCCATACACATAGACACCAATAGACATCTTATAGCCCTACCACTTGGCTTTCTGTGTCGTCGATGTCATAAATACACACAAATAAATACAGAAACAGGAAACAAACACCCAGATCTAGAAGTATTTTCCGTTACCCGCTGTCATTTCGTCACTTAAACAGCTTACGAGCCGCCGCGGACATAACGCCAGTATAAATCCCATTGGGCGGGAGTCCACGAATATCACAGCTAATGAGATTGTTCCTGTTACGACTGTATCCGTCGTAGGGTGCCCATTACTACGTGATTCGATGAGACAATTCTAATTCTACTTTTAATTAGCACCCCCACGATTACTTGTGTCCTGAATATATAACACAGTCAAAAACGCGCGTTCTTGACTAACTTTCCCTAATAATAGGGGGAGACCCGTGCCCAGCAGTGGAAAGCAAAAGGGGTTGCAGCCAGTGTACTGGTATGTACATACATTATAAAAATAGTGCTGAATAAAAAGTAGCCTTCTGGATAAACCGCAGGACATAGATAATTACAATCAAACTGAAGTAAAGCTATCTAAAAGTAAACCGATTTGCTTAATTGGTATCGTGTTTCTAAGTAGTCTAGGCTAGTAACAAAATAATTGATTTCTTTGGTATAGCGCGCAGTAGATGGGTTTAATTGGCATTCTGAGCAATGGAAACAACAATAGCCAATGTATTGGGTTTTTAAAAAGTATTATCGTATTGATGAATAAACATGAAATAATTTCAAAAAGAAAATATCTGTCAATTATAGGTAAAAGAAGGTTTACATAAAATATTTAGGTCATCAGAGTTAGGACAGATGACCTAGCTCTAATAGTGGAAACCAGAGAAGAAGTCGCCGAAGCCGCTAGGATACTTGAGAAGGAAGCAGAGAAGGTGGGACTCCGGATTAACCGGGATAAAACCAAGTACCTTCTCATAAAGCGAACAAGAACTCTCGCGTCCGAAGTATCCAGGTTTAAATACCTAGGCTACACTGTGACTAACACCCGTGAGGAGCAAATTGATATACGGATCTACAAAACGCTGCGGTGTAGTGCAGCCTTACACAATGTCTTAGTGTGCCTGAACACTGGACCTCAGTAGAAGGATAAAAATCCAAATATATAAGAACATTATAAGACCCATATTAATGTATGGTTGTGAAGCCTGGACATTCACTCTAAAGGAAGAGACCAAGTTACTTGTAGTAAAGCGAAAGATCCTACGTATGATCCTGGGTCCTACCTTGTCTGGAGAATCCGCAAGAATGACGAAATAGAAGACCTCGTGGCTGAGCCCAACATTATTGGAGAAGTTAAAGCCCATCGTCTCCGTTGGCTCGGCCACATAGAACGCATGAGAGAGGATCGTGGAGTAAAAAAGGCATACTTGGGATTAGTGGTGGGTCGACGCCCAGTAGTTCTCCCAAAGTACAGGTGAACGCTGACCTGTGTGATATGAAAATCACGAATTGGTGTGACGTCGCACAGGATCTCAATATGTGGAGGATTCTCGTGTCGGAGGTCAAGATCCACTTTGGGTCGCTGCGCCGCAGGAGTAAGTTTATTTTTTCAACCTATTTAATGTCTCACTGCTCGCACAGGTCTCCTTCTCACAAGTGAGAGGGATTTAGGCCATAGTCCACTACGCTGGCCAAGTGTGGATTGGTGGACGTCATGCTTTCGAGAAATTATGAATTTCTCTCAGGCATGCACGGCGATGGAGAACATCGTAATTACCTAATGAAATATCACGATATTTCCCATCAACGTGGAGCAGCGATAAATTCGCACATTACAAATTTCTTTGTCAGAGGTGCGAGCCGAGGATTTGAACTTGGGATCGGTCGCGTCGAAGACCGCGGTTTTTTACCATTCGGCCATCGCTGCTAAATTAAGTATATTATATTTACCATATTTACCCTGTAATTTATTTTCAAAAAAAATATTTTACTTATCGTTATTCAAAAGTTTAATTTATACTTTCCAGGAAAGTCACGACGGTCTGCAACGATAAAATACTATTTATCTATATAATTATAAGCTTGAAATTGAAGAATTAGGTATAGCCTATTACTATCGCTGAAGGAAGGCACAGCATCGAAATCTGAAACAATTACGTAGATAGTAATTTCTGGATTTTAGTCCTTCGGAGTGTAAGTGAGGCCGTTATTCAGCGTCCCAGTTTTTTTTCCAACCTTTTTTATGTCCCACTGCTGGGCACAGGTCTTCTTCTCACAAGTGAGAGGGATTTAGGCCATAGTCCACCACGCTGGCCAAGTGCGGATTGGTGGACGTCATGCTTTCGAGAAATTATGAATTTCTCTCAGGCATGCACGACGATGGGGAACATCGCAATCAATTAAATATCACGATATTTTCCATCACATCCATATAGATGTTCTATGTCACAAAGTCCGTTTCGCTACGAATGTTGTGAGGCGTGCACATGAACATTGTTTTAGTGTGCGTAACCTCGAGAGTGCTCTGTGTCTAGTAACGTCAGCATGACAACTAAACGTAGAAGAGTTGCGCGAGTAACGTAATTTTTTTTCAAGTTTTTTCTCAGGGATGTTCAGATTTCTTTGCCAACGCTTCAAAAGATTACACACGCAAGCGCGCTTGTCAGTACACAATACTACTACAACCAGACTGATCGGACTACGTGACATATCTATACTAATACATAAAGGAAGAGTTTGTATGTTTGTGTAAACGCGCTAATCTCAGGAACTACTGGTTCGAATTGAAAAATTCTTTTTGTGTTGAATAGTTAGCTATAGGCTATATAACATCATCCTATGACCAAATACCAAAGTCCACGCGGACGAAATCGCCGGCGGTCGCTAATATAATAGATAGAATACAGAAACGTTCTTTGGTTTCATCCCAAAACCTTTCTTAAGTTTCATGGTCACCATAGCCCGCTCCATCCCTCCCCTACCGACCAATTGGAAATATATTTCCGTAATGTCACAAGATCTACTTCAGATAGCTGTAATGGATGACCAGGATTTTCTATTCTCTTAGCATTACCCTCATAATCTCTGGAAAGCCAAAATTTACAATTGAATTGCTTGCTAAGTGATTCTAATTCAGAAACCTTTAATATCTACCTAAAGCGGTAGAATGTTCATTGTTTGTAAATACCACATCTGCACCCGTTTTTGCCGAAAAGCAAATCTATTGAATTTCAGTTATTGTTAGAGACAATATAGTATATTTCATTACAAGTGCGAAAAGGCTGTCATTGTAATGAGTTCCGACAAATGTCTACCCGAGCCGAGGCGTAGCCGATGGTGAGGGTTGACAGTCGGAACTCTTAGCAATGACGGTTCCGCACGTGTACTGAACGACTATTTATATATTATTATTTATATACTATTTAATACAGTAGCGAAAAATGAAGCAATTTAATAAAATAATATAAACTCGCAAAGAACATTTTTGAAAAATGGCGCCAACCGTAAAAGAATACCTTTTTTTTGTTCAATTATGGCATCGCAAACTCTGTGCATACTGCCAGCGTCAAGTATAACTTTTGCATCAATTTTTTGCCAGTTTCAATGAAACTGGACGAAGTAATAACAAAGTCAGTAAGTAAGTCGTCAGTAATCAGTCAGTCTAGTCAGTCCAACATTCAAGTAAAGCGATGGCTACTTTACTAGAACGTGTCCGATGGAATTTTGGAGGCAAGCAGAAAAACATATTTTAGCACTGTTATTCTATTTCACAAACACTCGTGCACTGTAATTAACCTATATCAAACAAAATGCCATCAATTTTATCCGATAGACTAGCGTAGAACGCAAGCGATCTATGCAGCTGAGCTAAACTAGTGGCAATAAATTTCATGCGCGTTTCCGTGCTTCGGAGGGCACGTTAAGCCGTCGGTCCCGGTTGTTGTCGATAGATAACAGTCGTCAAACCTTGTCGGAGGCCTTATGGGCGGTTTGAAAACATCCGACAGCGGGTTGGCCACTAACCCGCATCTCCACCAACTCGCATTGGAGCAGCGTGGTGGAGTAAGCTCTAGGCTTCCCCAATAAGTGGGAGAGACCCGTGCCCAGCAGTGGGACGCAAAAAGGGTTGCAGCCATTTTGAAAGTTGGGAAAGAGAACGCACGAGTTTGGAAAAGGTAAAGAAAAAGCACGAGTGTGTAATAGCCCACTTCCCGAACGCTATAGAATACGTCCCTGCAATACGCCACTTTTTTAGCAACTGTATTAAAAAATATGTACCGTGTAGGCACTTCCTTAGTTTGTATAGATATTACACTCTGGCTACGCTTTTTTATCTGTATGTGATCTGTGGTATTAAGGTTCATTATATGTACCTACATATAATCTATGTCTTTTTCTCTTCTGTAGAAAATCTTGTAAAAATTAGGGCCCTCGGCATAAGAATAAATAATACTAATTATTTATTCTTATGCCCTCGATGCAAACAAAAGTGTTAAATGATCCAATTGCATCTTTTGCATAAATTAACTCATAAAATACCCCTAATTTAACAGTTATAAGGTGCGTTTGCCGTCCAGAACAGGGAATATGCATGAATTTTATTTTTACGCAAAATGGACCTATATATTTCAATTGCAAAAAATAATGACAAAATTAAAAAAAATCCGAAATTTGGAAATATGAAAATTTTGGTAATTTTTTTATTTTATCCAATAAAGTTTTTAAATATTTTTTTCGGAATCTGCTGTTAAATTTGCAAAACACTTGTTTTTCCCATAGTTTTTGGTAGTGCGACTACTGCGTTCCCGGACGGTCATATCTGTCACTTCGTTAGTATGGGCTGTTTTTAACGCTATGCGGTGAGGTTTAACTTTGACTTGTATTTACATAGTCTTTAAGGATGCTCCAATCGATGTGGAGGAGCACTTGATCCCTATGCCAAATAGGATCGATTGATGTACCCTATTACATGAGGTGACTATCATGCCTGAAGTCGAAAGTTTTCGAGCAATGTGTGTTGCCAGTGATGACCTACGGCGCTGAGACGTGGTCTTTTACAGTAAGCCTTTTCCACAGGCTCAAGGTCGCTCAGCGAGCGATGGAGAGGGCTATGCTTGGTATTTCTCTACGCAACAGAATCCGTCACGATGAAATCCGTAGACGAACGAAGGTTGCCGACATAGCTCTCAAAATCTGCAAGCTGAAGTGGCAATGGGAAGGCCATATAGTTAGGAGGACTGACAACCGGTCGGGAGCTTACTCCAACACGCTGTTCCAATTGCAAGATGCTCGTTAGTAACCAAACCCGCTGTCGGATGTTTTAAACCACCTACAAGGCCTCCGACAAGGATTAATGACTGCTATCTACCGATAACAACTGGGCGAGAATATGCTCTGCAAAGTATTGAAACGCAGATAAAATTCGCAAACAGCGGTCACCCATCTCACATCCGACCGCGCCCGTTTAGCTTAGCTTCGTAGATTGTAAGCATTCCACGCCAGCCGCAGGGCTCTCGCTGCTCTTATTACGTTAGCTCGGTCGTGTATAATTTATGTATTCAGGGATCTCGAGCCGCCATATTAACGCCCGCTCCGCTATGCATCACCGCAGCTCAGCCGCGCCGCGAATATTGAATCCGGGCTAACACGGGACATAATTTAACTGCACTTAGTGGAATCTTCTCGATAGAAGCGCGCGTGAATCGACTCAAATTGGAGTTTTGGCGGGAAGTCGAAAAAGACATATTGTGCTCTTATTTTATTTTCATTTTCTTGGAGTATTTTTGAGTTATATCGGATAAAGTTGATGGCATTTTGTTTGATATAGGTTAATTACAGTGCACGAGTGTTTGTGAAATAGAATAACAGTGCTAAAATATGTTTTTTCTGCTTGCCTCCAAAATTCCATCGGACACGTTCTAGTAAAGTAGCCATCGCTTTACTTGAATGTTGGACTGACTAGACTGACTGATTACTGACGACTTACTTTACTAACTGACTTTGTTATTACTTCGTCCAGTTTCA
This sequence comes from Pyrgus malvae, assembly GCA_911387765.1. Classification (NCBI taxonomy): domain Eukaryota; kingdom Metazoa; phylum Arthropoda; class Insecta; order Lepidoptera; family Hesperiidae; genus Pyrgus; species Pyrgus malvae. The sequence goes on along the minus strand of OU426965.1, from coordinate 21,087,846 downwards.
TTGAAACTGGCAAAAAATTGATGCAAAAATTATACTTGACGCTGGCAGTATGCACAGAGTTTGCGATGCCATAATTGAAAAGAAAAAAAAGAAGCGCGCGTGGCCCGGCGGTCAGCGTAGAACGCAAGCGATCTATGCAACTAAGCTACTCGGGCGCGGTCGGGTGTAAGCTGGGTGACCGCTAGTGGCAAAAAATTTCATGCGCGTTTCCGTACTTCGGAGGGCACGTTAAGCCTTCGGTCCCGGTTGTTGTCGATGGATAACAGTCGTTAAACCTTGTCGGAGGCCTAATGGGCGGTTTGAAAACATCCCAAGGCGAGTTGGCTACTAACCCGCATCTCCACCAACCCGCATTGGAGCAGCGTGGTGGAGTAAGCTCCCAATAATGGGTAGAGACCCGTGCCCAGCTGTGGGACGCAAAAAAAGGGTTGCAGCCAGTGGAACCTTCTCACTCCATATTCCGTAGAAGGTCGATGTTTGAAACATTGATGGCTTAAGTATGAAGAGGATGGAGCAGCTTCCATTAAAATAAATACTTAAATTATTTGATGAAGTCTTTAAGATTTTAACATGTTTTTGTTCTAAACGTATTGAGTTTTGACCTTAAGATTAAACATAAGCGAGGAATCTTGAGACGCAATATTAACTTCTCCTCCGCAATGCATCACCGCAGCTTATGGCCTTGGCTCCTCGAATATTGAATTCGGGGCTGACCTTAGAATAAATACGTATAGAATGAGTGTCTTCATACAAGCGCGCTGTCAAAATTGAAGCACTAAATAGATTCCTACAGCTGTCACATTTGCCAAACAAAATATTTTTATTTTGACCAAATTAACTATAAAATACTACAAAATATTTAAAACACTGTGAAAAGTTATTTTATTAGATTTCTTTTGTTTTTAAAAAGTGTTGTGATAAAGTCTTACGGAGTGGCCCGGCGTTTGGTGACATTCATGGCACCAATCAACATGCTTCTATTTTGGCGCGCGAACTTGGTTTCTATAATGTAATTGTAATTATTCTAAGGGGCTGACACGGTCCATAATTTACCTGCACTTAATGGAACCGCGCCTGTAGAGACTGAATTCAAATCTATGTGCAACGTTCAAATCCTCTCATACAACTGTTGATAGTAGGATAATGGCTGCAACCATTTTTGCGTTCCACTGCTTGGGGAGGCCTGGAGCTTACTCCATCACACTGCTCCAATGCGGGTTGGTGGAGATGCGGGTTGGTCAACCCTCTGTCGGATGTTTTCAAACCACCCATAAGGCCTCCGACAAGGTTTAACGACTGTAATCTATTGACAACAACCGGGAGCGAAGGCTTAACGTGCCCTTTGGAGCACGGAAACGCGCATGTAATTTTTGGCACTAGCGGTCACCCATCTCACACCCGACCGCGCCTTTTGGTTAAGCTGCATATATCGCTTACGTTCTACGCTACCTGCCATGCGCGCTACAGTAGTAGGATAATATAATTAAAGCAGCTTGGTGGAGTAAGCTTCAGGCCACCCCAATAATAGAGAGAGACGCATGCCCAGCAGTGGAATGCAAGATGATTTCAGGACAATAATTTAAATTGACTGAAAGCATCCGATATCCAACTTGCAGTAGGATCGAGTCTAATGCTAGGTCTTATGCTGCTGTGCTGTTACTAAGAGGAACGATCTCATGTAATTGTCCCTCCATTTAACTACGAGTAACACAAAACGCAGAGTAATTGTTTGAAAGCAGAACAATCGAAATAAAAAATAAAAATAATAAGATTACTGCTGAGACTACTTAAAAAACACGTTTTTCTTGACGATGTTTTTTTGTGTAACATTTTTTACTAGCTTTCCGCCCGCGGCTTCGCCCGCGTGGAATTTGGTTATATCGCATTTTTTAGATTTTCCCGTGGGAATGAGAAGTTCTCCCGCGGTAAAACATTGTTTTTCCAGGACTGAAACTACCTCCATACCAAATTTCATCAAAATCCGTTCAGCCGTTTAGGAGTGAAAGAACAACAGACAGACGGAGTTACTTTCGCATTACCATAAATACCATATATTATATTATTAATAAAGCACAACTATAAGAAAACTTCTCCTTCCCACGGGAAACAAACTTTTCCGGGATAAAAAGTACTCTATTATTTAATCCGGACTTCTAGCTTTACGTCTGCAAAATTTCAAAGCAATCGGTTCAGTAGTTACAGCGTGAAAGCGGAACAAACAAACTCACTTTCCGATTTATAATATTAGTAAGGATGAACTATTGCTGGGCACGTGTGTCCTCCATTATACAAGTGGCCGCCCCGACTTCGTTCACATGGACTTAAGTTTTTTGCCCCTATAGCCTTCCTCAATAAATTGACTATTTAATACAATAATAATTAATTTGTCAATTCGAACCAGTATTTCCTGCGCGATCAAACAAACAAACAAATAGGCAAGCTCTTCAGCTTTATGAAATTAAATGAAATGAAATAGTTTGAAATGAAATGAAATAGTTTATTAACATCCCGGGTAATAATATACACTTGATGTTTGTCATTGTTGTATGGCCATCAGCTGACCGTCATCCGCTTTGGGTGCGCTAAGGCATATATGGGCTAGGATATATATATAATTATTATAGAACTATAGACTAGAATATTTTTTTATATATTTATTTATTTTACATTACTCTAAAATATATATCTCACTCTTAAAATCTTGACATAGTTTATGTTAGAGTGATGAAATAAAATCGTACGAATAATTATAGGTATTCTAGCTCATTGTTTTTTTTTATCGCAGTGCAGTGCGTTTACGCTCTAATTTGCCACTGGCGCCCATCTCAGACCCAACCGCTACCTTTCGTTATCTTAAAATCTTGATACAAAGTCTTTTCAAACTGTTCAAAGGTTATCTGCTTTATGTTTTAATTAATTAAACTGGAACACTCAAGCCGCTATCTGCGCTGCAGAAATTAACGCCGCAGCTCCTCGATAGGCTTTGTACACGCCACCATGCAGGTGATGGTGACCATCTTGATACTGAAAAAATATTAGTTTTCGCTTTAATCTTCAAAAAAAATCCTTAATGGTTAAATGAACTTATATTATAGTCTATGCTGATGAAAATAGAAAAGAAAATGAATGAAAAAAGGTTAAAAAATGAACATGTATTAACAATTTAAAATATAGGATTTTATACTTGGTAGTTTGATATTGGCTTTCATTAGGTAAGTGGGTTTCCTTATTTCCATTGAAATACCACGATGAGTAAAAATTCCCATAGTTCCCCTTGTAGTAAAACTGTTTGAAATGAAATGAAATAGTTTATTAACATCCTGGGTAAAGAAATACACTTGATGTTTTGTCATTTAGTTTAGGATATTATTTGTAGTAGTTTAACATTATTATATAAAAAGCATGTAAAAGGTAAGGTCATGCTCATAAAGATGTCTCAGTTATAAACTTATATAATCGGGAAGGTAAGGACGAAACAATTAGGAACAAATGGTAAGGGACGATAAAAAGGTGGTCGAAATTACAATCTGCTAGGTTGGGAGCTTTGACCATCCAATCCGATAAGGACGGTGATGTGTGCATAACTGCACATCGTTGTATGCACTGAAGGTATATCTATACCGAGATGGGAGAGCTTTTGGGACACCGCACATGGAATACACTTAAGAATCCTCTCCAAGCGCAAAGGCAGCCCACTGAGTGAGGGGGCTTTAGTGCGGTACAAATCTCACATTACCAGGTATCTGTCCCTTGCTTCCTTTTGAAGGATTCCTTTCTGATAGCTAAAAGGGTAAAGGGTTCATAAAACTTTTAATTAAAAGGTGGAGAGCGAAAATAAATTCGCGAATGATGGTGCTCCTTACGCTAAGGCAGGTGCAGTAGTGCTCGATATAAGCTATCTGAGTGTTAATCTGTGCCATGCTATCAGCGATTATGTGGGACATACGGATATAGAGTTTAGACGTCCCGGCTAACATTTATCTTTAGAAAGTAAGATAAACATCATTCCTCGTATTTATAACTAAGCGAAGTGGGTACCACTTTCGTGCCATTTTTTATACCATAACAGTGAATTTGAGATGTTCGCAATTGTTTTGTGATGTGCTTATCCACGTAATTAATATTTCTCAATATTAAAATTTGGAATTTAAGCATTCTATACGAAAGAAACAATTTGACTAAGTAACCAACCATCCATAAAATATCCGAAGGTAAAAATTTGTAACGATAGCCACGTAGAAATGATATGGAGAAACAGAAATTTGAATGATGAGTTTAAATTTCTGTTCTTGGTCTGGGTGTATGTGTTTCTGTCTTTGTATGTGTCTATGGTACCCACGATTCAGGGTATTAATTACCTTACTGTGGGGCTATGAGTGTGTAATGTTTATTTATTTATTTTACTAGGAAGTCAAACTTCCCTGTAGTTTTCTTCTTTGGCTGTAAATCGAATCGAAAGGAAAAAGTCCATTTTCTTTTCTTTTCTACGAGAAAAAATCTCTTAAGTTGATTTCAAAAATTTGAAAAAGAAAATACTATAGGTGATACTCCATTGCTTTAGTATTATATTTGAATAATATTTAGATTTCATTACATTATTATAATATTTGACGTAAATCGAAAAAACGTTTGCGCGACTAATCCTTACCCGTGTGTTCCCACCGTCTTTTGACCTAAGTTAGTATTCAAGGTTCTGGTCCGTTATGGCAAGCGCATTAGATACGATCTTCATGAAATACATGACTTTACAGAATATTACGGACGATAACCGATAAAGCGTTGTTTAAAAGCTTTCGCTTATAAACTTCGCTGACTAATCTACAATCTACGAGTGTTAAAGTTATGTTCACATTATCGGAATTGCTTTGTATTAATAACTGTATTATTGACCGCTAGTGGCAAAAAAAATCATGCGCGTTTCCGTGCTTCGGAGTTAAGTGCACGTTAAGCCGTCGGCATAAGAATAAATAATACTACGTAGAACGGAAACTCCCGCTCAAAACGGGCTCAAGGTCACGATATTAGCCTACACTTTAATTTCGGCTAAACCGACTACTGAAGACGGGCTGTCTCAGACGGGCGCGTCAATTACAATAACGGCGCCAAGTTAATGTGGTGTGTTTGGTTGTACAAACAATTCTAAAACAATGCCAAACTTAAGTTTTTTTAGTTTGCCCAAAGATGATGCGAGATAAGTAATATTTTTTAAATATTATTCCTTTTCCGTACCTAATTTATCAAAAGGATGTGACCAGTTTTTTTTTGTGTAGCCAATTGTTTCACTTTCACAAAATTATTAAAAAAATGTTAGATAACTACAGCATTTTAACATGTCGCCAAAATATTTTTTAATAGCCCCCGCCATTGCATCGGTCATTGAACCTTTCTCGATTGTTTTGCCTCGCGATTGCGGCGCCGCGGCACTGGCGCACGCACGTTATACTTAATATGTAATTCGTTTATTTTAAACCTACACTGCGTAAGTACTTACACCTATGTAGGTAAGTAATACTTACTTAAATGGCTTCATTTGGTATGGTACTCATAATAATTTATTATTCATGAGCAGGTATTTATAGTGTAGGTAAGTATTTATAATTCTCATACTTTGTAATACTAAACTAAAATAATGATTTTTAAGTAAAGGAAAACTTATATTTTAGCTACCTATATTATCTATAAAAAAGCAGTATTAACAGTTGACAACCCTGTCAACACGCCCGGGCGACAGAGGGGCGTAACGAGGTGAAGGGGGAAGTAGGTATAAAAATAGCGGCGTTTTCCACCCGGTCAAAGAAGATTCCGTTCTATGTAATTATTATTTATTCTTATGCCGTCGGTCCGGTTGTTGTCGATAGATAACAGTCGTTAAACCTTGTCGGAGGCATTATGGGCGGTTTAAACATCCGACAGCGGGTTGGCCACTAACCCGCATCTCCACCAACCCGCATTGGAGCAACGTGGTGGAGTAAGCTCCAGGCTTCTCCAATAATGGGGAGAAACCCGTGCCCAGCAGTGGGATGCAGTAAGGGTTGCAGCCATAGAAATATTTTTTTTTATCATTCGGATTACTTCGAAGGGGATGAAAAAAATAAAAAATGATTTGGAAACTGCGTTGTATGGTATATCAAATACATAGATAAGTTACTGTATAGTCCGTCTATCAAACTAAGGCAAGTAATTTGTAAAGTGTGAAAAATATTTTTGATGAACGTATTTTAATCCTGTTGATTTTGAAGCATTTCGAGATTTAATTACACATTTTTTAACCCCCACTGCTGGACATAAGTCTTCTCTGGGCATAAGAATTGAGAGGAATTTAGGAATTGCCGACCACGCTGGTCACGCATGACTGCAGGTATCATGCTTCTGAGGAATTTTGTATAACTCAAGCACCGTGCGATGAAAACATTATTCATGAATAATATTAATATTAAATAAAATTGTAAAGTTGTAAGTTTGTAATATTATTACAAACTTTTACCCTCACCGTGGAGTACCGAAATGCATAATCATTATGACACTTAGTCAAAGGTGCATTGAGATTTGATCTCGAGTTCAAACCCCTCCGCATTCGAAACCGATGTCGCCTATCGCTTAATTTTTGGCCAAGGGAGATCTCCCGCCGGGCGAGGTGGTCATGCCCGGAGAGCGGTCGCGCTCCGACTGACTCAATTCGTAAGCTTGTATATTATATGGTCGGATATTCAGAAAACTTCGATAGCGTGATTCAGGAATACCTATGGCCCCATCAAGAGATGGGTAGTGGAAGGTCGCTACATCACAGCACTATAAAATAAAGCTGCATCATATCCAAAATTATTACTCCGAATGCACCACTTACTTGAACGGCATCAAGAGTTGATTTATGTGTTTCCTGTATAATTGAATTCGTACCTTGTCGCTTAAATCAAGTCACTTACCAACTTTGAGATATGGTCCGTAAAAGTTATATATTTTGTCGGTACTGAAATATGAACGGCTACTTTTATACATACGGCTAACATTCAACTTTTTATATAAAATGGAGTGACAGACAGGGACCGGATTTCGATAATTTTTGAATATCGGTATTTTCTTTAAAATAACGATAACGGAATCGATAGCTTTGATAAATACCCAAATATTTGTATCGCTAATAATAAGTACGCATGGCCCGGCGGTTAGCGTAGAACGCTAACGATCTATGCAACTAAGCAAAACGGGCGCGGTCGGGTGTGAGATGGGTGACCGCTAGTGGCAAAAATTTCATGCGCGTTTCCGTGCTTCGGAGGGCACGTTAAGCCGTCGGTCCCGGTTGTTGTCGATAGATAACAGTCGTTAAACCTTGTCGGAGGCCTTATGGGCGGTTTGAAAACATCCGACAGCGGGTTGGCCACTAACCCGCATCTCCACCAACCCGCATTGGAGCAGCGTGGTGGAGTAAGCTCCAGGCCTCCCCAATAATGGGGAGAGACCCGTGCCCAACAGTGGGACGCAAAAAGGGTTGCAGCCAATAATAAGTACTGGTACCAATAAAAAATACCGATATCCTAGGCTGTGACGCGACGTTGCCAAATCTCACATGACGTGGGTGCTGCGGCGCTGCTTGCGGAAGGAAAGGTACAGAGCGGCAACATCGCGAAAGTAGTGTAGACGAGAGTTTATTATTTTTATGTTGCATTATTCACGCGTGGCCGTTCGGAAGTAAAAAAAAAAGACGAAAGCGCTAGGCATTTTATCGCTACCATATCGGTATTTCAGTATCAATATCAATGCCGATAATTGACGTAAATTATCAGTATTCGTGTACTCGATAAATCGATACCAAAACATCAGTATTTTTTTCTATAATTCGATATCGATACCAAAAAAATATCGGTATGCTGGTCCCTGGTGACAGATGAGCCATGTAGCAAGAAGTGGTCACTACAGTTCAGAATATCAAACCCTAAGGGTAACGTATTATACTCGTAAATGTATATAGTTGCAGTCTAGAGATCGATGTTCATCTTATGTGCAGGTACAGAAGTGGTCTAGTATTGCATAGAACATATCAAATAACAACCACGCGAACTTGTTGGTCTCACAATACCTTCTTCCATGAGCACATGACATACGCTAAAACATAGATAAGAATGCTTGAAGCGTGCATGCGAAAATCAACCATAAAAGGCCACTTTTAAACCCTGATGTACATTTGGTAAGTAACCACATTGAAGCGCGTATGGCCCGGCATATAAACGGGCGTGGTCGGTTGTGAGATGGGTGACCGGTAGTTGCAAAAAAAATTATGCGCATTTCCGTGCTTCGGAGGGCATGTTAAGCCGTCGGTCCCGGTTGTTGTCGATAGATAACAGTCGTTAAACCTTGTCGGAGGCCTTATGAAAACATTCGACAGCGGGTTGGCCACTAACCCGCATCTCCACCAATTCGCATTGAAGCAGCGTGGTGGAGTAAGCCCCAGGCTTCCCCGATAATGAGAGACCTGTACCCAGCAGTGGGACGCAAAAAGGGTTTCAGCCAAGTAACTACACCTCTCTACTGAAACACAACAGATTTTTTTTGGACAATTCACACAACGTCATCTGATTCCAAACTAAGCAGAGTTTGTGCTGTGGTAATCAGAAAGCTGATAAACATACTTACATAATTCTAAATATATACTTAAATAGATAAATTAACACCCAGATACAGAACAAATAGTCATGTTCATCACACAAATATTTGTCCTGGGTGGGAATCGAACCCACGACCTCACGCTTCGCAGTCGGCTCATCACCCACTACGCCACGGAGGCTGTCAAATAGGTGCAAGGGAGATACGTTCCGTTCAATCCATATAAGTTCCATCACGCAATCCCAGATTAATATTTAGGTCCTCAGCTCTGCGACGTTTTTAGGGCATTCTTTTATTCGTCTCGATATCTTTAATCTGAAAAAATAGTATATTGTTTGCGGCGAATCTGTGGCAGCTATTCACCAGGTTATTTATTGACTGACGACCTGAAGAACATAGCAGGAAATCGCTGGATTCAAAAGGCGCAGGACCAGACGGAGTGGCAAACATTAGGGGAGGCCTATGTCCAGCAGTGGACTTTAAAAGGCTGATGGATGGATGGATCATTCACCAGGTTACTGCCTGAAAGGAGAAGGGAGGCTCTACAGTGGCAGATAATGTCACTTTGTTTAAGAAATCGCTGAAAAGTAAGACATGAAATATTTTAACTCTGGATAAATTTTTGTCACATCTAGAATATGTAATTAGCTCCAAGCGCACTCAGAGTTAATTCCGGCGTGGACCGACACAAACCCGGATACAGCAGCAAACGGCAATCAGACCGCTCACTGCATTCACCGGACGGAAACACGGACAATTGGATAGCATATACTGAGAGACTAAGAGACTGTTAGGGTTCCGTATAAGAAGGTTTTTTTCTCAACCCTTTTTATGTCCCACTGTTTTGTACAGGTTTTCTCTCGGACGTGAAAGAGATTTAGGCTATAGTCCACCATGCTGGCCGCCTGGTCTAGTGAGGATCGGTGGACACCATGCCTTCGAGAAATTGTGAGTTACTATTAGAGCCTCTTTCACCACCTTCAAGTAAAGTGACAAGTATACTAATTGTCGACTAAAGTTTTCAGTAACTTAAATTTCAATTTCACGATGTTCAAGAAGTACTAATCATATGATATACTGACCCGTACTCATAGCATTTACTTGCCAATTAACTTTACTCGGGATGTAACTAATCAACACTTTACTTGGAGATGGTGAAAGAGACCCTTAGGCTAGCACGTTAATCGGAAACATCGTAATTAATTAAATATCACCATATTTTTCCCTCACAGTGGAGCAGCGATAACCCACTTAACGAATTTCTTTGTCAGAGGTACGCGCCTAGGGTTCAAACCCGGTATCTCCGTGTCGGACATCGATGTCTTTACCACTCTGCTATTGCTGCTCAATATTTAAAAATATTTTGTAGTAATAAATAAATATAGTAAAAAATAATTGAAAACACGCTTTTCAAAAACACCAAATTAAAAAGTGAAAAATAATCCATAATGTAAGCAGAAAATAATAATAATAATAGACAAAAAAATACAAGTAATATTGTGAAAAAAACGTGGGGCGCTCTGTGCCATAATTTTTCGTATATCGAGCAACCTGCGCATTTTTCATTATTATACTATTATTTTTTGTTGATTATATTATTTTTTTTCGCTTATATTTTCATTTCATAGTTCGTTTTATTGTCAAAAGTATAAAATTTAATGAGATAAAGCCTTTTCTGTTACTAGATGGCGCCACTGCGATGGAACAACGTAGGAGCTTGTGAGAAATCATTTTTTTGTATACTTCGGCATCTGGCGTTATATCGTTTTCTGAATCACGCTAACGAGTGAACGCCGGCCGGTGCAGGAGTTGAAAAATCGAGTGTAAAGGAGTCGGTGAACAACACACATACATACATATGAGTAATTAGTGAAGCTATTATAATAACTATAACTAATAAGGTACTACGGACGGTTGTACAGCTCCTCAAATGCTCCCGTCACCAATATGGTGAACGATAAGAGAGCCGAATTGACCCGACACTATACCGAAGATATCTCGGACGTTAGCCTGTACGAAATTAGAAGGGCCCTAAATCAGCTTAAAAACAACAAAGCACCGGGCGATGACGGTATCACATCTGAGCTGCTGAAAGCTGGAGGGAAACCCCTCCTAGTGGCGCTTCAAAAACTGTTCGATACCGTCATCAGTAGCGGAACTGTCCCGGAGGCGTGGAGCAGAAGCGTGGTGGTACTGTTCTACAAAAAGGGCCACAAAGCCCTTTTAAAGAACTATAGACCCATCGCGCTTCTGAGCCACGTCTATAAGCTGTTCTCAAGGGTTCTTACTAATCGCATTGCGCGCAGGCTAGACGACTTCCAGCCTCCCGAACAAGCCGGATTCCGAAAAGGCTATAGTACCATGGACCACATACACACGCTGCGACAGGTTATACAAAAGACCGAGGAGTATAATCTGCCGCTATGTATTGCGTATGTGGACTATGAGAAAGCCTTCGATTCTATCGAGACCTGGGCAGTGCTAGAGTCTCTCCAGCGATGCCAGATTGACTATCGGTACATCGAGGTGTTGAAGTGTTTGTACAAAGCCGCAACCATGACAGTCCGAGTCCACGACGGAAGCACTGGACCTATTCCAGTGCAGCGCGGAGTACGACAAGGGGATGTTATATCCCCGAAGCTGTTTACCGCTGCACTGGAAGACGTGTTCAAGCTGATGGAGTGGAACGGGCTGGGTATTAACATCAATGGCGAACACCTCACACACCTTCGATTTGCCGATGACATAGTAATCTTGGCGGAGAACCTGGAAGAACTGAGCACTATGCTAGGTGACCAGCATAGCGCCTCACAAAGGGTGGGTCTTAAGATGAACATGGACAAGACGAAGATCATGTCTAACGTCCATGTCACACCTATACCGTGTGTTATTGATGGCGCTACTCTCGAAGTTGTTGACGAGTACATCTACCTGGGACAAGCGATCCGTATGGGTAAGTCCAACTTCGAGAGAGAGGTAACTCGTAGAATCCAACTCGGTTGGGCAGCGTTCGGGAAATTACAAAGTGTCTTCTCGTCCAGAATACCTCAGTGCCTGAAGTCGAAAGTTTTCGAGCAGTGTGTGTTGCCAGTGATGACCTACGGCGCTGAGACGTGGTCTTTTACAGTTAGCCTTTTCCACAAGCTCAAGGTCGCTCAGCGAGCGATGGAGAGGGCTATGCTTGGTATTTCTCTACGCGACAGAATTCGTAATGATGAAATCCGTAGAAGAACTAAGGTTACCGACATAGCTCTCAAAATCTGCAAGCTGAAGTGGCAATGGGCAGGCCATATAGTTAGGAGGACCGACAACCGATGTGGAAGAAAGGTCCTTGAATGGAGACCACGTCTCGGCAAAAGGAGTACAGGCCGCCCTCCAACCAGGTGGACTGACGACCTGAAGAAGACAGCGGGTAGTCGCTGGATTCAGAAGGCCCAGGGTCCTTAGACAAAGTAACATCGCTTCGTAGCGAAACGATATCTAAATTCGTCATCGTCTTCGAGATATCGAAAACAATTTCCTAGCCAATGTAACACTAATGTCGCGATCGTTGTGTCGAATTGTTTATTCTATAAAAAACAGAAATATTGGCTATGGTATCGAAAATTTAGCTGTCAGTGTACGTCAAGAAGTGTCAAATCAGATCAAACCCGCGAACTTTTTTGTTGTTTTAAAAGGTTTTAATGTTAAAATTAAGAGAGTGTTGCGTATAATCGTTTTCAGATTATAATAAAAACAATATTTTGAAAGTGGTAAGTGAAAAGAGTGTTAAGTATTACTTTAAGATCGTCTCCAAAACTTAATGGTATCTAAAATAGATTCAGTTTTATGTGACGGATGTTCAAACGATGATGGAGTGATCTTTATTTTAATTTTTAGTGATAAAACATCGAATCAAGAGTGCGAGCAAGTCCCGAACAATTATTGTTAACGCTGCTTGAGTATATGTAATGGAAACGTAAGTAAATCAAAGTTTTATTTATGAGCATGTAATGTAAACAATGACGCGAACTCAACAATGAAACACTTATATTGGAATTTGTTTGTTTATGTTACATTCATGGTGACTTGGTGAGGCCCCGTTGCTGGATTACAAGGTCGGGTAAGTTCAGACCGACTATGGACTGAACTGCAATGCAGTCTACAACGCCTTTAACACAGAATAACTACGGATACGAGAAATAATCACTCCGTGTCAAAAATCAGCTGAATGAAATCCGGCCATATTGTTTCGATAACTACAGCGTTTTACCATTCGTTTCGTCATCTTTTTTGGCGATCGCGATCGATGCGAAGGCGAACACTTAAAGTGCTGCTTGTCTACGCATTTATATGGGATAACCACGAAAACAATTCGTTACTTTATCGTTTCGTTACGAATTATAACATTGTCTACCAACTTGCGATAACGATGTCGATTGACCACGTGATTTAACGCGGCTTATGTCAATCCCATACATTTTAGTATTTTCTAACTTCGTTATCGTTTTTAAATTGTTACTTTGTCTAAGCCTGCAGGACCGGGAGGAGTGGCGAACGTTAGGGGAGGCCTATGTCCAGCAGTGGACAGTAAAAGGCTGATGGATGGATAGATGGATGGATTATAATAAAAGCGTGTTGAAAATGTGAATGAGTTGAGTAGTCGAGTGGTTAAAATGACGAGCCACCAGGCGTGGCAGCCGACATGATTTATATGTCGGCGGCGGTCGAATATATTATATGCGGCATAACATAATATGAGGCTATATTTTAAATAAATAAATAAAAAAACGTTACACACTCATAGCCCCACAGTAAGGTAATTAATACCCTGTGTCGTGGGTACCATGGACACATACAAAGACAGGAACACAAACACCCAGACCGAGAACACAAAATTTAAACTCATCATTCAAACTTCTGTTTCGCCGGGAATCGAACCCGGGACCCCTCGATTGGCAGTCTGGCATGGTAACCATTGTGCCACGCGGGTCGTCAGAAATGTGTTCACTTCAAGCTTAATTTTTACACTGCTCAAATAGATAACAAACTTTTATATTTGATATTAATTTAAGCTGTATACCATACGATCTTAAACACGTTTTTGACATAAAGAAATAAAATAATTAATATTGTAGGTAGTAGAACTATTATCGTTCGCCCGGGGAAGTACCACCTCTGCACCCACTTCTGCCGTGAACCAATTCTATTGTGTTTCGGTGGAAAGGTGCAGTTGCCGGCCACACTTACATGAGGTGACCACTAGCCTCCGGAGTAGCAGCGCAACTGCATACAACCTCAGACAAGACTTACCTATGCTTGCTTGAGGTTGTATGTAAATGTCCATGGGCTGCAGCGACCACTTAACACCACGTGGCCTGCATGCTCGTCTGCTACTCCATTCAAATAAAATAAAAAATAAGTGAGCCAATAGGGGATAATTATTCCCCTTAGTGAGACGGATCTCTAAAAATCTCGCACTGTACAAGCAGAAACCTCTATAAAAACCTCGGAAACCATAAACCCAGGGCTTTAATATAGTCTAGAATAAAACGTAAAAGTCAAGGGACCCTAAAGCTCCTATTAAAGAAAATTGGTATTACATGCAAATGTAGTTCACTTACGGTACTCTATGCTGTTTCGAGTTTTTATTACCTAAGCGTAATTAGCTTTTTATCCGTCCGTCGAAAAGGCATTAGGGGTCATCCATAAATTACGTCACACCTTAAAGGGGGGGGGGTATCACCAGAATGTGACATTGTGTGACAAGGGGCAGGGGGGGTCAAAAGCTTTGTGATGTCACATGTTAAAAGTTAAAATACTCAAACGAGAAATTTATATTTGAATGAAAAGCTTGAAATATTTACGATCTCGATCTATTTTTATTAATACTTTAGCATTCTGAAAATGAAAATAAGTGTTTTGTTTTGATTATTTTTTAAATAAATACATAAAATTAGAAAATGTGTGACGTCACATGGGGGGGGGGGGGGGGGGGGGTTCTAAAAATGTGACAACCTGTGACAAGGACGGGGGAGGAGTTAAAAAGTCCTGAAATTCGTGTGACGTAATTTATGGATGGCCCCTTACTGTACAGAGGACCCCCGGTAATCCGGCAAACGTTTTGCAGGGCAGTGTCGGACTATCGAATTTGTCGGATTATAGAGTACTACCTAAGACTACCTACCTATAGTTCGGATTTTTTTACAAAAGAGTACCTTGTAATCCGACAAATTACAGATCCAACAATATGTTAAACATACTCTGAAGTACAAATCATACTTCATTATGTGTGTCGAATTTAGTAAATTAAACAAATAGATTAATTACTATTGAGTTAACTTTAATTATAAACTTAACGTCATTAATGCTGAAGAACTTATAAAAAAAACGGCAAATTGTTTGTAAAGTAGGTTTACGATCGAGATGTTTACGTGATAACGTCCGCACGAGAAAATCTCCATTCGTTAGTATGCCGCTAGAGTGAGAGAGACGGAAGATCGGTCCACTCACTCGAACGCTATGCCAGCCTCCGCTCATGAGGATTCCGCGTGACAAGTTTCACGGAATGACTGGCAGCGCTCGAGATGAGACGGGAGATCGGTCCGTCTCTCTCTCGTTATACCTGCGATCGCGCTCGTGAGGTTTTGGTGTGACACAAGTTTCTGAACATGTCACCCGACTAAAACGATTTTAAAGACGTTATCACGTCAAAATAATAACTTTTTAAGTAATAGTTGTGTACTAGACATGTCTGATTACAGGGAGCGCCGGATTAGACAGGGGCCGGATTACCGGGGGCCCACTGTATTATCACGTATCGCTCACTTATACGAGAAACACTTAAAAGGGATCTACGTATGAACGAGAACATCTTGAAATGAAATGAAATGAAATGAAATGAAATGAAATAGTTTATTAACATCCTGGGTAATAATATACACTTGATGTTTGTCATTGTTCTACGGTCATCAGCTGACCGTCATCCGCTTTGGGTGCGCTAAGGCTTATATGGGCTAGGAGAAAAAAGCGGGCGGAAAAAAACTCCTTGATTTTTAGGATCATCATCAAATATCAGCATTATATTCGTCCATAGAAAAATCTCTATTCTATTCTATTGTAGGTATAGTCAGTCCGCGTTGTATTTTCAGGAGGTATTTTCAGTACACTATAACAAAATGTTATTCAAGAACGCTGTAAAAAAAATCTCTCCTCCAAAGCGGGTAATGCTCGGCTCCCTTGGGGTTGCCTGTGTCCACGGTGAAAGCTTAACACTACGCAGCCCCTCTGCCTCCTCCTCTGCCTCTTTGTTAGGTTTATTTATAAAAAAAATCATATACGAATGAAGTCTGAGATAGCTAAAATTTTACAAAATTAAAATTTTAAAATTAAAGTAAATGCATGTGCAGTAAGGTGAGGTAAAAAGTAAGTGTAGATCAAAAATACAAACGTGTCAAATTCTTGATCACGCATTATGATCTTCTAACATGAGCATATCTCACAAAAACATAGATAAGAATGCGAAAATCAAGTAAAGAAAAAAAGAGGCTACTCTACTTTTAAATCCTGATTTTTCATATTTTTCTATACCGGGTTGTACCTCAACGGAAACATGGTTCATGTAGCCAGTTCTGAAGGAGAATATTTGTTGCAATTTTATGAAACAAAAGACAAAAGACAAAGACATTTATTTGGTGTTTTGTGTTAAAGGTGTTTTAATACATTTGATACATTACCTACATGAGGTATGCAAATATTACAATAATTAAAAACTTAACTAATTACAAATTAAAAAGACGACAGCATGTCAAACAGTGCCTTCAGATCCACGCTTATTCTCTTTTTGAATCTGAAACGCCATTTAAGGGGCCGTATACGAAATTTTGCCGATTTTGCTTATTTACCCGATTTAACACATGAGATTTTGCAGATAAATTACAGTACTTCTACAAGTATCATTGCACAATATAACTTTTCATTTCATTAATAATCTAATACATTAGACACTTTTATAGCTTACGTCAAGAATTATAATGCGAGATTAAGGTTACTTTAAAAGATGTTTAATGTCGAATCATCATTATTAATAAGATTTTTTTTTCTGGAAACGGATTGATTATAAACTGAATAGTATTTATGTCAAATAAATTTTACGAATGATTATTCCATTTTGCCGAAACCAAATGCAATTTCTGGCCCATTTTCTCTCAAAATTGACTAAGTTCAATGTTTTTTTACAAATTTTTTTTTGTATGAGAGTGGCAAAAAGTGGCTCAACCACTATGTATGTGATTTTTACAGCAATACATGGCATTTTTTTCGATCTGTTTAGACTTTAAAGAAATATGTTATATTCTATACCTATTACAGTAATATTTACAAAACTATCACCGGCTTCAGGTCTATTACAAAATAACGAAATAAAAATTAAAAAGTGGCTCATTTAATAGGTTATTATTGAAATGATCAGTCATATTGTGCAATAAAACTTATGGAAATACTGTATTTTAACTGCAAAATCTCTTGTATAAAATGAGCTAAATCAGCGAAATCGGCAAAATTTCGTATACGGCCTCTTAACTCACAAGCGTCGGAGCGCGTCGTAGCACAATCGCGTAGAGTGACCACAGAAAACGATTACTAAGCGTGACGTTATTTTTGAAATGTCGTATTTGTGGATAATAAAGGCAAGGAATATAGGAACTTTGGAGATGCAGTAGTCAGTCTAGGTAATCTGCTCTACCGAAGACTAACGAAGTCTAAGTTAGTCCTTCTATATAAACAATATAAATAAAACAATTGCTGAAATTAATCTGATCGTTTTAAATTTCTTAAAAGTTTCTCGTATATTCATTTTAGTCAAATAATTGGAGTTTGGATTGAAAGTTAAATAGCTACGTTATATAACTATCTGCATTTCGGCTCGTAGGTAAAAACGGAATTGATTTTCTATTAATCGGTGTCTAGAATCCGGTAAATCATCCGCAGCGAGCCGGGTGTAACCGGTTGCCACTGGCTCTGGTCGGTTATCGGCGATTTGGGAGTAGGGTTGCCAAACTTCATACCAATTTAGAATATTAGAAAAGTGTTTGTTAATTCTTTTTGTGAAGATTCATACTTACAAGATGCCAGCCAACGCTTCTTATTCGCTTAATTAATAAAACCTATACTCGTTATATCATTCAGCGCTTTCCCAACCTAACTCATATAAGGCAATTTCTACCATGAAATAATTTTAACTTTTTTGAAATTTTTCAGCGGATGGCAGTGTGATAGCATTGACACACACGATAGCGGTCTGGCGTGCTTCTTGTCACCCCACAGTCATGCTGGATTTCAAATACCATTGTACCTGAAATTTTATTTAAAACAGGGCTGGAGGTTTTTTCCGCCCGCTTTTTCTCCTAGCCTATATAAGCCTTAGCGTACCCAAAGAGGATGACAGTCAGCCGGTGGCCTTCAATCTATTTAATTTTATTTCCAAAGTGGCTAATTATACTGCAACTTCGAGTTACTTGTCGAGTTCGCATAAAATAAACGTATTTATGTATTGTTTAAAATGGTTATACCAGAAAATTAATAAATTAATTAAGTAGTTAACGCTTTACACTTTACTTTTTGACATGATATGTGTGAGAACGAACTGAAATGCGCCGAATCCGTGCGAATAGAAAAAGCGTCCGCCAGAGCGCATGATTGATAAACAAATATTCTGTTAATATAATTAATTATATTAACACGCGCACGCCTAAACTAAAATTTGAAAGTGTCATATGGCGAAAATAAATAATGAGTGTGACAACCCTGGTTTTAACGGCGAATGGTCAAAGGGTCTTAATCGCTGCGAAATGATGCGCTCCCGGGGGCTCCTAAATTTATAGCTGTTTCCGTTTGTAGACCAGTCTTTGTGACAACACTATACTATAATTACTATGATAGACGCTGGAATTATCGGCTAACTATATCTTTTATATAACTATTCCTTAAATAAAAAATAGATTTATTAAAGCTTGAAATTCAGGATTGAATATTAGAAGACTTTTTAAAGTTAGTATTTTTAGAGTTTTTATATAATTTAAATTTTTTTTTGTCACACAGCTACACATAGGTCTCTTCTCAGAATAGCGAAAAATCACTTTGCAATGTGTGGCTTGCTGGATATAGTGACGAGACATTACAATGTTTTTCTTCATCGTGTAGTCGTTACAAAAGTGGCAGATAAAAAATGAGCTAATTATTGTGTTATCTCATCTGAGCTGCTGGAATGATCAAGATGTAAATAATTACGAAATTGCATTCATATGTTATTAGATTTTACTCAAGCTAAGCAATGCAAAAAACAGAAAGCGTCTCTTAATATCTATACATATAATAAATCTGTGAGCTGGCAATAATATGGTAAACTGTACGAAGTAGGGTTCAAGCTTTTTCGTGCAGTTCCCACACGTCGACAATAGTAATCAATATTTTAATCTATACATAAAGCTGAAGAGTTTCGTTCGTTCGTTTGTAAGTTTGTTTGAAAGCAATAATCTCAGGAACTACTGGTTTCAATTGAAAAAATCTTTTTTGTGTTGTATAGTCCATTTATCGGGGAAGGCTTTTTTATAAATAAACTGAACAAAAAGGCAGACAGGCCGCGTGGTGTTAAGCGATCAACGTCGCCTATGGACTCGGGCAACCCCTTTAGACTATAATATAACATCATGTTACATCGAGATATATGTACTGACGAACGTAGTAGTAGTACCTCAATGTCATGATAATAATATTATGACTAATACCGAAGTCCACGCGGACGAAGACGCGGGCGGCCACTATTCCTAAATATAAGTAGAACGCGTCACCCTCATAACCATACAGGAATTCTTTGTCTTTGATACCAATTATTTGTAATTTAAAAATGTTTTTTCTTTGTTTTGAAAATATACATTCATGATTAAAACTTCTGCTTCTCCGGTAATTGAACCCGGGATCATGCAACGCATTGCACCATACGAGTCGTTAATCTGTATCAGCAGGGCATTAAAAAGGGCTTAAAATATACGATGACAACGACTTACAATTTATAGTGCCAAAAACTGAATATTGAATTAAATAAAAAACTAAGCAGTGCATTCGAGCAATGTCTCAGCGTCGAAAAAGATTTTGTAGAACGTCTATCCGTGATCAGCGATTTTGAAAACGGTAAGAATTTATCGGATAACTTGAAGTGAAAAATATCTTTTCAGGTATCTAAAATAGCAGTAGAATTTCACTTCCAAGTCTGAAAAGTAACTGGTGGTTCAGTTAGGGAGGAAACTAGGTATAGACTAGCTAACAATTCGTTTGTAATTGACAGAAAACTTGTGGCTTGAAGTCACAACCGTATGTTTTAATTAACCGTAGAGAAATAATAGTAAAAGTGCCCATCTACCATGGTTTTATTTCACACCCCATGTCATAGTCCACTGGAAATGCCTCAGCTGGAAGTTTATCCCATAATAAACGACCCGCGTAGCGCAATGGTTATCATGCCGGACTGCTAATCTAGGGGTCTTGGGTTCGATTCCCGGCGAAACAGAAATTTGAACGATGAGTTTAAATTTGTATTCTCGGTCTGGGTGTTTGTGTTCCTGTCTTAGTATGTGTCCATGGTACCCACGACACAGGGTATTAATTACCTTACTGTGGGGCTATGGGTGTGTAACGTTTATAATTATTATAACTTACACGTCCGTGGTAAAAAGGAGCATGTAAAGCGGACTGTTGACCGCCATGAGTCCAGATGGTGTCGGTGGAACTTTAACCTTCGTCTGGTGGTATAACCATGGTATGGTGACGTAGGCATGCAGGCAGAGTGAGCCTATGTTTCTTCGCAAGTTAAGCGGTTCTAGCCTGTTAATCTTGGGTCGTTGATGATTCAGACTGCGCGCTTTTCAACGGAGTCAAATGGGTGTAGCTGGTATTTTGGTGCTTCTACCCAGAGATGGGAGTACTCCATGTGGGGTCTGACCTGAGCCTTATACAGCGTCAGGAGTTACCCCGCAGTGATGTACTGTCTCGCCCTGTTGAGGACACCAAGCTTTTTGGATGCCAATTTGGCTTTGTCCAAATGACTCCGATACTGCAATTTACTCGCAATGAAACCCAAGATACCAACACTTTCACCTTCACTATCGGTTCCAGGTTCCAGAGCGGTTCCAGACTTGGGCGCTATAGCAAATGTTTTTTTTTATTGCGGTAAAGGCGCAAATACAAACACAATTATTATGTACTACTGTATTTATTTATTTAAAACTTATAGTATAACCTTAATCTAAGGATACAAGGGTGTGTTTAATGCCTAATGGCATTCTCTCCCAGCCAACCCTGGGTGATAAGAGAAAACTTGTGGCAGGCGCATACTACGCCATATATTCCATTAAAGCATTTTTTTCTGGGTCTTTTCTGGATTTCTCCATAGCTACATTGTTGAACCAATCTATATTTTTGACTTACCAGTTTGACCCCGTACCTACATTGTTGAACCAATCTATATTTTTGACTTACCAGTTTGACTCCGTACCTACATTGTTGAACCAATCTATATTTTTGACTTACCAGTTTGACTCCGTACCTACATTGTTGAACCAATCTATATTTTTGACTTACCAGTTTGACTCCGTACCTACATTGTTGAACCAATCTATATTTTTGACTTATCAGTTTGACCCCGTACCTACATTGTTGAACCAATCTATATTTTTGACTTACCAGTTTGACTCCGTACCTACATTGTTGAACCAATCTATATTTTTGACTTACCAGTTTGACTCCGTACCTACATTGTTGAACCAATCTATATTTTTGACTTACCAGTTTGTCCCCGTACCTACATTGTTGAACCAATCTATATTTTTGACTTACCAGTTTTACCCCGTACCTACATTGTTGAACCAATCTATATTTTTGACTTACCAGTTTGACTCCGTACCTACATCGTTGAACCAATCTATATTTTTGACTTTTTTTTTAATGTAGGCACGGAGTAACCACTGAATAGCATTTCAGTGGTTCACTTGTACGTAAAGAAAATCTGGCACTTAAAGATAAAATCCGCACTTGGCCAGCGTGGTGGACTATGACCTAAATCCTTTTCACTTGTGCCCAGCAATGGGTCATAATAGGGTTGAAAAAAAAAGATAAAAGGGTAATAGTGTGAATCAATTTGATTTATCACTTAAAATTTTTGTAAATTTTTAAAGTCTATGTTATCGTTACCTTCTCTTTAAAAAGATGAATATACGAACATTTCCTTGTTCATAACGTAGCATTTGGTACTTGACCCATATATTAAAGTACAGTCATTTTGTGTCATAAAGACGTCTTTATCGACCGAACGACATTATATTTCATGAAGGTAAGTTTATGTTTGCATTAAAATATTTAATTCTTATTTTTTTTCTAAAGCAAGGGAAGGAATTTTACAAAATTTTAGTGAAGTGCCACTCCTGCATCCGTTCATGTTATGAAGAAACTATGTAATACCTTTAAACGAGCAATTCTTGTATACCTATATCTAAATATATAATTTGGTTCTCAGAATCAGCTCCAACGATTTTCATGAAATTTAGTGTGCAGGGGTTTTCGGGGGCAAACTATCGATCTGGCTAGGTTTCATTTTTAGAAAATACCGTGAATCAGTGTTTTCAACGAAAAATATGAATCTTACTGACATCTATCGGCGAGTATATGTAATTCTATTTTTTTAAATTGGGAGCTGAAGTAGATGGCGCTGTTAAGCAAACCAACGAGTCTCTGAAAAATCAATTGTTTTTATGCGAGCAACGCTCGGTCGTCATGTTAAGGTGGAAAGGCAGCAGCGCAAATACTTACGACATCAAGCAAGACTGAGGCTTGCTCAAAGTTGTGTTTAGATATCCATAATCTGCAACTACTCCACCCACTTAGCATGTAGCCTTTTATTTGGTGTCGGAGGGAACCTTCAAAAGGTACCCAGCACCTTGGGAGATGATACCGGGTTATGTGGGATTTGTAACGCACTAAAACCCCCTTAGTAACCTGCCTCTGCGCTTGAGAAGGACTCCGGGATATCCAGTAGAACTCACCAGCGTCCTTCGCGCGCAGCGCCCCAGACCGGGCCCATCATCGGAGAGCAGGTGTACTTTCCTGCACCTTCCGGTGTTTACGGCAGCATGCGGCCACGCACACACCGCCTAGGGGTGCTGGCTGGACGGGTCGAGCTCCCACTCTCACCGCCCGCAACCCGGAAGCCCCCTTTTAGTCGCCTCTTACGATCAGGCAGGGGATAATAACTCTATTCTTAATCCAGAAGCTACAGTAGCCTGTTTGCTTGTCTGCTGCTGGAATAAAGAAAAACTGAGAAATAAATATAGTAAAAAAAAAACTAAAACCACGCTTTTGAAGCATATCAAACTTAAAAATTGAAAAATAATCCTTAATATAAGCAGAAATTAATAATGAACAAAAAATATACTAGTATTATTGTGAAAAAAGTATGGGTTGCTCGATATACGAAAAATATGGCACAGAGCGTCCCACGCTTTTTTCACAGTAATACTATTATTTTTTGTTAATTATTATTTTCTGCTTATACGAAGGATTATTTTTCACTTTTGTAGTTTGATGTGCTTCAAAAGCGTGTTTTTCTTAGTTTTTTAAAATATACTTATTTTTAATTTTATGGTTCGATTTATTGTAACAATTTTTTTTAAGTTCTCGGTATCAGATAAACTCATGAAATTATGGTATTGCAACCGATTCTTGATCAGTGTCCAAAGTTTGAGTTAAATTTAGTTAGTTTAGTTTGAGTTAAACATACAGGTGAAGCTAATACCTATAAAAGCGTGTTAAAAAACCCGACAGTAAAGAAACCTCCCAGAATGTTAATCAAACGTCATACACTCATAGCCCCACAGTAATTAATACCCTGTGTCGTGGGTACCATGGACACATACAAAGACAGGAACACAAACACCCAGACCGAGAACAGAAATTTAAACTCATCATTCAAATTTCTGTTTCGCCGGGAATTGAACTTCGGGTGGCAGACCGGTATGGTAACCATTGTGCCATGCGGGTCGTCGAATTGCGTGATTACGCAACGCAATGAGGGATTTCATGGAGTTAACTTCCAACGGTAGCAACTCACCAACTTTCTTCTAGGAAACTGCCACGTTTCTAAACTACACGGTATTAGGCCACGCCCTTTGCTTGCTCTAACAATTTCTTCTGGAAACAATCTCGTTGCTATCACTGATGTCGTTTAAGGGATCTTTTGGTTTTGAAGTATTTACAAAATTAGCCGTGAAATTACCTTTTAATTTTATCGGAGTAGCGATTATATAGTAGGAGTATCATTATTATATTACGTTCGTTACAATACGGATAAGATAGCTTTCAAAAGTTTTGTAGTAGAAAGAAGTGATATAAAAAATCACCAATTATATCTTATCTTATTTGTGGCAATAAAATATTTTCATTTCATTTTGAAATACCTATGCTATTTCTACCGAACCTACCGAAGGAACCTTCCGGTATAACCTTAGCTTTAATCAATCAAAACCTTTTAAAAGAAGGTATAATTCCAAAATCAAATTTGAGTGTAACATCGTCAACATGACCTACATCTGTCTCTGCGGTATCTGTGCGTGAGGCCAGGCCTATTCTTCGCAATCCAACCGCATTTCCAAATACAGGCGCGATCCATTCCCGCAATACTGACATGATTAATTAGCGCTAAATGATCGTGCGGAACTTAAATCAAAACGATGGTAATAATTTGTCGTTGTCACCGCTTGTGGGTGTGACGATATTACCGTTCAGGTCGATTATGTGGAAAACGTCTTGTAATTCGTTTATAGGTAGGTTAGCTATGGCTGCAACCCTTTTTGCGTCCCACTGCTGGGCACGGGTCTCTACCCCTTATTGGGGCGGCCTGGAGCTTACTCCACCACGCTGCTCCAATGCGGGTTGGTGGAGATGCGGGTTAGTGGCCAACCCGCTGTCGGATGTTTTCAAACTGCCCATAAGGCCTCCGACAAGGTTTGACGACTTATCTATCGACAACAATCGGGACCGACGGCTTAACGTGCCCTCCGAAGCACGGAAACGCGCATGAAATTTTTTTTTGCCTTTAGCGGTCACCCATCTCACACCCGACCGCGCCCGTTTGGCTCAGCTGCATAGATCGCTAGCGTTCTACGTTAGCCGCCAGGCCATGCGCGCTTTGCTATAGGTCTGATTACATTGGCCAACCTGCAGGTGCCGACACGGCATACATTGCTGCTTATCTGAGTACATTGTAATAAAATACTCAAGATAACCAGCAATGTATTCCAAATCGGACCCTGCAAGTTGGTCAATGTAATCAGACCTTATACCTCCCGGTTTTTCTTGCGTACCCTAGTATAGGTATGTATAGACATTGAACATTGCCATTCGGATCATTACGCTTAGAGTAGTCCTTCATTTGTTAACAATATTATCTTTTTGTGAAAAACTTTGTAAAGGTATTTCCAGAAGAATTCATTCGCTACAGGATGTGCCTTTTCCGGCGCTTCTTTTTTTTTACTTCTTTCTTTCGCTCCTTCTCGACAGCAATTAAACTTTCATCATTAAACTTGGACGAGTTCATTCCTTCTAAATTAACTCCTTCGAATGACTGACGATAAATAAAAGAGCGCTAGTGGAAATTTTTAATTTGCTCGTAACGAGGATTCGTTGCGTTCCTTTGATTGGAAGATGCTTTGTGCATCTGTGTACACGGTGTTTGATTAATAGTCTTTCTTTGTACGTTTGTGTGAAGTAAGCTGTGAGAGAAAAAAAATAATGTGAATGAATTTTAATCGAAACATTGACCTTTGAAACATTCGAAACATTCACTTTTAGTTTCAGAAGCCGAGAGTACGAGTACCTACATGGCTGCAACCTGTAACTGTTAAAGTTTTATGCATTTTATTTATCTATAAATTTTACATTTCCTTATAGTTGGAAGAAATTCAATATGGCGAACGTACATATGTCTTTTCGATGGTCATATTATTTAAAACCACTTTGATTTTTCAAATTAAATTTCTAGGCCTAATCTACTATGTCCATGTAATGTTTATTAGTAATGCGGGTTTTCTTAAATCCCTTTGTCTTTTGGTTCCAAATTTTTTTTAAAGTAAAAAATGGAAATTTAAGCTGACGGATTTAATATAATAGGTAAGTACTTAAATTTTTCTACCCGAATGCATATATCTTATTCATTACTTCGGAACAAAGATAGCGTCTCGGAAACAAACTAAACGCACGTTGAAGGAAAATCATTTAAAAACACATATTGCAACTACGTCAGAATGTGTAACTCGCAACTCGCAACTCGCAACACGTGCATGTGAATGCGACGTAATTCCGATGAAACATTCAAATCGCATTTATATTTTTTTAACCGTTTTATATTGCGTATATACATGACCAAGTATTTTTATGTATATGCTCAATTTTATTTATTTATTTAACACTTTATTACACCACATGAAAATGGTATAAAAGGCGGACTTAATGCTAAACGCATTCCTTCCAGTCTACTTTTGGGGGAAGCAGAGATTATTGTTGGCGGCATAATAAGCAAATATATATATATATATATATATAAAATATAATAATGAATTTTATAAGAGAAATAGGTTTATATAAATATTTGTTAAAATATATGAATAAAATGATTATACTTATCTACTTATTATGAAAGTGTAAAAGGCTACATAATAAGTAATATTTATTTTACCACACTAGAGCATGATGAAATTTTAATGAGTTTATGTTTTTATTCCATCGTCACTTTAAATATAATGACGTTCCTGATTTTAATAGTCACTTTTTAATACAACTATTCCTTATTTTTTTTAAAAAACCTTAAGAGGCCGTATACGAAATTTTGCCGATTTCGCTGATTTACCTGATTTCACAGTTAAAATACAGTATTTCCACAACTAGTTTTATTTTACAGCCTTATAATTTGACACTCATCGTTGCAATTTCTGCTTCGCCTGGAATCGAACCCGGGACCCATCACTGGCAGTCCCGCATGATAACCATTGCTATATTTGTATTTTATTGTCCACAGTACACATGGCACAAGGAATTCTAAAGTTTAACTGTAAATGAAAAGCGTTAAAATGAAATTTAATTTCTATCCAATGTACATGATTCATCAATATGCAGTAAGCAGACATTAAATTTTTCACACTTCATTTAAACCTGAACTGTAGTGAATTTAAATAATTGTTCGGGTGAGTGTTGAATTACAGCTGTGTAATGAAGCTGAACAATTTATTGATCTCACAATCGTCGACAACCTGTGGACAGCGACCGAGGTAATGATCTGTTTAACAATTTTTTGTAGGTGGTAGATTTTTTTTTGTTTTTTGTTTTTTATAGCTTCGGGATTAAGAATAGAGCTACAGTATGCCCTGCCTGATTGTAAGAGGCGACTTAAATTAAAAAAAGTGAGGGTGGGAGCTCGATCCGTCCAGCCAGCAGCCCCGAGAAGGACGGCGGTGTGTGCACATGCTGGTGCGTTCCGGTGCGGTCCACTGGAGATCCCGGAGTCCTCCCCAAGCGCAGAGGCAGGCCACCGAGGGGGTTTTAGTGCGGTACAAATTCTACATAACCCGGTATCCTCTCCCAAGGTGCCTTTTGAAGGTCCCACCGTCCCCCCGTCCCCCGATACCAAAAAAATATGGTAGAATTTTAATTAATAGTTCGATTGGGGAAGTACCACCGCTGCATTCGCTTCTGCCGTGAAGCAACTCTTTTGTTTTTCGGTGGAAAGGTGCAGTTGCCGGACACACTTACACGAGGCGACCATCAGCCTTCGGAACTGCATACGAGGTGTTTTGGCGGGAAGTCGAAAAAGACATATTGTGCTCTTGTTTTATTTTCATTTTCTTGGTGTATTTTTGAGTTATATCGGATAAAGTTGATGGCATTTTGTTTGATATAGGTTAATTACAGTGCACGAGTGTTGGTGAAATAGAATAACAGTGCTAAAATATGTTTTTTCTGCTTGCCTCCAAAATTCCATCGGACAGGTTCTAGTAAAGTAGCCATCGCTTTACTTGAATGTTGGACTGACTAGACTGACTGATTACTGACGACTTACTTACTGACTTTTATGACTTCGTCCAGTTTCAGCAAAAAATTGATGCAAAAATTATACTTGACGCTGGCAGTATGCACGGAGTTTGCGATGCCATAATTGAAGGAAAAAAAACTGCATACGACCATAGACAAGTCTTAGGCTTACTTTAGGTTGTGGGTAGATGCATATTATTTATTCTTATGGTAGATGGCTGCAGCAACCACTTAACACCACGTGGCCTGCATGCTCGTCTGCATCTTCATTAAAAAAAGTTGGTTATCAGTTATACTATCAGCATGTAGTATTGTTAGGGTTGGATATAATTTGAATTAAATTTGAACATCGCTGGCGCTTGGCGCACAATTTTTTTAAATAATGCTTTACAGTCATAGCCCCACAGTAGGGTACCCTGTGTCGTGGGTACCATGGACATATACAAAGACAGGAAATCAAACACCCAGTCCGAAAACTCATCATTTAAATTTCTGTTTCGCCGGGAATCGAATCCAGGACCCCTCGATCTCGGTCTAGCATGGTAACCATTGCGCCACGTGGGTCGTCAATGCAAGCTATGCAAGCACTAAGTGAAACGGGCACGGCCGGGTGTGAGATGGGTGACCGCTAGTAGCAAAAAATTCATGTGTCAATTGCCGTGCTCCAGAGTGCACGTCAAGCCATCATTTAGGGTCGTACGAAAATTTTATATACTTGACGACGTAGGAGATGGTGAAGCGGTGCCGTCATCTTCATTTACGGCTAGCTATAGCTATAGCGTACACTATTTATCACTTCACTTTAAATTACGAAATTATTATTCACGCACTAATCAAACCGACAGTATCATATTAGATGTGTGTACTGCTTGGTGTCTCGAATAAGACTGATCGCTCCGCACGTCGACTCCTTCAATACAACTCCGTCCACATCCCACCATTACTGAACTAACAACTGATCGTGACGTCAGCTTTTCCGTTTACCCACTTTGCAAAATGTAATCAATTGAGTTACTTATTTAACCATTATGAAAGATAATAATATTCCATGATATAATAAATCCACGATATACTTATCTCTTATTTTCCTATAAAACCACATTAATATAAAAAGCTCCTTCATAAAAAGCACATCTGCACTGCATTTCAATAAATACGTATTAAAGTGGTCGAATGGAAAACTTTTGTATCGGCCGCCTGGCAATTATTTGCGAGCACTTTATACGTTTTCATTGAACAAATTAAAATTGCGTATTAAAGATACCTATTTTTATTGGCAAAAGGACTACATGCCGCCTTCTAACCAAGTGGACTCATGATCTACAGATGACAGCGGAAAGCTGGATTCAGAAGGCACAGGACCGGGAGTGGCGATCATTAGGGGAGGCCTACGTCCAGCAGTGGACCATTTTTATTCATTTATTTATTCATATTTAATTTTTTTTCAACCTTTTTATGTCCCACTGCTGGGCACAGGTCTCCTTATCACAAGTGAGAGGGATTTAGGACATAGTCCACCACGCTGGCTAAGTGCGGATTGGTGGACGTCATGCTATCGAGAAATCATGAATTTCTCTCTAGCATGCACGGTGATAGAGAACATCGTTATCAATTAAATATCATGATATTTTCCATCATCGTGGAGCAGCGATAAATGCGCACATTACAAATTTCTTTGTTAGAGGTGCGCGCCGAAGATTTGAATCCGGGCTCAGTCGCGTCGAAAACCGCGGTTTTTTACCACTGCTCAGGCAGTGGACCATAAAAGCTTGAAATAATGATAACGCTTCACACGCATAGCCCCACAGCAGGGTAGATATACCCTGTGTTGTGGGTACCATGGACGCACACAAAGGCAAACACAAACACCCAGACCGAGAACAGAAATTTAAACTCATCATTCAAATTTCTCCGGGAATCGAAACCGGGACCCTTCGATTGGCAGTCCGGTTTGGTTCGTTCCAATATTCTTCCAAGAACGCATTAGTTTTAGACTAATTTTCGAATTCAATTTCGATATTGCTCTATCTTATTCCGATTTCTATTGTATGTTTTCAAATGCTTAAATGATAAGAAATATCTATTTATAATTCAAAAGTAGGTATATACGTCAGAATGAAATCGCGCATGGCCCAAGGCTCGCGTAGAATGCAAGCGATCTACAATTATGTAGCAAAGCGAAAAGAACGAACGAACGAAGCGAAGCCAACGATGGCCAGGTGTGAGACGGGTGAATAATTTGTACCGATGGCTAAAAGCCAAGCAAAGATTTCTTATAAAATATGATTTTAATAATATAAAATTTTACCATTGATACTTTGATGATCGAACCATGATAGTTCTATCACCTTGAAGTTACGCGACTTAGTAGGTGACGTAACGACCATGCCATTTTATTAAAAAGAAAAAAGAAAATTGGCTTTATATGAATAAAGCCAATATAATATGTGAACGGAATTGCTTCCAATTATTTAATGAATGAAAAAGATACATTAAAAGAGTACCTGCACTGCATTTCGATAATTACTTGCATTAAAGAGGCAGAGTGGAAGCTTTTCATAATTAATCTCACATCCGGTCGCGAGATCTCAACTGACTATCAAATTAAGTACATTACTTTATTTAACAGAATATATTCCTTTATTGTTTTATTTATTTATTTTATTTATTGAAGTTATACTTCTTTTGGCGCGTTTGGATGAGAGTGAATTCGTGAGCTGCGCGCGCAGGAACGACATGATGAAGTTAGCCACAAAATACAAATAATATCAACACTGAATATAGTTACAGTACTTAGTGTCCATACTATATAGGTGATAGATATTCATAAGCCAGTCAAGCCAGTTTTGTGAAATATAGTATTCATATTATTATGAATAATTAATTTTGAATATAAATCAAAATAATCATTACGTTAATAAAACGTTTATTTTATTTAAACATTTTTTTTATTGATTTTTAATATTTATCGTCGATTACTACTGTGTTGGAGTTATTTCAACGCCAAAGGAGTATAAGTTCTAACGCGTGTACATAAGTACACACACTCTTTTTATATATATATATTTAAATATTTGCAGCCTTATTCATAATTATAGTTTTTTTTTCAAATTTGTGTCTTAAATAGCTGTTAAATTAAACCTCCTCACTTTTAAGTATTGTTTAGTAATTAATCAATTAGTTAAATTATACTTAGAATCCATTCAAAGAGTTTTTGTGTTAATGTTAGTCTTACTGGTATCTGGTCTCTTCCACTGAAACGCAATTTCTACGGCACAACACCGGTGCGTACGACACCGGTGCGTAGAGGAGATCCCGGAGTCCTCCCAAAGCGCAGAGGCAGGCCACCGAGGGGGTTGTAGTGCGGTACAAATCCCACATAACCCGGTATCCTCTGCTGGGTACCTTTTGAAGGTACCCATACCAAAAAAAATCCCTTCGAAGCACTGAAACGCTCATGAAATTTTTGTCACTATTGGTCATCCATCTTACACCACACCGCGCCCGAATTAACTCGCGTAGCTTTATTCAAAAATAATAATTACGCAGCACAAACGACGAGCATGTCGTAACTGTTGATAAGTGAGCGATTAATTAACGACGTTAATTGGATCGCAATCGAAAGTCTGGTGCAAGTCTGAAGGACCTTTGTGATAACTGAATAAGTTGCAAATAATTTAATCTTTTTCAAATGCACTGTCCATATATTTCATCCCCATTACATAACCATTGCGCCACGCAGGTCGTCTATGGTTCTCCCGAAGACGTATCACCGCTGCACCCACTTCTGCCGTGAAGCAATTATATTGTGTCATCATATTCCAAGTCTAGAATTATTAGAAATAAACGTAAGCTACATATATTAAAATTAAGTTCCAAACTAAAACTCGACCACTAAAATTACGCGCTAAAAAGCTTGAAAGACGAAAATGTTCTCAGTTTAAATTGTGATGTACAAGATATTAAGCAGCCGTACAGTCCGCGCCAAACTTTATTGCGTATCTGAAGTGAGCTGCGAGTGCTTGTTTGCGCCGGTACAGAGAACACCGCGCGCGTGTGTTCACGTAGTGACACCTGAAACTAGCTAATGCGACGCGTCTTGTTACTAACTTCAGATCCGCAATAAAGTTTGGCGCTCGCTATACCGCGGTCCTAGTGATCCGACCCGGCTTCGTTCGGGTGATTTGAGATTATACGCATATCAGAACTTATACCGGGATAAAAGGTAGCTTATTTGCTGCTGCACACTACGGATACAACCCTTTTGCGTCCCACTGCTGGGCACGGGTCTCTCCTCATTATTGGGGAGGCCTGGAGCTTACTCGACCACACAGCTTCAATACGGGTTGGTGGAGATACGGGTTAGTGGCCAACCCGCGGTCGGATGTTTTCAAACCGCCCATAAGGCCTCCGACAAGGTTTAACGACTCAACAGTCGTTGGATCGATCGACAACAACCGGGACTGACGGCTTAACGTGTCCTCCGAAGCACGGAAACGCGCATGCATTTATTTGCCACTAGCGGTCATCCATCTCACACCCGACCGCGCCCGTTTGGCTTAGTTGCATAGATAGTTTGCGCTCTACGCTAACCGCCGGGTCATGTGCGCTTCATGTACGCGTTCGCTGCACACTATAATCTATGTCTGTGCCAAATTTCACCCCGATTCGTTTTGCCATTCTTACGTGATTCAATAAATTATGTGTCCCATTGTTTGTCCGCGATGGACTCCTAACCTACTTAACCGATTTTAATAAAATTTGCACAGCGTGTGCAGTTTGATCCAACTTGAAAGATAGGATAGCTTACATCACAATTTATGGTCGCAATATTAATTTATTTCTGATAATTTAAGGCAGGACAATGTCTGCCAGGTTCTCTTACTTTTTAAATTGTCGCGTTGACTTCTCTTGTTGTAATAAGGAAATTATCGGTAACTTTTTTATAAAAAATACTAGCCAGCGATCCCTGAAAGAAGACGGGTTACGTTTTTGTAGTAATAAATCATTTGTAGACGAGTCTACATGCGATGACTAGTACAAAGTATTCTCAAACACGCAATGAACAGAATACGGGAAAAATTCCAACTCGGTTTTACATTTTGTTAAATTGTGTTTTTTATTTGAATGAATAGACATAGATATAAACGATGCGGTCTATGCAGCTGAGCCAAACGGGCGCGGTCGGGTGTGAGATGGGTGAAATATTTTCGCTAGTGGCGAAAAATTTCATGCGCGTTTCCGTGCTTCGGAGGGCACGTTAAGCCATCGGTCCCGGGTCGTTAAATCTTTTTGGAGGCCTTATGGGCGGTTTGAAAACATTCGAAAGCGGGTTGGCCACTAACCCGCATTTTCACCAAACCACATTGGAGCAGCGTGGTGGAGTACGCTCTAGGCCTCCCCAATAAGGGGGAGAGACCCGTGCACAGCATTGGAACGCAAAAAGGGTTGCAGCCATAGATATACATCCATGGACATCTTCACATACCCTGAATCAAGCCTAAGCCTTGCCTTAGGTTGCTCTTGTACTCCAGATGCTGATTGCATGACTCTTTCGGGAATCTTAAGTATTTGTACCTTTGGGAACAACAGCATCTCTATTCATAACAGAGCTGATTAATTTCAAATAAAAAAATTGATTTTTTTCAACCTTTTTTATGTCTCACTGCTGGACACAGGTCTCCTCTCGCAAGTAAGAGGGATTTAGGCCATAGTCCACCATGGATTGGTGGACGTCGTGCTTTCGAGAAATTATGAATTTCTCTCGTTTCTCTCAGGCATGCACAGCGATAGAGAAAATCGTAATCAATTAAATATCACGATATTTTCCATCACCGTGGAGCGGAGGATTATCCGGGATCGGTTGCGTCGAAGACCGCAACTTTTTACCACTCGGCCATTGGTGCTCATAACAAAATGATACAACTCCATAATTTTTTATCTATGATAGATAGATAAACCACAACGTCTGAAACAGAAGCCTTGTATAAAACGAGTATTATTAATTACATAATGTGTTGATCATTGGTATATTAAATGACGCCCTGTAAATTACATAATCTGAAATTAGGGCGAGCTCGCAACGCTTCGTCATAATATTTAACGGCCATTTTGGTTACAGGGTTGTAAATTTTAAAGTAATCGTTTAATTATGACAAATAAAAATTTTAGGTTTTTTTCAGTCGCTTGAATTGTACTGCAACCCTGTTTGCGGCACGAGTTACTCCATCACGCTGCTCCAATGCGGGTTAGTTTTGGATTACAATGGCTTACTTAAAACATAATTAACAAACATGAAAGGTACGCAATCTTGAAAGACACGTGCGTTCAGGCGCGGTCGCAGCCTTAAATTTTATGGGGGGGTCGCCAATAAAATTGGGTACTAAAAATTTGGGGGAAGAGGTGTCCCAAATTGGCTTGTATCGCCTTCCATCTACGCATGACTGATGGATTTGGGGGGGGGGAGGGTCATGTCCCCTGTGACCTCCCCCCTTCTGGGACCGCGCCTGCGTGCGTTACGATGTTTACCATCATGTACGACTAAAACATAAAAAAATCTCGAATGATTTGATGAACATCATCAACCTGCACTAGATCAGCGTGGTGAGAATTTGATTTTTTAACGATTGTGTCCGATAGTTGTGAGCTCGTTTTTTGAACGCTGCCTTTGCCGCTGAACTTGGATTGTTGGAAGTATTTCAACTGAAAAACCTCGTGGCTTTTCTGGTAACCCTACTAGATACGAGTACCTACCACTGAAACCTCACAACGCCTAACGATCACTGGTGAATACGACGCTCCGCCTGTACGCGAAAGTTCGTTCTTGCGAAAGATAGAATATTACGCCTGTATGCTGTACTTAAATATCTACTCAACTGTAATATACAAAATGTCAATGAATAGGCTTGCACATCAACAACCAGGATATAATAGTTCACCCACGCTGCTCTAACAAGAAAATTGTGTGACTCCATATTCCACAACAGATTATCGATCACGAAGCATTGGACTTGTAACACTATCTTGTCCTTTAGTATTGCGTCCATAGGTTTTGTTGAACTTTTGTGGAGAAAATTTTGATGGATTCGATAGGAAGAAAAACGTAACAGGTTACGACTGGTTATGACTACTTAACTTCTCAAAATCTAGATCGTGGCGCGCGTGGCCATGGCAATGTGAGATGGTTTTTTTTTATAAATAAACCTAAAAATAAGGCAGACGGGCCGCGTGATGTTAAGCGATCACCGTCGCCTATGGACACGGGCAACCCGAGGGGAGCCGCCCGAGCATTGTCGGCTTTGGAGGAGATCTTTTTTTACAGCTTTCTTGAAGAACCCCATGTTATAGTCCACTGGGAATGCCTCAGCTGGAAGGTTGTCCCATAACCTACACGTCCGTGGTAAAAAGGAGCGTGCAAAGCGGACTGTGGAGGACCGCCTCGAGTCCAGATGGTGCCGGTGGAACTTTAACCTTCCATGATTATACCACCAGGTATAATCATGGAATGAAAGAATGGTGATGTAGGCATCAATTTGAAGAGTTCCTCGGAGCACTCACCATAGTAAAGTCGGTAGAACACGCAGAGCGAGCCTATGTCTCTTCGCAAGCTAAGCGGTTCTAGCCTGTCAGTCAATCTTGGGTCGTTGACGATTCGGACTGCGCGCTTTTCAACGGAGTCAAATGGGTGTAGCTGGCACTTCGGTGCTCCTGCCCAGAGATGGGTGTCTACTATCAGACAATATATTAGATGGCCATCCCAATAATGACTCTCAGTGGAACGCAAAAACAATTTTAGTTACTTACATGTTGGTTGGAGATAGTTACAAAGTTCTA
Source organism: Pyrgus malvae (assembly GCA_911387765.1). Lineage (NCBI taxonomy): Eukaryota > Metazoa > Arthropoda > Insecta > Lepidoptera > Hesperiidae > Pyrgus > Pyrgus malvae. The sequence continues at coordinate 21,052,311 of OU426965.1, read as the reverse complement.
GAAAGTACCAACTCATACAATTAATTAAACTTTACAACTGTTGGTCAGTCACTAAGCCCTTAAATGATAGGGTTACGAAGTCCCTACATACATTTACCTCGCTACTTCACAGCCTGCTTAATTACTCCCAAACTGTCGAAGATCGGAAGTCTCCTCAATAGTGGCAATAGTGGCGTAGGGCGGAGCTTTGGAAGTTGGGAAGTTAAGTTCGCTCCGGTTGCAACTAGGACTTGTTGATGAAGTTGTATTGGAGTTATTAAGTCCTGTGCTTGAACACGGTAAGCAGCTGAGCTACAGCTATTAAACTAATCAAGCAGTGCAGTTTAGAACGTATACGGATCTCATTTGTGTTAAGATGTCACTGTTGCTTACAGTTTTTTTCTTTTCCGCAGCTGGTTGCAACATTTTTGTGTGGTACTGCTGGGTACTAGTCTCTCGCTATGATTGGGAAGGCCTGAACCTTATTCCACCACGCTACTCCAATGCGGCTTGGAGGAGGTTCCACAGTTATATTTATGACAATATTGAACATAGCTTCTTTTTCAAGCAGGATTAAAAGAGAGAAGCAGTGCATGCAACCTCAAGTAAACTCCAATTCTAACTGAGGTTATCTTTAGACACGACTGCATATTTATTTGGTGTTGTGTAGCATCTTTGAAAAAAGACGGTTTCTTTGTGATTTTTTGTGTGATTTTGTATGAACCTTCTATAGTAGAAGTGGGTACTTCATCTTAGTAAAACTTCGATAGTTCTATAAGCTCCAGTCTTATTAATAACCTACAAGATTGACACGATGATTGAAAACTTGTCCTTGTCATAATGTTAAATTTATAAGAGTATTTAATGACATTAAGGTCCAATATGTTCAGATGCCAAGCTAAGGTAGCTCTACTGCAGAAGTTCAATATTGGTACGGAGCGAGAACTCCAAAACTTACAAAGTCGCATTAGATGCGCTCTACTTGTATCTAAGGCTTGTTAATAAAGTTGTATTGAAATTGTTTCCTAAGTCTAGTGCATCTAATCGACGTTACTAGTAAATATACCTTCTCATACATTCTAATTTTCGCTAAAGATTCAGACTCAATTGAGGCCTGGCAAAGTTCTGCTTATTTGCTGAGTGTTAACAGTTCATATAATATCTTCGAATTCGCCTTGTAGCTCGAGAGCAAGTGCTAATGATCCAAGCAAAAATACGATATGCTCTGCTATGATAAGCGGTAAATTTAAAGGTTTCTGGGGTACTAAAGTAGCAATATTGAACTGACTCAGGTGTGTGTGACTACATGTTAATGTGAATTCTAAAATGAGTAAAAAGCTTATACTATATATAGCTCCCATGAGGCGCTGCGCAATGCAGGCCCCGCTTCGGTGCCATATGATCCACATGAGATCCTGAGTCCATCTTTTAAACCGTTGGGGATGCTACCTCGGAATTCAACCTAGGACCTTTATTTGGTTTTGGTAAATCTCAAAATGGTTGCAGCCAACCCATTTTTTTAGGTACCACTGCTGGGAACGATGCTCTTCCCATTATTAGGGAGGCCTGGAACTTACTATACCACGCTGCCCTAATGCGGGTTTGTGGTAACCCAGTTAACAGCTGGCAATTTAGGACGCACAATAAAACATTACAATGTCTCTATAGTACGAAAACTAATAGCCAAGAACCTGTCACCCGAGATCGGAAGCCATTTCAATATAATCCAAGTTTGGATGCTGAACTACGGAAGCTTGATAGAGATTCCTTCTACACCATTACACAATCCCCCGATCAGAAAGTGGCAAAGTCGCATTAGATGCACTTCTGTCTGAGACTTGTGCAGAGAATATCAAGATGATTACTGAAGTCAAGCACAGACTGACGTAATCGCAAATAGGAACTTTCAAAATGTCCTTAAAGCTCACAAACAGAATACGAATTGCGGTATCTTCGGCTTGATGTAAGAGAAAATTAAAAGGAAGCTTACGGTGTTCAAGGCGGGCATACTCCTGTTATTCTTCCTACATATTCCTACTGTAGAGTAGGAGGTTTGACTGGCCTCTGATTATGTTTTTTTTTATTTCAATGGAGTAGCAGACGAGCATGCAGGCCACGTGGTGTTAAGTGGTCGCTGCAGCTCATGGACATCTACATACAACCTCAAGCAAGCATAGCTAAGTCTTGTCTGAGGTCGTATACAGTTGCGCTGCTACTCCGGAGGCTGGTGGTCGCGTCATGTAAGCGTGGCCGGCAACTGCACCTTTCTACTGAAACACAATAGAATTGCTCACGGCAGAAGTGGGTGCAGCGGTGGTACTTACCCGGGCGAACCATCATAGTTCTACCACCTACAATAAATAAGGATACGAACACTTTGGCTGTAAGTCGCTGCGCAAACGTAGACACTTGTGTCTTATGTCGGATACAATATATAAATATATAAATAAACCCCACACACTATAGCTCCACATTAGGATACCCTGTGTCATGGGTATCATGGACACACACAAAGATAGAAACACAAACACCCAGACCGACATTAAAAAATCAAACTCATCATTATTTCTGCTTCACCGGGAATCGAAACCGGGACCTTCCGATCGGCAGTCTGGCATAGTAGCTATTGCGCTACACGAGTCGTCAAATCTAAGCTACCAAAATTAGATTTCTATATAACCAGTATGAGATCTGTCACTTTTTGCGGAGTAATTTTTCGTATCTGGTTTCTTTCAATGGTCACATATTCGTTGCCAATCAAAAAGTGTTCGCTATCGGTAACTAAAAATTTAAAATTCGTCAGTTGGTGACACAAACAACATTAACACTTTTTTTTGGTATCGGGGGGAAACCTTCATAAGGTACTCGGCACCTCGAGAGGGGATACCGGGTTATGTGGGATTTAACCGCACTTAATACCCTTGGTGGCTTGCCTCTGCACTTGGGGAGGACTCCGGGATCTCCAGTGGAACGAAGCGGTGTCCTCCACGCGCGGCGCCCCAGAACGGGCCCATCTTTGGGAGAGCAGATGTGCTCTCCTGCACCTTCAGATGCTTACGGCGACATGCGGCCACGCACACACCGCCGTCCTAACCTGGCCTGCTGGCTGGACGGATCGAGCTCCCACTCTCACCACCCCCAACCCCGGAAGTCCCATTTTAGTCGCCTTTTACGATCAGGCAGGGGATACCGTAGCTCTATTGTTAATCCCGAAGCTATAGTTTATCTTTACAAGTTCGCTTCCGGACATTCAACTACGGTTACCAGTGGCCAGGAGTAGCGGCCAGCCACTGTGTCCATTCGCTGCTACAGGACACCGCGACTATGGTTTCCTGTGACGGTGCAACGTGTCGGCAACAAAAATATTTGATTACTTGAACATTAACGTTGTGCATTTTTGATATTTTGGAATGGTTAGGGAATAATTTCACACGAATTGCTTTTATTCTCATTATTTGTTTTACATCTAGTATTTTTATAAAGTACTCACTCATTTTCTTTCACTATTTCTTCGTCATTTTTTTCATTAATAAATGCACTTTGTTCAATGTCCATATTTAATTACTTGATATAAACGAATTTTACAAGTATAGACAGTCGATCTGTCATCAGCTGTTACCCCTCCGTCTTACGAATTTTCGATCAGGTAACACGTGACCTGACCGAGTTTAACATTTTTACCCATCCCAAAAAAGTGCACAATGCCGCTAAAGAAGTTTTCACTTCAAAAATAATCTAAATTTACCAACGCCCTCAGTTAAAAATAGTTCTGACTGATTTTTGCAGTCAAAAGTGGTTTTGACCGGCTATAAGTTTTGACTGTGACATATACACTCTTTAAAGTAAATATAACTTTAATCATGGTAAGACGAAAACTAATCAAGAAGCAACTATAAGTTTGGAAACCTTCGTAGTAAGATCCAATATGTTCAGGTGTTGAACTTAGGAAGCTTCATCGTGGCGTCCTGTCGAGGTCGAACCACCAATTGTAATACTTAAGCACTTGCAAAGTCGCATTAGGTCCGCTCTACTTGCTACAGACTTTACCAATAACAAGATTGTCACAGGTTGTATTGAAGTAGAACTTTTTATTTATTTATTCATTTATTTAAGGCTAAGGTCCATAAAAACATAGATACAAATTAAAATATCACAAACTACTTAATACATATAAAGAAAATAACATACAATAATACTGAAGTGGACTGTATGATTAAAACGCTTCTTCGATTTTTCTTGTGTACTTTATTTCTTCTTATTTTGCTTCTTAGGAGAGAGCCGGGCTGGTCCTCAACGCCGAGCGTCTTTGTGAGATAGCCGCTTATCGCCAGTATCCCTATCTCGCTCATTGTCTGTCTCTCTCTTACATATAACAATTTACGTAATTAAAGTATTATTACAACAACTCGACATAAAAGTACGAAGTATCTAGAAAGAACAATAGAATAATATGAAATCTAAATAAAAACACACACATATAACACACTATCCTACAAACTAAGTACAAACTAAGTATTTTTAACTTATAACTAATCACTGGGCTCGTCGTCCACAACATTTCCTCCCCCTGACGCAGCCTGCGTAGTCTCCATCACGACGAGCTTCCTTACAGGCCGCTTGAAGACTCCAGTTCGGGTGCGGACGTCAGCCGTTCGTATTCCGCCGTCTGGACCCGGGAAGGTGCGCTCGACGATGCCCATTGGCCACACGTTTCGTGGCAAGGTGTGGTCGACGATGATCACGACGTCTCCGACTCGTAGTGGTCGCTTGATGCCCGATGACTCTCCTCTGGGTACCAGTGTGGGTAAGTACTCTCGAAGCCAGCGCTGCCAAAAGTGATCGGCGAGCACTAGGCTAGCTCTCCAGGTTCTTCGATCTGTTTCTTCGCACGCACCGTTGAGAGGCAACCCCATCGATGACCCCGGTAGGAAGTGATTCGGAGTCAATGCTTCAGGATCTCTGGGATCGACGCTGACGTGGGTGAGAGGCCTCGCGTTGATGGAGAACTCCGCTTCGGTCATCAAGGTGTACAGGACCTCTTCCGTCGGCTCTTTCTCATTCAGGGTGGCGGACAGTGCGACTTTGACGGAGCGCACCAGCCTTTCCCACGCTCCCCCTTGATTCGGCGCACCCGGAGTTATGTAGCGCCACTCCATCCGATGTAGCAGTCCCTCGTCTTGCAGCACAGGTGCCCACTCAGCATAGGCAGCTCGCAGTTCTTTGTCGGCTCCACGGAAGTTGGTGGCGTTGTCTGAATACATTGTTCGTGGCCACCCCCGTCGCGCTGCCATCCGTCGTAGTGCCATGATTGCTGAGCTCGAGGAGAGTGAAGGTACTATCTCCAGGTGCACGGCGCGGGTCGTCAAGCAGGTGAATGGGCCCAAAGTAGTCCACCCCACAGTGACTAAAGGGGCGCTTGAAAGGCTCCAATCTCTGTCGTGGTAAATTTCCCTTCTTCTTCTTCTTCTTGCTCTTCTTCTCTTGCACATGGCACAGTCCTTTTCTACTGTGCGTACCGTGGGCCTCAGGTGTATAATCCAGTATTTCTGCCGTAGGTCGTTCGTCACGCGTTCTCGGTTCGCGTGTCCCGCGGCGCAGTGTTCTCGTAGTACTAGAAGTCTGGTGACCCGATGGCGACCGTCCAATATGATGGGTCGCTTCGTCTCTGCGAGCGCTGTAGCTGCTTCAATTCGACCTCTAACCCTCAGTATGCCGTCTTCTAGCACTGGATCTAGCTGGAACAGACGACTGGCCTTCGGAATTGGCTTCATCTTCTCGAGTCGTTGTATCTCATCTGGGAAGCTATCTCGCTGTGCTCGTCGGATGAGTGCCTTTTCCGCTTATTCCACGTGTCTGCATTCCAGACGTGTCGCTCGGCGTCGGCATATGTCGATGAAGGCTAGCACGCGCGCTGTCGTCCTCACCAGCGTTTCATATTTGGAGAAGCGGCTAGGATCGGGTAGCCACTCTTCTCTCGCGACTTCTGTGACGTGCAGCACCACCTCTTCTTCTTTGTCTTCGTACCCATTTCGTTCTTCTGGCCATTGGTCTTCAGGGAGTCGTAGAAAGTCAGGCCCCCGAAACCATCGATCTTCTGCCGTTATGGGTGTGTGCGATTCTCGTGGCGTCGTCTGCTACGTTCTCTTGAGTCGGGACCCAACGCCAGTCTTCTTTCTGCGTGAGTTCCGATATTTCTCCCAGTCGATGTGCGATGAACGGCGTGTATCTCTTCGCGTCGTGCCGGACCCAGTGTATCACAGTCATGGAAACCGTCCAATACGTTGTTCTCTTAACTTCGACGCGATGTTCTTTCTTGATTGTTTCTGCGTGTCTTGCACCGATGACTGCTCCCTGTAGTTCGAGGCGCGGTATCGTCTGAGTCTTTTTCGGCGCCACCTTTGCTTTGGCTGCTATGAGGCTCAGATCGTAGCTTCCGTCGGATCGGGCGATGCGCCAGTAGGCCACTGCTGCATATGCTTGTTCGCTGGCATCGCACAGTACGTGAAGCTCCAAGTTCTGGCAGTCGTGCAGTGCGTATCTTCTTTCCAGTCGCAGGTTAGATATACTGGATAGCTGTTTCATCCAGCAGGCGAAGAGTTCGTTTTCTTCTTCCGGGATTGGCTCGTCCCACGAAATCTTCAGACGCCACAGACTTTGGAGTACTATCTTCGCTCTGATGGTGTAGTGGCTGAGGAGTCCAAGTGGGTCGTAGACGGACATCACGGCGCTTAGTGCTTCTCTCTTCGTCGGCGCTCGGCTCTGAGCGCGCACTTCTGCCGGGACCCTGTTCATGGACGTGTTGAACCCCAGCTCATCCTTCTCGGGATTCCAGTAAAGCCCCAGTATCTTATTCTCGACGTTGTCTCCTCCAAGCTGTGTCGGCGTGGTTGTTCGCAATTCTTCTGGCACGTCCTGCAGCACGTCGGTGTGGCTAGTACTCCATGCTCTGAGCGTGAATCCTGCTGCAGTGTGTACCTCGCGGAGCTCTTCCAGGTCGTCCATGTAGTGGTTCCGCGTGATTGCTTCCAGGGCTAGAGGGTGCGAGTCAGCATGTCTTCTCGCGTTGTAGTCTCTCACAAAGTGCGCCATGAAGGGAGAGCTTGCGGCGCCGAAAATCATACTCGTCATCTTGTAGTGGCGCGGTGGCATCTTCCGATCGGCTCCCCTCCACAGGAACTGTTGTGCTGGCTGGTCTTCTCTGCGTATTTTTATCTGCAGAAACATCTCTTGTATGTCAGCCGTGACTGCAATTGGCTTCTCTCTGAAGCGGAACAGGATCCCAGGTAGAGACATCAGCAGGTCGGGTCCCTCTAGCAGATAGTCGTTCAGGCTGACTCCCCGATTCTTCGCTGCTGCGTCGAAGACTACTCGTTGTTTCCCTGGTTTGTTCGGGTTCTGTACTGCGAAGTGTGGTAGGTACCAGCAGACGGGACTGGCTATCTCGCTCCCATCGCAAGGCTCGGCGTACCCTTTCTGCAGTAAGTTCTCTATCTGCTTCGTGTATTCTTGTTCGAAGCTCGGATCGGCGTCCATTTTCTGCTCGATCTTCGTCAGGCGTCGTAGCGCTGCGTCGTAGCTGGGTGGCAGTTTCACATTGTCGTCTCTCCATGGCAACCCAACTTCATATCCCTTTTCGGTTTTCTTCATTGTTCGCTCTACGATCCTGATAGCGCGCTCATCTGCGTCGTTCACTCGCGGCTTGTGTGCGACTCCCAAGGCTTCGATGCAAAAGTGATATTCCACCAGATTGTGCAGGCTTTGCATCTGTTTCTCTTCGTCTGCGCCTTGTTGAGCGGTGTATACATGCAGCACACTATCTCGGTTCCTTATCATACTGCGCGGTACTGTCCCATGGATGACCCAGCCCAGTTGTGTTTGGGATGCGGCTGGTAGGCTCGGCTTGCCGGTCCTCAGCTCCTGCGATACGATGTACTCCCAATGGTCCGCTCCAATCAGAAGTCCGGGTTTACTGGAGCCGTAGCAGACCTGATCTTTGGGCAAATCACGTAGATGTTCGTGCTTCAGCAGAGAGCTTGGAATCGATTGTTGTCGCAGCTTCATATCCTTGATGGTGTGCGCCCGTATCTTGTAGAAGTCATCCTCCCCTTTCACGTGCACCGTACCAATCTGCTGTCTTCTTCTTGCTGCATAGTGCTGACCCCTTGCATGTGCAGCGGTGAGTGCGTCCCCTTTGCGCCGATGCTTCTCGCTATTTCCTCGTCGATCAGCGTGATTGTAGCCCCTTCATCCAGTAGTGCGTAAGTCTTCACCTCCCCCCGTGGACCGACGACGGTGACAGGACACATCTTCAGTAGCACCGTTGTGTTCGAAGTATTTAGTGCTAGTACCGACTCGGCGCCGTTGTTCTTCGTAGGCGGTGAGGGCTTTGAAGCTTCCTGATTTCCTTCCTTGTACGCGTAGTGTAGACTGGAGTGGTGAGGGCGACGACACTGGTTCACGCCGCAAGGCTTCGCTCTGCAGTAGCTTCGGCGGTGTCTCTTCATTAGGCATTTGAAGCATAACTTTTCTTTTCGCACGAAGTCCCACCGTTGTTCGGTTGATAGTGCCTTGTATGCGGGACACTCGGGTAGCTTGTGATTCTTCTTGCAGCTATGGCATTGGTCGTCCGGTCGTTCTTCCTCGGCGACGTTGTAGATGGCGTTACTTTTCTTCTAGTAGACAGCTGCTGGTGCCGGCTTGACCTCTCGCTTCGTCGTCGATGTAGCGGGTGCCGTGTAGTTGTATCGCATCATCTGGTCGGCTTCGCGCATCAGAAAACGTGAAAGCATAACAACCTCTGGTTCCGTCCCATCGTTGTCTCTGGCGTAGTCGCTCCATCTTGCTTGTAGAAGCGGGCTTAGCTTACCCAGCGCTTCTTGCTTCAGCATCGGATTGTAGAGGTAGGCGTGACGACCGACGCTCTTGATGACGTGCACGGTGTTCTGCAGCTTGACGGCGAATTGGTTGACCTCCACAGCTGATGGTCCACATCTTGGCAGTTTACTCAGCTCGGCCATTGCTTGATTGATGATGAGATCCGGTCTTCCGTAGCACTGCTCCAAGGTCTTCATTATGATCTCCGGATCCGTAGCTGAGTGCAGCGAGGCAGCCACGTTCTCGCGTGCTTCTCCCTTTAAGCAGCTTCTAAGTCTCTAAAGGTTCTCCGCTGGCAGCAGTCTATACATTTTCGTGGTGTCCCGATACATTGCCTTGAAGATGAGCCAGTTGTTGGTGTTCCCGTAGAAGACAGGTAGGTCCGGGCACTTGGACCTCGGTGTATTCAATTTCTCTATCGCCTCCGTGAGTGCTTCTAATGTTCTTCCGGAAAGGGGATACGGCCTTTCTTCAACTGGGAACCGTAGTTGTCTATCTTCCCTGACGCGCGGCTCCCCCCGTGGGTTGAGGGGATGAGCACGAAGCCATGCGTTGACCTTCCGGTTGTGTTCCGAAAGAGTTTCTTCGTGGTCGCTTTCTTGTTCTTCATCTCGTAGCGACGCGAGTTCTGCCGCTAAATTTTTCTTTACAAGTTCGGCTTCGATTTCGAGTTGCTTCTTTCTAATTTCGGCGAGCTTCTTCTCTGCTTCCATCTCGGTGAGGCGCTTTCGGGTTGCGGTTGCACTCCTATTTGACCGCATCGAGCGTGCCGGCGATCCGGCACGTGCGTTCCCTCGATGACCCTCAGCGTAGGCGGCGCGTGCGGCCTCGTTCGTAGCCGCTGTCCACGCCATATGTGCCCCGCCATATGTCTCGTCGATCGTTGTCCCGAAGCGGATGTTGCAGGCGGTGTCGTTCGTAGCCGCCGGTAATCCTTCACATGCCTCTTCGGTCATAGTTCTGAAGTGGGTGGCGCGGGGGGCGTCGTTCATAGTCGCTGGCCACGCCGCGCCCCACGTATCTCGTTGTTCGAAGCTACGAAGCTCGTAGTCTTAGGCCGGACGTCTACGAAGCGCGCGTAGTCGCTCGTAGTCATTCCTCTCGTAGACGTCGGTAACCCCATAGGTATTTCGGTTGCAGCTCCAGCTCCTAAGGTGCGGGCAGCCTCGCTCGTGGCTGCTGGCCATACCGGGTGCGTCGCCTTGATAGTGGTACTCATGCGGGAGGCTCGGGCGGCGTCGTTCGTAGCCGCCTGCCGTGTCGCGTCGATCGTTGTACCATCGTTGGTGCCGCGGGTGGTAGCCATCGGTAGCGCCTTGATCGGAGTTCTGTCGCAGGAGCCGCGGGCGGCCTCATCCATTGCCGCCGGCCGAATTCTGCGAGTTGTGTCGCCCGGAGTTCCTTCATGTGTGCTGCGGGCGGCCTTCGCGGCCGTCTGCCCTGCTCTCTCCATAGTAACTGCCGTGTTGACTGTAGCCTCCGTGTAGGACGTGCCGGGAGTGGCCCTGTCGGCGTCGGTCGTAGCCCATGTTTCCTGACACGTACTCGGTGATCTTGGCGGGTCTAGCGAGAATCTACGTTGTCTTTCTAAATCAATTTGACGTTCTTTTTGTATTTGACGTTCTCTCTGAATGAGAAATTCTCACCTTTCCCGCTCGCGGTCATCTTGTTCTTGACGCGGCATATCCTCCCGTTGTTCGGATGCGTCAGCTTGACTCCTTGTGACGACCATTTTCTTCATCCGGCAGCGATTACTGTAGCGCAGGCTTCCTTTTTCCTTAATCCGGCAGCGATGGACCAGACTGAAGTGGACTGTATGATTAAAACGCTTCTTCGATTTTTCTTGTGTACTTTATTTCTTCTTATTTTGCTTCTTAGGAGAGAGCCGGGCTGGAACTGACGACAAGCGGCTACAGGCCCCATCTTTTATAAATAAATCCCGGCCGCTGATTGGTCGACCAATCACGTGCGAGCATGCCGACCAATCAGCGCGCACTCCAGAAAGCTCCTCAAGGCCGAGCGTCATGCCGACCAATCAGCGCGCACTCCAGAAACTTCCTCAAGGCCGAGCGTCTTTGTGAGATAGCCGCTTATCGCCAGTATCCCTATCTCGCTCATTGTCTGTCTCTCTCTTACATATAACAATTTTCGTAATTAAAGTATTATTACAACATCTCGACATAAAAGTACGAAGTATCTAGAAAGAACAATAGAATAATATGAAATCTAAATAAAACACACACATATAACACACTATCCACCACAAACTAAGTATTTTTAACGTATAACTAATCACTGGGCTCGTCGTCCACAACAAATACAATACAAGCGCATGAATCGCGCATGGCCCGGCGGCGAGCGTAGAACGCAAGCGATCTACGCAGCTAAGCTAAACGGGCGCGGTCGGGTGTGAGATGGGTGACCGCTAGTGGCAAAAATTTCATGCGCGTTTCCGTGCTTCGGAGGGCACGTCAAGCCGTTGGCCCCGGTTGTTGTCGATAGATAACAGTCGTTAAACCTTGTCGGAGGCCTTATGGGCGGTTTGAAAACATCCGACAGCGGGTTGGCTACTAACGTCTAAGGTCGTCATTCCACCTGGTTAGAGGGCGGTCTGTGCTTTTTTTGCCGAGACGTGGTCGCTATTCGATGAACTTTCTTCCCCATCGGTTGTCAGTCCACGTAACGTATATAGGTACTCCTAAAATATGGCCTGCCCATTACCACTTCAGCTTGCAAATTTTGAGAGCTATGTCGGTAACCTGCGTTCGTCTACGGATTTCATTGTTACGGATTCTGTCGCGTAGAGAAATACCAAGCATAGCTCTCTCCATCGCTCGCTGAGCTACCTTCAGCCTATGGAAAAGCCTAACTGTAAAAGACCACGTCTTAGCGCCGTAGGTCATCACTGGCAACACACTTTGCTCGATAACTTTCGACTTCAGGCACTGAGGTATTCTGGTTTTTCATGTTATCAATACAAAATATTCACTCAATGAATGATATTATTTCCTATTCATCGTCTTTAATTTTCCGTTTGGGCTAAATGATGATCTGAGAGAAAAAAAGCAGCGGAAGAAGACACCCAGCAATACTCTTTTGAATTTAAAGAGGGCTGCTTGTAAAGTCACGAGTGCTTGTTGACGGAAACAGCCAAACAACGTGTAAAGGCTATCCATGGCTAGCGTAGAACGTAGGAGATCTGGAGTTTTTTGCCGCCCGCTTTTTAAACCTAGGCGCACCTAAAGCAGGTGACGGTCAGACGCGGTCCCGAGGGGAGGGGGACATGACCCCCCAAAATCCATCAGTCTTGCGTAGATGGAAGGCGAAACAAGCCAAATTGGGACACCTTTTCCCCCAAATTTCTTAGTGACTAGCGAAGTCCCCCCCCCAATATTTCTTGGTGACCCCCCAAAATTGAGGCTGGGACCGCGCCTGGTGACGGTAAACTGATGACCGTACAATGACTAACATCAAGTGTACTCGTATATTATTACCCAGGATGTTAATGAACTATTTTATTTCATTTCATTATGCAGCGAAGCGGAATGGGCACACTCCAAAGTTAAGTGGGAGATCAGTAGTGTCAAATAATTTCATGTCTGACTGCGAAACTTTGATAAACGCATTTTAACAGCAAAAACATTAATGAGTGTAAATTTTTGCGATTGTAAAGTATGAAAGTATGATTTTATTCATGATGCTATCTAACTGCAAATTCGAGAAACCGGTGATGATCAGCTTTGTTTACAGCTTACGACACGATAAACTGGTCCTATCAACTAATATTTTCTTTTAGTTAATAAGTAATAAATAATAGTTGGTCTGCGTTTACACGCAGCGATGCTTGAAGACATTATCAATTTATATATTACTAGCGGCTGCCCGCGACTTCGTCCGCGTGGAATTCGGTATTAGTCATAGCATGATGACTATAGCCTTCCTCAATAAATATTCAACACAAAATAGTATATTTCATTACAAGTGCGGAAAGGCTGTCATTGCAAGGAGCTCCGACTAATGTCTACCCGAGCCGAGGCGCAGCCGAAGGTGAGGGTTGACAGTCGGAACTCCTTCCAATGACGGTTCCGCACGTGTACTGAACGACTATTTTTAATACAGTTGCGAAAAAATGAAGCAATTTAATAAAATAATAAAAACTCGCAAAGAACATTTTTGAAAAATGGCGCTAACCGTAAAATAATACCTATATGCAATTTTTTTTGTTTTCTTCATCCGTTCTGGTAGGCAAAGGGAACTATGCACATACAGCCAAGTCTTCAGTAGAATTTTTTTATTGATATGAAATGAAAATGTTAATGAGATGAAATGAAATGAAACCTAACCTAACTCATTGAATCAAATCATTAAATCTGATATTGAAACAAATTAGTAGCTTCTTTTTAGAAATATTTGCATGAACCATAAAAACTTCTAAAACTTCGTGGTAGGTTTTTTCTTTTTAATAGACATTATTTTGACAGTTGGGAAAGAAAAAGCACGAGTGTGTAATAGCCCACTTCCCGCACGCTAAACGTCCCTGCAATACGTCACTTTTTGAGCAACTGTATTAAAAATAATTTTTCAAATCGAACCAGTAGTTCCTGAGATAAGCGCGTTCAAACAAACAAACTCTTCAGCTTTATATTCAGATTTATATTTCCTATAGATATAGATTATAAATTTAAAAAATATATCTTTGTCTCTTTCCTCTCTAGATTTCATTCAGCCTAGTGATAGCATTCTATTTTTATATATATTTATTGTATGTATTATAATTTATACTTATATTTATGTATCGTATCATTTATATTGTACTTTATAAATGTAATAATATTTTTTTTTACATTAGTATCTGTTACGTTCGCTTTCACTCTTCTTTCTCTCGTTACAGCTGCTTTATTATTATTTTTTTCCCTTTTGTCACCGCCTTCATCGATCTCCCACTACCTTAAGGTTGACTGGTCGAGAATGCTTTGAGCATTAAGTCCGCCTTCTGTCCAATACTTTTGTATGGCGTAAAGTTTAAATAAATAAATAAATAAATAGCATGCATGCGAATGCATTTATTACTATTTTCTTTGCCGTGTGGTTGCCATGCGGTTACATCGTTGACATACATGAGGCGATCATCATTCAGCCTTTGGAAATAGGTAACGCAGCAACTGCATACGACATTAGAAGCTATTTTGCTACTTTAGTATTTTGCAGAACTTAGTGACATTTTGGAAGTTGATTGTAAAACAGGAGAAATAAACTCTCCTATAACTATTCCCTAACCTAGTTTTATAATGTGCCTTAAGTGCCTTGCGCCATAATGGGAATGGAAATGATTCTTGAAATCATTCCCACGACTGTTTTAGCTTGTCAGGTTGACTCCATATAGTCCCTATAGCTTCAGAATTAAGAATAGAGCTACGGTATCCCCTGCCTGATCGTAAGAGGCGACTAAAAGGGGCTTCCGGGGTTGCGGACGGTGAGAGTGGGAGCTTGACCCATCCAGCCAGCAGCTTCGGGAAGGACGGTGGTATGTGCGTGGCCGCATGCCACCGTAAGCATCGGAAGGTGCAAGAGAGCATATCTGCTCTCCCGAAGATGGGCCCATTCTGGGCGCCGCGCGTGGAGGTCACCGGTGTGTTCCACTGGAGATCCCGGCGTCCTTCTTAAGCGCAGAGGCGGGCCACTGAGGGGGTTTTAGTGCGGTTAAATCCCACATAACCCAATATCCTCTCCCAAGGTGTCGGGTACCTTTTGAAGGTTTCCCCCCCAATACGAAAAAAAAGGCTGACTTCATATGGTAGGCCATATTGAATAACGTTTATTAATCGAAGCTCACAGCCGCACATAGCCCGGCGGATAGAGTAGAACGCAAGTGATCTATGCGAATAAGCCAAACGGGCGCGGTCGGGTGTGAGATGGGTGACCACTAGTGAAACAATGTAAAACATCCGAGCACGGGTGGGCCACTAACCTACATCTCCACCAACCCGCATTGGAGCAGCGTGGTGGAGTAAGCTCCGGGCCTCCCCGTAAGTGGGAAGTAAAAAGGGGTTGCAGCCAGTTTAATAATCGTGTGCACTAAAGGTATTGTGAATCGGAGCTGTAAACTCAATTCGGCGGAAGCCTGGACGCCGCACAACTTTGCGTTTTCGACCCCATTATCCGATTTGTGGCACTTCGGGTAATTGTTGTTGGGGACTTTTATAATGGCTAGGTTTAAATTAGTACAGGACAAAGTTAAATTGCATTTATACATATATCCATACTAACATTATAAATTCGAAAGTAACTCTGTCTGTCTGTCTGCTACGCTTTTCCGCTTAAACTACTAAACCAATTTTAATGTTTGGAACACAGAAAGAGTGAACCTTGAGAAAGGACATCGGATGGTTATCCTCCGGGAACCTTTAAAACGGGTCCACGCGGGCAAAGCCGCTGGCGGAAGGCTAGTTTTATCTAAAGATTTTTTGTTTTCGACTTACTGTATAGTAAATTCGTTAGTAGTATAATTTCTTTTTCAGTTGTCGTTGGCCTCCTACTTGGATAAACTTTAACTCATCCATATTGCGGCCCTTGTGGAATCCAGATTAATCGTTTGGCATACCGTGGCCTTTCCTGTGCTCGCAGTGCCGGTCGTATTTCACGCCACGCGGCCTTAAAGACGTCATTCGGAGGGCTCTTGTCACCTTAATATGATGGAAAAAATCGTTAGTTAGACAATTAGAGTTTAATATAGTTACGGCAGTGAGCAGCGATGGCCGAGTGGTAAAAAACCACGGTCTTCGACGCGACCGGTCCCAGGTTCAAATCCTCGGCTCGCACCTCTGACAAAGAAATTTGTAATGTGCGAATTTATCGCTGCTCCACGGTGATGGAAAATATCGTGATATTTCATTAATTACGATGTTCTCACGAGAAATTCATAATTTCTCGAAAGCATGACGTCCACCACTCCGCACTTGGCCAGCGTGGTGGACTATGGCCTAAATCCCTCTCAATTGTGTGAGAAGGAGACCTGTGCCCAGCAGTGGGACATAAAAAAGGTTGAAAAAAAAATAGTTACGGCAACAAACGGGTGCAATGATAGTACTTTCCTTGCCGAACTGTCCATGTAGTATCACCTCTTATGTTCAATTTCATTCCAATTTCAGGCGTATAATGTGAAATGCTTAAAGTATCCAAGCCATGCATACATATGCACAAAATATACAACGCTTTGACAATCGCAGCCTGAATTTGCAATCCGCTTTCGGCCATTTCCTGGCGACGAAATATTAGTAGGAAATTCATTATACGCAGTTGGTAAACATGTGATATTACACAGAACACATTATAACTATAAGCGGATGTAAGCTGTAGTCTGTAAGTTAACCTAATGCTTACACTACTTACATATGTATTTTAGTTAAGACTAGCGACCGCCCGCGACTTAGTCCGCGTGGACTTTAGTTGTAGAATTTTGCTAAAATAAAAGTAGCGTTAGTTACTCCTCATTACATCAGCTACCTGCCAGTGAAAGTCCCGTCAAAATCGGTCTGGCCGTTTCAGAGATTAGCCGGAACAAACAGACAGATAGACAGAGAGACAAAAATTGCAAAAAATATTATTTTGGTGTATGTACCGTATAAACATTCACATGGATGTAGTAAAAAGCGGTTGTTTAAATATTACAAAAATACACTCCAATTTTATTTAAATGTATAGATTAATAGTACCTAGATTAAGCCACATTGATTAGTCTACGCAATAACACAATTCTCCTGTTTAATATTTGTAGGAAGTAGGACGGAAAGGAAGTTAGATCAACAACGGTATTGACATTACAGTGCCAACCGAATCCATCGTTGATCGTTGGAGCAATTATCGAATAGTATACTTGATCGTAGAAGCAATTATCGAATAGTATATTTTTTGTATTTTTTGGCGCATTTGCAAGTCGTTTGTTTGATTTTGCGCGACATTTGACATTTTGCGGTACAAAAAGGTAACGACATAAAGGAATTCCATAAAAACCTGGGTGTTTTTTTCTGCCGGCTTTTTTACTCTCAGTGTACAAACACCCTGTGGTATGGGTACCCAAAGCCGACGATCGGATCGGATCCGAACTATAAATAAATAAATATGTATTTTAATTCATAAAAGGCGTAATATGGGACAACTAAAAATAATTATTAAATTGATGTAAATGTACATTTTTACATTTTTGTATTTGTGTTATAATTAAGTTTTTCTCTATGATATTTTATCTTTGTAATATTTACATACCTCGAGAAGGTAAATATAGCGAACTAAATATATATATATATATATATATATATATACACTTGTAAACAATTTTAGTAAACACCTTAGGTACTTGTGGAAATAAAAGTCTTTATTTTTGTCTTTGTAAAACTTCATGCGCGCGTGTCAGCGCGTTTTCTGGAACGCCGGATAATACGTTAAGACTGCTACTCACACATAAGGGTCATCCCCACCTTTAAATCTTAATTGCCACCTTAATCGTGTCGTGAGTAGGCAAGCAAGGATAATTTCCTAGATCGGCCCTGCGGCAGGGCGACAGGAAATTGCCCTTGCTTGCCTACACACGACACAATTGAGGGTCATCCCCACCTTTACACCCTAGATCGCCCCTGCGGCAGGTATGTGCTGGCTGCCGAGCGGGCTACTCGCTTTAGTTTGAAACCGTTCTTAGAGGTAAGTATTTCCCTACAAATATAATTGATAGATCTCGGTAATGCAGAAATAAAACCTACTCTCCCAAACTAGGCATTTTGTATCGTTCTCCTATGTCCAATTTCATTGAAATTTCAAACGTACGTATATGTGAAGAGCTTATATATATATAAGTCCTCACAAAACATGCAATGCTTTGACAATTGTAGCCTGATAATTCAGTCCCTCGTCGGATTTCCTGACGGCGAACTATTCGTTGGAAATTCATCCGCCTTCGCCTACGAAATACGATATTATGCGTTTACTGTAGAGACAATACAAGTTGAGCCATGATAGATAACCTCTACGATTACGTTAGGAAATAACGATGAAAGAGTAGGTAATGTAGTCTATTATAATAATCTAGTTTTAAAAATTCTGTTTATAATCTTTAAGTATGTAAGAAGGTTATATAAATGGATAATTTTAGCAAAAAATACTAATAAATATAACCTCCGTCTATTATAAGGAAGTGGCTCGTAGTGATGAACACTGCAGTGGTAGTACTGAAGAAGACAATAAATAAGGCATTTCTTATTATTTCACTCGCATTCTAAGCGTATGACTGCACGTATACGTATGACTGCAACCCTTTTTGCGTCCCACTGCTGGGCACGGGTCTCTCCCATTATTGCGGAGCCAGGCCTTACTCATTAAGTTATATTATTTTACAAAATTTAATTTTAGTTGTTTATTTTTTTAGTTGTTAAAACAAAATTTAATTAATGTTAGTTGTTTTTTTTTTAAATTCAAATCCTATGTAACGTAATTACTCATTATGATTTTATATTATTGCTCTCTGACATTTTATTTTGATTATTTTTTTATATGCAATGTTTCATTTAATTTAATATAATATTCATTTAGTGTGTGGGCCTTTGTTGCCTGTAAATAAAAACTAGTAATAAAATAAATAAACATTTGCTGACACAGGACGACCACGACTACGGCGCGTGGGAAAGAGGCGCGCAGGTGCACGTACATTCACATTGATCGCGAATCACAATTTTGAAGTGAAAACTTCTTTAGCGGCGTTGTGCACTTTTTTTGGGATGCGTAAAAAATGTTAAACTCGCGTCAGGACACGTGGCCTGATCGAAAATTCGTAAGATAGTAGATGAGACGTGGAAGATCAACCTTCACCGATCTGATAACTCGATGAGACATATTTTTTATCAAATATAATTTATAATTAAACGACGAAGTCGTAATCATGTGCAATAATAATTGTGCATAACATTTTCAGCTTAGACAATAGCTGCTTAATTACAGTAGCGAATGCAACCCGGCAGTTTCCTGAGCGATGTTATGTTTGTGTAACATACGATTAGGTGCAGTTCCGAATTAATTCGGTGCAGGGCTCCTATTAATTGCTACTGGAAGCTAGGAGCATGTGTAATTGGACGTGTGTGTGGACATTAATGTTTTTTTTTTTATGAAATAGTGGATGAGCATGCGCTTCGTGAAGAACTCATGGCCCGGCGGCTGGCGTAGAATGCAAGCGATATATACATAGAAGTCAACGGATATGGTTGGGTGACTAATAATAATAAGCTATCGGTTCCTGTTGTTATCATTAGATAGCAGTCGTTAAACCTTGTCGTAAGCCTTTGGACAGTTTGAAAGCAGATTGCCCACTGACCCGTATCTCCCCCAACCCTCATTGGAGCGTCGTGATGGAGTAAGCTGGCCATCCTTCAAGAAGGCCAGGCCTTTATAATAATATGGAGAGACTCTAGTAAAAAGGTTTCAACCAAGTGGTCTACAATCACTTTCCTTCGAAATATACATACAGAGCTTACGTTATACACCGTGAATATTCCTCGGCTCAGTCGGTCACCTATGCGATGGACTGACCAAATAAAAAACGCAGTGGGTAGCTCTATATATGACTGTACCAGAATGACGGTCAACAGAGAGAGATGGCGGGACGTTGTGAGGCGAATTTCTTCTGCTCCCAACTCCTCTATTACATGACGACCACGACCCCTCTGTCAAGAGCGTAACAGATAAGAAGAAGGCCATAGTCCACTGCACTGACACATTTTTTATGTTTTTTATCGCATGCTCCAATTAAAAAATGTAGATACTAGACAGATAGATAGTCCCAGGTTCAAATCTCATACATGCCGCGTAAATGAGATTTCAACCTGGGACTTCCGTGTTAGAGGTCGATATCTGAGCCACTCCGCTGTTGCTACTTTATTTACTTAATTGTAGATAAAACGCCGAAACCAATCGACCTAACCCGTGAATGTTTGTGTAATTGGCAGAATTGCGGTTTCGCTCGTTACGAACAGAATTACCCTAATGAACAGGGGGTTAAACAAACAGATAGGCAATTAATAGGCATATAGATAGTAAATACTTGTTCAAGTTATCGGCGATTATAATATTAATTACATCGACTTTCACCCGTGATTTCGATTAATATTGCGATAAACCTGCCTATCATATTAACTTTAGTTAATTTACTCATGTGATAGATAAAATATGAGTTCAATATTAAGTGAAACGTGCTCAGCTCTGCGGTTTGTGTTGAACGCTAGCGATTTACATAGATAAGGTTCAGCCTCAATGCCTGAGAGTTTTTTTACGCTGGCTTTTTTCTCTCATTGACCCAGCGGTGGGTAGGCATCAAAAGCCGATGATCCGTTAAGATTATTCTTATCAGATCTTAAAACAAAATATTTTTAGTTAATTTGTATGCCAGAACATGGTAGACTGTTTAAAACTCCAATTATAATTTTAAACATCTTATTCTATGTCTGAAACAGTCAACAATAAAGTATTTTCATTTCATTTTCATTTCATTTCATTTCATTTCATTTCATTTCATTTCATTTCATTTCATTTCATTTCGTTTCGTTTCGTTTCGTTTCGTTTCGTTTCGTTTCGTTTCGTTTCATTGACTTTGTGTTTATGTTATGTTTAAGGATACGCGCTTACACCGTTGTACACTGGCCTATTCCGGTGTATTGTACGAGTGTGTTTTATACGAGTGTCAATGCTCGTACAAATTAAATGTGTGGCAAAAGCTCGCCGATACGTGCCTCACGCGCTTAAGAAATGAGCTTACCCATGCTTTATTGCGTTGGTCTGCCTTATACGCCTTTATTGGCAAACTAACGTAGTATGCGCCTTTTTTTGTTTTTTTGGTTTCGCTGGGGGAAATGCATTACGCATCCCCTCCCGCAGAAGGGGTATGTGGGACTCCCCAGGGGCAATATTCCCTGGTATACCAACTAAAACCCCCAGCGGCACTCCAGCTTCGCCTCCTGGAGAGGGTCTGGGAATCCGGCAGAGCCTTTACGTCCAGTCCCTCTCCGGCAACGTAGTATGCGCCTGCCACAAGTTTCTCTTACCACCCAGGGTTGGCTGGGAGAGAATGCCATTAGGCATTAAGCACATCCTTGCATCCTAAGGTTAAGGTTATACTGTAAGTTTTAAATAAATAAATAAATTATTGTTAAAAGTGTGTCTGTCTTTGTGTGCCTGAACTGACTGTGACTGAACTGAAAGTGTCGGTAGAAATTTCAGAGTTATACTGTAGAGTACCAGCGCTGGACCCATCTTTGTCGTGCAGTAATTCTATTACAGCGATTATATTAACAATTATATTGGCAGCGATGGCCGATTTGTAAGGACCACGGTCTTCGACGCGGAGATCCTGGGCGCACACCTCTAACAAAGAAATTTGTAATGTGCGCATTTATCGCTGCTCCACAGTGATGAAAAATATTGTTATATTTAATTGATTGCGATGTTTTCCATCGCCGTGCATGCCTTAGAGAAACTCATAATTTCTCGAAAGCATGATGTCCACCAATCCGCAGTTGGCCAGCGTGGTCGACTATGCCCAGCAGTGGGACATAAAAAGAGGTTGAAAAAAAAATCTGTTATAGCCAGCCAGAATTAGACCTAAAGAGCCTAAAGACTAAAGCTTGCATGAGGTTGTACGATACGTTAGTGTCCATGGGCTTACGAGGCCTTATTGGGGAGGCCTGAAAGCTTCAGAACTGAAATTTCAGGCCTGAAACTCCACCACGCTGCTGCAATGCGGGTTGGTGGAGATGCGTTTTTGTGGCCAACCCGCTGTCGGATGTTTTCAAACCGCCCATAAGGCCTCCGACAAGGTTTAACGACTGTTAGCTATCGACAGCAACCGGGACCGATGTCTTACCGTGCTCTCCGAAGCACGAAAACGCGCATGAAATTTTTTGCCACTAGCGGTCACCCATCTTAGACCCGACCGCGCCCGTTTGACTTAGTTGCATAGATCGTTTGCGTTCTACGCTAACCACCAGGCCATGCGGGCATGCTTAACGGACTATTCCATTTAAATTTAAAATAAATAATGTAGTTTAAAAAACTAAAAAATACGCTTTTGTGAAAATACGAACTAAAAACTAAAATAAGAAGAAAATGTATTTTACTGTAAAAAAAGCTTGAGGTGCATGGTGTCAATAGTATATTAAAAACCACTCACGCTTTTTTGTACAGTAAAATACATTTTCTTCTTATTTTTTTAGTTTTTAGTTCGTATTTTCACAAAAGCGTGTTTTTTAGTTTTTTAAACTACATTATTTATTTTTAACTTTTTAGTAGATTTTTATTCTCATATTATTGCATTGTCATCGGCCCTTGACCCCTGTGTAAATTTTCAAGTTAATCAGACGCTTAGACGTGTTAAAAATATAAAACTTTATATTTGTTTCATTAAGTACCTTAGGCCACGAATTTATCAGCCGCCCGTCGTATATTTTTTTTATCCTGATGATCCTAGTTACGACTATAATATAATTAAGTTATGAGATTATTGTATTTTCATCGACCCTTGACCCCTGTGCAAATTTTCAAGTTAATCAGACTCCTAGAAGTAAGTGAAAATGATGTTCAAAGATTCCATTACATATACATAGATACAGGTCAAGTTAATAATAGCGTGTTAAAAAAATAACACGGAAAGAAATCCTGTCTAGAATCTGAGGCGCTTTAATTACAATAGTTGGTTTGTGTTGATTACTTGATTCCGTTGTATATCTTGTTGTTTAATCAGACGAAGCAACCGATTAATATTCTGCCAGCGTCCATGTAAATTTACTGTTTGTGGTTAGTCAGACCCATGCAATTTGTATGCCGAAAAGGTGAGATTTTAGAATAATTATCAAGTTTTTGATGAAGGTTTTAACGGCTCTTAAAACACTGCTATCTTATTTTTAATCGCTTGTTTTATAACGAGCTTTTTTCGAGATCATATTTTGACGATACTTGTAACGCAATGGTTTTGGTAGACAATCAAAAACCGCGGTTCGATTCCCTGCAAAGTAAAAGTTGTAATGATTGAAGTTTCGGTGTAAAGGCGCAGTGCAGGCTAATTTTACATGAGGCGTCCATACGCCTAAGGTTGAAAGTAGATGTTCATGGGCTGCAGTGAATATTTAAGGCGGGTTTTCCTGTTATGCTGAACGCACGCTGACGGTCGGCGCTGATGGATCAATATGTATGTAGTTATATGTAGCATTTTTGAGTTGCGCAAATTCCAACAACCTCCCGGTTAACAGCGCAGTTGCGTACGACCATGTTGTCTATGTCCATGGGCTGCAGCGACCACTTAATAGTAACACCATGGAGGCTGAATGCGTGTCAGCTACTTTATCTAAAAAAAAACCGGTCAAGTGCGAGTCGGACTCGCGCACCGAAGGTTCCGCAAAAGACACCAGTATTTTGCGGAACCTTACTCATTTTCATTTTCATTACTCATTTCTCATTTTCAATATTGATTTAGCTAGTAGCTGTATCTGTGCTATAACACGTTGGTTCGTACCAAATTTCAAGATTGTGAGTTCACGGGAAGTACCCTGTAGGTTTTGATGCCCTTGCGAGTATCGAAAATTTGCGGAAATTTGTGGCATAAACGGCTGTATCTTTTGCTTGCGCTGACTTAGAAGTTTGATTTTTTCACAGCTCCAAGGGAGTATTTGTTATAAATTCCAGCTTGATACCTCCAAGCGTTCCTGAGAAAAGGGTTTTGACAGACAGACGGACGAACAACAAAGTGATCCTATAAGGGTTCCGTTTTTTCCTTTCGAGGTACGTAACCCTAAAAAAACGACCATTATCAACACAAAGAAATCCTTTCCAGAATCTGATGCGCCTTTATATTTTGGCTCGAGTTGATTACTTCATTACAGCGCTGCATCTAGTAGTTTAATCAGAAGAAGCAACCGTTTAATATTCTGCCATGATAAAACGGCATAAAGGGATACCATAAAAACTTGGGAGGTTTTTTTTCCGCCGGCTTTTTTTTCCTCACAGTGTACAAACACCCTGTGATATGGGTACCCAAAGCTGACGATCGGAACCGATCCGAAATATAAATAAATAAATATTTTAATTTTAACAAAATAAAAATAATAGTAAAATAGATGTAAATGTACATTTCGTTACTGTATTATAGTTTAGTTTTTTCCTTTTATATTTTTATCATTGTATATTTGCATACCTCATGAAGGTAAATATGCCAAACTAAATATATATAAACAACTTTGTAAACACCCATATTTATGCAAATAAATGACTTTGTCTTTGTCGTTGTCACCGTACATGTAATTACTGTTTGTGTGTTAGTCATACCTAGTGCTTGGTATGGCGAGGAGTAGAGATTTTATTAACAAGTTTTCATAGCTCCTAAAACTCTTTTCTATGTAGTTTTCAACAATCGTATTTTTTTATAAGTTTGTTCAGAAGTTAATTGTTTGACGTCCCATATTGCGCAGTGGTTAACATGACGGTGTGCTAAACAGGATGTCCTGGGTGTGATTCCCAGCTGAGAATTTGTTAAAATAATGAACTAAGAGATCCTTTTCTGGTTTGTGTGTTTGTCTCCTCGTCTTCTGTGCGTCCATTTTCAGAGCAACAGCGCATCGCTTAAAATTACGTAGCCTGCAGGCTCTTCAGCTATTAAAAACAGGCGCGGTTGCAGCCTTCAAGTTTGGGGGGGTCACCAAGAAATTTTGGGGGGAAAAGTGCCCCAAATTGGCTTGTTTCGCTTTCCATCTACGCATGACTGATGGATTTTGGGGGAGGTCATATCCCCTGTGACCCTCCCCCTGGGACCGCGCCTGACGTTCCTGACGTATGGCGTGGCGTTATTAATAACGCCATATCGCAAATCCTAGGGGTCTGTAATGTCTAATATGTAATTGGTTTATGTTGATTACTTGATACCAGCGCTACATCTTGTTGTTTAATTACAAGAAGCAAGCGTTTAATATTCTGACAGCGTATGTAAATACTGATTGTGGTAAGTCAGACCCAGTGGTGATTTGTATGCCGAGGAGAGGTTTTCGAATAATTATCAAGATTTTAATGAAGTTTTTCACGGGTCTTAAAACACTCAATAATGGACTTTTTTATAGCGTAGTTCAGATCATATTTTTATGACCCATGTGGAGCAATTTATCGGTTACTATTTCGGACAGCCTTCAAAGGACTCCGGGTTCAATTCCCGGTGACCAGAGGAAATTATTTAAATGATGAGTTTCAATTCCTGTGCCAGATGTGAGCATTTAGATTTATTACTTTTTGTGAGTGCGTGCTACACATGATATTAGAAATCCCAGTGTAGGGATGTGGATCTATTTTATTATTGAACGAATCGTTAGTGTACACTTGTACACTAACATTGTAGTTATATATTACACGACTGTACTCACGTTAATGTTTATCGGGGATGCCGACATGTTTCGGTCTTGCTTGACAGAGGATCTTCTTCAGGAGTTCCCGCCGGTCACGGTGGCATCGCGGCGGAGACTGCGCGCTGCGGCTCGAGCGTCGCGACTGGTGCGGCCAGTAGCGCTCGTGGTGGAAAGAACGCTAATGAACGCATAGGCTTTTGTCAGACGCGGCAGTCTTCTTTATGTCTTGCGTGTCGTAATCGTCGGCAATCGCGCCAGGCGCGGTCGCAGCCCTCAATTTGGGGTGGGAGGGGGAGGGGGGAGGGGCGCGCCAAGAAATTGGGGAGGTGGGGGTCACTAAGAAATTTGGGGGAAGAGGTTCTCAAATTGGCTTGTTTCGCCTTCTATCTACGCATGAGTGATGGATTTTGTCCATGTCCCCTGTGACCCCGTCAAAAATAGGATGAGTGACCATAAAGCAACATGTAGAGCGGTCAAAAGAACGATGGGTGTCAATAAAGCTAAGCAGTGTCGAGTGCGGTCAAAAGTAGGATGGATGGCCCTTCAGCCCCATCTAGTGAAGTCATAACAAGGATGGGTAGTCATATGAATGTGTTGCACGTGAGCTTTCAGTAATCGACTTATGTCCCAGAGCACGTTTAGTTACAGAGGCTCAGAGCAAAATCTACCATGCCACTTGCAGACTTATAGCGAAATCATTTAGAGTTCAATTTTCTTAACTACTTCTTAGAAGATTGAATTATAAGAATCACTCAAACTAGTGTTAGTTCTCTTTCTATTATAAACCCATGTCAAAAGAAAATACTTGAATCTTCCATGAATACTCCCTATATTTACAGGATTTATTATTTAGGATATTTCACTACCAAAATCCACTTCATGTTTCTTTAACTCTTATTTCAGAATGAAAATCGTTTCTAGATCCGCCAATTAGCCTGATAAGAAAATCCCTTAATATGTTGCTCACTACACTACAAACAAACTCTTTGTTTCGCTAACTCCTGCTTTGAATACACTCTGTTAAGATTCAATTTTGCTTGAACAGTACAAATACAAAGGTTGCTCGCAACACTTAATTGAATGAGATACATCACGCTGCAATAAACAGAAGCGCGCGGAGTGTCCGATGTATTCCGGAACTGCACATTCCTGGTAATAGTGTTGTAAAAGTAAACTTAATATAGCTAATTCCTACCATAAATATATAATGATGAGGTCCCAATTTGCTAGAACAGTATAAATGCTGTAGACTGCATTACTTAATTGAATGAGATACGTCACGCTGCAATAAACAGAATCGCGCGGATTGTCCGATGTATTCTGGAACTGCACATTCCTGGGAACAGTGTTGCAAAAGTTAACATAATTTAGCTAATTTCTACCATTAATATATTTAGATAAGGTTCCAATTTGTTTGAACAGTACAAATGCTGTGGATTTCAGTACTTTATTCAATGATATACCTACATTACGCTGCAATAAACAGAATCGCGTGGAGTGTCCGATGTATTCCGGAACTACACATTCCTGGTAACAGTGTTGCAAAAGTAAACTTAATATAGCTAATTCCTACCATAAATATATTATGATAAGGTCCCAATTTGCTAGAACAGTACAAATGCCGTGGACTGCAGTAGGTACTTAATTGAATGAGATACATCACGCTGCAATAAACAGAGGCGCGCGGAGTGTCCGATGTATTCCGGAACTACACATTCCTGCTGCAACATCTGCACATCACGCTGCAATAACTGCACATTCCTGGTAACTGGCTGCGACCATTTTTACGTTCCACTGCTGGGCACAGGTCTCTCCCCATTATTGGCGAGGCCTTGAGCGTACTCCACCACGCTGCTCTAATGTGGATTGGTTGAGATTCCTGGGAACAGTGTTGCAAAAGTAAACTAAATTTAGCTAATTCCTACCCTAAATATATTTAGATAAGGTTTCAATTTGCTTGTACAGTACAAGTGCCGTGGACTGCAGTACTTACTTGTAATTGAATAAGATACATGACGCTGCAATAAACAGAAGCGTGTGGAGTGTCCTATGTATTCCGGACCTGCGACCGCACATTCCTGGGAACTTTACAACTTAATGTTTTACCACTTAAATAAGGTTAATTTTTGTTTTAGTTCAAATGCCGCCCACTAAAATGCTTAATTGAACGTGATACATCACGCTGGAAACGCGCGAAATGTCAAATATGTTCCGGAATTGCAACCCCCACATTCAATAGTGCACCCACAATTTTTTCTAAAACTAACAAATTCAACTTAACATTTAACTATCAAAAATATATTAGAGGTTCTTAATAATATATTGAACAATTATCAAATTCTGAAAAGCTAAAATAATTACTTCAGGTCATAATGGGTATGCCCCCCAAAGCATGAAATTTTTGCCACTAACGGTCACCCATCGGACACCCGAACGCGCCCGTTTGACTTAGTTGCGTATATCGCTTGCGTTTTATTGCGTTTTATTGCGTTGCTGTCGTGCCATGCCAAAGCCACGCATGCCAGGCCGAGCAGCTACACAGCTAGAAATGGGTGCAGTGGTAGTATGGAATCCCTTAATTTGTAACTCCTTATCATTGTAAGTACAACTAATAAGGTTGTATTTTGCCTGACAAGAACAAATGCTGCAGTCTACAATGTTTAATTGAATGAAGTACATCACGCTGCAATAAACAGGAGTGCACTTAGTGCAGATATGTTCTAGAAGGTTTTTTTATATGAATGGAGTAGCAGACGAGCATGCAGGCCACGTGGTGTCAAGTGGTTGCTGCAGCCCATAGAAATCTACATACCACCTCAAGCAAGCATAGGTGTAAGCCTTGTCTGAGGTCGTATGCAGTTGCGCTGCTACACCGGAGACTGGCGGTCGCCTCATATAAGTGTGGCCGGCAACTGCACCTTCCCACCGAAACACTAGAATTGGTTCACGGCAAAAGTAGGTACAGCGGTGGTACTTCGCCGGGCAAACCATAATAGTTCTACCACCTACAAAAATTCTTGTCTTAAGCCCCCTACAAATCTGTTTATGAGTAAAGGAAATATTTAAGGTTTTAAACGACAGGCACCACAAACTAAACCCGTATAGGGCGTTGCGTAAGGAGGTGTGTGTATCCCATAGGAGTTCCCGGAATCTTCTATAATTACTGAGTAAGGCCACCGAGAGTACTTCAGCGACGATCGCTTTGAGTTCTCAACAACTCAAAGCTAACGAGTTATGGCATTTATCCAGCATGCCATCGACACCATGGATGAAGTTAGCATCCCGCAGATATGCAAGTCTAACTTCGAAGAAGAAGAAGTCAGCTGCGGCAAGAGGTTGCTCTTCCACAACACTCGGGAAGATCGACGAGCTGCCCACTCGCAGGAGGTCATCACTTTGTTGAAAGTTACTGACCTCGATGACGTACCCGCTTTTGTGGCGAAGCAGCTGCATATGTTCGAGGTCGAGCCTGTCACGTTTGACCACGTGGATGTGACCAAATTGTTAAAGGACTTCGTCTTTTGGAAAAACAGACTGGCCGAAATGTAGTCCAAGTTGGAGGTGTCCGACAAGTCCGTCAACAAATTACGTGCCGAAGTAGTGTTGCTGCGCAACGCTGTTTCCCGGTTACCCGAAGCCTCTAACGAAAACATGAGGCGCGGGGCACAAAAGCTTCCGTCGGCAGCATTGAGTCGGCGAAGTTTGATTGTTGCTGTTAACACCAAACCTACTTCTTCACAGGCAAAGCAAGTATCTAATAAGAAGCATAAAAACACAATTTCCTCTTAAAAAGTACACATTAGAAAAACAAGATGGCCACTTGTTACTAAATACCCATATGCATAGGTAGAAATGTCTGACAAGAACAAATGCCGTGGTCTGCAAAGCTTAATTGAATGAAATACATCACGTTGCAATAAACAGGAGTGAACTAAGTGTAACCGATATGTTACAGCGGGTTTAGTTCTTTGCCTTAAGTTTTTAATAAATCTAATAAATAGCATTAAGGTTATACTCGTAAAAGCATGAACCGCGCCTGGTAAAGATGTTATATGTTCTAAATTTGACTATGTTTTTGTGAATGTTAACATTTTAAGGAGAAAACCAATTTTGATCATGTCAAGTCCTTTTTGATGTAGATCCAACAAAGAGTCCTCATGTTATTAGGCACTAGTGGACCCCGCTGACACAATACAAGGAGCGCCTGCCTTTGCAGACGTTGTACTGACTTAAAAGTATTGAAAGAGGATTAGTTATCATCTCAAATATTTTTTTATGTTACTGTCAATAAAAATATAAAATAAATAGTAACAGATGAATTGTTCTAGACTCTGTCAAACTTCTGGACGATGGCACGAAGAACTAATGTTTGACAGTTACTAACAGTTTATATAGGAAAATAAAATAAGTTGTTTGCTATTAATTTCGCAATTTTTCCATATTTTTTCACCGTTTAAATCTTCCCCTAGACTTCTACTAATATTTCAAGACCAAAATTAGCCACATCGGTTCAGCCGTTCTTGAGTTTTAGTGAGACTAACGAACAGCAATTAATTTTTATATACATATAGAGATAATCGTTACGAGAATTCTACTTCATTTTTACACTATCACTACAACATGTTTCTCTCGGTGTGGCCTTCATTAGATTCGATGATATCTAATAATTAAAGTACCATAAAATGAACTTAAGATGAACATTAGGGGTTGAAGTGATGACAATAAAGCCCCGTGT
This sequence comes from Pyrgus malvae, assembly GCA_911387765.1. NCBI lineage: Eukaryota > Metazoa > Arthropoda > Insecta > Lepidoptera > Hesperiidae > Pyrgus > Pyrgus malvae. Next base: position 21,022,311 of record OU426965.1, on the reverse strand, counting down.
GATGTCACCAGATTATCGGCTAAACGTAACGCGCCCAGAGAAGGCGCGCGTAAAACGAAACGATGCAATTTGCCACCACTGCCGGGGAAAGATTGTTATCTTAACACGCGTGTGGCTCTAGTGGTAGCGGAGAAATATTTTTTGACTTTTCATTAACTGACACAAGACACAAGCGATCTATGCAGCTAAACCAAATGGGAGCGGTCGGATGTGAGATGGATGACCGCTAGTGGCAAAAATGTCATGCGTGTTTTCCTGCTTCGGAGCTGCAAAAAATTTCTCCTTCAAAGCCGGCAATGCTCAGGTGACTGTGTCGCCCATGTCCTTAGGCGACGGTGATCGCTTTACATCACGCGGCCCGTCTGCCTTTTCGGCCTGTTTATATATTTAAAAGAAACCTGCAAAGTTCTCCCTAGTATAGGAGCAACCATTATGGACTGGCAAGGTGCGGTTGTCGGTCAGACGAGTAACAGCGATCACTAAACTCTAGGTGGCCAGGTGGCGTGAACATTCAGTTCATCTCGAAGCCCCTTTTTAATTTTTTGTGGATTAGGTACAAACCGCTAGTCCCTGTTGCTTTGGGATTAATAAGAGCTACGATAGCCCCTGCTTGATCGTAAAATGCGACTAAAAGGGGGCTTTCGGGGTTGTGGACGTTGTGAGTGGGAGCTTGATCCACCCAGACAGCAGCCCCGGGAAGGACGGCGGTGTGTGCGTCGCGCATGCCACCATAATCATCAGAAGGTGCAGGAGAGCATATCTGCTCTCCCGAAGATGGGCCCATTCTGGGCGCCGCGCGTGGAGATCACCGATGCGTTCCACTGGAGATCCCGGAGTCCTCCCCAAGTGCAGAGGCAGGCTACCGATGGGGTTTTAGTGCGGTCAAATCCCACATAACCCGGTTCCCTTTTGAAGGTTTCACCCCGATATAAAAAAGGTACAAACCGCTGACACTAGCACTCTACATCTAATCTAAGCAGCGAGCGGATGCTTCAAAACGCTTGATGCGACAGTCACAACACATTTGCATCTACCTCCACAAATACAGTACCTGCCATGTTTTCATTTCTTATTACACCATTATTGTTTGTTTATTTGAACGGGCTAATCTAAGGAACTACTGGTTCGAACAGAAAAAATATTTTGTGTTGAATAGTCCATTTATTGGGGAAGGCTATAATATAACGTCATGCTATGTCTAATACCTTTTAAGAATGAAAACCAGAAGCATAATATTTAAATCACCATATAATTCACAAAGCCTTTTATACAATTTAAAAGTAAAATTTAAGGTTTCTAATCTACATTTCCTTATACAGCCACAATTAAATAATAAGTATGCACAAATACAGAATTTCAGTACGCAATCGGGCAGAGTTACTGTTCTTACCACGATCACAGCACTAATAATCCCCCCTTAAAGGAGGCCTCACTTTTATAGGCGTTTTCTCCTACTTCGTCACATTTTATATTGAACTACCGACGTTGATTCCTAACATACCAAAGTCCACGTGGACGAAGTCGCGGGCGGCCGCTAGTCATAGCATGATATTATCTAGCCTTTCCCAATAAATTGACTATTCAACACAAAATTTTTTTTTCATTTCGAACCAGTAGTTACTAAGATTAGTGCGTTCAAATAAACAAACAAACTCTAGTATATTTGTTGACTAAACCTTTTAATTAATACAGATCTCTTACAGAACAGTTTGCAATCTTATCAAAATCATAATCCTATAAGGTAACCGTCCGAATTATCAATTTTAATCAGTGTCCTGGTACTCGTCATTCATAGAAAAAGTATAACAATTGGCCTTTTTGGTATGGTGGAATGACTAGTACTAGTACGCTGACGACATTATGGATGTTTACCATAACTAGTATAATTATAATGACGATTCTGTTACCTACATTTTTTATTCTCTGTTTTTTATACGCGCTACAAACTTTTGTTATTGTTTTGTAACTATTACTCGTACTGAACTAACTCACTAATTATTCGTAACACAGCAAGTTATGTATATAAAAGCTAGTAAAAAGCAATGCAATTTTTATAATGTTCTTCTGTGTCTGTTTCTCTACTACTAATACTGTAACTTCTAAATTCCCGAAAATTAGAATTTAGGTATAGGGTATCTATTGTTAGCAAAGATATATGTATATAAAAGATATAATAGAGACAGCTAAGATGGAAAATTTTCCAATTATTCACTACATTTATTTCAATCTCTATAGCGGCCTCTTGTTGGACAAAATTCTTTCCTCATAAATAATAACGTTTAACACCTCTAGCCGTGTCGTGGGTGCCATAGACACACACAAAGATAGAAACACAAACACCCAAACCGAGAACAGAAATTTAAACTCATCATTCAAATTTCTGTTTTGGCCGGGAATTTAACCCAGGACCGTTCAATTGGCACTCCACAATGGTAAACATTGCGCCACATGGGTCATCAAAATCAATTGAAGAAGCCTAGAATATCTTCTCCACTCCTCCGACAATGTTTATCGAATGCTATTCATCGATAAAATATACCGGCATTGATAAGTATCGTACTTTTAGAAACGCGCACAAATAAAAAAAATAACTGGCGGAAATCCAGACCTGGATCGATTACACACAATTCTCAGGGCAAAATAGGCTTTATTATCACATCAATATGGTTCAGGACGCTCCAAAAAGCGAACGCAAGCTCACTTCTTTGCAAACTTAAACGCCGAGTTCATATTAAGCTGTGAAAGATTAAATAACTTGAAATTCAGTTTCCGTCCGGAAATCCGATAAGAATGTGGCGCCGTCAGGGTTGGTATACACGGGGTGAGGAAAATGAAATTACAGAAAAGGTTTCAAATTAATAATATCTGCCTTGGAAGAGCCCTTGCCACTTGTTTGTTACCTTTTTAAAACGACAAAGACAAAATGATTTCTTTGCGCAAATAATATGGGTATAACAAAAGTTGTTTTATGTAAGTATTTAATAGTCCGCCATTGTTAATAAAAATAAAAGTACTGACTAAAATTTAAGTAACAAATTCATTTAAGTATTAAATTTACAATCCATATTATTATTATTGATTTATGTTTATTGATCCCATTTTTTGCGTTTTTTTATTTTGTGTCTTTGATAATTATTTATATGGTATTTTTATTAGTAACATCGGCTTTGAGTACCCAATTCACTGGATTTTAATGGAAAAAAAGCCGGCGAAAAAAAACCTCCCAGGTTTTAATTCCGCAATCCCGTAAGTTTGTCATTTAGAAATTCAGAAACCGAGTAGTTCTCTTTTGTAAATAAGAACGTTTTAAGTGCTCGTTTAAAATCACAATTTGTTTTAGATTTGAAGGATTCAGGTAAATTATTATATATTTTTGGTCCCGAATCAACTATTATTGATTTAAAAAAATATAACATGCCCTGATCCATACATCAGATCATCTTATTTATATCTACGTCATCTGGAACTCAGAAATAAAAAAAAAACATAGACACATTATATGTATGAAGTTTCAGTTCATTCATTATTCACTAATGGCATCGCAAACTCTGTACATATTGCCAGCGTCAAGTAATATTTACATCACTTAGTAGTCATAGAAAAAATCATTAAGTTGTCAGTCATTAACCCATATCGAAACAAGATGCCATCAACTTTATCGGATATAAGTCAAAATAACACCAAGAAAATAAAAATAAAACAAGAGCACATCATGTCCTTTCACACTTCCCGCCAAAACTTGGATAATATTCCCCGAACTTATGCATTATGACAGCAACTATGTATCAAGAAAAAAGGGAAGGGGTTTGCAAAGGAAATACTTTACCGGTAGAACTATGCAATATGCAAGTTCTATAACTTGTCAACTCCTTAATAATATTTGACTTCATTTTACAGAACACATTCTATACGAAAACGATGTTCATCCTCTCCGGATAAAAAGAGTGATGATTTATCCAAAACACATTCCCTTCGACACAGACTCGTCGTAAAAATTTACTACCCCGCACCGGACACGGGGCATTCCGTTATCGTACTGGCTTACAGACTAACCCAGAATTTTTTCTATGAGTTTGTTTATCCTTGTTGCTATTACCGGCCTTTTTATCTTTTCACAAGATACAGGAAATGTTTGTGTGGGTTTAAGATCACACTACTACTTAATTCTACGTTGCATGCTCGTGCAGTAAGTAATAGTATTAAATTTAGTTTTTTATTTTAGTTGTTGAGCAGCGATGGCCGAGCGATGAAACCCTGCGTTCCTCGACACGGAGGAAAATGTTAAGAGTGCATATTTATCGCTGCTCCACAGTGAGGGAAAATATTGTGATATTTAATTATGATGTTTTCCATCACCGTGAGAGAAACACATAATTTCTTAAAGGCCACCAAACCGCACTAGGTCAGCGTGATTTACTATGGCTTGAATCGCTCTCACACGCGGAGACCCAAATCTAGTTTACACTTACGGAAACGGTGCAAACTTGTACTAGAGGTACTGTACTCAGCAGTAACATAAAAAAGGTGAAAAAAAAATATGTTTGCATGCAAAGGAAATACTTCACCGGTTGAACTATGAAATATGTTAGTTCTATAACTTGTCAACTCCGTAATAATATTTGACTTCTTTCTACAGAACACATTCTATAACGAAAGCGATGTTCATCCTTTCCAGATAAAAAGAGCGCTGATTTATCCAAAACACATTCCCTTCGACAAAGACTCGTCGTAAAAATTTACCACCCCGCACCGGACACGGGGCATTCCGTTATCGTACTGGCTTACAGACTACCCAGAATTTTTTCTATGAGTTTGTTCACCCTTGTTGGTATTACCGCCTTTTTATCTTTTCTCGACCTATATAGAGTATCGTGGTGGACTGCCAATCGAATGTCCCGGGTTCAATTCCCGCAGAATCGCTTTCCGATGACGCAGAAATTTGAATAATATGTTTTAAATTCTTTTCTCGGTCTGTGTTCCCGTTTTTGTGTGTATACCACATAGCACCATATACCATATACCATAGCACCAAAGACACATGAAATGTTTGTGTGGGGCTAAGATCACACTATTACTTAATTCTACGTTACATGCTCGTATACTACTTACATTTAAAACAATAAAAAACATCGTTTCATTTCGATAATATACCCCGAACTTATGCATTATGACAGCAACTATCAAGAAAAACAAGGTAAAATAAAAATACTGCAGTGAATATGGAATTCCAAACTTAGCAGTGCTCGTCTATGGTAATCAGAAAGCTGATAAACATAAATATAAATCTAAATACATACTTAATTAGATGAATGAACGCTCAAGCACAGAAGAAATAATTGTGTTCGTCACACAAATAATAATTGTCCTGAGTGGGAATCGAACCCACGACCTCACGCTTAGCAGTCGGCTCATCGCCCACTACGCCACGGAGGCTGACATGAATGAAATGACGCTTGTATATTTCATAGGTGTTATATTATATTTTCTTATCCTGTACCAGGAGCGCAGGCAGATTATATCGCCACGGCCCGCTGAACAAGTTAGTTCGTCGGGCTCTTGTCACCGCTTCTTTGCCAGCCACATTAGAACCGTCTGGTTTGTCAAGAAGCGATGGCAAGAGACCTGATGGTATGACTAGTACCGTGGCACCTGGGGCGTCCCTAGGTATGGGATGTTACCTGTGTAACTGTAACTTTGGCCCCCTCGAATATTAATAACAGGTCTGCCGGCGACCAGGCCCAGGTCCTCAAGCGCCGTAAATATTGAAATTTATCAGACAATTACTTATTTGCGGCGCTTGCTGTGGAGATCTTGGGCCCTTGGTCTTCTGAAATGAAAAAAATTATGTCAGAAATGTCGTACAGGCTTGTTCTTGCATGTGGCGACTTGAGAGCTGGCGAGTATTTCGCCCATAGGCTTAGCCTGCCTATTCAAAGGGGAAATGCCGCTACTGTCTTAAGCGCAATGCCGAGCAAGGACATTTTAGAGGAAGTTTTATTTGAAGTTTTTTATTTAATTTATAATTTAATTGTTATAATTTAGTAAACATATCATTTATTCCATATTCATTGTAGTCACGTAAAAGCGACGACATAAAAAGCAACAGTCATTTCGTTACTTGGGTTTATGTGTATCGTTATTTTTAACGAGAATCGCTCACAAACTGCTATTCACACGTTCGGGCTGCTATTCTGCATACAGATGATATTTGTATCGTATATTGAAAATAAGTATAAATAATTATTCGTAAATAACGTTTAATTGCAGTTTCGATTTCTTTTGGTTTGTGCACTATTTTTTATTAGTGAAATAAAAAAAAACAATGGGTTGCACTCCGGGAGTGCCGGCAGAAGTGAAAACATTAACGTTGTGCATTTTTGATGTCTTGGAATCGTAAGGGAATAATTCCGCACGAATTGCTTGAATTATCAGTACCTATTAATTTCTATCTAGTATTTTTACAAAGTACTCTCTCATTTTCTTTCACTATTTCTTCGTCACTTTTTTCATTAATAGATGCACTTTGTTCAATGTCCATATTTTAAATACTTGATATAAACGAATTTTAAGATAAAATTATACTTGACGCTGGCAATATGCAGAGTTTGCGATGCCATAATTGAAGAAAAAAAGTATAGACAGCCGTCAGATGAGCCGTCATCAGCTGTCACCCCTCCGTCTTGGTCTAAGAGCCGGTGAAGATATTCACTCGTTCGGTTGTTACAAGAGTGAAGGTGATATGAAAGAAAATTGATTAAAATTAATTAAATTAAAAATAGCTATGAACACTTTTCGATATTCAAGTTATCATAGGCATATATGTTTATAAATTATATTTGGTAAACAATATGTCTCATCGAATTATCAAATCGGTGAAGGCCGATCTTCCTCGTCTCCTCTACTATCTTACGAAATTTTGCGATCAGCACACGTGACCTCGCGCGAGTTTCATAGTTTTTACCCATCCCACAAAAAGTGCTCAACGCCGCTAAAGAAGTTTTCACTTCAAAAAAAAAAAACGAATGTCCTTATGTTTCGTTTACGTTGGCTTGTAGGTCTTTTTGTACCGTCTAAGGTATTGTATATGTCGCAGTCGGATTACGTATTCTGCTGTTTTACATTACGGCTAGCCATTTCCTAAAACAGGGCTGTTTTGCAATGCGACGCATTCTCGTCCAGACGGATTCTTGCGCGGTCGCAGCCCTCAATTTGGAGGGGGGGGGTCGCCAAGTAATTTGGGGGGGGGGTCACTAAGAAATTTGGGGGAAGAGTTGTCCCAAATTGGCTTGACTCACCTTCCATCTACGCATGACTGATGGATTTTAGGGGGGGGGGGTCATGTCCCATGACTTACTGACGATGTACCCCGTTTGTATTCGGCGTATGGGCGGCACGTTATTACGCCACTTTGACGAACACGAGGTGCTCATACGATGCGGCGTACCTACGTTAATTTAATAACTTTAACCCTGGTTGGGTTGGTTGGCTTGGTTTCCGCGAAGAATCGAGGAGATTCTTTTTGACCCCAACGAGGCGTTTTCTAGCTTAGTGAAGTATCCAAGTTTCATTTCATTGTTATTAGTGTATGTACTTTTTGGTCTAAAACATTAAAATAAATAAAAATTATAACGCTTCACACTGATAGCCCATAGACATAGGGTATATATATATACCTTGTGTCGTGGGTACCATGGAAACATACAAAGACAGAAACACGAACATCCAGACCGAGAACAGAAATTTAAACTCATCATTCAAATTTTTGTTTCGCCTGTAATCGAACCCATGATTGGCAGTCTGGCATGGTAACTATTGCGCCACGTGGTTCTTCAAACGTGCGACCCGGCATCGCGAGGATATTAATATACTCGAATGTTAATGTACCGGTTCGGTAGTTTAGGCGTAAAAACATAACCGACACACACACACAGAGAGAAACATACATTCATATTTACGAGTATATCATATGGATGCTATACCTTTCTACAGTTTATAAGGGTAGTAGTTTCAAACAAGGTTTTTTTTATTTGGGGCACACGTTGATTGGCTATCCACAAGTAATGGGTCACCACTAGAGTCTAAATCTAGCGCCAGATGCAAACCGGATAGCATTCCAGAGTTATGATCGAAAAAGTTAGCTTTTCGGAAAAAATGGAGGCAGTTTGGTAGATTTGTTTAAAAATTCAACATATTCAGAGCACAAAATTTAAAAACTAAAATATAGTTTCAGCTAGCATGACAGTCATATATATATAAAGATTGAACTTTAATAAAATGAGGTTTTCAACTAAAAGATAGGGAATGCTCAAACGAGTAATTTAAACTCTGAATTATTCTTAATAAGTCCATTACTTAAGTGTATAGAGTGCCGCTAGTGGCAGTCTATCGCTTTTTACCTAAAGAACCGTAGGTTTTGCGGCATAATAGTAGCATCAGTCTGCCGTAAACTTGCACGCACGTGGTTTTTACGGCAAAATAACACCATCGTTTAAAGTACCGTGAGATACTTCACTATTGTTGTCACTTGTTTATTTTTGGTTGAGCATTGAGGTTAGGTTATTACATTTTAACTTGTGATAGTGTTAACTGCTATAGGCATGAAAATGACGAAAAACGTGACTAATGAATATGAGTTTCATACGTACGTTTTGGAGTTTTTTTCCGCCCGCTTTTTTCTCCTAGAACATATTAGCCTTAGGGTTAATTAGGCACCCAAAGCGGATGACGGTCAGCTGATGACCGTAGAACAATGACAAACATCAAGTGTATATTATTACCCAGGATGTTAATAAACTATTTCATTTCAACTATTTCATTTCATTTCATTACTGTTGTCAATGCTTACTTTAGATAAAACGTTAGACAATAAACAAGTTATTTAGTATATTACATACATTTTTTAATTCTTTTTAAAGCCAAAGCCTATTAGTATATTTTGTTTAGTATCGAGCTACAAATTCAAATTGCATGATAACTTACTTTAATTTAAAATAATCGTAGAATCAATATTAACTACTAAGTACCTATGTTTATAAAGTCTCGGCTTACCTCGCGGATTACTTCGGAGGCGCCCGACATGTTTCGGACCGTACCGAGGTCCTTCATCATGAGCCATCGCGTGCGGTCGCTAGATGGCCTCGGCGAAGACTTCGCATACATATTTACCTATCCTCACGAGACGTTTTATATTATGTACCTACCGTACATACTAATAATAAGTACAGTCGAGATCACATGCAGTCATGCAATTTAAACTTCGGACATTCTCATATGACTTATGTACTAAAATACAGAGAGCATATTTCCAGTGCTGTTGTATACCTTAGTGCGGTCTCGCTGAACATGGTATAGCGGTAATATGCGGTATACGGTGTTACGGCAATATAATCGATTGCACTATGGTACTACTTGCGGCAATTTAAAACGATCTACTAGTTTTCCGCATGTTTACGGCACTATAACCGATCGTACTAAGTTACCACTTGCGGCACTCTGTACATTTTCATAAGTAATTTTCCAACATTTTACAGTAACACAGTAAGCATTATCTTTTTAAAGTACAAATTCGTAATATCTTTAGTTAGGTGTGTAGTTGTGTTGTGCTGTGGTCAGGGGTGTCAAGCTCGGCTTTTTGGACGAAAGCTGTGGTTTGATACACGGGTACGCGACCCCGGCTTCCCGAGCTACTATTGTCTTTACCTATCTTCTGAGACAATAGCATCCCGTTACCTTATATCCCTTCCCACCGTCACAATTTTTCCTTTCCTTTCCTATTCCTATTTTCCGTCTATCCTAGGTCTGCGGATGCCTCCCGCACAACATACAAAGTCTGTTTCGGTTTTGACGGCAATCCAAAGTTGATAAACAAATGGTTTTGGCTGATTTGGCGGAACAGCAAGGCATTGCAGAAGGCCAAGGGCGACAGCAGAGGTCAAAATCGCTGTCGGCCAGATGCAGCATCCAAACCCTTCTCCGGTCGTAGCGGTTCTCCGTTCCATCGGACACAGAAGGGTGAGGACGAGAGAGTGCATCTGTGTTTGCGCACACGCTTATGTACTTTAATATATCCTGCGCAGATGACTGCGGCATGAATAATGGCTCCAGAGACTAAGTCCTGTGGCGATGGGCAGAGGTAGAGAGGTCGGGTTGTGATGTGCACCCGGCTTTGTCTGATGCCTGCACACCGGCGGCTCCGGTATTGATGGTCGTTTCTGCGTTGCACTTGGGACAACAGCGTGGATTGGGCAGCAGCCAGAGTGACGGAGCAGCCCTATTTAGGGAGGCACTGCTCCCCCCGCACGGGGAGGGGACTAGAAAAGGTGTCCTAAACAAAGCTTGTCCCATAGTTACTGGGGGTAGTAACCGCGGCTACTCAAGCATCCCATTTTTTTTCGTGGTCGAAGATACAAGAAAAATATAAAAACAGCTATTATGACTTTCGGTGCGTGGAACGTCCGTACTCTTCTCGATCGTGACGTAAACCTTTGTCCAGAACGGAAAACTGCTGTTGTGGCTAGAGAGCTCTCGCGTTACAATGTAGATATAGTCGCTCTAAGCGAAACCCACTTGCTAGATGAAGGCGAGCTCATAGAACACGGCGGTGGATATAAATTCTTCTGGAAAGGTACCCCGGCTACAGAACCAAGACGCTCTGGTGTTGGATTTGCAATAAAGACCCAGATTGCTAGCAAAATCGAAGAATGTCCTGAATACATCTCAGACCGCGTTATATCATTGCGTCTGCATCTTGACAACGACAACTACTTAAACGTTATTAGCGTATATGCCCCAACGATGGACAAGGATGATGAAACTAAAGGTAAATTTTATGAAGACCTTACACGCTTGCTCACCAGGATACGCCCGAGAGAGCAGATCCTTCTGCTTGGTGACTTCAACGCTCGAGTAGGCTGTGATTATGAAGCGTGGCCTGGGGTTTTAGGGAGACATGGGATTGGCAATATGAACAGCAATGGTCTATTATTGCTAAACCTGTGTGCTCAATTTGGCCTAACCATCACCAATACATGCTTCCGGCTAGCAGCAAAACATAAAACCACCTGGATGCATCCGAGGTCGAAACATTGGCATCTGATTGATTATGCGATCGTTCGACAAAAACATATCTCCCAAGTCCATGTCACACGCGCTATGCGTGGTGCTAACTGCTGGTCTGACCATCGACTTATAGTCACAAAACTCAAGCTCCGCTTGCACCCACCGCGCCGGTCTTTCAGACAAAAACAACCCAGCATTAATGTTGGGCGGCTCGCAGATAAAGAAACGCGGACGGAGTACCAATATCTTCTTTCCGATAAGTTACCTTCTAACATCGACGTCGGTGATCTTAGTACCAACTGGAGTACCCTCACTTCTCAGATTATTGAAGCTGGAACACAAGCCTTGGGCCTTAAAAAGCGTGTCCATCAAGACTGGTTTGATGAGAATGATGAGATACTAAGTAAAGCACTCAAACAACACCGTGACCTTCTACACGTAAAACATGGTCGAACAGATTTATCGGAAAGAATAAGACAAAGCAGCTTAGATCTTCGAAAGATGACAAGAGAGATAAAAGACAAGTGGTGGCTACAGAAAGCGGAACACCTGCAGTGGCTCTCAGATACAAACCAACTTGGTGCGTTCTTCAGCGAGTTAAAAACACTCACAGGAACAACTCAGCGGGTTAGTGTACCTTTGAGGTCACGTGATGGCGCGAAGCTGTTGACGTCCAAGGAGGACGTGTTGAATCGATGGGCTGAGTACTTTGCGGAGCTACTCAATGTTGATCGCTCAGCTGACATCTCTCGCGCATCTGTTCACTGTATAAGAACAAAGGTGACAGGTCCAGTTGTAATTCCTATCGTGGCATATCGCTGCTTTCTACGCCCGGAAAAGTATTTGCCAGGATTTTGCTCAACCGTTTAACCTCAGTTTCGGAAGATATACTTCCAGAATCCCAGTTTGGCTTCCGCCCGGAAAGAGGAACGTGTGAAGCTGTCTTCTGCGTGCGACAGCTGCAAGAGAAAAGCCGTGAACAAGGTCGACCATTGTTTCTCTGTTTTGTCGACTTAGAAAAGGCTTTTGACTGTGTTCCTCGAGAGGCTCTATGGGTCGTTCTGGAGAAGGTGGGTTGCCCGATAAAATTCGTACGTCTAGTTCGCCTACTACACGATGGCATGACATGCTGTGTGTCTGCAAATGGGGAACAATCTGGTTTCTTCCCCGTCAGCTGTGGGGTTAAGCAAGGCTGTGTTCTTGCTCCCACGCTGTTCGCCATTTACTTTGCAGCTGTAGTCAACGAGACGTTACAAAAAGTATCTGCAGGCATCCACATTCGCTTCCGAACTGATGGAATGCTTTTCAACCTTGCTAGGCTGAAAGCCCGCACTAAGGTTTCGTACAAAATGATCGCCGAGATTATGTACGCGGATGACTTATGTTTTTTAGCAGATTCCCCAACTTCTCTACAACAGCTGATGACTGGTCTTGACGAGGCGTGCACCAAGTTCGGTCTTAAGATAAGTGTCAGTAAGACAGTAGTCATGACTACAGGCGCTTCAATAGATGAACCTATTAAAATCTGTCTTGGTCAAGACGTTCTGAAGAGTGTAGAGAAGTTCAAGTACCTGGGAAGCACAATAACATCACAGTGCGACCTTGATGCCGAAATAAACAGCAGAATCGGTGCTGCTTCAGCCTCTTTGGGCAAAATTAGAACTAAGGTCTTTCGTTCGCATGATCTGAAACTGGCTACAAAAATTGCAGTTTACAGAGCTATTTATTATCCTGCCAAGCCTATTATATGGGTCAGAGACATGGTGCCTCTACCGCAGGCACATAAAGACATTAGACCAATTCCATCTCCGATGTCTGCGGGATATCATGAACATCCAATGGACGGACCGCATCAGAAATACTGAAGTTCTTCGACGCGCTAAGATCTGCGGCATTGAAGCATATCTGATGCGTCGTCAGCTACGGTGGTGTGGTCATGTGTTCCGCATGCCAGACGAAAGAATAGCAAAGTGCATCCTTTACAGCGAGCTTCAAGATGGCAAGCGTAAGCACGGCGGACAGCTCTTGCGATACAAAGATGTACTTAAAAGACATATGACAAGTTGCGGTATTGACTCTTCGACGTGGGAGTCATCTGCTGCAAACCGTCCGGAATGGAGACGTCTTATAAAGCAGAAGACCGATGCCTTTGAAAAATCACGCAAAGACGAGCTCGATACAAAAAGAGACGAGCTAAAAGCCAGACCACCAAAGGCTTTAGAGTACCATTATAGTGGCGGCGTACTCACTTGTCCGAGATGCTCAAAAACATTTAAGGCCAAAATAGGCTACAATAGCCACATGAGAGCACACGACCGCGCGGACCATCGAGACGCCAGCTGCTGAGCCAGTCCAGCAGTCGCTGTAGCCGAAATCGGCTAAGAGGATAGATAGTTGTGTTGTTTAAATAGAGATTAAAATATGATGTGGGTAAGTCCATTATTAACAAATAATAGATATTTTTATACAAAAATCTCACATCTCAACATACTCAAAAATAATCTATGAGAAACACGTAAAGAAAGCCAACAAATTAATGGGATTTATTATTAGAATAAGCTATAAATTTAAAAGTGTTAAGATTCTGAAAAATCTGTATTGCTCTTACGTACGTAGCATCCTCGAGTATTGTTCGCAGATATGGAACCCCTATTACAACATACACATAAATAGACTAGAGTCCGTCCAAAGAAGATTTTTAAGGCATATTCAATTTAAATTTCAAATATTTGATGACACATAAGAAGATAGATGTAAGAGACATCACATCTTACTAGCAAATTAAGTTTAAAGGTCCCAACGTCTATGAGATCCGTGAGATTTTTAATACCATTTTTTTATTATTAATTTGTTTTTTTTTCAGGAAACGGATTGATTATGAACCGATTTTATATACGCCCTCATAAATTAAAAACAAACGAGAACGGAAGTGTGGAGAAATTTTATCTTTTTCCAAATAGAGCCAGTGGAAGTTTTAACGAGTGTGCCCGATTGGCTAGCGCTGCCGTCACACGTGTCGCGCAAACAAGCTGGTTTTACGTTTTAGCACTAATAGCTGTTTGCAGTTAGTTTTTTAGTTAAATAATAAGTACCTGAACGCCCGAGCGTTGCTCGGATAAAAACAATTGATTTTCTTGGTTTATTTTTAAGCAAAACATTCATTGGCTTAGTGTTACTTAACAAAGCCTTTTGAAATACCTAGCTCCCAATTTAAAAAAAAATGACAGAAAAAATAAAAAACGCAACTTGCCTACTTGAGGTTTGAGCCCGGGTCTCTAGCTTCGTAGTCAAATTTCGTAACCATTCGACCAATAAAACTTTAATTTTATAGAGGTCTTTCATATCGACATTGTCATTTGTTTGAAGGGCGGGTTGACGGTCGACATTTGACGGCTTTCTACGCCACAATATTATTAATATTCTCCAATAGATGTCAGTAAGAGTAATTTTATATTTAACAGCATAAACATTAAATAAAACGACAATTTCTATCAATAAAAAATTGCTGGATCGATTTATCATCCCCGAAACCAGGGTACTAAATTTCATCAAAATCTTTGGAGCCGTTTTCGAGATACAAAAAATATATTTAGATATAAACAAGAAGAATTGCTCGTTTAAAGGTATTAGATATATTTGAGTTAGCAGACCAACTCCGAACGAACGAAAAAAAAAACGGACAGAGCGAAAAATAAACAGACTTTCTCCTGCTCTGGCAGAAAACTACATCCAATTTTGCTGAAATTTTTGAATTTGTAATTTCATTAAAAAAAACTTTCACAATCAAGAGCTGCCCAAGGTTAACCAACTGCCCAATCATGGGATTCTAAACTACAGATAAAGTATTAGCATCAATAATATTATTTTGAACTTTGCGTTTCTATAATTTAAAGCACAGTAATAAAGATTTTTTTACAATAAATTTGTAGAACTATGAAACATTTTCATCATACGAGCATCGTTGTTTAAGGGCCGAGTTTTCAATCCCCGGATAAAAGTATTAGTCGAATAAATGTTAACCCTGTCATCGTTACTCTTGCGACATTTGAAAAGGATAGCTATACTATATAATTAACAGATTTGTTACTTTATTTCGGGATTGAAAAATTGATCCTAAATCATTATTAACATGTTTGTTGACATGTTACTCCAAGAGGCAGGGGCACAATTCAAAGAGCTAGTTTCAGGGGTTGTCAACCGCTGGATGCCGAGTTAGAAAGTGACAGTAAAGTCAAAGTAACCGTTAAAGCAAATGGGCTGTTGTGGACATTGAGTTGTGTGAACTAAAATTTATCAGTCTAGACCCTTCGGGTACTTTTATTTTCTTTTTATTCAAAATAAATGGCCTAATTTACAGTCCAGTAGCCTATGAAAGAAAAAAAATGTGTTGGAAGTAAGTCAAGACAAAAAAAAAATCAAAAAAGATGAGGTTTCCAAATTATTATTTTTTTCTTTTAAAATGTCTATTTTTTATGTACGTTAACTTCATAATTTGCATTAAAGTAAACCACTTTTGATCATTATTTTATTTGAAAATTGATTTTTCTCCCATAAAGTCCAATTTAAATTAAATTTTGCAGTTTTGAGTTATCCTTACCTTAGGTACCTTTTTTCATGCGTGTTGTGCATTTTTTTATAAGCAATTGGATGATTCTTTGAAATTAAGATTTGTTTTAGCATCAAGATGATGACATGAAAAATGGTGATGTGAAGATGAATCCATGAAATTTTAAACAAAAGTTTTGGTGTGAACGACCTTTATTATAAAACTATTTTCGAAGATTTTTCTGTTACTTTCGTGTCGGCTTGATGATGACTACAAGAAAAAACTACGATAACCAAATGAAAATGTTCAAAATGATTAATAAAATAACTTTGTAAATCATTTTTTTTCTAAACACATACTAATGTCGGTTTAATTTTTTGTTTCAACAGTTTTTGATTGGTGTGAGTTTTTATGCAATTGTATTTTAATAAAACACTTTTTTCAGTTAAGTTTTACAATTACAAAGAAATTTGAATGCAGTCACATTTAGCTGGTTATTTCCCTTCCCTCGAGTTCAAACACTTTGCGTCGGAACGAAGAAGTTTGCGTCGGAAATTTGCGCCAGATATCACTTTGTTGTAACAGTTGGCGCTTAAATTCTTTTAAATTTATCGCCCAAGTATATTTCCTTAATTTTGTGATTTTGTTCTTATTTTATATTTATAAAAAAGAAGGCCGTCACCTATGGAAATAGCGTTACAGACCAATTACGTGTAGGACATATTTTAATATAGATGTCATTTTTCTGTGTTTAAAAATCTAATATTAAATAACGTTTCACACTCATAGCTCTATGGGGTAGATATACCCTGTGTCATGGGTACTAAAATGACGTCACCATCTCTTTTTTGGTTTTGCTAATACTGTATCCGTTCACATCGTAGGAGGTGGGAATAACATATCTAAGATACAGACACCAAAAATAGTATTGTGAGAGTTAAAGTATAATATTTGAATGTGTAAATGTGTGTAATAAATAAGTCAACCCTTGTATTAAGTGTTAGAGCCATCCAACGTACTTCTGTTACAATATTTAACATTTCTACCTTTTTATGTCCCACTGCTGGACATAGCTCTCCTTCGCCAGGACAAGTGCGGATTGGTGGGCTTTGCAAATATTTCTCTATTTTCAGATACTTTAAAGGCCTGGTTCACCATCTCCAAGTAAAGTGTTGATTAGTTACGTCCCAAGTAAATTTACTTGGCAAGTAAAAGCTTGAGAACGCGTTTAGTTTATCATATGATTAGTGCTACTCGAACATCGTGAAATTGAAATTGAAGTTACGGGTGACTTTAACCAACAATTAGCGTACTTGTCACTTTACTTGAAGGTGGTGAAAGAAGCCCTAAGTCTTTATATTTTTTAAAAATTAATATTTCACTTAGCCGTTCAAAATAGTTTGCACTCAGTGCGCCTGAAGAAGTTTGCGTCGGGAAATTTGTTCTAGATATCAACTTTGTAGCAGTTGGCGCCTTAAATCCTTTAAAATAAGCAGTTTCACTCCAACGTGATAGCTGGAGAAACTTCCAAAAATCTATTTATCGTCCGCTGTTGTTTCCGCTTTAAAAAAGTTTAAATATAAAGGTATATTTAATTCATGTTTGTTTTAATATAAGTTAGCTGTGGGTTTTTGGCGGGAAGTCGAAAAAGACATATTGTGCTCTTGTTTTATTTTCATTTTCTTGGTGTATTTTTGAGTTATATCGGATAAAATTGATGGCATTTTGTTCGGTATAGGTTAATTACAGTGCACGAGTGTTGTGAAACGAAATAACACTGCGAAAATATGTTTTTTCAGCTTGCTTCCAAAATTCCCATTGGACACGTTCTGGTAAAGAAGCCATCGCTTTACTTGAATGTCTGACTGACTTGACAGACTGAATACTGACGACTTACTGATTTTACCTACAGTTTCAACAAAACTGGCAAAAACTTGATGCAAATATACTTGACGCTGGCAGTATGCACAGAGTTAGCGATGCCAAAATTGAAAAAAAAAAAGTTTGCCGTGTTCCAACGTTCTAAACGAGTTATATAAAGAACGTTACTATATTGTAACTAATATGATATCTAACTTAGATGCAGACTTGCAGCACAATATTTCATGGGTGTTCTATTACTTACATCAAGTAAACTAAGTCAGTGGAACTTTCCTTTATTTTCTTCTCTTAGAAACTGCTATTCAAAGAACGATGCATGCCTGAAAATAAGACTTAGGGCCTCTTTCACCACCTTCAAGTTAAGTGACAAGTACGTTGATTGTCGGTTAAAGTCATCTGTAACTTCAATTTCAATTTCACGATGTTCGAGTACCTAGCACATCTTTTCAGCGTTTTGTATTCCACTGCTGAACGTAGGCCTCCCCTAACGTTCGCCACTCCTCCCGGTCCTGTGCCTTCTGAATCCAGCGGTTTCCCGCTGTCTTCTTTAGGTCACCAGTTGGAGGGAGGCCTGTACTCCTTTTGCCGAGACGTGGTCGCCATTCGAGAACCTTATTATCATCACCTTTCTTCCCCATCGGTTGTCGGTTCTTCTAACTATATGGCCTGCCCATTGCCACTTCACTTGCAAATTTTGATAGCTATGTCGTTAAGAGGGAGCTCCCGAAAAAAATTCTTTCGTTAGCTCCGCCCATCGAAACAATTAAACATCACAATGCATCGAAAGTCATAAAAAATTCTTCAACAGTTTTCAATTCAAACATTTTGTTCCGCATGAAAAACTATGGAGACTCATTTTTGTAGGTATATTTTTAAATAATTTTTTCATTATTAAAATTTTCTATCACGGGAAATGAATAAATAAGTTTTAGATTAAAGGAAAATATAAGTTTTCCGTAATTATGAAATTATGAGCACTTTAGATTCCAAGAATTTGGAAAACCATAGTAAGTATAATTAAAAAATAACATTAATATCTTGGTAACAATTTGAAGCAATGGTGTGCAATTTGTACCAAAATTCTAAACCGCGTAGCGCCACTGTAAGTTTTATTTTATACTAATCCAATATGCAATTAATATTAAGTGCCTAAGGTAAAAATTATTTATAGTGATAAACACTGGGAACTTATAATGAGACCGTTTTTGTGACTCTTACGATGTGCCAGATAAATGTGCTTTTAAGACCTAAAATATAATATTAAATATATGATTAAAGACGAAGTCTATGAATCTATGAGCTAATAAATGTTAAAAATTGAACGCGCAACTTACTAATATTTATACTATATTTGATAGAAAAAATCTAGAAGGCAAGTGAGTTTCACGTGCTGCTTCTAAATTCTTAAAAAAGACCTGTACTCAACAATCAAACACCAAAAAATGTTGAAAAAATGAAATAAATTGCCTAGAACTTCCAAAATTATTAATTCATTCGACCATTTTAAATCTATACTATCATAACGAGATTTTTTTTAATTTTGGATGTTTATAAGGACTGAACTCAAAAGCTACTGGACCAATTAAAAAAAACAACGGGTTGCACTCCGGGAGTGCCGGCAGAAGTGAAAACATTGACGTTGTGCATTTTTGATGTCTTGGAATTGTTAGGGAATAATTCCGCACGAATTGCTTGAATTATCAGTATTAATTTCTATCTAGTATTTTTATAAAGTACTCACTCATTTTATTTCACTATTCCTTCGTCACTTTTTTCATTAATAGATGCAATTTGTTCAGTTCAATATTTTAAATACTTGATATAAACGTATTTTACAAGTATAGACAGTCGAGCCGTCATCAGCTGTCACCCCTCCGCCTTACGGTTTTTCGATCAGCACGCGTGACTTGACGCGAGTTTCACAGTTTTTACCCATCCCACAAAAGTTCTCAACGCCGCTAAAGAAGTTTTCACTTCAAAAATTCTAATGCTAGATAGAACTTCTACTTAGATATAAGTTAATAGTGTATGACATTACGCTCCGATCAATAGGAGCGAGAGCGTGACTATTATATTACGAAAAATTTTGCAAAACCTGGCAATATTTATTACTTTTAAAAAATAAAAACAAAACATTTTTTCTTGATCAATGATAATAATATAGTAAGCTGAACGAACTGATTTACTGGATTTTGATTTTACAACTCATCGAAATCCACTGTTCTTTGGAATTTTATTATATCTGTTAAAACTTCCCAAGAAGTGGATGGCAATGTTTGGTTAGTAGCAATCACTGGAGGGAAAACTATTGGTGATTTAGAAATTAAGTCGATAGAAGACGGCCCTCTTATTTGCTTTATGGCTGTAATGTAGTCCGGGTCCCGGATGGGTTTATTCTTGGTATATCGTGGATCCACCAACTCTGGCAATAGACAATCCGTATAAAAAGACACAAGATGAGGCTCCATCTAATTTTTCCAAAACTTGTCATCCTTCTTTATAAATTCAATTTTGAATTTATAGTCTCCATACCACACTGCCAGGAGGCATTTTTCTTTTTTTACTATATGTATTTGTCCCTGGGCTTACATGTACCAATTTTTTATTTATTTATTTTATGTGAAAAACCTTAAACTAAGTTTCACAAAGGGTTAAACCTAATGCCTCTTGGCATTGTCTACCGGTCGACCCTGGGCGACATTGAGAATGCGAGGCAGGCTTCTAAAAATAAACAAGCTAAAAGAACAAAGAATTAGGAAAAATGACAATAGGTAATGACAATGTACATAATGAAATATGTACTCTACACTAATAAATATAAATACTTACATACAAACATACATACATGAATACATACATACATACATACATCCATACATACATACGTACATACATTCATACATACATACATACATATATTAGAAGGATATAATGACTTCATATTTAATATAAATAAATAGGACTCTTGTTGGTAAAAAATACTAGACTGAGGTAGGGATGCTCAAGAAATGCTCTCGGACCAATTTCTTGAATGCCAGTTTGCTGTGTGCCTTTCTTATATTTTCGGGTAGGGTGTTCCAGAGCTGTATGGCCTGAACTGTGAAGGAGTGATGGAAAAATCCACTGTTATGTAGAGGAAGAATGATACTAAGATTTTTGGAAGAACGTAAGCCTTTGTTATGGGCGAAGCAGAGGTACTGAAAGATTTCCTTGAGGTACACAGGAGAAGATGGGTCATGCAAGACAGAGTACAAACCCATTAAAATTCTAGAGTTACGCCTTTGTCGAATGGTAAGCCATTTGAGCTGGCTTCGAAATTTGGAGATATGATCGTATTTGCGTAAATTGAAAATCTAGCTAGCTCTAGCTTATTTAGAAAATTTTCGCTGAGATCAGGGTAAGACACATCTGCGTAATCAATTATGGGCAAAACAAGTGCATGTACCAGTGCAAGTTTTGTGTGCTGCGGTAGGAAGTTTTTAAACCGACATAAAGCTTGAAGAGTTGCATTAACCTTTCGGCTAACTTCCGTAATCTGCGGTTGCCAATTCATACAGCTATAAAATTAGTCTACGTACGCAAATATAATAAGAAATAAAAGTATGGATTTCAAATTGGACACATGATAATATCTACGGAGTGTATTCACTTCATTCTAATGATCCTCTTCAACGCGAGTGAAAAAAAAGACAGTATATACTTCTTATGACCTGATTACAAATTTACATTGTCTTGTCAAATTCTTAAGACATTTTACAGGTGAAATCAATATGCAAAAATTTCTATTTTTATTCTCATGGCATTGCTTTAATATTTTAAATTAATCTTACCTCGTTTTAATATCAGTAAATAAACTATACTTACAAGTTTGCTATTCTTTTGTTCTTCATTAATGCATTCAGACGTGCCGTATTCTGTTTTTTTGTAACTTTATTTTTGTTATCACCCATTTTTTAACCGGTTTAGTTACCCAAGACTACTATTATTACTATTATAAATTATGTTAGTATAATGCGTCTCCGCACCAGTGACAGCACGTCTCTGTTCTTGATAATTTTACTAAATATTAATGTCAACTACCCTTCTTTACGTCGCGCAGTCAGGCAAACGTCACGGGAAAAAATGACATAGGTCTGTCCTCGACGGCGCCAAGCGCTGAAGTGAGCAAAGAACTGCGAGCCGCTTTTATGGTTTTTGAATACGCGGCATTAAAGTCGGTTTTCGCTTGAATTATTTTAGGCGGTTACATTATGAATAAAGGTCATATATTTGCAAAACTGTTTTCGTATATTACATGAATAATATAGAATATACAAAAATAAGCCTTCGCCACGCTCTAGATACTTAAATTATCTACAAAAGTATATGAATTTTATATATTAATTTTATTTATTGATGCTGATAAACTCAAAATATTTTCGAAAACATACCATTTTGGGAAATAAAAAGTATCGAACAAAAATCACTTAATCGTGTTTCGACGCCTATAAATCTAAGAATAAAGGTTCAAAGAAACATATATTAAAATTTAACATACATCTAGCAAGTGGTTGGCTTGGAATGAGTCTTCAAAAAACACCAAATTTTGGGAGCGCCCTCTTAACTTTCGTTCGTCTACGGATTTCATCGTAATGAATTCTATCGCGTAAAGAAATATCAAGCATAGCCCTCTCCATTTCGCGCTGAGCGACCTTGAGTCTATGGAAAAGGCCAACTGTAAAAGACCACGTCTCAGCGCCGTAGGTTATCACTCGCAACACACACTGCTCGAAAACTTTTGACTTCAGGCACTGAGGTAGTCTGAATGAGAAGATAAGACACTTTGTAATTTCCCGAACGCTGCCCAACCAAGTTGGATTCTACGATTTACCTCTCTCTCGAAGCTGGACTTACCCATACGGATCGCTTGAAGAAAAGAAAATGTATTTTACTGTAAAAAAAGCGTGGGGTGCATGGTGTCAATTGAATCTTAAAAACCACCCCACGCTTTTTTGTACAGTAAGATACATTTTCTTTTCTTCTTATTTTTTTAGTTTTTAGTTCGTATTTTCACAAAAGCGTGTTTTTTTAGTTTTTTAAACTACATTATTTATTTTTAATTTTTTTGTAGGATTTTTATTCTCATATTATGCATTGTCATCGGCCCTTGACCCCTGTGTAAATTTTCAAGTTAATCAGACGCTTAGACGTTTTAAAAATATAAAACTTTATATTTGTTTCATTAAGTACCTTAGGCCACGAATTTATCAGCCGCCCGTCGTATATATTTTTTAATCCTGATGATCCTAGTTAGGACTTTAATATAAAGTTATGAGATTATTGTATTGTCATCGACCCTTGACCATTCATACATTATACATACATACATACATACATACATACAGGTCAAGTTAATAAAAGCGTGTTAAAAATCAAAATTGACAAGAAGAAACGCCGAAAGTTGTGAATAAGTGTTTTGAATAAAAGTATCACGAATAATAACGACAGTAATGGAATAATATGAATTATTTTTGAAGGTGCTAAACTATAATCATCGTTCGCCCGGGCCCGTAAACCAATTCTATTGTGTTTCGGTGGAAAGGTGCAGTTGCCGGCCACACTTACATGAGGCGACCACAAGCCTCCGGAGTAGCAGCGCAACTGCATACAATCTCAGGCAAGACTTACCTATGCTTGCTTGAGATTGTGTGTAGATGTCCATGGGCTGCAGCGACCACTTAACACCGCGTGGCCTGCATGCTCGTGGAATGGAATAGCAGCCATTCAAATAAAAAAAACTCCCACACGCACACATGTTTACAAAACCGGCCTCGCGTTGCTGTTCGTAGAGTTACATCTGTATTTTTTATCTGAGCCATAAAACATTGAAGAAACGTGTTGCCGTGCTGACGGTACCGACTCTACCAACTCATCGAATTGAAATGTGCGCCTTCTTAATCACGCTTTTACGTTGATGAGGGAACCGCATGCTGCTTTAAATTCCGAAAGATATCCGAATTCGAACTAAAAACCGGATATGGGGTTAACCTTATAGGAGTTGAATAAAAATAAGGAGAAAATTAGAAACACTTATAAAACGCTGGTAAAATCTTTTATATTTTTTTTTAAACTTGCCTACTAAATCTTTTACATGTAAAATATTGCTAAGACGAGACCATATGGCTTGAACTGTCAAAAAGCTGGTACACGCTCTGAATCTGCTTTGTTTAAATTGGTTTAGTAGTTTAAGCGGGAAAGCGTAACAGACCGACAGACAGACAGACTGAGTTACTTTCGAATTTACAATATTAGTATGGATTTGACGACCCGTGTGGCGCAATCGTTACCGCCGTTACCGTTATGCCGGACTGCCGATCAGAGGGTCTCGGGTTTGACTGCCGGCGAAGCAGAAATTTGTATTTTTGAATGAGTTTAAATTTCTGTTTTCGGTCTGGGTGTTTGTGTTTCTGTCTCTGTATGTGTCCATGGTACGCACGAAACAGGTTATATCTACCTTACTGTGGGGCTATAAGTGAAACGTTATGTTATCTACACAAATAAATAAAATTGGAGTGCCTGTTTGTTATATTAAAAAAACAGTTTTTTACTAAATGCATGTTACATATTATCTACGTTAAAGTAAATCAATAAAACGAATAAAACGCTTAAGAGAGTCTTGCCGCTGTTCTCTTAATAGCGCTTTTACGTTGATGAGGAAACCGCACGCACGATGCTTTATTTTCCGAAATATATCCGGATTTGAACTGAAAAACCGAATCTTTAGTCGAAGTAGTGATTAATCGGGAACCGAAAATTATTTTAAATTATTCAATTCCTTTTTTTTCTAATATGAGAAAACAGAAGATCAGGCAGATGGTGATAAGTCAGGCCTATCGAATGACACTTTCTACTACATAAAAACACAACGTGCTTACACGCGCTACATCTGTGTGTGTGTGTGTGTGTGTGTGTTAACTACGAGTATGTAAGAATGAAGCGCGCATGGCCCGGCGGCGAGCGTAGAACGCAAACGATCTATGCAACTAAGCCAAACGGGCGCGGTCGGGTGTGAGATGGGTGAACGCTAGTGGCAAAAAACTTCATGCACGTTTCCGTGCTTCGGAGGGCACGTTAAGCAGTCGGTCCCGGTTGTCGTTAACCTTGTCGGAGGCCTTATGGGCGGTTTGAAAACATCCGACAGCGGGTTGGTCACTAATTGGCATCTCCACCAACTCGCATTGGAGCAGCGTGCAGTAAGCTCCAGGCCTCCCCAATAATGGGGAGAGACCCGTGTCCAGCAGTGGGACGCAAAGGGTTGCAGCCATGTAAGAATGTCGCGTGGCTCTCTCTGAAGTTTGTATATGCGTGACGTCATTGATCATAATTTATTTATTATTCAATGAGTGTATTTAAGTGGTCTACTGTTTTAAATAGCAATCAATAAGATACCAGAAATACAGAAATGAAATTAATAGTCTACAAAGTAGGTAGATTTTTTACATCCATGTAGATTACATGAGAGCAGTGCGGTGGAATAAGATCCAGTCATCCCCAACTATGGGAAGTGACCCGTGCCATCTACATGGAAATAGAACAAGAAAACAGCTAAAAACACAGACCTGGCATCTCCTTTCGCAACCCTATATCTATAGATAAAAACGTCTCGATTGGCTGACCACACCAGAAAGTTCATCAAATCGAGACATGCACTCAAGTTGATGAGTAAACCACATGACGCTTTAAATTCCTAAAGTTATCCGGGCTCGTACTAAAAAACCGGATATTTAGATAACCGCATGAACCCTCCACGAATAGAAAAAAATAAAAAAAAGTGGCACCGTCAATATGCGTGGTTAGCAACTGAAAAAGGTTTCAGTAACTTTATTCCTTAGTTAGATACCTTATAAGATACTAGTTGCGCCTCGCAGCTTTAGCCTCGTTAGAAAGGTTCAAATATGTAGTTTATAATGGATATTCTCATGGGAATAAGGTGTTTTAGCGCGGCAAGAATTATTCTCATGGGAATAAGGTGTTTTAGCGCGGCAAGAATTATTCTCATGGGAATAAGGTGTTTTAGCGCGGCAAGAATTATTCTCATGGGAATAAGGTGTTTTAGCGTGGCAAGAATTACTCTCATGGGAATAAGGTGTTTTAGCGGGGCAAGAATTATTCTCATGGGAATAAGGTGTTTTAGCGTGGCAAGAATTACTCTTATGGGAATAAGGTGTTTTAGCGCGGCAAGAATTATTCTCATGGGAATAAGGTGTTTTAGCGTGGCAAGAATTACTCTCATGGGAATAAGGTGTTTTAGCGGGGCAAGAATTATTCTCATGGGAATAAGGTGTTTTAGCGTGGCAAGAATTACTCTTATGGGAATAAGGTGTTTTAGCGCGGCAAGAATTATTCTCATGGGAATAAGGTGTTTTAGCGCGGCAAGAATTATTCTCATGGGAATAAGGTGTTTTAGCGCGGCAAGAATTATTCTCATGGGAATAAGGTGTTTTAGCGTGGCAAGAATTACTCTCATGGGAATAAGGTGTTTTAGCGCGGCAAGAATTATTCTCATGGGAATAAGGTGTTTTAGCGCGGCAAGAATTATTCTCATGGGAATAAGGTGTTTTAGCGTGGCAAGAATTACTCTCATGGGAATAAGGTGTTTTAGCGCGGCAAGAATTATTCTCATGGGAATAAGGTGTTTTAGCGTGGCAAGAATTACTCTCATGGGAATAAGGTGTTTTAGCGCGGCAAGAATTATTCTCATGGGA
The DNA here is from genome assembly GCA_911387765.1 of Pyrgus malvae. Lineage (NCBI taxonomy): Eukaryota > Metazoa > Arthropoda > Insecta > Lepidoptera > Hesperiidae > Pyrgus > Pyrgus malvae. The sequence goes on along the minus strand of OU426965.1, from coordinate 20,996,082 downwards.
ATAAGGTGTTTTAGCGCGGCAAAAAGTTGCCTTTGTCACTCTCCTATGCCTCGTAACCAATTCCACGCATAACAATATATATACATATTATTATATAATATACTAATAATATAAATCTAAAGAGTTGTTTCGTTTGTTTGTTTGAATGCGCTAATCTCAGGTTCGATTGAAAAAATATTTTTGTATTGAATTGTCCGCTTATTGAGGAAGGCTATAGGGGTAAAAAACTAAAGTTCACGCGGTGGAAGTCGCGGGCGGCCACGTCAGTTTATAAGATCACTCCATTGCGACTTGAACGAAAGTCAATCAAGCAGTCAACATTGTATAGGTATTATCTGCATTAAAACGACGGACTTTAACACTATAAGTGCTCTTCTGTAAAATTGAGAAAATGTTGATAGGTATGTATGTACGTTGATCGGACTCTTTCATCGCAATATGTAATATTATATAGGAGCTAAAGAATTGCTCATTTCAGGTTTGAGCCATACTTGCGACGACGTCAAATACTTCTTCCCGCCACAGACAAATTACCATATCACTAAACATATTTACTCTGTGCCGCCTGTATGAATAATCGCGTTCGTCTGAGCGATGGAGGTCGCAAGATGGCGGTCGAAATGGCGCCTAATAGGTTGTGGCGGGCGACGCGTCATCGGTCATCGTACTGGGAACTAAATCTTGGTTAACGTATTGCTTTTGGTATCCGATTGGAGGGATTTCTGTTTTTATGTTACCTGTAACGGTTAAAATTTGTTTTATTTTTAACACGCTTTTATTAACTTGACCTGTATGTATGTATGTAACGGAATTTTTTAACTTCATTTTCACTTACTTCTAGGAGTCTGATTAACTTGAAAATTTGCATCAAAATCAATCAAAATCTTTTAACTTCATTTTCACTTACTTCTAGGAGTCTGATTAACTTGAAAATTTGCACAGGGGTCAAGAGCCGATGACAATGCAATAATATGAGAATAAAAATTCAACTAAAAAATTAAAAATAAATAGTGTAGGTATTTTATAAACTAGTGTAGGTATTTTATAAACGTGGGGTGGTTTTTAAGATACTATTGACCCCGCGCTTTTTTACAGTAAAATACATTTTCTTCTTATTTATTTTACTCGTAGTTCGTATTTTCACAAAAGCGTGTTTTTAAGTTTTTTAAACTACACTATTTATTGTAATGGCATCGCATTATTTAACCATATAGCCAGTTGCAAATTTCAACACATTTGCATAAAAATTTTGCCGGTCAATAAATTCAGTCAAGTCAGTGGGCATTGACAAGTGGCATTAGACTATAGTAACGCTTGTAGAATAGAATGAAAAATGTATGGGATTCACACTAGCCTTAGAGCATCAAGGTATGACAGGTATGACACCCGTCAGAGAGGAGTTGGCCTTTACGGGCAAACCCCTCGTAACCAACGTCCATGCACAATGTGCCTTCTAGTTATACAACTAGTGTGTCTGTGTGTGTCGGTGTCAGTGTTGACAGTGCATAGAAAATGACGTTGTTAATTGAAATTGACATATTATTATTTAGAAATGTATGCGTCTGTAGCGATGAAAGAATACTTATTTGTGAATGTGTGACAAAATTAAAATATGTGCGTTCTTCCCCCGCACCAGATTTGGCACAAAAATTATGTATCGAAGCGAGGCGCTATGCCGTCTCTACTGAAGGGTGAGTCAGTACCTTTGATGCTTTAAGGATTTAACATACAATATTTTCGCTTATTTAAGTAATGAGCATTATAACAATAAAACCCATTGTTTAGAAAAAATGCCGTCTCTACTGAAGGGTGAGTCAGTAACTTTGATGCTCTAAGACACTAGCTAACGATCGAGATCACGTGCCATTTCATAGGCTAACGTAAATCCCATACATTTTTCATTAAATTCTACAAGCATTGCGATGGTCGAATGCCACATGTCTAGCTAGGCTAGGCCCACTGATATCCGTGTAACGTTACCAGATCAAGTAGCGATCCGAGTAACCTTTAATAATAATAACGTTTCAAACTCATAGCCCCACAGTGGGATAGATATACCCTGTGTCGTGGGTACCATGGACACATACAAAGACAGGAACACAAACACCCAGACCGAGAACAGAAATTTAAACTCATTCAAATTTCTGCCTCGCCGACAATCGAACCTGGGGGGACCCTCCGATCGGCAGTCCGGCATGGTAACCATTACGCTACGTCGTAATGAAACCTTACATGCCATGTCTCATGGAATTTAGGAAGTAACCTGAAAAAAATTTTCGCGCTTAGTTTTTATGTTCAATAATTAGTATTAATTAGTTAGGATGTTGATGTAACTAAAAATCACCTAAGAAAATAAAAATAAAAGTAATAAATGCGACATAGGTACCTCTTTAAATTTTGAGCCAAAAAAAAGCTCAGTTAATAATGACAGGATCAGACGAGGTTACCTGTAACTGATGTCCGATCTTCATTATACGAGCATCTCATCCGAAGTGATCACTTTAATTACTTGTAGTCGTGCTTATCTGGACTACTACGCTGCACAAAGTTTAAAAATAAAAAGGAAAAAACCTCTTCACTCCAATGTCATCTGTCCACATATACGTCATTAGTTCAAAGACATCAGCAATTTTATACAGGGTGATGAAAAAATAATGATAATATTAGCATTGAATCATGGGTGGTTGAGGGAGTGATCACTTCGGATGAGATGCTCGTATAATGAAGATCGGACATCAGTTACAGGTAACCTCGTCTGATCCTGTCATTATACTTCGCATCTCATCCTCATGATCACTTTAATTACTTGTAGGATGTTAAAAGAAACTATAAAATTGCTGAATAACACAAAGTAACATATGTAACATATGTTAATTAAATATAAAAGCCTTATTTTTGTTAATATTAATAGTATAAATAAAGAAAATGGGTTAATGTCTAATTTAATCATTTAGTAATTGTCAAGAATAGCTAAAGAGGAAATAGAATAATTCAGTTTTTAAGGGTCAAAAACTGGTTGACTCTTATGTGTGTGTATCATGAAAAAATATTCATGATACACACACATGGCGAGTACTACTACAGGAACTAAACATAGAAATTTAAACGCCGGAAGCTTCAAAAAATTCTTTATCCATCTGCTGATAGTGATGGGTAAAGCGGTGTGGTAAGGCTTCTTAAAAATAAGAAGTATCGTTATTTCGCCTGGAAAGTTCAGTAACTTGAATGTTATTGAAGAACAATTCTGAACAAATCATTAGATTGTTATCATATGTATAATAGTTTGGTAAAAATATTAATGAAACGAATGTTTCGATATTCATATCTATCCAATTTAAATAATGATCTCGTTACATAATTAAATAACATTTGACACTTCTAATAAAGCTATTGTTTAAATTTAGGGTTTAAGTTTAGTACATAAAGCGATTGATGATAGGTTTTTTTTTTTTTTGTAAGTGACTGAAGACTAAGACATTCATTTGGAAACTCAGAAGTAAGGTAATTTAAAATAATATTGGTTTGTAATCCGTTCGTTCGATTCCAAATCATTATTTAGGAGCACGTGGCGTCAACTTTGCTTTATACTTGAAAAAACGTTTGAATCTGTCATCATTGTCCTGATATTAATCTAAGGGCAGATCTACATCTTATGAGACCTATGGCGTAAATCACTTTCATAATTATTACAAAGTAATGTCAAAAAGAAATAACAATAATAACTATAGTAACCGATCCTCGAAGTCCTTCTTCCCATAAAACTTATTCCAAAGTTTTGTAAAAATATACTGTATCAGTTTTTCTTGAAATTGAGGCTTACATTACATTTAAGCATGCTCTACGATTCTAGTCGACTTAGCGATTTCCACATAAAACCGCTGAAAAGTGAAAGTAATTAATTAGTATTTGGTTTTATTTTCAGTTAATCATGTAAACAACCAAAGGTACAATGGCCGAGATGGTCAATCTGTTACAACCATTATTTTTCGTGCATTATCACATCATCAAACTTATGTGAAGCTTTTAGCGTAAAATAAGTGCGAATGAGGAAAAAGCAATATAGTAATGCTTGGACCAATGAATAGTAAATGCATCTATATAAATTTAGCTTCTGGGTCGGTATGTCATGATACATAAAATGTACATTTTGAGTTAGATTTGATGACAAATATATCTTCCTCCAAACTGATTATATAATATGGTAATTTCTTTTAAATTAAGTTCAGAACAAGAACATCTAGACATTTCCGTTTGTTTTCTTACAATGGAATGCACAATGCATAAATCCATATATTTTTAGTTTCGAACCCTGCCATAAGTTAAAGCTAAATTACATATGTAAGTCTAGAATTCTAGTACCGCCCATTTTGTTACCATAATGCGATTACAATAGGTATATCAATAAATTCTGATTAAGATTAAAATCACGTAATCATGCGATGCGGCCAATAACTCTACCTAGAGTTAATAAATTACCTAATTAAAGTTGGGTTGTTCAAAAAGAAAACCTCATCCTGATATAAATTTTATGCATTCGAGTAAATTTCTTCAGCAAAATAAAACGTTTGAATGGAATTGTTTGTTTTTAAAACACTTTTCTTCTACAATTGACTATGGTGGAAAATACAAATAAACACAAAGTTTATTGCGTACGGCTTTCAATATTACCAATATTTTTATCTTAGTTTCATTTCAAACCTTTCAAACATATTTGTGTAGAGAAGGCTATAAAGAAGGAAGGCTATGCTGACATTGTTGCGATGCCTGTAACAAACTTTTAATAAAATTTATTATGAATATCACATTCAGTAAACACCTGCTTTCTTGACTTGGACTTAAGGTAGTCCCTAGTCGCAAAATGTCATCTAAGTAGATGCACAAAATGAAGTCCCGAGAATACATATTTATATGTGACACACTACTGGTTTCATATTTTTATTAATATATTATAATGGGGCTGTGTTTAACCCAAAAGGTAAACAGATTAATGCATATAAATATAAAATATTCTATACTAGAGGAAACGAAAGTATTTTTCTGTTTTTGCTAGATACAGAAATTTAAAAATATGCATTCTTTAAATCTATTTTGCCACGTAATAACCATTTTTTTTATCGGCAGTCCGGCATGGCAACCATTGCGCCAAACAGGTCGTCAGCAAGGCTTAATCATTTTAAATCTGTCATAATATCCTCTAACATAGAGTGGTTAGTAGGAATAAAATGGTAAATTTTTTTTTTTTTTTTTTATTGGCTATAAGCCTTTTAATAGGCTAGTTTTGGAACCAGAAAAACTAGAAAGAAACTGCATTGCATTTGCAAGCTCTATGGCCTGGCCTGTAAAGCCAAAGTTTATGTAATTTCTTCCTTCCTTAAGATTCATTTTAAATTAATTAATTTATTAATTAAAAATATTGTTGAAACTGGGGCTTCTCATAATAACAGGATTTCAGGGTCACAGGGCTTTTCACTAACTAACAAAAAATGAAAGCCTGCCAGCCTATATAGCCACGTCTCTGTTGTCGTTAACTGTTGCGTTAACGGCGGCGCCGGCGTAGTTGTACTGCAGGACGGAAGGGAGCCCATTTGGACAAGGTTGCACTGCTAACCTCTCCCCCCCCCCTTGAGTTTAAAGCAACTGGCCTTTTACTAAAGGATAGAGGGTGAGATAGTTTTTAAAACCTTTGCCGTTGTGGCCTTAATTATCTCTCGTAATTCATTAACAAACATATTTAGTAATATGAACCTTACCAAAGCTACTCTTTATATCTTTAGTAGAACTGATCCAATAAGAGATCTTCCAGTAATTGTGTCTGAAAGAATAACATCTCATAGCAATGGGTAAGAATCGCTTAAGCCTTAAGGTTTCAATAGTTTCCTTGTTCTCTTGCGAGTTACAGTTTAACAGTATATATATAGTTGTACCCACAGCTGAAAAAATTATTTCTCTTCGATTCTTATGCCTTTATTTATGACAGCACCGTTAAATACTTATTTTATAAGATCATCTATTAACGGAGGTGTTCAATCTGTACATATTTTCGAAATCAGATACCTTTTTATTATCAGAGTTTCCCGGATTCTTTGTTGAGCCATCTTAAAGAATAAAATTAGTCGTGTAATATAGTTACTGGATATAATTTCCTGTTCTTTATTTACTTCACTTAAAAGGATAAGAATAGATTGAACCATAGATTCATCTAAGGTATGATCTTCTAACAAGACAATTCATAAAAAGGTTTTCCAGTACATAACCCTTCATTCCTATTTCTTTTAAGATTGGCTTATTTTATACATAGTTTTCTTGAAAAGAACAGGGTTTTCTTTATGTATGAAAGTATTTTTCTGTTTTATATATGTATATAATAGCTAACAACTTGTACTAAGACTTGTACATGATTAACCTCTTATGAAGACTCTGAGATAAGTACATACTTATGAACAAGAAAAAAGGATAGCGATTAGTGAGTGTTCCATGGTCAGTCTCTCGTGAAGACTCTAGGATACATAATGCTCAAGTTTACACTCCATGGTCAACCTCTCGTGAAGACTCGAGGATATATACTTCTCAAATTTATACTTTAAGGCCAGTCAAGCTCTCGTAAAGACTCTAGCATACATTCTTCTCAAGTTTATGTTCTGTGGTCAACCTCTCGTGAAGACTCTAGAATACACACCTAAAATTTACACTTCATGGTCAGTCAACCTCTCGTGAAGACTCTAGGATACATTCTTCTCAAGTTAATTTTCCGTGGTCAACCTCTCGTGAAGACTCTAAGATACGTACTTTTCAAATTTATACTCCATGGTCAACCTCTCGTGAAGACTCTAAAGTAAATATATATACATGCTTATCGTGTTTTCTTAATTATTTACCCAGGTCAACCTCTCATGAAGACTCCAGTGGGTCGAAACAAGAATAATTCTGTAGTTAGATTTCGATATAAGTACATTGTGAGTAAAAAATTACATTATGGTACAAATTCTTACAATTTAACCTCCCGTGTTGAATTGTAAATGTATGTTATGTACATTATTTATTACATAACGTATTCAGAGACTGATTGTTTCATATATTGAAACAACATAAACTAATCCATTTTTCTTACCGGGATCGTCGGTGTTGTTCGTAATTTTACCAACTTCTTTGCCGGTTTATTAAATTTTTCTTTGATTTTCCGACTCAACCCGGATGTTTTGCACTTCGATTATTATCCATTTTAAATGTAAAATGAGTTATATTGTATTTATAACACAAAATATACAAAAGCATTTCGCTAAATGTATTGCAGCGAAGGAGCACAAAAAACACAATGACGTATATGTGGACAGATGACATTGGAGTGAAGAGGTTTTTTCCTTTTTATTTTTAAACTTTGTGCAGCGTAGTAGTCCAGATAAGCACGACTACAAGTAATTAAAGTGATCATGAGGATGAGATGCGAAGTATAATGATAGCATAGTGAGCTAATGACAATGGCAGAAAGATAAAATTAGTAAGTTGTATACATGTTTATGTTTATACATGTTTATATTTATGAAGTGCGCATGGCCTGTCGGTTAGCGTAGAACGCAAACGATCTATGCAACTAAGTCAAACGGGCGCGGTCGGGTGTGAGATGGGTGTCCGCTAGTGGCAAAAATTTCATGCGCGTTTCCGTGCTTCGGTGGGCACGTCAAGCCGGCGGTTCCGGTTGTTGTCGATAGATAACAATCGTTAAACCTTGTCGGAGGACTTATGGGCGGTTTGATAACATCCGACAGCGGGTTGGCCACTAACCCGCATCTCCACCAACCGGCATTGGAGCAGCGTGGTGGAGTAAGCTGCAGGCCTCCCCAATAATGGGGAGAGACCCATGCCCAGCAGTGGGACGCAAAAAGGGTTGCAGCCGTACATGTTTATGATATGCTTGGATAAAAATGTAAAAGATAATTGATAACGTCTTCCTTTGTCGGATGTAGATTGTAGTAAGTGCTTAATCTGACAAGACCACTTACCTTTCTAAAGAACTAGACTTAATCATAGGCATAAGGGCTAAAAGCTAATCTTACCTTGTGAATGAAGAGGTTATCAATGATGAGTGACTCTGGCGAGAGAGGCGTGGAGAGTCTGTTAAGAGGTTTTACGTGATCACATGCATGTTGACGTCAAAAACGAACCAATAAAGTGGCAAAGACACAGACCAAGACTTTTATTTGCACGTAAACACCCATATGTTTACAAAAGTTGTTTATATATATCAACCATATAGTTCGCCATTTTTACCTTCTTGAGGTATGCAAATACTACAAAGAGAAAAATAAAAAAGAGAAAAACATAATTATAACACAATTACAAAAATGTACATTTACATCTATTTTATTGTTGTTTTTATTTGTTACCTTATAGCGCCTTTTGTAAATTAAAATATTTATTTATTTATATTTCGGACGGTTGCGATCGTCGACTTTGGGTACCCATATCATAGGGTGTTTGTACACTGAGAGGAAAAAAAGCCAGCGGAAAAAAACCTCCCAGGCAAAAATGGCAGGCAAAGCAGAAATGGCATTAAATAACCATTCTTTAAAAAAAATATATAGCCCATGGACATCCAACCTAAAATTTAAGTAAGTTCGATTCTTGCAAAATATAGTATGTGTTAGTTGCTACTTGGTCGCCTCATGTTAGTAATTTATAAGATTTAGATTTAAATCGTCTTGAAAATCGGGACTATTTGATCACTATTATACTATGACAAAAATTGAACTTTCCCGACTTGCTGGAGAAATTATAATATATAATAAATCGCGCTTGAGATTTCGTCTGCGTTCTGCTCAGAGAGCGAATTGATTTAAAATATGGAATATGGAATGAGCAAGCAGCTACCTGATAGAAAACGACGTCTTTTCACGGGTTAAGACGATTTCATATGATTTTAATAATGCGAAAGTTTTAAAATATGGTTGTATTACATGAGTAAAAAGCTACAAATACATCGAAATGGACTATACATGATAATGAGATGTTTTACTGAGGTAAAAATTTGCCTATGTGAATTCCAGCCTCCTGACTATCTTCACGCGCAAAAATCATTTCATAAGATTACTTCATCGCTACGTGAAAGAAGAAGAAACAAACAAACAAAAAACACTTTTGCATTATTATTATAAAGCATGGATCTTATATTGACTATTTATAAACATTGCTATTTTTGAACAGATAAATCTTTAGATTTAATGGGTAAGGTAGTCGTGAATCACAATTATAATTTTAGCAAAAACTAAACTTTTCGGACTCACTGTAGAAATTATAATACGTCGTGGATTTATTATATCATGGAATATTATTATCTCTCATAATGGTCAGATAAGTAACTTAATTAATTACATTTCGCTATGTGGGGAAACGGAAAAACTCACGATCAGATGTTAGTTTAGTGATGGTGGTGGGACATGGACGGAGTCGTATTGAAGGAGTCGACGTGCGAAGCAATCAGTCTTATGTGAGACACCAAACAGTACTCACCTCTAATAACATACTATCGGTTTTCTTAGTGCGTGAATAATAATTGCGTAGGCAATTTAAAGTGAAGTGATAAATAGTATACGCAACTGTTATAGATAGTATTGAATTGTAGAAGATGACGGTACCGCTCAGCCATCCCTTACGCCGTCATATATAAAAATTCGCTTTTGATATTTCGTCTGTGTTCTGCTCAGAGTGCGAATTGATTTAAAATATGGAATATGGAATGAGCATGAAGCCACCTGATGGAAAACGACTGCACCGTTTCGCAAGTTACGATGAGTACTAGAATATACCGTATCCGTACTCAGAATGATAATTCGTGGATTGTATGAGATGAAGAAAATTCAATTCTATTGAATTGCTCGTATAAATGAATTGCTTGTGTAGAACGAATGCAATCTACAGAGCCAAAGCAGGGTCCGGAGTTATATGATTGACCGCTTGTGGTAAATGGCAATCGCGTCTTTTTGTTGCAAATTATTAACATAATTATGTTTAATTCAAGTTTTTATAAGCTGGCTGCAACCTTTTTTGCGTCCCATTAATGGGCACGGGTCTTTCAGCATTTTTTAAACCGCCCATAGGGCCGTGTACGAAATCTTGCCGATTTAGCTGATTTAGGTGATTTTACACATGAAAGTTTGGCAGTTAAAATACACTTTAATTGCAGAATATGACTGATCGTTTCGATAATATTAACCCGTGCATAAAGGGTCAGGTCACGCGTTATTTGTAATTTTTATATATTTTTTTTACCTTTCACACTATAGCCCCACAGTAGGATAATTATACCATGGGTGCCATGGGCACACACAAAGACAGAAACACAAACACCCAGACCGAGAACAGAAATTTAAACTCATCATTCAAATTTTATTTCTGCTTCGCCGGGAATAGAACTCGGGACCCTCCGATCGGCAGTCCGGCATGGTAACCATTACGCCACGTGTCGAATAATATTGTTTTATTAAAACTGCAATATTGTCTGTTTTTGATAATGTACCTAATTATTTTATAATTACAATTATTTTCAATGGATGAAAATTATGATTTCTTCTTGACTTTGCGGGTAGGCAGTATGCAATATTTCGCTGAGAACAGCGTTAGACCGTAACATTTAGGTTGTATAGTTCAAATCTTCCGTGTGTTTTAGCTAAAACGGTAACTCAAGTTACGTAAAACTTGTATTGAATTGACATAATCATTAAATACTTACATAATACTCACGGAACATTGCAATTAATTTGAAGGTGGTATCTCACGTCGTCGTTAGTAACAAATGGAAACAATAGAAACAGGAGACGTCTCAAGAGTTTGCTTGGATTCAATAACGCGATCGCACATTAGCTACAAATCGCCTTTATAGACTGTCGCGTAATCCGATATTGGAAAACAATTTTGTTTTACCTTGAGACTTTATAGATCTTTGTAAAATGGAGTTTGATGAGCCCGACTTTATCTTATACTAGCCTTCCGCCAGCGGCTTCGCTCGCGTGGACCCGTTTAATGGGTCCCCGTAGGATAAAAATAGCCTATGTGCTATTCCAGGCTTCATTGCTATATTAAAATCATAGGCGTTTAGCCAGTTGCTTCAACCGCGTTGACCCTATTACCCGTTTTCACGTAGGAATGAAGCATTTTCTCGCGGTAAAAAGTAGCCTATGTTACTCAAGGTGTTCATTACAAAAATACAAATATACAAATCTATCCTCTTTATAATAGTAGTATATAAGTATAGATATAAAATTCTCGTCTCACAATGTCAGTTACCATACTCCTCCGAAACGGCTCGACCAATTTTTATGAAATTTTATATGCATATTCAGTAGGTCTGAGAATCGTTTTCTATTTATTTTTCATATCCCTATGTGATAAGGGGCAACCTCAAACATTTAAACGCGGTACGGAGTTCGCGGCGTCAGCTAGTTTATTTATAAATGAAGTAAGTAGTTAATGAGAGTGGACGCCTCAGCCTTAGGACGTTGGGTGTAGATTTAATGGAACTGCACGTGCACCCTTTTAAAGAATTAAAATACAATTGCTTCATTAACTGCTTGAAGTGGGTGCAGCGGTGGTACATCCCTGATCGAACCATTAAAATTCTATAACCAATCTTAGTTTTTTAATTATTTATTTATTTATAAAATGAAACAGATCAGCATACAGACCATTTAGATTGAAATGGTCGCCGCAACCATGGCTTGTTGCGCAGCTACTTCAAAAGGCCAATAGCAGCTTGGCCCGCGTGGACCCGTTTTATAGGTCACCGTAGGATAACAAATAGTCTATATGCTAGCCTACCCTATTACCCCTTTTCTCGTAGGAATTGTGCATTTTCCCGCAGTAAAAAGTTCATCCTATGTTCATCAGTAGTCTATGTTTATCAGGGATAATGTCGGCCTCTAATAGTAAAATAATTTTTCATATCAGACCAGTAGTTTCGGAGCCTATTCAATACAAACAAACAAACAATCAAATCTTTCCTCTTTATAATATTAGTGTAGATAAATATTTACCACATCTTTGTATGAAAGATTTGCATCACAGCCCAAATTTTCTTAGTCAAATGTGTGCGGATATGCCGGATTTGAACCCTGAAAGTGATCCTTTCGATAAGTACACAAGAAATGATTTACGGCAGAAGGAAAGTTGTTTTCTTGCGTGTAATTCAGTTTAACCAAATTTAAATAAATAAATAAATAACGTTTCACACTCATAGTCCCACATAGTCGTGGTATCATGTACCTGTGTCGTGGGTAACATGGACACATACAAAGACAGAAACACAAACACCCAGACCGAGAACAGAAATGTAAACTGATCATTCAAATTTCTGCTTCGCCGGGAACCGAACCCGGGGCCCTCCGATCGGCGTTGCGGCTTGATAACCATTACGCCATACGGGTCGTCAAAATTTATATTTAATTGGCTGCAACCCTTTTTGCGTCCCACTGCTGGGCACGGGTCTTTCCCCATTATTGCGGAGGCCTGGAGCTTACTCCACCACGCTGCTCCAATGCGGGTTGGTGGAGATGCGGGTTAGTGGCCAACCCGCTGACGGATATTTTCAAACCGCCCATAAGGCCTCCGAAAAGGTTTAACGATTGTTATCTAACGAACGGAACCGTCCATGTCACACCCGACCGCGCCCGTTTGGAGTTGCATAGATCGTTTGCGTTCTACTCTAACCGCCGGGCCATGCGCGCTTCAATATATATTTAATTAATTAATATAATGAGTTACATAATAATAGGTGACAAAACTTTGCGAACAATGTGCGAGCTACCGAAGACTTATTATATTTCGTGTAACAATCGCTCAGTAACTTGAAGGTTTGCTGGTGACAGCCGAAAATGGAGAGAAATGGACGAATTAGAAGCTTTTGTTTGCGACAAAGTTCTGGTATCATTGTGGGCGAAACGCTGGAGTTTTATTAAAAACCCATTTAATTTTCCATGGTTGGACATAGATTTAGGTATTCTCAAAATGAAATAGTGAGGTTGGAAGGAAACTATTTAGGCCCCACTTTTGAGCTAGGGTCTTCATAATTACGAAGGCTACTATGCTTATCTAATTCGGGTTAGTGTGTCGAGTGTTTTCACCCTTTAGCTCAGATCAAATAAAAAGTGTAGATAGAATGTTACGAGCAACGTAGCGAGGCCGGTTAGGTTAATGCAGCACGTATTGCCCATACATACGACATGCACACTTTAACAACGAAACTGCACCTAGATTTACCAGTCAAATTATGCGGCGCATTGAGCCAAATGTTGTTAAAAATATAAAAAAATACAAGAAAAAATGTCAGGTTGTGTTATGAAAGGGTGCAATAATTAGTATAAATAAATGATACCTAGTTAATAAAAATAGCGGATAAATAAATACATAAAGATAAATGATAATAAAGAAATAAATGATAGTTAATAGAGCAGCGATGGCCGAGTGGTAAAAGCCGTGATCTTCTACACGACCGATCCCGGGTTCAAATCCTCGGCGCGCACTTCTGACAAAGAAATTTGTAATGCGCGGATTTATCGCTGCTCCACGGTGATGGAAAATATCGTGATATTTAATTGATTACGATGTTCTTCATCGCCGTGCATGCCTGAGAGAAATTCATAATTTCTCGAAAGCATGACGTCCACCAATCCGCACTTGGCCAGCGTGGTGGACTATGGCCTAAATCCCTCTCACTTGTGAGAAGGAGACCTGTGCCCAGCAGTGGGATAAAAAAAAGGTTGAAAATAATATAATAAAAATAATGGGGTAACTTGAATGATGAACGCAACCTGTGTGGTTTTATTTAATCTGAGCCCTTTAGAGGTTTATTTTGTAAAAACTTTGCTGGTATTTCGGTGCTCTTGCCCAGAGATGGAAGCAGCACTCCAGGGTCTGACCTTTTTTAACTTAGCTCAACAGTGGAACATTAAAAATGATTGAATAAAAAACGGTTGATCGTTCTTAGTAGGTTGTAAGACACTTTTTAATAATAGTCGAGATGTTTTATAAAGTCCTTTATTCTGGTCCTTTATAAAATCAAAACCATTTCTATCAAAATACATCTTCAATAACGTCACAGAAGTTATATAAATAAATTGATTCAAAAAATCTGAGCGAGAGTAAAAAGTGAACGTTCTATTATTTCGTCTGTGAACAATGGTTTGTTTTTAAATTTACAAAGAATAACAGACAAGCATGCAGGTCACAAACTGTTAGAGGTTGCTTCAGCTATTGGAGCTATTTACATACCAGGTCACCCATCAAACACCCGACCGCGTCCGTTTGGCTTAGCTGCGTTATTAATCGCTTGCATTCAACGCTAGCCGCGGGGCTATGTGCGCATTCATTTTGTAATAAATTATTCCTTTTAAAAGTAGGTACAACTTGATCATTTAAAACCGCTGTCTACAGATAGGTACCACTTAACATGTCATCATTTTTTTCTGTGAATCCCACCAATCGTTGCTTCTTATATTAATACTGGCTTTCCGCCAGCGGCTTCGCCCTCGAGGATCCGTTTTATAGGTTCTCGTAGGATTAAAACCATGTCCTTTCCCAAGGTCCACCCTATCTGTGTTCCAAATTTCACTAAAATTGGTTTAGTAGTTTAAGCAGAAAGCGTAGCAGACAGACAGACAGACAGACAGAGTTACTTTCGAATTTAGGTGTAATATTACCAGCTTTCCGACAGGGGCTTCGTCCGCGTGGATGCGTTTCATAGGGTTCCGTAGGATCAAAACCATCCTATGTCCTTTCCCAAAGTCCACTCTATCTGTGTTCCAAATTTCATTAAAATTGAATCAGTAGTTTAAGCGGGAAAGCGTAGCAGACAGACAGAGTTACTTTCGAATTTATAATATTAGTAGGGATTACCCCAGGTTAACTGGTATAGAATGGTTTTAGAATTAACATTCGAAGATAGATAAATTGTAAATTTAATCCCCAGTTCTTCCTTCCAATTTTTTCAGTTTTTTTCTTATATTATATAAGATGGTCACAATAAGTACCTATAGCATATAACATAGACCATAATTTAATAAGAAGCGACTAAGGTAAGCTAAAAATGTTTGAATAGGATTTGATACATCGCTAAAAACAACGCTACTATTTACTCCTTAAAGTACAATTTGGAAAGACCTTCAGAGGTAAATTCTCTAATAAATGGCTGCAACCCTTTTTGCGTTCCACTTCTAGGCACGGGCCTACGGGTTACAGTCCCGTTCCGAGAGACCCGTTCTCTCCTTATTGGGGAGCTTACTCCACTCTGCTCTATTACGGGTTGGTAGAGATGCGTGTCAGTGGAACCCGCTGTCGGATGTTTTTAAACTGCCTTACAGCCTCCGACGAGGTTTAACAACTCTTGTCTATCGATAACAACCAGAACCGACGGCTTAACAACACAGTCACAGACGATATGATCAAACGATTTAAGAACCTTCTGCGTTATTTCGTCGGAAAAATAAACTCACGAAAACAAATCAATCCCTCTTCTAATTTAATCTAATCAAACAAATAAAATTGCAGTGTCTGTTTGTAATCCATACTATCCATACTATTATTAATATTATAAATTCGAAAGTCTGTCTGTCTGTCTGCTACTCTTTCACGCTTAAACCACTGAACCGATTTTGATGAAATTTGGCATAAAGGACGTTGAGAAAGAACATAGGCTACTTTTTGCAGCGTGAAAATATCTCATTCCCACGGGAATAAATGGAATGAATGAAATGCGTCGTGTACTGTTATAAATACACTATGTACATGTTATTACTTACTTCATTGACGTCCATTATCATATTTTATAACTTATATTCTATTATTTTATTCTTATACTTTACTTTTCCTATAGTATTTCTTTACAAAATTATTTAATTTCGGTGTTTGTTTATTTATATTTTCACGCAGCTATCAAAATTGTCACGTCTGACTTTTTTGTTACTTATTTTTTTAATTCATTTTAAGGCATTGTATAAAAATCCTTTTAGCCATTCAGTATTAAATGAAAAGAAAATTTTTATGTTTCTTATTTCATTTCATAGATTAATAAAGTTATAGTATTGTCTTTGGCTTAGTCATGTTTTTTATAGTATAATTATTATAAATTATTATTTTTAAATAATAAATGAATATAATGTTCTTCGAATCTTTATATATATATATATATATTATATATATATTATATATATATATATATATATATATTATACCTATAAATGAATTGCTGTTCGTTAGTCTCGCTAAAACTCAAGAACGTCTGAACCGATATGGCTAATTTTGGTCTTGAAATAAACGTTTAAACGTTTCACACTCATAGCCCCACAGTAGGGTGTATATACTCTGTGTCGTCGGTACCATGGACACATACAAAGACAGATACACAAACACCCAGACCGAGAACAGAAATTTAAACGCATCATTCAAATTTCTGTTTCGCCGGGAATCGAACCCGGGACCCTTCAATTAGCAGTCCGGCATGGTAACCATTGGGCCACACGGGTCGTCAAATCAAATATTAGTAGAAGTCCATTGGTTCTTCGCGCCATCGTCCAAAAGTTTGACATAGTCTGAATAACAGTTCATCTGTCACTGTTCGTTTTTAATTTTTTATTTGACAGTAACATAAAAACCCCTTGAGATGATAAAGAAACTAATCCTCTTACAAAACTTTTAAGGCAGGACAACGTCTGCGGGATCCACTAGTATTGAAATAACGGCTTTTTACTACAAACATATGAATGTTTATATGGTACATATACCAAAATAACATTTTTTACAATTTTTGTCTGTCTGTCTGTTCCGGCTAATCTCTGAAACGGCTATACCGATTTTGAAGGGACTTTCACTGGCAGGTAGCTGATGTAATACGGAGTAACTTAGGCTACTTTCATTTTGTCTGTCTGTTTGTTTGTACCGTCTAATCTCTGAAACGGCTAGACTGATTTTATCGGGACTTGCACTGGCAGGTAGCTGATGTAATATGGAGTAACTCAGGAGTAAATCTGCGGAGTATATTCAGTTCATGCTAATGATTCTTTCTAACGCGGGTGAAACCGCGGGCCACAGTTAGTTAAAAATAATATCACATTGCAAATCATGTCAATTTCTTTTTTAGAATCTCTAGTTTTTATTGCCATCTCGTTCTCAGAACTAAAACACGCTGTTTTCGTCTCAGCGCGGCGCATATTTCACAGTTTCGAGATGGTATGCAAAGGAAACATAATTCCTTGCGGAGATATGAGAAATTTCTGGAAAACGCGATGTTGCAACAATAAAAGCTATGCTGTGTACCGCTGTTTCAAAGAATTATTTATATTGAAGGAACAAATAAATTATTCTTGCATAGTCGTTTCGTCGTTCTAAAAGCGAGACAGAAAAAAACATTTCTGTCTCGTTTTTTAAAAGGGTGCTCGTAAGCTAAGCTTAAGTCGTTTTTCTTATTAACAGCAAGAAAAGTGCTTCATTTAGTCTCTTTCTTGTCGTAACATTTTGCATTTTAAGACAACTCTTGGTGTTAATTTCACCAGATTTTAGTCTTCGTTCATCTTTATATTGTAGGAAAAATGTATCGCGTGCTTGCCCGTAGTACTACCAGTTGGTGCTTGCGGTTGTCAACCGAATGTTACGACAGCCGTAGAAGCATATCCGCTTCACGTGTTAAGAGGCCGTATACGAAATTTTGCCGATACCTGATTTAACACATGGGATTTTGGAGTTAAATTACAGTATTTCCATAAGTTTCATTGCACAATACAACTGATCATTTCATTAATCTAATGCATAAGCCGGAGCAGCGATGGCCGAGTGGTAAAAAACCGCGGTCTTCGACGCGACCGATCCCGGGTTCAAATCCTCGGCGCGCACCTCTGACAAAGAAATTTGTAATGTGCGCATTTATCGCTGCTCCACAGTGATGGAAAATATCGTAATATTTTATTGAATATGATGTTCTCCATCGCCGTGCATACCTGAGAGAAATTCATAATTTCTCGAAAGCATGACGTCCACCAATCCGCACTTGGCCAGCGTGGTGGACTATGGCCTAAATCCCCTCACTTGTGAGAAGGAGACCTGTGCCCAGCAGTGGGACGTAAAAAGGGTTGCAGCCAAGGTCAAATGACTTCTATACATCGATAACAACCGGGTCTGACGGCAGACATGGTCTTCGAATTACGGAACTGTGCATAAAATTTTGACACTAACGGTCACCCATTTCACATTCGCGGTTCGCGGATCGCGGTTGGGCGATCATTTCGTATGGATTGCTTATTAAATATTCTAGTTCAGATTAACTTATGACTTTTAAGTATAAACTCCAAAAACTTCCTGTCAACAGACTATTCCACACTAAATTGAACGTCCCTTACAAATTTTACAAGAGCCGCTTTATTTTAAATTGTTTCAAGTGGTCTGTCATAAATTTTGGGACGCAATCTCTATTGGGGTCAACTTTCAAAATGGGCCAGTTATGACCGCAATGCCCAAGAGAGTCCGGTTCCTAAATTAAACTGGGTATGTGGTAACTTTACAAAATTGTGGTTAACATAGGTGAGACAGAATGTAACGGTGATTTGTGGGGCTTTCACGCACAATTTATTGTAATTTATGTTACAAACTTTTGAGAAGTTTTATCAAAATGGGTGTAGCAATTAAAATTTAAACTTGTTTTTGCATTTTAAATTCTTGCTTGCAATTATAAATTTTGTGATGATGAGTGATAAATGATGAGTTTAAATTTCTGTTCTCGGTCTGGGTGTTCGTGATTCCGTCTTTGTGTGTGTCCACGGTATCCACGATACAGGATATATTATTTTCTACCCTACTGTGGGACTATGAGTGTGGATACGTATAAAATGGAACGTTATTATTATAAGGTTAAGTTCCATAATGTCTTCAGCGTACTGGCCGCAACCCTTTTTGCGTCCCACTGCTGGGCACGGGTCTCTCCCCATTATTGGGAAGGCCTAGAGCTTACTCCACCACGCTGCTGCAATGCGGGTTGGTGGAGATGCGGGTTAGTGGCCAACCCACTGTCGGATGTTTTCAAGCCGCCCATAAGGCCTCCGACAATCTTTTACGACTGTTATCTATCGACAACAACCGGGACCGACGGCTTAACGTGCCCTCCGAAGCACGGAAACGCGCATGAATTTTTTTTTGCCACTAGCGGTCATCTCACACCCGACCGCGCCCGTTTGGCTTAGTTGCATAGATCGTTTGCGTTCTACGCTAACCGCCGGGCCATGCGCGCTTCAACTGGGACACTGACAAAAAATGACGATAATAAGGAAGTTTACCTTAAATTTCATCAAAAAAGACCCTATTTTCTTATTTGTTTTCATCAACTCATTCTCATAATTAATGAAATTACTTTCCTTGATTAAAAAATACTTGTCACTCGTCACGCTATGTATGTATCATTACTTGTATTTTAAGCTATACGGGGAAAAACACGAGAAATTCTATTCATGGAGGATGATTTGACAAATTTCATATTTATTAATTTGAATAAAGAATATATACCTAACCCGTATGACGCAACGAATAGTACTTATAGGTCGGAACTTGGGTCTAATTTCAAAGGGTTTTTTTTAAATAACTAAACCGAAAAAAAACGCAGACGGGCCGCGTGGTGTTAAGCGATAACCGTCACCTACGGACACGGGCAACCCCAGGGAAGCCACCCGAGCATTGCCGGCTTTGGAGGAGAGCTTTTTTTACAGCTTTCTTGAAGAACCCCATGTTATAGTCCACTGGGAATGCCACAGCTGGAAGGTTGTCCCATAACCTACACGTCCATGGTAAAAAAGAGCGTGCAAAGCAGACTGTGGAGGACCGCCACGAGTCCAGATGGTGCCGGTGGAACTTTAACCTTCGTCTGGTCTCACCATAGTAAAGTCGGTAGAACACGCAGAGAGAGCCTATGTCTCTTCGCAAGCTAAGCGATTCTAGCCTGTCAGTCAATCTTGGGTCGTTGACGATTCGGATTGCGAGCTTTTCAACGGAGTCAAATGGGTGTAGCTGGTACTTCGGTGCTCCTGCCCAGAGATGGGAGCAGTACTCCATGTGGGGTCTGACCTGGGCTTTATACAGCGTCAGGAGTTGCCCCGCAGTGAAGTACTGCCTCGCCCTGTTGAGGACACCAAGCTTTTTTGATACCAATTTGGCTTTGTACTGGGTGGAAGAATCTGGATGAAGAAATTTATAAATTTAAATTTAAAGAAATTTATTATGATTATCGGGCGTCAAATTGAATTCAATTTTTTCATAGCTGGCATAATTATATAGTTATTTTTTAAGTACTTTGGATATTTGATGCACAGCCACGCTTCTTTTATGCACAATTTTTAGTTATTCATAACTATTTCCTTCCAGAGCAGAGATGCCGCGAAAAGACTGCGGTCTCCGACGCGACCGATACTGGGTTCAAATCCTCGGCGCGCACCTCTAACATAGAAATTTAATTAATAATTAATGTGCGCATTTATTGCTGCTCCACGGTGATGGAAAATATCGTGATAATTAATTGATTACGATGTTCTCCATCGCCGTGCATGTCTGAGAGAAATTCATAATTTCTCGAAAGCATGACATCCACCAATCTGCACTTGGCCAGCGTGGTGGACTATGGCCTAAATCCCTCTACTTGTGAGAGGAGACCTGTGCCCAGCAGTGGGACATAAAAATAGGTTGGGTTGAAAAAACATCTTTCATAATAAATTTTATGAGTATTAGCTGTGCTACAAAATCAGTTTATTTTGATGTTTCATTTGCCAGGTGCGCCGCGACACTTGGTGGCTTTTATTTTTTACTAACGGTCAACCTTTTGTTTAGTGTCGTTCTACCTGTGCTATTATATGTATATCATCAATGGCTGCAACGCTTTTTTTGTGTCTCAGTGCTGGGCACGGGTATCTTCCCATTATTCAGTAGGCCTAGCCATAAAGAGCTGATTGCACCGAGCTGTTACTTTGTGGTTTGTTGGGGATCCGGGTTCGTTTTCAAACTGCCCATGAGGCCTCCGATAAGGTTAACCGATTGCTATTTTTCGATAAAACCGGGGCGGTCAGATTGATGTGTCCTCTAAGCATGGTAATAGCGGTTTCCTTTAACTCCATAGATCGCTAGTATTGTACGTCAACCACTGGGACAGACACTTTTCAAGTAAATTCATATTGGCTCAAATTCTCTTAGAAGTACCTACGATTCAATTGAAGTGCAAAATAAACAGAGCCCGCTTCCTTCAAATTAACCATAAACAAAGAAAAACCCAATGACGAAATTCAAAAGATTCGAACCGGAAATCCATCATTCAATTTTTCCTCCAGCGTCTTGTTAACATCAAAGACAACAATGATTCTCATTAATGGTCGACCTTTTGTTAACTGTCGCTATTTATGTAGGCTTTATCGAAATGTTCGACTTGAATTCTTTTGAAAATACACGTCTTAACCTTAGAGCATCACAGGTACTGACAGATATGACACCCGTCAGAGGAGTGGCCTTTACGGGCGAACCCCTCGTCCCAACGTGCATGCACAATGTGCCTTCTATATTTGCTATAGTTATTATACAACTAGTGTATGTGAGTGTGTGTCGGTGTCAGTGTTGCCGATTCTTCTAAGAATCGGCAACACGTTAACTGACGTTAAATGACGTTGTTAATTGAAATTGAATATTTAGAAATGTATGCGTCTGTAGCACAGAGCAACGAATGTTGATGACGCTCGCGCGCTCGCGCCAGCGACATGAATTTGCTGCTCTGTGGTCTGTAGCATGAAATAATATTTGTGAATGTGTGACAAAATTAAAATGTGTGCGTTCTTCCCCCCCGCACCAGATTTGGCATAAAAATTATGTACCGAAGCGAGGCGCAATGCCCTCTCCACTGACGGGTGAGTCAGTACCTTTAATGCTTTAAGGATTTAACATGAGCATTATAACAATAAAACCAATTGTTTATAAGAAATAGTATAGATGTTGTAATAAGTCACGAAGACCGTTTGAATTCATAGAAAAACCGTTAAGTATTGTGCCAATGACACTTAAAATCATAGTGAGGAACTGTGTGAAGCCTTATTTATTTATTATTATGAAAGCCTCCATGGCGTAGTGGGTGATGAGCCGACTGCGAAGCGTGAGGTCGTGGGTTCGATTCCCCCCCAGGACAAATATTTGTGTGATGAACATGACTATTTATTCTGTGTCTGGGTGTTAGTTTATCCATTTAAGTATGTATTTAGAATTATATAATTATGTTTATCAGCTTTCTGATTACCACAGTACAAGCTCTGCTTAGTTTGGAATTAGTGTTGTGTGAATTGTCCGAAGATATTTATTTAATTTTATAATAGCGTACGAACTGGTAAAAATCTCTGGTAAAAAATCCTGGTTTAAAGAGAGTTTTTCAAATGTCCACTCTTGAATAAACATCTATTTACCGCTAATTTGGAGTGATTGTGAAACCGAACAGAGATCATGCCTGGCTCTAAATAAAGGTGGTTGAGCTCAAACCTCCTATGTTTGAGCCCCATTAGCGCTTCACGCACGATTGCACTTCTACACGTGTACACACGTACAGGCATAGATGTTCTATTTCACGAAGTACATTGGACTAAGAATGTGGAGCGTGCACATGCACATTTAAAGCTGTATAAAAGCTCTCCTTCAAAGCCGTCAATGCTCGGGTAGCTCCCCAGGGGTTTCCCGTATCCATAGGCAACGGCGGTGGCTTAACTCTACGTGGCCCGTCTGCCTTATTGTTCGGCTTATTTATAAAAATAAAATTATAGGTGGCAGAACTATTATGGTTCGCTCGGGGAAGTACCACCGCTGCACCCACTTCTGCCGTGAACCAATTCTATTGTATTTAAGTGGAAAGGCGCAGTTGCCGGCCACACTTACATGAGGCGACCACCAGCCTCCGGAGTAGCAGCGCAACTGCATACGACCTCAGACAAGACTTACCTATGCTTGCTTGAGGTTGTGACAGTAAATATGTACCGTGTAAGCACTTCCTTAGTTTCTATAGACATTACCACAGTGTAATTACACTTTTTATTTGTATATCTGTAGTAGGTAATCTGTGGTGTTAAGGTTCATTATAATGTAATCTATGTCTTTTTTCTTCTGTAAAAAATCTTACACGAATTACGGCCCTCGGTGCAAATAAAAGTAACTATTAAATAATCCAATTGCATCTTTTATTGTGCATAAATATAATCATAAAATACCTCTAATTTAACAGGGTTGTATGTAGATGTCCATGGGCAGCAGCGACTACTTAACACCACGTAGCCTTTTTGTTATCGGGGGGAAACCTTCAAAAGGTACCCGGCACCTTGGGAGAGAGTACCGGGTTATGTGGGATTTGACCGCACTAAAACCTCCTCGATGGTTGCCACTGCGCTTGGGGAGGACTCCGGAATCTCCGGCGGAACGCACCGGTGTCCTCCACCACCCCAGAACGGGCCCATCTTCGGGAGAGCAGCTGTGCTCTCCTGCACCTTCCGATGCTTACGGCGACATGCGGCCACGCAAACATCGCCGCCCTTCCCGGGGCTGCTGGTTGGATGGATCGAGCTCCCACTCTCACTGTCCACAACCCCGGAAGCCCCCTTTTAGTCGCCTCTTACGATCAGGCAGGGGATACCGTAGCTCTATTCTTAATCCCGAAGCTACAGGGACTAACACCACGTAGCCTGCATGCTCGTTTGCTACACCATTCAAATAAAATCAGTTTCCGTGTTTCGGATGACACCAGTCATCGGTCTCGGTTGTTGTCGATAAGTGACAGTCGTTATCTTGTCGGAGGCCTTATGGGTGACGTGATAACCACCATCACGGTTCTATTGCACTTCAGTGGGAAATACAGAGGTGCATTGCTGGTACTTCTCCAGTCGATCCATGAAAGTTCTTTTACGTAAGAAATTCAACAGAGTTGCGCGCCGGGATTTAAACCCGGGCCCCTCATGTCTTAATCACTCGGCTATCATTGCTGCCATTCAATCAAAATACCTAACTTGACGACCCGCGTGGCGCAATCGTTACCATGCTGGACTGCCAATCGAGGGGTCCCGGGTTCGATTCCCGGCGAAAGAGAAATGAGTTTAAATTTCTGTTCTCGGTCTGGGTGTTTGTGTTCCTGTCTATGTATGTGTCCATGGTACCCACGACACAGTGTATTAATTACCTTACTGACGGGCTATGAGTGCGTAACGTTTACTTTATTTTATAACTCGTAAACACACCCAATTATTGAAAACTTAATAAGCGAACACGGCACTACACGTTTCTCATGTTTCCGCTGAATTTTCGAACTCAAAGCAACAATTTCAAGGAAAAGTATTGAAAATATTTGCGTTCCAGAAAATCAAAGTCGCTATTTTTATTACGATTTACTTTCATCAGCTTCCGACCCAATAAATCAAACGCGCTGCTAACCGTGAAATGCGATTAGTTCAAAGTTAAGACAGCTTAACGCACAAAGCGCTAACAGTACCACACAGACAGCTTCACCCTTTGAATTTTGTACGTCTATTGTATTTTTAACACGCTTTTATTAGCTTGACCTGTATGTATGTATGTAACGGAATCTTTTAACTTCATTTTCACTTACTTCTAAGCGTCTGATTAACTTGAAAATTTGCACAGGGGTCAAGGGCCGATGACAATGCAATAATATGAAAAATAAATCCAAAAAATTAGAAATAAATAATGTAGGTACCTAGTTTAAAAAACTAAAAAACAGCTTTTGTGAAAATACGAACTATAAAGTAAAAAATAAGAAGAAAATGTATTTTACTGTGGCAATTACTGTGGTAATTTTAATGTAAAGCGTGGGGTGGTTTTTAAGATACTATTGACACCATGCACCCCACGCTTTTTTACAGTAAAATACATTTTCTTCTTATTTTTTACTTTGTAGTTCGTATTTTCACAAAAGCGTGTTTTTTAAACTACGTTATTTTTTATTTTAGGCTCAGTAGTTTCGGAGATTAGGAAGGGGAGGAAATGTCAATGTTCGTCTTTTTTCGTAAATAAAATCAAAATTATTTATGTAATATTTATATAATAACATATTTATTTTACATCCCCATAAAGAGTTCTTTCATTTGATATATGATATAGTAAGGTATGCGCGCATAGCTCGAAGGTTAGCATAGAACGCAAGCGGTCTATGCAGGTAAGCCAAACGGGCACGGTCGGATGTGAGATGGGTGACCGCTAGTGGCAAAAAATTGCATGCGCGTTTCCGTGCTTCGGAGGGCACGTTAACCCGTCGGTCCCGGTTGTTGTCGATAGATACAGTCGTTAAACCTTGTCGGAGGCCTTATGGGCGGTTTGACAACATACGGGTTGGCCACTAAGCATTTGAGCAGCGTAGTGGAGTAAGCTCCCCACTAAGGGACCCGTGCCCAGCAGTGGGATGCAAAAAAAGGGTTGTAGCCAAGGTTTGCAACACATTTCTTTTTAATTTCTTACTTTGTCTCCCATAAATGACCCTTATTTATAAAAAAATATTTACTTTGCACATCTGTGTTTGGGTCATAGGAACCATCCTACTAAATTTCACCAGATTTGGTACAGTAAATTCGGAGCAAATTGACAGTGACAGACGGTCGGACAGAGAGACAGCCGAACGAGTGATCCTATAAGGGTTCCGTTTTTTTACGGAACGCTAAGAATCGCTATTTCTTACCCTGCGTAGTTTTTTCACTTACTTACTACCCTTTACTTTTAATACCTTTTTTTCCCTTTTTCAAACTTTCAAAAGGTACCCGATACCTTGGGAGAGGATACCGGGATATGTGGGATTTGACCGCACTAAAACCTCCTCGGTGGCCTACCTCTGCTTTTGTGAGGACTCCGGGATCTCCATAGGAACGCACCGGTGTCCTCCACGCGCGGCGCCCCAGAACTTGCCCATCTTCGGGACAACAGATGTGCTCTCCTGCACCTTCAGGTGTTTACGGTGGCATGCAGCCACGCATACACCACCGTTCCTCCCGGGCCTGCTAGCTGGACGGGTCAAGCTCCCACTCTCACCGTCCGCATCCCCGGAAGGCCCCTTTTAGTCGCCTCTTACGATCAGGCAGGGGATACCGTAGCTCTATTCTTAATCCCGAAGCTACAGGGACTTTACACCGTTCCAATAAATCAAACGCGCTGCTAACCGTGAAATGCGATTAGTTCGAAGTTAAACTGGTACACAAAGCGCTAATAGACGGTTCCGCGTAGATAGCTCAACCCTTTGAATGGCGTCTATTTCCTCGACCCTATATTTGCGTTTATTATAAAAATACGGCGGGCGAAGTCGATTTCCTATGGAGAGTGGGATCGAGTAGTGTGATGTGGGTTAAGATGTGAGTGGCAGCGGGAACCAATAGCACTGAACTTCATTTATCCTTTGATATTTTAGACTAATAAAGTTTATAAATTTCTTATGTACGATGTGCATGTCCAGTATCGAAATTCTGTGTATTTTTTTTTATTTGAATGGAGTAGCAGACGAGCATGCAGGCCACGTGGTGTTAAGTGGTCGCTGCAGCCCATGGACCTCAAGCAAGCATAGGTAAGTCTTGTCTGAGCTCGTATGCAGTTGCGCTGCTACTCCGGAGGCTGGTGGTCGCCTCATGTAAGTGTGGCCGGCAACTGCACCTTTCCATCGAAACACAATAGAATTGGTTCACGACAGAAGTGGGTGCAGCGGTGGTACTTTCCCGGGCGAGCAATAATAGTTCTACCACCTACAGAGTTCCTAATGTAAAGTAATAATTTACATAGTATCGTATGAAAAGAAAGCGCTTAGAGGCGATCACGTCCTTCAGCACTAAAGAGAGAGAGATCGTATGGATGAAGCGCGCATGGCCCCGCAGCTATAGTAGAATGCAAGCGATGTATGTAGCTAAACGATATGACGCGGTCGGGTGTAAGATGGATGACCGTTAGTGACAAATTTTACGCGTGTTTTCGTGGGTACGTTAAGTATCGGTTGCAGTTTTTATCGATAAATCTTGTCGGTAAACCTTGCGGGTTGGCCACCAAAAGGTTGCAGCCAACAGCTTAGAGATAAGTTCATTATCAAGATGATGACTGTTTGTACAGATTTTCTATTAAAAGTACTGTTATTTCAAATTTCACGCTTTCTTCTGTAAATAAGAACACACACCACAAACCGAAGTCTTACAAAGAAATACGCCTGAGAATTTCCTCCTTCGGCAGCTGTCCGCCATTCCGCTGCACTATTAGCCCCTGACATCGCCATTTTAATGGCTATTTAGATACCAGTAACAGTAATATCCTATGTAGTTTTCGATAGTGGTCGTTAAAGGATGGAATTTCTTTTGGATACGTTTGCAATAATGTTTGCAAGAATATTTAAAACTTTTATTACTTTAATAGACTTAAGCATAAAGCAGGGATTGATTTCTTGAAGACTTTTATTAATGTAGTTGGCTCTGATATCCTAGTAGCGTAAATGTTGATCACGCTAAAGGCCCAGGCTCAAAACTGTCACGCTCCATTGAATAAAAAGATTTCTTTAAGTGGCTGTAACTAGGTACTTTTTGCATTACACTGGTGGGACCGATTCCTCTTCAGAGAAAAAAGCTTGGGGTTACTCCGTAACAGTAAACCACTCCGCTGCTCCAATGTTTTAGCGCAGATACCGATTGGTTGCTAATCCGCTCTCAGCTGTCTTCAAACTACATAGCTACCAAAAAGATTTACACAATTTATAAACAATACTATGAGGTCACATAGTGCTTGTCAACACAGGGTCATCTAAACGAATTCATAGACGATACTTGAGTGAAGCCTGCTACTGTGCGTTTGTCAAAATCAACATGGATCTATGTCTATGATCTCATAGTATTATTTAGGAATACCGGTGTACCAAAAATTATGGATCTGTGTTATCTGATTAAATAAATAAAATAAAAAATAACGAACGCACATCATATAGCGCTCTTTCCATAGCGTTGCCTGCTTACTTATGCAAATATGCTTCTTGGTTGGCTGTTAGCGACTTCTACAACTTCTTAACCAGGACCGGTGGCTGAACGTACAAAGTACCAAAACAAGCATACATTTTACTACTGGCGGTGTAAGGTATCTTCACCATTCTACCCGATCATGTCCGTTTTGCTTAGCTGCAAAGATAGTTTGTGTTCTACGTCAGACCCGGGGCAATGCGCCAATTTTAAATTCATATTTTTTTAGTTTTTCATTCGAATTCATACACGATAGAGTGAAGCCTGCTACTATGCGTTTGTCAAAAACGACATGAATCTACTTGGCTTAATATAACGAACGCACGTCAAATAGCGCTTTTTGCATGGCGTTGCCTATGCTTCTTGAATACTGCTGTTAGCGACTTATAGGGACCGTAGGGTATCTTCACCATTCTATCCGATCACGTCCGTTTTCTTAGCTGCGAAGGTATGTGTTCTACGTCAGTCCCGGGGCCATGCGACAATTATTTTTAACATTTTTTAAATATTTTTTTAGTTTTCTCTGACTGTTTGGCAAAGGGAGATCTCCCGCCGGGCGAGGTGGTCATGCCCGGAGAGCGGCCGCGCTCCAACTGACTCAATTCAGAGCTTGTATATATGGTTGGATATTTAGGAAACTTCGATAGCGTGATTCAGGAATACCCGTGGCGCCATCTCTTGATGAGTAGCTAAAGGTCGCTTCAACTGAATCCGTCTGAAGTTGAGAGGAATAGCATCTCTGCCAATCTCTCGATTGGCAGTGGAAATGGGTGGTTATAGCTGTAATGGTTACGTTTCACACTATATTTATTTTATTATACATACTTTAGTACATAATACGAAAAAAGTGAAATCCTCCTTCGATATTACTTAGAATTATATTTAAATCCATAAATCTATCCCGAAGCACAGTAATTGAAGCAATAGACCTCAAAATTTCATTTGACGATCTAAAGGAGGATTAAATTTTATCTCTCCGGTCATAGACAATCTGGTTTTAAAGTTAATTCGTTACTTTCATTTCCAGATTTTCCACCTTTTCTTTGTGTTAGTGAAATTTGGGTTGAAAAAACGTGGTGATTTTGAACTAATGTAATAACTATAGGGTGAATAGACCCCCCTCTTTTAGCGGGAAATTGTAAAAGGCATGTCGAAACGATAAAAAACGTCATTCAGAACCTACAGTTTCGTGTCTATTTTATTTCTTTATATACTTTATAGACCACAGAACGGATGGTTAGAATTTTATATGGCCTATTTAAAAAAATGCATTTTTGTGGACACACTTCGTTGTGCTAAGGAGTACTGGGCTGCAACTCTTTTCGCATACCATTATCAGGCACGGATCTGCTACTGCTCCGATCCGACGCTGCATTATTGGGGAGGCCTGGAGCTTACTCCACCACGCTGCTCCAATGCGGGTTAATGGCCAACCAGCTGTCGGATGTTTTCAAACCGCCCATAAGGCATTCGACACAGGTTAACGACTGCGAACTATCGATAGTAATTCTAATTTATAAATATTATTATTAAATATTATTATTTTATAAATTTTATCCATTTCACACCAGACCACGCCCGTTTCGCTTAGCTTGTGGATTTGCGTTCCACGCCAGCTGATATGATTAAATAGTAGTGACGAGTTCTAGATGCTAAAGAATACTAGTAAAACATTTTTAATTCCTATCAAAACGTGAAAAAACAATTTTTCCAACTTGTCATTCCAATCCATACAAAGTCCAAATATAATAGAACCATAGACAGAAGAACAATAAACAAACCTACCTATAGACAAAGACGAAAAAAGAAATTCTATGCGTCAACACGGTCCATTGTGCCACTATTGGTTTCTAAATTTGAAAAGCTTCCATTGTTTGTGGTTTTTCAATAATTCCGAAACACCGGTTCTAATTTTGGTGTCCGTTAACATTGTAACGCGAGTATCTTTTATATTATTATTATATATAATTTTATATTAGATTTATTACTTTGACGACCCGTGTGGCGTAATGTATACCATGCCGGACCGCCGATCGGAGGGTCCCTTGTTCGAATCCCGGCGAAGCAGAAATTTGAATGATGAGTTTAAGTTTCTGTTCGCGGTCTGGGTTTCTTTCTTCTATTTCTACCCACGACACAGGGTATTTATTTATTGCTAGTATGTTTTAATCATTTAATATTTTATCAACTGTTTGATAATTTACATGACATAAAATGTGAATTTCTGTTCTTCGAGGACTACTAATAATTTTCCAATATCTCGGGATTAAACTGACTACCACCGATTTGTCTTCATTAATACAACAGTTGCGCGGCGGTACCGAAATAATTGATCGAAATACGGGAAGTGTTAGAACTGAGATAAAAGGGCTGGGTATGAATGTAGTCCCTGTAGCTTCGGGATTAAGAATAGAGCTACGGTATCCCCTGCCTGGTCGTAAGAGGCGACTAAAAGGGAGCTTCCGGGATTGCAGACGGTGAGAATCGGAGCTTGACCCGTCTAGCCAGCAGCCCCGGGAAGACGGCGGTGTGTGCTTCTTTTCCTTGTATTAAGTATCTGTGCGAGTAGAAGCGCGCATAGCCTGGCGGCAAGCGATCTATGCAGCTGAGCCAAACGGGCGCGGTCGGGTGTGAGATGGGTGACCGCTAGTGGCAAAAAAATTCATGTGCGTTTCCGTGCTTCGGAGGGCACGTTAAACAGTCGGTCCCGGTTGTTGTCGATAGATAACAGTCGTCAAACCTTGTCGGAGGTCTTATGGGCGGTTTGAAAACATCCGACAGCGGGTTGGCCACTAACCCGCATCTCCCTCCACCAACCCGCATTGGAGCAGCGTGGTGGAGTAAGCTCCAGGCCTCCCCAATAGGGGGGAGAGACCCGTGCCCAGCAGTGGGACGCAAAAAGGGTTGCAGCCAGAAGTATTAAGCACATTACTGTCATTAATCTTAGTTTTATTTGGCAGACTTCGTAAGTAGTGAAATTGTTTTTATTTAACTCTTAAATTACTTTAGCTAATATATACAAGTGAGCGTCACCCTATAATGGATTTTCTTTTACTTTTCGGCTAAGTAGGTTTAACAAAGTAGGTTGGAAGATCGATCATGAATACTTAACTAGAAAAGCAGGTTTCTGTACTTTCTTTTGTTTCACCTTTTGCTAGGGTTCGCCCGATGGTCGAAATACTACCTTCAAAATTCTAAAAAGAAAAAGAAAATTCGAAAAGATTCAACGTTTTGAAAATGGTATAAATGAGATTCTAATGTTTTTACATCACTCTGGCACTTTTGTAGGTGGTAGAACTAATATGGTTCGCCCGGGGAAGTACCACCGCTGCACGCACTTCTGCTTTGGACCAATTCTATTGTGTTTCGGTGGAAAGGTGCAGTTGCCGGCCACACTTACAAGATGCTACCACCAGCCTCTAAAGTAGCAGCGCAACTGCATACGACTTCAGACAAGACTTACTTATGCTTGCTTGAGGTTGTATGTAGATGTCCAGGGGCTGCAGCGACCATTTAACACCACGTGGCCTTCATGCTCGTCTGCTACTCCATTCAAATAAAAAAATGCATTTGTACATTGTAAATTTGTACTCCAAGTGTTATTTATAAACGTCGTCACGTTATATCAGTATATTTCATTGATGACGTAATGCGTGTCAATTTATGTCTCAATAGTATGAGTAAATAAGAAACAATTACCGAAAATCAACCATTTGTTCGAAATATCTCATCTGATATAATAATAACCTCATAAAATAAGTATAACGAATTCGTTCTGACGTAATAACTGATTCTGATACAACATATTAAGATGGATAAATATTGCTTTGTTATGCCTTTTTTGGTGATCTTGCGAGAACAAAATGTAATTAAACAAAACCAGAATTTATTTAGTATACTTGGTCAGAATCATCACCAAATTATTCATCAGAATCTGAAAGCCTACCAATGTCTCTCTTAAATTATTCAATGATTTTTGTACAGTTCAAATCGAAATAAATAGCTATAACTTTTAAAACAACAGAGTTATAAGTATTTGTAGATCATTGTCATCGTGTAGATATTTGGAGATCGTGATCATATAGCAATATAATATAGTTTAGTTGGCAAATACATTAAGTACTTAACATAAAGATCTTTAAAATACTAACCAGGAATAATTAAGTTATATCACCTAACTAGCTGTGCCCGCGACGTCGTCCGCGTGTATAAAGACTTTTATAAAATGGATTGATTAAAAAATAAAGATTATTTATTTGCATTGAATACTACTTATTCAATTTGTTTTCAAATCGTTTAGTAAATTGGGTGAATTTATACTGCAAAGAATGTATAGACTCATTCTATATACATAGCTTTAACCTACTGCAGAAAAGAGGTGCACTATACAACTACTTGTACTTGGGAGATAAAATTTCTAAACATACACGTGCTTAGGATTAAACAATCGGAAAAATAATTGTAAGGTCAATTAATAAACTATAGGTTTAAAAGTTGCGGACAGCAGTTTGGTCATAAGTCATAACTCATATAACATTGTGAAAACTAAAGCAGAAGGCAGGGTCTCTACAGTGTGCTATCTGTATTTGGAAATAAAGAATATTTTTATAAAGAATCTTTAAAGAATCCTTAATATCTCCATCAATCAACGTGTGTGGATGAGCCCTCAGCCCGTACGCAATAAAGAGACGCAAAAAATGAGTTAAGTTATCATTGGTCCAATTAACAATGTTCAGCATCATACGTATACCTTCCCAACGATGGGACAACCCGCGAGGCGCAATGTTTACCATGGCGGACTGCTAATCGAACTGTCCCGGGTTAGAATCCGGCAGCGAATCCGGCAGAAATTTCAATGATGAGTTTAAACTGTTCTCGGTGTGGGTGGTTGTGTTTCTGTCTCTATGTGTGTTCATGGCACCCACGACACAGGGTATATCTACCCTAATGTGAGGCTATACGTGTGAAATGTTATTTTTTATTTTTTTTCACTATGTATTTACTTTTATTAGACTTAAGGCTTTTATTTGAAATTATCTCCATCTTTGGAGAAGAAATGAATATTGCTCAATAACGCCATCTACCGTATGGCATGTAAACTTTGTGGTTGATAAATCGAATGTCAAATTGCCAAATAGGTAGATATTGAGATTAACAGTTGGTTCACTAAAAGTTTAACTATTCGTCACCTAGATGTCTGCAGTAGTTTCGTTTTGTTAAGACTTTGTACATTCTGTATGAAGGTTTAGATTCCGTATCTTACAACCTTAATGCTGGATTCATTGAGATTGTAAGATTTGGATTTCGGTTCATCGGAGCTTGAGGCCTCCTCAGTATTGGGAGAGCTCCATGCTCAGCAGTGGAATGCTAAAAAGGTTGCAGCTTGATATAATGTAGCGATAATAATCGTTTCAGCTGCAGCCTGTTCATAATCTTCCACCCCAAAAGAAGACAAATAAGCTGAGCAACTAACTCAATGGAGCCTGTGATGTATGCGCTTATTAGGTACCTATAGTCTAGCCATACTCGGCCAACGAAAGAAAATACAGTAAGCTAATCTAAGTAGGTATATTTAATATAGTCGACAATATTAGTGAGAGTTCAAAATAATTTTACTTAAATTTAAACTTTTATTTATGGTTTTGAATGGGCTGTTACCGAAACTTTCATACAAATTCCCCAAAGTGCCTTTTAAGTTTATGTCGCGTATTGTGTAAATGAACATAACTTTTTTGTTTATCACCCGATTGATATGAAATACACACTAATGTTACGGAAATTCATTCAACAATATATCAGTAAACACATCATTCAAAGAAGGGAAAAGAATTTGAGAATGAAATATTAAGTTAAGGTTAATTATTGTACTCACTTGTACTCTTGAGCAGCGATGGCCGAGTGGTAAAAACCGCGGTCTTCGACGCGACCGATCCCAGGTTCAAATCCTCGGCTCGCACCTCTGACAAAGAAATTTGTAATGTGCGAATTTATCGCTGCTCCACGGTGATAGAAAATATCGTGATATTTCATTGATTACGATGTTCTCCATCGCCGTGCATGCCTGAGAGAAATTCATAATTTCTCGAAAGCATGACTTCCACCAATCCGCACTTGGCCAGCGTGGTGGACTATGGCCTAAATCCCTCTCAATTGTGTGAGAAGGAAACCTGTGCCCAGCAGTGGGACATAAAAAAAGGTTGAATCTAAAAAATTATTGTACGCTTGAGATACCAACTTTCGAATCCATTTTATTTGCTATTGAGGGGTAGTTTTGAAAAAAGCTTAAATAGAATTCTTACTATGTTAGTAAAGATTACAAATACAAAATTATAAGTATATTACTCTGCACAAAAATATTCTGTACATCAAGTTTCGACACTCAATTTTCAAAGAGTTTCAAAGAAAATTGACATTTAAAGGGCGAATTTCGGGAAATGCTGAAACATGTATTCTTTTATTTTGGTTAGAAAATATTTGTACCAAATTTCAAGAAAATCTATTGAAAAAATCCAAGTTTTCCATACAAATTTTCATCGCTCATTTCACACCCTTAAAGGGTGATTTTTAAAATTATCTATAGCCTAAATGTTAGCGAGGACCAATATATATAAAACAAAAAAAGTTTCATCAAAATCCGTCCAGTAGTTTTTGCGTGAAAAGCTAACAACAGACAGACAGACAGACAGACAGACAGACAGACAGACAATAATTTCAAAACTTATATTTTTAGCTTCAGATTCTGTTACTTATAAAAATACCCCTAGAAGTATTTTTTTAAATTTATATGCAATGTACAGAATTGACCCTGCTTACAGTTTTATTATATGTATAGATAGATATCAGTCCGCGGAGTGGCACTGGTGACCTGTAACTCAGTTTCTTTAAAACCTACTTCAGGCACCAGGCTGTTACAAAGACGGGTCTTAGGCAGAAACTTTATATACAAAGCTGTGTACCCCTTAGATAAGACGTTTTGTAAGAGCAAATAAATGATTTTTACTTACTTACTTACTTATTGTCTGTTCTTTTCTGGTATCGAAGCTTCAGTAATATTTTGTATGGCATAAGTATGTCGTGACGTCACGATTTCCTGTTGCTCTCTCTGTCTGATGCAACAATGCCAACGTACATGGTATTATACCTACATTTATTTATTTATTTATTTCATTCTACACTTTAAAAACATTACAGACAGGTCCAATTCGTTTTTAAAGGAACGTAAGATATTTGCCTGCCGGGCTGCATAGTTCGGCAAGTGGTGTGTAAAATATGTCGAAGCTCTCATTCCATGCCACCAAGCCATTGAGCAAGGTGAGCGCTCGTATCAGAGGAGACTCTTTTAGGAGCAGGAGTCGACACCTTGGCACCGCAAACAGCTCATGACGCCGCCGTCGAGCTTGGACATAGTTGTCCGGGACGTTTAGTGAGATAAGTTCTAGTCTATTTCTTATGTTATTCAGAATATTATTTTGGTGTGATAATTGGGTATATAATGTGCTTCGATTGAACCAATAACAATTTTGTTCAAATCCCAAATAAGACCAAACTCTACCATGTTGACCAAGTCCGGGTACACGATCTTTTCTTTCCGCATTTTCGTAAATTAAAATGTTTATAAAGTGCTACGTACACACGAGAATTTACAAAAATTTCGTGTATTCGTAAAGCATACTTCAAAGGTATTTAATCCGTTATAAAGCGTTCGCGTTTAAAGCGTTTATTTATTCAGGATATTTGATGGAAATTACTGAAAAATAAAATGCTTTTCGAGCTTGGAATTAATTTGTTATTTATTCAATTACTAGTTGTGCCCGCGTCGTCGTCCGCGTGGATAGACTTGAAAATAGGGCATGGATTGTTATTGTTATGAAATATATTAATACTAGTGGGCCCTGCAGACGATGTCCTGCCTTAAAAGTATTGAAACAGGATTTGTTTTTACCGACTTCCAAAAGGAGCAGGTACTGTATTCGGCTGTATGTATTTTTTTTACATATGTTCACCGATTACTCCGCCGTTTGTGGACCGATTTTCAAATTTCTTTTTTTGTTCGTATGCTTATACTCCCGAGGTGGTCCCATTGTCACCAAATCAGGATCTGATGATGGGATCCCAGGGAAATCGAGGGGAACTCTCAAATTTTATAGGCACACACATTGATTTTCTTATACTTTCTGAAGCATAAGAGATATTTGTGCATAGTAATCATCATCTCATGTTGCTGAGCTGTGAGGAGTTGAAAGCAAATTCTTTCAATAAATAGTTTTTTATTCCAAATCCAACTGTGTTCCAACTGTCACCAAGTCAATGTCTGATGAGGGGATTCCAGAGAAATCGAAGGGAACATTCAAACTTTATAGCACTACAAATGATATTTTTACTAAAGCAAAACAGGCACTTTTGTATAATTATCATCATATCATGTTGCTGAGCTGATGATGGAAGGTACTACGAAGGTTAGTAGTTGAGAGAAAATTCTTTCAATAAATGGTTTTCTGTTCGAAATCTTACATTCCTGAGGTGGTCCAACTGTCACCAAGTCAACGTCTGATGATGGTATCCCAGAGAAATCGAAGGGAACATTAAAATTTTATAGCACAACAAATGATTTTCATATTTTTACTAAAACAAAACAGGCATTTGTGTATAATTATCATCATATCATGTTGCTGAGCTGATGATGGACGGTACTACGACGGTTAGGATTTGAGAGCAAATTCTTTCAATAAATGGTTTTTTGTTGGAAATCTTACATTTCTTAGGTAGTCCAATTGTCACCATGGCAAAATCTGATGATGTGATACTAGGGAAATCGAGGGAAACACTGAAACTTAATAGGCACACACATTCTTTTAGTCATATTTTTTAACATAATACAAATATTTATGTCCGGTAATTATCACCTCATGTTGCTAAGCTGATGATTGAAGGTACAACTCCTCAACGGTTAGGAGCTGAGAGCAAATTCTTTCATTAATTTATACGTTCAGGTGGACTGATAGTAGTATTCTTTCAGGGTATAAGATGGCTATTAGATAAACATGATTACTTATAAAAGGTATCTCTTTAACGTTTAGAAATTAACTAAAAAAAACTTCCAATTATGCTTATACATATGTGCAGAATTATTAAAATTACTAAAAAGAGTGACATAAATTAATTTTTTAACAAAAAAATAGAACAGACTTCAAACGGTAAAAAATAAAATTGTTCAGTACCTACTTCTTCTTGCTTATGGTAATGACTCTTAAAACTATTTTTGGAGTCGGGCCCTTAGTAAAATGTCCTGTCTTAGTAAATATAGTGTACCTTTCGTTCTGAATGGGCACCGACTCCAATATAGTTTTAACAGTCATTACCATAAGCAAGAAGAAGTAGGTACTGTCCCACTGTCTGTACTGTCGGTGCCCATTTAGAACGAATGGTACGACATTTTAGTAAGGGTCCAGCAGTGGACTTCTATAAGCTGATGGGTGAATGGAAGGATATGTAACCCTTAAAGTTTTTATGTAGAGCACGGGACAGGACGGGATAACAAGGTAGCTGAAACATTTAATATAAAGGGGAAAAATTGACATTTGCCAGATTTAAACAGGTCATTTTCTGAGTAGTTCTATCATCATACACATGTGTGTGTATCATAATACAAAGTACATTTTAATATTTGTAATTAGTTAAGTTTTAATGTTAATAATTGCAATATTTGCATACCTCATGAAGGTAAATATGGCGAACCAAATGTATCAAAACACCCATATTTGTGCAAATAAAAGTTTTTGTCTTTGTGTCACTATAGCACCAGTCTAATGTGAGATAAATAAAATATCTGTACTACTTGTACGTGTGTACACGCGTTTTTTTTCTTTCTTCAATTATGTATGGCATCGCAAACTCTGTGTATATTGCCAGCTACAAGTATAATTTTTGCATCAATTTTTTCCAGTTTCAATAAAGTGAAGTGATTAGTTAAGTCAGTCAAACATTCAAGTGAAGTGATGGCTACTCTACCAGAACGTGTCTGATGGAATTGTCGAGCCAAGCAGAAAAAAACATACTTTGGCACTGTTATTCTATTTCACAACACTCGTGCACTGTAATTAACCTATACCAAACAAAACGCCATCTACTTCATCTGGGGTTGCCATCTCTAAAATTTGTCAACCAGGACAAGACGCGTTAAAACCCCGGATTTTAGAGCCCAAAACCCGGACACGTGTTGATCAAGAGCGGGGAAACGGTGAATTTAGAGAGTCGTTTCGTCGGTTGATCGCGACATGGGCACAGTGCGTGTGTCGCGGGCGGCCCAAGACATTTTTTATTTTTTTATTTGAATGGAGTAGCAGACGAGCATGCAGGCCACGTAGTGTTAAGTGGTCGCTGCAGCCCATGGACATCTACATACAACCACAAGCAAGCATAGGTAAGTCTTGTTTGAGGTCGTATGCAGTTGCGCTGCTACTCCGGAGGCGGGTGGTCGCCTCATGTAAGTGTGGACTTTATTTTTTTAAACCCGGACTACAAATGAAGTCCGGTCCGGACGCCTCCCGCACGCCCGGGACTTAAACTAGGACAAATCCGGGGAAACCCGGGGATGGCAACCCTAACTTCATCCGATATAACTTCAAATACACAAAGAAAATGAAAATAAAACAAGAGTACGTTATGTTTTTCTGACTTCCCGCCAAAACTCCTGCCTGTGTGTACGTGTTGAACACACGGTAATCGTGCGTAAAGCGCTAATTGGGACGCCTTTGTTTAGAGCAACTCTTGATCTCTATTCTGTTTCACGATCACTCCAAATTAAAGCGATTAATAGCTGTTTATTCAAGTGGACAGATAGGCAGAAGCTTTATATCGAAATTAGTATCCGTGCAATATTTGGCTATTAAATAAATAAATAACGTTTCACCCAGTCCCACACATTTGATATGTCATTGACAGACACAGAACTCAGTAACGAGTTTTGGGGGGAAGTCGAAAAAGACATTGTGCTCTTGTTTTATTTTTACTTTATTGGCGTATTTTTGAGTTATACAAGATAAATTTGATGGCGTATTGTTCGATATAGGTTATTTATAATAGTGCACGAGTGTTTTCTAATTAAAATAACAGTGCGAAAATAGGTTTTTTCGGCTTGCCTCCAAAACTCCATTGGTCACGTTCTGGTAAATAAGCCATCGCTTTACTTGAATGTCTGACTGACTTGGCTGACTGATTACTGACGACTTACTGACTTTACCTATTATTACTCTTCCAGTTTCACCGAAACTGGCGAAAACGTGAAGCAAAAATTTTACTTGACGCTGGCAATATGCAGAGTTTGCGATGCCATAATTGAAGAAAAAAAAAACTCAATAACTCATCTTGGAAATACTATATCGTTGAAAATCAAACTTGGGTCTCACGACCAGCATAGCGACCACTACGCTCCTCATATATTGATCTTTTAGGATCTATATTATAGTAACCAACTACAAGATTTGTGGAATATAATAAAGGGCCATGATTGAGATGATATCATGATCATGTATCGCTCTCCGTGTCTTATTTTAAATTTTGTTCGTAACTTGCCTTATTTTGAGCTTTTATTTTTTAGTTTTTCTATATTTTTACATTTCAAAGTACATATAAAAAAACTTCCAACAAAAATAATTTAAATAAGTGAACTAATAAAAAATGTCAACATTCCTATTTCATTTTACGGAAAGTTTTAAAAACAAGAACTTAACTTGAAATAATCATAAAACTACCTACCTATATTATTATTATTATTTAAGTTTTTTATTGTATTATATTGTATAATATGATAAGTTAGATATATTTAAATACTTAAATTTATTTTAATTTTGTTACATGTCAGGTTTATCTTAATAAATTTCAACAAATACAAAAGTCTAGATGGAAAATATCATAAAAGGACATAAAAAACTTCTCAGTACCAAAGAATATAAAATACACAACCCACAAAACTTTACTGAAGATATTAATTAATAAAATTAAATAATAATCGAAAAGCTCGGAAGCTCGTTGAAGTTACCTACAACATCTGTTGGACGCATAATTCATTACGATGTACTTGTTTGTCAGTTTGTTTATCCCAAAGTTGTCGGGTAACAGAATAATGGAGGAAAATTTATGCTAGGCACTGAACTTTCTTAACAGTGTTTGGTGAGAGGCCGAAAGATACATCAATAAATTTAACGCCATAAGATTTACGGTGAAAGCTGCCCAATTTTAAAACTGTAAGGGCCTCGTTCACAATCTCCAAGTAAAGTACTGATTAGTTACATACCAAGTAAAGTTAATTGGCAAGTAAAAACTATGAGTACGGGTCAGTTAATCATATGATTAGTGCTTCTCGAACATCGTGAAATTGAAATTGAAGTTACGGGTGACTTTAACGACAATTAGCGTACTTGTCACTTTACTTAAAGGTGGTGAAAGAGGCCCTTAATGAATTTTATTTGATGACGACGATGATTATCTATATGGCACAGTGGTCACCACGCTGGTGCGTGATGCAAGAGGTTCTGGATTCGATCTCCAGCGTAATTTACTTATAAATAAGTATAGGTCCTGTTAACGATGAATCTTGTTGGATTTTTGTTATTTTTCATATCACATGCATTGAAACAGCGAGTTTTGATCTCTGTTTTGCCAGTCGAAATAAGACAATTTCAAACCAATGCGAATGTGTCAGTCAGAAATAACGTTACTTCTGCCCTAGGGGAGAAACAACGTTGTTTCTACCCGGCACCTTCATTTATTAATTATTTACGTCTCTATTTCAAGTATGTCAGAATCGCATAGACAACTGTCGTCAAATCGTTGTCAAAAGATATTACTGCGCTATTTGTCTGAAATAGTCTTACTTCGACTGGCTACAGAAATCAGAACTCGTTGTTTCATTACATGTGATAACTATGAAAAATACAGTGTGTGGCACGGGATGAAACAAAGACGATTTTAGACCAGGGCGATGACAGTCCTCGCTTCGCTCGGGCAGTCACCTCTCGCCCTCGTCAGAAATTGCCATGTTTCACTGTATCTATGAATGGTGCTACGAAAAGTTCAAGGTACCATATCCTTAACATACGAGCTGGACAAAATCCAAAAAACCATCTCTAAAATCTCTTGTGGTTTTCCTACTATTCAAGGCATTGATCTAATCAAAAAGCTGTTGTAGACGTAATCCGCTAAGAAATAACAAGGATATCAAGTAATTCAAACTCTCCAGCCGTTAGAAACACAAAACTCATCAAGGTGGGATCGAAATAACTTAAATGAACGGCATCCGGATATCAGGCGTCGGGCAAGTTTTAATGAACCGAGTACAGATAGGGCTGCCACTATCCAGTTTTATATATATAACGTAATATTGTCTATACATTAGTGATCCAGCCAGGCTGTGCTTGGGTGACTTGAGTTTATAAGATTACTAGCTGTGCCCCGCGGTTTCACCCGCGAGAGGATCATTAGCATAAAGTGAAGTCCCTTCTGAAGTGCCGCTGGACGGGCTTTTTTGTAGAACTATTTAAGATAAACATTTCCATTATACATTACACAATAAATGTATTATTATGTGTAACTCTAGCGGTTTTGGCAACGCACACCAGAATATCTCGCATATGGTAGATTTTTTCCTACTCACTTGACATTTATCGTCATATTTTGGACAATTCACACAATATATATCTTTATAAATTGTAGCCTATGTGTTATTCTGATGTATAAGCTATGTTATTGTAAAGTTTTATTAAAATCCATTCAGTAGTTTCTACGTGAAAGAGTAACAAACATCCATACTTACTAACTTTCGCACTTATAATATTAGTAGGTTAGGATACTGATCTATGTATGCTACGAGAACACTACATTTTTTTGTAGGTGGTAGTACTTTTAGTCCTTGTAGCTTCAGGATTAACAACAGAGGTACGGTATGCGATGCCTGATCATAAGAAGCGACTAAAAGGGGGCTTCCGGGGTTGTGGGCGGTGAGAGTGGGAGCTCGATCTGTTCAGCTAGCGGCCCCGGGAAGGACGGCGGTGTGTGGTGGCCGCATGCCGACGCAAACATCGAAGGGTGCAGGAGAGCACATCTGCTCTCCAGAGGATAGGCTCGTTCTGGGGCACCGCGCGTGGAGGACACCGGTGCGTTCCACTGGAGATCCCGGAGTTCTCCCCAAGCGCAGAGGTAGGCTACTGAGGGGGTTTTAGGGCGGTAACAAATCCCACATAACCCGGTAACAACTCTCCCAAGGTGTCGGGTACTTTTGAAGGTTTCCCCTCCGATACCAAAAAGGTGGTGGTACTTTTATGGTTCGCCTAGGGAAGTACCATCGTTGTATCCATAGAACATATTAAAATAGGTTAGAATGGAAATGTGGGTGGGGCATATGCGCCAAGGATATGATCAAACGCTCGTATCTCTACAGAAACATGCGCTCGTGCTGCGATATGCGTGCTTGTGTGCGTGCTTGGGTGTGATTCGTTCATTTGAAATCCCGTGATTGTGCGGCGCTTAGATTGGCTAGATTTGAAATTGCAAATATGTGTGTAAGCTTCGTATTTATTTTAGCACAGATGTATGAAGGTGAAAGGTGGGGCTTGATCAGCTATACCAGTTTTCATACGAACGGCGCATTATTGCCGTTCTACCTCTTTTAATATGTTCTGTGGCTGTATCCAATTCTACTGTGAATCAATTCTGACGTACAGTTGCCAGCCAGACTTGCATGGGGCGACCATTAGCCTCCGGAGTATCAGCGCAGCTACATGGGACCTCAGATAAGCCTTGCTTTACAATCCGGAATAATCCGTGTGTTAAATTTCCCGATTCCTTTAGCTCATTCGCGTGACTCAGTAACAAATATTCATCCTAACATCTTCGCATTTATGTGACGATTTCTAAATTTTCTTCACGTAAATTGCATGAACGCGCATAGCCGATGGCGAGCATAGAACGCAAGTGATCTTCGCGGCTTAGCCAAAACAGGCGCGGTCGGGTGTGAGATGGGTGACCATTAGTGGCAAAAAATTCATGCGCGTTCCATGTTTCGGAGGGCACGTTGGGTCGTCGCTTCCGGTTGTTGTCGATAGATCATAGTCGTTTAACCTTGTCGGAGGCCTTGCCCGGTTTGAAAACATCCGACAGCAGGTTGGCCTAACCTGCAACTCCACCAACCCGCATTGGAGCAGCCTCCCCAATAAGGGGGAGAGACCTGTGCCCAGCAGTGGGATGCAAAAAGGGTTGCAGCCAAAGTGCATTCAATCATTTCTTCAGTAAGACTCTTTGATTAGGTACAAGGGCGCAAATAAATACCATTTTAGATACCATTTTTTAATTTACCTCAGTAGACATCCCTAACTTATATTTGTGCTATACTTTCGATTGATTTGGTACATACAACTGTAACGGTCTCGCCACAAGGATTATCTAACATTATTCTGCCCATTATTCACAACTCGTAATGGTTACCAATTAGATGTAAGGTATTATAGTATTACTTATTCACCGAAACTTTCTTGAAATAGGTACCGATCAGTACCGGCTCAAAAGCCAGAAAATTTAACTTCCAATTCCAGTCTATCAAGTTTTAGAAGAAGAACTTGGTAGGTGATAGAACTATTATCGTGCGCCCGGGGAAGTACCACCGCTGCACCCACTTCTGCCGTGAACCAATTCTATTGTATTTCGGTGGAAAGGTGCAGTTGCTGGCCACACTTACATGAGGCAACCGCCAGCCTTCGGAGTAGCAGCGCAACTGCATACAACCTCAGACAAGACTTACCTATGCTTGCTTGAGGTTGTATGTAGATGTCCATGGGCTGCAGCGACCATTTAACACCACGTGGCCTGCATGCTCGTCTGCTACTCCATTCAAATAAAAAAAACGCACTCAGCAGTTACCTGCATTAACTCGTCACTCCACCTGGTTAGGAAGTGGACTGTGCTCCTTTTGCAGAGACGTGGTCGTCATTCAAGGACCTATCTTCTCTATCAGCCTAGCCTCCAGCAATATAACCTTTCCATTGCTACTTCAGCCTGCAGACTTTGAGACCCATATGGGTGAGTTTCGTTCGTCTACCAATTCACACATAATTTTATCAGGATGAGAATTTTTCAATATGACCAACTGTTATGACCCGATTAATTTAGCAATCACCATTTAGAAATAATAACAAGAATATTACAACTATGTATTTCCAATTTTTTTGGTTTGTTATAAATTCAGTGTTTATTTTTTTCGAAATGACATGTCCCCTGTGGCCCCCTCCCCTGTGACAGCGTCAACCGAGGCATTGCAGCGATACCACAGAACATATAAAAAGAGGTTAGAATGGGAATGTGGGCGGGGCAGACGCGCCAAGGATATGAGCAAACGCTCGTATCTCTACAGAAACACGCGATCGTGCTGCGATATGCGTGCTTGGGTGTGATTCGTTCATTTGAAATTGCGTGATTGTGCGGCGCTAAGATTCGCTACATTTGAAATTGCAAATATGTGCGTAAGCTTCGTATTTATTTAAGTACAAATGTAATGGAGGTGAAAGGCGGGGCTTGATCGGCGACACCAGTCGCTGAGTTCATACGAACGGCGCATTGTTGCCATTCTACCTTTTTTAATATGTTCTGTGAGCGGTACCCTCTTATACCCTGAAGCAATTCTATTGTTATTCGTTAGAAAGGTGCAGTCCGGCCAGATATTTGTTTATTTATTTAAGTT
This sequence comes from Pyrgus malvae, assembly GCA_911387765.1. Lineage (NCBI taxonomy): Eukaryota > Metazoa > Arthropoda > Insecta > Lepidoptera > Hesperiidae > Pyrgus > Pyrgus malvae. The sequence goes on along the minus strand of OU426965.1, from coordinate 20,951,358 downwards.
CACCAACGGTTATTATATTATAAGATATACTATAAGATTTTATGACACAACATATTCAAGCAATTAATGTACAACCACTTATAGGAGAACATAACACATGATAATCAGCATCTTCAGTATCACCACAACATACCACCGACAGGTTTGCTTGAGATTGAAATTGAAATGTTTATTTTTATTTATGGCAACCATTTCGCCACACGGGCCGTAAAATTACACAATTAGAGATGCAGAGTATTTTCACGCATAAAAATCTTCTGACAGCATTACAAAATACGAAAACGCCGATGATAGTATTTAGCCCCTATAATCAAACGGCCAAATTATAAATTACTAGCTGTGCCCCGCTGTTTTACCCGCGTTATTTTTTTAAAGTATCCTATTTTACTTCTGATAACTCCGAGAATATATGTACAAAGTTTCATGTTGATCGGTTGAGTAGCTTTCGCGTCAAAGACAAACAAACTTACTTTCGCATTTTTATAATAGTAGGAAGTAGAATAATAGGATGGTTCCAAAAATTGCTTTGCTTAATATAATTACCGTTTACTTGTTGCTAAAAATGTTCTTTCTTACGTTAGTGGAGCAGCATGATATAACAGATACCATGCGAACTTTCGATCTGAGGGTTCAGAGTTCGATTCCGGTGAGGCAGAAATTTGAACGATGAGTTTAAGGTCTGGGTGTTTGTGTTTATGTCTTTGTGTGTGTCCATGGCACCCACGACATAGGGTAAAATATCTACCTTACTGTGGGGCTGAGTGTAAAACATTATATATTATAGTTATTCAACCACTGTAAAAACTACTGTTTTCTCATTAAGGAAAAAACCCGTAGAACTTAACCACACTTACTTAAGGTAATCCATGCAAATAAAGCTCCAGTTTCTCTGCTTAAAAGTCATTCCGTGTGAGTTGTTTTTAAAACAATGCGCCGAAAATATGGGCCATTACGCTCCCCGGAACTAAAACAAAGAAAAAACGAAAAATGAAAACATCTGTTAGTTCAATTTTTAATAATGCTCACTTGGGATTGCTTTCGCCAAAAGGCAGTGCTTAGGTTGTCTACACGCGAGACGATTTGACGGTAATCGGAACGGTGAGTAATATGTTTTGCTATACGAGTGATAGTTTGTTGTTTTTTACTAACTACGGGATATTTTGTGATTTTAATCAAATTATAAGTGTGGTAACGACCGCGGTCTCCGACGTGGACATACAGGGTTCGAATCCTCGGCGCGCATTATAATTTGTAATATGTGCTTTTATTGCTGCTATGACTACTGCCAAGTCCACGCGGAAGAAATCGCTGGCGGCTGCCATAAAATTATGTCATAAAAATATATTTATATTATTATGTAAATTAAACTAATGGTAGAGTCTCGAGGTATAAATATATAACATTTTGTAAATAAGGTTAATTAAGATATGACTGTTTACTTATTTAATGTGTGGTAATATAGAAATAAGGATTTAAAGTATCTGAATGTTTTATAATTATCTAATCGTTTATTGGTTATAACTCTTAATAGTCTGAGTTAAAGTACTAACAAACGACGTCAACCGATGTTAGGTGGACGATAAAGTAGTTACGGTAATCGGTTCGTGTGTCAGCACCCCTTATGAATTGTATTTTTATGTTAAATATACTGAAATCTTACAATGGAGCGGGCAGTCTGTTTATTCTGATATTTAAGCATCTTTTTAAATACTTTGTTTGCGCCAGTCTTTGTTTTAGTTCTCTCTTCCTAACATAAATATTTGTTTTTTTTACGTTGATTGCGGTTCAGTTTTTTTAGACAATTTTAAAAGTGATCGAGTCTTTTAAAATCTCTGTTTTGGGCAATGTTCTCCTTTCAAAGTATTTTTACATCTACATACTGTTACATGTGGTAATATTAATAGTCTGTGATCCTAATTATGGAGTCTGTGTCGTCTGTCTTTGTCTGTCTGTCTCTCTCTCTCCTCCTTTCAGCCAATACATACCGTTTTACGAGTCGCTCCGTCTTAATAAACGATTATAAAATCATCCTGGCGTTTACTATCTCCCGGGGAGGCTGGCTGGACGGGTGGAGCTCCCACTCTCCCCGTCCGTAACCCTGGAAGCCCCCTTTTAGTCGCCTCTTACGAGCTGTAGTGTTATCTAGTATTACTGTCATGAAGATGCTTTCATTGATATATAATGTTCCGCTATAATAATATTTTGTTTTCTTTTATTTTATATCCTTTTATTGCTATTTAGTGGTCACACTACATGCTCTTGTAGAATATATATGAGGGCCTATGTAAGGTTCTCCCCGGGACCGCTGACTGGGCGATTCAAGATCACACTTATTGTTCGCAGCCCCGGAAGGCCCCTTTTAGTCGCCTCTTACGATCAGGCAGGAAACACCGTATCCCTACACTTAATCGCGAGAATTAGCAGTAAGTAAGTACCCCAAGATTCAGTAAAAACGTGTTAATTTTACATTACGTACTAGTGGGCCCTGAAGATGTTGTCCTGCCTTAAAAGTATTGAAAGAGAATTGGTTTTTATTATCTTAAAGCGATTGCATGTTACTGTCAAACAAAAATATAAAACAAATCATGACATATGTATGAACTGTAATTTGTTATTCTGACTGTGGCAAAGTTCAGAACGACACTGCACGAAATACAAACGTTTGGCCGGTAGGAACAATTTATATGAGAAAACTACTTATAAATAAAAAATAACAATTAAAAATACATTTTCCAGTGGACCAAATTGTGAATCTAAACCTTTCTCAAATCCCTTTGAACACACACATTTTTTTTATAACCAGTCCATTCGTTAAGGAGCAAAAGAAAGGAAAGGAAAGATTTATTCGTTTAAAATAATATAAATAATAAAGAGGAAGTTTCTTTGATATTTTATGTCCTTATAGTATAAATGCAACGTTTATTTACCGTCGACACGTTTCCCGATCTGGCTCTAGTATTACTGTCACTGGAAACAAGCGTTTAATTTGAAACATTTGCTTTGTGCTAGGTATTTTTTTTTTGCTTTCTTTTATTTTCGTATGTTATAAAACTTACCTGTATATTTTTATATATATGACGACCTGCGTGGCACAATGGTAACCATGCCGGACTGCCCATCGAAGGGTCCCGGGTTCGATTCCCTGGCAAAATAGAAATTTGAATGATAAGTTTAAATTTCTGTTCTCGGTCTGGGTGTTTGTGTTTCTGTCGTTTTGTGTCCATGGTCCCCACGACACAGGGTATATCTACTCTACTGTGGGGCTATGTGTGTGTGAAGCGTTATATTGTAAGGTTACAAAGGCGGAAAAATCTCTTTACTTCAGTATCTATCATACCGTGCAACAGTGTACGCCTCGCGGCTATTAAGTGTGTGCTTCAAGATATATCTTTCATTATAGTGTCGGTTTATATGCCTACAGATTCAATGGAGAATCTAATTGAATTTACTCAATGCTTAAGCGAGATAAGTGCAATAATAGAAAATAATAATGTAGACTCAGTGTATGTTCTTGGGGACTTTAACGCACACCCAGGTGAGCTTTTTGCTGTTGAACTAAATAACTTTTGTTTAGAACAATCGTGGTCATGTATCGATATGGAGATGCTCCCTATTGAAACGTATACTTTCATAAGTGAGGCTCACGGGTGTAGACGTTGGTTAGATCACTGTGTTGTGACAAGTGCTGCAAGACGGACAATAACAAGGGTGTCTGTAGTATATGACACATTTTGGTCTGACCACTACCCTGTGCAATTAGAGTGTAACATTAAGCTCATACGCCCTAAAATAACAAATTCTATTAAATATTGTAATAATGTAATATGGGGAGAGAGAAATAACTATCAAATTGCTAGGTATATGGAATATTGTAATTTAAATCTCAGTTTGACAAAAATCCCGACAGATCTAAGCAACTGTATGGACAAGATTTGCTCTAATTGTAGTCATAGGATATTAATAGATAATTTTTATAAACATATAATTGATATACTTACTGAAGGAGCGAAGCGTTGTTATAATGTCGTTGGTAAAAGAAAGTCCAAAGTAGTGTGTGGTTGGAACAAATACGTCAGTGACGCTCATCGGAGGGCTCGTCTTTGTTTTGAAACTTGAGAACTCTTTGGGAAACCTAACAGTGGGCAGTTACATAGAGAAATGGTCGAGTCAAGAAAAATCTTTAAGTCAAAGTTACGATGGTGTCAAAATAATCAAGAGCAAATTAAAATGGATATTATTGCTCAACATCATTCATGTAAAGATTTTAAGCACTTTTGGAAGTCCACGAAAAAGCTCGACCCAAAGCCGGGACTTCCTGTGAGCGTTGCCGGTTTAAATGATCCTAGAGAGATTGCTGAGGCTTTTCAGACTCATTTCCAAGTAAAATCGCAACTTAAGTCTGCTAGTGCTGCGGCTGTGGTGTCGGGTAACAGTCGTAGTTGTGACAAACTAAGTATTAGTTTCACCGAGAAAGAAGTGGAGACGGTAATTAAAGGTATGAGACGGGGCAAGTCGCCAGGACACGACAGCATCAGCATCGAGCACCTACAGCATGCGGGCGCCTATCTGCCTAAGGTACTAGCTGCATTTTTTAATTGCTGTATTGGACACTCATACATGCCGAGTGAACTATTGCGCACAGTGGTAGTGCCGATAGTTAAAAATAAGACAGGGGATCCGTCAGAATTGAGTAACTATAGACCAATCTCACTGGCAACGACTGTAGCAAAGGTTCTTGATAGTCTGCTTGATCGTCACATGGATAAATTTATTCACTTAAATGATGCACAATTCGGTTTCCGTCCAGGCTTATCCACAGAGAGCGCCATCCTGTGTCTTAAGCAGACTGTCAGGTATTATACAGCCAGGAAAACACCTGTATACGCTTGTTATCTGGATCTCTCAAAAGCTTTCGACCTAGTTTCATATGATCTGCTGTGGGAGAAACGAGAGTCTGATACGCAATTACCACAAGAAATAATATTGCTACTCCGTTATTGGTATCGTCATCAAACCAACACGGTAAGATGGGCGGACGCATGTTCAGAGTTGATGGGTTGGAGTGCGGTGTGAGACAGGGGGGAATTACGTCTCCAAGGCTCTTCAATCTATATATTAACCGTTTGATCGGTGAACTGATCAACACCAAAGTCGGATGTCATGTAGACGGTATTTGCATCAATAACATCAGTTATGCAGATGATATGGTGTTGTTAAGTCCGTCGATCGGTGCTCTATGTAGACTGGTGCGAATTTGTGAAGCGTATGCTGTAACTCATGGGCTCAGATACAATGAAAAGAAAAGCGAGATTATGGTGTTCAAGGCAGGCGCAAAATACTACCAAAACCCAATACCTATCACCATAAATGGATCACCATTGAAGCAAGTAGCACAGTTTAAGTATCTGGGTCACTGGATTACCGAAAACATGCGCGACGACTTGGACATAGATAGGGAGCGTAGAGCGCTGACCGTACGATGCAATATGTTGGCTCGTAGGTTTGCTCGATGTACTAAATCAGTGAAGGCAACACTATTTACCGCTTACTGCCAGTCATTTTACACGAGCAGTCTATGGGTCAACTATACGCAGAGGGCTTACAGCGCTCTGCGCATACAATACAATAATGGGTTTAGAATGCTGATGGGGCTGCCACGATTTTGTAGTGCGTCCACCATGTTTTCCCAGGCGCACATAGATGATTTCTATGCAATAATAAGAAAGCGCTGCGCGTCCCTGTTGGGTCGCCTACGTACCAGCCCCAACAGCATTCTAAGTACACTGGCAGGCAAATGGGACTCTCCCCTGCTTGCACACTGGATTCGAATCCATGTAGCGGCGTAATTGGGTGGGAGTGCCAATCAGCCTTTTAGTCTGTATATTAATTGTAAGTATGTCTGTTTAATTTTTAATGTATGTGCTTGGTATTTTAGTGTTTCGTATATGTATGTATGTAAAACTAACTCTAGAAATAATAATTAGAATGTAAGAATTACTAACAATTAAAATTGGGCCTGTATATTGTTGCCTTAAATAAATAAATATTATTATTATTATTATTATTACAACACTTATTACCGACTTCCAAAAGGTAGGTAAAGGAGGTACTATATTCGGTTGTAGTATGTATTTTTTTTGTATTTTTGTTTTTTGTATTTTTTGACGGCATCTCAGGAGAGTGTAATATTTGCAAATATTACAAGCTACTCATATTTTACAATAAATCTATATGATTTCTTATGCGTCACTGAACGGTACCTAATCCCTACTTCCCTACTACGAGTAATATTATAAATGCGAAAGGATCTCTGTGTAAACTACTGAACCAATTTTTATGAAATTTGGAACACAGATAGTGTGGACCTTAGGAAAGGACATATGATGGTTTTTATCCTACGGGAACATATATATATACATTTAAAACAGCTCCACGCGGGCGAAGCCGCTGGCGGAAGGCTAGTACCTAATAGAGCGAATAAAAAATATTTAGTATATTGTGTGGCAAGGGGTGAAATAACACGATTGCTGACGAGGCGAGGGCGAGAGTTGACAGCCCGAGCGAAACGAGGGCTGTCATCGCCCTGGTCTGAAATCGTCTTTGTTTTATCCCGTGCCACACACTGTATTTTTCACATCACATGTAATGAAACAACGAGTTTTGATTTCTGTAGCCAGTTGAAGTAAGACTATTTCAGACAAATAGCGCAGTAATATATTATAATATTAAAATTAAATTTATTAAAATCTTTGACAACGATTTGACTACAGCTGTCAGACGATTATGATTTTTCATATTATTATCACATGCATTGAAACAGCGAGTTTTGATCGCTTTTGTTTATAACAAATGAATGTGCCGGGAAATGACTGGCACATTCGCATTGGTTTGAAATTGTCTTATTTCGACTGGCAAAACAGAAATCAAAACTCGTTGTTTCATTACATGTGATATTATATATATATATATATATTTGGACAATTCACACAACACCATCTGATTCCAAACAAAGCAGAGCTTGTACTATGGTAATCAGAAAGCTGATAAACATACTTATATAATTCTAAATACATACTTAAATAGATAATTAACACCCAGACACAGAACAAATAGTCATGTTCATCACACAAATATTTGTCCTGGGTGGGAATCGAACCCACGACCTCACGTTTCGCAGTCGGCTCGTCACCCACTACGCCACGGAGGCTGTCATATGAAAATATTATTATTATGTATATTACCCACACTACTCGTAGAGTGTAAAAGATGAGTAATATCATGCATTTTTAGAGAAATGTTAAGAATACGCGTCTGAAAACGCGCTACCCACCGAGCATCTAATTAAATCACTTCCACAGTTCTCTGATTTTCCCTTTTTTACCACAATACTAACAAAGTAAAACTACTTTTATCGACGACCCGCATGGCGCAATGGTTACCATGCCGGACTGCCAATCGAGGGGTCCCGGGTTCGATTCCCGGCGAAACAGAAATTTAAATGATGAGTTTAAATTTCTGTTCTCGGTCTGGGTGTTTGTATTCCTGTCTTTGTATGTGTCCATGGTACCCACGACACAGGGTATTAATTACCTTACTGTGGGACTATGAGTGTGTAACGTTTATTATTTATTTATTTATTTTGTACTTTTAACCCCTTCACGATTTCACTATACAAAATTTTTCAAACTCTTAATTGTTTCAAAAAACTTTTGCCATTTGATTCTGAAAGTTCTACGGCAAACTAAACATGGTAATGTTTTTCGCCTCCCATGTTCTCAGAACTGTAAGCGCTTCGTACAAATTAGTTGTGCAGTATTTCCATGAAGTTTCCTTCATGAGTATTTTGCTCAACGAATCAGTTCACATGATTCTTATCACCAAGCTATAAAGCATAAACTTGCTAAAACACTTGAATTGAAGAAACTATGTAGCGAAATAACGAAACGCAATACGTCACTACTCTCACTACTACCTCAAATCTCACTAATAAATTGTTGTCGTTTCTCCTTTTCAGTTTTATTATATTGAGCTGATATTGTCTTATTATGTCATTTTAGCTAGAATGTTTGCTGCTTAGGCGGATATTTAACGTTTTAACCATAATCATAATAATCATATCTTTAGTGCATCATGCATCACAAAATTTAATGGTGGTACAAGTAAAAAAGTGTAGCATGTAGCATGGAACCCTGTCAAGGCGTTGCAATTATACAGGTACAATGGCTCTTTCAAGTATATTACATTGAAATTAACAAAATCATCATAATAAAAAAAAATGCATTAAATTAACATTAACATAATAAAATGAAAAAATCAAATAGCAATGATAATAACCACACAAACATTCATAACAAAAAATCATATAAGTAAATCAGAGGTACCTAATAGCTCTTTACAATTAAAATCAAAATTACATTGGCATTAACAAATCATCATAATAAAATTGCATTACCTAAATAAAATTAACATTCCTCTACATAATAAAAATAAAAATAAAAATAATAAAATAAAATAGCAAATAAATAATATCCATAACAGAATAATGTATTAGTCAGGGGTACATAAATGTTAATTAAATTGAATAAAATTTTATACAATTTGTCAAATAAAATAAAAATAAAATGTTAAAACAAAATCTGAATTCATTTGAATAATAATGTTGAGATAATGTCAAGCTCGAGAATCAAGAATCAAGAATCGAGAATGGGTGAACTTTACATAATTCAAATGTGACGACGTTATTTTCACATCTGACGTCATTTAATGTTTTAGTTTCTAATAGGTTACGTTATTTTGGCAAAGGGAGATCTCCTGCCGGTTGGGGTGGTCATGCCCGGGGAGCGTCCGCACTCCGACTGAGTCAGTTCGGAGCTTGTATTGATCGGATATTCAGAAAACTTCGATAGCGTGATTCAGGAATACCTGTGGCGCCATCTCTTGATGAGTAGCGGAAGGTCGCTACATCACCCCCTGCTCAGACCGGCGGTCGATATCTTCAATCCATGCTTGAGTAATCTTCGCATACAGGCGCCTTGAATGCCCTTTATCTGCGGTGAGTCGAGATGTGAGGGTGCAGACCTTGTGTCGCCCTATGTCCACGGTGAGTCGGGATGTGAGGGTGTAGCGAAGTGTTGCGATGCCCTCTATCTTCGGTGAGTCGAGATGTGAGGGTAGGTTGGAATGTGGTGGCGAGTAGAGTGGGTACTCGAGCCGTCCACGAAGTCGCATGAGGTAGCTGTATCAGGATCAGGAAGCGTTATCGCGATGCGCTGCGATGACCCTGACGAGCTGGTGAATCTTTGTTGTTTAAAACAAAACACATTTTTTTCTTTCAGTAAAGGCATCGCAGGATCTGTGTATATAAGTAACCACAGTTATGTAAGAAGTGGAATTAAACTTTAAAATTAATTTCCCAACGTTAAAATTTTGTGAGTTAAACTAATTTTATTTTCTCAACATCCAAGGTTTTACATGGAGAGTTTTCTAATAAAACTGTTGCCGCATTAGATCCGCCACTAACATACTTGGTAGTTTGTGTTTTCAGAAAAGAAATTAAAAATGGCGGAAGTTTATCGATAACAACGGCGCGTACTTCGATTGATTAAATAATAATTTCATTAAAAAACTTGTTTCACTTTTTCATTTTTATTTGAATGGAGTAGCAGACAAGCATGCATGCCTCGTGGTGTTAAGTGGTCGCTGCAGCCCATAGATATCTACATACAACCTCAAGCAAGCATAGGTAAATCTTGTCTGAAGTCGTATGCAGTTGCGCTGCTACTCCGGAGGCTGGTGGTCGCCTCATGTAAGTGTGGCCGGCAACTGCACCTTTCTACCGAAACACAATAGAGTTGGTTCACGGCAGAAGTGGGTGCAGCGGTGGTACTTCCCCGGGTGAACCATAATAGTTTTACCACCTATTAAATTTCATATGTATGGTCCTAATATTAATACTATGGACTATAACATGGGGTTCTTCAAGAAAGCTGTAAAAAAAGCTCTCCTTCAAAGCTGGCAATGCTCGGGCGGCTCCCCTAGGGTTGCCCGTGTCCATAGGCGACGGTGATCGCTTAACATCACGCGGCCCGTCTGCCTTATTGTTAGGTTTATTTATAAAAAAAAAAAATAATACAAAACTGTTATAATGTAGGTACTTTTGGTTTGAGCGTATAAATATAAACTTAGTCTCAGGATTTGACCGAGGAATATTAAATTAAATAAAAGAAATAAAAACGTATTGCCGATTTGGAGGCTACTTTATTACTTGTTACTTACACAATCTCTTACATGGTGGGCTCATCCGGTGATCCCGTAATGCTGAGCTGTTACAAATACTCAGAATGATACATGATACGTACTAAGGTTGTCTATTCTAATTAATCTAGGGCTGTAGGTTGAGAGGTATCCATAACTCCTCCCACCTTAAGAGGAAAATTATCGGCAGGTTCGATTTTAGAACCATTCCGATAATTTTTCTTACACATAAAACATTTTGGCGATTTTAGCCAAATTATATAAACCAAACATAAAACTAAACTGGAAATTACTAAACCTAATGTTACGTATCCTAGATTTTCACTGAAGCTAAAGTCATTTCGTTTATTTAAAACACTTTCGATCACTTCACTATGCTTTAAAGAAAAGGCCATATATTTCACTTCGTCTAAATTAATACCTTTCATATTCACTACACTTCCTTTTGATGGAGTAGCATTTACGTACAACTGGGGCAGTGAGATAATGGGAATTTCTTCTACAGTTTCTGATTCTACAATTATACTTCGACGGAGGTGAATTCCATGGATTTCCAGGTCACAAGGCTCATCCATCGTTATCAGGTAAGTGCCAAAAACAAGCTGTTTACCGATCTCTTCACCGCATTGCTCAGTAAGTGTCGTTCGCAATCTACTATATAGGAGCCAGCTGCCTTCGTTAACTTCTTGAGCTCTAACTTCCTCGATTTGAATTTCACGCTGTTCGCAACGTGTATGATCATTGTCGAATTTCATCAGCTGCTCTATACAGGTAAGTTCATAGTATAAGGCTTGATTGTCTATTGTGCAGAGGTATTTATCCCCAGCAGACAACGGTTGACAGGGTTTTACAAGTGGTAAGTATTTTATTCCTTTCGCCAGAAGGTAAGGATATTTGGGGATTATAGTTAAGGTTTTGTTTTCAGATTCGTGGAAAATCGGTAAGGAATAAATCTTAAAATAATTATACGATGACTTATCGGTAAGTGGAATTTCCATTATAAACGTTATCTGATTATCTTTAATAAAAGATTGTACACAAACGGTCTCCTCAATTTTTAACAAATTTTCATCTAATGGTGGATATATTAAACTCCCATAGTTGGAAATCAATTTTAAGTGATACAATAATTCTGTAGAGTTTACAATTGATTGATGTAAAATTGAGACTTTACTTAATGCTAATGCTGTTTCAATTTCACTTAGCCTAGCAAAGATAGTACGAAAACTACTTGTAAATATCGAAAATAATCCTGTGAGGTAAGTTAAGAAAATCCAATCATTTTGTTTAGTACTTAAATCTTTCAAAAGCAGTTCAATCTTTGTTAGGCGATTCTGAAGATTTACAGTATTCTGACTTATCGTTTCAGTTACATTTACAAAACTGTCAAACATCTTGGAGACTATTAATATATTTTTTTGAAATAATAATTTGATTATGATTAAGCTCAGTAATCAGTTTATCGTATCTAATGGCATCATCGTGGTCTAAGTTACCAGTTATCAATTTTATAACAGAACCCAATGGATTTATAAGTCCTCTTTTAAAACGTTTCTGCGGAACAAGTTGTCGGTATTTTTCAATAGTCATATCGCGCATAAATTCCGTATGTATTTTCATATCCGTTAACTCTTGAGAATACGATGCGTTCCAATCAATAGGTGTACACATTTTTTGGTAGTTCGATGACACGTGATTTAAATCATTATAAATCTGTTCTAAACTTACGAGTTTTATTATGGTCCAATGACCAGTTTGAATATGTGCTTCACCTTTCTTTACCGGAAATATTCCAGGGTTTCCTTCAAGGTTTTGCAGATGAAGGGCCAGCGCGGGCATCGCTATCAGTAGGGCACCACACCACCAACCGCTTGTTACTCCCATACTCGATGATTTTCACACTCCACAACACAAAAGAATATTTATTTGGTTCGTCGGATTTTCTCTAGTTTCGTAGTTTTGAAGCCTTATTTTTCTGGACGAATTTTGACGTCGGAAAAATGCGCTAACTACGGCTTTTTATGAGAAAATCGTGCCGGCTGCGCCACTTTTGGTTTGAGCGTATAAATATAAACTTAGTCTCAGGATTTGACCGAGGAATATTAAATTAAATAAAAGAAATAAAAACGTATTGCCGATTTGGAGGCTACTTTATTACTTGTTACTTACACAATCTCTTACATGGTGGGCTCATCCGGTGATCCCGTAATGCTGAGCTGTTACAAATACTCAGAATGATACATGATACGTACTAAGGTTGTCTATTCTAATTAATCTAGGGCTGTAGGTTGAGAGGTATCCATAACTAGGTAGGTACTGTCCTACGTATAATAATTTATAACATGTTTTATTACAATTTTTATCAACTCTTTTTATGTGCCACTATTGGGAACAGGTCTCTTCTCGGAAGTGAGACGGAGTTAAGACCATAGTCCAGCACGCAGGTCAACTGCGGATTGGTGGAAATAGTATTACAAATGCATACCTTAAAATACTATACTCAACATAGTTTATTTGCAGGAAAAGTGTAACAACAGTAAACTCAAAATAGTACTACTTTCATATTAGTTCCGTAGCCTGCATTCTCAAACAAGTTAGTATCAGCTCTTTACAGGAGCAGCTTTGTAAATTGAAAACGCAGGGGTTCGATACATTTTATTCGTAATACGCTGTGTGGTTGTGGTTTTTGTACCGGCTTGGAAATAAATGTTCTCTGTTAATGGATTTTTCCTATCTTGGAACTAATGTAGATTGGTTAGCCAAACGTTTAGTTTTATTTAGTTATAAAATCCATCGTAAGCTTGACACTAAAGTAACTTTATGCTAAAAAAATGTATGAGGTCAAAATAAGTGCTTATTTTTTTATCTTAATTTAAAAAAAATAGTTTTTGCAGATTTGTGATATTCCTCCACTATGCACCATTAATCGATAAATCTAGCGTTCATATAAGATGCATTATAAAATTATTTAAAAGTAAAAAAATCATCGTTTCAAAATACGTATAGCTTCGAGAGTCGTTTAATTCTTTCCACCAATTTTATAGGGCATGACTTTAAAAAATGACAAAAGTCTTTTCTTAGGATTACAAAGGACTTAGGCTATAGTCCACCACGCTAGCCAAGTGCAGACTATTACTTAATATATAATCTAAAATCTTGTGAAAGACTAGCCTTCGAACCGCGCCGTGTAATTTATTTGCAACTAATGTATAAAAAGGGCAATAAACTGACAATAATACTACTTCCGTATCAGATCCGTATTGCATCCTGAAACAAGTTAGTATCAGTTCTTTACAGGAGCAACTTTGTAAATTGAAAACGCAGGGGCTCCAAACATTTTATTCGTAATGCGCTGTGTGGTTGTGGTTTTTGTACCGGGTTAGAAATAAATGTTCTTTGATAGTGGATTTTGTTCTCCTGTATTAAATTAGTTCGGTTAACTAGTTCGTGGAATGTTTCTTTAAAATGTAAAAGCTATTTAATTAGCCCGGAACTACGCTAGGTAATTCATTGCTGCTATGTACCATGTACCGAAGAGCTGTGTGGCGCAATGGTTACCATACCGGATTGCCAATCGAAGGGTTCCGGGTTCGATTCCCGGCGAAAAAGAAATTTAAATGATGATTTTAAATTTGTTTCTCGATCTGGGTGTTTGTGTTTCTGTCAGATACGATCAGCTGTCACGAGTGCCCATTATGGACCCATAGCCATAATGTTATTTCAATTATATATTTATGTACTTTGTAAAAAAAGAGTGCTGCTGGGAGTTTTTTTCCACCGCCTTTTTTCTCTCAGCATATTACACTCTATTTTGAAATTCAAAACATAAATATTTCCCACCACAAAAACAAAACAACGTTGAAGATGATCCTCAGAGTATTACGCATCTCAAACTTTAATTCCCCGACGAGTTGTGGATAAATAAGGTGTACTTCAGGAATTTTTGAGTGTTTTCGGCCACCATAATAAACTGGAGTAGTCATTGGCCTGAAGACGAAGTTGCGCCAAGTTACTTAAAAGTTGGAGGACGCTTAAAATTTCGACATGTAGGTCATAGTAGATACTAAAGAATTTATTTTACTAAAATTACTTAAGGCATTCTTGGTACTTCAGAATCCCTACTAATATTATAAATTCGAAAGTAACTCGTCTGTCTGCTTCGCTTTCCCGCTTTACCTACTGAACCAATTTTAATGAAAAAATGGGTCCACGTAGGCTAAGCCGCTGGCGGAACTCTAGTTTACTATATTTTAAGGACTGAATTTGGACCGTTTTGAAAAGGACCGCAGTAACAGAAATTAAATAATGCATTTTAAAAATACAATAGTAGACGAGTATGTAGGCTTTATGCTGTTAGTCCCTGTAGCTTCGGATTAAGAATAAAGCTACGGTATCCCCTGACTGATCGTGACCGCATGCCGCCGTAAGCATCTGAAGGAGCAGGAGAGCACATTTGCTTTCCCGAAGATGGGCCCGTATGGGGCGCCGCGCGCGGAGGAGACCGGTGTGTTCCACTGGAGATCCCGGAATCCTCCCTAAGTGCAGAGGCAGGCCATTACTGGTCATCCATCTCACACCCGACCGCGCCCGTTTGACTTAGTTGCATAGATCGTTTGCATTCTACGCTAACCGCCGGGCCATGCGCGCTGCGGGACCTCGTCAATTGGGTATATTATATAACGACTAGTGGTCTGGCCCAGTTCCGCCGTCCTGTGCAGACGTTGTATTGAAAGAGAATTTGTTTTTTTTTTATTATCTTAAAGAAATTTCATGTTACTGTCAAACAAAAATATAAAACAAATTATGACATACGAAGTGTCCTGTTATTCTGTGTCAAAGTTTAGAACGACACGGCACGAAATACAAAGGTTTGGTAGGTAGGAACAATTTATATTGGGAAACTAATTTATATAAAAATAATAATTAAAAAACCAATATCCAGGGACCAAATTATGAATCTAAACCATTCTCAAATCCCCTTGAACACAATTTTTTTTATCATAATTCTTCCAATCGTTTAGGAGGAGTTCGGTGACATACACACGAACACAAGAAATATATATTATTATATTAAGATGTAAAACTCCATAAGAATGTTTCGAGGCGCTATTAAAATTCCTCAATGTTATTAGTCAATGACCTAAAGGCGAAGTTTGCCCAAGTCACTTAAAACTTGGAGATCGCTTAAAATTTGGAGACGATCAAAAGAATGGCCACATTTAAAAAAAAACTTGTTTAAGATCACTATCTCAACAAAAAAATAATATTTTTAGACGTTTGTAGTAAAACATGAAGAGCATGGCCTGGCGGTTAGCGTAGATTTCAAGCGATTTATGCAAGAAAGCCAAACGGGCGCGGTCGGTTGTGAGATGGGTGACCTCAGGTGGCAAAAATTTCAAAAAAAAGGGAAAAAAAAGGGATCGTTAAGGTGTCGGTTCCGGTTGTTGTCGATAGATAAAAGTCGTTACAATACAATACAATATAAAAAAATACCTCATATTTTAAAACAGGGCTGAACTTTTTCTCCGTCTGCTCTTTTCTTCAGCCCAGCATTGCCTAAGCGCACCCAGAGCAGACAGAACAAAAAAAATAATAACGTTTACTAAGAGTTTGTAAATGAACCGTACAGTGAATAAAGAATATTTCATTTTATTTCATTTCATTTCGTTAAACATTCAATTCAATTCAATTCATTTATTCGCAAGAACATAGTTTAACAATAGAGATCTTAATACACATATACATAGTTCTTATGTTCTACCCTAATGGGTGTGCGAAGTATTAATTCGATACCTTATCAGACCTTTTTTATGTCCCACTGCTGGGCAGAAGTCTCCTTCTCACACAATTGAGAGGGATTTAGGCCATAGTCCACCACGCTGGCCAAGTGCGGATTGGTGGACGTCATGCATTCGAGAAATTATGAATTTCTCTCAGGCATGCACGGCGATGGAGAACATCGTAATCAATTAAATACCTATCACGATATTTTCCATCACCGTGGAGCAGCGATAAATTCGCACATTACAATTTTTATTGTTAGAGGTGCGAGCCGAGTATTTGAACCTGGGATCGGTCGCTTATGGGACTTAAAACGTCAGATAATGGCTACTAACCCATATCTCTACCAACCCACATTGGAGCAGCGTAGTGGAGTAAGCACCAGGCCCAGTAGTGGGACGCAAAAAGGGTTGCAGCCTGTTTTTTTTCCTAACATCTCTTTGATATGTTGAACAGTCCAAAAAGGAACCAAAATAAAGAACAACGTTGTCAAACATCAAAACATCTTTGAATTCGGAAGTTTTAAACCGATGAATATTTGGTTAATGACGGGCGAACAACTCAGCAAATAATTGTGAAGCAAGTTAATTATAAATTTTAAATGGAATGTCGTTGCTTGAGTACTTAAGGAAAAATTATTTTTCGTATTTATTTTTTTAACTTTGTTGTCCGTCTGTCTTGTTTTGATTGTTGTAAATTCGTCACAAATAATTACATTAGAAAAACTAGTTTTATGACATGATGACCCTTAGTAAAATGACGTAGGTACCTTTCTGAGTGGGTACAGACTCCAAAATACTCGTAGTTTTAAGAGTCAGTGCCATTAGTAAGGAAACGTATTACCTATTATGGGAATTAACTTTTTATTTTTATTTTTGAAGGATGTTATTTTTTTGATGTGCCTAGACGTTATTCGTATTGACAGATTCGAGGGACAACTTTTGGATTGTAATTTTTAACCGACTTCAATAAAAAGGAGGAGGCACTCAATTTGACTGCATTCTTTTATGTTTGTTACCTCATAACTTTCGACTGGACGAACAGATTTTGATGATTCTTTTTGTATTTGAAGCTAACACCTTAAATTGTATCTACATACCTGTTTCTACATTATATGGTTAACACAGGTCATACACACGCAGTACTAGTAAATGTAAGTGGACTATTAAATTGTAAAAGAAAACGAAATTATTTTTTTTACTTTTTAGTGCATATTATTTTGTTTTAAAAAAAAAAAAATAACGTTCACTAAGAGTTTGTAAATGAACCGTACAGTGAATAAAGAATATTTCATTTCATTTCATTTCATTTCATTTCATTTGGAGTAGTTTTCTTTTGAAATTGGAATTTTTTTGTTACAATTTTTGTTTTATACTCATAGAACAAGGAAATTATTTTTAATATAATATTTATTTTCGTATTGTCAGTAGCATTTGAACCGACTCAACATCATCGATATTGTAATAATAAATAAAGATAAATAATCAGTTAGTATGAGAGCATGCAGCAGCGATGGTCGAGTGGTAAGAAACCGCGGTCATCGACGCGACCGATCCCGGGTTCAAATCCTCGGCGCGCACCTCTGACAAAGAAATTTGTAATGTGCGCATTTATCGCTGCTCCACGGTGATGGAAAATATCGTGATATTTAATTGATTACGATGTTCCCCATCGCCGTGCATGCCTGAGAGAAATTCATAATTTCTCGAAAGCATGACGTCCACCAATCCGCACTTGGCCAGCGTGGTGGACTATGGCATAAATCCCTCTCACTTATGAGGAGGAGACCTGTGCCCAGCAGTGGGACATAAAAAAAGGTTGAAAAAAAAATGACAGCATAATATGCATATAATTTATTATACAGCTTAAAAGCGAAGAAAATAGAGTGTGGTTCAGAAAATTGGGAAATAAGAACATAACATGACGTAAATGTTGCCAGATATTATTTTACTGCGGCGTAAGAGGACGTAAGGGTCACTTATACAATAAAGCTTATAGCCAAGGACCGCCTATTAGGCAATGCGGTATAAAACTCCGCCCGCATCTGAGTTCCAGCGCCATGCGGTACAAACTGGCGCGTTGGGGGCTGCTCCAATGTGTAAAGAAAAAGCGGAAAAATAATAAAAGACAAAGACAAAATAATTAATTTGCGCAAATATGCCCGTTTGACGACCCGTGTGGCGCAATGGTTACCATTCCGGACTGCCAATCGAGGGGTCCGGGTTCGATTGCCGGTGAAACAGAAATTTGAATGATGAGTTTCAATTTCTGTTCTCGGTTTGGGTGTTTGTGTTCCTGTCTTTTTATGTGTCTATGGTACCAACGCCACAGGGTATTAATTACCTTACTGTGGGGCTATGAGTATGTAACGTTAATAGTCCGCCGTATTTACCTTAGTAAGGTATGCAAACATTGAGAATTTTTTGAAATATTTTTTTAAGTATAAATTTCATATCTGGATGCCATCTCCCCTAAAAAAAGTCAAATCAAAGAATATTTCATGAAGTGTTTTTTTGTGTTTTCCTTTTATTTTTGAATATAATAATTTGAAAGCTTTACGTGTGATACGGAAGACAAACGCTCGACTGACATGTCATAGGAAAAGTTATACATAATAACGCTTCATACTCATAGCCCCATACTGGGATATCATATGCTGTGAGTACCATATATGTAAACAATGGTTTACTATCTACACAATTACCCAGACCTACAACAAAAATTAAACTCATTATTCAAATTTCTGTCGCGTCGGGAATCAAGCTCGGGAGCTTGATCGGCAACCTGGCATATGACCATTGCACCATACGGCCTTATTATTTCTATAGACATATGAGCCCAAGTCCCTGTAGCTTCGGGATTAAGAATAGAGCTACGGTAACCCCTGCCTAATCGTAAGAGGCGACTAAAGGGTGCTTCCGAGATTGTGAGCGGTGAGAGTGGGAGCTCGATACGTTCAGCCAGCGGCCCCGAGAAGGACGGCGGTGTGTGCGTGGCCACATGCCACCGTAAGCATCGGAGGGCGCAGGAGAGCACATCTGCTCTCCAGAGTATGGGCCCGTTCTGAGGCGCCACGCGTGGAGGACACCGGTGCATTCCACTGGAGATCCCGGAGTCCTCCCCAAGGCAGAGGTAGGCCATCGAGGGAGCTTAGTGCGGTAACAAATCCTATTTTAAAGGCCCCCGATACCAAAAAAAGGCATGTGAGCTCAAAGCCTGAAATCAGCAGCGTTGTTCAGCTGGGATTCGAACCTAATAACACAGACTAACAGGAACAGATCTCATTTATTTATTTAAATTATCTCATGACTTGCACCAAGCGTAAAATCTGCAAACTTTCGTCCCCCAGTCTTAAGAAACTTGTTGCTCGCAGAATTTTCAGCGGCGGGTCCTCAGACAAGGCAGTTTCATGGTTAACAAACTTCAAAATTGAATCACGTAACGTAAGTAAACTTTAATTATCAACTCTCTGTTCCGAAAATTTTTAAGTACGAAATTTTCCGTCAAGAGCTTGTTTTATCGAGAGTTTGTTTATGGTTTCCACTTCAAAATTGATTTTATGGTTTTAGCGTGCTTGCGAAACAGTGAATTATGGAGCGAAAACTTTATAGTAATAATAATAGCCCCGCAGGGCGGCTTGTGGCGAGCTGTTGGTGAGTAACGACACCACCGACCCGATTGCTGCCGGGGAAGTCCCCCTGTTCCTCGTCTCCGGCAGGCGGAGTGATCTCCCAGAGGAACAGGCCCACACCTCTGGCTTGCATTAATTGGCCGTCCAGAGTGGAGCTGTTAGAGCTATATGCTCGGGGGTGGAAGTGTAACTAAGTAATTGGCGTAATAGCGAGGAAACTCGCTCCGGGTTGGATTTATCCTCCCACGATGGTGAAATCGGTGCCGCTCCTCTCGACACCTCTAGCTGCTCACGCCAATGTGTTTTTGGGGGCCCATTCATTGAGTGGCTAGTCAGCACTTCTCTCACTTTAGAATATTTATTAGTCGGCAGGTGTCCCACAGTTTTCCATAGCCCATCTACCAGTTCCTCGTTCGTTCATCCCCATAGACCCAATATTAGTCTCCCCTTTCGTAGCAATGGATCCTGTGCACCTGGCGGGGACTATCTTCGGGTCATATAACTTTTTATATGATACCGATAGTATCCGCCACGTGTTACCACATAACAACTTTAAAGTGTCTCAAAGGGGCCTCTACGTGTTGGATCTATGTCGCAATGCAACGCAACGCAAGCCTTACAAATGACCGGGTCAAATAACATCTTCGACCCGTGACCTATAAGGAGAGATACATAATAATAATAATAACGCTTCACACTCATAGCCCCACAGAAGGGAATGTGTCGTGGGTACTGTAGAGTTTGATGCTTCACATCAACCTCTATGGTGATTACTGGTAACTTATAAAAGTTATTAAGAAGATATTATTTTTAAATACGAATTAGATGTCGCTCTCCATTGTTTTTGTAACTTTTTGACTAGAGTCGTAGTTCAGCTCCCATTAAAATAAGACATATAAATCCTCGGCAGTTTTCTTTTAGTAGCTTCCCCGCAGTATACTTTTTTCTTACACTACGGCTAGAGCAGCGTTCGTCTTTAGTATTTTCTTTTTTCGTTGTTTCACTCTAAAACATAAGAAAATATTAATAATGCTGTCTACCCGGCGCCTCCACCATATACTGCGGGGAAGCTACTAAAAGAAAACTGCCGAGGATTTATATGTCTTATTTTAATGGGAGCTGAACTACGACTCTAGTCAAAAAGTTACAAAAACAATGGAGAGCGACATCTAATTCGTATTTAAAAATAATATCTTCTTAATAACTTTTATAAGTTACCAGTAATCACCATAGAGGTTGATGTGAAGCATCAAACTCTACAGTACCATGGACACACACAAAGACAGAAACACAAACACCAAGACCGAGAACAGAAATTTTAAACTCATCTCTCAAATTTCTGCTTCGCCGGGAATCGAACCCGAGAGCCTCCGATCGGCAGTCCGGCATGGTAACCATTACGCCACGTGGGTCGTCGGTGTAGTGAAATAGATTTTTGATTAACATCGACAAATATCTATGAATTACAATAGGTTCGTCTATTGGTGATTTTTTAACTTAATCCGCGGAGCTTCCTTTGAAACGTAAGAAAATTGAGGCGTAAGTACAACATTAAGTATATTAAGTGTGACCAGTGATATCGAGTTACGAAGATAACGGTTTCCGAAGCGGCGGTCCTAAGCACAAACCCACGGGAAGCCCTGACAAAAAAATTGTATTGTGCGTATTTACGAGCATCTCTGATCCATATTAGTACAATATTGTTTAAAAGACGTGACGGCCGCTAACTCGTACTTGGTCAGTATGGTTAGAATTCCTCTCAATTCCTAGGTGGTAGAACTATTATGGTTCGCCCGGAGAAGTACCAGCGTTACACCCACTTCTGCCGTGAACCAATTCTATTGTGTTTCGGTGGAAAGGTGCAGTTGCCGGCCACACTTACATGAGGCGACCACCAGCCTTCGGAGTAGCAGCGCAACAAGACTTACCTATGCTTGCTTGAGGTTGTGTGCAGTGTTGTTGTGTCTATGGGCTGCAGCGACCACTTAACACCACGTGGCCTGCATGCTCGTCTGCTACTCTATTAAAAAAAAACTGTACCTGTGGGATAAAAAATGGGTTAGGAAAAATGTAATTGGGCTCAGGGACGGATTACTGATGGATTTGCTTTATCAAAAACTGCTAAAGGTTGTCTGAAAGACATTGTCATCCAGCAATAAGCCGCCTTTTTGTCACAACTGTAACATTTATTATAGTTTCATTTAGGGTGTGTTGCACCATGTAACTATAACGATAACTAAACCCAATCTAGCCGTCAAATCCTCGGTTAAGCGACATTTGCGTTGCACCATTTAAGCTATGGTTGCAATGACGTCATAACTTAACGGTAACATTAACTGCTCGATTTTGGCCGGTTAATGCTATTGTTATGGTCAAATATCATATCGTCTGAGTATTAACTTTACCGCCTGTTAACTTTAACAATCAAGAAAAACGTGATGGTGAAACACACTATTGTTAAATTCTATTGTCGTGGTTAAAGTTACCATTAAAGTTAGTTTTAACTGAAACTATAACCAGGCTTACGGTGCAATCCACCCTTAATATTTATTATTCCTTGTGTGTACCATAAAAAACATTTCTATTTGTTCTTACGTCGCAGTTTCATTTTCGGTCACAAATTCATTTTCACCTATTTTTAAAATGTGAACGCCAATAGAACCAAACTGTTTCATCCGATCAATCAACGTTGCAATTAGTCAAAGTACATAGAAATAGGTCTGGTGCGTTTTAACGTGATCGCTCAGTTGCCGAACGAGTTGTGTTAATTCACTAACTACGTTAAGAACTTTGACGCCGTTTTTCAGTTTAAATAGCTGTATTTTAAATAAATAATGTTTTGTAAATAGATATCTCCACCAATCCGCTTTGGAGCAGCGTGGTGGAGTGAGCTTTAGGCCTCCCCAATAATGGGGAGAGACCCGTGCCCAGCAATGGGACGTAAAAAGGGTTGCAATGTTTTGTAGAGAGGATTTTGCCATATGTTTCGTTCTTAACATCTGTAAAAACACATAACGTTTCTCATTAGATATACCCTGTGTCGTAGATACTATGGACATCATTCAAATCTCTGTTTCGCCGGGAATCGAACCCGGGACCCTCCGATTGGCAGTCCGGCATGGTAACCATTTCGCCATGCAGGTCGTCAAAAAATGAAAAAAAATCTGAAGCTCTTCCTCATTCTGGAGCAGAAATAAATATGAACAAAACAAATTTCTTTGTCAAACGTGAGCACCGAGGTTTGAAGTCGGTATCTCCATATCAGAGACCGCGGAGCTTAATTTTTTTATGTAATTAAGTTTTTAATGTAAGTTTTTTAATGTAATAAGTCAGTTTATCTGAGTGTAATAACAGACATTTATAGTGAGAAAGCATGTGAGGAGCAGCGATGGCCGAGTGGTAAAAGCCGCGGTCTTCTACGCGACCGATCCCGAGTTCAAATCCTCGGCACGCACCTCTAACAAAGAAATCTGTAATGTGCGCCACGGTGATGGAAAATATCGTAATATTTAATTGATTACGATTTTCTTCTTCGCCGTGCATGCCTGAGAGAAATTAATAATTTCTCGAAAGCATGACGTCCACCAATCTGCACTTGGCCAGCGTGGTGGACTATGGCCTAAATCCCTCTCACTTGTGAGAAGGAGACCTGTGCCCAGCAGAGGGACATAAAAAAGGTTGAAAAAAAATAGCGAGAAAAAAAGCGCAATCGACGTGATATTAAGACTAAGTATCATTGCATCCACACCCATCTCATGCAAGGGTATCAAATTTTTGAATAACACGAGCGCCACGAACTAACGTTTAAAGGTAGGAACATTTAATATGGAATAATGATATTGTAATTTAAATATTTACCTTGCAACTTATCCAAATTTTCTCACCAATTAAACCTTCCTGGAACTTCTGTAAATACTTCAAGACGAAGCTTTATAGGTCCAGTCATTCTTGAGTTTTAGCCTTAGAATAATAACGTTAAGAACGCCAGTCTTCATACAAGCGCGCTGTCAAAATGAAGCACTAAATAGATTCCTACAGCTATCACATCTGACAAACAAAATATTTTCATTTTGACCAAATTAACTATAAAATACTACAAAATATTGAAAAAACTGTGAAAAGTTATTTTATTAGATTTCTTTTGTTTTTAAAAAGTGTTGTGATAAAATTTAACCTCAAGTCTTATAGAGCGGCCAGTTGCGAATGTTGCGATGCTTCAATTTGGGCGCGCGAACTTGGTTTCTATACCTAATATAATTGTAATTATTCTAAGGTTTTAATCCCACTAACGAACAGCAATTTATTTTTATTTAAAGATATGTATTTCTTATTATTTGTATTTGTTTTTACGTCATAGTTTAATTTCCACATATTTTTAAATATTTAAGAGAAATAAACCGTTACATTAGATCAATCGGCGATACAATCAGTCAAAGTACACAGATAGGTCCGGTGCGCTTGACGCCATCTGCTCAGTTGCCAAACGAGTTGTGTTAATTCGCCAATTACATTAAAAGCTTTGGCGACACGACATTTTTCAGTATCAATCTACGCTGTGTTTTCAATAAATAAAATGTTTTGACTTTCAGAGTTAGAGAATTGGCTTATTTTTAGCTCTATACGTCGGTCGGTAACAACATGTTTAATGTTTACTCATATTTCTTTTATTTAAAGGGAGATGTTCCAAAATGTATGGACCTTTGGCCAGGTATTTGTACACGGTATAAAGAAATTCCAAGTATAGTACTTATAGGGTTGTCTTTTACTAAGCATTTTGTTAAAATCGACTGGGGTTAATAGAAAATAGTTGATTTAAATTGGTTTTGTACCAAAAAAGTACATACCTACATGTTTTAACTATTTTTAAGTATTTTTTTCGGATTCTAGAGTTTTTTTCTCGAATTTTTGAGATAGTGTACAATACCTAGCCAAGATTGAAACATGGAATAGGAACACAGACTACGTTAATAAATAAACAAGTACCTACATACGTAAACACAATTTTTTCTCTACCTTTTTATGTTTGGATTAGTGGACTTCATGCCTACTAGAAATAATGAGTTACTATTTGACATCACAGTAATCGAAAACATAAATTAGATATTAAATTGTAGCAACCTTCCGATACTCATCAAGAGATGGTGCCACGGATATTCCTGAATCACGCTATCGAAGTTTTCTGAATATCCGAGCATATATACAAGTTCCGAATTAAGTCAGTTGGAGCGCGGCCGCTCCCCGGGCATGACCACCTCGCCCGGCAGGATATCTTCCTTTGCCAAAAAATATTAAATAAATAAACGTTACACAATCATGGCCGCACAGTAAGGTAATCAATACCCTGTATCGTGGGTACCATGAACACACAAAGACAGGCACAACACCCAGACCGAGAGTTTAAAGTTTTTATTCAAATTTTTTTTAGCCGGGAGTCGAACCCGGGCCCCTTGATTGGCAGTCCGGCATGGTAAACATTGCACCACGCAGATCGTCAAAAAATGAAAAAAAATCTGAAGCTTTTCCTCATTCTGGAGCAGAAATAAATATGCACAAAACAAATTTCTTTGTCAAACGTGAGCACCGAGGTTTGAAGTCGGTATCTCCATATCAGAGACCGCGGAGCTTACTGCTCGGCCATCGATGTAAACACATATTATGTCTTTGAAGTATTCTTAATATAACACACGTGGATTAAGCGTTATGTCAGTGGCCTCGGAGCGCCGCCGCCGATACGTAATTTGTGCACTGGCCGTCGCAACACGAAAATTCATCTGGGTAAAGCAGTGTAGCCGCTTCAGCTTTTAGTAGCTGGTTTACAGACTCCATTTTGATACTTTTTTTGTACCGAAGCGTTACTTCGTTTCTTAAATTTAATCACTAAACGCTTTTTAATACCAGATGCTTTAGTAAAAACGAAAACATTTTCATCAAAGCTAAGTCCAGATTAATGAAAATTAGTTCTCGTAATTACTATGGCGACGCCCTTTATCTTGTTCTAATCTACAGCTTTTATTAATAAAAAATGTGTTTGTATTTTGCTTAGTTACTTCCATGATAAATATCTAAGTAAAATTTGTATCATTCCATGATAAATATCTAAATAATATTTGTTACTACAAATAAGGCCAAATGCAAGTCGGACTCGCGCACCGAGGGTTCCGTAAAATATTTTTAATTATGATGTGACTAAAAATTTACGTTTTTCTCAATTTTCCGTTTATCTGTGCTATAAGACGTGGCTTCGTACCAAATGTCAAGATTTTAAGTTCATAGGAAGTACCCTGTAGGTTTTGATTACCTTGCAAGTGTCAAAAATTTGCGGGTGCGGCGGCATAAACGGCTGTAATACTTTGATTGCGCTACGCGATCGCGCTTAGAAGTTCTTTCACAGTTCCACAGATCCCGGGTTCAAATCCTTGGCGCACAACTCTGAAAAAGAAATTTGTAATGTGCGCATTTATTGCTGCTCCACGGTGATGGAAAATATCGTGATATTTAATTTATTACGATGTTCTCAATCGTCGTGCATGCTTGAGAGAAATTAATAATTTCTCGATCCGCACTTGGCCAGCGTGGTGGACTATGGCCTAAATCCCCTCACATGTAAAAAGGAAATCTGTGCCCAGCAGTGGGACATAAAAAAGGTTCAAAAAAAGAGGTGACTAAAAGAAGGCTACCGCGGTTGCATGTAGGTTTGACTGGTAAGGACGGTGGAGTGTGTGTGGCCGGCGGCCGCAGGCCGCATACCGTCGCAAGCACTAGAAATGTTTCGGCTGTGAGTTGATATCTAAGTCAGTGTGGTTTGCCTTTTATATAAACAGACTTTACAGACCTACTAGAGCTTTTTTTGGTATCGGGGGGGAACCTTCAAAATGTACCCGACACCTTGGGAGAGGATACCGGGTTATGTGGGATTTGACCGCACTAAAACCCCCTCGGTAGCCTGCCTCTGCGTTTGTGAGAACTCCGGGATCTCCATTGGAACGCACCGGTGTCCTCCACGCGCGGCGCCCCAGAACGGGCCCATCTTCGGGAGAGCAGATGTGCTCTCCTGCACCTACAGGTGTTCACGGCGGCTTGCGGCCACGCATACACCGCCGTCCCTCCCGGGGCTGCTGGCTGGACGGGACAAGCTCCCACTCTCACCGTCCGCATCCCCGGAAGCCCCCTTTTAGTCGCCTCTTACGATCAGGCAGGGGATACCGTAGCTCTATTTTTAATCCCGAAGCTACAGGGACTAGACCTACTAGACCTACCAGACATACTAGCTGACCCCGCGAACTCCGTACCGCCGTTAAATTTTTGGGATGGAATAACAAAAGTGGATGTTGACCGATTCTCAGACATACTCGACATGCACACAAAATTTCATGATTTTGTTCCAAATGTAGAACCTAGTGGTAGAACTAAGGTTATACGAAAGTGACCTATAATTACATAAAACATTTTTCTGCGGCTAAATTAATGTTTTACGCATAATGAGAACGTTCCGCCATAATTAATGTAGCTTACGTCATTTCTGCTTAGAACATACAGGGAATAATAAT
Organism: Pyrgus malvae; assembly: GCA_911387765.1. Taxonomy (NCBI): domain Eukaryota; kingdom Metazoa; phylum Arthropoda; class Insecta; order Lepidoptera; family Hesperiidae; genus Pyrgus; species Pyrgus malvae. The sequence goes on along the minus strand of OU426965.1, from coordinate 20,924,145 downwards.
AATAAAAAATAAAATAACAATAACAAAATTAATTTGTTCTTTCTTTATTTTATGGCATTCGTTAAAAATGTAAAGAAAATACTGTATTTTAATAATTTTATATTTACATACATTTTGGGTATAGTTGACTGTTCATAATTAATGTGAAGACCTTGCTGTACTCAGCTTATAATCCAATAAATGATTTTGTATTTTTTTGTATTTACATGGGTGATTTGTAGACATACGACACCAATTCGCATTTGATCAGTTTGGTGCAGTAAGCTCCAGGCCTCCTGACACAAACGGAGTTTAAACAGTATCAGTATCCTTGTCCGTTCATTTTTTGAAATATCATATCCAGAAAATAGAAAATAATTTAGGAACCCAATCCTACGTTTCCGAAAAGAAATTTATCAAAGTTGCATAGAAGAGTTAAAACATTCATTTCAAAGAACTATTTCCCAGAACGCGCTAGAACGTACTATTTACCATTTTTCACCAATAAAGTCACCAGCAGAATTCTGTGCGTGACGGATTAACCAATTCTCTTGATATATACGCGTCGGCAACAAATTTATGTTGGCACCGATTATGGCCTAGAATTTGTTTTGACAAAGAGCATCAAAGTTACTGGCTCACCCTTCAGGAGAGACGGCATAGCGCCTCGCTTCGATACTTAATTTTTGTGCCAAATCTGGTGCGGGGAAAGAACGCACACATTTTAATTTTGTCACACATTCACAAATATTCTTTCATCGCTACAGACGCATACATTTCTAAATATGTTAATTTCAATTAACAACGTCATTTTCTATGCACCGTCAACACTGACAAAAAAGTTATATAACTAGAAGGCACATTGTGCTGTGCATGGACGTTGGGACGAGGGGTTCGCCCGTAAAGGCCACTCCTCTGACGGGTGTTATACCTGTCATACCTTGATGGTTTAAGGTTTTGAATGAAATTCGTAAATGTTAAGACTTTAATGCTATGAATATGTGAACAAGATACCATATTCTATGGATCATTGCAAACATTTTTATGTCCCACTGTTGGACAAGGGTCTGGCACCACTATTTGTTGGTCTGAATGTTACTACAATTCTGCTCCAATCCGAGTTGGCGGAAAGTGTCCTAAACGATTCAGTATTATTATATTTGTTTTGACGTGACAACGTCAAATAAATCGATGAACGCCGGCTGCACGCACGAATAATGATGACTCATTGTAACGTTATGCTTATTGTAACGTTACTTTGAGGCTAGAGCGTTCGATTAGATATATATTAGATTAGATTTTAGAGATCTATATATTTCGATAGAGCCATTAATCGACTATTTATAAAGTGAAGTGAAAAGTTAATGTGGTTTTCATTGTTTTGTTATGACGTTGTCACGTTAAACTATCGTCCGTAAACCGACTTTACAGACAACCAATTTTTTAAATAAAAATATAGTAGCACCTGCACACCCAAAGCTCTAGGATCTCCTGCGTAATTGGTACCACAGACATAAGACTTCAGGAAGTGTGTAACTAAAGTGGGCGTGGGTTCGAATCCCACTTCTGATGTTGGCGAGCGGTGGCCATCAGAGTTTATTCATGTGGGCGAGCAAATTGACAATTGAAAGACGGTCACAAAAAATTAAAAAAAATATTATTATTTCGAAAATTAACTTACACACCATTATTCTGCAACTTTTCTGATTAACACTTAAATATCATTCGGGATTGCTTCGATCAGCAGCGATTCGTCGGTTACGTGGTGCGTAAACCGTCCACCATGTCTCCTTTCATAAGAATCAAGGAATGACATTAGGCTGTCACACTACCATCGATACTACGCTCCGCTAGAGCTACTCTCTATGGACAATCTCGACCACAGAACATTATTAAGAGAGGTAGAACGGCAATAATGCGCCGTTTGTATGAAGACTGGTGTCGCCGATCAAGCCCCGCCTTTCATCTCTATTACATCTGTACTTAAATAAATACGAAGCTTACGCACATATTTGCAATTTCAAATCTAGCCAATCTTAGCGCCGCACAATCACGCGATTTCAAATGAACGAATCACACCCAAGCACGCACACAAGCACGCATTGACGCATATCGTAGCACGATCGCGTGTTTCTGTAGAGATTTTGGAGTTTTGAGCGTTTGCTCAAAATTCTTGGCGCGTCTGGCCCGCCCACATTTCCATTCTACTCTTTTAATATGTTCTGTGCTCTAGACCCTAGCGCCACCATTGTACCGTCGTGCCGCGCCGACACATTGTGTGTGATAGAAATTATAAAACTTTAGGTTTTGTATTAAGAACTGCTACGCAATTTACAGGTTGTAACGTAGCGTTTATCTTATTTATACAAGACGTACATATGTGCGTCGCAGATTACAATACAACGCAATCGTTTTTGATCCACACGAGAAGAAATATTCGCTCACGTTGGAAAAAATATAGAGAAAGTGATCGCGATATTCATTCAAGCATCAACATGGATTTTATCCCTTTTTATATCCCTCCCTTTTCGTTTACGGGATGGTAGGGCTAGATTCGCTAGAGTTAAGAGGCCGTATACGAAATTTTGCCGATTTCGCTGATTTCCCTGATTTTACACATGAGATTTTGCAGTTAAAATACAACATATCCATAAGTTTTATTGCACAATATGACTGGTCATTTCAATAATAAGCTATTACATTAGCCACATTTTTATTTTTATTACTTTGTTGTGCTTATTAGACCTGAAGACGATGACAGTTTTGTGAATTTTTGCTGTAATGGGTACAGAATGTTACATATTTCTAGATCATTATGAAACCTCAGCGGATTGAAAAAAATGCTGTGTATTGTTGTAAGAATCGCCTATAAAATGTGTGTGTCACATTTTACCACTCTCATACAAAAAACTAGTAAAAAAATATTGAAATTAGTCAATTTTAAGAGAAAATGGGCCAGACATTGCATTTAATTTCGGCCAATTGGAACAGTCATTCATAAAATTTAATAGACACACATAAACTTCAGTTCATAAACAATCCGTTTTCTGAAAAACATAATCAAATTGTGAATAAAAATTTGGCATTAATAATCTTTTAAAGTAACCTAAAACTCGCATTATAATACTCGACGCAAGCTACGCTACGACTCTACGAGTCAGGCAGGCAGGCAGACCGCGCCAAGCGCTTTCAGAGAGTGGACATGTCGCTCTGCGCCACGCGGCGCCCTGGACGTCGCACAAGTTCGTAGCAATGTTAGTTCGATGCTCCGACTACAGAGCGGCGTGACTACAGCGCGCAGCGTGTGCTTGACACTTTGAATAGCTAATAATTTTAAATATGTTGTGATGATTTACCATCTTCTTAATACAACAAGTGATAGGGTAGTAAAAATTCCATTGTTAATTGTTGTGTATCTCATGTAGAAAAGTATGTTTACAAGCATTTATAGCTTGCCGTGTTAGTAAGGTTGTTAGTGTTAGGGCCTCTTTCACCACCTTCAAGTAAAGTGACAAGTACGCTAATTGTCGGTTAAAGTCACCCGTAACTTCAATTTCCATTTCACAATGTTCGAGTAGCATATGATAAACTGACCCGTACTCATAGCTTTAACTTGCCAATTAACTTTACTTGGGACATAACTAATCAACACTTTACTTGAAGATGGTAAACGAGGCCCTTAGTTAAATATTGCAAGCTAAATTTGAACCACTTTCGAGAGTCTGATTGAGCTGAAGTTTGAAATACACTTTTATTTTAAATGACAATATAATTATTAGTAACATTTTCGTTAATTCAATATGGCCGCTGCAGCAAAATGATGGATCACATATTTTTTGCACAAAAAGCCACACAATATGGGTATCAAATAAAAGGGATTAATTTGTAGAATAAAATACATTATAAAAAACTAATCCAAGATGGCCGCTATCCCAAAATGGCGGATAACATTTATTTGTGCAACCCTATGATATGGGTATTAAATAGGAGGGCCTAAGTTGTATAATACAAAACAGCAGAAAACTATTCTGTTTATGTAACTCAGTATCATACAATTTATCCTAATTAAACATAAAAACTACTGTTCCGATTTCAAAAATTCTTTCACCATTAGAAAGCCACATTTACCTTGAGTAACATAGGCTACTTTTTGCCGCGAGAAAATGCTTCATTCCTACGTGAAAACGGGTAATAATGTCAACGCTGTTGAAGCAACTGGCTAAACACCTTTGATTTTAATATAGCAATGAAGCCTTGAATAGCACATAGGTCATTTTTTATCCTATGGGAACCCAAAAAAAATGGGTCCATGCAGTCGAAGCCGCTGGCTGAAGGCTAATAGCTAATAAAATGGTTTTATTTATATGTCACCATTTGGTCAGAATTACAATCAGTCTGTGAGTAATTATTATAGCTATCTATAATATAAAAATGAATCGCAAAATGTGTTGGTAAGCGCATAACTCAACAACGCCTAGACCAATTTGGCCAATTGTTTTTTTAAAATGTTCGTTGAAGTTCAAGGATGGTTTTTACGGCGAGAAAAATTCGAATAATTGCCGGAAAAACCATGAAAACAGCCCTTTTCTTTTTCCCATACAAATGTTTTCTAACTAAAACGTAGTCAATTTGAGCTTTATTGCTATTGTATAAAGTTCATATTAAATTACAAGCACTCACTGTTGTCTAAGCAATGTAGGTGTGTTCCTAACGTCAAAGATCATATCTATCAAAACAGTGTGCGTGTGTGCATTGGAGCACAGAATACATCGTTGGAGGAGTTTAATGTCACATAGCATGATGTTATAATAGCTTATAGCCTTCCCTAATAACTGGACTATTCAACACAAAAATAATTTTTCAATTCGAACCAGTAGTTTCTGAGATTAGCGTGTTCAAACAATCAAACATCCACGCGGACGAAGTCGTGGGCGGCCGCTATCCCTACTAATATTATAAATTCGAAAGTAACTCTGTCTGTCTGTCTGTTACGCTTTCTCGCTTAAACTAATGAACCAATTTTAATGAAATTTGGAACACAGATAGAGTGGACCTTGGGAAAGGACATAGGATGGTTTTTATCCTACGGGAACCTATAAAACGGGTACACGCGGGCGAAGCCGCTGGCGGAAGGCTAGTTTGGAATAAAAATGATTAAGTGTTACATTGAGTGTTATCTAATCTACTTATAATGAAAATGTAATAACAAAATTATTACATAAACAATATTAATTAAAACAACTCGTCATAACGTGTCTCAATTAGGCTCCGTCCCTATCCGATACTATCCGAAACTATTATTTCGGATTCGGTTACGATTACGAATAATGTTTATATCGGATATCCGATAGTTTCGGTTACGGTTACGGAGCTCCCTAACATCCCTGATAATTATAAAAGAACCAAAAACCTCGACTGTGGAGTAAAAACTAAAAAGAAAGAAACAAGCTTTGTAAGCTATATATCATAAATTATTTTTGAAAATAGAAAAATTAACAACCAGTATCCATTTAAATTTTACTTGGCTTCTTGGAAAAAATTCATTGATTGAAGAATGGGTCCCGCCCGACTGTAAATTCTTGACTCCAAAAATAATAATAATTGTACTGACATTATATTATTATCGTAAACACAGATCGTACCTACATATTGTTGAGTAGAAAATGTAAGTCTACTATTCTAAATCTAATTGTATAAGAATAAGCAATTATTTTTTCTTTTTAGTGCAATTTCATTTGTTTTGGAATAGTTTTCTTTTGTAGTCGGTTTTTTTTGTTAAAATTTTTGTTTATTTTTTGCATTTTAGTAAAATTGATGTATACTAACTTATTTGTTTGAATGTGGGTAGGCATACTAGACGTGCTGCTCATTTAAGACAGCGCCGTTTAAATGGAACAGTTAACAGTTCTAATGACTATTAAAATGGTTTTTCTCAAAACAAAGCAATATCATTTTGTGTATGTTATACTGAAAGTATTTGTGTATTTTATGTTAATACATAAAATACATAAAGGTAGATATTTTTTTGCGATATAGGTATTTAATGAACTATTCTTTATTTATATTTTCTTCTTCTACCTATACAATACCATTGTGTTTAATGCACCTTCCACAGCTCCACACCAACGCCACGGGTTGGCTGGCAGATAATCTATCAGATTTTTTATTTTTTTTCTAATTGACAAAAAACAACTGAGGAAAAGACATCGAAGAAAGTACAAAGTATCAAAACCGTTTAATCGTCGTACCAGCCTTCGACGATTCCGGACTCACACAAACCCGCGACCAAATGCTCCCGCTTACGCCGTGTGCCTTTCAAATACCTAATCTGGCCCGTTTCGATTTCGTATACGGCCTCTTAAGACGAAAGCTGCACCTTATGGTTCATTTCTTTCTCTTGCTTAGTGGTGATATTGACAACCCCTCGGCACTGAGTTGTTGTAGTCTTGAAATTCCGCGATGGCATATGCTTGGTGGGCACGGCGGCGGGAGGCCAAGCCCAGGCGCGGTCGCAGCCTTCAATTTTGGGAGGGGTCGCCAAGAAATTTTGGGGGGGGGTCACTAAGAAATTTGGGGGAAGAGGTATCCCGAATTGGCTTGTTTCGCCTACCATCTACACATGACTGATGGATTTTGGGGGGGGTCATATCCCCTGTGACCCCTTCGGCCCGACTGGCCCGGCCAGCTGCTGGCATCTTTACTCAGACGCCAGAAGTTGACATATTTTAGTTAAGTTAAATAATTAAATCGTTTTATGTAAATTATTCCTTAGTTTTTATCTGTAATTTCTTATGTTTTAACTATAATTATTAAGTGGCGCATGTAAATTTTTAGGTTACCCGTCAATTACATGTACGTATAAATAAAATAAAGAAGGTATTTATATCTTATGGGAATTTGACTAAATTTGCAACTCTTAACTCAATCGTAACCAGTGCCGTATTTGGAAGTCTGGAGGCCTCGGGGCAACAAAGGAGTGGAGGCCCCAAATTATTTTCCAAATAAAATGGACAATTTTTTTCAGTCGTGACTCGTGTTTTCCATTTACCAACAATTTATTGTGAAACCAACTGGTTATTTTATTATTTAACAAACATGTAAATATACCTAATCGGAAACAAGAAAGAAAAGTTGTTTAGGTACTTACTAGTGTGTACTAGTCTGAATATGAATAATTTTTTCCGAAGTCTTTATTGTGGGGGCCCCTCTTTTGTGGAGGCCCCGGGGCTGTAGCCCCGGTTGCCCTCCCCTAAATCCGGCCCTGATCGTAACTCAATTTACGTCCATTAGGACGTAATATTAATTAGGCACAATGTATTTCCGCAGTATTAGTAAAACCTGCGGTCTCGGACACGGATATTCCATGTTTATTGCGGATCTGAAGTTAGTAACAAGACGCGTCGCATTTGCTAGTTTCAGGTGTCATCGGGGGGTAAAGTGACTGTACCGGCGCAAACAAGCACGTGTAGCTCACTTCAGATAGCTGCAATAAAGTTTGGTGCGGACTTTACCTCTAACAAAAAAAAGATAACTGCGGATTATCGCCTGTGGGACATAAAAACGGAGACTACTGAGATTTCTTCTCCTCCGGCTCTTTTCTCTCAGCTCAACTCATCGCCCATACGGGCACCTAGAGCCGATGACCGCGAAAAGGTTGACGTTCACTAAGAGAATATCTGCATTCCTAAAATGAATATTATTTAGTATTTTTATTTGTATTTTTGAATTTTGATTAAAAAATATTATTATAGTCAAGAAATAAGTACGCATTCGACGAAAATAATTTACCACAGATCTTATCACAGTTACTTCGAAATCATTATGTAGCGTCCTAATAAAGTCATTGTTATTTCTAGTTCTATCATTACAGAGCCAATTTCCAAACTACGAAACTTTCCCGTATAATCAAGCTTAATTCACCATTCCGTGATCATTACCACATAACACAAATCTTGAGCGAAAACAGCGAATAAAAACAAAAAGAAGTTCCCCTATCTTTTAGCTTTTGGCTTTGCGAAGCGTGTCAGTTCTTTGCCCTACTTACCACTTTATTTTCACAGCTCCATAACCAAAACTCAACCATATGGCTTTAGATTAAGAGTGATCTCGACTGCTTACGTTTTCTGCATTATATCAAAGTGGGTCTCTAGGTTTGTTGTAAGAAACTGTGCTTTATGGTGTAGCAATAAGGTTGCGTTTTGGTTTTTGGACAATTCGTGTCAAGATGCCATTCGGGCAAGCGTTATTGAATGGGCGCACGCGAAACAAATGTTAAGCAAACATTGGAGGCAATGCGCAGCTTGTAAAGCGGTGTGTATCGTTCGCAATCGCTCTTACCATAGATTAAAAATGTTGACAGAAGGATTTTTTTTCTATATGAGTATAATTCCATATTTTTTGACGTGACAACGTCTAATAAATCGATTATCACCGGCTGCACGCACGAAAAAGGATGACTCATTGTACGTTACGATCAGTGCTTGTAACGTTACGTACTAACTTTGAGGCTTGAGCGTTCGGCTTGTGTCGTTCGCTGGCTGTTTATAAAGTGAAGTGAAAAATTAATGTGATTTTCGTTGTTTTGTTATGACTTTGTCAGATTAAAACTTTTTTAAACCATTTTTTTTATTTAAAAAGGATAGCAGACAACGTTGTTTACGTGGTCGCTGTAGACCATGGACATTTTTACACCAACAACACAGCACAGCAAGTAAGTTTGATTCGTGTTTAGGTCATAAATATGCAGTGTCGATGCTACTTGTGAGGCTGAATATTCCTTGATTCTAAGAAATCTCTATCTATACTACCACCACCACTATCCTATATAAAGGTATCTTGCCGCTGGAGATATACCGTACATAAAGACGTCTTTCCGGAGGCTACTGGTTGGACGATTGGAGCTTCAACCTTCGCCGCAAAAAGACCCCTTTTAGTTGCCTTTTACGATCAGGCTGGATATACCGTAAGTGTTTCCCACCTTTTTTTTGGTATCGGAAAGGAAACCTTCAAAGCGTACCTACCCGGCACCGTGGGAGAGGCGTTAGGTACCGAGTTATGTGGTATTTGTTACCACTCTAAAATCTAAAACCCTCTCGGTGGCACCGGTGTCCTCCACGCGCGGCGCCCCAGAACGGGCCCATCCTCTGGAGAGCAGATGTGCTCTCCTGCATCCTCCAATGCTTACGGCGGCATGCGGCAACGCACACACCGCCATCCTTCCCGGGGCTGCTGGTCGAACGGATCGAGCTCCCACTCTCACCGCCCACAAACCCGAAAGCCCCCATTTACGATCTTACGATCAGGCAGAGGATACCGTAGCTCTATTCTTAATCCCGAAGCTACAGCTAACTGCCTAAGTTAAACTCTTCCAATATTATTGCTATTGCGTGTGTAGTTGACTGACTGAAAACCAGCAGTCGTGGTTTATACCGCGACACAGGCTGAGTGCGGTCCTATTCCATCTTGTGGTTCTGCGGCGTATCGCCTCTTTATTTTATTTTAATTTTTGGTTTAGGTACATAGATGTTACTTATTACCGCGCGCGCGCATACATATGTATATTTTTTATTATTTTGGTATTATTACGTTTTTGCTATGTATAGAAGTTGTATTAGTATAGGTGCAGAATTCACGAGATGATAAACGTTTTCTTTCTTTCTTCTAGTTGAACTTCTGTGAAAGTTCTTTATGTTTCACTATGGCTCACTTAAAACAATCACATAAGCTGCAAAATTTCGTGTAAAGTGGTGATAAGCGCAGTGTTGATTTAAATGAACGAAGAAATTTCGTTTCGGAATTTATGCATTTAAATAAAGTTATGATAAAGTGGTAATACTTCCGGTCACATTGAAAGTGTAGGTTATATACATAATTGTTATGTGGATATCTTTATATTTGAAGTTAAGTTTTATTTAATTTTTCCCTCTTTAAAATGTTTTCATCGCATTAAAAATAGCCTTTTTGAAATGGAACCATGTTACCATGCTGGATTGCTGCTCGGAGGGTGCCGGGTTCGATTCCCGGCGAGGCAGAAATTTGAATGATATGTTTAAATTTCTGTTCTCGGTCTGGGTATTTGTGTTTGTGCCTTTGTGTGTGTCCATGGTACCCACGACACAGATACCCTACTATGGGGCTATGAATGTGAAACGTAATTTATTTATTATATAGTATATTTATTTATTATATAGTATATTATTAGTACCCATGTTAATTACTATTTCATTTCATTTCTGTGTTTGACGAGATCTCATATTAAGTTGAGTTTTTAGTAGAATAAAACTCTTTCAACTTCTGTTAAAGCTATGTAATTATGACTTCAATACGTACAGTTACAATAATCCGTGTGCAGTGGTGATACGCGCAGATTGCTGGTTTAAATAAAGCTTTCATTTCGGGATATTTGCATTTAATAAAATTATTACCTCCAGTCACGTTGACATGGTAGATTTAAATACTATCCAAGGAATTATTATGTTTAATTAACTGCTGCTACTACTACTGAACTGCTGCTGCTACTAGCTGTAGGTGGTAGAACTATTATCGTTCACCCGGGGAAGTACCACCGCTGCATCCACTTCTGCCGCGAACCAATTCTATTGTTTCTGTGGAAAGGTGCAGTTGCCGGCCACACTTACATGAGGCGACCACCAGCCTCCGGAGTAGCAGCGCAACTGCATACGACCTCAGACAAGACTTACCTATGCTTGCAACGTATGTAGTATACAACCTGTATGTAGATGTTCATGGGCTGCAGCAACCACTTAACAACACGTGGCCTGCAAACTCGTCTGCTACTCCATTCAAATAAAAAAAAACGATAGGCTGGTTATCGTAATGTAGCTCTCACTCACTACTCAAAGACAAAGACAAAGACAAAGACATTTATTTGCACAAATATGGGTGTTTACAAAGTTGTTTATATATATTTAGTTCGCCATATTTACCTTCATGAGGTATGCAAATATACAATGATAAAAATATAAAAGGAAAAAAACTAAACTATAATACAATTACGAAATGTACATTTACATCTATTTTAATATTATTTTTATTTGTCCCATATTGCGCCTTTTATAAATAAAAATAAAAATATTTATTTATTTATATTTCGGATCGGTTCCGATCGTCAGCTTTGGGTACCCATATCACAGGGTGTTTGTACACTGAGAGGAAAAAAAGCCGGCGGAAAAAAAACCTCCCAGGTTTTTGTGGAATTCCTTTATGCCGTTTTATCGTTTATGAAATCAGTGACTGAGTAATACGCCTTTTCCAGTAAATACGTTTTAAGTCCTTTTTTAAATTCGTTGCCTGTTTTAATTTTGAGGAATTCCGGTAGACCGTTATATATTTTTGGTCCCATGCAAAAGACACTGTTATGATATTGTTTTGTTTTAGAAGCGATTGAACATAATTGACTGTTATGTCTTTTTGATTTAAGGGTTTCATATTTTGTGATTTCTGTTTTGACCATTAAAGAGACCTCGTAAATGTATAAGGAAGGGAGCGTCATTATTTTTAAATTTTGAAAATGTGGCCTACAAGTATCCGTTTGTTGTAATTGACATATTGCTCGAATGCATTTTTTTTGAGCCTTAAACACAGTTTGAATTCCAGTCGCGTTTCCCCAGAATATTATACCGTATCTTAATGTTGCACCTACGTACGCATGGTAGGCATTTAGAACCGCCGTTTTGCTTACAACTTTGGCCAATTTATATAAAGCAAAAGAAAACTTATTTAATTGTTTACAAACGTGTTCTTTGTGTGACTGCCACGTTAATCTGCTATCTATGTATAGTCCTAAAAATTTTGTTGTTTCTATTTCAGATATCAACTTTCCTTTATAGTTAATATTTACTGGTTGTCCGTATGATACTCTATTTTTAAATGTCATTATGTTTGTTTTATCAAGATTAATTTTAAGATTATTACCATTTAGCCACTCTATCAGTGATTCAAGACAATTATTTATATTACTTTCAAAGGAACCTGTGTTTTCATTTGTAAATATTACTGTACTATCATCAGCAAATAGTATCATCGGTTCTTTTACTGCTTGAGGAAAATCGTTAATATAAATTAAAAAAAGTAAAGGGCCTAAAATACTTCCTTGAGGCACTCCATACAGTACTTTCCTAGAGAGAGAATGATGTTTCTCTTCAGTTTTTGTGATTTCATTAATTTTTGTTATTTCTGTTATGTGTTCTCTGTCAGTTAGGTAAGAGTTGATTAAGTTCATCGCATTGCCTCTGACTCCATATTTCTCTAACTTATTAATCAGCAATTTATGATCTACATACTCGAATGCCCTTGTCATGTCCATATAGAGCCCGATTACCTGTTTCTTATCATTTAAACCTGTCATTACTTTTTGTAAAAAATTATAAATTGCTACGTTTATTGATTTGTTTTTCCTAAACCCTACCTGCTCATCAGCAAAGATAGAAAACTTTTCGAAGTAAAAATATAATCTGTCATGGAGTACTTTTTCAAATATTTTAGAAAAAATAGGTATTAATGCTATAGGTCTGTAACATCCCATGTTCTGTCTGTCCTGTTTCTTAAATATTGGTTTGATAATTGTGACTTTAAGTTTCTCTGGAAATATGCCAGTTTCAATACTTAAATTTATATTATAAGCTAGTATTGGTGCAATTATATTTGATACCCGTTTAACGATATTCGTACATATACCGTCATACCCCGTACTATTTGTATTATTTAGATTATTTATTATTTTTATAACTTCGTCGGGTGAGGTTGGTTTTAAGAAAAATGAGTGTTGACTGTTAAAACTAATTTTATGTATATCACTATTAATCTTTATATTACAGTTATCTTCAATTTGATTTAAGAAGAAGTCATTAAACTCTTTGGCGATAATTTGTGGGTCTGTTTCAATGTGGTTCCCCACTTTGATTTCATTAATATCTTGTTTAGGTATATTTATAGTGTTATTGTTAATTACTTTCCAGACAGCTTTCGATTTATTATTAGAGTTCTTAATAAAATAGTCATTTTGAGATTTTTGTGTTAGTTTTATTATTCTTTTAAATGTTTTTGAATAATTTTTAAATTTATTTTTTGCCTCCATGCTGCGAGAGATCCTGTACCTCCAAAGTAAACCCCTTTTAATTTTGGAACACCTTTTTATACCTTTTGAAATCCACTTTGGTCGTTTTTTCGTAAGTATTTTAACTTTTAAAATAGGGAAACAAAGATTATATAATAGTTGGAACAACACACAAATGTATTTTCATGTTGTGACGAGCGACTGCGTTACGCCTAACGCATGTGTGTTATGTAATCTGTGGTTCACAGTGTGAATGAACACATTCACCACACGTTCCAATTTTAAATTTTCAGTAACCGATCTTTAGATTACATGGTTGCAGCCAATTGAATATTGGCATTATTTTCAAACCACCCATAAATCCTCCGACAAGGTTTAATGACCATTATCTATCTGTAACAACCGGGACCGAAGGCTTATCGTGCCCTGCAAAGCACGGAGACGCGTATGAATTTTTTTGCCACTAGCAGTCACCCATCTCACACCCGACCACGCTCGTTTGATTTAGCTGCGTTGATCGCTTGCGTGGAAATAACACATTCACTTAACGTTAAGAATATAGATCTTTCAAATTATTTTACAGAGATTATTCAAGAAGAGAATAGGCATGATTGTGAGCAGCTGTTTGAAGTTCACCATAGTATCATATTTTTTTATTTCTGTGCACACAAACAAGGCATTAAAATAGTAAATTAAATGACGACTTGCGTGGCGCAATGGTTACCATGCCGGCCTGCCATTCGAAGAGTCCCGGTTTCGATTCCCGGCGAAACAGAAACTTGAATGATGAGTTTAAATTTCTGTACTCGGTCTGAGTGTTTGTGTTTCTGTCTTTGTGTGTGTCCATGGTACCCACGACACAGGGTGGACCCTATACTGTGGGGCTATGCGTGGGAATCGTTATTATTAAAGAAAAGGACTACAGGGGTACCGCTTATCCCTAAATAGGAATATCTTCCAGCAGACCAGGGGTACCGCTTATCCCTAAACAGAAATATTTTCCAGCAAACCAGGGCAGAAGAGTTGAAACAGAGAGGCAAACTTAGTGTGTAGGTACCAGTTTGATCTTGGATTTATAAGTATTAAAAATGGCTAATTTTATTTCTTAAATTCTGTATTAAAAATCAGAAGATTTGAAAGAGAGACAAAAGTATTTGTGATTTTCTAGACGATTGCAATCGTCAGTGCTAAGCATTTTACCGACAAGTTACAAAATTTTGTTTTTTTTTTAACTTTGAAAAAACATAATTTTATGCGCTGTAATCTTCTAACGTAGTTTGAAAATAAAGTCAGTACTTTTGGCGCAAAATTGATTTTTTAAGACTGTGTTTATTTATGTGTAATATTAGTCATTAAAATAAAAGTAATATAAAACTAGATTTAACAGTTATATAAGTTAGATTAAAGGCGATATAATTTAAATTTTGCCGTTGCACCCATTTACGCCGATAAGCTTCTTTATTCTTATGTTGTGTTGTGTTTCTGTGGAAATGGACGGTTGACTGCCATGTACATAAATAATAAATAATAACGCTTCACACTCATAGTCCACCAGTAGGGGAGATATACCCTATGTCGTGGGTACCTGGGACCCTTCGATTTTCAGTTCGGCATGGTAACCATTGCGCCACGTAGGTCGTCATGAGACAATCATCAGCCTCTGAAGTAGCAGCGTAAGTAGGTACATGCTTATTTAATATTGTGTGTAGATTTTATCCATAAGCTGCAGCTGCCCCAGAACATTACATAATCTGCTAACTCATCTGCATTAAAAAAAGTAAAATTTAATTTTAAAATAATCTGAAAATGCAGAAAACACAAACAACGAATTTATGTTTCGGCAGCTTCCTCCAAGCTGTGCTTGCAAAAATTTGGAAAATCCAGTGAAAAATATACCCCGAAAATGTTTTTAAATTGTTTTGTGACTTGGTTGAAATAGTAATTTTGTAGTTTGCTAACAATGAGTTGGCCAAATGTGAATCTGATGTATCGAATCTTTGTTTGTCCTTCCATCGATGACATGATGTTTGTATGGAAATAGTTTAGGGGTTGGAGAATGACATAGGCTTCTTTTAATCCGGGAAAAATATTTTATTCCTATAGGGAAAAGGGGGTAACCCACGCAGGCGGAGCTATAGGTAGTCCCTGTAGTTTCAGGATTAAGAATAGAGCTACGGTTTCCCCTGCCTGATCGTTAGAGGCGACTGAAAGGGGGCTTCCGGGGATGCGGGCGGTGAGAGTGGGAGCTCGCTCCCTCCAGCCAGCAGCCCCTGGAAGGACGGCGGTGTGAGCGTGGCCGCATACCGCCGTAAGCATCGGTTCTACTGGAGATCCCATAGTCCTTCCCAAGCGCATAGGCAGGCCACCGAGGAGATTTTAGTGCGGTCAAATCCCACATAACCCAGTATCCTCTCCCAAGGTGCCGGGTACCTTTTGTAGGTTTCCCCCCGATACCAACAAAGAAAAAAGCGAAGCGGTAGGCGGACAGCTAGTCGAGTATTATATGCCTCCAGAAAACATGCAGCATTTAATGAAGAAAGCTGTTTGTACTCATCTGTATATTTCCTTTGTTTTGACCGGAAGTGGACGACCTTTTGGTAGTTTAAACGTAATCCGGCAGATGGCGCCAGCTAGTGGCCGGTTTCCTGTAAGCTTGCGGCCATTTTTCTCGTCATAGCGTTGTGTACTCTCGCCGAGTTCGGACGACAATCGTGAACAAAGTATTTTCCGAATACTTTTTTTATAAATATAAATTATTATAAATTTTAAAAAGTTTTAAAATTAAAAATTGTACAAAAATTAAATTAAGAAAGTGTTCTCTGTATAGTGCAGTTTAGTGAAACAGTGAAAAATCATGAATCCCGCGGCAAGTGATACGGGTAGTACCCTCAACAGTGATCGTGGGAATGCAGAGACGGCCGAAAAGGATACTTCGCAGGAGGAGAGCTCCTCTAACTTGGGAGATTCATCGTCAAGTGACGAAGAATAATAAGAGGAACCTCCTTGTAATACAAAAAGGCTCACTCTCAGGTAACAACCGATCCTTGCATCGACACCTTGATGAGCCAGGTAAGTGTTCTTACAAACTTTATAACACAATCGCAATGTGTATGCGTTGTTGGTGTTTAATGTTATCGAAGCGCCCGGGCGTAATGACGATCTGTGAAACTTTTGGTTAATTCCGCTTCGAAAAACATGGAAATCTCTTGAAGTAGGTACTTGTAAAATGAAGTTTAATGACTAAATTCATAAGGTCAATAAGGAGACGTTAAAACAATTGATCGAATTGCAAAATATTTAAGTCCCCCGACGTGGCAACATGTTCGATACAATAAAGATTTCAAATTAAATGCACAGCTTTTGTAATTTTAAAATAAATGATGAATTGTTTAATCTTAACAAAGGCAAATACTTTTTTAGCTTCCACTGAGCTAGTCATAGCTGTACTAACTGACGCGTTGCTTGAACAGAGGCAAGTTCTGACGACGGGGCTACAGTGTATGAGCGATGATGAGCTTTAATAATCCCGCCTAATTTACATCATCTGTTTTCTAAGATTTCTGAAACTTCCGAAAAATGAATTACTATTGACAGCCTCAGTGGCGTAGTGGGTGATGAGCCGACTGCGAAGCGTGAGGTCGTGGGTTCGATTCCCACCCAGAACAAATATTTGTGTGATGAACATGACTATTTGTTCTGTGTCTGGGTGTTAATTTATCTATTTAAGTATTTATTTAGAATTATATAAGTATGTTTATCAGCTTTCTGATTACCATAGTACAAGCTCTGCTTAGTTTGGAATCAGATGGTGTTGTGTGAATTGTCCAAAGATATTTATTTAAAGATATTTATTTGACAAACATTCTTTCACGTCGCTTATTCACGCGCTCGGCGGCCTTCATTTTTGGTTATCTCAATCGTCTAATAAAGACAGATCTCAGACCTCACTTAGGTAGCCAACACCTTCAAATCAATAAGGAAAAATGATCATCCGAGGCATTTCAAGGGGGGCCAATTGGCCGAATGTTGGTTCCACCAAATTAATACTGGCAGCAATTTGCTACTGCCGGATTCCGTTTTTCAGAAAACCTTCCTTGAATACGCCAAAGAATTTACTCCAACAGTATGCCATCTGTCCGTCACCATCAATTTCTAAAATAATTCACGTAATGTTACAACAACATGTGCTACAACCAGTTGGGAAAAAATCCCCCAGCTTCATCTCCAAGTTTTTTCTACAGTTATAGAGCGATGGAATAATGCGCCCAATATTCGATCTCCGAGAACTAAACCAGTTCTTGAAAACCAAACGTTTTCAGGTGAGTTCTCACGCTTCGATGCCAAATTTTCTACGACGAGGAGATTGGATGACAAAAATAGACATTTCGGTAGCTTATTTTCATGTGCCCTAGAAAGATTTGATCGGACGTTTTAAGAATCAGTTACCTTGGCCAATTGCTCGAAATGCTTTCAGTAGGCCTGGTGGCGGCATCACACATACTTCAGTAACATGCTGGGTCGCGGAGACCCTGCGTGCGAGAGGTTGTCGGGCCCTAGTCTATGTAGACGATTTCCTTCTGGTCCATTAAGTTAACCATACTTTCTTTAGTAACATGCTGGGTCGCGGAGACCCTGCGTGTGAGAGGTTGTCGGGTCCTAGTCTATCTAGGCGACTTCCTTCTGGTCCATTAAGTTAACCATACTTTCTTCAATAACATGCTAGGTCGCGGAGACCCTGCGTGCGAGAGGTTGTCGGGTCCTAGTCTATCTAGGCGACTTCCTTCTGGTCCATTAGGACCGGTCCAAGTTAAGTTCTCAAGTTGCGGAAGCTGTGAGGCTCTTGGACCACCTGGGCTGGCAGGTAAATTTGCAGAAATCCAAACTCCAATCTTACTCCAACCCAAAGAGTATCTGGGGATTCGTTGTCAAAACCAGGAGCAACACAATATCCTTACCAAAACAGACGTATAGACAGATCAACATGACTGTCGATGTCGACCAGTTCCAAAAAAAAAAAAAAACTAATCAGCCTCCGTCAGTCGCAAAGTCTACGGGGCCAATTAAACTTTGACAATTTCGTTATACCACGGGCTACACTTCCCCAATCTGCAAATTTACTTGCAAATTCAATATGAAATGAGTTCATCAAAAACAGCCCATCCCCCAACGAGTACGTCGTGAGCTGTTGGGGTGGCGCGGAGCCACAAACCAAACATCACCAGTACACAGGAAACCTGCTTCGCATCCCCTGGTAACGGATGCCTCGGACGTCAGTTGGGGGGCCCAAACTAGATGGCCTATGATCGGACACATGGTCTGCCCATCAGAAAAGGCGGCAATACAAATTTCTTAAAAGGCTCCCATGTTCTGATTCAGTCCGACAATCGAACCCTTATTTCATACATACGAGAGGAGGGGGGCACGAGGTCAATGAGACTGCTAGCCCAAACATTTCTACTGCTTCGACTAACCGAACAGTTCAACATACTTACTTCTATCTGCATACTACCTCCCAGGCAGATACAACATAATAGCAGACAAGTGTTTCGAAAATGGGGTCGGCCAGACATAGACCAGTTTGCACCCAGAGAGACTTTTCAATTTTCAATTTCAAATGATCTTTATTTAAAAGTAAATATTACATATTATACATGTCCAGTGTACATTTTAATCCTAGACTGTAAACACAGGTAAACAATTGATCCGCATATTAAACGTGTAGGTTTATACAATGCATACATATTATGAGAAATTGACGTCTAATATTAAACTATTTACTAATTACTGATTAATAGTTAGATAAGAAAATTCATGTTCGATTGTTTGTTTGTTCCCAGAGAGACTGCTGTTATACAAAACTACGCCTCGATAGACCGCAGAGGTCCCTCGGCAAACTTTATAGACGCCTTCAGCAGACCCTGGAGGTACTGGCATGGGTATTCTCCGCCAATAACCTAATAATAAAGTATTTTCATTTCATTTCACCAAATCTACTAGCACATCTGAACAGATCAAAGGGAACTTGCTTGATTGTGGCCCCAAACGGGTCGAAAGTTTATTGGCTACAGGATCTGAAATCTCGAGCGCTAGACCACCCTTACGAAGTTCCGAATCTACAGGAGACCTTAAATAGACATGACAACATTTCTACCACCGCCACAAGTATAGACCTTGACTCTGAAAATTTGGAAAATTGGGGGTGGGACAGCCAGATAAGTGGTTAGCGCAGGAAAAGGAACTACTAAAAAATAAATTGGCGTCATTCTACGCCTAATAAATATATGCCATCAATCAGAAAGATGGCTAACATGGTGAACTAATTCTGGTGTAAATTCGATAAGTCCACGACCGGTAGATACAGAAAAGTTTCTCCTTTTACTATACTTATATGAAACTTATCATACAGTACCATTTTTGTGCATAAATCAGCGGGCGTCATCAATCTTTGGGGCGTTCTTCGACCCTATTGTTGAACATCAATCATTTTCAAAGTTTATCATTAAAAAAAATGTTTTTTTTAAAAGCAATTGGCATAGCAAAACCAAAAGTAGCAAAATCACCATTTGGATGGGATTCCAGCATCGTACTCAGCTGGCTCTTCTCCAACCCGCTTAACGGTTGCCGCAACCGCAAGCTTACAGGCTTTTTGATATAGCACGCAGAACAGCTACAGTACTAATATTGGCTTCGGGACATAGGAGGCCATGATCTCACATTGCTCACAATCTCGGGTGACAGTTTTACTGACGTCGGAGACAATATTTTCCTTATACCAACTTTTCGTGTCTTAAGAGACACGCACTCTCATCGTCAATCCGCATGGTTACTTTTAATATCAATTTTATTTATTTGCTTGATAAGGTGTACATTGTAGTTGTTACACATAATATAGCGCTCTTATCTGAACCCACCAGGGTATGCAAATTAAGGTTAAAAGTAACACCTAATTATTTTTACAATTGCATAGAGGTAAGTTCATTATATTATTCAGTTCACTACATCTAAACATGAAAATAAAAACGTATGTCCAGTATCTTTCATTAAAATTTTGAATTTTAATACAGATAATGTCCAGCAGAAGGCCACAAGTCAAGGACTTAGTCTTTTTATTGCGGTATGTGGTACCCTAAAAGCGGCATCACGTACTGTTATTGGAAACTGAATACGTTCAGTTCTAAAGGATAGCGGCATAAACGCGGCTGCTGGAAGCGGCAGGTCAGCCGTGGCTTCCCTGAGATGATTAAAAAAATCACCCGATAAATTGTAAATCGCCCACAACTTTTTCGATAAGTTCTTCGATCGAAAGATAAAAAATAATGCATTTTTCAGTTTATTTACTACTTTTTGATTGGTCAATACATTATGTATTTTAGTGTATAAAGATAATTACATTCTATTTACTTTGTATTCATAATTCTATCTGTAGAATCAATCAATGGCCTTTTAATACCTCTACCAACGAATTTTTCAGTTAATCATCATAACGTTGTGTACAAATAATAATGTCACCAGCAGATAACAAACACGTCTTCATTAAATGCTGCATGTTTTCTGGAGGCATATAATATGACGGTTTTACACAACAATAAAACCGATATTATGTGCCGAAAAGGAAAACATGCAGCATTGCAGGAAGCTCTTCCTGGTGAAGACTATGACGAGAAAAATGGCCGCAAGCTTACAGGAAACCGGCCACTAGCTGGCGCCATCTGCCGGATTACGTTTAAACTACCAAAAGGTCGTCCACTTCCGGTCAAAACAAAGGAAATATACAGATGAGTACAAACAGCTTTCTTCATTAAATGCTGCATGTTTTCCTTTTCGGCACATAATATCGGTTTTATTGTTGTGTAAAACCGTCATATTAATCGTCGCTTTCGTTATATACATACATACATACATACATTGTATAAATTATAACTCAGAAGTACTGGTTTAGACTCTTTTATTACATCCTTTTGCTTTTATTACTAATATAGTATAATTCATAAATTCACTGTATCTGATTAACATAATCTATTGTTGCTTTATACAGAGCTTTCCATCTTAAAAACAGATCAACTAAAAGGTTCGCAAAAGAAGATTCCCTCAACAACACAGAACGGCCATCATGCATTAAACTGCACTAAAAATAACGTTGTCACAATAAAAAATCTTTATTAGTATTTCATGCGATAAGACACCTCAAAATGCCCTTAAAGCACGCTAGATACGATTTCGTAATCCCAAATTTAGAACACTTTATTTATGGTGTCAAATTTTTCGGCGAAATGTAAGTCGCCATTATAGCCTTTTTTACGAAATGAAAGGTCGTTAGATTAAATTTATTGCTTTAGGTGTGTTTAACGAATACATTATAATATTGTTTTTATAATTAATGCTACGTAATTTTTATTAATTTTCGTCAGTTCTGTCTAAAGAGTAAAATTAGGCGCTTTTTTCAGTTTCAAATATTATGGAACTTTGTACATGTCACGTAAATAAATAAAAGAAATGACGGATATGGACGTGACCAATAGCGTATTTGGCAAATTTTACATCTGGATCAACCAACGACTTGAGGAACAGCTACAACTTTTACCAATATCAAATTTGTCCAATTGCCAATAGGGCCTTGGACACTATGCACAAAAAAATTTCAAAATCCTTACCTTAAAAAGGTTGCGCTAAATCACGCTTGAAAAGCAATATAATTGTTAATTCTTTTTTATACACGATTTTTATTACCGTTTAAATCAATAATAATGAAGTTAATTGACTATATATGATAAATGACGTCACTTATCATTTTCTCATACAAAATGTATGGGGATGTCACGTTTTGACAGCTCATTAAAAGTATCTCAATTGACTTGGTAGGTAGTCCAAGACCGGATTTGACTAAAGTCGTGCAACGCATTCTATCGGGGTTTTACTTATACAATTCTTAGTTGAGATCCACGAAATCTTAGGAGAACATTCACTTATGTGATTAGCAATCATTAGGTTTCTAACGTGGATAAAACTGCGGGCACAGCTAGTTTGATTATAAATCTCTCTACCTGGACCTGACAGCCAACACAGCGATACAACGACAGCGATGTTATCGCGTTGCGGCGTTCCGGGTCACGGCGCGATATATCTGACACGCCCGAGTGCGCGCCAAATAAACCGGAAGTGATGGATTTTTGCCGATGTCACATTATTTGGTACATGATTTTGTGTCTTCGAAATTATTTCGGATTGTTTTCACTCGATTTGGCAGGATGTGGAATTTGCGTTACCCACTTTTTTTGTCTGGATGCAAAAATATGAAATTTATTTCAGTTATAGACGTTACATTTGTGTAATATAGAATAATAAGAATAAATAAATATAAATTGGTTTTTGTTGTTGAAGTAAAATAAAATTCGGTGGGGGGATAGTGGCCAACTCGCTGTCGGTCGTCGGATGTTTTCAAAACCGCCCTAGGCCTCCGTCAAGGTTTAACGACTGTTATCTATCCACAACAACCGGGACCGACGGCTTAACGTGCCCTCCGAAGCACGGAAACGCGCATGATTTTTTTTTTGCCACTAGCGGTCACCCGTCTCACATCCGACCGCGCCCGTTTGGCTTAGCTGTACAGACCGCTTGCGTTCTATGCTAGCCGCCGAGCCATGCGCGCTTCAAATAAATATAGGCATTTACTTTTTTTATAAGAGTGTTACTAGGAGTTTTTTCCGCTGCCTTTTTTTCTCTCAGCTCAACATCTAGCCTAAACGGGCACCTGAAGGCGATGACTGGGAAAAATTACTTTCAAGCGAATACTCGTATTTTGTATTCTTAATATGAAATAAATATTTTTACTTTGACTTCTTGTCTTTAACACTTAAAAAATAATGGTACTTTAAGTATATATTTATTCGCAGTGTTATGTAGAGAGAGATTGTTACGATTTGCTTCAACGAGACTTCACAGAATCCGGCAAATAGCAATAATCAACAGTTAACCCTCAAGTGCTGGTTCCGACTACTTCTGACATGTTTATCGCAAGTTCCTTTGCCAAGTTCAATAAAGATAGGTGCTCGACAGAAATTAAACATTTAGTTAAAATTGACAATATTGAGCTCTACAATTTCTAGCAAAAAAGAAATTAAGCTTCTATGCAATGAAATGAAAACACTCGGTTAGGTTATTCTATTAGCATTGGGCTAAGGGTGTGTAGAGGCATTAACCTGTCAATGAACTTTATTTACCTAACTTACGATACTCAATAACAGCAATATGACACGCACGCAATATATTATTCTTATAAATAAAATTAGTATGAAATCAATCGTGGTGTGAATCATTCGTGTGTTCCCTTCATACTCCACACTAAATAATAAAGTCTACTTGGACACCCTAAGAACACGCACACCTACACTGGTGACCTCCGACGTTCATCATATACTTCAATCACGTGAGAACCTCTGCAAGATGCCACTCTTACGCGAAGAACCAGTCCCTGGCATGCCTGGAGCCTACTACGTCTCACCAACGAATGCTACAACATCCACTGGGACAACCGGACAACCACAAACATCAAAACCACAAGAACCGAAACCATCTACGTCATCAGAGCTTGCGTCGATAAGTGTTACTGCAAGAATTCCAGAATTCTGGACTGAGATGCCGAGATTGTGGTTCGCTCAGTTTGAATCTGTAATGATACCACAGAAACAGAGCGACGAGTGCAAATTTCATCTGGTCATATCAAAATTAGGCCGCGAAAGCATCCAGCAGGTTGGCGACATACTGATTAACCCGCCTGCCGAGAAAAAATATGAAATCTTGAAGAACCGTTTACTGTCTATATATGAAGAGTCCGTTGAGCGTCAATTTCAAAAATTGATTAGTGAGATGGAGTTGGGAGACCAAAAACCTTCCCAATTGTTGCGTAAGATGTCTGAACTCGCGCGAAATTCAAACGTTGCTGACGCTACACTACATAGTTTGTGGTTACAACGGTTACCATCATCAGTGAGAGCAGTTTTGATGGTGAGCCAAGATCAGAAACTGGAAAACCTAGCAGCGATTGCCGACAAGATCATGGAGAATATGAAAGTTAGTGAGGTATCCAAAGTCGCTTGCAGTAGTACTACTTTTCCCATCACTCAGCTACTTAATAAAATTAACCAGTTATCGCTCGAAGTAGCGGAGCTAAGAACGAGCCGGTCTAGCTTACGAGGAAGACCATATAGACAAGGATTCAGAAGCCGTTCCAATTCAAGACGTCGTATACACATAAGACCTAATTTTAATAAAAATAACTTGTGTTATTACCACTACTACTTCAGGGAGAGAGCAAGAAAGTGTGAAAAGCCTTGTGAGTGGAAGTCGCAGTCGGAAAACTCAAATTAGCGTTGACCGAGGCGGACGTCAGCGCTATCTTTCCATCTAGCCGCCTATCCGTTACCGACCGAAAAAGTGGGTATCGATTCTTGGTTGACACTGGAGCAAATATTTCCGTTATACCAAGAAACAAAAAGGCTAAATTTCAAACGAGTGAATACAAATTATATGCAGCAAACGGCAGTGAAATTAAGACATACGGCGAACAATCACTCGAACTGGATCTCGGATTACGCCGACCGTACAGATGGACATTCGTCATCGCTGACGTCAAACAACCTATACTTGGTGCCGATTTCTTAACAAAACACAACATACTAGTGGACATGCGTCATCAGAAGCTAATCGATGACGTCACGGGACTACTTACATCCGGAAAAATCGTTAACTGCGACATACCCAGCATCACGACCCTCAACACAAAATCTCCATACGCAGACATAATTGAGAAATATCCCGACATTACTAAACCTTTCTGCGCTAGGAAAACACCCAAGCACAACGTGGTACACCACATCATAACCGAAGGACACCCAGTTCACTCAAAATGTCGACCGTTGCCCGCAGACAAATATAAGAAAGTGAAGCAAGAGATAGAGCATATGCTTGAAACCGGCATTGTCCGCCCATCTCAGAGCTCTTGGTCAAGTCCTATCCATGTGACCACCAAGAAGGATGGATCAATCAGAATTTGTGGTGATTATCGGAAACTTAATGCGATTACCAAACCCGATCGCTACCCAATTCCTCGTCTCTTAGACTTCACATACTTGCTGCCTAAGAAAATAATATTCTCTCGTATAGATATCCAACGAGCCTACAATCAGATACCAGTAGAAGACGTTGAAAAGACAGCAGTTGTGACCCCATTTGGGTTACTGGAATATACGCGAATGCCATTCGGATTACGCAATAGTGGGCAAACATTCATGAGATTCATCAACGACATCATGTTTGGTTTGGACTTCGTATTCTGTTACGTCGATGACATCCTGGTAGCTTCATCTTCCGAACAAGAGCACCGAGAGCACCTCGAGGAGGTTTTTAAGCGTTTAAATAACCACGGGATAACAGTCAATATGGATAAATGCATCTTTGGCACGCAGGAAATGGAATTCCTTGGTTACAAAATCACACCCGAAGGAATAACACCCTCCCCAGCACGAGTACAAGCAATAGAAAAATATCCATTACCTAAAACCATTCAAGAATTGAAACGATTCCTAGGAATGATAAATTTTTATCGTACAAGTATACCGCATGCAGCGAAACAGCAATCAGTCCTAAATAAATACACGCGAGGAAGCAAGAAACGTGATAAATCTGCATTAACATGGACAGAGGAAACCAAAGAAGCATTCAGACTATGCAAAGAAGGCCTGAAAAATGCCATTGCACTTAGTCCACCTGCACCCGACGCTCCTCTTTCAATTATGACCGACGCATCACAGACAGCCGTCGGAGCCGTTCTCCAACAACAAATAAACAACGAGTGGAGACCCATCGCTTTCTTTTCAAAAGGATTATCCGACACTCAAAAAGCCTACAGTACCTATGATAGAGAGTTACTGGCAATCTACATGTCCATTTGCCATTTTCAAAATTACATTGAAGGTCGCGAACTAATAATATACACCGATCACAAACCATTGTGTCATACTTCCAAAGAAAAACAGTCTGTTTCTAAGGAAAAAATATCACCTCGCCGATTACGTCACTTAGACTACATAGCACAATTCACATCGGACATACGACACCTACCCGGATCAAAGAATCCAGTAGCCGACGCCCTATCCCGCTTATCACAGATTGACTGTCCCAGTAAGGTCGATTGGAGTGAGATAGCCACACACCAAGAAAATGACTCTGAATTGCATGACCTTCTAGAAAAACGCAACTTAAAATGGAGAAAAGTATGTTTACCTAACAACAAGTTTTTATACTGCGAAGAATCAACAAGCGAATTACGACCTTATGTACCGAACATATTTAGAAAACAAATATTCAGTACATTGCATGACGTCACGCACCCCGGTATAAGAACAACAAGAAAGCTGATTCAAAAACATTATTTTTGGCCAGGAATGAACAAGGATGCGAGCATATGGGCTAAGCAATGTTTATCCTGTCAAAAATCAAAAGTTCACCGCCATAACATCACTCCACTTATGCAGTTTCCAAAGTCAGAAAGATTCGAACACATAAACATCGATATAGTCGGACCTTTACCAGTATCTAATAACAACAGATATATAATAACAATAATAGACCGATTTACTAGATGGGTTGAAGCTATTCCAGTCACCGAGATCAGTGCAAACATTGTAGCCAAAACGCTCTACGAACACTGGATAGCGAGATTTGGATGCCCACTCAGGATTACCACAGATCAAGGACGACAGTTCGAATCAGGCTTATTTAATTCCTTGGCAAAATCAATGGGAATCCGAAGAATACGGACTACCAGTTACCACCCACAGTCCAATGGTATGGTAGAACGATGGCACCGCATCATGAAGACCGCCATCATAGCACGAGGAAATTCTACAGATTGGTCACACGAGCTACCCACCATCCTGCTGGGCTTACGAACAACAATTCGTGAAGATTGTGGCTTAAGTCCTGCTCAAATGGTATATGGTAGTAACATCAAGATACCTGGCGTGTTTTTCCAGAGTACCGCCGACAGAACGTACAATGTTACTTCTCCCAATTCGTTCCTGGAATCCTTACAACGCACGATCAGCATGATTAGACCTCCGCATAAAGACTTGAAATCATCCCGAAGTACATTCATTTCCAAAGACATGATGACATGTGACTATGTGTTTGTAAGAATCGATGCTGTAAGAAAGCCATTAGTAGCGCCATACGAAGGCCCATACAAAGTATTGGAGAGACATCCGAAATATTTTAAAATTCAATTAAACAATCGAACAGCTGTTATTTCTTTAGATCGATTAAAACCAGCGTTCATGTTACAAACAGAAGTCAATGAACAGCAAAATGCAGTATCATCGGAAACCAAAGACGGTCAACTGCAACACGATCGCGCTGACGCGAATGTAACTTCGACACGCGTAACGAAATCAGGACGCACCGTAAAGCCTGTTGTGCGATTTCAATTATAAATTAATTATTGTTTACATTATTACCTACAATTAAGTGTCATTTTATATACTACTTTTACAATCTGTCTTTACTTGTTTAATAATTTTATACATTTTTAATTTGAATTTTTTTAGCAATGTTTAAATTTTTATTTGTCTTTTTAATTTTGATCATTGTCATTATTATTTTTTTTATGAGAGGGGGAGTATTGTAGAGGCATTAACCTGTCAATGAACTTTATTTACCTAACTTACGATACTCAATAACAGCAATATGACACGCACGCAATATATTATTCTTATAAATAAAATTAGTATGAAATCAATCGTGGTGTGAATCATTCGTGTGTTCCCTTCATACTCCACACTAAATAATAAAGTCTACTTGGACACCCTAAGAACACGCACACCTACAGGTGTTACGGATTCTTTTGGGTTTGATTGACCTTGTATTTCTTGTATGAGTTCAAAAAAGAACTTTAATCGTATAGGCGTATAAGTCAGTCACCACTCGTATCATACTTCATACTAATATTATAAAGGCGAAAGTTTGTAAGTATGGGTGTTTGTTACTCTTTCACGTAAAACTACTGAATGGATTTTAATGAAACTTTGCAATAATATAGCTTATGCATCAGAATAACATAGGCTACAATTTATAAAGATTTTGATGTTGAAGCCATTATAACCAAAATAGTGAACCATAACTACAATAAAAATTTATAATTTGTATTGTATTGTAATTTACTGACTCTTTCTAACGCGGGTGACACCGAGGGTTGACCTCTAGTAAACGGTAAAACGGCATAAAGGAATTACATAAAAACTTGGGAGGTTGTTATTTTCACCGGCTTTTTTTCCTCTTAGTGTACAAAAACCATGCAATATGGGCACCCAAAGCCGACGATTGGATCCAATCCGAAATATAAATAAATATGAATAAATAACCAATAAAGAAACAACTAATTTTAAAGGGCGCAATATGGGATCATATAAAATAATAATATTAAAATTGATGTGAATGTACATGTATTATGAATTGTGTTATAATTAAGTTTTTTCTTTTATTTTTGTTATATTTGCATTGTAAACACGAACACCCATTTTGTGCAAATAAAATCTTTGTCTTTGTCTTTGTACATTTCCATAAAATATTACAATTAGATTTAACGAGGCTTCTCGAATAATCCCGAAGTGCTTGTTCCGACATGTTTGTCGCAAGTTCCTCTGCCAAGTTCAATAAAGCTTGTAGGCACTCAACAGAAGCAAATATCGAACTGTTCTAGCTGCCTTGCTACTTAATTATCTGACCTATCTATATAATAAGAAACCCAATTAAATTTAGTCCTTAGAACTTATGAAAGTTATTATTATTATTAGATTAGATTATTTGAAATGCTAGGGCTCCAAACTTTCAAAATAAGAAATAGTCTTTATAAGATGTATGTTGTTTTTTGTCTGGAATCCAATAATAGTAACTTACATTCATGTAGGGGTCATATATGGCGGACATCATTTTAATCTTCTTAAAGCTTCTTTTTTTCTTAAAAACTTTTTTATTAATTAAATCAACTCTTTCACCATATTTTCCTCTTCCACAGCTCACACAGTATATCTTCAAATGCTGCCCAATCGTCCCCAATCATTTCTATCACTCTATCATCACTCAATCCTAATGTTCTGTTACAACTTTCTTACACATACACATAACAAAAAATATTTATATCCCTACTTCCCTACCTAATATTATAAATTGGAAAGTAACTTTGTCTGTCTACTACGCTATCCCGCTTAAACTACTGAACCAATTTGAATGAAATTTGGAACACAGATAGAGTGGAATTTGGGAAAGGACATTGGCCATTGTTTGGATGTAATGCATGTTTCCACCAAATACAACAATTTTCTCAGAATCCAGCAAACAGCAACAAACCGTTAACCCTCAAGTTCCGACATGTTCGTCGCAAGTTCCTCTGCCAAGTTCAATAAAGCTCGTAGGTGCTCAACACAAGCAAATATTGAACTGCTCTAGCTGTCTTGGTTAGCTGATTTAGTTTGTTGTTGTTTGACTGGGATCCTTCATTATTTTAAACACGCTTTTATTAGCTTGACCTGTATGTATGTATATAACGGAATCTTTTAACTTAATTTTCACTTACTTCTAGGAGACTGATCAACTTGAAAATTTGCACAGGGGTCAAGGGCCGATGACAATACAATTATCTCATAGATAACCTTATATTAAAGTCCTAACTAGGATCATCAGGATAAAAGAGAATATACGAGGGGCGGCTAATAAGTTCACGGCCTAAGAAACTAAATGAAAAAAATATAAAGTTTTATATTTTTAACACGTCTAAACGTCTGATTAGCTTGTAAATTTGCACAGGGGTCAAGGGCCGACGACAATGCAATAATCATAATATACACATAAAAAGTAAAGGGTTTTCGTGTACGTAAAGATACGTTTTTCTCTATTATCATTAACTCCAATCAACTTCCCGTTGGGGTGGTAAATACCCCTTAGTACTTAGATGATAGTAAGGGAGTTTGATCGCGGTGGATGGAAGTGGGTGGAAAAATCTAAAAAAAATTATGTGTCCTTTTCTAACCAATAGGGAATTCTGGGTGTAAAAGTAAAAAGTAAAAAAAAAGTAAACTTCACCATGTGGCCACATATATTCATACTCGACTTACCCTTACTCCATTCAAATAAAAAAAAACCTTCCCCCGCACCGAATTTCCAGAAAATATCGTTTCAGAGCGGGGCACTATTGCCGGGTATCAATACTTTCGTTACTCTAATAACTTCATAACTGAAATTCTTCACGATACATTCACATCGCATAGGATATTAAACTTGTATCGCGCAGTAAATATTGCTAGCATATTACAAAATGATGGTGATGTTATTAAATCGACTTAGAAGCTTATTTCTTTTTTTTATTTGAATGAAGTAGCAGACAAGCATGCAAGCCACGTGGTATTAAGTGGTCGCTGCAGCCCATGGACATCTACATACAATCTCAAGCAAGCATAGGTAAGTCTTGTCTGAGGTCGTATGTAGTTGCGCTGCTACTCCGGAGGCTGGTGGTCGCCTCATGTAAGTGTGAAACGACGAAACACAATAGAATTGATTCAAGGCAGAAGTAGGTGTAGCGGTGGTACTTCCTCGGGTGAACCATAATAGTTCTACCACCTACTTCGTATGCTTATCCTTAATTTGTCTATGTTCTAGAACCGCTACTCTCTAGGGCTCTGCGGAGCTTTGGAGCTCCATCAGTAGTAGTTACTGCATTACGTCTCCACACCGCACCCTACTCTCTCTCTCTTTTGCTTTACCACGCTGCTCCAATGCGTGTTGGCGGAAAATACGTACCACGGCTTCCTCTCGTTCCGCCTGGTGCAGGTACTGTCCGGACACGGTTGTTTCGGATCGTACTTGCACCGAATCGGTAGGGAGGAGGCCCCATAATGCCACGACTGCGGCGCGGCGGAAGACACGGCGCAGCACACCCTCGAGGTGTGCCTGTCGTGGTCCGAGCTGCGCCGCAGTCTGGTTGCGGTGGTCGGGCGGGACCTCTCGCTCCCCCGCGTTGTGAGCGCAATGCTGGAGAGCGAGGGGACATGGGCGGCGGTTGCCTCCTTCTGCGAATCCGTCATGTCGCAGAAGGAGGCAGCGGAGCGCGCGCAAGAGGAAGACCCTCTTGCGCCCGCGCTCCGGAAGCGGCGAAGGGGACGGAGGAGGCGGGCGTATGACCGCCTTCACCTTCCCGATGGTGAGCAGCGGGCGACAGGTGCGGAGGCTCCTCCGCCCTCATTGCACCGCTCACCATCACTGGATACGGGGACGACCGCGCACTCTCGACCGTCCCCGTTGCCCCACCCATCATAAGGGGGGGCGCGAAGGGCTCGCCGGAGGGGGACTGGACGTAAAGGCTCTGCTGGATTCCCAGACCCTCTCCAGGAGGCGAAGACGGAGTGCCGCTGGGGGTTTTAGTGGTGTATACCAGGGGGTATTGCCCCTGGGGAGTCCCACATACCCCTCTGCGGGAGGGGATGCGTAATGCATTTCCCCCAGCGAAACCAAAAAAAAAGGGTAAATACGTACATTATGTAAATTATCATAAGCCGCAACCACATAAATCTTGCCACTCTCCATGTGACTGTGAATCTTTAGCCACTTACTGAGAATGGTAGGGTGAACGTCCATAATGACGTCAGAGTACTAGTATTCATCGTTGGAAAGAAAAAGGCCAAAAACTATAGCTTTTATATGAATGACGAGTACTAGGACACTGACGAAAACTGACGGTAATACGGGCTTTTAACTTATGAGTTGTATGTTACTTGTGTGATAAAACTGGTAACACAAAGGTCGCAGAACGTCGGTGCCCGGTTACTGTAAATGTTTAAGCTCCGCTAATTGTCTTACGAGTACTCTATTTAGTTTCCGCCACATATAAGCTTGTTGGGGACAAGAGTTCTGGGAACACAGTACTTTGTTACACGTTAATTACTTTACTATTGTGATAATTACATTTCGTCAACAAACCTACTAGGGGAAGTTATTTTAAGTGTGCGTGTCTCAAAAGATCTTTTAAACTAAAAAAAATGAAGGTAGTAGGAATTTAATGGTTCTGTTACGGTTGGTTACTGTTAAGTAAACTGAAGCGCGCATGGATCGGCGGCTAGTGTAGAACGCAAACGGTCTATGCAGCTAAGCCTAACGGGCGCGGTCGGTTGCGAGATGGGTGACCGCTAATGGCAAAAAAATTTCATGCGCGTTTCCGTGCTTCGGAAGACACGTTAAGCCGTCGGTCCCGGTTGTTGTCGATAGATAACAGTCGTTAAACCTTGTCGGAGGCCTTATGGGCGGTTTGAAAACATCCGACAGCGGGTTGCCCACTAACCCGCATCTCTACCAACCCGCATTGGAGCAGCGTGGTGGAGTAAGCTCCAGGCCTCCCCAATAAGGGGGAGAGACCCGTGTCAAGCAGTGGGACGCAAAAGGGTTGCAGCCAAGTAAACTGCAACCCTTCATTGCTGCATAACAGCACAACTTATATAATGAAGGTCTGGTCCCGCGCAGTCAGTCTGCTCTGATCATCGGTACTGGCCACACATCTTTCTAAACATAAGTGCAAAACGCAATAAACGGGTTTTATTTATTACCAACTTTTTTTAAACTCTTTCACCAGGTCCCGCGTAACAGTTCGACCGGGAAATATCACCGCTACACTTATTTCTGGCTTGAAGCAATTCTATTGTTCGGCCTTCAGTCTTCGGAGCTCAGATCAAATAAAATAGTATAGATGGAACTCTGCGAACAACAACGTGTGGCCGGTTTTGTAAACATGTGTGCGTGACCGATTTACGCACACATATTGCGATCATACTCCAAATTACATCATTATTATGATTATTATTTATTAATACTATCATACAATTTTTCACAACACATTTCGACATTTTTTATTGTGATTTTGTATATTTTTGACAACGTTTTACTCAATGTGCCGCGATACCTATTCGTCTGGCGAAGCCAGGTGCAGTTTTGTTGTACGTGTTTGCGTCATGTGTGTGTACATGGCTTGGCCCAGTTAAAATCGGCGACACTTCGCTGTTCACAGCGTTGTATCTATACATTTTTATTTGATCTAAGCTTCGCAAAACTAAGGCACAATTAGGAAAAAGCTCTTTGTATTGTGACTAAGGCTTGCTTGAAGTTGTGTGTAGATGTCCACGAGCAGAGACCACTTAACATCACGTGGCCTGCATGGTTAGTCAACTTCAAGGTCAATTTAGAAGACAATCAAAATCGAAGATCTTATTTTATCAGATTCTCAAAACTTCTTAAATTATTATGCCTAAATAAGGTGAACTGTTTTAGGGCTTTAATGAAATTCTATCGCAAATGTCTAAAAAACATTAATCAAACTATTTCTCATTTCATTTCTCAACTTGCATAGCAGTATCACAATACAAAGAGCTTGTGGTAGTATGTAGTGTTCCGTTGAGGGCGCGGCCGTAGATAAAAAAACCGGCCAAGTGCGAGTCGGACTCGTGCACCGAGAGTTCCGTAAAATTTACAGTTTTCGCAATATTTCCTTTGTTTGTGCTATAAGACGTTGTTATGTACCAAAGTTCACGGGAAGTACCCAGTAGGTTTTGATTCCCTTTCGAGTGTCAAAATTTTTCGGAAATTTGTAGCATAAACGACTGTATCTTTTGATTGCGCTGGCTTAGAAGTTTGATTTTTTCACAGCTCCAAAAGACAGTACACCTGAGTATTTGATATAAATTCCAGCTTGATACCTCCACGAGTTCCTGACACAAAGGGTCTTGACAGACATACATACGGACGGACAACAAAGTGATCCTATAAGGGTTCCGTTTTTTCCTTTCGAGATACGGAACCCTAAAAATATACCCAAGCAAGCGATTCTTTTCTTGGAATGTGTCGGATAAGTGTAACCGGAAACGTCTTACAAGCTTCCGTTACCCACACCTTTCTTCCAATACAGAACATTTCGTCAATAGTATTTAGTTTCAATTCCAATAAGCATGTTCGGTACAAGAGTTCTTGGAAAGGAGATACGATAACTATTAATTAATAGCTTTATTGTTAAGTTAAGCTCAATTAATAGCGGAATTGAGATACTGTTATCGAGCAGTTAAAACGTGACATCCTGTTACATTTTATATAAGAAAATGGATACACATCACTGATGTGTATGTAAAGTAAAAATCATGTATAAAAATAAATTAACAATTTTATTATCCTGCTGTCCAAGCGTGGTTTAGTGCCGCCTTTTACAGGTATGTATTTTGAATTTTTCTTTACATAGTGTCTAAGACCCTTTTTTGGTATCGGGGGGAAACCATCAAAAGGTACCCGGCACCTTGGGAGAGGTAAGGCGCACTAAAACCTCCTCGGTGGCCTACCTCTGCGCTTTGGGAGGACTCCGTGATCTCCAGTGGAATGTACCGGTGTCCTACACGCGCGGCGCTCCAGAACGGGCCATTCTCTGGAGAGCAGATGTGCTCTCCTGCACCCTCCGATGCTTACGGCGGCATGCATCCAACATTACATCGCCATCCTTTCCGGGGCCACTGGCTGAACGGATCGAACTCCCACTCTCACCACCCACAACTCCGGAAGCCCCCTTTTAGTCGCCTCTTACAACCAGGCAGAGGCTACCGTAGCTCTATTCTTAATCCCGCAGCTACAGGGACTAATGTCTAAGACCCTATTGAATTTTTAACTCACTCATTTAAACAGGCTTAGGTAAGGAAACTTTGTAAGATTCCATTTCTGTCTTTGAATACCTACTTCTTTTCTTATAAGAGGGTCAAGTTGCAATGAATATCAAATACTAAGGTCTGGAATCTTTTATTGTTTTTGAAAGCCACAAAAATCGTTAAAATTAAAAAAAAGATGTAAAAAGCCTTTCTTAGAAGCACCAATGTGGCTACGTCCTATTGCTGGGCACGTTGTTCTCCCCATACTTGGAGAGTCCTAGAGCTTACACCACCACGCAGTTCCAATGCGGGTTGGCGGTGGTGCGGGTTAGTTCACAATCCGCTGTTTTTAAACCGCGGTCCGCGGCCTTCGTTAAGGTTTAACGACTTCTATCTATCGATAAAAGCCAGGACCGATGGGTTAATGTGCCATCCGAAGAAGAAACTCACATGAAATATTTTCCACTAGCGGTCACACATTTAACACCTGACCACGCTCGTTTCGCTTAGCGAACTACTACTGTGAACTACAAATCACAGTTTCCAGCTGCCCAGTCATGCGCTCTTCATATCTATGTTAGGCATACGTCCATAATGTCGTTAGTGAACTAGGACTCGTCACTCTATAGAAAACGGGCTAAAAGGTACACATTTTACTACGAATTGGGACATTGATGAAAACTGACGATAATACGGACGTTGAGCTTACCTGGATACAAAAATTTACTCAACCAAGCGATTCCTTTCTTGGAGAGTGTCGGATAAGTAACCGGAAACGGCTTAAAAGATTCTGGTTTCCTACACCTCTCTACCAATATAAAACATTTCGTCAATAGTATTTATTTTCCATACCAATAAGTATATTGGGTACTAGAGTTCTTGGAAAGGAGATACGATACGTTAATTAAATAGCTTTGATAATTGAATTTGTAAGTAACTCATTTAAATAGGATTAGGTAAGGAAACTTTATAAGATTACATCTCTGTCTGTGAAGACCCTCTTTCTTAGAAATTCGTGGAAGTTCCAATAAAATTTCTAATACTAAGGTACTCATCTCTCAATTGTTTAAGACATCTATGCAAAAAAAAAATCCATCGGAATTAAGCCTAACTTTGTCCCACCATTCGCTTTCGGAGTCGAAGCACTAGTGAAATTTGGTACTGGTAATGGAGTGAACCGACACAGGATAGTTTTATCCCGGAAAATTTACTATTCCCGTGGGATAGATTAGTATAATCACGACGACGACGATCCACGTGGCGTAATGGTTACCATGCCGGACTGCCAATCGGAGGGTCCCGGGTTCGACTCCCTCAGAAATTTTAATGAGTTTAAAACTTCTGTTCTCGGTCTGGGTGTTAGTGTTTCTGTCTTTGTGTATAATCATGGCACCTACGACACAGGATATATCTGCCCTACCGTGGGGCTATGAGTGTGATTCGTTATTTATTTATTTATTTAATCACATAAGTAAACTCAAATCACCCGAGCGAAGACGGGTCGGATAAATACTACACTCAATCTATTGAGGTTGAGGTTTGATATGCCTGTGCCTGTACTCTCGACATTCGTTACTTATCGATTGATAGTGGATCGCTAAGCTTACGACAATCATCGGAAGTTTGACGTTTAAATTCGTAAATACACTATTGATTGGCGCCATTTTAGACAGTCGAGACTACCAATTTTCGTTAAACAGCTATCGATATCGAGTTAACGACCGATTTCGGTCGCTAAGCCGCCTTAGCGATTGTCGAGACTGCCACTGCTGGGCAGCCACCATTTGCTACCTATCATCCGTGGGATGTAGAGTATCCTTAAAAAATAAAAGTAACGTCGGTAGCGTTGATGTTATTCTGTGTGCGTTTGCAGCGACTGAAAAAAGCGATATCAATGTGTGAAAAAATTTTAATGTTTGCGTACCTCCCTACGCACCTAATTTCTTGAAAAGTAATGTTACTAAGCGGAGCACCAGGGGATACCGGGATACCTGGGATGCAAGGGATTGCAATTGCATCCTCGGTACCTTGGACATTCAAAGACGAGGACACTAGACCAAGAAATGATATTTAAACAATTCAAATTTCTGCCTCGATGAGAATCAAATTCAGAACACTTCGAACAAAAGTCCGATATAGTAACCACTAGTAAAAATTATCAAATTAGTCCCCAGTCATAGCTATAGATAACATAGATAAATTGTATTCTACACAAACTCTATCTAATATAATATCTATATAATAGCAAAGAGGTGACGACGTCTCACCAACTTTTTAGTTTTAGAAAGTTCCAACTTTTTCGATTTGTTCTACTGTAGTCGTGAGCCAAATACGGATCTGTAGGATCTGTGGCCGCATCTAGGATGTCACAGTGACGTTCATGTGTATATATGCTAGTACGTAAGTACATTATTCTTAGTCTAAGATAATGATACAACAAATCGGCGCTAACAAAGAGACAAATTGCTGTAGAAAACTTAAAACTGGCTTACAATAAATATACAGCTATAAATTTATTTTATTTTTATTAAATAAAGCGTTTATGTATGCGAAAATTTTAACAGGTGATAGAGCTTAAGTCCAACTTCGAGAGAGCGGTAATTCGTAGAATCTAACTCGTTTGGGCAGCGTTCGAACAAGTATCTTCTTGTTCAGTATACCTCAGTACCTAAAGTCTGAAGTTATCTAGAAGTGTGCGTTTCTATCATAACATACGATTCAAATTCTTTGCTTTACCCTTAATTCGTCTATGGGAATAGAAATGAAACATTTAATTCGAAAATCAAGTACCAAGAGGTACTTTAGTCATTCACATTATGCCTCTAATATGGGTACCGGTTGCTGCCTCTCGGCATGTTAACTCTGTAAAACTGTATGCATCGCTGGACCTCAAACAAGGCCTGGAAATAGCATAGTTTGTCTAAGAGGGCCCAACGTACTTGAACGTACCAGTGAGCGAACCGTGATAGAAGGAAAATATTAGAGACGTATAGGCCTGACCGTTCACTATAATTTTTGGAAAATGGAGTTTTGAAACATTAATATTTTATTTTGATATAAGATTTTATTATTGTAATTATTGTAAATGAAAACATCTTCTGTAGTAACAGAATCATAATTTCGGCGTAGCGACGTTTTTTCTAACTACTTGTACATCATACGTAGGAATAGCGTTAGCGTGATTCAGAAATCGGTACAGCGCCATCTAGCTTTACTTATTCAAAACAATAGAAAGAAGACTGCATGGATGGAATGTATCTGTTACTGTAAAAGCTCGAACTACCGAAAATCTTGAGATTCCAGTAAGATCTATGATTCATCAACCTATAATGGTAAAAGTCCGAACTGATCCGAAATTATTGTTCAAGTTCTTATATTTTCACGCACGTATTTTTCGATAATTTTAATGTGCATTGATGCGTATATCAATTTATTACATCAATAATACAAAATTGTAGAAGTCGACTTTAATTTGAATAATAATAAATTATTGTAAATGGACTACTTATTTTTGTATTATAAAGATCAATGTCTTTGAAACGCGTGAAGCCAAAAACAAAATCTATTAAAACAAATGTCATAGGCAGAGATCAAAAATAAGAGAGACATTCTTACAATGGAAAGATCGGTGCTTAGGCCAAATCCACTGAAAAAAAACTCACAACCGTACTAACAGACCCAAGAAGAGTAAACACCTGGACCTTCTAAAATAAAATCTATCTCAAGGTGATAAGAACTATAACAGCTGCAAATGTTATTGTAAGTCGTTTAGAGCTCCTAACTTTGTCAGAACGGTCGAGTTTATCGATTTTGAGCTCTATACATTTGTAACAAAGGTGTGAATGATGGAAAATAAGTTGGTCTCTAGCGCCCAAGCTCGTAACAATTGAGAAAAATTCATGCATAAATGCATGAATGGGTTTCGAATAGTTCTTGATGTATTCAGAGCGGTCGTAGGGTGATTTCGAATATATTGTTTATAGTAGTGATGGGACTAAAACTCACTCAGTGATCGAGTATTGAAAACCAGGTACAGTTAGAAGAATAAATATTATGTTCCTGTAGCTTCAGGATTCAGAATAGAGCAGCTATCCCCTGCCTGATCGTAAGAGGCGACTAAAAGGAGGCTTCCGTGGTTACGGGCGGGGAGAGTAGGAGCTCGATCCGTCCAGCCAGCAGCCCCGGGAAGGACGGTGGTGCGTGGCCGCATGCCGCCGTAAACATCGGAAGGTGCAGGAGAGTAGTACATCTGCTCTCCGAAGATGGGCCCGTTCTGGGGCGCCACGCGTGGAGTACACCGGTGCGCTTCACGGAAGATCCCGGAGTCCTCTCAAAGCGCAGAGGCAGGCCACCGAGGGGGTTTTAGTACGGTAAAAATCCCATATAACCTGGTATCATCTTCCAAGGCACCGGGTGTATTTTGAAGAGTCCCTCCCGATACCAAAAAAAGTGGGATCTTAGAATTATAGCGCATAGACACATATTAGGTAGTATTCAACTTGAATAAGAAAAAATCGGACTGACCGAATGATTGAAAACCTTTTGATGTGAGGGTTACATACAATCTACGCAGTAACATCGTTAGCATGATTCAGAATTCTTGCTGTAAATCTTGCTTGACTTCTTCAAAAGAATAAAATGAAGAACTAGTAAACTACGCTAGACATCTTGGGACATAAATTATACTTGTAGGTAACAAGGGATAAACGATTAAATATAATAAATAAAATATTTTTTATCCACATAATAATTTTTAGGTATATAATTGTGGGCCCTGCAGACGTGCCTTAAGAGGCACGTCTGCAGGGCCCACAAATATATACCTAACTGCAGGAAAGAGAATTTGTTTTTTTATTATCATCAGATTTTATGCTACTATCAAACAAAAATATAAAAAAATAGTGATATCCGAACTGTCCTGTTATTTTGACACACACACACAAAATTTCATCATAATCGGTCCAGCCGTTGAGGAGTTCAGTGACATACACACGTACACAAGAAATATACATATTTTTATAGCAGCAATTTTTGCTGTGTAGCATTTCCTCTTGTTTCAGTATAAAGATCTTTGTTGCCGGCCAGACCTACATGATACGGCTAGGCCAGGCTTCCATTAGTCTCTGGAGTAGCGGTGCAACACCATACGACTGTATGAAAAGCTCCCATGTTGTGTCTAATGTCATGTGGGCTGCAGCAACCACTAAGCGTTAGATTTCAAGCACGTTTACCGAAGGTCGACAATCAGCACTAAGATTGTATTTCATATTCCTTTTTCTTATTCTTCATTACTGAAGGTTATGAAAATTCCTTAATGAAAGTCCATCATGAAGATCGGCATCTTAGGGCATCGATAACGGAGAGTACGGTTGGTGCGGTCACCTGGTTTATCAACATTCAGGTGGTCGACGACGATAGCGAGAGTCTTTTTTCTTTGATCTTCCCAAAACTGTAATTTTAGTCCGATAGCCCGGTTTTTGACGAGTTGGCTGCAACCCTTTTTGCGTCCCACTGTTGGAAACGGGTCTCTCCCCATTATTGGGGAGGCCTGGAGATTACTCCACCACGCTGCTCCAATGCGGGTTGGTGGAGATGCGGGTTAGTGGCCAACCCGCTGTCGGATGTTTTCAAACCGCCCATAAGGCCTCCGACAAGGTTTAACGACTGTTATCTATCGACAACAACCGGGACCGACGGCTTAACGTGCTCTCCGAAGCACGGAAACACCTTTGACGAGTAATGTGATCGAAATCCCAGAATTGTTTGGAATCATATCGTTGAGAGTCTAGTCTTGACGCGAAGTTGATCCAGTATAACTTCTTGCGAAGCATCCGTCTCCAACAGCACATCTCAAGTATTTCAAACTAGAATAAAAAAGTAGATGTATAAAGCCAACATGAATATACAAATAGCTGATTTATACAGAATATCGAATAATAAGGTCCATCTCTAGCTCATAGCTACGTATGCATATTGGTAATATATGTTTTATGGGTTATCTTGTCCTTAGTTTATTGTCCCATAAGTTTTCCGGATGTTTTATTATGTGTTTGTGATGATTTATTTATAGGTTGAGAAATATTGTCTTGTAATATAACTGGATAAGAATCTGATAGCTTTATTATTAGGTTTTTTTTTCTTATCAAATGAAATATTTATGCCATTTAAGTAATTAGTTGTTAGTGTTACAGAACGCATAAGTTTCGAAAAGATTGGTCAAATAAGAATAATACATTTTTTTCCTTTGCAATTTGTTTTTACTTGTGTGTTGACTTCAAGAGCATGATTTAAAAAAAGGCTTGAATAAAAGTCACGTAGGTATAAGGAATATTATTTTAATTTGCATAATATAGTAAAATACACAAAAACAAATGAATGTTATCAGAGTCTATCATCGTTATTCAATACACACAACCACAAAATAATTTACAGTCATCAAAAATATTTTTGCACATTATGTGAATATTGCCATTTACCCACTAAACCAATTTCGTAATTGAAAACAGAATATACATAGGATCTAAACTATCAATCGCATTATTCAAGTTCATTAATTTGGGCCAACGCGGCAACGCATGAATAAGCGCCATTAGTCTTTATTTATCTGCGGTACAGTGCAGCGACGCGGACCGCCCGCTGTCAATTAATATCATTTGAACTAATGGTTATTAGAATAAAAATTTTTGTATGCAACCTTTTTTGCGTCCCACTGCTGGGCATGGGTCTCTACCCATTATTAGGGAAACATGCAACTTACTTTTAATTGGAGGTGGTCAAAGTCGCTTTCAGATGTTTTTAGGCCGCCCATAAGGCCTCCGAAAAGGTTTGACGACTATCTATCGACAACAACCGGGACCAACGGCTTAATGTACCCTCCGAAGCAAGTAAACACGCATGAAATTTTGCCACCCATAAGTGAAAATCACACACCCTACTGCGCTTGTTTCGCTTAGTTATGTAAAGCGCTTGCATTCTACGCTAGTTACCGGGCCATGCGCCCTTGTATGTCTAATGGTACACTAATAATGAATATTTTCCCACCAAACCTATTCCGTGATTGAAAACCGAATAACCATACGACCTAAACCATTAATCGTATTATTCAAGTACATTAATTTGAGCCCAACGCATGAATAAGCGCCATTTGTCTTTATTTATCTGCGGTACAGTGCAGTCACGCGGACCGCCCGCTGTTAATGAATATCATTTGAATTAATGGTTATTAGGATAAAAGTGTTTATCAGGAATCAATACATGACATATTGTTTTAGTAGTTTTTTAGGTATCCAAGTACATAATCATATTCAATTTCAATAAATCCAGTCTAATCCATAATTGTAATCAATTATACCTATTTTAAAAGGTGTTGAAACTTGCAGGTTCTGTCACGGTAGAACCTGCAAGTTTCAAGCAAGGTAAACGTTCATGTCGACAGCGTGCTAGTACTCGTCATTCCATAAAAAAACGGCCAAAAGTTACATTTTTTCTATAACACTGACAAAAACTGACGATATTAAGGACGTTTACCTTACCTTACCAATTCTACGGCCTACAATTTCATTGCATTTCAGCGGAAAATGTCTGGCCGGAGACTTATTTGAGACGCCTAACAGCCTCCGAAGTAGCAGTGCATCTAAGTAAGATCTCGGGCAAGACTTGAGCTTGTTTGAGGCTGTGTATATGTCTATGGGCTGCAGCGAACTCCATATATGGACTACATGCTGGTCTACTATTTTGTTTAAACTTAAAAAAATCACCACGATTTTAACTCGTAACTACAAAACTGTGTTAGCAGATAGTACATCTATATAAATAAATTAAATTGGAGTGTCTGTTTGTAATATTAAAAAAACTGCTTTTTACCAAATGCATATGAATTAATATACGGTAGGTACATATACGAAAATATTTTTTTACAATAATTTTTGTCTTTTGTCTGTCTGTCTATCTTTCTGTATGTTTGTTCCGGCTAATCTCTGAAACGGCTCGACTGATTTTGACGGGACATTCACTGGCAGGTAGCTGATGTAATAAGGAGTGGCTGGCTGCTACCCTTTTTGCGTCCCACTGCTGGGCACGGGTCTCTCCCCATTGTTGAGGAATCCTGGAGCTTACTCCATCACGCTGCTCCAATGCGGGTTGGTGGCCAACCCACAATCGGATATTTTCAAACTGCCCGTAAGGCGTCCGACAAGGTTTAACGACTGTCATCTATCGACAATAACCGGGACCGACGGCTTAACGTGTCCTCCGAAGTACGGAAACGCGCATGGATTTTTTTGCCACTAGCGTTCACCAATCTCACACCCGACTGCGCCCGTTTTGCTTAGTTGCATAGATCGTTTGGGTTCTACGCAAATGGGCCATGCGCGCTTCGGATAATAATGACTAACTTAGGCTAATTTTATTTTAGAGAAAATCTAAAACTAAAGTCCACGCGGACGAAGTCGCGATCGGCCGCTAATTAAGTAATAAATTTCAACATTAGCCCATTAAACCTATTCCATAATTATTGAAAACCGAATAAACATAGATCTCAACTATCAATCGCGTTATTCAAGTTCATTAATTCGAACCAACGCATGAATAAGCGCCATTTGTCTATATTTATCTGCGGTACAGTGCAGCGACGCGGACCGCCCGCTGTTAATGAATATTATTTGAATTTATGGTTATTAGGATGGAAGTGTTTACCAGGAATCGACACATTGTTTGAGCTGCTTGTTATGTACATAACGTGTATGTGCTACATATTATATCGCTACCAATTTCGCATTGGAGCAGCATGGTGGAGTAAGCTTAATTAAGAGGAAACGCGGGTTCAGCCGAATTTGAAAAATAGTTATTTTGGAA
Source organism: Pyrgus malvae (assembly GCA_911387765.1). Lineage (NCBI taxonomy): Eukaryota > Metazoa > Arthropoda > Insecta > Lepidoptera > Hesperiidae > Pyrgus > Pyrgus malvae. Next base: position 20,880,528 of record OU426965.1, on the reverse strand, counting down.
TAACTATTGCTATCGCGCTGCGCCCTGCGCTATCCGCCGCGTGCGATAGGGACAGATGCAGGTCAGACCGATTATACCTACAAACTTTCTTACTAAATCGAGGTTTCGTATTCTCCTCTTCTCTCCTTCAAAATTGAGTTTATCAAATATATTTTTTCACAAATATCAAGAAATAGAATAAGTCTATGCCCCTATGTTTTTATTTGGTCGTAAAAACCTTTCAAATTTGTTTTGCAGTTATTGGATTAGGGCTGTAGGAAAGAGGCATTTTCTACGATTTTTGATGAGTCATATTTCTGATCTAATTAGTTGATTGAAAAAAAACATAGGGATATAGCTTTAGCAGACTTAGATATTGTCACAAAAAATCATTCCTCTAGAAGCATTATCCAGGGAGGAAATAGGAGAATGCGTTTGTATGGGAATACGGCGCTAGAGTTTCCTCTTAACCTCCCCAATAATGGAGAATGCCCAGCAGTGTGACGCAAAAACGATGTGAGATTTTAGATTTTTTGTAAGTGATAATATTTTTCAAAATTTAATTTCAATTGTTTTTTTATTTTAAATTCAATCAGACGTTATTATTTATTATGAATTTATATTTTTGCTATTTGACATTTTACATTGATTTTTAATATGCAATATTCAATAAACTGTGTATATGTATTGTTTTAACAGTGTCAAGACCCAAAATAAAAATACTTTTTCAGTTTGTTCTTGTCTTACTGAACTACGATTTTTTTACGTTATTGTAACGTAAAGAATAAAAGTCATAAACCTATAAATAGGTAATAGGCACGTTGGAATATATTCTACCGTACCTATTGCGTATATTAAGACTACTAATAAAATTATATAGCAAAAAAAACACTTATGAAATGAGATGAAGAAAAGGTAACTATGGAGGCGTGGAGGTTATTCTACTTAGCTGTTGCAGCTGCTGCTGAGCCAAGAGTCAGGTGTTATCTCCAAAACTCTCTTTAAAGTACTGTGAACAAAGTCCTCCACAGTTACTAAGGCCGGCCGCAAGACGCAAGGCAACCCTTAAGCAAACAGCGCCACTCGCCAATATTGGACGCGATCCATCTTTATTTGCGGCTGATGTATCGCCCCGTTGTCCTCGATATTAGGTTACTGCTTGGATAGAGATACTGGAAGTGGCAATCGAGAACTATTAATTCGATATTGGTAGTTAGCTCATGAGTGGAGTACACCTACACAGCTAAGAAATATGAACTCGGTCAGACGGGCGACCGCTAATGGCTGAATTCACGCTCGTCGACGTTCTTCAGAGTCCGAAGTTCACGTTACACCAATAGTCCTGAGTGCAACACACACACACATACGAGTACAATTACAATACTATATTGTCAAGATTTCTAATCAGTAATATGTTGTATTTTTACTTAAAAATACCTTCAAACTTGTATATCTGTTGATTTACACTGTACAATGTCCTGGTAGATGAGCAGGTTGAGCAGGGTACCTGTAATGTAACACAGGTTTCGAACCTAGTAGTGTAGCTCTTGTGACTTTATGTATCTGAATGTGTTCAAATCTTTATTTTTTTATTTAAATCGGTATAGGCAAAGTTGAAGCAGTATTCGAGATTGTAGTTGTAGATCGTGTGGTGTTAAGTGCTGAGTCCGATCTATAGGCATACCTCAATTCAATATTTACTTGATATAAATTTTAGTAAATAATATACATTTTTAATGGAATAGCGGACAGTGCTGGCTACGTGGTATTAAGATGCCGTATACGAAATTTTACCGATTTCTCTTTCTCATTAATGAAATGATCTATTATATTGTGCAATAAAACTTATGGAAATACTTTTATTTAGCTGCAAAATCTCATGTGTTGAATCAGGTAAATAAGCAAAATCGGCAAAATTTCGTATACGGACCCTTGAGAGGAAACGCTACCAGTGTATTCCCATACAAATGTATTCTCCTATTTTCTCCCTGGATAATGCTTCTAGAGGAATGATTTTTTGTGACGTCATATCTAAGTCTGCTAAAGCTTTATTCAATCAACTAATTAGATCAGAAAATATGACTTTTGAAAAATTGTAGAAAATGCCTCTTTCATACAACCCTAATCCAACAACTGCAAAACAATTTTGAAAGGTTTTTACAACCCAATAAAAACATAGGGGCATAGACTTATTCTATTTCTTGATATTTCGATGGGTCCTATGTATAAGGGCCAATGTGCAAATTGACCACTTTTCAATAGAGGCTCCCAAAGTTTCAATTTGATATATTTTGTAGATGCTTCAACTGATGTTTGTGAAACTTTACATAGTTACTATGAAACATATTTTCGTTATTCTAGATACATCGATTTATTTGTATATATATTAGTTTTTTAAATAATGTAGTTAAGCCTATATACGTCATTTTTTTATTTTAATTATACTGAAAAAAAACTAGTAAAAAGGCCAAAGTGTCACTTTAGACGATTTACTTGGAACAAGCTACTTTTGAAAAAAAACGTGTATTTTAATATTTTTGAATAATCCATTATTTAAGAAAATATTTAAAATAAAGAAATAACTTAAACAAACAATAATAATATAATTATTTTATAACATAATTCACATTGACACATATACGTTATCTTACTTGGTGACGTAATATTCTCAAACCTCAGTTAGGTCACAAAATTAAACACAATTATAAAATAATTTGAGTTCTTTATTTGTTTTCTAATGAATTATTGAAGTTTTTGTAATAGAAAGGCAGTCAAATAATCAATACTTAATGTTAAAAACCTCCCGAAATCACATTGGACTTAAGATCAATCAGCTTTTTATTGTAGATACCTTAACCTGGGTTAGTAATTAAAGTTTAAAAAACAACAACAAATTAAACTTTTTTTGTAAAATCAAAACTTAGAAAACATAATTAAAGATTCTTAGAATATGATCTGAGAGAAAAAATTAATAAAATAAAAATTAACGAATTGGTTAACAAAAAAAAACATTATTGAAAACAAAACAAAATCACTCATTTTCATCATTATCACTAGTAATAATCATTGAATTTTCATTAGATGCTACCAAATTTTCGTAATACTCATGATAAACTGGTGGGATAATATTTTTGCGACATAAATCAATTAAGTCTTTTTTTTTTTGGATGGATGTATTGGTAACAACTCGCTTGCATCTTTTTGAAATCGTAAACTATATTTTGAGATACATCTATAACGTTATAAGGAGCTCCTTTTACTTTAGACCATCTAATTAATGAACTCCACTCGGACGGTGTATAAATATTCTTTTGTCTTGAAGCTTTCTCAATTGTAGCATGTATGGAATCACCCTCATTTTGTGTATGTCCTGTTTCAAGGAAAGTATGTTTAATATTGATACTAAGCTGTTTAGTTGCATAAAGGTACATAAAAACACTATCCTATTTCTATTTTGGCCAGTACAATTATCTGACCAAAATCTAAAGTCATCACAGCCTTCTTTAGTCTTAAGGGGCCGTATACGAAATTTTGCCGATTTTGTTTATTTACCCGATTTAACACATGAGATTTAGCAGATAAATTACAGTACTTCTACAAGTATCATTGCACAATACAACTTTTCATTTCATTAATAATCTAATAAATAAGACACTTTTATAGCTTGCGTCAAGAATTATAATGCGAGATTTAGGTTACTTTAAAAGATGTTTAATGCCGAATCATCATTATTAATAAGATTTTTTTTCAGGAAACGGATTGATTATAAGCTGAAGAGTATTTATGTCAAATAAATTTTACGAAAGATTATTCCATTTTGCCGAAATCAAATGCAATTCCTGGCCCATTTTCTCTCGAAATTGACTAAGTTCAATGTTTTTTTACTAATATATTTTGTATCTGAGTGGCAAAAAGTGGCTCATACACTTTGTATGTCTTTTTATTGTCTTTTTACAGCAATACATGGCATTTTTTCCGATCTGTTTAGACTTTAAAATGATCCAGAAATATGTGATATTCTGTACTTATTATAGTAATATTTACAAAACTATCACCGGCTTCAGGTCTATTAAGCAAAATAACGAAATAAAAATTAAAAAGTGGCTCATTTAATAGTTTATTATTGAAATGATTCATATTGTGCAATAAAACTTATGGAAATACTGTATTTTAACTGCAAAATCTCCTATATAAAATGAGCTAAATCAGCGAAATCGGCAAATTTCGTATACGGCCTCTTAAGTTTGATAATATCGTACACACAGCTAGCTATTTCGTTTGAGCCCTTCATAGCTATTTGTTCATTCCACAAGTAGCAGGTACCAACCAAATTACTTTCAAATATTATCACAGCGCGACATCGTTCCGTGTGACGTACAAGTGCTCAACTGACCAATTAGCCGTTGCAGTAAACAAAGACGCGGGATCTCCCCGCGTACAAGTCTCTAATAAGCGTTTGGCCTTTATACGTTTAAAATTGTGCCATATAGGCCCTTTTACTGTAACAAAAAATAGTATTTTCACTTATAAAATGTGTATATTTTTTAGCGCACGTTATCAACTACAGTAAAAGGAAGCATTTAATACAAAAAAGTGAAAATGCTCAAAATGTTGCATTGGCCCTTATACGTAGGACCCATCGATTTGTGAAAAAATGGTCAAAATGCAAACGCGCGTAACTGGAAAATATACGTGATAAAAGCGTAATAACGATGTATAGTTTCAAAAATAATTTTGCTTTTTGGAATTTGAAAGTATACGCGAGCAGTCCCAGCCTGTACGTACTGGCCTCGTATACTTTCAATATACGCGGTTTTGACTAATAAGTCTGACACTGAAATAAAATAGAATATTTTACGGTAGAAAATTTTTACTTGATACATACATTGTAATACATACAAATAAATAAAATTCGAGTGTCTGTTTGTAATATTAAAATAACCGCTTTTTACTACATCCACATGAATGTATATACGGGTGTATATACCAAAATAACATGTTTTACAATTTTTGTCTGTCTGTCTATCTGTCTGTCTGTTTGTTCCAGCTTATCTCTGAAACGGCTGGACCAATTTTGACGGGACTTTGACTGGCATGTAGCTGATATAATGAGAAGTACTTAGGCTACTTTTATTTTAGAAAAATTCTCTTACTACAGACCATGCGGAAGAAGACACGGGCGGACACTTTTTGTAAAATTGGGGCCACGTTCTCGTCACAGCGACCACAATCACTGCGCACTGTACACTCGGACAATTTATCAAGTCTTCGGCTAATACCCGTTCTTCCCGATTCCAGCGATACTTCTTGTTTTGGGAGTAAACATTGGTCTGATATTGTGCTAGTAATCGTACATGTTTTTGGTAATACTATTAATAAATCTTAGGAACAAACTAATACAAATAACAAACGTTGGAATGTAACGTTGTTACCTTTCCTTCGATTATTGAATACTTGTCGTTAAGTTTTTCCGGAAATATGTAATATTCTATAGCTCTTACAGCAAATATTGCATGCTCTGTGGAAAATTCACAAAACTATTACCGTTTTCAGGACTATTCAGTAAAACAAAGTAATAAAATAATGTAATTTTAAAAACTAAAAAACACGCTATTGTGAAAATACGAACTAAAAAGTAAAAATAAGAAGAAAATGTATTTCACTGTAAAAAAGGTATGGGGTGCATAGTGTCAATAGTATCTAAAAAAGCACCCCACGCTTTTTACAGTAAAATACATTTTCTGCTTATTTTTACTTATTAGTTCGTATTTTCACAATAGCGTGTTTTTTTAGTTTTTAGAACTACATTATGTATTTTTAATTTTTTAGCTGGTTTTTTTTTCATATTATTGCATTGTCATCGGCCCTTGACCCCTGTTCAAATTTTCAAGTTAATCAGACGCTTATAAATAGGTGAAAATGAAGTTAAAAGATTCCGTTACATACATACATACATACATACATACATACATGTTAAGCTAATATAAGCGCGTTAAAAAAGTGGCTAATGTATTAGATTACTATTAAAATAATCAGTTATATTGCGCAATAAAACTTCCATAACTTCCATTTCCATAAATACTGTATTTTAACTGCAAAATGTCATGTGAAAAATCAGGTATATCAGCGAAATCGGCAAAATTTCGCATACGGGCTCTTAACAAATAGAGCAATAAACACAAAATGTGGATTAAAGTAATTATTGCAATCCGATTGCAGAAAATCGTTGATCCCGGTTTTAATTCCTGGAGATTTTTGAAGGCAGCAGCATTAAGTTGACATTACGTGACCTGTATCCTCGCTTGTTTCTCTATAGAACATGACCTGAAGCCTTAGTGTAAGTGTGCACACGCGAAAACGTTACTATCGCGTTTGCGTTAAGAATTTAATTATCGACCTTATTCCTTTCAGGTTAAGATCTATCTGTCCAATTTTAACTCTGACGCAGTAGTAACGTTTGCGCGTTTACAAACTCACTCTAAGGGCTCTGTGGCGCTATGATCACAATGTTGGCCTGTCGTTTGAAAGTTACAAACGGGTAAACGGGTTCAATTCTCACTTCTCAGGAAGGCACAAAATTAAACGTTTTTGCGTCTAGGCAAATAAAAAAAAAATATTGTTCCACACTCATAAACCAACAGTAAGGTAGATATAACCTGTGACGTGAGTACCATGTACACACACACAAACACACACACGTGTGTGTATTCTTATCGTAGTGTGTGTCTTGGTCATTCACTCTACCCATATAGCGCAACGATTACCATGCTAAGCTGCCGATTGAAGAGTCCCTGGTTCGGTTCAGTAGAAATTTAAATGATGAGTTTAAATTTCTATTTCCGGTCTGGGTGTTTTTAAGTGTTCATGGTATTCACAACACAGGAAATCCTACAGTTGGGCTATGTGTGTGAAAAGATAATAGTTTTAATTAAAAAAACAACGGGTTGCACTCCGGTAGTGCCGGCAGAAGTGAAAACTTGAACATTAACGTTGTGCATTTTTGATATTTTGGAATGGTTATGGAATAATTTCGCACAAATTGCTTTTATTATCAGTATTATTTTTACCTAGTATTTTCAGTAGGTTTTCATCTAGTATTTTTATAAAGTACTCACTCATTTTCTTTCACTATTTCTTCGTCACTTTTTTCATTAATAGATGCACTTTGTTCAATGTCCATATTTTAAATACTTGATATAAACGAATTTTACAAGTATAGACAGTCGAGCCGTCATCAGCTGTTACCCCTCCGTCTTGGTCTAAGATCGATCTTCACCGATCTGATAAAACTCGCCACTGACTGCCAAACCAGTAATGTATTAGTATTTTAAGGAGTTACTCGCGAAGTTTACTTCCACATGTAAAAATATTTGCGTAGGTTACGCCCCGAAAGTTCAACAAAGAGATTTGGAAAGTTCAATTTTCTCACACACATATTTTACTTGCAGGAACTAATATAGGAAGTTTTCGTTTCATGTTCCAATCTCTTTTATTTGCTTCAACGCAGACTAACTTCTGCTTTTGGTGGATTATTCGGGTGAACGATATTAAAACGATATTCACCGAAAATATGGAGTGTTTTAATCAGACGCCTTAGTGTAAGACTGCACACGCGAAAACGTTACTAAAGCGTTTGCGTAAATAATTTATTTATCGACCTTATTACGACCTTATTTGAACTCGGACGCAGTATTAACGTTTGCGCGTTTACAGAGATACACTAAGGTCTCAGATATTATGATCGGTATTATTGCAGCTGTGATCAAAATTCACTGGAGAAGTGAGCCAGTCATTGACTATGTTATTCAGTTTTTGGAATCCCTTACTATTTTACTTTTAGAGACCGTGCACTTCGGCTCGAGTGAAATTGAGGAAATATGGCGATGAACGTAGTCGCAAGGAAAGGTGAAGGAGAGATGCAAGAGAGAAATTTCAAGACGATGATCGTTCCTTCAAGATGGACCCGTTTTGGGACGTTCCGCATTGAGAACACCGGTTTCGCTAGAGACTGCCAAGTGCTGAGGCAGGCCACTGAGGATGTAGTGTGGTACGAACTTTAGGGAAGTGATCCCACATAACCCAGTATCTCTCCTCAGATGCCGATACCGGTTGACCTCTATCTCTTCCCCCTCCCTTCCCGATAAAAAGGTAGGTAGGTACATTTTTTTTTGGGAAGGATAATAGAATATGCATGGAAAATTTTTCGCAATACAACTACTCTATTCTACCACTACGTTTTAAATAAATAAATAACGATTCACCCCCACAGTAGGGTACATATACCCTGTGTCGTGAGTACCATGGACACAAACAAAGACAGAAACACAAACACCCAGACCGAGAACAGAAATTTAAACTCATCATTCAATTTTTCTGTTTCGCCGGGAATCGAATCTGGGACCCTTAGATTGGCAGTGCTGCACGGAAAGCATTGCGCCACGCAGGTCGTCACTATTTACTATAATAATAATATTTTTTTATTTTTTTTCAACCTTTTTTTATATCCTACTACTGGGCACAGGTCAGCTCTCACTAGTGAGTGGGGTTTAGATTTATTTATAACTAGCCTTCCGCCAGGTGCTTCGCCCCCGGTGACCCGTTTTATTGGTTCCTGTAGGATAAAAACCATCCTATGTCCTTTCCCAAGGTCCACTCTGTCTGTGTTCCAAATTTCGTTAAAATTAGTAGTTCAGTAGTTTAAGCGGGAAAGCGTAGCAGACAGACAGACAGAGTTACTTTCGAATTTATAATATTAGTAGAGATAATATACTAAGTATTATTATTATGTGTAGCAATAACTACCGTGAAAATGATTTTACCCTAAATTCGCCGCTGTACTAACCGTAATCGTGGTCATAATCCAATGATTATAACAGCATTTTCGTTTGGTCTAATTATTTTTGGTTTTTGGTGATAAGCCTCATTATTTGTATAGTCTCTGCGCCCACCATTAAATCCACGTAAAATTGGCACAATATTTAAAATAACACTCATTTCTATACCTATCTAGGTTGATAAACATAAATAAGGACATAAAAACATCCAGACAAGGAAGACATACCTAAAGTCATCGATAATATTTTATATCCCTTAAGGTGACGGGCGATGACCAATGTTAGTTGTCAAGCTATGTTGTTATAGATTGATGACTTATTTTCTACTAGTCTTCCGCCAGCGGCTTCGCTTGCTTGGATCCGTTTTAAAGGTTCCCGTAGGATAAAAACCATCCTATGTCCTTTTCCAAGGTCCACTCTATCTTTGGTTCAAATTTCATTAAAATCGGTTCAGCAGTTTAAGCGGAAAGCGTAGCAGACAGACAGACAGAGTTACTTTCGAATTTATAATATTAGTATGGATCGGGGCAGAAGGGAAAAGCCTTAAAAAGTTACCAAGCACACCAAGTAAAGCACCTTGAGGAAGATACCGATCAGCGTGAGATTTGTGCCGTCACTAAAATATATATTTTTGTCATATAAATGGTGACCTTCCTCACCAGTTGGAAAGGACTGGGCTTTACTGCGGAATGCACCGACTTCCTACACGTATGCTGTGGCCACAAGAAGTCGTCTTGAGAGAGCGATGCAGAATGTGAATAAATAATTAAATAAAGAACCAACTAAATAAAAATATACATACATAATATATATAATTCTTCTGTGAGTGTGTATGTCACTGAACTCCTCCTTAACGGCTGGACAGATTTTAATGAAATTTTTTGTGTGTATTCAAATGGATTCGAGGATGGTTTAGATTCACAATTTGGGCCACTGGAAATGTTTTTTAAATACTTTTTTACTTATTTAGTTTTCCCATATAAATTGTTCCTGCCTGTCAAACGTTTTGTATTTCGTGCCGTGTCGTTCTAAACTTTGACACAGTCAGAATAACTGGACAGTTCGTATGTCATTATTTGTTTTATATTTTTGTTTGATAGTAACATGAAGTCTCTTTAAGATAATAAGAAAACAAATCCTCTTTTATTACTTTTAAGGCAGGACAACGTCTGCGGGGTCCACTAGTAAATAAATAAATAAATAAATGTTTAAAGGGCGCAATATAGGATCAAATAAAAAAAAATAAAAAAATTGATATAAATGTAAATTTTTATAAATTGTGTTATAATTAAGTTTCGACCTTTTATCTTTGTAATATTTCCATATCTCACGAAGGTAAATATGGCGTACTTAATGTGCATTATCAGCTTTTGTAAACACTCATATTTGTATTTGTCTTTGTCAGCTCTCCTACACCTTAGGTTTTAACAACAGCGTACTAACACGCAGTCACTGCCGTCTTTCCCAGTACCGCAAGCTTGATGGTTCCAGATCACACTCCAGCCGCTCGCAATCTCGAAAGTACCTATCGAAGGTACCCTTGATGTGACTAGATTAAATTAGCGAATGGATGGGCGAGCGGAGGTTTCAGCTCGTTCAACCAAGAGAAAGAATGTTGTACGAAATATAAATTCCGGCAAAAATTCAACGAAATGATCTCGGGCGTATGAGCGAAGATGGGAACGGTGGAGGGGTCAATGAAAAGTGTTAACTAACTAACCAACAGCAGTAAGGGCCCCCCATTTTTTTTTCATATTAAAAGATGGTATTATTTGTTACGATTAATCGCAAATAAATAGATTTGAACGCATACTGTATACCCAATAATTAAATTGAACAACAAACGGTTTGTTCGGTAAATTGAGTATAATTATTTTGGGATTTGCCAATACCGTTGTAATTATTTTACCCGCTAATTAGGTCGGTTTATAGCTAATCGTGCAAATTTTAATCCCGCTTCGTAGTAATACAGATTATTAGGTGAAATAATTATAGAAATGTAGTATAATAAATAGCTACACATTGAAAGTTCTAATCTTTTTGGCATATTATCATAAAGTACCTGGACGCCCGAGCGTTGCTCGGATAAAAACAATTGATTTTCTTGGTTTATTTTTAAGCAAAACATTCATTGGCTTAGTGTTACTTAACGAAGCCTATTGAAATACCTAGCTCCCAATTTAAAAAAAAATTGCCACAAAAAATAAAAAACGCAATTTGCCTACTTGAGATTTGAACCCGGGTCTCTAGCTCCGTAGTCAGTTTTCGTAACCATTCAACCAAGAAAGCTTTAATTCCATTGACGAAATCTTTATTGAGGTCTTTCATATCGACATTGTCATTTGTTTGAAGGGCGGATTGACGGTTGACATGTGACGACTTTCTACGCTACAATATTATTAATATTTTCCAATAGATGTCAGTAAGAGTAATTTTATATTTAACGGCATAAACATTAAATAAAATGACAATTTCTATCAATAAAAATTTGTAGATCGATTTATTATCCCCGAAACCAGGGTACTAAATTTCATCAAAATCTTTGGAGCCGTTTCCGAGATTCAGAAAATATATTTAGATATATACAAGAATTGCTCGTTTAAATCGTTCGCGTTCGTGTGGCGTCGATGATGAACCGGATGGTGGGGAGTACCAACGCCACCCTCAGCACATTGGCGTACAAGCTAGACAGCCCTCCAGCCCTGGAATAGGACACACACGCTCCCGAATAGGCGTGTGTGTATACAGTTGCTTTATATTTTTAAATACATACTAACATAGGATAAGTTTGTGTACTAACCCACGAATGTATTATGTTTTCTGTTTTTATTTACTAACATAGTTATGTAAGCATTTGTATTTTACTAACCTACTGTATGGACTTATGGTCTGAAATAAATGAATTATTATTATTATTATTAAAGGTATTAGATTTGAATTTCGAATGTAAGACTAATATTTTTTTAGACGGAACTACGAGAAAATACGAGAATCTCATGTCAGTTGTTTTTTTATCACAATATGAAATTAGAAAATAGGAGTTTTGGCGGGAAGTCTAAAAAGACATATTGTTCTCTTGTTTTATTTTTACTTTCTTGGTTTATTTTTGAGTTATATCAGATAAATTTGATGGCATTTTGTTCGATATAGGTTAATTAAAGTGCACGAGTGTTGTGAATTATGCGAAAATATGTTTTTTCGGCTTGCCTCCAAAATTCTATTGATCACGTTCTTGAAAAGAAGCCATGTAAGTCAGAAATTCAAGTAAAGACTTAAGTCGGTAAGTCGTTAGTAATGAGTCAGTTAACTGACTGACTTACCTTAATTCAACTTGAATTGGACTGCATGTAGTCCTTCTAATTATAACGCTAACGCTACACACTCATAGCCCCACTCTAGGATTCCCTGTGTCGATGGTACCATGGACACACACAAAGACAGAAACACAAACACCCATATCAAGAACAGAAATTAAAACTCATTATTTCATTTTCTGCCTCACCGGGAATCGAACCCGGGACCCTCCGATCGGTAAACATTGCGCAACACGAGTCGTTAAATGAACAAAGAAATCAAGTAATGATTCGTTACGTCTATACACCCATTTGATTCAGTTGAAAAGCGCGCAGTCCGAATCGTCAACGACCCAAGATTGACTGACAGGCTAGAACCGCTTAGCTTGCGAAGAGACATAGGCTCGCTCTGCGTAGAACAGAATTTACTATGGTGAGTGCTCCGAGGAACTCTTCAAATTGATGCCTACATCACGATTTCATGATTATACCACCAGACGAAGGTTAAAGTTCCACTGGCACCATCTGGACTCGTGGCGGTCCTCCACAGTCCGCTTTGCACGCTCCTTTTTACCACGGACGTGTAGGTTATGGGACAACCTTCCAGCTGAGGCATTCCCAGTGGACTATAACATGGGGTTCTTCAAGAAAGCTGTAAAAAAAGCTCTCCTCCAAAGCCGGCAATGCTCAGGCGGCTCCCCTAGGGTTGCCCGTGTCCATAGGCGACGGTGATCGCTTAACATCACATATTGTTAGGTTTATTTATAAAAAAAAACTCTATGGAGCTATCTTAACATCCCCACTAAGAAGAGGCTAGGATATAAACATAACCATTAAAGTGTAACCATTAAGGTAACCGTACATCTTAAAATACAAAAATGTAAAGAACTTTTTTGAAGTTCCTTCTACATGAGCTTCTATTTTGCTCCATGTAATATCGGTACTAATAAAATATCGTTTCTCAAGATAACCTCTAAGCATTTAAATTTCGCACAACTTCATATGGTGCATCCCGCGGTGCCCAAATGTTTTATGCATCACATAAGTTACTGCACCTTATGTCCTAGAGGGAGTGGAATCTGAGGTATTTGAGTAATATATGAAGTTCTTCTTGATTTACCATTGTAAGTTTCAGAACTAAGTTTTAGTGTGCAAGTCATGTCTACTTTACAATGATTATAGTATTTTTTTTCAATTATGGCATCGCAAACTCTGTGCATACTGCCAGCGTCAAGTATAATTTTTGCATCAATTTTTTGCCAGTTTCAATAAAACTGGACGAAGTAATAACAAAGTCAGTAAGTAAGTCGTCAGTGATCAGTCAGTCTAGTCAGTCCAACATTCAAATAAAGCGATGGCTACTTTACTAGAACGTGTCCGATAGAATTTTGGAGACAAGCAGAAAAAACATATTTTAGCACTGTTATTCTATTTCACAAACACTCGTGCACTGTAATTAACCTATATCAAACAAAATGCCATCAACTTTATCCGATATAACTCAAAAATACACCAAGAAAATGAAAATAAAACAAGAGCACAATATGTCTTTTTCGACTTCCCGCCAAAACTCCCTGATATAGTATTATCCAAGCCTTGAAATACATAACACTCCAGATCCCAATATCTGGTATTATCGTTTAGATTTCTATCCCGCAACAAAAAAGTCTGTTTATAGAACTTTCATGCTTAAGGTTCCAGGACCTCACAGTGCTCTGAAGCAGTTCTTCTGTATTTCGTTCAGAAAATGCTTGTGATTTTGTAAAGATATCTACTGGTTGCAGCGACCACTGAACAACACGTGGTCTACATGCTCTTCTACCACCCCAAAACTGTTACTTCTTCTGGTGGTTAATTTTGTGAACCCTTGGCCGCAACCCTTTTTGCGTCCCACTGCTGGGCATGGGTCTCTCCCCATTATTGGGGAGGCCTGGAGCTTACTCCACCACGGAGCATGGAGCTTATTGCTCCAATGCGGGTTGGTGGAGATGCGGGTTAGTGGCCAACCAACCCGCTGTCGGATGTTTTCAAACTGCCCATAAGGCCTCCGACAAGATTTAACGATTGTTATCTATCGACAACAACCGGGACCGATATCTTAACATGCCCTCCGAAGCACGGAAATACGCATGAATTTTTTTGCCACCAGCGGTCACCCATCTCAAACTCGACCGCGCCCGTTTTGCTTAGTTGCAACATCGTTTACATGCTACGCTAACAGTTGTGTCATGCGCTTTGCATTTGAAAACCCTTAAAACCCTGTAAAGCAAACCCTTTAATTTTAGAAGCAAATCTTCGTTGCCATTTGCAGTAAACCAGTTCTAATTATTCAAGTGGATTAAGGTTGTTTACACTTGTATCAAGCCGAATAAGAATTTATAGTGGTGCGTCTTAATAGCGGACAGATTAAACCCAATTTGTTGTTATACTAATTGGGTATTCATTCGGGATGTTCTCGATACGCCAGGGATGTTGTAACCATCTGGGAATGTTATATTGTGTTGTAAGCTACTAAAGGGAAACACGTTCTGCTGTAAATTCTACAGTGTTTCACTCTAATTCTCTACTGTGTTTCACTGGAAAGATGCAGTGGCTGCTCAGGCTTACATGAGGCGACTATCAGCCTTCGGAGTAGCAGCGCAAATAGGCTAGACTAAGGCTTGCTTGAGGTAGTCCCTGTAATTTCGATTAAGAATAGAGCTACGGTATCCCCTGCCTGATTGTAATTGGTGACGAATAGGGGGCTTCCGGGGTTGCGGTCGGTGAGAGTGGGAGCTCGAAGCCCGAAAAGGATGGTGATGTGTGCGTGGCTGCTTGCCGCCGTAACTTCAGTTGCTTACGGCGGCAAGCAGCCACGCGCAGGAGAACACATTTGCTCTCCGGAAGATGGGGCCGTACTAATTGCCTCGCGCTAAGGACACCGGTGTGTTCCACTGGAGATCCCGGAGTCCTCCCTAATTGCAGAGACAGCCACCAAGGGGGTTTTAGTGCGGTAAAAATCCCACATAACCCGGTATCCCACCTCCCAAAGTGTCGGGGAACTTTTGAAGTTTTCCCTCCCGATACCAATAAAAGGCTTGCTTAAAGTTGTGTGTAGATGTCCATGGCACTTAACATCACGTGGCATGCATGCTCGTCTTCTAATTTATTGAAATAAAAATAAAAAACTACCCGGTCCTACAGTATCACCGCTATACCTACTTCTGTCCTGATGCTATTTTACTGTATTTCAGTCAGAAAGTGAGATTGCTGACCAAATTTGAGGCGTCCATCAGCGACCGGAGTAATAACCCAACTGCTGAGGCTGTGGGATGTCAATGGGCAGCAGCGATCACTCAACTAGCACTTAACATGTTATGCATCAGAAAAAGTTACCTTCAGTCATGGAGTAGTAGCATGTTCTTATAACTTTTCCTGGTTTGTTTGATCTGTATCAATAAACAAAATTAAGCAAACTCTTTTACTCACAAGCAAATCTACGATGCCATTTGCTCTAAACCAGTTCTAAATTATTCAATTGGATTAACGTTGCTTACACTGGTTAAGCCGAATAAGAATTTACAGTGGGTGCGTCTTAATCGCGGACAGATTAAATCCAATTTGTTGTTATACAAATTGGGTATTAATTTCGAGATGTTCTCGATTCGCCGGGGATTTAGTAACCATCTGGGAAAGCTATATTGTGTCTATATGTGGCTATATGTGGCTTTTAATAACTGAGAAATATAATAATGACTATGGATGCTAGTATTTTTTATTTGAATGGAGTAGCAGACGGGCATGCAGGCCACGGGGTGTTAAGCCCATGGACATCTACATACAACCTCAAGCAAGCATAGGTAAGTCTTGTCTGAAGTCGTATGCAGTTGCGCTGCTACTCCGGAGGCTGGTGGTCGCCTCATGTAAGTGTGGCCGGCAACTGCACCTTTCCACCGAAACACAATAGAATTGATTCAAAGCAGAAGTGGGTGCAGCGGTGGTACTTCCCCGGGCGAACCACAATAGTTCTACCACCTACAATTTACAAAGTACATATTTATATCTGTGCAAATAAAAAGTATTGTCTTTGTCTTAGTAACAAAAATGCATGTTTTCGTGCATCTGACGTGCAATTGCACAATGTGCCTCCACCTACCCGCATTGGAGCAGCGTGTTGGAGTAAGCTCCAGGCCTCCCCACTGACGGGGACAGACCCGTGCCCAGCAGTGGGACGCAAAAAGGGTTGCAGGCAACAGGGACCATTAACCTACACTTATCCATATAGATAACCTTATACTATCCGAAATTACCTTTGAAATAGGACGCATCAAGGTATGACACCCGTCAGAGAGGAGTGACCTTCACGGGCGAACCCCTCGTCCCAACGTCCATGTACAATGTGCCTTCACATACAACTAGTGTGAACTAGTGTGTCTGTGTGTGTCGGTGTCAGTGTTGACGGTGCATAGAAAATGACGTTGTTAATTGAAATTGACATATTTAGAAATGTATGCGTCTGTAGCGATAAAATAATATTTGTGAATGTGTGACAAAATTAAAATGTGTGCGTTCTTTCCCCGCACCAGATTCGGCACAAAAATTATGTATTGAAGCGAGGCGCTATGCCATCTCTACTGAAGGGTTAGTCAGTAACTTTGATGCTCTAAGATATTGTGTGAACTAGGAACACACTCGAAGGAACTTTGCGTCGCGTGTGACAGCTTTGATCTGACACTTTAGGGTGTTGGAGATTACAACGTGTACAGATTATGATCGTGTTGTTACATGAAATTAAGATTTAAAAAAAAAACAACGGATTGCACTCCGGTAGTGCCGGCAGAAGTGAAAACTTGAACATTAACGTTGTACGTTTTTGATATTTTGGAATGGTTAGGGCATAATTTCGCACGAATTGCTTTTATTATTAGCATTATTTTTCATCTAGTATATTCAATAGGTTTTCATCTAGTATTTTTATAAAGTGCTCACTCATTTTCTTTCACTATTTCTTCGTCACTTTTTTCATTTATAGATGCACTTTGTTCAATGTCGATATTTTAAATACTTGATATAAACGAATTTTACAAGTATAGACAGTCGAACTGTCATCAGCTGACACCCCTCCGTCTTACGAATATTCGATCAGGCCACGTGTCCTGACGCGAGTTTAACATTTTTTACCCATCCCAAAAAAAGTGCACAACGCCGCTAAAGAAGTTTTCACTTCAAAAATGTTATATTATAATAAGGTCTTTAAGTTTATATTTTGATTTATCATTTATGGTTTTAATGGCTGTACCTAACGCATTTTAAATTCAGGAATCCTTTGGTTTTTGGACCGTACCGAAGTTCTTCGTTCCAGGCCATGGTGTTTAGTTACGTGGCCCTGGCGAAGACTTTGAGGGCTTGTGATAAGAGATATCGATATAGTCCGTACTAGTCTGGCTCTCCCGAAATTAAGCGCGAGTAGTCTTGTTAAATTAATTATTTACTTATTCTCACGAAACATTTTAATGTAAAATCATCGTCTATGTTTCCTCACTAATTTTGATTTTACTAATACCTAGAGTGGCTAGGTAGGCCAGGTAAAAATAAATGTCAGCAAACGATGACTCGTGATGAGTGACCTCGGTACTCTCTGGAACTAAGGGACCTACCCCAAAATTAAACGTGACGTAAATCCATTGACTTTATCAATGCAAACCGGAACCAACCCACACATGATGATGATGATGATAGTTTTGAGAAAAAGCTGTTTAATGTATTAGACAACTGATGTTTTGTGGATTGGTAAACATGTCATGAAAATGTTTTGTTCTGTCAAAATTGTCAGATCATTTTGATTTTCACAGGGTCGACAGAAGGTGCAATTTTAAGCTTTTTTGTGTACTTAAATTAATTTCGGCATGAGTGTGGATTGGTTCCGGTTTGCGTAAATAGGTCCCATTAATGTGTACACCCTAGCGCATAATTATGACAAAAAGGTAAAGACGAACATGATCTTCAAGCATATATATCTCTTTTTCTAGAAATTGATTTCCGCAATACTGTTCTCAGTAAGGCTGCAACCCTTTTTGCGCCCACTGCTGGGCACGAGTCTCTCCCCATTATTGTGGAGTCCTGAATCTTGCTTACTCCACCACACTGCTCCAATGCAGGTTGGTGGAGATGTGGGTTAGTGACCAATCTGCTTTCGGATGTTTTCAAACCGCCCATAAGGCCTCCGACAAGGTTTAGCGACTGTTATCTATCGACAAAAACCGGGACCGACGGTTTAACATACCCTCCGAAGCACGGAAATACGCATAAAATTTTTTTTTGCCACCAGCGGTCACCCATCTCACACCCGACCGCGCCCGTTTTGCTTAGTTGCATAGATCATTTGCATTCTACGCTGACCGCTGGGCCGTTCAGTATACAAAAATAAATCACCTTATCTGTACGTGTATCCCATAAGACTATGATGTGAAACTTAGCAAAGCAAACTCGGCTAGTAAAACAAACGGGGTTTCTTTAGGAGAGGCACTAATTAAAATAAACTTGCTAGTTTCCACAGATACTGTTTACTGAGTGACGACAGATTCTGGAACGGGATATTGTCTTACCCACCCTTAGACTTATTAAAACGCTTTTATTAACTAGACCTGTATGTATGTATGTATGTAACGGAATCTTTTAACTTCATTTTCACTTACTCCTAGGAGTCTGATTAACTTGAAAATTTGCACAGGGGTCAAGGGCCGATGACAATACAATAATCTCATAATTTTATATTAAAGTCCTAACTAGGATCATCAGATAGAATAAAAAAAATATACGAGGAGCGGCTGATAAGTTCGTGGCCTAAGGTACTTAATGAAACAAATATAAAGTTTTGTATTTTTAACACGTCTAAGCGTCTGATTAACTTAAAAATTTGCACAGGGGTCAAGGGCCGATGACAATGCAATAATATGCGAATAAAAATCCAACTAAAAAATTAAAAATAAATAATGTAGTTTAAAAAACTAAAAAACACGCTTTTGTGAAAATACGAGCTAAAAAGTAAAAAAAATAAGAAGAAAATGTATTTTGCTGTAAAAAAAGCGTGGGGTGATTTTTAAGATACTATTGACATCATGCACCCCTTATGCGTGGGTCTTGTCTTACCCACTCTTAGACTTATTTGGATTGTTTAGGCTTAGGCTTTTGTCTAAGCTCGTTTAGACGGGATCGGGGAAACCTTCAAAAGGTACCCAGCACCTTAGGAGAGGTTAAAGAGTTATGTGGGATTTGACCGCACTAAAACCCCCTCGGTGGCCTGCCTCTGCGCTTGGGAGGACTCCATGATCTCCATAGGAACATTAGGAACGCACCGGTGTCCTTCACGCGCGGCGCCCCAGAACGGGTCCATCTTCGGGAGAGCAGATGTGCTCTCCTGCGCCTTCAGGTGTTCACGGCGGCATGCGGCCACGCACACACCACCGTTCTTCCCGAGGCTGCTGGCTGGACGGGTCAAGCTCCCACTCTCACCGTCCGCAACCCCGAAAGCCCCTTTTTGTTGCCTCTTACGATCAGGCAAGGTATACCGTCTATTCTTAATCCCGAAGCTACAGGGAAACATTCCTTGCTGAGTAACCTACCCATAAGTCTTGTATCGTCCACTGGCCGTTCATCACCTTACGCCTGGCTATGTGCGCTTTGTTGGACATGACTTGCTTTTGAGATTTTAATTGTAGGTAACTGAGCCAAGCATTACTCGGGTAAAAACAATTTATTTTCTTAGTTTAATTTCAAACGAAACACTCATTAAAATTTGCTTAGTGTTTTTTAACAACGCTATCTGAAATAGCTCCCAATAAAAAAAAATACACAGTTAAATTAGACTTTGATTAGGGTTTGAACCCGGGTTTCTAGTTCCGCGTTCAGCCCACGTTACCATTCGGCCAAGGAAGCTTTAACTGAATGAAGAAAAAATTTATAGAGCTCTTTCAGATCGACATTGTCATTTCTTTGAACGTCAGATTGACGGATGACGTTTGACCGCGTTCTACGCCACAACATTATTAATAATCTCCAATAGATGTCAGGAAGAGACGTATTTTTCAGTTTATATATAAGTTGATTATCACTAAAAATATTTTTTAATAATTTAAAATTTCTAAAAATAAAACCTAACTGGATCGATTTATCACTCCCGAAACTAGGGTATAAATTTCATCAAAATCGTTGGAGCAATTTCCGAGATTCGAAAAATATAGTTAGGTATATACAAGAATTGCTCGTTTAAAGGTATTAGATAGATTCTTAGGTATGCTAACACTATAGTGATAAACATCGTATGGTGTTGGTAATACTAAAGCGCGCATGGTAAGTAGATTAGAGATAATGAGGATTCCTCTTCCTCTTAATGAGGAAGTTACGCATTTTTGGTACTTCCTCTTCCTCTTCCTCATCCTCTTCCTAATGAAAATATCCTCATCCTCATCCTCTTACTATGTGCTTGATACTTCCTCTTCCTCATCCTCATAACTCCTTCCTCATAAACCCTAAAGTAGATTGCGGGCGTAGAACGCAAGCTACGAGTATATACGTGGCAAAAATTTCATGTGTATTTTTGTGCTACAGAGGGCGCGTGAAGGCTTCGGTTCGGGATGGATAGTAAACGTTAAGATTAGTCGGAGGCCATGTTTTAAAAACATCTGACATCGGTTAGGCCAGTAACGCGTATCTCCAATCCAGTGTGGGGTACACGGGAGATGCGTATTGGATATAGCTCCAAGCCTCTCCAATAAACGGGAGAGACCAGTGCCCAGCAGTACGATGCAAGAAGGATTCCAGCCAGCCACGGTATCACCAAATAGTTATAAGTGACGTCCCTTAAAGACGTCGCATTAAGATACTTCGATATCAACAGCCGTTTTAAAATAATATTATCTTAGTTATGTCAACGAAAATAAAACTGAAAAAATATAATAAAAACTCAATTCTACATTCTGTTTTAAGTATTCCTACTTAACCCAACACTTTACTTTAAAAAGTCCCGGAAAACCCGCATTATCTTTCAAAAGGTTCACACGGAACGAAGATAATAACCGCCGTTTTAAAGCTAATGTGTTGGTAATAACGCACTTTCATGAGCTAACAGCTTTACGCTTAAGCTAGCTGGATATTTGGGAGCTTTTCATATAAAATGAAACATAGACGCGTATACAGGATATTATTATGTTGATAGGTTACTGAAACCCTTTTTGCATCACACTACTGGGTACGGGTCTCTCTCCATTCTTCTTAGTTTTCTGGTCTTCTCCATTGGTAAGGCCCGGAACTAACTCAAACACGCTGCTCCATGCCGGTTGGTGGAAATGTGCATTAGTGAACAACCTGTTGTCGGATGTTTTCAAATCGCCCATAAGGTCTCCGACGAGGTTAAAATATTGCTATTCATTTATTCATATTTAATTGCTTTTTACAGGTAGATTTACAGGTTGTGTTACATAATAATTATTCAAGTGCTTCTGTAAATACCCATTGGGCGTGCAATTTTTTGTTAGTTAATGTATCTATTTGTTATTTAAAAATCATATCAGTTACATAATAAAACATTAAAATTAAAAATTAAATAAAAACAAACATATTTAAATTATCGAGCAATAGTCGAATTAAAATGTCAAATTATACCAGAATGTCATATAGAAAAATACCCTAATCTAAATACAATGTCAGCATTATTACCTATTATAAGAATATCAAATTAATAAGATATAACAATTAATAAATAGTCAGTCAATATTATTATCTAATTTACATGTACATCATCGTTAAAATAATTATGTACACTATAATAACATTTTTTTATTAAAATATATTTTAGTTTAAATTTAAATCGGGATACATCAAAACTCTTTAAATAATCTGGCAAGTGATTGTATATCTTGGTGGCCATCCCGTATATACCTACTTTTTTGAAGTGAAAACTTCTTTAGCGGCGTTGAGCACTTTTTGTGGGATGGGTAAAAACTATGAAACTCGCGCGAGGTCACGTGTGCTGATCGCAAAATTTCGTAAGATAGTAGAGGAGACGAGGAAGATCGACCTTCACCGATCTGATAATTCGATGAGACATATTGTTTACCAAATATAATTTATAAACATATAACAAACAAACTTGACTATCGAAAAGTGTTCATAGCTATTTTAAATTTAATCAATTTTCTTTCATATCACCTTCACTCTTGTAACAACCGAACGAGTGAATATTTTCACCGGCTCTTAGACCAAGACGGAGGGGTGACAGCTGATGACGGCTCATCTGACGGCTGTCTATACTTTTTTTCTTCAATTATGGCATCGCAAACTCTGCATATTGCCAGCGTCAAGTATAATTTTATCTTAAAATTCGTTTATATCAAGTATTTAAAATATGGACATTGAACAAAGTGCATCTATTAATGAAAAAAGTGACGAAGAAATAGTGAAAGAAAATGAGAGAGTACTTTGTAAAAATACTAGATAGAAATTAATAGGTACTGATAATTCAAGCAATTCGTGCGGAATTATTCCCTAACGATTCCAAGACATCAAAAATGTACAACGTTAATGTTTTCACTTCTGCCGGCACTCCCGGAGTGCAACCCATTGTTTTTTTATAAAATTTACATTTTGATGTTTGAGAAGTCTGAAACACCTGGAACCGACCGCTTAATGTGCCCTCCAAATCACGAAAACGCGTATGAAATTTTGCCATTAACGGTCACCCATCCGGTCGTTAGCTGCGTAGATTGCTTACGTTCTACGCTAACCGCCAGGTCATGCGAGTTCAATATTGTTTTTGCCTGTAGATGGTTCTTTCTATCAAAAGGGTATAGAATTGTTTCTCCCGCTTATAATTCAACAGATATAACGAACCATGCAAATCATATAACCAACAGTATCTGGCAATCATAAACGCTAACAACAGCATGGTGAAATACCAGGCTAGTAGCATCCATCCTTCCCAATAATGGTGAGAGGCCCGTGCCTAGTAGTGGGACACTCAGCTATCCTGACCTATGTCCTTCATAAACTATTGGACATTAGATATCAGCTATCCTGACCTATGTCCTTCCTATGTCACTATTGGATATTGGATATACGAGAATAATTATGATACAACCATAATAACATAGTCTAGTGCTTACTATCAGTCTACTTTGCCCGGATCCCAGCACCCATTTGCTGAGACCCCATATTTTCTCACCCGGACCAAAACACTAAATCTAGCTGACGAATCTAGTAAGCCGCCATTTGTTAGAGCTGAGATAAAACTGAACATATTCCCAATTTCCTGGATTTATAAGGATTTTTTATTGGTACGATATGGATATATTTACAGCTGGTACGAAATTCATTCGTTTGGTAAATATAAGTCTGTGTATGTGCCTTAGCACATACGACTACATTCCGAACGTAAGCTTTAGTAGTGTCACCATGAAAAGACTTTGGAACATTTGGTATTGCTTGTAGATTGATCGATAGTTTCTGGAATCGATCTACGTGCTAAGCAATGCTAAGGTGGTGAGTTGTACAGGTGAATATAAAAACGAATTTTCAAATGTGTTTCTGTATTTATGGCACTTTGAGCTATTCCACTTGTTGTCGAAAGTTAGTTAACGTTTATCTTACACTATATAACTTTATATTATATAACATTTACCGGGGCTTACAACTTCAAAAACATTGAATAGTGGTTAGGCTACTACCCCAAAAGAAGTGTCTAGTAATCGGATGTAAAGAGTTGTAGCAAATTTGTTCGTGTTATCAACAAAAACAGTTAATTAACCTTATCGGAGAGTATATAGGCGATTTGAAAATACCTGACAGTGGGTTGTCCACTAACTCTCGTCAGAGCAGCGGATGGAGTAAGCTTTAGGCTTCCCCAATATTGGAAAGAGACTCGTAGCACCCAGGAGTGGGACGTAAAAGGTTTAGATAGGTTAGAATATACTACGTAGCAAGAATCCCAAATTTTCGCACCCGGACAAAACACTAAATCAGCCGACGAATCAAGTAAGCCGCCGTTTGTTAGAAGTGTGATAAAACTGAATATATTTCCAATTTCCTGGGTTTATAAAGATATTCTATCGAACAATGGGGAAATTTACAGTTGGTTCGGTCTAGTCTCTAGAAATTATGTTACGCTGAAGATCTTCTGTGCCTAGACTGGCTGTTTTAGCGTCTCACTGCAGTACACGGGTCTCTTCCCATTATTAGCAAGGCCTGGAGCCCACTTCGCTACTATATAATAATATAAATAAGTACCATTCTAAGTATAAAGCGTCATAATAAAACGTTTTTGGTCAACACATTTCTTTCCCAAATTTTCAATAAAATAAAGGTATCCCATTATAATCCCCGTAAGGAAAGATAAAACTGAATTTATAAGGCAAGAAGACTTTATTAAACGAGGGCGAAAGATTTATTGGACTCTCTGTGAAATAATTAGGATATCGGGAGCGGAAACTTGTCGCAACTGTCGCAAAAAGCGCTAGGAGATCTGCATCCATTACTGGTAAAGCTTGAACCATGCGAATTCAGTGTGTTTCATATATTCAATAATGGCATCGCAAACTCTGTGCGTATTGCTAGCGTCAAGTACCTATATTTTTGCATCACTTAGTAGTTAGTAGTCATAGTAGACAATAACCGACCGCAACCCGTATAGATGCTTTAACTTAACATCCGAATGACACAAAAGAAAAGAAACAACGGGTTGCACTCCGGTAGTGCCGGCAGAAGTGAAAACTTGAACATTAACGTTGTGCATTTTTGATATTTTGGAATGGTTAGGGAATAATTTCGCATGAATTGCTTTTATTATCAGTATATTATTTTTCATCTAGTATTTTCAGTAGGTTTTCATCTAGTATTTTTATAAAGTACTATTTTCTTTCACTATTTCTTCGTCACTTTTTTCATTAATAGGTGCACTTTGTTCAATTTCCATATTTTAAATACTTGATATAAACGAATTTTACAAGTATAAACAGTAGAGCCGTCATCAGCTGTCACCCCTCCGTCTTACGAATTTTTGATCAGGCCACGTGTCCTGACGGGAGTTTAATTTTTTTTACCCATCCCAAAAGAACTACACAATGCCGCTAAAGAAGTTTTCACTTCAAAAAATCTCTTAGCAGTCAATCTTACTTCTGAGTGCATCCGTTTTGCTTAGCTGTTTTTTAGCAATTTACAACATACCACCACAAAATCTTATAAAATAGTGCCATTAGTAATCAACGCATTTCTTTCCTAAATTTTCAATCAAATAGGCATCCCATTATAATCCTCGTAAGGAAAGATAAAACTGAATTTATAAGTCAGGAAGACTTTATTAAACGAGGGCGAGAGATTTATTGGACTCTGTGAAATAATTAGGACATCGGGGGCGGAAAGTTGTCACAACTGCCGCGAAAAAGCGCTAGCGTATCTCTCCCCTTGAATTGGGAGACCTGGACGATCCGGCTCCAATGCGAGTTAGTGGACCCAAGATAATAGTGTACTAGTTCACTCACTGTCAGATGTTTTTAAACCGACAAAACTTAATGACTGCTGTCTATCGATAAGTAATCGACAACAACCGGAGCGCATTCCTTAATATAGCGTAGGTACGAAGCATGGAATAGAAAGGAATTTAGGTACTAGAAGACCATCTATTTCATTTCTTATCGCGCCCGTTTCGCGTTTCGTGTCATGTGTATGTTTGTAACTTCGTACTATATACTCATTCTACCTTAGAATAGTTACATGTAGAATGAGTGTCTTCAAATTCAAAATTCAAATTCATTTATTTGCTTCATAAAAGCGCACTGTCAAAATTGAAGCACTAAATAGATTTACACAGATGTCACATCTGACAAACAAAATATTTTTATTTTGACCAAATTAACTAAAAAATACTACAAAATATTGAAAACTTCACTGTGAAAATTTATGGTACCTATTAGACTTCTTTTGTTTTTCAAAAGTGTTGTGACACAATTTAACAGCACAAACCATCATAAATTTTTTTCCGGAAACACGTTCGGCGTGCTTTAACCTTGAATACTATGGAGCGGCCCAGCGTTTCATGCCATTAATGGCACCAATTAAAATGCTTCAATTTGGGCGCGCGAACTTGGTTTCTATAATGTAATTATTCTAAGTATTCTACAAAAATTGATCTACTTTTTAAAGGATCTGAAATGTTAAGCAGGAAATATGCTTATAATAATAGAACCTTCATTTACAATACAAGAATTACCACCATTGCACAAATTGACAACGAAACTTCGACTTCGCGCACTTTTAAACTTGCTTTAGATTGTATGTATATTTGATTTAATGTAGTATTTATTCATGGGGAGCAGCGACAGCTTCACACCACGTAGCCTGCATGCTCCTTAGAGCATCAAGTTATGACAGGTATGACACCCGTCAGAGAGGAGTGGCCTTTACGGGCGAACACCTCGTCCCAACGTCCATGCACAATGTGCCTTCTTCTTATACAACTATAGTGTCTGTGTGTGTCGGTGTCAGTGTTGACGGTGCATAGAAAATGACGTTGTTAATCGAAATTGAAATATTTAGAAATATATGCGTCTGTAGCGATGAAAATATATTTGTGAATGTGTGACAAAATTAAAATGTGTGAGTTCTTCCTCCGCACCAGATTTGGCACAAAAATTATGTATCGAAGCGAGGCGCTATGCCATGTCTACTGAAGGATGAGTCAGTAACTTTGATGCTCTAAGGCATGCTCGTCTTATACTCCATTTACAAATAATAATATATTCTTAGTGGTACTTACAATATTAAAAAAGGCCAGCTTCTATCAAAATCAGATACTATTTGGAATATTTTGTAAGGCTTTATTAAACGGGAGCGGATATTTATTGGACTCTCTGTGAATCAATTAGGACGTCGGTAGCGGAAAGTTCCCGTGACTGCCGCGAGATAGCGCTGACGTTTTTATTGACCGGGATTCCGGGGAATTGCGCCGCTTTTATTTTATGTTTACATCCCTTTGATTTTTTAGTTTTAGTTCGAAAATATTATTGAAGATGGTTTCCTTGCGAAAATTTTAGCATTATGCCCATTAATGTCGTTAAACTACCCTTTTTTCTTTTCGGTGAAAGTTGTTAGTATCGTTTCATTAATATTTAATTATTCACTTTAAAAATATTACAGATAGCTCCAACTCGTTTTTAAAAGGGCGTAATATATTTGCCTACCGTGCTGTGTAGTTCGGCAAGTGGTGTATAAAATAAGTCGATGCTCTGGTCCCATGCCACCAAGCCAAAAATATTTAGATCGCCATATTTACCCTTTAGGGTGTACACATTTTATTGTGCCTGGGTGACATCCTTACTAATATTATAAATAGGAAAGTGAGTTTGTTTGTTTGTTCCGCTTTCACGCCGTCACTACTGAACCGACTGCTTTGAAATTGCAGACGGAAAGTTAGAAGTCCGGATTCAATAATACGGTACTTTTTATCCTGGAAAAAATTGATATTCCCGAGGGAAAACAAAAATATTGTTAGCTTGTTAGCTAGTTCGGTGATAGATGGTGCTGTGTGTAGTTTAAAACAAGGTAATATATTGCAAACGAATATGCACATGTAAACTTAGAAACTAAATGATACGATAATTAATTCCCGAAAATCAGGAATTTCCGAGGGATGACGTACGATTTGGTTTATCGTCTAAACTGGTTTTTTACATCTACTTATCCTGTCTACTTAGTATTTTTTTACTGCAGCTAAGCAAAAACTTCTGTACTTATTTACCTACTCTTTATCCTGGTATAATAGACTGTTCCAGAGGGTTAACAAAAGTTATGAATAATCAAAAATGAAATGAAATATGAATAATAAAAATATTTTGGATGAAGTTATGGGAGAAACTACTGAATATTTATCTGAAGACACAGTGATAGAAACAGAACACAGTACCTCATATCCTGTAGAGTTCTTAAATTCTTTGGAATTATCTGGTGTGCCTTTTCATAAATTAAAAATAAAAGTAGGGGTTCCGGTGATGCTCATGCGTAATCTCGATGCCCCTAGACTGTGTAATGGTACCAGGCTGCGTGTCACTCAGCTTGGGCGGAATATTATTACAGCAACTATTTTAACTGGCGCAGCAAAGTGTGATAGTGTATTCCTCGGATTCCGATTATTCCAACAGACCTCCCATTTCAATTTAAAAGACTTCAATTTCCTATAAGGGTTTCATTTGCAATGACCATTAATAAAGCACAAGGCCAAACTCTAAGGGTTGCGGAGTACACTTGGAAAAACATTGTTTTTCGCATAGTCAGCTCTATGTAGCGTATTCCCGGGTATGCAATGCCCAAAATCTGCATGTTTTTGCTCCCCAAGGTAAATCATCTAACATAGTTTACCATTCAATTTTGGTTTAACAACTCATCGTATCCAGCGTTATATCACGCTTCTTAGATTTTCCCGTGGGAATGAGAAGTTTTCTTATAGTTGTGCTTTATTAATGGTATATGGTATTTATGGAATGCGAAAGTAACTCCGTCTGTCTGTTGTTCTTTCACGCCTAAACGGCTGAACGGATTTTGGTGAAATTTGGTATGGATGTAGTTTGAGTCCTGGAAAAGCAATGTTTTACCACGGGAGAACTTCTCATTCCCACGGGAAAATCTAAAAAGCGCGATATAACCGAATTCCACGCGGGCGAAGTCGCGGGCGGAAAGCTAGTTATAATATAATGTAAGTGTGAACACGCCCATCATCCTAATCTATACCGCTATGCCGCAAGCTCATAGTCCCACACTAGAGGCCTCGTTCACCATCTCCAAGTAAAGTATGTATGGGTCAGTTTATCATATTATTATGATTAGTGTTACTCGAACATCGTGAAATTTAAATTGAAGTTACGGCTTTATACGGGTGACTTTAACCGACAATTAACGTTCTTGTCACTTTACTTGAAGGTAGTGAAAAAGGTCCTAAGTTCTGCATATCTCATGAAGGTAAATATGGCGAACTGAATATATATAAACAACTTTGTAAATACCCATATTTGTGCAAATAAATGACTTTGTCTATGTCTTTGTCCTAGTGTGGGTACCATTGACACACACAAATTTAGCTCATCATTCAAATTTCTGCCTAGCCGGTAATCGTACCTGGGACCCTTCGATCAGCAGTGCGGCATGGTAACTTTGCTTAGTTGCAATATTATTCGAAGTTACGTAATATTATTCGACAATAGAGATAATTCATTGTGCGCGATTCTCATCTTGTGCTGAATGTACAAAAGATTGAGTGAATGATTATGTCAAAGGCGTAGATATTATACAAATCTTCTAGGAATTTGTAATGAAACGTTGGTTGAGTCCCTGGTATGTAATTTTCTAGATAATAATATGTGTAAGCTTCCCCTACCTGCGGAATAACAAGTTTGAAAACTGTTTATTGCGAAATTACGAATATATACGAGCTAACGTATCCTTGAAAGGTTTTTGGGGTCCTTGGGGTTTCGTGTGTACTTGAAGGAAAAACGGAATAATTAAAGTGAACATCAGAAAAACATTAGCCATTCTTTATAATCATTTAATTGATTTTTAAATACTAGTGGACCCCGTAGACGTTATCCTGCCTCAAAATTACTGAAAGAGGATTATTTTCTTTATCATCTCAAAGAGTTTTTATGTTACTGTCAAATAAAAAATATAAAACAAACAGTGACAGATGCATTGTTATAGAAGTTTGACATAGGCTGACTATGTCAAACTTCTGGACGATGCCGCGAAGAACCAATGTTTGACAGTTGCTAACAGTTTATATAGGACAATAAAATAAGTAGTTTTACCATTAATTTCGCAATTTTTCCATATTTTCTCACCATTTAAACCCTTCCCTGGACTTTTACTAATATTTCAAGACCAAAATTAGCCACATCGGTACAGCCGTTCTTGAGTTTTAGCGAGACTAACGGACAAAAATTCATTTTTATATATTAAATATTTCAAAACTGGTGAAAGTAATAATTGACAGAATTAAAAAATAAATCAAAGTAGTTTATTTTAAAACTTGACTTTATGGTCGATCAATGAATCAATTTCTTTATTGACAACCAAAACAAATCTGTCTTGTCTGTGGTCCCATGGGGTTGCAGAAAGACTTAACGCGACGTGAACTGCACGCTCGTCTTATATTTCATTTAAAAAAGATAAATTCCTGTGTCAATCGTTTACTAAATGACGACCCGTGTGGCACAATGGTTACTAAGGCTGACTGCCAATCGGAGGGTCCCGGGTTCGATTACCGGCGAAACATAAATTTGAATAATTAGTTTAAATTTGTTTTCTGGGCTGGATGTTTGTGTTTCTGTCTTTGTATGTGTCCATGGATATGTGTCCATAGGAGCAGCGATGGCCGAGTGGTAAAATACCGCGGTCTTCGACGCTACCGATCCTGGGTTCAAATCCTCGGCGCGCACCTCTTACAAAGAAATTTGTAATGTGCGGATCAATCGCTGCTCCACGGTGATGGAAAATATCGTGATATTTAATTGATTACGATGTTCTCCATCGCCGTGCATGCCTGAGAGAAATTCATAATTTCTCGAAAGCATGACGTCCACCAATCCGCACTTGGCCAGCGTGGTGGACTATGGCCTAAATCCCTCTCAATTGTGTGAGGAGACCTGTGCCCAGCAGTGGGACATAAAAAA
The DNA here is from genome assembly GCA_911387765.1 of Pyrgus malvae. NCBI lineage: Eukaryota > Metazoa > Arthropoda > Insecta > Lepidoptera > Hesperiidae > Pyrgus > Pyrgus malvae. The sequence continues at coordinate 20,849,739 of OU426965.1, read as the reverse complement.
GGTAGAAAAAAAGAAGATGTGCCCATGGTACCCACGACACAGGGTATATCGACTCTACTGCTAGGCTATGAGTGTGAAACGTTATTTAAAAATTTATGTGTTTATTTAAAGGATTTTTACATATTCTAAAAGAAAGGAGGAGAAGCGCGCATGGCCCGGCGGTGAGCGTAGAACGCAAGCGATCTACGCAGCTAAGCCAAACGGCCGCGGTCGAGTGTGAGATGGGTGACCGCTAGTGGCAAAAATTTCATGCGCGTTTCCGTGCTTCGGAGGGCACGTTAAGCCGTCGGTCCCGGTTGTTGTCGATAGATAACAGTCGTTAAATCTTGTCGGAGGCCTTATGGGCGGTTTGAAAACATCCGACAGCGGGTTGGCCACTAACCCGCATCTTCACCAACCCGCATTGGAGCAGCGTGGTGGAGTAAGCTCCAGGCTTCCCCAATAAGTGGGAGAGACCCGTGCCCAGCAGTGGGACGCAAAAAGGGTTGCAGCCAAAAGAGAGGTTCTGTATTTAACACTATTAGTACCTGGAAAACCGAGCGTTGCTCGGATAAAAACTATTGATTTTCTTGATTAAATTTTAAGCAAAACACTCATTGGCTTGGTGTTACTTAACAACGCCATCTGAAATAGCTCCCAATAAAAAAAATATTGACACAAAAAATAAAAAGAACTCAACTTATTTGCTTGAGGTTTGAATCCGGGTCTCTAGCTCCGCAGTCAGCCTACGTAACCATTCAATCAAGAAAGCTATTATTCCATCGACGAAATTTTTATAGAGCTCTTTTAAATCGACATTGTCATTAATTGTTTGCGGATTGGCCCATGACGTTTGTTGGCGTTCTACGCCACAATATTATTAATATTCTCTGATAGATGTTAGTAAGAGTCATATTTTTCAGTTTATATTTAAGTTGATTATGGCTGAAAATTCAAATAAAACGCCAAATTCTAAAAATAAAACCTAGCTGGATCAATTTATCACCCCCGAAACTCTGGACACTAATTTTCATGAAAATCGTTAGAGCCGTTTCCGAGATTCAAATTACAATATATAGGTATTTAAAAGAATTGCTCTTTTAAAGGTATTAGATATACCTATTTGTTTGGCTGCAACCCCTTTTACGTTCCACTGCTGGGCACGGGTCTCTCCCCATTATTTGGGAGGCCTAAAGCTTACTCCACCACTCTGCTCCAATGCGGGTTGGTGGAAATGCGGGTTAGTGGCCAACCCTCTGTTGGATGTTTTCAAACTGCCCATAAGGCCTACGACAAGGCTTAACGCCGGGCCATAAGCGCTTCAATATTAATATTCGTTTATCTACGTTATTTCCTGGATTTAGTAGATTCACTATTTTAGCGATTTTTTTAAAGGTAAAGGTTTTAGTACGTATTATTCTATTAGTCTGATTAAGATTTTAGATAAAATGTGCTAAAGCTATCGCATAGTCATCCGCAATAAAAAAAATACATACAGTCAAACACTTCTTTTGGAAGTCGGTAATTATTATACTGACACCATATTCAAGAATAGTACATTGTGTAGCAAGGGGTGAAACAAGAACATTCCTGACGAGGGCGACAGTTGACGAGTCGCCCTGGTCTGAAATCGTCTTTGTTTCATCCCGAGCCACACACTGTATTTTTCATATCACATATAATGAAACAACGAGTTTTGATTTCTGTAGCCAGTCGAAGTAAGACTATTTCAGACAAATAGCGCAGCAATATCTTTTGACAACGATTTTACGACAATTGTCAATGCGATTCTGACAGACTTGAAATAAAGACGTAAATAATAAACAAATGAAGGTGCCGGGTAGAAACAACGTTGTTTCTGACTGACACATTCGCATTGGTTTGAAATTGTCTTGTTTCGACTGGCAAAACAGAAATCAAAACTCGTTGTTTCATTACATGTGATATGAAAATGAATTTAACTACTAATGCATTGTAATCGTGTCATTTTATTAAAAGGTACGGAACGTTCATGTGAAAACTTTCGACCTTCCCGATTTTATTTATTACAAGTTCCAAATTAAGTAAAGAGCAAAGAAAAGAAATTGTGGATATTTCCATCAAAACTTGTAAATGGGGTAGGTAGTCAAAAGACTTCGCAAGTTGAAATTGACTGCGCAACATGGGTTCCATTTTATGTTCCAATCCATTTACCAAAAAACGTCACAAAATACTAAGGCAAGTTTTATCACAATTTTTTAACACGCTTTTATTAGCTTGACCTGTATGTTGTATGTATGTAAGTATGTAACGGAATCTTTTCAACGGAAAGATTCAACGATTAGATTGAATCCGGATCTAGGTAAAAGGCTGCAGACGTGTAGTCTATGTTCCTTTCACGTATTGTTTATCACATAATCGTGTGTTTTGTGCGTATTGTTATATAATGTTGTTTAAAAATAATTGAATTAAATTTGTCTGTTTCCAAGTAATTCGTGATTAATGAATTAGTCAAATCAACCAATGACTCAATCATGTTTTTTTGTATGTCTGTGTATCTGTAATGTCTGTTTGTCTTATGTATGTCTGTAAGTTTTAGGCACTTAAAATCAGACAGGTACTTTATATCGGTTTAATTTTTTTGTGTTTTTTTTTATAGTTTTACACACAATATTATACAAAACTTCACCATATTTCACTCGACGAAGAACTCAATCTAACGAATGCAAATTTTATGCGGATTTCGAATAGAATCGTTTTGGACGTCGTCGACCCAAGAATCAATTTGAACCTTACCCCTGTAGCAATAAGGAGGCGATGAAATATGTAACTTTGTTGCAGTTGTTAGCCACAAGATTGAACTATCTTTCATATCCTTGCAACTTTGTTACGATTTATATTTCAGAACTGGTCGAGTCCACGTCGTTGGAGCTCCTGATTATTAAATTTGCAAAATTCAGGCTTAAAGATGGGAATGAAATGAAATGAAATATTCTTTGTTCATTGTACGGTTGCTTTACAAACTCTTAATGAACGTTATATTTTTGTTCTGTCTGCTCTGGGTGCGCTTAGGCAATGCTGAGCTGAAGAAAATAGCAAAATATAACCCCTCCTAAAGAAATATAACCCCTCCTGACTTTCCGCTTAAATTTATCATAAAGGAGAGGCAGAGTTTTTTGAAGTCTGAAGGGACAAGTTGTGCTCTTGTTTTATTTTAATTTTCTCAGTGTATTTTTGAGTTATATAGGATAAAGTTGATGGCATTTTGCTCGATATAGGTTAATGACAGTGCACGAGTGTTGTGAAATAAAATGACAGTGCATAAACATGTTTTTTCGGCTTGCCTCCAAGACTCCATCGGACATGTTCTGGTAAAGTAGCCATCACTTTACTTGAACATTTGACTGACTAGACTGACTGAAACATGACGCCTAACTGATTTTTTCTACGATTACTAAGTGATGCAAAAATTATATTTGACGCTGGCAATATGCACAGAGTTTGCGTTGCCATTATTAAAAATGAAAAAGGAGAGGCAGAAAAAGCAAATGATTTTTCTGCAATCATTTGAGGATAGCATTTTTGTTCCGTGACAACCTGTATGCATTATAATTGTTTAAGCCAAACGTGCGCAGTCTGGTGTGATGTGGGTGACCACTAGTGGCAAAAATTTCATGCCGTTACAGTCGTTAAACCTTTAGGAGGCCTTATGGGCGTTTTGAAAACATCCGATCCGATCCGATTTTTCAGTATCTATTAGTATGTATTTTATATTGCATGAAGCGCGCATGGTCCGGCGGTTAGCGTAGAACGCAAACGATCTATGCAACTAAGCCAAACGGGCGCGGTCGAGTGTGAGATGGGTGACCGCTAGTGGCAAAAAAAAAAATCATGCGCGTTTCCGTGCTTCGGAGGACACGTTAAGCCGTCGGTCTCGGTTATTGTCGAGAGATAACAGTCGTTAAACCTTGTCGGAGGCCTTATGGGCGGTTTGAAAACATCCGACAGCGGATTGGCTAATAACCCGCATCTCCACCAACTCGCATTGGAGCAGCGTGGTGGAGTAAGCTCCAGGCCTCCCCAATAATGAAGAGAGACCCGTGCACAGCAGTGTTAGTGTAAGTAAGTGTCTATGGTTGAGAACGGCAATTAAACATTGAACATGAAAATATCAATCAAATTTAGCATTGCTTCTGATCAGGATGGACTTTTATGAAAAAAAAAAACTTATTGGAATATGACTCCTATGATAAATTATTTCGTTGTAATATTATATTGGTTGTTCCTTAGTACATTAAGTTGGTAACGATTATTTGCGAACTTCGCTCGGCGTTCGTTTGAATTTGTCAGTTCGCTTCAGGCGCAACTTAAGCTAACTTTGAACTTTGAGCGATAATAATTTTGAACATAGAATCTTAAAACAACAAATTTCTCATTTAAATGAGGCAAATATGAGGGTATAGAACAGTGGCGCACGTAAAGAGATACATTTAAAACTATTTTATCTTAAAACAATATTAACTTTTTTAATTGTATGTTGAGAGCGTATCTATTTGCAAATTCGGAAAAGATTTTCATAATAGTAAAAAATTGCTTTTGACAAATGCTCTTACAGTTCTAAGCCCGCGATATCAATGGACTGCAACAATCATTTAAAATTGAACACGAAAATAAAGTTTCAAGTTTGTTTCCGACCGAGAAATATCTTGACTAAAACCAAAACGTATTTTATTAGGGCATATTCCAGACGATAAATTATTCTTTACTGTATTATATTCTAACTTCTTTAAGTATATTAACTTGGCGACGATTATTCGCAAAGTTCGCTCGCGTTCGCTTGAATTTTGTCAGTTCGCTTCAGGCGCTGCTTAAGCCAACTTTGAACTTTGCATAAGCGTTCATAATTTTGAACGTGGACTCTTAAAATAATAAATTCTCAATTTGGTTAAATGTGACATACATTTATAGATTTTTGTCATCATATTATTAATTTCATTTCTTTTATTTTCATTTAACTGTAGTATGGGAACGGTAAAATAGTATGGGAACTAAGATATTGTAGTTTCCCGCGATTATTTTTTTGTTCTTTACCTTAACTGTGTAACGCACTAAAATACAGTAAACAATTATAAATATATTATTATTATTATTGCCAGCATTCTGGGCACACACCCTAAGGACAGTAATTTGGATGCGGTTTTTTACATTAATTAGTTTATACTTGTATTTGTAGTTGTAGTTTATTATTATTATTTAGTGTTAGTTTGTTAATCATTTTTAAATGTTCACATTTTTTATTTTTATTGTTAATTTGTTGAATAGATATCATTTTCTGTAAATTAAATAAACTACTACACAAAAAAATATAAATAATTTGAAAATATGATTTATTAATTTTATATACTTTATTACTAAAATTAAGAACATTAGAGCAACATAAAACACAGATTTGATTACAATATGTTGCAAAGTGCTTTTAACTTAACTTCAGCACATTAGTTCATTTTAGATAAAAAATCCTCCTCTAATACGTAAGTTCGTAGACCTTTAAAAAACGTGTCCTTTTGAGATACTTTGAGATTTCGAAGATAAATCATACCTTATCTTCTTCTTCTTTTCAGCCTTTCGTAGTTCACTGCTGGACGTAAGCCTCCCCTAACGTTCGCCAGTCCTCCCGGTCCTTCTGAATCCAGGAGCTTCCTGCTACGATATCTTCTTTAGGTCATCAGTCAACCTGGTTGGAGGGCGGCCTGTACTCCTTTTGCCGAGACGTCGAGAACCTTTATACCCATCGATTGTCGATACTCCTAACTAGATGGCCTACCCATTGCCACTTCAGCTTGCAAATTTTGAGGGCTATGTCGATAATTTTCGTTCGTCTACGGATTTGATCGTTGCGGATTCTGTCGTGTAGAGAAATACCAAGCATAGCTTTCTCCATCGCTCGCTGAACAACCTTAAGCTTATGGAAAAGGCTAACTGTAAAAGACCATGTCTCAGCGCCGTAGGTCATCACTGGCAACACACACTGCTCAAAAACTTTCGACTTCGGGCACTGAGGTATTTTATACGAGAACATACCTTATAATTTTATACCATGTATTTGTACTTCTTTAAGTACATTAACTTGGCAACGATTATTCGGGATTTGCTGGAATTCGTAAGTTTTCTCCAGGCATTGTTACTTATTTAAGACAAATTTAAACTTTACAGGAGCGGTAATAATTTCTAACACTTAAAATAATAAATTGAGGACTAAGGTAGTCATTTGTCACATTTTCCAGAGAGATTCTGTCTTTTAACTATTATCATTGTATTATGAGATATTTAAGATGGGATAAAAATTACTATAGGAATTTATGAGGACCTACGTGGCGCATTGGTTACCATGCTGGACTGCCAATCGAGGGGTCCCGGGTTCGGTTCCCGGCGAAACAGAAATTTGAATGATGAGTTTAAATTTCTGTTCTCGGTCTGGGTGTCTTTGTATGTTTCCATGGCACCCACGACACAGGGTATTAATTACCTTACTGTGGGGCTGAGTGTGTAACGTTATTTTTAAATATTATTCGATGTTTGGGTTTCTTTTACAAGGTTATGCAATAGGAGATTATTCAGTGATCCCCAATAATGGGGGAGCTAACATGTCGGGGTATTGTCGAGATTTTTAGCATTTCGCATAGAATCCGCCATATTGGAGCTCTTACCCGACCCCGCTCTGGATTCCGTTTTCCAGTATTCAAGTTACAAGAGGTGGCGTGATTAGTGTTGACGGAGAAAATAAATCAGTATCTTTGGCGGTAACGTTCTTTGAGTCCCGGTACGTGTTCTAACAGTTAAATAGGTCTAAAACTCCTCGACGGTGTTCTTTATTTTAACCAACATATGGCTTATTATTTCGTGCAATGTGTTACAATGCCGGATTGCCATTGAAGGGTCCTGTGGCTCAATACGGTATTTGACTGCATATTTAATTAGAATACTTTGAACGAGCTGTCAAAACGCATCCGGGATGGATCCCATGCATTTTGTATGAAAAAAAATACGTGTGACGTTACAAGTTGGTCGACCAAATTATTATAGACTCAAAAGCCAATAAAAATCATATACAAAAATGAAATAATAATTATCATGGTTTCCAAGCGTAATTTAGTGTCTTTTTAAGGTATGCCTTTTTGATTTTTTTCTACACAGTGTCACATTCCCATTCCCGGTGATGAAATGATGAGTATCCATTTTTATTATTGGTCTGGGTGTTTGTGTGTGGTATATTATATGGTATCTAGGATATAGTAAGTCCTAATGTGAAATTATGATGTAGCGTTAATGATTTTTTTATTATATTTTCCGATTGTATTGAAAAAAAAAGTGGACAAAAAAAGTATCAGACAAAAAATATTTAGTCTCTGATAGGTATCTACAAAATCGCTTAGTAAATACGAATTATTTTTATTATTTTATTAGCTTCTTAATGGTGATCTACATTATTTGGTTTAGAACGAACAGTTATGTAGAGTTAGAACTCTTTATGTAAGAGAATTTAATTTCTTACTTAGATCTCTACCTAACTAGAACTAGAGTTTTAGTTAGGTAGAGATCTAAGTAAGAAATTGAATTCTCTTTCATTTTGAACCACACGCGAATACGTAGAACTAGCAATGTGAATATTTAATATTCATACGAGAATGAATATTCGATTCTGCATCGATTCGTACTTAAGCCGTAAAATAATTAAGTGAAGTGAAGGTACTATTGGGCATCGATTTTAATTAGAACACCATTATGCTAAGGGATCTAGCTTTAATGTTTTCGTTGTAATTTTCTTATCGATTTTTTAATTGAACAATTTTAATACCATTGGCTGTAGTGCTACATGCTCTGGGATTCTCTGTGTCGTGGGTACCATGGACAGAAATAAAGACACAAACATAACACCCAGAACGAAATCAGAAATTCAAACTCGTCATTCAAATTTTTGCTTCGCCGAGATTCGAACCCAGGACTCTTCATTGGCAGTCCAGCTTGGTGCCCCACAGGGCTCGTTGAAGGGATGCATTTGGCTTCTTATTTACTATGTTTTTTATGTAATAAGAAGCAAGAAATACGGTATATATCTTAATATATATATTTCTTCTGTGCGTGTGTATGTGACTGAACTCCTCCTAAACGACTGGACGGATTATGATGAAATTTATTGTGTGTGTTTAAGGGGATTTGAGAATGGTTTAGATTCACAATTTGGGCCACTGGAAATGTTTTTTAATTACTTTTTTACTTATTTAGTTTTCCCATATAAATTGTTCCTGTCTGTCAAACGTTTTGTATTTCGTGCCGTGTCGTTCTAAACTTTGACACAGTCAGAATAACTGGACAGTTCGTATGTCATTATTTGTTTTTTTTTTTTTTTTTTTTGACAGTAACATGAAATCTCTTTAAGATAATAAGAAAACAAATCCTCTTTCAATACTTTTAAGGCAGGACAACGTCTGCGGGATCCACTAGTACTCATATATTTTGTATTATAATTTTTTATTATACAAACTATTTGAGGATGTCGCGTTTTCACAGCTCATTGAAAGTATCTCAATTGTTTTGTCAGTCAACTACCGTATTGCTTCTCGTCAAAAATGAGTATAGCGGTTATATTTCCTCGGTCGAATCATGAAAATACTACCATCCGTTCCATTGTTCTTTTAAGTTTTACCCATGTTTAAAGGGGATGACGAGCTCGTCTGTTTATCTCTGCTAGATTTTGTGTAGGTGTACAAAACATCTTATTTATAACGTCATGTGTCTAGCGAAATATGAAAAGTTTGGCTGCAACCCTTTTTACGTACCACTGCTGGGCACGGGTCTCTCCCCATTATTGGGGGAGGGGGAGGGGGGGCGGAAGCTTACTCCACCACGCTGCTCCAATACGGGTTGGTGGAGAATGAATGAAACGTTCACATAATGGTAAACAAAGAGGAAAAAAAAGAATTGATCCAGTGTTGGAAAATACAAAGCGGTCATAAGAATTTGATTAAAGATGTTAACACGTTACATCCATTTTCTTAATTTATGCAAATGTTGACTTCTAGTAATTGTAAAGCGTAAAAAAATTGTGAAGCGCGCATTGCTCGGCGGCTAGCGTAGAACGCAAGCGGTCTATGCAGTTAAGCCAAACGGGCGCGGTCGGGTGTGAGATGGGTGACCGCTAGTGGCAAAAATTTCATGCACGTTTCCGTGCTTCGGAGGGCACGTTAAGCCGTCGGTCCCGGTTGTTGTCGATAGATAACAGTCGTTAAACCTTGTCGGAGGCCTAATGGGCGGTTTGAAAACATCCGACAGCGGGTTGGCCACTAACCCGCATCTCCACCAACCCGCATTGGAGCAGCGTGGTGGAGTAAGCTTCAGGCCTCCCCAATAATGGGGAGAGACCCGTGCCCAGCAGTGGGACGCAAAAAGGGTTGCAGCCAGCCAGTAATTGTAAATTAGGAAGTTACAAGTCTTAGAAGCCTCAGAAGTATTTACCCCTAAAACAATATTGATTTTTATTAAGCAGTTAATCTGAAATCTCTCCTAAAATTTTCTACCAACCCGCAATGGAGCAGCGTGATGGAGTAAGCTTTCGCCCCCCCCTCCCCCCCCAATAATGAGGAGAGACCCGTTCCCAACACTAGGACGCAAATTGGTTGCAGCCATATCTTAAATCAAGGTAATAGAGTCATTAACGTGAAAGCAATCAAGTGACGGGACGAACACTCGACCTCTATATGTCCCACAGGAAATCACCGTTGCCGGATGTTTGCGGACTGCATCATACTCTTCGCTAAGTGTTAAGATACTATAAAATTACGATTGTCCTAGACACGAAATTATATTTGAGAATTACTTATGGTTCAGTAGTATATTTGACTGGCTGTGCCCCGCGGTTTCACCCGCGTTTATTAGCATAAAGTGAAGTCCCTTCTGAAGTGCCGCTGGACAGGATTTTTGGAGGGACTATTTAAGACAAACATTTCCATTATGCATTACATATGTGTAACTCTAGCGGTTATGGCAGCGCACGCCAGAATAGCTCGCAGATGGTAGATTTCTTCCTACTTACTTGACACTTATCGTCATATTTTGGACAATTCACACAATATATTTATAAACTATTGATATATTATTGTAAAGTTTTATTAAAATCCATTAAGTAGTTTTTATGTGTAAGAGTAAAAAATATCCATACTTACAAACTTTCGCGTTTATAATATTAGTAGGATAGGATAGAATAGGAAGTACTAGCGAGGCTCCTCAAGAAAGGTGCTAAAAAGTTATCCAGTACAATACCCAGTGTGCCCATTATCGACCCATAGCCATTCTGTTATCTCTGATATATACATATACATATAAATGTGCCGTGAACCAATTCTGTTGTGTTTCGGTGGAAAGGTGCAGTTGCCGGCCACACTAACATGAGGCGACTACCAGCCTCGGGAGTAGCAGCGCAACTGCATACGACCTCAGACAAGACTTACCTATGCTTGCTTGAGGTTGTATGTAGATGTCCATGGGCTGCAGCGACCACTTAACACCACGTGGCCTGCATGCTCGTCTGCTACTCCATTCACATAAAAAAGTTAGAATACTGCTTTAAGTAGAATCTACACACAAGCAGTCCAGTGATACATTAAGAGTCAATCACAGCTTAGACTCAAAGACCCCGGGGAAATTACAGGACTATTGCGGACAGCTCAAATAAACTGGTGCGGTTAACAGACGACCATACTGCATTGATAGTTTAGAGCTAGATAACGTCAGTTAAAGTTCTATATTTCGAAGTTTACCAATAAAAGAAATATAGTGATTTTGTCATTTATTCATTTATCTATAATAATATTATAAAGAGGAAAGTATTGTATTTTTCTATGTTTGTAATGAATAAACTCAAAAACTACTGTTACGATTTCAAAAATTATTTCATCATTAGAAAGCTACATTCACCCTGAGTAACATAGGCTACTTTTTGAAAATACTTCATTCCTACGTGAAAACGGGTAATAGGGTCAACGCGGTTAAAGCAGGCTAAACGCCTATGATTTTAATATAGCAATGAAGCCTGGAATAGCACATAGGCTATTATCCTACGGGGACCCATTAAACGGGTCCACGCGGGTGAAGCCGCTGGCTGAAGGCTAACTTAACAATAAACATTTTTTGATTTAATGGAGTTCATACGATCAGCTGTCATGTGTGCCCATTGTGGACTCATAGCCATACTGTTATCTCAGTTATATATGTACTTTTATTTAAAAAGAGTGCTGCTGGGACTTTATTTCCGCCGCCTTTTTTCTCTCAGCTCAACATCTATCCCAAACGGGCACCTAAAGGCGATCACCGGGAAAAAATGTCATTCATTTAGCGAATATTTTGTATTCCTAATATGAAATAAATATTTTTGACTTTTTTTGACTTTGTAGTCGCGGTGTTCATAATTCATAATTCATAATAATTTATTGCTTCATGCACTTCAAATACGTGTTAAGTGGTCGCTGCAGCCCTTGTATATCCACAGACAACCTCAAACAAACATAAGGCCTGCTTCAGATCGTATGCTGCTGCGCGGCTACCCCAAAGACCTCATGTCAGTCTGGCCGGCAACCGCACCTTTCAACCGAAAACTAGCATTACTTTATGGCAAAATTGGCCAAATGTTGGGTAATGTATTCCAGTGGTTAATCTCTAAGTAGTAAAATTTATAATGAACAGTGTATGCGACGCGAAATTATTATTTTTTTAAATATGAAAACCTGTAAGGTAGCTGTTGGGAAAAGGGGATGGACCTCCGGTTCGATATGACCAAAAATGGTGGTGGAATAAAGGGTGGAAAGGAGGGTGGTCCCCCACTGCGGATGTAGGAATTGTGGACTGTAAGTTGCGGTTTGAATTAATGGTGGAAAACGAGAAGGATTGATAAAGGGAGCAAGTGCACTAACCTTATCACAGGGGCTGGAGCAGATGGTATGCTCGTGCTCTGATGAAATCTTCTCTTGCCGGGAACTGGTGTTGTCTTTCACAATACACTATTATAAGCACTTATTCATCACTTTAAGTCAGTTAAATCACAAACTATTGACAGCGGTGATGGCGGCGATGCGGCGAGTCTGATGACCACGTGTTAGGTGGCTTGCGGTGCGGTTGTCACGAGAGGACTTGCATGCGCGTCGGCGGCGTGCGCGTCGGCGGCGGGACGAAGGCAGACTGAATTGATAAATCTTCCTGATCCATATTATGTAATAGTGCGCTTGCGGGAAAGAGAGGGAGGATGAAGGGGAGGGAGGTGAAATGACTTAATTGGCGCGAACATCCCCCCGGCCTTGAGGTCTCCTCAAATAGCGAATTAAAAAAAAATAAACATAAATATATACAGCGGAGTTAATATCATATAGAAAAAACTATATATGCGGTGAACAGAGGCGATGCGATGAATGTAATTAGTAAATTAATAAAAATATTATAATAGCGGAATGAGAATTTATACTTAAACTATAACTTATAAAATATAAACTACATAGGCATATAGAAATATTATTGTGTTGGTAGAGGGCAAAGTCTAACAATGGGCCGCTGCAAAGTGGAGCTCTTAGTCTTCACTTGTGCAACGCGCACCACACCATCCCTACCAGGAAACAGTTCAGTGACGACGCCTAGCGGCCACTGAAGAGGCGGAGCGTTATCCATATCGATAAGAACAACGGTTCCTACAGAAATGGAATTAATAGAATGTTTATTCCACTTTTCTCTTGCTTGTAGTGTATGTAAGTATTCTGATCTGAAGCGCTTCCAGAATGACTGAACTATCGAATCAAGCAATGAAAAACGTGATAAAAGATTAATGCGTTCTTTACTAAGATCCGCGGCGGGTAAACATCCAAGTGGATTAACAGCGAGGAAATGCGCGGGCGTAAGTGCAGTAGGTTCCGCCGGATCGCTACTTAACACGTAAAGCGGTCGTGAATTTAATATGCGTTCGACCTGAGTGAGGACAGTAAGCAACTCCTCATACGTGAGGATTTGTTTACCAATGACGCGAAATAAATGATACTTTACTATCTTTATATTTGACTCCCAAAGCCCACCAAAATGTGGAGCGTTTGGAGGGTTAAGTTTCCATGTGATGCGGTTATCAGAAAGGACCTGATTAAATACTTTATAATATTCGTCTGACCGTAAAAAGGAATGAAGTTCTTAAAGTATGAACGCGAAGCAATAAAATTAGTAGCGTTATCACTAGTGAGTCATCATCATTAACGATGTGTGAATAAATCACGCAGCCATACGCCTTTTCACTGGCGTCGGCGAACGCGACTAGCGAGACTTGGGAATTTTTATTTATACCCATATGGCGAGGAAACCTTAATTTCGATATCAAAGGTAACTCTGAAATATATTGTTGCCATGCAGTGACAACGTGAGCGGGCGGAGCCTGGTCCCAGTCAAGTTTGAGAACCCATAAGGTTTTAATGAGAAGCTTAGAGAAAAGAATTACTGGACCCACGAGCCCCAGAACATCATACAAGCGAGCGGTTGCGGATAAAATAGAACGCTTGGTACAAGCGAGCGGCGGCGGCGAAACTAGAAAAGAAAAACACTCAGTTGCGGGGTGCCAACGAAGATCCAATATTTTAAAAATATTTTGGTCGTCGAATGAGACCTCGTCAAGCTGACGGTGCGTTGCGGGGATGTGCTGTAAAGCTGTGAACTGTTACAAGTCCACTTAACCAATTCAAATCCTCCACGCTGAAACATTTGAATTAGTTCAGTGGCTACGTCAACGGCGCTGTTGACGCAGGGCGCGCAGGACGCGATATCGTCCATATAAATATCTCGTTCGACCACCGAAGCAGCCAAAGGATAGGACTTCCTCTCCTCGGAAGCCAACTGACGTAATGTGCATAGCGCCAGAAAAGGAGAAGAGCGTAAACCAAAAATCACACGATTAAATTCGTATGTTTGTATGTCTTCCTCATCAGAAAAGCGATAAAGAATGCGTTGAAACGCGCGGTGCGATTTTTGTATTTCAATGCATAAATACATTTGTCTAACGTCGGCAAAAAAGGCGATGCGATAAACTCGTACGTTTATTAAAATATTAAAAATATCAGACTGTAAATTTTGCCCACTATGTAAAATATCATTTAATGAAATGTCATTATCTGACTTAGCGCTTGCGTTGAGTACTATTCGCAATTTAGTTGTACTTTTATCATTACGTATGACAGGGTGGTGCGGGAGATAAAAGCAAGGTTCCGTAGAATTATTTGAAACAACTAATGATAAAAAACCCTTGTTGATGTATCTTGAATGACGTCATTGTAGCGGGAGCGAAGATCGGGACATTTATTAAAACGTCTCTCTAGGAGCGAGAAGCGTTTTTTAGCGGTTATAAAAGAATCACCTAACTTATCAGGTGGGTCCTTGAAGGGCAGGGCGACAACATATCGTCCGTTCAAATTGCGACGAGTAGTGGAAGTATAAATATTCTCATATTTCTGTTCATCAGGACTCAAATAAGTTTTTTGCGGCAGCTCCTCTAACTTTAGCGACGTTTGACTTTTATCAATACGAGTAGGATAAGAAACTAAAGAACGCGGCATGCATGTAGGAAAGTCGATATCTGCGTCTCCCATTATTATGTATCCTAGTGACGTTTCTATGGCACTCGGCGATTGCGAATTAATTATTTTATCAGTTAACAAAATTTGTAAATAAGTGTTAACCCCTAATAAAACGTCAATGTCACCTGGTGTATGGAATTGATCGTCAGCTAAACGTAAATTATTTATATAATTAATTTTCGAAACGTCTATTAACGACTCGGGTAATTGTCCAGTTATAGTGGGAACGACTAACGGTTCAATATGATAAAGTTTATTTTCATCAAAGCGGGAGCTAAACTGCAAAGAAGTAACACCTAAAACCTTCTGCGATACTCCACCGATTCCTTGCGCCTCTTTAACTGGTGTTTTATTTGAGATCGGTAGGTATAAACGTTTGCAACACTGTTTCGTGATGTAATCGCATTGCGAGCCAGGGTCCACTAAACAACGCAACAAATATTGGTGACCGTATTTAGTACGAACTTTAATCTTCGCAGTTCCCAATAATGTAGTGCGGTCCGGCGCATTACCACAATCGCGCGAAACGTTACATGACGTGGATGCATTTTTTTCTCCTGGACCTTGTTCTACCGAAGGCTGATCGACCTTATTCCTACTACTAACAAAATGAAGTAGCGTATGGTGCGAGCGGGAGCAATACCTACATCTACGCTGTGACTTACAAAAAGGAGTGGCGTGTTTATTACTTAAACAATTAGTGCAACATTTATTTCGTTTTACAAAATTGTACCTGTCCTGTGCATTTATTTTTAAAAAATGCGGACAGACAAATAGGTGTTCGTGATCACCCGATTTACAGAAAATACATGACCGAGACGAATCTGTACTAATAAAAGTTTTGCGTATATTTTTAGCGGGAGCGGGAACAAAATTACCTTTAATTTTATGGTTGTTAGACGTATGCGAAGTATTTATTGTATGGCATAAAGCCCTATTCTGGTCATGTAAAAACTGAACCAAAGCGGAATATTTCGGTATGTTTACGTTGCGACATGACATTTCGAACGACTTTACGGTATCGTTATCTAATTTTCTAAGCGCGATATTTAGAAACAGAAAATCAGATATGTCATCAATATTAAGTTGCTTAAGAGCGTTAATAGAAGCATCAAATTTATCCATAAATATTTGATAACCAGCGGATGTGTTAGTGTTAACGTCCTTCAGTTCTAACAGCTGACTGACGTAGGTAGTCGCGAGTGCACGCTCGTCGTTGTACCTACGTATCAGCGCGTTCCATATCACAGAATAGTTTTCAGCTGTAGGCATTAAGCCTGAGCAGATTGATAATGCCTTATCACTAAGTTTACTAACAAGATAATAAACGCGTTCAGCATCTGTTAATTGCTGATTATCATGAACTAATGTTTTAAATTGTTGGTAGAACATAGACCAGTGTCGTATGTCACCATTAAAAGAAAGTAATTCTATGGGCGGAAGCGACGGTATAATTTTTGGTTGTAAACTATTCTGTAATTTACTTGAAGATGAAGCGTTTAATTTTGACACTTGACTTTTAATACGACTATATAGATCATGAAAAGATTTCCACAATCCGAAATCTACTTGCGCGTTCGGATTTAATTTTAAATTTGTAACATTATAAGATTCTAACGTGTCCTTGAACTCAGTACGCAAGTATTCAAGGTCAGATGCCGTGTCAAGAAATGTGTTCTGTTCGTCTGACGAACTTAATGCACTTATAGATAAATCATAAATTTGTTGTAAACGTTCGTAAATAGAATCACGTTTTGCAATTAATATTTTCAAACTAATTTCGTCATTTGAAACCGTTTCAGATACAATTTTACCTCTAGTAGACATTTTGTCGTGAACAAGATAAATCAGTTAAAACAGTTAAGATTATAAAAATTATGTATGGCGTAATGAATGAATGATTACGTAGGTAGTTACTAGCGAAACAACGATCGCCGGTCGCGTCGGTTCCGGTAACAATATGGCGGACTACAATTAATGAAAAATAGAATGCGTACCTATGAGGTGTAATTTCGATTACAAATATAGGTAAATAATGGTGCGAATGGTGCGGTGCGTTTTGCAAAAATAATAATATACCTACGTGAGCGGTGCGTTATTAATATGCGGGATATAAAATAATCGTAGATATAATACTTATTTGCAAAAATAAATAGCGGATGGTGCGGTGTGTTTTGCAAAAAGAATAATATACCTACGTGAGCGGTGCGTTATTAATATGCGGGATATAAAATAATCGTAGATATAATACTTATTTGCAAAAATAAATATGAATAGGCACTTATAATATATTACATAAAATACATATGTATGCGTATTTATGAGATTAAATAATTAAACCGGGTGAAGTTACTAAACTATTGACTCGAAATCGGGCTCGACTGGACCAAAAATTGTTGGGTAAAAATCCGGATCGACTGGACCAAAATTGGAGGAATCCGGCTCGACAAGGACCAGAATTGTTGGGAAAAGGGGATGGACCTCCGGTTCGATATGACCAAAAATGGTGGTGGAATAAAGGGTGGAAAGGAGGGTGGTCCCCCACTGCGGATGTAGGAATTGTGGACTGTAAGTTGCGGTTTGAATTAATGGTGGAAAACGAGAAGGATTGATAAAGGGAGCAAGTGCACTAACCTTATCACAGGGGCTGGAGCAGATGGTATGCTCGTGCTCTGATGAAATCTTCTCTTGCCGGGAACTGGTGTTGTCTTTCACAATACACTATTATAAGCACTTATTCATCACTTTAAGTCAGTTAAATCACAAACTATTGACAGCGGTGATGGCGGCGATGCGGCGAGTCTGATGACCACGTGTTAGGTGGCTTGCGGTGCGGTTGTCACGAGAGGACTTGCATGCGCGTCGGCGGCGTGCGCGTCGGCGGCGGGACGAAGGCAGACTGAATTGATAGATCTTCCTGATCCATATTATGTAATAGTGCGCTTGCGGGAAAGAGAGGGAGGATGAAGGGGAGGGAGGTGAAATGACTTAATTGGCGCGAACAGTAGCGGTGTTACATATTTAAAAAAAAAATAGAATTTTTGGCGTTTTTGGAATTGTCAAGGAAAATTTTAGTGAAGATTTTGTAAGTTTCTTTTAGTTTCCCGTATGGATGCGATCTTTTAGCCGAACTAGCACTGAACAGTAATATACAGCAAGGTGCAGAAGTGGTGTAGCAAATATGTAAACTTATTGGTCGCTTTTGACCTTCTTCCATGAGCACATCACACACGCTAAGAACATACCTTAGATCATCAAAGTTACTGACTCACCCTTCAGGAGAGACGGCATAGGGCCTCGCTTCGATACATAATTTTTGTGCCAAATCTGGTGCGGGGAAAGAACGCACACATTTTAATTTTGTCACACATTCACAAATATTCTTTCATTGCTACAGACGCATACATTTCTAAATATGTAAATTTCAATTAACAACGTCATTTTCTATGCACTGTCAACAATGACACCAACACACACTGACACACTAGTTGTATAAATAGAAGGCACATTGTGCATGCACGTTGGGACGAGGGGTTTGCCCGTAAGGGCCACTCCTCTGACGGGTGTAATATCTGTCATACCTTGATGCTTTAAGGAACATACGTAGATAAGAATGCTTGAAGCGTGAAGGCGAAAATTCTCCAAAAGAGGCTACATCAGTAAGAGTTTTCTCGAAATATCGAACTGCCCTTCCATTTTATATTACTTTCGTTTCAACAAGCGCCGTGCAGTTCTTGTAAAGGCGGAAGGGACGGAGATTTATCGAGAGGGGAGCGGCTGATGCGTGATGTATGGCTGCTGGAGGATGGATCGGACTTGGGATTGGAAGAGATAGTTTTTAGGTTAATGGGAGTGGAAAATAGGCCAGGTCATAGAGGATTCTATGTGATTTATTTTCTTAAATGATGATTTTTGCAAGTTAAAACCGACTACTAACGTATAAAATTGGAAAGAGAAATAAATTTATTTCTAAATATTGAAAAAAATTAATATGTAAAGAAACACAATTTAAATAAGCTAATTTAAATAATAAATATTTTGAAATAGTCATAGAGTAATAAGAGTCACACAACTTGAAAGGGAACTTATTAAATTTAGTGCCGGTTGCGTTAAGTGATTACTGCAAACCATTTTTTCTGTATCGGGGGGAAACCTTCAAAAGGTACCCAGAACCTTGGGAGAGAGTGCCGGGTTATGTGAGATTTGTACCGCACTAAAACCCCCTCGGTGGTCTCTGCGCTTGGGGAGGATTCCGGGATCTCCATTGGAACGCACCATTGTCCTCCACGCGCGGCGCCCCAGAACGGGCCCATCTTCGGGACAGCAGATACGCTCTCCTGCACCCTCAGGCGCTCACAGTGGCATGCGGCCACGCGCACACCGCCGTCCTTCCCGGTGCTGCTGGCTGGACGGGTCGAGCTCCCACTCTCACCGTCCGTAAACCCGGAATCCCCTTTTTAGTCGCCTCTTACGATCAGGCAGGGGATACCGTAACTCTATCCCGATGCTACAGGGACTAAGTCGTCACTGCAACCCACAGACATTTACACACGACCTGAAACAAGCCTGAGTCTTGCGTGAGGACATATTATTATACGTTAGTTCTGCTAACAGAGGCAGATGGTGTCCTCTTTTAAGTCTGGCTTGAATTACCTAAATTTTTGTTGCCGAATGTTTGAGTTGTACTCCAGTTACCTCAAAAGTAGAAAAAATTGTCATAAATGGCTGCAATCCTTTTTGCGTCCCACTGCTGGGCACGGGTCTCCCCCGATTATTAGGGGGGCTTACTCCACAACGCTGCTCCAATGCGGGTAGGTGGAGGTGCGGGTTAGTGGCCAACCCGCCTTCGGATGTTTTCAAACCGCCCATAAGGCCTCCGACAAGTTTTAACGACTGTTAACTATCGACAACAACCGGGACCGACGGCTTAACGTGCCCTCCGAAGCACGGAATTGTCACCCATCTTACACCCGACTGCACCCGTTTAGCTTGGTTGCATAAATCGCTTGCGTTCTACGCTAACCACCGGGCCATGCGCGCTTCATAATACCTTTTGTTGTTGTTGTTCTTGTCATAAATACCTGTTGTTTTCTTTTCGAAAACCATCAAACGAATCTATGTCATTATGTTAGTTGCTTTGGATTTAAAATGATTATTACATTACCTACTCCTTTAATCCATTTACTGTTTTAGAGCCCAATCATGCTAGCAAGGTGAATTTAGCAAAGTTTCAAATAAAATATACCTGAATTTGTTGCTAATTTGTTGCTAATTAGTTGCCAAAACGACGATTTTGTTGCTCGAGCCGATCACGAGATATCGCGCATAATGCTACCTTGATATCACGGTAGCAAGGTCACTCTATAAATTACACACTTTTCCTTTGACCATAATGGCAAATTTTGTTGCTAATTTGTTGCTATAAGTGCGATACGGAAAAACTTTTTTTTTTAATTTTTTTGCATTTTTCGTGTTTCTGCTACCTTGAAACTGATTTCCTGTCCGACAAAGAGTGCTTCGAATTCGTTGCTCAACAGGAGAGCACTAATTTAGACATAAAGAACAGCAAACAAAATAGTCGGAGCCCATCGGCCGATTTTTTAAAAATTTTTTTTTTCAATTCCTGCTATCTTGAAACTGGTTTGCTGTCCGACAAAGAGTGCTTCGAATTTGTTGCTCAACAGGAGAGTACTCATTTAGACATAAAGAACCAGCAACAAAATAGTCGGAGCCGATCGGCCGATTTTTTAAACTTTTTTTTTTAATTCCTGCTATCTTGAAACTAGTTTGCTATCCGACAGAGAGTGCTTCGAATTTGTTGCTCAACAGGAGAGTACTCATTTAGACATAAAGAACCAGCAACAAAATAGTCGGAGCCGATCGGCCGAATTTTTAAACTTTTTTTTTTTTCAATTCCTGCTATCTTGAAACTGGTTTGCTATCCGACAGAGAGTGCTTCGAATTTGTTGCTCAACAGGAGAGTACTCATTTAGACATAAAGAACCAGCAACAAAATAGTCGGAGCCGATCGGCCGATTTTTTAAACTTTTTTTTTAATTCCTGCTATCTTGAAACTAGTTTGCTATCCGACAGAGAGTGCTTCGAATTTGTTGCTCAACAGGAGAGTACTCATTTAGACATAAAGAACCAGCAACAAAATAGTCGGAGCCGATCGGCCGATTTTTTAAACTTTTTTTTTTCAATTCCTGCTATCTTGAAACTGGTTTGCTATCCGACAGAGAGTGCTACGAATTTGTTGCTCAACAGGAGAGTACTCATTTAGACATAAAGAACCAGCAACAAAATAGTCGGAGCCGATCGGCCAATTTTTTAAACTTTTTTTTTTCAATTCCTGCTATCTTGAAACTGGTTTGCTGACCGACAAAGAGTGCTTCGAATTTGTTGCTCAACAGGAGAGTACTCATTTAGACATAAAGAACCAGCAACAAAATAGTCGGAGCCGATCGGCACGTTTTTTTAAACTTTTTTTTTTCAATTCCTGCTATCTTGAAACTGGTTTGCTATCCGACAGAGAGTGCTTCGAATTTGTTGCTCAAAAGAAGACCACTCATTCAGAGTTTAAGATACAGCAACAAAATAGTCGGAGCCAATCGGCCGATTTTTGAAACTTTTTTTTAAATTCCTGCTATCTTGAGATTAGGTGAATTCAGCAAAGTTTTAAAAAGCAATATACCTGAATTTGTAGCTTAATAGTTGCTAATTAGTTGCCAAAACGACGATTTTGTTGCTCGAGCCGATCACGAGATAACGCGCATAATGCTACCTTAATATCACGGTAGCAAGGTCACTCTATAAATTACACACTTTTCCTTTGACCATAATGGCAAATTTTCTGCTTAGTCGTATGAGAGCTGTCGTAGAGGCCCATGAGGCAGCACGCGTTATTAAATTAAACCTTTATTTGATAAAACATGTTTTTTATTCAAACATCAAGTGCCTTCATCAAGGCGTATACCCGACTTGTTAGGCGTAGCTTCATGTCGCGTGGTATTCTAAATTCAAATTTAAAATAATACGATCGAAAAAGATGGTAAAATGTATCAGGTTTAAAACTGCATTAATAGTTGAGCAACAAATTGGAAGCAATCTTTGTCGGACAGCAAACCAGTTTCAAGATAGCAGTAATTGAAAAAAAAAAGTTTAAAAAATTGGCCGATCGGCTCCGACTATTTTGTTGCTGGTTCTTTATGTCTAAATGAGTACTCTCCTGTTGAGTAACAAATTCGAAGCACTCTCTGTCGGATAGCAAACTAGTTTCAAGATAGCAGGAATTGAAAAAAAAGTTTAAAAAATCGGCCGATCGGCTCCGACTATTTTGTTGCTGGTTCTTTATGTCTATATGAGTACTCTCCTGTTGAGCAACAAATTCGAAGCACTCTTTGTCGGACAGCAAACCAGTTTCAAGATAGCAGGAATTGAAAAAAAAAAGTTTAAAAAATTGGCCGATCGGCTCCGACTATTTTGTTGCTGGTTCTTTATGTCTAAATGAGTAATATCCTGTTGAGCAACAAATTCGAAGCACTCTCTGTCGGATAGCAAACCAGTTTCAAGATAGCAGGAATTGAAAAAAAAAAGTTTAAAAAATCGGCCGATCGGCTCCGACTATTTTGTTGCTGGTTCTTTATGTCTAAATGAGTACTCTCCTGTTGAGCAACAAATTTGAAGCACTCTCTGTCGGATAGCAAACTAGTTTCAAGATAGCAGGAATTGAAAAAAAAGTTTAAAAAATCGGCCGATCGGCTCCGACTATTTTGTTGCTGGTTCTTTATGTCTATATGAGTACTCTCCTGTTGAGCAACAAATTCGAAGCACTCTTTGTCGGACAGCAAACCAGTTTCAAGATAGCAGGAATTGAAAAAAAAAAGTTTAAAAAATTGGCCGATCGGCTCCGACTATTTTGTTACTGGTTCTTTATGTCTAAATGAGTACTCTCCTGTTGAGCAACAAATTCGAAGCACTCTCTGTCGGATAGCAAACCAGTTTCAAGATAGCAGGAATTGAAAAAAAAAAGTTTAAAAAATCGGCCGATCGGCTCCGACTATTTTGTTGCTGGTTCTTTATGTCTAAATGAGTACTCTCCTGTTGAGCAACAAATTCGAAGCACTCTTTTTCGGACAGCAAACCAGTTTCAAGATAGCAGGAATTGAAAAAAAAAAGTTTAAAAAATTGGCCGATCGGCTCCGACTATTTTGTTGCTGGTTCTTTATGTCTAAATGAGTACTCTCCTGTTGAGCAACAAATTCGAAGCACTCTCTGTCGGATAGCAAACTAGTTTCAAGATAGCAGGAATTGAAAAAAAAGTTTAAAAAATCGGCCGATCGGCTCCGAATATTTTGTTGCTGGTTCTTTATGTCTATATGAGTACTCTCCTGTTGAGCAACAAATTCGAAGCACTCTTTGTCGGACAGCAAACCAGTTTCAAGATAGCAGGAATTGAAAAAAAAAAGTTTAAAAAATTGGCCGATCGGCTCCGACTATTTTGTTGCTGGTTCTTTATGTCTAAATGAGTACTCTCCTGTTGAGCAACAAATTCGAAGCACTCTCTGTCGGATAGCAAACCAGTTTCAAGATAGCAGGAATTGAAAAAAAAAAAAGTTTAAAAATTCGGCCGATCGGCTCCGACTATTTTGTTGCTGGTTCTTTATGTCTAAATGAGTACTCTCCTGTTGAGCAACAAATTCGAAGCACTCTCTGTCGGATAGCAAACTAGTTTCAAGATAGCAGGAATTAAAAAAAAAAGTTTAAAAAATCGGCCGATCGGCTCCGACTATTTTGTTGCTGGTTCTTTATGTCTAAATGAGTACTCTCCTGTTGAGCAACAAATTCGAAGCACTCTTTGTCGGACAGCAAACCAGTTTCAAGATAGCAGGAATTGAAAAAAAAAAATTTTAAAAAATCGGCCGATGGGCTCCGACTATTTTGTTTGCTGTTCTTTATGTCTAAATTAGTGCTCTCCTGTTGAGCAACGAATTCGAAGCACTCTTTGTCGGACAGGAAATCAGTTTCAAGGTAGCAGAAACACGAAAAATGCAAAAAAATTAAAAAAAAAAGTTTTTCCGTATCGCACTTATAGCAACAAATTAGCAACAAAATTTGCCATTATGGTCAAAGGAAAAGTGTGTAATTTATAGAGTGACCTTGCTACCGTGATATCAAGGTAGCATTATGCGCGATATCTCGTGATCGGCTCGAGCAACAAAATCGTCGTTTTGGCAACTAATTAGCAACAAATTCAGGTATATTTTATTTGAAACTTTGCTAAATTCACCTTGCTAGCATAATAGGGCTCTGTTTTAGTCTTATACTAACCCGTTTTTTGTTCTGAAAAAAAAACTAGTTTCTTTTCTCTTTTATCTTAGTCTCATACATATCCGGTTACAACTGTACCTATATAGTTTAACTATTAAAACTATATAGTATCCCAGCCAGTTATAAATATAACAAACACTAAAATGTTAATCCAAAAAAAATACCAATACATCAGTGAAAACCGCATCCTTCTACGTTAAGCCATCCCTGAGATTAGCGCGCACAAACGAACAGACAAACAGATAATCAGATAGACAGACAAACAGACAATAACTCTAAAAATCATTGTTTTGGATTCTATTACGCTAATAAATAGCCCTAGTGACAGTTTTTCCGTATCCCAGCTAGTTTATTACGAATCTATATTCGGACAAAACTGGCTGGGATACGGAGGAATATACAGACAGACAAGACGAATCTATTAGGTTTCATTTTTTGACATTCTGCTATGGAATCCTAAAGTCATTTTTCTTACCTTGTGACAATTGTAAGTAGCGCTTTGCCTAAATTTTATTTTTATTTCACCTCAACGCCTAAAATAAGATTTACTCGTGTTACAAAATATTTATACAGCGAAGATAAGAGTACATTGCGGAGGCGCGAACAGTCACGTTTCAACAAATGCCGTTTCCGTATCTTGCTTCAGAAATGAAGGAATAATTTTTGGTGTGTTTTTATTTTTAAAAGAATTCAACGAAATGAGCTCCTCCTTTCTGAAGTGAAAACTTCTTTAGCGGCGTTGTGCACTTTTCTTTGGGATGGGTAAAAAATGTTAAACTCGCGTCAGGACACGTAGCCTGATCGAATATTCGTACAACGAAGGGGTGACAGCTGATGACGGCTCGACTGTCTTTACTTGTAAAATTTGTTTATATCAAGTATTTAAAATATGTACATTGAACAAAGTGCGTCTATTAATGAAAAAAGTGTCCAAGAAATAGTGAAAGAAAATGAGTGAGTACTTTATAAAAATACTAGATGAAAACCTACTGAAAATACCAGATGAAAAACAATACTGATAATAAAAGCAATTCGTGCGAAATTATGCCCTAACCATTCCAAAATATCAAAAATGCACAACGTTAATGTTCATGTTTTCACTTCTGCCGGTACTACCGGAGTGCAACCCTTTTTTTATTTCGCTTCAACACTTAAAATTAGATTTACTCGTGTTAAAAAATATTTATACAGCGAAGATAAGAGTACATTGCGGAGGCGCGAACAGTCACGTTTCAACAAATGCCGTTTCCGTATCTTGCTTCTGAAATGAAGGAATAATTTTTGGTGTGTTTTTATTTTTAAAAGAATTCAACGAAAAGAGCTCCTCCTTACTGAAGTGAAAACTTTTTTAGCGGCGTTGTGCACTTTTTTGGGATGGATAAAAAATGTTAAACTCGCGTCAGGACACGTGGACTGATCGAATATTCGTAAGACAAAGGGGTGACAACTGATGACGGCTCGACTGTCTTTACTTGTAAAATTTGTTTATATCAAGTATTTAAAATATGGACATTGAACAAAGTGCGTCTATTAATGAAAAAAGTGTCTAAGAAATAGTGAAAGAAAATGAGTGAGTACTTTATAAAAATACTAGATGAAAACCTACTGAAAATACCAGATGAAAAACAATACTGATAATAAAAGCAATTCGTGCGAAATTATGCCCTAACCATTCCAAAATATCAAAAATGCACAACGTTAATGTTTAAGTTTTTACTTCTGCCGGCTCTACCGGAGTGCAACCGGTTTTTTTTTATTTCATCTCAACACCTAAAATTAGATTTACTCTTTTAACAAAATATTTATACAGCGAAGATAAGAGTACATTGCGGAGGCGCGAACAGTCACGTTTCAACAAATGCCGCTTCCGTATCTTGCTTCTGAAATGAAGGAATAATTTTTGGTGTGTTTTTATTTTTAAAAGAATTCAACGAAAAGCGCTCCTCCATTTTGTTACCTATCCTTAATTCGATACTATTTTTATGTGCGTTACCAACTCGACAATTCTTATTGGCTAATCGATTTTGATGATTCTGTTTTTGTTAAAAAGCTTATGCTATTAATATTGTGAAATCTGGGTGAAATTATAATCACCCATATTTTTTGAGTTTTATTTGAGTTTTTTTTATCACATAATTAAAATGTTGATGATTTTTGAAATTATGATCAAATCTGTTCCCATAGATCCAGTAATCTAACAATTTGCGGATTTCTTTTTATATTATGTATTTGAACAATTTTCTTTTATATGTGTCTTTTTATGCGGTATCATCACGAAAATATATGATAATTATCGAGAAAATATGATAATTATCGAGATCTGCATGAAGATGAATGAAATAATATTTGAAATTATTTTAATTCTTTTTTTTATTATACATATTTTAAAATCGGTAATTTTTGTTTAAACAATTCAATATTATTATTATTTAGTACTACCATCCTATAGGATAAAGTATGTAAGTGAGAATGATGAGATAAATGGAGAAATATAAAGTCAGGCGTGGTCGCAGCTTTCAATTTGGGGGGGGGGGGTCGCCAAGAAATTGGGGGGGGGGTCACTAAGAAATTTGGGGGAAGAGGTGTCCCAAATTGGCTTGTTTCACCGTCCGTCTACGCATTACTGATGGATTTTGGAGGGGGGGGGTCATGTCTCTGTGACCCCCTCCCCTCCTGCGACCGCGCCTATATACAATGACGTTAATCTGGGATATCTGCGAAATACCCAGTTTATAGACTAAGGGCCTCTTTCACCACCTTCAAGTAAAGTGACAAGTAGGTACGCTAATTGTCTGTTAAAGTCACCCGTAAATTCAATTTCAATTTCACGATGATGAGTGGTACTAATCATATGATAAACTGACCCGTACTCACAGCTTTTACCAATTAACTTTACTTGGGACGTAACTAATCAACACTTTACTTGGAGATGGTGAACGAGGCCCTTAAAGACCGTTAAAATACTCATGCAAGTCTGTTCGGTTCTCTATGGCAGTTACTCTATGACAAAAATAGTTGGAGTGGTGGCACTCCACCAACGAAACTATAAAAGTTGAACCTTTAAACACCGGTCAAGTTAAACTTTATCGTAGTACGTGTAAACTTTCTTGTTATAATGTTAAGAAGTTAAAATTATAAATATACATCTACCTAGTCCTATAAATATAAAATCAAAAATGTACACATCTCGCCAATTTTTATCAAAAATTTAGAAAAGAAGCGCCAACAATCGACAAAAGAACAATCATACAATACGTTACGTGAAGATTTTACAAATGTTATTGAAAAATTTACAAGACACATCTGCGCGCAGCCGTTATCAAACTGAGTGAACATTCTGAAAACAGCACTATACGCCTTGCGCCGTACACTTATGCAAGCAATAGTACATGTAAATAAACGTCAAGTTCTTTTACATTTGCGTAGTAGAGCAAGAACTAAAATGGCGAAAAATTATAAAACTAATAAAGAACGAGCAGCAATGGCTGAGTGGTGAGGACCGCGGTCTCCAGCGTGGGAGATGCCGAGTTCATATCCTCGGCGCGCACCTCTGACAAAAAGAAATTTATAATGTGCGCATTTCACTTCATCGTGATGAAACATATATTTATATGTAATTGATTACAATGTCTTCCATCGCCGTGCATATCAGATGTTTAGAAGTGACTCCGTACTGGACAACACCAGTTGAGTTGTGTATAATTGTTGTTACACCTTCACATAACCTTGACCAAGCCTAAATGTTGCATGAGGTCCTATGTAATACTGCTAAAGAGATGCTACTCTGAATGTTGATATTCGCCTTATTTAAGTCTGGCCGGTAACTGTGTCTTTCGACCGAGACACAATATAATTGATTCACGGCATAGTGGGTGTAACGGTAATTTTACTAGTTCCAAACAAAAAGTATAATATAATGGAAATACTTTTAAATGTATGCTAAATGAAAAAATAAGGTTTTATGCTATTTTTCTTTTTAATATTTCGTGAGAACTGTCTGAGAATTAATATTTCTTGAGAACTGAACTTGGCTTAGCGCTACTTGGCGCCCAGATCCAGTTTTCACAGCACGCACTCGTGATCCGCGTGACGCAATCTGCAGCATTGCATGCAATATTGCAGTCGCTGCAGCTAGTGATAGCTAAGTTGTTAACAGTTCAGGTTCTCATGCTGGAGGCCTAGATTTATGCCTTACAAGGTAAAAGTTTGACAATGTTCTTCTTAAAGAATGTAAGCAATGTGTCAAATCATATTAGCCCATAAATATAGTAAATGATTATTACTGTATATTTTTTTAAAGGTACAAAATATCTTTAGTGTGCTACAATGAAATAAAAACTAAACTAAATACTTTGATAATAATGATAAATTAAATATATAAAATTGACCTTTTTTAATTTCTTATTATTAATTAAATTTCTTCGAATTTCCTATATTAATTTAAATTATTCTATCATTAAAATGGTAATTTTTTTTCTTGTTCCCTAAACTTAACTTAATATATTTAAAAAACAACTAAAACATTGGCTTATAAAAAAAGCATATTATAATATAAATTTTTGAAGATAAGACATCGTAATACGTGCAATAAAAATAGTTTGGGGAGCTTCCGCGTAAAATACTGTTACGCGCTATGGGTAATGAAAATGCCGTTCGTAACGTAGAAGACGTTTATTGTCAGCTTCCACAAAAATCCACTTAGCAGAGTCCAAATCGCTATGCAAAATCACGATGGTCCAATATCTTCGCTGTAGTCGTCGAAATAATTCTTCCTTGTCGCTTGGTAGAGATCGCTTCGGTTTCACTTCCGGAAATAAACTGCCCAGTCGCGGCTCGGCGCGTGCCTTATATACAGCTAACCATGGTTCTCTAGAAATTTCCCGAACCACCAAATACAATAGGCCCGTCCCGAACCTTCCTTTATGTTATTACGCACCTATGTACAGCTTATGTAGTCATAAACAATAGCCGCGGCCCGCGATGTAAACAACCTATACATGTACGCTATATATAGGTACGTACTCACCGCGGATCCCGAATTTGTTTACTTGTAGAAATCGATGTTTTTCTTATCACTGATTTTTCGAGAACTTTCTTCACTGTTCGATAGTAGACCAAATACCTGTTTATGCGTTTTTGGGGTTTTGCTGTACGACGCTTTGTTTTCGAGTTATAGCTACTCAAAGTCGTAACATTACCCCCTCCTTAGTCATGCTCGTCCCGAGCATGATTCTTTCCGTGGTATTTTGCTAGTCGGTCTACATGTACTACTTTTAGCTTGCCGCGGGGACCCTTCTTAATCCGGTACGTGATGTCGTTAATCTTTGTGACAATAGTGTAAGGTCCTTCCCAGCGAGGTTGTAATTTCGGAGACTTCCCCTTCTTCCTCTGCGGATTGTGAAACCACACTAGAGCTCCTTCTTCAAATCCCTTGGAATTGGCTTTCCTGTCATATCGGGTTTTCATGCTTGTGCTGGTTTTCAAACTGTTCTCCCGAACCATCTTGTGTACCTCATTTAGCTGGTATTGAAGATCACTTACGTACTCCGTCACAATCTTGGGGCCATCCGGTGGAGTTCCAGTTATAGCGTCTATCGGAAGCCTGATTTCTCTGCCGAAGTTCACCTTTGCTGGAGTAAATCCTGTACTGTCGTGGAGTGCCGAACGGTACGACATAAGAAACAGAGGTATGTATTGGTCCCAATCTTTTTGATGTTCATCCACTACCTTAGCCAAGTGATTTTCCAACGTTTGGTTGAATCTCTCGACCATACCGTCTGACTGTGGATGAGCAGGAGTCGTGCGCGTCTTATGCATGCCCAGCAAACTGCACATTTCTTGGAAAAGCCCCGACTCGAAATTACGTCCTTGGTCCGAATGGATTTCCATAGGTACACCATATCGGCAGACTACTTCTTGCACGAGCTTTTTAGCCACGGTGTGTGCTTCTTGATTGGGAGTGGCAAATACTTCAGGCCACTTGGTGAAATAGTCCTGCACAACTACGATGTATCGGTTTCCATCTTCGGTTACTGGAAATGGTCCAGCTACATCAATAGCTATACGCTCCCAAGGTGCACCAACGTTATACAACTTTAATTTGCCTTTACTTCTTGTTTGGGGACCTCTGACTGAAGCGCAAGCTGTACATTTTCGGCACCAGTCTTCCACATCTTCGCGACAATGTACCCAATAGAATCTTCTTCGCAGCTTTACTAGTGTTTTCTTCACGCCAAGGTGCCCACCAGAAGTTCCATCATGAATGTGCCTTAGGACGGAAGACACCATACTTCTTGGAACTACGATCTGTAGAGTTACTTCCTTTCCGGTGTTTGACTCCCATCTTCTATGTAAGACTTCATTCTCCAAGACTAAGCTGTCCCATTGAGCCCAATAGCTTTTAGTGACTGGGCTACATGCTGACACATCATTCCAGCTAGGTTTGTTCTCACTTCGCTTCCAGTCCAGTATAAACCGTAGATCATCATCTTCTTCTTGCGCCTTTTTCATGTTTTCGTTGGTCCATTCATCGTCTAAACCTTGCGTCCTTATCAATTTAACATGTCCCATGGTTTTCTGTTTCTGACAGTGTTTGCAATCTTCAGGACAAGGTCTTCGTGATAAGGCATCAGCGTTGCTGTGTCCTTTTCCACTCCGGTGCTCCGTAACAAAATGAAACTCTTGCAGTTGCTCGAGCCATCGTGCCACTTGACCTTCAGGATTTTTAAACTGCAGGAGCCATTGTAACGCTGCGTGATCTGTCCGTAGCGTAAACTGGCGACCAATAAGGTACTTCGAAAAATGTTGCAAGACCTTGACCACGGCAAGTAACTCTCTACGAGTAACGCAGTAATTTCTTTCTGGTTTCGAGAGTGATTTGCTGAAGTATGCTATCACTACCGTGTGCTCGCCTTGTATCTGTGATAAAACGCCGCCGATTCCAGTATTACTCGCGTCCGTATCCACGATGAATCTCCCATCGCGACTTGGATATCCTAATATAGGCGTTTCACACAAACAACGTTTTAGCTCTCTGAAAGCATCTTCACAAGTCGAATCCCAGACAAAATCTCGTTTTTCTTCCGTAAGACGATGTAATGGCCTGGCTATATCTGAAAATTTCTTTACAAAACGTCTGTAATACGTACACAGACCCAGAAATGAACGTACTTCAGATTTATTCCTCGGAGTAGGCCAGTCCTGCACAGCCTTAATCTTCTCTGGGTCGGTTTTAACTCCTTCCGGGGAAATTATGTGCCCAAGGTAGCTCACTTCTTTCTTGAAGAGGGCACATTTCTTCGGGCTTAGCTTAAGGTTGGCGTTCCTAAGCCGTGTAAAGACCTTTTCCATATTCCGCAGGTGTTCCTTAAAAGTACGCCCCATGATGATAATGTCATCAAGGTAGACCAAACATACGTCTCCAAGAAGGCCCACCATTACCCTTTCCATGAGACGTTCGAAAGTGGCGGGTGCATTACACAAGCCGAATGGCATAACTTTGAATTGCCATAGACCGTTTCCTATTCCTGTACTGAATGCTGTCTTCTCCTTATCTTTCGGATCTATCTCCACCTGCCAATATCCACTCTTCAGATCAATGGTAGAGAACCACTTCATACCACTGAGCATGTCCAGTGTGTCATCTATTCGAGGCAGGGGATAACTATCCTTTTTAGTAACGTTATTCAACATCCGGTAATCTACACAGAACCTTGTACTGCCGTCCTTTTTCTTTACTAAGACAACTGGTGAAGACCACGGACTTGTAGAAGGTTCGATAATTCCGTTACTAGCCATGTCTTTGACGAGTTCAGTGACTTCCTTTTCTTTTGCCCATGGTATCCTTCGAGGTCTTTGTTTAATGGGCCTAGCGTCGCCGGTATCGATTTGGTGCTTGACGAGTCCCGTTCGTCCGAAATCGCCTTCTCTCGCAAAAATGTCTTTAAATTTCGATAGGAGTTCCCATGCCTGCTGTCGCTCAGAAGTAGATAAATTTTCCTTAGAAGCTTCAAGAAGTTGACAGACTATATCAGCACTATTTTGCCTCTCTGGCTGTACTGCTCTGATATTTCTCAACTGTCTAAGAAGTTTCACTTCCTCGCATCTTCCCATTAAGCTGTTCTTCTTTAAATGAACTTCCTCGTTACTCATATTGAGAACCCGAACCGTCGATACTCCTTTGGACATGAGTAGAGTTCTCGCAGTAATCAAGCTATTGTTACTTCCGGTGTCCTCGACAATCACGCATCTTCTTACGTTAACTTTCGAGGGGAATTTCACTTTCACTAGAGACTCCGATCTAGGTGCTAGTACAGTGTCCCTCAAGCAGTAAATATTGCATGATTGAGATCCATTAAGACACACTTCTTGATCAGGGAACCTCAAAACTCCTTTCCGTACGTCAACTACACATTGTTCTTTCCTTAAGAAGTCTAGTCCCAAAATGCAATCATCGGTGATACTGGCAATTAAAAATGGATGTCGGTATATACGGTCACCAATATTCAGATCGATGTCTATATTGCCGAGGACGGTAACTGGTTGACCGGTTGCCGTTTGAAGTCGGTGTGCTGGAGATCGCTTGGTCCACTGAATGGTCCTAGGAAGTAGCTCAGGCTTCACAATTGAACAAGAGGCTCCCGTATCCACAGTGAATTGGTCCGGTTATTCACAATGCCTTCAATTGTTAAGCTGTTTCCGTTACAAACTTGGTTAATTGTAATACAGGGGGCATTAATTTGACCAACCAGCGCCCGCCCCGCGGCCCTGGCGACATCTAGTTTAACGGAAACTCGTCCATTTGGGTTTCCGAGTCAGAAACCCATCTTCTTTTCTTCTTGGGGCACTCTAAGCGAATATGCCCCTTTTCGCCGCAACCATAGCAGGTGGGGATAAAACGTGGCTTCTTTTGCTCCGTGACCACTTCTCTTACTTTGTGGTACCTTGCATCCTGTCTCACGGCTTCGACTTCCAGGGCATGTGCCAAAGCATTCTTTAGAGACTGATGATGGCCCAGACGCACAGCGGCCCTGACCTCCAAATCTCGTATCCCGTCGACAAATGCTTGCAGTAAGTATACTTCGATATTCCCTGGTGTCGAAGAGTAAGCACGCCTTACAAGCCTTTCAACCTCCGTTGCCCACTGCTGGAGGTTCTCGTTGGGCTTCTGGGTCCTCTCTCGACGCTGGGCTCGGTACACATATTCTAAATGTTTCTCGCCATAGCGAGTTTCTAGCGCTTCCATTAGAGCTTCCAGTGTCCGGCCTTCCTTCGGTAGGTTATCTATAGTCATCAAGGCGTCTCCTCTTAAGGCCAGAGTTAGAGCAGTAAAAGAGTAATCATCCCCCCAGGCATTTGCTTTTGCGAGCGTCTCGAACTGGTATCGGAACGCCGACCAGGAAGAGCTTCCATCAAAATGTGGAAGGTCGAGCCTCGCCGATGATGATGACGGAACAACTACGGGCTCGCGAGTCTTTAGTTTAACGACCTCGTTCGTAAGCTGTTGTAGGCGGTTGTCATGACCTTCGACTCGCTCCTCTAAATGATCCGTCCTCAGCGTAATTTCCTTTACTTGCTGCTGCACCACTTTGAGCTTTTCCCCAAGTCCAGTCAGCCCACTATTAATTTTGTCGATCACAGTTTCACGGCTGGCCTGGATCTGCTCCTGGATCTCGCGGCGGCTGGCTTCCTGTTCGCGGCGGCTGGCTTCTAGACTGGTCTGGATCTGTTCCTGGATCTCGCGGCGGCTGGCTTCCTGTTCACGGCGGATGGCTTCCTGTTCCCGTTGGCTAGCTTCTAGTCTAGCTTCTAGATTGGCCTGCATCTTTTCTTGCATCCCCTGTATGGCGGACAGTAGCGCTGCCATATCCATTGTCGGAGCCGGTGCTGCGGTTGCCCCTGACGACGACCCCGGCGCAGCGGTCTCGTCTTCCCCTTCAGCCGCAAGTTGTCGCGCAGCATCCATACCGGCCTGTCTCCTGGTCCTTGGAGTGCGTCCCTCTTCGTCTCGTTGTACTAACGGCATTCCGCTTCTGACACCAATTGTTACGCGCTATGGGTAATGAAAATGCCGTTCGTAACGTAGAAGACGTTTATTGTCAGCTTCCACAAAAATCCACTTAGCAGAGTCCAAATCGCTATGCAAAATCACGATGGTCCAATATCTTCGCTGTAGTCGTCGAAATAATTCTTCCTTGTCGCTTGGTAGAGATCGCTTCGGTTTCACTTCCGGAAATAAACTGCCCAGTCGCGGCTCGGCGCGTGCCTTATATACAGCTAACCATGGTTCTCTAGAAATTTCCCGAACCACCAAATACAATAGGCCCGTCCCGAACCTTCCTTTATGTTATTACGCACCTATGTACAGCTTATGTAGTCATAAACAATAGCCGCGGCCCGCGATGTAAACAACCTATACATGTACGCTATATATAGGTACGTACTCACCGCGGATCCCGAATTTGTTTACTTGTAGAAATCGATGTTTTTCTTATCACTGATTTTTCGAGAACTTTCTTCACTGTTCGATAGTAGACCAAATACCTGTTTATGCGTTTTTGGGGTTTTGCTGTACGACGCTTTGTTTTCGAGTTATAGCTACTCAAAGTCGTAACAATACATTATAAAATAAGTATAAATCTAAACATTGCCTGAGAGTTATTTTTTCGCCGGCTTTTTTTCTCTCATTGACCCAGCGGTGGGTAGTCATTAAAAGCCGATGATCCGTTAAGATTATTCTTATCGGATCTTAAAACAAAATATTTTTAGTTAATTTTAATTAATAATATTGTATGCCAGAATATGGTAGACTGTTTAAAACTCCAATTATAATTTTAAACATCTTATTCTATGTATGTAAACAGTCAACAATAAAGTATTTTCATTTCATTTCATAAAAAAAGTTTTAAAACCAAAATAAATAAATCATCGTCATCATCAGAGATCTTATAAATTATGAATATATATCAGCCAAGATATATGAACAACAATAAATATGTATATAAAGATAATATAATATACATATATCATAAATAGATAAATAAAAATATATATCAGTCAAGACCAATGATTTCTTCGACACGATTACCGAGTGAGTATACTCGTTTAATGTACTATATTATACTATATGTACTTTGCATTTTGGTCGAAAGCATATTTATGGGTATCAAACTTCAGATCATTTCGTCTAGTAGTGTCTGAACAAATTTTCTGTGGCAGAAGCACAGACGGACGGACGAGTGATCCTATAAATGTTCCGTTTTGTTATTCCTAACAGAGCCATTAAACTGTTATTTATAAGCAAAACAAAATACAGTGTCAGCTTAAATTAAAATCTAGATATCCTAGACAGCTTTATCCGCGCATGCTGTCATTCCGTCGCCGAGGATTACAGTTCAAATCCGCTTTTGCAAACCTCATCCCTTTTGGATTTAATATTGATATTTCTAGATATTTCTTACGCTTAGTAAAATGCTTTGTTAAAACATATTTATTTTGTAAACAAAAATCTTTCGTGGTGTGGCTTGATAGAATAATTTTATTTTATGTTTGTTCGGGTGGAATCTTGCTACTTAAATTTTAAGCGGATATCTTCAACCGGTTCAGAACGTTTATATTTATGACAATGTAATGTATATACTCAAAATTATTGTACTGTGGTGTGAAGGCTACGTAGTTAATACTCATTTTCACTAACCATAGGATACGCGTAAATCAGATTCCTAAATATTTAGGAGTTGCCTAGAGGAAAAACACGTTTCACTAACCCTTAAGTCACGACTAACGACGTTAGGTATAACCTAAAGTTACGACACCGATTTGGGTTGGCGTAGTGCTAAGGTGTCCCTAAACTGATACATGTGATTTGCTTAAATTGATAATAGATTAACGAACAAAACCATGGAGAATTTTCAAAAACTAGGCTACTCATAGTATAGAACCAACCTAATACATCAATTGGGAAACGAAAATGTTTGCTAAGCATTGCCCTAAATTAGGAGTTACTTAGTAAGGCATTCCCTTGTTCGTCGTTAGTGAAAACGGGCATAAGCATCCTTTAAATAAGCCTTAGATTTGTAATGTTAGTTAGTACAGTAAACCTTTTGACCGGTCAACACGACTTTCAATAAACCCGAACCTGCGATATCTCTAGAAGGTTCTCGTGTTGATAATGATGTCCACGAGTGTCCATCGATGTTGCACGATGATGGATGAGGCATGATTGGTGATGATGATGTTCTGAATTATTATCTTCAATATCTTCAAGTTTTCTTTCTTATGACGTGAACACGGACTTTATTTTCATTTTCTCGTATCTTCTATATGTTTTGTCTTTGTATCTTCATTATTTTAAATTTGTCTTCCTTTCCATTACATTTCAGTGATCTTCTGTGTTATATTCTTCGTGATCTTCTCTTTTCTTCTTACTGGAGAGTTTTTAAACTTTTGTCGTATTTGAACTTTCTTTATTTCTTCTGTAGTTATGTCCATATGTTGCTGCTGGATGCGAACCGTTGCGCGTGCGCATCGGCTTGGCCAGGTCGCCATCTAGAGATGTCGCAGGTTCGGGTTTATTGAAAGTCGTGTTGACCGGTCAACAGGTTTATTGATACTAACTAACCATTAAAAATCTAAGACTTATATAAAAGTATTCTCAACTACGTAGCCTACACACCACAGTATGAGAAAATTCAATATCTACAACGTACCTACAACCTTCCTATTGTAAGTATTAAGAAAGGGTTTTCATTTAATGCGATATCTTGAAAAATAAAAAAAAAGCCATTAACTTGTAGACGACCCGTGTGGCGCATGTTTACCACGCCGGACTGCCGATCAGAGGTTCGATTACCGAAATTCGAAATTTGAATGATCAGTTTAAAATTTCTGTTCTCGGTCTGGGTGTTTATGTTTCTATCTTTGTATGTGTACATGGCACCCACGACACAAGATATACCTACGTTACTGTGGGGCTATGAGTGTGAAAAGTATTTTTTATTTTTTATTTTATTGGTTCATTTAAATAAAAGATTGCTTTTAAAACGCTTTTCGAGATATTTTTGTAATAAGACCTTAAGTTTCTTTAAATCACTTACATTTATTTGGATAGATGGTTGGTGGAAAGACTCAACTAAGCTATATCGCATTTAATCGAAATGCATTATCGTATTTCAGTACTTAGGAGGTTACATTAAGCCATCTTTACTGCTTTTAATGTTATAATGTGCCATTTATAGGCTCAAAGTTATTCGGCGGATTTTTTCATTGCCTTTTTCTCTTTGCTGAAGACATTAAGCTCAAGGATTTCCTATAAGTTGAATAGACCTTCGTCTGAAAAAAATACGAAATGAAATGGAATAGAAACAAAATGTAACAACATCCTGGCTGATAATATACACTTGATGTTTGTCATTGTTGTACGACCATCGGCTGACTGTCATCTGCTTTCTTCTTAATCTTATATGCTTTCTTCTCGTCTTCCGCTTCTTCTTTATAATGTTTAAAACAAATGTTTTAAGCAAATATTTTGTTTTCTTTCTATCTAATAACAAGTTCATACCTAACTAATTAATCCATATTTATACCGCTTCACACTCACAGTTCACACTAGGATTCCCTGTGTCGTAGGTACCATGGATACACACAAATAAAGGAACACAAACACCGAGATCGAAAACAGAAATTCAAACTCATCATCCAAATTTGTGCCTCATCGGTAATCGAATCCGGGACCACCGATCGGCAGTCCGGCATAGTCGCGCAATTCGGGTCGTCTTTATGTTTTTACTAATCCAAAGATAGATAAAAAAAATTGGTTTTGAATAGTAGGACTACTCAATAGTGGACTTGAAAGGCTTTAATAAATTATGGCTATGTGTAATGGCCGCTCCAGATTAGTGCCATGAAGCGTGAAGAACTGACGTGAACGTAAAAGTGGATGGTATTCACGGGCATCACGCGTGTTCACGGTATTTTTTCCAGCAATTGTTTTCCGCAATGTTCACGCGCCATTCACATTCACGGTACTCGTAGTTCACTATAAAATATATTAAAGTCATCAACCATCAGAATATTTTTTTTCTTCGAGGCTTTCTAATTTTGAATACTCGTAATTATGTAAAAAACGGAACCCATATGGATTCGTGATGTTTCTCTGTCTGTCTATCTGTCTGTCTGTCCGTTCGTATGTCACAGCCACTTTTTTCCAAAACTATAAGAACTATACTGTTGAAACTCGGTACGTAGATGTATTCTGTGAACCACATTAAGATAGAAACACACACAAAAATAGAAAGAAGCAATAAATTTTGAGGGTTCCTCATACTTAAAACTGAAACTCAAAAAATTTTTTTCATCAAACCCATACGTGTGGGGTATTTATGAATACGTCTTCAAAAATGATTTTGAGGTTTTTAATATATTTTTTTTCTAAACTGAATAGTTTGCGCGAGAGACACTTCGAAAGTGGTAAAATGTGTGTCCCCCCTGTAACTTCTGAAATAAGAATATGATAAAACTAAAAAAAATATGATGTTTCTTACGATGCAAACTTCCACCGAAAATTGGTTTGTCCGAGATCTAGTAAGTAGTTTTTTTTATACGTCATAATCGTAAACCACAATTTACCTTTCATTCAATCTTAATGCAATGATTTCTATGGATATAATCAAAGGCAATGATGTATTTCTGTTGCCGCTATTGTTATAAACGTTATTTTTTATAGATAATGGTACGGAACCTTTTGTGCGTGAGTTCCACTCGCACTTGGCCGGTTTTCAAAACTGTATCTGCATTAGGTACATACAAATACGGGTGACGGTACAAAACACAGATGTAATTGTTGGTTGCGCCACGTACAGCTCACTGCATGTGCTACGTGATGTGCAATTTGATTCTTGGTGCATTTTTATTTTCTATTTCCTTTCTTGTTTACTTTTTATTTAATATTGCAACACTAAAAGTTTATCTAGAGCAGCGATGGCCGAGTGGTAAAAAACCGCAGTCTTCGACGCGACCGATCCCTGGTTCAAATCCTCGGCGTGCACCTCTGACAAAGGAATTTGTAATGTGCGCATTTATTGCTGATCCACGGTGATGGAAAATATCGTGATATTTAATTGATTACGATGTTCTCCATCACCGTACATGCCTGAGAGAAATTCATAATTTCTCGATAGCATGACGTCCACCAATCCGCAATTAGCTAGCGTAGTGAACTATGGCCTAAATCCCTCTCACTTGTGAGAAGGAGACCTGTGCCCAGCAGTTGGATATAAAAAAAGGTTGAAATAAAAAAAAGTTTATCGAATAAAGTATTAGCTGAAAGTAGTGGTAAATAAATCTAAGAAAGGAAGTCTTTGTATTGTGCTAGCCATCTTGTAGCTGGGAGAAATGGTTGCGGTCTGGTCTGATATGTGACTCCTTGTGCCAATATTCTTAGAACATGTTGAACAAGCTATCGGTTGTGTTTGTTATCGATTGAAAGCACTCATTACACCTTATGAGCGGTTTGGAAACATTCGACACTGTGTTGGCTACTCATTATAATGTTAGCGAATATCTAGG
Source organism: Pyrgus malvae (assembly GCA_911387765.1). NCBI lineage: Eukaryota > Metazoa > Arthropoda > Insecta > Lepidoptera > Hesperiidae > Pyrgus > Pyrgus malvae. The sequence continues at coordinate 20,810,242 of OU426965.1, read as the reverse complement.
TTTAAGAAAAATTGACATTGAAATGTAATTTGACATTATAATATAATGATTGTTTATTAACTTGTTATATTATAATGTATAGTTTTATTTGATTAATATAATGTAATTTTATAGTTTTATTTAATTATTATTTTATTTTTTTGTAAGAACCCACATTTGCACGAGTCTGCGTAACTCATGTGCATATAACGTAGTAAGGTAAATTTTTAGATCACACAATTTGCAGCCCTTATAGGTAGAATGAGAGGATGCATATAAAACATTAGACCTTGTATTACCTTATTCTTGCAAATAAAGACATTTGAATTGAATTTGAATTTGAATTATCCGCTTCGACAGTAACCCTCCAGGACTTTTCGATTATTGTGAATTTAACTCACACGAAAGTAAAAGTGGTTGAACCGATCAAGTAATCGTTATGCTAAAATTAAATGTTATTTTAATATTTTGATTTAATAAATTATTTTTAACGGAGCACCTTTTTTGGTGTCGGGGGAGAAACCTTCAAAAGGTACCTCGTACCTTAGGATAGGAGGATACCGGGTTATGTGGGACCTCACTAAAACCCCCTCGGTAGCCTGCCTCTACGCTTGGGAAAAACTCCGGGATCTCCAGTGGAACGCACCGGTGTCCTACACGCCCGACGCCTCTAAACGGGCCCATCTTCGGGAGAGCAGATCTGATGTGCTCTCCTACGCCTTCCGTTGCTTACGCCAACATGCGGCCAAGCACACACTGCCGTCCTTTCCGGGGCTGTTAGCTGGGCGGATCGAGCTCCCAGTTTCACCGCCCACAACCCCCCTCCCCCCTTTTAGTCGCCTCGTACAATCAGGCAGATCCCCTGTCTGATTGTACACTGTAGCTCTATTCTTAATTACGCACGCAGTAGGTTACTCAAGTTAAGTACGCAGATGCCTTGTTCGCTGCACTCAATCCTCGCCTCGAAAGTACTACCACGTTATATTTAAGGACTATATTTGTGTACACCTGATTAAGGCATAAGATTGGAATTGTTATACTTAAACACCAAATTTGTGTAAAAAATATACTGTTTTCATTTCATATGTTTACGTATGAAATTACATGTTAAGGATATGTTTAGGTAAGTATTTTATAAGATGTGCTCCAAAGACACTAGCATTTGCTAGTGTGTGGCACGGACTAGGTAACACGAGTCGAGTTAGTAATGATCATGATATTTCTTTTTTGAACAGTCGTAAGAGAGCAATATGATATTATTCTCCAAGTCACAGAATACATAATAGTACAGGTTCCAAGTTCAATAAAAAGTGGGAGTGTAAATAGATAGTGATTGAGCGGGTTACCTATAATCCCGCTCGCAGCGTTGTCGGCATGCGTGATTCAGACTCAATCCTCGTGGAATCTAGAAATGAAATGAAATGACAATACTTTATTGTTGACTGTTTACATACATAGAATAAGATGTTTAAAATTATAATTGGAGTCTTAAACAGTCTACCATATTCTGGCATACAATATTATTAATTAAAATTAACTAAAAATATTTTGTTTTAAGATCCGATAAGAATAATCTTAAGGGATCATCGGCTTTTGATGCCTACCCACCGCTGGGTCAATGAGAGAAAAAAAGCTGGCGGAAAAAAAACTCTCAGGCCTGCATTGTTTAGAGTTACACTTGTTTTATAATGTATTTTACGCGGAAGCTCCCCAAACTATTTTTATTGCACGTATTACGATGTCTTATCTTCAAAAAATTCGTTTATATTGTAGTATATAGAACCCGACTGATCCGTGATATTGAATCTAGATATGTATATGCTACGATCATAAATGTTTACGTAACTTTACGACCTGTATAGTGCCAAAATTTTCATGCCAGACAATTGACAAGAGTAAATAGATACTGTTTTTTCAACCTTTTTATATGTCCCACTGCTGGGCACAAGACTCCTTCAACAGGCGAGAGGGATTTAGGCAATTATCCACCACGCTGGCCTAGTGCAGATTGGTGGACGTCACTTTTTTTATTCAACCTAGTTTATGTCCCGCTGCTGGGCACAGGTCTCTTTCTCACATGTGAGGGGATTTAGGCCATAGTCCACCACGCTGGCCTAGTGCAGATTGGTGGACGTCATACTTGTAAGAAATTATGAGTTTCTCTCAGGCATGCACGGCGATGGAAAACATCGTAATCAATATCACAATATCAGTGAGAAGGAGACCTGTGCCCAGCAGTGGGACATAAAAAAAAGGTTTGGCAAAGGGAGATCTCCCGCCGGGCGGTGGTCATGGCCGGGGAGCGGCCGCACTCCAACTGACTCAGAGTGACTCAATTTGGACTATTTGGAGCTTGTATATATGGTCGGATATTCAGAAAACTTCGATAGCGTGATTCAGGAATACCCGTGGCGCCATCTCTTGATGAGTAGCGGAAGGTCGCTACAAAGGTTAAAAAAGGTGATGTTAGTGTGTATTCACTGTGAAGCACACTCTTTACCACTATTTTACCTATCGTATCAAGAATGTCGCAATATTTATTCATTGGTGCGTAGGATTGTGTATAGATGTTGGTCTGTGGTCGGTGGCCTGCCTCTGCGCTTGGGGAGGACTCTATCATGGTCATCATATCAGATTGCTGCTCGTCGATTCTGGATTTGATGCTTAGCGTGACTGAAATTTGTAATCTAGACATGTGTCTTTGTTTGTCTATGATACCCACGATACAGGCATTGGAGTATTGGCGGGAAGTATGAAGGGAAATGTTGTGCTCTTGTTTTATTTTCATTTTCTTGGTGTATTTTTTGGGTAATATCGGATAAAGTTGATGGCATCTTGTTCGATATACCTAGGTTAACGGCAGTGCACGAGTGTTGTGAAATAAAATAACATTGAGAAAACAAGTTTTTTCTGCTTGCCTCCAAGACTCCATCGGACACGTTCTGGTAAAGTAGCCATCGCTTTACTTGAACATCTGACTGACTAGACTGACTGATTACTCACGACTTACAGATTTTTTCTATGACTACTAAGTGTGCAAAAATTATACTTGACGATGGCAATATGCACAAAGTTTGAGATGCCATTGTTAAAAAAATTAAACGAAAGTAATGAATGGCTGCAAGGATTTTATCCAATGCCTTAAAACGAATAAAAAAACACAGACAATAACATAATGGCGCTATGATTATGAGACATGATTAAAAATATATAAAGGCTACATTATATAAATGGCAATAATGACCATTTGAATGTGAATAAAATTTACTAACAACAGGAGTGTTCGATAATTATTTGAATTACTAAGCTGTTTAACAATTTGGAAGATATCCGGGGTTTTTTATTGCTATTGTTGCACCATCGTATGCTATTTTACAAAATATCCAGTTTACCATGTGCTCTCGTAGCCTTTACAATCAGTGAAGTTAGAGGTCAACTAATAGTGGAAGTACCTAGAGTAAAAAATTTATGTTGAACGAGCCTAGTATTGATACGACTAATAACAAGGGTTCAAATTTCATTGGGCACATTCATTGGTCGTTTCATTTGGTCATATTAAATTAAATGAATGGCAACCTTTTCACGGCTCTAGGTGCTCTTATGGGCTATGAGTTGAACTCTGAGAAAAAATAAAAAAATATGTTCTCGGTCTGGGTGTTTGTGTTCCTGTCTTTGTATGGACACACATGGTTCCCACGACACAGGGTATTAATTTCCTTACTGTGGGGCTATGAGTCTGTAACGTTTATTTATTTGTTTATTTACAATGTGTATTTTCATTTAAAATTTTGCAACGCTGGAATATAATAAATATCATTCATAATATTTTATCGAAAAAGAGAGGAAGGTGAAGACTTTAGAGTTGATACAGGAATTGGACCCAGTGTCTTGTATGCTCGTCTACTACTTAAGTGTTCATAACAACATTTGAAAGTACGGTATTAATTAAACTTTTTGTCTTTACCAAAACGTATGTATGACCACCTCAACGTAGTCATGAAGCGAATACTTCCAGTGTAACGTTAAACCCCTGAGACTAGGCGTATCAATGCTACGCGAGTTCAACATAAATTGGTCATATATACAATTACCGATATAGGTTGATCTCCACCGTCATTGTAACTGAAAGCTACGTGAGCTCAAGGTAAAATGGTTTTACAAATGAAAGGGCAAGCGATGGTGCTTACAATGGCACAGAATTTGAAAATTCAATTATCGAACCCGGATATCGGTCGTATTGTTCAACCGCTCAGTAATTCAAATAATTATGAGTGCTCCAATTGTCATTAAATTTTATTTGGAATCAAACGGCTATTATTAAAATTGATATGTGGGCTTTATGGATATTAATGGGTAATAATATTTGATTTAATTTTAAACGGATGAATTTTATAGATTTTAAAATTAAAATTTGTGACAAATGGAAATGGAGTACCTAATTGAAATAATAGGAACACTTACAAAATCAAACGAATAATAACTGACATAACAAATGGGTTATAAAAATATTTGCAAATAATATTATTTCATATTTTTGCGGTCCCTAGGTTTACTAGGTATAGTTTCAGTTTGGGCGTACACACAGAGACACAATTACTTTTGCATTTATAATATTAAGTATGAAAAAATAAACGGAGGAAACGAAAATAAATTCTAACAAACCAGAGCATTTACATACCAAAGCGAATGTCTCGTGAGTTCATTTTCGACCCACAGCCATACTGTGTATTCATATTTATGTAGCAACTGGATTTTATTTTTATTTATTTATTTATTTGCGTTAAATATGTTTAAATTATTCTTATATTAACAGGTGGTATGTCAAATAAATTTAGGCTTACATATTAGGCTATTCAATAGCATGCAAATTTATTGAATTGTATGGATATAACAATATTACTTATTTTAAACATTCTATATTAAATACTTAACAATATAATTATACATTATATAAAATGGTCTAAATATTCGTTTACATTATAAAAAAATATTTGTGGAAGAAGTCGTTTTAGCCTTATTTTAAATAATTTGTCTGGTAATTGTTTAATTTCATCTGGTAGCTTATTATAGAGCTTTATACATATGCCATAGGCATTATGTTGGAGCAGGGATGTTTTTAAAGAGCTGAAAGTTTTTCTCCTCCAGCTTTTTTACACGCTTTATATTAGCTTCACTTGTATGTATGTTTGTATGTTTGTAATCGACTACTTCAGATGTGATTTTGACCCACTTTAAACGGCCAGATTTCATTCAAACTTTGTAGATTTATCGAGGAACAATTACAACACACTAATTTGATAAGATTATTTCATTATTCAATTTGCAAAATAATATTTTTGTCAATTTATAGAATTTTTGAAAATTATTTCCAATCATTATCTTATGACATAAGCAAAAATTAATAATGATATAAATAATTAAAATATGTATTTTATTTAAAAATAACAGTTAAAAAAATAAAAAAAACACTCTTTTAAAATAAACCAAACTAAAAAGAAGAAAATAAATAATAGTTTTAAAAACCAATAAACACGCTTTTATAAGAAATCCAACTAAAAAAATGAAAATAAATTAAAATAGTGTAAAAATGCATTTCATTGTAAAAAAAAGCGTGGGATGCCAGATCTGACAAATATGATAAGATAGACTGCTGCAACCCTTTTTGCGTCCCACTGCTGGGCACGGGTCTCTCCCCATTATTGGGGAGGCCTGGAGCTTATTCCACCACGCTGCTCCAATGCGGGTTGGTGGAGAAGCGGGTTAGTGGCCAACCCGCTGTCGGATGTTTTCAAACCGCCCATAAGGCCTCCTACAAGGTTTAACGACTGTTATCTATCGATAACAACCGGGACCAACGGCTTAACGTGCCCTCCGAAGCACGGAAACGCGCATGAAATTTTTTTGCCACTAGCGGTCACCCATCTCATACCCGACCGCGCCCGTTTGGCTTAGATGCGTAGATCGTTTGCGTTCTACGCTAACCGCCGAGCCATGCGTGCTTCATAGATAGAATATATCCAAACAATTCAATAAATTTGCATGCTATTGACTAGCTTAATATGTAAGCCTAAATTTATTTGACATACCACCTTTTAATATAAGAATAATTTTAACATATTCAACGCAAATAAATAAATAAATAAAAATAAAATCCAGTTGCTACATAAATATGAATACACAGTATGGCTGTGGGTCGAAAATGAACTCACGAGACATTCGCTTTGGTATGTAAATGCTCTGGTTTGTTAGAATTTATTTTCGTTTCCTCCGTTTATTTTTTCATACTTAATATTTTAAATGCAAAAGTAATTCTGTCTCTGGTCTGTTACATTTTTACGCCCAAACTGAAACTGAGTGAACTTAGGGACCGCAAAAATACGAAGTAATATTATTTGCATATTTTCATAACCCATTTGTTTTGTCAGTTGTTCGTTTGATTTTGTAAGTGTACCTATTATTTCAATTACTCCATTTCCATTTGACACAAATTGTAATTTTAAAATCTATAAAATCCATCCGTTTAAAATTAAATCAAATATTATTACCCATTAATATCCATAAAGCCCACATATCAATTTTAATAATAGCCGTTTGATTCCAAATAAAATTTAATGACAATTGGAGCACTCATAATTATTTGAATTACTGAGCGGTTGAACAATACGACCGATATCCGGGTTCCTTAATTGAATTTTCAAATTCTGTCCCATTGTAAGCACCATCGCTTGCCCTTTCACTTGAAATACCATTTTACTTTGAGCTCACGTAGTTTTCAGTTACAATGACGGTGGAGATCAATCTATATCGGTCATTGTATATATGACCAATTTATGTTGAACTCGCGTAGCATTGATACGCCTAGTCTCAGGGGTTTAACGTTACACTGGAAGTATTCATGACTACGTTGAGGTGGTCATCATCATACATACGTTTTGGTAAAGACAAAAAGTTCAATTAATATCGTACTTTCAAATGTTGTTATGAACACTTAAGTAGTAGACGAGCATACAAGACACTGGGTCCCATTCCTGTATCAACTCTAAAGTCTTCGCCTTCCTCTCTTTTTCGATAAAATATTATGAATGATATATATTATATTCCAGCGTTGCAAAATTTTAAATGAAAATACACATTGTAAGTAAATAAACAAATAAATAAACGTTACACACTCGTGGCCCCACAGTAAGGTAATTAATACCCTGTGTCGTGGGAACCATGGACACATACAAAGACAGGAACACAAACACCCAGACCGAGAACAGAAATATAAACTCAACATTTAAATTTCTGTTTCGCCGGGAATCGAACCCGGGACCCTTCGTTTGGAAGTCCGGCATTGTAACCATTGCGCCACGTGGGTTGTCGGTATATTTCATGATTTTGCTAAACTGTTAGATCAGTTTAAAACTAGCTTTTTCTGCGCTACGGTCCTTTCAGACAACGCTCTTATAAGCGCGTGAACGCTCGTACGCGTTTCAAAATCAAGATTTTAGTGGCGTAAAATACGCTGGTCTGAAACCACCCTTACAATGATACTCTTGTTATAAAACATTTTATTCCGCTCAAATAACACGTCCACAAAAATCATTTCGCTTCTGAGGTCCTACTCTGTAAGCATCCGTCCGTAAGTTCTAACATTTTCGGAATCATTTTTGGCATACTCAGATCGTTTTTTTTCATGAATTATTATGTCATTGATGTCATTAAGCTACTACATGAAAAATATTGCTAGAATTTCTTCAGTCTTATCCAAAAATGAGGCCCGAAAATTCTCTTAGTTTCGGACACGGGCGTACAGAGTGGGCCCTCTGAATACACTCCCTCAGTTACTTTGTTCGATACATTTTATCGCGTCAAATATTAAACAAATAAACCTTTTCAAATCTTGTACGCATTTACCGTACTTTAGAAAAAGATACCATTTATCCAGAAAAAAATCGATTCACGAGGGAAAAAGTTAAAAATTAACTTCGCATTTTCTCCTGTTACTATACTAGGCTTTACGTTCAAATCAATTGAACAAAGGATCCTAAAACCTTTTTGAATCTTTATGTTAGGTTAAAAGTCTTACAGTATTTTACTATCTAGAATAAAATAAAGGATAAGGATAAGACATGCACGAATTGAACAAACGGTTGCCGGACAAATAAAGGTCTTCTTATGTCTTTTAGAACAACGCTGAAATATCAGTGCAATAAAATATAGAGCTTCTATTTCATTTGAATGGAGTAGAAAGAAGCACAGTCTTGCTTGAGGTCGTATGCAGTTGCGCTGCTACTCCGACAGTGAAAGCTTGGTCAGCGTGGTGGTCTATTGCCTAAATCATTCATAAGACTGAACGTAAGTGACTCTGATAAATACTGACTCTCATTTATTTCGAAGCAGTGAGTGGGAAGGGATAAGATGCCATATGATGCTCGAGCAACAAACATACTTCGAAACATCCAAACTTCCAAAGAAACATCCAATTTATCGCACTTATCATACAAGTGTAGCGACCTTCCGCTACTCATCAAGAGATGGTGCCACGGGTATTCCTGAATCGCGCTATCGAAGTTTTCTGAATATCCGACCATAATATACTTATAGATAGTTCGTGCAGGTAACCCATAAATCAGTGAACGACAAAAGATCCTTATAAAACATTTCTGTATCTTTATGACACTACAATATTCCTTCAGTATTTTACTATCTAGAATAAAATAAAAGGTAGAGAAAAGGCATGCACGAATGCGCTTGCCATACAAGTTAAGCTATTCGTAGGTCTTTTAAAATACCGCTGAAATATCACAGTCGAATAGAATCAAGAGTTTTAAAGAAGTGTTTTGATAATTTATAGCAATATATTCTGTGATTTTAGTACATTATGTAGATTGCAAATCTTTTTACGTTCCTTCTAAGTTGACTCTGGGTTAAGTAGTTACATTGTCTGAAGAATTACTTTTTTACTTCAAAACAATAAAACAGTTTTAAGTATTATCTTTAAGATTGAGATTCGCAGTATGACTTAAATGTAATAATTATATAACTTTTTAACAAAAAAACAACCGCCTTCAAACGGTAATAATAATATTGTTCAGTACTTCTCATTTGATACTTTTCCTTGCTAATGGTAGTGACTCTTTAAACTATTTTGGAGTCGGTACCCATTCAGAGCGAAAGGTAAGTAATCCATTTTACTAAGGGACCTAAATAGTTTTAAGAGTCACTACCATTTGCAAGGAAAAGTATTAAATGCGAAGTACTGAACAATATTATTTTCATTGTCGAATTGAAAAACCTCCTCCTTTTTTGAAGTCGGTTAAAAAATCTAAAAGGAACAGTTTTTTTCTGAAAACCATTAGAATTTAAAATCAGTCTGTGTCAAATTAAGGTCATGCAACCAGGCTCAAATTGTAACCAACCTTACCCATAACAGCTAGTCAATGTATTTTTACATAATTATATGTTTTTGAAACCTCCATTCCTAGAATCAATATCACCATTATTATCTATATTTTACTAGAAGTGTGGAAAAACATTGCGGAACAAAATAATATTATTATTGTTCAGTTCTTTGTTTGAACGCAACACGCGATAGAACTTCTGTAAACGTAAACTTCCGAGTTCCTTAATTACCTTTTTTTTACAAGCTAGTGTTATTTTATTATTGAATGAATCGTGAGTGTACACTAACATTGTAGTTTTATATTACACGACTGTACTCACGCAAATTTTATCGGAGTTGCCGACATGTTTCGGTCCTGACCGAGGATCTTCTTCAGGAATTCCTGCCGGTCGCGGTGGCATCGCGGCGGAGATATGAGAGTGTCTCCGCCTCGATGCCGGAGACATGAGAGTCCGATAAAATTTACGTGAGTACAGTCGTGTAATATATAACTATAAAACTAGTGTTATTATATACTCAGTGTCGATATTATACAGAATCCATATCCATGATACCCACGCGTGCAGGTCCGTGGTCGGAAGGCTAGTACCCATATAGGTATATGCTTGTGACAATGTATTTATTTTGTCCGTATTGACATGACAGTGTCATATTGGTATCACGTAATAATATTTTAAATACGCATACGTAATTTCCATTACATTATTAAATATTCCATTACTCCACCAACCCGCACTGGAGCAGCGTGGTGGAGTAAGCTCCAAGCCTCCCCAATAATGGGGAGAGACCCGTGCCCACCAGTGGAACGTAAAAAGGGTTGCAGCCAATTTCCATTATATGAAGATGTTACTATTAGTATTTTGCATCAGAATCTGAGCCACTACTAGAGTATTTAATTGTAGAACACAATAATATTGTTTAGTTCTTTGTTCGAACACAACACGCGACAGACACTTCTGACAATGGAAGCTTCCGAGTTGTGTAATTACCTTCTATTTTTACAAGCTAGTAAGGGTACTTACATGTTGTATCTGGTAGCTTAACACTATATAAGTAAGCCTTTTTGACAGCCTCCGTGGCATAGTGGGTGATGAGCCGACTGCGAAACGTGAGGTCGTGGGTTCGATTCCCAACCAGTACAAATATTTGAGTGATGAACATGACTATTTGTTCTATATCTGGGTGTTAATTTATCTATCTAAATATGTATTTAGAATTATATATGTATGTTTATTAGCTTTCTGATTACCATAGTACAAGCTTTGCTTAGTTTGGAATCAGATGGTGTTGTGTGAATTGTCCAAAGATATTTATTTATTTTTTTACTTTTATTACTCAATACAATTAAATACATCATACATGCAATTTACAATGCACAAATAATCACACAAAATAAATTAACACATGTATAAATCTACATCAAATAAATGGATTTGGTATAAATTATATTATCCCTACTAATATTATAAATTCGAAAGTAACTCTGTCTGTCTGTCTGCTACGCTTTCCAGCTTAAACTACTGAACCAATTTTGATGAAATTTGGAACAAAGATAGAGTTGACCTTGTAAAAGGATATAGGATGGTTTTTATCCTACGGGAACCTATAAAACGGGTCCACGCGGACGAAGCCGCTGGCGGAAGGCTAGTTATTTAATAAATTTTTCAATAGGAATTTAGATCTGTTCCGAATCCAAATTTAAAGAATTATTTATATTAAATAATTGAGAGCATTCTTGAAATTGTAATTATAATACTAATAATTATAGTATATTTTTTTCAAAATTGATTTTATATAACTACAATAAAATTTAAATGTCTGCAAAATTTAATTTATCAAATATAATTCTTAAAACATGTTATCGGTTTAAAATTCAATTGATTTAAATAAAATAATACATAAAAGACATTATATTATTAACAATTAAAATGACTGTATTATTAATAATTTTGAGATAAATTAATCACCAGTATATAATTATAACAAGCAACTGTGGAACAGAATCATATTGTTTGGTTTTTTCATAAATCTATTCCTAATTCTAATCTAATACTATTGATGTCGAAGCGCGCATGGTCCCGCGGTTAGCGTAGAACGCAAACGATCTATGCAACTAAGCCAAGCCGGCGCGGTCGGGTGTGGGATGGGTGACCGCTAGTGGCAAAAAATTTCATGCGCGTTTCCGTGCTTCGGAGGGCACGTTAAGCCGTCGGTCCCGGTTGTTGTCGATAGATAACAGTCGTTAAACCTTGTCGGAGGCCCTATGGGCGGTTTGAAAACATCCGACAGCGGGTGGCCACTAACCCGCATCTCCACCAACCCGCATTGGAGCAGCGTGGTGGAGTAAGCTCCAGGCCTCTCCATTAATGGGGAGAGACCCGTGCCCAGCAGTGGGACGCAAAAAGGGTTGCCCACTATTGATGTAAAGTGTTTTATACTTACTTAAGTACTTCTTAGAAAAGTATGATCTAAAATATCAAAAGATACATAATGGATGTTACTAATCGCAATATTAACCAGCCCTTTGTTTACACAGCCCTCCGTGTCGACACCCGCACAATGGTGTCTATGACGCTCTGAGATTGCTATTTTTCTCGTAATTAAACCCACAAGCCACTTTTGTGAGGCTTTAGTGGTTACAACACGCTATTTCTTCTTTCATACTGTGTGGGGAAAATGTGGTTATCTATTCGATTTTGAAATAGTAGGGTAACTTATAATTTTTATATGAAGAAATTTCAGTAAATGACATAACACCCTTTTTAGGGTTCCGTGCCTCGAAAGGAAAAAACGGAACTGTTATAGGATCACTTTGTTATCCGTCCGTCTGTCTGTCAAGACCCTTTTTCTCAAGAACGCTTGGAGGTATCAAGCTGGAATGTATATCAAATACTCAGGTCTACTGTCCCTTAGAGCTGTAAAAAAATCAAACTTCGAAGCCAGCGCAATTGAAAGATACAGCCGTTTATTTCGAAAATATTCGACATTCGCAAGGAAATCCAAACCTACAGGGTTCTTCCCATGAACTCAGAATCGTGAAATTAGTATATTATTAACATAGTGAACTATGGCCTAAATCCCTCTTTCTTGTGAGAGGAGACCTGTGCCCAGCAGTGGGAAATAAAAAGATAAAGAAAAAAGTAGATAAAACTCCGAACTACATCACTGGTAGAGAATGCCTCTAGGCATTAAGTCCGCCCTTTGCACAACTTAGATTTTGTTGTAACAATAAAGGATAAATAAATAAAATAAAAAATCACTGCGATGAAACCGCTGTGCCACCTCAACACCTCCTTAATGTTTTCTAAGACGCTCTGTAATTGCTATTATTATTATTATTATTTTATTTGAATGGAGTAGCAGACGAGCATGCAGGCCACGTGGTGTTAAGTGGTCGCTGCAGCCCATGGACATCTGCATACAACCTCAAGCAAGCATAGGTAAGTCTTGTCTGAGATCGTATGCAGCTGCGCTGCTACTCCGGATGCTGGTGGTCGCCTCATGTAAGTGTGGCCGGCAACTGCACCTTTCCACCGAAACACAATAGAATTGCTCACGACAGAAGTGGGCGCAGCGGTGGTACTTCCCCGGGCGAACCATGATAGTTCTGGCTGCAACCCTTTTTGCGTCCCACTGCTGGCTACGGGTCTCTCCCCATTATTGGGGAGGCCTGGAGCTTACTCCACCACGCTGCTCCAATGCGGGTTGGTGGAGATGCGGGTTAGTGGCCAACCAGCTGTCGGATGTTTTCAAACCGCCCATAAGGCCTCCGACAAGGTTTAACGACTGTTATCTATCTATAACAACCGGGACCAACGGCTTAACGTGCCCTCCGAAGCACGGAATCGCGCATGAATTTTTTTGCCACTAGCGGTCACCCATCTCATACCCGACCGCGCCCGTTTGGCTTAGTTGCGTAGATCGTCTGCGTTCTACTCTAACCGCCGGGCCATGCGCGCTTCGTTACCACCTATACCTATAATAGTTCTACCACCTATAATAGTTCTACCACCTGCCTATTTTCATTGTGATGAGATTTTCTAATGAAGATTAAACCTCGAGCTACAGCCCTGCGCTATAAAACCTCGCATCGCCTCGCCCTTTTTGTTCAAACCATGCATGACAACTGCATAATGACTGCGACACTACAATTACTATTTTTCTCGTAATTAAGCACGCACTCGTGTAAGGTTGCAGTAGTTACAACACGTTTGTTTTTTTATAGCGTGTGGTTTTTTATTATTATTTATTGTTTAATTATTTTTTATTTATTTCAATAAATAAAGAACACACTTTACTAGCACTTATTAGTAGCTCTAAGGGATTCAATCTTAATATTAGGTATTTATTTTTTTACTCGGTATTAGAATGTCCAACATGGACACGGACATTAACTATTGTTTACCCTACGTGCGTCTGTATGTGCGTGCACATGTGTCCATATGTGTTTTATCTATACTACTATTCCTTCTATATTATATACGAATACTTCTTTACGCATCATTAATAACGCAATAATCATGGTTTGGGCTGAATAAGCGAATTCAAACAAGCTAATTTTTCTGCGTGCGCTGAGCTTATTCCAGCTTTTCACACTCAAACCATTTTAGGGGTGGCATCTGTCGTAGCTGACATAATAATAATAAAATACGTCGATTCACATGTACACGCGCTTCCTGAAACAAGTTTTTATGAGCGTAAAATACACTGTCCTAAAACCGCTATAACTAATCTACGTTAAAACCGTAGTCTTTTGTTTTGCCCTTCACTACGCGTCGACACCCACACAATGCTATCTGCTACGCTATTTTTCCCTTATATTACAATTTCCCTTACATTATAATTAAACCCACAAGCTACTTGCGTGCCAAGGATAGCGAAAATACGCTAAAGATAAGGATGATTCTTTGTATTTGTTTGCTATCCACTATTTCCTTATTGATTTTCATTACTAAAGCCTACATTTTCACGATCACACAAGGTTGACTAGAAGACAATGCCTTAAGGCATTAGGATTAATTTGTACCTCCTAGGGTGTTTGCAATAAATAAATAAAGTAAAATATTTATTTGTACCTAGACGATCGAGCGTTTCTCGAATAACAACAATTGATTTTCTTGGTTTAATTTTAAGCAAAAAACTCATTGCCTTTCAAATATAATTTAAACACCTATATTTCTATGATAACTTGCCTATAGAAAAGTGTTCATGGCTATTTTTAATATAATTAATTTTAATAAATTTTCTTTCATCACCTCATTCTTGTATATAAATAAATATAATAATAATAATAATATTTATATGTTTATTAATTATATTTGATAAAAAATATGCCTCATTGAGTTATCAGATCGGTGAAGGTCGATCTTCCACGTCTCCTCTACTATCTTACGAATTTTCGATCAGGCCACGTGTTTTGACGCGAGTTAACATTTTTTACTCAACCCAAAAAAGTGCACAACGCCGCTAAAGAAGTTTTCACTTCAAAAAAATAGTGTCACAAAAAAATAAAAATACATGCTTGCTTGAGGTTTGAACCCGGGTCTCGACGACGAATTTTTTATAGAGGTGTTTTCGTTCGTCTTTTCGGACGTTTGATGGCGTTCTACACTATAATATTATTATTATTCTCCAATAGAAATATGACTCTTATTTCTCAGTTTATATTTAAGTTGATTCAATTCAATTTAAGATGATTTATATTTAAGTTGATAATTCGAATAAAACGACAAATTTTAAAAATAGAACCTAATTGGATCAATCTATCACCCCCGAAACCCTGGGCACTAAATTTCACAACACAAACGAAAATGAAGGTTCGATTAGTGCTTGCACACTGAATTTTGATCATTTTAATATAATAACTAAAAAAATAAAAATAAAAAACAACCGAGATAAGAGCTGTACCAAAATATAAATATAAAATGATTCTAAATTTATCCGACCTTATTCAATCTATCTCCAATACGAAACCGTTATCTTTTATTCATTTACAAATGCAAAATTCAACAAGGCAGCGGCCAATTTGAAAACAACATTAAAAATTCTTCTCACTCCCTCAAAATTTTTCTAATCGTCCTTTCTTCCATTCCTTGGAACCTCATTATAATCTGCCCTGAGGGCACAATGCCGGCCTTTTTTAATATTTTATTTATTTCCACGCCATAATACGCAGGAAGACTTTGATATTTCTTGAAATATTTTAATCTTTTTCGTAAGGGATCGGGTGGGGTATTTGTCATTTTATTCTCCGTTCATTAGATTTTGGCATTTAATTAAGGCAGGACTTTATTCTATAAGGCTTCTCTCGGGTAATTTGAGTTTATATGACTATACTTATCTATCCCACGGGAACACAATTTTTATTTATTTATTACAATCATATTTACAGCTTACATTACAGTATATATAAAAGGAAATAACTATATACTACTAAATTACTTATATTAAACTATATATAAAACACATTAAGAAAAAAAATAAACAATATTATGTAATATAAAATACTCCATCCAGATTACTTCCATGTGGAAAAGTACCCAGAACACTGGCGACGTTACCTCGTTGAATGGCCAAGCTTATTCTCTGGCCGAGGTAAGTACCAGCTCTCTGGTCACCCGTAACATGGACTAACCGTTTGGATAGATGCTCGACAAAAGTTTTGGCATCTGAACCCCAAGGCCCCATAGTTTCGACGCCTAAAGGCAGAAATATGTAGTCTTTAACAAGAACTACATATTTCTGCATTTTGCGTACTTCAGCGTCGGTCGCTATCAAGCCAGCTGCCCTGGATGAGAGTTGTAAGTGGGAAGGTGCCAATGTGTCGACGCATGTGGCATCCCACACCAGACACCTTCCGTTCATCCAGGGTATTAAAGTTATATCATTACAGTTAAACCTAATGCGTTAACGTAAAGAACATAATTACTTATATCTAATTAAATACATACCAAACCAATAAAATTCAATTCAAAAAATAGTCAAAATGAATAAAATTTATTTATTTATTTAACGATTTTTGTACAAACTAATGTTATAGAGTAAGGAACATTAAATGAAAATGGTACAAAGGTACTGCTTATTCCAACAGAAATTTCTTCCAGCAGACCTGTAACTGGAGAGCTGGATTGCAGTGGTTCAGTGTGTGTACGCAACCTAAATACTTAACCTAGAATATATTATGAATAAGTATTTATAAAATTATTAAAGTCATAATAAATCATAAAGCATAATGTATCAAAACAGTAGGTATGTCAAAAGTTATTAATTGTGCTATATTTAAAACAACTTACATTATTCAACATTATTATTATGTTGAATAATATAAGTTGTTTTTAACACGGTTATATTAGCTTTAACTGTATGTTTGTTCGTTACTGTGAATTTGTGAGCTTGTTTGTAACTCTCCCTTGGACTCGATTTTGACCCACTTTCAACGGATGGATTTAATTGAAACTTTGAACATTTTTCAAGAATCGGTGTTATGTTACTCCGGGAACTTGGTAAAATATATTTTTATCAATAAATCTAACACAAGAGATAAAAAATAAATATGTTTTAAAAAAACTAAAGAAACGCGCTTTTTATGGGCTTATCAAACCAAGAAAGTGAAAGATTATTATACTAATATGTATTATAAACGCGAAAGTATGGATGTTTGTAACTCTTTCACGTAAAAACTACTGAATGGATTTTAATGAAACCTTACAATAATATATCTGTATACATCAGAATAACACATAGGCTTCAATTTATAGAGATATTGTATGAATTCTCCAAAATATGACGATAAGTGTCAAGTAAGTAGAAAAAAATCGTGTGCTGCCAAAACCGCTATAGTTACACATAATATGTAATGTATGATGGAAATGTTTAAATAGTCCTACAAAAAAGCCTGCCAAAGTATATATATATATACATATATCATGTGTAAGCTATTATAGCCAAAATAGAGAATCATAACTACAATAAAAATTGATAATTTACTGACTCTTTTAACGCGGGTGAAACCGCGGGTGGAACTTAGTCCTTAATATAAACAGAAAATAATAATAAACAAAAATACTAGTATTATTGTGAAAAAAGTTTGGGTTGCTCGA
Source organism: Pyrgus malvae (assembly GCA_911387765.1). Classification (NCBI taxonomy): domain Eukaryota; kingdom Metazoa; phylum Arthropoda; class Insecta; order Lepidoptera; family Hesperiidae; genus Pyrgus; species Pyrgus malvae. The sequence goes on along the minus strand of OU426965.1, from coordinate 20,792,776 downwards.
TATACGAAAAATATGGCAGAGAGCGCCTCACGCTGTTTTGTAATTTTTTAACTTTATTTATATTATTGTGATATTCCGACCCGTTCAGTTCAAGTGTGATTGAGCAACAAATTTCATCTGAAAAAACATACTTACTTATTTTTCGCATTTGTAATAATAGTATAGTTTGTAATCAGTCAAACTATTTCATTGTATTACAATTTATTATGTAGTATTGATCTAACTTTTTGGAGGAGGCCTTCACCCGAGGATATACTTGCGAAAAATAGTTTGTAAACATTAGCTTAATAATTTACCATTGTTTAGAAAAAAAACTCTATATATTTCAAAAATTAGATTATAATAATATAAATTAATGTTAGTGTCAAAATTTAGGACTTAATTACTTATATATAGAATAGTGTAAAATCTCGCAAGAATAAAGGCTTTTTTATTTTTATTTTTATTATTATTTTATTTATTATTGATCTAATAGGAAGTGAAGCGATAAAATTCTTAAGAGCTACAGCTAGTCAGCAGCCAGTTCCAAAATTCCCTTGAATTCTTAGAGCATCCAATATGTACCTTAGTTCCGAATTTCCCTGCACCATACATTTTGTTGTTGTCGAAGTACCCCGTACAAACGCTGGGAGCGAAATATATGGTCTTCAGTACCCAGTCTGACACTATAAACTGCCTACACTTGCTTTTCGAATTTGCCAATTGCTACGCAATAAATTGTCGTGATAAACGGGCAGAAGTTTGATCAGGATTGCTGTATGTTTTCTAGGGTAGAACAGTCAATAAAAAGTTGTAGTTACCTACTAATCATTTACTTTTGGGTAAATCTCCTCTTTTCAATTTTATAGTACAGATAGAGGTTGGGTCTCTCCTCATAATTAGGAAAGATTACGTCTACCAATTGTGGGATGATATATTGCATTGTTATTTGAACCCAGGTTCACTAGTTCAGCGTCTGTTCACATACACTAAGTGTTACCCGTTTTTTCGCAAATGAAATACATATTATATTTTGGCAAAGAGAGATCTCCTGCCGAGCGAGGTGGTCATGCCCGGGGAGCGGCCGCGCTCCAACTGACTCTATTTGGAGCTTGTATATATGGTAGGGTATTCAGAAAACTTCGATAGCGTGATTCAGGAATACCCGTGGAGCCATCTTTTGATGAGTGCGAAAAGTCGCAACAATATCTTTTAAGACGAATTTTATTCACAGAAATGGGTTTGAACGTTATCAAACTTGGTTGATTCGACAAGGAAAGTACTGCAGTCGTGTCCAATATTTTCGGCTAAGTGACTTTATGTGCTCTTTTCTGGGGTTCTGTACCTCGAAAGGAAAAAAAACGGATCGCTTACAATTACAGGATTACTTTGTTGTCCGTCTGTCTGTCTGTCAAGGCCCTTTTTCTTAGGAACGCGTGGAGGTATCAAGCTGGAAATGATATCAAATACTCTATTGCCTCTTGGAGCTGTAAAAAAATCAAACTTCTAAGCCAGCGCACTCAATAGATACAGTCGTTTATGTCGCTAATATCCGCAAAACTTTCGACACTCGCAAGGGAATCAAAAAGGGCGACAAGCTAGTAAAAATATAAATACAATCTTAACAAATACTGAGATTTATACCTGGATTTCTAAAAGGTACAGACAGCCACCACTGTATTCACTTAAAAGCTTATATGTATTGTTGATGCAACAGCCATAAAATCGTTTCAACTAAACATTCGTCTCGCGATGCAAATCCAGCTTAAGATTCAATTCCTACTGAACTAGTGACTAACCACGGAGCCGCAAGGGGCAACCTCTTTTGACTAGTCGCTAGAAGGTTCGTGCAGCCTCGCGGCGCCGCGCTGCCCCTCTTTTGCATTCAACTATGAACTATGTAATAACACAGATAAGATTCAAAATGATTTGTAATTTGTTGCATCAAAAAGCCGCTGCGCGCCGCTGCTCTTTCAGTGGGAATTGAGCCTAAGATAATAGATAGATAATAATCTTTATTGTACACCAACAAATAAAAAATACATACACAGAGGTTGTACCTACATAGTATTAATGTACATTGGCGGTCTCATCACTAAAAGTGATCTCTTCCAGACAACCAAAAAACGTATTGTAAGAATTATTAATAAAAGTACATAACATCGGGTTAAGGTGCACAAATTTACAACAATTCAATTCAGTAGACAGACAAATAGAGCAAACATACGTTTATAGGAAAAAAGGAAATAATAATGACAATAACAATAGCATAATCCGGAAAAGAAGTGATGAAAACAAAAGATAATGAAGAGGTTAAAGAACGAAACGAAAGAAAGGAAAATGGGAAACGAAAAGAAGAAAATAGAGAAAGCGCTATTTATTTTGAGCTAAGTAATATTCCTTCACTTGTGCTTTGAAAGATTCCAGTGACTGTGCCCGCCTTATTTCTTCAGGCAAATTATTCCACAAGCGCACAGCCACTGCAGTAAAGGAATATTTGTAGAAAGTGGAAGAGAATCTAGGGACAGAAAGAGACAAATTATGGTTAGAGCGTAAAACATGAGTTGCATGAGAGAGGTGCATGTATTGGAATCGCTCTCTCAAATAATTGGGATAATTTGAATTAAACAGGATGCAGTATAATACCGACAGAATGTGAGTATTCCGACGAAAACGAATTGGGAGCCACTTGAGCTTTTGACGATATTCAGATATAAAATATGATCATATTTACGAATACCAAATATAAATATAATACAAACGTTCTGCAAATACAAAGTTGCTGCTCAGTTAGATCCAGATAGCAAATATCAGCGTAGTCGAGCCAAGCCAAAATAAGCCAAGCTGAATATTACAAATGGCAAAATGTTTTTGAATCTTGTTCATTCCTTTATTGAATGTTGACTGTTTGGATGTTTGGAAATAATAAAACTTAATAATTTAAAGAAAATAAAAAGATTTTTTTAAATTTCATATGAGGAATACAAAATTCGCTTAGTGAATGTTATATTTTTCCGGTCATCTAAGGACGGACTCCGTTGTCCGTCTGTCTATCTGTCCGTCATTTACCAGGCTGTATCTCATAAATAATTTCTATTGCTGCTATAACGGCAAATACTAAAGCAGTATAAAATAAATATTTAAATGTGACGACCCGCGTGTCGCGTTCGCCGGGAATCGAACCCGGGACCCCTCGATTGGCAGTCCACCATGGTAACCATTGCGTCACACAGGTTATCGTACATATTTATTACATTATGTGTAAAAACTTATTACTTATATACCTAATGAAAATTTATTGCCTTGATTGTGGAATAAATTATAGAAATAAACAAAATATACGAGTACAAACAAATCAAATCCTTCCAGTTAATACTCCATTCTGTTTATTTACCCACACACACATTTACACATTGATATTTTAACCTCTCTTTGATCCTGGTATACATCCGCTATCTGATGAATAATTTCGTTCATATAAAATCGTTTAAGTTTTATTTGCTTTATACCTACATACAAACCAATTATAGTCTAGAAATTTAACTTCCAACTTTGTTGTCGTAATTCTCTCAGGCATATACTCGTATTCATCAATCCCATACGTATAGAATGAGTGTCTTCATACAAGCACGCTGTCAAAATTGAAGCACTAAATAGATTCCTACAGCTGTCACATCTGACAAACAAAATATTTTTATTTGACCCACTGATTTTTTTTTATTAGATTTCTTTTGTTTTTAAAATTGTGATAAAAGTTAACCTTAAGTCTTACGGAGCGGCCCGGCGTTTGGTGCCATTAATGGCACCAATAAACATGCTTCAATTTGAAAGCACTATCTGGGGCGGATGACGACTATTTAGGTAATAAACATTTATTTTAATTTAGAACAAAAATTCAATATTAATTTCAAGTTGCTTTAACTAAGTGTGACGACCCGTCACCACGGCAAGCGTCGCCACACCAACAATCCGGTTTATCCGCGCCTATAGATACGAGCATTTCACATCAAATAATCATATCTTTACTATTGGTTCGAATACATAACCCTGAACAACCATTTCATTAAGACGCTATGTCGTATGATATTCCATTTCCCGCAAAATTTCGAAACGAATTTTTATATTTATAAAGACACGACGATTGACGACCTGCGTGGCGTAATGGTTACCATGCCGGACTGCCAATCGAAGGGTCCCGGGTTCGATTCTCGGCGAAACAGGAATTTGAATTATCAGTTTTTTCTGTTCTCGGTCTGGGTGTTTGTGTTTCTGTCTTTGTTTGTGTCCATGGTACCCACGACACAGGGTATATCTACCCTACTTTGAGGCTATGAGTGTGAAGCGTTATTTATTTATTTGTTTATACTTTAGAGAACATTTTCGAGTGTTGCAATGAAGATAAGTAAAACGTCAAACTTAAAATAGTCTAATCGTCGAAGCAATCGTGCAATACAAATACAGAGTATTCCTCAGCCCAATAACTCCCCTAACAAGGCACTGAGAAGTTTTATTGCGCCTTAAACTTTATTTATTGGACACTTACACAGGTATTTGAACAGCTTTCGTATTTTTAACTGTTTAGTTGCGTTTTCTCCAACCATTACATTTGAACTAACACTGGACTTATCTATACGTATAATAAAATTGTAGGCTGTCTGTACGTTACGTATATTTAAGAGAACCTAGTGGAAGTAAAATTACAGTGGTAATAGAAAATTAAAGTTGTTTAGGATATTTGTCCGTCTGTCTGTACGTTGACTTACGACTACTTACATGAAACTGAATGCGAGTTTCACCACAATACTATATATTGACGAAACTCGAAGTTTAACTCAAAAAAAATTTGAATAGAAAAAAATATAAGTATTATTTTAATCCGTTCTTGGACCACCAAATCAATTGAGATACTTTTAATGTACTGTCAAAACGTGACATCCTCATAAATTTTATACGAGAAAATGATTTGTGACGTCACAACTCATTAATAGTCAATTGAATAAATTTATTGATTTCAAAGGTAATAAAAATCATGTGTAAAAATAAATGAAATGAAATGAAATAAAATAGTTTATTAACATCCTGGATAATAATATACACTTGATGTTTGTCATTGTTGTACGGCCATCAGCTGACCGTAATCCGCTTTGGGTGCGCTAAAGCTTATATGGGCTAGGAGAAAAAAGCAAGCGGAAAATTAAAAAAAAAACAATTATCCTGCTTTCCAAGCGTAGTTTAGTGCCTCCTTTTTATGATATGCATTTTAAATTTTTCTGTGCATAGGTAGTATCCAAAACCTTGTGCCCGGATTTTACGTTACTACAAGATCGTAGTAACAACCAAATCCGTAAGACAGAAACACAAGCACCCCGAACCCAGAGAACAGAAATTTAAACTCATCATTCAAATTTCTGCTTCTCCGGGAATCAAACCGGGGACCCTCCGATTGGCAGTCCAGAATGATAACCATTGCACCCTAAGTGTCGTCTAATATGAAATCTACCAATTACGGTAAATCCGTGGAAATCATCCCTTATAACGCGCATAAAAACGTGGGACACAGCTCGTATTTAGCTAAATACTCACGAGTATTTTATTTGAAGTTTTTATTATTGTCACACCATTTATGGGTGCCTACAAGGAAAAGGCGTTGTTGGGCATTTGTTATAAATTAAAGCAAATTGCTGCTTCAATTAGGTTTCTTAAGGTAAGTAAACATTAAAATGTAGTATTTTTTTAATTTTATGGGTTAGGTTTAAGGTACACTAAGAACAGAATATCGAGTGGTTGAATAGAATATGTTGTGGGGTCGAATTTTGTAGTTTATTTTACTTTTTAATTCAACTTTTTGATACAACACTAGCTGACCCCGCGAACTCCGTATCGCGTTTAAATATTAAATAATAATAATAATGGATAGCATATAAACCTTCTCCGTGAAAAAATACATATACATACCAATTTTCATAATAATCGGTCGAATAGTTTCTGAGTTTTGCGATGTCATATATACAAACATCCTCTTTTATATATTGATGATATACAACATTTGGATGGTAACTGTTAAAACACAATATTGCAAAATTATGAAAAGGCCTTCTTAGTATGACTGGGAATTGAATATTAAGTTTATTCATAGATGTAAAACTTTTTCTTCCTAATCTCGCTGTATCTTTAACTTTAGCTCTAACTTTCTTGAGTACAATAAAAGGGTATTTCAACAGACTTAAAAGTCACGAAGCAAATACTGAACAAGAGGCTTAATTGTCAATACATTCTCGTAGAGGAAATGGCAATATTTATCTAGCACTCTATAATTTAAAAATAAGCGATCGCTTGGCGGTCAGAACTCAAAAGGCATATAAATACACCGAGAGACCAACTAGCTGTCATTTCTCTACCAAGTAAATTTGTGCTGCGAGTACGTGTAGCCCAACAATAAAGCTGTCGGAAGTCGGAACTAAGTACTACTCGCTCCCCACTGGCTACCTCGTTTTAAGTTTCCAGATCTACTTGCTTCTCGTTCATCATACACGGTGGGCAAAGTGTCATAAGGGCTCTTTGTACCGAAAATGTTGTTTTAAAAATCAATATGAATCAGCCAAAAATGGACGTGAAATTCTGAAAAAAATATATGTTTCAGTTGAGGATCTTACAGAGTACAATTCGCTTACAGTTACACAATCAGACGAACTTCGCTCTTTAGAAAGAAATCCAAAGTTGCCTCTTTTTAAAAAATATTTTCAATACTGTGTTTAAAATAATAAACTTATTAACATTATTTTTAGACCAATCTTTAGATAAATCATTTTTGTAGTACAAATCGCTGAGGTGGATTTGATAATGTTATTCTGTGACGTTCTCTCCCGCCGAATAAGGTCTCCGGAGTCCATATCCAGTCGGCTCCGGCGAAACGCAGATACACTGGGTTCTACTGGGTGAGTAAGTGAAATGCCAAATCTTTGGAACAAGGTGCCCTTAAGCGAAAAAAAATACATTGTTTCACTGCACGGTTTTATTATTATTATTACATTGAAAAACTGTATTCTTAACATAAAGAAAATATTTTGATTTGGTTAGAAAAATATACTTTATATTTTATAAATTACTTAATTTTACACTCATTGTATATCAAACCTAACGTTATTGGCGTACGTTTTATGTCTCTCTTTATTTACTGTAGCAATTACCTCGACAATTTAGTTCGCGCCCGAAAATTTGAGTTTTATTTTTCCAAAAAAACTAAATTTATTGCCACTTAATGAGTTAATAGCTTTATGTTGGAACTATTACTACTTAAATATGAGCTTGTACAAATATAATTAAAGATACGTGTTGGGGCTTTTCTTGATCTTTTTTTCGAATTTCTAGAATTTTGGCTTTGTTAGTAAATATTTAACGTTTCTTTTAATGCTGGAACCCTTTTTGGGTCGCAGCACTGGGCACGTGTTTCTCCTCATTAGTGGGGAGGTCTGGAGCTTACTCCACCACGCTGCTCTAATGCGGGTTAGTGACCAATTTGCTGTCAGATGTTTTCAAACCGCTCACAAGACCTCCGAAAACATTTCAGGATTGATATATCGATAACAGCCATGACCGACACCTTGACTAGCTCTCCGAAGCACATAAACACACTTGGAATTTGCCACCAGCGGTCACCCATCTCACACCCGATCGCGCCTTTTCCGCTTTGCTGCATAGGTCACTTGCGTTCTACTTCTACTTACCTACCTTTTGGAACAAACGCAATTAAAATACCTATGTCATCGTGTGCTTAAGGCCACTTAATTTAATTTAAATATAGGTACTCAAAAGTGTTGGTTCGCATGTTCATCAGCAATTTTAATGCTAAAAAATGTCACATTTTATAAACACCCACATATTTGGTACCCAAACACAATATAATTAATAAATTGTATTATTTATTTGACGTTGCATGCAATCACTGTGTAAATTAATTGCCAGACTAATTTATTTCTGTAATTTATGTATCTACGTTATTTATTAAATTGCACGGAATTTTTAATACAGTTTCCCTCTTTATGATTAACTCTAAAATACAAATAAAGTCATACATTACTAATATTTAACAAATGCGTGTATAATATTTTTCTGTAGGAAATAAACTTAAATCCTTGACTATGACTCCCTTGACTTGACATGACTTATTCGTATGCCATTGGTGGGAATAAAAATCACAGACGAAGTTATTACACAATTATTTTTAATTAGATTTACAGTTAGAGGGTTATTAATACTTTTTTAAATATATTTTCTGTTTTTACCTTTTTTTATTTAAACTCGCTTGGCGTCCGTGCCTTTTTTTTGCGTCAAGTATATTTTAGTTTGCTTTTTTACTTTATTTTTCTTTTTTTGTCACGATTGTTTGTTTTTTGTTTTGAAACTAAATTGCTTAATACATATGTACATAATTATTTCAAAGAGCGCCACGACTTCTATTATATTTTTTTCTATTAATATTTACAATAAAATCCTACTATCATATTTTATATTCAATATATTTGAAGTTTATTTGGAGAAAAAAATAAAGTTTAATAAATCACATCAAACTAAAAAAGTGAAAAATAATCCTTAATATAAGCAGGAAATAATAATGAATAAAAAATACTAGAATACCTAATAGTATCTAAAGTGTGGGTTGCTCGATATACGAAAAATATGACACAGAACACCCCACGCTTTTTTCACAATATTTTTTTTAATTACTTACTATATATTTATTTCAGATCTCAGAAATAATATTAGTATTATAGTAGTCATATATTTTTTTATCTACATTTATTTTTCATTTCTTAGTTTAATTTATTGTTAAAAATATTTTTTTTCTTTTTCTCGGAATTAGATAAACTCATGAAATTATTGTTTCGCGAGGCTCCCGATTCTTGATGAGTGTTTAAAGTTTGAATTAAATCGGTCCGTTGAAAGTGGGTCCAAATCGTGTCCAAAGGAGAGTTACAAGGAAGCTCACAAACAGGTGAAACTAATAAATGCGTATTGATAATTTAAACATTCCCTTACATTAATTCAAACAAACATATAATAATATAATATTATACCTTTGCTTACGACTTGTATGTCGATTGTATCCTGACATCTAAGAAGGCTTTGAGCAGCGATGGCCGAGTGGTAAGAAACGGCGGTCATCGACGCGACCGATCCCGGGTTCAAATCCTCGGCGCGCACCTCTGACAAAGAAATTTGTAATATGCGCATTTATCGCTGCTCCACGGTGATGGAAAATATCATCATATTTTATTGATTACGATGTTCCCCATCGCCGTGCATGCCTGAGAGAAATTCATAATTTCTCGAAAGCATGACGTCCACCAATCCGCACTTGGCCAGCGTGGTGGACTATGGCCTAAATCTCTCTCAATTGTGTGAGAAGGAGACCTGTGCCCAGCAGTGGGACATAAAAAAAAGGTTGGAAAAAAAGAAGGCTTTAAACTTCACGAAACATTATTACTTAGCAAGCTAACCACTTTGTAAGCATAAGTTCAGTTTTAGGTCATAAGCGAAAAGTTTCTTGAATTACCGATTTAGAAACTCGGATCATGAACTTTTTTACTTACCGTCACGGAAAAGTAACCTCTTGTACTCAGAAAGAAATTAATTATGAGCCATTTTAAACCCTAAAAAGTGTAAGTGTAGTGTAGTGTAACCCTAAGTGTGAGTGCATATGGAAGGTTGTGTTGTAAATGTCTTTAAAGTCGGCTGTTTCAAATCTTGGTTACTGATTTTAAGAAATATCTTTCCGTGATGTAATTTACAGGTTATTTACCTTTCTTTATTTGCCCTGTTAGACATTGTTTGTTGGAAAAAAATTCAGGATTATTTAGTAACGGCATGCCCAAGAATGTTGTAAAATGATGCCTAAGGACGTTGAAAATGTTATAAAAATCTTCAAATTTAAAATAAATACTACTAAATCATTTAAAAGTATTAGAAATAAATTTTATAAGGTGTTATGGGCATTTGGGCATGCAAAATGGGTCAAATATGAGCGAAAAAATTTCGTTAAGAGCCTATAAAACTACCATATTTTGCAATAAATACTGATGTAGTGACCTTCCGCTACTCATCAAGTGTTGGGACCACGGGTATTCCTGAATCACGCTATCGAAGTTTCGGAATATCCTACCATATATACAAGCTCCGAAATGAGTCAGTTGGAGCGCGGCCGCTCCCCGGGCATGACCACCTTGCCCGGCGGGAGATCTCCCTTTGCCAAACTGGTGACCCCGGACAAGAATACGTCCCTTCTGACCTTCATCAGTCGCACCTTCATTCCCTGGATGGACTGCAGCATCACTGCACCAGCTCGTCAGGTTCATCGCAGCGCACCATGCACACGCTTCCTGTTCCTGATCAAGCTGCCTCCTGCGACGTCGTGGACGGCTCGAGTACCCACTCTACTCGCCTCCACATTCCAACCTTCCCTCACATCTCGACTCACCGAAGATAGAGGGCATCTCCACACTTCGCTACACCCTCACATCCCGACTCACCGTGGACAGAAGGCGACACAAGGTCTGCACCCTCACATCTCGACTCACCGCAGATAGAGGGCATTCCAGGCGCTTGTAAGCGAAGACTACACTTGGATTACTGAAGTCATCGACCTCCGGTCTGAGCAGGGGGTGATGTAGCGACCTTCCGCTACTCATCAAGAGATGGCACCACGGGTATTCCTGAATCACGCTATCGAAGTTTTCTGAATAACTGATTTATATTACAGACGAGCATGCAGAACACGTGGTTTTAAGTGGTCGCTGCAGTCCATGGACATCTACAAGAGAGCATGGACATCTATAAGAGCAGTATGTGGTGCAGGACCATTAGACAGTTGTCGGCCATTATTTAAGCAACTTAGAGTATTAACTTTAACTTCCATGTACATTAGAGCTGCAGCAATTTTTGTAAAAGAACATCCTGACTATTTTGAAAACAAATATAGTGTATTAACTCAGCGATTAAGACGCAATACCAATAAACATGATTTATATGTACCATGCTGCCGGCTGAAAATGTTAAAAAGAAATGCCCCTATAAACATTATTAAAGTGTACAATAATTTACCAGACTCTTTAAAAGATTTGCCAATACTTAGATTTAAGAAAAAACTCAATGAATGGCTTCTTGTCAATAATTTTTACAGCTTTAATGATTACTTTGACGCCAAAAAGGATAATAATTGACAATGTATTAAATTTAATATTATTATTTATATACTATCATGCTATTACTAATTTCAATGACATTTACTAAATAATAATAAGTATCTCGAAATGACATTTAAAAATAATAATGTTTTAATATAATTTTAACAATGTATTAATTATAATAATTTCAATGCTATTAATTTGTAACGTATTTTATATGTAATTGTAATTATAATGTCAAAATTTGCACACCCTGTGTGGTAGAACGCACTGAACTATCATTAGATTTAAGATCTTTACAAAAACACTGTGTTCTTGCAAATAAAGAATTTGAATTTGAATAATTTGAATTTGAATTTGAATACATACAACCTCAAGCAAGCAAGTCTTGTCTGAGGTCGTATGCACTTGCGCTGCTACGCCGGAGGCTGGTGGTCGCCTCATGTAAGTGTGGCCGGCATTCTGCACCTTTCCATCGAAACACAATAGAACTGGTTCACGGCAGAAGTGGGTGCAGCGGTGGTACTTCCCCGGGCGAAACATAATAGTTCTACCACCTACTTTTAAAAAGGAACTTAAATCCGTAGCATTGCATTTTCGGTTTACATTTTGACTACTAGACTATATTTCCAAAATAAAATCGACACATTATCATCATAAAAACACAATTTAATGAAGCATTTTATATCCAAAGCCGACACGGTTTTAACGGAATTTCACGAAACATTATCACTTAGCAAGCTTTGTAAGCTGTATAAGTTCAAGCTCAAAGTTTTAGGCATTAAGCGAAAAGTTACTTGAATTGCCGACTTAGAAACTCGAAACATGGGCTTTTTTACTTACCGTCATGGAAAAGGCTACCTAATCTGGTTCTTGGTTGTAAAAATTGATCTATCTTTACATAGGATCTAAATTCGATTCCTAACCTTCTCCTAAATCTTAAATTTAACTCGACAGGTTGTCTTGGCAGGACAAACTGTAAAATTAAGCTAATTTTAAGTGTCAAATATGTTACACCCCTTTTTTATCAGTAGTAGTCATTTTAAGTTACTTTACTACGATTTAGTTTTGTCCTGTATTATTATTTTTGTCTTTTACTTCAACTAAATAAAGGCTATTTTATTTTACTTTATTTTATTTTATTTTATTATGCATAACAATAAATAATAATTACACCTATGTTTCTTTTAGTTTTGACATTAATCACTGAGCTACGTCCGAAACAAAATCAAAATCCGAAAAAACCGGCCTTGGGCCGGCGTTCGTTACAAATTTATAAAAATAAAAAATCCTTCAACATTTATTTTTATTTTTTATATTAGGCATGTGTTGTTACATCAACCAAAAAAACATCATCTGTGAAAATTTTAATCGTCTAACTATCACGGTTTAGGTTTATGGGATACAGACTGGTGACAGACGGATAGAAAGACAGACAGATAGGCGGAGTCTTAATAATAGGATCGCTGTGACTCCGTAATCCGTCCATCCACTTTTTTCCATTTGGGCACACGGTACCTTAAAAATTCAATTTATTCCCAGAGGCGTTTTATATCCAAAGGCTTTCAAACAACTTCACGAAATATTATCACTTAGCAAGCTAACAACTCTGTAAGCTTAAGTTTAAAGCTTAACTTGAGTTTTAGGTCTTAAGTGAAAAGTTGCTTGTATACCGATTTAAAAACTCAGAACCTTGACTTTTTCACTTACCTATAGGTAGATGGACTGAATTTCGATCTAAGGACTCAATACTTGACAAACTCAGCATCAAAGAGCCTCTATCGACAACAGTACAGAAACGCATTCTAACATTCTTTGGTTACGTCTCGCGAAGGAATGAGGGATTCATTGAGCAGCTGGTTGTGCAGAGTAGAGTTGATGGTACAAGACCTCGCGGTCTGTTACCTATGCGATGGACTGACCAAATAAAAAACGCAGTGGGTGGCCCTATCAATGATTGTTCCAGGATGACATTACATGGCAGTCCCAGTCTTAGGCTACTCACAGGTGCTTACGGGGTACGGCTGTTTCGGTAAGTAGATACCTGCACCAGATTGGACGAGAGACAACCACCAAGTGTTACGACTGTGATGCGCCGTTAGATACAGCAAAACAAACCCTCATGAGTCGCCCTGCCGGTGGATGGCGCTACGCCCATTTCCTCCCTCTGCCATAGAAATTGGATTTACATAATACATACCTATAATATATACAAACACTAGTGGACCCCGCAGACGTTGTCCTGCCTTAAATATATTGAAAGAGGATTAGTTTTTTATCATCTCAAAGAGTTTTTATGTTACTGCCAAATAAAAAATATAAAACAAATAGTGACAAATTTAATGTATTGTAATTCAGACAATGTCAAACTTCTGGACGATGGCGCGAAGAATCATTGTTTGACAGTTACTAACAGAGCGAATCCGGCAGACGTTGTCCTGCCTTAAAACATCAGAAATAAAATAATATTGTGATTATAAATCGAGATGTAACCTATCCTATGTTTCAAGTTGGATCAAACTGCACACGGTGTGCAAATTTTATTAAAATCGGTTAAGTAGTTTAGTAGTCCATATCGGACAAACTCGTGACACGTAATTTATATATATTAAGATACATACTTAGATAAATATAACTTATATAAATTATTTATGAACTCGTTTATTTATTTATTATAATCATATAAAACAAATATGCACGCAAATGTACACAATATAATATATTGTGTACATTATAATCATAAATGTGTATCACATATGAATAGCTGACGTTCATTTGTCACTCCTAACGAGCGGCCTATTTGTCAAGTTTACATATGCCCTCATTATTTGTTGAAGCGGATTCAGTATACAGATTACAGTTTTATATCATCATGCATGGCTCCCGTTAAGCCGTCGGTCCCGGTTGTTGTCGATAGATAAGGGACGTTATATCTTGTCGGAGGCCTTACGGGCGGTTTGAAAGATCCGACAGCGGGTTGGCCACTAGACCGCATCTCCACCAACCCGCATTGGAGCAGCCTAGTGGATTAAGCTCCAGGCCTTCCCAATAAGGGGGAGAGACCCGTGCGCAGCAGTGAGACGCACAAAGGGTTGCAGCCATATCATCATCATTATGATTTTTGTAGGTGGTAGAACTATTATCGTTCGCCCGGGGAAGAACCACCGCTGCACCCACTTCTGCCGTGAACCAATTCTATTGTGTTTCGGTAGAAAGCTGCAGTTGCCGGCCAAACTTACATGAGGTGACCACCAGCCTTCGGAGTAGCAGCGCAAATGCATACGACCTCAGACAAGACTTACCTATGCTTGCTTGAGGTTGTATGTAGATGTCCATGGGCTGCAGCGACAACTGAACACCACGTGGCCTGCATGCTCGTCTGCTACTCCATTCAAATAAAAAAATTATCCATTCAAAATTAGAAGACATTCGAGCATTATAGAATCAGTGGCAAACACCTTGACAAGGTATAGTTTGACGTTTCCTGACGACCTTTATGTGTTCAACTTGACAAATATATGGAGTCTGGCTGCCACCCTGTTTGCATCCCACTGCTGGGCACGGGTCTCTCACCATTATTGTAGGCTTGCAGCCACCACGCTTACTCAAGGCGCGTTGATGGAGATATGGGCTAGAGGCCAACCCGCTGTCGGATTTTTCGAAGCCTCATAAGGCCTTCTACAGCGTTAAACGCCTACTATCTCTTGATAAAACTGGAACCGTTGAAAGCTTTTAAACCGCCCATAATCCTCCTACAATGTATAATGACTGCCCTCTTTCTATAACAACCTGTTCCGGACAGTCTAACGTGCCCTCTGAACCATGGAAACCCACATGAAATTTACTACTAGCGGTCACCCATCACACACCCAATCGGTTCACTTACCTGAATAGATGCGTTGCTTTACGCGGATTGCAGTTGCGGATAACCATTGTTATAAAGTTAGGTAAAAACTACTTTGCTACAATCATTTGCGAGTAGGGTTGCCAGGTCGCCAAACCTAATAGCCAGACAGACCAGCCAGCTTGGCCGGACATTTGGGTATAAAGGCCGGACACCCTACATAACTGTCGATTTTGTGTCTCAGTATTAATGAAGCGCGCATGGCCTGGCGGCTAGCGTAGAACGCAGCGATCTATGCAGCTGAGCCAAACGGGCGCGGTCGGGTGTGAGATGGGTGACCGCTAGTGGCAAAAAAATTCATGCGCGTTTCCGTGCTTCGGAGGGCACGTTAAGCCGTCGGTCCCGGTTGTTGTCGATAGATAACAGTCGTTAAACCTAGTCGGAGGCCTTATGGGCGGTTTGAAAACGTCCGACAGCGGGTGGCCACTAACCCGCATCTCCACCAACCCGCATTGGAGCAGCGTGGTGGAGTAAGCTCCAGGCCTCCCCAATAATGGGGAGAGACCCGTGCCCAGCAGTGGGACGCAAAAAGGGTTGCAGCCATTAATAGGTACGACCAAAAACTGCGCCACTGCTGCCTGCGGGAGCGACCGATATTCGACTCGCCTGCGCTCAGCCACGCTCGGCACTCGCTTGTTTGCGAAATGTAAAAAGCCTAACAAAAGCCGGACAAGCCGGACACCGTTTATTTTGGCTCGACACGCAATCAAAAAGCCTACCTATGTCCGGCTTTATCCGGACGCCTGGTGGATTTGCGAGTAACCGACGTAGATTTAATAACCCTGATGATGCTCCGTTCTGGGGTAAGACACGTGTTGGTGGTGATACGTATGTTGGTGTACATTTTTTTACTGTTAGGTATGGTATAACTACCCTACTGTGGGACTATGAGTGTGAATCGTGCGTGAAAAAGTAAAAAACTCATAAACAAACATGTGTACTATATATGAATATAGCAAACAGCCGTTCATCTATCACTCCTAACGAGTGACTATTTGTCATATTTACATGCGCCCTCATTATTTAGTACTCGTATACAGATTATATTGCTCTATGTAATCATAATGATTTTTCACTTAAAAGAAGAATGAATTGGCATAATGACAGTGTTAAAATAACAATAATATATAATTTAATTCAAGAAAATATTTCTCATATAAAATTGTTATTAGTGCTTACAGCTAGTAGTGGTAGCAGTCTTTAGTCGATATTGAAGTATTAAATTAAATTAATAATATAAGTAAATTAAATGATATTAAAGTAATGCATTTAAATGAAATTAAATTAAATGAAGTTATAAAGTCGAAATAAATTCAATGTCGAAAAGATTATAAAAATAACTCAGTTTTATTGAAGTTATTCATTTTTCTTGGTCTGTTTCAATGTGATTTCCTTATTTAATTTTATTTTTTCTTTTCATTAATAATGTTATTGTTGATAATTTCTCATTAAGTCTTTTTTTTGTGCAATGTTTAAGAAAGTGTTTTTGAGGTTTTTGTGCTCAATTGTCTTTAATTTTTTTAAATACGAAACTTATTTTTCAAAATATAATTTCTTCCATACTATTGCTTGCATAATATATAATACTTTTGATTTTAGAGCACTTCTTAATACTAGAATTAAAATATATAACTTTTGTCACCGGTGATAAATTGCAAAACGTTCAGATAGAATACCAGTTACTTTAAGCGCGATCGTCCGAAGTACAATTATCAAGTGATCATTTTGTTAAAGTTTGAAGAATTATAAAGGGCATTACACTTTTAATAGCACCATATTTTCGAGAACTTTCCTATAGAGTTAGGTGTCCACAAAAATCAACGTCTTCATGGTCAAAAATGTGCTGATAGATTCAGGAAATATCGATTTTCGATTTTATTAGTAGACCTCCAGGATCTCGAGGTGATGCGAGCACTTTCCATTTGTGCGCCTCCTCAACGTTGACGGATGGCTCCTTAAGAGACTTACGCTGATGAGGTCGTGGAAGAATGCGAGAGCGTACCCGTGAGCCTCATAAAAAGTATGCTGAGGAAACCGTTAGCCGGTTGGAGTCCGGCATAACCTATCTGTTGCCTTCGTAACAGAGGGGTATCCATGATGGATTTCCACACGAGAAAAAAAAGACCTCCAGGATCGGAGTAATGTTAATAAGCTCCTCTCGAGTCATTTCGGTGACTTGATGAACGTGATCACTTTTGTCCGGGATCCGGTATTTGGCAAACCTACTGGTCCAGCACAGTGGAAACCAGGCCTTAGGTCCTAAGATCTCGTGATCGAGCGTAGACTGACCACACATTGCTTTTGCGACCTGCTATTTGTCACGTCCTGCGCACTGTTTGCGTAGCATCATTTATCTTACGGACGTTAGTTGCTAGCAGCGATGGCTTAGCGGTAAAGACTGACACGGCAACACTGAGTTCAAAGCTCGGAACATAACTTCCTCTATCAAATAAATTAGCTTTGTGCGTATTTATTGCTGCTCCGCTGTGAGGGTAAATATTATGATATTTGATTACGACGTTTTCCATCACCGTGCATGCCTGAGCGTTAGCCATAATCTCTCGAAGACATGATTTCAACTAGGATTGGTATCCGTCTGTTACTACCGATAAGACACCTGTGTCCAACAGTGGAATCTATGTGTAGAAAAAAAAACAACAAGCACTCCGGGAGTGCCGGCAGAAGTGAAATCTTGATTATTATCGTTGTGCATTTTTGTTATTTTGGAATGGTTACTGAATAATTTCGCACAAATTTTAAATTTTTCAAACAGCTTTTATTATCAGTATAATTTTTCATCTAGTATTTCAGAAGGTTTACATCTAGTATGTTTATAAAGTACTCACTAATTTTCTTTCACTATTTCTTCATCACTTTTTTCATTAATAGATGGACATTGTTCAATTTCCATACTTTACAATTAAATACTTACAATTTAAACACTTGATATACATGAATTTTACAACTATAGAGACAGTCGAGCCATCAGCTGTCACCCCTCCGTCTTACGAATAATTGATCAGGTCACGTGTCCTGATGCGAGTTTAACATTTTTTACCCTTCCCAAAAAAGTGCCCAACGCCGCTAAACAAGATTTCACTTCAAAAAATATTTTTACCTATTCATTTACCGTTGATGCCTAGCAATATACAAATTCTTTCACGGGCATGTCATGTTCATCAACCTTTCTTTTTTTTTGGTATTGGGGGGGAAACCTTCAAAAGGTACCCACCTATACACCTTGAGAGAGGATACCGGGTTATGTGGAATTTGACCGCACTAAAACCCCCGTGAGCAGCGATGGCCGAGTGGTATGAATCCGCGGTCTTCGACGCGATCGATCCCGGGTTCACATCCTCGGCGCGCACCTCTGACAAAGAAATTTGTAATATGCGCATTTATCGCTGCTCCACGGTGATGGAAAAAATCGTGATATTTAATTGATTACGATGTTCTCCATCGCCGTGCATGCCTGAGAGGAATTCATAATTTCTCGAAGGCGTGACGTCCACCAATCCGCACTTGGCCAGCGTGGTGGACTATGGCCTAAATCCCTCTCACTATTGAGAGGAGACCTGTGCCCAGCAGTGGGACATAAAGAAGGTTGAAAAAAAACCCTCGGTGGCCTGCCTCTGCGTTTGTGAGGACTCCGGGATCTCCATTGGAACGCACCGGTGTCCTCCACGCGCGCCAGAACGGGCCCATCTTCGGGAGAGCAGATGTGCTCTCCTGCAACTTCAGGTGTTCACGGCGGCATGCGGCCACGCATACACCGCCGTCCCTCCCGGGGCTGCTAGCTGGACGGGTCAAGCTCCCACTCTCACCGTCCGCATCCCCGGAAGCCCCCTTTTAGTCGCCTCTTACGATCAGGCAGGGGATACCGTAGCTCTATTCTTAATCCCGAAGCTACAGGGATTAACCTGGACTTAGTTTGCATGGTGGACTACACCTTTGCTCATAAATTGGCAAAGAATAAGCCTTCTTTTCTTTTCGAACGGTGACCACGCCTCAGCAAAAGGAGAACAGGGCGTCCTCCATCCAGGTGGACTGAAGACCTGAAGAAGATAACAAGAAACCGTTGGACTTACGGGTTACATGACCAAACGGTATGGTGAACATTATGGGTAGCCTGTACCTAGCAGTGGACTTTTAAATGCTGATGGATGGATGAATGGTAACAATCGTACCCAGACGTGCCCAGGTTCTTGGTCTGCACAAGTTCAACTTCTACAATTTGTTCAAGGGGCAAGTTCTTACTCAGGAGGCAAGTTCTTGGTCAGGGGGGCAAATTCTTGGTCAGGGGGGCAAATTCTTGGTCAGGGAGGGGACATTTTTAGGTTATTTTTACCGCGCGTAAATTTGCCTTCCACGTTACATGCACACACGCACACAAAATATCAAATTTAGACACCCGTGGCGTAATGGGTGATGAGCCGACTGTGAAGCGTGAGGTCGTGGGTTCGATTCCCACCCAGGACAAATATTTGTGTGGTGAACATGACTATTTGTTCTGTGTCTGGGTGTTAATTTATCTATTTAAGTATGTATTTAGAATTATATATGTATGTTTATCAGCTTTCTGATTACCATAGCACAAGCTCTGCTTAGTTTGGAATCAGGTGGTGCTGTGTGAATTGTCCAAAGGTATTTATTTATTTATAAATATACAAAGGAATCAGCAGGAGGTAGCATATGTAGCTTATTCTTTATAGGATTCCTTTTTTGTTTGAGAGATCTTCTGGGATTCTTGAATCTCTGAAACTGGACCTTGATACGGGGGGGTCTCGGTACAGCCATGGTAACAACACAATTCTAAATTAAATTATACGAAAAGAACAACACTAACTTTCCAAAACAAACATCAAAGTAATTGAGCAACAAAAAAGAACGAACCAATCTATCTACTACACAAAAATAATGAAAGAGCAATCTGAATTTTGCTTACAAGCTCTTTCATACCCAGTGGCGTGCTCAAACAGCTTATAAAATATTTTTGTTCATTTTGCCACTACTGCAGTAACATGTTTGAGGTGAGATTAAATGCTTCGATAAAGTAATGCTAAAAAGCTGCTATTAAAGCTGTATAGAATGTTTTATAGGACAAAAAAATCCAGATTTAAATCTACACTAATATTAAAAAGAGGAAAGATTTGTATTTTTGTATGTTTGTAACGAATAAACTCAAAAACTACTGTTCCGATTTCAAAAATTCTTTCACCATTAGAAAGCTACATTCATCCTGAGTAATATAGACGGAATAAACCGCGGGAAAATGCCTCATTCCTACGTGAAAACGGGTAATAGGGTCAACGCGGTTGAAGCAACTGGCTAAACGCCTATTATTTTAATATAGCAATGAAGCCTGGAATAGGACATAGGCAATTTTTTATCCTACGGGGACCCATTAATATTTAAGAAACCTATTTAGCAGTTTTACATTAATACTAACTTGACGATGATAATACATGACCTTAGCAGTAGAAGCAATTATTTCTTAATTAACCAAAATCTACGGTAAGAGCACTACATTATTTGGGTGTAACGCTTCCACTCATAATACTCGTACCTTGTACTACAGCAAAGAAATCAGAATCTTACTCACTAAACTCTTCAACGTTTAATTGTCATGCTGATGCATGTTACTCGACACTGACCGCTCCGCGGTTACGCATACTCAGTGTGCATGTGTACGCCTCACAACATTTAAAGCCGAACTGACGTCGTGACAGAACATCTGTACCTTTTTTTGGTATCGGGGGAAACCTTCAAAAGGTACCCAGCACCTTGGGAGAGGTTACCGAATTATGTGGGATTTGACCGCACTAAAACCCCCTTGGTGGCCTGCCTCTCCGCTTGGGAGGACACCGGGATCTTAATAGGAACGCACCGGTGTCCTTCACGCGCGGCGCTCCAGAACGGACCCATCTTTGGGAGAGCAGATGTGCTCTCCTGCACCTTCAAGTGTTTACGGCGGCATGCGGCCACGCACACACCACCGCCCTTCCCGGGGCTGCTGGCTGGACGGGTCAAGCTCCCACTCTCACCGTCCGCAACCCCGGAAGCCCCTTTTAGTCACCTCTTACGATCAGGCAGGCAGCTCTATTCTTAATCCCGAAGCTACAGGGACTAGAACATCTGTACCTGTAAAGCAAACACTTCTTAAATAAATTTAACCAAAATCTACTGCAAGTGCACTTCATTATTTAGATGCAACGCTTTCATTTATAATACTGCATTCATAATACCTTCCTACGGATTTGCTCACTGTTTCCTCAGCAAATATAATTTTGCATGCATGTTTTGAATACCCACACTCTCGGTAAATTGAGTTTGGGGATTTAATTTTCAATTTAAATAAGGTTCGTTTACTTGAGCAAGCTACGGAAGGCATGGATATTAGAAGTATTTTGTTAAATTTAGATTATGCGAAACGTAACATGCTCCTGCCCCGAAAATTTCCCTATAGTCAAGTATAAAATTTAGCCATCTACGTGATCTATCCAAAATACCATGTGGTTACATAAGTTAGTCTGGAAAATGTAGACTCGTGTTTCGTAATTATTTTTATTCATTTAAAATAGCAGTGAAGCCTGCTGTAATTACTTAATTAATTTTTACATTTTTTAAAGTATTTCTTAATTTAAGACAACTAGAGGAATTATTTTTCGTTAATTTTCTGAGACCGGTAGAGAAATCAGCTAAGAATGTTATCAATAAATAATACAAATAAATCATAATAATAAATGAATCATTTTATGATTCTTCTATTCTACCCATATTCTAATAAACTTATATAAACAAAAAACAGTCTCTATGACCAGTATTCTATCAACACATTTGCCACCTAATAAAACATCAATTCCTTTAACATGAGCAATAAAACAGAACCCTACAATTTTTTATCCCAAATAGTACCACAATTTCCTTGCTCGTGTTCACGTACGAGAGATAACGGGTCTTAAATTAATAGTTAGGCTGCTTGCACGATAAATCAGACAAGTTGCGACAGGAGGATGATGCGGGCAGATAGCGCTGTCGAACGAGCTTAGGCTGCGTATACCTCACAAGGAGTTTCGATAGAAATATGACGTTAGGAGACTCTGGATAAACGAGCGTTGCTCGGATAAAAATAGTAGATTTTCTTCAGAGACACATTGGCTCTGTTTTTTACTTAACAAAACCGTATACTGAAGTAGCTGCATTTAAAAAAATATGAATTACATTACAACTAACTAACATACAACAACTAAGTTGATTATCGCTGAAATATTAATAACATGGAAATAATATTTATAAATTGCGGTAGTCAAAGATGCATCGCTGACAATTCAACAAGCATTTCGACTAACTTTAAAAATATCGATCTTTTATTCCATTCAAATCTAACGTAAAAAAAAATAACAGAGAAAAACCGACTTCAAAATAAAACTATTTGGAAACGAATTAATATGCACTAAAAGTATAAAAAAATTACGTATTCTTCTACAATTGAATAGTTAACTTATATTTTCTACTCATCAATATGTAGGTACGATCTGTGTTTACCATAATTTTGAATCAGCTACTATAAATAAATTCCTGGTTCTGCAACGATAAATACAAATTGCTTAAAGTTCACTTTATTGAGCAACAAAAAAAGCAAAATAAATTGAATTCAGCACAAGAACAACAAAAATAAACAACAACTTGAAAGTAGTCGAGTTTGCTTTATTACGAAAACATCAGCAAAAACTTCAAAATAATTACGTTTCACTGTAAACAACTGTAACAATATTTAAATTTTCAAACGATAGCTGAATCAACGAATGCAATAAATTCATTTTGAATCAACAATTTTAGAAATTCCACGATAATCCATACAAATTGCTTAACATGCACTTTATTGCACAACAAATAAAATAAAATAAAATTGCACTCAGCGCGTCCTTTCCAAGCAATTGAGAATTGATATACAGAAAATGTAGGAAGTATTTGAATACTGAAGAGACTATCGAAGAATTTTCATCAAGCTCCTATAGACGAGATGCTCATATTTTCTTTAGATTATGAACTAAAAATGGAAGAAGGTTTAAATTCTTCGGTTTTAAGAAGATCGGCGTTCAAGTGCTCTTTGAGGTTTTAAAATGTTTTATCGAAACAAATTTTTCAATCAGTTTACTCAATGGAATAAAATGAACACCTTCAGATTTATATTTAAAATTTAAAGTTTTTCATCGCTCTACACATTTTTGTTTTATTTCCAAGACTGCTAGCTTTCAGGGTTTTCTTGAATAAATTTTATACCTTTCAGCTGTTTACTGTTTCTTTTACTTTTTTCTTGTATGTTGTCACTATAATGGAATCCGAATTTGCAAGGTTCCGTATAAGAAACGTATTTTTCATTAGGCATCTGAAACTACTAAGCCAAATAAACTTTTAAAGATAAATGTTTAATAAAAATAAAACATTGTTGAATTCAGAGATAATTAATGAAGGGCGAATAAAAAAAAAGTTTAAAAATCTTATGCAACCGTATCGTTTGGCATGTCAAACAAAGGCACTTTTTAAATACAATAGATATATTAAACATTATTCAAAATAAATGATAAAACTAATAATTTAAAAACAATAATAGAAAAATAGTTCTATTGGTATTTAAATATTACAAAAAACTTATAAGAAGTCTTACCTCGCACTTGTCAGGTTTTCCATCTTTAGCAGCACTGGACCAAACGAAACGAAATCTTCAATTCACGCCGATTAAACTCTTGTTGAGAATCATCCATTTATCACAACAACGACATTTGAATTCAGGGTAAGCGTTTGATACGATAAGCATCGAAGCATAAAATTAAGTTAGGCCGTGTGTACTCAGCCCGAACGCTTTTGCCAAGGTAAGGCAATGCTGAGGTAGGTAAGAATTGTGAATTGGGAGCACATAGTTGGTTATTTGTTATTCAACGATCCCGTAGCATTCCGTCGATAAGGCAGAATTGGGTTCCTCAAGGCACATCTCCAGGTCGATATTATACGTTGTGTCAATATTCAGTAGTTTGTAAAGCGATTCGGCTTACTCGAAGTTGTATTGTTCTACGGTATTGAAATTTCAATTGTACGGATGTAAATTTTCGCATATTCATTTTCGGTATAGTACAAACGGTTGAAGATGCTTAAGAGAAAAGTGGGGCGGCTTTTTCTTTATTCAAACGCTCTTGTCTATTTTATACATACTCGTAGTTAAGCACAAAGCCATGATTTTTAAGCACTCAAAATTGCATTTGAAATTTGCCCCTTAGGCCGCTGTATTCAAAGAGCTAGTGTATAAATATGATGCTTACTAATCGAAGGTACTGTACACGCCTTACGTACCGTTTGTGTTGTAACATTAATTAAATTGTATTTGCTTCCTATTATTTTCACAGCTTAGGAAATATTTCGGTGGCCATCTCAGTATAAGGCTTAGGCCGCCCATCAATTTCGTACACTGACGACATATAAAATAACCTAATATTAGAGGAGGCCTATCCGGAGGAGGTCCAGAAGTGGACTGAGGCTGATTTAAATGGATGAGATGTGGTTGTCGATTATGTATACAAATAAGTAAAATTAGAGTGTCTGTTTGTAATATTAAAATAACCGTTTACCTTTTTACTACATGCATATGAATTTATATACGGTACATATACCAGTATAACATTTTTAATAATTTTTGTCTGTCTATTTGTTCTGGCTAATCTCTGAAACGGCTGGACCGAATTTGACGGGACTTTCACTGGCAGGTAGCTGATGGGATAAGAAGTAACTTAGGCTACTTTTATTTAAGAACAAATCTAAAACTAAACTTTAGACGAATGAAGTCTCGGGCGGAAGCTAGTACTTATATAAGACAACCATTAATTGTCTTCGAATGCACCATCGCTTGAAATTACTAAAATCATAATTAATTTCCATAGCTTATAGTAAAATTGTATTTTGCGTAATTTAAAATTTAGTTTCTTGCAGCAAGCTGAGTTGTATAGCGTCATATAAATTGAAAATTAAAACCCAAAATTTCATTAAGCGAAGGTATTTTATGCCAACATGCATGCAAAATTATATTTGCTGAGGAAACTGCAAGCAAGTTTGTACTAGGGTTTATAAATGAGGATTTTGCATCTAATTAATGTAATGTATTTTCCTGTAGATTTTAGATAATAATAATAATAATCTTTAATTCGGATTCTGTTTCCATATTATGTAAGTAGTTGACAACTTATAACTAATGTTAGTACAAAAAATCCTACTAATATTATAAACGTTAAGAAAGTTTGTAAGTATGGATGTTTGTCAAATAATAATATGTCAAATAAGTAGGAAAAAATCTACCATCTGCGAGCTTTTCTGGTGTGTGCTGCCAAAACCGCTAGACTTACGCAAACATGTAATGTATGATGGAAATGTTTATCTTAAATAGTCCTACAATAAAGCCGGTCCAGCGGCACTTCAGAAGGGACTTCACTTTATGTTAATGATCCTCTCTAACGCGAGTTAAACCGCGGGGCACAGCTAGTCGATCATAAATATACCATTACATGAACTTTAAATATTTCACAAAATTACTTATATCACGATCAATTATACAATGTCGAAAACTTTAAACATAATCAAATAAGACAAGGATAAGATTAATACAGAAATGTTTGCATTGTGTACAAAGTACTTATGTATATATCATCTGTATTGATTCATTGTTTTGAAAATTTTAAATAGTTCTATTTTTATTTCAATGTAATACGAACATGCAGCCCGTGGACATCTACACACAACATAAAGTAAGCTTAGGTAAGTCTTGTCTGAGGTCGTATGCAGTTGCTTTACCACTAGGCCCGCGATGCTCAATGTACGAGCCAACTTTTAAAGGACGTGAATCAGCCTCCAGAATAACAGACTAATAAATATTAGATAGATACTAATACTTAGCTGGTACACATTTCTAAAAACCGTATCGGTATCTTTTTTTATTAAATTCCCAAAATTTTATATCATTCCACGTTTTATTTAGTTTCACAACAAATTGACAAAATAATTCACTACTAACACCCATTTTCACTAACCAAGATACGCCAAAATTTGATGACTAAATATTTAAGACTTGTCTAGAGGAAAAACACGTTTCACTAATATTTAAGTCACGGCTAACGACGTTAGGCATAACCTAAAGTAACGACACCGATTTGAGATGGCGTAGTGCTTAGGGAAGCTCTTTGTATTATGGTTTAGATGCCCCTAAACTTACACATGCGACAGTCGCTCAAATGGATTATAGATTGACGAACAAAACCATGGACAACTGTCAGAAAACTAAGCTACTCCAAGATAGAACAGACCTATCATACGTCGATTTGTGAAACGTAACTTCATGCTTAGCTCTTTGTATTACGGTTTAGGTGCCCCTAAACTGACACATGCGACAGTCGCTAAAATTGAACAAACGAACAAAACCATGGACAATCCGAAATGTAAATTTCGGGCCCCATTTTTGAGTTACACTGACGAAATTCTAGCAGTATTATTTATTCAGCGGCTTAATGTTATCAATGGCAACGCTAATTTTATTCATGAGAAACGAATCAGTGTAAATATGCTAAAAATGATTCCGAAAATATTAGAAGTTACTGACGGATGTATACAGAGTAGCCTCCCAGACGTCATGTTAACTTGACCGAGTATATAGTCCTTACAATGAAAATATACATAATTATGGTAAAACTAGAATTTAAGAACCTTCTACCAAAGGATATTGCCTATAACACTTTTTGCGTCCCACTGCTGGGCACAGGTCTCTCCCCATTATTGGGGAGGCTTGGAGCTTACTCCACCACACTGCTTCATTGCGTGTTGGTGGAGATGCGGGTTAGTGGCCAACCCGCTGTCGGATGTTTTCAAACCGCCCATAAGGTCTCCGACAAGGTTTAACGACTGATATCTATCGACAACAACCGGGTCCGACGGCTTAGCGTGCCCTCCGAAGGAAGGAAACGCGCATGAAATTTTTTGCCTCTAGCGGTCACCCATCTTACACCCGACCGCGCCTGTTGGCTTAGTTGCATTGATCGTTTGCGTTCTACGCTAACCGCCGGGCCCAGCGCGCTTTAAACCAAAGGTTAATAATGTATGCTAACTATTTTTTCTTGCTTTTATAGCAGTTTTCTGTCTTATTTCTCTATGAAAAGTTTTCGTTGAAAGATATCTGACTCCTATCCTCGTTCCGTTTAGTTGATTCTCCGCGCACAAAAGTTCGTGGCTCCGCTAATTACATTTCGGCTGAGGTGACTAATGTAATTAATGTTCCGCTTTCGGGATTAATTACGTTATTTTTATCTTCGTAATATGGATTTATGTATTATTAGTGGCCCACAAAGTCGGAAATAGAATAAAACAACCTTTTTATTCTATTTCTGACGTGTATAATCTTTTACACAGGGGGGAAGTTTCCACTTTGTACCTTGTAGACAACTAAAAAGGTGATAGTTTTTAACAGACACATATCCACATAATTCGACATGAAAATATAATATCTTAATAAATGATTCATTCTTTTTCTTTTAGGGATGGAAAAACAGACCTAATATTTGGTAGTTAATAAATTTTCAAAGCACACTAAACTAGTTTCAAATTTAAATAATATATACAATGTGAAAGTGTATCTGTAGATCTCTATATCTGTCTGCGGGTTATTAAAACTACTACACGCAGTGTAGTTCTCAAGCGTATGAATCGATTTTGATCTAATTATACCAAAAAGTTACATCTCAAAGATTAAAATTAAATAATAATAATCATTACACACTCATAGCCCCACAGTAATGTAATTAATACCCTATGTCGTGGGTACCATGGGCACATACAAAGATAGGAACGCAAACACCCAGTCCGAGAACAAAAATTTAAATTCATCATTTAAATTTCTGTTTCGCCGGGAATCGAACCCGGGACCCCTCGACTGGTAGTCCGGCATGGTAACCATTGCACCACGCGGGTCGTCAATCAGTCTGAATGATTATAGGGAGTTTATATTTATACTAGATGTGCCCCGCGGTTTCACGCGCGTTAGAAAGGATTATTAGCATACAGTGAAGTCCTTTTTGAAGTGCCACTGAACCAGCTTTTTTGTAGGACAATTTAAGATATAAACATTTCCATCATACATTACATTATGTGTAACTATAGCGGTTTTGGCAGCGCACACCAGAATAGCCCGCAGATGGTAGATTTTTTTCTACTTACTTGACACTTATCGTCATATTTTGGACAATTCACAATATCTTAATAACTTGTAGCCTGCGTGTTATTCTGACGTAAGCTATATTCTTGTAAAGTTTTATTAAAATCCATTCAGTAGTTTTTACGTGAAAGAGTAACAAACATCCATACTTACAAACTTTCGCATTTATAATATTAGTAGGATATTTTATTTTTTGGCATAACAAACCGATTTTACCGTCTCTTGACTTAGTTAAAAACATAATATGTTACACCGTCTTCGCATAAATTAATAGAAATTTATTCGAGAAATAAAGCTTTCAGGATACTTTTCAAACTATCGAAAAAAAAACTTACGTTTGAAGAATTTGTAACTTCTACAATCTTTACGTCATAAAAAAGAGATCACGCAAACGAGTTGAGAAACTCTGCTTAGCCAGGTCACAAAATTCAGTGATAATCTAAAAACTTTGAAAACGTCTACAAACAAACCACAAGCGATATGTAAATGTGTATTCATTTGAAGATTCGGCACCCCCAATGACAGTAGTTTGCGCGAAAATCTCTCGGCGCTATAAATCAGAAAAGTTTTTGAGGGCCGACTAAAGTCCCGCCCGAAGTTCTATTTGACGAACGGGATTTCATAGTATAAAAGTACTTTAAAGTTTATTGTCCTCATAAACTTTATAAAAATGAGTAATAATAATCATGTTTGCATATGCTTTGTTTAATTTTTATTGATATTATTTTTTACATTTTTAAATTCTGATGCTAATTTTAATTAGATACCTTCTCTGTATTTTCGTTTTTAAGTTCACATAATTATCCAAACAGATAATTCTGTGAAGACACAGTTTCACCGAGTAAAATGAAGAAGCCTAGATTTTGCCTGTGCCAAACCGATATAACCAGTCTGTTGACATAGTCAAAACTTCAACGTGGCACCATCAATTAAGATTATTACACCCATTTTCACTAACCATAGGACACGCCTAAATCAGATGCCTAAATATTTAGGAGTTGCTTTGAGGAAAAATACGTTTCACTAACACTAACGACGTTAGCGATGAAGCGCGCATGGCCCGGCGGTTAGCGTAGAACGCAAACGATCGCAAACGATGTAAGATGGGTGACCGCTAGTGGCAAAAAATTTCATGCGCGTTTCCGTGCTTCGGAGGGCACGTTAAGCCGTCGGTCCCGGTTGTTGTCGATACATAACAGTCGTTAAACCTTGTCGGAGGCCTTATGGGCGGTTTGAAAACATCCGACAGCGGGTTGGCCACTAACCCGCATCTCCACCAACCCGCATTGGAGTAGCGTGGTGGAGTAAGCTCCAGTCCTCCCCAATAATGGGGAGAGACCCGTGCCCAGCAGTGGGACGCATAAAGGGTTGCGGCCAACGACGTTAGGCATAACCTAAAGTTACAACACCGATATGGGATGGCGTAGTGCTTTGGAGCCCTTAAACTGACACATGTGACAGTCGCTCAAATTGATAATAGATTGACAAACAAACCATGGATAGCTGTCAAAAAACTAGGCTAGGACCAACCTATTAGACATCGATTGGTAAAACGGAACTTTATGCTAAGCATTGCCCTAAATTAGGAGTTACTTAGTAAGGCGTTCTTCGTCGTTAGTGAAAACGGGCATTAGAAATTAAAATGTGAATAGGGCTTACTTACTTCGCTAAACTACCCCACTTTAGCAATCGTCAAATAACATTACTTGGAATTCGCAACATCTACAAACTTCTCGTCATAAAAAAGAGATCACACAAAAGAGTTGATAATCTATCTAACTAGGTCACAAAATTCAGCGATAATCTAAAAACTTTGGAAACGTCGACAAACAAACCAAAAAGGGATATGTAAATGTGTATTCATTTGAAGATTCGGTACCCACAATGACAGCAGTTTGCGCGAAAATCTCTCAGCGCTATAAATCAGAAAAGTTTGTGACGGCTGACTAAAGCCCTGGAGTCCTATTTGACGAAGGAGTTTTTACTGTAAAACTATCAAAAATACTTGCTTTGTGTCGCTTTGTTGTGTTATGTAAATGGAGTGGTCTAGAACTATAAAGATGAAATTGTTATATATTTATTATGGTTAACGTTATTCATAACATATAAACCAACACATTACCTTATTTTGCTACAACCCTTTTTGCATCCCACCGCTGCGGGTCTCTCCCCCTTATTGGGGAGGCCTGAAGCTTACTTCACCACGCTACTCCAATGCGGGTTGAAGGAGATGCGGGTTAGTGGCCAACCCACTGTCGGATGTTTTCAAACCGCCCTCAGGGCCCCCGACAAGGTTTAACGACTGTTATCTAAAGATAACGACCGGAAACAACGGCTTAACGTGCCCTCCGAAGCACGGAAACGCGCATGAATTTTTTTGCCACTAGCGGTCTATCATCTCACACCCGACCGCACCCGGTTGGCTTAGCTGCATAGACCGCTTGCTTTCTACGCTAGCCGCCGAGCCATAAATACATTATTTAAATGATGATGTTTTTGATGCAATTCAGAATGCAATACTGCTAATAATGGCTGCGACCCTTTATGTGTCCCACTGCTGGGCACGAGTCAATCCCCTTTGGCAAAGGGAGATCTCCCGCCGGGCGAGGTGGTCATGCCCGGGGAGCGGCCGCGCTCCAACTGACTCAATTCGGAGCTTGTATATATGGTAGGATATTCCGAAAACTTCGATAGCGTGATTCAGGAATACCGTGGTGCCATCTCTTGATGAGTAGCGGAAGGTCGCTACATCACCCCCTGCTCAGACCGGAGGTCGATGACTTCAGTAATCCAAGTGCAATCTTCGCTTACAAGCGCCTTGAATGCCCTCTATCTGCGGTGAGTCGAGATGTGAGGGTGCAGACCTTGTGTAGCCCTCCGTCCTCAGTGAGTCGGGATGTGAGGGTTAAGCGAAGAGTGGAGATGCCCTCTATCCACGGTGAGTTGGGATATGAGGGTAGGATGTGGAGGCGAGTAATGGCTACTCAAGCCGTCCATGAAGTCCTTGGAAGCAGCTGTATCAGGAACAGGAAGCGTGTACATGGTGCGCTGCGATGAACCTGACGAGCTGGTGAAGTGATGCTGCAGTCCATCCAGGGTGTGAAGGTGCGACTGATGAAGGTCAGAAGGTTGCGTGTTCAAATCACATCGGGGTCACCAGTTTGGCAAAGGGAGATCTCCCGCCGGGCGAGGTGGTCATGCCCGGGGAGCGGCCGCGCTCCAACTGACTCAATTCGGAGCTTGTATATATGGTAGGATATTCCGAAAACTTCGATAGCGTGATTCAGGAAGCGGATAGCGGAAGGTCGCTACATCACCCCCTGCTCAGACCGGAGGTCGATGACTTCAGTAATCCAAGTGTAGTCTTCGCTTACAAGCGCCTGGAATGCCCTCTATCTGCGGTGAGTCGAGATGTGAGGGTGCAGACCTTGTGTAGCCCTCCGTCCTCGGTGAGTCGGGATGTGAGGGTGAAGCGAAGAGTGGAGATGCCCTCTATCCACGGTGAGTCGGGATGTGAGGGTAGGATGTGGAGGCGAATAATGGCTACTCAAGCCGTCCATGAAGTCCTTGGAGGCAGCTGTGTCAGGAACAGGAAGCGTGTACATGGTGCGCTGCGATGAACCTGACGAGCTGGTGAAGTGATGCTGCAGTCCATCCAGGGAGTGAAGGTGCGACTGATGAAGGTCAGAAGGGACGTATTCTTGTCCGGGGTCACCAGTTTGGCAAAGGGAGATCTCCCGCCGGGTGAGGTGGTCATGCCCGGGGAGCGGCCGCGCTCCAACTGACTCAATTCGGAGCTTGTATATATGGTAGGATATTCCGAAAACTTCGATAGCGTGATTCAGGAATACCGTGGTGCCATCTCTTGATGAGTAGCGGAAGGTCGCTACACCCCATTATTGGGGAGGCCTGGAGCTTACTTCACCACGCTGCTGTGGGTTGGTGGATAACTGCTGATAATGACCATTTACTTTCTAAAACCAAAAGCGAATTTACGAAAACGCAGTTAAACCTATGGTAATAAGGACAAAAAGGCATAAGTCAAAATAAGTATATCTTAGGTACTACCTGTATTGTGAACTATTTAATAATTATTGTCAAATACAAACTGAAGCAGACCACAGCTTAGTACTATTTCACTTTTAAGTCCTGAACGATCCAAGATTACCATAAAAATAAGATCACAACTTGTCTTAACTTCCCATAACTAGTCAATGAAATTTAGGTTTTTTTTTATTTGAATGGAGTAGCAGAAGAGCATGCAGGCCACGTGGTGTTAAGTGGTCGCTGCTGCCCATCTAAATCTACATACAGCCTCGAGAAAACATAGGTAAGTCTTGTCTGAGGTCGTATGCATTTGCGCTGCTACTCCGGAGGCTGGTGGTTTCCTCATTTAAGTGTGGCCGGAAACTGCACCTTTCCACCGAAACACAATAGAGTTAGTTCACGGTAGAAGTGGGTGCAGGGTTGGTACTTCCCCGGGCGAACCATAATAGTTCTACCACCAACAAACACCACACCACAAATACCACATACTCATCAAATGTTCTCGGACCAATTTCTTGAATGCCAATTTGCTGGGTGTCTTTCTTGTATTTTCGGGTAGGGTGTTCCAGAGCTCTAAGCCCTGTACTGTGAAGGAGTGATGGATAAATCCACTATTATGTAGAGGAAGAATAATACTAAGATTTTTGGAGGAACGTAATCCTCTGTTATGGGCAAAGCAGAGGTACTAAAAGTTTTCCTTGAGGTATACAGAAAAAGATGGGTCATGCAAGACAGAATACAAACCCATTAAAATTATAGAGTAACGCCTTTGTCCATTAGTAAGCCATTTAATCTGGCTTCGATATTTGGAGATATGATCGTATTTGCGAAGGTTAATAGTAAAACGAATGTGGTTGTTGAGAAGGTGTTCTAGCTTATCTTGAAAATTTTCGATGAGATCAGGGTAGGACACATCTACGTAATCAATTATGGGCAATACAAGAGTTTGTACCAATGTAAGTTAAGTGTGCGGGGGTAGGAAGTTTTTAAACTGACATAAAGCTAACTACTACTTATTATTATATATAAAATTAACCTTACTACTACTAACTTTCGTTATCTGAGGATGACAATTCATACAGCTGTCAATCAATAAGCCGAGATTTTTAACTGCTTTGGTTAGCTGTACTATATTACCATCGTAAACAATGGGGGGTAGTTCTGACCATCGAACATTGGCCAATAACCTAGAGCTGCCTACGAGAATGCCCTGGCACTTCAGGGGCTTGACTACAATACCTTGATGTGAACACCACACCTTTACAGCTTCCAGGTTGCGGTTTATTGCTCTGAAGGCATCATTTAAATCTTCCAGGTTGGAGTGGACGAATAATTGGAGATCATCGGCGTACAGATGGTACGAGCAATCTATAACGGAAGTGACTGCGTTGATAAACAACGAAAATAACAGGGGAGAAAGTATACCAAGGTGATGCGTTGTCCTTTATGGTTCTGCCTTACACATAACCCGCTGCCGAAAATGTTAAATCTAACAGATGCAGGTTACCCCTTAAAATACAAACATAATACTGGTACAAGGCTGTAGCCTAGTGGAATGCCAGCATTGACGTCCATCCACTCAGAACAATCTTGTTCAAGGCGAACAGACTGCTGACGACCACGAAGATAAGAAAAAACTAACTAGACTAAGAAGAAAACTAACTAAACTAGAAATTATGATGGGAAAGTGTGGAAAGGAGAACATCGTGATCAACTGTGTTAAAAGAATTTGAAAAGTCAATCAGCACCACTACAGTGACTTTCCTGCTATCCATAGCCTTCCGGATATCATCGGTGATTTTAATCAAGGCTGTAGTGGTGCTATTACCGGGATGGAACCCAGACTAGTGTACACTCAATAGGTTATGCACACAAATGAAAGAGGAAATTTGCTCATGTACACAGGTTTCCATAACTGTAGATAGGAAAGGAAGAATAGAGATAGGACGCGAGTGACTAGGTAGTGTAGGTTTTGAAATCTTAGGAAGTGGTCGAACAAATTCCTTAACAATTTCCTACTGGTAAGACGTAACTGTTAAATAACGCACTATTTATTGTGTTTCCAGTAGGCATAAGAATCTGTCAGTGCCATAAATCAGAAAGTTTTGACGGCCGGCTTAAGCACAATATAGATATAAGTCAGGCCAGGCGCTCCTCCCTGTATTGTGGCTTAAGTCTCGAACCCGCGTCAGACGAACGGGTTTTTATTACGACGCTGTGGTTTGTGTACTGGGGACGAACATGACGTTTGTTATGTAAACGATATGAAGGACTGACAGCTCTCGTGAAGATTATAATAAGCAAGCAATACTTAAGGAATAAAATATATACAAATTTGTTATAATTTATAATAATATAACGAGCTTCGTTGGCTGAGTGGTTACGATTAAGTATAGAACTAAGGTATCCCTTGCCTGATAGTAAGAGGCGATTAAGAGGGGGCTTCCAGTGCGGGTAGTGTCAGTGGGAGCTCGATCCGCCCGCCAGCAGCTCCGGGAAGGACGGCGGTGTGTGCGTGGCCGCATGCCGCTGTAAGCATCGGAAGGTGCAGGAGAGCACAGGACACCGGTGGGTTCCACTAGAGATCCTGAAGACCTCCGCAGCGGCAGGCCACTGAAGGGGTTTTAGTGCGGTACAAATCTTACATAACAGTATCCTCTCCCAAGGTGCCGTCGGGTACCTTTTGAAAGTTTCCTCCCCGATACCAAAAAGTTTGATTTTCAGCAGGGCAGATATCTAAATAATGAATTTAAAGGTCTTTTGTTGGTCTGAGTCCTTGTGTACCTGCCTTTATATGGCACCCACAACATAGCAAGACTATGAATTTCTTTGTTCGTTTTCGCGTTTATTAAGCTGCCTCTTATTATACCGAAACATTATTGAATGTTTAACGACTATATTGACAAAAAATATCCTGTAATGTTATGAAAATAGTATTTATTTGTAGGTTGTTGACGATAACTGTTAAGTAACGTACTATTTATTGTGTTTCCAGTAGGCACAAGAATCTAGTCCCTGTAGCTTCGGGATTAAGAATAGAGCTACGGTATCCCCTGCCTGATCGTAAGAGGCGACTAAAAGGGGGCTTCCGGGGTTGTGGACGGTGTGAGTGGAAGCTCGATCCATCCAAACAGCAGCCCCGGGAAGGGCGGCGATGTGTGCGTGGCCGCATGTCGCCGTAAGCATCGGAAGGTGCAGGAGAGCAAAGCTGCTCTCCCGAAGATGGGCCCGTTCTGGGGCGTCGCGCGTGGAGGACACCGGTGCGTTCCGCCGGAGATCCCGGAGTCCTCCCCAAGCGCAGTGGCAGCCACCGAGGGGGTTTTAGTGCGGTCAAATCCCACATAACCCGGTACTCTCTCCCAAGGTGCCGGGTACCTTTTGAAGGTTTCCCCCCGACAACAAAAAAAAGACACAAGAATCTGTCAGTGCCGTAAATCAGAAAAGTTTTTATGGCCGGCTTAAGTCTCGAACCCGCGTCAGATGAAGGGGTTTTTATTGCGACGCTGTGATTTGAATACTGGGGATGAATATGACGTTTTGTTAAGAAAGGATATGTAGGACTGAAAGCTCTGGTATATATTATTATTATAAACAAGCAATAGAGAAAGAAATTTAGTTGTATTAAAATGCGATCTGTGCTAAATAACTAAATTAATATTGAACCTCTTTTTTAATAATTTAATTTCGTTTAGTTGGCGATCAAATACACCTCAGTATTCAAGGTATCTCTTTTAAAATATCAATCACTACACGGTTTACCGTCGCGGTGTTTTAAGCTCTAAAAAAGTGTAATATAAGTGCGATGAAAAAATAAAGTCCATGAAATATAACACATTCATTATTTTAAAAGCGTTTCAGTAAAATAATGACTTTATTATTTTCTTAATGTTTATTTGAATGATGTAACTCACGAGCACTCCCGAATATGGGCCCATTTTGGGTGCCGCGCGTGGAGGGCACCGGTGCGTTCCACTGGAGATCCCGGAGTCCTCTCCAAGCGCAGAAGCAGGCCACCGAGGGAGTTTTAGTGCAGTCAAATAACCCGGTTTCCTGTACCTGTTTCCGCTACCAACGTGCCTGGTACCTTTTTAAGATTTCCCCCTTAAAAAAGCCCACGTGGTGTTAAGTGGTTAACACCACGTGGGCAATTAACGAAGGTTAAAGTTCCACAGGCACCATCTGGACTCGTGGCGGTCCTCCACAGTCCGCTTTGCACGCTCCTTTTTACCACGGACGTGTAGGTTATGGGACAACCTTCCAGCTGAGGCATTCCCAGTGGACTATAACATGGGGTTCTTCAAGAAAGCTGTAAAAAAAGCTCTCCTCCAAAGCCGGCAATGCTCGGGTGGCTCCCCTGGGGTTGCCCGTGTCCATAGGCGACGGTGATCGCTTAACACCACGCGGCCCGTCTGCCTTTTTGTTCGGTTTACATATAAAGAAATAAAAAAAGTGGCCGCTGTAACCTATATATATACACAACTTCACAAGAACCACAAGCAAGCGTCTTGCCTCTGGTCGTACGTGTGTATGTTACTTGCATTCCATTGTATATAGAATAATGTTTCAAACAGTTAAATAAATTTTCATTTGCAATATATAAAATATCAAAAATAGTAAATAAAACATCTGTACTTAGTGCATATCATGCATATGTTGGTGCAACTCTTAGATACGGACTCATATTCTGGGGAATTGGTTTGTAGCTCAAAAGAAATACATTTGTTCTATGTATATTATGTCGATTAAATCAAAAAGATCTTTGTAAGCCGCACTTTCAAGATTTAATAATAATGACGCTCCCATCCCCATACATACAAACTTATATAAAATATCCCTTATGGTAAAAAGATTTAAATAAATATGAAACCCTATAGTCAAAAAGACTTAATAAAAACTGTATTCTATTGCATCAAAAACAAAACAGTACCATAAAAGCATTTTTCGCATGGGACCAAAAATATATAATAATTTACCTGAATCCCTCAAATTTAAAAGAATTTGTGGCATTAAAACGAGCACCTAAAACGGTCTTATTGACAAAAGCTAACGATCTGTTATTTTTTTAAAGATGAATTTTAACGTTGTGAGGGATTTCGGGTTTACGGGACTAAAAACCTAGGAGGTTTGTTTTTCAGTCGGCTTTTTTCTATGTGTTTAAAAATTTAAAACTCAGTGAATTGGGTGCCCAAAGCCGGTGATGCGGCTAAAATGTAAAACTCGTAACATAAACATCTTTCACAATTAAAGTAAAATTGATAAAAAATCTCAATAAAAACTGCACAATATAGGTTAAAATTAAATTAGTTTTGTTTCCAATTATAATAAATTTACGAAATAAAAATACTAACATTAAATTTACGAAATAAAGAACAAATAAATTTAGTGTGCTAATAAATCCAGCTTCTTTTAAATGTTATTCTTGTATTCTTATATACTTAGTTTTCTAATGAATTGATAGATTATCAGCAATTTTTAGCGTCTATTAAATGCTTTTCACGTATCGTAATATTGTAAAATAAGCTTCTATATTTATGACACAGCTTCAAAATATAGATTAAGTAACCAAATTCATTATGTATCGTCGGATTGCTAAGTAATAAGTGTAAAACTGCATCTATTTAATGATTCCAACATATTTAAATTTGATATTTTCGTACATATTTTTATAAGTTAGCCTGAGATTTTGTAACTTCATCTACTACCACTGAACGTCAAATTTCATTATTAGATAAATATAGAAATAGATAACTATAAAAGAAGCTGTTCCATTAACTCTTTGCTAACATACAAAAAAATATGCTAAGTTGCAGGTGCTAATAAAACTTTTGATATAACACTAATTATATCCCATAAATAGAGATTTTAACTTATTTAATGGAGTACCAGAAAGATTAAATTAACACGCACACATAGTTTAGAAATTCTTATGCTTTGTGATGCGCAGTCGGCCAAAAATTATTGCAACCAGAACTGACTGTCAAAAAATATCGAAAACAACGCCTTTTTAAAATCGATATCGATGCACAACGTCTGATAACCACTTAACGTCCCGTTTCCGAGTGATTTTATAATAACTTTCGTCCTACGCTCGCTTAAGACCCACTAAGGAATTCAAGGTAGTCAGTAATCTAATTAACAGGAACATTTTAATTTGCATCTTGGAGTTTTGGATCTATTCGAAAACCTTGTGAAGGATTTGTAAAAACAAAATAAATGCTACAAAATATATACCGAGATATAGAGATAGACCTTCTTTAGTAAAAGGTTTTAAAACATGGTGGTATTTTTATTTGAATGGAGTAGCAGACAAGCATGCAGGGCACATGGTGTTAAGTGGTCGATGCAGCCCATGGACATCTACATACAACCTCAAGCAAGCATAGGTACGAGTAAGTCTGGTCTGAGGTCGTATGCAGTTGCGCTGCTACTCCGGAGGCTGGTGGTCGCCTCATGTAAGTGTGGATTGGAGATTCCGTTGCAGAAATGGTTATCGTCTATCGCCTAGTCATTAAAACTTTGAAGTCCGATGCTTAGTGAGGTAGTAATTCCACAGAACAGGGTTTTATTATTTAAGTTGTTATCGAAGTACAGCGTCCTATAACCACATATTATTTCGATAATCGCCTCCGTCATCCAATCGCCCGAAATACTCAAAAGGAATTAAAGATGATTGGAAATATAATTATGAGGAACATTCCAGTTTGGCATGTATAAAATTTCCCTAGAAAGATTTGTAAGAACCAAATACAGTTACTAAGGAAAGTTTTAAAAGATGGTGGTATACAATACAATGGTTTCTTTATGGTGGTATACCAAAAATGGTTTCATTTATCGTCTAATGATGAAAACTTTCCGACGATCGAATCCGACGCTAAATGAGATATTAATCTTTCTCTTCCAAGGCACCTTTTGAAGGTTTCCTCTATGGTTTAAGATCTTTATTATTCCTTCTTAAGAATTAAACAATTCACTTACAAAGGAAACAGTTTTACAAACATAACAAGTGCGTACAAAACAAAAATATTATAATATACAAGCAAAAACACTTTTAAATTGTCTACACTATCGGAACACTAAATTGCGGGTAGATGTTACTAAATAAAAGTTAGTAAGTTAAAGTTACACAGGATTGCACAGATCTAAATTATGGTCGTACTGGATGTGGCATAAGTGACAGTAGTTTTAATCAGGGATAATAGGTATATGTAAATAGATGAAAAACTGTAAGTACTGTATAATTTTATAGTGAAATCCGTAAATTATTATATTATATTTGAATATTATTATTTTGTGCATATTATATAAATTATTTATTAATTGTATATAGTGTGTATTTCTATAACTAAGTATATGTGTATTAAAGATATAAACATATTATATTTGTTTGTGTTGTCATGTATGTATATGTGTACATATACATAAATATTCTAGCATATTGTATGTATGTATATACGTACCAAATCTTGT
Organism: Pyrgus malvae; assembly: GCA_911387765.1. Classification (NCBI taxonomy): domain Eukaryota; kingdom Metazoa; phylum Arthropoda; class Insecta; order Lepidoptera; family Hesperiidae; genus Pyrgus; species Pyrgus malvae. The sequence goes on along the minus strand of OU426965.1, from coordinate 20,752,956 downwards.
AAAGCAGTCTTAAAGCAAATTATCCTTAATAAATGTATACTACTACTATTATATTTATACATATAAGTGTGTATATATATATATATATATATATTGCCATTTTTTACGTACTTGATACATGTTCATTGTTCACGTTTACTTAAAATATGTTCTTTTAATTTTTTCTTAAAGGTGTTTATAGTTGTTGCGGTCTTAATATCGTTAGGTAGTTGATTGTAGAGCCTGACCCCTTCAAATTCAATATTCTTTTTTCCGTAGTTTGTTCTAGGTCTACGTGTTATGAGGTAATTCGCATTACGCAGTTTCATTTTATGTACTTGTTGTTTTTTCATAAAAGATAAACTTGTATGTATTTCTTTGTTCAAAATTTTACGTATTAGTAAACATGTATAATACGAGTAGGTTTCCGTTATATTCAGAATTTTTGTATCATTATATAATTTATTTGGGAGTTCTGTATTTCTAGTTGAAAATAGTTTTTATTACTTTATTCTGCGCTCTCTGCGCTGAGATTAGATTAGATTTTGCTGCGGTGCCCCATACTTCAATTAGATAGTCAATATGAGGTTTGACTAGGGAGTTGTAAATAATATAACGCACTCTTTTTGTTAGACACTTTGAGATGTTTCGTAGACAACCAGTTAATTTTATTAATTTAGATTTGACTTTTTCGATATGTGGTTTCCAGGTTAGTTGTTTGTCTAATATTAGGCCAAGATATTTTTCTTTTTCTTTCCTCTGTATTAATTTGTCATTTATCCTTAGTTCTATGTTATTTGGGATTACTTTGTTTTTAGCGGCAAATATAACATAGTTTGTTTTTGTAGTATTAATGCTTAATAAGTTAGATAGTAACCAGTTGTTTAGTAGATTTAGGTCTGCTTGTATTTGTGAGATCATTAAATCTACCTTCTGTCCATAATAAAAAATAATAGTGTCATCAGCATATAGTGAGATGTCTCCCTTAAGGCCGATTTGGCTTATATTATTTATGTATATTAAGAATAGTAGAGGTCCTAATATTGAGCCTTGTGGTATTCCGTACGTGATATTTCTAGGGCAACTTTGGATTTGGTCAATTTTGACAACTTGTTGGCGGTTCTGTAGATACGATTTTACGATTCCTAGGGCTTTTCCAGCGATACCGATGGAAGATAATTTCTCTAGAAGTAGCTGCGGACTTATTGTATCAAATGCCTTTTTGAGGTCTATAAAGATACCTATAGCTATTTGTTTTTGGTCGATTTTATTTTTGATGTTAGTTATTAAGTCAATTGTAGCAGAGAGTGTGTTTGCATGTGGACGAAAGCCGTATTGTTTATTGTAAAAGAAATGTTTTGATTCTAAAAATGACTCTAAGCGTGTGTGTAGAAGTTTTTCAAACACTTTAGATATAACAGGTAAAACAGAAATAGGACGATAGTTACAGGGGTCACACTTGTTACCAGACTTATAGATGGGTATTACTTTGGCGATTTTCAAGTTATCTGGGAAAATACTTTCATCTAAGCATTTGTTTATGCATGCTGTGAGGGAACTAGCTATTTGGTTTTTAAGACATTTCACAGTTTTTGTACTAATGCCATCAATGCCACAACCAGTGTTGGGATCTAGTTTCTCGATGATTTTTGTAACTTCTTCTATTGTTGCTGGGATAAAATTCGTCAGTTCCGCTTCAGCTGTACGTGTGCAGGTAAGATTTCGTCTATACTTGTCAGGAATCATATCTGTCAAAGATGACCCAATCGTTGAGAAGTAGTGATTGAGATATTCACATATTTCTTTTGTGTCACTTATGATGCCCAAATCCGTTTCCAACTTATCCGGTCCTGTCTTGCTTTTGATTTTGTTGTTGCATAGGTTATTTATTAAATTCCACATTTTTCTAGGCTTAGTTTGTGTGTCTGTAAATAGTTTCTGATAATATGTATTTTTTGTCTTATTTATCTTTGATACTACTTTAGCTTTTGCATTCTCGTAGTCATTTTTTATTCCATTATCAGTTGAATTTGTTTTTTATTTTAACCATAGCATATTACGGGTATTTATATCTTCAATGATATCTTTTTTTATCCAGTCCTGGCGTGGTGGGTTTAAAATTTTTGTCTTAATTGTTTTACTTTTAGAAATGCAGTTTTTTAAGTGATCTTCAAAAACTTCATAAAGCGATTCTTCATTGACTAATTTAGTTTCTTTCATATAGTTGGTCAATTTTTCGTAATTAATTTCGTAACTCTATGTTACCGAAAAATACCCACGCGTCTTAAGCGCGAGAAAGATCAAATTTGAATTTAAATAGTCTAATAATAAGGCCTGACCTAAGCTAATAATTTATATCCCCTTCTTTGCATTGCGTATTCGGCGGATATAAATTTCTTTGTTCCGAGTGTAAAGAGTCATTTTCAGGGGACATATAGGAAATTACCTCCGACGAATGAAACTACGGAGCCTAAAATTTAAAAAAAATACAAAAGTTGCTTTTAGATTACAGGATATATATCTATAAGAATTCTATCAATTGAAAATAAAGTGGTTAACTCAATATACTCAACATTTACGGAACATAGTTATCTAAAACACCACTAGAAATATTTGATTTTGGCATTATATAAAACCCTCTCCACGCATTTCAACTCGCACTTGCCTGGTTTTTAGATAGAAATCTAAACACGGCACCCGATAACCACGTAACGTCCCGTTTCCGAGCTATTCGATAATTGCCTCCGTCCTGCGCTCGCTCGATACCCACAAAGGAATTCAAGTTAATTGGAAATCTAATTAAAAGGAACATTTTAATTTGCATTTTGAAATTCTGCGCTTATAGAAAAAGTCTGCTGGACGTTTTGTAATAACAATTTTGAAGTTATTTATTACTAATAATATTAATAACAATATGCCGATAGAATTTTATTCGAGAAATGTCATGCTATATTGTATGTATCCTAATAATAATATTGATTGAAAAAGTGCTTCCTAAATTTTCACACTTACTCTATACCAGCTACATTAATAATGCAAATAAATAATTTAAGTAGGTGGTAGAACTATTATAGTTCGCCCGGTGAAGTACCACCGCTGCACCCACTTCTGCCGTGAAGCAATTCTACTGTTTTTCGGTGCAAAGGTGCAGTTGCCGGACACACTTACATGAGGCGACCAAAAGCCTAAGGAGTAGCAGCGCAACTGCATACGACCTCAGACAAGACTTACCTATGCTTGCTTGAGGTTGTATGTAGATGTCCATGGGCTGCAGCGATCACATAACACCACGTGGCCTACATGCTTGTCTGCTACTCCATTCAAATAAAAAAAATCTGTAATCGTATCTTCTGTAATATTATCTTCTTCGAGCACCAGCGAGTACCTTTGTCATGTGCATATTGTGGATATTCTTACGATTTTCAAGGTATGTTGCCTACGAATTATACAAAATCTCAAAAACATTATGTCCAATGGCCAAGCACTATCTATCTATAACAACCTTGCAATGACCGACGTCATAACATGCCCTCTGGAGCACGGAAACAGGTATGAAAATTTGATTCCAGCGTTCCCTCATTTCCCACCCCACCGCAACCGATTCACTTAGCTGCATAGATCTCTAACGTTCTGGAAGCTGGAATCTGGTTCGTTCGTGGTGCGCATCCAGACCGACTTGCGAAGTACCTTCCTGAAGGAGGTGGCCGAAGGGGGTCGTGTTCCGCATATATCGTGGATGTTGTCGACCGCCGGGAGCTACCGTAACCGCATCACCGTCTTCAAGGTATTTATACCATGGGCCTTGTTGCCTGATAATAAATATTTTTTATTATGTATCTCTCCTTATCGGTCACGGGTCAAATATGTTATATGACACGGACATTTGAAAGACTTGCGTGGGGACATACATAGGTCCAACACGTAGAGGCCCCTTTGAGACACTCTAATGTTGTTATGTGGTTACACGTGGTGGATACCATCCTCGACCGTATCATATAAAAGGATACAACCCGAAGTTAGTCCCCGTCAGGTGCACAGGAACTATTGCTACAAAAGGGGAAACTAATATTGAGTTTATGGGAATGAATGAACGAAAGACTGGTAGATGAGCTATGGACACCTGCCGTTTAGAACCTAAGGTGAGGCAAGTTTTAACTCGCCACTCACCGAATGGGCCCCCATAAATGGAAGAAGAGTGGCACCAATTTCACCATCTCGGGAGAATAAATACAACCCGGAGCGGGATTACTCGTTATTACGCCAATCACTTACATTACACTTCCACCACCGAGCATATAACTCTAACGACTCCACTCTGGACGGCCAATTATGGCAAGCCAGTGGTGGTACCTGTTCCTCTAGGTTATTACTCTGCCTACCGGAGACGAGGAAAAGGGGGACTTCCCCGGGAGAACTTAGGTCTGTGGTGTCGTTACTCACTATTGCTAATTCTAAAGTAGACAATATCATCGAAGATTTTCTGCAAATTAAAGTTTATTGCATTGTACCCAAAAGAGCGAAAATGGCTGCAACTCTTTTTTTGCGTAGCCCACTGCTGGGCACGGGTCTCTCTTCCTTATTGGGGTGGCCTGGAGCTTACTCCACCACACTGCTCCAATGCAGGTTGGTGGAGAAAAGAGAGAGAGAGGAAAAATGAAGTCTATAAATTTCCAATTAATTCTATCAATTATTCCTTGATTTCCCTATTTAATAAGATACCTGCCTTTTGACAGGTCTATAAACCTTTCTTTAGAATCGACTCCACAATTTATCACTTTACCACAAAACATTTTGAGCGCTTTTAAAGTCGATGTTACAGACACAAATTACCGGTTCCTTTTAATTAGAATTCCAATTACCACTGATTCCTTTGAGGGTTTTGATTCAAGGAATCGGGCCTTTCGATTTTCCTGCACTCTGAACTGTTGGACATTTTATGGTGTAAAATATTGAAATAGCTACTTTGAAGTTCTACTGATATACTCGTGTTTGTAAAGCCATTATCACAAATATTTTATCTTTATTACGTTGTGTTATTAAACCTTGTACCTGGATAACCGAACTTTTCTCAGATAAAAACGATTGAATGCGTTGATTAAGGGCTCCCAATAATAGATTTTCTCACAAAAGAAGGAACTTAAAAAGTAATAAAATAATCGCACTGGGACATTGCGAACTCGAACTAGGGTCTTCTAGTTTCGAGACCACCCGATTTCCCTCGTTGGTTTTGATATTTACCTTAGTATACTCATGATATTGTAACAGTTTTTTATTGCCTGAAAATACTTATCACAAACCAATTCTCCCGTTTATCACGTAACCTCAACGTTTCGAAGACTTTTTCATGAAAATGAATTAGACGCAAATTAAAAGGTTCCTTTTAATTAGAATTCCAATTATTAGTGATTCCTTTGTGGGGTTACGAAATTGTTAGAGGGCGGTCTTATACGCCGTTTAGATTTTTTGATGTTGATCTTTAACTTTCTATGAAATTATTTGGTGAATTTACTTGGCTGCAACCCTTATTGCGTCGCACAGCTGGGCATGAGCATTCATGGGCCCGCCATGTTGCCCGCCAACTAACATGAGAAAAACTTGTCCAAAGGCTGCAGTGATCACTTACGACAAATCTCTTTTAATCATTTTATTAATTGCATTGACAAAGTACCCTGCATGTTCCTCTGCGAATTTAATTAAGTTTCTAAAAAGTAATTTTAGTTGAACATTTTTTTTCCAACCTTTTTTTTATGTCCCACTGCTGGGCACAGGTCTCCGTCATGCTTTCGAGAAATTATGAATTTCTCTCAGGCATGCACGGTGATGGAGAACATCGTAATCAATTAAATATCACGATATTTTCCATCACCGTGGAGTTGAACATTATTCATTCAGAAGTACTATATTATACTACTAGCGATCCCGGCAGACTTTGTCCTGCCTTATAGTATCAGAAATAATCAAGTGACAATAATAATCAACAACAACAACCTAAAGACATAAGCATAAGCCAAAAACCTTTAATAAACCGTAGCGACGAACAAATCTATAGAAAGAAGTAATTAATGTGTCTTTGTCCTTAGGAGTTTCTAACACGCTTATAATATTAGCATGACCTGTTTGTATGTATGTTACGGAATCTTTTAACTTCATTTTCACCTACTTTTAAGCGTCTGATTAACTTGAAAATTTACACAGGGGTCAAGGGCCGATGACAATGCAATAATATGAAAAAAAATCTAACTAAAAATTTAAAAATAAATAATGTAGTTTAAAAAAATAAAAAAACACGCTGTTGTGAAAATACGAACTAAAAAGTAAAAAATAAGAAGAAAATGTATTTTACTGTAAAAAAAGCGTGGAGTGTATGGTGTCAATAGAAACTCAAAAATAGCCCCACGCTTTTTTTACAGTAAAATAATTTTCTTCTTATTTTTTACTTTTTACTTCATATTTTCACAAAAGCTTGTTCTTTAGTTTTTTAAACTGCGTTTTTTTATGTTACTGACAAATAAAAGTTATGACACCGCAACTTTGATATTGGTAAAATGGTGAAAAGACCAAAATGCGATTCGAAAACATAAAAAAAGAAATGAAAGACACTTCGTGTCATATTTTTGAATGAATGAAAACATGAACAAGGAGTTTTGGCGGGAAGTCTGAAGGGACAAGTTGTGCTCTTGTTTTGTTTTAATTTTCTTTGTGTATTTTTGAGTTATATCGGATAAAGTTAATGGTATTTTGCTCGATATAGGCTAATGACAGTGCACGAGTATTGTAAAATAAAATAACAGTGCGAAAACATGTTTATTCAGTTTGCCTCCAAAACTCCATCGGACATGTTCTGGTAAAGTAGCCATCACTTTACATTTTTTTTACATTTGACAGACCTTTTTTTACATTTGACTGACTAGACTGACTGATACCTGACGACTAGCTAATTTTTTCCTACGACTACAAAGTGATGCAAAAATTTTACTTGACGCTGGCATTATGCACAGAGTTTGGGACGTTATTATTAAAATAAAAAAAAAAAAACATGAACAAGAAATGATTGACGGACCGTTTATATGGAAAAATTAAATTATTAAAAAATATTTTTTTTTTATCATATTTTATTACTTAGAATTATCTTTTTCCCGATAAAGACAAATCCAAAAATACAATCATACAAATTAGTTCTGCCATTCCTGAGTTATAAATGGTGTAATTAACATGACTTTGTTTTATATATTACAGTACTTATAATAGTTCGTCCAAAGAAGTAAGAAAGAAAAACAAAATATTTGCGCAAATATGGGTATTGCAGAAGTAGGTTTTTGTACTTTTGTTTCTAATTGTATGTTAACTAGTTTTTTTTATTTTATTTTTAAATAAACCGTACAAAAAGGCAGACGGGTCGCTTGGTGTGAAGTGATCACCGTCGCCAATGGACTCGGGCAACACCAGGGGAGCCACCTGAGCACTGCCGGCTTTGGAGGAGACCTTTTTTTACAGTTTCCTTGAAGAACCCCATGTCATAGTCCACTGGAAATGCCTAAGCTGTCCCATAACTTACACGTCCGTGGTAAGGATGAACGTGCAAAGCGGACTGTGGAGGACGGCTACGAGTCCAGATGGTGTCGGTGGACACTTGTTTCTTCGACGCCATAAAACGTTCAAACTGTAAGGCTGCAATCCTTTTTACGTCCCACTGCTGGGCTGTACGGGTCTGTCTCCATTATTACTTTATTACGCATTATTAGCTTACTCCACCGCGCTGCTCCAATGTGGATTGGTGGAGATGCGGGTTAAAGGCTAACCAGCTGTTGGATGTTTTCAAATCGCCCATTAGGCCGCCGACAATGCTTTACGACTGTTATCTATCGACAACAACCGGGACCGACGGATTAACGTGCCCTCCGAAGCACGGAAACGCGCATGAATTTTTTTGCCACTAGCGGTCATCCATCTCACACCCGACCGCGCTCTTTTGGCTTAGTCGCATAGATCGACTCTGTATACGTTTTATTAAATATCTTATACTAAATGTATTACTTTAGCTCTAGTACCTTAAAGAAACTATTTATAACAAGTTTGAACTAAGAATCTTTGTGGACTTCAACATAGAAATATATTTCTAAGTTAGTAAGTAGCCAATTTAAACTTTAACGGTACACCAACAAACTACAAAATCATAAAAGTAACTTTAAGCCCCCTGAAGTTTGCTCGAAATTACCAATTAAATAATAAAGACGTTTATAAAAACTTTAATATCTTCTTTTAAAGGAATGCAGTTTCAGGAACTTTTGAGTTAAGGTGGCTAGTTTGAAGGTAGAGAAAGGAGGGATTCCTCGGTTATTTTGTTTTTGTAAGGCGCGTTACGGCACGGGTCTCTCCCCATAGTTGGGCAGGCCTTGAGCTTACTCACACACACACACACACACGCACGCGCGCTCTCGCGCAATCACACACACACACACACATACGTACACACACACACACACAAACAGAAACACACACACACACACACACACACACAAACACAGGTTATAGTTTTATTACACCTAAGTAAAAAAAAATGATTTAGAATTAGTATATTGTAATGTGCACATTAACTATTATATAGTATATATATACAAATTAATGTTCTGTATGGGAGAGCGGGGCACTTCTAACACAGGCACTGCGTGCTTAAAAGAAGGCCCTGACATTTTATTACAACAAACCACATTGTTAAAGAGCAATAAATTATTTTATTATTATTTTATTATTATACTCCACCAATTTGTTCGAATGCTAGCGTCCGTAGTAGTCCGTACCCGCCGTCGCGTCGTAAGCTTACAAATCATTAATAAGGCCTGCGATAATGTTTGCACTGATCTATCGATAGCAACCGCAACCAACGGCTTAAAATACTCGCCGAAGAAATAAAACGCGCATGAATTTTTATGGATGTTCTACGTTACGAAGTCCGTTCGGTTGCGAATGTTGTGAGGCGTGCACATTCACATTGTTTTAGTGTGAGAGCGCGTGTGTGAGTGACGTGAGTGTGTCGAGTAACAACCACAGGGTAACAACAATACTAGTATGACAACTAAATCTAGAAGGGTTGTGTGAGTAAGGCGATATTTTTAAAAGTTGTTTCAATGAATGAATATATTTACTAGTTGTTTCCCATTTTACACCCAACCGGACCCATTTAGCTTAGCTATGTAGATAGACTTGTTTTCTACATCAAGGGCATTCTAGTTATATTTCATACTTACTAGAGGCCGCCCGCAACTTTGTCCGCGTGGACTTTAGTTTTGGAATTTCTCTAAAAAACCTCAGCTACCTGCCAGTGAAAGTCCCATCAAAATCGGTCTAGCCGTTTCAGAGATAAGCCGGAACTAACAGACAGTCAGATAGACAGACAGCAAACAGACAGACAGACAAAAAAATTTAAAAAAATGTTATTTTGGTAAATGTATGTACCGTACATAAATTCATATGCATGTCGTAAAAAGCAGTTCTTTTAATATTACAAACAGACACTTCTATTTTATTTATTTGTATAGATACAGATGGAGTGAAGTTTAAATTTAATATGTAAATAACGAGGCAATCCATTTGAATGTAACATGACAATTATTTGCGCGGGCCGTGGGTTCAGCCACTCGGATTGGTTTGTGTGAGCAAATATTAAGTACCGTTTTGATATTTATCTTTAGTTGGGGTTAATGTATTTGGGTCAGCGAAAACCTATTTTCGGTTTTAGTAGTTATAGTCTCGTATATATATACTTTGAGGCAATGTGTGTGAAGCGAAGTGTTTTTTTTTTTTGTACTTTCTATGTGTATTGTTACACAAGTGACGACGAAATAACCGTGTGACACTACACAATTGTTACCATGCTGGATTGCCGATCGAAGAGTCCCGGGTTCGATTCCCGGCGAAGCAGAAATTTGAATGATGAGTTTAAAATATCTGTTCTCGGTCTGGGTGTTTGTGTGTGTTCATGGCACCCACGACACAGGGTATATCTACCCTACTTTGACGCAATGTGTGTGAAGCGAAGCGTTTTTTTTGTACTTTCTTTGTATAGTGTGACACAACAGACAACTAAATGACCATGTGCTACAATTGTTACCATGCAGAACTGATGAACGATAGGACTTCGGGTTTGATTCTAGGTGAGGCAGAAATATTAATAATGAGTTTGAGTTTGTGTTGTCAGTTTGGTTGTTTGCGTTCCTGTCTATGTGTGTGACCATGGCAGCATGGTTCGGGCAATGAAACGTGCATGAAGTTTTGATACTAATGGTCATCAATCTTGCACCCGACTGCGTCCATTTCGCTTAGCTGCGTAGTTCGCTTGCGTTCTACGCTAGCCGCCGGGCTATGTGCGCATCTCTATATTTCATGTGAAGCGACATTTTAATTTGATTTATAAATAACGAGGCAATCCATTTGAATGTAGTATGACAATTATTTGCGCGGGCCGTGGGTTCAGCCACTCGGATTGGTTTGTGTGAGCAAATATTAAAGTACCGTTTGATATTTATCTTTAGTTGGGGTTAATGTATTTGGGTCAGCGAAAACCTATTTTCGGTTTTAGCAGTAATCAGAGATATAATTTTTGATGCATTGTAGGTAGGAATAGAACCCCTAATCAATTTTTTTTCAACCTTCAAACAACAAGTGAGAGGGTTTTAGGCCATAGTCCACCACGCTGGCCAAGTGCGGATTGGTGGACAAAAAATAAGTAAACCAAAAAAGAAGTAAACCAATAATTGGTGATTATTGATAAAATCACCATCGTGAAACATATTTATTGACATAACTACAGAGTAAGGAATTCTTCATTTTGTTAAATGACGACCGATACCGGACTGACAATCGAAGAGTACCGGGTTCGATTCCCGAGCGAAGCAGAAATTTGAAATATGTGTTTAAAATTTCTGTTCTCGGTCTGGGTGTTTATGTTTCTGTCTCTGTGACTGTCCATGGTACCCACGACACAGGGTATTTCAACCCTACTGTAGGGCTATGAGTCTGAAACGTTTTTTTTCTTCAATTTCCGTCATTGACGAACGATCTTTATTGAATTTTGTACGGAACCCTCACTTTTCAAACTCACACTTGGCCAGTTCTTTCGTAATAAAAAACAAAACATAGGACCTGTTAAAAATAGATACTCGTATTATTAATAACATACACTTAAAGCAATAGTAGGGAAACTGTGCAACAAATTTTGATGGTCTTACGCACGGAACAACATAGGTACTGTATTCATATCGTAAAATACTTAATGTGTTTATTTATTTATTTATTTATTTTTAGTACACAAAAATATTATAAGACACGATAACAGAAGAGAAATATTTACAGGGTACTGCTTATTTCTAAAAGAAATTTCTTCCAGCAGCACCAGGAATGGATATAAGATGTGAAAAAAAGACAAATTTAGTGTGTACAAAAAAGAATAATAATTAAATATAACCGTACCAAAGTAAAAAAAAACACAATAATAATACATACAAACATAAAAACATATATACATGCATACACACACACACACACACACATACATACATACATACATACATATAAATATATACGTACAATTTGTGTAAATGAAAAATAATAATAAAGTACAACTAACCCAACACTAGGTCATCTTGTTTCTCTTTATTGAGTTTCCAAACAAGTGACTGCAATCCTTTTTGTGCCCCACTTCTGGGCACGGGTCTCTCCCCATTATTGGGAAGGATAAAAATGTTGAAGAAAAAACATCCTCAGTGAGAATTAATTAATTAATTTAAAAACTTTATTGTACCAAAAAAATGTTGTACAACAGGCGAGCTTAATGCCTAATGGCATTATCTACCAGCTTACCTAAGGGAGTACAGAGAGATTTGAAGTACCTTATTAACACGCTTTTACTAAATTGACCTGTATGTATGTATGTATGTAACGGAATCTTTTAACTTAATTTTCACTACTTCTAAGAGTCTGATTAACTTGAAAATTTGCACAGGGGTCAAGAGCCGATGACAATACAATAATCTTATAACTTTATATTAAAGTCCTAACTAAGATCATCAGGATAAAAAAAATATACGAGGGGCGGCTGATAAGTTCGTGGCCTAAGGTACTTAATGAAACAAATAATATAATTAAAGTTTTATATTTTTAACACGTCTAAGCGTCTGATTCACTTGAAAATTTGCACAGGGGTAAATGGCCGATGAAAATGCAATAATATGAGAATAAAAATCCAACTAAAAAATTAAAAATAAATAATTTAGTTTAAAAAACTAAAAAACACGCTTTTGTGAAAATACGAACTAAGAAGTAAAAAATAAGAAGAAAATATATTTTACTGTAAAAAAGCGTGGGGTGGTTTTTAAGATACTATTGACACCATGCACCCCACGCTTTTTTACAGTAAAATACATTTTCTTCTTATTTTTTACTTCTTAGTTCGTATTTTTACAAAAGCGTGTTTTTTAGTTTTTTAAACTACATTATTTATGTTAATCTCTAGCTTCACAAAAGTATTTAAAAGTATTTCAAAATAATGCTCTTAATGTTATTAAAACGTATATCTGAACTAATACGTCGACGTAAATTATATTAATATTACGTTACATTACGAGCAGTATAAGGTTTAGACGTTGCGTTAATATAATAACGTGAATGAGACAAACATTTCTTCCACGCGTTACTGTCGGAATTAGTTCCACTGTTTCCCTGTTATCGCGTTTTTAATATCTCAGTCGTTGACAGGTCGCATGTTGTTTCATTACGGAAAAACCGGTCAAGTGTGAGTTTGAATTCCATATAAAGTAAGCCTATAAACAAAGATAAGCGAAACGTGCGGGGTCGGGTGTGTTATGAGTGCCAGTGGCATATTTGGCTGGCTGCAGCCCTTTGGCGCCCCAGTGCTGGGCACGGGTCTCTCCCTATTAGGGAGGCCTGGAGCTTAGTCCACCACGCAGCTTCAATGCGGGTTCGTGGAGATGCGGGTTAGTGGCCAACCCGCTGTCGGATGTTATCAAATTGTCCATAAGGCCTCCGACAAGGTTTAACGACATTATCTATCGACAACAACCGGTACCGACAGCTTAACGTGTCCTCCGAAGCACGGAAATGCCCATGAACTTTTTGCCATTAGCGGTCACCCATCTCACACCCGACCGCGCCCGTTTGTCTTAGTTGCATAGATCGTTTGCGTTCTACGCTAACCGCCGGGCCATGAGCGGGTGTGGCATATTTCAATCGAATATCACGCTTTGGAGGGCACGTTACTATCAATAGATAGCAGTCGTTTAGTAAGCGGGCTGGTCACTAACCCGAATCTGCACCAACCCGCAGAGCAGTGTGGTGGAGTTAGCTTCCTGCCTTCCCAATATTAGGGAGAGACCCATGTCCAGCTGTGAGACGTTAAAGTATTGCAGCTGAATTAGTAATGGCTCCAATTCATCGAAGTAGCGGAATAAATCAGACCATTCCAATTATAAGGTGAGACCTGTTCCCTGTAATGGGACGCATTTCCATTTTCTATCACTTCTTTTGAGTTGTAGTTGAATAGTAATAGGAGCAGTCTACCAGATATGCTTCCCTAAATCATAAAATGCACAAACAATGCAATGAATTTACGAATATAATTTTAATTGCATTTTTACCAGCTACGGGGCTATTTACATTTTATACTTTATTTTTCAAGTAGCAAATCCATTAATGTACCATTTCCATTACACACCGCCAAAGCCTGGAATTCGCTAAAAATGATTACATTCCACACTCTTCACACTAATAGCCAAGTAAAAAAGCAGTTCCTTTAATATTACAAACATACGCTCCAATTTTATTTATTTGTATAGATAAGCCTGGAGCATTTTTTATCATAATGCAATGTGGATTGTTGAAGAGACCGTGCAAGTAAATTGTATAATATACTTTGTAGCTGTTAATTACTTGTTATGCCGATACATAACATTATCGTACATTCATATATTGTATACGTTTAAGCCAACCGTAGTGATATTCGCCCACAATTTCATTTTCAGCATCAAATCCATTAATGTGTTAATTTTTCTCGCATCCAGAACTCAAACAGTGCTCCGCTGAAGCGACAAATTTATACCCGTGCAAACAATACAATTACCGTCCCATCCCTCTGCAAACATGCGACGAGCTAGCGAGCATAATGTGAACACGATGTGCTTTTAAATGTATATTGTAAATGTACAAAGAAAATAATTTTAGATTTAGGTTAGAAGTGCGCATGGTCCGGTGGCCAACGTAGAATGCAAGCGATCAATGTCATTGGTCGCGGTCGGATGTGAGATAGGTGACGGCTAGACATGAAAATTGCCACTAGTGGCAAAATTTAATGCGCGTTTCTGTGCTTCGGAGGGTACGTAAAGTCGTCGCTCTTATATTGATTATTATCGATAGATAGTCGTTAAACCTAGTCGGAGGCCATACGGACAAGTTGAAAATATCTGACAGCGGGTTAACCATTACCCGTATCTCCATTAAGCCCGCGTTAGAGCAGCGCCATTACTCCAGATATCCTATTAATACTCAAATTAAAATATTTAGAATCTTAAATCGTTTACGCTACTGTAGTGATATTCGCACTTCATATTACGGTTTCCATGTATCAAATTCATTAATGTGTTAATTTTTCTCGCATTCAGAACTCAAACAGCGCTCCGCTGAAGCGACACATTTATACCCGTGCAAACAATACAATTACCGTCCCATCCCTCTGTAAACACGCGACGAGCTAGCGAGCATAATGTGAACACGATGTGCTTTTAAATGTATATTGTAAATTTATAAAAAAAAAATTTTAGATTTAGGTTAGAAGTGCGCATGGCCCGGTGGCCTACGTAGAATGCAAGCGATCAATATCATTGGTCGCGGTCGGGTGTGAGATAGGTGACGGCTAGCCATGAAATATTGCCACTGGTGGCAAAATTTAATGCGCGTTTCTGTGCTTCGGAGGGTACCTAAAGCCGTCGCTCTTATATCGGTTATTATCGATAGATAGTCGTTAAACCTTGTCGGAGGCCATACGGACAAGTTGAAAATATCTGACAGCGGGTTAACTACTAACCCGTATCTCCATTAAACCCGCATTTGAGCAGCCCATTAACTCCAGATATCCTATTAATACTCAAATTAAATAATTTAGATTCTTAAATCGTTTACGCTACTGTAGTGATATTCGCACTTCATATTATGGTTTCCATGTATCAAATTCATTAATGTGTTAACTTTTCTCGCATCCAGAACTCAAACAGCACTCCGCTGAAGCGACACATTTATACCCGTGCAAACAATACAATTACCGTCCCATCCCTCTGTAAACACGCGACGAGCTAGCGAGCATAATGTGAGCACGATGTGCTTTGAAATGTATATCGTAAATATACAAACAAAATAATTTTAGATTTAGGTGAGGAGTGCGCATGGCCCGGCGGCCAACGTAGAATGCAAGCGACCAATGTCATTGGTCGCAGTCGGGTGTGAGATAGGTGACGGCTAGTCATGAAATTTGCCACTAGTGGAAAAATTTAATGTGCGTTTCTGTGCTTCGGAGGGTACGTAAAGCCGTCGCTTTTATTGATTATTATCGAAAGATAGTCGTTAAACCTTGTCGGAGGCCAAACGGACAAGTTGAAAACGTCTGACAGCGGGTTGACCACTAACCCGTATCTCCATTAAACCCGCATTTAAGCAGCGCCATTAACTCCAGATATCCTATTAATACTCAAATTAAATTATTTAGATTCTTAAATCGTTTACGCTACTATAGTGATATTCGTACTTCATATTACGGTTTCCATGTATCAAATCCATTAATGTGTTAATTTTTCTCGCATCCAGAACTCAAACAGCGCTCCGCTGAAGCGACAAATTTATACCCGTGCAAACAATACAATTACCGTCCCGTCCCTCTGCAAACACGCGACGAGTTAGCAGAGCATCTGTGAACACGATGTATTGTGCTTCTAAATGAATATTGTAAGTGTTATTTGTTTTTCGTTGAAATCTGTCATTTTCATTAGATACCACTAAAGGCATTCTCTAATATTGTCCACATTTTTCAATCAATCTTTTCTCTTGGGATTTCCAAAAGAAAGGTGAACAGGCGTCTTTTAATAAAAAAATACACACTCATAGCCCCACACTAAGATTCCTTGGGTCGTGGGTACCATGGACACACACAAAGACAGAAACACAAACACCCAGACCAAGTACAGAAATTAAAACTCATCATTTCAATTTCTGCCTCGCCGGGAATCGAACCCGGGACCCTCCGATCGGCAATCCGGCATGGTAACCATTGCGCCACACGGGTCGTCTAAATAAAGTATGTGCATCCTAAATTGCTTCTCATCTAAACGTGTTTAATATGTTTAAAACTCTAAATATCCTAACAGTTAAATTGGCTGTAATCAGTTTAAAAATCAAACTTATGGCTGAAGTCTAGAACTCTATGGAGCGAGTCTCAGAATGGGATTGACGTAACCTTGTTCAGTTTAACCTCTAGACAAGACAAAAGCCATAGCGTATTGTGCTTTTACCGCTAAAAACCTACGTGTGTTAGCACCCCAATTCCAGGGAATCTCGGTCACCATAGTTGAATGTGGCGGTATCTTAAGAGTTGACATTACGAGTACAGTGCAGTATTGTCAATTGAAGTGGAAAGCCAAAATAGCATCCAGAAAGCTCAACGGTGCGAGATATTAGGTACCTAACTTTCCGCGGAACAGTTCCTGATGCTGTATAAGACCCAGATTAGACCCCAAATGGAGTACTGTTCCCATCTCTGGGAAGAAATATCAAAATACTCAATTGAAAAGCGCACTTTCCGAATCTTCAACCAGATCCACAATTATAACTCACAGACTAGACCCGCGAAGGCCAAACAGGCACCTAAAGGCAATGTTCGGAAGAAAATTACATTAATTAAGATAATATTTCGTATTCCTAATATGAAATAAATATTTTGTCTTTCTTAACACGAAGATAAACCTATTACATTTACGTTCCCAAGAATATTTCCAGAGACATATTCCGTTAACTTGTCACGTCTGTTTTCGTAATAGAGTAATTATGTTTATTGTTGTTTGAACACGTAGTTTGGTGTTACTTTAGCTAGAAGGTATTTGAGCTGAAGATCAACCTACGTATGAACAATATTAATACGTAGAAAAAATTTTGTTTAGGGTTTCGTAAAAAAAAACCCGGGACCCCTATAGGACTTTCGTCTTTCCGTCGTTCTGTCACAGCCTATTTGCTCCGTATCTATTTGAAGAAGTCATGTGAAATTAGTTAGGATGGTGTAACAATCATATTATTATAGATATTACGAGCCAAATACAGATGTGATAAGGGTCATTTTTGGGGGACAATTTTGAAGTTATACTTCTTTTGGCGCGATTTGGAAAAATGATGAGGAATGTAGGTATAATTTATTTACATCGTAAATTATAAATTATTATATAGCTATAATCTTTTGCAGGTTTCTCTTGCACTAATAAGAATTATAACTTCTAAAGCGTGTACATAAGTACACACACACTATTTTTATAATTTTGTTTTTATTAATGATAGAGGCCGAAAATGGACGATTCCCCCGCAATGACTACAGTGCCTAAAATTTTGAAAAAATAAATATATACTTCATAGCTTGCATACTACATAAAAACCATATTATAATATCAATAGAAAATAAAGTAGTAAACAGCAGTAAACTCAAAATAATACACTTACGGAAAATTGTCCACTAAAACACCAGTAGATAACATTTGACTTTGGTATTGTACGGAACCCTCTCCATACAAGTTCATATAAGTCTGAAGAGCAGGTGTCCCATAGTCATCCATCTAAATATCTTATTTTCTTCTTTACAGGTTTCCGGCGACTAAAATGCTGGTGCTATGAGGGAGCTCTCCAAGGTACGAGGTCAAAGAAATTTGCTGTAATTGTTACTTTAATAAAAATATACTAAGGTACCCGTAGATTATAATATTTTCTGAAATATAAATAAATATTTTTTAAATACGAGTATGTCTGTGTTTCCTCCTTATTTTGCAGATCCTTTCCTACAAAATCAAGTCACTTATTTTAATATAAATGCAGTAGCAAATGAGTTTGCATGCCACTTAGTGTTAAAAGGTCGCTGCAGTCCATTAAAATGTATACAAAATATCAAGTTGGATTCGATTGGTTCTATATTATATGTATGTACTACACTACTACACTTCTACAGGGTCTGATCCTTTTGAATTTTTGTCTAGTTCAATAAATGAAAATAATTCTAAAAAAACTGTACATTTACACAATTTGGGCGAATACCTATCTAGTTTTTTTTAAATAAAACGAATATACTTTAAAGAAAAGAAAGAAAGAAAGTTTTTTTTATATAAATAAACTGAACAAAAAGGTAGACGGGCCGCGTGGTGTTAAGCGATCGCCGTCGCCAATGGACGCGGTTGTCCGTTGTGGTGTGGGGGTTGTCCCCAGGGGATCCACCCGAGCATTGCCGGCTTTGAAGGAGAGCTTTTTTACAGGTTTCTTGAAGAACCCCATGTTATAGTCCACTGGGAATGCCTCAGCTGGAAGGTTGTCCCATAACCTACACGTCCGTGGTAAAAAGGAGCGTGCAAAGCGGACTGTGGAGGACCGCCACGAGTCCAGATGGTGCCGGTGGAACTTTAACCTTCGTCTGGTAGTATAATCATGAAATAGTTATGTAGACATCAATTTGAAAAGTTCCTCGAAGCACTCACCATAGTAAAGTCGGTAGAACACGCAGAACGAGCCTATGACTTTTCGCAAGCTAAGCGGTTCTAGCCTACCTAAAATATTAATTTCATATTAGAAATACAAAATATTAGCTTAATGAAAGTCATTTTCCCCGGTCATTGCCTTAAGGTGTCTATTTGGGCTAGATGTTGAGCTGAGATAAAAAAAAACAATGGGTTGCACTCCGCTAGTGCCGGCAGAAGTGAAAACTGGAACATTAACGTTGTGCATTTTTGATATTTTGGAATGGTTAGGGAATAATTTCGCACGAATTGCTTTTATTATCAGTATTATTTTTCATCTAGTATTTTCAGTAGATTTTCATCTAGTATTTTTATAAAGTACTCACTCATTTGCTTTCACTATTTCTTCGTCACTTTTTTCATTAATAGATGCACTTTGTTCAATGTCCATATTTTAAATACTTGATATAAACGAATTTCACAAGTATAGACAGTCGAGCCGTCATCAGCTGTCACCCCTCCGTCTTACGAATTTTCGATCAGGCCACGTGTCCTGACGGGAGTTTAATTTTTTTTGGGGAATTATAAAACGAGCGAATAAAAAAAAACTTTGCGACTGATGATGACATACAGTTTTAATAACGTGAGCGATATGAATTAGATTAAGCGAAAAATTTACTAAACTAACGACGAATATTGATAATAATAAAATCCAGAACGAGCTTACAAAAAGTGGATTGTGATTAATCCATTTCAGATATTAAAATTTTATCCGAGCGACTACATTACTAAGTGAGCGACCGGAAAAAAACCACTCTGCATTCTGTAAGTTTACACACAACGTTTGACTACCATGGCGTCTCCGAAGCCCTTTACTTCTGTGTCTGAAAAATACCCAAAACCAAATCAGAGCACCCCACTATTTTATTTTATTTTTATTTTACTTTATTTAGGAAACATACAGTGTTATGACAATTTAACTAAAAACATAATATCTATACACCAATTATTCGTTTCCGCATATCGTAACTAAATGCTTGTTCGCTTTTATAACATAATTATTAATTTTAACATAATTGTACTATCCACGTGGTCTTATCTGTACTACCCCTAGAGTGTATATAAAAAGCCGGAGAAGTCACGGAGCCAGAGCTTCTTCCCACGTCCATTTTTGATGGGAAAAATCGCTGTACGCTGCGAAAATAAATTGTAGTGTGTTTAGTGATATTTTGAGTTGAATATTATGCTGTGCAATCAGTAATTTTGATGGGAATTTGGAATCTTATTGCATAGAAAAAGGATATTTTTTGATTTGCGTTTAAATACTACCCTTTCTTAAATCATGCTCCGCCCGAGCGAAATAAAATTAATGGTACCACGTCGTCGGGGTTCCGTCGACGTGGTACCTACCATTGACTCGAACAAATATTAGGTCGCTCAAATATTATGAAGCTGCTCAACTTGTATTTTAAGTAGTTCAAATTAATGTTTGTAAGTTGCTGTTCTGTTGATTTCTCGTCACTCGCAGACAGTCGCTCACTTAATAATTCTATAACGCAAATTGATTAATTTTGACACTTAAAAGTGTAATTTACAGTCACTCGTTTTATTGCTACCCATTTTTTTACCCATCTCAAAAAAAGTGCACAACGCCGCTAAAGAATTTTTCACTTCAAAAAATCTTCTAGTAGCACTCTTTTAAAAAAAGTATATTTATAATAATATACTTCAGATAACAGACAATAAAAAAAAGTATAGATAGAGTGCTGCGAACAACGAGGTGTAGCGCGTTAATATTGCACCGCGCCGTGTAGGTACACATTACACGCACACACTTACAACGACACGACAGTGTACACGTGACATCTGATCGTGTGAGACACTATTGAAATCAAAAGAGAAAGGGTGATGCGGTCAGTCAGAATGACTCCAAGATGGAGGAGGATCAGCGTAATTAAATGACAGCTGATGAGGGTCATGTCAGCCCACTGTCTTACCACAGCTCTGTCTGTTGGATATCTAGGGATCATATTATTTCTAGGAAGGTCTGAGAAACTTTTATTGCCTTTTATTTCAGATGTTCCATTTTGTGATATCCAAGATATTTTTTTGGTATTGTAATACTGATTGAAGTCGCGGGACGCCAAGCAGATGTTAATTGTCCTTATTATTCTGTACAGATATTTTGCAATTAAAATAACTTAAAAAACACTCTTCTAAAGTACATCAAACTCAAAAAGTTAAAAAAAATCTATACAAATAAATAAAATTTAGTGTATGTTAAAATGACCGCTTTTTACTACATGCATATGAATTTTTGTCTGTCTGTTACGTCTATCTCTAAAACACTTGGACCAATTATTTACAAAACGTAATGAACATTAATTAATTTTGTTGATTATTACGTTTTGTTTTGCTTATATTAAGGATTATTTTATAGGATATAAGGATATTTTTATCACTTTTTAGTTTGATGCATTGATGATATTAAAGCATTAAAAGCGTGTTTTTAAGTTTTTTATTTTTATTTTTTAGCTCGATTTATTGTTAAAAATAAAATCGAGTGTTGTCTCACTTGCTCTCATACAGAGAATAAATAAATAAATTATTTTATTCTGGTGATCCTGATCAGGATAATGATATAAAATCATGAAATTATTATAATTGTCACCGATTTTAAACTAAATCAAAAAGTAAAGAGCATGCTTGTCTGTCACAAAAGGAACACCTTTCCAGTGTGTTTCGCTGAGACCGCATATAGTAAGGCCGCAGCGAGAGATCTGGGGGCACGGGAGTGCCCCCGCGACAAGTCGAGCGCAAAGCAAACACTGCCGTACCATCCTTTACTGGAACCATTTCGCCGCATTTTCAGGCCCCTATTTGAGAACCTCTGAATAAGACCAGAGCGCTGAAATTTTCATTATCCAGTAAGCTACAATCACATACTTAAAATCCAAAATTTCAAGTCTGTAGGTCATTTAGTTCCGAAGTTAAGTGAAAGCAAAGTTTCGCATTTACGACACTCACTCACTCATGGATCATCAAAATAGAACTAGTACTTCCCATAAACTCAGAGAGCTGAAATTTGGTACAGAGTTAGGGTTTAATGGCCACATAAAGGGAAAACTATAAAAACTAGGATAACTAGGATTATTTAGTACTCTTAGTCCATCCTTTACTGGAACCATTTCGCCGCATTTTCAGGCCCCTATTAGAGAACCTTTGGATAAGACCAGAGCGCTGAAATTTTCATCATCCAGTAAGCTATAATCACATACTTAAAATCCAAAATTTCAAGTCTGTAGGTCATTTAGTTCCGAAGTTAAGCAAAAGCAAAGTTTCGCATTTACGTCGCTTTTACGAGACTCACCTCACTCATAAAATCAAAATAGAACTAGTACTTCCCATAATTTTAGAGAGCTGAAATTTGGTACAGAGTTAGAATTTAATGGCCTCATAAAGGGAAAACTATAAAAACTAGGATAACTAGGATTATTTAGTACTCTTAGTCCATCCTTTACTGGAACCATTTCGCCGCATTTTCAGGCCCCTATTTGAGAACCTCTGGATAAGACCAGAGCGCTGAAATTTTCATCATCCAGTAAACTATAATCACATACTTAAAATACAAAATTTCAAGTCTGTAGGTCATTTAGTTCCGAAGTTAAGCGAAAGCAAAGTTTCGCATTTACGTCGCTTTTACGAGACTCACCTCACTCATAAAATCAAAATAGAACTAGTACTTCCCATAAACCCAGAGAGCTGAAATTTGGTACAGAGTTAGGGTTTAATGGCCACATAAAGGGAAAACTATAAAAAAACTAGGATAACTGGGATTATTTAGTAGGTACTCTTAGTTTTCCAGGTTTCATTTACAGTTAGGCAGTACTTCGAATCGCGTTCGTGTTTATAAGTACTTTTCTAGTATTCTACATTTCGTTTATTTAGTTAGATATTACTTCGTTACGTTTATACGTTTAAAAATATCATTAATTTAGCTGTATTTCAGTACTAGGTAGGTGTCCGACCGTGCTTTAGCGGAGCGCAATTAAAATTGTAAGTTGTAATAGTTCTGCAATATCGGGCTAGATGGCATTAGTAATGTACACTCTGAATCACGCTGTTCTGGGTAAATTGTACATAAGACCCAATGTATGAAAATTTTTAAAGCAATCGCAAATAAATCGGACTTGAAGTCACATCCTTACTTCGGCTCCGAGAATAAGTGACCCGAAGTTTTTTCGAACCTCAACCCCCTCTCCTCGAGTCCTCCAGGAGGCAGGACAGTAGGTAATTCCTTTGGTAGAAAGTTCATTGATTTTATTATGTAAATATTAATTATATTAACACCTGTCTAATAATAAAGATAAAGAGTTAACGTTATGTTTATAGTTTGTATAGATTGAGTAGGTTCAGTATTATTTCCTTTGAGTTTTTTTATTAAGATCTAATTTAATCTAGCCTATTACGTTCCAATGCTGAGCGAATGCCTCCCCTTCTGCTTTTAATACGCATATAAATAAAATTAAAGGAAAACTCTGGATAAGACAAGATTGGCTTTTATACTTATACTTACAAGTATACAAGAAGAAACAGTCGAACGATTAACTTTATTCTACTCGAACATTACATAGGTAAATTAAATAAACAAATTACACTAAAATATTAATTTCGCTCATTTGGTCAAAATATAATGCATTGGACTAAGAGTGGCAGTGATACACAGCGTCATCTAGCACACGTCGCTAGATGACGCTGACTGTATTTTAAAACGCGCTTGCGGCCGCGTTACAGTCGACTCGTTTACGACATTCTTCTACTGCGCTTGAAAACGTTTGCTATGGATTAGGAGGGATTATTTGCATTTTGTTGATTTCGCTTATTATTTCGTGAGGTTTGCTAAGGTTTAGGGCATGCATCAATGCGAAATACCTAATCACAAGCCACGCCTCTACCCTGCGGCGGGGTGATGTTCCCCTTGCGATGATTCGCCATCTATCGGTGACTTTAAGTAAAAATAAGTTGATTTCTAAATTACGAGCCAGCGTCACCTAGCGGAACAACGAAGAAGCTCTTATACAACGAAGAAGCTCAAATAACTGTCTTGCAACAATGTCATTTAGTAACAAAATTTTGAACAAATACGTATAATATATCAGCAACGTACAGTGCTTAAACATTGCAAAAAATACGAATGTACAGCTTCGACTGTTCTACGATAGTATACAGTGGGCCGCAGCTCATATGTAAAATTATAAATAAAGTAAAAAAATCGATACTTAAAATAAATTCACAATTTTGTTCACTTTTTTAATGAATCAGAAACGGAAAAACGTTTTCACTGTAAAAAAAAATATTTGTGGTTGAGGACTAATTTTACAAAAACTGTACAAGTGGGAATCGAACCCAGAACACTCCTACGAAATGCACGAGATTTTATTACGAGCTACGCTCACTACTTACCTAAAAGTGAAATAAAGGATCAGTATGGCTACACATTACCTACGTAAGGATTTCTCGTTTTCAGTCTATCGACTCAGTCGATATAGATAGGGGCAGTGTAATTGTAGGTTTTTATTTATGAAACAAAATTGATTACGGTGTAAAAAAAATAAACACCTAAAGTATATAATGAATCATAGCTTTGTACCTAGGTTACTTACGTACTTTTCTTTTGTTCATGTAGACTTCTTTCGGCCGTAAGAATTTCAAATATTTATGTTTTCAGTCTGTCTTTTTATAAGCTTTTTTATTGTAAAAATTATTTGTAATTTTAAAATAGTAAAAAAAACAAATTTATATAATATAAAAAACATATGCTACGCTGGGGATCGAACCTGAGTCGTATTGCAAACGTGAGTGAAACAAGACTTCAAAAACTTGACTACAGACGCTACTTTCCAAATCGTCAAATAAGAACCAAGTGTGACTACCGAGTAACCTAAATATTCTTTGCTCATAAATAGATAGCTAGCCTAAAATAAAATATATTACGAATAAAATTATTGTAAATAGATTATCGATATATCGGGTATTGTTTCTTTCTATTTACCTTTTTTCTTCGTTCATATAAGCTATTTGCTGTCGTTTGAATTGTAAATATTTCCGTTTCGATAATTTATTTTTACTTTTATTTCCCATTTTCTTAACTTTAAAATTACCTAATTCTTACTAAAAATAATAACTTATACCTTATACTTACTTACTAAGAAACAAAATATATTTTCAAAAACTAAACAAAATGAAATAAAATTTGAAATTTTCGTATTTCGCGGGCGATACGGGCATAATAAGTACGCGTCCATCGTTGACAGTGGTCACGGGTGGTATCATGGTGGGATGGGATGGGAGTGGCGAAGAGAAGAGAGTGATGGCATGCGTTACTTCAGCGCTCGCGAGGAAAAGAAAGCATCATCTTATTTTGAATGTCGTAAGCGCCAAATCAAAAAAATTTTTCGTTAAAAAACTAAAACAAAACATAGAAAACTGTTTGCATTGAAAGCTTTATAATAATATTAGCTTGTTGTTAAAAAAATAATGATAAATACTTACATTCAAACTCGTTTTGACATAAAATGATAAAAATTGAAAATATTGTCCTAATTTTGAAAAATAATTCTATCGAGAAAATTTTATGGCATCGTGTTTTCTGTTGCATAAAAATTTAGTAAATATAAAGAAAATTCAGATTATGTAAAAACTATTCTCCAGTCGTTTCTACAAAATGAAACATATTCAATTACAATACCTACTCCTTTTTTATGCATGCCCTTAATTAGCAGGTTGTTATTATAACAATTCTAAGATTTGAATAGGTATCTAGGTATGTTAGGAATATTCTGATTAGTGACGTATTACTGATTATTACTTAATTATTAGATTTGAAAGAAGTTTTAATTGAATGCTTTATTTAATTGTTACTTAATTAGTACTCTTAGTTTTCTAGGTTTAATTTACATTTAGGCAGTACTTCGAATAAAAAGAAAAAAACTGTGTCAAATAAGAAAATCTAATAAAATAAATCAATATGCCCACGTTTCTACAAAAAGAAGTGAAATCCCACCAAAACATTCTGTAAAAATAGTTTTTTTTTTGGCTAGTGCCAAGTCTCGATGAAGCTGCTTGTTTATCTCTAAAAAGTAATGAAATCTAGAGAAAGTCGTGCCAAGTCTAAGGTTCCTTACTGCGATTTCTTTATTATTATAGTTAATGTTGTGTGACTTGGCCGTTGAAGGATACACAAGTGTTATTTTATGTTAGATCGGTGGTCGATTTGACGCTTCAAAAAGAAGTGAGCAGAAGTCAGCATTCTCAATGCTGAATGCATGTGTTGCATAATCAACAACAGCCTAAAATGAGACACTAGCGTCCAATTACCAATACCAGTATGGGCTATTATCTCGCTTAACATGGTACATACATGGTACGTACATGAACATAGGTAGTTAAAACAGATATAACATTATGTGTAAACAAAAAGAATGTTCAACGGCCAAGTCACACAACGTTAACTATAATAATAAAGAAATCGCAGTAAGGAACTTTAGACTTGGCACGACTTTCTCTAGATTTCATTACTTTTTAGAGATAAACAAGCAGCTCCATCGAGACTTGGCTAGTTTTTTACAGAATGTTTTGGTGGGATCTCATTTTCGACGATTGTCAGTTTTTCCGGGCAAAGTAAACCGCGAATATTCCAAGTGCCTATCCTTTGATTATGTAGCAGTTTTATAGGCGTTCCAGTAGCATAGTTTCCAACTGGGGCCTGGTCTCTTACAGCTACTTGGTACACCGCTAGCTCATCTAAAATCCATTCGTAAATACCCGAATGCATCTAATTCCTCCTTAGGTCATTTCCAAATATCGGAAAGCAGAGCGTCATCTAAAATTATGGTAATGTCGATACTTTCAAGTAAATGACTAAACTTTAATATTCATTATATTCTGCAATACAAAGTATCTGGACTAATTACAAATTTTATTGGTAATTCATACAGAAACACCTGATAAGCCAGTTTATTTATCCTGCGACCCACGCTTTATGAATAACGGTATCCAACCCTTTACTATCTAATGTTTAATTAATGCAGTTCAGATACCTTATTTTAGTGACAAATTATACCTACATTTACTTCAAAACGTCGCATCTCCACGAACCTTAATTGAAATTTGGACTTTATTCCTTGTGAACAAGATTGAGTTTTAAATAACAAAGTGGAGTGTTTTGTACCCTTGCGGGATGATTATGGAATTAGGACGTAGGGTTAAACCGTCAGGCCTTTGTCAGTGCGATTAAGGAACGAGTAGGCCCACCCCAATCTAAATGAGCCCCGGCAAATATCTTATTGGACCTGGATTCGTGCTGAAAGTGTTGAAAAAGGTTTATATCAGGATATTTTTAAGGTTTTTAGGGTTACGTACCTCGAAAGGAAAAAACGGAACCCTTATAGGATCGCGTGCTGAAAGTGTTGGAAAAAAGGTTTGTATCAGGAAATTTTGAAGGTTTTAGGGTACCTAACTTACCTCGAAAGAAAAAAACTAAATCCTTATAGGATCACTTTGTTGTCCGTCCGTCTGTCCGTCTATCTGTCAATACCCTTTTTCTCATGTGGAGATTTCAAGCTGGAATTTATATCAAATACTCACGTCTACTGTACCTTGAAGCTGTGAAAAATCAACCTTCTAAACCAGTGCAATCAAAAGATACAGCTGTTTATGTCGCAAATTTTCGCAAATTTGCGATACTCGCAAGGGAATCAAAACCTACAGGGTACTTCCCGTGAAATCAGAACATTGAAATTTGGTACGAAACGACGTCTTATAGCACAGATAAAGGAAAAATTGCAAAAACCGTTTTTTTTATTACATCATATATTAAAAATATATTACGGAACCAACGGTGCGCGAGTACGTCTCGTTCTTGGCCGGTTTTTAAATGTACTAATGAGTTACAAACGGGAGAATGATTGGCAAGTTTGGGCACCTCAAATAATAATATAATTTATAAGGTACAGAACCTACATGGTTGGTGCAAATAAGATATTTTCGGTAGATAAATATGGTTGCCGACCACATTTACGTAAATCGACCATCAGCCTCGAAAGCCTTTTTATGTTAGAAATAAAAAAATATTCACTTAATGATTATATCAGGTATGTATTTTCATATCACATGTAATGAAACAGCGAGTTTTGATTTCTGTTTTGCCAGTCGAGATAAGACAATTTCAAACCAATGCGAATGTGTCAGTCAGCACCTACCCGGCACCTTCATTTGTTTATTATTTACGTCTTTATTTCAAGTCTGTCAGAATTGCATTGACAACTGTCTTCAAATCGTTGTCAAAAGATATTACTGCGCTATTTGTCTGAAATAGTCTTACTTCGACTGGCTACAGAAATCAAAATTCGTTGTTTCATTACATGTGATATGAAAAATACAGTGTGTGGCTCGGGATGAAACAAAGACGATTTCTGACCAGGGCGATGAGTCAGAAATGGTCTTGTTTCAATATACTATTTTGCCGGTCATCGTCTTTAGGTAACCGTTTGGGCAAGATGTTGAGCTGAGAGTAAAAAGGTGACGGAGAAAAATACATATTATATTTGAGGTAACAAAATGGTTATCCCTACTTCCCTACTCAATTTTATAAATTCGAAAGTAACTCTGCCTGTCTGTCTGCTACGCTTTCCTGCTTAAACTACTGAACCAATTTTAATGAAATTTGGAACACAGATAGAGTGGACCTTGGGAAATGACATAGGATGTTTTTTGTCCTACGGAAACCTATAAAACGGGTCCAGGCGGGCGAAGCCGCTGGCGGAAAGCTAGTAGGTCTATAATATGAACACACAGAGGCCTCTTCACACCTAGTGACTTACGTGCCCATCTTCTACTTCATTGAAATAAATAGATTAAAATTACTTTTTTGTAAAAATTATACCTGGGAGTTAATCTTATTTACATTAGTCCTTAATTTATTTGCGTAAAAATGTTAAATCTTTAAGCATATTACCAGGCATTACCCCTCCGTTTTAACCTTCGGTCGGATCGTCGGATGCTTAATCCTCAAATGAGAACCACAACACGATATCCTAATAAGACCCTAAAATACTCAACCAGATTTAGTTGCAATAAATTTTATTAATAATATAATAATTTATATAGGAAATCATAATCGAAACTATAAATAGGAATGGGTTTTCGCAGTAACCTAAAATGCCATCATATAGGTACTTTAATGTACTTATCTCTAGTGAGATAAGTGAAATATCACACGGGAAGAGTACATTTTTCTTTATCCTACAAATATTATAAAC
This sequence comes from Pyrgus malvae, assembly GCA_911387765.1. Classification (NCBI taxonomy): domain Eukaryota; kingdom Metazoa; phylum Arthropoda; class Insecta; order Lepidoptera; family Hesperiidae; genus Pyrgus; species Pyrgus malvae. The sequence goes on along the minus strand of OU426965.1, from coordinate 20,723,903 downwards.
GCGAAAGTTTGTAAGTCCATACTTACAAATATTTGTTATTCTTTCACGTAAAAACTACTGAATGGATTTTAATGAAACTTTACAATAATATAGCTTATACATCACAATAACACATAGGCTAAATTTTTTAAAGATATTGTGTGAATTGTCAAAAATATGACGATAAGTGTCAAGTAAGTAAGAAAAATTCTACCATCTGCGAGCTATTCTGGCATGCGCTGCCAAAACAGCTAGAGTTACCCATATCATACATTACATATGTGTTAATAATATAATAATATGATGGAAATGTTTATCTTAAATAGTCCTACAAAAAAGCCGGTCCAGCGGCATTTCAGAAGGGACTTCGCTTTATGCTAATGATCCTCTCTAATGCGGGTGAAACCGTGGGACACAGCTAATTATTCATAATCTATTTTTGTTCAAATTTCACCCTAATCCGTTCAATAAGGAGTGAGTGAGAAGAGGAATATCGAATAATCCGCCATATTGAGCAAGTTACGGGCATTAGCGATACACGCGGATTTGCGCTAATCCTGTTCTGGTGTAGACTTTACTCTAACGGTGTGGATGTAATGCAGATGAAGAGCTTTGTTATATGGGATGGATTTTTTTTAGTTATAGGTCTCTAGATTTCTGCTAGCTATTTTCAATATTTATCTAGCTAGAGTCTAAAAAGCTATTTATTAATTTCGGGAATGGGCATCCTTTATTTCGTCTTCCATTTATTTTTGTTTTTATTATTATATTTTTAGGAATCAGAAATGGAAACGCTTAAAAAACAAAATTATTTATTCACTCAAACATAATTTCACATAAAACAAAATAAGTAATGACAAATTAGCCATTACAGAAATAATTCACTGTTCACTTTCACTAATAATTAATTATGAAACTACAACAACCACTAAATCACTTTTTTAAAGAAATAATATGCGTCTAGTGTCAAACCGGCAGAGCTTCGCCCTGCAAGAGAACTGAACAGTGACTGTGCGAGCGCTACTCGCCCCGCTCCTTTTATAGGGACGACAGTGCAATGCTCCGCCTCCAAAGGCTGTTATCCAACAATATGTATATAGAACCTGAATCAGCAACGAACGCTCTAAAGTATCACTAAATTAAGAACAAATTAGGATTATCTGCCATTTTGAGCTGGTAACGGTAACGGTAATGCTCGAGATTACCGTTAGACGCGGATTTAGTGTCTTAATTTTTTTTTTTTTTTCATTTGATTGGAGTAGCAGACGAGCATGCAGACCACGTGGTGTTAAGTGGTATTTGACGACCTGCGTGGCACAATGGTTACCATGCCGAACTGCCAATCAAAGGGTCCCGGGTTCAATTCCCGGCGAAACAGAAATTTGAATGCTGAGTTTAAATTTCTGTTCTCGGTCTGGCTGTTTGTGTTTCTGTCTTTGTAAGTGTCCATGGTACCCACGACACAGGGGTACTACCCTATTGTGGGGCTATGAGTGTGAAGCGTTTATTTATTTACTAGGAACGCTCCTAGTAAATAGCTTAGTTAAAAGCTTAGAATAATTACAATTACATTATAGAAACCAAGTTCGCGCGCCCAAATTGTAGCATGTTTATAGGTGCCATTAATGGCACCAAACGCCGGGCCACTTCGTAAGACTTAAGGTTAAATTTTATCACAACACTTTTTAAAAACAAAAGAAGTCTAATAAAATAACTTTTCACAGTGTTTTCAATATTTTTTTGTATTTTATAGTTAAATTGGTCAAATTAAAAACATTTAGTTTGTCAGATGTGACAGCTGTAGGAATCTATTTAGTGCTTCAATTTTGACAGCGCGCTTGTATGAAGACACTCATTCTATACGTATTTATTCTAAGGTTAAAAAGTATTTCAGATTTTGCACCATATTGCTGGCATTAGCGATACTACACTACACTACGGCACAGATTATGCTTTGATATTGTGGTTATTATGAAGTTGAGGCGTTCTTTACTGCTTTAAGATGGATTATTTTATAATAATAGGTTACTTTGTGATTATAGCTCTAAAGGATGACTAGTAAATTTCAAGCAGATTTATCAGATTTATCTTATGCTGAAGCGCGCATGGCCCGGCGGTTAGCGTAGTACGCAAACGATCTATGCAACTAAGCCAAACGGGCGCGGTCGGGTGTGAGATGGGTGACCGCCAGTGGAAAAAAAATTCATGCGCGTTTCGGAGGGCACGTTAAGCCGTCCGTTCCGGTTGTTGTAGATAGATAACAGTCATTAAACCTTGTCGGAGGCCTTATGGGCGGTTTGAAAATATCCGCTAGCGGGTTGGCCATTGATCCGCATCTTCGCATTGGAGCAGCGTGGTGGAGTAAGCTCCAGTCCTCCCCAATAATGGGGAGAAACCCGTGCCCAGCAGTGGGATGCAAAAGGATAGACGTATACACAACGATTCATGTTGAAATAACTTTACTAACGCCTAAAATATCAGAAGCAACGAATCCTTTACACATTTGATCCTTATTTGACCTTAATCTACTTAACACGAGTACATAATTTATTCGGGGTCCTATTCCGCCATATTTGATGGCACCCAACTATTAACCATATAAACGACGGTCAAGGCTACATGCTGACTTGGGAGAATTAACGTGAGAAGTTATTGACGACCCGTATGGCGCAATGGTTACCATACCGGACTGCCAATCGGAGAGTCCCGGGTTTGATTCCCGGCGAAACAGAAATGTGAATGATGAGTTTAAATTTGTGTTCTCGGTCAGTTTACCGAACGCACGAAATATTAATTGGTATTCGTCACGTATCTTACTTATTTTATTTAAACGTATAGATCACTTACACTTCCAGAAGCAATAAATATTAATCAAATTGTTTACCAGATTTTTACCTTAATTATTAGTATATTATTCTAAGCCTCTTACCACGTTATTGACTATAAGAAACGTTATTAGAACGTTAATGTGCCCATCTTCTACTTCATTGAAATAAATAGATTAAAATTACTTTTTTGTAAAAATTATACCTGGGAGTTAATCTTATTTACATTAGTCCTTAATTTATTTGCGTAAAAATGTTAAATCTTTAAGCATATTACCAGGCATTACCCCTCCGTTTTAACCTTCGGTCGGATCGTCGGATGCTTAATCCTCAAATGAGAACCACAACACGATATCCTAATAAGACCCGACCAGATTTAGTTGCAGTAAATTGTATTAAATAATATAATAATTTATATAGGAAATCATAATCGGAACTATAAATAAGAATGGGTTTTCGTAGTAAAATGCCATCATATAGGTACTTTAATGTACTTTTCTCTAGTGAGATAAGTGAGATGTCACACGGGAAGAGTACATTTTTCTTTATCCTACTAATATTATAAACGCGAAAGTTTGTAAGTCCATACTTACAAATATTTGTTACTCTTTCACGTAAAAACGACTAAACGGATTTTAATGAAACTTTACAATAATATAGCTTATACATCAGAATAACACATAGGCTACAATTTATAAACATATTGTATGAATTGTCAAAAATATGACGATAAGTGTCAAGAAAGTAGGAAAAATTTTACCATGTGCGAGCTATTCTGGATGCGCTGCCAAAACCGCTAGATTTACACATATGTAATGTATGATGGAAATGTTTATCTTAAATAGTCCTACAAAAAAGCCGGTCCAGCGGCATTTCAGAAGGGACTTCGCTTTATGCTAATGCTCCTCTCTAATGCGGGTGAAACCGTGGGACACAGCTAATTATTCATAATCTATTTTTGTTCAAATTTCACCCTAATCCGTTCAATGAGGAGTGAATGAGAAGAGGAATATCGAATTATCCGCCATATCGAGCAAGTTACGGGCATTAGTGATACACGCGGATTTGCGCTAATCCTGTTCTGGTGTAGACTTTACTCTAACGTTGTGGATGTAATGCAGATGAAGAGCTTTGTTATATGGGATGGATTTTTTTAGTTATAGGTCTCTAGATTTCTACTAGCGATTTTCAACATTTATCTAGTTATTGTCTAAAAAGATATTTATTAATTTCGGGAATGGTCACGCTTTATTTCGTCTTCCAATTATTTTTGTTTTTATTATTATATGCATAAAACCTGAATCAGCAACGAACGCTCTAAAGTATCAACAAATTAAGAAGAAATTAGGATTATCCGCCAATTTGAGCTGGTAACGGTAACGGTAATGCTCGAGATTACCGTTAGACGCGGATTTAGTGTCTTAATTCTTTTTTTTTCATTTGATTGGAGTAGCAGACGAGCATGCAGGCAGTGTTAAGTGGTCGCTGCAGCCCATAGACATCTACATACAACCTCTTAAATTTCTTTGTCAGGGGTGCGCGCCGGGGATTTGAACCCGGGATACTCGGCCATCGCTACTCGATTTTTATTTGAGTAATATTTTGATTTTGTAATCTAAAACCTGCTTCAGCATTAAGCCCTATTTGACGACCTGCGTGGCGCAATGGTTACCATGCCGAACTGTAATCAAAGGGTCCCGGGTTCAATTCCCGGCGAAACAGAAATTTGAATGCTGACTTTAAATTTCTGTTCTCGGTCTGGGTGTTTGTGTTTCTGTCTTTTTGTGTGTCCATGGTTCCCACGACACAGGGGTACTACCCTACCGTGGGGCTATGAGTGTGAAGCGTTTATTTATTCACTAGGAACACTCCTAGTAAATAGCTTAGTTAAAAGCTTAGTATAATTACAATTACATTATAGAAACCAAGTTCGCGCTCCCAAATTGAAGCATGTTTATAGGTGCCATTAATGGCACCAAACGCCGGGCCACTCCTTAAGACTTAAGGTTAAATTTTATCACAACACTTTTTAAAAACATAAGAAGTCTAATAAAATAACTTTTCACAGTGTTTTAAATATTTTTTAGTATTTTATATTTAAATTGGTCAAATTAAAAATATTTAGTTTGTCAGATGTGACAGCAGTAGGAATCTATTTAGTGCTTAAATTTTGACCTCGCGCTTGAATGAAGACACTCATTCTATACGTATTTATTCTAAGGTTAAAAGGTATTTCAGATTATGCACCATATTGCTGGTTACGGGGATTAGCGATACTATACTAATCCCTCTCTGGCACAGATTATGCTTTATATTGTGGTTATTATGGAGTTGAGGCGTTCTTTACTGTTTTTAGATGGATTATTTTATTATAATAGGTTACTTTGTGATTATAGCTCTAAAGGATGACTAGTAAATTTAAAGCAGATTTATCAGATTTATCTAATGCTGAAGCGCGCATGGCCCGGCGGTTAGCGTAGTACGTAAACGATCTATGCAACTAAGCCAAACGGGCGCGGTCGGGTGTGAGATGGGTGACCGCTAGTGGAAAAAAATTCCGTGCTTCGGAGGGCACGTTAAGCCGTCGGTTCCGGTTGTTGTAGATAGATAACAGTCATTAAACCTTGTCGGAGGCCTTATGGGCGGTTTGAAAATATCCGCTAGCGGGTTGGCCATTGATCCACATCTTCGCATTGGAGCAGCGTGGTGGAGTAAGCTCCAGTCCTCCCCAATAATGGGGAGAGACCCGTGCCCAGCAGTGGGATGCAAAAGGGGTTGCAGCGGTTGCAACGGGAAGACGTATATGTATTTAAGTATTTGCAACTAAACTGCTATTTTAACACCTTTCCAACCACAATATTGAAATAACTTTACCAACTAACCACTAAAACGCGATCCGCCTAAAATATCAGAAGCAACGAATCCTTTACACATTTGATCCTTATTTGACCTTAATCTACTTAACACGAGTACATAATTTATTCGGGGTCCCATTCCGCCATATTTGATGGCACCCAACTATTAACCATATAAACGACGGTCAAGGCTACATGCTGACTTGGGAGAATTAACGTGAGAAGTTATTGACGAGCCGTATGGCGCAATGGTTAACATACCGGACTGCCAATCGGAGAGTCCCGGGTTTGATTCCCGGCGAAACAGAAATGTGAATGATGAGTTTAAATTTGTGTTATCGGTCTGGGGGTTTGTGTTTCTGTCTTTGTCTATGGTACCCATGACACAAGGTATATCTACCCTACTGATGAGTGTTAAGTTATTTATCATTTATTTATTGCTTTTGTTATATCAGCTTCCGATATCAAATATACTTACATATGCACTATTCTTTTTAACCGACGAAATAAACGTAGGAGGTTCTCTATTTGATGTGTATATATTTTTATGTGTATCCACTTATAGCTTTTTAGAGAGTATTCCGATTTTAATAATTCTTTTTTATTGGAAAGCGTATACTTCGAAATTGGTATCGTATTAATTTGTAAAAAAATTCTAATCCTAAGGGTAGGAAAACAGGGGATAATTGATTAATAACTCCACTGATTGTAATGTATGAACACGCATAACTTTGTACAGAATATTCAGATTTTGATAATTACTTTTTTATTGGAAAGGATATCTCGAAGCTGTTCCCACAAAAATTTTAATACAAATTCTAACCCCAAGCCTGGGAAAATAGTGGTGAATTGTTGTTCACTCAGAGATTTTCATGAGTCATGATTGTGTGTGTACTGTTGTTGTATAATAAGCCATACTGTATCAATTATAATAATAAAATAAAAACTTTTCAACAAAAAATCAAACTACTGAAAAATTAAAAAAAAATATATATAAACTAATGTAATACTTGGCATTTGATAAATTTTCTTGCTAGTGGTAATGATTCTTAAAACTATTTTGGAGTCGGCCATTTAGTCAGAACGATTTTTTTTTGTTAAAACGTTATTGTTTGTTTTTCATTTGTCTACCAACCTGCAATGGGGCAGCGTGGTGCAGTAAGCTTTAAGCCAAATTATGGAGAGAGACAAGATTATATTGAATTTTGCTTGCGACAGATAATTAAGTTCTACTCCCAGTTCTACTAAATCTTATAAAATAGTCGAGCTAGGACAATAGGCATGATGACACTATTAAAGAATCAGAGAATAAACGCTTTTACAGAAAAATATATGCTAAAAAAGTTCTAAAATATGATCCCGTTTTAATATAAACATTAAGATTAATGAGATTTTCAATAAAATAAAAGTATTAAATACAGCAATCGGCCATGTTATCTGAAACGCCAATCAAAAGGAATGACGTCACGCCTCAGTTAATGTCATCGTGTTGCTTGAAGTTTGACGAGTAAGCCGACGCCATGACACCTATGAGCGTTTTCGCGCTTAATTCAAATTACATAGCAGAAAATACATTAATTTACGTTAAAAGTTGAGTTTATTGCTGAAATAAACTTTTTTTCGAAACTAGGAGACGTGTACCTACAATAAGGAAAGGTATTTGAAAATCTGTCATCATGCCCATTGGATCTGTTTCAGATAAGTATTCTACTTAACTTCCTGTCGGTTTACCGAACGCATGAAGTATTAATTGATACTAGCGGCCGCCCGTGACTACATCTGCGAGGACCTTAATTTAAAAAAAAATCTAAAATAAAAGTAGCCTAAATTACTCTTTATTATATCAGCTACTTGCCAGTGGAAGTCTCGTCAAAATAGGTCCAGCCGTTTCAGAGATTAGCAGAAACAGACAGACAGATAAATATTGTAAAAATAAATATTTTGGCATATGTACCATATATACATACATTCATATGCATGTAGTTGAAAGCGTTTATTTTAATATTACAAACAGACACTCCAATTTTATTTATTTACATAATATATTGGTCATCTACGAGTACCTTATACCTGATCGTGCATATTTTATTTAAACGTATGGATCACTAGCACTGAACTTCCAGAAACTTAAAATATTAATTATTAATTATTAGTACAATATTCTTAGCCTCTTATCACGTTATTGACTATAACAAACGAGTACGTTATTAGAACGTTAATAGCTAATAAGAAGGTATAAATTCGTTACAGACTTCAGAGACCCCCTGAAGTAGGCTCAATATGGTAATTAACATTTAGCGGCCATTAGATATTTAGTAGCTAGCGGTGGAACCATTTTAATGAAATAGGGGTATTCCGTGACCTTGCCTGACTACCGTCACTATGGGTTTGATTCTAGCAAAATTGGGTGTTTGTATTCCTAACTTTTTCACACTTCACACTTAATTAAAAACGCATGTATCGAAAATAAACTTATCAAGGTATATCGAGATGCATTATGCGTATTATTATTTACGTCTTTTTTACACGCAAATCCGTACGGTACTGTGGAGTTAATTTATTTATTAAAACTTTAATTTATTAACCTAATAACATAATTTATTATTTATTAACCTAAAGCACTATGTGTATAAATTAAGATACAATTTGCAAACATTTAGAAACTTATTTACATTATACATGAATATATCTACATCTGGCATTGCAACGACCAAGCGATTTATTAGAGCTGGCGCCGCACAGTGAGGAGCCGCAGCTGTGCGTCGCGTGCGCAATGCGCGCTCCGCCAGCAAGCGATTCGGCCTTCTACCACCACTCCTTCCAGACATGCGCTGTGTTGGTACGTAAAGACCACAGTTAGCTAGGGCTAGAGGGTTGTCAATCTTGCCGTTTAACAACATTTAAAAGTGCGTCATTAATAAAACTTTACGTCTAAATTCAAGACTGTCAAGCCCCACCATACCCAATACAAATAGAGATGGATATAAGTATGGATAATATCCATAGTTACGCTTATAAACATAACGTGCAAGCTTCCTTTGAACTCTTTCCATCATGAGAGTTAAGTGTGGCAGTTAAGTGTGGCATACCCCGCGGACCGCACCGCATCTTCGTACGGAAGTGTGGAACCGTGACACACGCCGAAAGTAAATGTTTCATCACGGTTATTCTTTCGTACACGTTATAACTTTATAATTATAACGTTATATATATATATATATATATATATATATATATATATATAGCCCCACAGCAGTGAGTTTAACTCATCATTCAAATTTCTGCTTTGCCGGAAATCGAACCCGGGACTCTTCGATTGGCAGTCCGGTATGGTAAAAATTGCGCCATGCGGATCGTCAATCAACAGGACCTGTAATAATTTATTTTAGAAATGAAAACCAGAAGCAGAATATTTAGATCACCATTTAATTCACGAAGCCTTTGATACAATTTACAGGTAACGATTTAAGGTTTCTAATTAACATTTCCTTATACAACAACAATTAAATAATAAGTAAGCACAGATACAGAATTTCGGTACGCAATCGGACAGAGTAACTGCCGTTATTACGATTACAGCACTAATAATCCTCCCTTAGAGGAGGCCTCGCTTTTATAGGCGTTTTCTCCTACTTCGTCATATTTTTTATTCAACTACCGGCGTTGATTCCTAACACGGCCTCTCCTGACATCCTGGCGTCCCCGCCAGGCGGTGAAGGTCCTTCAATGCCATACACTTAAGTAGCAGTGCACTGAAGCTCTTGAGCGTAGAAGCACACGAGAGCGCCACGTACCGTACAGTGGCAGAGGCAGCAGCCTTCAAACGCATGATGACATCTCAAGGATTAGCTTCTGCAAATGAGAACAAATCAAACTAAATACCAAACTTAAAGATCGGCCTGTTGTCTGCAGCACTTTTTGAAATTTAAAGTTTTTTTTTGTAATAAATCTAGCAATTAGGTTTTGAATCATAAAGCATGAGATGTTCTAGTGACTTAACTGCAATTTATAACAAGCGCTTCTAGATAAGAATTAAGCTAATGAGATATTTCATTAAAGTTTTGGAACAGTCATTAAAACTAAGCTTCAGAATTAAAACAAAAATAGTAATGGAACTTTGAAGCGAAAGGTAAAAGAACACAGTAAAATAAATAAAATAAATGGCTATAAATAGAATAATAATTAACAGGTTGTTGCTTTTTCTAAATGAATGTACTCGTAGCGCCATCTAGTTCAAAAGTTTAACATAACAACTGAGCTCCTTTTTAACGATAACATCCGGCCGTCCTGTTTACACGTTCGTCCTCGATCGTGTGGGTCTGATTCAAGAACTGCAAAATGAAACAAGTCCTGTTAAAACCTTATATTTTTCTTAAATTTTTATGACTTCTTACAATACCGGCTTGCATGTGAACTTGAGTAGCCCAAACTTAAACACGGCTTGACCTAGGTGATGTTCGTACAATATTACACTAGTCGTGTATCACCGCATTGCAATCTGTAACAACAGTGTTCATCACGGATCTCTGTTAACAATAACACGGCTTCAACTAGATGTTTATATAGGATCCCACTAGTCTTGTATCACCGCATTGCAATCTGTAACAACAGTGTTCATCACGGATTTCTGTTAACAATAACACGGCTTCAACTAGATGTTTATATAGGATCACACTAGTCTTGTATCACCGCATTTCCAATCTGTAAAAACAGTGTTCATCGTAGATTTCTGTTGTACATATGTTGTTCACAGGCACTCTTTATAGGTAACATTAAATGCGCAGCCGATATTGCAGAGAATGTATTAGACTTATTAATTGTTCGAAAGGCAATCGTTTAGAACACTTAACTATATCAAAAAAGAAATATGAATCAGGTTTCATTTTATGGTAACAGTTTCAAAAATGACATGTAAAGAAAATTAATATATTTGTGCATAAATTAGGAACAACGTACTTAGAAGAACTTTTAGGTCCAATAAAACTAACAAAAATTTACCAATATAGAAAAAAAAAAAAACTTGGGTCAGATAGGATGTAAAAAATGAAGTCACCAGTAAAGCCCCCCGGGGTTACAGAGCCCGCGGGTTGTATGCTAGCATTTTTCTTAATATTTTCATCTTGCTGTCAATAGTACACAGTGTGTTACACTTTGTTACAAATGTTTATAGCACCATGGTAAAAGCGTGCTTAAACCAGTAGAATGTTTTATTACAAGTTCAGCCAATATCGTCACGCTGTCATCACTAGTAATACCCAGGCATTACACAGTCTTGGCCAACAGACGACACTGTCATTTACCAAAAATAAAAATTCGATAGCAGACATAATGACAAGTTTAGTATCACGCGAAAAAAAACTTATTTGCACATTGAAACACAAGCGTAACATTAAGAAAATGAAATTTTATGAACAAACTTTTAAAGGAAAAGTAATTTGTTATTATGAAAGATTTATGTAACTCACTGCCGGTTCACTATTGCTACCAGCTAGAATAACAATGTGCACAGTTAGAACTGACCAAATCACATGTCCTCGTGTTCTCCCGTAGTAAAGGTACACAGGTTGAAGCTCGGCCTACCTGACATTACTCTGCTACAACTTACAAAACCGTTTCTGATATCTTTACTAATCGCAGTCAGTAACGAATATTCAAATTGGTCAGCGGTAAAGGTATATAGGTAGCCGAAAACAAAAAACTCCCTGTACCTATTTCATCTGAAAATGGTTTAGCAATTTGTGCGTTAACAAAATGATTAACAAAGTAGGTAGGTAGTCAAAAAAGAACGATAGTATCCAGTATAAACCTTGTCTGTAAATGCACTAGACATCAATTAAATCTCACAAACAAAACTGTTATATCACATTATACCGTTGGTTTATAATTGAGCTTGCTTAATGTCACTTATTTACCTTAAAAAATCATTAATCATAAAAAGTAAGTAATAGGTAAAGAGAGCAACTTTCTTTTTAGTACTGTTATTCTTGGTTGTCAACACTACTTCAACCACTGATCTAGAGTGTCATTTTTAAGCTTCCAGCACCCATTCTCAACTTGCTTCCTTCATTAGAGGAGAGTCTGAAAACTCAAGAAAAATCTCAAGGTTTTGTCCCATGTTACTTGAATAAAAATTGATAAATACTCGTAACTCTCAGCCAACAACTTTGATAGTTAATTATACGAATACTCATAGCATATGCAATCTATATAAAATATCAACTGTCACTTTTAACTTTAAGATTGTATTCGGTTATTTATGCAAGTTTGCCAAAATTTACTTTTGGTACAGACCAACCAATTCAATTTTTAAATTAAACGTCTTTGTTTAATGTCTTACATTTGTAGGTATTCAGAAAAAATATCAGATACCAAGTTTATAAATTGACTTCTTGCTTTGAAATGACTACAAATATTCAAAAACACTGTTTCACGGAAATAATTGCGTGCACTCTCGATTCGAAAATATTAATAAAAATGTTGCCATTATTTACTCCCCAGTGACGGTACTGTACTCGTTGGGTACAAATAAATTCTTTTGAAAAAGTAACCGACTGTAAGAACTAGGTACTCATTTTCTTCATACATAAACTTATCTCAAAAGCAAAGGATAAGCAGAGTATTATTAAAGTAACAAAAAAAAATTGCTTTTTCACTTGGATTCGCAAAACTAATAAGTAACAAATGTAGCATTAAAATTTTATCATGGATACGTCTCGTCGAATCTTATATACAGAATACTACTCTGGGGAAACTACAGATTTCAATAAAGCGTTTATAGCACAAAAGAGATGTATTCGCGCTATAGCTAATACCACTCCATTAACAAGCTGCAGTGTGCCCTGTCTGTACATATATGAAGCCCGTTTATTTGTAAAGACACAAATTTTTATTTACAAGGAAAGATGAATATTGTAAATTTCTTACTTGTTTTCCTGATAAGACTATTGGTGCCTGCCAATAACCTAGTCAGCTATAAGGTCTAAAAATTGCTACCACATGTGCGTCAAAATTAACAATAAATTACCGACAAAGATTTAACACTATGGTAAAATTTAAAAACCAATTATTTACTAATTTATGGGTTAACAGAAATTTGATACTTATCGACATAAATTATAAAATTATACGAAAAATTACATATATTTGCATAATTAATAATAAAATCTATGAAAACTAAAATAAGCAAATGTCCTTGTAATAAAATTAATTGAAATACCTAATTTAATATGAAACATAAAACTATACCACATTCGAGCAAATAAATATTTTCTTAAAAGATTTTTTTTTACTTACGGTTTCTGACCTTACCCAGCGTTTTCAAATAAGTCTCACTCAAATCAATTACTTCGAGTTATCATTATCACTGAACTGGTACAGATTGTTTAATCTATACACGAAGAATGTAAAAAAACCGTGCGTACTGATTTCTGCATTTGTTCAGGATGCAACGTTAAATGTGGGACGCGAGGAGATCCCACTTCTGATTTTAGAAATGAAAACCAGAAGCAGAATATTTAGATCACCATTTAATTCACGAAGCCTTTGATACAATTTACAGGTAACGATTTAAGGTTTCTAATTAACATTTCCTTATACAACAACAATTAAATAATAAGTAAGCACAGATACAGAATTTCGGTACGCAATCGGACAGAGTAACTGCCGTTATTACGATTACAGCACTAATAATCCTCCCTTAGAGGAGGCCTCGCTTTTATAGGCGTTTTCTCCTACTTCGTCATATTTTTTATTCAACTACCGGCGTTGATTCCTAACATTTATTATTATTATATTATTAGATTATAATAAAATTTTGAAAATTAAAGTGATTTGTTTTTTGAACGTTTCGTTACATCTTTTTTATATGATATTACTAGCCTTACGCCAGCGGCTTCGCTCACGTGGACCCGTTTTATAGGTTCCCGTAGGATAAAAACCATCCTATGTCCTTTCCCAAGGTCCACTCTATCTGTGTACCAAATTTCATTAAAATTCGTTCAGTAGTTTAAGCGGGAAAACGTAGCAGACAGACAGACAGAGTTACTTTCGAATTTATAATATTAGTAGGGATATAAACTATACACTATAATTATATGATATACATTATGAACAAAATAAACTATGTCCGCAAAGTCTGTAGACCATAGACAAAAAAAATTGAATCCTGGTTAGGGACAGCCTAATTAAGTAGCGGTATTTAAAATAACTTACGATCTGTTATCTTTTTTTTTTCAACCTTTTTTTTATGTCCCACTGCTGGGCACAGGTCTCCTTCTCACACAATTGAGAGGGATTTAGGCCATAGTCCACCACGCTGGCCAAGTGCGGATTGGTGGACGTCATGCTTTCGAGAAATTATGAATTTCTCTCAGGCATACACGGCGATGGAGAACATTGTAATCAATGAAATATCACGATATTTTCCATCACCGTGGAGCAGCGATAAATTCGCACATTACAAATTTCTTTGTCAGAGGTGCGAGCCGAGGATTTGAACCGGGGATCGGTCGCGTCGAAGACCGCGGTTTTTTACCACTCGGCAATCGCTGCTCATTCTTCTCATACCTTTGAAATATATACAAAATATCACAAAAATCGGTCGAGCCTGTACATTTAAATCTATGGTCAAGCCATAATGCAAACACTATACACGGTTCAAGGATTTCCATTCAAAATGTTTCTAAGCTTGAATGAAACTCTTATCCAACATTGCTTAGTTAGGCTGTTGGTTTAGGTGCTAAGAATAACATAGAAATGGCAAAGGTCGTTGAACCTAGATTATAAAGATCAGGGTTAAACCAGACTAAACTCTAAACTTTGTTGAAATAATGACACCAATTTATTTTTAGTACAAATGAGAATTTAAAGGTTCTTTCCTCCGTGGCTTTTTTCTTTTTAAAGTTTTATTATAATATTAAATGCTTAATTATATACTAGCAATTGGTTAGGTGTATTAAAATGTTTACTTGATTTAGCGATTAATGTACCTACTCTAATATTAATTGACTGCTATTGCTGGGCTCGAAGGTCCAATGTTGGGGCGCTCTCGTAGTATATGAGCAGGTCCAGTGTACGATGGGCAGTGGATTGTATAAAAGAAAGGCCATAAGGCCAGTTTCCTCGTCGCCGGCCGGTGGCCCACAGAGGCCACAGATCGCGAGTGTGTCGCCCCGCTACGCCGCTGTCCTCACCTTTTTTTGGTGTCGAGGAGGGGGGGGGGAGAAAGGGAGAGGATACCGGGTTATTTTGATTTGATGGGATTTATACCGCACTAATACCCCCTCGGTGGCTGCCTCAGTGCTTGGGGAGGACTCGGGGATCTCCATTGGAACGCACCGGTGTCCTCCACGCGCTGAGCCCCAGAACGGGCCCATCTTTAGGAGAGCAGATGTGCTGCACTTTTGGTCGCCTCTTACTATCAGGCAGGGGATACCGTAGCTCTATTCTTAATGCCGAAGCTACAGGGACTCGCTGTGAGTAGCTAGGTGAGTAGCGGCCTGTAGCCCTGTAGTCCGCTTCCCAATAGGTCTCTCTCCGCATGGTTGGAAAGGTTTTGCCCCACCACGCTGTTCCAATGCGGGTTGAAATTGGAGTTGTGTGCTAGTGAACCTAACTCATACGAAATATTTTAGTTAGAACTTCACTGGTTTGACCGGGGAAGTACCATCACTGCACCCACTTTTGCCGTGAAGAACTTTTTTGTTGCAGTTGAAAAGTACATGAGTAGCAGTACAACCTCATACGACCACAACCAAGGCTTATGCTAGTCCATGGGATGCTGCGACCTTTTAATATCACGTAGCCTCTAAGTAAAAACATGTAGATAATTTAGAGTTTAATCTATAAGTGGTCAGTACAATCTTCCATCCATCCATCCATCAGCCTTTTAAGGTCCACTGCTGGACATAGGCCTCCCCTAATGTTCGCCACTTCGTCCTGTCCTGCGCCCTCTGAATCCAGCGGCTTGCAGATTTTGAGAGCTATGTCGGTAATCTTCGTTCATCTACGGATTTCATCGTTACGGATTCTGTCGCGTAGAGAAATACCAAGCATAGCCCTCTCCATCGCTCGCTGAGCGACCTTGAGCCTTGAGACAGAGAACCTTTTCCACAAAAAGGCTAACTGTAAAAGACCATGTCTCAGCGCCGTAGGTACACTGGCAAGACACACTGCTCGAAAACTTTCGACTTCAGGCACTGCGGTATTCTGGACGAGAATACACTCTTACACAGTACAATCTTAATAATATATTATTATTATACATAGCCGTACGGTCAGTAATGATAACTTTGAACTTGGTTAACTCAAGTTCATAATTTTATTTTTATTTTAATGTTTTACGTATTTAAATAAAAGTGACCAATAATAACTAGTCTAAGAATGAATGTAATGGAATAACAGATAAAAAAGCTCATCAAAGTAGGCATATAACAAAAAATATTTGCTGCTATTGATTTATACTTTACTTATATGTACTTTATATTTTATAGTATTAAATTAATTTCATTATACTATAAATACTTTACATTACTTTAATTTAAAAAAACTATATTCTAATAGTGATAGCCGTTGAAGAAAATGGGCTCCTGAAATCCTGCGTAAGACAAATTTAACTTCACATTAAATGCGTCAGCTGCCTTGTCTTCTTTACGTGTGACGCATACTATATCAAGACATTCAAGAGACATTTTTAACACGTCTACGTTTTTAACATTTTTGCTGAAAGTGTTAAATTTATGAATAACTAGCGGCCGCCCGCGACTTCGTCTGCGTGGACTTTATTTTTAGAATTTCTCTAAAATAAAAGTACATAAGTTACTCCTTATTACATCAGCTGCCTGCCAGTTAAAGTCTCATCAAAATCGGTCCAGCCGTTACAGAGATTTGTCGGAACAAAGAAACAGATAGATAGACAGACAAAAATTGTAAAAAAAATTATATTGGAAAATGTACCTTAAATAAATTCATAATTATATATGCATGTAGTATAAAACAGTTATTGAAATATTAAAAATAGACACTCCAATTTTAATTATTTGTATGGATGTATAGATGACGATCATTATAAAAGCATCGAAAGTTTTGTTTTTACAACTTTGAAAGTATTAATGATGAATAGACACAATTTGTTTATCATCGAATTTATCTTTAAGCAGCGTTTGCGTTTAGCCTTCCGATCACGAACGACCCTTAAATTGGTTGCGCGTAAAACCTGAAACTCGGTGTCCTTAAATAATTCAACTAGATTTATATTTATAAGCCTACAACGCTACGCTATTACAGCTTAATAAAAATTTAGTCACTGAACGCACGGAGGGCCGTTTATATTGAGTTTATCTAGCATTTTTTATTAAGTAACAATAATTTATTTTTACTAAGTTTGACGACCCGTGTCGCGCAATGATTGGCTGCAACCCTTTTTGCGTCCCACTGTTGGGCACGGGTCTCTCCCCATTATTGGGGAGGCCTGGAGCTTACTCCACCACGCTGCTCCAATGCGGGTTGGTGGAGATGCGGGTTAGTGGCCAACCCGCTGTCGGATGTTTTCAAACCGCCCATAAGGCCTCCGACAAGGTTTAACGACTGTTATCTATCGACAACAACCGGGACCGACGGTTTAACGTGCCCTCCGAAGCACGGAAACGCGCATGAATTTTTTTGCCACTAGCGGTCACCCATCTCACACCCGACCGCGCCCGTTTTGCTTAGTTGCATAGATCGTTAACGTTCTACGCATACCGCCGGGCCATGCGCGCTTCACATATCTACTCTACTGTATTTGAAAATGCTGCGACTACTTTCCCTACATAGTGTTAAGTAGTCGCCACAGCCCATAGACATCTAATAGTGTTAAATACTTAATCCTATTTTTAACACGCTTATATTAGCTTGACCTGTTAGGTATGTATGTATGTAACGGAATCTTTTAACTTCATTTTCACCTACTTCTAAGCGTCTGATTAACTTGAATTTGCACAGGGGTCAAGGACCGATGACAATGCAATAATATGAAAAAAAAAATCGACCTAAAAAATTTGTGCGTCGGGTGCTTTTTGAAATACTATTGACACCATGTACCCCACGATTTTTTTGCAGTAAAATCCATTTTCTCCTCATTTTTTTAATTTTTAGTTCGTATTTTCACAAAAGCGTGTTTTATTGTTTTTAAACTACATTATTATTTAGAACAATATTGGATGACATTAATATTATTCTTCTATTATTTTTAAAACAGTACAGTCACTATACATTTATTAGTTTTCTGTTTAACAACTTCGTGTAGACATTTTGAGGGTGATCGGCCATTCAATAGGCTAACAAAATATCACTTGGGAGCGCACCCAAAGAGTTTACCCTAGCACAATGTAGACTACGACTTAATTAGGAGATTTCCTATTAGTAAGGCCTTTCTCCCAAAATACAGTACAATCTATATCTATACTTCTATATTAATACTATAAAGAGGAAAGATTTGTCTTTTTGTATGTTTGTAATGAACATACTCAAAAACTACTGATCCGATTTCAATAATTCTTTCAACGTTAGAAAGCTACATTTACCCTGAGTAACATAAGCTACTTTTTACTTCGGGAAAATGCTTGATTTCTACGTGAAAACGGGTAATAGGGTCAACGCGGTTGAAGCAACTGGCTAAGCGCCTATGA
This sequence comes from Pyrgus malvae, assembly GCA_911387765.1. NCBI lineage: Eukaryota > Metazoa > Arthropoda > Insecta > Lepidoptera > Hesperiidae > Pyrgus > Pyrgus malvae. The sequence goes on along the minus strand of OU426965.1, from coordinate 20,705,579 downwards.
TTTTAATGTAGCAATGAAGCCTAGAATAGCACATAGGCTATTGTTTATCCTACGGGGACCCACGCGGGCGAAGCCGCTGGCGGAAGGCCATTATGTTGGCAACTACACTATTTGTACTTACAAGCTTACAAAATTTGTAACACTTCTTAATTTCAGGCGATTAAGTCACTGTCGCTGTGTTTTTACTGGAAATGGTAAAAACAACCTGCTGCAGAAAACGGTGTAAAATTTTTGATTAAAAAAAATCGTCTTTCACGTCTTACATCCTTACACCAATTCCCTTCTTTTCCTTCCGTTCATTCGTACCATTCATTTCTTTATTCCCATTGATTCGACTTACGTTCCATTTTCATGCAATTACACATTGGCAAAATATTACATAATAATATTAAAATATAATAAAAACAATTTCAATTTTAGGCAATCCCACATAAATAATTTATTAGAATCACAAATTTTGCCTCAGTTAACCAATAATTATTAAAAAAAAAACATAAAATTAAAGCTAATACAACTAAGAGCAAAACAGTCCATAATATGCCACTTAAGTAGCGTAAATATTTGCCCATAGCGTGTTCAATTCTGTTTCAACTCGATCAATCGACTATGAAGCGTAATAACCATCGCTCTCGGGACCAGATTGGTCTCAAAGCGAGAAAAATACCTAAAAAACCTCAACAGCTCACCAAGTGAAACGTGAAAATAATTTTTCACCGAATAAAATAAGTATTATTCGACGTCGATGTGAAAGGTATTGAGTTAGAGACGATTAGAAATGTCGCACGAAACAATGTACGTGTGTTCACAGCAACGGAAATTTTTGCACAGATTTACAAAATTATGATTCGAATTTTGTGAGAATCTCAGGATGTTACTCAATTTCCATTGTTGATAACACTTGATGGTTTTACTTTGAAATTAAATTTATGTCCAAACTTTAGCATAATTTATTTATTCATTGATTGACTTTCAAGCAGTTTACAGATGTAATATTAATCCCACCAAAACATTCTGTAAAAAACTAGCCAAGTCTCGATGGAGCTGCTTGTTTATCTCTAAAAAGTAATGAAATCTAGAGAAAGTCGTGCCAAGTCTAAGGTTCCTTACTGCGATTTCTTTATTATTATAGCTAACGTTGTGTGACTTGGCCGTTGAACATTCTTTTTGTTTACACGTAATGTTATATCTGTTTTAACTACCTATGTTCATGTACGTACCATGTATGTACCATGTTAAGCGAGATAATAGCCCATACTGGTATTGGTAATTGGACGCTAGTGTCTCATTTTAGGCTGTTGTTGATTGTGCTCACTTCTTTTTGGAGCGTCAAATCGACCACCGATCTAACATAAAATAACACTTGTGTATCCTTCAACGGCCAAGTCACACAACATTAACTATAATAATAAAGAAATCGCAGTAAGGAACCTTAGACTTGGCACGACTTTCTCTAGATTTCATTACTTTTTAGAGATAAACAAGCAGCTCCATCGAGACTTGGCTAGTTTTTTACAGAATGTTTTGGTGGGATTTCACTTCTTTTTGTAGAAACGTGGGCATATTGATTTATTTTATTAGATTTTCTTATTTGACACAGTTTTTTTCTTTTTATTCGAAGTACTGCCTAACTGTAAATTAAACCTAGAAAACTAAGAGTACTAAATAAGTAACAATTAAATAAAGCATTCAATTAAAACTTCTTTCAAATCTAATAATTAAGTAATAATCAGTAATACGTCACTAATCTATACGTTATAATAACAACCTGCTAATTAAGGGCATGCATAAAAAAGGAGTAGGTATTGTAATTGAATATGTTTCATTTTGTAGAAACGACTGGAGAATAGTTTTTACATAATCTGAATTTTCATTATATTTACTAAGTTTTTATGCAACAGGAAACACGATGCCATAAAATTTTCTCGATAGATTTATTATTCAAAATTAGGACAATATTTTCAATTTTTATGTCAAAACGAGTTTGAATGTAAGTATTTATCATTATTTTTTTACAACAAGCTAATATTATTATAAAGCTTTCTATGCAAACAGTTTTCTATGTTTTGTTTTAGTTTTTTAACGAAAAATGTTTTTCGATTTGGCACTTACGACATTCAAAATAAGATGATGCTTTCTTTTCCTCGCGAGCGCTGAAGTAACGCATGCTATCACTCTCTTCTCTTCGCCACTCCCATCCCATCCCACCATGAATCATGATACCACCCGTGACCACTGTCAACGATGGACGCGTACTTTTTACTTACTTATGCCCGAATCGCCCGCGAAATACGAAAATTTCAAATTTTATTTCATTTTGTTTAGTTTTTGAAAATATATTTTGTTTCTTAGTAAGTAAGTATTAGGTATAAGTTATTATTTTTAGTAAGAATTAGGTAATTTTAAAGTTTAGAAAATGGGAAATAAAAGTAAAAATAAATTATCAAAACGGAAATTATTTACAATTCAAACGACAGCAAATAGCTTATATGAACGAAGAAAAAAGGTAAGTAGAACTCTTGCACTTGTATATTTAGTTAGAAACAATACCCGATATATTGATTACATCGATAATCGATTTACAATAATTTTATTCGTAATATATTTTATTTTAGGCTAGCTGTCTATTTATGAGCAAAGAATATTTAGGTTACTCGGTAGTCACACTTGGTCCTTATTTCACGATTTGGAAAGTAGCGTCTGTAGTCAAGTTTTTGAAGTCTTGTTTCACTCACGTTTGCAATACGACTCAGGTTCGATCCCCAGCGTAGCATATGTTTTTTATATTATATAAATTTATGCTTTTTTTACTATTTTAAAATTACAAATAATTATAATTTTATTCGTAATATATTTTATTTTAGGCTAGCTGTCTATTTATGAGCAAAGAATATTTAGGTTACTCGGTAGTCACACTTGGTCCTTATTTCACGATTTGGAAAGTAGCGTCTGTAGTAAAGTTTTAAAGTCTTGTTTCACTCACGTTTGCAATACGACTCAGGTTCGATCCCCAGCGTAGCATATGTTTTTTATATTATATAGATTTATGCTTTTTTTTACTATTTTAAAATTACAAATAATTTTTACAATAAAAAAGCTTATAAAAAGACAGACTGAAAACATAAATATTTGAAATTCTTACGGCCGAAAAAAGTCTACATGAACAAAAGAAAAGTACGTATAACGTAAGTAACCTAGGTACAAAGCTATGATTCATTATATACTTTAGGTGTTTATTTTTTTACACCGTAATCAATTTTGTTTCATAAATAAAAACCTACAATAACACTGCCCCTATCTATATCGACTCAGTCGATAGACTGACGACAACGAGAAATCCTTACGTAATGTGTAGCCATACTGATCCTTTATTTCACTTATTGTGAAGTACTGAGCGTAGCTCGTAATAAAATCTCGTGCATTACGTAGGAATGTCCTGGGTTCGATTCCCACTTGTATAGTTTTTGTAAAATTAGTCCTCAACCACAAATATATTTTTTACAGTGAAAACGTTTTTCCGTTTCTGATTCATTAAAAAAGTGAACAAAATTGTGAATTTATTTTAAGTATCGATTTTTTTACTTTATTTATAATTTTACATATGAGCTGCGGCCCACTGTATACAATCGTAGAACAGTCGAAGCTGTACATTCGTATTTTTTGTAATGTTTAAGTACTGTACGTTGCTGATATATTATACGTATTTGTTCAAAATTTTGTTACTAAATGACATTGTTGCAAGACAGTTATTTGAGCTTCTTCGTTGTATAAGAGCTTCTTCGTTGTTCCGCTAGGTGACGCTGGCTCGTAATTTAGAAATCAACGTATTTTTACTTAAAGTCACCGATAGATGGCGAATCCCCGCAAGGGGAACATCACCCAGCCGCAGGGTAGAGGCGTGGCTTGTGATTAGGTATTTCGCATTGATGCATGCCCTAAACCTTAGCAAACCTCACGAAATAATAAGCGAAAATGCAAATAATCCCTCCTAATCCATAGCAAACGTTTTCAAGCGCAGTAGAAGAATGTCGTAAACGAGTCGACTGTAACGCGGCCGCAAGCGCGTTTTAAAATACAGTCAGCGCCATCTAGCGACCTCACTATCACCGCCACTCTTAGTCCAATGCATTATATTTTGACCAAATGAGCGAAATTAATATTTTAGTGTAATTTGTTTATTTAATTTACCTATGTAATGTTCGAGTAGAATAAAGTTAATCGTTCGACTGTTTCTTCTTGTATACTTGTAAGTATAAGTATAAAAACCAATCTTGTCTTATCCAGAGTTTTCCTTTAATTTTATTTATATGCGTATTAAAAGCAGAAGGGGAGGCATTCGCCCAGCATTGGAACGTAATAGGCTAGATTAAATTAGATCTTAATAAAAAAACTCAAAGGAAATAATACTGAACCTACTCAATCTATACAAACTATAAACATAACGTTAACTCTTTATCTTTATTATTAGACAGGTGTTAATATAATTAATAAATAAAATCAATGAACTTTCTACCAAAGGAATTACCTACTGTCCTGCCTCCTGGAGGACTCGAGAAGAGGGGGTTGAGGTTCGAAAAAACTTCGGGTCACTTATTCTCGGAGTCGAAGAAAGGATGTGACTTCGAGCCCCATTTATTTGCGATTGCTTTAAAAATTTTCATACACTGGGTCTTATATACAAGTTTGACAATCCACCCTTCAAACAAATAACAATGTCGATAATTATGAAAGACCTCTATAAAAATTTCGTTAGTAAAATTAAAGCTTTCTTGGTCGAATGGTTACGAAAGCCGACTACGGAGCTGGAGACCCGGGTTCAAATCTCAAGTAGGCAAGCTGCAATTTTTATTTTTTGTGACAATTTTTTTTTAATTGGGAGCTAGGTATTTCAAAAGGATTTGTAAAGTAACACTAAGTCAATGAATGTTTTGCTTAAAAATAAACCAAGTAAATAAATTGTTTTATTCCGAGCAACGCTGGACGCCCCCAGGTACTATCTAACTAAATAAACAAAATTTTGCTTTCGCTTAACTTCGGAACTAAATGACCTACAGACTTGTAATTTTGGATTTTAAGTATGTGATTATAGCTTACTGGATGATGAAAATTTCAGCGCTCTGGTCTTATCCAGAGGTTCTCTAATAGGGGCCTGAAAATGTGGCGAAATGGTTCTAGTAAAGGATGGACCAAGAGTACTAAATAATCCTAGTTATCCTAGTTTTTATAGTTTTCCCTTTATGTGGCCATTAAACCCTAACTCTGTACCAAATTTCAGCTCTCTGAGTTTATGGGAAGTACTAGTTCTATTTTGATTTTATGAGTGAGGTGAGTGTCGTAAATGCGAACGAAAATGCGAAACTTTGCTTTCGCTTAACAGCGGAACTAAATGACCTACAGACTTGAAATTTTGGATTTTAAGTATGTGATTATAGCTTACTGGATGATGAAAATTTCAGCGCTCTGGTCTTATCCAGAGGTTCTCTAATAGGGGCCTGAAAATGTGGCGAAATGGTTCTAGTAAAGGATGGACCAAGAGTACTAAATAATCCTAGTTATCCTAGTTTTTATAGTTTTCCCTTTATGTGGCCATTAAATCCTAACTCTGTACCAAATTTCAGCTCTCTGAGTTTATGGGAAGTACTAGTTCTATTTTGATTTTATGAGTGAGGTAAGTGTCGTAAATGCGAACGAAAATGCGAAACTTTGCTTTCGCTTAACAGCGGAACTAAATGACCTACAGACTTGAAATTTTGGATTTTAAGTATGTGTTTATAGCTTACTGAATGATGAAAATTTCAGCTCTCTGGTCTTATCCAGAGGTTCTCTAATAGGGGCCTGAAAATGTGGCGAAATGGTTCCAGTAAAGGATGGACCAAGAGTACTAAATAATCCTAGTTATCCTAGTTTTTATAGTTTTCCCTTTATGTGGCCATTAAACCCTAACTCTGTACCAAATTTCAGCTCTCTGAGTTTATGGGAAGTACTAGTTCTATTTTGATGATCCATGAGTGAGTGAGTGTCGTAAATGCGAAACTTTGCTTTCGCTTAGCTTCGGAACTAAATAACCTACAGACTTGAAATTTTGTATTTTAAGTATGTGATTATAGCTTACTGGATGATGAAAATTTCAGCGCTCTGGTCTTATCCAGAGGTTCTCAAATAGGGGCCTGAAAATGCGGCGAAATGGTTCCAGTAAAGGATGGTACGGCAGTGTTTGCTTTGCGCTCGACTTGGCGGGGCACTGACGTGCCACCAGATTTATATTTATAAGCCTACTACGCTACGCTATTACAGCTTAATAAAAATTTAGTCACTAAACGCACGAAGGGTCATTTATATTGAGTTTATCTAGCATTTTTTATTAAGTAACAATAATTTATTTTTACTAAGTTTGACGACCCGTGTTCCGCAATGATTATCATGCGCAATTATCTTCATAATCCGTCTACACTAAAAATATTATACAATTCGTTCGTCCGTAGTAAACTGGAAACAAATAGTATAATATGGAATCCACACGCGGCAATTCATGACCTTGCAATAGAGAAGGTACAGAAGTTGTTTGCGCGAAATGTGTATAATAAAGGCTATGGGGGGTTTTGGCGGGAAGTCGAAAAAGACATATTGTGCTCTTGTTTTATTTTCATTTTCTTGGTGTATTTTTGAGTTATATCGGATAAAGTTGATGGTATTTTGTTTGATATAGGTTAATTAAAGTGCACGAGTGTTTGTGAAATACAATAACAGTGCTAAAACATGTTTTTTCTGCTTGCCTCCAAAATTCCATCGAACACGTTCTAGTAAAGTAGCCATCGCTTTACTTGAATGTTGGACTGACTAGACTGACTGATTACTGACGACTTACTTACTGACTTTATTATTACTTCGTCCAGTTTCATTGAAACTGGCAAAAAATTGATGCAAAAGTTATACTTGACGCTGGCAGTATGCACAGAGTTTGCGATGCCATAATTGAAAAAAAAAGGCTACGGTTACTATCCACACCTTTATCCCACTCTATTTGTGAAGCGCACATGGCCCGGCGGTATGCGTAGAACGCTAACGATCTATGCAACTAAGCAAAACGGTCGCGGTCGGGTGTGAGATGGGTGACCGCTAGTGGCAAAAAATTTCATGCGCGTTTCCGTGCTTCGGAGGGCACGTTAAGCCGTCGGTCCCGGTTGTTGTCGATAAATAACAGTCGTTAAACCTTGTCGGAGGCCTTATGGGCGGTTTGAAAACATCCGACAGCGGGTTGGCCACTAACCCGCATCTCCACCAACCCGCATTGGAGCAGCGTGTTGGAGTAAGCTCCAGGCCTCCCCAATAATGGGGAGAGACCCGTGCCCAACTGTGGGACGCAAAAAGGGTTGCAGCCATTTGTGCTCGGAATGGTGGAGATGCAAATGTTACAAGTAATGAGAAATATTGCATTAGCAACCTACTTCTTCCGTTTAGTCAGAGGAATGACGTACAATCCAGGACTACTTAAACAGGTCACATTCGCAATCCTCACTCAGAGTGCGGTTCGCACAAGTCGACGAAGAATTTTCGCCTTACCGGCCGCGCGCACCGCGCTGCTCCGGGAGGCCCCGCTCCCCAGAGCTTTAAGATTGCTAAACGCAATATCTCTTCACAACCCTGATTTAGATCTGTTTGAATGTTTACTCAATCGTTTCAGGACACACGCAGCCCAGTACATAGAGTCTATGACCATTGGCAGCAGTATTGCATATTAAGCTCTAGTGAATAGTAATATACTTAAAATTAAATACTGTGTTATTCTCAAGTAATTTTATACCTATTATTATTTAATATACATTGCATACACATTTCCACATTTGTGTTTGGTCAATGACTGGAAGCAAACTGTAGATTAAATAAATAAATGCCGGACTGCCAATCAGCTGGGCCCGGGTTCGATTCCCGGCGAAGCGAAAATTTGAATGATTAGTTATAATTTCTGTTCTCGGTCTGGGTGTTTATGTTTCTGTCTTTGTGTGCGTTGATGGTACCCACGAAACAGGGTATATCTACTCTACTGTATTTGAAAATGCTGCGACTACTTTCCCTACATAGTGTTAAGTAGTCGCCACAGCCCATAGACATCTAATAGTGTTAAATACTTAATCCTATTTTTAACACGCTTATATTAGCTTGACCTGTTAGGTATGTATGTATGTAACGGAATCTTTTAACTTCATTTTCACCTACTTCTAAGCGTCTGATTAACTTGAATTTGCACAGGGGTCAAGGACCGATGACAATGCAATAATATGAAAAAAAAATCGACCTAAAAAATTTGTGCGTCGGGTGCTTTTTGAAATACTATTGACACCATGTACCCCACGATTTTTTTGCAGTAAAATCCATTTTCTCCTCATTTTTTTAATTTTTAGTTCGTATTTTCACAAAAGCGTGTTTTATTGTTTTTAAACTACATTATTATTTAGAACAATATTGGATGACATTAATATTATTCTTCTATTATTTTTAAAACAGTACAGTCACTATACATTTATTAGTTTTCTGTTTAACAACTTCGTGTAGACATTTTGAGGGTGATCGGCCATTCAATAGGCTAACAAAATATCCCTTGGGAGCGCACCCAAAGAGTTTACCCTAGCACAATGTAGACTACGACTTAATTAGGAGATTTCCTATTAGTAAGGCCTTTCTCCCAAAATACAGTACAATCTATATCTATACTTCTATATTAATACTATAAAGAGGAAAGATTTGTCTTTTTGTATGTTTGTAATGAACATACTCAAAAACTACTGATCCGATTTCAATAATTCTTTCAACGTTAGAAAGCTACATTTACCCTGAGTAACATAAGCTACTTTTTACTTCGGGAAAATGCTTGATTTCTACGTGAAAACGGGTAATAGGGTCAACGCGGTTGAAGCAACTGGCTAAGCGCCTATGATTTTAATGTAGCAATGAAGCCTAGAATAGCACATAGGCTATTGTTTATCCTACGGGGACCCACGCGGGCGAAGCCGCTGGCGGAAGGCCATTATGTTGGCAACTACACTATTTGTACTTACAAGCTTACAAAATTTGTAACACTTCTTAATTTCAGGCGATTAAGTCACTGTCGCTGTGTTTTTACTGGAAATGGTAAAAACAACCTGCTGCAGAAAACGGTGTAAAATTTTTGATTAAAAAAAATCGTCTTTCACGTCTTACATCCTTACACCAATTCCCTTCTTTTCCTTCCGTTCATTCGTACCATTCATTTCTTTATTCCCATTGATTCGACTTACGTTCCATTTTCATGCAATTACACATTGGCAAAATATTACATAATAATATTAAAATAAAATAAAAACAATTTCAATTTTAGGCAATCCCACATAAATAATTTATTAGAATCACAAATTTTGCCTCAGTTAACCAATAATTATTAAAAAAAAAACATAAAATTAAAGCTAATACAACTAAGAGCAAAACAGTCCATAATATGCCACTTAAGTAGCGTAAATATTTGCCCATAGCGTGTTCAATTCTGTTTCAACTCGATCAATCGACTATGAAGCGTAATAACCATCGCTCTCGGGACCAGATTGGTCTCAAAGCGAGAAAAATACCTAAAAAACCTCAACAGCTCACCAAGTGAAACGTGAAAATAATTTTTCACCGAATAAAATAAGTATTATTCGACGTCGATGTGAAAGGTATTGAGTTAGAGACGATTAGAAATGTCGCACGAAACAATGTACGTGTGTTCACAGCAACGGAAATTTTTGCACAGATTTACAAAATTATGATTCGAATTTTGTGAGAATCTCAGGATGTTACTCAATTTCCATTGTTGATAACACTTGATGGTTTTACTTTGAAATTAAATTTATGTCCAAACTTTAGCATAATTTATTTATTCATTGATTGACTTTCAAGCAGTTTACAGATGTAATATTCCATCCATCCATCCATCAGCCTTTTATAGTCCACTGCTGGACATAGGCCTCCCCTAACGTTCGCCACTCCTCCCGGTCCTGGGCCTTCTGAATCCAGCGGCTACCCGCTGTCTTCTTCAGGTCATCAGTCCACCTGGTTGGAGGGCGGCCTGTACTCCTTTTGCCGAGACGTGGTCGCCATTCGAGAACCTTTCTTCCCCATCGGTTGTCGGTTCTTCTAACTATATGGCCTGCCCATTGCCACTTCAGCTTGCAAATTTTGAGAGCTATGTCGGTAACTTTCGTTCGTCTACGGATTTCATCGTTACGAATTCTATCGCGTAGAGAAATACCAAGCATAGCCCTCTCCATCGCGCGCTGAGCGACCTTGAGCTTATGGAAAAGGCCAACTGTAAAAGACCACGTCTCAGCGCCGTAGGTCATCACTGGCAACACACACTGCTCGAAAACTTTCGACTTCAGGCACTGAGGTATTCTGGACGAGAAGACACTTTGTAGTTTCCCGAACGCTGCCCAACCGAGTTGGATTCTACGAGTTACCTCTCTCTCGAAGCTGGACTTACCCATTCGGATCGCTTGTCCCAGGTATATGTACTCGTCGACAACTTCGAGAGTAGCGCCATCAACAACGACCGGTATAGGTGTGACATGGACGTTAGACATGATCTTCGTCTTGTCCATGTTCATCTTAAGACCCACCCTTTGTGAGGCGCTATGGAGGTCACCTAGCATAGTGCTGAGCTCTTCCAGGTTCTCCGCCAAGATTACTATATCATCGGCAAATCGAAGGTGTAATATTAATCCCACCAAAACATTCTGTAAAAAACTAGCCAAGTCTCGATGGAGCTGCTTGTTTATCTCTAAAAAGTAATGAAATCTAGAGAAAGTCGTGCCAAGTCTAAGGTTCCTTACTGCGATTTCTTTATTATTATAGTTAACGTTGTGTGACTTGGCCGTTGAACATTCTTTTTGTTTACACGTAATGTTATATCTGTTTTAACTACCTATGTTCATGTACGTACCATGTATGTACCATGTTAAGCGAGATAATAGCCCATACTGGTATTGGTAATTGGACGCTAGTGTCTCATTTTAGGCTGTTGTTGATTGTGCTCACTTCTTTTTGGAGCGTCAAATCGACCACCGATCTAACATAAAATAACACTTGTGTATCCTTCAACGGCCAAGTCACACAACATTAACTATAATAATAAAGAAATCGCAGTAAGGAACCTTAGACTTGGCACGACTTTCTCTAGATTTCATTACTTTTTAGAGATAAACAAGCAGCTCCATCGAGACTTGGCTAGTTTTTTACAGAATGTTTTGGTGGGATTTCACTTCTTTTTGTAGAAACGTGGGCATATTGATTTATTTTATTAGATTTTCTTATTTGACACAGTTTTTTTCTTTTTATTCGAAGTACTGCCTAACTGTAAATTAAACCTAGAAAACTAAGAGTACTAAATAAGTAACAATTAAATAAAGCATTCAATTAAAACTTCTTTCAAATCTAATAATTAAGTAATAATCAGTAATACGTCACTAATCTATACGTTATAATAACAACCTGCTAATTAAGGGCATGCATAAAAAAGGAGTAGGTATTGTAATTGAATATGTTTCATTTTGTAGAAACGACTGGAGAATAGTTTTTACATAATCTGAATTTTCATTATATTTACTAAGTTTTTATGCAACAGGAAACACGATGCCATAAAATTTTCTCGATAGATTTATTATTCAAAATTAGGACAATATTTTCAATTTTTATGTCAAAACGAGTTTGAATGTAAGTATTTATCATTATTTTTTTACAACAAGCTAATATTATTATAAAGCTTTCTATGCAAACAGTTTTCTATGTTTTGTTTTAGTTTTTTAACGAAAAATGTTTTTCGATTTGGCACTTACGACATTCAAAATAAGATGATGCTTTCTTTTCCTCGCGAGCGCTGAAGTAACGCATGCTATCACTCTCTTCTCTTCGCCACTCCCATCCCATCCCACCATGAATCATGATACCACCCGTGACCACTGTCAACGATGGACGCGTACTTTTTACTTACTTATGCCCGAATCGCCCGCGAAATACGAAAATTTCAAATTTTATTTCATTTTGTTTAGTTTTTGAAAATATATTTTGTTTCTTAGTAAGTAAGTATTAGGTATAAGTTATTATTTTTAGTAAGAATTAGGTAATTTTAAAGTTTAGAAAATGGGAAATAAAAGTAAAAATAAATTATCAAAACGGAAATTATTTACAATTCAAACGACAGCAAATAGCTTATATGAACGAAGAAAAAAGGTAAGTAGAACTCTTGCACTTGTATATTTAGTTAGAAACAATACCCGATATATTGATTACATCGATAATCGATTTACAATAATTTTATTCGTAATATATTTTATTTTAGGCTAGCTGTCTATTTATGAGCAAAGAATATTTAGGTTACTCGGTAGTCACACTTGGTCCTTATTTCACGATTTGGAAAGTAGCGTCTGTAGTCAAGTTTTTGAAGTCTTGTTTCACTCACGTTTGCAATACGACTCAGGTTCGATCCCCAGCGTAGCATATGTTTTTTATATTATATAAATTTATGCTTTTTTTACTATTTTAAAATTACAAATAATTATAATTTTATTCGTAATATATTTTATTTTAGGCTAGCTGTCTATTTATGAGCAAAGAATATTTAGGTTACTCGGTAGTCACACTTGGTCCTTATTTCACGATTTGGAAAGTAGCGTCTGTAGTAAAGTTTTAAAGTCTTGTTTCACTCACGTTTGCAATACGACTCAGGTTCGATCCCCAGCGTAGCATATGTTTTTTATATTATATAGATTTATGCTTTTTTTTACTATTTTAAAATTACAAATAATTTTTACAATAAAAAAGCTTATAAAAAGACAGACTGAAAACATAAATATTTGAAATTCTTACGGCCGAAAAAAGTCTACATGAACAAAAGAAAAGTACGTATAACGTAAGTAACCTAGGTACAAAGCTATGATTCATTATATACTTTAGGTGTTTATTTTTTTACACCGTAATCAATTTTGTTTCATAAATAAAAACCTACAATAACACTGCCCCTATCTATATCGACTCAGTCGATAGACTGACGACAACGAGAAATCCTTACGTAATGTGTAGCCATACTGATCCTTTATTTCACTTATTGTGAAGTACTGAGCGTAGCTCGTAATAAAATCTCGTGCATTACGTAGGAATGTCCTGGGTTCGATTCCCACTTGTATAGTTTTTGTAAAATTAGTCCTCAACCACAAATATATTTTTTACAGTGAAAACGTTTTTCCGTTTCTGATTCATTAAAAAAGTGAACAAAATTGTGAATTTATTTTAAGTATCGATTTTTTTACTTTATTTATAATTTTACATATGAGCTGCGGCCCACTGTATACAATCGTAGAACAGTCGAAGCTGTACATTCGTATTTTTTGTAATGTTTAAGTACTGTACGTTGCTGATATATTATACGTATTTGTTCAAAATTTTGTTACTAAATGACATTGTTGCAAGACAGTTATTTGAGCTTCTTCGTTGTATAAGAGCTTCTTCGTTGTTCCGCTAGGTGACGCTGGCTCGTAATTTAGAAATCAACGTATTTTTACTTAAAGTCACCGATAGATGGCGAATGGAACATCACCCAGCCGCAGGGTAGAGGCGTGGCTTGTGATTAGGTATTTCGCATTGATGCATGCCCTAAACCTTAGCAAACCTCACGAAATAATAAGCGAAAATGCAAATAATCCCTCCTAATCCATAGCAAACGTTTTCAAGCGCAGTAGAAGAATGTCGTAAACGAGTCGACTGTAACGCGGCCGCAAGCGCGTTTTAAAATACAGTCAGCGCCATCTAGCGACCTCACTATCACCGCCACTCTTAGTCCAATGCATTATATTTTGACCAAATGAGCGAAATTAATATTTTAGTGTAATTTGTTTATTTAATTTACCTATGTAATGTTCGAGTAGAATAAAGTTAATCGTTCGACTGTTTCTTCTTGTATACTTGTAAGTATAAGTATAAAAACCAATCTTGTCTTATCCAGAGTTTTCCTTTAATTTTATTTATATGCGTATTAAAAGCAGAAGGGGAGGCATTCGCCCAGCATTGGAACGTAATAGGCTAGATTAAATTAGATCTTAATAAAAAAACTCAAAGGAAATAATACTGAACCTACTCAATCTATACAAACTATAAACATAACGTTAACTCTTTATCTTTATTATTAGACAGGTGTTAATATAATTAATAAATAAAATCAATGAACTTTCTACCAAAGGAATTACCTACTGTCCTGCCTCCTGGAGGACTCGAGAAGAGGGGGTTGAGGTTCGAAAAAACTTCGGGTCACTTATTCTCGGAGTCGAAGAAAGGATGTGACTTCGAGCCCCATTTATTTGCGATTGCTTTAAAAATTTTCATACACTGGGTCTTATATACAAGTTTGACAATCCACCCTTCAAACAAATAACAATGTCGATAATTATGAAAGACCTCTATAAAAATTTCGTTAGTAAAATTAAAGCTTTCTTGGTCGAATGGTTACGAAAGCCGACTACGGAGCTGGAGACCCGGGTTCAAATCTCATGTAGGCAAGCTGCAATTTTTATTTTTTGTGACAATTTTTTTTTAATTGGGAGCTAGGTATTTCAAAAGGATTTGTAAAGTAACACTAAGTCAATGAATGTTTTGCTTAAAAATAAACCAAGTAAATAAATTGTTTTATTCCGAGCAACGCTGGACGCCCCCAGGTACTATCTAACTAAATAAACAAAATTTTGCTTTCGCTTAACTTCGGAACTAAATGACCTACAGACTTGTAATTTTGGATTTTAAGTATGTGATTATAGCTTACTGGATGATGAAAATTTCAGCGCTCTGGTCTTATCCAGAGGTTCTCTAATAGGGGCCTGAAAATGTGGCGAAATGGTTCTAGTAAAGGATGGACCAAGAGTACTAAATAATCCTAGTTATCCTAGTTTTTATAGTTTTCCCTTTATGTGGCCATTAAACCCTAACTCTGTACCAAATTTCAGCTCTCTGAGTTTATGGGAAGTACTAGTTCTATTTTGATTTTATGAGTGAGGTGAGTGTCGTAAATGCGAACGAAAATGCGAAACTTTGCTTTCGCTTAACAGCGGAACTAAATGACCTACAGACTTGAAATTTTGGATTTTAAGTATGTGATTATAGCTTACTGGATGATGAAAATTTCAGCGCTCTGGTCTTATCCAGAGGTTCTCTAATAGGGGCCTGAAAATGTGGCGAAATGGTTCTAGTAAAGGATGGACCAAGAGTACTAAATAATCCTAGTTATCCTAGTTTTTATAGTTTTCCCTTTATGTGGCCATTAAATCCTAACTCTGTACCAAATTTCAGCTCTCTGAGTTTATGGGAAGTACTAGTTCTATTTTGATTTTATGAGTGAGGTAAGTGTCGTAAATGCGAACAAAAATGCGAAACTTTGCTTTCGCTTAACAGCGGAACTAAATGACCTACAGACTTGAAATTTTGGATTTTAAGTATGTGTTTATAGCTTACTGGATGATGAAAATTTCAGCTCTCTGGTCTTATCCAGAGGTTCTCTAATAGGGGCCTGAAAATGTGGCGAAATGGTTCCAGTAAAGGATGGACCAAGAGTACTAAATAATCCTAGTTATCCTAGTTTTTATAGTTTTCCCTTTATGTGGCCATTAAACCCTAACTCTGTACCAAATTTCAGCTCTCTGAGTTTATGGGAAGTACTAGTTCTATTTTGATGATCCATGAGTGAGTGAGTGTCGTAAATGCGAAACTTTGCTTTCGCTTAGCTTCGGAACTAAATAACCTACAGACTTGAAATTTTGTATTTTAAGTATGTGATTATAGCTTACTGGATGATGAAAATTTCAGCGCTCTGGTCTTATCCAGAGGTTCTCAAATAGGGGCCTGAAAATGCGGCGAAATGGTTCCAGTAAAGGATGGTACGGCAGTGTTTGCTTTGCGCTCGACTTGGCGGTTATACTTGACGCTGGCAGTATGCACAGAGTTTGCGATGCCATAATTGAAAAAAAAAGGCTACGGTTACTATCCACACCTTTATCCCACTCTATTTGTGAAGCGCACATGGCCCGGCGGTATGCGTAGAACGCTAACGATCTATGCAACTAAGCAAAACGGTCGCGGTCGGGTGTGAGATGGGTGACCGCTAGTGGCAAAAAATTTCATGCGCGTTTCCGTGCTTCGGAGGGCACGTTAAGCCGTCGGTCCCGGTTGTTGTCGATAAATAACAGTCGTTAAACCTTGTCGGAGGCCTTATGGGCGGTTTGAAAACATCCGACAGCGGGTTGGCCACTAACCCGCATCTCCACCAACCCGCATTGGAGCAGCGTGTTGGAGTAAGCTCCAGGCCTCCCCAATAATGGGGAGAGACCCGTGCCCAACTGTGGGACGCAAAAAGGGTTGCAGCCATTTGTGCTCGGAATGGTGGAGATGCAAATGTTACAAGTAATGAGAAATATTGCATTAGCAACCTACTTCTTCCGTTTAGTCAGAGGAATGACGTACAATCCAGGACTACTTAAACAGGTCACATTCGCAATCCTCACTCAGAGTGCGGTTCGCACAAGTCGACGAAGAATTTTCGCCTTACCGGCCGCGCGCACCGCGCTGCTCCGGGAGGCCCCGCTCCCCAGAGCTTTAAGATTGCTAAACGCAATATCTCTTCACAACCCTGATTTAGATCTGTTTGAATGTTTACTCAATCGTTTCAGGACACACGCAGCCCAGTACATAGAGTCTATGACCATTGGCAGCAGTATTGCATATTAAGCTCTAGTGAATAGTAATATACTTAAAATTAAATACTGTGTTATTCTCAAGTAATTTTATACCTATTATTATTTAATATACATTGCATACACATTTCCACATTTGTGTTTGGTCAATGACTGGAAGCAAACTGTAGATTAAATAAATAAATGCCGGACTGCCAATCAGCTGGGCCCGGGTTCGATTCCCGGCGAAGCGAAAATTTGAATGATTAGTTATAATTTCTGTTCTCGGTCTGGGTGTTTATGTTTCTGTCTTTGTGTGCGTTGATGGTACCCACGAAACAGGGTATATCTACTCTACTGTATTTGAAAATGCTGCGACTACTTTCCCTACATAGTGTTAAGTAGTCGCCACAGCCCATAGACATCTAATAGTGTTAAATACTTAATCCTATTTTTAACACGCTTATATTAGCTTGACCTGTTAGGTATGTATGTATGTAACGGAATCTTTTAACTTCATTTTCACCTACTTCTAAGCGTCTGATTAACTTGAATTTGCACAGGGGTCAAGGACCGATGACAATGCAATAATATGAAAAAAAAATCGACCTAAAAAATTTGTGCGTCGGGTGCTTTTTGAAATACTATTGACACCATGTACCCCACGATTTTTTTGCAGTAAAATCCATTTTCTCCTCATTTTTTTAATTTTTAGTTCGTATTTTCACAAAAGCGTGTTTTATTGTTTTTAAACTACATTATTATTTAGAACAATATTGGATGACATTAATATTATTCTTCTATTATTTTTAAAACAGTACAGTCACTATACATTTATTAGTTTTCTGTTTAACAACTTCGTGTAGACATTTTGAGGGTGATCGGCCATTCAATAGGCTAACAAAATATCCCTTGGGAGCGCACCCAAAGAGTTTACCCTAGCACAATGTAGACTACGACTTAATTAGGAGATTTCCTATTAGTAAGGCCTTTCTCCCAAAATACAGTACAATCTATATCTATACTTCTATATTAATACTATAAAGAGGAAAGATTTGTCTTTTTGTATGTTTGTAATGAACATACTCAAAAACTACTGATCCGATTTCAATAATTCTTTCAACGTTAGAAAGCTACATTTACCCTGAGTAACATAAGCTACTTTTTACTTCGGGAAAATGCTTGATTTCTACGTGAAAACGGGTAATAGGGTCAACGCGGTTGAAGCAACTGGCTAAGCGCCTATGATTTTAATGTAGCAATGAAGCCTAGAATAGCACATAGGCTATTGTTTATCCTACGGGGACCCACGCGGGCGAAGCCGCTGGCGGAAGGCCATTATGTTGGCAACTACACTATTTGTACTTACAAGCTTACAAAATTTGTAACACTTCTTAATTTCAGGCGATTAAGTCACTGTCGCTGTGTTTTTACTGGAAATGGTAAAAACAACCTGCTGCAGAAAACGGTGTAAAATTTTTGATTAAAAAAAATCGTCTTTCACGTCTTACATCCTTACACCAATTCCCTTCTTTTCCTTCCGTTCATTCGTACCATTCATTTCTTTATTCCCATTGATTCGACTTACGTTCCATTTTCATGCAATTACACATTGGCAAAATATTACATAATAATATTAAAATAAAATAAAAACAATTTCAATTTTAGGCAATCCCACATAAATAATTTATTAGAATCACAAATTTTGCCTCAGTTAACCAATAATTATTAAAAAAAAAACATAAAATTAAAGCTAATACAACTAAGAGCAAAACAGTCCATAATATGCCACTTAAGTAGCGTAAATATTTGCCCATAGCGTGTTCAATTCTGTTTCAACTCGATCAATCGACTATGAAGCGTAATAACCATCGCTCTCGGGACCAGATTGGTCTCAAAGCGAGAAAAATACCTAAAAAACCTCAACAGCTCACCAAGTGAAACGTGAAAATAATTTTTCACCGAATAAAATAAGTATTATTCGACGTCGATGTGAAAGGTATTGAGTTAGAGACGATTAGAAATGTCGCACGAAACAATGTACGTGTGTTCACAGCAACGGAAATTTTTGCACAGATTTACAAAATTATGATTCGAATTTTGTGAGAATCTCAGGATGTTACTCAATTTCCATTGTTGATAACACTTGATGGTTTTACTTTGAAATTAAATTTATGTCCAAACTTTAGCATAATTTATTTATTCATTGATTGACTTTCAAGCAGTTTACAGATGTAATATTAATCCCACCAAAACATTCTGTAAAAAACTAGCCAAGTCTCGATGGAGCTGCTTGTTTATCTCTAAAAAGTAATGAAATCTAGAGAAAGTCGTGCCAAGTCTAAGGTTCCTTACTGCGATTTCTTTATTATTATAGTTAACGTTGTGTGACTTGGCCGTTGAACATTCTTTTTGTTTACACGTAATGTTATATCTGTTTTAACTACCTATGTTCATGTACGTACCATGTATGTACCATGTTAAGCGAGATAATAGCCCATACTGGTATTGGTAATTGGACGCTAGTGTCTCATTTTAGGCTGTTGTTGATTGTGCTCACTTCTTTTTGGAGCGTCAAATCGACCACCGATCTAACATAAAATAACACTTGTGTATCCTTCAACGGCCAAGTCACACAACATTAACTATAATAATAAAGAAATCGCAGTAAGGAACCTTAGACTTGGCACGACTTTCTCTAGATTTCATTACTTTTTAGAGATAAACAAGCAGCTCCATCGAGACTTGGCTAGTTTTTTACAGAATGTTTTGGTGGGATTTCACTTCTTTTTGTAGAAACGTGGGCATATTGATTTATTTTATTAGATTTTCTTATTTGACACAGTTTTTTTCTTTTTATTCGAAGTACTGCCTAACTGTAAATTAAACCTAGAAAACTAAGAGTACTAAATAAGTAACAATTAAATAAAGCATTCAATTAAAACTTCTTTCAAATCTAATAATTAAGTAATAATCAGTAATACGTCACTAATCTATACGTTATAATAACAACCTGCTAATTAAGGGCATGCATAAAAAAGGAGTAGGTATTGTAATTGAATATGTTTCATTTTGTAGAAACGACTGGAGAATAGTTTTTACATAATCTGAATTTTCATTATATTTACTAAGTTTTTATGCAACAGGAAACACGATGCCATAAAATTTTCTCGATAGATTTATTATTCAAAATTAGGACAATATTTTCAATTTTTATGTCAAAACGAGTTTGAATGTAAGTATTTATCATTATTTTTTTACAACAAGCTAATATTATTATAAAGCTTTCTATGCAAACAGTTTTCTATGTTTTGTTTTAGTTTTTTAACGAAAAATGTTTTTCGATTTGGCACTTACGACATTCAAAATAAGATGATGCTTTCTTTTCCTCGCGAGCGCTGAAGTAACGCATGCTATCACTCTCTTCTCTTCGCCACTCCCATCCCATCCCACCATGAATCATGATACCACCCGTGACCACTGTCAACGATGGACGCGTACTTTTTACTTACTTATGCCCGAATCGCCCGCGAAATACGAAAATTTCAAATTTTATTTCATTTTGTTTAGTTTTTGAAAATATATTTTGTTTCTTAGTAAGTAAGTATTAGGTATAAGTTATTATTTTTAGTAAGAATTAGGTAATTTTAAAGTTTAGAAAATGGGAAATAAAAGTAAAAATAAATTATCAAAACGGAAATTATTTACAATTCAAACGACAGCAAATAGCTTATATGAACGAAGAAAAAAGGTAAGTAGAACTCTTGCACTTGTATATTTAGTTAGAAACAATACCCGATATATTGATTACATCGATAATCGATTTACAATAATTTTATTCGTAATATATTTTATTTTAGGCTAGCTGTCTATTTATGAGCAAAGAATATTTAGGTTACTCGGTAGTCACACTTGGTCCTTATTTCACGATTTGGAAAGTAGCGTCTGTAGTCAAGTTTTTGAAGTCTTGTTTCACTCACGTTTGCAATACGACTCAGGTTCGATCCCCAGCGTAGCATATGTTTTTTATATTATATAAATTTATGCTTTTTTTACTATTTTAAAATTACAAATAATTATAATTTTATTCGTAATATATTTTATTTTAGGCTAGCTGTCTATTTATGAGCAAAGAATATTTAGGTTACTCGGTAGTCACACTTGGTCCTTATTTCACGATTTGGAAAGTAGCGTCTGTAGTAAAGTTTTAAAGTCTTGTTTCACTCACGTTTGCAATACGACTCAGGTTCGATCCCCAGCGTAGCATATGTTTTTTATATTATATAGATTTATGCTTTTTTTTACTATTTTAAAATTACAAATAATTTTTACAATAAAAAAGCTTATAAAAAGACAGACTGAAAACATAAATATTTGAAATTCTTACGGCCGAAAAAAGTCTACATGAACAAAAGAAAAGTACGTATAACGTAAGTAACCTAGGTACAAAGCTATGATTCATTATATACTTTAGGTGTTTATTTTTTTACACCGTAATCAATTTTGTTTCATAAATAAAAACCTACAATAACACTGCCCCTATCTATATCGACTCAGTCGATAGACTGACGACAACGAGAAATCCTTACGTAATGTGTAGCCATACTGATCCTTTATTTCACTTATTGTGAAGTACTGAGCGTAGCTCGTAATAAAATCTCGTGCATTACGTAGGAATGTCCTGGGTTCGATTCCCACTTGTATAGTTTTTGTAAAATTAGTCCTCAACCACAAATATATTTTTTACAGTGAAAACGTTTTTCCGTTTCTGATTCATTAAAAAAGTGAACAAAATTGTGAATTTATTTTAAGTATCGATTTTTTTACTTTATTTATAATTTTACATATGAGCTGCGGCCCACTGTATACAATCGTAGAACAGTCGAAGCTGTACATTCGTATTTTTTGTAATGTTTAAGTACTGTACGTTGCTGATATATTATACGTATTTGTTCAAAATTTTGTTACTAAATGACATTGTTGCAAGACAGTTATTTGAGCTTCTTCGTTGTATAAGAGCTTCTTCGTTGTTCCGCTAGGTGACGCTGGCTCGTAATTTAGAAATCAACGTATTTTTACTTAAAGTCACCGATAGATGGCGAATCCCCGCAAGGGGAACATCACCCAGCCGCAGGGTAGAGGCGTGGCTTGTGATTAGGTATTTCGCATTGATGCATGCCCTAAACCTTAGCAAACCTCACGAAATAATAAGCGAAAATGCAAATAATCCCTCCTAATCCATAGCAAACGTTTTCAAGCGCAGTAGAAGAATGTCGTAAACGAGTCGACTGTAACGCGGCCGCAAGCGCGTTTTAAAATACAGTCAGCGCCATCTAGCGACCTCACTATCACCGCCACTCTTAGTCCAATGCATTATATTTTGACCAAATGAGCGAAATTAATATTTTAGTGTAATTTGTTTATTTAATTTACCTATGTAATGTTCGAGTAGAATAAAGTTAATCGTTCGACTGTTTCTTCTTGTATACTTGTAAGTATAAGTATAAAAACCAATCTTGTCTTATCCAGAGTTTTCCTTTAATTTTATTTATATGCGTATTAAAAGCAGAAGGGGAGGCATTCGCCCAGCATTGGAACGTAATAGGCTAGATTAAATTAGATCTTAATAAAAAAACTCAAAGGAAATAATACTGAACCTACTCAATCTATACAAACTATAAACATAACGTTAACTCTTTATCTTTATTATTAGACAGGTGTTAATATAATTAATAAATAAAATCAATGAACTTTCTACCAAAGGAATTACCTACTGTCCTGCCTCCTGGAGGACTCGAGAAGAGGGGGTTGAGGTTCGAAAAAACTTCGGGTCACTTATTCTCGGAGTCGAAGAAAGGATGTGACTTCGAGCCCCATTTATTTGCGATTGCTTTAAAAATTTTCATACACTGGGTCTTATATACAAGTTTGACAATCCACCCTTCAAACAAATAACAATGTCGATAATTATGAAAGACCTCTATAAAAATTTCGTTAGTAAAATTAAAGCTTTCTTGGTCGAATGGTTACGAAAGCCGACTACGGAGCTGGAGACCCGGGTTCAAATCTCATGTAGGCAAGCTGCAATTTTTATTTTTTGTGACAATTTTTTTTTAATTGGGAGCTAGGTATTTCAAAAGGATTTGTAAAGTAACACTAAGTCAATGAATGTTTTGCTTAAAAATAAACCAAGTAAATAAATTGTTTTATTCCGAGCAACGCTGGACGCCCCCAGGTACTATCTAACTAAATAAACAAAATTTTGCTTTCGCTTAACTTCGGAACTAAATGACCTACAGACTTGTAATTTTGGATTTTAAGTATGTGATTATAGCTTACTGGATGATGAAAATTTCAGCGCTCTGGTCTTATCCAGAGGTTCTCTAATAGGGGCCTGAAAATGTGGCGAAATGGTTCTAGTAAAGGATGGACCAAGAGTACTAAATAATCCTAGTTATCCTAGTTTTTATAGTTTTCCCTTTATGTGGCCATTAAACCCTAACTCTGTACCAAATTTCAGCTCTCTGAGTTTATGGGAAGTACTAGTTCTATTTTGATTTTATGAGTGAGGTGAGTGTCGTAAATGCGAACGAAAATGCGAAACTTTGCTTTCGCTTAACAGCGGAACTAAATGACCTACAGACTTGAAATTTTGGATTTTAAGTATGTGATTATAGCTTACTGGATGATGAAAATTTCAGCGCTCTGGTCTTATCCAGAGGTTCTCTAATAGGGGCCTGAAAATGTGGCGAAATGGTTCTAGTAAAGGATGGACCAAGAGTACTAAATAATCCTAGTTATCCTAGTTTTTATAGTTTTCCCTTTATGTGGCCATTAAATCCTAACTCTGTACCAAATTTCAGCTCTCTGAGTTTATGGGAAGTACTAGTTCTATTTTGATTTTATGAGTGAGGTAAGTGTCGTAAATGCGAACGAAAATGCGAAACTTTGCTTTCGCTTAACAGCGGAACTAAATGACCTACAGACTTGAAATTTTGGATTTTAAGTATGTGTTTATAGCTTACTGGATGATGAAAATTTCAGCTCTCTGGTCTTATCCAGAGGTTCTCTAATAGGGGCCTGAAAATGTGGCGAAATGGTTCCAGTAAAGGATGGACCAAGAGTACTAAATAATCCTAGTTATCCTAGTTTTTATAGTTTTCCCTTTATGTGGCCATTAAACCCTAACTCTGTACCAAATTTCAGCTCTCTGAGTTTATGGGAAGTACTAGTTCTATTTTGATGATCCATGAGTGAGTGAGTGTCGTAAATGCGAAACTTTGCTTTCGCTTAGCTTCGGAACTAAATAACCTACAGACTTGAAATTTTGTATTTTAAGTATGTGATTATAGCTTACTGGATGATGAAAATTTCAGCGCTCTGGTCTTATCCAGAGGTTCTCAAATAGGGGCCTGAAAATGCGGCGAAATGGTTCCAGTAAAGGATGGTACGGCAGTGTTTGCTTTGCGCTCGACTTGGCGGGGCACTGACGTGCCATCCAGATAAACTGACACAATGACACAGAAGTCCCAACATAGTAATGTCAAAATCTGTAAATTCTATCACTGCATTAGCTCAGTTACGCAAAACGTTGCATATTATTATAAAGAAGAATGTGAGTAATTGAGTTTCATAGGAATAAGATTAAGTACGTTTTCTTAATGTTGACATACCCTTTGTCGTAGGTACCTTGAACACACACTAAGACAGAAACACAAACACCCAGACCGAGAAAAGAAATTTAACCCGGGACCCTTCGATCGGCATTTCGGCATTGCGCCACACGGGTCAACGACGCTATGTAATTAATTTATGTGTAATATTATTCGCATTACACAAATATTATTCTCAACTTTGAACAGAACTTCGCCTCAAAAATCTAAAAACGAGTATTAATTTCATAATCTTATATTTTTTTATTTCTCCTGTAATTTCTAGTTGTCATCAATTCTGTGGATAACATCTTTGGAAAGCCTTTAGAGCCGTTTACTAAAAGCCCAAGCCCGGTGTTACACCATCGCGTCATTCGTGAATTTATTATTCGCACGAAAATACGGCGAAAAATTACGAAGCGGACAGAATTCGACCCCGTTTCGGGGAATTACTCCGCCTTACCCATATGCTAGAAACAGAATAGAATCGACTTATTTTGCGTCATAACCTTTGAAATAACATATTTTCCTTATCCTATACATTCGAGGAAGTAACATGTGTTTGTCCCTGTAGTTCGGAAACAGAATATTATGATACGTACGGTATCTTCTGCCTTTACTTTACCTAAAAGGCGACTAAAAGGGATTGCGAGGAGCAAGAGTGGGATCTAATCTGAGTAACGAGCAATAGAACCAGTGATGGACCTGCTTTGGGCGTTGTGCAAGAAACACTGGAGCCTTTACAAAGCCCCCCCCCCCCCCCGTTACAAAAAAGGATGTAACATGTACGATACTCTTAAATTTTTAATACCTTTTTTAACACTACAGTGCACGCGCCCATTTTTGTTACAAGTTTGCTCGCGTGCTCTACTATGGTAGAAAAAGTTAAGAGCATTACTTTACGACTTAAAAGGTATTGATATATAAAACGTAAGTTTAGTTTAAAAGTTTGTTTATTATAAAATACAATTCTATAAAAATGTGAAGTTCTTAACACTTGCGAACTATTTTAGGAACATAATAGTAACTTATACGAAAAAATCAAAATTTTTGACAAGTTTGAGATCAGCTCAAATAAAAAAAATTATATTTAATGTTCAGACTTTTATTTATCTTCTTCTTCACATTCGAGGCATAGGACAGCCTGGTGATTAGGACAGATCCATCTGGAAAAACGTTTAGACCACTTTTTAGTGGAGCGATTATGGGCTCGAGAGCACATACAACATTTTCCCACTCTTCCCAGCCTGCTGGGTTCATTAGGTGGCATCTCATCAGTGTAGCCTGAAAGCCATTTTGTTTTACTTTTTAGTTCCCGAGAGGGTTTTACAATGTCAATCGCCCTGCCATGAGGGGTTTTGCGAGTTCAAAAGATCAAGATCAAGTAGAAAAATAAAAAAATAACTCTAAGCAACACGATGGTGTTTCTGCATTTCTTGCGTCTCCCTTTGGACTCGGAGGTCGAAATCTAGAGATGCTTTACTCCATCGTGTTCCATTCTTAGACACATACACAACTTCTCCACTCGCATTAGTTGATGACAGTTCCGAGAGAGGTACGTCGTCGTCAGATGAAAAATCTTCCATCATCTCTTCGTGTACGAAGTCAGATCTATTTCAGCTCCAAAGCCATGGAGTTATCCTCTCCGTCTTCTAATTCACTGATAGAACTAACTTCATTCTCTTCTTCTAGCCACCTCAAGACTTGACTTTCCATGAGTGGATTCATATTTTCTCCAGAAATCACTAAAAAGCAAAATAAACATTATTAAATAAATAATAAAATATAAAGATAATAACTTGTACACAAAACTTTCGAAATATTATAAAAAAGAACAATATTATTATCATTATTAGTAAATATTTTAAAATAAATAATTATTTACCTTCATTAATTTTCATTACGCCGGTACTCGCACGTACTACTATAGTAGAATGGAGACTTTGGCGAGAAAATGCTGTAATATGAGCCCACGCTGTTGCTTGGCGCCACACTAACCCGTTGCGTAATTTTGTTTTTTAGGCTTATCTAGGGACACCGGAGGAAAGGCCAAGAAATGAGTGAGGGGCACGCAAAAATGCATGTGCGATCTACCATAGTAGAGCGCGCGTGCACTCTAGTGTTAACATCCTATAAGCGGCCAATCTTCAAAGAGACACGCTGTCACTTGCTGCATTCGAACTCAGGCAAAACTATATTCTTGCCTGAGGTCACATGCTTTTCTGTGTTTCCATTTAAAAAGTTTCAGTTCAAATAGGACAGTGTAACACCAAAGAGAAATATAAGGACTATGTCCGTTTTAATGGTTTGCCATGTTGGTGCAAAATTGAATGATAAATCTTTCAAAAAAATATAAATATTTTTTTCCACTACAAACATGGAGTGTATTTCGATTTTTTTCGGAGTATAGACATTAAGGACATTCTTTTAATTGGATGGTTCAGTCACAGAATTATACTATTAGTGGTTTTTGAAGTGAAAACTTCTTTAGCGGCGTTGTGCACTTTTTTTACGATGGGTAAAAAATGTTAAACTCGCGTCAGGACACGTGGCCTGATCGAATATTCGTAAGACGGAGGGGTGACAGCTGATGGCTCGACTGTCTATCTTGTAAAATTCGTTTATATCAAGTATTTAAGATATGGACATTGAACAAAGTGCATCTATTAATGAAAAGAGTGACGAAGAAATAGTGAAAGGAAATGAGTGAGTACTTTATAAAAATACTAGATGAAAACCTACTGAAAATACTAGATGAAAAATAATACTGATAATAAAAGCAATTCGTGCGAAAATATTCCCTAACCATTCCAAAATATCAAAAATGCACAACGTTAATGTTCAAGTTTTCACTTCTGCCGGCACTACCGGAGTGCAACCCGTTGTTTATTTTTACGTAGGTAACTGTTAACGATTGAATTTGATCATCGTTAAACTATAACAGTCTTACAGAATACTGGCCTTTCGCCAGCGGCTTCGCCCGCGTGGACCAGTTGAATAGGTCCCCGTAGAGCAAAAAATTGCCTGTGTGCTATTCCAGGCTATATCTCTAACTTTCTTCCAACCATTTGAAATACTACGTAAAACGATATTGCCATATTAAAATCATAAGCGTTTAGCCAGTGGCTTGAAATGAAATGAAATGAAATTAAATGAGAATACTTTATTGTTGACTGTTTACATACATACTGGTAACGCCAGTTACGTGGATTTTATATTTTTTTCTTATGTATCAATTAATTCGCGTGCTCGTCTTTTTGTCAATATGGGATGGGTACGAGTTTGCGGCAATTGTTGGCTGCAATCTACGCTCGCGCCCTCTATCGGGTCGAGTTGACACTTCTCGCCTTCTTACCGCTGTTGACGGCGGTTGTTGTACTACGGATGTCATACGAGCCGGCACGCGAAA
The DNA here is from genome assembly GCA_911387765.1 of Pyrgus malvae. Classification (NCBI taxonomy): domain Eukaryota; kingdom Metazoa; phylum Arthropoda; class Insecta; order Lepidoptera; family Hesperiidae; genus Pyrgus; species Pyrgus malvae. The sequence continues at coordinate 20,677,809 of OU426965.1, read as the reverse complement.
TCATTGTCCGCTGAAGTTATACTGCATTTCTTCATAAAAGCGTGGTGCAACGTGGTACGAGGTGTCGTGAGCCACTAGAGAGTGGTCGGCATTGTTCGCGGGTGAGTGCCTTTTTCTATATTTGGCTAAAAGACGACGATTCAAACGGACAGAACCAGTGAGCTTTACTCGTGGTGGTGTCGAACCCTACAACAAAATATACAGTCCACTTTTTCTCCTGGACACCATCACATCGGTTTGGCCTTTAGCTGAACCATTTGTGTTGGTCCATACGAGCCTGGATTGGTTTAGGTTTTATAAACCTAATTTGTCGATTGAATCGTTACAGATACTTCAACTCAGTTGTGCGCGCGGCCCTATGTGTGCGTGGGCTAGTAATTATGCAGCTTTAATTTGTGTGACAGTGACGCGGCCATGCATCGTCGTCCGAGCAACTTCACTGTACCTCTTGTCACGCACACAAAGTCACTGTGCATATACAGGTTTACCCATACATAGCGCCGCGCGCACAACTGAGTTGAAGTATCTATACGAAATTGCATCATCATTATTCTATATAAATTTTCTTGCGAACCTGAACCTTATTGCGTTGGTCATAAAGTTCCGTCGTACACGTATTACTACGCGCTTACCGCACTACCCCCATCTCCGGTGTTAACTAGTTGTAAGGTTAATACATTTCATTTACGTATTTTAAACATGGCTAAGTGATATTCATGTTTAGGTAGTTCGGGATTGAGTGTGTCGTTCCATAATAATATTGTGATGTGTAGTGATATTCATCTTATTGTGTTTTTCGTAAATTGCTCGGAAATCACCATAGTGCATGTAAGTAACATACAATTAGTACATTGCATTGTTTAGTGCCTAAATTGGTATTTATCTTCGCGCCCTGTTAGTTCTTACAGAGGAATCGAAATCAATGTCATAGTTTATTTACAATTGTGCATCGGCGTCGTCATATTACAAATTTAGATAGGAAATACTTATATAATATAATCGCGCGGTTAATTGATGTACCATTTTTTTTGTATAGTTAATCCTAACGGAATACAGCAGGTAGGTATATCGGTTCTTATCTGCTTATGATTGAAGGTCAAGGTTAATGCTCCCGTGAGCGTATGACTTTTAATAGTTGCATTTTTAACTTGCATACGTAAAGGTAACTTTGTTTATTTATCGTATCTGTATCTTCTTATATTATAAACATGTCGGATGTAAGCAGAAAGTTATTGTTATGTGAAGCACAGCGTGCTCAGTACTTTTCCCGAGTGCAAGGAATATTTAACATGATCCCAAATATTGAAAAGAATGAAACAATTAAAAAACAATTTTTGAGTAAAGCACATATTATTGATCAGTTGCGAAATGAGTATAGGCAAATCGTGGACAAAATTAATTTATTACAATTGAGTGAAAACCCAGACTTTGTTATTAACTTTTCCACCTTGGATTCATTTGAAGACTTGTATTGTGAAATAAAATTGGCATTTTACAAATGTGTTAAGCCAGCTTGTGAACAATCGGATCAAAGGTTTTCAGCAGAACAAAATAGTGATTGCATTAAAATTCCTAGGATTGAGCTACCGACCTTTGATGGTGAAATACAAAATTTTCCTTTCTTTTATGAAACGTTTAAGCGTATGATACACGATAATCCGAAGTTAACTAATTCCGATAAAGTTCATTATTTGTTTAGTCACTTGACTGGCAAGGCCAGGTCAATATGTTCTGGTGTTGTACCATCAGCAGAGAATTATCTTTCTGTTTGGGAAACATTAAAAACTAAATACTATGATAAGCGTGCACTGGGCACAACATACCTTAATCAACTGTTATCAATGAAACCGGTTAGTTCCTTGTCAGCTCAAAACTTAGAAAATTTTATTGATAAATTTTCCGCAACTATATCAGGTTTAAAACAGTTACAGATTGATGATTTGAGTGAGTTTATTTTTGTTCATTTGGGTCTTAAGTTATTAGACTCCGAAACTGCCAAAAACTTTGAAATGTCTATTCGTTATCAGAAAGGTATGCCTAGCTATGATGTGTTTGTTTCCTTTGTGCGTGAACAAGCAAAAATATTAAATCGCACTTCGGGACCGCGATTATTTTCATCAAAGAGAACTTCTAATAATAATATTCATCTATCCCAATCGCGCGCAACTCATTCGCATGTTACTACTCAACCCGTGAAAAACTTAAATAATAAATGTCCCCTTTGTAAGAGTAACTCTCATTCTCAGGTGTCTGTTTGTGACAAGTTTTTAAAGATGTCTCGCGATGATAGATACAAATATGTGAAAGATAATAATTGGTGTTCTAATTGTCTTGGTTCATCACATTGGGCTTCAAAGTGTCAATCAAAGTTTTCTTGTCGCAAGTGTAGTAAAAAGCATCACACTCTGCTTCATATCGACAATTTACTGCCCCCAGCCGCTGGTGCTGTGGTGGGTGATTCTCAAACGCACATTGATGGTGTGAATAGTTCTCATTCTTCTAAAAATAATTCAAATGTTTCTATGAGGGATAATCAGGTGTCATTATGCACAATGTCAGCCCTGAATCGAAAACAATATCCCACTACTGAGATTCTTGGAACCGCAATTGTGTTAGCGGTGGGTCGAAATGGGAAGGACGTACGCATACGTTGCCTTCTCGACCCTGGGTCCCAGAAACATTACATTACTACTAGATGTGTACGAATGCTAGATTTATCTATTGATCGGGGTTTAGCGGCTTCTGTTAGGGGTATAGGTGGCTCTAAGCAACCCGTTAGAGGTAGTGTTGATTTTAAGTTTCGTTCTCAAGCACAGCGTGACAAAGTGTTTTGTATCAATGCTTTGGTCTTAGATAACATCACATCTAGACTACCAACCTGCACTATTGATATGAAACAGATAACAGGGTTTGAGCACCTTACACTAGCTGATGAATTTTGGGGTAGACCATCTGAAGTAGACCTCCTCATTGGTGTGGAGTTATTTGCTGACTTGTTATTACCTGGCAAGGTGATCAACAAACCAGGTCTACCAAATGCCATTGAGACCGTATTAGGGTACATAGTTCTTGGTAATGCACCAGTTAAAAGCTTGGATTCGTCTTCTTTGTCTTTTTGTGCGACATATGAAGTAAACAATCTTATTAAAAAATTCTGGGAGCTGGAGGATCTTGGTAGCACGTCTCCTTTGAGTCTCGATGAAAAGCGAGCTGAGGAAATTTATAAGTCTACTGTAAGACGCGATGGTAGTGGTCGCTACGAGGTGGCTCTTCCATTTAAATCAAATCCCAACCAGTTAGGGAATTCTTATAATTCGGCAATGCGTCGCTATTTAAATTTAGAGCGTAAGTTTAAATTCAATTCTAACTTAAAATGTATGTATGATGCTGTTATTCGTGAACATATTGATAAAAATTATTTATCTGAGATTGAAAGTAAACCAAATGAAGACGCTTACTATATCCCTCACCACGCTGTTGTGCGTGAGGATAAAACCACAACTAAGCTGAGAGTTGTGTTGGACGCCAGTAGTGCTACGGATACCGGCGTCTCTTTAAATTACGTTTTACTTGCTGGACCCAGTTTACAAACCGATCTCTTTTGCATCCTTTTAAACCTTCGTTTGTTTCCTGTTGCAATATCTGGTGATGTAAGTCAGATGTATTTAGCTATAAAGGTACGTGAAACAGACCGTTGTTTTCAGCGAATTTTATACCGGTTTAGTGCGGAACAGCCCATCTGTACTTATCAATATAACCGTGTTGCATTTGGTCTAAGGTGTAGTCCATTTTTGGCACTTCGTACCGTGCGACAGCTTATAGCTGATGAAGGCGATAGGTTTCCGGTCGCAAAAGAGATAGCTTCTCGTGATATTTACATGGACGATATTGCCTGTTCTGTTATTGATGAGGACACGGCCAATGTCGCCGTCCATGAATTGATTGATATGTTCATGGCCGGGGGGTTTCAGCTAGCAAAATGGTCTTCTAATTCTATGAACGTGTTGGAACAAATACCTGAAGAACGTCGCTTATCTCAGAGTGTATCTTTTAATGAAGATACAACTCTCAAAATTCTTGGTCTTCGATGGTATCCTGCCGAGGATATATTTTGTTTTACAGTTACGCCTGATGAGCGTCCTTGCACTAAGCGTCACATATTGTCTTGTGTCGCTCGATTATTTGATGTGTTAGGTCTTGTGGCACCGATAATACTTTTTGCTAAATTGTTAATTAAGGATTTATGGATTGCTAAAATTGAATGGGATGAGGTTCCCCCGAAACAAATTGTACGTAAATGGAATCAGTTCCAAAGGGAACTCTCTTTAATATCACAACTGAAATTTCCACGTCACATTGGTGTAGTTAAAAATTGTTCTTTAACAATACTTGGGTTTGCTGATGCAAGTGAAAAGGCATACGGTGCTGTAGTCTATGCTTGTGTAGCTAAATCTGACATCAGGCATTCAATTACTTTAATTTCTGCTAAGTCTAAGGTTGCGCCGCTGAAGGTCATATCCTTAGCTAGGTTAGAGTTGTGTGCCGCATTGTTGTTGGCTCAGCTCATTCAAAAGATTTTAAATAATTACTCGCCTAGATGTCACATTCAGTCTATATTGGCATTTTCTGATTCTGTTGTAGCATTAAGTTGGATTCATTCTGAACCTTACCGTTGGCAAACCTTTGTCGCCAACCGTGTTTCTAAGATACATGAATGTCTAGATAGTAATAATTTTTATTATGTTAAGGGAACCGAAAATCCCAGTGATTGCCTGTCACAAGGTTTAACGCCTGCACAGTTGGTAGACCATCCCCTTTGGTTTAAGGGTCCTCCTTGGGCAAGCCAACCTAAAGAGTTTTGGCCTGTCAAACCATTTGTTGGTGTAGCTGAATCAGAATCGTTGCCTGAGGCTAAATCAGTTAGCTTTGTTGCTACAAATACTGCCAACGAAAATATTATTTACCTAATGTCGAATAAATTTTCTTCTTGGAACAAATATATTCGCAGTGTTGCTTACATTTTGGAATTCCTTAAGAAATTGGATAGAGGTCCTATCACTGGTATAGACCTAGATTTTTCTGAAAATTTTATTATTCGTGTCCTGCAACAAGTATGCTTTTTTCAAGAAATTAACGATCTCAAAGCTGGTAGATCGGTTTCAGATAATCTTAAACAATTAAAACCGTCTATGGACAACGGTATTATTCGCGTAGGTGGTCGTTTGGCTAACTCAAGTGAAAGTTATGATTTTAAGCATCAAATATTGTTGCCTCGTCGTGATCATATTGTTGAACTTCTTATTGACCATTATCACCGTACCAATTGTCATGCTGGTCCTGAAATACTACTGTCCTTGTTGAGAAATCGTTATTGGATTATAGCAGCTAGGCGTATTATTCGTCAGCGTATAAGACAATGTAATGCTTGTTTTCGGACGAAACCACGTCCTACATTTCCTATGATGTCAGATCTGCCTTCGTTTAGAGTTAATCCTGTTGATAAGGCATTTACACACACTGGTTGTGACTATGCAGGACCTCTTTTATACACTCCTCAAAGACGTAGAGGAGTCAAAAGCCAAAAGGCTTACTTGTGTATTTTTACATGCCTTACAACTCGGGCAGTTCACATTGAGCTTGCTACTGATTTAAGTACCGCTAGTTTCCTTGCTGCGTTCAAACGTTTTCTGTCGCGACGTGGACCTGTCAAAGTTGTTCATTCGGATAATGGCACCAACTTTGTAGGAGCCAAATCTTACTTGCGGGAATTGCATAAATTTTTATCTACGGAATATAAAGAGCATTGGGAAAAGGAGCTAGCTGAAAATCGCATTACGTGGCAAATGATTTGTCCTAGCGCTCCACATCATGGGGGTAGTTGGGAAAGTGTTGTTAAAGTCGTGAAAACCCACTTGTTTAGAACTGTTGGAGCACAAATTCTTTCCTATGAAGAATTACTTACTGTTTTGGCACAGATTGAAGCTCTAGTTAACTCTCGCCCGTTGTACACGCTTAGTTCTGATCCTACAGAGCCTACGGCATTGACGCCAGCGCATTTTCTCAATGTAATTCCTTTAAAATACTTACCTGCTAATGATGCTGGTAAAACTGTTGACCATCTTCTAAAAAGACATGAATTGATGGATAAAATAGTACAATCTTTTTGGAAGCGATGGCGTGATGAATATTTACATAGTTTACAAGCACGTCGGAAGTGGAACACTCCATCTCAACCTATTCGAGAAGGAGATGTCGTAATTTTAATGCAAGATTCTGTCATGCCTATGCACTGGCCTTTAGGTGTGATAGTGAAACCCCTTCCGGGTAAAGATGGTATAGTGCGTGTCGTTTTGGTAAAAACGAAAACTGGGACTTACCAGCGCCCAGTTGTTAAGTTATGTCCCCTCCCTACGCAATAAGGTTCGCTAATCTATAAAACTGTTGTTATAGGTTAGCCATAAGTTAAGTTAGTTAGTTTTTTATTGTATAATGATACTTTAATATTGTTGTATGCAATTTCGTAATATGTTTCGAAAGGCAAGCCTTTCAAGGCCGGGGGGAAATGGTAACGCCAGTTACGTGGATTTTATATTTTTTTCTTATGTATCAATTAATTCGCGTGCTCGTCTTTTTGTCAATATGGGATGGGTACGAGTTTGCGGCAATTGTTGGCTGCAATCTACGCTCGCGCCCTCTATCGGGTCGAGTTGACACTTCTCGCCTTCTTACCGCTGTTGACGGCGGTTGTTGTACTACGGATGTCATACGAGCCGGCACGCGAAATCATTGTCCGCTGAAGTTATACTGCATTTCTTCATCAAAGCGTGGTGCAACGTGGTACGAGGTGTCGTGAGCCACTAGAGAGTGGTCGGCATTGTTCGCGGGTGAGTGCCTTTTTCTATATTTGGCTAAAAGACGACGATTCAAACGGACAGAACCAGTGAGCTTTACTCGTGGTGGTGTCGAACCCTACAACAAAATATACAGTCCACTTTTTCTCCTGGACACCATCACATCGGTTTGGCCTTTAGCTGAACCACATACAGTTAGATGTTTAAAATTATTATAAGAGTTTAAACAGTCTACCATGCTCTGGCATACAATATTATATTACTGATTAATATTAAAGTATAAAATAGTTTTATTTTAAGATCCGCTAAGAATATTCTTAACGGATCATCGGCTTTTGATGCCTACCCACCCCTGGGTCAATGAGAGAAAAAAAGCCGGCGGAAAAAAAACCGCTTCGACCGCGTGGATCCGTCTTATGGGTTCCCGTAGAATAAAAGTCATTCTATATTCTTTCACAAAATCCACTCTATCTGTGTTCCAAATTTCATTGAAATTGGTTCAGTTGTTTAAGCGGGATAGCTAAGCAAACAGATAGACACACATAATTACTTTTGAATTAATAATATAAGTATAGTATGAATAAAAGCATATTATTTTATATTATCCTTACACACAGACTTTTAACCCTTAAATGGAGGCTTGAATTTGAGTGCATTATGAAATCCGAAATCCCGTTAGCCGGGACCCTATTGCCGGAGGGTTGACGTTAAAGCTTTAATAAAATGATACGTTGTCATTTGAGAGCTTATCAGCTTAAAAGACAATTACTTTAAGGGTTTATTTGCATTTTTACCTTAGAAAAAATATATTATAATATTTTGAGCAGCGATGGCCGAGTGGTAAAAGCCGCGGTCTTCTACGCGACCGATCCCGGGTTCAAATTCTCTGCGCGCACCTCTGACAAAAGAAATTTGTAATGTGCGAATTTATCGCTGCTCCACGGTGATGGAAAATATCGTGATATTTCATTGATTACGATGTTCTCCATCGCCGTGCATGCCTGAGAGAAATTCATAATTTCTCGAAAGCATGACGTCCACCAATCCGCACTTGGCCAGCGTGGTGGACTATGGCCTAAATCCCTCTCACTTGTGAGTAGGAGACTTGTGCCCAGCAGTGGGACATAAAAAAAAGGTTGAAAAAAAAAATTACAACATTTTTCTTCAACATTGTTCAGCGTTGGTCCAATCTACTGAGGATATTTTTCGTTATTTGCCAGTACTTTAAATAATGTGTCCCACACTGGGATTCCATGTATCGATCGTGGGTACCATGGACACACACAAAGACAGAAACACAAACACCTAGACCGACAACAGAAATTAAATTCAGTCATTATTGAAATTTCTGCCTTAACGTGAATCACACCCGGGGCCTTCCGCTCGGCAACCATTGCGCCTCTGAAATAAATAAGAATTGAACCAATAATCTAAGCTACTAAACCACTATTCAATTGGCTGCAGCCCTTTTTGCATCTCACTGCTGGGCACGGGTCTCTCCCCCTTAGTGAGGAGTCCTGGATCTTACTCCACCACGCTGCTCGAATGCGGGTTGATTGAGATGCGGGTTAGTGGCCAGTCGCTGTCGGATGTTTTCAAACCGCCGATAAGGCCTCCGATAAGGTTTAACGACTGTTATCTATCGATAACAACCGGGACCGACGGCTTAACGTGCCTTCCGAAGCACGGAAACGCGCATGAAATATTTTGCCACTAGCGATCACCCATCTCATACCCGACCGCGCCAGTTTGTCTTAGCTGCATAGACCGCTTGCGTTCTACGCTAGCTGCCATGTGCTCTTTGCTATGCAAATTAACATGATGATTCTCGTACTAACGCTACTATACCTATTCAGTCTATGCATACCTAATATGCCAATTTTTTAACCTGAGGTTTATTTGTATTTTTACATCATACTACAATGTTATACGTAAAAAACAAAATGTTCTTACGACGGATTTAATAATGATTTAAAAAAATGTTACATTGTGTCTCTATAGTTTATAAACAACCTTTTTTTTAATGTGTACTGTGTATTTATCACTTGTTCTTTACTTGTTTTGCACAGTTCGCCAAAAACGCAGTTGTAATTTTTGTCTTTATTTATGATATAAGATTTGCTTAGCGTTAAATATCAGAATTAATAGTTTCACACTCAAAGTAGTTAAAAGTGTTTTATAATACTTTGATACTTTTATAAATTCATTCGATAGTAGTAGTTCTATAGTAGTCCACATTTCATTATGGACAGACGCACGAACCATGATACTGAATAATGATAATAAAGGATTTCTTAGTTTGTCTTCTTAAAGGAAACCTTATTCAAATGATTTTATATACGACTCTATAATAAGGAAGAAAAAAGGAATTGATTTTAATCCCAGTATTTACAATGCAACCAGGATTCAAACTTACTCACCAACCTTTTAACCCTACACTGGAGGCTTGAATATTATATTGCGTTATGAAATCCGTGATCCCCTTGCTGGGACCCTGCGGCTGGAGGGTTGAAGTAGGCTTTACTAATGATACGTTTTAGAGCTTAACGGCTTATACGACCATAACTTCAGAGTTTTATTTGTTTTTTTTACGCATTTTAGAATTTTCACATTTTTACTTTTGGAACAACTTTAAACAAAAGCATTAGTTAAAGGGTCCCCAAAATTTGAAAGAATAATTATAAAAAATTATTTTAATATATACCTATTTATCACTTCTTGACATGTATGTGTGTAACGGAATCTTTTAACTTAATTTTCACTTACTTCTAGGAGTCTGATTAACTTGAAAATATGCACAGGGGTCAAGGATCGATGACAATACAATAATCTCATTACTTTATATTAAGTCCTAACTAGGATGATCGGGATAAAAAATAAAAACGGCAAATTGTTTGTAAAGTAGGTTTACGATCGAGATGTTTACGTGATAACGTCCGCACGAGAAAATCTCCATTCGTTTGTATGCCGCTAGAGTGAGAGAGACGGAAGATCGGTCCACTCACTCGAACGCTATGCCAGCCTCCGCTCGTGAGGATTCCGCGTGACAAGTTTCACGGAATGACTGGCAGCGCTCGAGATGAGACGGGAGATCGGTCCGTCTCTCTCTCGTTATACCTGCGATCGCGCTCGTGAGGTTTTGGTGTGACACAACTTTCTGAACATGTCACCCGACTAAAACGATTTTAAAGACGTTATCACGTCAAAAATATACGACGGGCGGCTGATAAGTTCGCGGCCTAAGGTACTTAATGAAACAATATAAAGTTTTATATTTTTAACAAGCTTATATTAGCTTAACCTGTATATTGTATGTATGTATGTAACGGAATCTTTTAACTTCATTTTCGTCTGCGTCTGATTAACTTAAAAATTTGCACAAGGGTCAAGGGCCGATGACAATGCAATAATATGAAAAAAAAAATCTAACTAAAAAATTAAAAATAAATAATGTAGTTTAAAAAACTAAAAAAACACGTTTTTGTGAAAATACGAACTAAAAAGTAAAAAAATAAGAAGAATATGTATTTTACTGTAAAAAAAGCGTGGGGTGGTTTTTAAGATACTATGGACACCATGCACCCCACGCTTTGATTTACAGTAAAATACATTTTCTTCTTATTTTTTACTTTTTAGATCGTATTTTCACAAACGCGTGTTTTTTAGTTTTTTAAACTACATTATTTATTATATTTTTTTATTTTAGGGTTTCATATTTATTTATATCTTTTTTACCATTAAGTATATTTTTTTATGCAATGCAATTTTAGGCGCAATGGTCCCGGGTTCGATTCCCGGCGAAACAGAAATTTGAATGATGAGTTTTAATTTCTATTCTCGGTCTGGGTGTTTGTGTTTCTGTCTTTGTGTGTGTCCATGGTACCCACGACACAGGGTATATCCACCCTACTGTGGGGCTATGAGTGTGAAGCGTTATTTATTTTATTTTTTATTTTATTTTCGCAGCGGTGGGACATTCTCGGTCGAACTATAAAAGTTCCAAATGGGGATGATAAGCTACTGTTAATTAATGTATTTTAGTAATGCAAAACGGTTTCATTTTTGATATGCAAACTTACTCAACATATCATATTTGGGAGGTATTTTTTTTCCGCCGTCTTTTTTTCCTCTTAGTGTACAAAAATTCTGCAATATGGGTACCCAAAGCCGACGATCAGATTCGATCCGAAGTACAAATAAATATGAATAAATAATTAAATAAACAAACAACTAAATAAATACATACTTGAAGAAATAAAATTTAAAAATTTAAATTTTCAAAATGCGCAATATGGGATCAAATAAAAATAAAAATAAAATTGATAATAATGTACATTTTTATAAATTGTGTTATTATTAAATAAGTTTTTTCTTTTATCTTTGTAATATTTGCATACCTCATGAAGGTAAATATGGCGTACTAAATATGTATTAACAACTTTTGTAAACACCCATACTTGTGCAAATAAATTCTATTTGTCACATCAAAATGCCCCTAGGAATTGTCCGAGGTCTTATACACTAATGACTTACTTCTAAAACCGTATTTAAAATTAAATGATTACGAATGTACAGACAGAGTGCTACGAAATGTAAAGGTAATTGAAAAGATATTTAATTCTATCCAAAGTACATCGCGAGGATTGTGGTAAGGCTGCTTTTAGAAGCTTTCAGCTGTGGTTTCGAAGCTTGTGGTCGCATCTTTATCTGTTGAGAGGAAATACTAATTTCCTTAATTTGTACTACTGTTTTAGACTCAGCTAGGAACTATGTTTGTTTAGATTAGGGTTGCCATCCGTCTGGTTTTCCCCGGATTTTTCCTAGTTTAGAGGGCGTCCGGGGAGCGTCCGGCCCGGACTTCATTTGTAGTCCGGGTTTTAAAAAATGACACACGCACTGTGCCCGCACATCGCGATCAACCGACGAACCGACTCGGTAAATTCACCGTCCCCCCGCTGTTAAAATGTCCGGGTTTTGTAGTTTTGACGCGTCTTGTCCTGGTTTACAAATTTTAGAGATCGCAACCCTAGTTTAGATCCTAGTTTGTTACTAACATTGTTACTTAAAGTTGTTTTGGAATTCCGTAATCTAAAGTACAAAAACAAAAACCGACACATAAGCCATAAAAATCACGTTTATTGTTTGGTAGCCGCCTTAAATATATATTTTATTCTATTTTCAGTGTTTATGTATGTAATTATGTAATTTATGTAATTTCAGTATGGCTCGGCGGCTTGCATAGAACGCAAGCGATATAACGTAGTGTTTAATTTCTCTATGGCAAGCGATCTACGCAGTTAAGCCAAACAGGCGCGGTCAGGTGTGAGATGGGTGACCACTAGTGGCAAAAACTTCATGCGCGTTTCCGGGTACGTTAAGCCGTCGGTCCCAGTTGTTGTCGTTAGATAACAGTCGTTAAACCTTGTCGGAGGCCTTATGGGCGGGTTGGCCACTAACCCGTATCTCCGCCAACCCGCATTGGAGCAGCGTGGTGGAGACCCGTGCCCAGCAGTGGGACATAAAAAGGGTTGCAGCCATTTAGATGAAAGATAAAACGAGAGACGAGATTTAATTTTGTAGTTTATTTATTTTAATGACGAAATTTGTAGTTTATTTATTTTAATGTAGGTACACTACACGGTTAGGGAATGTTTTGTAAACATATAAAGTAAACTGCAAGTTTTAATCATTAAAAAGCATCAGTAAAGTGTATTTAAGGTCACTGCAAGGTCTGCTGAAGGTCAGGCTCGTTATAGAAATACTTATAAATGCGGTGAGAATTTCAATTTTGCATTTGAATTACTTCCAAGGTGAGAGACCGTAACGTTTATCTAGATATGTGAGGTATGCGTTACATTTTGTATACATCGCAAATGCAAGTGACGTAAGATCGGCTGAACGGATCAGCATGAAATTTGGCACAGAGATAGATTAGTCTGCTACACAAAGACAACTTTATAACCCGACAAAATGTTCTCTTCCCGTGAGATTAGTATAACAATATAAAATAAAATATTATTTTTGAAGGCGATCCCAAATTTTAGTATTTTAATACGAAGGCGAAGCGCGCATGGCCTGGCGGCTAGCGTAGAACGCAAGCGATCTATGCAGCTGAGCCAAACGGGCGCGGTCGGGTGTGAGATGGGTGGCCGCTAGTGGCAAAAAAATTCATTGCGCGTTTCCGTGCTTCGGAGGGCACGTTAAGCCGTCGGTCCCGGTTGTTGTCGATAGATAACAGTCGTTAAACTCCGACTAGGTTTAACGACTGTTATCGCCTTATGGGCGGTTTGAAAACATCCGACAGCGGGTTGGCCACTAATCCGCATCTCCACCAACCCGCATTGGAGCAGCGTGGTGAAGTAAGCTCCAGGCCTCCCCAATAATGGGGAGAGACCCGTGCCCAGCAGTGGGACGCAAAAAGGGTTACAGCCAATACTAAGGCTGCCACTTGCTTGATGAATATCAAGTTTTAAATAAATGTTTTTTGATCCGTTATCTTTAGTTTTTGTTGCCGGATACACGATTAAGTGTCTTTTGCATGGAACCAGAAATATACAATACCGGAATTCCTTCAAATACTATAAAAGCGGGTAATGAGTTTAAAAAGGAACTTAAAACGTATTTACTAGAAAAGGCGTATTACTCGGTCACTGATTTTTTAAACGATAAAGCGGCATAAAGGAATTCCCTTAAAACTTGGGCGGTTTTTTCTCGCCGACTTCTTTTCCTCTCAGTGTACAACAACCCTGCAATATGGGTACCCCAAAGCCGACGATCGGATCCGATCCGAAAAATAAAAATAAAGAAATAATATTAATCAATTGAAAGGCGCAATATGGGTACAAATAATGATAAAAATAATATAAATGTAATAAAATAAATAAAACTATTTCAATGTACATATCTATATTTGTAATTAGTTAAGTTTTTAATTATTGTAATATTTGCATACCTCATGAAGCTAAATATGGCAAACCAAATGTATAAAAAGACCTTTTGTATACACCCATATTTGTGCAAATAAAAGTCTTTGTCTTTGTCTTTGTCTTTGTCTTTGTCTTTGTCTTTGTCTTTGTCTTTGTCTTTGTCTTTGTCTTTGTCTTTGTCTTTGTCTTTGTCTTTGTCTTTGTCTTTGTCTTTGTCTTTGTCTTTGTCTTTGTCTTTGTCTTTGTCTTTGTCTTTGTAGAGTAAAATGAACATTTATGGGGCCTTCATACAATAAATGTGATTTGTGCGTGAGTCCGACTTGCACTTGGCTGATTTTTTATTTTATTTGAATGGAGTAGCAGACGAACATGCAGGCCAAGTGGTGTTAAGTGGTCGCTGCAGCCCATGGACATCTACATACAATCTCAAGCAAGCTTAGGTAAGTCTTGTCTGAGGTCGTGTGCAGTTGCGCTGCTACTCCGGAGGCTGGTGGTCGCCGCATGTAAGTGTGGCCGGTTTTTAAAGTAATACCAATAACGTAATGAACATAAATATAATTATAAAACTTTGTATAAAGAGTTATTTGCAGCAATATTTCCCAGATTTATTGACCCGAGCGACACCAGGGAAGGAATTGCTGTTACTAAATCATCACATGGCATTATGGCATTATTTTCCTGGAATCCAATTCCACTATATTCCCTTTTGCCTCCATTTTTTATCCCTTTAGCCTCCACTGCCTCCATAGCCCGAAGATAAATATCATAGTTTATTACGTAACATGTTTGCATTAACATTATATCAACCTTTTAGAGAATCTAAAGTAATATCGGAGTCAAATGAGTCACACGTTTAATGTACTTCTAAAGGCATGTAGCTTAATGTGTGTTTAATGCCATCTATGCTAATTAATTGTTAAGAATAAAAAAATACAGAATAGTTCGCGCATGGTTCATCAAATCTATGCAAATAATCTGGAATAAGTAGTGCCCTTGTACAAACACTATTTGTAAGTTTTTCTTGTTTGTCTTTTGATTGTGTGTATATAAATAAATAAAAAATGGCGGACACTCCATGTCCACTTGTAATTACTAAAATAACCTAATTTATGTATGGTACATATACCAAAAAAAATTTTTACAATTTTTGTCTGCCTGTTTGTTCCGGCTAATCTCTGAAACGGCTGGACTAATTATGACGGGACTTTCACTGGCAGGTAGCGGATGTAATAAGGAGTAATATAGGCTACTTTTATTTTAGAAAAATTCTTAAACTATAGTCCACGCGGATGAAGTCGCATGCGGCCGCTAGTATTGTAATATGATAGTAATCTACACGGCTAAAAGTAAAAGGCAGCGATGGCTGAGTGGTTAAGACCGCGGTTTCCGACACGATACCGAGTCCAAGCCCCGGCACGCACCTTAGAGTAAGTAATTTTATATGTGCTTATTTATCGCTGCTCCACGGTGTGGGAATAGATTGTAATATTTAATAATAATGTTTTTAATCACCGTGCATGCTTAAAGTTACTCATAATTACTAGAAAACATGACGTCCACCGATACGGCTTGGCCAGCGAGGTGGACTATGGCCTAAATCCCTCCCACTTTCAAGAGGAGACCTGCCCCAGCAGTGGGAAAAAGGGGAAAAAGCGTTAAAAACAATCAATAGCTGGTACAATTTTCATAATTTATCAGGTCTCCTCTTGGAAGTGGGAGGGATTTAGGCCACAGTCCATGAAACCTACCTCAGCAATGGGAAAAAGTGTTGAAAAAAAAAACAATCACTTACCCTTATCACATTCGATTGAATAAAAATCTCGTATTTTTTATTGTTATATTAAGATTAGAATTTGTGATCAAATTAAAACTCAGGAATATGGACGCTGCTTTTTATATTTAGTGTTTTTTTTCCTTTGTTTCTTATATGAATGAAACCCTTTCCAAAAACTTTTTAATACTATTGATAGCAACCAACATGTTGAAAATGAGTCGCAGCTGACAACAGTTTTTTTTATATATCTTTGGACAATTCACACAACACCATCTGATTCCAAACTAAGCAGAGCTTGTACTATGGTTATCAGAAAGCTGATAAACATATCGTACTTATATTATTCTAAATACATACTTAAATAGATAATTAACACCCACACAGAACAAATAGTCATGTTCATCACACAAATATTTGTCCTGGGTGGGAATCGAACCCACGACCTCACGTTTCGCAGTCGGCTCATTACCCACTACGCCACGGAGGCTATCAGATACTTAACTACGACATAAAATGAAAATGAAAATATTTTATTTGCACAAATATGGGTGAAAAAGGTTTTACAAAATATTTAGAGCTCCATATTTACCCCTTAGGGTGTACAAATTTTATTATATTAAATAAAATAATTATTTTAATGACTTAACATAATGTAAACATAAATTCTTAAAATAACTATTACAGAAGGGTACATAAGAAACATTAAAGTAGTTTTATATTTTACAGTTTTAATTAATTAGACTTAAACCCAATTTTGTGCTTTTTATAATAATTTATTTTATTTGAACCATACGGGGTTCGCCGTCATCAGCTTTGGGCACCCACCAGGATGGGTTTTGTACACTGAGAGGAAAAAAAGCTGGCGAAAAAAAAAAACCTCCCAGGTTTTTATGCCGCGGACAAAATTATTTATTAGTCATTTTATTTATGTTATTTTATTTCTTATATTTTATTAATTTATTTATTTATCCTTAATAAACTCAGTGACCGAATAGTACGCTTTTTTAATTAGATGTGTTTTTAGTTCTCTTTTAAATTCGTTATAACTTTTGGTTTTAAGAAAGTCTGGTAAATTATTATATATTTTTGGTCCCATGCAAAAGACGCTATTGTGATATTGTTTAGTTTTAGAGGCTATTGCGCATAGTTTATTTGTATGTCTTTTTGAGTTTAACGTGTTGTATTTAGAAATGTCGTTTTTGACCATTACACATATTTCATAGATATATAACGAAGGGAGCGTCAATATATTTAAACTTTGGTAGTGTGGCTTGCATGTGTCTGTCTGTCGTAGTTGACACATTGACCGAATACATTTTTTTTGCGCTTTAAAAACTGTTTCAATACCCGTTGCATTACCCCAAAATACAAGACCATACCTAAGAGTTGCACCAACATACGCATGATACGCACTTAATACCGCTGATTTATTTACTATTTTTGACAATTTGTAAAGAGCGAAAGAGAATTTGTTAAGTTTTTTACATACATGTTCCATGTGTAGTCTCCATGTGAGCTTATTATCAATGTACAAGCCTAAAAATTTTATATTTTCTGTTTCACATATGGTTTTACCTCTATAATTGATATTTACAGATCTCCCATAAGATATACGATTTTTAAATGTCATTACACTTGTCTTTTCAAGGTTTATTTTAAGATTATTGTTATTTAACCAATCTACTAATAATTCAAGGGCATTATTTATATTCGTTTCATATGTACTTGGATTATCATTTGGAAATATAACTGTACTGTCATCAGCAAAGAGAACCATTGGTTGCTCGATGACTTTTGGAAAATCATTAATATATATTAAAAAAAGCAACGGACCGAGGATACTTCCTTGAGGTACCCCGTATACTACATCCCTGGGTTGAGATAAGTACTTTTCCTCCGTTTTTGTTTCATTGTCAACTCGTTTAATTTCAGTTATTTGTTTTCTGTTACTTAAATAAGATTTTATCCATTGTGAAGCATTATCTCTAACGCCGTATTTCTCTAATTTGTCTATTAATAGCTCATGATCTACAAAGTCAAATGCCCTAGTCATATCCATATACAGAGCTGAGATTTGTTTTTTCTTATCTAACGTAGACATGATCTGTTCCAAAAAATTATATATAGCTAAATTAATAGATTTATTTTTGCGAAAACCTACTTGTTCGTCAGCTAGAATTGAAAATTTTTCGATATATGAATATAAGTTATTATAGAGAATTTTCTCAAATACTTTAGAAAAAATTGGTACAAGTGCTATAGGTCTATATGACGCCATATCTTGTTCATTTGGCTTTTTAAGAACTGGTTTAATGATAGTTACTTTTAATCTATCAGGAAATATACCAGTCTCAATACTCAAATTAATAATATAGGTCAATACGGGTGCAATTATATTAGATACCTGTTTTACTATTTTTGTGCATATCTCATCGTAACCTGTGCTATTTGTGTTTTTTAGACCCTTTATTACTTTAATTATTTCGTCACTTGTTGTAGGCCGAAGGAAAAACGAGTTAGAATATTTATAGTTAATATTATATTTGTTTGTTCGAATATTACGGTCACTTAGTTCTTCAACTTGTTTTAAAAAGAAATTATTAAACTCCTTTGCGATTGTTTCTGGATCTGTGATATATTGGTTATTGGTAGCCCGTTGTAACCCTGTAGTCATGACTTCAACCGACATATATTTCAAATATTCAACAGACATGATAACTTACTGCCTAGCAACCGGCGTTATTGTCCAATGGATCTCATTGGACCCATTCAGGCCCATTATGGGTCCTTAATACCGCCAGATTAGTGGTCGTGACCCTTTATTATGGACGGCGAGGGTTTCCTATTCTCCTATTCTAGTAAGGGATTTTCGATTCGTAATCTGGTGGTTTAATGGCTAAGGACTTCTTTCACCACCTTCAAGTAAAGTGACAAGTGCGCTAATTGTCGGTTAAAGTCACCCGTAACTTCAATTTAAATTACACGATGTTCTAGTAGCACTAATTATATGATAAACTGACCCGTACTCATAGCTTTAACTTTACTTGGGACGTAACTAATCAACACTATACTAAATCAAATTATAAATAAATGTAATCGATTTTAATAAAGACAGACACATTTATTTGCACAAATATGGGTATTTACAAAGGTGTTTTAGACATTTGGTTCGCCATATTTACCTTTATGAGGTATGCAAATCTAACAATAATAAAAAACTTCAGTAATTACAAATATAAAAATGTGCATTGAAATAGTGTTATTTATTTTATTATATTTATATTACTATATGAGTAACTTTATGTAAAGATTACCTGGATTCAAGCCTGGAGCTGAGCTTTGGTCGGACTAAAACAAATGATTTTCTTGGTCTAGTCTGTTCAAAAAGGAGCTTGAAAAAAAGGGGAAATAATAACTGTATTGGAGACATATAGACTTGAACAGGGTACTACTAGTTACGGGACCGTTTGATTACCCACCTAAGCTATTATAACATTGTAGATTAGTAGTTCTAATTATATTGTAGTAGTTTATCATTGCCTGAAAACATGGACAAAACGACGTAACTGAATTAAATAGTTAAATAAAAAAATTAAATACTAAATTTCATAAAAGCCGTTGGAGCCGTTTCCAAGGTTCCGATTTTTTTTCAACCTTTTTTTTTATATCCCATTGCTAGGTATAGGTCTCCTCTCACAAGTGAGGGTTAAGGCCATAGTCCACCACGCTGGCCAAGTGCGGATTGGTGGACGTCATGCTTTCGAGAAATTATGAATTTCTCTCAGGCATGCACGGCGACGGAGAACATCGTAATTAATTAAATATCACAATATTTTCCATCACCGTGGAGCAGTGATAAATGCGCATTACAAATTTCTTTGTCAGAGGTGTGCGCCGAGGATTTGAACCTGGGGTCGGTCGCGTCAAAGACCGCGGTTATTTACCACTCAGCCATCGCACAACTGCTTACTGCCCATTACGGTTCTTAATGGCCCGCGGCTATGTCCCGGCGGTGAAAGTGTTAATGCCTTTTGATTATGAAGTTTAATATAATCATCCCATCATAATATTTAAATGTAAAATGTTGCCAAGACGAGACTGAACTATGGAATAAACTTCCCTCTGAGGTATTCACGTTGGGCTGCGACATGGGGTTCTTCAAGAGAGGCGTTAAAAAACCCTTCAATACAAAGCTGGCAACGCATAGGCGACTCCTCTGGTGTTGAAGTTGTCCATAGGCGACGGTGACCACTCACCGTCAGGTGACTCGTATGCCTATATGCTGGTGTTTTTATATTTAAAAAAAACTGTGTGAATAAAGTAAAGTCCACTCATATGGCTTGCAGTAACATTTGAAAGTGTACAGAAATAAAAGGGGGTTTGTGATTGAGGATAAATTTTATAGGTTGAAATTATTTTTAATAGTAACGCTTTATTGAAATATGGTGTTTCTAAAAAACTATTTTATTTGTTTAATTTACGCATTTATATTTGATATAAACCGTAAATAAACGCTAAAGACTCATAGTCCCACAGTAATGTAATTAATATGTCATGTTGAGGGTACCATGGACACATACAAAGATAGGAACACAAACACCCAGACCGAAAACAGAAATTTAAACTCATCATTCAAATTTTTGTGTCGCCGGGAATCGAACCCGGGACCGCTCGATTGGCAGTCCGACATGATAACCATTGCGCCACGCGAGTCGTCAAATGATTAAAAATATTATAGAATTGTGGAATTCCGAGATCCAAATCTTCATTATATTAATGCTAATATACATTTATGAGCATAAAATTCAATTTAAAACCACATAAGAGTTAGTACGGAAGCTACAAGACCACTACAGACATGAAGTATTCATACGTAGCATGTAGCGCTGTTAAGACAAGAGCTACGAGAGCTACGGAAGCTACGGAAACGACGTAGTCTACATTCGTAGCGTCTCAATGTTAAATTTTGAATGAAATCAAATTACCTTCCTGTTGAGAAATCTTGCCAAACAGAGTGATTTCAAAGCTTTAGCAATATAAAGATCTATGAAATTTTAGTTTAATCAGTTAAAAAAGGGTGAAGAATGACAAAAAATCGGCTAATTGCGAGGCGGACTCGTGCGCGAATGGTTCCGTACGGTTATCTATAAAATGGCAAAAAAACGTTTTTTCATTTTTTTATTTATAAATTTATTTTTAAAGTGAGTATAATATAACTAAATATTCTGTGATTATATTTTGTGTCTATCAGTTGTGGTTATTAGAAATGAGAAAAAAATTTGCAAAAATAACGTTTGTAGTATGGGAGCCTCCTTTTTTACTATTTTTAGTATATATAGTAGAAGCAGAAATAGAAATACATCATCTGTAAAAATTTCAACTGATAAGCTATAACGGTTCATGAGATACAGCTTGGTGATAAATGTTCAGGCAGACGGACGGACAGCGGAGTCTTATTAATAGGGTTCCGTTTTCCCTTTGGGTACGAAACCCTAAAAAGGAAAGAATAATCAGTCCTAAGACAAGATGTAACAAGTTACACACTAAACGTTACACACTCATAGCCCCACAGAAAGGTAATTAATACACTGTGTCGTGGGTACCACGGACACATACAAAGACAGGGACACAAACACTCAGACCGAGAACAGAAATTAAATTTGAACTTAATAAGTAACGCTTAATTGAAAAAAAAAAGTTGTTTAAAAAATATTTTATTTGTTTAATTGACGCTATTTTAATTGATAAACGCTACACACATAGCCACACAGTAATGTAATTAATAAATATCCTATGTCGTGGATACCATGGACACATAAAAAGAAAGGAACACAAACACTATTTGCATATACAGGGCACCAAAGAACAAAATAGATGTAATGGAAATTTTTTTTAGCAAACTCAATGGCATTCTTAATAGACTGTGCTATAAAAATAAAAAAATTGTTGTATGTGGCGACTTTAATATAGATATACTTAAAGATAATAGGACATCAATAGAGTTTAAAAGTATTTTAGAGAGTTATAATCTTAAACTGTGCATCAACACACCAACACGATTAATTAGCAAAACATGTATAGATAATATTGCCCATAACATACAAGGCTCCAAGTCTAATGTCGTCGAACTTGCCTTATCGGATCATACAGCTCAAATTTTAAAATGTCCAGTTAAAAAAAGTTATTTTGTAAAGCATTGGTACACTTACAAGAGAGACTTTAGTACTGAAAATGTTAATAAATTTATAGAATGCTTAAGAAATTTGAAATTTCAAGAAGTTTATACATGCAGTGATACCAATGATGCTTTTAAGATATTTCATGAATTATTTGTATTATTTTACAACTTGTGTTTTCCTGTTCTAAAAGTAAAAATGTTTATTAGAAAACGTCCTAGATGGCTTTCTAAAGGTATAAGAAAGTGTTCTAAAATTAAAAGAAGTCTATTATGGGAATATAGGAAATCTCGCGACCAACTAGCAAAAAATAAGTTTAATGCGTATTCGAAAAAATTAAAGGCTATTATCAAGTTAACCCAAAAATCTCAAAATGATTATTACATTAAAAACGCACAAAATAAAACAAAGGCCACATGGAAAATTATCAATAATAATACTAGTAACATTCCTAAGAAAAGTATTAATAAAATAAAAATAGGCAACCACATAGAAACAGACCCAGAAAACATTGCTAAGGAGTTTAATGATTTTTTCTTAAAACAAGTTGAAGAATTGAGCGACAGTAATATTCGAACCACCAAATATAATATTAACTACAAAAATTCTAACTCTATTTTCCTACGGCCTACAACAAGCGACGAAGTAATTAAAGTAATTAAGGGTCTAAAAAACACAAATAGTACAGGTTACGATGAGATATGCACAAACATAGTAAAACAGGTATCTAATATAATTGCACCCGTTTTAGCGTATATTATTAATTTGAGTATTGAGAACGGTATATTTCCCGACAGATTAAAAATAACTATTATTAAACCACTTTTTAAAAAACAAAACGAACAAGATATGGCGTGCTATAGGCCTATAGCACTCATACCAATTTTTTCTAAAGTATTTGAGAAAATTCTATATAATAACTTATACTCATATTTTGAAAAATTTTCAATTCTAGCTGACGAACAAATAGGTTTTCGCAAAAATAAATCAATTAATTTAGCGATATATAATTTTTTGCAACAAGTGATGTCTACGTTAGATAAGAAAAAACAAATCTCAGCTCTGTATATGGATATGACTAGGGCATTTGACTTTGTAGATCATGCGCTATTAATAGATAAATTAGAGAAATACGGCATTAGAGATAATGCTTTACAATGGATAAAATCTTATTTAAGTAACAGAAAACAAATAACTGAAATAAAAAGAGTTGACAATAAAACAAAAACGGAGGAAAAGTACTTATCTGATCCCAGGGATGTAGTATACGGGGTACCTCAAGGCAGTATCCTCGGTCCGTTGCTTTTTTTAATCTATATTAATGATTTTCCAAAAGTCATTGAGCAACCAATGGTTCTCTTTGCTGATGACAGTACAGTTATATTTCCAAATGATAATCCAGATACATATGAAATTAATATAAACAATGCCCTAGAATCATTAGTAGATTGGTTAAATAACAATAATCTTAAAATAAACATTGAAAAAACAAATATAATGACATTTAAAAATCGTGTATCTTATGGGAGATCTGTAAATATTAATTATAGAGGTAAAACCATATCCGAAACAGAAAGTATAAAATTTTTAGGCTTGTATATTGATAATAAACTCACATGGAGATTACACATTGAACATGTATGTAAAAAACTTAACAAATTCTCTTTTGCTCTTTACAAATTGTCAAAAATAGTAAATAAATCAGCGGTATTAAGCGCGTATCATGCGTATGTTGGTGCAACTCTTAGGTATGGTCTTGTATTTTGGGGTAATGCAACGGGTATTGAAACAGTTTTCAAAGCGCAAAAAAAATGTATTCGGTCAATGTGTCGACTGCGGCAAACAGACACATGCAAGCCACACTACCAAACTCTAAAGATATTGACGCTCCCTTCGTTATATATCTATGAAATATGTGTAATGGTTAAAAACGACATTTCTAAATACAACACGTTAAACTCAAAAAGACATAAAAATAAACTATGTGCAATAGCCTCTAAAACTAAACAATATCACAATAGCGTCTTTTGCATGGGACCAAAAATATACAATAATCTACCGGACTTTCTTACAATAAAAACTAATAACGAATTCAAAAGAGAACTCAAAACATATTTAATTAAAAAAGCGTACTATTCGGTCACTGAGTTTATAAACGATAAATAATAATAAAAAACATAAAATAATATAAACCAAAAAATAAAATTACATAATAAATAATTTTGTCCGCGGCATAAAAACCTGGGAGGTTTTTTTCCGCCAGCTTTTTTTCCTCTCAGTGTATAAAAACCCATCCTGGTGGGTGCCCCAAGCTGATGACGGCAAACCTCGTATGGTTCAAATAAAATAAATCATTATAAAAAGCACAAAATTGGGTTTACGTCTAATTAATTAAAACTATACAAAATTAAATGTAATACTACATACTTTAATGTTTCTTATGTAATCTTTAATAGTAATTTTAGAATTTAAGTCTAAATTAAGTCATTAAATTTAATTAGTTTATCAAATTAAATTAAAATTTGTACACCCTAAGGGGTAAATATGGAGTTCTAAATATTTTGTAAAACCTTTTTTTTTTCACCCATATTTGTGCAAATAAAATATTTCATTTCATTTCATTTCATTTCATTTCATTTCATTTCATTTCATTTCATTTCATTTCATTTCAACACTCAGACCTAGAACAGAAATTTAAACTCATCATTCAAAATTCTGTTTCGCCGGGATCGAACCCGGGACCCCTCGATTAGCATTCCGGCATGGTAACCATTCGTCGCGTGGCGCAATAGTTACAAGTTCAGTCAACAAAATACTGTACGAGTATAAATGCACGCGCGAGACACAGCTAATTTTTAACTAGTTTTCCGGTTGTCATGTCGTATAAATTCCCAGTTGGGAAAACGTTCGGGCGAGTTGCTAACTTTGAATCGGATTATGGTATTCTGTGGTCTGGTGTTTATTTGGCTGCCATAGAAGTAGTCCTATTTTTTTTTTCAAAATTGAGCTTCTTTTTAAAAATAAATAGGAATGCAAAGAGGTTCTGTTTTCTCTTATAAATGAATAAAAAGCCAATAATTTTAATATCATAGATTTCGAAGTGTAATAATATTTATCTACAAGAATAAAGCCTTAAATATTCGGTAGTTAATCTATGAATAATACCTGAAAGGGCTTCCAAAACAAATAAAAATAAAAAGAAATTGACAAAAATAGATATATGAAACTTAAGACACATAGATGGACAACGAAATGTTCCTTTAAATTTTTTATACGTTTCTACGTTTTTTATACGTCAATCCACATAATGACAAACAAGTTATACAAGTCTCAAAAATATTGTACTAGTTTGAATGCACGCGAGTCACAGTTAATTTTCAAATAGTTTTCTGGTTGTCAAATTGTAAAATTCCCAGTTGTGGAAATGTTGAGGCGAGTTGCTAACTTTGAATTGGATTGTGGCATTCTGTGGTTTGGTGTTTATTTGACTGCGTTAGTTTTTTCAAAATTTATTGAAATTTTGCTTGATGAATTGCATACCACAATATCATTGAAAATACACACTTTAAATATGGTACGGCTCTTTATTTTTGAGTATTTACGTGCATTACTTGTGCATGGGAAGAAATGGATGCAATAACTCTGTAAAAATAATTTGAAGTTATTCAGTAATCTTTTGGTTCCGTTGTTTTAGAACCATAACTTTTTTGTTTATTCTCTATTATAGCCAAATGGAAAATGCTTTCTACATTTCATTGTCTATTTTTCAGGAATGACCTTTAAAGAGTGACTGAAAAACAGAAGGTGATCCTATACTTGTTCTATTTTCATTTTATTCTACAGAGTCCCTAAATATAAAAAGCACAAAGTAAGTACCACAACTTATTTTTAACAAGTTTTCCGGTTGTCATGTCGTATAAATTCCCAGTTTGAACAAATTGCTAACTTTGAATCGGATTGTGGCCTTCTGTGGTCTGGCGTTTCTGTTTCTTTGATTGCGTTAGGAGTTAGTTTCAAAATTTATAAAAACTCTGATTTATGGATTGTACCGGAGTAAGAGTATTATTGTACCGGAGTGAGAGTATTATCATTGCAAGTACCTATCATAATGCTATTGATCTACAAAGGCTTTTTCTGAGGAATGACCTTTAAAGAGTGACTGGCATACAGAAGGTTCCTATACGGATCCTATTAGGCTCAAATTCATTCATTCATTCATTTTATTCTAAAAAGCCCTTAAATATAAAAACTAAGCATGAAACAAATCTAATTATTAACTAGTTTTCTGGTCGTATAAATTCCCAGTTGTAGGAATTTTCGGACGAGTTGCTAACTTTGAATCGGATTGTGACATTCTGTAGTCAATGTTATGAGTTGTTTTAAATTTTTAAAAGGTCAGGTTCTATTTAAAAACTACCTTAGCTAACTTAAACCTTAACTAACTACCTGATACCTACCTACGCTTAATATTGCTCTTAAAGTGTATTTTTTGGTTATAACGTTTATGTTTGGATAAATGTATATAATACCTATAATAAATATGAAAGTTCGGATGGGTTGCTCAATCACGTTCAGCGGCTGAACAGATTGGGTTAATACTAGGCACAAATATGGATTAATACGAGTAGACAGAGAGTAGAGTCATGCGTCACTTTGCGGAACTCCATTTTTATAAAGTTAGGTAAAAACTACCTAAAAATTCCTTTGCAACAATCTGATTGCAGATTGTTGTAAAGGAATTTTTACCTAATTTATAACAAAAATGGGTTATTGTCTGTAATATCGCAAAATATTGTAATATTCCCGTGGGACAGAATAGTATAATCATAAAAACTCAAATCACACAACCAAAGCTGGACCGAGACACTAGTAATCCATATAAAATGACTTTCACTAAATCCTATAGATTCTTAGATTGCTTTTCTTATTTTTTAATGTGATTGAGGATTGTGATTTCCATTTCTATTGTTTGTAAATTATGTAAATTTACATAATTTTAGATCTCTAAAAAATCTAAAATACTTTTATACTTTACTAAACAGTAGGTAAAATTGACTACCACAAAGAGTATTAAAGTAAATTATATTATATAAAATTAAAATATTCACACATTAGATTTAACCTTAGTTCAGTGTGATAATCCTTCCTACTTAATAATTATTATAAATGCGAAAGTAAGTTTGTTTGTTACTCGTTCACGCGAAAACTACTCAACCGATCACCATGAAACTTTGTATATATAATAATATTCTTGGAGTTATCAGAAGTAACTTTTGAAAATTATAAATACACTATTACACTATTTTGGTAAAAAATATGGCAGCGCTAAATTCAAAGTTATTTCTAACATGTTCTGCTATTGTGTCATATAAACCGTCAGTTCCTGAACAAGTTTGGACTACCCACTAACTTTTAAGCATATTATGGTAAAGTTTTAAAGCTTATGTTTCTAAACACTAATAACCTCCTTGTTCATGCAGATTTTCTAACGATTTTCCTCATGGCTCTAATAACAGACAATTTTGCTTACATTTTGATGATCACCACCACGCTGCTGCAATGCGTGGGTATTAATGGCCAAACAACTATCGCATATTTTCAATATGCCCGCAAGGCTTACGACAAGACATCGATAAGAACCAGGACCGATGCCTTAGAGTAACCAAAGAATCACAAATGAGATCGTATATGGTAGACCGCGAGCGATCCGTAAAAATATCATAAAACTCGGTACCTCTCCCAAAGCGTCGGTTTTGAACCGTTTCCTTGTGTTTAATACAAAAAGAAAAATGGGTGCGTGCTTTCTACACATGTACTAATGTACATACATTCATACTATTATTATAAATTCGAAAGTAACTCTGTCTGTCTGTCTGTCTGCTACGCTTTTCCGCTTAAAGTACATACTGAACCAATTTGAATGAATTTGGAACACAGATAGAGTGAACCTTGAGAATGGACATAGGATGGTTTTTATCCTACGGAAACCTATAAAACGGGTCCACGCGGGCGAAGTCGCTGGAGGAAGGCTAGTACTAGTATAAATACTGCTATAATAATTAGCTGTCTCTCGGTGAATTCTTGATTACGATAATGACTATGGCGAACTAATAAATGTACATAAAACAACTTTTGAAATACCCATATTTGTGCAAATAAATTTTTTCATTTCATTTCAATAACTACTTACGTGATCATAATAATTTAATTTGTTTTGTTCACATTTACAACATTCCTTGACAAGACTTATTCGGTAACTTTTTTGTAGATTATTTTAAAGTAGGTAAGCATTTTTTACATTGTTAATGTTGTTTTAACATGTTCATTCTGAGCCCTTAAGCATATTTATAATTGACTTTTTGTTTTGGTTGAAACTTAAATTATTTCTTTGATTTCCTCAAAACCTATACAAACCATTATTTATAACATGTTCTGGCATGTCACAAACTGAACGTTCCTGGAATAAGTTTGGACGAGTCCGGTAACTTTAAGCAGATTATTGTAAAGTTCTGAAGCACAATGTTTGGCCATTCTGTTATAAAAGCCTTGTATCCCAAAATTTATTTTGTTTCCGTTATGTACGTATTTTATTAAAATAATTTTGTATTCACTACTCCGTCAAGTCCTGCGCCTTCTGAATCTTTAGCTTCCAGCTTTCCTCTTCAGGCTGTTAGTCCACATGATTGGAGGGTGGACGTGCTCCTTTTGTTGAGATGTCGTCACCATTGGAGGACCTGTCTTGTTCATTTATTGTCAATCCTGCTAAATATATGGCCTCTCCATTGCCACTTCAGCTCGCAGCTTTCGAGAGCTATATAAGTAAACTTCGTTCGTTTAAGGATTTCATTGTTACGGATTCTGTCGCCTAGAGAAGTACCAAGTCATTTAACAACTATTATACCTAAGATCTTATTAAGGGTGCTAGAGAAATACTCTTAATTACATGTTACAGTAAATGTTACGTGGTCTATCATGTAATAAAATATGTTGATATAACTCTTTTATCTGTATTTACAAATATGACGTATTTGTTGTAGCTAACCAATCATATATGCAAATAATATAAAATGATTCTTCTTGCTAGTAAGTATAACATGACATGTTAAACCATAATGACAGCCTCCGTGGCGTAGTGGATAATGAACCGACTGCGAAGCGTGAGGTCGTGGGTTCGTTTCCCACCCAGGACAAATATTTGTCTGATGAAAATGACTGTTTGTTCTGTGTCTGGGTGTTAATTTATCTATTTAAATATGTATTTAAAATTATATAGGTATGTTTATCAGCTTTCTGATTATTACCATAATACAAGCTCTGCTTAGTTTGGAATCACGTGTTGTTGTGTGAATTGTTTATAAAAAAACATCTCTTTTTTCGTTACAGTTTCAGGATTTTATTAACAGGATTTATGAATTAACATTCAAAGACGATAATAGAATATATAACCAAGTAATAATTTAATTTCAACAAACATTAACATTCAAACACACATTATTAGAAAATTATTTTGCTTGCCTCTAACCTAACAAAGTTATTCACAACATGTTTTGCGGTGGGACGGTTACTCGTATAACAAGTTTAAGCGAGTCCGGTAACTTCTTGGCGGATTAGTAAGGCGTTATGGAGCATAATGTTTGTTCTTGCTGTTATAAATCGGATGTTGTGAATCTTGAGAGAAAATTAGTTTGAGAGGCCGTATAGGAAATTTTGCCGATTTCGCTGACTTAGCTGATTTTACAATGGAAGATTTCACATTTAAAATACCGTATTTCCATAAGTTTTATTGCATAATATGATTGATCATGTCAATAGTAAACTATTAAATGACCTACTTTTTCATTTTTATTACGTTATTTTGCTTAATAGACCTGAAGAAGGTGATAGTTTTGTGAATTTTACTGTAATTAATAGGTATAGAATATTACATATTTCCGGATCATTTTAAAACCTAAACAGATGGAAAAAAATGCCATTCTTTAAAAAGTGCATTTATAGTAAATGAGTCACTTTTTGTCAGTCTCTTACAAAATATATTAGTAAAAAAACATTGAACTTAGTCAATTTTGAGAGAAAATGGGCCAGAAATTGCATTTGATTTCGGCAAATCAGAATAATCTTTCATAAAATTTATTTAATATTATTAAACGCCAGTTCTTAATCATTCCGTTTTCTAAAAATAAATCAATTAATAACAAAAATTTGGCATTAAAAATCTTTTAAAGCAACCTAAATTTCACATTATAATTCTTGACGCAAGCTAAAAAAAGTGGCTAATAGATTACGAGTATTAATGAAATGGTCAGTTATATTGTGCAATAAAACTTATGGAAATACTGTAATTTAACTGCAAAATCACATGTGTTGAATCAGGTAAATCAGCGAAATCGGCAAAATTTCGTATAGGGTCTCTTAACGTCACAAATAAAAAACGAATAGGTACTTGTACCTATTAAAAAAAAACTTTAAACAAGTACAATCTTGCTATTAGCAATATAGGAAAAGTATAGTGCCGAATTACTATTTAAAGCCGTTATTATTAACATTATCTACACTAAACCGTAGAGAAGAAGCGTTTCGGTGTAGCTTCCAGGCATGACCAATAATGGTAAGGTTGCCATCTCTAAAATTGTCAACCAGGACAAGACGCGTTATAAACCCGGATTTTAGAGCCCAAAACCCGGACATATCAACAACGGGGTACGGTGAATTTAGCGTGTCGGTTCGTCGGTTGATCGCGACGTGCGGGCACAGCGCGTGTGTCGGGGGCTGCCCAAGACTTTATTTTTTTAAGCCCGGACTACAAATGAAGTCCGGCCCGGACGCTCTCCGGACGCCTTCTAAACTAGGACAAATCCGGGGAAACCCGGACGGATGGCAACCCTAAATATTGGAGAAAACCTACATAATATACGTTTGCGTTAAGAATTTAACTATCGACCTTATTTCTTTCAGGTTAAGATCTAACTGTCCAATTTTAACTCGGACGCAGTAGTAACGTTTGCGCGTTTACAAACTTACACAAAGGGCCATAGAGTACATTTATACATAGGGGAATAGAGACCAAACTCGATTCATTTTTCTGTTAACAAATTACTAGCGCCATCTATCCGCACGACACAAAATTACACTTATTGAATATATAACCAGATGTATACGATTTACCTATATACCTACGAATGTAGGTACTCATATCTCAAATTACCAAATTACTGTTTATTATTTATGAGATTTGTTGAAGATATATTATTTAATTTGTAATATCTTCAACAAATCTCACAGGAAATAGATGTGATAAAATAAAACAAAGGTTTATACGTACATACATACTTTTTATTTCTTTTTTATTAATATACCTTTTACATAACACATTTCATGATTATACCACCAGACGAAGGTTAAAGTTCCACAGGCACCATCTGGACTCGTGGCGGTCCTCCACAGTCCGCTTTGCACGCTCCTTTTTACCACGGACGTGTAGGTTATGGGACAACCTTCCAGCTGAGGCATTCCCAGTGGACTATAACATGGGGTTCTTCAAGAAAGCTGTAAAAAAAGCTCAAACTAAAACTAAAACTAACACTAAACGGAGTCTTATCTCGCATATTATGAGTCCTCTCTCGTACGCACAATTCGACCAAGACGAAGATAAATCAATTCAACGCTCTTTAGAGTTAACTAGGTATATCCACAAGAAACTGAAATCTTAGCACGAAAAGAACACAGAACGTTCAATTAAGCAAACGACTAAACAAAAACATGTTTAAATAAAAAAATGTACTCTACTGTGGCCATCTTTGTTTGTTTATTGTTTGCCGGCAATGTTGCTACATTAGTAATATAAATACTACTAAAAGAATTTACTACATCTTGTTTAAGTGATAGGTATGTAGCACTTAGCACTGTATATTGTTAAAATATGTATTTATTGATAAACTCAAGAAAAAACAAGCAAATTTGTTGTATATTTTTAGATAAAATAAGATAATAATCTTGCACTAGTTTTTCGAAAAACAACTTTTTCTTCTATTTTGTCATAATAGGCCTTATTATGGCAACATTATATACAAACGTAAATGCTACTAAATTTGGAAGTCAACTGCATTATCTTTCATAATTCATGCCATTAAATTTTATTGCTTTATAATGCTCACTAGCGCTACCTGTGACGGTTTGCACTAAACATTTGTTTATGATGAGCCTAAATTAAAAATATACGTATTAACTTGGGATGTCAAGAAAATATTAACCATCATAATTTAGTCGGGTTTTCTTACAAGTTGTGCACAGTGTCAAATGTATTAAGTTTTTATGCCCTGCTAAGGGCTCAGTAATATGACCAAACACGGGTTGTAGCCTTATTTACCTACTTTTATTCCTTGTAATACTAAAACAAGGTGCATGCCTGAGTATGTATTCTATGTCACGAAATCCGTTCGGCTATGAATGTTATCAGGCGTGGGGTGCATGGTGTCAATAGTATCTTAAAAACCACCCCGCGCTTTTTTGTACGGTAAAATACATTTTCTTCTTATTTTTTTAGTTTTTAGTTCGTATTTTCACAAAAACGTGTTTTTAAGTTTTTTAAACTACATTATTTATTTTTAATTTTTAGTAGTTATTTTTATTCTCATATTATTGTATTGTCATTGACCCTTGACCCCTGTGCAAATTTTCAAGTTAATCAGACTCCTAGAAGTAAGTGAAAATGAAGTTCAAAGATTCCATTACATACATACATGTCAAGTTAATAAAAGCGTGTTAAAAAGTTATGGTTAGAATATCGATTCAATCAAATCGGGGCTAGTTACATACTAGCAAGCATTGTATCTGCAAACACAAACACAGTACATCGTGAACGGCAAACACCGCATTATTGGGTACTTGGTGCACTGTAATTTACGTGCAAGCACATTGGATATTTAGTGCTTAGGTAGCTTGATCTAAAATAAAATTTTATGAACTATGTAGATAAGGGCACTAAGTATTTTCAGCAGTTAAGCGAAACGAGTGCGATCGGATGTGAAATGGGTCACCAAGCTAGTACCAAATTTCGGGCGTTTCCGTGTTTCTGAAGACACGGTAAGCAGTTGGTTGTTATCTATACTAATATTATAAAAAGGAAAGATTTGTATTTTTGTATGTTTGTGATGAATAAACTCAAAAACTACTGTTCCGATTTCAAAAATTCTTTCACCATTAGAAAGCTACATTCGCCCTAAGTAACAAAGGCTACTTCTTCCCCGGGGAAAATGCTTCATTCCTACGTGAAAACGGGTAATAGCGCGATTGAAGTAACTGGCTAAACGCCTATGATTTTAATATAGCAATGAAGCCTGGAATAACACATAGGCTATTTTTTATCCTTCGGGGACCCATTAAACGGGTCCACGCGGGCGTAGCCGCTGGCGGGGGCCTAGTAGTTAATAAATTCAGGATTTTGGAATAAATTTGCAAGAACCCTTAGACCTCCGTGATCTACTTCTTTAGGATATTTTGTTCTACCCTTTTTTGTCCCACTGGCAAGTGCCGATTGTGGACAGCATTCCGTAAATAAATAGTAGTAGAAATAAATATCGCAATGTTTTTCCATTTCCACGGAGCAGCGATGAGCATAAACTAGGTGAAGCGAAGGGTAAAAATAATACTGTGTTTGGTATTATCAAATTTTAATTATAGGCAGGATACGTTAATCGATACAATGCGCGTTTATCGATATAATGATTGAATCAATGCTGTTAGTAGCATAGGAGTATCATTATGCCGTTTCGCATGATTTTCTTTAGTCATTCGGATTTCATCATTCAGCAACACTATTTCAATGTCTATTGCTAGGCTCTGCCCTTCTATTCGATTGAGAAATTATCGCAACATCATTATGTTTTTATTTAATGGAGTAGGAAATAATCAAGCAGACCATGTGGCCATGTTCTCTGTAGCCTATAGACAACCTTGGCTGCAACCCCTTTTGAGTCCCACTGCTGGGCACGGGTCTCTTCCCATTGTTGGGGACGCCTGGAGCTTATTCCACCACGCTGCTCCAATGCGGGTTGGTGGAGATACGGGTTAGTGGCCATCCCGCTGTCGGATGTTTTCAAACCGCCCATAAGGCCTCCGACAAGGTTTCACGACTGTTAACTATCGACAACAACTGGGACCGACGGCTTAATGTGCCCTCCGAAGCACGGAAACGCGCATGATTTTTTTTTGCCACTAGTGGTCACCCATCTCACACCAGAACGCACCCGTTTGGCTTAGTTGCTAAGATTGTTTGCGTTCTACGCTAACCGCCGGGCTATGCGCGCTTCAGACAACGACAACTTACGAAAGTTTAAATGTTGCCTTATCAAGTTAATACAAAAAGATTGAACCAAGTTTGTACTCTCGATGCTCAAAGCATTTCAAGTTTTATATAACCTCAAATTTAAATAGCAAAAATTATATTCTTTACTTATTGGTATTTCCTCCTTTATTTTAGCTACAAGTACTTAACAGTATTTACAGTTACTACAGTAAATTAAATACTAAATTCCGTTTTACCTGCTTTGCATAACGGTCTTGATGTAGCTTTGGGCACATAAATTAAACGCTTCAAACCTTCCATATAATGTAATCGAGAGCCAAGTGACGAAGAAATGCGAGCGAAAAGAGTCTGATTTTTAATATAGCTCCACACTTGTGAAATAGGAAAATAACCTCATCACTATTTGAATTTAAGACGTTACATAGAGCCACGGATGGGCCTCAACCTGTCCAGTAATTTTATGCATACGGATTTGTTTTGGGCTTTTTGTTTCCAATTCCTGATGCCCATATTATTGAATTCCTGCTCTACGCCATCCAACAATCTCATTTTAGGTCTACCTCGGCTTCTGCGGTCATCTAGGTGACTATCCTGTAAAAAATAACCTTCCCTTTCAATTAGTTACTTTTTTAGAATTTATAAATTTTACACTCGGAGAATCGTTTGGCAAAACTTAAGAATTGGTATTAATAATACATTGTAAACACTAGCCTTCCGCCAGCGGCTTCAACCACGTGGACCCATTTTATAGGTTCCCGTAGGATTGATTGAGTAGTTTAAGCGGGAAAGGGTAGCAGACAGACAGACAGACAGAGAGAGTTACTTTCAAATTTATAATATATTAGTATAGTATTAGTATGGATTGATAATCAACAGCCATGTGAATACTTAACACGTTCATATGAGCCATTTAATAAGATAGTGATAAAAATCAGTCCCTAATTGCGGCATGTTTTTACCAATAGAGTAAATTTATAACTCCTAGTAATAATTTATAACCAGTACCATATTATTATGCGATTTTTATTAAATAGGATTGGTGGCTGGCACGGATCTCTGTTAATAATTGCCTGGCCTGGACCACACTACATGGTTAGGCGATTTGTTATTATAATGTTACTTTCATTTTTCATAGGTTTAATAATCTATATAAAACACTCTCAATTATTACTGGCTTGCCAGCATAATGTTTTCAGGAGTGCTTATCGGTTTCTGATTCGCAGTTTACCGAACTCCTTTCATATTGGATGAAGGGGAAGAGTATCATAGGCCTCGTTGTCTATGATTAGAGAAAAATAAAAATAGAATATTATCTACGCCTGCCCCAGTATGGCGGCGTGGTTGCATACGTACGGTACTCACGTCGACTAACGTTCTTTGGTTATGTTCGACAATATTCTTAAGTACTAATCTAAAACCCATCAAAAACTACAAGCGGAACCTTGAAGCGGCAGACTGCAGTCTGGAAGAATGTCCAGGATCCTGTGATTGGATATAGGAGAGGTGGCTTCGATTCAAGAATTCCGGTGAGTAAGCTTTTGATAATATTGTGCTGATTACAGTGGTACCTAATTGGGAGTGTTTACTGTCCCAACAGTGGGCTTGGGTCATAATTGCGCGCCCGCCCATCCATTTTCTGGTCCTTCAGAGCTCGGATGAATGTCATCCAGCTTTAATTTATTTAATCATAAATAATTCTCTGCGTAATATACGCAAATTGAACATACCTACGTATGTTTTCTGTTATTTTTTTGTCCCATTTTACGTAATATTTAGGATTTAAGCTTGGATTAATAATATCCAGCTGTTTTTTGCAACCTTAAATTCATATTTATAGTAAAAATTACATTGCATAATATTTGCATAACCTTTTTTACATCAGTAATAAGATGGCGACCGCTCACAATAATTTAGCTCGACTCACCGCCAAGAAGGAGCGATTATACGCTCGTATGAATGAATTATATAAATTAGCATCAAATATTTCTGATTTTTCGTCTAGAAGCAATGAGAATTTCATGGTTAAGTCTGAAATCATCGACGAAATGCGTATTCAGTTCGAAACATACATCGATGAAATATACGAAATTCATGTATCGATAGATTCTAAATTCAAAATTGATTATCAATGTTTGGATGCGTTTGATGATTTATACCTTAAAGTAAAGCGTGTTAGGAACTATATTGTTCAAGCTTTGCGATCAAATGTCTCCAAACGTGAAGATTCTAATGATAATTTTCAGTCAAAATGTAACATTAAATTGCCACCGATTGAATTGCCTTACTTTGACGGGAAAATGGAGAATTGGCCTAGGTTTTATGAATCTTTTAAATCTAACATACATAACAACAGTGATCTGACTGACTCGCAGCGCGTGCAATATTTAGTGGGTAAGTTGACACACGGCGCTCTGAAGGTCACCGCAGGTATTGTACCTACGGGCGACACTTATAAAATTTTATGGGATAATTTAGTGAATAAATATCAAGACAAGCGATCATTAGGAACGCATTACTTAAATAATATTTTGGATTCTAAGAGCTGTAGTGATACAGCCGGCAGTCTCGATTCATTCATTGAAAAATATTCAGCTTCGATTTTAGCTTTAAAACAATTAAATTTCAAAGATCTTGCCGATTTCATTTTCTTACATTGCGCTTTAAGTAAAATCGATTCGCATACTATTCAGGCTTTTGAGTCGTCTGTTCGTAACGAAGACATACCTTCCTTTGATAAGTTAAATTTGTTTATTCGAGATCGAGTTAAAATTTTAGAACGCTCAAACACAAATCATTCGAGTTCGAATCGATCGTCGGACCCGGCAGTAAAAATAAATAAAACGTCTACGTATCCATCGCGATCAGTCCATAAGTCATTTATTGCTAATAATAATAGTCATGTAACGCATTCTAGGCGCTGTGTCTTTTGTAATAACGCTGATCATTCTGTTTATAATTGTGTTCAATTTAAAAACTTAGATACACCAATGGCCCGATTTGAATTTATAAAGTCGAAAAATGGCTGTGTGAATTGTCTTGGTATTACACATACTGTAACGTCCTGTAAATCATCTGTTGTATGCGAGCTATGTCAAAAACGTCATCATACCCTCTTACACTTTAAATATAGAAACGTAAAAAAATCCAAATGCCTTTCTTCTGCGTCTACATCGCATAGTATATCTAATGAGGGTGAGTCGTCGACCACTAGTGCGACGCGTAGTGGCCCTGTGAGTGGCCCGAGTTCGAATTCGTTTACTGCAAACGCGAACATGGCCAGTGAGCGCCATGCGGCTCGTGCGTCTTTCGGGGAGCCGCAGATGCAAGTTTTACTGTCGACTGCTCAAGTTTATGCAAGTTCGAAAAATAATAATAACGGGAAAGTAATAGTAAGATGTTTAATTGATAACGGTTCACAGAATAATTTAGTTACACTTGATTGTTGTAAAGCACTCAAATTGCCGATAATTCCTTTAAATAATTCTTTTATTAAAGGAATTGGTTTAGCCTCGCGTCCTATACTGGGCTACGTATATTTGGACATTGAGTCCCGCGTATACCCAAATAATAAATACTCTATATACGCGTTAGTAGTTGATTGTATTACAGATCAACTGCCCAGTCATTATATATCTAAGGGTGACATGGGCTACCTAGAGGGTATACCCCTTGCTGATTTGTCATGGAATGTTCCTGGCAATATTGATGTCGTGTTAGGTGCACAATTGTTTCCATATATTTATTTAGGTGACAGAATCGAATCGGGGACAAAGTTGCCACCCGCTTTGTCGACTGCATTCGGTTACATTTTAATGGGTGATTACCCAAGCAATGTCGCTGTACCATCTTCGTTATCTGCCATCTTCCTTGCCTTAACGATTTAATGCAAAAATTTTGGCAGATCGAAGAGATACCGAACATAAAATATTTAAGCCCGGATGAGACCGAATGTGAAAATATTTATTTATCGTCGGTTACTCGCGCGGTCGATGGGAGGTACAGTGTTGCTTTGCCCTTCTGTAAGAATCCGAGTGACCTTGGTAACTCGCGTTCTGGCGCCTTGCGCCGACTTATGTCTTTGGAGCGCAGATTTAAACAGTCGCCGGACTTACGTTTAAATTACAATAAAGTAATTAGCGATTATATAGAAAGCGGTTACCTGTCTGAGGTCAATGAATGCGATCTTGCGGATGAGGGATATTATATTCCTCAACATGCTGTCACCCGGGCGGACAAGCCACTGCCTCGTATTGTACTCGACGCGAGCGCCAAAACTCACACTGGGTTGTCACTTAAGAACGTCCTGCATACAGGACCTAACTTGCAGGCCGATTTGTTTTGTTATTATTAAATTTCCGATTGTTTCCCGTAGCTATGACTGCTGACATAAAGCAGATGTATTTGCAAATTGGTGTACTTCCAGAGCATCATAAATATCTTAGAATATTGTTTCGATTTAATAATAATGAAAGTATTAGAACTTTTCAATTTAATCGCCTTCCATTCGGGTTGAAATCCAGTCCTTACATAGCCATGCGAACTGTTCGACAGTTAGCTGAGGACATGAGGCCACACTTTGGTGAAGCTGCACAAGTAGCAGAAAGCAATTTATATATGGACGATTTAGTTCATAGTGTGCCTGATGACGTCATCGCCGTCCGCCTTTCTAGAGAATTGATCTCTTTGTTTAAGGCCGGGGCCTTTGAATTACTTAAGTGGACGAGTAATTCTTTAGTTTTACTTAAAAATGTACCTGAGTCTCTTCGCGACTCAATAAACTTTTCTGAGGGCTCTAACAATGCCACTAAGGTGTTAGGCCTCTCTTGGCAACCTGCCGACGACAACTTCTTTTTCACGACTTCTTATGTCCAGGAGAAGTGTACGAAGCGGACCATACTCTCCATAGTCGCCCGCTTGTTTGACGTCCTAGGCTTGGTAGCTCCTGTGGACTTTGGAGGTATGTGGGAATCCAACATAAAAAGTTTAAAGACTCATCTTTATAGGGTTATAGGAGCCCAAATACTTACGTATGAGGAATTACAGACGGTGCTAGTGCAGATCGAGTGCATTTTGAACTCGCGGCCACTCACAGTAATGTCTTCCGATCCTCATCCTGAAGTAATAACACCGGCTCATTTTTTAATGTCCACGCCACTGCAGTATTTACCTGCAGCGGACCTAACAGACACGCGAATTAGTTTGGTCGAGCGTAAACAGTTGCTGGATAGTATGGTTCAATCCTTTTGGAAAAAATGGCGTCTAGAGTATCTGCATACGCTGCAAGTTAGGCAGAAATGGTCTACTCCGGACCATCCAGTTCAGGTCAGTACTGTCGTACTCGTGGGACAGGACGATTCTCCTCCATTAGCTTGGCCACTAGGTATTATTACAGAAATTCATCCTGGTTCGGATGGAATAGTTCGCGTTGCAACAGTTAAAACCAAGTTTGGTATGTTTAAACGTCCTGTTGTAAAACTATACCCAATACCTAATCAATAACGTTTGAGATAATTAAAATAATAGTTTATTAGATAAGTAATAGGTATTAATATAACCGTATTCTTTAAATATTTGCTATTGTAGCTTTTAAAATTAATTGATGTATCGAAGTTACGTGCTTCAAGCTTGACCATGAAACTTCTCCATTGCTTTTAATACTCTTAAATTACATATACTTAATTGATCTTCAGTTTTCTTTCTCTTTGAAAGTTTTCTCCAAAACTTCCAAGGCGGGGGAGCATGGTTAGGCGATTTGTTATTATAATGTTAACTTTCATTTTTCATAGGTTTAATATCTATATAAAACACTCTCAATTATTACTGGCTTGCCAGCATAATGTTTTCAGGAGTGCTTATCGGTTTCTGATTCGCAGTTTACCGAACTCCTTTCATATTGGATGAAGGGGAAGAGTATCATAGGCCTCGTTGTCTATGATTAGAAAAAAATAAAAATAGAATATTATCTACGCCTGCCAGTATGGCGGCGCGGTTGCATACGTACGGTACTCACGTCGACTAACGTTCTTTGGTTATGTTCGACAATATTCTTAAGTACTAATCTAAAACCCATCAAAAACTACAAGCGGAACCTTGAAGCGGCAGACTGCAGTCTGGAAGAATGTCCAGGATCCTGTGATTGGATATAGGAGAGGTGGCTTCGATTCAAGAATTCCGGTGAGTAAGCTTTTGATAATATTGTGCTGATTACAGTGGTACCTAATTGGGAGTGTTTACTGTCCCAACAGTGGGCTTGGGTCATAATTGCGCGCCCGCCCATCCACTACACTTACAATGTCACTACATTGTGTAGTGTAGTGTGGTCCAGGCCAGGCAACTTATTTATGCTTGCTTGAGGTTGAAAATCAATTAGCAAACAGGATAGTTAGTAATTAAAATTGCTTTCCAATGCACTCAGTGTGACAATATCAAAACATCCGCTTTCTGAATATACTTGATATAATAAGTCGATCGTCTCTCGGTGTATAAAGGGTATGTTCAAACCAAGTACCAACATTAAAACACACCTGTTATTTACCTTGAACCCTATAAACACCCCGTATTTAAACAATAGTCAGACAAGTTGTTAGCGGTTGACAGCAACGCCTACCATTATGTAACCTTTTGAAGTAAGTTAGACTTTGTACGTGTATGATCACGAGGATATCTGTATCCTCGTAGTCATACTGATATGGAAAACTAGTATAACCACGAAGAAACTCGCATGCTTCCAAGGATAAGGTTTATTTTTTGAAGTGAAAACCTCTTTAGCGGCGTTGTGCACTTTTTTAGGAGGGGTAAAAAATGTTAAACTCGCGTCAGGACACGTGGACAAATTCGTAAGACGGAGGGGCGACGACTGATGATGGCTATACTTGTAAAATTCGTTTATATCAAGTATTTAAAATATGGACATTGAACAAAGTGCATCTATTAATGAAAAAAGTGACGAAGAAATAGTGAAAGAAAATGAGAGTACTGTATAAAAATACTAGATGAAAACCTACTGATAACCATTCCAAAATATCAAAAATGCACAACGTTAATGTTCAAGTTTTTACTTCTGCCGGCACTACCGGAGTGCAGCCTGTTTTTTTATTTCATGATACAGTTACCTGGACGACCGAGCGTTGCTCGGATAAAAACAATTGATTGGTTTAATTTCAAACGAAACACTCACTGTACTTCACAACGCCATCTGAAATAGCTCCCAATAAAAAAAAATGTCAAAAAAAATATAAATAAAACTCAATATACTTGACTGTGGTCTGAACCTGGATCTCTTCCTCCGCAGTCAGCATTCGGCCAAGCTCTTTCAAATCAAAGACCTATTGCGAATCTTATTATCTTTCTATACTTTTTAAATTGGCACTGTCATTTTATTTATTTGATAAAGTAACAGTAGCTTGTGTGGCCCGGTCGGATATTAATTTTTTGGATTTGACAGCCTCCATGGCGTAGTGGGTGATGAGCCGACTGCGAAGCGTGAGGTCGTGGGTACGATTCCCACCCAGGACAAATATTTTTGTGATGAACATGACTATTTTTTCTGTGTCTGGGTGTTAATTTATCTATTTAAATATGTATTTAGAATTATATATGTATGTTTATCAGCTTTCTGATTACCATAGCACAAGCTCTGCTTTGTTTGGGATCAGATGGTGTTGTGTGAATTGTCCAAAGATATTTATTATATTTATTTATTATTATTGTTAAGTGTGATGAACAGTATCCAAATAAAATTACATGGGTAATAATCCAAGTGAAACACTTTACACAATAAATGTTTCACACTTACAGCCCCACAGTAGGGTAGATATACCCTGTGTCGTAGGTACCATGGACACACACAAAGACAGAAACACAAACACCCAGATCGAGAACAGAAATCTCAGTCATCATTCAAATTTCTACTTCGCCGGGAATCAAAGAAGAGGGTCCCGGGCCCTCTGCTCGGCAGTCTGGCATGGTAACCATTACGCCACGCGGGTCGTCAAAGCTTCAATAGTAGTAGTTCGTATATTTTAGTAGTAGTAAGTAGACAGAACCTACATAAATAATTGAAATTCCTTAAAAACCTATTTTGCGTCCAATTGCTGGCAACATTAATTGGGGGAGACCTAGAGTGTACTCAACTTCACTGCTCCATTGCGGGTTGGTGGAGATATGGCCAACCGCTTCGACAGTGTGTCATACGACCAGTTGTCACGTGTACCCATTATGGACAAATAGCCATATTGTTATCTCAATTATATATGTACTTTAAAAAAAAAGAGTGCTGCTGGGAGTTTTTTTCCGCCGCCTTTTTTCTCTCAGCTCAACATCTAGCCCAAACGGGCACCTAAAGGCGATGACCGGCAAAAATGACATTCATTAAGCGAATATTATGTATTCCTAATATGAAATAGAGCAGCGATGGCCGAGTGGTAAAAAACCACGGTCTTCGACGCGACCGATCCTGGGTTCAAATCCTCGGCGCGCACCTCTTACAAAGAAATTTGTAATGTGCGGATTTATCGCTGCTCCACGGTGATGAAAAATATCGTGATAATTTATTAATTACGATGTTCTCCATCACCGTGCATGCCTGAGAGAAATACATAATTTCTCGAAAGCATGACGTCCACCAATCCGCACTTGGCCAGCGTGATGGACTATGGCCTAAATCCCTCTCCCTTGTGAGGAGACCTGTGCCCAGCAGTGGGACATAAAAAAATGGTTAAAAATATATATGAAATAAAATTAAACATTTTTGATTTGATTTGTTTTGACATGTATCCTGCCTCAATGTAGTTAAATGTTTTCCAGCATTAAACTGCTTAAAAAAGAAATGGAACATGTTTTGAAATAAAACAAAAGACATTTTCGACAGTCAATAGTTTATTTTCTTACCTTCACACCTTAAACTAACTATATATACAGTGACATACTCAAAAATCTATTAAAACAATCATTATTTCTTAATAATAGTTCGTAATTACAGTACTTAGATAACTTAATTAAATATTAATTATAATTACAATGTTTTAATTTCTATTACAGTTATACTTTATAAGAAATAACTTTAGCTCTCAAAGTTTATCATTTTTATACTAAATGTTACGCTAAATTTATAAATGCTTGAAATGAACACTTAACTTCAAAATTTCAAATCTGGGTCAAATATTATGAATGATACAGATACTTCATTTTTTT
Organism: Pyrgus malvae; assembly: GCA_911387765.1. Lineage (NCBI taxonomy): Eukaryota > Metazoa > Arthropoda > Insecta > Lepidoptera > Hesperiidae > Pyrgus > Pyrgus malvae. The sequence goes on along the minus strand of OU426965.1, from coordinate 20,634,589 downwards.
CTGTAAACGAAAGACACAAAATCTTTATATAAAAATTAAGCACAGAACATATTATATAGGTACAGATTATATGTACATATATGCCAGGCTATGTCTAATTTTATTAATAATTTTCACTGAAATTTAACATTTTGTGACGTAACTGGGTAGTTGACTAAGGGCGGTTTCAGAAGAGCGTATTATACGCTCGTAAAATCTTATTTTTGGAAGCGTGAATAGGCGCGAATCGGAGATTTTTGACGTGACGACGTCTTACGATTCGATGGAGCCGGCTGTTACCTCACTCTGAGGCGTTCCATTTAAGGCTTGAAGTGCAAGCGAGAGCGCGGAACAAACGACAAAGAGGCACAATCGGCCTCCGCGTTCGTATGGAAACGCGGAGCGTATGTCTCTCTCCTACTTGAGTGAGCGATGTGTCCGCGTGGACAGCTGCTATACAGTAATACATTTACATGTTTTCGTGAAGTATGAAGTGCAGTGAAAAGTGAATGTGGTGTCAACTGATTATAGCAACAAGTATTTTCTTATGACGTTGTCAAGTTCAACTATCGTCAGTAAACCGAATTTACAGACAAACCATTTTTTGACAAACATGTAAGGCGTACGAGTTTCGACGCGCTCATAAGCCCGTATATATATTATTTTGTCAGCTGTGATGTATTCAAATGAAAATAGAATAGAATAGCCAGAATAAACCCGTGTATTTAAGAGGAAAATGTCACGCCCGTATAAGCGCCAATGACGAAATGACCGTATTGCTGCAATCCTTTTTGCGTCCCATTACTGGACACGGGTCTCTCCCCATTGTTAGGGAGGCCTGGCCCGCTGTCAAACCACCCATAAGGTTAGACGACTGTTATCTATCGACAACAACCGAGACCAACGGCTTAACGTGCCCTCCGAAGCACGGGAACGCGTATGAATTTTTTTGACACTAGCGATCACCCATCTCACACCCGACCGTACCTGTTTGGCTTAGTTGCATAGATTGGTTGCATTCTACGCTAACCACCGAGCCATACGTGCTTCAAATGACCGTATACAGCAGAAAGAAACGCTGGTTTGTAACGGCTTTTTGATGTTAAGACAAGACAGCTAAATCACTTCTTTTGTGAAAGAACGTATTGAAATATACTACTAAATAAAGGGTCCTAAAGTTAATTGAAGCGCGCATGGCTCGGCGGCTAGCGTAGAAGGCAAGCGATCTACGCAGTTAAGCCGAACGGGCGCGATCAGGTGTGAGATGGCTGACCGCTAAGGAAAAAAATCATGCGCGTTTCCGTGCTTCGGAAAGCACGTTAAGCCATCGGTCCTGTTTATTTTCGATAGATAACAGTCATTGGGCCGTTTGAAAACATCCAACAGAGGGTTGGCCACTAACCCGCTTCTCCACCAACCCGTACTGGAGCAGCGTGGTGGAGTAAGCATCAGGCCTCCCCAATAATAAACGGGAGAGACCTGTGCCCAGCAGTGGCACGCAAAAAAGGGTTGCAGCCAAAGTAACCTGCGAAAAATAATAAATTAATATAGATAAAATATATTTCGATACAAAATTTAACGTAGCATATTTAAAATATTATCGGCAGCGTCCAATTACCCCGATTTGTTGAGTCAAAAGATAAATTAACAAATTATTCATGAATTACCTACAATTTTTATTAATCAGAAATATTTACAGTACGTTTCCAATACGCAATTTACTCGTGTGGTTTTAAAAAATTATCATTAACAACAATTATTTTCGTATTTATTCCGCCATTTTCAAGATATAAGCCGCAAAGCCACTATTTTAATTGTAGTGTGAAATATTATTATCTGCATTAAAATATCCAAAGTGCTAGTTAAACTGGCCTTTATTGCTTTTAAATTGGCTGAAAATTCATTCCTTTTTTTCTCAACAATTTAAATTGAATCTTTTCATAAGCATGGTGTTATTGAATAATTAGTTTTTAAATAATTAATAATAAAGAATGAACATTGGCATTAAAAAGAAAATTAAGTAAAAATTATTTTATGGCAACTTAAAGGAGATGTTTCAAAATGTATGGACCTTTGGCCATTTTTTTGTACACCGTATTAATAAATTGCAAATATAGTATAGAGCTGTTTTATATCAAGCGTTTTGTTATAAACGACAGGGATTTTTGGTACAAAACAAGAATTTCAAGTAAGAATTGCAACACAATAGACTAGAAAAACATAATGGCGGTAATATGTCATTTTGACAATTGAAATTATTAATCTGTGACAAACAGTTAACAGTGAAATCAGTTGTTCCGCCATATTGAAAAATGTTGAAAATAGTTGATTTAAATTGGTTTTGTACCGAAAAAGTACATGTTTTAACAATGTATTTTTTTCGGAGTCTTGAGTTTTTTCTCGAATTTTTAAGATGGTGTATAATACCTAGCCAAGATTGAAACATCTCCTTTTCTATCGTTATATTCGTAGATGTATAGTATATTTCATTACAAGTGTGGAAAGGCTGTCATTGCAATGAGTTCCGACAAATGTCTACCCGAGCCGAGGCGTAGCCGAAGGTGAGGGTTGACAGTCGGAACTCTTAGCAATGACGGTTCCGCACGTGTACTGAACAATTATTTTTAACACAGTTGCGAAAAAATAAAGCAATTTAATAAAATAATAAAAACTCTCAAAGAACATTTTTGAAAAATGGCGCCAACCGTAAAAGAATACCTATAATATGTAGAGATTTTTTTTCTTCACCCATTCTGGGTAGGCAAAGCACATACAGCCAAGTCTTCAGTATACATTTTTTATTGATATGAAATGAAAAGGTTAATGAGATGAAATGAAATGAAACCTAACCTAACTCATTGAATCAAATCATTAAATCTGATATTGAAACAAATTAGTAGCTTCTTTTTAGAAATATTTGCATGAATCATAAAAACTTCTAAAACTTCGTGGTTGGTTTTTTTTCTTTTTAATATACATTATTTTGACAGTTGGGAAAGAGAACGCACGGGTTCGGAAAAGGTAAAGAAAAAGCACAAGTGTGTAATAGCTCACTTCCCGAACGCTATACGTCCCTGCAATACGCCACTTTTTGAGCAACTGTATTAAAAAAATACTTTTAACGAGACGAGGAAAATGATCCTTTGGACTTCATGTTATCGATATTTTTTTTTCAGATCGTTATATTCGTAGTTTTTAATACTTTTAACTAGGTACGGAAACTAAGATTCTGTGAACTTCATATTATTTGACTTAATAGCCATAGTTTATTACCTTTAGTGATTGTCATGTTACTCAGATGTTTTGTTCATATGATTGCGCTGGAACCAAATCGGATGCTAAACTAAAGTTTTTTAAATACCTACTAAAATATGTATTGTTCATTTCGCAAAGAACATCGGAGCTAATAACAAACAAAGCATTTGAATTCCAACTCTCCCTTTTGATTCATTTTAATAAAATATGCATACCGTTAATCAAAACCGCTTCCAATTTAACCACTCGACCGCCGATATCGTACATCTTAAAATTATTTGCAATCAATAAACGTACACTACTAATGAACATCTAAAAGAGTTCATGTAAAAGCAACTCTACCAATTTTTAACACGGTTTACATTTGAATGAATGAAAATCTCTCAAATTTTAATTGAAAAGTCTTGTAAGCATCCCTTATAATCTGTGCCAAGGTCGTTCGGACCACAGAACATAGTAAAGTTCGGACCAATTACTGATTAATGATCAAATCTATACTAATAAATAATGCTGAAGAGTTTGTTTGTTTGTTTGAACGCGCTAATCTCAGGTTCGAACTGAAATAGTATATTTCATTACAAGTGCGGAAAGGCTGTCATTGCAAGGAGTTCCGACAAATGTCTACCCGAGCCGAGGCGCAGCCGAAGGTGAGGGTTGACAGTCGGAACTCCTTCCAATGACGGTTCCGCACGTGTACTGAACAACTTTTTTCGCAACTGTATTAAAAATAGTTGTTCAGTACACGTGCGGAACCGTCATTGGAAGGAACCGTCATTGGAGGATTTGTCGGAACTCCTTGCAATGACAGCCTTTCCGCACTTGTAATGAAATATACTTTTTTGTGTTGGATAGTCCATTTACCGAGGTAGGCTTTAGGCTATGTAACATAACGATGCGATTAATAGGAGCTAAGCATCAGTGAAAAATATTGCAAAAACGGGGAAAATCTGTACTAATATTATAAAGCTGAATAGTTACTTTGAACGCACTAATCGCAGGAAGTACTAGTTCGAATTGAAAAATTCTTTTTGTGTTGTATAGTCTATTTATCGAGGAAGGCTTTAGGCTCTTTAACATTACGGTACGACCAATAGGAGCGAAGCATCAGTGAAAAATGTTGCAAAAACGGAGAAAATCTATACCAATATAAAGTTGAAGAGTTTGTTTGAACATGCTAAGCTCAGGAACTACTGGTTTGAATTGAAAAAATATTTTTGTGTTAAATGGTCCATTTATTGGAGAAGGCTATAAGCTATTTAACATCATGCTATGACAAATACCAAAGTCCACGCGAACGAAGTTGCGGGCGGTCGCTAGTAGGCTATATAACATCATGCTATGACTAATACCAAAGTCCACGCGGACAAAATCCCGGGCGGCCGCTAGTATTAGTACAATTCGTTGTATTGGCCCAAACGTTTGCTTGAAATTTAATGAAATTTTCAATTGAATATTTGATGAGCGCGGATAGAATAAACAATTATTTGAATTAGCAAATCTCTGATTAACTGTAGAATTGGACGTTCGTCGATCATTTCCATTCTAATTTTATTATTTGTATGATAATGTACTTATTTATATTGCTATTTTAAATGCAATGCAAATGAAATAACATGGCCGCGTGTTTGTTTTGTGTCGTTATTAAAGCTATTGGTATACAATATTTAAATTAAATAGCGATTTATAAAACTTTGTTTGATTTCGATCCATTAAATTTAATAAACTATGGCTATAAAGTCAAATAATGATATTTAAACAGCTACTTTAAATCGTGCTTGAATTAAAAAAATGTTCTATATATCAATATGATCAAAGATACTCAGTGTTCTATTCAAATGTGTTAATGCGTTAAAATGCATCAAATATTTTATGTACCTTGGTTTTTATTAAAAAGGGCCATCATCACTTACTAATAAAACATTTTATACGTTGACATAAAGATTATTATCAGCTGACACAGTCGTTTATATCGTATTTTATCCATAGTTTATTCAAGGTGATTTGAGCACCTGCGAAGGAAGTATTGCAGGAGATACTTTAGTTTTTTAAATAAGTAATCTACTCTTAATGGGCACAGATTTTTTTTCACGTGTAAAGAGCCTCCTAAGATTAATGTTAATTTTAAGTTGCTGTTATTCCTCGTTATTGAAACTGAATTTTTAAATCTAATACTTTCAGACTATTATTAGTTTTTTTATGTATTTTGTTTTGGCGACTCGTATGATAAGTTGTACTTGAGACGACCTTCCGCAACTCATCAAGAGATGGCACCACGGGTATTCTGAATCACGCTATGGAAGTTTTCTGAATATACAACTCAGAATTGAGTCAGTTGGAGTGCGGCCGCTCCCCGGGTATGACCACCTCGCCCGGCGGGAGCTCTCCCTTTGCCAAATACTATTTTTTTTATTAAGTTTGTATTAAGGTCTTTTATTACATAAGATTTTTCAAAACTCATCATAGGCAGAAAGAACAAGAAATTATTAAAAAAAGACAGGTAAATTCGTAAAGCACAGCTATTTGTTGTAGCTACTATAACAATAGCCAGCAATTGTAATTTATAAAGGTAAATATAAGCCCTAGGCATCGCCTAGTCACGAGGACAAAGGACTTGTTAAAGTTACCCTAATTTTGTAAAAATATTAAGTAGATAAAACCTTAACAATGTGTACCGAGTACCAAATTGTATTTTGCAAAATATTGACTATCCCTTTGTTGTAGTATTCAGTGAAATTTAAGGCAATTATTTAACAATGCTATTATACGACAAAAGTTTAAACTTTATCGCGTATTTTAACGAGTTGTGATATGAACATTTATTTATTTTATATGTATATAAGGAAATAAAATGTGATTGTCTATTGTGTTGATGCTTCGAATGGTATATTATGTGCTTAATAAGGTTTTGTTATTTATATACGACTAAATAATAGAGCGAATAATGAGACGAGATGGAAAATAATAATTAGTGAGTGTAGAACAGAAGATATATGTATAATAAGTATCGAGATGCGTTCGAAGGACAGTTGTCCAATTTAATTTACAATATTTATATATTATTTTTAACGATTTTACGCAATTTCCCATCCCCATCACCATCACCTAGCAGCAACGAGTAGCGTCCAATATTCCAACGCAAGAGTGAGAGAGAAAGAAAGATACACAAAGGTAGAAAGTAGGAGAGAGAATTTCACTAAAAATCTTTTTTTACTCCTTCCTATTTTCATTTCCACATTACGAAGTTTCACTTCTTCCGCGCGGAGGGACCCCACGTTTTTAATATTCTGTATCCGTAACATACACAGAACATAATACTAAAAGAGGTTAGAATGGAAATGTGGGCGGGGTAGACGCGCCAAGGTAATGAGCAAACGCTCGTATCTCTACAGAAACACGCGATCGTGCTACGATATGCGTGCTTGTGTGCGTGCTTAGGTGTGATTTGTTCATTTGAAATCGCGTGATGGTGCGGCGCTAAGATTGGCTAGATTTGAAATTACAAATATGAGCGTAAGCTTCGTATTTATTTCATTGATGTAATGATGGTGAAAGGTGGGGCTTGATCGGTGACACCAGTTTTCATACGAACGGCGCATTACTGCCGTTCTACCTCTTTTAATATGTTCTGTGGTAACATCACAATCTTACTTACAGGTAGCTCTAGAATTTTGTATAAATTAATCTTGCTTAAAGTTACATTATTAATTGAAGACTTGAACATAGCTCATTATTTACACAAAGTAATGTTCCAAATTTACTTTACCTATACAATTAAAATTTTAATACGGATCCCAATGTTTTAGAACTTTCACTCGAAGTATTCGCTAATTGTATCTCTTATTAAACGGAAGCCAAGTTTAAAAATAGCATTAAGGCTCATACACAGAGTTCGGCCCTGTACAATAAATTCTCATCGAGACAGTCCCGTTGTGAAATCACTTGAAAACACTGAAAACTCTCGGATAACACAAAACACTTATCGTGAAAGCTTCCCGCTGTGAACAAAGCTGACAATTTCTAGACGTGCTTTATTTTTAGATCTCTATATACTACAAAATCTAAAGACGTGTTTATGTTGGTGTTTTGATTATGCGAGGATAATGCGTTTAGTGGTATTTTCTTTTTATATGTCAAGAACACTATAGTTTTAGGTAATGAATAATAATGATAAAAATGATCTTATGAGATCGTCCGGATATTTATTCCTATAAAAGTAAACAAAATTCGTTTTATAAGAATCTGTTTTATTTAAATGTCGTAGGAATTAATCTTGAAGAATTTGAAGTCGTGGTAAAATATTACCTAAATAAAAAAAAAAAAACATTTTTTTAAATCATAGAAGTACTTTGCTCTGCTGGGGTGGAAATTGGTAGCCTAAAAATATTAGATTTTTTTAATTATAACTCAGACGGACCTATTAGACTATGATAACTGCAATATTTTAGAGCATATAAAAATTAAACGTCAAATAAGACGAACTCAACAATGCCATCTTTGAGTTGTTACCAACGGTTACGGTTATGTTACCAACATTGCTGTGTTAGTCTATTAATTTATAAAGGTGCATGTACAATGCACAGAAACGTAATTTGCTTTTTTTATAAATATAGTAATGATTTTATTCGAACTCATTTTTTACACACGACTATAATTAACATATCACCATTTTTAGTTGAAAATAATAGTCTAATGTAATTTTCATTTTAAAATAAAGATGTCAGATTTAATACTAATATTCTGCTTACAAGATCTACATATGAAAAAAAAAACAATCTTAAAACGTACTTGTGATTTTTTAATATATTATTTTCATTCCTTTATGCTTAAAGTTTACAACATTTTACTGTATGTAACTACTTTGCTTAGCTTAAAATATCATTGATTTGAAAATGCGGACATTTTCAGAAATATACAAATTTAATTTAAGTATCTATACATTCTCGGTTTAAAGTGTTAAGGTGCATCCACATTGGTATATTACTAATATTATAATAAATACAATAACATTAACGATTAAATAAGTGTAATAATATTAAAAGGTAATCGTTTAAGCAAGAAATCTAACACACAAAGAAACAAAAAAAATATTATTTTCTGTTTCAGCTTTACTTATCAAAGTATAGTATTATAAATCACATTTATTAACGTTAGTTTGTTTGACACTTAAATATTATTTTATTTTAGCAATATGGACTCACCTTTATTTTGTTTAATAAAGATCCAGTATTTATGATTAACTTACAGTTAAATATTTGTTGCAAACGTAGATGCGACTTGCAGTTTATTCAAAGATATTAAAAAAGGCAATGACCGATTTGGTAGGTATATTGTGCCTCAATAACTAGTCAGCTTTCTCGCTGATATTAGCTTCAGTGTTAATGCATTCGATGGACAATATTCAAACCTGAAGTATCATACTGGTGACATGTCTACATATTTAAATAATTATAGAAGTCACCAAAAAATTATTTAATTTATTACCTATTTTTTTTTAGTGTAGTGGCTGCTTAATCTGTTCAGAAACAGAATAGACATGGACTGTTGACGTTTCTTGTACTTTGTGGTTTTCAATATTTTTGTTTAGCGTTCCACTGGCGTTTTACGAGTGTTTCAACTTTGCCGCTACGCAGACGCGACGTTGACGTCGTGAGTCTCTAGGGTTTACGCTGCGACATCACAATGTCAACTTCGGGAGTACGTAACGCTGATTTTGCGTCTATGTAACGTTGACACAATCACGCTTTCCCATTCTGTTCCTATGAGAAGGCGCGGGCAATCGCCGTTAACTTTATCGTTTCGTCCAAAGTAGCTTAAAACGCCAGTGGGACAGCGGCCTAAACCTACGTGTATAAACTCTACAGTACTTTGTATTATAGCCCATTTTTTTTGTTCAGAAGAGAAGGACAGCATGTTTGAATCTGTAAGGTGTGACACACAGAGAGTATGTATATATGAAACCTATATACATACTCTCTGGTGACACACGTCATACAATACACGTCATAAAGCAAGGGTGCTGATACCATGTTTAAATTTTATGGGGACGTCTTTAATTTAATATCATTGTTTTTAAATATAAGACGAAGTTGTGAGATACAACTTATGAATCAAACGATAAAATGAAAAGTTACAGAAATATGTAGAAATAAGATTCCTGATAAATGTCAAAACAAATTGTTAACCACCATAACTTTTATATAGCTTATAAGGCTCGTTTGCCTTTGGCTTTGATCTTTCGTTACATCTACAGAATATCTAAAAGACAAACTGGCTCCCAACTGTAATTTGCCCGCAATAGATGCAAATTTTCTAAAGGCTTTGAATGAGAAATATACGGTAGGTAGTACGTAGACTACTAAACGGTAGCCAACGTCCATACATAATGAACCAAAATAAATGTAACTGGATTAGGTATAGATTTTCTATTTCACGAAGTCCTTTCGGCATATTTTCCAATTTATTTGCTAATGCTTCAAGTTTACGCACACAAGCGCACTTGTCGGAACACATCAGAGGTTTACAATCAGAGTGAAATATTCTATTGAATTCATGAAATAGAATACCTGTCTAAAAGAGACCGTTTTAAAATTCGGCCTTTAGGTCGGCTACAAAAAGGTTTTAGCGTCAGATTTACGTTTGACATTAAAGATTGACCTTTCGCGAGTCTTCCAAAGCATCATTGATTTATCCCTGGTAATAAATTGGCTGTGACATTTTGTCCTCAGGCTATAGAATGTTGTTATACATTTTCTTCACTATGATTTTATTGTTCCACAAAAACCTTTATTTCTTACCCGACAAGAGTTTATTTGGAGGAATTACTCGTAGGCGTGTAAATGAGTGATTTACCTTGCATGGTCCAACTGGTTACATGGTTCTTTCTACCTATTGCTGCTGTAAAGCAAGTTTTCTTTCAGCAAGACCACAGACAGTGTTGTATACAGCAAGCTGCAACCCTTTATGCGTCCCACTGCTGGGCACGGGTCTCTTCCCATTATTGGGGAGGCCTGGAGCTTACTCCACCACGCTGCTCCAATGCGGGTTGGTCGGGATGTTTTCAAACCGCCCATAAGACCTCCGACAAAGTTTTAACGATTGTTATCTATCGACAACAACCGGGACCGACGGCTTAACGTGCCTTCCGAAACACGAAAACGCGCATGAAATTGCATTGCCAGTAGCGGTCACCAATTTCCATCCGACCGCGCCCGTTTGGCTTAATTGCATAGATCGTTTACGTTCTACGCTAACCGCCGGGCCATGCACGGCCATTCATGCTGTATACAGCAGAGATGGTAGCAACCGTAAAAAGTATCCTGTTGGTATACAACCCCTTACAACCTAAATAGCATTATAACAAAATGCTTCATGATAGCTGTATGATAGTGACTCTTTATTACTTCAGAAATTACATACAACAAACGTGATGGCAAAGAGCGACGTAGTGAACCCAAAGGTGACTGGTTTGAAGAGTATATTGTTTATATAAATGAATATTTGTCTGTATGTCGTTTATAGAATTAGAAACTATGCATTTGATCATGTCATGATCTTCAGCAAAGTGATGTGTATGAGCCCACAAAGGTTTCTGAGTTGGTGTCTGTCTGTCTGTTCCGGCTAATCTCTGAACCGGCTGCACCGATTTTGACGGGACTTTCACTGGCAGGTAGCTGATATTATAAGGAGCAACTTAAGGTGCGTACATATTATATAACATAACATGTTTTAAAACAATATTATAAAACATGTTTCAATAATGTGAAGACAGAATGTTATAAAACATGTTATTAAGTTATTTAACATGTTATTATTTGAGGTGCGCGGGGCATTGTAAATAGGAACGACTAACAAAAATGTTATACGTACAACATTGTTATATAACATTGTTATTCTAATGTGTACAGTATTGTTATATGTTGCAAAGTTGAAAAACAATGTCAGATAATGTCGACGTGTTATACACAAGTTATACAACATGTTATTTAATCTGTACGCACCTTCAGGCTACTTTTATTTCAGAAAAGATCTAGAACTAAAGTCCACGCGGACGATGTCACGGGCGGCCGCTAGTTTTACATAAATATGTTTTTGTGGTATCCACTTTTCTACATAATTAAGTCCTGACGTGGATACATTTTCATTTATTCTTATTCTTTATCTTTCGAAGACTTTCAAATATCTGCAAGTCACACCTCGTCGACACCTAGCTGCACTATCTGTGCTTTACGTTCTACCAACGACGTAGAAACCAAAAAACACCTTATCAAACTTTTTAGGTTATTTATATAAGTCATTAGTGAAACAGAACAATGGAACACTTGCTAAGATATAAAACACAATTGAAAATAACGTTTCACACTTATGGCTTCACAGTACGGTACATAAACACCCAGACCAAGAATAGAAATTTTAAATTCATCATTCAAATTTCAGCTTTGCATCGAACCTCCTCCTCCAGGGCACTTTTTTTCGGCAGTCCGGCATGGTAACCATGGCGCCACAGGGGCCATCAAATTCTTCAACATAGCAGCCCTTTTTGTGTCCACTGCTGGGTGGGTAGTTCGCTTTTTGGCCGGCAGGACGTGGGGAGAGGTGGGATCGTTTACCAGTTACTTACCCATAGGATCTCCGAATAATCTTTCATGGTTGCCAATGATTTAACGAGTTGAAGATTAGAATCGCACTTGAAAATTTGCCCATACAAAAAAAACGTTACACACTCATAGCCCCACAGTAAGGTAATTAATACCCTGTGTCGTGGGTACCATGGACACATACAAAGACAGGAACACAAACACCCAGACCGAGAACAGAAATTTAAATTCATCATTCAAATTTCTGTTTCGCCGGGAATCGAACCCGGGACCTCTCGATTGGCAGTCCGGCATATAACCATTGCGCCACGCGGGTCGTCAAATAGCAGATAGCAGTCACCCATGTAACTTTAGACTGTGGCCGATATTGTTTAGCTTGATAATTTCATTTTATTACGCAATACAGTCGCGAAACTTCCAAAGCCTAGTCAAACGTCTTTGATAATTTAGGCGGTAACGTAATTTATACAAGTTACCTACTTGAAAAACTTCCATCTGGCTATCAGCGTCTATGAAATTGAAACTGTTTCGTTATTAAGTCAAATTTAAAGCAGACTAGATATACTACGTAATAAGGAAGTAAGTAAATCAATTTTTAATTGAAATAATGTATTAATACATTTTTTTATTTGAATGGAGTAGCAGACGAGCATGAAGGCCACGTGGTGTTAAGTGGTCGCTGCAGCCCATGGACATCTACATACAACCTCAAGCAAACATAGGTAAGTCTTGTCTGAAGCCGTATGCAGTTGCGCTGCTACTCCGGCTGGCGGTCGCCTTATGTAAGTGTGGCCGGCAACTGCACCTTTCCACCGAAACACAATAGAATTGGTTCACGGCAGAAGTGGGTGCAGCGGTGGTACTTCCCCGGGCAAACGATAATAGTTCTACCACATTCAAACCTTCACCTTCACCTTTTGTTACGTTATTACTAATTGTGATAAGTATGACGCAATAGTTCCCATCCTGAACTGCCAGTCGAGGGTACAGGGTTCGATTTCCGATGAGGCAGAATCTTAATGCGTAGATACCCACGATATAGGGCATCGTGGGACTATGGTTGTGAGTCTGAGGCATTATAAAAAAAATAAAAAGGGCTTTGCTACGCATCTATTTTTCCGCTTGACAGGACCGTTTTGAGAGACCCCAGTATTTAGACGTGCATAAATAGCACTGACCTAAATAACAGACTCAAATGGAAACCAATTTGTAATATTATTTGCAAAAAAAAACTTGATCAAAATGTCAATAAAAACCTCACCAGCACCCCGTTCTAGGGACCTATACCCAGCAGTGAAACATTAAGGGTTGCAAAAAAATCTTTAACATCAGTAAAACATGATCAAACTTAAATTGGATTCAATTATTGTAACTTGATTGATTGTATAAAGTTATTATAGGAAGACAAAAGAAACAGAATAATAATTTTGTTGGCTCTATTTCGCTGATTGTATTTTACTGACGTTATTCGATATTGATTGGTAGATTGTTGTTCGTTGACAAACGTTTGACGTGTCGTCATTTCAGCTAGCCTTCCATAGCGTCCTGGGTTCAATTCCCAACGAAGCAGCATTGTTTAAATTTCCATTGCACTCACGACGAAACCTAGTGTTAACCATTTTTTTTAGATAAGATGTTTTTTGGTTCATACGTTCCGTGCTTATATAAAAGTATGGTCATCTGTACTAGCAGCCCATGAAGGCTACGATCACGCTGAGCAGCGCTGCCGACAGTGGGTACTGAAGCCGCAGCTGTCCACCATGCTGCATGGCTGCTGGGTGCTCTCCTGTGGACAAAGGTAACATTATTTTGACGTGCACATTATTTTTGGGGTTCCATGTCTTGAAAGAAAAAAACGAGATCACTTTGTTTGAGAAAAAAGGATCACTTTGTTGTCCGTCCGTCCGTCCGTCTGTCCATATGTCTGTCAAGACCCTTTTTCTCAGGAACGCGTGGAGGTATCAAGCTGGAAATTATATAAAATACTGAAGGAGCTGTGAAAAAATTAAACTTCTAAACCAGCGCAATCAAAAGATACAGCCGTTTATGCTGCAAATTTCCGCATATTTTCGACACTCGCAAGGGAATCAATAACAATCTACAGGATACTACCCGTGACCTAACAATCTTGATATTTGGTACGATGCAACGTCTTATAGCACAGATAAAGAAAAAAATGTGAAAAACTTAAATTTTTAGCTAAGTATACATTATATATATATTAAATTATATATTAAAAATATTTTACGGACCCTTGGTGCCCGAGCCCGACTCGCACTTGGCCGGGTTTTTTAATTAAATGACACAGCAGACGAGCATGTGCTTAGCGTGAAGTTAAGTGGTCTTTGCAGCCCAAGCAATATACAGAACCCTAAGCTAGCTCTGGGGGATGCAATCAGCTGCAGCTACGGAGGCTGTTCCAGAAATGGTTACGGCGGTGATAAGTCTCTATAAAAGTGTGCAAGATAAATAAGAATAATCATTATATATAATAAAACTAAGTTGATAAAATGTGCGTGCCGATAAAACTTAAAAAGGAGTCCCGGCACGATAAAGGGACTTATATAGTGTGATAGTCCTTTATCCCCCCTCGAACAAGAAAGTTCCCGTTTCAACCTAAAGGGCGTGTTTTTAAAGATATAAGGGCTTTTCCAACCCTTCAACTTGGAAATTAAGTGAAGTGGCGCCATCTGTTACCGAGTATTTGAACTTCATTCAGAACAACGATTATTTGGGTTGCATTTCGAAAGGCGCTGCGAGCAATTGCAGCATTGTCGAGATCATTCTAGAAGGTGTGAGAATTTAGTTTAACAATTAACAAAGCGCAAGGGCAATCTTTAAAATAATGTGGCATCAACCTCAAAGAATCCTACGTCTCTCACGGTCAGCTGTATGTAGCTTGCTCAAGAGTAGGAAATTCGTAAAATTTATATATATAATATACCCTGGACAATAAAATGAAAAATGTTGTTTATAAAAAAGTTGTGTAAATAAATAAATTAATATCTATGGACAATTCACAGTAAAATAATGAGAATATGTTTTCAATATTTTTATTTTACTTTTTACGTCATAGTTTATTTTTTTATTTCAACTACCACGTAATCTTATATGAACTCCCGAGCGAAGCCGGGTATCATAGCTAGTATTATATAATGATAATAAATAATATTTCACACTCATAGTCCCACAGTAGGGTAGATATAACCTATGTCGTGGGTACCGTGGACACATACAAAGACAGAAACACAAACACCCAGACCGAGAACACAAATTTAAGCACATCATTATCGTGATATTAATTGATTACGATGTTCTCCATCGCATCGCGGTGCGAGCCTGAGAGAAATTCATAATTTCTCGAAAGCATGACGTCTTCCAATGCGCACTAGGCCAGCGTGTCGGACTTGGCCTAAATTGCTCTCACTTGTGAGAAGAGACCTGTGCCCAGCAGTGGGACATAAAAAAGGTCGAAAAAAAATTGCTAGGCTCCGCTTTTTATCAAAATATAAAATACTACCGCCAGTGGCTTCACCCGCGTGGACCCGTGTAATGGGTCCCCGTAGGATAAAAAATAGCATATGTGCTATTCCAGGCTTCATTGCTAAATTAAATCATAGGCGTTTAGCCAGTTGCTTTAACCGCGTTGACCCTATGACCCGTTTTCACGTCGGAATGAAGCATTTTCCCGCGATAAGTTGCCTATGTTACTCAAGGTGAATGTAGCTTTCTAATGGTGGAAGAATTTTTGAATACAAAACATACAAAAATACAAACATATAAAATAGAAAAAATACAAATCTTTCCTCTTTATAATATTAGTATAGATTAACCTCACGATAGCAATAGCGGTAGCATCGGGTCGAAGAGCAGTTCCTCTTGAAATATATTGTACCGTATCTTACCAAGTATTGATTCTTATAAATAAAGAGAAACTTCTATGGATGGGGACAATAAAGTTGGCAAGTAATTCGGCTCACATTTTAAAGTTACAAAATTGATACGGACCGACGAACCAATTACTCTATCGTCGGATATCGGCTTTCGTAAGTCAAACTTTCAAGGAGATACACTAGTTGTGTATGTTAGAAGTAAGATACTTGATCAGTGTATAAGCTTTTGAATTATGTGAAGTTGTAGGTATTTTAAAGATATTTTTGGTAGAAAAATAGAGTTTCCGGATACACTTACTTAAAAAGGACAATCGGTCTTAGGATATAGCACAATTGCTTGCGCTTTTATAGCCACAGATAAGACTGAAAAATGGCAAGAGTTATCATGGACTTTAGTATGTAATTTTCAGTAGCTTTTGTGCATTTTATAAATATTTCTCTGGTCATAACCTTTATATAAGTATAATATCAGCATTCTCCTTTTTAAAATATTCTTAACTTTATCAATATACTCGTAAATAAATATCACAAACCTAAAAGGCCTTACGGCATAAAACAAAGATAATAATTAATAGAATCAGGCGTTACTTTGCGGAACTCCATTGTTATATAGTTAGGTAAAAACTACTTTGCAACAATTCGCAATCAGAACGTATCATAGTGTATACTTTTTCATGCAATAGCACTTGTACCGCACTAAACCCCTTTGGTGGCCTGCCTCTGCGCTTGGGGAGGACTCCGGTATCTTCAGTGGAACGCACCGGTGTCCTCCACGCGCAGCGCCCCGTACAGGCCCATCTTTGGGAGAGCAAATATGCTCTCCTGTACCTTCAGATGCTTACGACAGAATGCGGCCACGCGCACACCTCTGTCCTTCCCAGGGCCGCTGGCTGGATGGATAGAGCTCTCACTCTCACCGCCCGCAACCTCGGAAGCCCCCTTTTAGTCGCCTCTTACGCTCAGGCAGAGGATACCGTAGCTCTATTCTTAATCCCGAAGCTTGATTGTACTAATCTATCCTACGGGAACAGTATATTTTTACGAGTAAAAATATTATCCGTTCAGCAATTCTTGCGTGATTGAGCAACAAACATCCAAACTTTCTCATTCACTTGACATTTTATATATTTTTATTTGTTTTTATATATTTAAAGTTAATTAAAATACTTTTAAGATTTCTATAGCTTTTTAATTTTGATTCAAGTAATCATAATAGTTTTTAGAAATATCCACGAATTCAATGAAGTTCAGTGGATTGCAATGAAGCGAAGCGCGTACTCTCAAATCGAAATTGAACGTTGCAGTGTATTATATTAGAGATTATCTTGTGTTCGATAAGAA
The DNA here is from genome assembly GCA_911387765.1 of Pyrgus malvae. Taxonomy (NCBI): domain Eukaryota; kingdom Metazoa; phylum Arthropoda; class Insecta; order Lepidoptera; family Hesperiidae; genus Pyrgus; species Pyrgus malvae. Next base: position 20,617,527 of record OU426965.1, on the reverse strand, counting down.
AATACTTATATAGCGTAGTCACGGCCAGTTTTTTCGACAATCTGTTATTTTATTACGAAATTCACATTATATTTAACATTATTAAAATCACTTGTTCTTCGTGAAGATGTTAGTCAACAAGAACATTTACTGTATTTCAAAAAATCTTCTCAGAAAAACTTTTACTCTCAATGATGGAATATTTATCATTTTAGTTAGACAGTAATCCGGACGTAAAGATAACGTAATTCGGATTGAAAAATGGACTTAGCCTTAGTTATGCGACCAACAAGTTTTACGATGAAGGTAAAAATGAAAAGCCATCGTAAATCCAAGTTTGATTCTTTCGACAACGGCTATGTTTTACTCCTGTTATATTGTAGTCACCATAATAAGTACCAATCACCCAAATGTTTTGAGATTCAATGCCATTCAGTATATAATAGTGAAACGAAACGAGCAAGGCAATTACTCTTGAACCGAAATTGAACGGTGCAGTGTACTACAGCGGACGTGAAGTTCTTCTGCCCGATAAATAGGTCGTTTAAGCTTTAAAGTTAGGTTTTGACAAGATGAGTTTATTGATTCATTCCGTTGCCTATCGGTTGTTATGAAATCCTTCTTAAATTCAATATACTTTTAATTTTATATCGATGAGCAGAATGTCTTGAAAAAGGCAACTCTCAGAAGAATAAAAGTATGCTGTGAATGATGAAAATTCTCTCACAGTTACTTATAAATTGATTCTGACCATTGGCTGTGTAATTGGATGAAGGTTGACAGAACAAAAATAACGTTCACTAAGAGTTTGTAAAGGAACCGTACAGTGAATAAAGAATATTTCATTTCATTTCATTTCATTATTTAGTAGAAAGAAGAAAGATAACAAAAAGGCCAAAATATTTACTTTTATGCAAATTTTGATTATTTCGAGATTTCAGATTTACTTTTTCTACCTCGACATATTCATGATAAACACAAACCCAATACTAGAGCAAATTGATGTAGTTCAGTGGCTAGCAGTGAAATGAAGCGAGCAAGGCAATTACTCTAGAATCGAGATTAAACGTTGCAGTATAAGTACACCGAACACTAAATTCTCAAAGATAGATAACAAATTGTTTGGGTTTCAACTATGATCCCAGTTTAAATAGTTTGATTTAGTTTTGACAAACCATCTAAAGAGCAACGTAGGAAGATTTCTTTGTCACTAAAACATTTCATCGATTAATTAGCTATGAATTAAGGTTTTAATGTTTTTTTTTCAGTTACCTATGATACGGCCACACTTACAAAAAGCAGTCCAAATCGTCAACGACCCAAGATTGAGTGACAGGCTAGAACCGTTTAGCTTGCGAAGAGACATATCGTAGGCTCGCTCTGCGTGTTCTACCGACCTTACAGTGGCGAGTGCTCCGAGGAACTTTTCGAAACGATGCCTACGTAACCATGTTATGATTATACCACCAGACAAAGGTTTAAGTTCGACCAACACCATCTGGACTCGTGGAAGTCCTCTACAGTCCGCTATGTATCCTCTTTTTACCACGGACGTGTATGTTACTGTTTAGTGAACAACCAGCTGATGCATTTCAGTGGACTATAACATGGAATTCTTCAAAAAAGCTGTAAAAAAGCTCTCCTCCAAAGCTGGTAATGCTCGGGTGGCTCCCCTGGGATTGCCCGTGAGGCGACGGTGATCGCTAAACACCACGTTGCCCGTCTGCCTTTATGTTCGGTTTATTACTATAGAAAATAACCAAAAATATTAACAAAAAAAAAACAAATTCAAAATAACACTATCCCAAAACAAATAAACGCACACACACTTACCACTTAAAACATGGACCAAAACAGATCTGGGATTTGCGTTCGCTGGCGCGCACGTATACCTCCCGGAATCTGTTGACCTCGCCTTCTGGACGAGAAGGTGGGAAGTGGTGGTCTCCCCCTTTTCTGTGATTACTGACACGCCACCACGAGGCGAGTCGTAGTTGATTTCCTGCAAAAGAAAAACTTTATTAAAATTCTAATACGGTTGGTACAATCGAAGTAACGCCTTAACTTGCTATCTGGCGCATGGAAACGCGCATGATGTTTGACTAGCGATCTGTCATTTTACATCCAACTGCACTCAATTTACGCCGGCCACAATTACATGAGGCGACCACCAGTCTCCGGAGTAGTAGCGCAACTACAAACGACCTCAGACAAGACTTACCTATGCTTGCTTGAGGTTGTATGCAGATGTCCATGGGCTGCAGCGACCACTTAACACCACGTGGCCTGCATGCTCGTCTGCTACTCCATTCAAATAAAAAAAGTTTGCTTAGCTAAGTAGTTGTATTTTACGATAGCCACAGGGTCATGATCGCTTCAACAACGACGGCGTTCAACTGTTGGGTTCCAGTCTCTCTCTATAACTGTGGAGGCCTGCATTCTACTCTACCACGATGCTTCACGCGGTGATTATACAGATAAATGGCCATTTCGTCTCGGATATTTTCGAACAGTGATAAGGAATTCGACAAGATTGAACGACTGCCATCAACAACAACTTCGGCTAACAACTTAGAATTCTACAAAGCGCGGAAACACGAATTTACTCGGAATTAACCACTAGCGGTTATCCATCTTACACCCGAACGCGCCAGTTTTGCTTAGCTACGCCAAAGATGAAGGAGTATCTTGAAGGTATCCTTCAACATCACTAGAATAAGTTCGTGGAAAAAAATTTATCAAACCAAGTCTTCCACATATCGAATGAACCTTACCATACCTTATATTTAAATTTGCTTTCCGCCCGCGGCATTTCCTGTTATCATACTGTTACGACTTTGAGTACCTATATCTCGTAAAACGAGCGTCGTACAGCAAAACCCCAAAAACGCATAAACAGTTATGAGGTCTACTATCGAACCGTGAAGAAAATTCTCGAAAATTAGTGGTAGTAGTTTAGTTGTTTAGTCATGAAAACGTAATAGATATACGATACACACAGAGAGAGACAGAGTTAATTTCGGATTTGTAATACATATTATTATGGTTCACCAATTAAAAACCAACAGAGCTCAATTTAATAATGTGCCAACAAAATCCCGAATATGAAGCAGAACAATGTTCCGATGTCCGAATAACCTCGACCTCAATACCCTGAATAAAGAAGCCCTCAGCTTAGCCTGTATTCAAGTTTTGATATAAAGCTTACTATTGTCTTGGATTTTATTTTATTCTTTTCAGTACTTATCTAAATTCTTTGTTTGTCGAGTTTTTGACAGTTATTTGAACACCCTAATATTAGTACAAACTTTTTAACCCTTGAGCGACATTTATGATTATTATAAGTTAATTAATAAATAACGCTTCACACTCATAGCCCCACAGTAGAGTAGATATACGTCGTGTGTAGAGTCGTGGGTACCATGGACACATACAAAGACGGAAACACAAACACCCAGACCGAGAACAGAAATTTAAACTCATCATTCAAATTTTTGTTTCGCCGGGAATCGAACCCGGGACCCTTCGATTGGCAGTCCGGGATGCTAACCATTGCGCCACGCAGGTCGTCATATACGTAACGTACGCAACCATGAAAGCTCTCAGATAACGTAGGTGTCTATAAAAGGTTATTTTTTATTATTTACTATGTACTACTTTCACCAATCGCCAAACAGATCTACAAAAAATCAGCAAACATCAAATACTAGAATAATTTTAACTTTTATACAAAAGAATATTAGGTATTTAATTCATTATATTTATGTTTACCTCTTTTTTTATGTCCCACTGCTGGGCACAGGTCTCCTTCTCACAAGTGAGAGGGATTTAGGCCATAGTCCACCACGCTGGCCAAGTGCAAATAAAATGACACTGATAAATTAATATAACTACTTAAAACTAAAATAAAGAAAATAAAATATACAAATAAATTATAAAAGAAATATGCCATCCAATAACCCATCCTGCGGCATAGTCCCCAGAACGCTGGCAGCATTACAGCGTTGAAATGCTAAGCTAATTCTTTGAGCAAAGTAGCTGCCAGCCCTCCGGTCACCCGAAGTTAGAATTAGCTTGGTGGACATGTCCCTCATGAATTTTTTCATGTCCGTTGACCAAGGACCCATTGTTTCCAATGCCAGCGCCGCAAATTCATAATTAACAGTAATAGTCGAATATTTGCGGCGCTTCAAAAACTGGGCATTGTTGGCTGCAGCCCCAGCCTCCCTACAGGTATTATTTAAATAGGATGGGGCTAGAGTATCCACAATGGTGACATCCCACACTAAGGCTCGACCTAAACGCCATGGCACCAGTGTCACTCCGTCAGGTCTCTTGCCATCATCTCTACACATACCACTCGGTTCTAGTGAAGCTGGTATAGAGACAGTGGCAAGAGATCTGCGCATCAAATCATTAATAGTGCCATGACGGTATAGTCGGCCAGAGCTCCTTGAACAAAAAAAAAAACAAAAAAACTTGCTCCTCCTTGTTGTATACTTGATCTGAATAAAGGCTATATCTTTATATTTATCTATCTATGTACTACTTTATATTAAACTTGGCTGGCTGCAACAATTTTTGCGTCTCTCTGCTGAGTAGGTACTTTTCCCACTGTTGGGGAGCCCTGGAGTTTATTGCACTACGCACTATGCGGATTGACCCCCTGTCGGATGTATTCAAGCCGCCCATAAGGCCTCCGACAACGGGTAACGACTGTTATCTATCGATAAAAGCCGAGACCGACGGCTTAATGTGCCCTCCGATGAAATTTTGACATTCGTGGTCACGCATCTCACACCAGACCGCGCTCGTTTCGCTAAACTGCGTAGATCGCTTGCGTTCTACGCCAGCCGTTGGGCTATGTGTGCTTTTGGTGCTTCTGTTTTCTACTGGAGCGAAACTTCTGAAGAGTAAATAGTCCTGCAGCTAATGTAGAATACAAGTGATGTGTTTTAATGCCTCCCATCCCAGTGTGAGATATGGGTGTCATGAATATATTAAGTCCTTAAATATGAAATTGTCGTTCAGTAAGTATTACAAAAGTGAAACAATATTTTAAATACACCGTTCATTCGTTAGCGGTGTCTGGTCCGTACACGACGTTAATACTTCGAGTCGTTTCTGCAGCAATGGTGCCACGATGGAACTCGTATTCGTAACTATGTTGAAGCTCAAACAAATGATGTAAAAACAAATGAAATACGAATTTTTAAACAATATTTCTCTGGCTTTATTTCGGAATAAATTTGAATTTGGAATTCCTAATCAAACGCAAGATATTTGATAAAGTTTCCAGTTGGGGTTTTGGGCGGGAAGTCGAAAAAGACATATTGTGCTCTTGTTTTATTTTCATTTTCTTGTTGTATTTTTGAGTTTTATCGGATTTTTGATAGCACACGACGGAGAATTTTGTTTGATATAGGTTAATTACAGTGCACGAGTGTTTTTGAAATAGAATAACAGTGCTAAAATATGTTTTTTCTGCTTGCCTCCAAAATTACATCGGACACGTTCTAGTAAAGTAGCCATCGGTTTACTTGAATGTTTAACTGACTAGACTGACTGATTACTGACGACTTACTTACTGAGTTTCGTTGAAACTGGCAAAAAATTGATGTAAAAAATATACTTGACGCTGGCAGTGTGCTCAGAGTTTGCGATGCCATAATTGAAAAAAAAAGTTTCCAGTATTGAATATCGAGAATTTCATAATGTAAGGACCAATACACAAAGACAAGGAAATAAATACTTGGACCAAGAAAATACCTCTAATTTACTTATCATTTAGCTATAACCTGTGAGAGAATGTAGGTCTAATGAAAGTGTGGCTAATAATCACATATTTTTTCTCAAATACTAACAGTACCGCGTTTTCCTTGATCACACTGCGCTCATTCTATAACCTATTGACTCGTCTGATACAAATTGCCTAATTATTCTTAAATTTGTCAAGACTCTTCAGCCGAAAGAAACCAAAGCACGAAAGTTGCCCTTTGTTAAGCAACCAAAACACAAAGGAACTCAAGACAGTACTAAACGTCCACTCAAGCCTAAGGTGACAGTCTGGTAAGGACGCCGTAAGAGACGCCACTATTTCAGTGCCACAAGAGTGACCAGGACGGATATATTCTAAAAGCCCCACTTCAAACGCTTTTGTTGGAGACTGTGTATACTTCACGCTGAAGGATTTGCAAAGTCCACGACTATTTGCTTAAGAAAGGAAAAGAAACAGAATTTTTATACAGTCTTCATATTAGATTGAGGGCACTTTGTTTGTTGGTCCGTGGAAAACTGGGGAATAAAATGTTTAAAGTACATTTCTTTTCAGGGCATGTTAAGTTTGATAAAAAAGGAAACTATGACCAGATTAAAAACACTGCATGAGCAGAACAATTTCAAAGTTGGATTTTTCGTGACGAATATAAAATCTCAATGCGTGCATAGCCCAGTGGCTGGCGGTGAGCGCAAGCGATCAACGCAACTATGCCAAACAAGCGCAGTTTGGTCTTAGATGGATGACCACTATAAGGAAAACATAATGCGCGTTTCCGTGCTTCGGTGGACACATGAAGTCTTTGGTATCGGTTGTTATCGATACTCGTATAGCAGTCGTTGAACTTTGTCGGAGGTGTTATGGGCGGTTTGAAAACATCCGACAGCGGGTTGGCCACCAATCGGTATCGTCCCCAACTTGGAGTAGCGTGGAAGAGCAAGTTCATGTAATAAAACCAATATTATTAGGAATTGATGTAACGGTTGGCAGTTACTTCTTTTGCAAAGGTCTCCGAAAAACTGCCACGAATTGACGATTGATAGCAACTGCTAACTGTGACAGAAGGCGGATAGATTTTAAAATTAAACAAGTTGTAGCAACTCTGTTTGTATATATTTTTAACAATTCATCGTTCACTGTTAATTTTAAGTTATTCTAAATTATATGCAAATGACGTAAGTGAATAATGATTGATTGCACTTCGCAGTGTTACTGCTAACCATACATACCAACATCATACCAATTAAAAAAAGTAAGGGCTTAGATAAATCTGTCATAAGGTAGTAAGTTTTATTATATATAATCATTGAACTTAATATGATAACAATCATAAGTGACTAGTGGAAGTTAAGACTCCACTCTGCTTAGATTTTTTTATTTAAATGGAGTAGCAGACGAGCATGCAGGCCATGTGGTGTTAAGTGGTCGCTGCAGCCCATGGACATCTACATACAACCTCAAGCAAGCATAGATAAGTCTTGTCTGAGGTCGTATGCAGTTGCACTGCGGACTCCGGACTCCGGAGGCTGGTGGTCGCCTCATGTAAGTGTGGCCGGCAACTGCACCTTTCCACCGAAACACAATAGAATTGCTTCACGCAGAAGTGGGTGCAGCGGTGCTACTTCCCCGGGCGAACGATAATAGTTCTACCACCTATTACTTAAATATTATGTAGCTTAGATATTATTAGGCTTGTATTTCTTAGGGCCTTCCAAAGTAAGGAATTTCGATAGAGGTCATCCAACTCTCGACCAACCGACATTAGCAAACTGATCCTGGTATTCCGTTTATATTATTTAATAGCCGCAGGACTATTTAATCTTTAAATGTTTCGCTCTACTAGAAAAAACATACTCCCGTTCGCTAATAAGTCGATATTTGAGGCAATGACGCAACGATTGTCTTCGAGTTCATTGTATGTCCGACAGCGCAGTAAATGTCGCTTCGTATTGATTGCCAGCCGACAAAAGAGTCTCATCCTAGTTTGTCATAAACATTGGCATTAAACTTGGTTTATTAAAAAGGGTACTTACTGTTATACTTTTATCAATGTTGTATATAATACAAATTATTTGGCTGCAACCTTTTTTGCAACAGCTGGGCACGGGTTCTCTTCCCATTATTGAAAGACGTGGAGCTTGCTCCAATGCGGTTTCGTATATACGCGATGGAATGTGGTGGGTTACTTGCAAACTCGCTGTCAGATACTTCAAACCACCCACAAGGCCTCCAATAAGGTTTAACGGTTACTATCTTTCGATAACAACTGGAACCGAACGACGGCTTAACGTGTCTTCCGAAGCACGAAAACGTGCATGAAATTTATCACTAATGGTCAAGCGCCTCACAAAGGTACGTATCGCAAGTACGTTTAAACAGTATCAAACTACTGTAAGTGCTCCGACTTAGTAACTAATCGTTTAAAATTCCTAGAAGGTCAATATTTGAGGCAATGAAGCAACGATTGTCTTAAAGCTCTTTGCAAGTCTCACAGCGCAGTAAACGTCGCTTCGTAATTATTGCTCGCCGACAAAAGAGACTCATCCTGGTTTATCATAAACTTAGGAGTTAAACTTGTTTTAATTTACCTGTAATAATATAATAATATGAGAGCAGCGATGGCCGAATGGTAAAAACCGCGCTCTTCGACGTGAATTTCTATTATGCTTCGGTGGAAAGGTGCAGTTGCCGGCCACACTTACATAAGGCGACCACCAGCCTCCGGAGTAGCAGCGCAACTGCATACAACCTCAAACAAGACTTACCTATGCTTGCTTGAGGTTGTATGTAGATGTCCATGGGCTGCAGCGACCACTTAACACCACGTGGCGTGCATGTTCATCTGCTACTCCGTTCAAATAAAAACAAATTGCCTCTGAAATGGGCATGGCGGCCATATAGACCGCAATTAGTCTACGAAGCTAACCAAAACGGGCGCAGTTGGGTGTGAGATGGGTGGCCAAGAGCTGCGAAATTACACGCGCGTTTCCGTACCACAGGCGGTTTGAAAACATTCAGCAGTGGTTCCTTTTCGCCAATCAATGCGGGTTGGCAACGTGGTGGAGTAGGATCTAGGCCTCCACAATAATGATGGAGAGACACAAGCCCAGCAGTGGGACGCAAAAAGGCTTGCAGTCATTCATAATCCCACACTAGGGATTCCCTAAATACATACACATAGACATGAATACAAACACCGCCGGCCACACTTACTTGAGGTGACCACCAGCCTCCGGAGTAGCAGCGCAACTGCATACGACATCAGACAAGACTTACCTATGCTTGCTTGAGGTTGTATGTAGATGTCCATGGGCTGCAGCGGCCACTTAACACCACGTAGCCTGCGTGCTCATCTGCTACTCCATTTAAATAAAATAAAAACAGCCTAAGAACAGTAATTAGAACTCATCATTCCAATTTTTGCTTAGTCAGGAATCGAACCTTTCTTGATTGATTGGAATGGTAACCACTGCGCTACAGGTGTCGTCAAGGGTCGCCCTAAGGAAGATGATATTTATAATGAATCATTAAAAAAATGTATTGAAAGATTACTTGGTGTGAACATTTTGTAAATTACCGAATAACCGAATTTTATGAGGTAAAAAAGCGTGGAGTGCATGGTGTCAATCCATTCTAATATTATAAATTCTAAATTAACCCCGTCTGTATGTCTGTCTGCTACGCTTTCCCACTTAAAATACAGAACCAATTTCATTGAAATATGGAACACAGATAGAGTGTCCTTGGGAAAGAATATTAAATGGTTTTTATCCTATGGGAACCTTTAAAATGGGTCCACGCGGGCGAAGCCGCTGGCGGAAGGCTAGTAAGATTATCATTTTGATATCTCAAAAAGCACCCCACGCTTTCCTATAACAAAATAGACCGTACATTTTCTTCTTTTTTTACTTTTTATTTCGTTTTTTCACAAAAGCGTGTTTGTTAGTTTTTTAAACTACATTATTTTTATTTTTTATTTTTCAGTAGGATTTTTACATATTATTGCATTGTCATCGGCCGTTGAAACCTGTGCAAATTTACAAGTTAATCAGACTCTTAGGAGTGGGTGAAAATGTAGATAAAAGATTCCGGTACATACATACATCCAGGTCAAGTTAATAAAAGCGTTCTAAAAAGTGTAGATACGTTATAGCCGATCTGAAAGCGGATACAGAGTGTTTGCGTATTCGTTAGGTTCTTCAATTTGCTCCAAACCGAATCACATTTGAACAATTGCCAAAAGAGCAGACTGGCTGAATAAAACTGTCCAGATCTCAGTATTTGGATTGTCTTTATTAAACTAAAGCAAGGAGCTTCTAATCTGCCAATATAAACAAGATGATTGCAATACGGTATGTAAGGACATTGAAGTACCTAACTGCAAACTGCAGTCAGCAAGTGTCAATTTAACTGCAAGATACAATAATTTTATCTTAAAATAAGGAACCAAGGATAATACCCCACACAGAAGTGAATTAATCACCAACCCGCTTTCACGATTTTTATAGTCGTCTTTAAAATTACTTACAATCATTAACCACTCTTACTCTTACCGTCACTCCGTCCCACTGCTTTACACGGGTCTCTCACCATTATTGAACCTGAAACTTACACCACCACGCTGCTCCAATGCGAGTTAGTGAAGGACCAATGCGGATTAGTACAGAACGTACGTTATTTTCTTATGGTGCTCTATTCTATTTCTGAATAGACTCAACCATTAGTCGTTTCTTCTATATTTTCTATTCCAAAATAAAACGTGGGTAGAAACATACTGTTTGCTTACTCGTTAGGTTCTTCAATTTGCTCCAAACCGATTCACGTTTGAACAGCTGCCAAAAGAGCGGACTGGCCGTACTGAATAAAACTGTCCAGACCCCATTCATTCTTCTTTAGTTTAAAGCATGTGACTAACAGTATAGTTTCAGTTCTAGGTATATATCTAGGAAATAAACAAAAATTTTAACAAAACAAAAAACCGACTTCGAAATACCGAATTCGAGCTGACGACGAATATTTCTTCGTCTATTTGTCGCGCAGCTGTTTAATGCGAATTTAAGACTTATATGGTTTTCTCATAGGTCCAATTACCAGAACTGGACCAAATTAAAATGGGACCACACGGGAAGTATCAGCTTTCAAATAAAAAAAGAATCATCAAAATCTCTTCATCCAGTCGAAAGTTCTGAGGTAACAAACATGAAAAAAACATACAGTCGAATTGATAACCTCCTCCTTTTTAATTGAAGTCGGTTAAAAAAACATTCAGCCGAACACAGTACCTCCTCCCTTTTGGAGATAAATTCGGTAATAAGTTGTTTGCGATACTCTTCTCGTATTCCAGTAGAGGAATAATTTTATTGTTCCTACGTGCTTCGCTTGAAATTCCTTAACTTTGAGAAGCTAGGAGTATTCTAATCATTGGCTGCAACCTTTTTTGCGTCCCACTGCTGGGCACGGGTCTCTCCCCATTATTGGGGAGGCCTGGAGCTTACTCCACCACGCTGCTCCAATGCGGGTTGCTGGAGATGCGGGTTAGTGGCTAACCCGCTGTTGGATGTTTTCAAACCGTTCAGAAGGTCTCCGACAAGGTTTAACGACTGTTATCTATCGACAACAACCGGGACCGACGGCTTAATGTGCCCTTCGAAGCACGGAAACGCGCATGAAATTTTTTGCCACTAGCGGTCACCCATCTCACACCCGACCGCGCCCGTTTGACTTAGTTGCATAGATCGTTTGCGTTCTACGCTAACCGCCGGGCCATGCGCGCTTTTTTATTTGTGTTTTTTTATTCTAATCATTATTCATCATGATACTAAAATGCGTTGTTTTTGTTGTTTTTGTTATTTTTACTTTCGAGGATTGCTGAATGACAGATTCAATGTACTCGTATAAATAAGATGTAAGTAAGAATACGAAATTTTCTTAGTACCTTAGTACGCGAGTGTGCCTGAAATGAATATGAAACCTTGGCCCCGCTGAGGAGCGGTTTTCTATAATAACTACGGCTAGTTCCGTCCGTTCAAATCATCATCCGTCAGCCAAGACATCATCCATATGGATAGAGACTTGTAAATCAGAAAAATATTTTTTTCACTTCATATGTTCTACTGTTGGGCACAGGCCGCCTCTCAGAAGTGAGAGGGATTTAGGCCATAAAACTGCGAAAGCGCTAATTGGTGGACATCACGCCTTCGAGAACTAATGAATTCGACTCTGAAATGCACGGTGATGGGAAAAGTCTAATCAATTAAATTTCACAATATTTTCCCTCACCGTGGAGCATGCGTAATCGTGGTGTTAAGTGATCACTGCAACCCATGGACGCCTACACACAATTTTGCATGCAGATGCGCTGCTACCCTGAAAACTGATGATCGCCTCGTGTAAGTTTGGTCGGCTATTGGCCAACCAACCACCCAAACACAATAGAATAGCTTCCCAGGTCGCACCATTAAAGTTTTAGTACTTACTGTTGAAAAAAAAAACCACTACAGTTGCTTCAAGTACGCTTGCATTTAGTATTCATTGCAAGTATTGAAGATATTTGAAATGATCTAACAAAGGCGCTCAGGTCAGCGCGCTTGGCATCGCTTCAACGGACGGGTTCCTTGTAAAAAACAATGTCTCTGGAACTAGAGCAAGTTCTTTGTGGCCTGATTGTGTAATTAGATGCTTAGAGGCTGATTTTAGTGTACTAAAGGCTAAAGGTTTTGTTTTTTAAATCGGGAATCTAGATTGTCACACAAATTTTTTAGCTTTGAACAAAGTGAGATCGGATTTTCTAGCCATAATTTTGCAATGTTTCACCCAAATATACTTGAACCCTTTTTCTTTAGCCTCGGTTTACTGAGAAGCGCCTTATTCCGCACCGTCAGATGATCATTGACGTATACATTTCCAGAAGTGCTGAAATCCAGATCTGATAGATTTTGCTTCTTGCTTCTTCGCCATGATGCTACAAGTTCTTCTTTAGTATATATGTTTCCTTATTTGGCTTTTTGGATGGAATTCGTGCTATATAGTTTATGTCTTCGCGTTTTATATGGCAATCGCAAGCTTCTACTATTTTCAATGCAATATCGTAGAGGTTTTCGGTCTTCTTGAGTGGAATCCCTCTTATTTCTACATTATTCGACCTGGCCCATTGGTCTCTATCTTCCATTTCTTCTCGTATTGAAGTTCCTTTGGCGCGTACTTCGGAAAAAATTTGTAATGTGCGCATTTATCGCTGTTCCACGGTGATGGAAAGTATCGTGATATTTAATTGATTAAGATGTTTTTCATCACCGTGCATGCCTGAGAGAAATTTATAATTTCTCGTAGGCATGACGTCCACCAATCCGCACGTGGTCAGCGTGGTGAACAATGGATTACTATTAAACGATTACTATTAAAAAACAAATATTTGAGGAAGACCAACCTTATGACTTAGGGGTTTGAGAATTAGATTATAACCGATTTTCAAATCTACCAAATATGAATCGTGAAAATCGGTCAAGCCGTTTCGGAGGAGTAATGCGACTAATACTGTAATACGAGAATTATATAATTATACAGATTCATAGGTCTCCTTTGATGTCCAGTTCTGTATGTGCATCCAAACACATCACAGCATCGCCCCACAGTCATGCTGCATATAGAATAAAGCGGATGACAGTCAGCTGATGGCCGTACAACAATGACAAACATCAAGTGTATATTATTACCCAGGATGTTAATAAACTATTTCATTTCAAACTATTTCATTTCATTTCATTTCAATGTCTTCCTGTGGTCTTCTTGAAGTCGTCAGTCTGCTTTTTCTAATGACAAATAAACTATTTAAAACAACTTGAAAGTCCTTACCTCATCATTATGCGTCCAGCGGATGGCTGGAGGTGGTTCCGGTGAATGCTGCACCACACACGTGAGGTTGATGGTGCTTCCCATGTTGATGTACAGCTCCGGACCCCCGAGGATCGTCGTCAGAGGCTCTGCTGGGCAGAAATGTTACGGTTAGATTGGATGTAGGAATGGAGTGCAAAATTCAGGTCAGATTGGAATTTGGTTTTGGTCTTTCATTTCTTTTATTTGAGTGAAGTACCAGAGGTTATAGCAGTTGCACTTATTTTATATTTCAAAACTTTTTCCTTTTTTTTCTTTGTATAAAACATTTTGTGTGTGTGACTTCGTGTAACGTGGAAGGCAAATTTACGCGCGGTACCCAATTTGAAAAATATTTCTTCCCTCCTCCACTGACTTAGAACTTGCCCCCTCCCCCTCTGACTAAGAACCTGAGTACGCCCATGAATACAGCTATTAATAAAGCGTGAATGTGCCAATAAAAGTCAAAACAGTAAGACGTTGTGTTTTCACGTAGTTAGGTACCGGTTTACCGGAACTAAAATGAAGTGCAATTAATTAAAAAAATCTATACGATAAATAAATAAAAATTGGATTAAGTATTCAATCAAATTATTTTTCTAGCAAATGAATTAAAACCCTATTTTGAAATCAGGTCAAGTAACGTATAACTTTCAATGAAGCCTTCTTGCAATATGGGTGGAAATATATACCTGGTCTACAGTTACTAAAATTAAACTAAAAATAATAATCTTTCAATTAAAAACTACTTAAAAAGAAAAAGATAATAATAATAATATAAAATATAATAATAATAATAATCAATAAATAATTGAGTCCCTAAAATTATAATCATAACTTAAAACACTCTGCGTAAAACAAAAAACTTTTACGTAAATTGAATTAAAAATATATTATTACTTTTACCCAAAATGCAGGTACGAGTATAAAATTAAATATGAAAAACAACGCATCTTATGCCGACAAAGTTTTGACAAGGTTTTTTATACACGGCTCCTCAAAGAAGAAAAATATTGTCTAACAACATATTATCTCGCATGGGTCTTTCATTTGCCTTTGAAGTCAAAAACATTCTTATTAGAAACTTGTAATGGAGCTATATGTATAACAAAACATATTAGTTACGGTGAATTCAAGCTAGGTTTATGAGTTTTAAAAGAAAATAACATAAAACTCTGTAGATGTTTGAAATTTTAGAAAATATGGAAGCCATTATTCAATAACCGATCACAATAATACATTTACCTAGTACCTAACTATTATATCAAACCTCAATAAATTGTTAATTAACTTCATCTGATATGTTAACTTTTATTATCTTTCTAGTCTAATTTAAAAAAAAATCGCAATGAGTTACCTACCATCTTAATTAATGAAACTATTACAAGAAGACTTTCTATAGGTTTTTACTTTATTTTGTTTTACTTACAGTAGAACTACACGTCACAATAAAATATCTCATATTTTTTGCTGAAATCATATCTTTAGAATTAGACCAAAGTTAGTTATCAACAGAATCACTGCCCAATTTTGCGATAGATTGGATGTCATGAATGAATTGACATAAATTTGAATCAAATTTGAATATGTGGATA
Organism: Pyrgus malvae; assembly: GCA_911387765.1. NCBI lineage: Eukaryota > Metazoa > Arthropoda > Insecta > Lepidoptera > Hesperiidae > Pyrgus > Pyrgus malvae. The sequence goes on along the minus strand of OU426965.1, from coordinate 20,602,308 downwards.
CGCGCTTTCCGTTTACACGTTGTAGGTTCATGGCATATCTTATGGGGGAGGTAAGGGGTCATATCTTACTTGTGATTCACCGTACCTTTAATGTTCAGAATGTCACGATGTCCGATCGGCTATGAATGTTGTAAGGTGATCGCATGCACATTGTTTTAGTGTGCGTAACCACAGAACATATTGAAAGGGGTTAGAATGGAAATGTGGGCACGCCAAGGATATGAGCAACGCTCATATCTCCAAAAAAACGCGATCGCGCTGCTATATGCGTAATGGAGTCGTGGGCGGGGCAGACGCGTTAAGTGCTTGGGTGTGATTCGTTCATTTGAAATCGCGTGATTGTGCGGCGCCGAGATTGGCTAGATTTGAGATTGCAAATATGTGCGTAAGCTTCAAATTTATTTAAGTACAGATGTAGTGGAGGTAAAAGGTGGGGATGGATCGGCGACACCGGTTGTCATACGAACGGTGCATTATTGCCATTCTTCCTCTTTTAATATGTTATGTATGCGTATCCTCGAGAGCTCTCAGTGTCGAATGACGTCACATATCCATATAAAAGCACGACAGCTTAACGTAAAAGATTTGTATGATAGTATTACATTTGTAATTAGTTAAGTTTTAAATTATTGTAATATTTGCAACCTCATAAAGGTAGATATGGCGAACCAAATGTTCGCCAACCAAAGAGGCTTTATCCCTTTTGTAAACACCCATATAGTGCAAATAAAAGTCTTTGTATTTGTCTCTGTCTCTGGCTCTGTCTCTGTCTCTGTCGCTGTCGCTGTCGCTGTCGCTGTCACTGTCGCGGTCGCTGACGCTGTCACTGTCTCTGTCGCTTTCTCTGTCTCTGTCTCTGTTTCTGTCTTTGTCTCTGTCTCTGTCTTTGTCTTTGTCTTTTTTGTTACTGACATAGAGCTATTCAGATTACTTTGCTAATGTTTTAATAGCTTACGCACACAAGTGCGTTTTTCGGTACTTTTTAATCTTACAACCAGAGCCAGGACTTCGTGAAACAGAATATCTTTACACTAAAAATTAATCTTGAACAAGTCTGTTTCAAAATACCATTACACATAAAAACGTTTTCCACTCTTAACTAAGGAACTGATTAGCATTTAACTGAGTACGTTTTGCTCATACATGTTTAACTTTGTACTTGGCACATATCCATATAAAAGCACGTTATTAACTTTTTCTCAGCATAATAACATTTTGCTAACATTTTTTCTCATAATTAACTACGGTACTCTATTAACTACAAAGTCTATTAAGCACACAATATATTATTATGCTGTCATGCTATAAAATTGTCCATAAAATTATCGAATGTACATATTTTATTTATTTACTAGTGGACCCCTAAGACGTTGTCCTGCCTTAAAAGTATTGAAAGAGAATAGTTTCTTTATCATCTCAGAGTATTTATGTTGCTGTCAAATAAAAAATATAAAACAAATAGTGAGAGACGAATTGTTATTCAAACTATGTCAAACTTCTGTACGATGGCGCGAAGAACCAATGTTTACTAACGACATGACAGTAATGACAGTTACTAACAGTTTATATAGGAAAGTAAAATAAGTTTTACTTATGGTTTTACTATTAGTTTCGCAATTTCTCCCTATTTCCTCACCGTTTAAACCTTTCCTGGACTTCTACTAATATTTCAAGACCAAAATTAGCCACATCGGTTCAGCCGTTCTTGAGTTTTAGCGAGACTAACGAACAGCAATTCATTTTTCATAGAAGAAAGATAGGGTCTACGATGTTTATTCTCTTACTATGTACACGATATGGTATAATTATAATGCGATAACTAATAAAAAAAATCTTTATACAAAAGAGAAACAGCACCTCCAGCTTCGTGACCTTAATCACAATATGACCTAAAGCATAATTTAATCAAATAAAAAAAAATGAGAAAGTAAAAAAGCGTAGCTGTCTAGTAATCCAGAGAATAAAAGTAAAATTGAAAATTTAAAAAAAAAAACTCCCCGACCCAAAAAATAAACTCTAAAAACGAACAAATAATATTTAAACACTATTATAATTTTTATCGTCACATTATATTATGTAAGATCGCTAAGTGAGACACACAAACATGTCAAACTCGTTGTTTTTGCTTCGGGGGCTAAAAACGAAACACAAACAAAAACTCAGTAGATTCTTTTTATAAAAAGCGTCAAAGATACCCCGTATGTTTCATGCCTTTTCTATCGAAAAGACAATAGTGGCATTGCATTAAGATATTTATCGACAAAATAGTCGCTTGACAATCTATATGGTGTCTTACCACCTGAACAAAATATTCCATGTTACAAGTTTGACCTACATAACAGAACATGACCTTACAGTTTACAGCCTAAGTGAAACCGCAAGCCATATTTCGCCAGTCAACATGCGTTAGCCGTCCTAAATCGTACCAAACGTGTGGGTAGGTGATAAAATAATTTACCGACGACGGAGAGGTACATCCGGTGGCCGATAGGTGGCGTTGTCCCGACTTGGCACTCGTAGATACCGGAGTCTCTGCGTTGCGGGAACCTTATCTGTGGATGTTTTATGTTCATTAATGGCTGTGCACAGTACTTGGCGGCGATGACCGTATAAATAACGGCGATGTAAAGCGTTTCATTCGAAATCATCTTTTCTGGTTCGATGCCAACTTGAGTAATGTGTGATTGAATTCGGTTTTGGATGATTGTGTTTGTATGTATGGTAATGGTAGAAGATTAATGATAGTTACCAGTGTTAATAATAGTAAATATCAAGTTTTATAAGCAGTTAGAAGCGCGTATGGCTCGGCGGCTAGCGTAGAACGCAAAGCGGTCTATTAGATGCAGCTGAGCCAAACGTGCGCGGTGGGGTGTGCGATAGGTGACCGCTACTGGCAAAAAATTTCATGCACGTTTCTGTGCTTTGGAGGGCACGTTAAGCTGTCAGTCCCGGTTGTTGTCGATAGATAACAGTCGTTAAACCTTGTCGGAGGCCTTATGGGCGGTTTAAAAACATCCGACAGTGGATTGACCACTAACCCACATCTCCACCAACCCGCATTGGAACAGCGTCGTGGAGTAAGCTCCAGGCCTCCCCAATAAGGAGGAGAGACCCGTGCCCAGCAGTGAGACGAAAAATGGGTTGCAGCCAGCTATAAATAGTTACCAGTCCAAAATTTAAAGACTTACAAAAATTGTTTAATTTTTACGTTGTCAAAATTTAAATTTAAGAGATCTTAGAAATCTTAATAAAGTACTAATAGGATTTTTGGCGGGAAGTCTAAAAAGACATACTGTGCTCTTGTTTTATTTTCATTTTCTTGGTGTATTTTTGAGTTATATCGGATAAAGTTGATGGCATTTTGTTTGATATAGGTTAATTACAGTGCACGAGTGTTTGTGAAATAGAATAACAGTGCTAAAAGTGTTTTTTCTGCTTGCCTCCAAAATTCCATCGGACACGTTCTAGTAAAGTATCCATCGCTTTACTTGAATGTTGGAGTGACTAGACTTACTGATTACTGACAACTTACTTACTGACTTTGTTATTACTTCGTCCAGTTTCATTGATACTGGCAAAAAATTGATGCAAAAATTATACTTGACGCTGGCAGACAGTATGCACAGAGTTTGCGATGCCATAATTGAAAAAAAAGTACTAATAAGAGACATAATGGTATTTGAAGCAAAATTATTGTAAAAAAAACGTAATAAAAGTTTCATTAAAAAAAAAAAACAACGGATTGCACTCCGGGAGTGCCGGCAGAAGTGAAAACATTAACGTTGTGCATTTTTGATATTTTGGAATGGTTAGGGAATAATTTCGCACAAATTGCTTTTATTATCAGTATTAGTTTTCATCTAGCATTTTCAGAAGGTTTTCATCTAGTATTTTTATAAAGTACTCACTCATTTTCTTTCACTCTTTCTTCGTCACTTTTTTCATTAATAGATGCACTTTGTTCAATTTCCATTATTATTTAATTTGATATACACGAATTTTACAAGTATACATACAGTCGAGCCATCAGCTGTCACCCCTCCATCTTACGAATATTCGATCAGGCCACATGTCCTGACGCGAGTTTACCATTACCCATCCCAAAAAAAGTGCACAACGCCGCTAAAGAAGTTTTCACTTCAAAAATTCAGGCGAAGTTTAGTAACACTTTATAAGTAGTTATAAGTCAGTTATTTCCTTCGACAAAATTTACGAGTACATTGACTTGGCTGCAACCCTTTTTGCGTCCCACTGCTGGGCACGGGTCTCTCCACCTTATTGGGGAGGCCTGGAGCTTACTCCACCACGCTGCTCCAATGCGGGTTGGTGGAGATGCGGGTTAGTGGCCAACCCGCTGTCGGATGTTTTCAAACCGCCCATAAGGCCTCCGACAAGGTTTAACGACTGTTATCTATCGACAACAACCGGGACCGACGGCTTAACGTGCCCTCCGAAGCACGGAAACGCGCATGAAATTTTTGCCACTAGCGGTCACCCATCTCGCAACCGACCGCGCCCGTTTGGCTTAACTGCATAGACCGCTTGCGTTCTATGCTAGCCGCCGAGCCATGCGCGCTTGACACATTGTACATTGACTTAATAATATTAAAAGCACTGATAGAGAATTTTTAATTAAAAGATTTAAAACTTAAGTTTCATTTCAGTTACAAATATCAACTCAAATAAAGAAAATAAAATAACAAAATCAACTACTTTAACTAATCCAATAGAAAGCTTCCCAGATTTGTAAGGCTTAACATCCCAAGGAAATTGGGTTTTAAGGGCAAGGCTAACATTCATTTCAATGAATAGCAACTGGGCTTGAAATTGTTGCAAAACGGTATAATTAAAACTTAGGATTTTACAGGTCATGATTATTTTTATCATTACTTCAAATGCTATCTTTTTCTCGTTTTTATTTTTGTTAGATCTTTGAGTTTTCAAGTTTGATTAATTTACGTAATTTCTTAATTAATTAATTTCTATTTTACGCTTCAAATTAACAAAATGTAAGAGAAGTGTGAGCAGCGATGGCCGAGTGGTAAAAAAACCGCGGTCTTCGACGCGACCGATCCCCGGTTCGAAACCTCGGCGCACACCTCTGACAAAGAAATTTGTAATGTGCGCATTCATCGCTGCTCCACGGTGATGGAAAATATCGTGTTATTTAATTGATCACGATGTTCCCCATCGCCGTGTATGCCTGAGAGAAATTCATAATTTCTCGAAAGCATGACTTCCACCAATCCGCACTTGGCCAGCGTGGTGGACTATGGCCTAAATCCCTCTAAATTGTGAGAAGGAGACCTGTGCTCGGCAGTGGGACATAAAAAAAGGTTGAAAAAAAAAAGATAAGTATGAAACAAGCGAATTCATAAGCACCTACGTGGTTGTTTCGGCAAGTGTGCTAACACACGCTCTATTTTGTGCACTTTAAACACCACAAGTTGGTATACGAGCTTATTCAGGCGTTTTCTGGCCAGAACTAGTTTATATGGCATCATTATATCACAACTGACATAATACAAGCTTAGAAGTACGTCAGATGCCTTGGCATACTATATTATAGTGATCTGTGGCGTCAACGCTATAACGCCAGTAAAATGTGGGGCCACACTTTAGTCTGCAACTCAGGGACACAAGCGAAGTACATTATACGTAGAAAAAAATGTAGGTTTGTATGTGTCTCCATAGTTTGAATTCAGATATGCATATAGTGTGAATAAGTGTTTGTAAATAACATACATACCTACTCCCACATATTTAGTCTATTCAGTCTATTCAACATAATAATATTATGTTTAATATATATATATATATTTTTTGGACAATTCACACAACACCATCTGATTCCAAACTAAGCAGAGCTTGTACTATGGTAATCAGAAAGCTGATAAACATACTTATATAATTCTAAATACATACTTAAATAGATAAATTAACACCCAGACACAGAACAAATAATCATGTTCATCACACAAATATTTGTTCTGGGTGGGAATCGAACCCACGACCTCACGCTTCGCAGTCAGCTCATCACCCACTACGCCACGGAGGTTGTCGAATATATTTAGCTCATGTCTGAAGTTGTAAACAAACACAACAAAGTTACGTCAAAGTAATCAAGTCAAACTTAATTACAAAATCTTACTTTCTTAATTATCACGAGCCAAAATGTTTTTAAAGATGTAACTCAACTTATATAAGCATAACAAAATGTCGCAGTAATTTTATAATTTAAACATCATTTTAATGCTTAGTTTCTGTTTCTGAATCATTCATGACCCAGCAGCTACGATAAATGGTTGCGCTCGGGTGTGAGATGGGTGACCGCTGCTGGCAAGCAAATTTTACGTGTGCTTCCGTGATTCGAAAGCACGTCAAACCAACCATCATACAATAAAAAATATATGTCGCAGTCGGATCGTATAATCCGCCGTATAACATTACAGCTAGCCGGTTCCTAAGACAGGGCCGTTCTGTATTGTAGCTGGTCCACGATAAGCTGGATTGTTATTGCGATACGTTCTACAATATGGCAGCTCACGTTTAGCCTCATTGTAATGAAGCCTCGTAGCCACCCACCCTACTTATGATTATGACCGCACTCGACAATGCTGAGCTTTATTGACACACATCCGGCTTCTGACCGCACTAGATGTTGCTGAATAGCCACCCATCCTACTTTTGACCGCAGGTGTCATTGAGCTAAGCAATGTCCCTGAAACACATTTTCACTATAATTATTTATATTCGAAAAATACCCAAACCGAATCAGAGCACTATCCACGTGGTCTTGTCTGTACTACCCCTAGGGTGTATATAAAAAGCCGGAGATGTCACAGAGCCACTTGTTTTATTACATTATCCAAGCCTTGGAAGATATTATATAAAATTGCTAGTTAATGTGATTAATTCATTGTCAATTATCACTTTAACTAAATTGAGTAGATATTATAAATAATGGCTAGATAATATATAATATCCGGATTTATTACTTTGGATGTAATATATAGACCATTGGGCGGCACGATATTACGCCGCTTTGACGAACGCGAAGAGCTCATACAATACAACTTTCGCTAATTTAGCTGAATTGCAATCCGGCTGAACGAGAGTGCGCCGCATTACAATACAGCCCTGTTTTAGGAAATAGCTAGCCGGAATGTAATACGGCAGAATATGCAATCCGAATGCGACATATAAACCAACATACGTAAAACCGTGTTGGTGGTCTTTCGCCCCAAACAAGGCATCATTAAGTCTTTGCATAGTAGTTTTTACCTAATTTTATAACAATGTAATACCGCAAAGTAACGCCTTATTCTATTAATCATACAGATAGCAATCGTTAAACCTTATGGGGGGCCTTGCAAGTGGTGTGATAACATCCAACAGCGGGTAAGTCAGTGAGCAGCGTGGCGTAGGCTCAAGGTCTCCCCAATAATGAGTAGAGACAAGTGCACAACAATCTGGCCTTGGGCCACTTGGGCCTTGAGATACTTGAATGAACTTGACGTTCTCATACATTTAGTATGAAAGAATGAGTGGTGACGTCACACATTCGTCAGTTGACTATTTTTTTATTGATTAAAAAATAAATTTGCAATTATCATGCTTTCCAAGTATGGTTTAGTTAGTGCTTTTTTGGTGCTTTTTTTTTATTTGAATGGAGTAACAGACGAGCATGCAGGCCATGTGGTGTTAAGAGGTCGCTGCAGCCCATGGAGATCTACATACAACCTCAAGCAAGCATAGGTAAGTCTTGTCTGGGGTGATACGGTGTACGGTGGGGTTTAAAGGAAACAACCACCGTTCCTGTATACACAAATTTATTAAAAAAAACAAAAGCACGAGCTAGGGTCGTGGGTGGTCTATGCCCGTCTGGTTCTACCGTCGCAGGTCCGGTACTCCCCTGTCGGTGACGTGGTGGTAGTCCTCGAGGTCACATATACATAGGTCGCTCCTGTGGTCTCAAGGGAAGGCCAGCGTAGTTGCGTCCGCTTGATGTTATAAAGATTCCGATCCAGATCCCAAATTTATTAAATAGTTGGCCAATTTCAAATTCCGAATCTCGGACCCCTATCGGGGTGCTTGACGTTAAATATTATTATTTATTTCGAAACTTTTGCTCCGTAATTACGTACGGATTAATAGTACAAAAGAAAGACACATAAAAGGTACGTGAACGCTGTTGGATAATATGTATTACTTATTATAATGCGTGTTGCCTGTACCAAGCGAAGCCGTGCTCTGAGCATTATTACGAATGGTCGAGCTCCACGACCCGCCTGTATAAAAAATGGGAAAATTCCACGATCCACGAAGTACGGCCGTGGACGAAAGTGCATAACTTACATACACATATTTTATAACATCATTTTAATTAATATTTTTAATGTTGTATTTATTATTTATTATTTAGGTTAGGTTAAGATTATTTATTGTTTATTTAGATTATTTATGTAACTTATATAAATAAAAATTAAATATTTAGTAACGTTTATCGTACAACGTTACATTACCCCCCTCGTCACGGAAGGATTTTATTATTTAAAAATAAAATCCGTACTTTTAGATTACTGTTCATATTTACACTTTCAAATTCAATCTTGCATACCTGCTACACACAAATTCAATCTTACATACATACCTCAAGCAAATTCAATCTAACATTCCTCCGCAAACAAAAAAAACAGCGGTAACCGTAAATATGACGGTTACCGTCGCAACCTCACAAAAAGCAGCAGTAACCATAAAATGACAGTTACTGTCGCGACCTCTTATACATAAGTAATCAGTAAAATGACTGATGACTCATTACGAACATTGAGTACTTGATGGAAAATGTGACGCTATGAAAGTAGGTAAAATGCAAAACTTTACGAAAAAAATAATATTAATACACTCTAATTTCAAATAATTAATAATGACAAGTTCCTTTATTATGTCGGTCATATCTTCCAAGACCAAGACTAAGTAAACTTTGGAATAATAAGAATTTTAAATGACTAGCCATTGTTAAAAAAATATATATCACAGATAAAAAAATGCACCGCAATAAGGAAAGTGTAGACAAGGTTGAATGACCCTAATCCGTTCCGTTACAAAAGCAAACTACAATACGTTATGGTTGGCAAGAAGAAAAAGAAAAAGAAATGAAACAATCACAAAATAAATCAAGAAAATAAAAATAAAAAGCTTTAAAACATTTAATTGCAACTAATGTGTACCGACGTATGTTGTGACAACAAAAATGCAAATTAAAAAATATCGAAGTTACTACACTTTTGTGCTCGATGTAACAAGTTTTTTTGTGCAATAGATAAGGAGAAGTGTATGAACAAAAGGGTACATGCAGGTAACCCCTGCAAGTATGGTGTAAATTAAAAGTTAATTTGAACAATAATGATTTTATAAAAAGACCTGAATTAAAAAATGTTTTAAAATACAAAAAGATTAATTTTGAAACAAGGTTCAATACTACTACGAGGTACACCTTAGTTGCGGGCAACCAAAAGAAAAAAGTAACGTTCACAAAAATAAAAATAAAGAAACACAGAACACACAACTACTCACTACGAGGCAAAACCAGACCAAAAAACCACGTTGAGGGCGCCAGTGATACGGTGTACGGTGGGGTTTTAAAAGAAACAACCACCGTTCCTGTATACACAATTTATTAAAAAAAACAAAAGCACGAGCTAGGGTCGTGGGTGGTCTATGCCCGTCTGGTTCTACCGTCGCAGGTCCGGTACTCCCCTGTCGGTGACGTGGTGGTAGTCCTCGAGGTCACATATACATAGGTCGCTCCTGTGGTCTCAAGGGAAGGCCAGCGTAGTTGCGTCCGCTTGATGTTATAAAGATTCCGATCCAGATCCCAAATTTATTAAATAGTTGGCCAATTTCAAATTCCGAATCTCGGACCCCTATCGGGGTGCTTGACGTTAAATATTATTATTTATTTCGAAACTTTTGCTCCGTAATTACGTACGGATTAATAGTACAAAAGAAAGACACATAAAAGGTACGTGAACGCTGTTGGATAATATGTATTACTTATTATAATGCGTGTTGCCTGTACCAAGCGAAGCCGTGCTCTGAGCATTATTACGAATGGTCGAGCTCCACGACCCGCCTGTATAAAAAATGGGAAAATTCCACGATCCACGAAGTACGGCCGTGGACGAAAGTGCATAACTTACATACACATATTTTATAACATCATTTTAATTAATATTTTTAATGTTGTATTTATTATTTATTATTTAGGTTAGGTTAAGATTATTTATTGTTTATTTAGATTATTTATGTAACTTATATAAATAAAAATTAAATATTTAGTAACGTTTATCGTACAACGTTACAGGGGTCGTATGCAGTTGCGCTGCTACTCCGGAGGCTGGTGGTCGCCTCATGTAAGTGTGGCCGGCAACTGCACCTTTCCACTGAAGCACAATAGAATTGGTTCACGGCGGAAGTGAGTGCAGCGGTGGTACTTCCCCGGGCGAACGATAAATAGTTTTACCACCTACAAAATGGTGTAATTTAGTTCAGCCTTTTTATGGAATGCATTTTGTTTTTTTTTTGTGCATAGTGTCCAAGTCTTCGTTGCCTTGCCTTTACCGATCATTTACAAGATTTTGACGACCCGCGTGGCGCAATGGTTACCATGCCGGACTGCCAATCAAGGGGTCCCGGGTTCGATTCCCGGCGAAACAGACATTTGAATGATGACTTTGAATTTCTGTTCTCGGTCTGGGTGTTTGTGTTGCTGTGTTTGTGTGTGTTCATGGTACCCACGACACAGAGTATTAATTACCTTATTGTGGGGCTTTGAGTATGTAACGTTTATTTATTTATTTATTTAAACTAAGTAATGTTGATTTAAATGAACTATAACTTATAATTTGAGTTTTCTCTAAACCAAAATATTTCTCAGGTTTCGATACAATTTATCTGTACTGATTTTACGTAACAAAATATGTACTTAGTGTAACGAATATGAGGAAAATTCCTTACACGAAACTATATTCTGGCGTCTGGAATATTTTATACATTTATTAATATCCTCAACAAAGCCACGGCAGCTCTATTCATACTAGAATTTCTATAGAGAACATAAATCCATTTTAGGAGAGTCCTGTTAATATCCAGAATTGCGCCGTTAGAGGTATTAGTAGAGTCACCCTGTATATTCTGCTTAGTTGGAAGGTAAGGAAGAAAGTGGTATTTATGGACTGAAGTAAGTAAAGACTAAAGAAAATTGGCTGCCTCCAATTTTGCTTCCCACAGCTGGGCACGGGTCTGTCCATACTATTGTGGAGGCCTGAAGATTACTCCAACACTTTGCTCCCACTCGCTTTCGGATGTTATTAAAATCTCCCATAAGGCCTCCGACAAGATTTAACGACTGCTTTAATAACGATACCAACTGGGACCGACGGCTTTACGTGCTTTCCAAACCTTGGCTGATGAAATTTAATACAAGATCGGTCACCCATCTTATACCCGACCGCGCCCGTTTTGCTCAGTTGCGTAGACCGTTTGCGTTCTAAGTCAATTCACAAAAATTAAGATGTTTTTAAAATGCTAGCGATCCGGCCCGGCTTCGCTCGGGTGATTTGAGTACATGATTATACTAATCTACTACGGAAAGATAATATTTTTTGGTATAAAAAGTAGCCTATATACTATTGCAGACTATAAGGCGCTGCGCAAACGTGTGTCTTGTGTCGGATACAAATGTTACATACCATAACACAGACAATTTAATCATAAACATAATTCATAATACATCTTAATATAAAATGTACTCTTATCATACATATTAATATAATTTATAATATAAAAATATAGGTGAATTAATAATTCAACAACAAATATAATAGGCGCATACGTAAAATTTAAGGACGTTTAGTATAAAAGAATCGCAGAACCCTGATGCTGGGTAGTTCTTCGGTACGAGGGCTAAGGCGTTATCATGCCCGAATGCTGTGTGAAAGTATTGTAAGAGTTAAAATATAATATTTGAATATGTAAATGTGTGTAATAAGTCAACCCTCGTATAAAGTGTTAGAGCTATCCAACCTACTTCTGTTACACAAACTACCTGAATTAAATTAACTGAGCTAATTAATGAAACTAACTGAGCAGACGAAAGCATTTTGCGTGTCCAGTTACTTACACGGCTACTTACTAATGGCCGATCATATAAGTCGTCAGTTGAAGACACAAGCAACTACAGTTGCTTGTAACCAATAGTAGGAACCGGCGACTGTGTCCGTTCGCAACCACAATAGTTTCTTGTGATGGTGTGCCGTGTCGATAACTATAAGTGTCTACTTTTGCGCAGCGCCTAATCCATCTTTCTGCCAAATTTCATACTAACCCATTCAGTCGTTATTGCGAGATTGAGCAACAAACATCTATATATCCAAACATACAAAATTTCGCATTTATAATATCAGTGAGCCTAAACAAGTGACATTCGACACGACAACGCTTGTAAATTAGAATAAAAATGGTATGGAATTCATATCACATGACACGATCACGTGACATTTCGTTACCTAACCAAACGTTACGATAGTGGTATGCCACTTTTCTACAAGTAGGTCCACAGTTACTTACAGTTAGATACTGTTACTATTTTAAGTTTTTTTCGGGCCTTACCTTCAATGCCCCGTCTTTCTGCCACTAAGTAGGTCCACAATATAGTTTTTTTTTCAACCTTTTTTATGTCCCACTGCTGGGCACAGGTCTCCTTCTCACAAGTGAGAGGGATTTAGGCCATAGTCTACCACGCTGGCTAAGTGCAGATTGGCGGACATCATGCTTTCGAAAAATTATGAATTTCTCTCAGGCATGCACGGTGATGGAGAACATCGTAATCAATTAAATATCACGATATTTTCCACCACCATGGAGCAGCGATAAATGCGCACATTACAAATTTCTTTGTCAGAGGTGCGCGCCGAGGATTTGAACCCGGGATCGGTCGCGTATAAGACCGCGGCTTTGACCGCTCGCCCATCGCTGCTCCACGGTAATATAGATTAAGTTTTTTTACCTTCAATATCCAGTCCTCCGTGTGTGGATTGTGGACACTGATGAACCTCTGGTCAGACGTGTACGTCATTCGACCTGACGTCAGCAAGTGTATGTCACGATGTCGTATCCATGATACCTGCAGAAGAATTTTTAGTTTTTAGTTTCAAGTAGTGATAAATACACGAAAATAAGTTATAAAAACAATTATAAGCGCGAATGGCCCGATGACTAGCGTAGAACGCAAGCGATCTACGCAGCTGAACTAAACGCGCGCGGACGGGTATTAGACGGATGACGGCCAGTGGCAGAATTTTGGTGCGCGTTATCTTACTTCTTATAAATAATAATAAACGTTACACAGTCACAGCCCCACAGTAAGGTAATTAATACCCTGTGTCGTGGGTACCATGGACACATACAAAGACAGGAAGACGAACACCCAGACCGAGAACAGATTTTTAACTCATCATTAAAATTTCTGTTTCGTCGGGAATCGAACCCGGGACTCCTCGATTGGCAGTCCGGCATGGTAACCATTGACGCGGGTCGTCACGTTAAACTATTGGTATCGATTGTCACCGACAGATAGCTGATATAAAAACTAAGTCAAATAAGAAAAATCTCGTATTCAGTATTCTATAAATTAATTACGCTTTTTTTCTGGCTAAGTGTCAAGTCACACAACATTAACTATAATAATAAAGAAATCGCAGTAAGGAACCTTAGACTTGGCACGACTTTATCTAGATTTCATTACTTTTTAGAGATAAACAAGCAGCTCCATCGAGACTTGGCTAGTTTTTTACAGAATGTTTTGGTGGGATTTCACTTCTTTTTGTAGAAACGTGGGCATATTGATTTATTTTATTCGATTTTCTTATTTGACACAGTTTTTTCTTTTTATTCGAAGTACTGCCTACCTGTAAATTAAACCTAGAAAACTAAGAGTACTTAATAATCCTAGTTTTTATAGTTTTCCCTTCATGTGGCCATTAAACCCTAACTCTGTACCAAATTTCAGCTCTCTGAGTTTATGGGAAGTACTAGTTCTATTTTGATGATCCATGAGTGAGTGAGTGTCGTAAATGCGAAACTTTGCTTTCGCTCAACTTCGGAACTAAATGACCTACAGACTTGAAATTTTGGATTTTAGGTATGTGATTATAGCTTACTGGATGATGAAAATTTCAGCGCTCTGGTCTTATCCAGAGGTTCTCAAATAGGGGCCTGAAAATGCGGCGAAAAGGTTCCAGTAAAGGATAGTACGGCAGTGTTTGCTTTGCGCTCCACTTGGCGGGGCACTCCCGTGCCCCCAGATGTGTACTATTCCTTGGAGAGCTGTGTTTTTTTTACAATAAACAATAAATAAATCATTCACTAATAGAATAAATACGCACGGCAGTAATAATAATAGGTTATCGCATTTTAAAGAGAGTGCAAAGAAAGAGTACATTTTATAACTAGCAGGCGCCCGTGACTTTGTCCGCGTGGACTTTGGCATTAGTCGTGGCATAATGTTATAAAAAGCCTTCCTCGATAAATGGATTATCCAACACAAAAATAATTTTTCAATTCGAGCCAGTAGTTCCTTAGATTAGCGCGTTTAAAGAAACAAATTCTTTATCTTTATTATTCTCTATATTTATATCTCTTTATCTATATTTATATATCTTCATATTTATCGCATATATATGTTTTTATTTATTATATTTCACTGCTCTTATATTCTGCTCCTTCTCTCATGTAAGTACATCTTCTTGATTCTTGTTGCACCGCGTTTATATTTTCTGCACTTCTTAAAGGTTAACTGGTAGAAAATGCCAATATTTAATAAATAAATAAAATCTTTATATCTTTTTATTTATTTATTTCATTCCACTAATCAACTAACATGACAGGATCTTGTCTAATGCGTTAATTGAATTTAATAAACATGTGCATCAAAGTACACACACGAATTCAAAATATTAATTTCAATTAAATTAAAACATAAAAAAGAAAAAAAACATTAAAATAAAGTCACAATAAAAAATAAATTATAATAAAAAATAAATTATAATTAAATCAAAATGAAATAAAATTAAAAACAATTATACTAAAATATATTCTAGAACATTAGCATTCAATAATTAATATAATCAAATTAAGACCATAATAATAATAAATAATAATAATAAATTACAAAATTAAATCAATCAATAAATTAAAAATTAAAATAAATAAATTCACATTCATTGATTTGATTAGGTACCTATTAAGCTGCCATTTCTACTACCTACATGATATATGTACGTACAACCTTCATGATATCCTATTAGTATACATTTAAATGTTTGTATAACATAGGATATAATCCGCTTTTAAATATCATCCACGTCAGCAAAATGTATATGCGCCCAATTTTGATGGACAGCGTCATAAAAGGTGTTGTGTGATAAACCCCAAATCACACCCGCTAAGAGGATTAGGGATGAAAGAATAAATTCATTCCAATCGGACCTATCCAAATGGGGCCGACGGATTAACTATTGAAGGACTCAGCTAAAAGGCTCTTTAGGATATACAAAGCAATATTTTATAAGTAGATTTTTCAGCTTGCTTAGTATTCGGCAACATTCGGACGTTCTTTGAAGAAGCGATTTAGTTGAATTGATACATAGATTTTAGTTGAAGAGATTTGGGAAATGTACCTATTCCAGAAATTTATCTTAAGAGCGATAGCGGCTTTTATAACGATTTCTTAGATCCAAAGCTAAGAAAAGTGGAGATGATGGTGGTAACTTAGAATAAATACGTATAGAATGAATGTCTTCATACAAGCGCGCTGTCAAAATTGAAGCACTAAATATATTCCTACAGCTGTCACATCTGACAAACAAAATATTCTTATTTTGACCAAATTAACTATAAATAAAAAACTATAAAATACTACAAAATATTGAAAACACTATGAAAAGTTATTTTATTAGACTTCTTTTGTTCTTAAGGTGTTGTGATAAAATTTAACCTTAAGTCTTACGGAGCGGCCCGGCATTTGGTGCCATTAATGGCACCAATCAACATGCTTCAATTTGACCGCGCGAACTTGGTTTCTATAATGTAATTGTAATTATTCTAAGGGTGGTAAATATTTTGCCAGTTTCGCAGGATTCAGGATTCGCTAATGACAGATTCTTGAAAATTCCCCAGCTACTCTAAGGGTTGACTTTTCCATCTCCAGTTAAAAGTATTCCGACTACTAAATATAATGTCATATTACTGTACATGTGCGGATTGGTGAACATCACCCAACAGTACTGGAGCTGGTTGCCCTGAATGCCCCTGAGAAGTACAGTATTATTATAGTTTGACATAAGCCTTATTGACAAATGCTAACTCTTACAAGTGAGAATAAACTTTACATTAAAATATGTTTACTAATACTGACATTGTAATACTTTAATATGATTACTAATTATAATAAAATAATTATTAGTGAATGTTTATGTTTATGAGATGAGGCAAATGTAATGCAAATTTATTAGTTTATATAATTTTGTAATAATGCAATTTCAAATAATGTTTATAGTAACTTTGCGTACCAATATTCATGTAATTTTTTGTTTTCCCTGTTTTGTAAATTTGCAAACCAATTTTGGTTAATGTGAGAGACTGTAATAACCTACAAACCAACTTTTCATGTACCACATTTTGGCAAATAAATCATTTCATTTCATTTCATTTCATTTCATTTCATTTCATTTCATTTCATTTCATTTCTCCCCTGCTTTATTTCGCAGAGCGGCAGGTGAGTTTCTTGAAAAACTATATAAACGTCTTGGAAACAATTAGGTATCTGTTATGTTAATATAGTGTATATTTTTTGTAAATAAATAAATGAATTAATCATGCCACTGACAAACTATTAAATATAATAAAGAATAATATAAAGAAATGAAATATTGGAATTTTATTTCTCATAAATATTTTTGTAATATTTTATTACTGTTAGTGAAAGTTTAAGAAAAAAAATAATAGAAAACATGAAACCCACCGCACCACGTTTTCGAGCGTGGTGGATTATAGCTTAAATACATCTCAATTGTGAGAGTACATCTGTTCCCAGCAAAATATAATGTAATGTTAACAAACTTACATTTTATACAAAACCCAAGTTGTCTATATCTACACTTATCTATACTAACATTATAAAGAGGAAAGATTTGTATGTTTGTAATGAATAAACTCAAAAACTACTGTTTCGATTTCAAAAATTCTTTCACCATTAGAAAGCTACATTCACCCCGAGTAACATAGGCTACCGCGGGAAAATGTTTCATTCCTAAGTGAAAACGGGTAATAGGGTCAAGACGGTTGAAGCAACTGGCTAAACGCCTATGATTTTAATATAGCAATGAAGCCTGGAATAGCACAAAGGCTATTTTTTATCCAATGTGAACTCATTAAACGGGTCTACGCGGGCGAAGCCGCTGGCGGAAGGCTAGTCTACTATAATAACAGTTCCAAGTATCCAATGAGCTTGAAAAACTTCCAACATAATATTACAATGTTATTTGAAAATAACTTTAGTTTCAATTGAAAATAATGAAATTGTATAAGAAAACCCAAGGAATATTGAATTCCATTTACAGAAACTAAAATAACGTGCGACTTCACGATTTTAAAATCTCGTCCCTATGAAATGCAAATCTCATCAGACAGACAGTTTAAACCTTGCAACGATTTCAATCGATTGGGTCGTCGTTGGCTTTAGAATTCGTCGTAAATTTTGACCATTTCAGATTTGCAGCCGGTCGAAGAATTATGTTCCTTATTTACTGCCATTTACATATGTGTGTTAGCTGTGTTCGCATAACACCCTAAGCATCGGAAGGTACAGGAGAGCACATTTGCTCTCCCAAAGATGGGCCCGTTTCAGGGTGCCGCGGGTGGTGGACGCCAGTGCGTACCACTGGAGATCTCGGAGTCCTCCCCAAGCGCAAAGGCAGGCCACAGAGGGGGTTTTAGTGCGGTCAAATCCCACATTACCTGGTATCCTCTCCCAAGGTGCCAAGTACAATTTGGAAGTTAACCCCCCCCCCCCCCCCGATAACAAAAAAAGGCCAAATGGTGTTAAGAGGTCGCTGCAGCCCATGGACATCCACACACAACCTCAAGCAAGCATGGGTAAATCTTGACAATGTCATATGCAGTTTGGCTGCTACTTCGGAGGCTGATGGCCGTAATGCAAGTGCCGGCAACTGCACCTTTCCACTGGATCACAATAAAATTGATTCACGGCAGAAGTGGGTGCAGCGGTGATAATACCCCTGGTAATCCATAAGAGTTTTACCACCTACAGAAATGAAAAATCATACTAAATTATTGACCAAAATGATTCTTTTTCTCCATTAACACCTTCTTATAATACTTTTGCACATAATTGAAGAAAAATCATTTACGAATATTGCATGTATGAACAGATCTATGAATATACGATGAAATTTAATATCCACATATATTTGGTATTTTAATGCAGCCGATGAAGCATATTTAGTTTGGACGTATACGATCATTTTATTACGTTCTTAACCATTTCAAAAAGACGGACTATTGTGGTCGACTTCAAATATTTTGTGTGTAAATCTCAATAAGAGTAAAAAAAGGTCATGCGAGAATCTCAATCCTCTAGTCGGATTTGAAACTCGTATATTTTCAGGCTTTCCAGATATTCGGCGTTCCATCGAAGGTCCAAGAATATTTTTATCTTTTATTCGAATTTCTACGGATTTCATACGAATACAATCTTACATTTTTTTCAACCTTTTTATATTCCACTGCTAGGCACAGGTCTCCTTCTCACAACTGAGAGGGATTTAGGCCATAGTCCACCACGCTGGCCAAGTGCGGTACTCTCGCTTATTTTTGTGCCGAACTTTTATATGGCTGCAACCCTTTTTACGTCCCACTGCTAGGCACGGGTCTCTCCCCATTATTGGAGAGGCCTGGAGCTTACTCCACCACGCTGCTCCAATGCGGGTTGGTGGAGATGCGAGTTAGTGGCCAACCCGCTGTCGGATGTTTTCAAGCCGCCCATAAGGCCTCCGACAAGGTTTAACGTCTGTTATCTATCGACAACAACCGGGACCGACGGCTTAACGTGCCCTCCAAAGCACGGAAACGCGCATGAATTTTTTTGCCACTAGCGGTCACCCATGTCACACCCGACCGCGCCCGTTTGGCTTAGTCGCATAGGCCATGCGCGCTTCAAACTTTTATAACATTAATGAAAAATCTTTAGGTAGTAGTAACGTTAATGGATTGTCACCGACATTATAGGTACTCGTTGCTATCTTGAATCTATTATTTTATGAATTCATAGTATTGGTCATAGAACATTATTAAGAGAGGTAGAACGGCAAAAATGTGCCGTTCGTATGAAGATTGGTGTTGCCGATCAAGCCCCGCCTTTCACTTCCATAACATCTGTACTTAAATAAATACGAAGCTTACGCACATATTTACAATTTCAAATCTAGCCAATCTTAGCGCCGCACAATCACGCGATTTCAAATGAACGAATCACACCCAAGCACGCATATCATAGCACGATCGTGTGTTTCTGTAGAGATTTTGGAATTTTTAGCGTTTGCTCAAAATTCCTTGGCGCGTCTGCCCCGCCATTTCCATTCTAACTCTTTTTATATGTTCTGTGGTATTGGTGTTCAATAAAATTGTAGTTTTGAGTAGAGTAGGGTTTTGAGTAGAGTTGTAGAGTTGAAAAATTTACCCATTTCTAATTTGTGTTGACTATGGTATTAGTCATAGCATGATGTTATATAGCCTATAGCTTTCCCCAATAAATGGAATATTCAACACAAAAATAATTTTTCAATTCGAACCACTAGTTCCTGAGACTAGCGCGTTTAAACAAACAAACTCTTCAGTATTATTAGTACAGAGTGTATGGCTGCAACCCTTTTTGCGTCCCACTGCTGGGCACGGGTCTCTCCCCATTAATGGGGAGGCCTGGAGCTTACTCCACCATGCTGCTCCAATGCGGGTTGGTGGAGATGCGGGTTAGTGGCCAACCCGCTGTTGGATGTTTTCAAACCGCCCATAAGGCCTCCAACAAGGTTTAACGACTGTTATCTATCGACAACAACCGGGACTGACGGCTTAACGTGCCCTCCGAAGCACGGAAACGCGCATGAAATTTTTTGCCACTAGCGGTCACCCATCTCACACCCGACCGCGCCCGTTTGGCTTAGTTGCATAGATCGTTTGCGTTCTACAGTATTCAGTATATTCTTCAGTATTATTAGTAAAGATGTACCGGTTGACGCACTTATATTCAGTAAAATGCAGTGGCTTAAAACCACTTTGAGAAAAAAGTACTGTAGCGAATGTTGTTTGGGCATTATGTACAGTACAAACATTTCAATTCCAAAAGCAGTAGTTTCATTCTCGCTTTAATTGAAAGTTAATTGTTGTGAGCCGGCAGTTGTTTGCGTTTTTGGGAAACGTATGCAAATATTTGAATAATACCTAAAATTCACATGCAAAAGTTTCCATTGTGTCCGATTTTACTGCACCAATATTTTTACTTCTCTTTTTTTATTTGATTGGAGTAGCAGACGATCATGCAGGCCACGTGGTCTTAAGTGGTCGCTGCAGCCCATGGACATCTGCACACAACCTCAAGCAAGCATAGGACTTGTCTGAGGTCGTATGCAGTTGCGCTGCTACTGCGGAGGCTGGTGGTCGCCTCATGTAAGTGTGGCCGGCAACTGCACCTTTCCACCGAAACAATAGAATTGGTTCACGGCAGAAGTGGGTGCAGCAGTGGTACTTAACTGGGCGAACCATAATAGTTCTACCGCCTACGTCTTTCAAGCATAGTAAATTTTTGAATGAAAGCTTGTAAATTTTTACGTTCTGATATTGTAGTTATATATTACACGACTTTACTCACGTAAATTTTTATCGGTATTGCCGACATGTTTCGGTCCTGACCGAGGACCTTCTTCAGGAGCTCCCGCCGGTCGCGGTGGCATCGCGGCGGAGACTGCGCGCTGCGGCTCGAGCGGCGCGGCTGGTGCGGCCGCTAGCGTGAGTGGTGGAGGGAACGCTTAGGCTGTTCTCAGACGCGGCAGTCTTCTTATTGTCTTGCGTGTCGTCATCATCGGCACTCGCGCACAGGTTCGGTGGTGCGCATACTATACTGACCGTGTCACTCTCCAGGGTGTCCGTTGCACAACAATGCGACGTAGTATTAAGAATTGGTCTCCAGGAAGGGGGAACAGTCCAACCACTATCACGGTTGAAGTTTGGACGACGACTTATCTCAATCGCTTCCCGAACTTTTCGTGGTACGAGATACTTTTCTCTCGCCAAAACCGCGACTTTGTCGAAGCGAATGAAATGGGTCGTGTCCTGCGAGTGGGCGTGTTCCGCGACTGCCGAACCCTTACTGTCCATATTCTTCAAGCTACGTATGTGCTCAGACACTCTGGTAGTGATATTGCGGCGGGTTTCACCAATATAACCCTTGCCACAGTCACATGGTATCAAGTATACGCCAGGTACATTGAGCGGGTCCTTGTCTTTTGGTGAACGTAGGAACTCCCTAATTTGTGTCGGAGAACGGAATATGGTCCTGATGTTATATTTGGACCGTAGTAGGTATCCAATTTTGTCCGTTACTCCTTTTATATACGGTAAGTAGGCTGGTATACGTTCCACGCTCACCAAATGTCGCTTCGAGGTTCCTCCCATCAGCCGCAGGCTTTGTCTCCATGAATAGCCGTTACTTTCCAGTACGTGCCTCACGTGATTAAGTTCCGAGTTTACGTGCTGGAAGTCGCATAGATTCAAAGCCCGTCCGATGAGAGTTCTGGGCACTGAAGAGAGGTGGGCCGGATGGTGGTGTGAGTCTGCCTGCAAGTACCGGTCGGTGTGCGTCGGTTTACGGTATACGGTGTGTGACACCTTTCCGTTTGGCTCGCGGCAGACTAGTACATCCAGGAATGGTAGTTTGCCTTCCTTCTCTTTTTCCACTGTAAACTGGATTTTAGGATGTACAGTGTTTAGGTGCTCCAGAAACTCAGGTAACCCATCCTTGGTTATTATCGCGAAGACATCGTCAACGTACCTCCACCAGTAACGCGGTCTAGTGGTGGCCGATTCCAACGCTCTGGCCTCAAACCACTCCATGAAAATGTTTGCCACAACCGGAGCGATGGGTGACCCCATGGCCACTCCGTCTACCTGAAGAAAGTATTCACGCCGCCAGACGAAATAACCAGTCCTCAAACATAGCTCCACCAATTCACTAGTTCCGGTAGGTACATCTGTGTTCTCTATCAACGTGGATATGATGTGGATGGTGTCATCTACCGGAGTGTTGGTGAACAGTGAAACTACGTCAAAACTGACCATTATTTCGTTGTCAAACAGCTGTAAATCTCCCAATAGGCCGACGAAATGCCCCGAATCTCTCACATGGCTAGATGTTCTTCCCGTGAAAGGATGTAGCACGGTAGCCAGGTGTCTGGAGAGCTTATAAGTAGGTGAATCTATCTGACTCACGATGGGTCTCAAGGGCCAGTCCGGTTTGTGAGTTTTTGGCAAACCATAGATTCTTGGTGGAATAGGGTTGTGAGGGCGCAGGCGGTTTACCAGGTCTTCGGGGAGGCACTCTTGCATCAGTTTGAGGAGCTTAGATGTCACCCTCGCCGTAGGGTTATAATCCACTTTTTTGTAGGTATTGGTATCATTGAGCAGTCTGGAGATTTTGTTTTCATAGGCTTTTGTATCCACTACAACTGTCGCATTACCCTTATCGGCCGGAAGAACTAGCAGATCCTCGTTTTTGCGCAAGTTACGGAGTGCTGTGATTTCTGGTGCACTAATGTTTCCTCTTGGTGGTTTTGACTTGCGCAAAAAAGTAGACACATCCTGCCTCAAACATTCTGCATCCCGGTGAGGAATTTTGTTCCTTACTATGGTGTTTTCTAAATTTGTAATAATTGTTTCCACCGGGATTTTTCGAGGTGCTGGAGCAAAATTTAGACCCCTTGACAGGACTTTTATCGTAGTGGCATCGAGAACTTGCGAAGATAAATTAATAACAGTAGTTTTTAACGCCTCGTCTGTACACGGCCTTATTTTTGTACTATTTTTATGTGTGAGGGTACTTTTGTTTATTTCGTCGACTTTGTTAAGGTTATTAAATTTATTCGTATGCCTTACTTGGATGTTTTGTCCTGTGGTTTCTGTCCTGTTATATGTCATACTATCTAGTACCTCCCACAAATCCGCTTGTAGAACCTGTGCTAGTTCCAAGTGTAAAAGATACACTGACTTATTGGTATTCATCAGTTTGCGTCGATAGTCGGCGATGATGCGAGACACTAGCTTTTTATTTGCGACACTGAAAAACTCTTCGTAATCCCGGATGCACTTTACCACCTTAATACGCGCGAATTTGGGAATGATGTTATTGTCCCGGCACTGCACTACGTATTGTAAACCACATTCGAGTCTCTTACGTTTGAGTCTAAGGCGTGTAAACTCCTTCACTTTGTTTAGCCATATCGCGCCGTAGCGATCAACTATTTTCTTATTGAACGAATCGTGAGTGTACACTAACATTGTAGTTATATATTACACGACTTTACTCACGTAAATTTTTATCGGTATTGCCGACATGTTTCGGTCCTGACCGAGGACCTTCTTCAGGAGCTCCCGCCGGTCGCGGTGGCATCGCGGCGGAGACTGCGCGCTGCGGCTCGAGCGGCGCGGCTGGTGCGGCCGCTAGCGTGAGTGGTGGAGGGAACGCTTAGGCTGTTCTCAGACGCGGCAGTCTTCTTATTGTCTTGCGTGTCGTCATCATCGGCACTCGCGCACAGGTTCGGTGGTGCGCATACTATACTGACCGTGTCACTCTCCAGGGTGTCCGTTGCACAACAATGCGACGTAGTATTAAGAATTGGTCTCCAGGAAGGGGGAACAGTCCAACCACTATCACGGTTGAAGTTTGGACGACGACTTATCTCAATCGCTTCCCGAACTTTTCGTGGTACGAGATACTTTTCTCTCGCCAAAACCGCGACTTTGTCGAAGCGAATGAAATGGGTCGTGTCCTGCGAGTGGGCGTGTTCCGCGACTGCCGAACCCTTACTGTCCATATTCTTCAAGCTACGTATGTGCTCAGACACTCTGGTAGTGATATTGCGGCGGGTTTCACCAATATAACCCTTGCCACAGTCACATGGTATCAAGTATACGCCAGGTACATTGAGCGGGTCCTTGTCTTTTGGTGAACGTAGGAACTCCCTAATTTGTGTCGGAGAACGGAATATGGTCCTGATGTTATATTTGGACCGTAGTAGGTATCCAATTTTGTCCGTTACTCCTTTTATATACGGTAAGTAGGCTGGTATACGTTCCACGCTCACCAAATGTCGCTTCGAGGTTCCTCCCATCAGCCGCAGGCTTTGTCTCCATGAATAGCCGTTACTTTCCAGTACGTGCCTCACGTGATTAAGTTCCGAGTTTACGTGCTGGAAGTCGCATAGATTCAAAGCCCGTCCGATGAGAGTTCTGGGCACTGAAGAGAGGTGGGCCGGATGGTGGTGTGAGTCTGCCTGCAAGTACCGGTCGGTGTGCGTCGGTTTACGGTATACGGTGTGTGACACCTTTCCGTTTGGCTCGCGGCAGACTAGTACATCCAGGAATGGTAGTTTGCCTTCCTTCTCTTTTTCCACTGTAAACTGGATTTTAGGATGTACAGTGTTTAGGTGCTCCAGAAACTCAGGTAACCCATCCTTGGTTATTATCGCGAAGACATCGTCAACGTACCTCCACCAGTAACGCGGTCTAGTGGTGGCCGATTCCAACGCTCTGGCCTCAAACCACTCCATGAAAATGTTTGCCACAACCGGAGCGATGGGTGACCCCATGGCCACTCCGTCTACCTGAAGAAAGTATTCACGCCGCCAGACGAAATAACCAGTCCTCAAACATAGCTCCACCAATTCACTAGTTCCGGTAGGTACATCTGTGTTCTCTATCAACGTGGATATGATGTGGATGGTGTCATCTACCGGAGTGTTGGTGAACAGTGAAACTACGTCAAAACTGACCATTATTTCGTTGTCAAACAGCTGTAAATCTCCCAATAGGCCGACGAAATGCCCCGAATCTCTCACATGGCTAGATGTTCTTCCCGTGAAAGGATGTAGCACGGTAGCCAGGTGTCTGGAGAGCTTATAAGTAGGTGAATCTATCTGACTCACGATGGGTCTCAAGGGCCAGTCCGGTTTGTGAGTTTTTGGCAAACCATAGATTCTTGGTGGAGTAGGGTTGTGAGGGCGCAGGCGGTTTACCAGGTCTTCGGGGAGGCACTCTTGCATCAGTTTGAGGAGCTTAGATGTCACCCTCGCCGTAGGGTTATAATCCACTTTTTTGTAGGTATTGGTATCATTGAGCAGTCTGGAGATTTTGTTTTCATAGGCTTTTGTATCCACTACAACTGTCGCATTACCCTTATCGGCCGGAAGAACTAGCAGATCCTCGTTTTTGCGCAAGTTACGGAGTGCTGTGATTTCTGGTGCACTAATGTTTCCTCTTGGTGGTTTTGACTTGCGCAAAAAAGTAGACACATCCTGCCTCAAACGTAAAAGTATCTCGTACCACGAAAAGTTCGGGAAGCGATTGAGATAAGTCGTCGTCCAAACTTCAACCGTGATAGTGGTTGGACTGTTCCCCCTTCCTGGAGACCAATTCTTAATACTACGTCGCATTGTTGTGCAACGGACACCCTGGAGAGTGACACGGTCAGTATAGTATGCGCACCACCGTACCTGTGCGCGAGTGCCGATGATGACGACACGCAAGACAATAAGAAGACTGCCGCGTCTGAGAACAGCCTAAGCGTTCCCTCCACCACTCACGCTAGCGGCCGCACCAGCCGCGCCGCTCGAGCCGCAGCGCGCAGTCTCCGCCGCGATGCCACCGCGACCGGCGGGAGCTCCTGAAGAAGGTCCTCGGTCAGGACCGAAACATGTCGGCAATACCGATAAAAATTTACGTGAGTAAAGTCGTGTAATATATAACTACAATGTTAGTGTACACTCACGATTCGTTCTGATATTGTTAATATAAATAAATATCACGATTGTACTCACGTTGTTTTAATCGGGGAGGCCCGACTAGTGTTGGTCCTAACCGAGGACCCGGCGGAGACATCATTAGGGTGCGTTTTCACTGACGCGGAGCTGGACGGAGAAGAGCGGTGAAAAGTGGTGAGTGTTCTCACTGAAGCGGAGTAGTCAAGCGCACCCCAATGCCCGCTGTCCTCCGCTCCGCATTGCCTCGTTGTATTTTTATAAATATCTGTTCAGCTCTGCTCCACTCCGCTTGTGCTGTTTCCATTGAAGCGTTCCATTTCGAGCATAGTGATTGGTCAATTCATGCACCGCTCCGCCCAGCTCCGCGTCAGTGGAAACGCACCCTTAGTCCCCGCCGTGATGTCCCGACCGGCGCCGTGAGCTCACGGCGTGAGCTCATGACTAAGGTCCTCGATTAGGACCGAAACTAGTCGGATATCCCTGAATAAAACTACGTGACTACAGTCCTGATATTTATATGTATTACCAATGTTAGTTTATACTCACGATTCGTTCTGTTATGAATCGAATAAAGAGTTATTTTTAATGTTTATTACCATTGAAAAATTATGTTTCATACTCATAGCCCAACAGTGTACAGGGTAGTTATTCGTGAATGCGGTGGACACACACAAAGACAGAAACACAAACACCCAGACCGAGAACAGGTATTTTAAGCCCACTATTCAAATTTCTGCTTCGCCGGGAATCGAACCAGGGACCCTCCGATCGGCACTCCGGCATGGTGACCATTACGCCACATGGGTCGGTCGTAAAAGTTATTTATTTGTTTAAAGTCCGAGCGTTTCTTCCGAAGCAAGGAACCGCACATGAAATTTGCCACTAACGGTCACCAATCTCACTCCAAAACGCACCCGTTCGCTTAGCTGTGTAGATCGCTTGCGTTTAACGCTGCAACTTTTTTTGCGTCCAACTAATGGGCACGGGATTATCTTATTGGAGAGACCTGGAGCTGTAGTAAGCTGATCCAATGGGGGTTGGTGGATATGCGGGTAAGTGGCACCTGCTATCGGATGTTTTCATACCACCCATAAGACCTCCGACTAGGTTTAACGACTGTTATCTATCGACAACAACCGGGACCAAGGGCTAAACGTGCCCTCCGAAGCACAGAAACGCGCATGAAGTCTTTGCCACTAGCGGTCACCCAACTCATACTCGACCTCATCCGTTTGGCTTAGCTGCTCAGATCGCTTGCGTCCTATGCTCGCCACCGGGCCATGCACGCTTCAAGTTTAACGACTATTGTCTAACAACTACCAGGGGCGATGGCTATACAAACGAATATTCGCTAGCTGGTGGGCCATTCCAAGTTAGAGTACAATCTTACCGTTCTGTTCCCAAGGTCATGGACCCTGCAGTTTAGCTGAGCTGTCTTGCCCACTAAAGCCGTCACGTTCTTGGAGTAGGCCACGTCGAAGCGTGGGCCTCTCTGCGTGAGCCCCAGGTCCACGTCTGTGTAGTCCAGCTCTGGGACTCCGTGGTGGTCCACGCCGTTTGTGTTGTCTGTGCAACCTGTGGACAAGTTAGAAATTTGTGAGAAATAACATAATTATATTCGAAAATAGAACCATTTAGAGAACTTTATCTAATTCAACTGATAATTTTATACAAAATGTTAGTATTAAAGCTTCAATGACTTTCGTCTCCTATCCCGTTATTTTTGTCGTCCGTTTTCGACGTAGTTGTCCATCCGTATGCATGTCTAAGTCTGTTAAGACTCTTTTTCTCAGGGATGTGTGGTGGTATAAAGCTGGAATTTATAATAAATACTCAGGTCTAGTGTTCCTTGGAGTTGTGAAAAAATCAAACTTCTAAGCCAGCGCAATCAAAATACACAGCCGTTTATGCCGCAAATTTCCGCAAATTTTCGACAATCGCAGGGGAGTCAAAACCTGCAGGGAACTGAGAATCCCGTGAACTCACGAAAATCTCGAACTCGAATTGAAAGTTAGTACGAGGCAACGTCTTATAGCACATATAAAGGGAAAATTACGAAAACCGTAAACTGTTACTTACATAATACTCGTATATTAAAAAATATTTTTAAACAAACCTCAGTGCGCGAGTCTAACTCGCACTTTTTTTATTATATTTGAATGGAGTAGCAGACGAGCACGCAGGCTACGTTAAGTGGTCGCTGCAGCCCATGGACATCTACATACAACCACAAGCAAGCATAGGTAAGTCTTGTCTGAGGCCGTATACAGTTGCGCTGCTACTCCGGAGGTGGCCTCATGTAAGTGTGGCCGGCAACTGCACCTTTCCACCGAAACACAATAGAATTGGTTCACGGCAGAAGTAAGTGCAGCGGTGGTACTTCCCCGAGCGAACGATAATAGTTCTACCACCTTTTTTTTGTTGTCGGGGGGGAAACCTTCAAAAGGTACCCGGCACCTTGGGAGACAGTACCGGGTTATGTGGGATTTGACGCCGCACTAAAACCCCCTCGGTGGCTGCCACTGCGCTTGGGGAGGACTCCGGGATCTCCGGCGGAACGCACCTCCACGCGCGACGCCTCAGAACGGGCCCATCTTCGGGAGATCAGCTTTGCTCTCCTGCATCTTCCGATGCTTACGGCGACATGTGGCCACGCACACATCGCCGCCCTTCCCGGGGCTGCTGGTTGGATGGACCAAACCTCTTCAAATTTGAAATCGCATGGAATGTAACATATTTTTTAATAAACGCTACCATTTATTCCATACTTCGCAAAATTATATTTCAAAAATCACGTAACAAAAATGCAGATTAGATAAAATGTTTACGCACGTAACTAAATAAAAAAATTGCAACCGGACGAGTGCTAACTGAATACGAAATTGTATGAGCGATTTTTTCTATTAATATTCAGGACAACGACGGTCCTACTCAAAATCAATTACATAAAATATTCGTTCAAAAACGATTTTGGGGTCAGCTATTTTTGATTTTCGTGCATCAATATTAATAAAATAAAAATAGAAACGTGTCAGTGAATTTTTACGTCTGAAATATAAAAGAAAAATAAATGAAATAAATGATTTAGAGGTTTGCGATTTTGGATCGGAAGAGGTACATTTATATTATTATCAAAAAGCATGTAGTGATAATAATTATATTATTATGCTTTGAATTATTATTCTGTTTCGATGCTAACATAGCATTAAATTGGCACGCTTATTTATGTAATAACAACTTCGAATAGTAACTCAAGCCTAAATAATTTATCTGGAAACCTGAAAAAGGTAGTAGATCATAACTAAAATCCTCAGTGACCTGCTTCAGCGCTTAGGCAGATCACCAACGGGAGAGCGATGTATTCTCCTACACCCTCAGGAGCTTACGATGACTTGCGGCCACGGCACGACCGAAGCCCAGCTCCTGTTGTAACAAACTACAACCCCGAAAGTTTAATGTACTCTTGGGTCGTTGACAACGTTTTCAACGGAGTCATAATTTATTTTCTTATTTCCTATTTATGTCTAATAACTATAGATTGACTATATAAGCTATAGAGGTTCTTTTAATAAGTGTATTGATGATAAATTTTGCCACGGTAAATCCGTGAGCAACAGTTAGAGTGATGGCTAATATCTTCTCCAATAAAAACGGTTACGGTACGGTAACGGTTTTAGTATCCGATGACGAAAATATTTTTAATAAGAGTATTTCCACTCAAACTTAGAAATAATTCAAATTAATTGTGGTTGTTTTTTTTTCGTTTCAATATTTGATGGAATTTTGTGTGATACAATATTATTATTTTGGATCTTCGCGTGTCAGGTGTTATTCATATGAAGAAGCAGACTCATACCAGCTACGTAATACTAAATGACCGTTGTAGACTATGGATACATTTTTTTTGGTATCGGGGGGAAACCTTCAAAAGGTACCCGGCATCTTGGGATACCGGATATCGGGTTATGTGGGATCTGACCGCACTATAACCCCCTCGGTGGCCTGCCTCATCACTTGTGGAGGACTCCGGGATCTGCAGTGGAACGCACCGGTGTCCTCCACCTACGGCGCCTCAGAACGGGTCCATCTTTGGGAGAGCAGATGTGCTCTCCTGCACATTCCGATGCTTACGGTGACATGCGGCCACGCACACACCGCCGTCCTACCCGGGGCTGCTGGCTGGACGGATCGAGACCCCACTCTTACCGCCCACAACCCCGGAAGCCCCCTTTTAGTCGCCTTTTACGATCAGGCAGGGGATACCGTAGCTCTATTCTTAATCACGAAGCTACAGGGACTAGACTATGGATACCTACAACTTAAAAAAACTTTTATCTTGTCTGAGTTCATAATTACTGCTCAGCTGCTATTCTGGAGCTTGATGATCAGCCGCCTCATGACAGTATATATTGCCGGCTAACTGTCATGTATGTTTATATGTATGTGGCTGTATGGAATTGCTACAACCATATAATTTTAACCACCATGATAAATGTAAACCTACAACATGCGCGCGCCGGCAGTTAGCGTAGAATGCAAGCGATCTATGCAACTAAGCCATACGGGCGCAGTCGGGTGTAAGATGGATGACCGCTGGTGACAAAAAAATTCATGCGTGTTTCTGTGCTTCGGAGGGCACGTTAAATCGTCGGTCCCGGTTGTTGTCGACAGAAAACAGCCATTAAATATAAAATTTCGTAGATCGCTAACATTCTATGCCAGCTAAAGGACCATACACTTTTCATTATGACAATTTTTCTCTACATATTATAACAAACCTTCTATGATAACTTGATGGTAATGATTTTAAAAGCTTTTATTTAACTTGCAATATACGAGTATGTATGTATGTTAGTTCGGGTGGAATCTTGCTACGCAACTTTGAAGCAAATATCTTCAACCGATTGAGCTGAAATTTTGTATACACGTTAAGTTTGGATGACAATACACCCTAAGCTGTAAGCTGTAACTAACTTTAATCAAATACTTATAGGTACTTACGCAAATCTTGCGAGAGGCTTTTATGATCATAATTGTGTATAATGAGGTTATAAGTTGATAGTTAAAATTTTAAAGCAATATTTTATTTTCTTCTTTTTAGAGCAGTTAAATAAAAGCTTTAAAAAAACATGTTTTTTGACGCGGTTGAAACTTACTGCACAGTTAGTTGTAAATACGATGACACAGCTAAATAATGACTTCAGTTTCTCAGGTCTGAGCATATCGTAAGTAGTTAATTCTCTTGCGAATTGGCTAATTGAGCGCAGCCATTTCATTATTAATGCTAGCCAGGCTACAAATGGCCTAAGTTACGGCTTGAGTCCAGGTCATTAGTGTTTTAGCTGTAAATTGTGAGACATGCGTCATTAATTAGTTTTAGGTTTCAACTAGATTAGCTGATGTTCGGGTAACTGAACATTGGGCTTAGGAAAATTAAGTCTTTAGGCTTAATTTTCTTTCCTTATGATTCATCATTGGTAACCTATACCACCATGCCGCATAGATAGACCCGGATTCAATTCTCGTCGAGGCAGAAATTAGAATGAGTTTAAATTTCTCATAATGTTTTAATTTTCGGTTCTTGTTGTAGGTTGGCTGCAACCTTTTTTGCGTTCGCCTCGCACTGGTACTTCCCCGGGCGAACCATAATAGTTCTACCACCTACAAACCTACAAGTTAGCCGAACTTCAGCTAATCTAGCTGAAACCTAAAACTAATTAATAACGCGTGTTCCACAATTTATCACCGAAACACTAATGATCTGGACTCAGACCATAACTTAGGCTATTTACAGCCAGGCCAGCATTCATTATGAAATGTCCGCGCTCAATTAGACAGATCGTAACAGAATCAACTACATTTGCTCAGAGCGGACAGTGACTAACACTTGAGATATAATAGTCATTTTTCAGCTGCGTCTTCATATAAATTTGTTTTTCTTAACCTTTTTTAATGACTTCACTGTTGCTTCTAAGACCTGAGAAATAAGCTTTGGCAAAGAGAGATCTCCCGCCGGGCGAGGTGGTCATGCCCGGGGAGCTGCCGCGCTCCAACTGACTCAATTCGGAGCTTGTATATATGGTAGGATATTCCGAAAACTTCGATAGCGTGATTCAGGAATACCCGTGGCGCCATCTCTTGATGAGTAGCGGAAGGTCGCTACAAAGCCATAGTCCACTACACTGGTCAATATTCTTGGGCATATTATAATGTTTTCCCTCACTATGGAGCAATGATAAATATGCTTGTAATTATTATTACGAGCATTTGTTTTGGTCAGAGATTCTAAAAAGTGACAATAGGTAGTTTTTACTAGAGGAAAATATCTCATTCCTATTCATAGTGAACGTTATAAGTGTTTTAACACGTCCACTACATTGGTAAAGTACGGATTGGTGGATAGTTTACGATTACATACTTACTCGCAAACAATTATTATATACATATAGTTACGTAATATTATATGTCGCAGTCAGATTGTATATTCCGCTGTAATACATTGTCGATGCGCCCGTTAGTATCGTATATAGACAATTGGGCGGCACGATATTACGCTGCTTTGACGAACGCGAAGTGTTCATACAATAAGAGTTAAATAATAAGCATTAAAATGCAGCGCACTCTCCTTACAGACACAGGCTCCTTACAAACAGGGTTGTATTTTAATACAGCCCTGTTTTAGGAAATGGCTAGCCGTAATGTCATACGGCGGATTATACGATCCGACTGTTCCGAAGTTATTTCTAAATCATTGTTTTCTGTCCGCCTATCTTAAATTCTATCCATCACCCAGGGTTGACTGGTAGAGAATGCCATTAGGCATGTGCCTATAGCCCTTAGTTTAAAAATGAATAAATAAATAAAATAAAAGCTTGTCAAATTACAATGATAGCCACCCTTTCCATTCACATTCAAAAAAATTAAACATCTAAAGGATCTCTCAAATTGCTTTATTTAAATGACAAAATATCACATACCACCTTCCCTCTTCCGCAAAACAAGAGTGTGACATTCAAATGTGAGTTTTCCGCCAAGAAACCGAAAATATATGTCTCTTTTTGAGGGAAATGGAAACAGAGGGAAGAATTTTATTTTTACCTGGTCATGTTCAGGTGTACAAACGAGCCTCGGTACAAATTGAACGCGTCGCTAGGTTAGAGGAGAATTCATTTTCTACAGACATTAAAAAATACTTTTTTGAACCCTCACTGTTTTTTTTTTGGATTGGCCCGGTTTTGTCGTTTGTCTAGCCAGACTGTTCGTGAGTTTAAATTTAAATATATATTTCGTAAGTTATATCTGATTACATTTCGATATGGAATTTGTGTCGTGGACCATTCAAACTTTAGTATTTACATAATTTTTCACACTCATATTCCCACAATAGGGTAGATACACCCTGTATCGTGGGTACCATGGACACACATATAGAGAGAAACACAAACACCAGAACCGAGACAGAAATTTTAAACTTATAATTCAAATTTCTGCTTCGCCGGGAATCGAACTCGGGACCCTCCGATCGACAGTCCGGCGTGGTAACCATTACGCCACACGGGTCGTGCGGCGTAATGGTTACCACATATGGAGTGCGTGGATTTTATATATTCCATATGCTTGGCTCTTCTGGAAATTGAGAAGGTTCGTGGACAATTGTCCCTCTTACATTTGACTGCAAAATTTTATTCAATCGGATTTTTATCGGATACTGCAAAGTAAGTCAAATTCAGCTTGCAAAATTTGACCTAAACAATATAAAAATAACAATGTAAGTTAGCTTGTAAAGGCCCACCTACCATTGGCGCCAGGAAATGCTTAACCATTCGATATCTGATGGATTCATATCTCATATCTCGGTAGTGCCGGCAGAAGTGAAAACTTGAACATTAACGTTGTGCATTTTTGATATTTTGGAATGGTTAGGGAATAATTTCGCACAAATTGCTTTTATTATCGGTATTATTATTCATCTAGTATTTTCAGTAGGTTTTCATCACGTATTTTTATAAAGTACTCACTCATTTTCTTTCACTATTTCTTCGTCACTTTTTTCATTAATAGATGCACTTTGTTCAATGTCCATATCTTAAATACTTGACATAAACAGATTTTACAAGTATAGACAGTCGAGCCATCAACTGTCACCCCTCAGTCTTACGAATATTCGATCAGTTCACGTGTCCTGTCCGTGTCCAAATCTGTTATAGTTTAGACAACCTCCGTGGCGTAGTAGGTGATGAGCCGACTGCGAAACGTGAGGTCGTGCGTTCGATTCCCACCCAGGACAAATATTTGTGAGATGAACATGTCTATTTGTTCTGTGTCTGGGTGTTAATTTATCTATTTAAGTATGTATTTAGAATTATATATAAAGTATGTTTATCAACTTTCTGATTACTATAGTACAAGCTCTGCTTAGTTTTGAATCAGATGGCGTTGTGTAAATTGTCCAAAGATATTTATTTATTTATTGGTTATTGGTCTTAATTAAATCTCAAACAGGAGATAAAAAATTTTAAAGCTTGATTCTCAGGCTTTAAATAAAAAAAAATACGAATCGTGAGTGTACACCAACATTGTAATTATGTATTTACACGCCTGTACTCACGTTAATGTTGGCATCGCGGCGGAGACACCGCCGACCTATGTCTCATACGATCAGCATGAGTGCATAATGGGCACACATGACACGTGTGCCCATTATGGACCCATAGCCATACATACATATGTACTTTTTTTTTAAAGAGTGCTGCTGGGAGTTTTTTTCGCCGCTATTTTTGTCTCACCTCAACATCCAGCCCAAACGGGCACCTAAAGGCGATGACCGGAAAAAAATGACATTCATTAAGCGAATATTTTGTATTCCTAATATGAAATAAATATTTTTGTTTGATTTGATTTGACGAGCGCGACCGGCGGGAGCTCCTAAAGATGGTCCTCGGTCAGGACCGAAACATGTCGGCATCTCCGAATCATTAAAGTGAGTACAATCGTGTAATATATAACTATAATCACTAGCGGGACCAGGGGGAGGGGGGCTAGTGGGCTCAAGTAGTAATAGATAAAATCCGAGTACGTTACAGGTCACTTTATATTACTTATTTAAGAAAAAGAAGACCACGACGGGGACCACCCGGTCCCCTCCCCCCAAAGACCGAGACCATATTTATGGCCCGCGAAAGAGACACATGGCAGGGGAAGTCCCGAAACATGCGCCCCGGGCCTCTTACCGGGCTCGAGAAGAATTCCCGGAGTCACTTTATCATAATAAATATGGTTAGTGCTACTTGAACATCGTGAAATCACACGTGAAGCTACGAGTGACATTAATTGATAATTAGCGTACTTGACACTTTACTTGAGGATGATAAAAGAGGCTCTTATAATATACTACTGTAAGTACATTTTAAATATATGAATTAGGTACACAAAATGTTTACGTCTGCGTTGGGGGTGACAGATTTTATACTGTTTATATAGAAATGGAAATATTCATTGGCAGTTTGTATCCTTAGAGGTTCAAAGGTACTGACTCACCCTTCAGTAGAGACGACATAGCGCCTCGCTTCAAAACATAATTTTTGTGCCAACTCTGGTGCGGGGGGAAGAACGCACACATTTTAATTTTGTCACACATTCAGAAATATTCTTTCATCGCTACAGACGCATACATTTCTAAATATGTCAATTTCAATTAACAACGTCATTTTCTATGCACCGATAACACTGACACTGACACACATAGACACACTAGTTGTATAACTAGAAGGCACATTATGCATGGACGTTGGGACGAGGGGTTCACCCGTAAAGGCCAATCCTCTTGACGGGTGTCAGACCTGTCAATACCTTGATGCTCTAAGTTTGTATCCGACAAAAGACACAAAAGTGTCTAGGTTTGCGCAGCGGCTCATTTAAAATTTTCAATATAAACCGTAACAGTAAAATTATTCTAGCTAGAAAGTCGAATTCAATTTCCTCGGCACCAACATAAGCTTTAACAAGCTACTAAGCAATGCATCTCATTGAGATAAATTTAAGCTGTCTCCGAGATCTCATCAAATATTCAGAGGAACAGTGATACAGGATAATAGAAACCGGTCCTGATTAAAGTGGACGTAAGTCTGAGGATTTCAAGATTTCACACTTAGTGGACGCGATTCTGTCACACTGATGGTATTTAAGAGACAAGCTACAAATATCTATTATAATATTTGCATATCTTATACAGGGCTATGAAGCGCGCATGGCTCGGCGGCTAGCGTAGAACGCAAGCGGTCTATGCAGCTAAGCCAAACGGGCTAACTAAGTCCAAGGATATGTACTCATCTCAAGTAAGCCTTTTTTATTTTTTTTGGTATCGGGGGGAAAAGGTACCCAGCACCTTGGGAGAGGACACCGGGTTATGTGGGATTTGAATCTCACTAAAACCCCCTCGGTGGCCTTCCTCTGCGTTTGGGAAGGACTCCGGGATCTCCCATGGAACGCACCGGTGTCCTCCATACGCGACGCCCTGGAACGGGCCCATCTTTGGGAGAGCCCTGCACCTTTCGATTGCTTTCGTGGCATGCGGCCACGCACACACCGCCGTCCTTCCCTGGGCTGCTGGCTGGACGGATCGAGCTCCCACTCTCACCGCCCGCAGCCCCGGAAACCTCCTTTTAGTCGCCTCTAACTATCAGGCAGGGGATACCGTAGCTCTATTCTTACTCCCGAAGCTACAGGGACTATCTCAAGCCTAACACTTTTCTGAGCATGCTCCTTGTATAGGTTTTATCAAATTACAAAAATACGGTTTATTTCGTAACTAGTGAACCAGAACGGCACAACAACAGCGAACCTTTTTCCGGGAAATTTCACAAACGTACAAAATGTTTATGTACTTTCTTTCCACTGCCTAAATACAATGTTTTATGTTTTTATCTCATCTTGGTAACTGGTCTTTTTTCATAACTGGAAAGGCCTTGGAGAACCTTATTTCGAATGTTCTCAAGCCTATAAGTCCTTCAATAAGGATTAACGATTGTTATCTATCAATTTATTATAATCGAGATAAATTGCTTAAATTGCCCTTCGAAATACGGAAACACGCATAAATTTTGCCAATAGCAACATATTTATTCGTCCTTAATCAGACAAGAGACTTTCACAAGCCGTAATTCCTCAGCTTTCAGGATTTCACGGCTATCGCCCGCCGCAGCCTCCGTTGTTTTTAAATCTTCTTTGTGCCATTGTATCTTAGACTCAAATTTAATTTCCTCGAGATTATGAGTCTCAGTGATCAAATTAATTGTGAGACTTTTCTGGAATGGAAGGACAGATCCGAATTTCGGGGCAATCTCTACAATTTTTTTCTTATAATGGGTGATTTAAGAAAAGCTTGTCTTGTTGAAAACTTTTTAGACATTAAATGTTCTAGTTTTTGACGAAAAGTATTGACTTTAGTCAATAGTTTTTTCAGCATGGAGAAAATACGATAGTAGAATAGTTATTTGAAAATATAATAGATTCGATTCTAACCGACTTCAAATTAGTAGATTACCAATTTGACTAATTATTTACATACACAATTTTTTTCAACAAGATAATTTTATTATATAACGATAACTTAACATGATTATTTACTTCCGACACTACTTACGTAGCATAATTGATGATGCTCAACTAGTTACTGAGCAGCGATGGCCGAGTGGTAAAAAAAACGTCTTCGACGCGACCGACCCCAGGTTCAAATCCTCGGCGCGCACCTCTGACAATGAAATTTGTAATGTGCGCATTTATCGCTGCTCCACGGTGATGGAAATTATCGTTATATTT
This sequence comes from Pyrgus malvae, assembly GCA_911387765.1. Classification (NCBI taxonomy): domain Eukaryota; kingdom Metazoa; phylum Arthropoda; class Insecta; order Lepidoptera; family Hesperiidae; genus Pyrgus; species Pyrgus malvae. The sequence goes on along the minus strand of OU426965.1, from coordinate 20,564,323 downwards.
TATTAATTACGATGTTCTCCATCGCCGTGCATGCCTGAGAGAAATTCATAATTTCTCGAAAGCATGACGTCCACCAATCCGCACTTGGTCAGCGTGGGGGACTAATCCTCTCACTTATGAGAGGAGACCTGTGCCCAGCAGTGGGACATAAAAAAGGTTGAAAAAAAAAACTAGTTTCGGACCTGAATGAGGTCCTTCCTCATGAGCCGTTGTGGGCTGTCGTTAGGAGGTGCGCGCGGAGACTGGAGTTGAGCATCATCAATTATGCTACGTGAGTATTGAGGGTAAATAGTAAATAGTCAAATTAGATAATTATTAATTGCAAGCACTTGTGCTCAATTTCGTAAATATGTGCTTGTAATTTTGTCCACAAATGTATCTACTATATAGCATGGTGAGTTACAGTATGAATCCTTGTCAATTCCGAAATAAGACCTGTGATCATCAGTGTGACATTTAAAGCCGCACACTTTAGGTTTACTCGTATAGGTACACTAAAGTGCCGATTTTGCTCAACGTTAAAACTTTATGGTGTAATATTTTTAGTCTTTATTTTACTTACATTCAAATATCGAAGGGCTTTGCAACCTTTTTTTGGTATCGGAGGGGAACCTTCAAATGGTACCCAGCACCTTGGGAGCGGATACCGGGTTATGTGGGATTTGTACTGCACTAAAACCCCCTCAGAGGTCTGCCTCTGCGCCTGGGGAGGACTCCGGGATCTCCTTTGGAACGCACCGGTGGCCTCCACGCTCGGCACCCCAGAACGGGCCCATCTTCGGGAGAGTAGATGTGTTCTCCTGCATCTTCAGGTATTCACAGCGGCATGCGGCCACGCACACACCGCGGTCCTTCCCGGGGCTGCTGTCTGGACGGGTCGAGCTCTTATTTTCACCGTCCGTAACCCCGGAAACCCCATTTTAGTCGCCTTTTAAGATCAGGCAGGGAATACCGTAGCTCTATTCTTAATCCCGAAGCTACAGGGACTTGGCTTCGCAACCTACTCTTTAATTCTGATTAATAAACTAACAGAAACATACTACCTACTAACGATTAAGAAAAACAAGAAGACTGGGCCAATCCAAATATGTTTTCCAGTGGTGGTTCAAAAATATTTTTCACTGTCTGTACAGAATAAATTCTCTTCTAACCGAGCGACGTGTTCAATTTGTACCGAGCCTCGTTTGTGCAACCTGGAAACATGAACCGGTAAAAAATTTAATTGAACCTTCTCATATTTCTTAGACATATTCTGATAAAAAGGGATGAGACCGGTATGGCTGCAACCCTTTTTTGCATCCCACTGCTGGGCACGGGTCTCTCCCCATTATTGGGGAGGCCTGGAGCTTACTCCACCACGCTGCTGAAATGCGGGTTGGTGGAGATGCGAGTTAGTGGCCAACCCGCTGTCGGATGTTTTCAAACCGCCCATAAGGCCTCCGACAAGGTTTAACGACTGTTATCTATCGACAACAACCGGGACCGACGGCTTAACGTGCCCTCCGAAGCACGGAAACGCGCATGAAATTTTTGCCACTAGCGGTCACCCATCTCACACTGGACCGCGCCCGTTTGGCTTAGTTGCATAGATCGTTTACGTTCTATGCTAACCGCCGGGCCATGCGCGTTCAGACCGTTATGATTGTAAGTATTTCTTAAAACGAGTCAACTACTTAGTAATCCGAGTATGTGTTGTCTGTAAATCCATATCCATACTAATATTATAAATTCGAAAGTAACTCTGAACTCTGCATGTCTGTAACGCTTTCCCGCTTAAACTACTAACCAATTTAAATGAAATTATGAACACAAATAGAGTGGACCTTGGGAAAGGACATAGAATGGTTTTTTTCCTAAGGGAACCTATAGAACGGGTCTAGGCAGGCGAAGCTGTTGGCAGAAGGCTAATTCATAATAACGCTACATAGCCCCACACTAGGGTTCCCTGTGTCGTGGGCACCATGGACACACATAACACATAAGGCAACAACACAAACACCCAGACCGAGCACAGAAATTTTAAACTCATCATTCAAATTTCTGCTTCGCCGGGAATTGAACCCGGGACCCTCCGATCAGCAGTCCGGCATGGTAACCATTATGCTACACGGGTCGTCAAATATACATTTTGGCTCCCCAATGATGGGCATGGGACTGTTCCAATAGTTTGTTTGGAATGCTAATTTCTTCACCGCGCAGCCAGCTAGGGCTATTATGGATTTACTTGCTTCTAGAAATCACCCATCAGAGTTACAAATGGAAAAGATACGAGTAAGTAAAGTAGTAATTTGCTTAGCTGTAAGGTTTGATTCCTTATACATTAGCTTGTCGCTCTTTACGAGTATATGTTCAGATCATGGTCCTCGTCCAATCTTACCCATACAATATGAAATACTTGAACTCAATTCAATAGATCACTACACTTACAGATATAAAACTACTAACGATTAAAAGAAAAAACAAGAATAAGCAACTTATCCAAAAATATTTTCCAGTGACAGTTGAAAAATATTCGGTACTGTCTGTACAAAATAAATTCTTCTCTAACCGAGCGACGTGTTCAATTTGTACCAAGGCTCGTTTGTGCAGCCTGGAAACATGAGCCGGTAAAAAATAAAATTCACTCTCTTTTTACATTTCGCCCGTCTGCTTAGAAAAGCGACATATTTTTCGGTTTCTTGTCGACGGAAAATTTTCGTTTGAATGTCACTTGCTTTGGCGGAAGAGGGAGAGTGTTATGTGATATTTCTGTAATTTAATACAAGCATTTGATGGTCTAAGGAAAAATTGAAAAATGGAGAATGGAAAATGGAGATTCTCACTTCAGGTAAGTGGAAGCACAAGAGAGAAGATGCACGTACAGTTAGTGCTGTAAACAAGGAAAAAACATGGCAGCTGTGACACTGATACTATAGCGACAGTTTACGTATAGTTTACCCACTTCAAATGTCGTAAAATTCATAAAAAATATATAGCTGCCATTTCCACAAGCGAATTAATTATACTAAAATTAATTGCAGGTAATTGCGGCTAATTTTTGATAGGCAACCTATCCCTTATCTATTGTTTACTTTATAAACATTCATTTAAAAATACTTGTATCGAAAAAAGAGATAGCTGCAGAATCGAACAATGGGATGTTGTACTATAAGATATATTATGACTCTTTTTCAATCCCATTTCTGCGGTAAAGCATGTCTATTGAATTCCATAAGCCTCCAGAGTAATATCACATTTGTTTAATTTTGTCCATGAGCTGCAGTGACTTAACACTACGTGGCCTGCATTCTAGTATACTTCTTCAATGAAATAATAATAAAAAGACGTTTCATAAGACATATTAAATTTTTGACTCGAGGCTATTTGTGCATCCTGAAAACTTAAGCCTTCAATTTTACCCGTTTGCCTCAAAGCGTCATTGTTTCGGTTTTTTGTAAGATACCAAACCCTGAATGTCACACTCTTTGTTTCGAGAAAAGGAAGATGTTATGCAATATTTTCCTATTTAAATACATGAATTTAAGATAATGAATCCTTCATAATTCTGAATATTTTTAATAAATAATAATAATAATCTTTATTGATATATATAATATTTGCACATGTTATCTTATGAAGTCTCTGGTCCCTGAGATAGTTGAAACTGTGTTTCAGAGACCAGCGTCTTCTCCCATTTACGTTGTTACAGTTATGGTTTGTAATTTAGATTAAAATATATCTTATATTAAAGAAACAAAAAAGAGAAAAAAAAAGTTTATAGATAAATACATAGGTACATTATTACTGGCCTAGGTGTGTGTGTGTGTGTGTGTGTGTGTGTGTGTATGTGTGTGTGTGTGTTTGTGTGTGTGTGTGTGTGTGTTTGTGTGTGTGTTAGTTATGTTATTTAACTGTCAATTTGCAGTGAGGATTGGATTTACGATGCTAACAAGCTTTAATTTTACATAATATGTATTTTATAACTCAGTGACTGAACGCTGCAAGGTTGAAAGCGCTAAATCGAGCAATTTCCCGTTCGGCTTTAGGTCAACAAGAAATTCACCCGTTTGCCTCAAAGCGTCATTTTTTCGGTATTTTGTCAATGGAAGATACCAAACCCTGAATGTCAGACTCTGTTTTTTTTCGAGAAAAGGAAGATGTTATGCAATATTTTCCTATTTAAATACATGAATTTAAGATAATGAATCCTTCATAATTCTGAATATTTGCAGTGAGGATTGGATTTACGATGCTAACAAGCTTTAATTTTACATAATATGTATTTTATAACTCAGTGACTGAACGCTGCAAGGTTGAAAGCGCTAAATCGCGCAATTTCCCGTTCGGCTTTAGGTCGACAAAAAATTCACCCGTTTGCCTCAAAGCGTCATTGTTTCGGTTTTTTGTAAGATACCAAACCCTGAATGTCACACTCTTTGTTTCGAGAAAAGGAAGATGTTATGCAATATTTTCCTATTTAAATACATGAATTTAAGATTATGAATCCTTCACAATTCTGAATATTTACACCGAGGATTGGGTTTACAACAGCCAAAAAGATTTAACTTTACTTTGCGGTATTTTATAACGCAATGACTGAACGCTGAATACTTGAAAGCGCTCAATAGGCATGATGACACTATTAAAGAATCAGAGAATAAACGCTTTTACAGAAAAATATATGCTAAAAAAGTTCTAAAAATAGGATCCCGTTTTAATATAAACATTAAGATTAATAACATTTTCAATAAAATAAAATAATTAAATACAGAAATCGGCCATGTTATCTGAAACGCCAATCAAAAGGAATGACGTCACGCCTCAGTTAATGTCATCGTGTTGCTTGAAGTTTGACGAGCAAGCCGACGCCATGACATCTACGAGCGTTTTCGCGCTTAATTCAAATTACATAGCAGAAAATACATTAAAATACGTTAAAAGTTGAGTTTATTGCTGAAATACTTTTTTTTGAAACTAGGAGACGTGTACCTACAATAAGGAACGGTATCTGAAAATCTGTCATCATGCCCATTGCGCAATTTCCCGTTCGACTTTAGGTCGATGAGATGCAGCATCCTTAAAATCGCTAAAATGTGACACGTTAAAATAAGCTTAAGTAAAACATGATAAAAGTACAGTGAGGCTTGGCCGTAAATGAATGGGGAAACAATGAAGTCAGATACATCGACCCAACAATAAAGTAGCAAAATTAAAAGGTGCTTACCTGTACGGGTTATGAGTGCGAGCGCGCCCAAAGCTCCGAAGAGGAAAGCCGTCGTCATGGCTAGGCGTATCCGTTCATAATATCACTTTTCTACTCCGTTACACCGACTGATCATCTGCGAACAAAAACACACCCTGTTTACTAGCTATAAAGTCGAATTTCCAACACGCCGTTACACTGATGATAATGGTTCGGGATTTCGAAGGTAAAGGGTGGATTTACAGCTATTGAACGGTGACGTAGGACTTTTATATTTCTGGGAATAATGCCCTAAGAAGGATTTAATGTAACGTGACCTAAAATGGGATGTGTGGTAAATCGAGCGTGTTTTATGTACTTGTCACATTATTTTTTGTAAAAAATATATTAATAAATTGTATGGTGTAAAATTCGAAACGGCAAACGTTAAACGAATGGTCCTGGGATTCGATTTCCAGTATATTTTTGTCTATATACCTGCAATTGCAATCTAACTATAATTAGTTTGTAGTAATATACACACCGGCATATTAAGCGGAACAAACTAAAAATGTTGATTATTAGTATTTTAAATAAATAAATAAATAAACGTTACACACTCATAGCCCCACAGTAAGGTAATTAATACCCTGTGTCGTGGGTACCATGGACACATACCAAGACAGGAACACAAACACCCAGACCGAGAACAGAAATTTAAACTCATCATTCAAATTTTTGTTTCGCCGGGAATCGAACCCAGGATCCCTCGATTGGCAGTCCGGTATGGTAACCATTGCGCCACGCAGGTCGGCATTTTTAATTGTATTTTTAAAGCGAAATAGCTTTTATTATTTTTTAGGTAAGTATTTTATTTTAAATAGTATTTTATTTACAAGTTGTGCGCTTTTTGGCAGGTTTCACGGTTCTTCTTCGAATTTGCTAATATGTAGAGTTTTTCTTTACGTTCCGCTAATTTTGTCGGTGCTTGTAGTGAATACTCTGTGGTTTGGGACTCTAAACCTATCTGATTATACTTGTTTGAAGGTACGTTTCCCTCAAAAGTATTTGGGAACGTTAAGGCAACGTGTAGTAATAAACATTTTTAAGTCGTAGTCGAATTCAGACCTGACCGCTTAGAAGTACAATATCTTATATTGTTCTCTGTCGTACACTATTTAACAATCACAAATCATCATTCAAGATTAAATTCCCACAAGAAAATGAGTCACACTGATATCACAGAGACTATTTATTCAAATGGCTGCCTCGCTGAGAATTGAACCCATGTCCCTCAATGTCATCACTGAGTCATTCGAGTTTTGTACGCTTGATGTTACGTAAAATAGCCTTCAAATTCCAGCCTACTTTTTGTCGAATGTATCCATTCCAGATAAACAGAACATGTTCATGGCAACCTATTGACCTACAAGCTGATTGGCTGACCGATTACGGTCTCTGAAGTCGAATGTTTTAATTTGGGATTCTAATCCATCTGAATATACATACAAATATATGTACTACATTGTTATATCATACATTTTAAGTACGGCACTGTAGTCACGATTGTAGGTGGTAGAACTATTATGGTTCGCCCGCGGAAGTTCCACCGCTGCGCCCACTTCTGCCGTGAACCAATTCTGTTGTGTTTCGGTGGAAAGGTGCAGATGCCGGCCACACTTACATGAGGTGACCACCAGCCTCCAGAGTAGCAGTGCAACTGCATACGACCTCAGACAAGACTTACCTATGCTTGCTTGAGGTGCACCCCATGGGGTGCAGCGACCACTTAACACCACGTGGCCTGCATGCTCGTCTGCTACTCCATTCAAATAAAAAAAGTCTCAATCATAGTTTTTAGTCACATTGTTTCTTATGTGTTGTCTCGAAATTAAGAGGACTTTAGGCCATAGTGCACCAGTTTCGTCAAGTTTGAATGGGTAAATAAGATATGCCGTTGAGAAATTTTGCATCATTCTCAGACATGAACTGAATAATATGTATTTCGTCGGAACAAGAAATTTCGGTTGGAAAACTGAAACACAAAATATTTTTTTTGATGTAGTACCTATGTGACACACATCAAGTTGGCGAAGGAGCTTATGAGGACAAATGTTTCATGTGCCTAATTTCAGGGCGTTTTTTTGAGTGGCTTAATCATATCCATTTCTTTTTTCTAATATTGATTACTAAACTATACCATCTGTGCGCAACCAAAAAATAAAGTATTTTTTTATTTATTTATTTTGTATACACACCTTAAGCTAAGAGTTACAAAGGGGTTTAGCCTAATGCCTATAGGCATTGTCTCCCAGCCGCCCCTGGGTGAAGGTGAGAATGTGCGGTCGGCTTTGATTGTGAGTACTTAATAAAGTTTTAAAGAAAAAACAATAAAAAATGTATAGTAGTAGTCTTCAAATTCCAGATTTAGCAATGCCTTTGTCTAATTTATCCATTTCAGCTGAACAGAGCATGTTCGTGGCGACCTATTGACCTGGAAGTCAATTGGCTGCCCGATTGCAGTCCCTGGAGTCAACCAAAAAAGGTTAGGGACTCTTATGTTGCTATACCTACCATACGTTTATATAATTTACCATTATAAATCCATAAATGCGCTCTAATACGATTGTAATTTCATTATCCTTTTTTTGTTCCAATGCTGGTCTTAATTGTCCTCTCGGAATTCAAAGGGATTTAGACCCTAATCCTGTACATATATAGGTTAGTGGATATGACCTGCCATGAGAATTTTCTGTAGCTTTAAGCATGTACGCTGATGGAAAACATTGTATTAAAAATTGTAACACTTTCGTAAACTCAACTGGAATTCCATTTAAATAAAAAAAGATAAGGCTCAAGCTTGTTTGAATATGTTTTTCTCCAACACGCTGCTCCAAGAGTTGGTGGAGATTCAGATTCATGGCCAACCCGCTGTCAGATTAATAATAAAAAATATTAATGCTTCACACTCATAGCCCCACAGTAGGGTAGATATACCCTATATCGTGGGTGACATGAACACACACAGAGACAGAAACACAAACACCCAGACCGAGAACAGAAATTTTAATCTCATTAATCCAATTTATGTTAGGCCGGGAATCTAACCTCTGATCGGCAGTCCGGCGTGGTAACCATTACGCCACGTGGGTCGTCAAAGTGAATATAAAGATCCATAAAGCCTGCAAGATTTAACGACTGCTATTTATCGATTGCAACCAATTGGAAAACTTTCATTACCTCTGTTCTACTCATGACAGGGGTCTACGTTCTTCTAATAATCTTAAGCTCGAAATTCCTCCACATAAAAGTGATTTTTTCCGATACTCCTTTACAGTTCAGGCTATACTACTTTGGAACACCCTACCTGAGACCATCCGAAAAGCTAAAAGCAAAACGGTGTTCAAGAGACTTGTTCGCAATCACCTTTAAAGTGGTTCTACTACTGGCATCTGAATTTATTATTTTCTGATCAGATTTCTCGAACAACTCTCGTTTGGCATATAGTTATATATATTTATGTATCGTATATATATTATAATATGTATTTATTTATTATTATGTATGTAATAAGTATTTTTATATCTACGTATTATTTAGGTATTTAAGTTTAAGTATGATATGTGAATTTATTGAATTACGCATAACGAGTTCTCTTTTATTTTTCTTATTTTTTTTTGACTTAGTAGACTTAGCGCCTACCTTAAGCTCTACTCGTCACCCAGGGTTGGCTGGTAGAGAATGCCATTTAGGCATTAAGCACGCCCTTGTGTCCCTTATTTTTAAGGTAATACTGTAAGTTAAATAAATAAAATAAAAAAATCAAGACGGTGCCCAAAAAGCACGGAAACGAACATGAAAATTATCAGTGTCGGTCACTCATCTCATCTCATGCTTTGGGAGCACTCGTTTTGTTTAACTTCGTAGATCGCTAACCTTCTACGGCAGTCACTGGGCCAAAGTGATTCTTCAATGTTGGCTATTAAGCCAACATTAGAAATGTACGAGTAACTATTTACATTTCTTTGTATGGTAGAAGGTACCAAGATTTTTACTATAAGAATCTCCTTAGAAAAAATATACTACATTACGGCGTTAGAGGTAGCTATATTCTTACCCTGTTCTCGCATCTTTGAAAACATTTTTTCTTCGAAAAGGTCCGGATTAGGCACTTTGTTAGAAAATCTCAAAAGGCTTTGATTGGACAGGCCTCGTTTGTTGTAATTAATGTTACGAGAACTAATGAATCACTGTTTTTTATTCTTGTAAAAGGCTCTAGGATTTGTTACATTATTGACAACCCGCCTGGCGCAATGGTTATCATGCCGGACTGCCAATCGAAGGGTCCCGGGTTCGATTCCAGGCGAAGCAGAAATTGTCGGTCTGGGTGTTTGTATTTCTGTCTCTGTGCGTGTCCATGGTACCCACGACACAGGGTATACCTACCGTACTGTGGGGCTATAAGTGTGAAACGTTATTATAATGTATTATTATTATGCTTTGACATGGATTAAGCGATTGTATGGTGTGATTGTATTTTGTGAAGAAGGTAGTTCGATTAGATCGATTCGAAATTAATTCTTAAATTTAAAATTAAGACAAATAAAATAGATAACGCCCCACACACATAATGTAGATATAGACAATCACCCAGACCGAGAACAGAATTTAAAACTCATCATTCCAATTTCCGCTTTGTCAGGAATTCAGGAACCCTTCCAGCCAATCAGGAACCCTTGTTTGGCAGTCTGGGATGGTGACCATTCCGCCACACGGGTCGCATTTTGTTGAGTTTGGAAAGAAGTGAGATCTCACACAAACATTACTTCAATATAATTTAGTTGTAATAGCTTAATATTTAATAAAGAACAATATTATTTTTGTCGACATCATGGTTCCTTATAATAAATTTAAAATAGAGTACCTGGACGCCCGAGCGTTGCTCGGATATATACAATATAATACAATACAAAAATACTTTATTGCACCAGATTTTATACAATGAGATAACATTAAATCGTTTATTTTCTAAAAAAAATTTCTTGGTTTAGTTTAAAACGAAACAATCATTTGTTTCGTGTTACTTAACAAAGCCATCTGAAATAGCTCCTAATAAAAAAAAAGTTATTTTCATTAAAATAAAAAATAGACACAATATGGTCACTCACGCAACCATTCGACCACGGAAGCTTTAATTCAATGAACGAAATTTTCATAGAGCTCTTTCAAATCGACGTTGATTTCTTTGAACGTCGGATTGGCGGATGGTAGTAGCGGAGCCCAAGAGGGGATTTTCGGATTTACTCGAGCGCGTCAGATTAAGATATGGGGTACACCTTGCATCCTAAAATAAAATAGCTAAATTTTTTGGCATTGAAATCAACTTAAATTTAAATTGGAAAAATCATGTAGAAATAGTATGCCAAAGACTAAATAAATTCATATACGCATTACACCATCTTTCAAAAGTAGCAAATAAAAAACAGCATTGATGGTTTATCACGGATACGTGTGTTCGGTCCTAAGATACGGATTACTCTTATGGGGGAATTCAACTGACTTCAATAGAGCATTTATTATACAAAAGAAATGTGTTAGGGCCATTTAAGGTGCGGAACCTATGGACTCCTGTAAGCCAATATTTAAAAAAAAACTAAATCTCCCGCCATTGCCATCAATGTACATCTACGAAAGTCTGATATGTGTCAAAAATAATCAAAATCGATTTGATACCAAAGATGATACATTCTCCAATCGGTATCGGGGTCAATTGCATAGACTATTATCTTATACGGCATGCTTTTCGAGAAACAGCTTTGTGATGTGCATCAAACTCTATAATTTGCTGCCATCTCGGTTAAAAAATCTAACATTAAATCGGTTCAAGGGTTTTATTTTTAAATTATTGATTAAGAGCTGATTTTATTCCACAAAGGAATTTATAGAATATTGTCATGCTGGACACCTCAAACGCTTGGCTAATAAATTATAAATTTTTATTCAATTATGCAAATATTATCATTACTATTAATATCTAATATTATTGTTATTAAATTATTATTGTTATTATTTAAAAAAAATTACATGTACCTTCGGGTATGAAATTGCGTTTAATATCCTTAAATTAAAAAAAGTAAATTAATGATTTAACCTATAGATTAAGGATATACTGTTATCACTAAAGACACGATGACTTTATCTTATTTATTAATAAATATTTGCCCACCGACTAGGTCGGTAAGACACGCATGAACAATATTATAAGATTTTTATCGTAAAATGTACCGTGTTTTATGCAAATAAATATTTCATTTCATTTCCTGTTGAGTACTGCCACAATTAAAAAAGACCTTCTATATAGGTACAATATTTTTTTATCTTACTTCCGGATGTCAAAATAGTCAGATTAGAATACGCCGTTACCGTTGAACCATGAATTTTAAATAATAAAAATCTCTCTCCACTGGTTAAACGCAAAACGTCATAAAATATAATAATATTAAATAATATAATATTTTAAACTTCCTACCACCCAACCTATAAAAAGCACAAGGTCCTGATGACGCTTGAGGAAATCCACAATGAGCCTCGTGGGCTCCCCCGTTTGACAGCGTTTACGCCACAATATTATTAATACTCTCCAATAGATGTCAGGAAGAGTCGTAATTTTCAGTTTATATTTAAATTGATTATCATTGAAAATATTTTTATACAGTTAAAAATTTCCCACAATAAAAATTTTGTGGATCGATTTATCACCCCCGAAACCAGGGTACTAAATTTCATCAAAATATTTGGAGCCGTTTCCGAGATTCAAAAAATATATTTCCGAAACCAGGGTACTAAATTTCATCAAAATATTTGGAGCCGTTTCCGAGATTCAAAAAATATATTTAGATACATACAAGAATTGCTCGTTTAAAGGTATTAGATATTGTTTATAGTCCCAGAGTTACTGTCACTGACGTTATATCTTATCCTATATTTTTGAAACCTTTCTTTTAACAAGAAAATGTCGTACAAATATCCAAGAAGGTTAAGATTAAGTACAAAATCTCCAAAAGCTTTGACTAGACAGGCTTCGTTTATTGTAATTAATGTTAGAAGAAAATGAATCATTTTTATACTTGTAAAACATTCATCTTTTTAGCTGTGTAGATTGCTTGAGTTTTACCCTAGTTTCTTTGTCATGTACGTTTTTGATTTTTTTTAAATATATATATCACACCAAACAAAAGGCGCGTCCTCCGAGCGACCGCGACGGCTCATGAAGAAGGACCTCGTTTAGGTCCGAATCTAGTCGGCCTTGTTCCGAAAAAATTTCACTTGAGTTTAGTCCTATATAAACTATCATGTTAAACAAAAAGGCAGACGGGCCGCGTGGTGTTAAACCATCACCGCCGCCTATGGACACGGGCAACCCCAGGGTTGCCGCCCGAGCCCACCCGAGCATTGCCGGCTTTGGAGGAGAGATTTTTTTACAGCTTAAAGTTAAACCACCTTTTAAATTCCCAATAAACATCTAATAGCGGTTCCTTTGTTGTAGAACGTCAAAATTTTGCTGAACATGTGTAAAGGCCCTAAACATTGTGCTCGTGATCTAAACATACAAGTACTTCCTTGGCTATGCTCCAAAGCATGAAAGGACTAAACTTGCCGGTAACAGGTTAAAATTATATATCCGCAAGTGGTTACAAGTAAGAATTACGAGTAATACAAGAAGCTCTCTATGTATTGTGGTAATACATTCGAAAGACGGCGTTTTGACATATAAATTAAAAAAAAGTCTTGTAGGGTTTTAGTAACTTAAAAAAATGCTCGAAAAGTTTTCTTTAGTATTCAATATTGTTACGTCCTGTACGTTAGATTACGGAGAGATCGATTATAACAGTCCGGATCTGAGGCCTTAGTGTAAGTCTGCACACGCGAAAACGTTACTAACGCGTTTGCGTTAAGAATTTAATTATTGACCTTATTCCTTTCAGCTTAAGATCTATCGGTACAAATTTAACTCGGACGCAGTAGTAAGGCTTGCGCGTTTACAAACTTACACTAAGGGCTCTGTTTATACAGAAAAGTAACTTGCTATAAGATATAACTTGCTGTAAGACATTTTGTTGATGGTAACCGTAACTCACCACGGTGCGCCATTGCGATATAGTGAAGCTCTCACTGTTAGAGGAGACCTATGCCCAGCAGTGGGACATAAAAAGGTTGAAAAAAGGGTTGATTTTTTTATTGTATAATCTTGGTGTACAATAAAGAATATTTGTATTGTATTGTATTGTATTGTATTGATTCTCGATAAGCCAGAAATTTGAATGAATAATTAAAAGTGCTTGCGTGTCTGTCCTTGTGGTTGATTGTATGGCCGTAAAGCCTTATTTATATTTATTTAGCTACATCGAGACCTCGGTTCGCTTGATAACATAATAATATTTATAACTAGCCTTCCGCCAGCTCGCTTCACCCGCGTGGACCCGTTTAATGGGTCCCCGTAGGATAGAAAATAATCTATGCACTATTCCAGGCTTCATTGCTATATTAAAATCATGGGCGCTTAGCTAGTTGCTTCAGCCGCGTTCATTACCCGTTTTCACGTAAGAATGAAGAATTTTCCCGCAGTAAAAAGTAGCCTATGTTACTCAGGGTGAATGTAGCTTTCTAATGGTGAAAGAATTTTTGAAAAGTTTATTCATTACAAATATACAAATATTTCCTATATGTATATAATATTTATTATATGTATATATTTATTTTATTTATTTTTTATTTATTTATGTATTTCAGGCTTCTTAGGCCCATAGAAACAAATACATATATATAACACTACATAGCAAACAAACTAATACATAACTCACATTAAAATACTAATAAAACGATACAAAATAACAAATATAGATACTATACATAAATAATATAACTAAGTCACACGAATGTTCGGCGTCGTGTTACGCGTGGTGTCGGGTAACCGGCCACGGAATCGCCGGTAAACAACACCTTTCGGCCAAAATTCTTCATTCATGAACGTTGGCATCTGCTGTGTAGGGACTCTCACCACATATGAATTAAAGTTCACATCGTGGCGAGATTGCAGACGCTCAACCCTCAGTCGGCAGTTTGTTTTGATCCGGATGTACTCTACAATCTCCTCGACCTTTGTAGAACAACTCAGTCGGGAGACGTAGAGTAACGTCGTCGGTGTGGCCGGCTGCAGCAGGCGGTCCGGGCCGGTCGGTTTTAATATATAGTGGTTAGGCGATTTGTTATTATCATGTTACTTCCATTTTTCATAGGTTTAATATCTATATAAAACACTCTCAATTATTGCTAGCTTGCCAGCATAATGTTTTCAGGAGTGCTTATCGGTTTCTGATTCGCTGTTTACCGAACTCCTTTCATATTGGATGAAGGAGAACAGTATCATAGGCATAATCTTTGCCTATGATTAGAAAAAAATAAAAATAGAATATTATCTGCGCCTGTCAGTATGGCGGCGCGGTTGCATACGTACGGTACTCACGTCGACTAACGTTCTTTGGTTATGTTCGACAATATTCTTAAGTACTAATCTAAAACCCATCAAGACTACAAGCGGAACCTTGAAGCGGCAGACTGCAGTCTGGAAGAACGTCCAGGATCCTGTGACTGTATATAGGAGAGGTGGCTTCGATTCAAGAATTCCGGTGAGTAATCTTTTGATTAACATTGTAATGGCATTATGCTGGTACCTAATTGGGAGTGTTAACTTTCCCAACAGTGGGCTTGGGTCATAATTGCGCGCCCGCCCATCCATTTTCTGGTCCTTCAGAGCTCGGATGAATGTCATCCAGCTTTAATTTAATTAATTATAAATAATTCTCTGCGTAATATACGCAAATTGAACATACCTACGTATGTTTTCTGTTATTTTTTTGTCCCATTTTACGTAATATTTTGGATTTAAGCTTGGATTAATAATATCCAGCTGTTTTTTGCAACCTTAAATTCATATTTATAGTAAAAATTACATTGCATAATATTTGCATAACCTTTTTTGCATCAGTAATAAGATGGCGACCGCTCACAATAATTTAGCTCGACTTACCGCCAAGAAGGAGCGATTGTACGCTCGTATGAATGAATTATATAAATTAGCATCAAATATTTCTGATTTTTCGTCTAGAAGCAATGAGAATTTCATGGTTAAGTCTGAAATCATCGACGAAATGCGTATTCAGTTCGAAACATACCTCGATGAAATATACGAAATTCAAGTATCGGTAGATTCGAAATTCAAAATTGATTATCAATGTTTAGATGCGTTTGATGATTTATACCTTAAAGTAAAGCGTGTTAGGAACTATATTGTTCAAGCTTCGCGATCAAATGTCTCCAAACGTGAAGATTCTAATGATAATTTTCAGTCAAAATGTAACATTAAATTGCCACCGATTGAATTGCCTTACTTTGACGGGAAAATGGAGAATTGGCCGAAGTTTTATGAATCTTTTAAATCTAACATACATAACAACAGTGATCTGACTGACTCGCAGCGCGTGCAATATTTAGTGGGTAAGTTGACACACGGCGCTCTGAAGGTCACCGCAGGTATTGTACCTACGGGCGACACTTATAAAATTTTATGGGATAATTTAGTGAATAAATATCAAGACAAGCGATCATTAGGAACGCATTACTTAAATAATATTTTAGATGCTAAGAGCTGTAGTGATACGGCCGGCAGTCTCGATTCATTCATTGAAAAATATTCAGCTTCCGTTTTAGCTTTAAAACAATTAAATTTCAAAGATCTTGCCGATTTCATTTTCTTACATTGCGCTTTAAGAAAAATTGATTCGCATACTATTCAGGCTTTTGAGTCGTCTGTTCGTAACGAAGACATACCTTCTTTTGATAAGTTAAATTTATTTATTCGAGATCGAGTTAAAATTTTAGAACGCTCAAACACAAATCAGTCGAGTTCGAATCGATCGTCGGACCCTGCAGTGAAAATAAATAAAACGTCTACGTATCCATCGCGATCGGTACATAAGTCATTTATTGCTTATAATAATAGTCATGCAACGCATTCTAGGCGCTGTGTCTTTTGTAATAACACTGATCATTCTGTTTATAATTGTGTTCAATTTAAAAACTTAGATACACCAATGGCCCGATTTGAATTTATAAAGTCGAAAAATGGCTGTGTGAATTGTCTTGGTATTACACATACTGTAACGTCCTGTAAATCAGCTGTTGTATGCGAGCTATGCCAAAAACGTCATCATACCCTCTTACACTTTAAAAATAGAAACGTAAAAAAATCTAAATGCCGTTGTTCTGCGTCTACATCGCATAGTATACCTAATGAGGGTGAATCGTCGACCGCTAGTGCGACGCGTAGTGACCCTGTGAGTGGCCCGAGTTCGAATTCGTTTACTGCAAACGCGAACATGGCCAGTGAGCGCCACGCGGCTCGTGCGTCTTTCGGGGAGCCGCAGATGCAAGTTTTACTGTCGACTGCTCAAGTTTATGCAAGTTCGAAAAATATTTATTTATTTATTTATTATTTTGTAACCACCTAAAACTAAGGGCTACAGGGTAAACTTAATGCCTAATGGCATTCTCCACCAGTCAACCCTGGGTGATGGATAGAACTTAAGGTAGGCGGACGGAAAACAATGATTTAAAAATAACTATTATATTGGATATATTACGTAATTATACCTTGTCATTATGAAATATAATATAATATTAACTAAATATAAATATAGACATATACCTAAACATAAATAAATATATCATACATACATACAAACATACATACATACATACATACATACATACACATACATATATTATGAATACATAAATAAATACATAATAATAACATACATATTTTGTGATGATAACTCGAATGCTTGTAGGGATCCATTAATTGCTTGCTATTAAATGTTTACGCAGCAATTTTTTGAATGAGCACTTAGTTGAAGCCTTCCGGATATTATCGGGTAGGGCGTTCCAGAGTAGTATAGCTTGAACATTAAATGAATAACGGAAGAAATCACTATTGTGTGGAGGTGTAAAAAGTTTGAGATTACTAGTTGATCGGAGTCCCCTGTTATGAGATGAACAGAGGTACTGAAATTTTTCCTTTAAATAGTGCGGAGAAGTTGGATCATGTAAAATTGAATACAAGACCAAGAGAATTCTAGAGTGACGCCTCTGACGAATAGTAAGCCACTTCAACTGGCTTCGATAACTTGAGATGTGATCATACTTGCGCAGATTGAAAATAAATCGGATACAGCTGTTTAGAAGGCGCTCTAGCTTGTTTAGAAGTTCTTCGCTCAGGTCTGGGTAGCACACGTCAGCATAGTCTATAATGGGTAAAACGAGACTCTGGATCAAAAGAAGTTTTGTGCTGTAAGGCAGAAAATTTTTAAACCGATATAAAGACTGCAACGTTCCATTAACTTTGCGACATATTTCAGTAACTTGGACTCGCCAGTTCATAAAGCTATCTATGTACAAACCTAGATTCTTTACACTATTACTGAAAGGAATAGAATTTGCGTCATACTTTAGTTTTGGAATCGCCGCCCAATCAGAGCATTCCTGCCCGATATGGACTGACTGCTGACGATCGCGAAGATAGGAAGCAAACCACGCTACAACTGACGGTGCAAATTTGAGTTGAGACAGAATGGCTAGGAGTAACTCGTGGTCGACTGTGTTAAAAGCGTTTGAAAAGTCGATAAGCACCAAAACTGTAACCATCCTGTTGTTCATGGCTAATCTGATACTATCAGTGACCTTGATCAGTGCAGTAGTGGTGCTATGACCTGGACGAAACCCAGACTGATATACACTCAGTAGGCTATGTCTACATACGAATGAGGAGATTTGCTTGTGAACACAGGCTTCCAGAACTTTAGATAGGAAAGGGAGAATAGATATTGGACGGAATTGACTTGCTAGTGTTGGGTTAGGGACTTTAGGAAGAGGTCTCACGAATGCTTTTTTCCAAATACTAGGGTATTGGCCTGATATCAGAGAGCTATTGACTATATCAGTTATGATGGGCAACAGGATTTCAAGGATAGGAGTTAGCATTGTTCTCCCAATGAGATCACAGCCAACAGCTTTGGACTTAAGAGACACAATTACCTTCTTAACCTCGTCATGCGTCACTGGAGAAAATTGAAAAGTTGAATCATTTTGCGATGACATGTGAGGTAAAGAAGATAAAGTTTGCTGTCTCACTAAGGGATCAAGCAGTGACGTGGATGAAAAATGCTTGTTTATAACGTCTGGGGTAAAGGAAGAGAAGTTGTCATTCGTAGGTGGTTTACCAATTCCCAGGGATTGAAGAAATTTCCACACGTCAGCTGGAGAAGAATCGTGAATATTCTGATGAATATAGCGGCGTTTAGCTGTTCGCACCATTTGATTACAGCGATTCCGAGCTATTTTAAAAGATGCCCAATTTTCATCAGACCGGTTTTTCTTGAATACACGGAAAGCTCGGTCCCGCCTTCTCATCGCCATGAGGACCAGTTTAGTCATCCAAGGGGCCGGAGTCCGTTTCAGTCTAACTGTGTGTACAGGAGCATGCGTGTCATACAGATCAAGAATAGCACTGTTAAGAAGACTGACTTTGCTGTTAACATCGCCAGCCTCCGTAACAGGGTCAAGGTGAAGCTCAGCTGCATTCCTCCTAAGCTTGTCAAAGTCCAGTTTTGTAAAGTTCCTGATTTTCAGAACACTAGGGACATGCTTAGGAGGCTTAATCCGGTAACACACATAAATGAGGTCATGGCGAGAGAAACCGGGAGCCGAAAGCTGTCCATAAGCCTGCACCCGGTCCACCGAGGATGCAATCATCAAATCAATCCATGTAGACTCCGTGATTGTGTTATGGTGAGTGGCAAGCAATGGCAGAATTGTCAGATTAACTGCGTCTACCATGGCCTTCAACTTAGTAGCACGGGGTGTGCTGCACAGAAGATCGGTATTGAAGTCACCCATGACAATATGATGGACATAGTCAGACCCGATTGAATCAAAAATATTTTCTAAAGTATCAAAGTAGTCGATGGATGGGGGGCAATATACCACGCCTAGTAACACCCTAATACCCTTGATGTTTAGTTCCAGGAAAAGGTACTCCGCGGACGCCGAATAGCATGAAGGAGAAGCTGATAAAATGTTATAATTAATGCAGGATCGTAAATAAATTGCTACTCCACCTCCGCCTTTCCCTGTCCTATCATTGCGAACAAGTGTAAAACCTGGTAAAGCATAGGAAGTTGATAGGAGCGGAGGCTTCAACCAAGTTTCAGAGACGAGAATGGCATCAATATGTTCACACATAAATACACTTTCAAGTTCGGAGTAATGGCATGGAATGCTTTGGGCATTTATGTGGCACACATTCAAGCATTTCTTATTTGCGGTAAAAATGGTGCATAAGTTATCTTTCAACAAGCATGTGTTATCATCATCTGACGAATTCTCACAAGAGTTGTATGAATTATCTGTATCGTTGACAGAGTAAAAAGAATCATTATCAGACATATATATAAATAAATAAATAAAAATATAATCAAATATAGTATAATGAAATAAATATTAAAAGAATAAAATACTATTATAGTAATATGCATAATTTTGAGTACATACTAGTCACCAACCCCAAAGCTGACTGTTACATGTAGCAAGCTAACATAAAAAGTATTAAAAAAAAGAAGATAACAAGTGGCAAAACTACAGTAGAAAAGTTGAAACAAGCAATGAACATTAAAAATGAAAAACAAAACAAAAATGTATGAATATTGGCTGTATGAAAAAGATAGCATAGCCCAAATGGATAAAAACATGCTTCACACTATACTACATTGAATTTGACAAACTTGAGGAGTTTTGGCGGGAAGTCTGAAGGAACAAGTTGTGCTCTTGTTTTATTTTCATTTTCTTGGTGTATTTTTGAGTTATATCGGATAAAGTTGATGGCATTTATCGATATAGGTTAATGACAGTGCACGAGTGTTGTGCAATAGAATAACAGTGCTAAAACATGTTTTTTTCGGCTTGTCTCCAAAACTCCTTCAGACATGTTCTCGTAAAGTAGCCATCGCTTTACTTGAACATCTGACTGACTAGACTGACTGATACCTGACGACTTACTGATTTATTCTATGACGTGGAAATTATACTTGACACTGGCAATATGCACAGAGTGCGATGCCATTATTTAATAATGAAACGAAAATATTGAATGGCTGCAAGGATTTTATCCAATGCCGTAAAATGAATTAAAAAAAAAAATTGACATACTTGACATCGACAAATGACAGTTGTTGTCAGGTTCAATCATTTTCATGGTCATGTTTACTTCGATCGGCGTAGATTTTACACAATATGAAAATAAGCGTAATAACTATCATTCATAAAGGTGGATGCATAATTAATTTGCAAAAAGTACCCGATTTTAAGTGAAATGTTAATGAACAAAGTAAACAACGTAATCAGCTACTTCAATAACAATAACACAGGAACAAAAGCTTTAGGAAGTAAGAATAAGAAGTAAAACTGAGGGCATTATGACACACACACGAAGCCGGGATCTACTTCTTAGTACCTGCGCGCCTGGGTCGTTTGGTGTCCTCTACTGGAGCTCCCTTTCTTCGCCGCTCCTCCTGGGGACGATTAGAAGAGGATTCTTCAGACGTTTGGCTGGCATGTCCCTCATCTAAGGCGCCATTGTCGTCACTCTCAACTGAAGATGACGACACAGGGTGCTTCGTCATGCATGCATCCAGCTCCTCTACAGTGAAAATCTTTACCCGGCTGCCATCAGGAACTTTGATATTAATTTTACCATCCATTGTCCACACATTTCTCAAACCATAATATTTTTTTGCACGCTTGTGTAGTTCCTGGCGAGGCTTAGTGAGGAATTCTGAGATGGATACTTGAGTCCCCTTAAGTTTGCCTTTTAAACGCCAGACATCAGCCTTGGTGTTGTGGTTATTAAAGTGAACGAGAACAAAGCGTGGCCGGTCTTTTTCCTCATGCCCAAAACGATGGCAGCGTTCAAATGAAGAGGTAGAAACATGTTTCAGGCCCATATTTTTATGTAGAAGATCCAACACTTTTTGACCACACTTATCATCAGTGTCTTCTGGAATGCCGCTAAACAACAGGATCCTTTGCCGGCTTTGCATGTCAATAGCGTCCAGGACTTTGGCATTGTTTCGAACTTGCTGGCCAAGAAGACGGATAGCATTAGTAACCAGCTCCCTGAAGGCTCGAAATTCTTCCTGCAGCTGCACTAATGTTGGATTATTTGGTGAGGCTATGGCATCCAATCGACTTTCAAAGTCTGCCAGCTTTTGACTCCAGCATGCATCCAGTTCCTTCTGAACCTTCTCCAAATCACTTGTGAGTGCCATCAGTGTGGTGATTAGTAATAATTATAATGTGAATAAAGTGAACTAATATTTAAGTGTGAGCAAGTAGTTTATGGTGTGGGGTGGTCCAAGTAAGTACTCACAGCTTTCAAAAGCTCATAACTTTTATATGTATTTGTCTTAAAACTGTTTATAGTAAGAATTGAGCTCTCAAATTTATATTAATTAGTTAAAATAGCAATAATACTTAAATTTAAATTCAGAATTACGAAAACAGATGTCAATAATTTATGCGCCTACCCCCAAAAGATAATAATAACGGGAAAGTAATAATAAGATGTTTAATTGATAACGGTTCACAGAATAATTTAGTTACACTTGATTGTTGTAAAGTACTCAAATTGCCGATAATTCCTTTAAATAATTCTTTTATTAAAGGAATTGGTTTAGCCTCGCGTCCTATACTGGGATACGTATATTTGGACATTGAGTCCCGCGTATACCCAAATAATAAATATTCCATATACGCGTTAGTAGTTGATTGTATTACAGATCAACTGCCCAGTCATTATATATCTAAGGGTGACATGGGCTACCTAGAGGGTATACCCCTTGCTGATTTGTCATGGAATGTTCCTGGCAATATTGATGTCGTGTTAGGTGCACAATTGTTTCCATATATTTATTTAGGTGACAGAATCGAATCGGGGACAAAGTTGCCACCCGCTTTGTCGACTGCATTCGGTTACATTTTAATGGGTGATTACCCCAGCAATGTCGCTGTACCATCTTCGTTATCTGCCATTGCTCTTAACGATTTAATGCAAAATTTTTGGCAGATCGAAGAGATACCGAACATAAAATATTTAAGCCCGGATGAGACCGAATGTGAAAATATTTATTTATCGTCGGTTACTCGCGCGGTCGATGGGAGGTACAGTGTTGCTTTGCCCTTCTGTAAGAATCCGAGTGACCTTGGTAACTCGCGTTCTGGCGCCTTGCGCCGACTTATGTCTTTGGAGCGCAGATTTAAACAGTCGCCGGACTTACGTTTAAATTACAATAAAGTAATTAGCGACTATATAGAAAGCGGTTACCTGTCTGAGGTCAATGAATGCGATCTTGCGGATGAGGGATATTATATTCCTCACCATGCTGTCACCCGGGCGGACAAGCCACTGCCTCGTATTGTACTCGACGCGAGCGCCAAAACTCACACAGGGTTGTCACTTAATGACGTCCTGCATACAGGACCTAACTTGCAGGCCGATTTGTTTTTGTTATTATTAAATTTCCGATTGTTTCCCGTAGCTATGACTGCTGACATAAAGCAGATGTATTTGCAAATTGGTGTACTTCCAGAGCATCATAAATATCTTAGAATATTGTTTCGATTTAATAATAATGAAAATATTAGAACTTTTCAATTTAATCGTCTTCCATTCGGGTTGAAATCCAGTCCTTACATAGCCATGCGAACTGTTCGCCAGTTAGCTGAGGACATGAGGCCACACTTTGGTGAAGCTGCACACGTAGCAGAAAGCAATTTATATATGGACGATTTAGTTCATAGTGTGCCTGATGACGTCATCGCTGTCCGCCTTTCTAGAGAATTGATCTCTTTGTTTAAGGCCGGGGCCTTTGAATTACTTAAGTGGACGAGTAATTCTTTAGTTTTACTTAAAAATGTACCTGAGTCTCTTCGCGACTCAATAAACTTTTCTGAGGGCTCTAACAATGCCACTAAGGTGTTAGGCCTCTCTTGGCAACCAGCCGACGACAACTTCTTTTTCACGACTTCTTATGTCCAGGAGAAGTGTACGAAGCGGACCATACTCTCCATAGTCGCCCGCTTGTTTGACGTCCTAGGCTTGGTAGCTCCTGTCATATTATATGCCAAATTACTTATTAAAGAATTGTGGCTATGTAATATTGGTTGGGATGATACACCTCCAGAAAACGTTATTAAAAGGTTTTCTGATCTCATACAAGAGTTTTCTTTATTATCCACTCTAAAAATTCCACGTCACAGTGGTGTTTTGAGCAACAGTACCGTTCTGGTTGTCGCCTTTTGTGACGCCAGTATGAAAGGTTATGGCTGTGTCATATACTTACACACCACCGCTTCAAACGGAGATATCACTTGTAGATTGCTGTGTGCGAAATCAAAGGTTTCACCCACCAAAATTACGACACTTGCTCGTTTGGAGCTGTGCGCAGCGGTACTTATGTCTAAATTAATCAAAACTGTTCATGATACTTACCGCTCGCGTATTCCTATTGCAGGAACATATGCCTTTTCGGATTCGACTATCGCGTTATCTTGGATACATTCGTCACCGCATCGTTGGTCGGTGTTCGTTAGTAACCGCGTTGCTCAGTGTCATGAAAACCTTCCGCCCGAAAACTTCTATCACGTCGCAGGTAGCGACAACCCTAGTGATTGTTTATCGCGTGGTATGCTACCTTCGCAGCTTATCTCACATGATTTATGGTGGAAGGGGCCAACGTGGATGCGAACGCCAGTTTCTGAATGGCCGGTGAAAACTTTCTGTCCTACTAATGCTGAAAAAATACCCGAGCACAAGACAGGCTTTTACAGCGACTGTTCATTCGGAACATTCAGTCTTTACTTTATTATTTGAACGTGTGTCTTCATGGGATAAACTGTTGCGTATTGTAGTCTATGTCCTAAAATTTATAAAAAAGATAAATCGTTCGTCTGGAGCTGTTCATAACCTGATGGTTGCAGAAAGATATGTTATTTCTGCTGTTCAAAAATTGCATTTTTCAAATGATATAATTGCCCTTAAAAATGGCAAATCCCCTTGTAATAAATTAAAAAATTTGTGCGTGTTTCTTGATGAACATAGCATTTTGCGTATTGAAGGACGCTTGTCTAAGGCAAATTTACCCTTCGAGGTAAAGCATCCCGTTTTACTCCCCAAACGCGATCGGGTAGTAGATTTAATAATAAACCATTATCATGTTATTAATTGTCATACCGGCCCGGGACTTCTTATGTCCATTTTAAGACAGCGATATTGGATATTAGATGCCAGAACTGTCGTAAGGGCTAACGTGCGTAAATGTATTTCTTGTTTTCGTGTACGTCCTTCACATCCGACGCCTAAAATGGCTGATCTTCCTTATTGTCGCGTGACGGAAGCAAAAGCCTTCGTTCACACTGGAGTTGACTATGCGGGCCCTATTAAAATAACTCTTACTCGGCGTAGAGGTCAACGATCCCAGAAGGCATATATTTGCCTTTTCGTCTGTCTGGTAACAAAGGCAATTCACATTGAGCTAGTCTCTGACTTGACTTCTAACGCTTTTTTAGCAGCCTTCAGCCGCTTTATATCGAGACGTGGTCCTGTATCGTGTTTATACTCTGATAATGGAACGAATTTCATTGGTGCAAAGGCCCACTTAGACGATCTTTATAAATTTCTTATGAAATCAGAGTTCCATACCGCTTTAGGGAAAGATTTAACTAGCCGTCGTATTGAGTGGAAAATGATTCCACCCCGCGCACCTCACTTTGGAGGTATGTGGGAATCCAACATAAAAAGTTTAAAGACTCATCTTTATAGGGTTATAGGAGCCCAAATACTTACGTATGAGGAATTACAGACGGTGTTAGTGCAGATCGAGTGCATTTTGAACTCGCGGCCACTCACAGTAATGTCTTCCGACCCTCATCCTGAAGTAATAACACCGGCTCATTTTTTAATGTCCACGCCACTGCAGTATTTACCTGCAGCGGACCTAACAGACACGCGAATTAGTTTGGTCGAGCGTAAACAGTTGCTGGATAGTATGGTTCAATCCTTTTGGAAAAAATGGCGTCTAGAGTATCTGCATACGCTGCAAGTTAGGCAGAAATGGTCTACTCCGGACCATCCAGTTCAGATCGGTACTGTCGTACTCGTGGGACAGGACGATTCTCCTCCATTAGCTTGGCCGCTAGGTATTATTACAGAAATTCATCCTGGTTCGGATGGAATAGTTCGCGTTGCAACAGTTAAAACCAAGTTTGGTATGTTTAAACGTCCTGTTGTAAAACTATATCCAATACCTAATCAATAACGTTTGAGATAATTAAAATAATAGTTTATTAGATAAGTAATAGGTATTAATATAACCGTATTCTTTAAATATTTGCTATTGTAGCTTTTAAAATTAAATTAATATATCGAAGTTACGTGCTTCAAGCTTGACCATGAAACTTCTCCATTGCTTCTAATGCTCTTAAATTACATATACTTATTATCTTCAGTCTTCTTTCTCTTTGAAAGTTTTCTCCAAACTTCCAAGGCGGGGGAGCATGGTTAGGCGATTTGTTATTATCATGTCTCTGTTTCTGATTCGCTGTTTACCGAACTCCTTTCATATTGGATGAAGGAGAACAGTATCATAGGCATAATCTTTGCCTATGATTAGAAAAAAATAAAAATAGAATATTATCTGCGCCTGTCAGTATGGCGGCGCGGTTGCATACGTACGGTACTCACGTCGACTAACGTTCTTTGGTTATGTTCGACAATATTCTTAAGTACTAATCTAAAACCCATCAAGACTACAAGCGGAACCTTGAAGCGGCAGACTGCAGTCTGGAAGAACGTCCAGGATCCTGTGACTGTATATAGGAGAGGTGGCTTCGATTCAAGAATTCCGGTGAGTAATCTTTTGATTAACATTGTACTGGCATTATGCTGGTACCTAATTGGGAGTGTTAACTTTCCCAACAGTGGGCTTGGGTAATAATTGCGCGCCCGCCCATCCATATAGTGTTATTATATTATAGCATTATTTGTTTTTATGTATAGAATTATTTACCTATTTATTATTAACATTAATATAATTTTTGCGTGCACACTAAATTTGTCATTTTCTCACAATTTCTATCCATTTCTGGTGCTACTGGAAGAAATTTCTTCTAGAAATAAGTAGCACCCTGTACATATATTCTTCTTTTTATGTGTTTTTTTAATATCTTTGTGTACAAAATAAATAAATAAAAATACAAATCTTTCTTCTTTATAATATTAGTACCTATAGATAAGATGTCACTGACAATATCTTACATCCCTGGGTTAAATTTCGTGTCATACACAATGTCCAAATCGGCCAATGCTATTCTAGCCCCCACCCGCGTTTATGCCAACACATAATACATCTAAATATGTATATAATATGTGTAAGGTATTCCTATTTCTCACGCAAGACCCTTAGATGTACTCGCCTGAACAAATACGGACCCCAATTTAGAGACCCCTCGTCCAATTTGAGGTGTATTGTTGCTTCTAGCAGGATTTCAGACGACTTTAGTTATCTTTTAATATTTTAAAAGGCTTTGAAACGAAGGAACTAAGAAATCCACAATTTTTTTATAGATGTTTCTGGAAGAGAATGGCTAAAAGAATTGTGATCTCCACTTAAAGAAGGTCACGGGTTGGGTGGGCATGGGTCTTTTCAGATTACTGAGAGGCTTGAAGCTTACTTGGAGTACGCTGCTCCAATGCGGGTTGGTGGAGATTGAGAGGCCTGGAGCTTACTCCACCACGCTGATCCAATGTGGGTTGGTGGAGATGCGGGTTAGAGGTCAACCCGCTGTCAGATGTTTGCAATCCGCCCATAAGGCCTCCGACAAGGTCTAACGACTGTTATCTATCGACAACAACCGGGACCGACGGCTTATCTGATATATCAAAAGGCAACCCACATTTTTTTACAATAAATTGTATTTTTTCTTATTTTTTACTCTTTAGTTCGTTTTTCAACAAAAGCATGTTTTTTTTTATTTTTTTTATTTTAATTTAAAAAAATTCATATCATTTTTTTTGCATTATCATTGGTCCTTGATAAGTATGCATAGTTTCAATTAATCCGACATTCTAAAGGTACGTCAAAATCATGTTAAATAAAAATTTTCCGGCGAAATAAAAATTTGAATGATAAGTTTAAATTTCTGTTCTCGGTCTGGGTGTTTCTGTTTTTGTCTCCGTGTGTGTCCATGGTACCCACGACACAGGGTATATCTCCCCTGCTGTGGGGCTATGAGTATGAAGCGTTATTATTATTAAGACAACGTGGATAAAATTATATAAAATAATGTCGCAATTTCGCGAATTTTCGCATAATGGAGAAATTCATGCCAGAAATATCGACCAGACTTGTCCTTGCCTGTGGTGACAGTAGTGCCAGCTGGCTGCTATTTTGCCCAACGGCTCAGTCTAGCCATACAAAGGGGCAATGCCACCAGTGTCTTGGGGACCATACTTCACACGACTTCACAGGACATACTTCGACTTTTTAGATGAAATATTTTATTTATAAGCCTTTTATGTTTTATATGTTTTTATTCTAAGTTATATATATAGTTAATTAAGATAAGCATTGAATTGTTTTGTACTGAATAACATACATGTTGTAAATAAATAAATAAAACATGTCGCACGATATAAAATTCAGTCCAAAGTCTAACAAACGTTGAAATACAATCTCATTTGAAATTGTTTTAAAAAAGCATTTAGCTAGTAACGTGATCTTCTCTATTTCATTCCTACAATTGAGGTGAGGAACGCCGTTTCTTCTCTGATTGCATTTAGCCCGCGAAAGATTAGTTTAGTATTGTAGTGGCCACGGCATTTGTGTCAAGAGTTTTCCTTTCAAACGAGATTTATTCGTGAAAAATAAACGTTACTTTTATACGTCGTTTGACGACCCGTGTGGCGCAATGGTTACCATGCCGGACTGCTAATCGAAGGGTCCCGGGTTCGATTCCTGGCGAAACAGAAATTTGAATGATGAGTTTAAATTTCTGTTCTCGGTCTGGGTGTTTGTGTTTCTGTCTTTGTATGTGTCCATGGTACCCACGACACAGGGTATATACACCCTACTGTGGGGCTATGAGTATGAAACGTATGAAACGAAACGTATATTTTTTTCTTCTCTTTTAGTGTTCT
This sequence comes from Pyrgus malvae, assembly GCA_911387765.1. Taxonomy (NCBI): domain Eukaryota; kingdom Metazoa; phylum Arthropoda; class Insecta; order Lepidoptera; family Hesperiidae; genus Pyrgus; species Pyrgus malvae. The sequence continues at coordinate 20,535,797 of OU426965.1, read as the reverse complement.
ACTGAGAGTTACAGGTCTTTTCGCGGAATTGCAAATTAGGTCATAGTCAACCAAGACGGCCACGTATCCAAACACCATGGAGCAGAGATAAATGACTGCAATTTGACGACCCGCGTGGCGTAGTGGTTACCATGCCGGACTGCCGATCGGAGGGTCCCGGGTTCGATTCCCGGCGAAGCAGAAATTTGAATGATGAGTTTAAATTTCTGTTCTCGGTCTGGGTGTTTGTGCATCTGTCTTTGTGTGTGTCCATGGCACCCACGACACAGGGTATAACTACCCTACTGTGGGGCTATGAGTGTGAAACGTTATTTATTTAATTATTTATTTATTTATTTAATTTTTTTAATCACTGGTTAACGCCGCAATTTGAATCCTGTACCTCTTGCGTACTCGTAAGTGACCAGAGTTACTTAAGAGTTTTCCGTGCTTCGGAGGGCACGTTAAGCCGTCGGTTTCGGATGTTGTCGATAGATAACCGTCGTTAAAACCTTATCGGACGCCTTATGGGCGGTTTGAAAACATCCGACAGCGGGTTGGCCACTAACCCGCATCTCCACCAACCCGCAATGGAGCAGCGTGGTGGAGTAAGCTCCAGGCCTTCAGAGTGCAGTGGGACGTAATAAGGGTTGCAGCCAAGTGACCAGAGACTTTACTGGCTATCGTGGCTGGCAATAATAAAATAAAAAAGACCTTGATCGCTGCGTATAAATAAATATAAATATATTTCCAATTAATTCAACGAAGAATAGAAATTTAATTCAATAATCCATCTAATTCCTGCAATCAAGAATAAGAGCGCTGTTCCTTCTCCGATTGCATTTTATCCGCGGGATAATAATTGGTATTGTGTAGGATTTGTGTCAAGGATTCTTTTCTAAGCAAGTATTTATCAGAAAAGAGTAAATAGAAAAAATAATAATTAAGATATTTAATGGATGTGGGATAAATCCAAACGAAGAAATATTAATAAAAGTAATAATTCAGAATGGCATATTTATGGCATATTTCTTTTATAACTTATTTGTATATTTCATTTTCTTTATTTAAGTTATATGTAGATATATTAATTTACCATTATATTACCTTCTTTTCAATCTTTCTTTATGTCCCACTGCTGGGCATAGGTCTCCTCTCACGAGTGAGAGGGATTAAGGCCATAGTCCACCACGCTGGCCAAGTGCGGATTGGTGGACGTCACGCTTTCGAGAAATTATGAATTTCTCTTAGGCATGCACGGCGATGGAGAACATCTTAATTAATTAAATATCACGATGTTTTCCATCACCGTGGAGCAGCGATAAATGCGCACATTACAAATTTCTTTGTCAGAGGTGCGCGCCGAGGATTTGAACCTGGGATCGGTCGCGTAGTAGACCGCGGTTTTTTACCACTCGGCCATCACTGCTCATATTACCTATAAAGTTAAAAAAATAGGATTAAAAGCTGACTCGTCCGCTTTTAAAAACGAATAATAAAATTGTTTCAGTAGTAATGGAGTGTTGCTTAAGTAAGTCATTGATCATTTTGTAATATCTCAGAATCATTCCCTTATCTTTTGCCTTTCATTGTTTAGTTGCCGTGTTGTCACTAAAAACTTTTTGAAAATTTAATTAAAATCTTTAGAGATAGATTAGGTGGTTGCAAGCTGGGGTCTCTCCCGACAATTTGAGAGATGGTGCTTACTCCAATGTGGGTTGGTAGTGATGCGCAGTAGTGGCCAACTCGTTGTCAGAAGGTATAAAACCACCACGAAGGCCTTTTATCGACGACGACGGCAAGGCGCATGAAATTGCTGTCATCTTTCTCACACCCGTGCTTTCCCGTTTCGCTTAATTGCGTAGATCGCTTGCATTCTACGCCAGTCGCAGGGCCATTCGCACCTAACTGACGGACCTTTGATTAGGTCAAACCATATCAAACCTGAAATTACAAAATCGTTAAACAAATCCAGCCTTTTGGGTCAGCTTTGTTTCGAAACTTGACGTACAGTAGTCATCAGTATCATCACATCAGTATTCAGTCTCTGATCAGTGCTGGCTAACTAATCGTTTGAACTGCTAATGCACATGCTAATCAGTCGTAGACAAACCGTATGTAGGTTAAAAACCCTGGCACTCTAATGAATGTCCCGATTCCCATCGATTGCCCTGAACAAATCATTCCCTTGGAAATCAGTACTGGATCGGTGCCAGTACGATAAATACCATTCAGGAAGGACATTTTTTCGATCTGTTATATTTGGTTATGGCGCTCGGTGGCCGTTTACTGATATTAAATGATTTGATTAACTCGGTTTATATTATGTGAGATAATTTTGTTCGTCAATTTTATTATTCGTAATTTTTATTAATACGCTTATATTTAGACCTGTATGTATGTATGTAACGGAATCTTTAAACTTCATTTTCACCTACTTCTAAGCGTTTGATTAACTTGAAAATTTGCACAGGGGTCAAGGGCCGATGACAATGAAATAATATGAAAAAAAACCAACTAAAAAATTAAAAATAAATAATGTAGATTAAAAAACTATAAAAACACGCTTTTGTAAACACGAACTAATAAGTAAAAAAATAAGAAGAAAATGTATTTTACTGTAAAAAAAGCGTGGGGTGCATGGTGTCAATAGTATCTCAAAAAGCACCCCACGTTTTTTTTAAAAGTAAAATACATTTTCTTCTTATTTTTTACTTTTTAGTTCGTATTTTCACAAAAGCGTGTTTTTTGGTTTTTTAAACTACATTATTTATTTACAGAGAATTTGTACAAAATCTGAACTCAATTGGGTCTTTTATTGATTGCGTTGATGTAGAATTTTGATTTGTTTTTGCTTCAGAGAATTGCAGTCCTCAATATTTCATTTTAAGTTTTTCACGCGTTCGTGAAAAACACAGTCTTCACAGACGGATATACAGACAGATGGACAACAAAGTAATCCTGTAAAAAGTATTATTTTTTTCTTTTGAAAAATGACACTAAATAACGAGAAGTACTAACCTGACGGACCTAAAATTAGCTAAAACTACATCAAAACTGCAATTGCGTTAGCGCAAAACAAATCCTAACTTTAGCGTTAACTTTATTTAGAAGCTTAACGTACATCACTAAACCACAAAACAGAGTTCAGTCTACGATCAATGATGGCTAACCAAGCGTTTGAACTAACCCTTCTAATCAGGCGTGTTCTCTGTATTTAGGTTAAAAAATCCCCTAGCACGAAATGAATCAAATCAAATCAAAAATATTTATTTCATATAAGGAATACAAAATATTCGCTTAATGAATGTAATTTTTTCCCGGTCATCGCCTTTAGGTGCCGGTTTGGGCTAGATTTTGAGCTGAGAGAAAAAAGGCAGCGGAAAAAAAGACTCCCAGCAGCACTCTTTTTAATAAAAGTACATATAATGGGCACACGTGACAGCCCCATCCCCAATACCCCCGATTCCCATCAATTGGCTCGAACAAATCATTCTCTTGGAAATCAGTACTGGCTCGGCGCCAGTGCGATAAATACCGTCCAGGAAGAACTTGTTTCCGAACTGTTATGTTTGGTTATGGCGCCCAGTAGCCGTTTACATAGTAATAAAATAATTTGATTTACTCGGTTTTAATACTGTGTGAAGAAACTTGTCCGTGATTTATTCGTAAATGCCTTTGATGGACAATTTGTATGCAATCAGTATCCAATTGAATGTGGCCGTTTTATGAGTCGCGTTTTTTGATTGCATTGATGTAGAAAATAGGTATTTTACTCTGCTTTAAATAATTGTATATGTGAATATTGCACATTGATTTTTCATTGATATTTCTACACGTTCGTAAAAAAAGTCTTTAAAGACAAACAAACATCAACCTTTAAAAACTTAGTTTTTTTTCTTTTGTGTTACGACAATATAAATAATAATTTTAATTGCAGACTTTTATTTGATTTTAATTATAATATTTTAATGAATAATCTTAGTCATAGACTATTATTTAGTTTTTTAATTAATGTATTAATTTTATAATATGTAATGTCATTTGTAATTGTGATTTAATTGGTGATTGTTTTAGATTTTATGTGAATTATGAGCCACAGATGCTTAAAATAAATAAAAATAACAACTAGCTTTTCCTGACAGACCTAAAATTTGATCAAACCACATGAAACCTGCGTAACTGCAAAATAAATCAAACATTTTACGTTAACTTTGTTAAGACAATTAACGTTCGCCACAAAACCACTAAACAGTGTCTACTGTCCAATCGGTGCTGGTCAACCAAACGTTTGGACTAACCCTTATAATCAGGCGTGGACTCTGTATTTAAGTTAAATAATCCTTTGTCATTGTGGGAAGCGCGCATAGCCCGGCGGTTAGCGTAGAACGCAAACGATCTATACAACTAAGCCAAACGGACGCGGTCGGATGTGAGATGGGTGACCGCTAGTGGCAAAAAAAAATTCATGCGCGTTTCCGTGCTTCGGAGGGCACGTTAAGCCGTCGGTCCCGGTTGTTGTCGATAGATAACAGTCGTTAAACCTTGTCGGAGGCCTTATGGGCGGTTTGAAAACATCCGACAGCGGGTTGGCCACTAATCCGCATCTCCACCAACCCGCATTGGAGCAGCGTGGTGGAGTAAGCTCCAGGCCTCCCCTATAATGGGGAGAGACCCGTGCCCAGCAGTGGGACGCATAAAGGGTTGCGGCCGAATCCTTTGTCACTGTACTGACCTGGCTAACCAAGCGTTTGAAATCTTATAATCAGGAGTCGTACTTTTATTTAGGTTAAAAATCCGCTGGCACTTTAATTAACGCCCCGGATTCCCATAGATTTGCTCGAACAAATCATTCCCTTGAAATCAGTACTGGCACGATGCCAGTACGATAAATACCATTCAGGAAGAACTTGTTTTCGATCTGTTATGTTTGGTTATGACACCCAGTGGCCGTTCACATAGTAATAAAATAGTTTGATTAACTCAGTTAATTCTGTATGAGGATAGTCTGTGATTTATTTGGATGATTTTGATGGATACTTTGTTTGCGATCAGTTCGCAATTGAATAAATTATTTTATAAAGCATGTTTTCTTTCAGAAATTTGTAAGTCATAATAATAATATATTGAAGTAACCGACTAAACACTGCAATGAAAACTAAATTACAGACCGCTTTTATAGAAGCCATTACTCGTACACATGACGTAAATTCCAGAAATCGTCGCCATTTTGGGGACATTTGTAAAGTTGTTCAAACGAAAATGGCGATGACAGAAATATACCTACATTTGTTTGAAAATTTAACGACGAAGGATCCATTTTATTTAATAAAGTTTATAACACTTATTATGAAGCGCGTCTGGCCCGGCGGTAAGCGTAGAACGCAAGCGGTCTATGCGACTAAGCCAAACGGGTGCGGTCGGTGTGAGATGGGTGACCGCTAGTGGCAAAACTTTCATGCGCGTTTCCGTGCAGGCACGTTAAGCCGTCGGTCTCGGTTTTTGTGGATAGATAACAGTCGTTAAACCTTGTCGGAGGCCTTATCGGTGGTTTAAACACATCCGACTGTAGGGTTGACCACTTACCCGCATCTCCACCTATCCGCATTGGAGCAGCGCGGTGGAGTAAGCTCCAGGCCTCTCCAATAAGGGGGAGCTGGGGGAGAGACCAGTGCCCAGCAGTGGGACGCAAAAAGGGTTGCAGCCATTAATGAATGACAGTCAAGACTAATAGAAAAAAAATCTTGAGTAAAATGGAGTCTTTATTGTTAGGAATCAACGTCGGTAGTTGAATAAAAAATGTGACGATGTAGGGGAAAACGCCCATAAAAGCGAGGCCTCCTCTAAGGAGCAATCATTATTAGTCTAAAAGTTGTAGGGGCAGTTACTCTGCCCGTTTGCGTACTGAAATTCTGTATTAGCTAACCTATAATTTATAGTTGTAGTTGTATGTTGTTAATGTTAATTAGAAACTTCAAATCGTTCGAATAAGACTTTGTGAATTAAATAATATTCCGCTTCTGGTTTTTCATTTCTAAAAATATTATAAGTTAGGCCTTGGAATACCTGGGAGGGGGGTGTTATTTTAACATCCTCATAACAGCTTCATTTAAGTGGAAACTTTCTGCTTCTACAACTTCGACTGTTATCTATCGACAACAACCAGGACCGACGGTAACTTACGTTAACGTACCCTCCAAAGCACGGAAACGCGCATGAAATTTTTTGCCACTAGTGGTCACCCATCTCATACCCGACCGCACCCGTTTGAATAGATCGTTTGCGTTCTACGCTAACCGCCGGGCCATGCGTGCTTCTATGTATACTTATTAATTAATATATTAATTATTAATTATAATTTTTTTTAGGTGGTAGAACTGTTATGATTTGCCCGTGGAAGTACCACCGCCGCGCTGCACCCACTTCTGCCGTGAACCAATTCTATTGTGTTTCGGTGGAAAGGTGCAGTTGCCGGCCACACTTACATGAGGCGACCACCAGCCTCCGGAGTAGCAGCGCAACTGCATACGAACTCAGACAAGACTTACCTATACTTGCTTGAGGTTGTATGTAGATGTTCATAGGCTGCAGCGACCACTTAACACCACGTGGCCTGCATGCTCGTCTGCTACTCCATTCAAATAAAAAAAATACCTCTTTAAACAGTTAACATGGTCCAACGATTTCTATCATTAATTAATGGAATATCTTGATTAATTTCACGTAAGTGCCTTCGCACACATGAAAAAAATATTTACTCCCATTTCTATAGACCGTAAAACTTTAACTAGCTTTAACTAGGACACTCAATATTTATTTGAACTGAAAAATTACTGCCAATATCGATTTAAAAGAGTACGTAATCAGATCAAGCACTGACGTTATAAAGTGTACGGATTTTTAGTACCTTCTGCCTAGCAGCCATGCCAGCGCGTCATCGTCTTCATTCTATGCCATCGCAAAAGAAACTGAAGACCGCTCCGGTACACCGCATCCGGTGCACCGCATAGAAATTTATAGAAGTCATCCATGTCTTTGGCAAATTAAAAACAAAACAAAAAAATTTAGGCATGGCCTAGCAGCCATGCCAGCGCGTCATCGTCTTCATTCGATGCCATCGCAAAAGAAACTGAAGACCGCTCCGGTACACCGGAACATCCCCATACACGCCACCAATGTTCGGTTGACCTGCGCAGGCACACCTGCACAGAAAACCTCTCCGGTAGACCGTAGCGTGTATGGCTTACATAAAAGAGAGGCAACAAAGTAATCTTATAAATGCTTCTTTTCCCCCTTGTAGTATTTAACCCTAAAATAGGAAGACGCACATTATTAACGCTTCACACACATAGCCCCACTGTAGGGTATGTAAACCCCGTGTCGTGGGTACCATGGACCCAAAAAAAGACAGAAACACAAACACCCAGACCGAGAACAGAAATTTAAACTCATCATTCAAATTTCTGTTTCGCCGGGAATCGAACCCGGGACCCCTTGATTGGCAGTCCGGCATGGTAACCATTGCGCCACGTGGGTTGTCAAAGTATATAATATTATATATATTGTTTATTGTTATTATAATTTGAATCTCTCGTGTACGTAAAGCGCGTAGTGTAGGAGGGTGAACATTTTTCCGTTACACAAACATTTTCGTCCGTGAATCGAAGCCGATTTCCGATCAACCATCCCTCGGTGGGTGGTGGATATTCAAAGAAGTTTTTCTCTCGAAACATATGGGTTCATATTTTTCGTATTCTTAGTAAGGGTATATTTTCGTTTCCATCCATCCATCAGCCCTTTACCGTCCACTGCTGGACATAGGCCTCCTCTAACGTTCGCCACTCCTCCCGGTCCTGGGCTTCTGAATTAATATTTACGTTTAATCTGTAAGTATTTTTTACTTTCAAAATTAATAATGAGGTGTAAAAATAGGAAAATTAACTCCGCTATCAAATTACGCCTCACTGGGAATCGAGCCTAGTACCCTTTGAACGGCAGTTCGTCATGATAATTGAAGTGGTCGGATAGTGTTTATTTTTTAAGTTTTTACAATAATTTAACGCGGCGACCCGTACGGATCAAACAGAAACGAGTGTTGACATCTCAAAAATTCTGAATTGCATTAAATCGGAGTGTTGCATGTTTTACATCAGAATTTTGCATTATGTTATACAAATCTAAACATTAATAGGTTTAATTAGAGTATTATTTACAATCAAATATATCTGATATGAAAAATATAATGAAAAACGTTTAAAACTCATAATAAATTAACTTTTCACACCTATAGCCCCACAGTAGGGTAAATATACCCTGTGTCGTAACCATAATACAGAAACACAAACATTCAGACCGAAAACAGATATTTAAAGTCATCATTCGAATTTCTGTTTCGCCGGTAATCGGACCCGGGACCCTCCGATTGGTAGTCCGGCATGGTAACCATTGCGCCACACGGGTCGTCAAATGAGTATAAATATCTAAATTAAAACTACCACACCGTAGATTTGCGTGAACAATAACCATTGCACCATAGGGGTCTATGGTGGGTGTGTTTAGTAGATCTAGAAATCAGGCGATTGATTAGTTTTAGTTTTAGTTTTAGGATCCTTCTAAGCGATTCGAAGGTAATCTTCAAGGGTAAGATACACTGGCAGAAGCTCGGAGAAGAACCATGTAAAAGTTTGAAACTAGTCGGACCATTCCTAAACGGCACAGTGAGTAGAGCCATTTAAAAAAACTCCGGTAGTGCCGGCAGAAGTGAAAAATTGAACATTAACGTTGTGCATTTTTGATATTTTGGAATGGTTAGGGAATAATTTCGCAGGAATTGCTTTTAATCAATATTATTTTTTATCTAGTATTTTCGGTAGGTTTTCATCTAGTATTTTCATAAAGTACACACTCATTTTCTTTCACTATTTCTTCGTCACTTTTGCCATTAATAGATGCACTTTGTTCAATGTCCATATTTTAAATACTTGATATAAACTATTATACAAATAAAGACAATTGAGCCGTCATCAGCTATCACCCCTCCGTCTTACGAATTTTCGATCAGGCCACGTGTCCTGACGGGAGTTTAACACATTTCACCCATCCCAAAAAAGTGCACAACGCCGCTAAAGAAGTTTTCACTTCAAAAAAATTAGTTGAGACACTCACGGTACTTTTCAGGTCCCTTATTTCCATTTACGGGCCCCAAAAATACGAAGCTCTCGTGTACGCAAATCGCGTAGGATAGGTGTGCAAACATTTTCGTCCGCCAAGCGAATCCGATTTCCGCACAGCCATCCCTCCGAAGATATATTCAAAGAAGTTTTTATCGCGAAAACAGAAGCCATATTTCGTAAGAGAATATATTATAGTAGTAAGACACATTTCGTTGTAAGGACTAAAACTGTTATGTTTTCATTGAATCGATATATTATAATTTTTGTACTCTTAAAAATAATATTTTTATAATGACGCATATAATGTTATAATGTTTTAATTAAGTTTTTTAAATCTTAGTAATATTTGAACGTAAATATGGCGAAATAAAGGTATCTGTTAAATGTTTTTGTTTATAAATAGCTATCTCAAAAACATGTATCGACCAGAATAAAAATGGAAAGAAGATGTCTTCGGTAGGTGGTAGAACTATTATGGTTCGTCCGCGGAGGTACCCCCGCTGCATCCACTTCTGCCGTGAACCAATTCTATTGTGTTTCGGTGGAAAGGTGCAGTTGCCGGCCACACTTACATGACGTGACCACCAGCCTCCGGAGTAGCAGCGTAACTGCATACGACCTCAAACAAGACTTACCTATGCTTGCTTGAGGTTGTATGTAGATGTCCATGGGCTGCAGCGAACTTAACACCACGTGGCCTGCATGCTCGTCTGCTACCCCATTCAAATAAAATTAAAAAAATGTTTCACTGACATCTTAAATTTCGAAACCTATCTCTAGTAGTCTCACAAAAATCTAACAGACGGAAATAGTTCGCTAGTATACACGTACGTACGTCTGATATATATGTGTACAGTACATATCAGATTATTAGTTTGCTAGAACGTCGGTAGTATGAAACTTGATGTTCTGTTCACTTAGTTCAGTACACATTACTTATACACATGCCCTTTACGTACGGTTTGTCCTTTGTAACAAAACTATAGACTTTAAATAATTAAATTCCTTAATGAAAGAAAAAAAAACGATTGACACTCATAGCCCTACAGTAGGGTACATATATACCTTGTATCGTGGGTACTATGGACACACACAAAAACAGAAACACAAACACCCAGACTGAGAACAGAAATTTAAACTCATCATTAAAATTTCTGTTTCGCCAGGAATCGAACCCGGTACCCTTTGATTGGCAGTCGGCATGGTAACCATTGCGCCACACAGGTTGTCTATGAGTGTGAAACGTTATTTAATGGAAAGATCTAAACTATGTGTTTAGTTTTTAAAATGATTGTCTGTCCCTTTCTAGCTAAACGGAGTGATGACGACCCGTGCGGTGCAATAGTTACCATGCCGGACTGCCGATCGGAGAGTCCCTGGTTCGATTCCCAGCGAGGCAGAAATTGAAATGATGAGTTTTAATTTCTGTACTTGGTTTGGGTGTTTGTGTTTCTGTCTTTGTGTGTCCATGGTACCCACGACACAGGGAATCTTAGTGTGGGGCTATGAGTGTGAAATTTTTTTTTTGAACAGCAATACGAAACAGTAAATTAGTAACTTTACTAATGCTCTGCATGCTGTAATTAAATTGTTGCATGGTTGCAACCCTTTTTGTGTTCCACTGTTGGGCACGGGTCTCTCCCCATTATTCGGGAGGCCTGGAGCTTACTCCACCACGCTGCTCCAATGCGGATTGGTGGAGATGCGAGTTAGTGGCCAACCCACTGTCAGATGTTTTCAAACCGCCCATAAGGCTTAGCCTTATCCGATAAGGTTTAACGACTGTTATCTATCGACAATAACCGGGATTATATATTCGACTAGAACTAGGAGATTAAGACATAATAATATATTAATGTAAAGAGTTTCATACAAAGAACAGTACAAACAAAATGATAATTTTTGATAAAAATTAAATCCAGTTTAAAGCCTATCTTCCACTTTAGACAGAGTTAGATCTTATCCGTCATCCGTATCAACTTACGCCTAGGTATTTACAGACACTTGATATGCTCTTAAACTATCTGCTAAGTAAGGTAAGGGAATCCTGAAGAGTTCTATTAGAATCCGCTCAGGTATTCCAGATCAAATTAATCATTCTGTGATATTAAGTTTTTAACCCTTACATCTACCTAATACCTTTAAACGAGAAATTCTTGTATATACCTAAATATATTTTATTAATCTCGGAATCGGCTCCAACGATTTTGATGAAATTTAGTAAATTCTTATAGTCTTATTTGTAGAAATTTAAATTTATAAAATAATTTTTTCAGCCTTAATCAACTTAAATATAAACTGAAAAAAAACGAGTCTTCCTGACATCTATTGGAGAGTATTAATAATATTGTGGCGTAGAACGCCGTCAAACGCCATTCGTCAATGCGACGTTCAAAGAAATGACAATATCGATTTGAAAGAGCTCTATAAACATTTCGTTCATTGAATTAAAGCTTCCTTTGCCGAATGGTTACTCGGGCTGACTGCGGTACTAGAGACACGGGTTCAAACCTCAATGAAATCCATATTGCGTTTATTTTTTATTGGGAGCTATTTCAGATGGCCTTGTTAAGTAAAACTAAGCAAATGAGTGTTTCGTTTGAAATTAAACCAAGGAAATAAGTTGTTTTTATCCGAGCAACGCTCGGTCGTCCAGGCACTATTATTTATACTAATAATTATAAAGAGGAAAGTTTTGATTATTTGCTTTGTTTGCAAGGAATGGGTTTCAAAAGTACTGAACAGATTTGAATACTTACCATTAGAATACTTTCTTAACCCTGATGAACATAGGCTACCGAATATTTTTTAAAAGTTAGGGATCAGTATACCTAAAAAACTTCGATAGAGTAGATCAACGTGTGAGAAAACTACAAAAACAATCATTATATCGCGCACGCTGTGAAAATTATTGACAATTGAACAAAGCAATGTATTACAGATTTGTAGAGGACATCAAAATCGACACAAAAGTCTGCAATATCATACGTCTATTATAACTATGTCACAATAACTACTATAAACTTTTCTTTATAGTTTAACTTTAGACAGCCTCCGTGGCGTAGTGGGTGATGAGCTGACTGCGAAGCGTGAGATCATGGGTTCGTATCCCACCCAGGACAAATATTTGTGTGATGAACATGACTATTTGTTCTGTGTCTGGGTGTTAATTTATCTATTTAAGTATGTATATAGAATTATATAAGTATGTTTATCAGCTTTCTGATTATCATAGCACAAGCTCTGCTTAGTTTGGAATCAGATGGCGTTGTGTGAATTGTCCAAAGATATTTATTTATTTATTTAGTGACGCCAGAACAAAGCCTACGTAAGGAACACCAAAGTGGATAAAGTCGGTAACAACAGTGTGGGTCTCATAAAACGTATGGAGAATGTACGTGTATCTCATGCTACTGATTTTTCTAACGCGGGTGGAACCGCGGGGAATAGCTAGTAAACTACAAAAAACTTCAAACAGCTCCAGAACCCTGAGTGTAAGTTTGTAAGCGCGCACGTTACTACTGCGTGAGAGTTAAAGTAAATTAGACAGATAGATCTAAACCTGCAAGGAATAAGGTTGATAATTAAATTCTTAACTCAAACGCGTTAGTAACGTTTTCACGTGTGCAAACTTACACTAAGGGGTCTGTTCTCATTTTAAACAGAGTCAGATCCTATCCGTTATCCTTATCTCCTTACGTCTAGGTATTTACAGACACTTGATATCCTCACAAAATACTAATTAAGGTAAGGGGTCCTGATGAATTCTCTTAGAATCCCCTCAGGTATTCCGGATCGAATTAATTATTGGCAATCAGTTCCGAGGTTTCAAGTTCTTAACCCTTACATATGCATCTTTACTTCTGTATTAATATTATAAAGAGGAAAGATGTGATCGTTTGTTTGCATTAAGTAGGCTCCGAAAGAACTGAACCGATTTGAAAAACTATTATACTATTAGATTCGTACATACTGAAGAATATAAATAGGCTACAGAATATTTTCAAATACGTTATAGAACAGTACGAAACCTTCGTTAATGTAAATCAACGTATTAAAGAAATCTATATCTATACAAATAAATAAAATTAGAGTGTCTGTTTGTAATATTAAAATAATCGCTTTTTACTACATCCATATGAATAAGTATACGATACGTATACCAAAATAAATTTTTTTACAATTTTTGTCTGTCTGTCTGTCTGTTTGTTCCGGCTAATCTCTGAAACGGCTGGACCGATTTTGACGGGACTTCCGTTGACCGGTAGCTGATGTAATGAGAAGTAACTTAGGCTACTTTTATTTTAGAAAAATTCTACTTCACGCGGACGAAGTCGCGGGTGGCCGCTAGTACCGATATAAAACCTTATATCACGTACCAAGGCAGCACTAAGCAAAAGAGTTTTTTGTTTAAACTAAACCAAGAGAATAAATTGTTTTTATCCGAGCAACGCTCAGTCGTCCAGGTACTACATAACAATATATTCATTGGTATTCCGAATCTATGTTATAGGTACTTATGTATGAACGCTTCTCGCGCTTCGCATACTACCCGAAATACCACCCGTGCAAGTGAGGGTTGGATGACTCTCATATACGAATTCCAGGCGAAAAACGATTTAAAATGATAAAAATAAATAAATAGGTACAAAAATGAAGCCCGCATGTCCCGGCGGTTAGCGTAAAATGAAAGTGATCTAAGGGACTAAGCCAAATGGACGCGGTCGGATGTGAGATGGGTGACTGCTAATGGCAAAAAAAAATTATGCGCGTTTCCGTGCTTCGCAGAGTAAGTTAAGCTGTCTGTCCCGCTTGTTGTCGATAGATAACAGTCGTTAAACCTTGTCGGAGGCCTTATGGGCGGTTTTAAAACATCCGACAACGGGTTAGCCACTAACCCGCATCTCCACCAACTCGCATTGGAGCAGCGTGGTGGAGTAAGCTCCAGGCCTTCCCAACAGAGGCGGCTCGTCCTAAAGAGCGCTGGTGCAGTGCACTCCCAAAAAAATTACATAGGTAATCTATGTCCCTTCATAATACATGCTATCCTTACATTATATTCATTCTATTCTAACATACCTATACATAGTATATTATATTAATTATTACCTATATCTACGCGTACATTTAGCGTCAAGATGTAACGAGTGGAGCGCCAGCGATTGCGCTCCTATGAAACGAAGTTTACGATTCCTAGCGCTGTATTCAATGAGTGCGAAAGAGAAACATCGACACAGGCCGGCGCGTGAAACAAAAGATTTCGTATGAGAAATTAACCTAATCTGGAGCGCCGCTCACGCCCGACGTTGCCAAACCGTGGGTTCAACCTGCCTATGCGATGTTGCCGTTCTTATGTATACAAACAAACGTGTCGTCGTCTTTGTCAGTTATTTCGTAGTTTTTCTTTTAAATGAATATTTTAAAAAATAGTTCATACGCGACATTTTGTGTTAAAAATGGAACAATACAGTGTTTCTTTTATCATTTGTATCTTTTAGTAAGCGGTGTGAAAAAAACTTTCGAAATACGCCTTGAACTGAAAGCAAAAATGTAGTACGAAAACTAAATCTTTTACGCGTGTTTTTAAATTTGAACAATATTTTAAAACACATTGGTTATGTGGATGTGAAGAAAGCAATAAATTAATTTGTTTTCCGTGTCTTGTGGTTATCAACTGGAACTGACACCGACACTGGTGGTGAATCTGCTTGGATGGCAACGGATGGTAAATTTTTTTTTTGTTTTTGTGAACCCCCATCGAAAAATGTCACTAGCCGCCACTGCTTCCCAATAGGGGGGGAGAGACCCGTGCCCAGCAGTGAGACGCAAAAAGGGTTGAAACCATGCAGGGGACACCAAAGGGGATAAAGTAGGGAATGCATGGAGAATATTCACTACTTGCTACTTATCCTTTGTAACGCGGATGAAACCGTGAGGCTCGATCTTTTTAATACAGCTCATATTCAGTTGAATTATCCTGGCAAATAACTAAATCCATACTAATATTATAAATTCGAAAGTAACTCTGTCTGTCTGTCTGCTACTCTTTCACGCTTAAACCACTGAATCGATTTTGATGAAATTTGGCATAAACATAGAAAGAACGTTGAGAAAGGACATAGGCTACTTTTTACCGCGGGAAAATATCTCATTCCCACGGGAACCAATGAAATGAATGAAATGCGCCGTGTAGTGTTATAAATACACTACATGTTATTACTTACTTCATTCACGTCCATTATCATATTTTATAACTTATATTCTTTTGTTTTATTCTTATACTTTGCTTCTCCTTAATAAACTTTTTTTCTTTACAAATTTATTTACTTTCTGTGTTTGCGTCAAAATGTAAATAAACACATTTTGACGCAGCTATCAAAATTGTCATGACTGTCTGTTATGTTTCTTATTTTTTTAATCATTTTACGGCATTGTATAAAAATCCTTTTAGCCATTCAATATTAAATGAAAACAGAAACATAAAAACTCTTTGAGATGATAAAGAAACTAATCCTCTTACAAAACTTTTAAGGCAGGACAACGTCTGCGGGATCCACTTGTATGTAAATATGGAACATAAAATGACTTTAATATCCAAAAAGCAAAATACAATTTCAGTTCGAGTAGGACTGCAAATGCACATGTTTGCAAAATGACAATATTGACAGAACTAGTTTAAAACTTTGGTGTTGAAATCAAAATTAGCTTTAATTTTTTTATGGCTGTCTGCGTTTTACGCAATTCCGCCAACTTCACGTAGTAAAGAGAGTACACGATGGAGACGGTATTAGTGTGAATACATACATGTGACTTCTGTAAATGTGTGTATTTTTCTTTGCATAATGTACTTTAGTTTTTTATAGGTTGACTAAATGACCACGTTTATTTTTAGGTTTCCGTATCCAAATGGCAAAAAACGGAACCCTTATAGATTCGTGATGTCTATCTGTCTGTCCGTCCGTATGTCACAGCCACTTTTTTTCGAAACTATAAGAACTATACTGTTGAAACTTGGTACGTAGATGTATTATGTGAACCACATTAAGATTTTCACACAAATATAGAAAAAAAGCAATAAATTTTGAGGGTTGCCCATACTTAGAACTGAAACTCAATTTTTTTTTCATCAAACCCATACGTGTGGGGTATCTATGGATAGGTCTTCAAAAATGATATTGAGGTTTCTTATATCATTTTTTTCAAAACTGAATAGTTTGCGCGAGAGACACTTCCAAAGTGGTGAGATGTAACTTCTAAAATAAGAGAATGATAAAACGAAAAAAAATATATGATATACATTACGATGCAAACTTCCACCGAAAATTGGTTTGAACGAAATCTAGTAAGTAATTTTTTTTAATGCGTCATAAATAGTAAATCACGTTTTACCTTTCATTCAATCTTAATACAATGATTTCTATGGATAATCAAAGGCAATGATGTATTTTTGTTGCCGCTATTGTTATACAAATACTAAAAATAGAATAAAATAAATATTTAAGGGGGCTCCCATACAATAAACCTGATTTTTTATAGATAAGGTAAGATTTGTTATCACCTAAGTTAGAACGGTTAGAACGATGTGCGGCCACGTTCACACCGCCATTCTTCTCGGAGCTCCTGGTTGGATAGTTCGAACTCCAATTCTCACCGCTCGCAAGCACAGAAGCCCACTTTTATTAGTCAAAAAATACCGTAGCCCTCATATATAATCCTTAGATACAGGGACAAACTTCAACAAGAATTGGAACTATCACTTTTCGATATTTATCATAGTTTATTTTTTGAGCTTTAGAGGGGGGAAAAGTTATATTAGTCTCTTTTATGGCTATGCCTTTAGTGCGGTTTCATACTAGCTTTTTTTACGCTCGTATACGGTCGTTTCGCAAAACGTGCTTACACGGGCACTACTTTTTGTACCGGAAAACGTCTTGACGTTTCGTGGCTACACGCGCTTCCAAAAACAAACAATAGACGCGCGAACACGCTGAAAAATCCACTGGTGTGAAACCGCACTTATGAATAGAGTCTATTCTCATCTAGAATAGAATCTATATTAGATGCTGCTTTCTATATTGATAAGATAATAAACAGACGACATCGCGAAGCGCCACTGCAAGTTAGAGAAGTTAGATTGCAGATTTCGGGGGTATTGTTTGTTGTGTTCCGGATCTAGCTTTAATTAATTAGAAAAGTTGGGGATTTGATCTAGTTGGGATTCCAAAGTAGTTATAATAATAATATAATGTAAATATGGGATTTTAATATTATAAATTCGAAAGCAACTCTGTCTGTCTGTCTGCTACGCTTTCCCGCTTAAACTACGGAACCAATTTCAATGAAACCTGGAACACAGATATTGTAGACCTTGGGAAAGGACATAAGATGGTTTTTGGAACAGGAACCTATAATACGGGTCCACGCGGGCGAAGGCGCTGGCGGCTAGGCTAAGGCTAGTATTATATAAAAAACAACGCAGTTGGTGTTAAATCAAGGCCAAGTACTGTGAGATGCTATAAATAGGAATATTTGTATGAAAATGCAGCGTACTATGTTCAAAATAGCCCAGTCAGTCGATTGGTTCAATGGCAATCAGTAAAGCAATGCTAAAATTAGGGTAACACCGACTGTATATTTCAACGTTCATGAAAAGTTAACCCATAGTACCTGGACGACCGAGCGTTGCTCGGATAAAAATAATTTATTTTCTTGGTTTAATTTCAAACGAAACACTCATTTGCTTAGTGTTACTTAATAACGCTATCTGAAATAGCTCTCAATAATAAAATTACAAAAAAAACGCAATATGGTTTTGATTGAGGTTTGAACCCGGGCCTTTAGTTCCGCAGTCAGCCCACGTAACCATTCGGCCAAGGAAGCTTTTATTCAATGAACGAAATTTTTATAGAGAGTTTCTTTGAACGTCGGATTAACAGATGGCATTTGACGGCGTTCTACGCCACAGTATTATTAATACTCGCCAATAGATGTCAGGAAGAGTCGTATTTTTCAGTTTATATTTAATTCGATTATCGATCAAAAATTTTTTGGAATTTAAAATTCCTAAAATAAATCCTAGCTGGATCGATTTATCACCCCCGAAACCAGGGTACTAAATTTCATCAAAAACTTTGGAGCCTTTTCCGAGATTCAAAAAATATATTTAGATATTAGCTTGCTTAAACGTATTAGATAGAAAAAAATAATAATGAAAGTTTGGATTGAAATATAATTCATGGTAATCATCCATTTTGAGGCGGGTGAATCCTCGTGGTGGAGTTCGTCTCTTTTTTAGGGCAAAGAAGTAGAAAGCAAAAACACCTGTGTAGCACCATTCGGGACTGCCTGGTCCCGGGTTAAATTCCCAGCAAAGCAGATACAAAAATGATTAGTTTTAGTTTCTGTTCTCGGTCTGGGTGTTTGTGTTTATGTTTTTGAGTGTATTCATGGTATACACGACACAGGGTATCTAACCTACTGTGGGACTATAAGGGTGAAACGTTCTTTGAAACTTTCAAACAATAACCACTTCTTGGTAACAGCCATATAACCTTTGTCTTCAAACGTTATTTGAGAAACTAAATACACTGTAAAGTACATACCTCAGAAGCGCAACTTCAAGTGACAGTTTAAGAAGTTAGATCAGAGCTAGTTTTCGATAATGGCGGATATATTGTCCCCGATCTAGGATGATCTAATTCGAAAAGTTTGGAGTTAGATCTATTTTTGATTAGAAAACGAATGTGCTTTGATCTAATGGATATAAAGTCTGTGCTTAAAATCGTGGTTGGTTTTAAATAACAATAACCTAAATTACGGAAGGTGGTTGACTGTTTGTATCCATTATTGTCTTATTTAAATTACTAAACTCATGTAATTAACAGTCAATCACTGAGTTTTTATACAGCACAAAAAGTAATTTCTAACCAATCGAAGCACTTATCTTTTAAAGATATTGTGAAACTAGAATTAAATGTGCTGCAAAGTTCCTTAGAAGCGCAACTGCAGTTGACAGTTTGAGAACTTAGATCGAATCTAGTGGTCTATAATAGCGGATATTGTGGCCGGGATCTAGGAAGAGCTAATTACAAAAAGTTTGGAGTTCAATGTCATTATTGCTTTATTTAAATCACGAAACGAATGAAATTGACAGTGAATTACTGAGTTTCTAATATCAGAATAAGTATCTATATGTTCTAAAGATATTAATGCAAAACTAAACGAACTGCAAAGTTCCTCAGAAGCGCAACTGCGATTAAAAGTTTCAGAAATTAGATCGAAGTTAGTGGTCTATAATGGCAAGTATCGAACTTGATATGATTACCAAAGTTTGGGGTTCAAATAGAACATTATCACACAAATTTAGCTTCAGTAATAACTGATCTATGGTAATAACCATAGATAAAAAAAACAGTATAAAATCTAAACAAAATTACAGGAATCGTTAGAAATATAATAAATGATTACAGAAAAAGAGAGGCACTAAGCTTTATGGGAAGATTTCAGGTTTGATAAGTAGCTATAATTTGGAAAAAACTAGATAATCTACTAATAAATTACTTGCACATATCTTGAGGCATGAAGATAATTGATACAATGACTAAGAATCAAATGTGTAATCTAAATAGTGAAGTCGCATTAATAGTACCTAAATAAAAGACAATAAAGTCTAATATTTATTTCGTATTAGTAATACCAAATATTTGCTTAACAAATGTCATTTTTTCTCGGTCATCGACTTTAGGTGCCCGTTTGGGCCAAGCCTGAGCCGAGAGAATAAAGGTGGCGGAAAAAACTTCCAGCAGCACTCTTTAAAAAAGTAATATATTTGAGATAACCGTACAGCTATGGGTCGATAATGGGCACACGTGACAGCTGATCATATGAGACACTATAAACACACTTCCACCTGCTCACAGATGCAAGTAATTACAAAAACTATTATTAGTTTGGAAATAGCCTCGTGTGAGTGACATTCATTCCCATGCTTCTTTATCATTAAGATAGTCTTTAGTAAGCCTTGCGTAAGAGGACTTGTTTGACTGTCTTCTTAAAAGGTTTTAAAGGCAGGGATTAAATCTTTGTTGGGATTTTATTATAGTAGGTATATCCTGATGGACATCCCAATAAAAGAATAAATTTATTGTGGAGCCGGCATTTCTGGAATTCCAGTCAGTTATTTTATGGACTAAAGTGATACGAGATTTCAACTAACCGAAACCCTTTGTATTTAACAACTTAGTCTTCGAACAATATTTGCAAGACTTAACATACTGCAAAGTAACATCAGAAGTGCAACTGCATTTGACAGTTTGAGAACTTATATCGAAGCTTCTGGCTATAATGGCGGATATTGTGTCCCGAATCTAATTTGGGCTAATTAGAAAAGTTTGGAATTATATCTATTTGTTAGAAAGTAGAGGTTTTTGCTTTAATCTGCAACGGTAACTAAGTCTATGCTTAGAATCGCGGCGGGTAATAAACGCTAACCATTTACAAAGTCAAGCAATTTCGTAAGATAGTTTGGAGTATGATAGGTGAGCGTTATTGTATTATTAATAGCAATACACGTATGTAATCAATTCAAAAACACAGAGTTTTTAACACGATTTCTGCTAACTAAAACACTTGTAACGAAATTTAATTAAATTTGCTTAGAAAGTAGTGGTATTTGCTTTGATCCACAGCGAATATAAAGTCTGTGCTTAGAATCGCGGTAGGTCATAAACTGTAACCATTTAAAGAGTGAAACTATCTGGAGAGTGGTTACGATTGTAAAGATAGCCCCAGCCCTTTTTTGCGTCATATTGCCACAGGTCTCTTCCCAATATTGGGAAGGCCTCGAGCATACTAAGCCATGCTGCTCCAATGCAGGTTGGCGGAGAAGCAGGTTACTGACCAATAATGGAAATCGATATAATTATGTTGCTATTGAGAGAAAAAATCAGGTAAACGTTTATTGGAAACAGTAAGGCTAGATCCGGCTCTATAATTTGATTAAAACCCGTTATCCGTATAAAACTCCACCAACTCGCATTATAGCAGCATGGTGATGTTAGCTTCTGACCTTTTCCTTTATGGTCAATGAGCAAATGTGTGTTTAGTTTGAAATAAACCAAGAAAATCACTTGTTTTTCATCAGGATACTAAGTATATAAGGAAGATTGAAAACTCCCGAAGCTCGGAGTGTCAAAATCTTAAATTGATGACTTTTTGAGTGATTTGTCATTCTGATAGCTTTGATCCGAGACCGTTATTGATGATCAAAATATAAGAAAAATAACCGCCGTTAATTTAGCGGAAACGTCCGGAGTTCCCGAAAACATATTTTTGTTATTATAGAGATAAAAATATGGAATTGATTTGTGTAATTTTGATTTATTACAGTTTCGGTTCAGCAATATTTTTGATGACATATTTATTACATAATTTTTCCATTTTTCATTTATTCCAGTAACTTAAATAATATGAGACTTTTACTTATTTATTTTATATCAAACTAAATGAATTTCATTGAATAATCGAATCAGTGTAGCGGTTTGTTGTGTGATTATGATTATGTAAGATTTTACGAGTTTTTAGGTACCGGTTCCTCATAATATATGATCACTAAGAGGATTTATTTAGAGATTATCTACATAATATATAATGATATAGATACAGGCTTATGACATTAAATCATTTTAGAAAATTAAATCGATAACTGAAAGATGAAGCGCGCATGGCCCGGCGGTTAGCGTAGAACGCAAACAATCTATGCAACTAATCCAAACGGGCGCGGTCAGGCGTGAGATAGGTGACCGCTAGTGGCAAAAAATATCATGCGCGTTTCCGTGCTTCGGAGGGCACGTAAGCCGATAGATAACAGTCGTTAAACCTTGTCGGAATCCTTAGTCGGTTTGAAAACATCCGACAGCGGGTTGGCCACTAACCCGCATATCCACCAACCCGCATTGGAGCAGCGTGGTGAAGTATGCTCCAGGCCTCCCCAATAATGGGGAGAGATCCGTGCCTAGCAGTGGGATGCAAAAAGGGTTGCAGCCAAATCGATAACTATATTGTAACTTATTTTTTATTTATTTAATGGAATGGCAGACGAACAAGCATTCCAATGACAACAGAAATTCAAGCAAGCCTGCCATCTGTTTCTTTCCACATATTCCATAAATTTTTGAAGGTTAACAAGGCTGCAAATTTGGTACGTGCCCAACTTGCCTAGCAGTGGGACGTGAAGGAATTTTGACATGAGAAAAAATCCGTGTCTTTTCTCATAATTAGGAGGGCCTGGTGCTTATTTCACCACGCTACTCAATGCAACCTCTATGAGCATAAAAACACTGGATGTTCGAGTGTTCAAATAATAAAAAAAAAACAACAGGTTGCACTCCGGTAGTGCCGGCAGAAGTGAAAACTTGAACATTAACGTTGTGCATTTTAGATATTTTGGAATTGTTAGGGAATAATTTCGCACGAATTGGTTTTATTATCAGTATCATTTTTCATCTAGTATTTTCAGTAGGTTTTCATCTAGTATTTTTATAAAGTAATTACTCATTCTCTTTCACTATTTCTTCGTCACTTTTTTCATTAATAGATGCACTTTGTTCAATGTCCATA
Organism: Pyrgus malvae; assembly: GCA_911387765.1. NCBI lineage: Eukaryota > Metazoa > Arthropoda > Insecta > Lepidoptera > Hesperiidae > Pyrgus > Pyrgus malvae. The sequence goes on along the minus strand of OU426965.1, from coordinate 20,513,028 downwards.
TTTTAAATACTTGATATAAACTAGTTATATATCTTCCACGTCTCCTCTACTATCTTACGAATTTTAGATCAGGCCACGTGTCCTGACGCGAGTTTAATATTTTTAACCCATCCCAAAAAAAGTGAACGCCGCTAAAGAAATTTTCATTTTAAAAATGTGGTACAGACCTTAGATCAAAGTATTCATATACTTTATACGTATTTCGTTGCAGCTAGACACCCATCGTGTCTGATTGAATCGCAATTGTGTCTAGATTACGGCGTCTGGAGACCAAGTTACCGCGAGATCTAGTTCTATCTTTATTTCCATAATTTTCTTATTCAAAAGAAAATTGTTAAACGTAAATTTATTTCCATTTCTCAGTGCAGGTCTTTTATTTTATTGTTCTTCTAGTAATCATTGTAATAAAGCTTCACACTCATGACTTTACACTAGTATTCCATCTGTCATGGGTACCACGTACTCACACAAAGACAGAATCATTAACACTTAAAACAAGAACATAATTTTAAACCTTTATTAATAAATTTTTTGCTCGTTGGGAATCGTACTCGAGGAGCAGACCTTTGATTTTAAAAGACTTACGTTAAATTATTTATAAAAAAAATCATATCAAAAGTAAAAAAAAACTTTTCTTGCGAACGGTGACTTTTAAAACTATTTAGTGCTCGTGCCCTTTAAAATATTTTTTATCGTATCTTATCTTTTGTTTTCTTAGTGAGCACCGACTCCATGTACAGTAGAACACAGCAAAATCATGATAATAATCTTATTTTGCTGTCCAGCACGATAACCGCAAAATCATTTGCTTATTTTATATATTTTTTATATATAAATACATGTATAAACTAGTGGACCCCGCAGACGTTGTCCTGCCTTAAAAATAATAAAAGAGGATTTGTTTTCTTATTATCTTAAAGAGACTTCATGTTACTATCAAACAAAAATATAAAACAAATAATGACATACGAACTGTCCTGTTATTCTGACTATGTCAAAGTTTAGAACGACACGGCACGAAATACAAAACGTTTGACAGGCAGGAACAATTTATATGGGAAAACTAAATAAGTAAAAAAGTAATTAAAAAACATTTCCAGTGGCCCAAATTGTGAATCTAAACCATCCTCGAATCCATTTGAATACACACAAAAAAATTCATTAAAATCTGTCCAGCCGTTAAGGAGGAGTTCAGTGACATACACACTCACAGAAGAATTATATATATTAAGATGTATAATTCTGTGAAACTAAAAGATACACTTTTAGAACAATAAAGGCCAGTATTAATTCATGTCTATGAATGGAGTTATTACTATTGATGAATGAGTATTAGATTTCTCTATTAACAAGAACGTCACTTAAATCCATTGGTATCCTTTATTCAATTAGATAACAGTTTGAGATTGAAATTCATAATAATTCTGTAAGGATTTGTCGATCAGAGTTTGTAGATTTATCTTTCTCAATCACAGGTCAATTTGTAGGTGATAAAACTATTATCGTTCACCCGGGGAAGTACTACCGCTGCACCCAATTCTGCCGTGAACCAATTCTATCTATTGTATTTCGGTGGAAAGGTGCAGTTGCCGGCCACACTTACATGAGGCGACCAACAGCCTCCGGAGTAGAAGCGCAACTGTATACGACCTCAGGCAAGGCTTACCAATGCTTGCTTGAGGTTGTATGTAGATGTCCATGGGCTGCAGCGACCACTTAACACCACGTAGCCTGCATGCTCGTCTGCGACTCCATTCAAATAAAAAAAGATATTTTAGCGCAACATCAACATCGTCAAAGATTTCCACAATCTATTACTTTATCGTTTTCGGATAATCGGAGTAACTAATAAATGTTTAAAATAAATAAATGATATGTCTGAAATCTCTTATCAAAATTTAAAAAATATTGTAATAAGTAAAGTAAAAAAAAAAGATTATACAAAATAATTCTCATAATGTCCAAATAGCAACACGTTCGAATATAACTTTCGAGGGTACATTCTACACCCAAATTTCTCTGATTACCCTCGAAAGACAAACAAAGCACGCACGGCTTGACATTAAAAACGAATCTGGCTCACGTTTCTCGCCAATTGTCGACGAAAATTCGGTCAAATTACTGTTTCGGGTAGCAAATAAATATAATTGCGTATAGATGTCGTGTCATTAAAAAGTAATATATTTTTTCATATTCTAGAAAAATCTTTTTTCTTTCACTTTCTTATTTGTTTCTCAGCTTTCCAAGAAAATGTTGCTTAGTAACTCATAATAATTTAACTTTAACGATGTTTTCTATCATATCCTTTTCTCTTATTAATTGGTTATTAAACCTATTCTATTATCAAATTGTTGCGTATTGTGTATAAATAAAATATTACTAATCTTCTTATGCGTAATTAATAATATATTTAAAGCGAAAAATGTTACATTATATGTATTGCGTTGCGTGAAAAATTTTGACATGTAAAAAGAACGAACTAAAACAAAAGACTGTAAAAAATTTAAATATAAAGGAAAATAACAGGAGAACACGTCGTCGATGACTGCCAAAGGAGGCGGAGGTGAAATGCAGCTCGAACATACTCCCGGCCTTGGAAGCGCTTAGCCTTCCAATCTTTCTTCTATTCGACTGGCAGAGGGCATATCTTGGAAAAAGCACGCCGGACTATGCCAGTTGCTGTCCTGATGTCAGCTACTCTTGAAATGCCGTCGCGGCCTGGAAACGTCTTGATAATGCGCCCAAGACTCCATTTTAATGGTGGTAGATTCTCGTCTTTGATGAGGACGAGCGTATGTTGCGCTAAGTCGTCAGTATGCTGCTTCCATTTGGTCCTCGTTTGGAGTTCAGATATGGTATTCTTTTGACCATCTGGACCAGAAGTGCTGACGCATTTGTTCCACTCGTTGAAATCGCGTGAGAAGATGAATAGGTTTGTCAATAACGTCTTCACTAATTGGAGCTGTCAGGGTGCGGCCAACGAGGAAGTGTGCTGGGCTGAGTGGTTGCAGGTCGTTTGGGTCTGTTGACAATGGACTGAGCGGACGGGAATTCAATACAGCCTCAATTTGAATTAAAACCGTATTAAATTCCTCGTAAGTTAAATTAGCGTTGCCTACGACGCGTCGCAAATGATGCTTGCAACTTTTGACCCCAGCCTCCCAATAACCTCCAAAATGACTAGCGTAGGGAGGTATCAGATGGAATTTAATGCTTTGAGAGGCTACGTAATCTTTAATTTGTTCTGAACAAGAGTCAAGAAATTTTGAAAAATCGCTCATTAAACCCACAAAGTTTCTCCCGTTGTCTGAGAATATCTCGCTTGGTTTACCGCGCCGCGATATAAATCTTTTGAGTGCAAGTAAGTAAGCCCCGGATGACAAGTCGCTGACCAATTCAAGATGAATAGCACGAGTGACAAAGCATATAAATAAACAAATATAGGATTTGACCAACCTTGAACCCCTACCCTTACGGTTGAGTATAAATACGGGTCCCGCGTAATCAACTCCGCATTTCATGAAAGGAAAACCCGGTTCCAAACGTTCGACTGGTAAGTTGCCCATAAGTGGAGTTAAAGTCTTTGCGCGCATACGAGAGCAGGTGACGCACTTGTGTACTACTATGTGAGCCAAGTTTCTGCCACCTACTGGCCACCACGTTTCTCTAAGTGAATACAAAAGTAATTGGGGACCTGCATGAAATAATCTTTTGTGTTCATTCCTAAACAACAATAGAGTAAAATGGTGCTTTGTGGATAGTAAAATTGGGTGTTTTTTGTCAAAAGTAAAATGTGTTGAATTAAGAATACGACCGCCAACGCGTAATATGTTCTTATGATCCAGAAAAATATTCAAGTTTTTTTTAAGTGATGAGTACTGCGCAAAGGTTTCTTTGTCATAAAAACATCATACACGTCAGGGTAAGCCTCACGCTGTGAAAGACGCGCGAGCACTAGCAGGGAATCGCTCAGCTCGTCCGCAGCGAGCGCACCGTACCGCCGCTGTTTTCGGTTCTTATTGCGAGCGTTGTATATAAATCGAAGCATGTATGCTGCGGCGCGCTGCGGTCGAACTGAGAGAATCTGGAAAATGTAAATAGTGAATCGTTAGTGATTTGATTAGAAGTTAATACTTTTACCGCGTGTGATTTAGTTTCAGGCAAATCATCAGAGTGTGTCGCTACGTTAACGCAGGAATAATCGTAGTTAACGTCATGAAGGAACGATGGCCCATTCCACCATAAAGATGAATTGGCCAATGCGTCTAAATGTACCCCACGTGAAATAAGGTCGGCAGGGTTGTCACGGCCCTTAACGTGACGCCATAGATTATCCTTTGTGAGGTCGTGTATTTCTGCAACTCTGTTTTGTACGTATGTTTTCAATAAATTTGGTGACATGCCTAACCAACCCAAAACGATAGTGGAGTCAGTCCAGAAAATCACTTTATCAAAATTAACGCTAAGTGACTCTTTTAGTTTGATATATAGGCGAGCACCCAAGCGCGCCCCACACAACTCCAACCTGGGTATAGTTGTGGGAGTTAGCGGTGTGACTTTGCCTTTGGAACTCAACAATCGAACTGTCACAGTAAGTCCCTTGCTGACACTACGAGCGTAAGCACACGCGCCATATGCTACCTGTGACGCATCGGTAAACACATGCAATTCTTTACAGATTGCTTCCTCGCAAAAAATGTAACGCGGCACTCTTATGTCGTGGAGAGTCAAAAGGTCATTAACAAAAGTAAGCCATGCTTGTGCGATATCCTTAGGTACATCTTCATCCCAAGTTAATTTAAGAACCCACAATTTTTGTATTAAAATTTTAGGTACTATTATTGCTGGGCTCAATAATCCAAGAGGATCAAAAATCTGAGATGTAACGGATAAAATTATGCGTTTAGTTGGATTAATAATATTTTTATGATCAAACTGCGTGTTGAAATGAAAATAATCAGATTTACTATGCCAACCTAAACCTAACGTTTTACTGTGCGCATGTTCACCCAAAGATAATTCCTTAAAAGTATTGTCTGAAACATAATTTCCGTGATCAAAATTAAAGATCCATTTGCGAAGGGAAAAGCACCCTTTATTTAAAGTTTTTGCCGTTTCTTCGCATAGTGATAATAATTTCTCAATGCTTTCCTCCCCACAAATCAAATCATCTACGTAAAAATCGTTGTTTATTACCCGTGCTACCTCGGTATTGTCACATTCGCTTGCTAATTGTTTCAAGCATCTACAGCTTAAATACGGTGCGGAAGCTGTTCCGTACGTTACTGTGGCTAGCTGGTATACGCTGATTTCTTCGGACGGGCTGTCGCGCCATAAAATCAGCTGTAAGTTCCGTTGTTCGGGTTCGATAAGCACCTGTCTGTACATCTTTTCGACGTCAGCACAGGCGACGTATCTGTGTGCGCGAAATCTCAGTAAAATAGAAATTAAATCCCCTTGTAAAGGTTCCCCAATAAGCTGCAAATCATTAAGAGATATCCCGTTTGACGTCTTTGCGCTGGCGTCGAAAACTACTCTCAAACGTGTAGTAGTGCTGTGCTCACGGAACACACCATGGTGCGGCATGAAATAATGAGGGTTCCCATAAGTTGTGATGCGACTCATGTGTCCCAATCGTATATACTCGTGTATAAAATCACAGTACAACTGTTTATAAGCTGAATTGCTTTGCAATCGTTTTTCCAATGCTAAAAAACGACGTTCCGCTTGGGAATATGACTCACCTAGTATGTCAGGCGGTTGCGAAAATGGTATACGAACGCAGAACCTTCCATCGGCGTTGCGCTTTGTAGTCCGTAAGAAGAGGTCCTCACACAGAAGTTCGTCCTCGCTGCGCGTATCCGCTGACTTGTTATTACTAGGCAACTCTTCGAGCTCCCAAAACAAACGAACTTGCTTGTCTATAGCTTGCGTGTCTATTGTGCTATAATTACAAGAAAACGTTTGTAGTAATTGTTTGCTATGATAAATAGGACCAGATACGACCCAGCCCAATTTTGTGTTTTGAAGGAAGGGACCATTCGATAGTCGCAACCTTCCCTCTTGTAAAAGATTCCAAAAATGATCCGCCCCGATTAACATATCGATAGGCTTACTGTCATAGAAAGTAGGATCTGCAAGTTGAATATGCGTAGGTATATTAAATTTATGATGAATTGGAAAATTTGGCAAGTTAGAGGTTATATGCGGTAAAACTAAACATGAAATGCGCATGCTAAACGTACCGCAAATCGCCCTAACATGTACGTCACAATTTTGCGTACTCTGAGTGACGACATTACCAACCCCATTAATTTGTGCAGTGGACTGTATCAATTTGAGCTTTAGTTTATTGCATAATCGTTGTGAAATAAAACTTCGTTCGCTGCCGTTGTCTAAAATTACACGAATTTTAAAAAAAGTACCGCTCCCGTCGGCTATCTCAACAATTGCAGTAGATAACAATACAGGCTGTGAATGTGAGTGCGCGTGGAACGTATGGGCTGCTGCAGGTGTGTTGTTTACCTGAACTGGCGCTGGCTGCTGAGGTCGCACGTGGTCTCCCGCTTCAGAGGCCGAAGCCAGTAACCCTGGCCGCACCGCCGTGTCAATCCCGTGGACCTCGCGATGAACCAAAGAATTATGTTTTTTATCACATTTCCTGCAAGGCCCGTATCTACATTCACTTACTGTATGACCGGAATGCAAGCAGTTTTCGCATAAATGTTTATTTTGAATGAATGTTAGTTTATCGTGCAAGTTTAAATTAAGAAATTGTTCGCAAGAATATAATGGATGAGACGAATTACACATTATGCATGGTTTTGTTCGTGAATTAATAAAATTAGACTGTCGCTTTGATTTGTTAGTAACTAAATTACACTGTAAATTTGAATGTGTATGTGTATTGATGGAGTGACGCTTGAAATTCGATGGTGATGTTCCGGGTTTTGAGTGTGTCACAGCTAAAGTTTCTAAAATATCGGCCTTGTTTCTCAAAAATGTTATCAAATCATCCAACTTAATACCTGTGACGATGTTATTATTGGCAGAAGGCATCAACGTAGATTTATAACGCTCCCACTCTAGTTCTGTGGCGGAATCTAACTTCGTTACAACTAAATAAATCACCAGCGTGTCCCAGTGTTCCGTAGGCTCCCCTAGTAATTTCAGAGCCCGAATATTTTTTAGTACTGTGTCAATTAGCTTTCTTATCATAGACGGTGACTCTTTATTTACGTTAGGAATAGCGAACAGGGACTTAACATGATTATGAACTAATAATTTATTGTTATTGTACCTGCTTAATAATAATTCCCAAGCGATAGAATAATTGCGCGCTGAAAACTCAACCGAGTCTATTACTAGCCGTGCACTGCCATGAAGAGATGATTTGAGATAATGAAATTTTTGAATGTCTGAAATTTCAAGTGAATTATGAATAAGAGCCAAAAATGTATCACGAAACTCTAACCACTGGTCAAAATTCCCGGAAAAACTAGGAAGCGAAATAATAGGTAATTTGACTGATTGGAATGAATTATTTAATGGTAAGGACTTGTATGTACTCGTGTCACAAGCCGCTTCCTCATCATTAATAATGCACTCCGTCTTTGCTATGATGCTATAATATCCGTTTTCAAATTCCTCTCGAGCCAATAATTGCGTTTCGAACTCAGACACCGGGAGTAAACCCTCAATTTTATTTTGTATGTCGCAAAATTCAACATACAAGTTTTTAGCGCCCTGTAAACGTAATTTTATCTCTGCCCGTTGCGTGTGTGTTATTTCTACGGACTCAAAGGAATTCACATAATTTTTAAACAAAGTTAATCTACCCTTAATAGAGCCTCGTAATCTATTTAATTTTTTCAAGGCACTCTCATCAACAACATCATCTGATTGTCCCTTAGACATTATGGAAAATTAGGAAAGCTGGAAGTACTTACAGTATGCAAACACCAAAATGAAACACGCCACAGACCTCGACAGCGCTCGTCTTCTGTATAGGATCCGTGAAACAATTGTTACATGAAGGCCTCCAAAGTATTGAACTCAGTCTCCCAGCGGCTCCAATTGTTTCGTATTTTCTTGCGTATTGACTGGTTTCCTTATGATATCCGACTCGTGGGTCAAAAAATATGTTGCGTATTGTGTATAAATAAAATATTACTAATCTTCTTATGCGTAATTAATAATATATTTAAAGCGAAAAATGTTACATTATATGTATTGCGTTGCGTGAAAAATTTTGACATGTAAAAAGAACGAACTAAAACAAAAGACTGTAAAAAATTTAAATATAAAGGAAAATAACAGGAGAACACGTCGTCGATGACTGCCAAAGGAGGCGGAGGTGAAATGCAGCTCGAACACAAATAATGAAATGTTACAAAAGATCCGAAAGTATTTTAAACATAAAAAAACTTTAAAGGCATTTATTTATACCACAAATGACAAATTTCTAAAAAATCAATTAAGAGTCAGTTCAATACGAATGGATCCATCCATGCATTTATCAGCCTTTAGAAGCCCACTGCTGGACATAGGCCTCCCCTAACATTTACCCCTCCGTTCCGTCCTGCGCCCTCTGAATCTATCGGCTTCCCGCTGTCCTCTTCAGGTCGTCAGTCCACCTGGTTGGAGGGCAGCCTGTGCTCCTTTTGCCGAGACGTGGTCGTCAAGGGCGATAACGGATACCGTCACTTATGAACGGTATCGATTATCGCGCCCAAATTGTTACCTAAAATCCCATTTTTTAAATCGATTATTTTTACTACAATGTCAATAATAAATATCACATCAGTAAATTAAGATAAGCTATCTGCACTACATTACTCATGTCACTAATAAATTACTGACAAAAATTTTTTGTTCAATTTTTCCTTTTTCTCTTTGTATCCCATTTCCGATCTTAAAGCACTGCAGATAAGAGACAATTTCGCTTGCAATTGCCGATAGCAAGCAGGTCTATAATAATTCAGAGCGTGTTCTCGATTCTCGCATACAGCTTAATAATTCTATCGCCTGCCATCTGACGAGGCCTTTGAAAAATAGCCACGTACGTGATTCGTATTGTTATTGAAAAAAAAAATGTTGCTTTTAGTTCAGCTATTGCTATGAAGCAATTGCACCGTACCAACTGAAAAGGAAGTTTTTTTTAAATAATAACATCGCAAACTCTGTTCATAGTGCCAGCGTCAAGTAAAATGTTTACATCTTTTGCACTTAGTAGTTATAGAAAAAATTATATGTCGTCAGTAATCTGTCAGTCTAGTCAGTCAGATGTTCAAGTAAAGCGATGGCTACTTTACCTGAACGTGTCCGATGGAGTTTTGGAGGCAAGCTGAAAAAGCATGTTTTCGCACTGTTATTTTGTTTCAAAACACTTGTGCACTGTCATTAACCTACTCGTATATCAAATAAAATGCTATCAACTTTATCCCATATAACTGAAAAATACAAGAAAATGAAAATAAAATAAGAGCACTAGGTACATGTTCTTTCCGACTTCACACCAAAACTTGCAGGAAGTTGTTTTATTGATTCGAAAACTTTCAATTGCAACAAAACATTTGAAAATGGAACAGCGATAGCCAATCAACAACGCCAATTCATATCCCGGCGCGCAACTTTATAATATTACTAGCGGCCGTCCGCGACTTCGTACTCATGGTATTAGTCATAGCATAACGTTAATAGCTTAAAGCCTTATCGCACAGAAAGATTTTTTTCAATTCGAACGAGTAGTTCCTGAGATTAGCTCGTTCAAACAAACAAACTCTTCAGCTTTATGTATTAGTATAGATTTATTTGCTATTGCTACACTACGGCGAGAGAATCGTATGTACTTATTCGTAGCGATAAAAACTAATGTTACAAGCTTTTTAATAGCAATATATTATTATTCGGGCAGAATCTTGCAATAAATTTGATCGAGACAATGCATTAATGTACACTCAGTAATTGCTGTAAATCCAAAATGGCGGATCACATATTTTCGTACCATCTATCCATTTTAGTTATGAAATTAAAGGGCTTCACCTGTAGAATACACTACATCCAAAAAAAATCAAAGGCCGGGGAGCGGCCGCGCTCCTGACTCAATTCGGAGCGTGTATAGTAATTATACGGTCGGATATTCAGAAAACTTCGATAGCATGATTCAGGAACACCCGTGGCGCCATCTCTTGATGAGTAGCGGAAGGTCGCTACAAAAGAATCGAAGATAGCTAGTATAAAGCATTTTTATACAACACACCTAATATGAGTATGAAATGTCTTTACTTGTAGGTCGTACTCTCGACGTGTTAAATTCTTGTCTTGTTTTTACTTTTAAAGTAAGAGAATATTTCAATTCAAACATTACCTGTGTTTGTTATAAGTTGAATGCAACCTTATTTTATTTTACACTTGTTTTCTGTAGTTTCATTCACTTAGAAGTAGAGCGTGGAAAAGAAAATCGAGAATCTTCATGAAATTCTAACGTTAGAGGAACTTCAATAGAAAATACAAGTCGCACTTGTCTGTTCAATAAAAACAGGAAAATTATGATGGACGGAATATATTGCCTGTTATTCTAGTAATGTCTGCTATTCTAGTTAAAATTAAAGGCTCCAATCTCTCACATTGCGTATTTAATGAAATCGCAGGTATTTAAGGCCGTATACGAAATTTTGCCGATTTCGCTGATTTAGCTGCATCTGCCGCAAATAAAAGAATAAACATAACGTTTCACACTCATAGCCCCACAGCAGGGTAGATATACCCTGTGTCGTGGGTACCATGGACATAAAGATAGACACAAGTACAAACACCCAGACCGAGACTAGAAATATTAAACTTTTTTTAAACTCATCATTCAAATTTCTGCTTCGCCGGGAATCGAACCCAGACCCTTCGGTTGGCAGTTCGGTGCACAACATGCACCCCACTATTTTTTTACAGTTAAATACATTTTCTTCTTATTTTTCACTTTTGAGTTCAAGTTTTCACAAAAGCGTGTTTTTTTAGTTTTTTAAACTACATTTTTTTCATATTGTTGCAAATTTTCAAGTTAATCAGACGCTTAGAAGTAGGTGAAAATGAAGTTAAAAGATTCCGTTACATACATACATACAGGTCAAGCTAATATAAGCGTGTTAAAAAGGGTGCACATGCTACAACATCCATCAATGTTTACTTAAAAATCTCCAGATATAGATGTACCTTAGATGACACTTGTCTGAATTTTCATTCGCTTGGAAGTAGAAAAGAAAACACGCTCGAGAATTTTCATGAAATTCTAACATTACCTACAGGAAGTTCTATAGAAAATACAAGTTAGACAGTCTATTCAATGAAAACAGAGGAAATTTAGATGAATGGAATATATTGTCTGCTATTCGAGTAACACTGAGGTACCTGTTTCTATCAGTATTGTATTGAGTAACAGATAGATATAGTAATAGTCTTTGATGTTTGGCCAGCATCCTTTGTCTATACAATTATATAGGCAAATAATACTATAATTTCACAAAAGGCGACCGTTGCATCAAATTGCACAGTCTTAAACGGCATTTGGTGGGGTTATAGAGAGAAGATGAGGCGGAAGCGAGTTTATCTTAATATATATATAAAAAGTAAAGGGTTTCCTTTGTACGTAAAGACACAGTTTTCTCTATTATCATTAACTCCAATCAACTTCCCGTAGGGGTGGTAAATACCCCTTAGTACGTAGATATAGATACGATAGTAAGAGACTTTGATCGCGGTAGGTGGAAGTGGGTGGAAAAATCTGAAAAAATCTGTACTTTTCTAACCAATAGGGACTTCTGGGTGGATCTCAAATTTTTTGGTATGATCTAGCAAACTATTTTAATTTTATTGAGAATGTTCGAGAAAGTTCCAGAAACTTCTCGAATCATTTGGATTTTTTAAAATAATTTAAATTAATTGAGAATATTCGCGAAAGCTTCTCAAATGATCTGGATCTGGATTTTTTGTAATTGTATGTAAACTTTTTTCAAATGATCTGAAGATTTTTAAAATAATTGCAAACTGTTTTAATTAATTGAGAATGTTCGAGAAAGTTCCAGAAATTTCTCAAATGATCTAGAAAATCCTACTAATATTATAAACGCAAAAGCTTGTAAATATGGATGTTTGTTACTCTTTCACGTAAAAAATACTGAATGGATTTAAATGAAATTTTATAATAATACAACTTTTACAACCTATACATCAGAATAACACATAGGCTACAATTTGTAATTATATTGTGTGAATTGTCCAAAATATGACGATAAGTGTCAAGTAAGTAGGAAAAAATATACCATCTGCGAGCTATTCTGGCATGCGCTGCCAAAACCGCTAGAGTTACACATCCGTAATGTATGATGGATATGTTTATCTTAAATAGTCCTACAAAACAGCTGGTCCACGGCACTTCAGAAGGGACTTCACTTTATGCTAATGATCCTCTCTAACGCGGGTGAAACCGCGGGGCACAGCTAGTTATAAATAAAAAGTTTTATTTTTAAGGAAGATAATGTACCATTTGATGTCGATTTCACGATTTTTAATGTTTTCTAATCATTTTGTTATTATAGAGAGTTAAAACTTTTAGTAAAGAGTTCTTAGTCGAAATAAAAGAAAATCGATAAGTATTGAGATTGTTAGCTTTTAAGGATGTGATTAATCCAAAAAACTTCGTTTTGTCTTGGCATTGTAATAATAAAAACACCTAACAAACTTCACACCTAACACACACCTAACTAACAAAATTCCACACCTAACAAAATTCGAATAATTTATATTACTTATCCACCACTTTCCTGCTAACAAAATTGATTATAGATCTTATGCTATTATAAAATAGTTCAGAGAGTCTTGTGCATGAATTTAAAACAATACACTATTGATTCAAAAATTATTTATGAATTTTTCAACAAAACTTTTGTTTCAACATGGACACAAATTACGTTTCAGAAATATTAAGATCAACGATAGTTTTAAAATTTAGTTCAACACACTGGCCAAGTGCTAGTGAATATTTGAACCAATAAAAAAATCCGCTTCTCGTTAATCTCTCTAACGTGCTCACATCCTTACCCGATATTCAGAGAGATTCAATTTAGCGAATTGTTCACATACGACGCTGCATCTTCCATGTTGGTTTCTGTTAACACTGGATGCTACTTGAATTTAAGCGCAAAATAATGGTATGGTTACATAATACTGGAATAATTTTATACTTTGACGCAAAATCAGGGGTTTAATTTTTATGATATTTTTTGACAGCCTCCGTGGCGTAGTGGGTGATGAACCGACTGCGAAGCGTGAGGTCGTGGGTTCGATTCCCACCCAGAACAAATATTTGTGTGATGAACATGACTATTTGTTCTGTGTCTGGGTGTTAATTTATCTATTTAAGTATGTATTTAGAATTATATAAGTATGTTTATCAGCTTTCTGATTACCATAGCACAAGCTCTGCTTAGTTTGGAATCAGATGGCATTGTGTGAATTGTCCAAAGATATTTATTTATTTATGACCCTTTTGTCTGTAGGTACCTATTTCTGATTAAACCAGTGAAAAACTATACTGTTAAATGACGAGTTTGATCTTTACGAATTCATGAGAAAATAGTGTTGGAAAAGACAGACACCAAACGGACAGAAAAAAGAAGCTATCAACACAATGATACGAAAAAAAAAAGATTTCAAATGCGTGCTCATCTGTCATCAGGCTGTATCTCATGAACCGTGATTGCTAGGCATTGCAATTTTTTATAGATGATGTATTTTTGTTGCCGCTATAACAAAAAATATTAAAAATAGAATAAAATAAATATTTAAGGGGACTCCCATGCAATAAACGTAACTGATTTTTTTAACACGCTTTTATTAGCTTGACCTATATGTATGTATGTATATAACGGAATCTTTTAACTTCATTTTCACTCACAACTAGCAGTCTGATTAACTTGAAAATTTGCACAGGGGTCAAGGGCCGATGACAATGCAATAATATGATAATAAATCCAACTAAATAATTAAAAATAAATAATGTATTAAAAAAAACTAAAAAGCGTGGGGTGGTTTTCAAGATACTATTGACACCATGCACCCCACGCTTTTTTTACAGTTAAATACATTATCTTCTTATTTTTTTACTTTTTAGTTCGTATTTTCACAAAAGCGTGGTTTTTAGTTTTTTAAACTACGTTATTTTTATAGATAATGGTACGGAACTCTTCGTGCATAAGTCCGACTCGCACTTGTCCGATTTTTTTTACAAATTTAAGAGCTTGCAAATTTTTATTCATTTTAGCTTTAATTTAAACATTATTTTCTCACAAGGCTTCCGCCAGCGGTTTCGCCCGCGTGGTCCCGTTTTATAGTTTCCCGTAGGATAAAAACTATCCTTTGTCCATTTCCAAGGACCACACTATCTGTGTCCAAATTTCGTTAAAATTGCTTCAGTAGTTTAAGCGTTCCCGCTCAGCAGATAGACAGACAGAGTTACTTTCGAATTTATAATATTACTAGGGATAGGGATGAGCTCTATTTTGCTTTGATATATAAACCCTAGAACATTTAATTTTTTATACCTTTTATTTATTTAAAATCAAACATTTAAGCATAAAATTGCTTTTTTCAACCTTTTTTTATGTCCCACTACTGGACACAGGTCTCCTCTCATAAGTTAGAGGGATTTAGGCCATAGTTCACCACGCTGGCCAAGTGCGGATTGAAATTGCTTGCTGCGTTTATAATTATTTCCCTTTAATGTAAAACTGAAAACATTACCATAAAATCGTCTGCCTTTCAGTACGTCACATAACACTTCAAAATTATACTTTTCAGAAGTCCGCGAAGGGTTCTCCAAGGCGTCAACTGCTCTTATTTAATTACTCAAGTAACAGTTCAGAGAATTGCTAATGAGAAAATCCCCAAGAAACTCATTAGTGAGGGGCTTTCAGGCTTTCTTTAAACTAACACCGATTTATAGCAGAAGGGACGTTTTTTTCTCTATGAAAGGGCCTCGTTTCGTAAAGTGTTAAAAATTAAAGCACTTCTTTTACTAAATATGTGCCAAATTAATATGAATGATTTTTGAAGATTTTTGAGCAGCTGGAAGTGGGTTTATAGTGTCTCATACGATCAGCTGTCACGTGTGCCCATTATGGACCCATAGCCATACTGTTATCTCAATTATATATGTACTTTTTTTTAAAAAAAAAGAGTGCTGCTGGTAATTTTTTTCCGCCTTTTTTCTCTCAGCTCAACATCTAGCCCAAACGGGCACCTAAAGGCGATGACCGGGAAAAAATGACATTCATCAAGCGAATATTTTGTATTCCTAATATGAAATAAATATTTTTGATTTTGATTTTTTTTTTGAGTAAAACTTCTAATGCGACTTCCAACAAGGTTGGTTTAAACGTTAAACGCTACCAGGGAATAGAAAGAGACAAAGCGATAGTGAATGCGTGGCACTCGAATGCATGCGTGTAGTATACCAGTTACAGTTAATGAGTATCATCCAATATTCCAACGCAAGAAGGAGAGAGAAAAATATACACAAAGGTAGAAAGTTAGAGAGAGCATTTCACTAAAAACAATTTCCACCCCTTCCTATTTTCATTTCCACATTACGAAGTTTCACTTCTTGTGCGCAGAGGGACTCCATGTTTTTTTTAAATACACACAGACCTACATACATACAGACCAAGAACGGAAATTCTAATTTTGCCTCGCTGGTAATTGAGCCCGGATCCCTCGATTAGTATTTCGACATGTTTTCTATAAAGAGATAGACAGCGTTGCAGTTCGCCTGTATTTCTATATATTTGATCTAGATAGTTATTTTAAGGGTTCCGTATCCAAAGGGGAAAACGGAATCCTATTTCTAAGACTCCGCTATCCGTTCGTCTGTCTGTCTGTCCGTGCGCCTGTCACCAAGCTGTATCTCATGAAGATAGATATAAAGTCAGTTGAAATTTTTACAGATGATGTATTTCTGTTGCCTCAGTTAACACTACAGTGCACGCGCCCATTTTTGTTACAAGTTTGCTCGCGTGCTCTACTATGGTAGAAAAAGTTAAGAGCATTACTTTTCGACTAAAAAGGTATTGATATAAAAAACGTAAATTTAGTTTAAAAGTTTGTTTATTATAAAATACAATTCTATAAAAATGTGAAGTTCTTAACACTTGCGAACTATTTTAGGAACATATTAGTAACTTATACGAAAAAATCGAAATTTTTGACAAGTTTGAGATCAGCTCAAATAAAAAAATATATATTTAATGTTCAGACTTTTATTTATCTTGTTCCTCACATTCGAGGCATAGGACAGCCTGGTGATTAGGACAGATCCATCTGGCAAAACGTTTAGACCACTTTTAAGTGGAGCGATTATGGGGCTCGAGAGCACATACAACATTTTCCCACTCTTCCCAGCCTGCTGGGTTCATTAGGTGGCATCTCATCAGTGTAGCCTGAAAGCCATTTTGTTTTACTTTTTAGTTCCCGAGAGGGTTTTCCAATGTCAATCGCCTTGCCATGAGGGGTTTTGCGAGTTCAAATGAGAGATCAAGTAGAAAAATAACTCTAAGCAACACGATGGTGTTTCTGCATTTCTTGCGTCTCCCTTTGGACTCGGAGGTCGAAATCTAATATTTTGAGATCTCACCCGCGCTTCTGGAGGAGATGCTTTACTCCATCGTGTTCCATTCTTAGACACATACACAACTTCTCCACTCGCATTAGTTGATGACAGTTCCGAGAGAGGTACGTCGTCGTCAGATGAAAAATCTTCCATCATCTCTTCGCGTACGAAGTCAGATCTATCTTGCTCCAAAGCCATGGAGCTGTCCTCTCCGTGTTCTAATTCACTGATAGAACTAACTTCATTCTATTCTTCTAGCCACCTCAAGACTTGACTTTCCATGAGTGGATTCAAATTTATCCAGGAATCACTAAAAAGCAAAATAAACATTATTAAATAAATAATAAAATATAAAGACAATAACAACTTGTACACAAAACTTTCGAAATATTATAAAAAAGAACAATATTATTATCATTATTAGTAAATATTTTAAAAGAAATAATTATTTACCTTCATTAATTTTCATTACGCCGATACTCGCACGTACTACTATAGTAGAATGGAAACTTTGGCGAGAAAATGCTGTAATATGAGCCCACGCTGTTGCTTGGCGCCACACTAACCCGTTGCGTAATTTTGTTTTTTAGGCTTATCTAGGGACACCGGAGGAAACGTCAAGAAATGAGTGAGGGGCACGCAAAAATGCATGTGCGATCTACCATAGTAGAGCGCGCGTGCACTCTAGTGTTAAGTTAAGAATTCCATAAAACAAACGTGATTTTTGGGCGTTTTTATAGATAACTAGCCTTCCTCCAGCGGCTTCGGCCGCGTGGATCCGATTTTTTGGGTTCCTGTAGGACACAAACCGTCCTGTGTCCTTTCCCAAGGTCCACTCTATTTTGATATAATAATTATTTAAAATTTGAATTATTGGAATTTTAAATATTAGTATACTGTATATATAAGTATGGTACTTAGACCAAGACCAATGGACCCAGGTACTCGTACTTGGCGTCTTGGTTTTTCTAATTATTATGGAATCCTAAATTTTCTTTTTTTTCCAGCCTTTTTTATGTCCCACTGCTGGGCACAGGTCCTTTTCTCACCAGTGAGAGGGGTTTAGGCCATAGTCCACCACGCTGGCCAAGTGCGGATTGGTGGACGTCATGATTTCGAGAAATTATGAATTTCTCTCAGGCATGCACGGCGATGGAGAACATTGTAATCAATTAAATATCACGATATTTTCCATCACTGTGGAGCAGCGATAAGTGCGCACATTACAAATTTCTTTGTCAGAGGTGCGCGCCGAGGATTTGAACCTGGGATCGGTCGGGTCGATGATTGTGGTTTTTTACCACTTGGCCATCGCTGCTCAAATTTTATTTACGGCAGCTAAAACGTTTTGACAATTAAAAGTTTTTTAGTTTGTCCCGTAACACTTCAAATCTTATATTTACACCGTAGAAAACTTTTCAAAAGTCCGCGAAGGACTCTCCAAGGCGTCAACTGCTCTTATTTAATCACTCAAGTAACGTTTCACAGAATTGCTAATGAGAAAATCCCCAAGAAACTCATTAGTGAGGGGCTTTCAAGTTTTCTTTCATCACACTAATAACGATTTGTAGGAGTTGGGATGTTTTTTTATGAAAGGCTTTTATTCCACGCGTACACACCTTTCTTCATCTATACTAATGAAATAAAGCCGAAGACTTTGTTTGAACGCGCTAATCTCAGGAATTACTGGTTCGAATTGAAGAATTATATCGGTGTTGAATAGTCCATTTATTGAGAAAGGCTACAGTGAAGCGTGCATGGCTCGGCGGTTAGGCGGCAAGCGGTCTATGCAGGTAAGCCAAACGGGCGCGGTCGGGTGTAAGATGGATGACCGCTAGTGTCAAAAAAATTCATGCCCGTTTCCGTGCTTCGGAGGGCACGTTAAGCCGTCGGTCCCGGTTGTTGTTAATTAATAACAGTAGTTAAACCCAGTCGGAGGCCTTATGTGCAGTTTGAAAACATCCGACAGCGGGTTGGCCTCTAACCCGAATCTCCACCAACCCGCATTGGAGCAGCGTGGTGGAGTAAGCTCCAGGCCTCCACAATAAGAGGGAGAGACCCGTGCCCAACAGTGAGAAGCAAAAAGGGTTGTAGCCATAGGGGCAGGAAACGAAAGTCCACGCGAACAAAGCCGCGGGCGGCCGCTAGTGCTGAATGAAGATGGTACTCGTCTTACGGCCAGACCACACTAGCTACTTTTAGCATCACCGATCAGTGTTTTGCGAGTGCATTGATGCTGTATCGCGTTTTGGCACTTGGACGCGTCATCAGAATCGCGCGTTTCGAATACTAAATCGCAATCGCGCGTTTTTAGCAACTAAATCGCCGATCGTCGATGCTTTTTTTTATTTGAATGGAGTCGCAGACGAGCATGCAGGCCACGTGATGTTAAGTGGTCGCTGCAGCCCATGGACATCTACATACAACCTCAAGCAAGCATATGTAAGTCTTGTGTATCATATGAGATCGTATGCAGTTGAGCTGCTACTCCGGAGGCTGGTGGTCGCCTCATGTAAGTGTGGCCGGCAACTGCACCTTTCCCTTGAAACACAATAGAGTTGGTTCACGGCAGAAGTCGGGGTTTTTTTTTAATTTTTAATTTTACGTTTATTAAATAAAAAAGGACAAGTATCACTCTGACGGCTGAATATTATGATTCACTTCACACATCACACCACACACGTACAGGTGACTATTTTTAGCCTTTAATTTCAACTTCAAAAGGCCTTAATTAACGTTCACGGGGCTTACTTCTAAAAAGGGATGGTGTAACGGAGTAATATAGTACCTATAGGTAGATTACTGAAAACGGACACATGCACCACATTTATATTTGCAAGTGTGTACCTACTCTCTGATAGATTTTACAACACGTGCATCGTGCATTATCATTTAAGCTTTTATGATCATATAATTGTGTATATTGAGGTTATAAGTTCATAGTTAAAATTTTAAAGGAAAATTTTATTGTATTCTTTTTACCTTATCGGCCCATAGCTACTCTGTAAGAAAGTTAGCTATTGTATACCCTATATTTTAAAACAGGGAGAAAAACTTCATTCTCCGTCTGCTCTCTTCTTCAGCTCAGCATTGCCTAAGCGCACCCAGAGCAGACAGAACAAAAAAAAAACGTTCATTAAGAGTTTGTAAAGGAACCGTACAGTGAATAAAGAATATTTCATTTCATTTCATTTCATTACTTAGTTATTTAGTTTATTTTTCTTCCTTGAGAGTTTAGCAACTGACTTCGTTAATTCGGCAATATAATGGTGGGGTTCAATAATAAGTAAATTAATTTATGGCTAAACATTCAGAAAATACTCATGAATATTTTGTCCAACTTTGCCATACAATAAAATGTTAATCGTCTTCTGCAAAGCATCAAAGAGAACAGAATACATTCCGTTCAAGAGCAAATATCAGATGTTCATGTACTTGATCCAGAGTTTCCGATATCGACACTGCGAAAGGAATCGCCCGTGATTGTGAGGTCTTTTGTTCTAGTCTCTTGAATATAAAAATGCATACGTCAAAGGCAAAAGATGTGGCGTGGAAACTGATATTTATGAGTAAGTCTGATTTTGTATTCATTCGATTTTATTTTAAAAAAGATTTTGAATTTTGATCTTAAAAGTTCTGAAGATAAATTTACCACTTTTGAAACAATCATAAAGCAAGAAATAGGGGCAACTACGGTACGACCACCAATGTGTCTTTATTAATAGACTAGTGATCCGTGAATCGGGTGATTATACTTAGGTATCTATCCCACAGGAACAGTAGGTACATTTTTTCCAAGATCAAAAGGAGACTAAACATAGGCACAAAATAAAATTTTGTGACATAGACCACTAGACTATTATTATCTCTGCGTCAAATTACATCTCGATCCGTTTAGCCGTTCTTGCGTAATTGAGCAACAAACATCCAAAAGTCCGAACTTTCTCTTTTATAATATTAGTGTATAAGTATAGACTAATGGATTAATCATTCATATATATATTCTACCTTTCTATGTGTGTCCTCTATATTAGTTTAAGGCTGGTGCTGACCGTGTATTAGATCTTCTGCCATTGTTTTTGATAAGTTGAGCTAGATGGCGCTGAAGTGCTTTTTGAATTACGCTATTTTCTTGGTGTATTTTTGAGTTATATCGGATAAAGTCAATGGCATTTTGTTTGATATAGGTTAATTACAGTGCACGAGTGTTTGTGAAATAGAATAACAGTGCTAAAATATGTTTTTTCTGCTTGCCTCCAAAATTCCATCGGACACGTTCTAGTAACGTCGCCATC
Source organism: Pyrgus malvae (assembly GCA_911387765.1). Taxonomy (NCBI): domain Eukaryota; kingdom Metazoa; phylum Arthropoda; class Insecta; order Lepidoptera; family Hesperiidae; genus Pyrgus; species Pyrgus malvae. The sequence continues at coordinate 20,492,076 of OU426965.1, read as the reverse complement.
ATTTTACTTGAATTTTGGACTGACTAGACTGACTGATTACTGACGACTTACTTACTGACTTTGTTATTAGTGCTATTACTTCGTCCAGTTTCATTGAAATTGGCAAAAATTGATGCAAAAATTATACTTGACGCTGGCACTATGCACAGAATTTGCGATGCCATAATTGAAAAAAAAGAAAAAAAAAGATCAAAATGCTTCAAATCCAATCTAATGTACTGACCCACTTATCTTACTTTTGATATAAAATTCTCGTTCACACTCCTTAAAATAGGAAAATTTCGTGAAGGCAACAGGGCATAAATTGTTCGAAATCTCAAGAATTGGCTCCGACGGTATGCTTTTAGAAAGTATTTATTATCTCGGACTCCGGGGAATATTTTTCAGGGAGTATTTTAGAGATATTCAAATTGGGTTTTCGGTCGTAATTTCGCGAAGTTCTGGTGAACGCGTTATATACCATAATTCTGTCAGGCACTGCCTTAGTATAATGTAATAGCGCTTTACGAATATAGTCAGCTCTGAAAGAGTCGTTTAGCGTTCTTTGCATATTTATTACACAGTTTTAGCAACTTGAAACTTTATATCAAAAGACTATCTTTAAAACTGTTAATTTTAGTTTATGCCGCAAATTTTCGACACTCGCAAGGGAATCATAACCTACAGGTAGGGTTGCCATCTATAAAATTTGTCAACCAGGACAAGACGCGTTATAACCCCGGATTTTAGAGCCCAAAACCCAGAGATGTCAACAGCAGGGGGCTGGAAGATGAATTTAGCGAGTTGGTTCGTCGGTTGATCGCTACATGGGCGTGTGTCGCGGGCAGCCCAAGACTTTTTTTTAAACCTGGACTACAAATGAAGTCCGGCCCGGACGCTCCCCGGACGCCCTCTAAACTAAGACAAATCCGGGGAAACCCGGATGGATGGCAACCCTACCTACAGGGTACTTCCCTAGAACTCAGAATCTTGAAATTTGATACGAAGCAACTTCTTCTAGCACAGATAAAGGAAAAATTACGGAAACCATAAATTTTTAGCTACATCATATAGGTATTAAAAATATTTACGGAACCCTCAATGCGCGAGTCTGACTCGTACTTCGCCGGTTTCTTATTTTAGTATAAAGGAAAAACTTACATTAAGTTTGTACCAATATACTCCTACCATGGTTAGCAAACCACTTAAACTCATGTGATCGAAATCTTTCGAAAAAAAGTGTAGCCTGTCACAAACGGACGGACTCCGTAATCTTTTGTTAATTTTTTCATGGGGGTAGAACTAACAAGTTATTTTAAAGGATTTACAACGAAGTAAGGCTGCGCAATGCTACTTAATATTATAATAATTATGACTTAACTAGCGGCCGCCCGCGACTTCGTCCGGGTGGACTTTAGTTTTAGTCTAAAACAAAATTGGCCGAAGTTACTCCTTATTACACTACTACCTGCCAGTGAAAGTTCCGTCGAAATCGGTCCAGCCGCTTCAGAGATTAGCCGGAACAAACAGACAGAGAGATAGACCGACAGACCTACAGACAAAAATTGTAAAAAATGTTATTTTAGTATATGTACCGTATAAATATTCATGGGATTGTAGTAAAAACCTAATATTAAAAAAATAAAAAAAACAATGGGTTGCACTCCGGGAGTGCCGGCAGAAGTGAAAACATTAACGTTGTGCATTTTGATGTCTTGGAATCGTTAGGGAATAATTCCGCACGAATTGCTTGAATTATCAGTACCTATTAATTTCTATCAAGTATTTTTACAAAGTACTCTCTCATTTTCTTTCACTACTTCTTCGTCACTTTTTTCATTAATAGATGCACTTTGTTAAATGTCCATATTTTAAATACTTGATATAAACGAATTTTAAGATAAAATTATACTTGATGCTGGCAATTATGCAGAGTTTGCGATGCCATAATTGAAGAAAAAAAGTATAGACAGCCGTCAGATGAGCCGTCATCAGCTGTCACCCCTCCGCCTTGGTCTAAGAGCCGGTGAAGATATTCACTCGTTCGGTTGTTACAAGAGTGAAGGTGATATGAAAGAAAATTGAATAAAATTAATTAAATTAAAAATAGCTATGAACACTTTTCGATAGTCAAGTTATCATAGGCATATATGTTTATAAATTATATTTGGTAAACAATATGTCTCATCGAATTATCAGATCGGTGAAGGTCGATCTTCCTCGTCTCCTCTACTATCTTACGAAATTTTGCGATCAGCACACGTGACCTCGCGCGAGTTTCATAGTTTTTACCCATCCCACAAAAAGTGCTCAACGCCGCTAAAGAAGTTTTCACTTCAAAAATTACAAACAGACACTCCAATTTTATTTATTTGTATAGATAACGAAGTTGACACATTATTCGATAATGTACGTCGTGTAAAGAGTATTTACGTTACAGCACGTACTGTAAAGTAAATACTCTAAGTTTAAAGTTTTTATTAAATGTAATTTTATAGAGAAAATATTGTATAGTATTCTAAGTTATAGTTAATCTGAAGTCAAATAACTTGTGTACAAAATGTAAAGAAAGTCTGAGATTTTGAATCCTTGTGATCTCATTCAATAAGTAATTGCGTGTTCAAAGAATAATAAAGGAAAATTATATCTCTACTACTCGGTAAACAATTTGTGCAAAATTGAATTTTCGTAATTCAATAGACATCAAAGCATCATATCTTCTTGTAATCTAAGAAAAACTTAAGTAAGATTTTATATATCCAACATTACACACTTAAAAACAAATTAAATTCTAAATCTGTAGCGTCTTTCAACCTTATTAGAACATCTAAGCTTTCAGATCTATAAGATTAATAGTGGAATCATTTTTAAATAAGAATAACCTCAGTTTAAATAAAATCGATGTTCTCAAAGCAATATTCTTGTAGTATTATATCATACATACACGATCAACGCAAATAATATTTCTAGGCAAAATTTCCATACGGCTAATGTAAGTGATACATAATATAAGGGACCAAGGATCGTTCCTTGTAAGACCCTTTTAGCTGAGAGCAATAAATCAGTCCCTAATGGAGTGTGGGACCCCTTGCTAAAGGCTGTACGCATAATATTTCTGAATTTCAGACTGACCGTGGGATGGATCCAGGGCCAAATGGGCAGAATATTGAGTGGAATAGATGTTGACATGTCGTAAGCTTTAGAGGAAATGATTGGAACCATTTCGTAGGGATGTTTCATGCGGGTAGCAGAGATTTTGATAGTTTCGAGTGTTATAAATTTTGATTAGTTCTTACTGAAAAGTTATTCAATGCGGGCGGGTTACTTTTGCGGGTTTTAATTGACTTGATTAACTGAAAACAATCAATTGTTGAATGAATAGACGTACTCGTACTGTTTGGGTACTTCCTTAAGAGGCTGTATACGAAATTTTGCCGATTTGACTAATTTAGCTGATTTTACACGATTTTTTCGATTTTTTTACGTTGTTTTGCTTAATAGACCTGAAAACGATGGGTTTTGTGAATTTTACTGTAATAGGTATAGAATGTTACATATTTCCGGATCATTTTAAAATCTAAACAGATCGAAAGAAATGCCATTTATTGCTGTATAAATCTCATACATAGTAAATGATCCACTTTTTGTCAGTCTCGTATAAAAAATATTAGTAAAAAAACCTTGAACTTAGTCAATTTTGAGAGAAAATGGGCCAGAAATTGCATTTGATTTCGGCAAATTGGAGTATTCTTTCATACACTTTATTCGACATAAATACACTTCAGTTCATAATCAATCCGTTTACTAAAAAAATCAAATTACTTAATCATGAAAATTTGGCATTAAAAATCTTTTAATATAACCAAAATCTCGCATTATAATTCTTGACGCAAACTAAAAAAATGGTTAATGTATTAGATTAGTAATGAAATGAGCAGTTATATCGTGCAATGAAACTTATGGAAAACCTGTAATTTAACTGCAAAATCTCACGTGTTAAATCAGGTAAATCAGCAAAATTGTCAAAATTTCGTATACGGCCCCTTAAGGGATACATCATGAAATTTTTTATGTAAAGAAAACGAGTTGTATAGAAAATTTTAAGAAGAATTTTTTTTAAAAGATTGTCTTAAAACTTAAGTTAGGAACTTTTCTTAATGGCAATACTGTATTCAATTGAGACATTTTTAAATAAATGTAATCGCTTGTAACATTGAACGCAACTTTAAAACTTCAATAACCACTCCAAGGGACGGTTTAGAATAAAGTGGCGTACTTTCGTAATATGAAAAGTTCAGCGCTTTAGCAGAAAGGAAACAAAAAACTGTCTTTACAAGAATGGGGGAAGTGGATGTCATTACTTTTTGGTATAAGTCGCTATAGCGCGTTATATCCTCCTCTGTTTAATATTCACTCTTATTTAATGTTTAATGACTTTTTAATTAGATAGGTTCGTAACTTGGTCTCTCGGGAAAGTCATAATTTTTCTACGTTTCCGGAATGATTTTGCATTGCTATAGTAAATTATGATAATTTATTAGCATAATTATTATTTTTAGTGTCATATACTTTACCTTCAATATTCATACTTTCATAGTCTCTATAACCACACCCAAATTTCAATAAAGTATGATTTTTTCTGTTATTTAATATATTTCATAATGACTAATGAATATTATTTTTATTAAGTTATGATTCACCGAAAATAATAATATAATTATCTAAAATAATAAAATTTAACACGTAAATCGTATAAGGCGGACTTTTGCCTTATGTATTCTTTAACAGTCAACCTAGGATGGGATAAGAACATACATACATATGTATTTAAGATCAAGACAGTAAGTATCATAATTTAAATCTTTTTAATTACTTTGCGTAACCCCTTTATGAAATTACTCGTAGCTGGTTTAAAGAAAAACAATAAGAAATTATTAGGAAACTGACATAAAATAATTTGAGCTTGTTTTGGACCTAACATAAGTGATTGCTCCTCTTAAAAGTTTAACAAAAGTCTATCCTAAAATTGTACCAAAAAAGCTACCTCACAGTAAATTGGATCCAATTTACTAGCTCTCCGAATAACATCACGAAGCTTACGAAGGGAAAGTTAAAATCCCATGTTAAGCAAGTTTTAAAAGGGGAGGAATACTAGAAGGTTTATTAGAATGATATATTGACGACAAAGATTTTAGGGGCCTTGTTCAGAGAGAAGGGGAATTTTCAGAAGTTTAACTTTAAATTCATTGGGCGTGTATTGGAATGTTCTGTTTAAGTATTTACTTCAAAAGGATCTCTGAATAATAATTTGAATGAAGAATGTTGAGTAAATTATTCTCTTTCAATAAACTAATGGTAAATAAGTATTGTTTATAAGAAGCAATGGCCGAACGGTAAAAACCATGGTTTCCGATAGGGAAACATCAGGTTCAAGGCGCGCACCTCTGACAAATAAATTTGTAATGTGCGTATTTATTGCTGCCACGGTGATGCAAAATATTGTAAATTTTAATTAATGAAGATGTTTCCCATCACCGTGCATGCCTGAGAGAAACTCGTAATTTTTTGATGACATGATGTCCACCACAGAAAAGATATTATAGCACTGTATTTTCATATTTGTGCTGACCAACAGGCGCCGACGCGCCTCCACACTCATTGTCATCTGATCTGACAATACTAACATTGACATTCTTTGCGTCTATACTTCACGTTGATCAGCGCGATACTAAAAGGATCCGAACTGACCGATCAGCGCTGACAAGCTACGTGCCGACCGTCAGCGCAGATGGTAAACGTGAGAGGAAAACCAGTCTAAATCCTTTTCAGCTGTGAGAGACCTGTGCCCAACAATGGGACATAATAAAAGTTTAATCTCAGAAAGATTTATCTAAATATCATTATTATTACACTTATAGAAATATATTTATGTCAACTGAAGATCAATAAGATTATCAAAATTATTTATAGTACTGTCTGCTTACACGATTGTTGTCTTTAGAGTCTAAACAAAGATCTTCTAAGAAATATGTAATTTTATCTTGTCACTACTACCCATGATCATTATTATCTGATTTGGACACTGGATTATACTTCACTTGAGGTCTATCACCTACTGTTGCTACACTAAAGGATATATAATAAATAAATAAATATCTTTGGACAATTCACACAACACCATCTGATTCCAAACTAGAGCTTGTACCTACTATGGTAATCAGAAAGCTGATAAATATACTTATGTAATTCTAAATACATACTTAAATAGATAAATTAACACCCAGACACAGAACAAATAGTCATGTTCGTCACACAAATATTTGTCCTGGGTGGGAATCGAACCCACGACCTCGCGTTTCGCAGTCGGCTCATCACCCACTACGCTACGGAGGCTGTCATATATATAAATATCTTCTAAACGTAATCGGCATCTTAACCTCTCTTAAGAATGACGTGACTAATGAATGACCTCCTCACTTGAGTGATCCAAAATTTTTAACCGCGATAACATGTAGGTACAGGATGAAAATTTAACCATTTTTATTGCACCTCAGATCGTTTACTATAAATAGTAATCTAATGTAATATCTCATCTCACTTAACTACCTATCTCCGAGTATCACGCAGACACCGAATTTCCTTTAGTTTGAATTCACAACGAGTTCTCGCTACGACGTCTATCTAACGATACCGTGTTACCAACGGAGGCTTAATTAAAGAAGTAGTGTCGAAACTTATCAGGCTTCTAGCCGCAAGGACGAATATTTATTAGAGCTTAACCTTGCTCTTCAAGAATAACCTTGAAGAGTAATCGTGAAACAGTCTTCATATCATAGGTTTTATACTGCTGTTTAATATATGTTTAGTGTAGTGTATACTCTCTGTATACACACTTAGTATATTCACACTCACGAGACACTATACACTGCACAAGATTCGGTACGAGTTGCTCGGTTGACTGCCGACGAACGACTGGGGTTATTCTAGACTAACTGCTCTTTTATACCCTAGCCGTGCTGCACAAACTGTATACACTACACTACATTTAGTATCAAGCCGCAAAAATGTATTTGTTGTATTAGTCGTATTTTAAACGAAACTAGTTATTTTGTTAAAATAATAATGATGAAGATATTTAAATAGGTATTGAATATTTTGTTTCTCATCATTACTTTCGGGTGCAAATATGGACAGCAAATTGCTTGCTTAGCTGTGTCGATTGCTTGGTTTCTTCGTGATGAAAAGCACACTTTTGAAAGTAGTATAACATTTTTAAAGCATACAAGTGGTGTAGTAAATTTCTCACGACCAACAGACGGTTAATCCAAAAAAGTTTTTGGCTCATTACATGATGTATCTAAATTGGTGAATTGTCATCCATACTAATATTATAAATTCGAAAGTAACTGTCTGTCTGTCTGCTACGCTTACCCGATTAAACTTCTAAATCAATTTTAATGAAATTTGGAACACAGATAGAGTGTACATTGGGAAAGGACATAGGATGGTAACCATTTATTCTACGGTAACCTTTAAAACGGGTCCATTGGGCGAAGCCGCTGGCGGAAGGCTAGTAACTCATAACAGAAACTAACCCTTCTAAATTTAATCAAGAATGAACGTAAAATGTGCCGCCAGAGAATGTAAAAATCGACGACCTGTATGGCGTAATAGTTACTATGCCGGACTGCCCATCAGAGGGTCCTGGGTTCGATTCCCGGCGAGGCAGAAATTTGAATGATGAGTTTAAATTTCTCTTCTCGGTCTGGGTGTTTATGTTCTGTCTTTGTGTATACATGGTACCCACGACACAGGGTGTATGTACACCTTACAGAGGGGCTATGAGTGTGAAACGTTAAAATGGCGGGGTTTTGAGCTTAAAGCTAAAAGCGCTGTTTTTATCTAAGTAAGCGAAAAGAGTATTTATCCTTTCGTGGACACCGAGGATAGTGATTTGTATTTGGTTCATATACATACTTCATAATATTTTACCTATTCATAATATTTATTTTGCCTAAAAAACTAACCAAGGTTGTAAGGGGTAAGTTCGTTTGTAAAATGAAATTGGACTAAGATAAGTCGTTTTTGCAGTTTTCGGGCTGAAAAAAGTAAATAATTGAAAATTTATAATTTTGCTATTATTTAACAAGGACGTAAAAAATTTCAAAACGAAATACCTAAAAATACTTAGGAAGCCCATACAAATTTAATCATAGACAAAGGTAAAGTGTATGCAGAAAGGGAAAAATTTGGCGTCAGAAAGGATAAAAATGGCAGGGTTATTGACCCAAAGCTAAAAACGTTTTGTGTAGCGAAGTAAGCGAAAAGTTTATGTGTCCTCTAGGGATATATTAGGCAGAAATTGATTTGCATTTGTTTGTTTTGTTATTTACTTTGGTGGTTTATGATATTATAAATCCAGTAGATATGCTAGTTAATTTTGGCTAATTTTTACTTGTTACATTTTTTCATTTGATCACGCTTGTATTCAAAGAAGATTTTATCACTATTTCGCTTGGCTTGGCTGCAAGCATTTTTGTGTCCCACCGCTGGGCACAGGTTTCTCCCCATCAATGGGTAGGTTTAGAGTTAACATTAAACGGTGCTTAATTTTAGGGCAACTTATCTACCACGCAGTTCTAATGCGGGTTGATTTAGGTAATAACTTGTTGGTATTTCTTTACCATATAGAGGAATTACAAAAAAATATTTTGTACTTGTCACTTGGTCACATGTACTTGTCCGGTGAAAGACTGATAATATACCTAATGAAACAGATAGTGAAAAGAAATAAGCAATTCCTTCCGTCTCTTACCTAACACAGACGTACAAAACCTTCAAAACGAACTTAAAAAATTACTGCAGGAGCCCTTACAAATTTAATCAAAGCTAAAGGTAAAGTGTTGGCAGAAAGGTTAAAAGATGGCGTCAGGAAGGATAAAATATGGCAGGGTATTTGACCTTAAGCTAGGAGTGTTTTGTATAGCGAAGTAAGCGAAAAGTTTGTGTCCTCTAGGGATATATTAGGATGGGATGATTTGCATTTGTTTGTTTTGTTAATTACTTCATGTACTGTTTGATATTATGAATCCAGTAGATAGGTTAGTTAGTTTGACTCGTTTTTACTTGTTACATTATTATTTTTCATTTAATCATGCTTGTATTCAAAGTAAGATTTTTATCACTATTTCGCCGCGTTCTGGCCGTCTCACTGCTGGCCAGAAGTAACTACTCCCCATTAATGGGTGGGTTCGGAGCTTAGGTTTAGGTAAAATAATCTGCCACGCTGCTCTTATGCAGGTTGATTAAGTAACTTGTTGGTATTTCTTTACCATATAGACGAATTACAAAAATTCAAATGGACATAATCAAGTTGTCCCGTGAAAGACTGACAATGAAACGGATATTAAAATATCATAATAAAATAAGCAATTATTTTCGTTGGTTACCTAACACAAACGTACAAAACCATCAAAAGAAAACACCAGAAAATTCTTAGGACACCCATACAAATTTAATCAAAGCCAAAGGTAAAGTATAGGCAGAAAAGGTAAAAGATGGCGTCAGGAAGGATAAAAAATGGCAGGGTATTTGACCTTAAGCTAGGAGTGTTTTTTGTTGCGAAAAGTTTATGTGACCTCTAGGGATATATTAGGAAGAGATTGATTTGCATTTGTTTGTTTTACTATTTACTTTAGTTGTGTATTCATAATTACGAATCCAGTAGATAGGCTTGTTAGTTTTAACTAATTTTTACTTCTTATTTATTTATTTATTATTTAAAACTACCTTAAACTAGAGGTTACAAGGTAGATTTAATGTTTAATGGCATTCTCTGCCAGTCAACCCTGGGTGTTGGAGAGAACTTTAGGTAGGCGGACGGAGAACAGCGACTTTATACACGATAACGAGTATTTTATTATATTGCCAGAGATTAGTTATATACTATATATATACAATATAATCAATAGATACATATTAATAATACATACATATATACTTACATACATATATACTACATAACACCATACATAAATACATATTTCTATTATTTTCTATACATATACATACTATACATACATAATATTATACGTGACATACATTATAATGTGAACTCAGAAGCTCGTAGGGACTCATGCATTACTTGATAACAAGACAATTAATGGAGGTTAATTTTAGGGCAACTTATCTGCCACGCAGCTCTAATGCGGGTTGATTTAGGTAATATAAATTTTTGAACATGTTTACCTTATATTTCTTTACCTATATAGACGAATTACAAAAATTTATATGGACTCTTACTCAAGTTGTTCGTTGAAATACTGACAATGAAACAGATACTAAAAAGAAATAAGCAATTCCTTCCGTCTGTAACCTAACACAGACGTACAAAAATCCTCAAAACGAACACTAAAATAATACTGAATGAGCACTAATAAATTTAATCAAAGCTAAAGGTAAAGTGTTGGCAGAAAAGATAAAAGATGGCGTCAGGAAGGATAAAAAATGGCAGGGTATTTGACCCAAAGCTAAGTAAGAGCGTTTTGTATAGCGAAGTAAGCGAAAAGTTTATGTGTCCTCTAGGGATATATTAGAAAAGGAATGATGCATTTGCTCGTTTTGTTATTTACTTCATGTGCTGTATATTATTGTGAATCCGGTAGACAGGCTTGTCACTTTCGATTCATTTTCGCTTGTTAAATTTTGTAATGCGATTAACTTTAGCGGATCATTGAACTACTTATGTAGATTTAGTGAATTCATTTTTATACACCTAAAATTGATAAAAGAATTCGGCTGCAAGTCTTTTTTGCGTCCCATTGTTGGACATGGGTCTCTTCTCTTTATTATATTGTTCGTGTAATTTATGATATTTTTCAAATCTATAAATACAAAAAAAATAATACAAAAATACAAAAATCTTTATTTGTCTCTTAAATAACAATACAAGTTAATCTGTGGCTGGGTCCACCTATTAAGCATATGCAATATGCTTGTAGCAGGCGGCCCCGCTCTTCCATATTCTTAATAAGACAATACTGTTGTATCAATTATTCCATGCATGTTATTAGTGTACGAGTGTGTGTGTGTGTGTGTGTGTGGGTGTGTATATATGTGTGTGGGTGTGGGTGAGTATGTGTGTGTGTGTGTGTGTGTGTGTGTATGGGTGTGTGTGAGTCTACATCTATTTTATATAATTTTCTATGTCGTTATATGTTTGGAGGTTTAGCCATTCTATTAAAGTTATTTTGCACTCGTGTAGATTTAGGCTGTAAATGCCAATGATTTCATTAATTTTGTTATAAATATTAGCAGATATTGTTTTGAATTGCCTTTTAGCTGTTTTAGTTCTGTATGTGAGCAACTTTGTTTTTCCTTCTATTTAAGATATGTGCAGGATTGTATGTTAGTGTGCTATGTACTTTCAAGATCGTATGTAAAATATACAGTTTTCTTATAGATAGCAAATTGCACTCCTGATATAGATCCTCGGTAGAAAATCTGTACGGTTTGAAATACATCACCTTGAGAAGGCAACGTTGGCCTCTTTCAGCTTCTAAGAATTTTGATTTGGTAGCTGCACCCCAAATAGGGATGCAGTATGTTATAACTGATTGAACTAATGTTAGGTAAATTTGTTTCAATGTCTCTTTATCGGTGATGTGCCTAAGCTTTTTAAAAATCCACATTAACTTTCTAACTCGTTCGTTTATATAGGAGATATGTTGGTGCCAAGATAACCGTTGATCAACCATAACTCCTAGGTACTTGGTACATATTACCTTATCTATTATGTTGCATCTACAGTTAGGGTTATGAATTAAGCCGCACTGGTGAATTTTTAAATAATATTCATTGCTAGGTAGAGTTTTTTTGGTATTGCAAAAACATATATAGTTCGTTTTGGAGATATTAAGTGTTAGGAGGTTTAATGCAAGCCACGAAGATACCTAAAGCAAAGCAACTTTGGAGAAAAAGTTATTCATTAGTCTCGAATATTCTCTACAAGCTTTATAACTTATAGAGAATATTCGATTTGGAATAATACATTCACCGACGGCAATACTTTTGTTATATGTCATTTTAGCAAACTAGATTTTGCTCTGTGGCAAGGATAAAATGAGACTTATGTTAGGAACATGAACATACAAAACCTCTAGATGAAAAAGTCTGAAAATCCCTAAAAACACACTTAAGAAGCCCTTACAAATCGAATCAAGTCTACAGGTATGAAAGGGTGGAAAGGGCAAAAGATGACGTCAAGAGATATAAAAATGGCGGAGTTTTGAGGCTGGAGGTGCTTTGTTTAGCGAAGTAAGCGAATAGTTTATGTTACCTCTAGGGAGACATCAAGGATAGTGAGTTGTATGGAACTGTTTTGTTTTTTTTCTTTAACATGCCTTATATCAGTATTTACACTTATCTTCAAAGAGAATTTGCACACAGTTCAATGATCTATAAACAATTTGATGTTTTTTTATTTGAATAGTGTATTAGGATTATCAGCGATGGCCGAGTGATAAGAATCTTGGTATCCGAGGCGGGAGATGCCCGGGTTCAAATCCTTGCCGCGCACCTCTGACAAAAGAAATTTGTAATATGCGCATTTCATCGCTGCTCCACGGTGATGGAAAATATTGTGTTAATTGATTACGAGGTTTTCCATCGCCGGAGAGAAACTCATAGTTTCTCGAAGGTATGATGTCCACCTGGAAGCGCGCACGGCCCGGCGGTTGGCGTAGAACGCAAAACGATCTAGGCAACTAAGCTAAACGGGCGCGGTTTGGTGTGAGATGGGTGACCGCTAAAGGCAAAAAAATTCATGAGCATTTCCGTGCTTCAGAGGGCACGTTAATCCGTCGGTCCCGGTTGTTGTCGATAGATAACAGTCGTTAAACCTTGTACGAGCCTTATGGGTGATTTGAAGACATCCGACAGCGAGTTGGCCACTAACCCGCATCGCCACATACCTGCATTAGAGCAGCGTGGTGGAGTAAGCCAATAATGGGGACAGACACGTGCCCAGCAGTGGAACGCATAAAAGGTTCCAGCCATGATGTCCACCAATCCGCACTAGGCTAGCGTGAACTTTGGCCTAAATCCCTCTCACTTGTTAGATGAGACCTGCGCTCAGCAGTGGGACATAAAAAGGTTGTAAAAAAGAGTGGTAGGTGGTTGGAAAAAGATTGGTAGGCAAGTACGCAAGCCCCGTGGTGTTAAATGGTCGCAGCAGCATGAACAACATCTACACACAACTTCAAGCAAGTCTTATGTCTTACCTGTGGTCGTATGCAGTTGCGCTACTACTCCGGTGATATCCGCATCCTTTTTTTGGTATCGGGGGGTAAACCTTCAAAGGGTACCTAGCAACTTGGGAGAGGATACCGGGTTATGTGGGATTAGTACCGCATTAAAAACCCCCTCAGTGGCCTGCCTCTGCGCTTGTGGAAGACTCCGGGATCTCCATTGGAACGCACCGGTGTCCTCCACGCGCGGCGTCCCAGAACGAGCCCATCTTCGGAAGAGCAGTTGTGCTCTCCTGCACCTTCATGTGTTCACGGCGGCATTCAGCCACGGACACACCGGCGTTCCTCTCGGGGCTGCTGGCTGGACGGGTCGAGCTCCCACTCTTACCGGTCGCATCCTGTAAGTCTGGCCGGTGACTTTATCTCTCCATCGAAACACAAAAATAGGATAATGGCGTCCGATTTTACATCTCAAAGTTTTGATTGATCCTAAACTTAATTTACCCAGTCAGTACAGTATATTCACCTTATAAATTAATTTGAAAGTAATTCTGTCTGTCCGTTACGCTTTCCTGCTGAAACTACTGAACCAATTTTAATTAAATTTAAGACATAGATAGAGTGGACCTTGGGTAAGGACAAATAATGGTTTTTATCTTACCGGAACCTATAAAACATTCGACAACGGTTGTAACCGCTGACTAAACGTTTACGCTAAGACGTCATAATAATATTTAAAATAGATGGAAGAAAGTTAGAGATATGGCCTGAAATAGCACATAGGCAATTTTTTGTCCTACGGATATTTATTTATTTATTTATTTACGGGCTACCAACATAAGAAACAGTTTATAGATATATATAAAACGAGTTCAAGCGAGTGACGCCGCTGGCGAAAGGCTAGTATTATAAGAGTATATGTAATGAAACAAAAGATTGTGTTTCAATTTCTATTTAAGGCCAACGGTACCCTAAAGACAAAAGGCCGAGAAAAGAAACTTCGCAACAATTTATGGATTCTCAAGGGAGACATCAGAGAGTGATTTGCATAAAACTATTTTGTTATTTACTAAACCTGTTGTATATGCTTGCGTTGTTTTTGCACATACGAGAGCAAACAGAGGGGACGAATTCTTTTAATGTTTAGTGGATTTGATTTTTAGTGGAAGAGAAATCTTGAAACTGAATTTGAATTGCTCGTGTATGAGAAAAGACGCGTAGTTAAGGTACACAATGTTAAGAAAAATATTCATATTACCTATATCATTGAACATTGTATTCCAGAAATAAATAATATAGTTTAAAAAACTAAAAAAACACGCTTTTAATTGTGAAAATACGAACTAAAAAGTAAAAAATAAGAAGAAAATGTATTTTACTGTAAAAAAGGGTGGGGTGCTTTTTGAGATACTATTGATACCATGCATGCGTGTTTTTAGTTTTTTATACTACATTATTTACTTTTAATTTTTGAGTTGGATTTTTTTCATACTATTGCATGGTCATCGGCCCTTGATCCCTGTGCAAATTTTCAAGTTAATCAGACGATTAGAAGGAGGTGAAAATGAAGTTAAAATATTCCGTTACATATACTTCTTCTATTTCGTAACGCTCTTGACAGAAATTTGAATGATGAGTTTAAATTTCTGTTCTCGGTCTGGGTGTTTGTGCTCCTGTCTTTGTATGTGTCCATGGCACCCACGACACAGGGTATTAATAACCTTACTGTGGGGCTATGAGTGTGTAACGTTCACTACAGCAATCTACTGTACAGTTACATCTACTGTAAGACCTTTCCTATCCCTTTTAATTGTTGATAGAGAAAACACGGGTTAAGCCGCGGGGTACAAATTCGTACTATAAATAGAAAAGTTTTAACTTCCATTCCCACTTTAACGGTATATAATTCAGTAATTCATCTCGCTCTCAAGCGTGCCCTACCTTTGTATGAGTCGCAGTCGGTTAATTTGTTTAGTCGACTCTTTGTCTTGTACGAATATTGTAAGTCCCTTGTCTCATTCAAAACGAATAACGTCTTTTGTTGTGCAATGACGTAAGAGGAACCTGTTTACTTTTTTTAAATGTAACAGTAGCAAAGTATTTATTGGTTTTTTTCTGACTATTGACTGATTAATGGCTCATTTTCACTCAAAATAGACTAAGTTCAATATATTTTTTCTATTTTTATATACATAAAAGTGACTGTGACTATGATTTTAAAAATCTGTTAAGGTTTTTAAATAATCCGGAAATATGTAATATTCTATACCTATTACAGCAAAAATTCACAAAACTCTCAAGGTCATCAGGTCTATAAAGCAAAGTAAGTAATAAAAAATCAAGAAGTAGCTAATGTATTCGATTATTTTTGGCAAAATTTCGCATACAGCCACTTAAATCGTTATGTTTATCGCTATACGCTCACTGTAAGACATTAATAACGAGTTACATGTTTGTTTTGCGAGTTCGCGGTTTTCGCAAATTTAATTTATTTAAGTCCCTACAAGAGCACATATTCACAATGACATTTAGAACGTTGTTAAGGAGTTTAAATGTATGTGTGGTTTATATTGTCTTAATGATATTTATGTATGCTGCATTACGTAGGCTTTTAGGCTTATCGGTTTTGAGATGAGTTGTACTATGATCGTAGTATGACCTCATTCCTGAAAGCTCAATATAGATTTACAGGCATATAGATTGCATGGTTCTGTGAAAGGCGTAGAACATAAGCGATCTTCTCATTTAAGCAAAACGCGCTCGGACAAGTATGGGATGGGTGACCACTAGTGATAAATTTCCTGCGCGGTTCAAAGCTTTGATTGGAACGTTAAGCCATTGTAGTACCTGTATCTTCGGGATTAATAAAATAGGCGACAAAAAGGGAGCTTCCAGGATTGTGGGCCGTTAGACTGGGAGCTTAATCCAGCCAGCAGCCCCGGGAAGGACGGCGGCAGGCTACCGAGGGGGTTTTAGTGCAGTGCAAATCCCACATAACCCGGTATCCTCTCCCAAGGTGCCGGATATCTTTTGAAGCCCCCCCCCCTATAAAAAGTCCACTTTGTTCCATCAACTCTTATTGGAGCAGCGTAGTAGAGTAAGTTCCAGGTCTCTCAATAATGGGTAGAGATCCGTGACCAGAAGTGGGACGCAATAATGGTTGCAAGTGTTGCAACCACAGTTATAGAAGATAAAAAAGGAAGAAGAGAAAGAGAACGTTCTCGCTAACAGTAGTGTAGATATTATTATGTGTATACTTGATACTAGCCAGCTTAGAGCATCAAGGTATGACACCCGTCAGAGAGGAGTGGCCTTTACGGGCGAACCCCTAGTCCCAACGTCCATGCACAATGTGCCTTCTAGTTATACAACTATTGTGTCTGTGTGTGTCGGTGTCAGTGTTGACGGTGCATAGAAAATGACGTTGTTAATTGAAATTGACATATTTAGAAATGTATGCGTCTGTAGCGATGAAATAATATTTGTGAATGTCTGACAAAATTAAAATGTGTGCGTTCTTCCCCCGCATCAGATTTAGCATAAAAATTATGTATCGAAGCGAGGCGCTATGCCTTCTCTACTGAAGGGTGAGTCAGTAACTTTGATGCTCTAATACTACTGGTGATATGTCTACGTATTTTTTTAATATAATATGAGGACATTGGTCGCAGCCATATATTAGGTTTTAGTTAAACGAACGAAGATATGATTAAAACTTAGTTTTACTTTAAAAAAAATAACAAAACTGAATCAAATAGGGAAAAAAATATCGTAAAATTGTAAGTAATTATTCGGTACAAAGCACGGCTACATTGAAATAAAAAACCTCAAACCTTTGTTCAGAAGGAAATCAATAAAGAGTGAAAGTAAATTTGCTTGGTGAGAACAAACCCGAAACAATGAGGATTATTTAATTTTAGCAAACGAAAACAGAGCAGAACAGTCGAAACTTTAATATTTGCTGACGTTAACTCAAACGTTATAGATGTTTTGAGTTTTATTGACTTTGATAACATTCGCGCTTTTGTTGTTTTTGCTTGGATCGCTGAGAATTTTAAAGCAATTGCAAACTGCTTTAAATTTCCAGAAAAAGTTAATTAATAGAGCTACGGTATCCCCTGTCTGATCGTAAGAGGCGACTAAAAGGAGGCTTCTAGGGTTGCAGACGGTGAGAGTGGGAGTTCGATCCGTCCAGCCAGCAGCCCCGTGAAGGACGGTGGTGTATGCGTGGCCGCATACCGCCGTGAGCGCCAGAGGGTACAGGAGAGCGCATCAGAGGCCTTAGTGTGAGTCTGCGCACGCGAAAATGTTACTATCGCGTTTGCGTTAAGAATTAAATTATCGACCTTATTCCTTTCAGATTAAGATCTATCTGTCCAATTTTAACTCGGACGCAGTAGTAACGTTGGCTCGTTTACAAACTTACACTAAGGGCTCTGCTCTCCGGAAGATGTATAGTAAGATGTAAGATGCCACGCACGGAAGACACCGGTGCGTTCCATTAGAGATCCCGGAGTCCTCCCCAAGCGCAGAGGCAGGCCACCGAAGGGGCTTTAGTGCGGTACAAATCCCACATAACCAGGTATCCTCTCCCAAGGTGCCGGGTATCTTTTGAAGGTTTCCCCCCGATTACAAAAGGACTTCAGTTTGTGTTAAAAAACTGTTCTGTTCGGTTTCGGGTGCTGTTAAAAAACAACCGTCATTAAATTCTGTCGGTGGCCTTGGACAGTTTAAAAATATCTGATAAATGACCATTAGCTCCTATCTCCACTTACTGGAACAACTTAGATTAGGCTCAGTTATATCCAACATAAGGACTAATGAAATTAAAGGCCAATTTACAAAGTGACTGCCCCATGTATGACCACCCCTTACTTCCGATCGCACATTTGCATTCTATAACAGCCGAATGATAATAAATAATTGCCTTTAACCCTTAACTAGTATCGTAAATTTGACATACTGGTATCGTGGGGGCCGTGCGGCCCCCATAGTATATTTAATTTTGCTTCTAGGTGTATCCAACATAAGAACTAATGAAATCAAAGGCCAATTCCCACAGTGACTGCCCCATGGATGACCACCCACCTTACTTCCGATCGCACATTTGCGTTCTATACTAGGCGGGTGAAAATAAATAATTGCCTTTAACAATGATTTTAAAAACTTCTGAAAAGAGGGTAATTTTTTCTCGCTCTATTATATACGTTGCAACTCATATATTTTTAACCGACTTCAATAAAAAAAGAGGAGGTTATCAATTCGACTGTATTGTTTTATGTTTGTTACCTCAGAGCTTTCGAGTGGGTGAACAGATTTCGATGGTTCTTCTTTTATTTGAAATTTATTTTTATTTTTATTTATTTAACTCTTTATTGTACACCATGATGACAAAATTGAATTTTGATACAAATCAAAACAGTGAAACAGAGTACAATGGTGGCCTTATCGCTAATCAGCGATTTCTTCCAGGCAACCACAGGCAAGGGGTTAAGACAGAAAAGTTGATGAAGAGGTAGGGTGTACAGCTTAGGCTAGAAATAGTATAGATGATCTCAGATATGTACAATGATAGATAATGTACAGATTAGGATTAGGAGTACAAGAGATACCAAGTCAGGATTGCAAATAATGCTCTTTGACTTGGCGCTTAAAGGAGTGAAGTGAAGGAGCAAGACGGATAGTTTTGGGAAGGGAGTTCCATAGGCGGACTGCGACAGCAGTGAAGGAATTTTGGAAAAAGGATGTAGAGTGAGATGGAACACTTAAGAGAAGATTATCTGCAGACCGAAGCGACAGAAAGCTAATACTTATCGTGTGGTCCCTTTAATTTGGTCCAGTTCTGATAGTGGCATCCATGAGACTTATATGGTAGTCTTAAATTCGCACTAATGAGCTGTGCGACAAATGGAGGACTAACAATATCACAACAATTGATTTCTTACTTACAACTTACATTTTCTACTCATCAATAAGTAGATACGATCTGTATTTACCATATTATAATGAATGTACAATATTGTTATTTTTGGAGTCGGAGTCGAAACTGAAACGATGATCGCCTCATATAAGTCTGGCCGGCAACTGTACCTTTCAACCCATAGCCCCCTTCTTCACGGGGCGGAGCAAAGTGAACGAGCTGCGGCTTTCCCGCCGGGACCCGGGATCGCTCCTACCCCTCCCACACCCTTTTAATTCCGGTTGAGTCACTCAGGCTCGCCACAAAAGCCCGGTGAAGCAGTAAAGGCCGACGGGGCCAACTGCAACGCGTCAATTAGAAACAAACAAACAACCTTTCCGTCGATACACAATATAATTGCTTCTCGGCAAAAATGGGTGCAGCGGTTGTTCTTCCTCGGTCTAACCTACAAGTTCTACCAATTCTTAGAAACTAACTTTTAAATAAATAAAATGTAAAACATTAACTCTTTTTGAGCAGTAAAACAGTATATTTCATCGAAACACAAGTTATGGAAAGATTTAAGCAATGCGAGCCTAATTACCTAATTTATAAGCAAGGAAGCAAAACTTGGACTGTTAGCCCAATATTGGATTATGCCTTTTAACGTCTAAAGTTTGGAAACCGCTGAAACAGATGCCCTCATTACGGATGTTTAAGATGTTTCATATTATCCGAACTTGCGTTTCTTGGTAAGTTTGTACGGAATGAAGATTCAATGATTTCTTTATATTTTAGTTTTAGATATTACTAGCTGTTCCCCGCGGTTTCACTCGCGTTAGTGAGGATCATTAGCATAAAGTAAAGTCACTTCTGAAGTGCCGCTGGACTGGCTTTTTTGTAGGACTATTAAAGATAAACATTTCCATCCTACTGATCGCCATATATAAGTCTGGCCGGCAACTGCACCTTTCCATCGATACACAATATAATTGCTTCTCGGCAAAAATGTGTGCAGCGGTTGTTCTTCCCCGGTCTAACCTGCAAGTTCTACCAATTCTTAGAAACTAACTTAAATAAATAAACTGTAAAACATTAACTCTTTTTGAGCAGTAAAACAATATATTTCATGGAAACACAAGTTCTGGAAAGATTTTAGCAATGCGAGCCTAATTACCTAATTCATAAGCAAGGAAGCAAAACTTGGATTGTTAGCCCAATATTGGATTATGCCTTTTAACGTCTAAAGTTTGGAAACCGCTGAAACAGATGCCCTCATTACGGATGTTTAAGATGTTTCATATTATCCGAACTTGCGTTTCTTGGTAAGTTTGTACGGAATGGAGATTCAATGATTCCTTTATATTTTTATTTATTTTATTTAAATGGAGTAGCAGACGCGCATGCAGGCCACGTGGTGTTAAGTGATCGCTGCAGCCCATGGACATCTACATACAACCTCAAGCAAGCATAGGTAAGTCTTGTATGAGGTCGTATGCAGTTGCGCTGCTACTCCGGAGGCTGTCCCTCCTGCTGTACTGATAGGGAGGAGGGTGGTCGCCTCATGTAAGTGTGGCCGGCAACTGCACCTTTCCACCGAAACACAACAGAATTGGTTCACGGCAGAAGTGGGTGCAGCGGTGGTACTTCCCCGGGCGAACCATAATAGTTCTACCATCTACAGGGTTATCCTTTAGTTAGTTACACTTATATTTTATTTTTTAGATATTATTGACGTGACAACGCCTAATAACTCGTTGAACGCCGGCTGTACGCACGAAAAAGGATGACTGTACGTTACGCTCATTGTACGTTACGATCGGCGCTTGTACGTTACGTTGAGGCTTGAGCGTTCGGCTTGCGCCGTTCGTCGACTGTTTATAAAGTGAAGTGAAAAGTTAATGTGGTTTTCATTGATTTTCATTTAAGTGTTATGACGTTGTCACGTTAATTAAACTATCGTCCGTAAACCGATTTTACACCGAACCGACCGAAAGTCGAGTGGCAAAAAGTTCAAGCGCGTTTCCGTGCCTCGGGGGCCTCGCCAAACCATCAGTCCTGATTGTTATCGATAACAGTCCTTAAACCTCGTCATGCGTCATGGCTTATAATCAGTCTCCACCAAACTCCAGGTCTTCCTAATAAGAGGCCAGGAAAGAGGGCAGCTGTAAGGTCCACCATCCCTATGTACCGAACAGGATAATAATGCAGACCTGACCGTGAATGGATCTTTGCACTGACCTGATACTTTGATCTGTGTTGACAGCTTAACGTTGCAAGATTATGGAATTTGCGAATTCAGTGATCTGTCGTCATTAAAATTAATGAATCTGAGTCGTTCAGCACTCGGTTCTAGCAAAATGTTAAGCGAGAAGCGATTGACGATGTTTGGCACTTTTATGATAATAATACCAATTCCAATATTTATAACGTTGTTTTCTTATTGGAACCTAGATGATAATATAAATTATTAACAAGATAAAATATTTTTGGGAAAGGTCCTTACAAAACTTTCTCTCTGTGTCTTCTTTTATAACTCTATTATTTTTAATCGAATTAGTCGATTATGAATAATTTCAAATTTCACCATACCTAATCGGTTTAACCATTTTGAAATAAAAGAACATAATATATAAACAGACAGACGGTTAAAATTATTATTTAACGGTCACCCTTAATCCCAACCTTCTAAAAAGGGTAAAATCATGGGGTATCTGGTCCTACAGTCTAGTACCCCTCGTGACTTACTGTTTTAATTAATTTGTCTGATTTGATCTGTGCAGCTGAGCCAAATGAGCGTTTCCGTGGGCACGTTAAGCCGGTCTCGATTCTTGTCGAAAGATAACAGTCGGTAAACCTAGTCGGAGGCCTTATGGGCGGTTTGAAAACATCCGACAGCGGGTTGGCTACTATTTTTGGCATACTCAGTTCGTTTTTTTTCACGAATTATAAAGATAAGCGTTGTCATTGATGACATTAAGCTACTGAATGAATAATATTGCTAGAATTTATTCAGTCTTATCCAGAAATGAGGCCCGAAAATTCACTGAGTTTCGGATACGAGCGTACAGACTAGGTCCTCTGCATTTGCATATATAAATAATTAAAAAAAAAAGATTGTGTGAGTGAGAAACAGGCACCCCATACCATTATGGGGTGCCTGGTTCTTACTTATAAGCCGCGATGGCTTATTGTTTAGTATCCCGTACCCACGGATAAAACGTTTAGAATGCTCTCTCTTTTCTTACCTCGCCATCGATAGAACAAGTTCCTAAGCCGGAGAAGAGTTATCCAAGCTTACATTAGTAAAATGTATCGTGTTCCAGATGTATAATGAAGCGAAACATTTGAAACTTCACTCAAGCATTTGATTTAGGATTCCATTTGAATTGTAACGTCAGTTCAAAACAAGGATTATGTTCTGATGCTGCCATTACTGATTTGGTTTACTCTTATCTATAGTCTAATTCCTGCAAGAATTTAGTGCATTTATAAATGAGATGTTTCAATCTTGGCTAGGTATTGTACATCATATCAAAAATTCGAGAAAAAACTCAATCTGAATCTGAAAAAAATACTTAATATTAGTTAAAACATGTCATGTACTTTTTCGGTACAAAACCAATTGAATATCAACTATTTTTAATGGGTTCAGTAAATTAAAGTAATGAGAATTCTACTAGAAGCTTTTATTTGCAGCACCAAAAATATCTTATATTCACACTTCACAGTAGTTCGTTCACCGAGGCAAAAATGTCAAGAGAGAAAACAAACCGGAAAACAGCAGTGTTGCCAGTAGCAACTTTGGAACAAGAATTTTTTATTCGTTTAAGAACTTATTACATCTGTAATACTCCCACTTAAATTTTATAGTCTAAACTATAAACATTTACATAATAAACTATACTTATACACTACATATTATATAAAATCTTATCTCTATTATTCTCAAACTTAATTGTTGGCAATGCCTTAGTGAGAAAATCAGCAAGTTGACATGCACTTTTTACATATTTTATTTCAATTATATTTTGTTCGACTTTCTCTCTTATAAAATTGTACCGCACGTCAATGTGCTTCGTTCTTTTGTGATACACTGGATTATGTATAAGCTTAATGGCACTCTGGTTATCCATAAACAATGTGAATGAACTTTGAGGCTGTCCAATATCACTCAAAAGCTGTCGAAGCCACAAAATCTCTTTAGCTGCATCGCTGGCTGCCATGTATTCCGATTCTGTAGAAGACAATGCAACAGTATTTTGTTTTCGACTTGCCCATGTAACAGGCCCACCATTTAACATGAACACATAACCAGTATTTGATTTTCTTGAATTTAAATCTGCTGCAAAATCAGAATCACAGAAACCAACCAATTCACTTCTACAGTTATATGATATACAAATATTTTTAGTTTTAATCAAGTACCGAATTATTCTTTTCACTGCATTGACATGGTCTTTACTGGGATTATTTATGTACCTACTCACTATATTAACAGCATAAGCTATATCTGGTCTACTTACAGATGACAAAAATAACAGTGCTCCCACTGCCTCTCTATAAGGAAAATCATGGACAATATCAATATTTTCATTTTTAGTTAAAATTACATTACTATCAGCTGGTGTATTACATGGATTTGCCTGCAACATACCAAATCTTTCTATTATTTGCTCAGTATATTGTTTCTGATGAATAATTATTGAATCTGGCAACCTACTTATTTCCATACCAATAAATGAATATAATTTTAGCACTTTTATCTTAAAAACAGTTTTCATATTATTTATGATAGTATTTAGTATATGTTTACTTTTTGAAAACAACAATGCATCATCAACATACAGTATTAAAATCACTTTACTATTGTAAAAATTGCCAACAAAAATGCAATTATCGGACTGACACATTTTAAAACCATATGTTAATAGAAAAGAAGTAAATTTTCTATTCCAGCAACGCGATGATTGTTTTAAACCATATAATGATTTATTCAACTTACATATACTGCCTGGTTTAACCTTGACCCCTTCTGGAACTTCCATGTACACATCCTCTGTGAGTTCACCATACAAAAAGGCAGTTTTGACATCAAACTGCTGTATTTCATAATTTTCTCTTGCAGCAATACTTAATAAAATCCTTATAGAGTCATAACGTACAGTTGGTGAGAAAGTCTCCTTATAATCAATGCCTTTCACCTGAGCAAATCCACGAGCACATAGCCGAGCTTTGTATCTATCTATACTTCCATCTATATTTCTTTTTATACTGAATACCCATTTGGAAGTAATTGTTTTCTGATTGGTGTATTCTACTATAGACCAAGTATTATTTTCATCATGCGACTGTAGCTCTTCCTTAATTGCTTCTTTCCATTTCTCACAATCATCACACTCCATAGCTTCTTTGAATGTATTTGGTGTAGATAACTCAACCAAGTTAACCTCATAGACTCTATTACGTCTTGGTCTTAGTGTAATGTTGTATTCTTCAGGATCTCTCACTATTCTGCTTGGTACATAAGTTTCATCTTTTTCATCTACGCTACTTCGCAAGCTATCTTGACTCTGTACTTCATCTGAAGTTGTTGAGGATGAAAGATGTTCTGAAATTTGCTGTGTCGTTTGTTCTGTTTGAATTATTCCATTTTCTTGTTCTTCTTCAGTAAGAGTTATTGGAATACTGTTTTAAACAAAGGTAAATTATTTTCATTAAACCGTACATTTCTTGAGATAGTTATTTTGTTTGTTTGTATATCAAACATTCTGTAGTTATTATTGTCGTATCCTACTAAGATCATTTTTTTACTCTTTCTATCTAATTTCTTTCTCTTCTCATCAGGCACATGAACATATCCTTCAGACCCAAATACTTTAATGTGATCAAGACGTGGTGTTTCCCCATACCATAGTTCATGAGGTGATACATTCTTTGTCTGGCTTGATGAGGTTCTGTTTAGTAAGTATACTGAACAACAAACAGCTTCAGCCCATAGGTTCATCGGCATATCTTTAGCGTGTAACATGGTTCGTGCACTCTCCATAATGGTTCGCATCTCCCTTTCTGCTCGTCCATTCTGCTCAGGGGTGTAGGGAGCAGTGCATTCGTGAACTATTCCTTTTTCATCTAAGTAAGCCTTAAAATCTTGGTTAATATATTCACGCCCATTGTCTGTATGCAATCTTAGTACACCATGGTTAAACATGTTTTCAACAATTTTGTTATATTTCTTAAAACAGCTGATCACATCACTTTTGTTTCTAATAATATAAATGTACCTGTAACTAGTTGCTCCATCTTTGAAAATAACAAAATATCTTGCTCCAGACACAGATGCATGCTCTATAGGCCCGCACACATCACTGTAAACAATCTCACCAGGCTCACTAGGTTTTCTGTTTGATTTCTGAAACGGTAACCTGCTTTGTTTACCATATTGGCATGCTTCACAAATAAATTCTTCAGTATTATCATTCATTGATACTGTAATTGCACCACTTTTAGCCATATTCTGAACTTCTTTTATGTTTAAATGACCAAGGCGTTCATGCCATAATTTCAAAGTTGAATGGACTATATTACAGCTTTCTTGAAAAATAGTTTTAAAATTTAATTCATAAAGGTTGTTTTCTTTCAAACTTGCAGTCATAACCACTGACTTATCCTTGGATATTATGGCATCGCAATTCTTTTTAGTAATGACATAACCTTTCCTGGTTACTGCACCTTCAGAGAAAAGATTTCGACGCAAATCAGGCACATACAACACTTCAGTCAATACTGAATGCTCCCTCTGACCATTTACATATTTCTTGATCATAACAGTTCCTTTTCCATGTACATCAATTTCTTTTTGGTTTCCTAACCTCACTTTTCTATTATTATGAGGATCACTTCTATAATCTTCAAACTCATAAAAGAAATCACGCCTATAGGACATATGAACAGTAGCACCGCTGTCGAGGATCCAAACATCTGCGTACATATCTGCTTGTAAGCAGTGCTCTGCACTAAACGCTAACATATTCTTTTGCTCTTGAGGTTTCTTCCCAGATTTCTTTGGGGCCCTGCAATCTCGTGCAAAATGCCCCCGTTTGTTACAATTATAACATATAAATCTATGTTGCGTTTGACTTGTGGAACCCTTTACATTGTTGTTGCCCTGCTTATTTTGTGTCACAGGCTTCTTTGCAACTAATAATGCAGTTTCATTTTCTTCATCAATTGTGAAACTTGCCTCTTCATCTAACAACCTTGATGTTAAATTATGTATAGTCTGTTTGCTTGAATCTAACGATAACCAAGTCTGGCGAAGAGACCGATACTTTGCTGGTAATGTTGATATTATTTTAGTCATAACTGCCGTATCAGATATATTTTCGCCACTTTCGCGTAACTGTTTCGCCAAACTCTCGACCTTAGAAATATGTTGGGCAATGCTGTCGGTCGGCGACATTTTATACTGATAAAATTTTTCGTGAACCATCATTTTGTTGTAATCAGATTTTTGCTCATAAACCGCCTCCAACTTATTCATTATTTCTAGTGCGGTTTCACAGTTTTCAATTAAGGTGATCTGATTTAACTCCATGGACGAGGTTATGATGAACATTGCCATGCCATCTTCTTTATACCATTGGGCTGTATTTCCCTCGGGTTTTGTTTTCTTTATATCTAAACCCTTTGCTTTCAGGGCGCAATTGACTTGGAATCTCCATTGCCTAAAGTTTCTCCCATCAAATTTATCAACACGCATTGCGTTTGTAACCTCCATTTTGGTAAAAGGTTATGACGTTCGCCTTCGCCCGCCACGCCGCGTTTGACAAATTGAGTATTGATGTAAATTGCTCTTCACAGATTAATCTTATCGTAATTACGTTCCTGGGCCCATAACCTAATGGGTTCAGTAAATTAAAGTAATGAGAATTCTACTAGAAGCTTTTATTTGCAGCACCAAAAATATCTTATATTCACACTTCACAGTAGTTCGTTCACCGAGGCAAAAATGTCAAGAGAGAAAACAAACCGGAAAACAGCAGTGTTGCCAGTAGCAACTTTGGAACAAGAATTTTTTATTCGTTTAAGAACTTATTACATCTGTAATAATTTTCAACATTTTTTAATATGGCGGAACAACTGACTTCACTGTCAAGCGATTGTCACATTATTGATTTCAACTGTCAAATTGAAATGACATATTACCGCTATTTGACGACCCGCGTGGCGCAATGGTTCTTATGCCGGACTGCTAATTGAAGGGTTCCGGGTTCGATTCCCGACGAAACAGAAATTTGAATGATGAGTTTAAATTTCTGTTCTCGGTCTGGAAGTTTGTGTTCCTGTTTTTGTATGTGTCCATGGCACCCACGACACAGGGTATTAATTACCTTACTGTGTGGATATGAGTGTGAAACGTTTATTTATTTATTATGTTTTTTCTAGTATATTGTGTTGCAATTCAAACTTAACATTCTTGTTTTGTACTAATAACCCCAGTCGATTATAACAAAATACTAATTAAAAAACAGCTCTATACTATATTTACAATTTCTTTATACGGTGTACAAATACCTGGCCATACATTTTGACACATCTCCGTTTGCAGATTTACGGTTTTTTTAAACGTACGTTAACCTTGCGTTAAGTGATCGTTGATTAATATCGTACTTTGAGTTTTTTAGTGGCTTATGATCTTTTCATGTAAGAATAGTTAGCTACAGCTGTTTACGACCATAATAATAAAATGATGTAATGTGGTATCTGTTTGATCAAGCTCTGCAAATTCTTCAAGGCATAACAAGATCAAGTAGAATATTGTGTTGACATTCCGAAGTATAATGTCAATTCCCTTTGAAGAGATCCCGGATATTATTTCAAAGCCTATTTTGAATTTCCGTAATGTTATAAACTTAGAGCATCAAAGTTACTGACTCAACCTTCAGGAGAGATGGCATAGTGCCTCGCTTCGATACGTAATACTTGTGCCAAATCTGGTGCGGGGAAAGAACGCACATATTTTAATTTTGTTACCCATTCACAAATATTTTTTCATCGCTACAGACGCTTACATTTCTAAATATGTCAATTTCAATTAACAACGTCATTTTATATGCACCGTCAACACTGACACCGACACATACTGACACACTAGTTGTATAACTAGAAGGCACATTGTGCATGGACGTTGGGACGAGGGGTTCGCCCGTAAAGGCCACTTCTCTGACGGGTGTTATACCTGTCATACCTTGATGCTTAAGGTTATAAATGGTAAATGCTTACTAAATCCAAATTCAATATTGTCCTGATACCATCGTAGACTTATAAACTGTATATGATAACAAAAATAACAGGTGTACAATCTGTAGGTGGTAGAACTATTATCGTTCGCCCGGGAAAGTTGGTACTTGTGAGTGCAGTGGTGGTCCGCTGCACCCACTTCTGCCGTGAACCAATTCGGTGATTTGGTGATGAATCCGTGATTCAATTGTGTTTCGGTGGAAAGGTGCAGTTGCCGGCCACACTTACACGAGACGACCACCAGCCTCCGGAGTAGCAGCGCAACTGCATACGACCTCAGACAAGACTTACCTATGCTTGCTTGAGGTTGTATGTAGATGTCCATGGGCTGCAGCGACCTTAACACCGTGGCCTGCATGCTCGTCTGCTACTCCATTCAAATAAAAAACACAAAAAATAGTTCTGAGGTATCTTGGAGTAAATAGACTTAAAAAATAATTTGCACTAGGTAATCAAAAATTATAGTTTATTGAGAGGCACCCATAGTCACCGATACCTTTTAGTTCATCGAGTAAAGCCACATCAATTAGTAAGACAGGTGTTATCCCTAAATAGAAGGCACTCTTGTTAACAAGGGTCGGAGAACAGGTCTGGTGACCTTTTAAGGCTCCGGTCGAATGTACGAGTATCTAGCGGTGATCAAAGTAATGGTAATATAGTGGGTGATTACATATTTTAAGGGAAGGATAAGTGGTAGAGAAATGTTGGTCCAGGTTTATTTTATTAATTAAAGTAAAGCTGGAATAAGCTGAAATAACAGTCTATTCTTGTTTCAAATTTGATTAATTGTTGTCGTAGACATTTGTTCTGATTATGCTGGTTGAGAGTTAGATAAAAAAATATTGACTAGCACTATGCACAGTTGACTGACTAATGGCTACAACCCTACAAATGTGCATAAAAATCTTTAATAAATTACCTGACAAACTAAAATGTATGCCTGTTAATGTACTTAAATATAATTTAAAACAAATACTCCTGACATCAGCATATTATTATTATAAAATGGACGAATAATTTTACTGTAACAAAATAATGTGAATATATAATTGTAATAACTTCATTAAATCAATAGATATTAGTTAATTTATAGTAACGTGGATAATTTAATTTACCCATGTAATTGTATGCAATGTCACAAGACAATATTAGACAATAGATGTAGATAGATAGTTTCTCAATTAATTAGACGTTAATTGTATGTATTTTTAAGCATTATTAATGTAATACATTTCGCATACCCTTATGGGTTTGAATAAGATGTACTCTTATAATAAATAAAAAATAAATAAATAAAAAAACCCTTGCTGCGGCCAACTGCTGGACTGGTCTTTCCCCATTGTTGTGAGGACTGGAGCTTACTTAACCACGCTGCTCCAAAACCGGTTGTTGGATAGGCGTCCGACTAGGCTTAACGACTGCTATATATCAATAACAACTGGAATCAATGGCTTTGCGTGCCCTCAGCCAATTTGCCTTTAACAGTCACCAATCTCACACACAACCGAGCACGTTTCGCTGAGTTGCGTATATTGCTTGCTTCTACGAACGTGGGCACAAAAGTAATGTTGGATACAAATTGCTGTCAATCTTAAGCGATCGCGTGTTGTTGAACGTATCTTTAGTTGAGTTCACAGGGCAATGAGCTTAACACAGCGACGTACAAAGAGCGAGGTTATAAGTGATTGGACTGAAGGGAGTCGCTTGAACGATGTTCTTGGGATGTTGGCTGATATATTGTTTCTTGTAGGTTTTTTTATCTACAACGAAAAAAAAAATAAACAGTGTATTTTTTAGATTGTCTCTAGTTAGCCGGATAGATTTAATACAGTTGTACGATATGTCCATGAAACATGTCCATCTGTGTCATCCTTTATATATATAACTATATGTGTAAGTGGTATAATGGTTGATTAAAAAAATCTTAAATTTATATATATATATATGACATATGAAAATTAAGAAAGTTTGAAAAAGGGCATCAAAATTACGTGAACAATAATAGTAAGTAATTCATATAAATCTACGTCGACAGGCCAATGTGGTGGTGTGGTCACTTCGAATGAATAACTCATATAAAATTGAATAAAGCCATTCCGTACTGCACGCCGCGCTCATTTTGTGGCGGCACCCAGAGTTCATGTAATGCATTGTGTTGTTGAAAAACTATTGTTTATAAATACCCATGTATGTTTGTACATGTATGTACGTTTGGAAAAAAATCTTTCCTATTTGCGTTGTTGCGTGAGTTATATTTGGGGACCGCGATCTTTAATTATTTTTGTTATTAAAATTACGATTTGTTTTACAGAATACATTTTATTTAGTAAGTTTAAACTTTGTTGTTCTGATATACTGATGTCCCCTATAGTGCAATGATTACCATGCGAAACTGCCAATCCAGGGTCCCAGGTCCCAGTCCAGGGTTCCCGGTGAGATAAAAATAGGAATGATGAGTTTCAACTTCTGTTCTCAGTCTGGGTGTTGGAATTCATGTCTTTGCGTGTGTCCATTTTACCCACGACACAAGGAGCTAGTATAAGACTGTGGGAATGTAGCGTGATTTATTTATAATAAATTAGTTTGTCAATAAAGTGGCTATGACATACGGATGATAGACAGACATGACGAATCTATCAATTCCGTTTTTTGCCATTTGGCTTAGGAACCGTAAATGGTTTAAAATTGACTCAAACAAAGTAGCATGAACAGTAATAGTAAGTATATATAAATCTACGTCGACAGGCTGCTTGCTGAATGAGTAATGAATGAATAATTCATATAAAACTTAATAGTCATCCCGTATTGCAGGCCGCGCTCATTTTGCGGCGGGACCCACAATGCTTGTAATGTATTATTTTTTTGAATTGGTTGCGTGTTGTAAAAAAAACTTTATTTAATTACTGATAAGATAAGATCGCTTCTGTTATAAAAAAAACCGTGAATAATAGCTGTGCAAAAAACGGTCCCTTAAATCTTGCACAGGGCACATTTGGCCTCATATTGAAAACGTCAGGTAACTCACCATCTTGACATGTGTCGCACACTACACAAAAATATTCAAGAGAAATTTTTCGAAGTAAAATTTCATCGTAACTTGTGTATGTATTTGTTATTTATATGTTTTCAACGTTGGTTCTAGTGGATAAGAAAGAAAAAAATGTTAAAGTCATGTCATCAACTCGTACTGAAGGACTAAGTACTTTTTAATTCTACGACTTAAATTCAACAGTGAAACATTTAAAATGTTATACAAAAAAATGAAATCGTTCACTAGCGTACTAAGGATGTTTGTCTTTATATAGTCGTTGGTTGTCCGTCATCTGTTATAGGTACACATAGGCTTAGAAAAAAACCGGTCAATAATAATTCCTGCCCAGGAAATGAACGCAAACATAGTTGCGTGTACAATATATTTATTAATACTTAATATAAATATACGTCGACAGGCCAATGCGCCGGTGCGGTCACTTCGAATGAATAATTCATATAAAATGTATTAAAGCCATTCCGTATTGCACGCCGCGCTCATTTTGCGGCGATACCCACAATGCATGTAATGCATTATGTTCCTGAAAATCTATTATACAGATACCATGTACATATTTCTCTGAAAAATAAAATACTATCAGTAGCATGTGAGGAGCGTAATCATTTTTTTAATTTTTTGTATAAAATCGTATGTTGGTTTACATCATACATTTACCTAGTAAGTTTAAACTTTGTAGACTTAACAAACTAACGTATGGAGCAACGGCCAATCAAGTGTCCCGGGTTCGATTCCGGGCGAGGCAAAAATTTGAAATATGCGTTTCAATTTCTGTTTTCGGCCTGGGTGTTTATGTTTTTGTGTTTAACTGTATTAATGGTATCCACGACACTAAGAGTCTTAATGTTGGGTATATATAGTTTCCCAATAATAATATGAAATATGAACCGATGGAAAGACAAACACGATCGATCTACGGGTTCCGCAATAATAGTACGTATTAGTAATTAAATACTAATAATAAATCTACGTCGACAGGTCAATGTGGTGGTGCGGTCACTTCGAATGAATGAATAATTCATATAAAATTTAATAGTCATTCCGTATTGCACGCCATGCTCATTTTGCGGCGGTACCCACAATGCGTGTAATGCATTATGTTGTTTAATCGATTTTGCGATAAAATTGATTAATTTAATAAAATTTTGTTTGCCCTTTTAAATACAATCTGTATACAAATAATATAGTAATCCCAAGGAACAGTAGACTTGAGTATTTGGTCAAAATTCCAGCTTGATATCTCTACGCGTTCCTGCAAAAAAGGTTCTTGACAGAGTGACAGACGAAACATAGTGATCCTATAAGGGTTCTGTTTTTTTCTTTCTAGGTAAGGTACCCTAAAAATTTACTTAATCCATATAATATTATAAATTCGAAAGTAACTCTGTCTGTCTGTCTGTCTGCTACGCATTTCCGCTTAAACTACTCAACCGATTTTAATGAAATTTGAAGCATAGATAGAGTGGACCTTGGGAATGGACATAGGATGGTTTTTATCCTAGGGGAACCTATAAAACGGGTATACAGTGACAAAGTCGCTGGCGGAAAACTAGTTTTATATAAACATTGCAAGCCATATGACTATCTGTAATAAAGTCAAATGCGAACTGTTATACAAAACTTAAATTTAAATTTTACATCAATTATCTTTCGCTTATTTGCAACATTCATGTTAGCTTTCAATATTTATAGCAAATTCAGTAGTTCCGATATTATGGGTCACTAAAGACTGAACATAATTTTGAACTCAATATTAATAGATGTACAGAAAGCAAATAAAACAAATTTTGCACAGATTTTGTATTTATTTGTTCTCTTTATTAGATATTGTTGAAATAATATTAAGATAAATTTTAATAGGAAAGTTATAAAAAGACTATTATGTGCCCCGCGATCTTTCCTGCGTTAGAAAGGATGAAATACCATAAAATGCATCTTACAAGTACTATGGTAATGACCGTCAGCCAACCGACGAGCCTCCTTACTATCTCCATCTACAAAATATAGCAATCAATAAGACTGTTTGCATTCCATAAGACTGTTTGACTACCCGCGTGGTGCAATGGTTACTATGCCGGACTGCCAATCGAAAGGTCTCGGGTTCGATTCCCGGGGAAGCAGAAATTAGAATGATGATATCTACAAATTTCTGTTCTCGGTCTTATGAGTGAAACGTTATTATTATTACTGTTCCAAAGGACACATATAATTATGGGGAGAAAAGGAATAAAACGGAATAAAATAAATATTCAAGAAGGGCTCCCATATAACAAACGTAATTTTTGTACCTTTCTTATACCTAGATAATGCGTACCATTATCAAGGTATCCTACGTATCCTAGTCCCTGTAGCTTCAGGATTAAGAATAGAGCTACGGTATCCCCTGCCTGTTCGTAAGAGGCATCTAAAAGGGGGCTTCTGAGGTTGCGGACGGTGAGAGTGGGAGCTCGACCTGTCAAGCAAGCAGCCCCTGGAAGGACGGCGGTGTATGCGTGGCCGCATGCCGCCGTAAGCATCGGAAGGTGCAGGAAAGCACATCTGCTCTGCCAAAGGTGGGGCCGTTCCAGGACATCGATGCGTTCCACTGGAGATCCGGTAGTCCTCCCTAAGCGCTGAAGCAGGCTACCGAGGAGGTTTTAGTGAGGTCAAATCCCACGTAACCCGGTGTCCTCTCCCAAGGTGCTGGGTACCTTTTGAAGGTCCCCCCCCCCCCCGATACAAAAAAAGAATCCACCAATCTGCACTAGGCCAGCGTGGTGGACTATGGCCTGAATCACTCTCACTTGTTAGAGGAGACATGTGCCCAGCAGTGGGACATAGAAAGGAAGCAAAAAATGGTGCGTAATTGGCCGTTTTCTTTAACAATTTTTTTAAAGTTGGCTTTTTCCATCTGCTAATCTGTTATCCTGTAAAGTAACTGCGTTTTTTTTCCATGTTCAATATCTCATCTTTTTCGTTGTAAATGGCCATCCATATTATGGGTCCCGTACTTAAGAAGATTAATTTTACGACAAAATATTTCGGATACAAATCATGACCTTTCCAGATAAGCTAATTTATCTTACTTCATTTATTTTGTTGAGAATAACTTTTCCGGGTTCTCGTATTCGTGTGTTTGCAGGAGCTGTTGTGATTCTTTTACATATTACCAACATATCCATAGAAATAGTTGTTATTATAAAATAGTTATTATTTGTATGGATATGTTGGTTTTATTAGGATTATGTCAAGTATATACTCGTATGGTAGGCAATCATTTGCAAATATTTGCAAGTCCCTGTAGCTTCGGGATTAAAAATAGAGCTACGGTATTCCTATATTACGGTAGCCTGATCGTAAGAGGTGACTTAAAGTGGGCTTCCGGGGTTGTGGACGGTGTGAGTAGGAGCTCGATCCGTCCAGCCAGCAGCTCCGGGAAGGGCGGCGATGTGTGCGTGGCCGCATGCCGCCGTAAGCATCGGAAGGTGCAGGAGAGAACATCTGCTCTTCCGAAGATGGGCCCGTTCTGAATCGTCGCGCGTGACGGACACCGGTACGTTCCTCTGGAGATCCCGGAGTCCTCTCCAAGCGCAGAAGCAGCCACCGAGAGGGTTTTAGTGCGGTCAAATCCCACGTAACCCGGTACTCTCTCCCAAGGTGCCGGGTACCTTTATACAAAAAAAGCCAATTATTTGCAACGCTAACTTTAATTGCCATCAATTAAGTTTATTATATTTTTATATATTCTTTTTGTTACTACATCTTTAATATGCCCCATGTATAACTCCTTTTCAGCTATACTTTCATAGATACTAATCCAGTTAAGTTACAGCAGTTAATTTTCCAAAGTCTAGACGGTTCAAAGCACTTTAAGTTACTAGCTTAGAATAAGTACGTATAGAATGAGTGTCTTCATACAAGCGAGCTGTCAAAATTGAAGCACTAAATAGATTCACACAGATGTCACATAAAATCTGACAAACAAAATATTATTTTTATTTTGACCAATTTAACTATAAAATACCTACTACAAAATATTGAAAACTTCAGTGTTTTAGACTACTTTTGTTTTCCAAAAGTGTTGTCGTTCGGCGTGCTTTAACCTTAAATGTTACGGAGCGGCCTGGCACTTGGTGCCATTAATGGCACCAATAAAAATGCACCAATTTGAGCGCGCGAACTTAGTTTCTAAAATGTAATTATTTTAAGGTTACTAGACATTTAAGGTTTTACTGGTTTTCATTTATTTAAGCAGCCCAGAAGTAACAACAAAATCTACTAAAAGCTAACAAGTGGCGTAAAGGAAAATTTTGTCAGTCCTTACCCAGGAATAGTTAGTATTCTGTGCCCAGGTATACAACTTGTAATAGTTTGAAATGAAATGAAATAGTCTATTAACATCCTGGGTAATAATATATACTTGATGTTTGTCATTATTGTACGGCCACCGGCTGACCATCATCCACTTTGGATGCGCTAAGGTTTATAATGGACAAGGAGAAAAAAGCGGACTGAATAAAAATCCCGCCCAGTGGTAACTCAATGCTCGATGCCTTCAACACATTTTCTTTTTATTGTTCAAAAAATTCTGGGCAAAGAGAATAAGGGACGTTAAATGTTTTTTAGTGAATTAGGAGTGAACCATAAATTGAATTAACACGATATTGAGACGAATTTATTATTAAATACACATAAAACTTATATATAACTTATAGAGAGCGTCAATCGTCCGAGTTGCCTTTTAAGCAAAGGGTCGGACTGAAAATCAGCGCCATGGTAATGTATTTTACCATGGCATACGCTGAGCCGTGATCCCATTCGCAGTGCATTGTTGCAGCACAGATTTTATACATAAAATCAAAAAGTAAAAATAATGTTTTTTTTTTTTGTTTAGGAAAGCTTATTTTTTATTTTATTTTTTGTATTGTTGTGTGCTTCATGTGGCAATAAAGTTTCTTTCTTTCTTTATTTCTAAAAATTACCTCAGAGTAAGCCATTTGGAAGTGATAACAACCGCACATTAAAAAAAATGCAATTTGAAGATTAGATTCCTAAATCTAAAATGAAACGACGTCCCACGAGTCAAGAGCTAGTTACGAGTCACTGCCCCCTTCCGGAAAAACCTGGAGCCTTATAATAATTACAATTACATTTTTTTTTTTTGCGCGGTGATGAACTTTATTTTTCAGCAAGATTTTCAGAACTTACATAAATACAATGTAAGATTTATTTCCAGCAAAAAAAACACATATATATATATGTGTGTATTTTTACATTATAACAACCAAGTTTGCGCGCCCAAATTGAAGCATGTTGATTGGTGCCATTAATGGCATCAAACGCTAGGCCGCTCCGGAAGACTTAAGGTAAAATTTTATCACAACACTTTTTTAAAACAAAACAAGTCTAACAAAATAACTTTTCACAGTGTTTTCAATATTTTGTAGTATTTTATAGTCAATTTAGGCAAAATAAAAATATTTTGTGTGTCAGATGTGACAGCTGTAGGAATCTATTTAGTGGTTCAATTTTGACAGCGCGCTTGTATGAATACACCGGTTCTATACGTATTTATTCTAAGCCTGGAGCTTACTCCAACACGCTGCGCCAATGCGGATTGGCGGAAGGTAAGTGGCCAACCCGCTAGAACTCTGACAAATTGTAACGACTATTATTTATCGATAACAACCGGGGGCCAACGGCACAGAAAGGCAAATTTTTTTTTGCCCTAGCGGTCACCCATCTCACACCTGACTTCGATTACTATAGCGTTGTTATTGCGTCCTACACCAGCCACCGGGTCATGCGCTGTAATAATAAATAGCGTATAAATAAATAGCACTAAATCCTGTAAATAGCTGCAACCCTTTTCGCGTCCCACTGCTGGGCATGGGTCTCTCCCCATTCGGGAAGCCTGGAGCTTACTCCACCATGCTGCTCCAATGCGGGTTGGTGGAGATGCGGGTTAGTGGCCAACCCGCCGTCGGATGTTTTCAAACCGCCCATAAGGCCTTCGACAAGGTTTAACGACTGTTATGTATCGACAACAACCGGGACCGACGGCTTAACGTATCCTCCGAAGAAATTTTTTGCCACTAGCGATCACCCATCTCACACCCGACCGCGCCCGTTTGGCTTAGCTACATAGATCGATTGCTTTCTACGCTAGCCACCGCTTCACGCTTTATCCAGTAAATACCAGCAGTTACATTAAATAACCGAAGTCTAGACAGTTCAGACGACTGCAGACAAGTAACTAAACATTTAGAGTTTTACTGACATACCGTATAATTATCTGTCTTCATTTGCTTTACTCATGAAGTCCAGAAGAAAACTAACTAAAAGCTTAGACGTAGTATAAATTAAAAGTTTGTTAGGAAGTTCTTAGCTAAATACACTTTAAAAGTACCGTTTTTACAGTCTTTAAAAGGAACTTCTTAGGGACCTTTTGGAGCAAACTCGAAAAGCTATTTTAAGCATGTTATTTCATTTGAAGATTATTGTATATTTCAAGTATGCAAACTGTGGAAAATAACAGATATGTAACAGAATTTATTGTAGTGATACGTAAAATCCTAAATTATTCGGAAAAGAACAAAGAAACATGTATTTAACACGCATAAAATGCATCATCAGAGTTATTATCCGCAAAACAAATAAATTTCTTGGGCAGCAGAGTACCGGGATTTGAACTCATATCCAACGTCTGTACCGCTTAAGCAGCCTTTTTTGGTATCGGGGGGAGAGGAGGGGAGGAGGAGAGGGGCCTTCAAAAGGTACCCGGCACCATGGGAAACGTGTTACTGGGTTATGTGGGATTTGTTACCGCACTAATACTCCCTCGGTGGCCTCTGCGCTTGGAGGAATCCGGGTTCTCCAGTGGAACGCACCGGTGTCCTCCACACGCGGCGCCCCAGAACGGCCCCATCCTCTGGAGATCAGATGTGCTCTCCTGCATCCTCCGATGCTTACGGCGGCATGCGGCCACGCACACACCGCTGCCGCTGGCTGAACGGATCGAGCTCCCACTCTCACCGCCCACAACCCCGGAAGCCCCCTTTTAGTCGCCTCTTACGAATAGACAGAGGATACCGTAGCTCTATTCTTAATTCTGAAGCTACAAGGACTACCACTAAAACAGCCTAGTTAACCGATACTAATCCAGAAAATACAGGTTAAAAGTAATAAACAGGGGTCTGTCTGATCCGTCTGGAGCGATCTCTAGACGGTTCAGACAGACCGCTGTAGACAAGTTACTAAACTCTTTGGGCTTTACTGTATATCTGTTTTAATTTATTTTATACGTGAAACTCAGGTGGCGTATGGTGTCTCACACGATCAGCTGTCGCGTGTGACCATTATCAACCCATAGCCATTCTGTTATCTCAAATATATTATTATGTACTTATTTTTTTAAGAGTGCTGGGAGTTTATTTCCGCCGCCTTTTTTCTCTCAGCTCAACATCTAGCCCAAACGGGCACTTAAAGGCGATGACCGGGAATAAATGACATTCATTAACCGAATATTTTGTATTCCTAATATGAAATAAATATTTTTCTTTCTTTCTTTCAGGAGAAAACTAACTTAAAGCTTAGAATCAGTTTAAAGGAAAAGTTTGTTAGTAAGTTCTTAGTTAAATACACTTCAAACGTAACGTTTTTACCGTTTTTACCGTTAAAGTTACTTCTTAGGAACCTTTTGGAGCAAACTCTATTAGCTATTTTAAGCAATGTATTTTTATTTCCTTTGAAGGTAATGTTGTGTTTGGTAAAAGCAAGTGTTATAAAAATAAACCCGCAAACTAGCTCCATATTTAAAATCAGATCAATTCGTAGCACTGTTGCGACGTAAAAGAAGGATAAATATACACATTTTAAAAAATACATAAAATAATTAAAAAAAAAACGATTCACACATCATAGCCCCACAGTAGGTTACTTATACCCTACTAGCCTTCCGCCAGCGGCTTCGCCCGCGTGGAACCGTTTTATTGGTTCCCGTAGGATAAAAACCATCCTATGTCCTTTCCCAAGGTCTAATCTATCTGTGTTCCAAATTTCATTAAAATTGGTTCAGTAGTTTAAGCGTGAAAGCGTAGCAGACAGACAGAGTTACTTTCGAATTTATAATATTAGTAGGGATGATCCCTATGATACTGACCCTATAACACCCAGACAAAGAACAGAAATAAACTCATCATTCAAATTTCTGTTTCGCCGGGAATCGGGACCCTTCAATAGAATCGAAGTTAATCGGCAATCCGGCATGGTAACCATTGCGCTACGCAGGTCGTCATATATATCATATTATATTTTAATATTTGTATGATTTGCTAAAATTTATAAAAGAGCTTTAGGGTCTACACGAAAAACATAGTTTTGGACCTTTTTGGTTTTTACAATTAATCCAGGACTCTAAGATACATTTAATAAAATTATCTCACACCCATTTGAACTAACCATACGATACGCCTAAATCAGAAAAAAAAATGCTTAGGTGCCCCAAAAATGACACATGTGACAGTCGCTGAAATTGATAAAAGATTGACGAACAAAACCAAGAAAACAGTCAAAATACTACCAACCATAGCCATATACATCAATTGGTAACCATTGTACATCAATAACCATTATACATCAATTGGAGAAACGAAACTTTATGCTATGAAATGAAATGAAATGGAATGAAAAACAAAATTTATTGATGACTGTTTACCAAAAAATTTGGTGTTTGCGTCTAACGATAGTATTTAAACAGTCTACCTTATTCAGGCGTCCAATAATCACTAAATTAACCTACAGTTATTTATTTACTAAATTCAATACAATTATAGCTTTATTTAAATTTTAAGTTTATTTTAAAGTAAAATAAATTTTAACGGATCTTCTGCTAAGCATTGTTCTAAATTAGGAGCCACTTAGTAATACGTTCCCTTGTTCGTCTAAGTGAAAACGGGCATCAGTATTCTATTTATAGGGATAAAAAAGTACCTAAATACATATGTCGTAAAGTAATATCATTATCGCGCAGACAATCTATTTGTCACCGTCGTTTCTCTTCCTATCTAGTGAAATGAAAAGAATGTCCGTCAGAAATGGTTGCAAGAACCATAACTCCTCAGCCAAACCTGACAAATTCCACCGTCCGCTTGAGTAACCGCGGAAAACTTTACAAAACCTCAAGAATATTACAGACTAAACTTCTTGAAGTTTCCTTTTTAAAAGCTTTGAAGAACAGAAGAAATATTTCTTGTTCTACCTCTTGTTTCTTTTTTACGATAAAGCAAAAGTGTGTGTTTCTGCGGAACTGTACCAGCCATTGTTCGCATAGCTCATTAAAAAAATTTTAATATCCACTTTTGTTTCAGTACAGAATGTGCTCATAGATATATTTTTTCATTTCTCGTCTGGCTTCTGCTTATTATCGTGCAAGGCTAATTATTTTTCATTTTTGCGCTTCAGCGAGCGTAATTGGAAGTTGAAGAAGGTTTTGTATGTGCCTTTAGATTCGGTGTAATACATCACGTGTCGCACATGAGAAGGTCTTTGCCAACGATAAAAGTGAAAGTCTCATTCTCATACGACATTACGTGCAGTATAGCACGTAGCGCAATGGTTACCATGCCGGATTGCCAATCAAAGGGTCCCGGGTTCGATTCCCGGCGAAACAGAAATTTGAATGATGAGTTTGTTCCTGTTTGAGTGAATGAGTTTAAATTTCTGTTCTCGGTCTGGGTGTTTGTGTTTCTGTATTTGCGTGTGTCCGTGGTACCCACGACACAGGGTATATCTACCCTACTATGGGGCTATGAGTGTGAAGCGTTTATTATTGTCATATCCCCAGAGTATCATAATTATTATTACGCTTTTATTAGCTTGACCTGTATGTATGTAAAGGAATCTTTTAACCTTATTTATCACCTACTTCTAGAAGTGATTAGCTTGAAAATTTGCAAGGTCAAGGGCCAATGACAATATACTCGTAATAATGTTAAACAAAATTCAACTAACAAAAATAATAATGTAGTAGTATAAAATAAGAAGAAAATGTTCCTATTTCTTTGTAAAGCATTGTAAAGAAAAGCGGAGGGTGCTTTTTGAGATATCAAAATGATAATCCATGTACTAATATAAACTTATTCTTATAATAACACTAATATTGACACCATGCACTCTGCACTTTTTTACAATAAAATAGGTACATTTTCTTTTTATTTTTACTTTTAAGTTCGTTTTTTCAAAAGGCGTGTTTTTTAGTTTTTTTAATGTTATATTATTTTAATTTATTACTTTTACATAATAATACCTATACTGTGGTCGGTAACGGCACACTTACGATGAATTAATAAAACTGATTTACTTACTGAAGATATAGACACTGTGTTCATAAATGGTGAAAGAAGAAAGAAAAAATATTTATTTCATATTAGGAATACAAAATATTCGCTTAATGAATGTCATTTTTTCCGGTCATCGCCTTTAAGTGCCCGTTTGGGCTAGATGTTGAGCTGAGAGAAAAAAGGCGGCGGAAAAAAACTCCCAGCACTCTTTTTTAAAAAAAAAAACAGTACATAATAATATATTTGAGATAACAGAATGGCTATGGGTCGATAATGGTCACACGTGACAGCTGATCGTGTGAGACACCATCAACCCACTTCCACCTGCTCACAGATGCGAGTAATTACTAAAACTAATACAATCTATGAAGAAATAGCCTTGTGTGAGCGAGATTCATTCCCACGCTCCTTTATCATTAAGATAGTCCTTAGTGTTATAATAAGCCTTACGGCACAGGACTTGTTTGACTGCCTTCTTAAAAGGTTTTAAAGGCAGGGATTGAATCTTTATTGGGATTTTATTATATATCCTGATGGACATCCCAATAAAAGAATTACTTTTTTTATGAAGCCGGCATTTCGGAAATGCCAGCTTGTGGCCGTTCCTAGTTGAAACACAATTAGGACTATGCAAGTCCAATATAGTAGTGAATTTTTCTTTGTTTTTACGTACATATATGATGTTTTGGTAAATATATTGCGAAGCAAATGTTAGAATATCTATCTCTTTAAATTTTTCTCTGAGAGATTCTCTAGCACCTATGTTATAAATTGCGCGAATAGCCCTTTTCTGCAAAATAAAGATTGAATCAATATCAGCCGCATTACCCCATAGTAAAATGCCATATGACATTAAACTATGGAAATAACTGAAATAAACTAATCTGGCTGTTGCAATGTCTGTGAGGGAACGAATTTTCTTTATTGCAAAAACTGCAGAACTAAGTCTATTCGCTAACTGAGAGATGTGGGGTCCCCACTGTAATTTGGAGTCTATTGTGATTCCAAGAAATGAAGCTTCTTCAACAATGGCAAGATCCTCACCATTTAATTGAGGATTTACATTTTCTTTCTTTACATTTGGGGGTGAAAATCTTATATAATTAGTTTTTTATTATTTAATAGTAAATTGTTTACATTAAACCACTGGACAACCTTAGAGAGAGCATTGTTCACGTCGTTAAGATTTGATATTCGTCTATTAATTTTAAATAAAAGAGAAGTATCATCTGCGAACAATACAATCTCATGACTGTTTTCTACCATGAATGGAAGATCATTTATATATAATAAAAACAGAAATGGTCCTAAAATTGAACCCTGTGGGACCCCCATCTCTACAGGTGACCCAGACGACCTTTTACCATTCACCTCAACTCTCTGAGTCCTATCCCTCAAATAGGATGACAGGAGTTTAAGCGCGGTACCTTTAATGCCATAGTGGTTGAGTTTCCTTAGAAGGGTTTCGTGCTGAACGCAGTCAAAAGCTTTAGATAGGTCGCAAAACACACCTAAGGCATCCTGCGATCTCTCCCAAGCTTCTATAATAACTGAAAAAAGCTCAACATCTGCATCGGTTGTAGAACGACCTTTAGTGAAACCAAATTGATTTTTATGTAAAAGTTTGTTATTTGTAAAAAAGGACAATAACTGGTTGAGAAGAATTTTCTCGAATATTTTACTGCACGTGGGGAGAACAGAAATAGGTCTATAATTCATAGGGTCAGTAGTACTGCCCGATTTGTATAAAGGAATCACTTTACTATGTTTCATTAGGTCAGGAAATTCACCACTTTTTATACAATTATTAAATATTAGGGCTAAGTTTGGTGCAATTAAATCTATTATTGAATTAAGGATCTTTACAGAAATACCCCAAAGATCGGTAGTGTTCTTAACATCTAATGTCCTAAATATTTTTACAATGTGTTTGGCGTCTATGGGTCTAAATTTAAAATGACATTTGCATTCGCTCACATTTTCTTTCAGCAACGATTCAGCAACGTTGGGGGAAGAGTTAAGAGATTTAGTTGTCGAAACTGGAATGTCACTAAAAAATTTCTCAAATAAATTAGCCACATTCTCATCTTGTTCAACCAGAGTATTATTATCCGCAATAAGTTTAAAATCAAGGTTGCGGTCCTTACCTCTTCCAGTTTCGGCATTAATGATTTTCCAAGTCGTCTTTATTTTATTGTTACTAAATTTTATCTGATTTCTGATATGTATGGACTTGGCCGCGATACACACTTTCTTAAAAACTTTTGAATAATTTTTAACATGGTCACAAAAGGATTCAC
Organism: Pyrgus malvae; assembly: GCA_911387765.1. Classification (NCBI taxonomy): domain Eukaryota; kingdom Metazoa; phylum Arthropoda; class Insecta; order Lepidoptera; family Hesperiidae; genus Pyrgus; species Pyrgus malvae. Next base: position 20,447,980 of record OU426965.1, on the reverse strand, counting down.
TATGATTATAGGACCTCTCATAATAGAGGTCATATAAAATGCATTTAACACAGTTGACCACGAAATCCTCTTTTCTATACTTTCCTATCATAATTTCGCACCAACTACCCTTCAGTGGTTTTCTTCTTATCTTCGTGATCGTCAGCAGTCAGTTCGACTCGAGCAAAAATGTTCTGAGTGGATGGACCTTAATGCTGGCGTTCCACAAGGCGGTATACTCTCTCCCTTATTATTTTCGTTGTTTATCAACTCAATTGTTTCTGTTATCGACTGTTCGTACCATCTGTACGCTGATGACCTCCAGTTATATGTACACTCAAACGTTGAGGATATAAATGGTGCCATTGGTGCGATTAACCGTAACCTGGAGGCTGTAAAGGTGTGGTCTTCTCGTTATGGCGTTACAGTCAACCCCCTGAAGTGTCAGGGAATTATTGTGGGCAGCTCTAGATTACTGGCTAAAGTTGAGTGGTCAGACCTACCCTCCATTGTGTACGATGGCAATGTTGTGCAGCTTAACAAAACTGTTAGAAACCTCGGCATACTTATAGACAACTGCTTAAGTTGGCAACCGCAGATTACGGAAGTTAGCCGAAAGGTTAATGCAACTCTTCAAGCTTTATGTCGGTTTAAAAACTTCCTACCGCAGCACACAAAACTTGCACTGGTACATACACTTGTTTTGCCCATAATTGATTACGCAGATGTGTCCTACCCTGATCTCAGCGAAAATTTTCTAAATAAGCTAGAGCGCCTTCTCAACAACTGCATTCGGTTTATTTTCAATTTACGCAAATACGATCATATATCCAAATTTCGAAGCCAGCTCAAATGGCTTACCATTCGACAAAGGCGTAACTCTAGAATTTTAATGGGTTTGTACTCTGTCTTGCATGACCCATCTTCTCCTGTGTACCTCAAGGAAAACTTTCAGTACCTCTGCTCTGCCCATAACAGAGGATTACGTTCTTCCAAAAACCTTAGCATCTTACTTCCGCCACATAATAGTGGATTTTTCCATCACTCCTTCACAGTTAAGGCTATACAGCTCTGGAACGCCCTACCCGAAGATATCAGGAAGGCACCTAGTAAATTGGCTTTCAAAAAATTGGTCAGAGAGTATTTGTTGAGTATCACTACTACCATTTAATATTGTGTCATTAAGTGTCATCACCTATCTGTATCTTATTATACGTATTATGTATTTATATATGTATATATATATGTATATATATTATAGTATATGTATGTATTTTATATGTATATAGATATTTATATGTATTGATAAAGTATATAAGTATACATGTATTTTTATGACTTTATTATAAATTCAAAACATTTTTTCTTTGTAATAGCCTGTTGACTACTAAAGCCTACCTCGCATTCTCAACATCACCCAGGGTGGACTGGTAGACAATGCCAATTGGCATTAAGTTTTACCCTTTGTGACTCTTATTTTAAGGTGTTTCACAGAAATAAATAAATAAATAAATAAATAAAAATAAAAAAATAAAATAATTTTTGCCTACTTCGGTGTAGTCCCAATGTTGCCCAATCATTGAATGATTTGCATGTTTTCGGAGAGATTGTCTTTGTCATTATTGGGGAGACCCTACAAACGTGTAAATTTTCGTTCACGTCTACATTTTTTGATGTATATTGCATAAATGTGACCATAAACAAAGTTTTAAATACAGAAATGTGTCATTCATAGTACAATCGACGAAAAATATTCATTAGTTACCAATCCAATAGTCTCGCGGGTCTAATGTTTATTATGTAGAATTGTTAAATAAGGTTAAGTGTACATGAAAGCAGTGAAAGTTGAGATAATTCTGGTACTGCTTTACCTCCAGTAAAACGATTGAGTTACAAACTAAATTCAAAATACAAAACCGTACGTACAGTTACCGCTGAATCATTAATATGTGTCAGCGCAAAGCCCGGGGCTCCGGGACATCTGTACTCAGTTACCAGTAGCCCTTGCGATAAATCAACTCGGAAACGTTCTGAATAAAATTATTTTTTTCTATCTTTTGCTGAATTTTAGCCGATATAATTAGTAATGATGAGTTTAAATGAAGCTTATTTTTAAGCCTTTTTCAAATCTAACTGTCAGGATTTTAATATTCGTTACATTTCTCTGTACCGAGCTAACTCTTACCAAACAATTTTTGTGTCTTCTATGATACTAAAGCTTCATTGGCACTCCATAAACCAGATTATCACCACATAAAGGTTGCAATCACAATAAATTTTACCGGAACACAAAATTTATTCATGGCAAAAATGGTTAAGCCCGCGGTATCTTCGGGCCTGTCTACAAACTACAAAAATTCTAGCAGCTACTAAAATTGGCCACTATCTGTATAAATTTTTAAAGCTCTTACAAATTTACCTTTGTCAACCTTTTATGTCAATTTTATATTTTACGTTAAGGTAATGCGAACTTTAAAAAGGCCATAAATATGTTGGACTAGTACCTACATTCAAACAATAATGTTGAAAACTAAATTCAAGGTACAGAACCGTACGTACAGTTACCGCTGAAACATTAATATGTGTCAGCGCAAAGCCCTGGGCTCCGGGACATCTGTACCCTGTAGCCCTTGCGATAAATCAACTCTGAAACGTTCTGAATAAAATTCTTATTTTTGTTACATTTTGGTGTATTTTAGCTAGATAAACAAATTGGCCTTTAAAATGGGAGCTTTATAGCTGTTATATTATGGCGGTTATAAAGCTAAATTATATCATCTATCAATATAACTATGTATAAATTTAGGAACGTAAAAATCTGTTTAATCTTAATCAATACTATATACTATATCCATACTAATATTATAAATTGGAAAGTAACTCTGTCTGTCTGACTGTCTGTCTGCTACTCTTTCACGCTTAAACCACTGAACCGATTTTGATGAAATTTGGCATAAACATAGAAAGGACATAGGCTACTTTTTGCCGCGGGAAAATATCTCATTCCCACGGGAAGCAAATGGAATGAATGAAATGCGCCGTGTAGTGTTATAAATACACTAGATGTTATTACTTACTTCATTCACGTCCATTATCATAATATTTTGTAACTTATATTCTTTTGTTTTATTCTTATACTTTGCTTTTCCTTTATTATTTCTTTACAAAATTATTTACTTTGTGTATTTGTTTGTTTACATTTTGACGCAGCTTTCAAAAATGTCATGTCTGCCTTTATGTTTTTTTTTTAATTCATTTTACGGCATTGTATAAAAATTCTTTTAGCCATTCAATATTAAATGAAAAGAAAAAAATTATGTATCTTATTTCATTTTATAGTTTAATAAAGTATAGTATTGTCTTTGGCTTATTCATGTTTGATATATTTTCTTCTAATCTCTATATACTATAATGAAATGCGCCGTGTAGTGTTATAAATACACTAGATGTTATTACTTACTTCATTCACGTCCATTATCATATTTTGTAACTTATATTCTTTTGTTTTATTTTTATACTTTGCTTTTCCCTTATTATTTCTTTACAAAATTATTTACTTTCTGTATTTGTTTGTTTACATTTTGACGCAGCTTTCAAAATTGTCATGTCTGCCTTTATGTTTTTTTTTAATTCATTTTACGGCATTGTATAAAAATTCTTTTAGCCAATCAATATTAAATGAAAAGAAAAATTTTATGTATCTTGTTTCATTTCATAGATTAATAAAGTATAGTATTGTCTTTGGCTTATTCATGTTTGATATATTTTCTTCTTATCTCTATATATAAAAATTAATTGCTGTTCGTTAGTCTCGCTAAAACTTAAGAAAGTCTGGACCGATGTGGCTAATTTTGTTCTTGAAATATTAGTAGAAGTCCAAGGAAGGTTTAAACGGTGAGAAAATTTGGGAGCATTGCGAAATTAATAGGAAAATAACTTATTTTATTTTCCTATATAAACTGTTAGTTTATTATATTCGCGCCAACGTCCAAAAGTTTGACATAGTCTGAATAACAGTTCATCTGTCACTATTCGTTTTTAATGTTTTATTTGACAGTAACATAAAAACTCTTTGAGATGATAAATAAACTAATCCTCTTACAAAACTTTTAAGGCAGGACAACGTCTGCTGGGTCCACTAGTATTTTAATATAAATTACGTGTAAAGTTGTTTGTTCGCTATGGACTCCTAAACTTCAGTAGTTTTTATAGTATATAAATTACGCGTCACGTAGTTTGTTCGCTATGGACTAGTCATCTACTCAACCGATTTTAATAAAATTTGCATACCGTGTGCAGTTTAATCCAACTTGAATAGGGTAGCTTATATCTTAATATTAAGTACTATAATTTTGATAATTACTGTTACTTTAAGGCAGGACAACGTCTGCTGGTTTCGCTATCATACACCATTTTTTACAAGTACTTATTTTTTATTATTTTAATTCACAAAGTAATCGTTTTAGTTATTTATATGCGTTTATAAGTACGTGACTCAAAGACCAAGGTTGGAGAGGTTGAATAATAAAACTAGCTTTGCAAACGTTGTATCACATGTAAATGTTGTGATAGTAAGTAATTATTTCGGTATAGAAAAAAAATTTAGAAAGACGTAAGTAACAATTCAGATAGTAGACCACCGCGATAGTCTCAAACAGTGTTTGAAAATTAGAAAGAACCCAAATATTAACCATTACCAACCATATCTCCAAATTACTTTATTAATAAGGAAGTAAAATCTAAAAGCAGTGAAGATTATGCATTATAAATAATTTTAACTGTAAATAATTTGGTTTGGCACATGGTTTGTCAACATAACAAATAAATTTGTTATTTAGATTTAAGTCAATTAGTTATATAGATAGATTTAAGTATATTTTGATTTCTTTAATATAAAATAGTATTTTTTTATTTCTTTAAATATATTTGCATACCTTACTGAGGTAAATATGGCGGATTTTAAATATATAAAACAACATCTGTAATACCCATATTTGCGCAAATAAATCATTTTTCTTTCTTTCTTTCTTATAAATTAAAATGTGCGAGCATTATAAAGATCTAAATAACATTGTACATTTTCAAGGAATTCGTGTTAGAAGCGACTTAAAATTGCATTATGAAAAATTTTCCTTTACACCTCCTTCAAAATGGCTAAAAATCTAGGTTGCGAGACTTGAGTAAAATAAATGAACTTACAATGATAGGCATATTTCTCACCAAGCTGCTCGCTTAGCGCGCAGATGGCGGAATGATGACCGAGCGTAACTTCCGAACGATTTGAGCTCTTTTCACTTTTGATTTCTAAATTTCTTCCACAGAATAAAGTAATTAATTGCATTGCATTTGATTAAATTAATAAATAGTTTGAATTGATATGAGTTCGTGATAGTAGTTTACTAATATTCAAAATTCAAACCTTTAAATCGTCTGTTTTTGCCTTAATATGACGACTCGCGTGGCGCAATGGTTACCATGCCGGACTGCCAATCGAAGGGTCCTGGATTCGTTTCCTGGTGAAACAGAAGTTTGAATGATGTGTTTAAATTTATGTTTTCGGTCTGGGTGTTTGTGTGTTCCTGTCTTTGTATGTGTCTATGGTACCCACGACACAGGGTGTCGGTTGTTAGGGTGACTTTACATACATGTAATGCGAGTACATTTGATCTTACATTTGTTTCGTGTAATCGAATGGAAATCCTGCTGCCAGCAACCACTTAACATGAGACCGGCATGTTTGTTTCCTCCTTTGTAGCTTCCTCTCAAGTTACACCAAGTTTTGTTTGAGATTGTATTGAGTAGCACTTTCACTTCAGAAAATAAAAGAAAAAAGTTACTAACACACAAAATACCGCTTAGAAATATATTTGTCGTGGATCATTATATCGTGGAATGTTATTATCTCTCATAATGGTCAAATAAGTAACTCAATTGACTACATTTTTCAAAGTGGGTAAACGGAAAAGCTGACGTCACTATCAGTTGTTTTAGTTCAGTAATACACAATATTCAGTTCAGTAATACATGTCATGTAATTTGACAGCGTCCTTGGCGTAGTGGGTGATGAGCCGACTGCGAAACGTGAGGTCGTGGGTTCGATTCCCACCCAGGACAAATATCTGTGTGATGAACATGACTATTTGTTCTGTGTCTGGGTGTTAATTATCTATTTATATATGTATTTAGAATTATATAAGTATGTTTATCAGCTTTCTGATTACCATAGTACAAGCTCTGCTTAGTTTGGAATCAGATGGTGTTGTGTGAATTGTCCAAAAATATTTATAAAAAAAATATATAGTAATGGTAGGATGTGAACGGAGTCGTTTTGAAGGAGTCGACGTGCGGGGCGATCAGTCTAATTCGAGACACCAAGCATCACACACCTCTTATACGATACTGTCGGTTTGCTTAGTGCCTGAATAATAATTTCGTAATTTAAAGTGAAGTAATAAAAGTGTAAGTACGCTATAGCTAGCAGTAAATGAAGATGACAGCACCGCTCAGCCATTCCCTATCCCCACATAGCCCATCCCCGTCATATTTTTAAAGAGATGATCTTGACACCTGATTACACTTTGTAAATGTTAAAAAAACACTTCATAATCGGTTTATTCGTTTCGGAACTGCTATGTCAATAATGTCACAGATGGACACATTAACATGACACACTTGTTATACGGGAGGATTTGGGGGGAATCAGTAGGTAGGTGATTAAAAAGTATTGTTATTTCACTGCAAAAATATATCATACTACGATGGTAATAAGACTGACACAAAAACATTTTTACCTACAAAAATTCTCAACAAATTTTTACTCCAAATCAATGAGATGGCAATGATGGAGACATATTTTCGTGCGATTTACATTTATCGAAGTATTCGTTCCTTTTTGCCCTTCTTGATCCCAAGTAAGCCATTTGACTTCAAATTAACTCAAGTTTATCGACTTGAAAACTGTATTAGCGGTACTTGAACGGCATTTTAGAAAATGGAGATAATGTATTGAATATAATTATTTGTAATTGTACGAATAATTTTTTATAAGACGTGTACTTACTCTTGAAGAGCTTTATTGAGACGACGTTTTTTTAATCGTTTACCTGCAAGAAAAAAGAAAACAATTTTAGCTTCATATTTTAAACTAAGACATGTTTACTAAAGTATACTGTAGTGACCTCATCAAGAGATGGCGCCACGGGTATTCCTGAATCATACTATCGAAGTTTTCTAAATATCCGACCATACAAGATCCGAATTGAGTCGATTGGAGCGCGGCCGCTCCCCGGGTATGACTACCTCACCCGGCGGGATATCTGACTTCGCCAAAATGGTGACCCCGACGTGATTCCCTTTGCCATATATTTATTATTATAATTGTATTTATTATTTTTGTATTAGGGTAAACCTGCAACGGTGCGCGGCAACTTGGCAGAGTTAATGAGTTATGTGGTATTTTGCCACACTAAAACCATACTGGGTGGCTTGTCATCGAGCGAACTACACCGGTTTTATTAATGCACGGTGCACAAAACCAGTATTATACTGGTATTATATTTGTGTATAGTATCTATTGTTTTATTTGATTTAGTTTTGTATTGGTTCATTGTGTTTTTATTTCTATTATGTATTAGTTTATAATTTTAACTCTATTTGTGTATTGATTTATATGGCCCTGCATCGCCTGAATAAAATAAATAAATAATAATAACGCTTCACACTCATAGCCCCACAGTAGGGTAGATATACTCTGTGTCGTGGGTATCATGGACACGCAGAGAGACAGAAACACAAACACCCAGACCAAGAACAGAAATTTAAACTCATCATTCAAATTTCTGATTCGCCGGGAATTGAACCTGGATCTCTTCGATTGGCAGTCCGGCATGGTAACTATTACGCCACGCGGGTCGTCAAATCGGGTGAATGCAGTTTAATCAGAGAATTGTCAATAGCTTGCAACTTATGTTAATATTCGCTACAATCCAAATACGGTATTCAGATAATAAACTTTCAAAGGGTTTCTCGGAAATTTGGTGAGGTTATTTTCAAGAAACATACTTCTACATACATTACTACTACATATTTTGTATGATCTTACTCCAAGCAGAGCTTCAAATACCGCTATAAAACAATAACGTTATTATCTACTTGTGCCCATATCGTTATAAAAAACATAACGTTTTACAACTAAACGTTATTTACACGTCAAAATAACGCTATATCAGTAAACGCTATTTAGAAAATAACGATATAAATAACGTTATATTTACGGGGAATAATAATTATCATATGCAGCGAGCTATCAACGCGGCAAGATCGCTTAGCAATAACGATATTATAACGTTATTTATTTCGATTTTGATATTTCATAACGTTATTCTTTTAATACCGCTATTCGTATTTTCGTTAGTAATGTCAAAATAATAACGAAACGAAATACGTATAACGTTATATAACATTATATTTTGATATTTTTTATAACGTTATGAAGCTCTGACTCCAAGAATCTACTATTTGTAAATAAAAATCCAACCAGGATAAACTCTGAACTAAAAACGTAAAATGTACTAAAAAACTACAATTTTATGCGAGCTTGTTAGCTCAACTTTCAAAGTAAGCTACGACGGTCACAAAAAATAAAATCCAGCGTACACTTCCAAAGTAAATTATTTTACATAAAGTCAACGGTATTAAGTTACGTTTGGTAAAGTTGAAAGACGCTCTTCAGTTTATAGTTACAAATTTCCGAATACCGAACTAAGTAAAGTGCTTTGACTTTATATTGGAATATTCCACGAACTCGTGTATTCACAATGTTGATGCTACTATTTATTTCAAGCTTTTTTTATTTACAATGATTGCTTGTGTGTGTGTATGTGTGTGTGTGTGTGTGTGTATGTGTGTAGCTCGATATAAAGAGTATTAGCTACGGTATCCTTTGGCTTATCGTATGAGGTAAGAAGACATCTAAGGCGGCGGGAACTGAAAACGTTCGGTCAGCGGCCCCGCGAAGGTCAGCGGTGTGTGCGTGGCTGCACGCCATCTGCTATCGGTGTGGGTGAGCTGCATCGCTTTCCTAAGGTTGGTTTTACAGTGACGCTTACCTTCCGCGGGGGTGGTAAGCGCGGCCCGTAAGCGCGAGGATGACCCGCTCGAAACTATAAAAAGAGCTTAGAGTCACGCACACTCCTCGCCCGCGCGTGATGGAAAAGCGCGGCTAAAAATTTTAGCGTGGGCCATCCGCGCGTGTTGGTTAAAAAGAAGCAAGATTATGTAACAGAGACGCAAGACTATGTAACAGAGACGCAAGACTATGTAACAGAGACGCAAGACTATGTAACAGAGACGTAAGACTATGAAATAGAGACGCAAAACTATGTAACAAAGACGCAAAGCTCGTTGCCCGCGATGTTGACAAACCGCGGTTTGCGTGACCGCGTGACAGTAAAACCACCCTAAGATGGACCTAATATCATGCTGATTGTGGCAAATAGCATCGTGAACCAGAATGCCGGAGATCCCGCAGTCTTTCACAACTGTCATTGCCTGCCTCAGGGAGGCTTCTGAGAGTGTTCAATTATGGTAAAAATTCCACGTTGCCAGGTATCTCTACTATGCTGCTGGGTTCCTTGTTTGCTGCAGTAAAATTTCCATTTAACTTCATGATATTAGAAGGAAAAATTCTATGACCTCTCCGGAGGAAATTGAGCAGAAAAAAATGGTTATACCATTAATAAAAGGAATAAATGAAAGAATTTTTAAACTCGTATTTTCTAATTTTGCGAATAATGAAAAATCTGCTGATACCAACTATAACCTAATAAAACAAATAAGCATCTAAATATTAATTAAAATATAGACCCTTTGGAGCAATTAAAATGAAAATGCCAAGTTAATTAACGATCAGCATCTAGAACATTATTAATTGAACGCGCTTTATTATCTAATTTCTAATTAAAGTAATATTTAAGACATTTTCATCCAATCAAATTTCTGATTTATTAAAATATTGTTATTCAAAATCATAGTGGGCTTGTGTAATATTTGCTGGATTGCGAAAGGTTGTTATTATACTTTGCTCTTTATTCTGTAATGATAATTTAATTGAATGAACATGGATATATCGGTGTAGTTATATTTGAGATAATTTTATGCTCCTACTTTGAAAGGAGAAAATGTCATTTTAAATTATATTTATAACTTGCTGACCCCGCGAACTCCGTACCGCGTTCAAATGTTTGCGGTGGGCCATCCTTATCACTTAGGGGGATGAAAAATAGATGTTGGCCGATTCTCAGACCTACTCAATATGCTCACAAAATTTTATGAGAATCGGTCGAGCTGTTTCGGAGCAGTACGGGAACGAACATTGTGACACGAGAATTTTATATATAAGATTTTTAATTTTATTTTAATTTCTTCTTTTTGGAAATAATTTTATTTCTAAAAACTATATAATTAAGAAGTAATTGACGACCCTCGTAGCGCAATGGTTACCATGCCGGACTGGTTACATGCCAATCGAGGGGTCCCGGGTTCGATTCCCGGCGAAACAAAAAAAATGAATGATGTGTTAAAATTTCTGTTCTCGGTCTACATGTTTGTGGTCCTGTCTTTGTATGTGTCCATGGGACCCACGACACAGGGTATTAATTACCTTACTGTGGGGCTATGAGTGTGTAACGTTTTAATTCTCATTTTTTATTTTAATTACAATGAGATACTTTTTATTTTATACTGGCTGACCCGGCAAACGTTGTTTTGCCATTTATATTATTTCTAGAAAACATTTTTTTAGTTCAATAAAAATAACTATCTACTATAAGTGTGCGGGGATTTACTTATAATCGAAAGCGTTATAAACAATAAAAGTAGGTATGCTTTAGTTAGGGTAATAAATAAATCTTTATTAAAGTAACTAATATATTATTATTTGAAAGTACAATTCTTGATAGCTATCTAAACATCAAAAATAATTATTCATATTTTTACTATCAATTATTTAAGTTGAAAAAAAAATTAAACTCTCAGCGCAATAGAGTGAACAATATTCTTGGTTAGTCCGTCATTAGCCAACACAAAAAAACTGGATGGTTTTCCGACGCGAGAACATGCCACATATAGTTGTCCGTGGGAAAAGCATGGTGCTAAGCCACATACAGACAATGTCAGGCCTTGTGACTTATTGATCGTCATAGCGAATGCCAATCTAATTGGGAATTGAGTGCGTTTGAATTCAATTGGCGCATCTGTAAGAATCATAGGGGTTCGTGGCAGCAATCACAGATGATTTTTTTAAATTCTAAGTCATGACAAAATAAAAATAAAAAACTTTCCCAAAAAAAATTAAAGTTTTTAATTAATAAATAAAAAATAAGGGTTGATCATAGAGGGGTGAAAATTTAGGGTTGTATGTATTTTAGTATGATGTATCATAAAAAAATAAAAACAAAAAAATTTGTCCAAAAAAATAAAAAATAAAATTTAAGGGTGGACCACCCTTAACATTTAGGGGGATGAAAAATAGATGTTGTCCGATTCTCCACCCTAGCCGATATCCTTGCATAGATTCACGAAAATCGGTCGAGCCGTTTCGGAGGAGTTCAATTACGCACCCCGTGACACGAGAATTTTATATATTAGATTACATCCAGAACTAATTGAAACTCATGCCAATAGAATAAATAATGTAGTATAAAAAGCTAAAAACACGTTTTTGTGAAAATACGAACTAAAAAGTAAAAAATAAGAAGAAAATGTATTTTAAATCTAATATTTAAAGGCCTCCGGCAAGTTAACGAATGTTATCTATCGACGAAAACCAGTACCTACCAACGGCCGTGCTCTTCAAAGCTCGGAAACGCGCATGAAGTCTTTGTTGCTAGCGGTCACCCATCTCACACCCGACCGCGCCTGTTTGGCTTAGCTGGGTAGATCGCTTGTGTTCTATAATAAACTTAGAGCCAGAGTCAGGCAATTAATAAACATATCTCGTCATAATTTTAAATATGTTTATGAAACGTTACAAGTCATTCAAAACGCCTTCAGAACATCTATACTTCTATACTAATATTATAAAGAGGAAAGATTTGTATTTATCTGTGTTTGTAATGAATGAACTCCAAAACTACTGTGCCGATTTAAAAAATTCTTTCACCATTAGAAAGCTACATTCATCCTGAGTAACGTAGGCTAAGTTTCATTCTTACGTGAAAACGGGTAATATGGCCAACACGGTTGAAGAAACTGGTTAAACGCCTATTATTTTAATATAGCAATGTAGCCTGAAATAGCACATAGGCTATTTTTTATCCTACGGGAACCTATAAAACGGGTCCACGTGGGCGAAGCCTCTGACGGAAGGCTAGTATATAATAAAATACACAGGTAAATCGCTAATCTATACACTTAAGACCACCCCGGTACAACTATGCGGTATGTAGAACTCATTAAAAGTTCTCCAGGTTTCTCCACAGCATACTGATGCTTCAAGCGGTGCTTGAAACTAACGGTTACTTGGCGATGAAGAGTTTTGAAACGGTTAATGAATTTAATGGGTGGCTAATAGTTTAATTAAATGAATAAACTTAGCCAACGGGGGTAGACTATGAATAAAATAGACTACAATATCAGATCTATTTAAGTGTGTCTTTAGAATTATATAAGTAAGTTTATCAGCTTTCTGATTACCATAGTACAAGCTCTGCTTAGTTTGGAATCAGATGGTGTTGTGTGAATTGTCCAAAGATATTTTATTTATCTGTGATTGATTGCATCCCTTTTTACGTCCTACTACTGGGCACGGGTTTCTCCCCATTATTGAGGTCCTGGAGATTACTCCACCACGCTGCTCCAATGCGGGTTGGTGGAGATGCGGGTTAGTGGCCAACCCGCTGTCGGATGTTTTTCAAACCGCCCATAAGACCTCCGACAAGGTTCAACGACTGTTATCTATCGACAACAACCGGGACCGACGGCTTAACGTGCCCTCCGAAGCACGAAAACGCGCATGAATATTTTTGCCACTAGCGGTCACCCATCTCACGCCCGACCGCGCCCGTTTGGCTTAGTTGTATAGATCGTTTGCGTTCTACAATAACCGCCGGGCCATGCGCGCTTCATGGTGAGATTTTGATCTGTGATTAGGTAGAATTATTTAGAACAGGTAGGTAGAATTATTGGTGAAGTGGTAAAACCCGCGGTCTTCAACACGTAGGTACCGAGTTCAAATTTCCGATGCACACCTCTAACACAGAATTTTGCTAAGTGCGCATTTATCGCTAAAGGTGATAACGGAATCCTCGGTGAAGGAAACTATTGTAATATTTAAATAAATACAATCACCGAGGGAGAGTAATTTCAAGAGAATAATTTCGTCAATGCCTAAGAGCATAATTTGTCAGAAGCACAGAACATTATTAACAGAAGTTAGAATGGAAATGTGGGCGGGGCAGACGTCGCCAAGGAATTTTGAGCAAACGCTCAAAATTCCAAAATCTCTACAGAAACACGCGATCGTGCTACAATATGCGTGCTTGTGTGCGTGCTTGGGTGTGATTCGTTCATTTGAAATCGCGTGATTGTGCGGCGCTAAGATTGGCTAGATTTGAAATTGCAAATATGTGCGTAAGCTTCGTATTTATTTAAGTACAGATGTAATGGAGGTGAAAGGCGGGGCTTAATCGGCGACACCAGTCTTCATACAAACGGCGTATTATTGCCGTTCTACCTCTTTTAATAATGTTCTGTGGTCAGAAGCATGATGTCCACCAATCCACCCGTGGCTGGCGATGGTGATGGACTATGGCCCAAATCCCTCTTACTTCTGAGAGGAGATCTGTATCCAGTAGTGGGATACAAAAAAAACGTTGAAAAAAAACAAGGATTTTATTAGTAATTTTCAGAGGCAAGAATTAAATTTTAAGTAATCATTTTCATAATCATCATATTTTTTTACAAAGACAAAGACAAAGACTTTTATTTGCACAAATATGGGTGTTTACAAAAGGTGTTTTTATACATTTGGTTCGCCATATTTACCTTCATGAGGTATGGAAATATTACAATAATTAAAACTTAACTAATTACAAATTACAAACATAAAAATGTACATTGAAATAGTGTCATTTATTTTATTATATGTATACTACATTTATCTTTGTTTGTACCCATATTGCGCCTTTTAGTTTATTTATTTTATCTAATACCTTTAAACGAGCAATTCTTGTATGTATCTAAATATATTTTTTGAATCTCGGAAACGGCTCCAAATATTTTGATGAAATTTAGTACCCTGGATTCGGGGGTGATAAATCGATCCACAAAATTTTTATTGTTGGAAATTTTTAACTGTATAAAAATATTTTCAATGATAATCAATTTAAATATAAACTGAAAATTGCGACTCTTCCTGACATCTATTGGAGAGTATTAATAATATTGTGGCATAACGCTGTCAAACGGGGGAGCCCACGAGGCTCATTGTGGATTTCCTCAAGCGTCATCAGGACCTTGTGCTTTTTATAGGTTGGGTGGTTTAAAATATTATATTATTTAATATTATTATATTTTATGACGTTTTGCGTTTAACTAGTGGAGAGAGATTTTTATTATTTAAAATTCATGGTTCAACGGTAGCGGCGTATTCTAATCTGACTATTTTGACATCCGGAAGTAAGATAAAAAATTATTGTACCTATATAGAAGGTCTTTTTTAATCGTGGCAGTACCCAACAGGAAATGAAATGAAATGAAATGAAATATTTATTTGCATAAAACACGGTACATTTTACGATAAAAATCTTACAATATTGTTCATGCGTGTTTTACCGACCTAGTCGGTGGGCAAATATTTATTAATAAATAAGATAAAGTCATCGTGTCTTTAGTGATAACAGTATATCCTTAATCTATAGGTTAAATCATTAATTTACTTTTTTTAATTTAAGGATATTAAATGCAATTTCATACCCGAAGGTACATGTCATTTTTTTTTAATAATAACAATAATAATTTAATAACAATAATATTAGATAATAATAGTAATGATAATATTTGCATAATTTAATAAAAATTTATAATTTATTAGCCAAGCGTTTGAGGTGTCCAGCATGACAATATTCTATAAATTCCTTTGTGGAATAAAAACAGTTCTTAATCAATAATTTAAAAATAAAACCCTTGAACCGATTTAATGTTAGATTTTTTTAACCGAGATGGCAGCAAATTATAAATTTTGATGCACATCACAAAGCTGTTTCTCGAATAGCATGCCGTATAAGATAATAGTCTATGCAATTGACCCCGATGCCGATTGAAGAATGTATCATCTTTGGTATCAAATCGATTTTGATTATTTTTGACACATATCAGACTTTCGTAGATGTACATTGATGGCAATGGCGGGAGATTTAGTTTTTTTTAATATTGGCTTACAGGAGTCCATAGGTTCCGCACTACTGTTAAATGGCCCTAACACATTTCTTTTGTATAAATAATGCTCTATTGAAGTCAGTTGAATTCCCCCATAAAAGTAATCCGTATCTTAGGACCGAACACACGTATCCGTGATAAGCCATCAATGCTGTTTTTTATTTGCTACTTTTGAAAGATGGTGTAATGCGTATATGAATTTATTTAGTCTTTGGCATACTATTTCTACATGATTTTTCCAATTTAAATTTAAGTCGATTTCAATGCCAAGAAATTTAGCAATTTTATTTTAGGATGCAAGGTGTACCCCATATCTTAATCTGACGCGCTAGAGTAAATCCGAAAATCCCCTCTTGGGCTCCGCTACTACCATCCGCCAATCCGACGTTCAAAGAAATGACAACGTCGATTTGAAAGAGCTCTATGAAAATTTCGTTCATTGAATTAAAGCTCCCGTGGTCGAATGGTTGCGTGAGCTGACTGCGGAACTAGAGACCTGGGTTCAAACCTCGATCAAAACCATATTGTGTCTATTTTTTATTTTTATGAAAATAACTTTTTTTTATTAGGAGCTATTTCAGATGGCTTTGTTAAGTAACACGAAGCAAATGATTGTTTCGTTTTAAACTAAACCAAGAAAATATTTTTTTAGAAAATAAACGATTTAATGTTATCTCATTGTATAAAATCTGGTGCAATAAAGTATTTTTGTATTGTATTGTATATTATATCCGAGCAACGCTCGGGTGTCCAGGTACTTTACTATTATTTTCGGATTGGATCCGATATATATCATATTGCAGAGTTTTTGTACACTGTAATTTTAAGCAATCATTTTAGTCATATCCTTATTCATAATCGTCATTTAAGTTTTAAGTAATATTTTAAGGCCTCCGGCAATGTTTATCGAATGTTATCTATTGAAAACCACATCGACCGACGGCTTAAAGTGCTCTCCAAAGCACCAAAACTAGCATGAAGTATGTCTGTCAAGATTGTCATTAGCGGTCACCCATCTCATACCCGATTGGTTTAGATTGTTTGCGTTCTACGCCGCTAGGCCATGCGCGCTTCGCACACAAACTGTGTGAGAGCAAATTACAACATTTTTAAGTGAATACACTTTCTTATCGATGAAGCTGATGAAGCAGTATTCCAAGTTGTGTACTGGTATCTCGTTAAACCTCCATCCAGCTGTCATCGACACGCGCGACGGACATCCAATAAGCGTAATTGAGTAGCCCTTAGCGAATTGTTTATCTTGACAGCTAAGTTTTTTCTTTCTCCGATAATTTTATCTCTACATGTGTTTATTTTTTTCTATTACGTGTTTCTGCTTTTATATAAATGTTTTCGACATATGACAGTTTTCGCAATAATAATTTAAAAGAAGCGATTGCATCTCTATGGACTCTAACGATTTCAGCAGTAGTGGATTGTGACGTCGGAAGTATAAGCTTTCGAACGAGAAAAGAATTATGAAAATCGGTTTACAAATGGCGGAGTAATAGGTGAACATACCTAAAAAATACATACAGCCGAATACAGTACCTCCTCCTTTTGGAAGTCGGTAATCATGAAATAATTTTGTGAAATAGAATTCTAACTTCAGAATTTTTTTAAAATATGGCCGGTTATTGTTTCTTACTGTTATATCATACTAATATTATACCTAATATATGAGCAGCGATGTCCGATAGGTAAGCGTTTGGCCTTTTTTATAGTGCATAAATTCTTAAAAATGTACGTGATACTGTAACGAACTAAAACCGCGTCGGTGGTCTGCCTTGGCGCTTGGAGAGAACTCGAGTATCTCCAGTTCTTTGAGTTGGAATATACCTAATTTATATAAGAAAATAAGATCTTTCATTTAACACGTTAACTGCGTTACCGGACGTATATAGCCGGTAATGAACTCTCCCGTGGTGCGAGCGCCAAAAACTAGTTTTTCTCGCTGGTGCGGCGTCATTTTAGGTACGATATTCTGTGAGTTAAAAAGGGACAAATAAACATAATTGCTTCTTACTTTCAGATGGTCTTATTACAATAGAAAAAAAGTACATGGCATATTTGACCTGTACGCACAGAACGAAAAAATTTTACATTCCATGCGTTACCGGGCGAATACGACTTGTATGTGTATGTCCGGTATCGCACTGTTGGCTAGGACGTATGCATTAGTGAGAAACGGATGTTATTATCGTTTATCGATATTTGTTAACAGTATCGACATTTATAAACAATAGGTACTTACTTTGTTACCTACTGGCACAGAAAGATCTATCAAAACATCGTTTGTCACCGCGTGCAGTACCTTAAAATATTTACTTTAACTTATTTAAATATACATTGCGATACTTGTTTCTCTCTTTTCAGTTCATTTTTGAAGCAGTCGGGTGTTTTTGTTTTTATAATAATAATTTAATTTCAAATTGTTTAGTTATTTGAAGATTTTTCTTAAAATATAGTAGAAATGTGATATGATATATATATTTTTGAAATAGTTTTTTCACTAGGTTGCATTTGATACCCATATTGCTGTGGTTAGAAAAAAAACCCCCACTCCCCTTTTTTCAAATTTGAGGACGCCATTTTGAAAATTTATATAGCCTATATCAATCTGACAATCCTAACAAATTTAACGACACCTCATATGTTTAAATCTTCCAGTCGTTTGGGCTGTGCGGTGCGCCAAATAAATGGACATACATACCCTCATACATACATACATACATACATACATACATACATACGCTCGAAAAACATAACCCTCCTTCTCACGCAGTCGGGTAATAATGCCTAATTGGCTTTATAAATAAAAGTATTATCGATAAATATTTGTTTTCTTATATAACACCACTACTGTTTATCGACTATTTGAACGTTTTCACCACTTCTTGTGCGCCACATGACATATGAGTCCGGTAAGACGTTTATACCTATAAGTAAAAAAATATTTGTCCAATTCTAGAACCAAAAGAAATGTATATAGTTCAAAGTTTTTAGATATTGATAAAAGTTAAAGAATTGCCAGAAAGTATAAATTTTATGAAAAAAAAAAGTTTTAAAAATAATTGTGTACCGGACACATTTGTCTTGTTTCGCACTAGAAAAATTAACAGTACATGGCAATATTGTCCTGTACCGCACCAGAGTGGAATATTATGTTTTTGAGCTTCGCAGTAAACGTGTTAATGTACTTTCAAAGCTATATACTTTACTTTGATTCCAAAAACTACTGAATCGATTTTGATGAAACTTGGATTGTTCCTTAAGTTGGAATACACCTAACTAAAAATTTATATTTGTATCTTTTATTTAATGTACCTTGTAATATATAAAGCTAAGGAGTTTGTTTGAACGCGCTAATCTCAATTACTACTTGTTCGAATTGAATTTTTTTTTTGTGTTGGATAGTCCATTTATCGGAGAAGGCTAGGCTATATAACATCATGCTATGACTAATACCAAAGTCCACGCGGTCGAAGTCACGGCCGGCCGCTAGTATACCGATAAATCTAAGAATCGTTTTGTACTGACTTGAAGAAACGAATTACTGTTGACTTTCATAACTCCTAACTAACAAAGCAGTCCAACGACTGTCTCACGGAGTAACAGCGACCCTTCTCAAAGTTGAACATCTAATTTGTCTTCGAGAGTCAATTTCAGGAGTTGCAGTAGACATCAATCTCGTGTTGAATTGCTGAAGAATATTTCACCTTTACTTCCGAAAATTTAAAAATCGTTGAAGCGAGCCGAATGAAAATATTTACGTTTAATAACGTTTCACACTCATAGCCCCACAGTAGGGTTGACATACCCTGTGTCGTGGGTACCATGGACACACATACAAAGACAGAAACACAAACACCCAGATCGAGAACAGAAATTTGTACTCATCATTCAAATTTCTGTTTCGCCGGGAATCGAACCCGGGACCCTCCGATTGGCAGTCCGGCATGATAACCATTGCGCCACACAGGTCGTCATATTATATTTTAAAAAGAGGGGGTTCAAAATTCGGTTGGATTTTTTTTTGTTTTATTTTAAGAGTAAATTTTGAAAATAAACTTAAGTTTTCCGTGTATAGGCTTACATATTTAAAAAAATGCATATATTTCAATTCACTGTGTAAATTCTGTAAATTTTAAAGTAAACTTAAAAACTTAAAATATTTTTAAATTTTAAAATAATAAAAGTTAAGTTATAAAAGGATTTTAAAAATTAAACCGACTTCCAATAACTGTTCTTTGAAAAGGAACAAACCAAGGTGAGAATCTTAATAATAAATAAATAAATAATTATCTTTGGACAATTCACACAACGCCATCTGATTCCAAACTAAGCAGAGCTTGTACTATGGTAATCAGAAAGCTGATAAACATACTTATATAATTAATGAATCTTGGATTGAAGTTGGCGTACCGTTTGAATTGCTAAAATTTATTTTATCTTTTATTTTGGTCAGTTTCTAAACTGTCGAAAGAACTAAATAGAAAAATTAAGTTGATCGTTACTTTTTGAACTCTTTTTATTGCGCTTTTGGACACAGATCTCTTCTCAGAACCTTGGAGGAATAATAAGAAACATGACGTATTCCCTCACAGTGGAGCAGCGATAAAGTTGTTCTCTTATTTCTCAATATTGTGTTTTAATTGGTTGTATGTTTATATTTTTAACATGGTCCATAATACTTAGTGATTAAGGAAATTCTTTTATTTTTTTCAACCTTTTTCTATGTCTCACTGCTGGGCTTCTTCTCACAAGTAAGGACATTTAGGCTATAGTCCACCACGCTGGCCAAGTGCGTATTGGTGGTAAATCCTTTAATACCTACAAGTATTGCCTCTTCAGTAACATAGTTATATTTTCCAATAAGGCAGTTAAAATGGCTACCACTTTATAATGTAGGTCAGAGGCGGTACTTGATTGACGCTATTCGATTCGCTCCAGCAATTAGAGAGTTTCTACGGGCTTGTGGCGTTCCCTCATTCAGTCCTCATGTTGAAATATCCCAACATTTTCATGTCCTTTTTTATGTCACTTAAAACTATATTGTGCTCATTATTTAAAATTTATAATATTGTTTTTACACATCCACTTATTTATTTCAATAAAACGCTATTTATAAATCACAAATAATTTTCAATTTTTACACTAAAATAAAAATTTATAAACCTAAAGTTATAACTGACTATATAAAATATTTTACAAAAAAATATATATAAACATAAAAGTTTTACAAATACAATAATTAATCTAAAGCGCCCGTGTGTGGCATTGTATCCAAAACACTGGCGGCATTGCCACGTTGAATCGCGAGCCTCAACCTTCTTGCAAAGTAGCTGCCAGCTATTAAGTCACAAGCCAGTACAAGTTTGTGCGACATGATTTTTTTCATGTCACAAGACCACGGCCCAAACGTCTCTAAACGTTTAACACATTAACTTCAAACTTTTATATGGCTGCAACCCTTATAACATTCCACTGCTAGACACGGTACGCTCCCAATAATATAGAAGGCCTTTTTTGGTATCGGGGGGAAACCTTCAAAAGCCCGACACCTAGGGAGAGGATACCGGGTTATATGGGATTTGACCGCACTAAAACCCCCTCGGTGGCCTGCCTCTGCGTTTGACTCCGGGATCTCCATAGGAACGCACCGGTGTCCTCCAGGCGCGGCGCCCCAGAACGGGCCCATCTCTGGGAGAGCACATCTGCTGACCTGTGAGGTCTTCTGGGTGGAAAGTAATATAAAGTAAAAAGCGGACTTATAAAGATATTTAATTATCCGAAATTGATTTATCATCAAAAGGACTCGTTGAGTCAATAGACCATTTAGAGTTAAGAGCTTAATGCATAATAAATCAGAGTACTTTAAATACAATTATTCTTAAAAATACTAAAGGTATCATTTTTGCGAAATTCCTTTTTATCTTTCGTTTTTTAAGCACAGATATTTCGTTTTGCTTTTCAAATATTAAAATTACATTTATTACGCTGTGAGTCGAGCGAAACGTTGTAATTTATTGCACAAAAGATAGGCTATTTAATATTCCAGTGAAATTTTATCTACACTTTTTCCACTCGATAATAGCAGTAGGGTAACATAATTTTATTAATCCTTAGATACTGAAATATTGCATGGGCGTTAACCTAGATTATAAGGTAATTCAGTATTCCATTTTTAAGTCATCGAAAGCTTTTATAATGTTGCCCTAGTTTTCACAGACTTAAACAAAAGACCACAAGTTTCCGATATTATAACGGCTTAGGTTAGGGTTACTTTTATTACTAGCTTTTATTTTTATTCTGAGAGAGACTTGAATTGGTATTACACAAAGTAATGAGATTTACGTACATAGCAACAGTTTTCATATAAAGTTCACAACCACACAGAAAGGCCTTTCTTAGAGAACAATATTCCCAAATAAGACAAAGAGCTCCGATAAATTTCGAACAATGCGAATATAGAGAGAAAAAAGGAATCGTTTTAGAAGATTTATATATCGAATGAGATTATTATTAAGATAAATGAAATAAGGGGGACTGAACCAAGCTTTCATGAGATAGAGAATATATCTCTTTCGCTTATCTGTTTCAGTGTCATTTATCATACAAAGTCTGTACAGTTTTATGCATGACTATATTTTGTGCTTTTTTCATTACACAGAAAGGCATATAAATCTCAAAGATTGATGTTTTCAGCACATGTAATTCAAAGCATTTCCCGTATTCCTTAATTAACCTTAATTATAAAAAGCAGCAGCGATGGCCTAATGGTTAAAGACCGCGGTCTCCGACGCGAGCAATATCGGGTTCATATCCTCGGCGCGCACAACTACAAAATTTGTAATGTGCGTATTTATCGGTGATCCACGGTAATCTCCGTACGTGCCTGAAAGAAATTCATTATTTCTAGAAAGCATGGCGTCCACCAACCCATACTTGGCCAGCAAGGTGGATTATGGCCTAAATCCCTCTCGCTGGTACCTATGAGAAGACCTGTGTCCAGCAGTGGGACATTAAAAAAGGTTATAGTGATCACCCATCTTACTCCCGACCGCACCCGTTTTTCCCAGCTGTTACATGCATTTCCTGAGGGCATTTGCCTTCGATTAAATATTTATCGTACATTCTATTTATATGTCTCCTGATTAAGAGTACAAAGCAATGAATGTTATTTTTTATTATTACCTATAATTATTATTCATCTCTTCTATAAAATTCAACAAATAGATACAAAGAAACGAATTTGAATGTTGCAATCTTCTTTTAGACTTCTTTTAAACCCTGCCACATGAGTAGTCACTCGTCTTAAAGTGTTTCAGATGGCAATCACTTTAAAAGGGTATCCTTAGGCATTTAAGAAGATTTTGCCCTTATCTCTTTTCACAACAAATTTGAAAGAAAGAAAGAAAAAACAATATTTATTTTATATTAGTTTGGAAAAGGGAGATCTCCCGCCAGGCGAGGTGGTCATACCCGGGGAGCGGCCGCGCTCCAACTGACTTAATTCGGAGCTTGTATATATGGTAGGATATTCAGAAAACTTTGATAGCGTGATTCAGGAATACCCTTGGCGCCATCTCTTGATGAGTAGCGAAAGGTCGCTACATTAGGAATACAAAATAATCGCTGGGAGGGAAGGATGTTGTTAGGAACATTATAGGACACGTTTAGTTCAAAATGTTAAAGGTTTTATCTAAGAATTCGTGTATTTTAACATGTTCAATACCCGGATAAAAGTATTCATTGCATTAATATTAGCTCTTTCTTCGTTACTCTTATGAAATGAAAACAATAGCAATAATGTTAATTGACTAATTAATTTATCTGAGGATTGAACAATCGGTCCTTAATTTGCGTCGCAATTGAATAATCCAGGTACTATAACCCGAATACTCGACTTTAGGAGTTGTAGTGGATATCAATCGCCATTTTGAATTGTTAAGTGCTCCATAATTAATAAAGATTTTAATAAAACTTTAAAATAATATAGCTTATATATCAGGATAACAGAATATGTTACAATTTATAAAGATATTGAGTGAATTGTTCAAAATATGAAGATAAGTTTCAAGTAAGTAGGAAAAAATCTACCATCTGCGAGCTATTCTGGCGTGCGCTACCAAAACTGCTAGAGTTACACATATACGTGTATGATAAATGTGTTTATCTTAAATAGTCCTACAAAAAAGCCGGTCCAGCGGCACTTTAGAAGGGACTTCATTTTATGCTAATGATCCTCTCTAACGCGGGTGAAACCGCGGGACACAGCTAGTACTGAATAATTAAGGAAATTTCACAAAGATTGACCTTTCAGTAACATAGTTATATTTTCCAATAAGGCAATTAAAACGGCTGCCTCTTTATAATTTAGGTCAGTGGCGGTACTTGATTGACGCTATTGGAAGGCTCCAGCATTAGAGGTTCTACGGGCTTGTGGCGTTCCTTATTTAGTCGTTATATTGAAATAACCCGATATTTTGATGTCTATTGTGTGTTACTTAAAACTATCACTGTGCTCGTTATTTAAAATTTATAATATTGTTTTTACACAATAACTTAATGTTAAAGGTTTTATATGGCTGCTGCTTTTTACATTTCACTGCTAGGCACGTAACACTCCCAATAATAGGGGAGGCCTGGAGCTTATTCCACCACGCTGTTTTAAATAAAGGAGATGCAGGTTAGTTGTTAAAAGGATTCAAATCACCCCTCCGTCCAGCCAGCGGTCCTGGAACAATCGTTCGGACGGTGGTGTGTGCGTGGGCGCATGCCGCCGTAAGCATCTGAAGGTATCGAATAGCACATTTGCTCTCCCGAAGATAGGCCTGTACGGGACTCCGTGAGCGGAAGATACCAGTGCGTTCCACTGGAGATTCCGGAGTCCTCCCCAAGCGCTGAAGCAGGCCACCGAGAGGGTTTTAGTCAAAATCACATTACACAAATCACATTACCGGGTATCATTTCCTCAGGTGCCGGGTACATTAAGAAGGTTTCCCCGATACAAAAAAAAACCTCCGTCAAAGTCTTTAGATGCCTCCGAGAAAAATCAACGGCTACTATCTATCGATAACAACCAGCACGATGACTTAACGTGCCTTAAAAGTATAGTTTAAATAATTAACTCTAAACAAGTTTGTGAATGCAAAATTTTAAAGCATTCATTTAGATATTGCTAAAAATGTAAACATTTATGAATAGGGCTCTTACAGTAGTAACAATGTAGCGGCGCGTTACCTACAAGTAATATGACCGCCGCACAACGCCGCACATGATATGCTGACCAAGCAAGACGACGCAAGCAGCGAACATTGTAAACAATAGAGTACTACGTCACGCACGTCATACTGAACTGGCCAATCAGAAGATGTATCCTGAATCACGCTATCAAAGTTTCATAGATTCTCAGTATATATACAAACGATCCGATGTAGCATTTGGACCACGGTCCCCAGGCAGTGACATCGCCTGGCGGGAGATCTCCCCTTTCCCTCCACAAACTACATACAACAAAGCCAAGAATACTTAAACAGAAACCTAAAACATTTTAAATTAAACGTCTATAACGGCGTCCCTAAACGACATCCTTCCGTCCATTTTCTCGTAGCAAATAATTCTAGCATTAGTCAAACATTTCTTGTGAAGAAAGATAAAGGCAAAAAGCTTCTAAAATGCCTAAGGATGCCCTTTTAAAGTGATTGCCATGTAAAACACTTTAAGACCAGTTTCCACTTAAGAAGCAGGGCTTAAAAAATCTGAAATAATATCTGATTATAGCAATCTACTGATGCATGGCTCGGCGGCTAGCGTAGAACGCAGGCGGTTTATGCAACTAAGCCAAACGGGCGCGGTCGGGTGTGAGATGGGTGACCGCTAGTGGCAAAAAAATTCATGCTCGTTTCCGTGCTTCGGAGGGCACGCTATGCCATCGGTCCTGGTTGTTGTCGATAGATAACATTCGTTAAACCTTGTCGGAGGCCTTGTGGGTGGTTTGAAAACATCCGACAGCAGGTTGGCCACTAACCCGCATCTCCACCAACCCGCATTGAAGCAGCGTGGTGGAGTAAGCTCCAGGCCTCCCCAATAAGGATAACAGATCCGTGCCTAGCAGTGGGACGCAAAACAATCTAAGTAAGATTAGTAAAGTTAAGATCTGTTATAACAATGAAAAAAAAATCAACATTCACACAGCGCCATCTGATTCCAAACTAAGCAGAGCTTGTACTATGGTAATCAGAAAGCTGATAAGCATACTTATATAATTCTAAATACATACTTAAATAGATAAATTAACACCCAGACACAGAACTAATAGTCATGTTCATCAAACAAGTATTTGTCCTGTGTGGGGATCGAACCCACGACCTCACGCTTTGCAGTCGGCTCATCACCCATGCCATGGAGGCTGTCATTTTGGATTGCTTGAGCTAAAAACATCAGTCTTTGAGATTTATTTGCCTTTTAGCGTGACGAAAAAATCACAATATGGCAATGCAGAAAACAATACAGTATGATAAATTATACTAAAACAGATAAACGAAAGAGATATATTCTCTGTCTCATGAAAGCTTGGTTTAGTCCCCCTTATTTCATTTATCTTAATAATAATCTCATCCGTTATAAATCTTCTGAAACGATTCCTTTTTTCTCTCTATATTCGCATTGTTCGAAATTCATCGGAGCTCTTTGTCTTATTTGGGAATATTGTTCTCTAAGAAAGGCTTACTGTGTGGTTGTGAACTGTAATTTATATAAAAATTGTTGCTATGTACGTAATCTCATTACTTCGAGTAATTCCAATTCAAGTCTCTCTCAGAATAAAAATAAAAACTAGTAATTAAAGTAAAACCTAAGCCGTTATAAATATCGATTATGACCTTTTGTTTAAGTTTATTGAAACTAGGGCAACATTATAAAAGAACAAGTCCACAATTATGTTAAAACGAAAAACTGAATTACCTTAAAATCTAGGTCAACGCCCATTCAATATCTCACTATCTAAGGATTAATAAAATTACATTATCCTACTGCTATTATCGAGTGGAAAAGTGTGGATAAAATTTCACTGGAATATTAAATAGCCTATCTTTTGTGCAATAAATTACAACGTTTCGCTCGACTCACGGCGTAATAAATGTAATTTTAATATTTGAAAAGAAAAACGGGATGTCTGTGCTTAAAAACTAAAGATTAAAAGGAATTTCGCAGAAATGATACCTATTTTTTAGAATAATTTGTTTTTAATGTACCTACTCTTATTTAATATGCAGTATGCTCTTAGCTCTAAACGGTCCATTGAGTCACCGAGTCCTTTTGATGATTAAGCATTTAAGGAAGATTCAATATGCTTATAATGCCCGCCCCACACGTAACGAGAAATCGTTGCGATTTCTCAGTACATATCTGTTTGCGCAGATGTATCGCACGTGTGGATGGTAAATCGCAATTAATCGTTCGTCGGCGGCAGTAGCAAATTTCATTAGATAAATCGTTCGTCGGCGGTCGTGATCGCTCAGTTGACAAAGACAAAGACAAAGACAAAGACATTTATTTGCACAAATATGGGTGTTTACAAAGTTGTTTATATATATTTAGTTCGCCATATTTACCTTCCATAAGGTATGCAAATATACAATGATAAAAATTTATAAGGAAAAAAACTAAACTATAATACAATTACGAAATGTACATTTACATCTATTTTAATATTATTTTTATTTGTCCCATATTGCACCATTTATAAATAAAAATAAAATATATTTATTTATTTATATTTCGGATCGGTTCCGAGCGTCAGCTTTGGGTACCCATATCACAGGGTGTTTGTACACTGAGAGGAAAAAAAGCCGGCGGAAAAAAAACCTCCCAGGTTTTTATGGAATTCCTTTATGCCGTTTTATCGTTTATGAAATCAGTGACTGAGTAATACGCCTTTTTCAGTAAATACGTTTTAAGTCCTTTTTTAAATTCGTTGCCCGTTTTAATTTTGAGGAATTCCGGTAGACCGTTATATATTTTTGGTCCCATGCAAAAGACACTGTTATGATATTGTTTTGTTTTGGAAGCGATTGAACATAATTTACTGTTATGTCTTTTTGATTTAAGGGTTTCATATTTTGTGATTTCTGTTTTGACCATTAAAGAGATCTCGTAAATGTATAAGGAAGGGAGCGTCATTATTTTTAAATTTTGAAAATGTGGCCTACAAGTATCCGTTTGTTGTAATTGACATATTGCTCGAATGCATTTTTTTTGAGCCTTAAACACAGTTTGAATTCCAGTCGCATTTCCCCAGAATATTATACCGTATCTTAATGTTGCACCTACGTACGCATGGTAGGCATTTAGAACCGCCGTTTTGCTTACAACTTTGGCCAATTTATATAAAGCAAAAGAAAACTTATTTAATTGTTTACAAACGTGTTCTTTGTGTGACTGCCACGTTAATCTGCTATCTATGTATAGTCCTAAAAATTTTGTTGTTTCTATTTCAGATATCAACTTTCCTTTATAGTTAATATTTACTGGTTGTCCTTATTTTTTTTTTTTTTTTTTTTTTTTTTTTTTTTTTTTTTTTTTTTTTTCGAGGGTAGGTGCGAAAAAAGCTGAACACGTTTGTAAAGTCATTTATTCTTTAATTAATCTTTAAATATATATAGACAGCATTTTTATGTATAATTTACTTATGTAATACATAGGTAACCTACCTGCTTATAAATTTCCTACAGAAAAATCCCTTCTATTTGCTATATTTTGATTCACTGATACACAACACAAAACTACTCTCTTAACTTTACAATGGAGTCTATAAAGGAGTCCCTTGCCTCTATAAGTGAACTGGTCCACACTAAACTAGCAAATTTTGAAAAAGAGCTCAGCAAATCGAGCTCTGCACCAGCATCAACGTCATCTCTTGCCACTGAACTGTCCACCTTCAGAAACGTCATTGTGTCTATATTAGACACAATGCAGAAACAAATTGAATTCCTTGGCAGAGAACTTGATCGGCAGGAAATGAGAAGCAGGCGGAAGATGCTCCTTCTACATGGAGTCCCTGAGAGCAAATCCGAGGATACCGCGGTAACTATCACCAAGCTTGTTACTGAAAAATTGAAGTTGTCTTCCTTTTCCAATGAGGGCATAAGTAGATGTCATCGTCTTGGGCGTACAACCGGCAAACCAAGACCCATTCTTGTGAAGTTCCGGGATGTAGCTATTCGAGATAAAGTCTGGTTCAGTAAGACCAAACTAAAAGGCTCAGGAATAACCCAATCAGAGTTCTTGACTAGAAGCCGTCATGCAGTCTTTCTTGAGGCTAGGAAACGCTTTGGAGTACAGAAATGCTGGACTAAGAAAGGTGTCATCCAAGTGCAAGCATCAGATGGCTCTCTCCATCATGTTGAGGCCATGTCGGAGCTGGATGCCATCGCCGATGCCGTCTCTGATGCCGTCCCTGAGGCAGTCCCTGATGCCGCCCATGATACATCTGGATCTACTTCGCCTGAACCGCCAGTAGCCGCAGACAGCAAGCCTTCAGGAAAAAAGGCGGCCTCTCGCAGCAAGAGGGCAGCCAGAAAGTAGTAGCAGTGAAAGTGACATTTTGTTGTAGTTTGAAGTGCTTCTGTATTTTCGTATGTATGTGCTATTTTCTGTTATCTCTCAAGCTTTAATGTCCAGTTATAGTATTATTACTTTATGTCCTTTGATATGTTAGTGTAAGTCAATTGTTTTTTCTTTTTATTCTACCATAAATTGATATATGTGACTGACATGACACTACTAAATTACTCTAATGTCATATGGATGACAGCTTGACGTGACGATGTCATGCTGCGTTCGGATACTCGCTTTTTACTTCTTGTAATTATCTTCAGTACCACTTGCTGTCACTCGCGTTCACGTTAGACTTTTAATGATAATAATAATGTTATCTCTGTACCTGTTATAAATTTTTGTGTTACTTTATATAATATGCTGTAAATTCTCAGCTGCTGGCGGGTAGATTACCTCTCTATGTATTTGTTTATTACTTTTCTATATACATATTGCTTTACAAGTTTTAATTATTTACTTTTGATATATTATTTATTATTATTGGTAATATATTAATATTATTATTTATACTTCTATTGTACAATATTATTATGCAAAATGAATATGATTCATCCTCCAATTATTCTTCTGCTTCTGAGGGAGACAATAGTGCGGCCAGTTTCGAAAGCATTCCTCCTTTAAGCGTGGCCTTAGATTCAAGCTTATGCGACGTGAGAAAAAATTTCAATGTTGTGCACATTAATGCTCAGAGTATTCCTGCCCATTACCCCGATCTATTAACTTCTTTTGATAGCATGCATATTCACGCAATATTGGTTTCCGAATCATGGTTGAAACCGTGCCTTCCATCCACTTCATACTCCTTGCCGGGTTATCACCTACTTCGCAACGATCGCCCAAACCGGGGTGGAGGTGGCGTTGCCATTTACCTTCGTTCTCACATCCCTTTTACTATTATCAAAATGTCAACCGAAAGTTTGTTGGGAAACGAAGCTGAGTATATGTTCATCGAAGTCGTTTTCTCTCACACTAAATTACTACTTGGCGTTCTTTACAGTCCAACAGCCAGCGTGGACTACTTTTCTTCTCTGGAATGTACACTTGAAGAACTTACACCACTTTACGACCACAGCATTATCATGGGTGATTTTAATACATGTTTACTTAAGTGCGATTCCAGAACATCCCGGCTGAAGTCCGTTGTCGAGGCAGCAAACTTACACATACTTCCACTGTCTGCCACGCATTTCTTTCCAAATTGTACTCCGTCCCTTCTTGACCTTATGTTGGTTTCATCAATTGATCATGTTGCCAAACATGGTCAACATGCTGCTGACGCTTTCTCTTATCATGACCTGATTTATTTGTCCTACAAAATACGTCCCCCGAAAGCCAAGTCGAGAATTCTTTTGCAACGTAATTTTGCTGGAATGGATATCGACAAACTTTTGAAAGATGCTGTGAACATCGATTGGTCCGTTGTGACGGATGCTGATTCGGTGGACGAGCAGGTTGCGCTTTTAAATTCTAACTTAATTCAGCTTTACGACGTTCACGCGCCCGTACGTCCGATTCGTGTTCGTCATCTCCCTGCCCCGTGGTTAACTGACGACTTAAAAAAGTTGATTGAGAAGAAAAACCAGGCTAAATCTAAGTACAAGTCCAATCCCTCCAACACTTCTAAACTTGAAAAATACAAATCTGCGCGGAATCGCTGCAACAAGGAGTGTAGAGATGCACAACGACGCCATATCCACAAATCTGTTCAAAACGAGGATCCAGCCAAGGTCTGGAAATTTCTTAGATCATTAGGAGTAGGAAAACAACAACAGTGTACACTCCCTGGAAATCTAGACATTGATGGTCTCAATAAACATTTCTCCTCTTCGTCGCTCATTGCTGGTGATGCGAAATCCAGTACACTTAATTTTCTTTCATCTATTCCTACTCCTGACACTCCTCAGTTTTGTTTTAGTTACATTGCAGATTGTGACGTTAAGAAGAGCATTTTATCGATCCATTCTGATTCCATCGGAAGCGACAGCATTAGCCGTAAAATGATTATTCCCTTACTCCACATACTTGCTCCCGTTATTGCTTCCATTTTTAATAAATCCATTTCCTCTGGTTCCTTCCCTTCTTCCTGGAAAGATGCCCAAATAATCCCACTACCTAAAAAATCCAACCCATCATCTTACTCTGAGTACCGTCCAATATCTATCCTACCATTCCTATCGAAAGCCCTAGAGAAAATAATCTACCAACAATTTAGTTTTTTCCTTTCTAGCAGAAACTTGTTGAACCCTCTCCAATCCGGTTTCCGTCCCGGCCATAGTACGGCTACTGCTCTCGCGAAAATCACCGATGATATTAGGCTCGGTATGGACAATAAACAGCTCACGGTGCTGATACTCCTAGACTTCAGCAATGCTTTCGGCACAGTGGATTTCGATGTCCTCCTTGCACTAATAAGCTCTCTTAATGTATCTCCAACTACAATTGACTGGTTTCGTAATTACCTGTACGGACGTCGGCAGCGTGTACAGCTGAATGACTCGTTCTCCTCCTGGTGTAGTACAACTGCTGGCGTGCCGCAGGGTGGCGTGCTGTCCCCGCTTTTATTCGCAATTTTCATCAATTCCTTATGTTCCCATATTTCTTCTCTCTACCACTTGTATGCAGATGATCTCCAGATATATACGCATACTTCTTTGAATGATCTGCCTTCTGCTATAAATAAAATCAACACTGAGTTAGCTTGTATTAAAAAATGGACTAGAGACTTTGGGCTTCAAATCAACCCAGTTAAGACCCAAGCCATTATATTTGGTAGTCCTAGACTAATTGTTAGGATTGACTGGTCCACGTTGCCGTCGGTAATATATGATGGAACTATTATTCCTTATAGCGACAATGTAAAAAATCTAGGCGTTATAATGGATCGCTGCTTCACCTGGGTGCCGCAAATTAATAAAGTCAGCAAAACTTTGTTTGCTCGGCTCGGCTCCTTACGCAGACTTCGAAACTTTCTGCCCATCCCAACAAAAATTACGCTCGTGCAATCTCTCCTCTTTCCTATTCTCGACTATGCTGATATTTGCTATCCTGATTTAACCGAGGAGCAACTTAACAAACTTGAGCGACTTCAAAATACTTGCATTCGATTTGTATTTGGTCTCCGCAAATACGATCATGTTTCAGATTTCCGAACTAAGCTCAAGTGGCTCCCAATTCGGTTTCGCCGGAATACTCACATTCTTTCTGCTTTGTACTGTGCACTATTTCACCCATCTGCCCCTACTTACTTGAAAGAGCGTTTCAAATATCTTCACTCTTCTCACAATCGTTTCCTACGTTCTACCGAAACCCTGTGTCTTGTTACTCCTGTTCACTCTACTTCCTTCTATACAAAATCCTTCTCTGTGTCTGCAATCCGTCTGTGGAACTCTCTTCCTTCATCTATCCGACAATCTGATTCCCTTGCCACCTTCAAGTCTCGTCTTCATAATTTTTATCAAAAGCAGAATGAGGATAACGAAAGCTAACATTATGAAATACTAAAATTACATCTTGGAATCATAAGGATTCTTGCATAATATGTATATATTTGTATATATGTATATATGTATATATTTGTATGTATGTATATATTTATATATATGTGGTTATGTATTTAAGTAATTTATGTTTATAAATAAATATCTATGTATGTCTATGTATATTTAAATTTTTATTATTTTTGTGCACCTTACTGACTTTTCCTCTACCCTAAGGTAGTCTGGAAGAGATCGCTAGAAGCGATAAGGCCACCTTTTGTTCACTAAAAGTATTAAAATGTAAATAAACTGTATGTGATCATCTTACTGTTATGGTGTGCAATAAAGCATATAAATAAATAAATAAATAAATAAATACTTCCTTGAGGCACTCCATACAGTACTTTCCTAGAGAGAGAATGGTGTTTCTCTTCAGTTTTTGTGATTTCATTAATTTTTGTTATTTCTGTTATGTGTTCTCTGTCAGTTAGGTAAGAGTTGATTAAGTTCAACGCATTGCCTCTGACTCCATATTTCTCTAACTTATTAATCAGCAATTTATGATCTACATACTCGAATGCCCTTGTCATGTCCATATAGAGCCCGATTACCTGTTTCTTATCATTTAAACCTGTCATTACTTTTTGTAAAAAATTATAAATTGCTACGTTTATTGATTTGTTTTTCCTAAACCCTACCTGCTCATCAGCAAAGATAGAAAACTTTTCGAAGTAAAAATATAATCTGTCATGGAGTACTTTTTCAAATATTTTAGAAAAAATAGGTATTAATGCTATAGGTCTGTAACATCCCATGTTCTGTCTGTCCTGTTTCTTAAATATTGGTTTGATAATTGTGACTTTAAGTTTCTCTGGAAATATGCCAGTTTCAATACTTAAATTTATATTATAAGCTAGTATTGGTGCAATTTGACAGCCTCCGTGGCGTAGTGGGCGATGAGCCGACTGCGAAGCGGGAGGTCGTGGGTTCGATTCCCACCCAGGACAAATATTTGTGTGATGAACATGACTATTTGTTCTGTGTCTGGGTGTTAATTTATCTATTTAAGTATGTATTTAGAATTATATAAGTATGTTTATCAGCTTTCTGATTACCATAGTACAAGCTCTGCTTAGTTTGGAATCAGTTGGTGTTGCGTGAATTTGTCCAAAGATATTTATTTATTATTTATTTAATTATATTTGATACGCGTTTAACGATGTTCGTACATATACCGTCATACCCCGTACTATTTGTATTATTTAGATTATTTATTATTTTTATAACTTCGTCGGGTGAGGTTGGTTTTAAGAAAAATGAGTGTTGACAGTTAAAACTAATTTTATGTATATCACTATTAATCTTTATATTACAGTTATCTTCAATTTGATTTAAGAAGAAGTCATTAAACTCTTTGGCGATAATTTGTGGGTCTATTTCAATGTGGTTCCCCACTTTGATTTCATTAATATCTTGTTTAGGTATATTTATAGTGTTATTGTTAATTACTTTCCAGACAGCTTTCGATTTATTATTAGAGTTCTTAATAAAATAGTCATTTTGAGATTTTTGTGTTAGTTTTATTATTCTCTTAAATGTTTTTGAATAATTTTTAAATTTATTTTTTGCCTCCATGCTGCGAGAGATCCTGTACCTCCAAAGTAAACCCCTTTTAATTTTGGAACACCTTTTTATACCTTTTGAAATCCACTTTGGTCACAGTTCGGCAGTTCGCCTCGGATCCGGCTTGTTTTCGGAGGTGCATATCACGCAAGCACGCTTTATGCAATAATATGTATGCTCCTCGGTTTTTTTTTCTCACATCACAAGCACACAATTAGGCCCAACAAAACAAATGCGTAAGCATCATTTTTTATCGTGGATGAAATGTTCATTGTGTGAACTTCTGCGGAAAACTAACGATCCACGCAGAATATCTGCGTGGTGGCGCGTGGAGGCACTACGGGCGTTCTATGTATTTGTGTAGTCTAACATCGAACGATTTCTCGTTACGTGTGTGGCGGGTATAAGGGGAAAGACGGTGGTGTGTGCGTGGCCGCATGCCGCCGTAAACACCTGAAGGTGCAGGAGAGCACATCTGCTCTCCCGAAGATGGGCCCGTTCTGGGGCGCCGCGCGTGGAGGACACCGGTGCGTTCCTATGGAGATCCCGAAGTTCTACCAAGCGCAGAGGTAGGCCACCGAGGGGGTTTTAGTGCGGTCAAATCCCACATAACCCGGTAACCTCTCCCAAAGTGCTGGGTACCTTTTGAAGGTTCCCCCCCGATTCCAAAAAAAGGGTACAAGTGGGCTATTTAAATTTTTGCTTTACAAATTTTAATTTCACTTAGCTGTACGAAGTCTATTAAAAAAAAACAACGGGTTGCACTCCGGGAGTGCCGGCAGAAGTGAAAACATTAACGATGTGCATTTTTGATGTCTTGGAATCGTTAGGGAATAATTCCGCACGAATTGCTTGAATTATTAGTACCTATTAATTTCTATCTAGTATTTTTACAAAGTACTCTCTCATTTTTTGACGTGATAACGTCTTTAAAATCGTTTTAGTCGGGTGACATGTTCAGAAACTTGTGTCACACCAAAACCTCACGAGCGCGATCGCAGGTATAACGAGAGAGAGACGGACCGATCTCCCGTCTCATCTCGAGCGCTGCCAGTCATTCCGTGAAACTTGTCACGCGGAATCCTCACGAGCGGAGGCTGGCATAGCGTTCGAGTGAGTGGACCGATCTTCCGTCTCTCTCACTCTAGCGGCATACAAACGAATGGAGATTTTCTCGTGCGGACGTTATCACGTAAACATCTCGATCGTAAACCTACTTTACAAACAATTTGCCGTTTTTTTTTTCACTATTTCTTCGTCACTTTTTTCATTAATAGATGCACTTTGTTCAATGTCCATATTTTAAATACTTGATATAAACGAATTTTAAGATAAAATTATACTTGACGCTGGCAATATGCAGAGTTTGCGATGCCATAATTGAAGAAAAAAAGTATAGACAGACGTCAGATGAGCCGTCATTCGTCTTGGTCTAAGAGCCGGTGAAGATATTCACTCGTTCGGTTGTTACAAGAGTGAAGGTGATATGAAAGAAAATTGATTAACATTAATTAAATAAAAAATAGCTATGAACACTTTTCGATAGTCAAGTTATCATAGGCATATATGTTTATAAATTATATTTGGTAAACAATATGTCTCATCGAATTATCAGATCGGTAAAGGTCGATCTTCCTCGTCTCCTCTACTATCTTACGAAATTTTGCGATCAGCACACGTGACCTCGCGCGAGTTTCATAGTTTTTACCCATCCCACAAAAAGTGCTCAACGCCGCTAAAGAAGTTTTCACTTCAAAAAATCAGCATACCTAATATTAAGCATCTCTATAAATACGACAGAACATCGTGTGGACCTCGAAACTAAATTAAAATACGTTTTATGCACAGAGCAGCAAATTCATGTCGTTGCGCGAGCACGCGGGCGACATGAATATTCGTTGCTCTGTGGTTTTATGAAAAATTCTAGTCCCTGTTGCTTACTGATCGAACGAAATGCTTCTGAAGCGGTATTTAATTATAATTTTATGCAAATATTTATAAATTTGCCACCCTTCTTTGCTGGCTATGAATTCGAAATTAACTTAGGACGAAAAATGGAACAGTGTTTTAAAATGTAACTATATATTTGAAATTGCTTAAGTTTTAGCTTTAAACTGTTTTGCAACCGTTAAATTAGAAGAAGAAATTAAGCAATTGATTAGCAATTTGATGTTTATTTTATTTGCTGTGAACTTCATTTCGAAGATACATTCAAAATCTTATATTTTTTCTTTTTAATCCGGTCTTGGACAACCAAATCAACTGAGATACTTTTAATGAGCTGTAAAATAGTGACAGCTTCATACACTTTGTATGAGAAAATGATTTGTATATATTTTTTTATCATCATTCAATTCAATCATTTTCTTGGTGTATATATTTTTGAGTTATATCGGATAAATTTGATGGCATTTTGTTCGATATAGATTAATTAATTAATTAATTACAATGCACGAGTGTTGTGTAGTAAAATAACAGTGCGGAAATATGTTTTTTCAGCTTGCCTCTAATATTCCATTGGTCACGTTCTGGTAAAGAAGCCATCGCTTTACTTGAATGTCTGACTGACTGATTACTGACGACTTACTGACTTTACATATTATTACTCGTCCAGTTTCACCGAAACTGGCAAAAACGTGATGCAAAAATTATACTTGACGCTGGCAATATTCAGTTTGCGATGCCATAATCGAAGAAAAAAATGATTTGTGACGTCACAACTCATTTGTAGTCAATTGTTGAAATATTTTTTTATTTAAAAGGTAATAAAAATCAAGTTTAAAAATAAATTAACAATTATCCTGCGTTCCAAGCGTGGTTTAGTGGCATCTTTTTGAGGTATACATTGTGAATTTTTTTGTGCATAGTATCCAAGAACCTATTTATTGGATTATTTTAAAATTTTAAAGAATGGTTTTTAAAAAATGTTTTGTATTCTTAAAACATATATTTGAAAATACATACGAGCAACTACCTACATCGTTAACACAGATTCCCCTAATTTGCTAAAACAACGAGATCATAAAAATTCTTTATTTTTCCAACGTTTCTTATGTCCTACTGCTGGGCAAAGGTCTCCTCTCACAAGTGAGAGGGATTTAGGCCATATTCCACCATGCTGGCCAAGTGCGGATTGGTGGAAGTCATGCTTTCGAGAAATTACGAATTTCTTTTAGGCATGTATGGCGATGGAGAATATTGTAAGAAATTAAATATCACGATATTTTCCATCACCGTGGAGCAGCGCTAAATATGCACATTACAAATTTCTTTGTCAGAGGTGCGCGTCGAGGATTTTAATCGCGGTTTTTTACCACTCGGCCATCGCTGCTCTATTTCTCTATTAAAAATTCTAATTTTCATTATTTAAAAAGACATAGATAGTCTGCGTGAAATTTAATCAGAAAGTAATATCTATTTTTGGACTGTTATCGACGGAATACTGAAAATGACCCAGCGTAAAATCCGCCAAATGCATTTCAATGATTTTAATAAATACCTACTAGGTATTATTTTTATGCTCATGTCATCAGTAAATTGCTATTTTTATCTCAATCAAAAAAATCGTTAATTTCCACAACGTAAGTTGAATAAAATAAAACTTTCAGAAAATTGATTACTTACACAAAGAACGAAGAAAGAAATTATTTTCACTCGCAAACAAACAAATAAATAAATAAATATCTTTGGACAATTCACACAACACCATCTGATTCCAAACTAAGCAGAGCTTGTACTATGGTAATCAGAAAGCTTACTTTATAATTCTAAATACATATTTAAATAGATAAATTAACACCCAGACACAGAACAAATAGTCATGTTCATCACACAAATATTTGTCCTGGGTAGGAATCGAACCCACGACCACGACCACGTTTCGCAGTCAGCTCACCATCCACTACGCCACAGAGGCTGAATATCATAGTATATACGATTTTCAATCAGGAACCAGTTACTGTATAGAAATATTCTTATTTTGGTTTGCAGATTTTTGAAACTGCCAAAATGGTCTACCTCAAGCCCTATTATCTTTAGTTAATCCTGTGTGGAAGCGTCCTTTTAATGAGCATAATAGGTATCCCTAATGACTAATCAATGCAAATAGTAGCTGTTATGGTCCCAACTCTTGCTTCTGTGGCGCTGATTATGAATATTATAAGGTTCATTGGTTTTTGTATAATATTTCGGCAAACGTCGCCGACATTTTAACTCGATTTTATTAAAAAAATAAAATAAATAAAAAAATATGATTCACATTTCAATCCCATATGTACGCTTCGTAATGAATAAAAAAACTAATAAACTTCGTAATGAATAAACAGCAATAAGTATCATATCATAATGATAAATCTATAATATAAAAATGAATCGCAAAATGTGTTGGTAAGCGCATAACTCAACAACGCCTAGACCAATTTGGCCAATTGTTTTTTTTTAATGTTCGTTGAAGTTCAAGGATGGTTTTTACGGCGAGAAAAATTCGAATAATTGCCGGAAAAACCATAAAAACAGCCCTTTTCTTTTTCCCATACAAATGTTTTCTAACTAAAACGTAGTCTATTTGAGCTTTATTGCTATTGTATAAAGTTCATATTAAATTACAAGCACTCACTGTTGTCTAAGCAATGTAGGTGTGTTCCTAACGTCAAAGATCGTATCTATCAAAACAGTGTGCGTGTGTGCGTTGGAGCACAGAATACATCGTTGGAGGAGTTTAATGTCGCATAGCATGATGTTATAATAGCTTATAGCCTTCCCTAATAACTGGACTATTCAACACAAAAATAATTTTTCAATTCGAACCAGTAGTTTCTGAGATTAGCGTGTTCAAACAATCAAACATCCACGCGGACGAAGTCGTGGGCGGCCGCTATCCCTACTAATATTATAAATTCGAAAGTAACTCTGTCTGTCTGTCTGTTACGCTTTCTCGCTTAAACTAATGAACCAATTTTAATGAAATTTGGAACACAGATAGAGTGGACCTTGGGGATAGGATGGTTTTTATCCTACGGGAACCTATAAAACGGGTCCACGCGGGCGAAGCCGCTGGCGGAAGGCTAGTAAAAGATAAAACTAATGGACAAAATGATGAGGTAATTAATAAAATCCAGAACGCTGTACTTTAATTCATAAAACATGTACTTGCAGGCAAGAGTTTCAATAAGCGTAAGAATTTACTGCTGAATACCTTTTTTTGTATCCGGCAGAAACCTTCAAAAAGTACACAGCACCTTGGGAGAGGATACCGGGTTATGTGGGATTTGACCTCACTAAAACCCCCTCGGTGGCCTGCTTCTGCGCTTGGGGAGGACTCCGGGATCTCCAGTGAAACGCACCGGTGTCCTCCACGCGCGGCGCCTCAGAACGGGCCCATCTTTAGGAGAGCAGATGTGCTCTCTTGCACCTTCTGATGCTTACGGCGGTATGCGGCCACGCACACACCGCCGTCCTTCCCGGGGCTGCTGGCTGGACGGGTCGAGCTCCCACTCTCACCGCTCGCAACACCGGAAGCCCCCTTTTAATCGCCTCTTACGATCAGGCAGGGGATACCGTAGCTCTATTCTATTAAAAATATTTTATATATATATTAACACTACAGTGCACGCGCCCATTTTTGTTACAAGTTTGCTCGCGTGCTCTACTATGGTAGAAAAAGTTAAGAGCATTACTTTACTACTAAAAAGGTATTGATATAAAAAACGTAAGTTTAGTTTAAAAGTTTGTTTATTATAAAATACAATTCTATAAAAATGTGAAGTTCTTAACACTTGCGAACTATTTTAGGAACATATTAGTAACTTATACGAAAAAATCAAAATTTTTGACAAGTTTGAGATCAGCTCAAATAAAAAAATATATATTTAATGTTCAGACTTTTATTTATCTTCTTCCTCACATTCGAGGCATAGGACAGCCTGGTGATTAGGACAGATCCATCTGGCAAAACGTTTAGACCACTTTTTAGTGGAGCGATTATGGGCTCGAGAGCACATACAACATTTTCCCACTCTTCCCAGCCTGCTGGGTTCATTAGGTGGCATCTCATCAGTGTAGCCTGAAAGCCATTTTGTTTCACTTTTTA
The DNA here is from genome assembly GCA_911387765.1 of Pyrgus malvae. NCBI lineage: Eukaryota > Metazoa > Arthropoda > Insecta > Lepidoptera > Hesperiidae > Pyrgus > Pyrgus malvae. The sequence goes on along the minus strand of OU426965.1, from coordinate 20,407,756 downwards.
GTTCCCGAGAGGGTTTTCCAATGTCAATCGCCTTGCCATGAGGGGTTTTGCGAGTTCAAATGAGAGATCAAGTAGAAAAATCAAAAAATAACTCTAAGCAACACGATGGTGTTTCTGCATTTCTTGCCTCTCTCCCTCCTCCTCCTCCACTCCTCTCCCTTTGGACTCGGAGGTCGAAATCTAATATTTTGAGATCTCACCCGCGCTTCTGGAGGAGATGCTTTACTCCATCGTGTTCCATTCTTAGACACATACACAACTTCTCCACTCGCATTAGTTGATGACAGTTCCAATGAAAAATCTTCCATCATCTCTTCGCGTACGAAGTCAGATCGATCTTGCTCCAAAGCCATGGAGCTGTCCTCTCCGTCTTCTAATTCACTGATAGAACTAATTTCGTTCTCTTCTTCTAACCACCTCAAGACTTGACTTTCCATGAGTGGATTCATATTTTCTCCAGGAATCACTAAAAAGCAAAATAAACATTATTAAATAAATAATAAAATATAAAGATAATAACAACTTGTACACAAAACTTTCGAAATATTATAAAAAAGAACAATATTATTATCATTATTAGTAAATATTTTAAAATAAATAATTATTTACCATCATTAATTTTCATTACGCCGATACTCGCACGTACTACTATAGTAGAATGGAGACTTTGGCGAGAAAATGCTGTAATATGAGCCCACGCTGTTGCTTGGCGCCACACTAACCCGTTGCGTAATTTTGTTTTTTAGGCTTATCTAGGGACACCGGAGGAAAGGTCAAGAAATGAGTGAGGGGCACGCAAAAATGCATGTGCGATCTACCATAGTAGAGCGCGCGTGCACTCTAGTGTTAAATACCTACATTATTGAAGCACGCATGGCTCGGCGACTATTGTAGAACGCAAGCGGTCTATGCAGCTAAGCTAAACGGGCGCGGTCGTATGTGAGATGGGTGACAAAAAAAACATGCGCGTTTCCGTGCTTCGGAGGGTACGTTAAGCTGTCGGTCCCGGTTGTTGTCGATAGATAATAGTCGTTATACCTTGTCGGAGGCCTTATGGGCGGTTTGAAAACATCCGACAGCGGGTTGGCCACTAACCCGCATCTTCACCAACCCGCATTGGAGCAGCGTGGTGGAGTAAGCTCCAGGCCTCCCCAATAAGGGGGAGAGACCCGTGTCCAGCAGTGGGACTCAAAAGGGTTGCAACCACCTATATTATTAATATGGGCGTGGACCCATACTATTAAACTATATACCTTTTATATTAATTACATCATTGTTCTGAAATTCTATCACCTCTTAGGCATCCGTTACTCTGGCTAAATACGTAACCGTCATTTTCCTAAACTACTAATGCCTTTAATTTTACGCCAACTTGGGTCAAATCAGCATTTACGGAGCCATCTAGTTCAAGTACTACACTGTTATATCCACTACAACTACATGCCTATTGAGCTCATGGGCTATTATTAGAGCCTCCAGAGCTAAACGATCATTGCCGGCAATACACCTAATGATCTATGTAACCGCACCTTGGGTGTGTATAGTCACATTAGGATTTAACGAGAAATCTGAAAAATTATCTTTTTTTCGTGTATTTCTTTTTCAAATTATATTGAGGCTACATCTTAGAATAAATACGTATAGAATGAGTGTCTTCATACAAGCGCGCTGTCAAAATTGAAGCACTAAATAGATTCCTACAGCTGTCACATTTGACAAACAAAATATTTTTATTACACGCTTTTTATTAGCTTCACCTGTATGTTTGTATGTTTGTATGTTTGTATGTTTGTAACCGACTTCTTTGGGCGCGATTTTGACCCACTTTAAACGGCCAGATTTCGTTCAAACTTTGTAGATTTATTGAGGACCGATGACAATACACTAATTTGATAAAATTATTCCATTTTTCAATTTGCAAAATATGATTTTTGTTCGATTGCGTTTATAGAGCTACAGCTATTATACGACTGTTATAGATCAAACGATCTAATAACGAGTATTTTAGCAACTTTAATTCAGCATCTGCTAAAAGGTGGAGTAAAAGTGCTAAAACATAGTGCTGTAAACGTTTATTCAACGTCCTTAAAGCACACATTAGCAAATATTGCCAAATAGTCGAGATAACCGCTATTACACGATAAATGGGTGTTTTAAGAACGGTTACTCGGCTCTTATACGATTAAAGGCTGAGTAATCTAATTACTATTCGACTATTTTGCTGCTTGGGTGCTCATATTTCATATTTATGTAGGGGAGTAGACTATTGGTGCTCAGTAACCGAAAACGTGTATGAGATATATAAAGAATATAAATAATTTGTTAAGTCGTAAGACAGGTGAAATTTTATGAAAACGTAAAAATTAAAAAAATATGTAACCTTGTTATGTAACAAGCCTAATGATAGATAAAGATATTTTTGAAAGAAAGAAGAAGGTTCTCAGTAACCAGTCCATTGCTCGTGGAAACATCATGGAAAGAATAAATAATCCAAACTAAAAAGTAGAAAATAAATAATAGTTTAAAAAACTAAAAAACACGCTTTTTATAGAAAACCTTTTTATAGAAAAGCGTGGGGTGCTTTTTAAAATATTATCGAAATGATAATCACTCTACTCATACCTGTCAATAAAATATTTATAACTATTGACACCATGCACCCCACGCTTTTTTTAAAATAAAATATTTTTTTTTATTCACACTATTATTAACTTATATTCATTGAAATTTTTAACACTATTTTCTTAATTTAAATTCATTAAAATTTATTTTCTATTTTTTAGTTCGGTTTTCTATAAAAAGCGTGTTTTTTAGTTTTTTAAACTATTATTTATTTTTTTTGACCAAATTAACTAACACACTACATAAAATTTAAAACACTGTGAAAAGTTATTTTATTAGATAAGTTTCTATAATGTAATTGTAATTATTCTAAGGGCTACATTTTATATCAGTGAATTGTTTAAAGTTCAGTTAAATTAATGTACCAACCCACATTGGAGCAGCGTGGTGGAGTAAGCTCCAGGCCTCCCCAATAATTTGGAGAGACCCGTGCCCAGCAGTGGGACGTAAAAAGGGTTGCAGCCAATGTACTAATTAACAGGTAAATCAAGGAAATTTCATTGTGTACAACCGCAAACATAGACTCATATCGTCTTTTTAAAAATCTAAACAAATATAATATAATGGGCATGATGACAGATTTTCAAATACCTTTCCTTATTGTAGGTACACGTCTCCTAGTTTCGAAAAAAAGTTTATTTCAGCAATAAACTCAACTTTTAACGTAAATTAATGTATTTTCTGCTATGTAATTTGAATTAAGCGCGAAAACGCTCGTAGGTGTCATGGCGTCGGTTTGCTCGTCAAAATTCAAGCAACACGATGACATTAACTGAGGCGTGACGTCATTCCTTTTGATTTGCGTTTCAGATAACACGGCCGATTGCTGTATTTAATACTTTTATTTCATTGAAAATCTTATTAATCTTAATGTTTATATTAAAACGGGATCATATTTTGGAACTTTTTTAGCATATATTTTTCTGTAAAAGCGTTTATTCTCTGATTCTTTAATAGTGTCATCATGCCTATTGAATCTAAATCAATCATCAGTACTTACATATAAGTTAGCAGATAGTTATTATTTGAAATAAATCAAAAGATGCTGCATATAAAGAAAAAGAGCTGTAAGTCCTATTATTTAAGAACAAAATTTAATAATAATAATGTGAATTTAATAATAATTACGTCCTGATGGAATTAATAATTGAAATGGGAAGTGCAAAATCCTCCATTTTATTTCGTGAAACATGTCGTTGCAAGCAAGAATTTCAATAAACAGCAGATTTTATTACTAAAAGCTCACATTATTTACATGCCCGCACCTCTGAAGCCTCTTTTATTCGTATTCGTACAGCAAAGAACAATACCCAGTTCATATGGGATTCGCGAAATATTACCGTTGGGTGATATTTGTCCTGTGTTTTATGCGAAACTCTATACCTACTAAGGTAATATTTCGAAATTCTTGTCTCATGAATATGAAAGGAAAATAAAAAATTTGTAAATAATATTTATTAATAAAAAAATTTAATCCGACACGGAAACACGGAATTTAAACCCTAGGCTGGCGCGCACCTCTGAGAAATAAATTTTACTGAGAGAAAATATTATTATTTAATGAATTCATCGCTACAGACGCATTCATTTCTAAATATGTTAATTTCAATTAACAACGTCATTTTATATGCACCAACAACACTGACACAAACACACACAGACAGACTAGTTGTATAACTAGAAGGCACATTGTGCACGGACGTTGGGACGAGGGTTTCGCCCGTAAAGGCCACTCCTCTGACGGGTGTCATACCTGTCATACCTTGATGCTCAAAGCCTAAATCCTATTCACTTACGAGAGGAAACCAGTGACTTTCAGTGGGAATTAGAAAGGGTTGAAAAAAAATTGTTTAGTTAGTTTACGGACGATAGTTTAACGTGACAACGTCATAACAAAACAATGAATAACAAATTAACTTTTTACTTCACGGCGCGGCAGATGCGGCGCAATACGAACGCTCAAGCCTCAACGTTACGTTACAATGAGCGTAACGTTACAATGAGCGTAACGTTACAATCAGCGTAACGTTACAATATGTCATCTTTAATCGTGTATGCACACAGGCCACACTAGCTACATTAGCTTAGATTTAGTGGCCGACTGCCGATGCTAAAAGCTAGTGTGGTTTGGCCGTATAGACTATTATATATTTATACTTCGAATTTCGTCGACTAATAGGAAAATCGTAAATTACGCGGTTTCGTTTGAAGCGCAAAATTAAAACGTCTGAAGGTCACAAACTCCCGAACCTCACGTCGCCCACGATTAAGAACGAACTTTATAGTCTCGGGGCATTGTTTGAATATAAACTGATAGGGAGAAGCGAATCAAAAGCGAGCAGTTAAAATACCAAGTGATTAAAAATTCTACGTTACCTACGTAAAAATAAATATCCGAACAGTTTTAGTACCTAAATAAATAGCAAAATCAGAATGAAATAGAGTATTTTTAAGTGGCTGGCTGGCTGCAACTCTTTTTTACGTCCCACGTCTCTCCCCATCATTGGTGAGGCCTGGAGCCACACTGCTCCAATGCGGGTTGGTGGAGATGCAGGTCAGGGGCCAACCCGCTGTCGGATGTTTTCAAACCGCCCATAAGGCCTCCGACAAGGTTTGACGACTGTCTGTTAACTGTTGTTATCTTTCGATAACAACCGGGACCGACGGCTTAACGTGCCCTCCAAAGCACGGAAACTCGCTGAAATTTTTCGCCACTAGCGGTCACCCATCTCATATCCGACCGCGCTCGTTTGGCTTAGATACATAAATCGCTTGCGTTCTACGGTAGCTGCTGGGCCATGCGCGCTTCATTATTGGAACGAAGTTCCTTATCGCGCGTTGCGAAAGGGGGCTAGACGAAAAAAATAAGACGAAAAGTTGTAACGACACTTTTTGCTATGCCATGCGGCGTGCGCGTGTTTCTCTGTCTGTCTCTATCTCTCTCATAGAAAGCAAGCCAGTTATTTTCGTTTCGTCTTTTTATTTCGCATTGAACAGTATGGTGTCGCGACGATTTATTATTATAAATCATTATAAATATAATAACTTTTATTTTAAATTAAGATAATTTTGAAAAATTGTTCTTTGCTTTTTATCGATAAAAAATCATATTTAAAAAAATGTTTACCCGAATAATTATTTTCTTTATACCTTAAAACTTAGAACTTAAAATTAATATTTGTATAATAAGGAACTTCGTTCCTATCCGGTGTCCCACCACACCACATGACTTTTTTTTAAGTAATTTATACTATTAACATTCACCAATAATTTTCATAATTATATAGGTATTCAGTTACAATTTAAATTATATCGTTTGGTAAAATCCCTTTTAAGAGGCCGTATACGATATTTTGCCGATTTCGCTGATTTAGCTCATTTTATACAGGAGATTTTGCAGTTAAAATACAGTATTTCCATAAGTTTTATTGCACAATATGACTGATCATTTCAATAATAAACTAATAAATGAGCCACTTTTTAATTTTTATTTCGTTATTTTGCTTAATAGTCCTGAAGCCGGTGATAGTTTTGTAAATACTACTGTAATAGGTATAGAATATCACATATATCTGGATCATTTTAAATTCTAAACAGATCGAAAAAAATGCCATGTATTGCTGTAAAAATCGCATACATAATGTATGAGCCACTTTTTGGCACTCTCATACAAAAAATATTAGTAAAAAAACATTGAACTTAGTCAATTTTGAGAGAAAATGGGCCAGAAATTGCATTTGATTTCTCCAAAATGGAATAATCTTTCGTAAAATTTATTTGACATAAATACTCTTCAGTTTATAATCAATCCGTTTCCTGAAAAAAAATTCTTATTAATAATGATGATTCGGCATTAAACATCTTTTAAAGTAACCTAAAACCTAAACCGCATTATAATTCTTGACGCAAGCTATAAAAGTGTCTAATGTATTAGATTATGAATGAAATGAAAAGTTATATTGTGCAATGATACTTGTAGAAGTTCTGTAATTTATTTGCAAAATCTCATGTGTTAAATCGGGTAAATAAGCAAAATCGGCAAAATTTCGTATACGGCCCCTTAACTAGCGCAATATTTTCAATTAAAATCCCCAGTAGTGTATAATAGTATATTTCATTACAAGTGCGGAAAGGCTGTCATTGCAAGGAGTTCCGACAAATGTCTACCCGAGCCGAGGCGCAGCCGAAGGTGAGGGTTGACAGTCGGAACTCCTTCCAATGACGGTTCCGCACGTGTACTGAACAACTTTTTTTAATACAGTTGCGAAAAAATGAAGCAATTTATAAAATAATAAAAACTCGCAAAGAAAATTTTTGAAAAATGGCGCCAGCCGTAAAAGATTTTTTTTAATTCATTTTATTTGGCATTGGATAAAATCCTTGCAGCCATTCAATATTTTCGTTTCAATATTAAATAATGGCATCGCGCTCTGTGCATATTGCCAGTGTCAAGTATAATTTCTGCATCTATTATTCTATATAAAATAGTAAGTCGTCAGGTATGAGTCAGTCTAGTCAGTCAGATGTTCAAGTAAAGCGATGGCTACTTTACGAGAACATGTCCGAAGGAGTTTTGGAGGCAAGCCGAAAAAACATGTTTTCGCACTGTTATTCTATTTCACAACACTCGTGCACTGTTATTAACCTATATCGAAAAAAAACACCATCAACTTTATCCGATATAACTCAAAAATACACCAAGAAAATGAAAATAATACAAGAGCACAACTTGTCACTTCAGACTTCCCGCCAAAACTCCAAGCCGTAAAAGAATACCTATATGCAGAGATTTTTTTTGTTTTCTTCACCCATTCTGGGTAGGCAAAAGGGAACTATGCTCATACAGACAAGTCTTCAGTAGAATTTTTTTATTGATATGAAATGAAAATGTTAATAATGAGATGAAATGAAAATAAACCTAACCTAACTCATTGAATCAAATCATTAAATCTGATATTGAAACAAATTAGTAGCTTCTTTTTAGAAATATTTGCATGAATCATAAAAACTTCTAAAACTTCGTGGTTGTTTTTTTTAATAGACATTATTTTGACAGTTGGGAAAGAGAATGCACGAGTTCGGAAAAGGTAAAGAAAACGCACGAGTGTGTAATAACCCACTTCCCGAACGCTATACGTCCCTGCAATACGCCACTTTTTGAGCAACAGTATTAAAAAAATTATTACGTTAGGATTGTATATTCTTAATTTTAATAAGCCTTAAAACATTGACTGTTTATATTCATTTAAAACCATGCAATCGCTTATATCGCTTACTATTTACTTATATTTGGTGAGACACGTCAGCGTATAAAGTTTACTGCCAACCGTTACCCTTCATACCGCGTTAGCCATAAACGCACCTCTTACGCTCCGAAAATGGCGGACAATATAGCGAGGAACGATCGTATATAATTTCACGTGTAATTGCATGGCTATAAGTTCTTTCGGGACATAAACCGATGTTTTCATGGGCACCTTTTTTGGCCCATTTGTTGAACTTTTCTTTGTGCCCTGATAGCAACTATTTGGGTGTTTTGGCTGCCGTGTACTTGCTTAGAAACGAGATCTATTTGTCTTAAGTCTTTTTACGATTCGCTATATTACGTGTACTTGCTTGGAAACGATATCTATTTGTCTTAGGTCTTTTTACGATTCGTTATGCGAAATAGTAACAGTTACTTTTGTTTCCCTGTGAAACTACTTTAACGTTACTTATGTACTTTCATTAATAGTCATTTTAAGAATTTAAGTTTAAATTAAGTCATAGAAATTAATGAAAATGAATTACTTTATTAAGTAAATTAAAATTTGAATATACTAAGGGGTAATTATGGAGTCCTAAATATTTTGTAAACCTTTTTGGTTCAATCAAATTTGTGCAAATAAAATATTTTCATTTCATTTAATTTTGTTTCATTTTATCTAATCTCATATCATTTCATCTAATCTCATCTAATCTAATCTCATCTCATCTCATCTAATCTGATCTCAACTCATCTTATCTCAGCTCAGCTCAGCTAATCTCATCTCATTTTAGTTCATTTCATTTTATTTGAGTATTCTTACTAAGTTACTTAGTATCCTAAGAACATTAAAACAGAGCAAATAGGTGTAAGAAAATTTTAAGAACAGATACTTCGTCGAAAATGGCGTACAATATACCGAGGAACGATCGTATATTTTAATTTCACGTGTCATTGCATGGCTATAAGTTCTTTCGGGACACAAACCAATGTTTTATTGTGCACCTTGATTTTGGGCATAAATAGAACTATTTGTAGATCTTTTCTTTGTGCCCTGATAGCAACTATTTGGGTGTTTTGGCTGACCGTATATTACGAGTTATTGCTTGGATACGAGATCTATTTATTTGTCTTATGTCTTATTATGATTAGCTATGCGAAAAAGTACACTTACATAGCAATAATGTACATTAGTACATAACAATTACCGCTGCATTTTTATACAAGGTTTCTTAGTATCCTAAATACATAATGAACAGAACAATAAGGTCTAAGAAACTGTTTAAGAACTGCTATTCCGTAGAAAATGGCAAAAATATATAGAGAAAGACGGTCGTATATAATTTTTTGTGTGATTTTATGGCTATTAGATCTTTCGGGATATAAACCGATGTTTTCATGAGAACCTTTTCTGGAACACAAACAAAGTTGTTTGTAGATCTTTTCTTAATGCCCCGATATCAACAATTTCGGTGTTTTGGCTACTTGTATATTACGAGTACTTGCTTGGAAACAAGACTTCTACGTATTTTTTTTTCAACCTTTTTTATGTCACACTACTGGGCACAGGTCTCCTCTCATAAGTGAGACGGATTTAGGCCATAGTCCACCACGCTGGCCAAGTGCGGATTGGTGGACGTCATGCTTTCAAGAAATTATGAATTTCTCTCAGTCATGCACGGCGATGGAGAACATCGTAATAAATTAAATATCACGATATTTTCCATCGCCGTGGAGCAGCGATGAATGCGCACATTAAAAATTTCTTTGTCAGAGGTGCGCGCCAAGGAATTGAACCTGGGGTCGGTCGCGTCGAAGACCGCGATTTTTTACCACTCGGCCATCGCTGCTCACTCGGCCATCGCTGCTCACGTTTTGCTAATGTTAAAGAATTTTTAAAAAGCACATAGTAAATAGAATAAAATAATAAACACAATTTCATACGTGGTAGTTTTTTCAATGTTGGTTCACCTTGATCAAGTACCAGCCATTATCAGAATAAAATAAGTAATTCTATTGCGTTTCGGTAGAAGAGCACAGTGCGGGCCAAATTTACCCTTGGCCGGTAGGAGGATGCAAAGAAGACTGATGTCAATAATATTTCAGTCATTGAAATTCCAATTTTCCAATACTAGTGTTACATATTTCGTTTACATTACTCCATTCATTTAGAGAGTAACAAATTGCTGGCAAACAGCATCTGCGCAGAATTTAATCCTGTTCCAGAGTTATTAACTATTGATTATGTGAAAGTTCATAGTGCTTGTGTTAGCTTCTGTGTTGCGATTACACATAATATGCTTTCAAAAACTTCAATGTAGTGTGAGATACAATTTGTGTGCTTTTTATGTTCATATTTTGTGTGTTCTGGGGGTCACCAAGAAATTGGGGGGGGGGGTCACTAAGAAATTTGGGGGAAACGGCGTCCCAAATTGGCTTGTTTCGCCTTCCATCTACACATGACTAATGGGTTTTGGGGGGGGGGGTCATGCCCCCTGATGCCCCCCCCCCTGGGACCTCGCCTGAGTACGACACAGGTAATCCTAGTTGGGCTTATGTGTGTGTATAAGTATGCGCTATAATTATATCCAGTGTCGTGGGCATAATATATATTGACATAAACACAAACACCCAGACTAAGAACAGAAACTGAGACTCATCATTTCAATCTATGATTCGCCGGGAATCGAACCCGGGACCCCGATTAGTAGTCAGTATCTGTTGCACCATACTGGTTGTTTATCCAAGTTTATTGCACATTACAACTCATACAATTTGCAAAAGGCTTACAATATTTTGTGTTAATAAGAAATCCGAGACCGAAAAAAGAGCCTGAACTAGTAACAAAAAGAAATAAAAAAGTAAAGACAAACAATATTTTTTAAAGTTTGCCTATAAAACGAACAAACCAATCAGCATTAAGACATAACCGTAAAAGGTAACCGTTCTTCAAAACAATAATTTTTGGGGATCCGTACCCAAAGGGTAAATTGGGGTTCTATTACTAAGACTGCTGTTCGTCCGTCTATCACCATGAACCGTGATAGCTAAACAGTGTTAATTTACACAGATAATGTATTTCTGCCGCTATAATGACAAATACTAAAAAAGGAATGAAATAAGTATTTAATAGGGCTCCCATATAATAACCTTGATTTTTTTACTCGATATTGATAGCGGCAGTTGGTAGACGCTTGAAATATTCACAGAATATGTAAATACATACTCACCTAAATATAACACTCAATTTTACTATAAAAGTCAGTCTTCGCCGAGGCCATCTAGCAACCGCACGCGATGGCTCATGATGAAGGACCTCGGTACGGTCCGAAACATGTCGGGCGCCCCCGAAGTAATCCGCGAAGTAAGCCGGGACTTTATAAACAACTTACTCAATGAAAATAAAATATTACCATACAACAGACCGGATTTTTTTGTCGTTTATATAGATAACAAGAAATCCGCCCTCGCCTCCGCCCGCGGGGACTGCACGTCTTTTCATGGAAGAATTTCATTTCATAGGAATTACCATGGGTAATGAGATATTTTTACCCTGGTAAAAAGTAACCTATTTCATTCTCCAGGTCTTCTTCAGTCTGTCTTCTTCAGGTCAATCCGTTGCTCCATTTTGACGTGAAAGACGGACAAACAAACACACAAACACACTTTCGCATTTATAACATTAGTATAGTAGACGGAACCCTTCATGCGCGAGTCCGACTCATACTTGGCCGTTTTTTTCCCTGATTACTTACAAAATGATATTGACTCACACTAACATTGATGAAAGTCTGGTAATATACTAAGTGCGAGGGAGGCGAAGATAATGACAATCCTAATAAAGAAAACGATATAAACATTGTGATCGCATTTACTTAGTTCAATTAAACCATGAAAAAATATAGATGACGTACACCTTTAAACGAGCAATTCTTGTATATTTATTTATTACTAGGCAGAGAGTTTCGGGGGCGATAAATCAATCTAGCTAGGTTTGATTTAAAAAAATGTCTTTTTATCCGTGTTTTCAGCGATAATCAACTTACACATAAACTAAAAAATGTGACTCTTCCTGACATGTATTAGCGAGTAGTATGTAATTTTTTTTTATTAGCAGCAGCTTCAGTAGATTGCGTTTTTAAGCAACACTAAAGCAATGAGTCTCTAAAGAAAATCAATTGTTTTTATCCGAGCAACAACGCTCGCTCATCCGGGTATTTGATATATGAATAAAATGAAATAAAATATTCTTTATTCACTGTACGGTTCCTTTACATACTCTTAGTGACCGTTATTTTTATTTATTATGTCTGCTCTGGGTGCGCTTAGGCAATGCTGAGCTGAAGAAAAGAGCAGACGGAGAAAAACTTCAACCCTATTTTAAAATATGGGGTACCTATACAATAATGAGCTTTCTTACAAAATAGCTATGGACCGATAAGGACCACATGACAGCTACCGCATGTGTCAATGATGATATTTAAAAAAGGGAAGAAATTATATAGACGCTTAGAAAATGGCCCCTTAAATGTGTCAAACCGCAAATTATGCCTCATAAACTTGTTAGTGATCCGTTGACAGTTGCTACCATGAATATGCATTCGAGGGACAATAATCAAACTGAAATATCATACTGGTGACAGTCATGTCTTCGTACTTTGTAAATTATACGATGTCATTGGAGGACGCCCTTATTCATAAACAATACTGTAAGGTCTCATAGTGCTCGCCAACCCATAGGATCATTTAAACGAATTCATAGACGATACTTGAGTGAAGCCTACTACGAGTACTATGGAATTGTCAATTTTGCTTTCACAATATTATTTTGCAAAGCTAGGCTTAAAGTTTCTAAATGATATTATTATTGACTTTTTGAACGTAAACTCATTTTAACATAGTACACAAAGATCTTACGGGCATCGCCGAGCGCTGCCTTTTGAAGTCTTTGCAAAGTCATATACAAATTTAACAACTATAATGAGTTGAATGATTGCTGTGTAAATTTCATTTTCGGGTTGTGGTAAAGGCGTTGGTAAACACGCTGATTTAGATTATCTAATGATGCTCTCTTTGTAATCGTTGATACAAAGTTTGTTTAGAGCACGACTTTTAAATGTTTCGTTCTGACCTTTAATTTTATCCACAAATTGAACAACTATTTAAACTTTGGTTGGGAACATAAATTTGATTTTGGAATTATGGCAACTTTGAATGAAGCTTTTATTTTACGATATAATTTTAAAATTTATTAAAGTTACATTTAGCTTTTTAAATTTAATTTTGGAATGTTATTTTAAATTTGTTGCTCATATTAATTTTAAAAAGTTGGTTTTAATTTAATAATAATTTGGGTTTAGTTCAAAACACTATTAATTTATTCATATCAATAACTCGTTTGGAATTTTTCGTTACATTACAGGACCTTCTAAGATGACTGAATTGGTGGTCATAGTCTTGAAGCTGACGAAGAGCATATTAAATAAATAAAATTTTACACGATTCTCACAAGGATTCCATGTGTCGTGGGTACCATGGAAATTCAAATGCAGTAACAAAAACACCCAGACCGTGAACAGAAATTTGGATGGATCCCTTTTAGCGTCCCTATGCTATCTATCTACAACCAGGACCGACGGCTAACTGTGCCCTCAGAAGCATGGGAACGCACATCAAATTTACTTAGCTGCGAAGTCTTGCTCGCTTCTTGAAAGTAATAAAATGTATGTCTCGAAAGCCACGCCAACGATGACGCCTTTGGATTCGGATAAGAAATGCATAGTGAAGTTGAGGGATTTCGAACTTAAAATAACCAAAAAATAAAATGTTCATGTTAATATATAAAAACATTATAACCTGTCAAGTGCAAATCAGGATTCACGCACGAAGGGTTCCGTAATCTTATCTATTAAAACCCAGTTCATTGTATGGGAAATCACTTAAATATTTATTTTATTTTATTTTCAGTATTTGTTTTATAGCGGCAACAGAAATACATCATCTGTGAAAATTTCTAATGTCTAGCCATCACGGTTCATAAGATACAGCCTGATGACAGACAGACGGACAAACGGACGGGCAGCGGAGGCTTAGTAATAGGGTCTAGTTTGCACCCTTCGGGTACGGAACGCTAAAAAAGCACAAGATAAAGAAAGGTAGCAATGTAATCCATGAATAGAAAAAAAACCGATACTGACTAGTTTTAGGTATTGAAGGGTGTCGATCGGTGAGATTATACGCAGATAGGAGTATAACAAAAGGGTGGCAGGACACACGATTTCCTTGTCATACTAGAATGTACACGTTAGCGATTCTAAATTGGCTTATCGTTCCGTGGTATGTTACCAAGGAACAGTAACGGAAAGCGATAAAGAACTATTTATCGCATCGTTTTCTTTTCGTCTCTTAAAGTGGTGGACCAGCCTTATTGTATAAGCGCATATAATCAACCGCGAAGCGTGCATGGCCCGACGATTAGCGTAGAACACAAACGATCTATGCAACTAAACCAAACGGGCGCGGTCGGGTGTGAGATGGGTGACCGCTAGTGGCAAAAATATTCATGCCTGTTTCCGTGCGTCGGTCCCGGTTGTTGTCGATAGATAACAGTCGTTAAACCTTGTCGGAGGCCTTATGGGTTTGAAAACATCCGACAGCAGGTTGGCCACTAACCCGCATCTCCACCAACCCGCATTGGAGCAGCGTGGTGGAGTAGGAGAGGTAAGCTCCAGGCCTCCCCAATAATGGGGAGAGACCCGTACCCAGCAGTGGGTCGCCAAAAGGGTTGCAGCCAATCCACCGCGACAAATGGCATTCCTACACTGGCAACTCTTTTAGCGTCTCATTATTATTATTATCATTCATTTATTGGAGAAGCATTTATCTTACTCTATCACGCTGCTCTGATCTGGACTGGTCAGATCCCACATAACTCAGGGCGTCTATTCCAAGATGCCCGTATACCTCCATCCACGAAAAAGTTGTAAGGTCGAGACGAGATGTAGTTCCGAAGCATAATGATAGTTAATGTAAGTATGACAACATTTAACCGAAATACAAAAGAATTGTCAAAGATGAGAATGGATGCTTTGTGTGACAGAACCAATTACCGCACCATTCTGCCGAAACACAAAAAATGCTTATAAATAGACAAAAACGCCATTGTTTGACTGAAGCACGACACGATGTAACAATGGTAGCTTTCTACGATATTCAATTTTTGTATATACATCTGTTTTTTTACAAAAATATGCATTTATCACAAACAATGTTTTATAATTTATATTAATAGCTCTGTCTATTACCGTGTTCTTATATTATGAATTAGATACGAACACATTGTAAAGGAATCTATATTATTATTATGAATTGGATTGGTTTTTGTTTTGTTGTCCCGAGTTCGATTCCCGGCGACACAGAATTTTGAACGATGAGTTTTCTGTTCTCGGTCAGGGTGTTTGTGTTTCTGTCTTTGTTTGTGTCCATGGTACCCACGACACAGCGTATATCTACTCTACTGTGGGTATGAAGTGGGGTGTGTATGAGTGTGGGGTAAGTATGAAGCGTTATTTATTTATTTATTTTATTAATCAGTGGCCACTGATCGTACAGATATTTTATTTTATTTTAATGGAGTAGCAGACGAACATGCAGGCCACGTGGTATTAAGTGGTCGCTGAAGCCCATGGACATCTGCACACAACCTCAAGCAAGCATAGGTAAGTATTGTCTGAGGTCGTATGCAGTTGCGCCGCTACTCCGGAGGCTGGTGGTAGCCTCATGTGAGTGTGGCCGGCAACTGCACCTTTCCACCGAACCACTATATAATTGGTTCACGGCAGAAGTGGGTGCAGCGGTGGTACTTCCCCGGTGTAACCATAGTTCTACCACCTACACCTACAGAAAGACGAATTATTTTCAAAACACAATTTTTTCCCTAAGCTTTTGACACAATATAATAATGTGGAACAAGTACTTGAGAGCACAGATACACAACGTCATCGAATGAAACAGGAATCGTACGTTGGGGTGCTGAAATAGAACTTTATAGAGGTACTGCTATACATTTCAAATTACAATTGAGACTCTTCCATCTGCCGTATAACTTTACAGGGTTGTATTCGCTTTGATCTCTTTTCATGTGACCTGTTATTAGAAACTTGGCATGCGTTATAATTTCAAGTCACCGCTGGGAATCAAGATGGATGTTGTAGGTGGTAGAAATTCCAAAGTTCGAGCGAGTTTTACCGCTGCATTTATTTCTGCCACAACGCAAATTGGTGGAAAGACGCAGTTGATGGCCAGACTTACATTTTGGAAGTGAAAACTTCTTTAACGTCGTTGTGCAGTTTTTGGGATGGGTAAAAAATGTTAAACTCGTGTCAGGATACGTGGCCTGATCGAATATTCGTAAGACGGAGGGGTGACAACTGATGACGGCTCGACTGGCTATACATGTAAAATTCGTTTATATCAAGTATTTAAAATATGGACATTGAACAAAGTTAATCTATTAATGAAAAAAGTGACGAAGAAATAGTGAAGGAAAATGAGTGAGTACTTTATAAAAATACTAGATGTAAACTTACTGAAAATACGAGATGAAAAATAATACTGATAATAAAAGCAATTTGTGTGAAATTATTCCCTAACCATTCCAAAATATCAAAAATGCACAACGTTAATGTTCAAGTTTTCACTTCTGCCGGCACTCCCGGAGTGCAACCCGTTGTTTTCTTTTTCAACCTTTTTATGTCCCACTGCTGCGCATAGGTGTTATTTTCAAAAGTGAGGGGATTTAGGCCATAGTCCACCACGCTGGTCAAGTGCAGATTGGTGGACGTCGTGTATCGAGAAATTATGAATTTCTCTCAGGCATGCACGCCGATGGAAAACATCGTAATCAATAAAATATTATGATATTTTCCATCACCGTGGAGCAGCGATAAATGAGCACATTACAAATTTCTTTGTTAGAGGTGCGCGCTGAGGGTTTGAACCCGGGATCGGTCGCGTCGAAGGTCGCGGTTTTTCACCACTCGGCCATCGCTGCTCCAGACTTGGCTTAACTCTTTCAGACCTGAATTAATTTTTTTCATTCGATCGATTTGGTAAATTCTATGCACCTCAAGCATGATAAAAGGACTATAAAAAAATGTTTTGAAAAATCCTAGCTTTGGACTTTTCGAGAAAAATAAGTTTTTCTTTATGTGCTCAAATGAGGACACTCGTCCTACATAATATTAAAATCATATATAAACAGTTGAACTGAAATAAAATACATTTCAATTTAAGGCACTCTTTGTTAGAATACTAATAATAAATTAACAAAGTTTAATTATTTATGATCAAATTAACAAAATAAAGTATCTTATTTTTCATCTTTGGGACAAAAAAACACAGTAAAAACAGTAATTAATTATTTTTTATTTATTAATTATAATTATTAAACAGTAATTTTTTTTGTAAAAATTCACACTCATAGCCCCACAGTAGGGTAGATATACCCTGTGTCGTGGGTACCATGGACATACACAGAGACAGAAACATAAACACCAAGACCGGGAACAGAAATTTAAACTCATCATTCAAATTTCTGCTTCGCCGGGAATCGAACCCGGGACCCTTCGATTGGCAGTGCGGCATGGTAACCATTGCGCCACGCGGGTCGTCATTTTATGTAAAACAGATGTTGACCAATTCACAGACTACCCGTTATGCTCACAAAACTTCATGAGAATCGATCCAGCCGTTTCGGAGGAGTTTGGCAGCAAACACTGCGACACGAGAATTTTATATCAGTGTTATTCAAGATTTTATCGCTGAATGTATGTACGTTGATTAATTATAATTACAATAAAAAATAATATACGATTCACCTCTTTATATATGGATATTATGCTTAAAAGACTGTCAATTTAAAAGTATTTCGTTTTCCATTGTAATCATTAACTTAATAAAAATCCAATTCAACGTAGTAATAATATTTTAATGTATAAACCGCCAAAAATTTAATTTAAACAGTGATACAGTGTCGTAATGTGTATTATTGGTCATTATAACGACGGACATTGTTTAAATTTCATTAATGAGCGAAATATGGAAATGTTTCACATGCACACTCATTACTTTTATACAGTAGGAATTTTATACAGTTATTTTTGTGTTAAATAGTCCATTTATTGGGGTATGCTATGGACAATATTATAACGTCATGTTATGACTAGCGGAGCGGGCGCTCGTGACTTCGTTCCTGTGGACGTTTGTTTGTTTGAACGCGCTAATCTCAGGAAATAATGGTTCGAACTGAAAAAATATTTTTGTGTTGTATCGTCCATTTATTGGGGAAGGCCTTATAGGCTATATTATATCATGCTATGACTAGCGGCCGCCCGCGACTTCGTCCGCGTGAACGTTTGATTGTTTTATAAATGGACTATCCAACACAAAAATATTTTTTCAATTGGAACTAGTAGTTCCTGAGGTAAGCGCGTTCAAATATATATTAATATAAATTTATATATAAAAATATAAATTTATATATTTATATAGGTATATAACTTTAATATTTTACTTTATAAATTTATATATTAATATAAAGTCGAAGAATTTATTTCTTATTATGTTATTTGTAAATAGGTGGGATCTGTACCGCACTAAAACCCCCTCGGTGGCCTGCCTCTGCGCTTGGGGAGGACGCCGGGATCTCCATTGGAACGCATCGGTGTCCTCCACGGGCGGCGCCCCAGAACGTACCCATGTTTGGGAGAGCAAATGTACTCTCCTGCACCTTAATTTCTTCACGGCGGCATGCGGCATGCGGCCACGCACACACCGCCTTCCCTCCCGGGGCTGCTGGCTGGACGGGCCGAGCTCCCACTCTCAGCATTTGCAACTATTACATTTATATTAGTATACTACCTGTGATACTATTAATCTCGAGTAAATAAATTAAATACATAAGAAAATCGCGATCTCATGACACGAAGATATTACCAGTTAGGGCTGACTATTAATGACATCATTTTCCTAGCAAGCGGAATTAAAATGGCGTTTTGGCGAAACGTGCTTCGCTTAGAAGAAAAGGTCACGACTTACAGAAAGAGAAGCTATACCGCAAAGATAGCTTTAATGTTATTTATTATTGTTTAATGTTGTTATATTAATGAAAGTTAATATTGGTGTCTAAATAAGGAAATTTTAAGGTAACATTTTATTATTCTCCAGAACGGAATTTTTTGAGAAATGTTTCAATGATGTAGATAAGAGAACACCTGTAAGGAATGCGGAGATGCCGAGGTATGTCAAAGACAAATACAAAGACTATTGTTTGCACAAATAATAATACGGGTGTTTACAAAGTTGTTAATAATACCTATATATATTTTTTTCAACCTTTTTTATGTCCAACTGCTGGGCACAGG
The DNA here is from genome assembly GCA_911387765.1 of Pyrgus malvae. Taxonomy (NCBI): domain Eukaryota; kingdom Metazoa; phylum Arthropoda; class Insecta; order Lepidoptera; family Hesperiidae; genus Pyrgus; species Pyrgus malvae. The sequence goes on along the minus strand of OU426965.1, from coordinate 20,388,466 downwards.
TCTCCTTCTCACAAGTGAGAGGGATTTAGGCCATAGTCCACCACGCTGGCCAAGTGCGAATTGGTGGACGTAATGCTTTCGAGAAATAATGAATTTCTCTCAGGCATGCACGGCGATGGAGAACATCGTAATCAATGAAATATCACGATATTTTCCATCACCGTGGAGCAGCGATAAATGCGTACATTACAAAATTCTTTGTCAGAGGTGCGCGCCGAGGATTTGAACCCGGGATCGATCGCGTCGAAGACCGCGGTTTTTTACCACTCGGCCATCGCTGCTCAATAATAATAATATTTAGTTCGCCATATGTACCTTCTTGATGTATGCATTTTTTTTAAACGTTTCACACTCATAGCCCCACAGTAGGCTGTATATACCCTGTGTCGTGGGTACCATGGACACATACAAAGGCAGAAACACAAACACCCAGACCGAGAACAGAAATATAAACTTATCATTCAAATTTCTGTTTCGCCGGTAATCGAACCCAGAACCCTTCGATTGGCAGTCCGGCATGGTAACCATTGCGCTATACGGGTCGTCACATTTGAATTGATAGTTTTTCTAGCAAGCAGAATTAAAGCAGTTTTGGTTTTTAGGATAACGACATATTCTCGACTTAAAGACTATAAAGCTTTACCGCAAAGATAAATTAGCGCAAAGTTAATTAGGGTTAGCTAAATAAGGAAATTATAAAGCAACCCATTATTACTCTCCAGAACGGAAATTCTTGAGAGTTTTAAGGAATTTTCAAAGTAAACAACTTTGGCAACTATATTAATAAAGAACTTTCCAAACTAGCCAAGTTCAACTAAGCTAGCTCTTCAGAGTTGGCAGGTCATGAAAATTAATAAGATATTTTGTTGAAATTTATTCGTGTTGAAACCCCAATATTTTAATGAAGGTAAACATTTTATATATTAATAATCTAAAGGCACGCATCATTTCTAAGAACCCTTTTATCACAATACTACTTCTTCATCGTCAGTCAAATTTTTTAAATAAAAAATTCCATTGTAAGAAACGCGTCTCAAAGACATCAAACTTTTATAACACATATTCAAATTCAAATCATTTATTGCAGGACAAGGTACAAAATATAGAGATGAAACAAACTATGTACATATAGTGCTCTTATCCTAACTATATATTTTTAGTTTTTCACTTTATTATTAACAGAAAGTCACTGTACTATATTTTGTACTTCTAAGCTAAGCAGCCTACAACGAAGCCCCATGATTTTCTATTATATAAGCTTAAAATAAACCAGTATTTCCATCATTCCAAAATATCTTTAGAACTTCTAATGCTTTCAGGGTACAGAGCCCTTAGTGTAAGTTTGTAAACGCGCAAACTTTACTGCTGCGTCCGAGTTAAAATTGGACAGATAGATCTTAACCTGAAAGGAATAAGGTCGATTATTAAATTTTAACGCAAACGCGTTGGTAACGTTTTCGCGTGTGCAGAATTACACTAAGGCCTCAGATCTATCTAAACCTAAAAACAAAATAATTCTGCCAAAATTTCACGAGATGATTTTTACATGTAAACAAGTACACCCATCTCACATTCAACCATGACCGTATGGCTTAGCCAATATCGCTTGTTTTCTACGCCCGCCACTGGTGCTTAAGCGTGCTTCAATAACGGACGCCATATTTAAAAAAAAAGCAATAAATGTATTTAATTTACTTTTTTACTTTTTGAAGGCATCTTTTACAACAGTGTGTAACCGTCTTATCCGAGATCTCAAGATGGCGGATAGACGCAGCCACTTAACGCAGCTGTTGAATATGTAGATTGTGATGTTTGTGAAACCAGGATGGGATGGGTAAGAAAATAATAAATTGGGCGGGTAGTTACGTTTTTTTTAGCCTGGCTCTACGGTGTTCATTATTGTAAAACAGCCAATTGGCGGTTGTAATCTCTGCTTCAATGAGTTTCAAGTTCTTTCCTAGTTCTGGGTGCTTGTGGTCATGTGTATGTGTATCCATGGTACCAACGATACAGGGTATAACTGTCCTACTGTGAGTCTACAAGTGTGAAAAGTTAATTATTTTTTAATAAAAAATCATGATTTTTTTAAATAAATATCTTTGGACAATTCACACAACACCGTCTGATTCCAAACTAAGCACAGCTTGTACTATGGTAATCAGAAAGTTGAAGGGTTCATGTACGAGTAAAATGTGGTATGAGTGAACAACAGTTTTTTAAACTACATTATTTATTTTTAATTTTTTAGTTGGTTTTTTTTTTTCTTCATATTATTCATTATTTTATTATTATTGCATTGTCATTGGCCCTTGATCCCTGTGAAAATTTTGAAGGTATTAAAAATATAAAACTTTATATTTGTTTCATTAAGTACCTTAGGCCGCGAACTTATCAGCCGCCCCTCTTATAGTTTTTTTTATCCTGATGATCCTAGTTAGGACTTAAATATAAAGTTATGAGATTATTGTATTGTCATCGGCCCTTGACCCCTTTGCAAATTTTCAAGTTAATCAGACTCCTAGAAGTAAGTGAAAATGAAGTTAAAAGATTCCGTTACTTACATACATAAATACAGGTCAAACTAATAAAAGCGTGTTAAAAAGTAATTACTTAACTATGAAGTTTCTCTTTACTTCCGTATCCGAATATTTGGGACTGTTCGAAAGTTGCTCAAATCTTCAGAGTATTCCGTACTCTCTTGAGTATATAGAGGCCTTAGTGTAAGTCTGCACACACGAAAACTTTAGTAACACGTTTGCGTTAAGAATTTAACTATCGTATGTGAATATGTTTTACGTGCCCCCTTTCAGTAATTGACTTGTACCAAACGAAAATTATGAGTAAACTGTACAGAAAGAGAGAAGTCATGAAAAGAGATATTTTACTAAATATTTTTAAAGAATACATAATAATATTAGTAAATTGTTTTATATGTCCTTGTCTTTCTTTTTCAAAAGAGTCTTCCGGTAACTAATTTTGTAGTACATATTTTGTGATGGTTGCATTGACTAAATATCTACCCTTAGTTTAATCGCAACAAAAAGTGTCATAACAATTTTGACCGACTCTAGAAATAAACTAGAAAATAGTCGTATTATTTCATGGTTACGGCATCGAACATTAATAAACATATTTTTGACGTGATAACGTCTGTAAAATCGTTTTAGTCGGGTGACATGTTCAGAAACTTGTGTCACACCAAAACCTCACGAGCGCGATCGCAGGTATAACGAGAGAGAGACGGACCGATCTCCCGTCTCATCTCGAGCGCTGCCAGTCATTCCGTGAAACTTGTCACGCGGAATCCTCACGAGCGGAGGCTGGCATAGCGTTCGAGTGAGTGGACCGATCTTCCGTCTCTCTCACTCTAGCGGCATACAAACGAATGGAGATTTTCTCGTGCGGACGTTATCACGTTAACATCTCGATCGTAAACCTACTTTACAAACAATTTGCCGTTTTTTTAATTTAAAAAACCCATCCACCAAAATTAAAATCTAGAGTTTAACTATATTCAATGTGATTTTTCATTTATAAATGAATGTGTATTTAAAAAATACGACCAAATACTTTTCGTAAGCTAACCCTAAAGATGCCTAAAGTTGCAAGATGGCGGATAAATGAAACCACTTAACATCTGTTGAATATGCAGATTGAATGTTCCTGGAAACGGTGCGTTACTGAATGCGCGTCTTGTAATTAGGAACCCAATTATCTGGAAGATTTTGCTTATTTCGTGGATTGTACTTTAACGAAGTAAATTATTTTTACAAATGAAAACCAGAAGCAGATTATTTAGATCACCATTTAATTCACAAAGCCTTTTATACAATTTACAAGAAACAATTTAAGGTTTCTAATTAACATTTCCTTATACAACCACAATTAAATAATAAGAAAGCACATAATATACAGAATTTCAATACGCAATCGGGCAGAGTAACTGTCGTTATCACGATTACAACACTTAATCCCCCCTTAGAGGAAGCCTCGCTTTTATAGGCGTTTTCTCCTACTTAGTCACATTTTTTTTTCAACTACCGACGTTGATTTCTGACATTATATTGTTCACAAAACAATGGCCGCAACCATCGATATATTATGCCGCAACCCTTTTTGCGTTTAACTGCTGGACGGGTATGGGTCTCTCCCCATTAGGTATTGTGGAGGCCTTGAGCTTATTCATCCAGGCTTCCGCAATGCGGTTTGGTGAAGATATAGATTAGTAGCCAACCCGTTATCGGATTTTTTAAGGCCTTAAGGCCTCGGACGAGGTTTTATCACTGTTATTTATTGATAATAACTGAAATTCACGGTTTGACGTGTCCTCCGAATCGCGTATGAAAGCCATTAGCGATCACCCATCTCACATCCGACCGCGCCTATAACCTGAGCTACGTAGATCGATTGAGTTCTACGCTAGCCACTTGTCCACGCACGCTTTGAAGGGCTGTTCACAATCTTAATAACATAAGAGCGAAAAGTTTGGGTTGCGATTCTGACCCATGAATTCGACGAAGATGGTTCACGTCATGCTAATGGTCCCTTCGAATTCGGGTGAAACGGTGAGGAACAACTAGTTTTTTTCAATGATGGTATCTCTGTGCAAAGTGCCAGCGTAAAGTATAATTTATCAATCATATTTTTTCGTTGTCAGTAATCAAAACAGTCATTCAAGTCAGTCAGATATTCAAGTAAAGCGATAGCTACTTCATTAGAAAGTGTCCAAGTGTGATTTGGAAGCAAGCTGATAAAACACTTTTTTGTATTGTTATTTTAATTCATAACACTTCTATATCTATATATGTAATAAAACTGTAAGCAGGGTCAATTCTGTACATTGCATATAAATTTAAAAAATACTTCTAGGGGTCTTTTTATAAGTAACAGAGGCTAAAAATATAAGTTATGAAATATTTGTCTGTCTGTCTGTCTGTTTGTCTGTCTGTCTGTCTGTTATTAGCTTTTCACGCAAAAACTAATAGACGGATTTTGATGAAACTTTTTGTGTTCTATATATATTGGTCCTCGCTAACATATAGGCTATAGAAAATTTTAAAAATCATCCTTAAAGGGTGTGAAATGAGGGATGAAACATTGTATGGAAAACTTGTTCAATAGATTTTCTTGAAACTTCATATCAATATTTTCTAACCAAAATACAAGAATACGTGTTTCAGCATTTTCCGAAATTCATCCTTTAAATGTCAATTTTCTTTGAAACTGAGAATTGAGTGTCGAGACTTTATGTACAGAATATTTTTGTGCAGAGTATTTTATTTATAATTTTGTATTTGTAATCTTTACTAACATAACAAGAAACATATTTAAGCTTTTTTCACGAAGAATGATTTGAGTATCTACTTAACATAAATATGAACTTTTGTATCATAGGAAATATCACAAAAAGTAACAATAATCTTAGCCTTTTGTACAAGTCTCGATCCACGCGGACGACGTCGCGGGCACAGTTATATACAATATAATTAACCTATGCTTAACAAAATGCCATACATTTCATCTGGTATAACTCAAAAATACACCAAGAAAATTCAAATAAAACAAGAGCACATTATGTGTTTTCCAACTTCCCGCCAAAACCCTAAACAGCTAGTTTTAATAATATATAAATGGAAGATTATTACATCCGTAATCAATTTTCAAACAAAGTAAACTTTATTCCATTATTTATGGAAAGCTTTAGGAAAAGGTCTTTCATTTAGACAACTCCTAATAACATCCCGAGGCCTTTGATATTTCTTAGGATATTACAACTAACGTCTTAAAGCTACATAAATGAGTGTCCCTTAATAACAGAAATTCATTGCTAGCCCTTAAGTCTTGAGACTATTGTCCTAGTGTAATTTATAAGCGACTTACGAGTGTTTCTTACAGTATGTTTATGTACTTTTATTTAAACGAACTAGCAACCGAACAAGGTCACGTGTTGTTTAGTTGTTATTGTCTATAATAATATTATAAACAGGAAATATTTGTATTTTTGTATGTTTGTAAAGAATAAACTCACAAACCACTGTTCCGATTTCAAAAAATCTTTTACCATTAGAAAGCTATATTCACCTTGAGTAACATAGTCTACCGCGCAAAAATGCTTCATTCCTACATGAAAACGGGTAATAGGGTCAACGCGGTTGAAAAAACTGGCTAAACGCCTATGAAGCCTGAAATAGCACATAGGCTATTTTTTATCCTACGGGGACCCATTAAACGGGTACACGCGGGCGATGCCGCTGGCGGAAGGCTAGTATGTTATACAGACGATCTGCGTGGCGCAATGGTTACTATGCCGGACTGCCAATCGAGGGGTACCAGGTTCGATTCCCGGCGAAACAGAAATTTGAATGATGAGTTTAGTTTTGTGTTCTCGGTCTGTTGTGTTTCTGTCTTTGTGTGTGTCAATGTTACCCACGACACAGAGTATATCTACCCTACTGTGGGGCCATGAGTGTGAAGCGTTATTATTATTATTATTATGTATCTCTCCTTATAGGTCACGGGTCGAAGAAGTTATTTGACCCGGTCATTTGGAAGGCTTGCATGGGGACATTAGGTCCAACACGGTAACACGTGGCGGATACCATCCTCGGCCGTATCATATAAAAGTTATATGACCTAAAGATAGTCCCCGCCAGGTGCACACGATCTATTGCTACAAAAGGCGAAACTAATATTGGGTATATGGGGACGAACGAGGGAGGGAGATGGGCTATGGAGAACTATGGCACATATTATTGCGACAGAAAGACCTTACAAAGTTTAGAGTGTTTTTAGATAAGCACTATGCAACGCTCTTGTCTTAGAAGCACGTATAGGCGCAAGTCGGCGATATACAACTCGTACGAGCGTTGACGCGCTTATTAGCTCGTTATATCAGCTTAACAGATGCCTTTTTTTCAAGTGCGAAAATGCCGGAACAAACATATGTGTGCGTACATATTACAAGTTTCGCGTGGTTCCGCACAAACAGACATACATCTGCATTAATAATAAGTAAATAAGTATGGATTAAAAAAACAATGGGTTGCACTCTGGTAGTGCCGTCAGAAGTGAAAACTTGAACATTAACGTTGTGCATTTTTGGAATGGTTAGGGAATAATTTCGCACGAATTGCTTTTAATCAGTATTATTTCTCATCTAGTATTACTATCAGTACGTTTTCATCTAGTATTTTTATAAAGAACTCACTCATTTTCTTTCACTATTTCTTCGTCACTTTTTTCATTAATAAATGCACTTTGTACAATGTCTATATATTCAATACTTGATATAAACGAATTTTACAAGTATAATAGACAGTCGAGCTGTTATCAGCTGTCACCCCTCCGTCTGACGAATATTCGATCAATTCACGTGTCCTGACGCGAGTTTAACATTGTTTACCCATCCCAAAAAAAGTGCACAACGCCGCTAAAGAAGTATTCACTTCAAAAATGGGTATGAAATTTCACGTTTTTTTAATAAAAGTACTCTTACACCGCATTTCGTATTCGGGAAAACTAGTATAAAACACGACGTTGTAAGATCTCAGACCTTACTCAAAGACTCCGTGACAAAGAGAAGACCTCTTTAATTAGGCACCTTTGTCTTGAACACGACGTTATTAATAACGTATCTACAAACGCATACTTAACATAAACTAACATAATGAAAGATACTGAGTTTTGTTTCTAGGCTGCCTATAAAGTTAGCTCGAATTGCAAGGAAAAATTAATTTTTCTTCGGGCTTTAAGGAATGATACATTTAATCTATATAATATAAAAATGAATATAAAATATGTCTGTATGTCCTTTATAGAATCTTAAACTATGCATTTGATCATACCATGATCTTAAGAAAAGTGTTGTGTATGAGCCCACAAAGGTTTATGAGTTGGTACTACCAATATTTGACAGATGGCGCCACTATCATTCCAGTGAATTACATTGGAATGATAGTGGTTGCGCAGGTACAGCTATATAATTGTAGTATAAATACTCGTATATGTATTATTGTGAAGTTGGATCCATATTGAACAACAGGATCTCACAGTGAAGTACTCTTATTATGCGAATAATAATTATTATTATGCGAATCATACAAAAAGGGTACCGTATCACAGTAAAATATTTAACAGTAATGTAAATTATATCCGGAATATTTTTTTAGGATTTTTATAGATAGGTACGCATTATACCGATAACAAGATGATCCTTTGAGGGCTATTTCACATCCTTTAAGACAAATACATTTTCAAACAAAAATATATTCGGTACATAAACTGAAAACTCTAAGTAAAATTTTAAACAAAATTTTCTTTAAAATATTGCCCTGATAGGAATACAACAAATGTTAGTACGTGGCGTGAATGTTTAAGAAACGACATCTTTGTCTTGAGATATAATAATATGGTGAAATGACTTTTATTTGAAAAGAAATAAAGTTCAATTTGGCACGCAGTGGCATTATTGATACTGCAGCATAATACATTATATTGATGAGTCACTTTTGATACGTGATGTTCATGTAAATAAAGACCACCAAAATGATATGTTACGAAGTATAATTTTGTATATTGACAGCACTAACTTGCCGTTAAGCAACACCGACGTAAAACCATAAAAGTGGTTCTATTAATAAATATAAATTTTCTTTCAATTCATTCAATATTGCTGTCTTTAGAACCGCATCTCTTTCTTGAAGTGCTATTGTTATCTGTTTTATTTCAATTGTGCTTTAAGTTTTCTAAAAACACTACAAATATAATACTAGTTTTATTTTGAAATACAGCCTATCTTATGATCAAGTTCGAACACCTGCTACTATTGAATAATAATTAATTTACTTAATAATAATAAAATGTAGTTAGTAAAATGTAAACTAAAATTCCCTTCTTTCCTCTTGCATAAATATTATCACCTTCAATCAACAAGAACAAACAGGAAAAGTACAGAGCCTTGTGGGAACCCTAATTTTAAGAGTAGGGGTACATAAAATATATTTAAACAAAAGTTGAATTGGTATTTAAATGGCAAGTATTACGTTAAACATTTAATATATAAATCAGTCTGGCTTCCAAATAATAAAACTATAGTTAAAGGCTCAGCTTGAAAAAATTTCAAAAGTCTTCGACATGTCAAAGAAGACGACTTCCGTCTTCCTTGGTGGTGGCGTATTATTCGCATAAGTGTCATTGTAATTCAATATTTTTTGTATATTTCACATTTTTTTACTTTATGGGTGGAGTTTTGATGCAAAATTGTATACGATTAAGCGGAAAGTAAACTCTTTAAAGAAATGATATTATATAATTATTCATATTAGTTAGGAACTGACGAAATTCTAATTTGAAATATACTAAAGAAATGTATCTAAATTGTGATTAAGTAAGTTGGTGGTAAGTAATGAGAGTACCTATCCTATTTTCATACAAAAGAAAGAGAAAAACACAAGACACAAAGCTTCCTTCAATAAGTACGGCTCGTGACCGGAATGCGATCTATATACCGACTTCAGTTAAAGATTAACGGGAAAACATTATTGGTACGCACGGACGCGTAAATATTCCTATTTATGCTTCTTCGTTCTGCGGCGGAATACATGTGTCTGATCTTCTGAAATATGGATCAATTGGGATTTAACATCTATTGTCTATTTTCGGAGAAGAAGCAAAATTTATTGTTATTATCTATTCGGATGATTTGGATTGGGATAAATTGAATTTGTTTCATCTACACTTGAGTAGCAATTAATGTTTCACAGGTAAATTATATCGCTACAGATACAACGATTGGCTGATAGATGGTCTAAAAACTATGGCAGCTTACTTAGCAATTAAATTATTTTGATAGCCAGAGTATGAATTTAAAATGTATGTTTAATGTCGTTCTATGCTACGTAGATTGCTTCACGTTAAATAACATTTCATTTTACAAAGAAAATTCAACGATGTTTGGAATGGACTCTGTTCACAAGCAGGTTTGGCCCTTTTTGTGGTAAAACTTTAACTTCGTATAAAAATATGATACTATGAAAAACGTCAAATAGCACTCCAGTATATGCTTGTTCTCTTTCTAAACAAGCTCTGATTTATTTAATACTTGTTATCCGGCCAGGTTTTACTTTTCGTATGATTATACTAACAAATCCCACAAGAACAATACTTTTAGCTAGTATAAAAACTATCCTATGTACTTTTTCAAGGTCCATTCTATCTATTTGCCAAATTTCGTTAAAATTGGTGTACTAATTTCGGCGTGAAAATGTGCGTGGAAACGCGTTTCACGTTTCTTTCTACTACTGTAGTGTGGATGCTAAAATACACACAAAGAGTTACTTTGGCATTTACAATTATTAAGATTGGATTATTTTTTCTTTAAATTTCTGTTCTTGGTCTACATGTTTGTGTTTTTGTCTTTGTGTGTATACCACGACACAGGGAATCCTAGTGTGGGGCTATGGGTGTCTACCTAGTGCTATTTATTAATTTTTTAAATTATAATGCAGAATTCCTTATTTAAAATATCAATAAAACGTCTCTAATATATTATAACATAATATAACTATCGGATATATCAGACCTTGATTCACGCGGTCAGTAATATCTATCACGATAGTTCTAATCCTAAAATACGACCCCAAGTTATGACTAATGGCAAGAATGTTATTGATACGCACGAGAAGTTCTATATTCTTGTTTTCTTTGCGAAACGACTTTCGACCCATATCATTTGTTTTGGTTTTGGCTTATTTATTACGTTATTTTTTATTTATACAGAAATCACCCATAGATATAAGGTATTTTAAATTAATTAATAAGTCACTATTTATCTCTTCTTTAAAACGGTACATAACAATATTTTAGCTTCATTTGTGATATGTATGTCAATGTTTTGAATTTTAAAAGTATTATTTTTTGGTTTGTTCTTTGTCATTCTCTCTTTTCCATCTTGTCATTTTAGTTAGTTTTGTAAAGAATAAAGTTTTCCAGAAATATTATTATTTGTGTGTTATTGAGAGTTTCCTGCATATTTCACAATTTGATTTGTGGTTGGAAACTTTCATTACTAATCTATTATCAACGAGCTTTTCATCTATACTATCATCTAAATCAAAGCACCGAATACTAACTGTTAGTAAAAACACATACCTACTTACCGCACTATAATCGAGAATTGAAAAATATGTCACATATAATAGGACTCATAAATTGTATAAAATATTTTAATTTTCTTAATTTAGGCCACTTCCGTGCCAACGTGAAATTCACGTTTATTAAATATCAGCTTTTAAAAAATGATTAAGCATAATTTTGGTTACTGGTCTTTTTGAATAATATTAACCTATCTGATTTCTCCAAAACCCTCATTCAAAATTGTCAGTTCAAACATCCGTTTCTATCAGGTTCCTTTACAAATCTTATTCATTACACATCTAATCGTATCCAAATTAATCTTCAAGATATTGTAAAATTGTGATTTGACCATAATATGAAAATATCACAGAACATTTTAAAAGAGGTTAGAATGGAAATGTGGGAGGGGCAGACGGGCTAAGGATATGAGCAACGCTCATATCTCTACAGAATCACGCGATCGCGCTGCAATATGCGTAATCGAGTTGTGGGTGGGGCAGGTGCTTAGGTGTGATTACTTAGGTTCATTTGAAATCGCGTAATTGTGCGGCGCTACGGTGCAGACTCTGTATGCTCGTGTTTGTATGTGTCGTGAATGTACTTCTTGAATTTTCAGCTTTCATTTTTGAAGAATAAAGAATATAAACATAATAATTTCTAACAATATTATTCATTCAGTAGCTTAACGATTCGTAGCTTCAATGACTATTTTAATCTTATAAAGTCGTGAAGTAAAAACGATTTGATTATGCCAAAAAACAACGGATTGCACTCCGGTAGTGCCGGCAGAAGTGAAAACTTGAACATTAACGTTGTGCATTTTGATATTTTAGAATGGTTAGCAAATAATTTCGCACGAATTGCTTTTATTATCAGATTATTTTTCATCTAGTATTTTCAGTAGGTTTTCATCCAGTATTTTTATAAAGTTTTCTTTTCTCATTTTCTTTCACTATTTCTTCGTCACTTTTTTCATTAATAGATGCACTTTGTTTAATGTCCATATTTTAAATACTTGATATAAACGAATTTTACAAGTATAGACAGTCAAGCCGTCATCGGCTGTCACCCTTCTGTCTTACGAATATTCGATCAGGCCACGTGTCCTGACGCGAGTTTAACATTTTTTACCCATCCCAAAAAAAGTGCACAACGCCGCTAAAGAAGTTTTCACTTCAAAAAACGATAATGTAAAAAACTTATGGACGGATGCGTATGGTATTGAGATTCGATTGCGATTGAGCGTATTGGATGGAGATCCAAGATAGCTGGTGTCAAATTGTGTTGATTGATGCATGCAGTGCAATGGTTCGATCCCCGGTGTGTGTTGTGTTTGAATTTCCGTTCTTGGTCGGTGATTCTGTGATGCGTTCTTTCAATGTGTCCATGGTACAAAATGTATAGCATCACTTTTTACTTACTTAACATAACATGCGTACATCTTAAATACCTATTAATAATTTGACGATCCGTGTGGCGATATGGTTACCATGCCGGACTGCCGATCGGAGGGTCCCGGGTTCGATTCCCGGCGAGGCAGAAATTGAAATGATGAGTTTTAATTTCTGTCATTTTCTGTACTTGGTCTGGGGGTTTGTGTTTCTGTCTTTGTGTGTGTCCATGGTACCCACGACACATGGAATCCTAGTGTGGGGCTATGAGTGGGTAGCGTATTTATTTCATTTAATTATTTTCAATGTTCAGTTCGAAGGTTACCATAAACTCTTGGTGACAGCAGTCAAAATCATTAAATAATAAATAATCAATGGTATAAAGTGTTCTTTACTGAAGTAATCTTTATCTTATAATTCATAATTTGTGAAGAACCCGTCTTATTAATTTCTATTCAATTAATCTTTTAAGCAAGGAACGTCTTCGCTTCCATAACGTTTCGCTTGAAGAGTTATTTTTGGAAAAGGTAATTATCTGATTATAATAACCTTTGATTAATTAATATAACTGAGTCGTCTCCATTTTGCAATTAGAAATAAACACGTTGATAAATTTTATTCTGGGACGTCGTGACTTACCTACTTCCTAGAATCGTACGTAATAATTTAATTCTAATCTTTTGTTCGTATTGTACTTTCATACCTGGGAAATGAGATATTGTGAGATTTTGAATTGAATTTATCGTAGTAAAACCCCCTCCACCAACCCGCATTGGATCAGCGTGGTGGAGTAAGCTCCAGGCCTCCCCAATAAGGGGGAGAGACTCGTGCCCAGCAGTGGGACGCAAAAAGGGTTGCAGCCAAAACCCCCTCGGTTGCCTGCCTCATTGCTTGGAGAGCCAGGCAATAACCAACGGCATACACTGGTGTCCGCCACGTGTTGTCCATCAAACGGCCCACCTTGGGGCAGCTCTCCTATATCATCGTGTGCTTGACACCCCTATGCAATCGCTTCTTATAACCAATCCGTGAATACAATGGTCATATAATTATCTCCACTATTCCTAGGTTTCAGATGCACGAGTAAAAACTTAGGGAGTTTTGTACACTCCTCGAGCAGATATTTTTTGAAGTGAAAACTTCTTTAGCGGCATTGTGCACTTTTTTTGGAATGGGTAAAAAATGTTAAACTCGCCTCAACTACACCTGGCCTGATCGAAAATTCGTTTATATCAAATATTTAAAATATGGACATTGAACAAAGTGCATCTATTAAAAAAAAGTGACGAAGAAATAGTGAAAGAAAATGAGTGAGTACTTTATAAAATTTTTAGATAGAAATTAATACTGATAATTCAAGCAATTCGTGCGGAATTATTCCCTAACGATTCCAAGACATCAAAATTGCACAACGTTAATGTTTTCACTTCTGCCGGCACTCCCGGAGTGCAATCCGTTGTTTTTTTTTAAGTTAATATATTATCTATGAGACGTAGTCTCAGTGTAAGTGTAATAAATAATGTAGTTTAAAAAACTAAAAAACACGCTTTTGTGAAGATACGAACTAAAAACTAAAAAAATAAGGAGAAAATGTATTTTACTGTACAAAAAAGCGTGGGGTGCATGGTGTCAACAAACAATTTGCCGTTTTTTTAATTTAAAAAACCAACCCACGAAAATGTAAATGTCGAGTTTAACTATATTAAATGTAATTTTTCATTTATAAATGAATGTGTATTTAAAAAAAACGACCAAATACTTTACGTAAGCTAACCCTAAAGATGCCTAAAGTTGCAAGATGGCGGATAAATGTAACCACTTAACATCTGTTGAATATGCAGACGAACGGAAACGGTGCGTTACTGAATGCGCGTCTTGTAATTAGGAACCCGATTATCTGGAAGATTTTGCTTATTTCGTGGATTGTACTTTAACGAAGTAAATTATTTTTACAAATGAAAACCAGAAGCAGATTATTTAGATCACCATTTAATTCACAAAGCCTTTTATACAATTTACAAGAAACAATTTAAGGTTTCTAATTAACATTTCCTTATACAACCACAATTAAATAATAAGAAAGCACATAATATACAGAATTTCAATACGCAATCGGGCAGAGTAACTGTCGTTATCACGATTACAACACTTAATCCCCCCTTAGAGGAAGCCTCGCTTTTATAGGCGTTTTCTCCTACTTAGTCACATTTTTTTTTCAACTACCGACGTTGATTTCTGACATTATATTGTTCACAAAACAATGGCCGCAACCATCGATATATTATGCCGCAACCCTTTTTGCGTTTAACTGCTGGACGGGTATGGGTCTCTCCCCATTAGGTATTGTGGAGGCCTTGAGCTTATTCATCCAGGCTTCCGCAATACGGTTTGGTGAAGATATGGATTAGTAGCCAACCCGTTATCGGATGTTTTAAGGCCTTAAGGCCTCGGACGAGTTTTTATCACTGTTATTTATCGATAATAACTGAAATTGACGGTTTGAAGTGTCCTCCGAATCGCGTATGAAAGTCATTAACGATCACCCATCTTACATCCGACCGCGCCCATAGACCTGAGCTACGTAGATCGTTTGAGTTCTACGCTAGCCACTTAGCCACGCACGCTTTGAAGGGCTGTTCACAATCTTAATAATATAAGAGCGAAAAGTTTGGGTTGCGATTCTGACCGATGAATTCGACGAAGATGATTTACGTCATGCTAATGGTCCCTTCGAATTCAGGTGAAACGGTGAGGAACAGCTAGTTTTTTTTTTTCAAATTATGGTATTTATCAATCATTTTTTTTCGTTGTCAGTAATCAAAACAGTCATTCAAGTCAGTCAGATATTCAAGTAAAGCGATAGCTACTTCATTAGAAAGTGTCCAAGTGTGATTTGGAAGCAAGCTGATAAAACACTTTTTTGCATTGTTATTTTATTTCATAACAGCTATACTATATATTTATCGTATGCTTAACAAAATGCCATTCATTTCATCTGGTATAACTCAAAAATACACCAAGAAAATTAAAATAAAACAAGAGCACATTATAACCTATGTGTTTTCCAACTTCCCGCCAAAACCCTAAACAGCTAGTTTTAATAATATTATATAAATGGAAGATTATTACATCCGTAATAAATTTTCAAACAAAGTAAACTTTATTCCATTATTCATGGAAAGCTGAAGCTTTCCTAAAGGAAAAGGCCTTTCATTTTAGACAACTCCTAATAACATCCCGAGGCCTTTGATATTTCTTAGGATATTACAAGTAACGTCTAAAAGATACATAAATGAGCGTCCTTTAATAACAGAAATTCATTGCTAGCCCTTAAGTCTTGAGACTATTGTCCTAGTGTAATTTATAAGCGACTTACGAGTGTTTCTTATAGTACGTTTATGTACTTTTATATGAACTAGCAACTGAGCAGGGTCACGTGTTGTTTAGTTGTTATTATAATATCATACAGACAATCTGCGTGGCGTAATAGTTACTACGCCGGACTGCCAATCGAGGAGTCCCAAGTTCAATTCCCGGCGATACAGAAATTTGAATGATGAGTTTAAGTGTTCTCGATCTGGGCGTTTGTGTTTCTGTCAGTGTGTGTCCATTGTACCCACGACACAGGGTATATCTACCCTACTGTGAGGCCATGAGTGTGAAGCGTTATTATTATTATTATTATGTATCTCTCCTTATAATAATATGTAGGTCACGGGTCGAAGATGTTATTTGACCCGGTCATTTGGAAGGCTTGCACGAAGGACATTAGGTCCAACACGGTAACACGTGGCGGATACCATCCTCGGCCGTATCATATAAAAGTTATATGACCTAAATATAGTCCCCGCCAGGTGCACACGATCTATTGCTACAAAAGGTGAAACTAATATTGGGTATATGGGGACGAACGAGGGACTGGTAGATGGGCTATGGAGAACTATGGCACATATTATTGCGACCGAAAGACCTTACAAAGTTTAGAGTGTTTTTAGATAAGGACTATGCAACGCTCCTAAAATCTTGTCTTAGAAGCACGTATAGGCGCAAGTCGGCGAGCTTCAACCATACATACAACTCGTACGAGCGTTGACGCGCTTATTAGCTCGTTATATCAGCTTAACAGATGCCTTTTGTTCAAGTGCGAAAATGCCGGAACAAACATATGTGTACGTACATATTACATGTTTCGCGTGGTTCCGCACAAACAGACATACATCTGCATTAATAATATGTAAATAAGTATGGATAAGAAAAAAACAACGGGTTGCACTCCGGTAGTGCCGGCAGAAGTGAAAACTAGAACATTAACGTTGTGCATTTTTGATATTTTGGAATGGTTAGGGAATAATTTCGCACGAATTGCTATTAATCAGTATTATTTCTCATCTAGTATTTTCGGTAGGTTTTCATCTATTATTTTTATAAAGTACTCACTCATTTTCTATCACTATTTCTTCGTCACTTTTTTTATTAATAGATGCACTTTGTTCAATGTCCATATTTTAAATACCTGATAAAAACGAATTTTACAAGTATAGACAGTCGATCCGTCATCAGCTGTCACCCCTCCGTCTTACGAATATTCGATCAGGCCACGTGTCCTGACGCGAGTTTAACATTTTTTACCCATCCCAAAAAAGTGCACTACGCCGCTAAAGAAGTTTTCACTTCAAAAAATGCGTATGAAATTTCACGTTCCTTTAATACAAGTACTCTTACACCGCATGTCGTATTCGGGGAAGCTAGTATGAAACACGATGTTGTAAGATCTCAGACCTTACTCAAAGACTCCGTGACAATGAGAAGACCTCTTTAATTAGGCACCTTTGTCTTGAACTTGTACACGACGTTATTAATAACGTATCTACAGACGCATACTTAATATAAACTAACATAATGAAAGACACTGAGTTTCGTTTCTAGGCTGCCTATAAAGTTAGCTGGAATTGCAAGCAAAAATTAATTATTCTTCGGGTTTTAAAGAATGATACATTTAATCTATATTATTATATATAAATATAATATAAAAATGAATATTTGTCTGTATGTCCTTTATAGAAGTTTAAACTATGCATTTGATCATGCCATGATCTTAAGAAAAGTGTTGTGTATGAGCCCACAAAGGTTTATAAGTTGGTACTACCAATATTTGACAGATGGCGCCACTACCATTCCAATGAATTGCATTTATTGTAGCAACGTGCGCAGGGTACAGCTATATAATTGTAGTATAAATACTCGTATATGTATTATTGTGAAGTTGGATCCATATTGAACAACAGGATCTCACAGTGAAGTACTCTTATTATGCGAATAATTATTATTATTATGCGAATCATACAAAAAGGGTACCGTATCACAGTAAAATATTTAACAGTAATGTAAATTATATCCGGAATATTTTTTTAGGATTTTTATCGATACGCATTATACCAATAACAAGATGATCCTTTGAGGGCTATTTCACATCCTTTAAGACAAATACCTTTTCAAACAAAAATAAATTCGGTACATAAACTGAAAACTCTAAGTAAAATTTTAAACAAAATTTTCTTTAAAATATTGCCTTGATAGGAATACAACAAATGTTAGTACGTGTCGCGAATGTTTAAGAAACGACATCTTTGTCTTGAGATGGTGAAATGGCTTTTATTTGAACAGAAATAAAGTTGAATTTGGCACGAAGTGGCATTATTGATATTGCAGCATAATATATTATATTGATGAGTCACTTTTGATACGTGATGTTAATGTAAATAAAACCAAAATGATATGTTACGAAATATAATTTTGTATATTAACAGAATTAACTTGCCGTTAAGCAACGCCGACGTAAAGCTTAATAATGGTTATTATAATAAATATAAATTTTCTTTCAATTCATTCAATATTGCTGTCTTTAGAACCGCATCTCTTTATTGAAGTGCTATTGTTATCTGTTTTATTTCAATTGTGCTATAAGTTTTCTAAAAATACTACAAATATAATACCAGTTTTCTTTTGAAATACGGCCTATCTTAGGATCAACTTTATTGATCGTACACCTGCTACTATTGAATAATAATAAATTTACTTTATAATAATAAAATGTAGTTGGTAAAATGTAAACTAAAATTCCCTTCTTTCCTCTTGCATAAATATTATTACCTTCAATCAACAAGAACAAACAGAAAAAGTACAGAGCCTTGTGGGAACCCTAATTTTAAGAGTAGGTGTACATAAAATATCTTCAAAGAAAAGTTGTATTGGTATTTCAATGGCAAGTATTACGTTAAACATTTAATATATAAGTCGGTCTGGCTTCCAAATAATAAAACGATAGTTAAAGGCTCAGCTAGAAAAGTTTTTAAAAGTCTTCGACATGGTGGTTGGCGTATTTTGCGCATAAGTAACATTGTAATTTAATATTTTTGTACATCTCACAGTTTTTACTTTATGGGTGAAGTTTTGATGTAAAATTGTATACGATTAAGCGGAAAGTAAACTCTTTAAAGAAATGATATTATATAATTATTCATATTAGTTAGGAACTGACGAAATTCTAGTTTGAAATATACTAAATAAATGTATCTAAATTGCGATTAAGTAAGTTGGTGGTAAGTAATGAGAGTACTTATCCTATTTTCATATACAAAAGAAAGAGAAAAACACAAGACACAAAGCTTCCTTCAATAAGTACGGCTCGTGACCGGAATGCGATCTATATACCGACTTCAGTTAAAGATTAACGGGAAAACATTATTGGTACGCACGGACGCGTAAATATTCCTATTTATGCTTCTTCGTTCTGCGGCGGAATACACGTGTCTGATCTTCTGAAATATGGATCAATTGGGATTTAACATCTATTGTCTATTTTCGTAGAAGAAGCAAAATTTATTGTTATGATCTATTCGGATGATTAGGATTGGGATGAATTGAATTTGTTTCATCTACACTTAAGTAGCAATTAATGTTTCACAGGTAAATTATATCTCTACAGATATAACGATTGGCTGATAGATGGTCTAAAAACTATGGCAGCTTACTTAGCAATTAAATTATTTTGATAGCCAGAGTATGAATTTAAAATGTATGTTTAATGTCGTTCTATGCTACGTAGATTGCTTCAGGTTAAATAACATTTCTTTAATAAATAAATAAATAATTACTATTTTTTGTAACTATTGAAGCGCGCATGGCCCGGCGGTTAGCGTAGAACGCAAACGATCTATGCAACTAAGCCAAACGGGCGCGGTCGGGTGTGAGATGGGTGACCGCTAGTGGCAAAAAATTTCATGCGCGTTTCCGTGCTTCGGAGGGCACGTTAAGCCGTCGGTCCCGGTTGTTGTCGATAGATAACAGTCGTTAAACCTTGTCGGAGGCCTTATGGGCAGTTTGAAAACATCCGACAGCGGGTTGGCCACTAACCCGCATCTCCACCAACCCGCATTGGAGCAGCGTGGTGGAGTAAGCTCCAGGCCTCCCCATTAATGGGGAGAGACCCGTGCCCAGCAGTGGGACGCAAAAAAGGGTTGCAGCCAAATAACATTTCATTTTACAAAAAACATTCAACGATGTTTGGAATGGACTCTGTTCACAAGCAGGTTTGGTCCTTTTTGTGGTAAAACTTTAACTTCGTATAAAAATATGATACTATGAGAAACGTCAAATAGCACTCCAGTATATGCTTGTTCTCTTTCTAAACAAGCTCTGATTTATTTAATACTTGTAATCCGGCCAGGTTTTACTTTTCATAATGATTATACTAACAAATTCCACAAGAACAATACTTTTAGCTCGTATACAAAATATCCTATGTACTTTTTCAAGGTCCATTCTAACTATTTGCCAAATTTCGTTAAAATTGATGTAGTAATTTCGGCGTGAAAATGTGCGTAAAAACGCGTTTCACATAGTAGTAGTGTGGACACAAAAATACACACATAGAGTTACTTTGGCATTTACAATTAATAAGAATGGTTTTTTTTTCTTTAAATTTCTGTTCTTGGTCTAGATGTTTGTGTTTTTGTCTGTGTGTATACCCACGACACAGGGAATACTAGTGTGGGGCTATGGGTGTCTACCTAGTGCTATTTATTTATTTGTTTAATTATAATGCAGAATTCCTTATTAAAAATATTAATAAAACATCTCTAATATATTATAATATAATATAACTATCGGATATATCATACCTTGATTCACGCGGGCAGTAATATCTATCACGATAGTTCTAATCCTAAAATACGACCCCAAGTTATGACTAATGGCAAGAATGTTATTGATACGCACGAGAAGTTCTTTATTCTTGTTTTCTTTGCGAAACGACTTTCGACCCATATCATTTGTTTTGGTTTTGGCTTATTTATTATGGTATTTTTATTTATACAGAAATCACCCACAGATATATTTTAAATTAATTAATAAGTCACTATTTATCTCTTCTTTAAAACGGTACGTAACAATATTTTAGCTTCATTTGATTTATGGTAGGAAACTTTCATTACTAATCTATTATCAACGAGATTTTTATCTATACTATCATCTAAGTCACAGAATACTAACTGTTAGTAAAAGTCAGTACACATACCTACTTACCGAACTATAATCGAGAATTGAAAAATATGTCACATAAATTGTATAAAATATTATTTTTTTAATTTAGGCCACTTCCGTTCCAACGTAAAATTCACGTTTATTAAATATCAGATTTTATAAAATGATCAAGTATAATTTCGGTTACTGGCCTTTTTGAATATTATTAACCTATCTGATTTCTCCAAAAACCTCATTCAAAATTGTCAGTTCAAACATCTGCTTCTATCCGTTTCCTTTACAAATCTTATTCATTACACATCTAATCGTATCCAAATTAATCTTCAAGATATTGTAAACTTGTGATTTGACCATAATATGAAAACATCACAGAACATTTTAAAAGAGGTAAGAATGGAAATGTGGGAGGGGCAGTCGGGCTAAGGATATGAGCAACGCTCATATCTCTACAGAATCACGCGATCGCGCTGCAATATGCGTAATCGAGTTGTGGGTGGGGCAGGTGCTTAGGTGTGATTACTTAAGTTCATTTGAAATCGCGTAATTGTGCGGCGCTACGGTGCCGACTCTGTATGCCCGTGTACGAAACTTCGTGAATTTTTAGTTTTCATTTTTGAAGAATACAGAATATAAACATAATAATCTCTAACAATAATTCATTTAGTAGCTTGACGATTCGTAGTTTCAATGACTATATAGTCATGAAGTAAAAACGATTTGATTATACCAAAAAAACAACGGGTTGCACTCCGGTAGTACCGGCAGAAGTGAAAACTTGAACATTAACGTTTTGCATTTTTATATTTTGGAATGGTTAGGGAATAATTTCTCAAGAATTGCTTTTATTATCAGATTATTTTTCATCTAGTATTTTCAGTAGGTTTTCATCCAGTTTCATAAAGTTTTCTTTTCTCATTTTCTTTCACTATTTCTTCGTCACTATTTTCATTAATAGATGCACTTTGTTTAGTGTCCATATTTTAAATACTTGATATAAACGAATTTTACAAGTATAGACAGTCGAGCCGTCATCAGCTGTCACCCCTCTGTCTTACGAATATTCGATCAGGCCACGTGTCCTGACGCGAGTTTAAGATTTTTTACCCATCACAAAAAAGTGCACAAGGCCGCTAAAGAAGTTTTCACTTCAAACGATAATGTAAAAAACTTATGGACGGATGCGTATGGAATTGAGATTTGATTGCAATTGAGCTTACTGGATGGAGATCCAATATCGCTGGTGTCAAATTGTGTTGATTGATGCATGCAGTGCCATGGTTCCGGTGTGTGTTGTGTTTGTGAATTTCCGGTCTTGGTCGGTGATTTTGTGATGTGTTCTTTCAATGTGTCCATGGTACAAAATATAAAGCATCACTTTTTACTTACTTAACATAACATGCGTACATCTTAAATATTAATAATTTGACGCCCCATGTGGCGCAATGGTTACCATGCCGGACTGCCGATCGGAGGGTCCCGGGTTCGATTCCCGGCGATGCAGAAATTGAAATGATGAGTTTTAATTTCTGTACTTGGTCTGGGTGTTTGTGTTTCTGTCTTTGTGTGTGTCCATGGTACCCACGACACATGGAATCCTAGTGTGGGGCTATGAGTGTGTAGCGTATTTATTTCATTTAATTAATTTCAATGTTCAGTTCGTAAGTTATCATAAACTCTTAGTGACAGCAGTCAAAAACATTAAATAATAAATAATCAATGGTATAAAGTTCTTTACTGAAGTACTATCATTATCTTATAATTCATAATTTGTGACGAACCCTTCTTATTAATTTCTATTCAATTAATCTTTTAAGCAAGGAACGTCTTCGCTTCCATAACGTTTCGCTTCAAGAGTTATTTTTGGAAATGGTAATTATCTGATAATAATAACCTTTGATTAATTAATATAACTGAGTTGTCTCCATTTTGCAATTAGAAATAAACATGTTGATATATTTTATCCTGGGACGTCGTGACTTACTACCTAGAATCGTACGTAATAATTTAATTCTAATCTTTTGTACGTATTGTACTTTCATACCTGGGAAGTTATTGTGAGATTTTGAATTGAATTTATTGTAGTAAAACCCCCTCCACCAACCCGCATTGGATCAGCGTGGTGGAGTAAGCTCCAGGACTCCCCAATAAGGGGGAGAGACTCGTGCCCAGCAGTGGGACGCAAAAAAGGGTTGCAGCCAAAACCCCCTCGGTTGCCTGCCTCATTGCTTGGAGAGCCAGGCAATAACCAACGGCATACACTGGTGTCCGCCACGTGTTGTCCATCAAACGGCCCACCTTGGAGCAGCTCTCCTATATCATCGGGTGCTTGCGACGTCCTTCTAGCTAAAAGCCGCTGGCTTGACGCCCCTATTCAATCGCCTCTTATAACCAAGCCGTGAATACAATGGTCATATCATTATCTCCACTATTCCTAGGTTTCAGATGCACGAGTAAAAACGTAGGGAGTTTTGTAAACGCCTCGAGTAGATATTTTTTGAAGTGAAAACTTTTTTAGCGGCATTGTGCTCTTTTTTTGGGATGGGTAAAAAATGTTAAACTCGCCTCAACTACACGTGGCCTGATCGAAAATTCGTAAGACGGAGGGGTGACAGCTGATGACGGCTCGACTGTCTATACTTGTAAAATTCATTTATATCAAGTATTTAAAATATGGACATTGAACAAAGTGCATCTATTTAAAAAAAAGTGACGAAGAAATAGTGAAAGAAAATGGAGGAGTACTTTATAAAAAAAATTGATAGAAATTAATACTGATAATTCAGGCAATTCGTGCGGAATTATTCCCTTACGATTCCAAGACATCAAAATTGCACAACGTTAATGTTTTCACTTCTGCCGGCACTCCCGGAGTGCAATCCGTTGTTTTTTTAAGTTAATATATCTATGAGACGTAGTCTCAGTGTAAGTGTAACAAAATAGTTATATTTATAACAGTATCAGAAACTATTTTGTTACAAGATATTATTAAGCGAATATTTTGTATTCCTAATATGAAATAAATATTTTTGTTGTTGTTGTTGTTGTTCTAAACTGTTTTAGGGTTCCGTAGGAAAGAACAAAAAACATTTTTTAAGATTACTGATCTGCCTGTCGTCAATCTCAAGTCAGCCTTTGATTAACATATCTTTGAATATAATAATACATAATATTATTTAAAATATAGCTGTAATATATTAAGTACTTCACAGTAACAACATAATCTAGCAGCAGACTTCTTAAAAAGCGCCCCAGCTCAATCCACTTAGCGAGAAAACATTAGATTGAAAAAACTTACACAAATCCAGAAGAATGTTTGTAATTTCCATAAATGGGACGCCATTCCATCGTACAGCCCATAAAAACACTGGATTATTATATTACACCAGATGATTACCCAAAATAAACTTTAGTCAAAGGAAACAGGGTAGGTTTTAGCTTGGAGGAAAGTCGTTCGATGTAAGAGCTCAAACGGGAACGATTTTTCATCAACATCAAGAAACAAAAGGCGACAGTACAGTACAGTGTAACTTGAATAATTTGGTATGATAAATTTAGTAGAATAGGTAATTTGTTATGTAGATCTCTTTTTGGCGAATTTCTTTGAAGTATAGATTATTCATTATGCTCAATTTACATAAAAGAGATGAGTAATCACGTTGGCTGCAACCCTTTTAACTTCCCACTGTTGGGCACGGGTCTCTCCCCATTATTTGGGAGGCCTGGAGCTTACTCCACCACGCTGATCCAATGCGAGTTGGTGGAGATACGGATTAATGGCCAACCCGCTGTCGGATGTTTTTAAACCGAAAAGGTTTAAGGACTGTTATCTATCGACAATAACCGGGACGACGGCTTAACGTGCCCTCTGAAGCACGGAAACGCACATGAATTTTTTTGCCACTAGCGGTAACCCATCTCAGACCCGACCGCGCCCGTAGCTGCTTGCTGATGCTTAGTTGCATAGATCGCTTGCGTTGAACGCTAACAACCGGGCCATGCGCGTATCAACGCGAGTAATGAGGTAATCGTGACGACCCGCGTGGCTTATTGGCTACCATGCCGGACTGCCGATCGGAGGGTTCCGGGTTCGATTCCCAGCGGTGCCCATTCAGAGCGAAAGGTACTCCATTTTGCTAAGGGCCCGACTCCAAAATAGTTTTAAGAGTCACTACCATTAGCAAGGAAAAGTATAAAATATGATGTAGGTAGGTACTGAACAATAATATTATTTTTTACCGTTTGAAGGCGTTTTTTTTTGTTAAAAAGTAATATAATTTCACTCTTTTTAGTACGTACCTTTAATTTTATAATTCTGTATTGTTTAAGCATAATTGGCGATATTTCCGCATATGTGTGCCTATAAAATTTGAGAGTTCCCCTCGATTTCCCTCAGATCCCATCATTAGATCTTGACTTGGTGACAGTTGGACCACCTCGGGAGCATAGTTTTTGACCAAAAAAACATTTATCGAAAGAATTTTCTCTCAACTCCTAACCATCGTAGTACCTTCCATCATCAGCTCAGCAACCTGAGATGAAAGTAACTATGCATAAATATCAATTATGGTTCAGAAAGTGTAAGAAAATCAATATGTGTGCCTATAAAATTTGAGAGTTCCCCTCGATTTCCCTAGGATCCCATCATCAGATCTTGATTTGGTGATAATGGGACCATCTCGGAAGTATAAGCTTTCGAACAAAAAAAGAATCATCAAAATCGGTTCATAAACGACGAAGTTATCTGCGAACAAACATAAAGAAAAGCATATATTATACGGTCGAATTGAGTAACCTCCTCCTTTTTTGAAGTCGGTTAAAAAAGCAGCTTGATTACAATCTTAAATCTTTATTTCCAAATTCTTTAAGTCTAGATTTTATCCTAAAATAGTCAGAATATTTTAAAATTCGGTTCCAGCAATCCTTACCGAGGCAAATTTAGAACAATCAATTTTAATCTAAGTACTAATTATTCGCCCATTTTCAGCTATTAAAAGCAACTTGGTACAATCTTAAATTTTTGATTCCAAATTATTTAAGTCTACTTTTTATCCTAAAATAGTTTGAATATTTTTAAATTCGGTTCCAGGAATCCGTATCAAGGCAAATTTAGAACAATCAATTTTAATCTAAGTACTAATTGTTCGCCCATTTTCAGCTATTAAGGGCGACTTGGTTACAATCTTAAATTTCTTGGCAACTAGCAATTCAAAGAAACCTTAAACGTTACGAATAAAATAAAACTAAGAGATTTTTGTAACGTTTTGTCTTGCCTTTTTTAGTAATTCGCAATTGAAGACCATTAATTTTAATCAAAGCCAAATTTAGGCATTTTTGGAGTTTAGCCTTTTTCACTTGTTAGTACGAAGTCCGTTCTTAATGAGATTAATAAACTGTTTCCTTGAAAATTTTGCCCAAATAAATTTTATAAATAAAATAATTTCTTTGAAAGTTTCATTTTTCGTAATATTTATGTTTAGTAATTTACATGATATCCTTCCAAGAACGAGTTTGAACATAACTATATGCGGGTCCATGTTCATATATGAGGTCCATGATTTTTATTTTTCAATCACAACTTGTTGATTTAATGTCTCACAAGGATGGCTAGGAAAAGTGATAGAAATTGCTCCAATGTGGATTGGTGTTATTTATTTGTTAATGGTCAGCCATTCACTGGACGATTTCCAGTAAATGAAACTCAAAGTCCTACTGGTAGTAGCAATGCTCTACACAACGGCTGGTTACTAAACAATACGTACATAAGTCCGTAGCAATGAAACCTACATGAAGTTTGCCACAAGCCCTCACTCAACTTAAATCTGACCGCTTGCATCCCCACTAAAGCGCGCTTCTGTGTATTCTGTACACAGAACGTAATGGCTGTACAGAGGACGTAGTGGAAAAAACTTATTAAAGCCAGCAACACTCAGGTGACTCCCCTTTAGTTGCCGGTGTTCATAGGCGACGGTGTTTGCTTAACATCACGCGGCCCGCCTGCCTCTTTGTCCGTTTCATATTATAATACAAAAAAACTTATGTACATAAAAGTTTACTGAAATGTCGAACAATTTGTTAATTGTAAAAAACGCTCAAACGATTTTCCGAAAACTCTTACCGCGGTCGAAGTGAGACGTTAAATAACGCTTCACACTCGTAGCCCCGTGTACCCCGTAACAGTATAACCTGTGTCGTGAGTACCATGGAGACATACAAAGACAGAAACACAAATACCCAGACCAAGAACAGAAATTCAAACTCATCATCCAAATTTCTGTTTCGCCGGGAATCAAATACAGGACTCCTCGATTGGCAGTCTGGCATGGTAACCATTGCGCGGGTAGTCGTAAATATTAATCTAATGAATTATTTGCACAGTCGTACCTCTTTATCTCGGCAGCTAATTTTAATGTATCATTCCTTGAAAGCCTTAATTAAACGTGATGTTTCGCAACATCTGCTGCTGTCCATTACGGATGAAATTGCTCATTTTCAAGGGTTGCGTTCTTTGCTTATTATTATTTATGTCTTGGGTTCTTTGTTCATGTTGTTGGGATGATATTAGTTACGAAGATATCTTCATTGTTCAATTTTGATAAAATAATATTCTATACGCACGAGATGAAAATTTAAAAGACAAAGACAAAGACATTTATTTGCACAAATATGGGTGTTTACAAAGTTGTTTATATATATTTAGTTCGCCATATTTACCTTCATGAGGTATGCAAATATAAAATGATAAAAATATAAAAGGAAAAAACTAAACTATAATACAATTACGAAATATACATTTACGTCTATTTTACTGTTATTTTTATTTGTCCCATATTGCGCCTTTTATAAATAAAATAAAAATATTTATTTATTTATATTTCGGATCGGTTCCGATCGTCAGCTTTGGGTACCCATATCACAGGGTGTTTTTACACTGAGAGGAAAAAAAGCCGGCGGAAAAAAAACCTCCCAGGTTTTTATGGAATTCCTTTATGCCGTTTTATCGTTTATGAAATCAGTGACTGAGTAATACGCCTTTTTCAGTAAATACGTTTTAAGTCCTTTTTTAAATTCGTTGCCCGTTTTAATTTTGAGGAATTCCGGTAGACCGTTATATATGAAACTTGAATCCTTTTTGTATCAAATTTCTGAGCGCGAATCTCTCTCCACGATCATGCTGGTTAGTGAAGATTCAAATTAAAGACGATAACACTTACAATGCTAACGCTTACTATCCATACGGTCTTCAACAAGGTTTCTTGGCTACTAATACAGATTACATGGTAATCTACTAAATAGGTATATCTTCTAACAACAATGAACGATCCGAAATAAGGACGTTTAATGATATTTGCCACCAGCGGTTCTCCATCTTCCTCCCAACTATGACCGTTTTGCTCAGCTTTGTAGACGTCTTGCATCTTACACCAACCAATACAAGGATATACACACGTTTGTTTCTACTATTTTTTAATTCTCGTATTGTTAAGCCTGAACTTAAATATCCAAAAGTCTTGAACTCTCATTTCGACCTTTGTAAATTCTAATCTATGGAATTATTTGTCAAGTACAAGCGAATTTCTTTATTTCCGGCCGTCAAGAGCTTAGCAGCATTTAATATCTTAATTTTCCAAAGCTTTAATTAAACGGAACGTTTCTTCACATCTGCTACTGTCAATTATGGATGCTACAGATGACATTGCTTATTTTCAGGCAAAAGGCATTTTGTTTGATTTATAAATGTAAAAGCCTTTATTTATTTGTTTATGTTTATTGGCATGATGTGTTTTGTTGAAAACGACGATATTATTATAGTTGAAATTTTAGGCACGATACGACGAGTGAGATGTAGGATGAGAATATATTTACTTAAGTGAGATAATCTATAGCTTACCCCACCAAACAACTCAAATGCATCATGCTGCATATACGGGGGAGATACGGGTTAGTGGCCAATCTACTGTTGAATTTCACAAAGCACCCGTATGATGCTATGATAAATGCTTCCGATATTTTTTGTATTATTGAACATAATCAAAATGAAACATAAAATAACAAAACAATTCTCAAATAGCACATACAGTAAAAATGAATTTTCTTTTTCCTAAAAATATATTTCATTACCGCTTTTCTATTACTTTGAACCCAAAAGTGCTATGAAATTTAGAGTGAAGCGACCGTGAGTCTCTTCGGTCCTAGATTTTTGTCAGTGAAATTTAAACTCTACTGCTTAAGAATTTAAGTTCTGTTTCGGCTGTCAGAATTGTAAAATGAGTAATAATGTAAATTTCCAGCAACGTGAAAGCCTTTTTTCGTGCGTATTCGTTTTAAAAATTCATGTTATTGTTTCCGCATAAATAATGCCCGATGGCTACAAGGCCGTGTTTGTTATAGATACGCGCTTTTAACGGCAATACATTCGTTTTTATATTGCCCGATTGTTTTTTAATCGGCCATAAATCTTTATTTTCATGATCGCGTGACGTTTATGGAAGGTTTTTATGAAAAAGTTTATCCAAGAAATAAATATATGTGAATACTTAGTTAAAGTGCATGTAAACCAAGTTAAAATTAGTAATTGCTACGAGAACGATTTATTATTTGCTAAATTATTTCCGTTCCACTGATCACGAATTAACCTTAAGTACTCTTCTCCATATGTGTCCGTTACCGGTTTATTAGACCACATCAACTATTAGTTTTTCAAAGTGATACGGAGTCAATTGTAAACAATTAAATTTGGAATTGAACCTTTTTTGTATTCTTATAATTTTGATGTTAAAAACACAACGAGTTCAATATTAATTCATAAAAAGTCAAAGTCATAGTCAAAATATTCATTTCATATTAAGAATACAAAATATTCGCTCACTGAATGTCATTTTTCTCAGATAAATAAAATCATCTAGTATAGTCAGATAAATAAAATCATCTAGTAAATTAAATTATTGTATATTTTTAAGGTCTACAAACATTTAAAAATTCATTAACATCCCAAGTCTCAAACACGTGTACACGGTGCTAAAAGTAATCTTCATTTGCCTGAAAAAAGCGTTTCATTACAACTTTTCTATTTCTTTGAACCCGAAAGTGCTATAAAAATTTAGAGTAAAACGAACTGCGTCTCTTTGGTCCTAGACTTTTGTGAGCGAATTTTAAACTTTACTGCTTATGAACGTAGGTTCTGTTTGTATTGTTAGAAATAGGTATACAAAGAGTAATAATGTAAATTTCCAGCAACGTGAAAACGTTTTTTCGTGCGTATTCGTTTTAAAAATTCACGTTATGTTTCCGCATAAATAATGTCTGATGACAAGGGTATATTTGTTTCTAATGCGCGCTTTTTACGGCAATACATACATTATTATATCGTACGACTGTGTTTTAAATCGGTTATAAATCTTTCATTTTCGTGATCGCGTGACTTTTATGCACGAATTTTGCGCACGATAACAGCTCGCATTTTGCCTGTTATTACGTTTGTCATCTTGATAGTGACAAATATTAATCTTTCTAAAAACCAGTTCACCTTAGTCATATATGTTTATAATCAACTCGTAATCCTGACAAAGCAAATTAAGTTTTAATGTATGAAAATTTTAAAATACTGAAACAATCCAAATCCCAAATACGTCTACACGTAAGTACAAATTATCCTAACTTTCCAGAAAAAAAGCATTTCATTACAACTTTTCTATTACTTTGAACCCAAAACTGCTATGAAATTTGGAGTAAAAGCAAACGTGCGTCATTCAGATGCTGGGTTTTCGTCAGTGAATTTTAAACTCTGTTGCTTACGAAAGTAGGTTCTGTTTCGGTTGTAAGAATTATAAAAAGAGTAATAATGTAAATATCCAGCAAAGTGATAGGGTTTATTCGTGCGTATTCGTTTTAAAAATTCACGTTATGTTTCCGCATAAATAATGTCTGATGACAAGGGTATATTTGTCTCTAATGCGCGCTTTTTACGGCAATACATTCGTTATTATATCGTACGATTGTGTTTTAAATCGGTTATAAATCTTTATTCTTCGTGATAGCGTGACTTTTACGAGTATGCACGGTTTTTGCGCACGATATCAACTCGCATTTAGCCTGTTGTTTAACGTGTTTATCACCTTGATAGTGACAAATATTAATCTTTTTTAAAACCAGTTCACCTTAGTAATAAATATTTTTTTTTTAAATATTTTAACTGAAACATTTTTTTTAATGTTCGATAATTTTAAAATACTGAAACAATCCAAATCTCAAATACGTTTCCACTTAAGTCAAAATAACCCTAACTTTCCAGAAAAAAAGCATTTCATTACAACTTTTCAATTACTTGGAACCCAAAACCTCTATGAAACTTGGAGTAAAGCGAACGTGCGTTTTTCAGGTGCTGGGTTTTCGTCAGCGAATTTTAAACTCTGTTGCTTACGAACGTAGGTTCTGTTTCGGTTGTAAGAATTATAAAAAGAGTAATAATGTAAATTTCCAGCAACGAGAAAGCGTTTTTTCGTTCGTATTCATTTAAAAAATTCATGTTATTGTTTCCGCTCAAGCAATGCCTAATATTTATGGGGCTCCGTTAGTTACCGATTTACGCTTTTTATCGTAATACGTTAGCTATTATATCGGACGCTAGTATTTTTAAAGGTTTTTAGTTTCATTTTTAGTAGATTTTATGTTATTACTTTTGTGCAAGAGGATAATAAAAATAAATTGAATAAAAAATAACGAACTTACGAGTATAACCACAAACTAAGAGCCTCTTTCACCACCTTCAAGTAAAGTGACAAGTACGCTAATTGTCGGTTAAAACCATCTGTCACTTCAATATCAATTTCACGATGTTCGAGTAGCACTAATCACATGATAACTGACCGTACATGAATGCGGTAAACCTATCATGAGTAACGTAAAACTATGAAGTTGTACTTGCCAATTAATTTTACTTGCGACGTAACTCATCAACACTTTACTTGGTTATGGTGAAATAGAGCCTAAGTTAATAAAATTTGAGCTAACCTATGGGTCCCAGTTAAACGAATAAATAAAGTTATTCTGTGTTTCTGTTCGTCTCTGACAAATGAATACAGCAAAGTACATCACATAATTAGCAATTTTATTTGTATTATCCATAATGGACAACATCAGGTGTTGCAAAATATAATGCTTAATTAAGACTTTCTTAAGATTATTGTAAGATACGAGCGACATACATAGCTAAGCAAAAAAAGGCGGTCGGGAGTGAAGTTAGTTAAGTTTAAATTGTAATATTTGCATACCTCATGAAGGTAAATATGGCGAACCAAATGTATAAAAACACCTTGTGTAAACATCCATATTTGTACAAATAAAAGTCTTTGTCTTTGTTTTTGAAATGGATGACCAGCAGTGACTTATTGTATCCAAAAATTTGAACAATAACGATACTCACTGTCCCTTTCAACAAATATCATACCAACACCATAAACAAAGAACCCAAGGCATTAACAAATAAATTAAGCAAAGTACGCATGAAAATAAGCAATTTCATCTGAAGCATCCGTAATGGACAGCAGCAGATGTTGCGAAACATCACGATTAATTAAGGCTTTCGAGGAATGATATATTAAAATTAGCTGCCGAGCTGCTAACAGCCGGAGATAAGGAATTTTTTTTCAACCTTTTTTTTATGTCCCACTACTGGGCACAGGTCTCCTCTCATGAGAGGGATTTAGGCCATAGTCCACCACGCTGGCCAAGTGCGGATTGGTGGACATCATGCTTTCGAGAAATTATGATTTCCTCTCAGGCATGCACGGTGATTGAGAACATCGTAATTAATTAAATATCACAATATTTTCCATCACCGTGCGCCGAGGATTTGAACCTGGGGTCGGTCGCGTCGAAGTCCGCGTTTTTTTACCACTCGGCCACAGAGCTTCATAACGTTATAAAAAATAACAAAATATAATGTTATATAACGTTATACGTATTTCGTTTCGTTATTATTTTGACATTACTAACTAAAAGACGAATAGCGGTATTAAAAGAATAACGTTATGAAATATCAAAATCGAAATAAATAACGTTATAATATCGTTATTGCTAAGTGATATTGCCGCGTTGTTAGCTCGCTGCATAATAATATGATAATTATTATTCCCCGTAAATATAACGTTATTTATATCGTTATTTTCTAAATAGCGTTTACTGATATAGCGTTATTTTGACGTGTAAATAACGTTTAGTTGTAAAACGTTATGTTTTTTATAACGATATGGGCACAAGTAGATAATAACGTTATGATTTTATAGCGGTATTTCTAGCTCTGCTCGGCCATCGCTGCTCTGATAAAGAAATGCGACTGTCCAAATAAATCATTTGATTACGATTTAGCGTCCTCTGTTCGACTCCCGGAAGAACGTCGAATGTTGAATTCAGAGATCAATCTTATTTATTATTAAAATGAATCCCTATTTCCCTTGGTCACGGCATCACGCGTGAACGGCTGGACCGATTTCGCTATTTTTTTTTGTTGTGTTTGTTATTGTCAGTAGAAGGTTCTTATGAAAGAACGGCTGCAACCTTTTTTGCGTCCCACTACTAGGCACGGGTCTCTCCCCATTATTGGGAGGCCTGGAGCTTACTCCACCACACTGCTCCAATGGGGGTTGGTGGAGATGCGGTTTAGTGGCCAACCCGCTGTCGGATGTTTTCAAACCGCATATAAGGCCTCCGACAAAGTTTAGTGACTGTTATCTAATGACATCAACCAGAACCGACGGATTAACGTGCTCTCTGAAGCACGGAAACGTGCATGAAGTTTTTTGCCACTAGCACCCATCTCTCACCCGACCGCGCCCGTTTGGCTTTGTTGCATAGATCGCTTGCGTTCTACGCTAACCGCCGAGTCATAACCTCATACTACTACCAACCTCATACCACAAGTACCTAATTCTACGATAAGCTTAACCTACTTGAATAGTATAAAAGAATCGTATGATACCCGTCGGAAGAAACTACGTTTCCTACTTTACCGTCGGTTGTCAACAAAGAACAAAACCTTTTTTTCAAAAGAACAAACGTCATCATACGTGAAGCTAATATCTTGCAGTTTCATCCAAGCTCGCCTTCTAGCTTTGACTTCTTTGAGCTGTAGGTAATTGTTTCACCGGAGAAACATTGCTATACGAGTTGGCTTTATTATACGAGTAAGCCGTCTTTTTGAAAAAGGAGAACGTTTTTATACAACAATATCAGCGGGAACGCTCATAGTGGAAAAATTTGTTTCTTTTTTTTAATGAGCCGACTGCAAAGCGTGAGGTCGTGGGTTCGATTCCCACCCAGGATAAATATTTGTGTGATGAACATGACTATTTGTTCTGTGTCTAGGTGTTAATTTATCTATTTATGTATTTAAATTATATAAGTATGTTTATCAGCTTTCTGAGTACCATAGTATAGGTATAAGCTCTGCTTAGTTTGGAATCAGATGGTGTTGTGTGAATTGTCCAAAGATATTTATATTTATTTATTATTAATTATATTTAGTTCGACACGTTGCTTTGGCTCAAGCGAAATTTCATTTCATTCAAAATTCATTTCATTTCAAGCAAAATTTAGCCGATGTCTTATGTCCGCTCCACATTAGTGCCGTGAAACGCGAAAAATTGCCGTGAACGATAATGTGGATGATTTTCAGGGGCTTCACGCGTGTTCCCCGATCAAAGTTGGTATTTAGTCCCGCGACAAAGAGTACGCACGTCAATGTGTTAACGCGTGAATGTAGTGTGTACGATTTATGCAGTGAATTCGCGCCGTGAATTCACGCCGTAAATACGACGATAATGTGGAGCCGCCATTAGAGTTTGATTGAACTCGAAATATACTACAATTCGGAATATACTCGTATATACGTGTAGTTCTGACGATACTGCATTATGCGATATTATGCTCATTATTATTGTGCATCCAAAATGGCCACCGTTTCAAAATTTTGGTATACTTTTTATATACTATAATGTACAAACACCCTGCAATACATGGCAATGGGTACATAATATATTATGTCGACCCAAATGCATAAAAACAGCTTTTGTAAACACCCATATTTGTTAAAATAAAAGTCTTAAAGCTTTTAGGTACAGCTACCAATTACGTAGAAAACATTACAGAAAAATATAATATAAAAAAATATTTTAAAATCAAGACTTTATTTAGAAGGTAATTTTTCACGTTAAAGACCGTTGCCGACCACTTGGCTATCAACACAGAGATTAAGATAAGTGGACAGCAGGACGAGCAGCAATGGCCGAGCGGTAATGGTCGGTCTCAAACATGGAGATACCTGGTTAAAATCCTCAGCGCGCATCTCTAACAAAGAAATTTGCAATGTGCGTATTTATCGCTTCTCCACAGTGATGGAAAATATTGTGTTATTTAGTTACGTTGTTTTCCATCACCGTGCATGCGTGAGAGAAACTCTTAAATTCTCGAAGGCATGATGTCCACCAATCCGCACCAGGCCAGCGTAGTAGACTATGATCTTAATCCTTCTCACTTGGAGGAGACCAGTGCCCATCAGTAGAACATAAGAAGGCAGGTAGGCAGGTAAGAACGTTGGAAAAAAGTCAGCAAGACAGTATAATCACCGAAACAACTGTAATTACGGGTGTGTAGAAAAATGTTCCAAAGGCTGTTCCAGTGTGTGCGTATTGACGTCAAATGTGACTTAATTAAGTGAAGGCTCGAAGTGGGAAGCTCCCTGTTTTTACTATAGGGACTGTTTCCTTTTATAGCTTCTTTGTTAGGAAAACTCAATTTGTTGTATAAGATAGAAGGTGTTTAAGCTAGCAAGGGTCGACCGAGGAATTAATACCGCAGCGTCGATTTTGCCATGAAACATTTTACTGTGTTTAGGTGAAAAGTTGTCGTTTCCAGACAGATTAACATGTAGGAACCATCAGCATCTAAGATTACAGCGAACGAGTTCCAATACAATTCGAGTGTTTGATTGATTTTGTATACTCAGTGGGCCTTTTTTAACCCCCCCCCCCCTCCCCCCACTGGAACTAACCGGTGTCCTCCGAGCGCGGCACCCATACGGTACCATTTGCTCGGCAAATGTGCTCTCCTGCACCTTTAGATACTTACGGCAGCATGCAGTCACGCACACACCGCCGTCCTTCCCGTGGTCGCTGGCTGGACAGATCGAGCTCGCACTCTCACTGCATAATGTAACGTTGTACAATAAACGTCACACCCGCAACCCCTGAAGCCCCCTTTCAGTCGCCTCTTACGGTCAGGCAGGGCATACCGTAGCTCTATTCTTGATCCCGAAGCTAGAGGGACTTGGGCCTGCATGCTCCTCTGCCCCACCATTCAAATAAAATGGAAGGCCAACTTTAGCAGTCTGATAGTTGGATGTAACCATTATGTGTCATAATCTGGTAATTATTATTCATCCCATGATTTGGGAAACATGGAACTTTTCAGCGCCCTGCTCCGGTGAGAGTTTTTGGTCAACTGGCTGTTGAATGTTTTCAAATCAGTCTTTAAGCATCTGAAATTTGTTCAGAACAAACTGAACCAAAAGCTTAATTTTCTTTAAGAAGCTCCTAAGCAAGCAATTTATTACAAGCGATCGCCCATCCAACTTCTATAGCTATATAATAGCTTTGCTAAGCAGATCCCTTGCATTTCTATAGCAGCTACGCGCCTTAAAGTTTATTATAGCTAAATATTTTAAGCTAATGAGATAATGGTAAGACAAGACACCCAGAAAGTACAATTAACAAAGAAACAGTAATTACATTTGTGTGAAAAATGTTTCAAAGGCTCTTTCATTGTATGAGGGTGGAGGGGAAAGGCAGGGAGTGCGTATTGAAGCCACATGTGACTTAATTAAGTGAACCACCGCGAAATGAGAGGTTTAGAATAAAGTCTGCTTTCGCGTTTTCTCTGATGGTGGATACTTTTTATTACTGTTAGAATGGCTGCTGGCTGCAACTCTTTTTGCGTCCCACTGCTGGGCACGGGTCTCCCACCATAATTGGGGAGGCCTGGAGCTCACTCCACTACGCTGCTCCAATGCGGGTTGGTGGAGATACGGGTTGGTGGCCAACCGGCTGTCGGATGTTTTCAAACCGCCCATAAGGCCTCCGACAAGGTTTGTGGTTAAAGAATTTATTTTCTCAAAGAAATTTACATTTCACTTTGCGAGAAAATATAAAAATTTACAATCTGTTAGTTATAACAACTCCAATGGACACGCTTAAAAAATAATTACATTACAGGTAGTTGCACATTCAAAAAATTACGTACGAATAACTCGCTCGAACAAGATAACGTTTATGCGCCACAGTGTACATGAAATGCAGTAAGTAAACGTAAACGTTAGGATAAAAGTTTGTGATCATTTAATAATAATAATAATAATAAAACGTTTATTGCCTCAATCTCACAATCATTTACAAAATACTTTTACATTATTACATTAACATAATTTTATAGTAGGTATATGTATTAAAATGTTACATGGTATTCAGGCACTGGGCAAAAGGTAGCGACTCAGCTTTTGCTACCGCGAGGTGCTGACCTCGTGCAGCGCTGATTTTCAGTCGCCCCATCTCCCTGAGGTGTAGTGCGGGAGTTGAGGAAGTTTGTACCCCCGTCAACTAGGTACATTTTTTGACAGTACACATGATTACATAATTCATTACATTAACAGTAAATGTAGCGGCGCGATACCTACAGCAACATGACACGCGCCTCACATGAAATGCTGACCATGCAAGACGACGCAAGCAGCGAACATTGTAAACAATAGAGTACTACGTCACACGCGTCATACTGAACTGGCCAATCAGAAGACGTATCCTGAATCACGCTATCGAAGTTTCTTAGATTCTCAGTATATATACAAATGATCCGAAGTTAGCATATGGACCGCGGTCCCCAGGCAGTGACATCGCCTGGCGGGAGATCTTCCCTTTTCCTCCACATTGGTGACCACCGTCGATTGAAGACGCCCTGCTGACCACATTTCAACGGTACCAGCACCTTCATCCTCGAAGTATCTGACGTCCTTCAGTAAGTACAAGGAGTCATGGAGTCAAGCCAGCAGCAACGAGCACAATGAACAGGTTCCACGAGCAGCCTTACGAAAAAGCGCCTTGGTTCCTTCATCCTGCAACGCTCAAGTTCGGCGATCCGCAGCACGCAGCTGAGGTTTTCTGGGTTTCCCTCCCGTGCTGACGCACGCATCGCATCATTCCGGCAGACACGGCCGATGACGACACTGGCATACGAGAGTTACGACATCATCCCATAGTTGGAGGGAGAGTGATGTAGCGGCGCGATACCTACAGCAACATGACACGCGCCTCACATGAAATGCAAAAAAGTAAATTACATTATTTATAAATGATGTCAAAGAAATAAAATTAAAAACAAATTCCAATAATTCTAATAATAATAATAATTACAATAATAAATTCAAATGTCAACAAATAAAAATTATTAGTATTAAATTTGATTCTACATGTCACTAATTATAACTTATTCCTGCGTTTTTGTGTGTGTGTGTGTGTGTGTGTGTGTGTGTGTGGTGTTTGATTTAAGCTCAAAGAAGCTCCTTAAATTTAAAAATTTATGGGATGCAGCTGTCAAATTCTCTGCAGCAAGTTGTTTATACATAAGCGCTGATTTATATATAGCTTTAAAGGCTTGGTGGGTCGTTTTTTCTCTTAATGGGGGAGGCAGGTCATTCCAAATTTTTGCTGCAGCGAATTTGAAACTGGTCCTAAATCTGGTTGTATTGTGTGCAGGTATTTGAAGAAGTGTTTGTGTGTTGGAACGTAGGCTTCGATGGGACAAATCCTTAACCCACAGTAGTTTTTCGAATAAGTACTCCGGTCTTTTGTTCCATATCACCCTGTGTGTAGTGCAAGCATAGTGAAGATCTCTCCTCGCTTTCATATTCAGTATACCCTTCTTATTTAAATAGGGAGTTATGTATTCTCCCCTCGGCACGTCATAACAGAATCGGATGCAGGCGTTTTGCACTCGTTGTATTGCCTTTTCTGTATTAACTTTAAGTTTAGGGCCATAAACAGCACTGCAGTAAGTAAATTGAGATAGAACTAAGGAGTCGCATAAGAGTAAACGAAGCTCTTCTTTAATATTAGGTCTAATTCTGTACAGTGTTTTTAATTTTAAATATGCTACTTTTATTTTATTATTTATATGTTCCTCAAACTTCTGTTGTCCATCTAATATTATAAATATTGTTTTTAAGTTTTAGTTTAAAGACATTAAATGATTCTACATTTTTTATCTCCTTTGGAAGATTATTATACAGTCGTGCTCCTTCAAAAGTTATTGATCTTTTTCCAAACTTAGTTCTAGTCATTGGTACGACTAAATGATCAGACCGTCTAGAGATTCGGGAGTGAATTTTATGTTGTTTTATGAATGTTATTTCAGAATATATTGTATTTTTTAGTATCTTCCTTATTAGTAGACAAGTATGATATGTATATAGTTGCTTTAAATTCATAAGTTTTGTTTCAGTATAAATTTTGTGTGTAGGTGTGAAATAATCGTAGTGAAATAATAATTTAATAATTTTGTTTTGAGCAGTTTGCAAATCTTTAAGTTTAGTTTTTGTAGCGCTACCCCATATTTCAATCAAATACACTAAGTGCGACTTAACCAGGGCGTTATATATAGAGATTCGAATTTTACGGGGAAGACAAGTTACTATATTACGTAGTCGTCCTGTTAGTGATGCCAGTTTTGATTTTACGTGTTCAATATGTTTCCCCCAAGTAAGAAAGTTGTAAATTTTTAAGCCCAAATATTTTTCCTCTGACTTCTCTTCGAGATCTACACCATCTATGTTAAGTGGCTTGTGAGGTGGTATTTTTTTATTTTTAGCTTTTAAAATTATATAACTGGTCTTATTAGCGTTTATTGTCAAGAGGTTATATTTGAACCACGTATTTAATTTATCAAGATCCTCTTGTGCTTTATTTATTAGATCGTTAATGGAGTTTCCGAAATAAAACAAACACGTGTCATCTGCATATAGTGTGATTTGACCATTTAGACTAATTTCGTGTATGCTGTTTACATATATCAAAAATAGCAATGGCCCCAAGACTGAGCCCTGTGGAATGCCATAATTAACTGTGACAGAGTTACTTTGAGTTCCATCTATTTGCACTACCTGAGTTCTACCATTAAGATAAGTTTGGAAAAATTTCAGCGCTGTATCTTTTATTCCTATGCTTTCTAGTTTATTTAGCAGGATTTTATGGCTTACGGTATCGGTATTGCCGTTCGTAAAGAAAGTTGATTTCACTGAGGTATGCATTTAAACGATCTCGTACTATTTTCTCAAAAAAATTGCATAGAACTGGCAACACTGAAACCGGTCGGTAGTTCCCAGGATCAGTTTTAACTCCAGATTTGTGTATGGGAGTCACTTTCGCCATTTTAAAACTAGTAGGAAATTCTCCGATTCTTAGGTGTTTATTAAAACATTGCGTTATTTCTTCGGCAATATGATCTTTAAGA
Organism: Pyrgus malvae; assembly: GCA_911387765.1. Classification (NCBI taxonomy): domain Eukaryota; kingdom Metazoa; phylum Arthropoda; class Insecta; order Lepidoptera; family Hesperiidae; genus Pyrgus; species Pyrgus malvae. The sequence continues at coordinate 20,347,853 of OU426965.1, read as the reverse complement.
CACTTTATTACTTTGGTGTTTATTCCATCTAATCCTGTGCTGGAGTTTGAATCAAGACCATTGATAAGTTTTAACACTTCAGTTTTAGTGCAGGGCTTAAAATTTGTGAAAGTACAATCAGATTGTTTAGTTCTTGGTAATGTGTTTGTGAGGTTGTTATGGTATTTTGATGGTATTTTTTGAGCTAATTGCGAGCCTATCGTCGAAAAATAATTATTAAAAGCTTCACAAATATCGTTTAACGACTGTTATTTATCGACAACAACCGGGACCGATGGCTTAACGTGCCCTCCGAAGCACGGAAACGCGCATGTAATTTTTGCCGCTAGCGGTCACCCATCTCATACCCGACCGCGCCCGTTTGGTTTAGTTGCATAGATTGTTTGCGTTCTACGCTAACGGCCAGGCCATGCGCGCTTCACACTGTTAGAATGTTTACTTCGCACTGTTAGAATGAAAGAGAGAAATCCACTTTTGACAAAGGGAGATCTCCCGCCGGGCGAGGTGGTCATGCCCGGGGAGCGGCCGCGCTCCATCTGACTCAATTCGGAGCTTGTATATATGGTAGGATATTCCAAAAACTTCGATATCGTGATTCAGGAATACCCGTAGCGCCATCTCTTGATGAGTAGCGGAAGGTCGCTACATCACCCGCTGCTCAGACCGGAGGTCGATATCTTCAGAAATCCAAGCTTGTACAGTCTTCGCCTACAAGTGCCTTCAATGCCCTCTATCTTCAGTGAGTCGAGATTTGAAGGTGAGGCCTTGTGTTGCCCTCTATCCGCGGTGAGTCGGGATGTGAGGGTGAAGGAAGCGAGGTGTGGAGATACCCTCTATCCACGGTGAGTCGGGATGTGAGGGTAGGTTGAAGTGTGGAGGCGAGTAGTGGGTTCTCGAACCGTCCACGAAGTCACTGGAGGTAGCTGGATCAGGATCAGGAAGTGTGGTCCAGACGCGCTGCGATGAACCTGATGAGCTGCTGAAGTGGTGCTGCAGTCCATCCAGGGAGTGAAGGTGCGACTGATGAAAGTCAGAAGGGACGCATTCTTGTCCAGGGTCACCAGTTTGGCAAGGGGAGATCTCCCGCCGGGCAAGGTGGTCATGCCCGGGGAGCGGCCGCGCTCCAACTGACTCAATTCGGAGCTTGTATATATGGTAGGATATTCCGAAAACTTCGATATCGTGATTCAGGAATACCCGTAGCGCCATCTCTTGTTGAGTAGCGGAAGGTTAGCTACACACTCTTTCACTAAAGGTAGCCATTGAAGCGCGCATGGCTCGGCGGCGAGCGTAGAACGCAAGCGATCTATGCAGCTAAGCCAAACGAACGCGGTCAGGTGTGAGATGGGTGACCGCTAGTGGCAAAAAATTTCATGCGCGTTTCCGTGCTTCGGAGGGCACGTTAAGCCGTCGGTCCCGGTTGTTGTCCATAGATAACAGTCGTTAAACCTTGTCGGAGGCCTTATGGGCGGTTTGAAAACATCCGACAGCGGGTTGGCCACTAACCCGCATCTCCACCAACCCGCATTGGAGCAGCGTGGTGGAGTAAGCTCCAGGCCTCCCCAATATTGGGGAGAGACCCGTGCCCAGCAGTGGGACGCAAAAAGGGTTGCAGCCAGCCATTGACGATACGTCTGTTTGGAATGCTTCCAAATGGAATACTTCCTTATGGATGTACTTCAGTTTAAAGGCACATTGACTTACTTCCATTTGGACTTACGCGCGGCCACTTCGTCTACGAATGCTATCTATAGCACGCGATCAAGTAGACGTCGCACGGAAGAATTATCACAATGATTTTTTTAATAATATATTTTTTAAATAATGTTTCACACTCATAGCCTCACAGTAGTGGGAACCATGGACACATACAAAGACAGAAACTTAAACACCCAGATCGAGAACAGAAATTTAAACTCATAATTCAAATTTCTGTTTCGTCGGGAATCGAACCCGGGACCCTCCGATTGGCAGTCCGGCATGGGAACCTCTGCGCCACAGTCGTCAAATGGTGGCAACAGCAGTGGGTATTTCGATATGGGTACGATTTATACCCATTTATACCCATTGTACCTGAAAATTTATTTAAAACAGGGCTGGAGTTTTTTTCCGCCCGCTTTTTTCTCCTAGGCCATATATGCCTTAGCGCACCCAAAGCGGATGACGGTCAGCTGATGGCCGTACAACATTGACAAACATCAAGTGTACCTATATATTATTATCCAGGATGTTAATAAACTATTTCATTTCATTTTTCAATGACTTCTAGTACAAAGTCACGCGCAGACGAAGGCATAATTACAAACTCAGCTCTTTCTAGCACTGTAGTACATGTACCCCCCGTCAACACATAGCAAAAACTGAGACAAACTTTCTAAAAAAATGGACGCGATTTTGCACATTCACAGACAAATCGAATGAAGTCCAAATGGCGTGTCGCACGTTTTTGACATTGACAGTCGGCCGCGGATGACGTCCATTTGGAGTGGATACATGGATTTCAATCCGTTTGAAAATCCGAAGCTGGAAGACGTCCATTTGATTGGCATACGTTTCTCACATTCACGAAACAATTTTGGAAGACGTCCACTCCATTTGGATTGATGGACGTATCGTCATCGCTACCTTAAGCGAATCAGTTTAGTTACACTCACGAGTCGTTTTGACGTGACAACGTCTCATAATTCGATGGAGCCGGCTGCATGCACGAAAAACATGACTCATGCGGCGTTACCTCGCTCTGAGGCGTTCCATTTAAGGCTTGAATTGCACTTCAAGCGAGAGCGCGGAACGAGCGACAAAGTGGCACAATCGGCCTCCGCGTTCGTCAGCGTTCGACCTCTGTCTCTCTCGTACTTGAGCGATGCGTCCGCGTGGACAGCTGCTATACAATAATACATTTACATGTTTTCGTCAAGTATGAAGTGCAGTAAAAAGTGAATGTGGTGTCAATTGTTCACAGCAACAAGTATTTTCTTGTGACGTTGTTACGTTCAACTATCGTCAGTAAACCGACTTTACAGACAACCGATTATGTAATAAAATCGTCTGGGCTTTGCTTTTATTGTAAGATATTTGTGGGATCTTAGCACGATTTTTATTTTATATTTAAATATTAACTTATAAATAAATCAATCTGTTTAACGCAAATTGGCTTTACAATTAAATGATTATTTTTGCGTTTTTTTTTTGTATAAATCACTATTTTTTCAAGTTAATTATAAGAATAAATAAACTATTCCATTCATATTATATAATACGTTCTACATACTTGTTATATTCTATGATAGGTAGGAAGGGTCGCACGTCAAACAAACTCGAGAGTTAGTTGCACACTGATTTATTAAAGTCTTACCCTCGCATATATAACATCCCTCCCCCTTAATCTAAAACCTATTCTTAACATATGTCTTACTAACTATTCATCCTAATGTTCCATGATTTAATAAACACCGAAATGTTGAAAATAGTAGCTGTATATATTAGTCGGCCCTTAAGCCACATCATCAACCAATCATTCCTGCAAGGTGTATTTCCGGATAGGCTTAAGAAATCTATTGTCAAACCAATTTTTAAAAAGGGAAACCATAAAGATATAAACAATTATAGACCAATTACTTTAATACCCATCTTTTCTAAAATAATAGAAAAAGCGATGTCTAAAAGAATTTACAATTTTATCACAAGTGCCAATATACTAAAAAAGGATCAATATGGTTTTGTTAAAAATAGTTCGACATCACTTGCTTGTTTTTCATTTATAAAATATGTCTCTGAAAGTCTGAACGAAGGGATACCAATTACAGCAGTGCTGTTGGATATGAGCAAAGCATTTGATCTAGTTTGCCATGAAAAACTCTTAGATAAATTATATTGTTACGGAATACGAGGAAAAGCATGGGAGTGGCTTAAAACTTATTTGGAAAATCGCAAACAAGCTGTAGAAATAACAAAAGTATCTGACAATTATAAAAGAAAGTTTACATCTGAATATAAATTCAATAGGAAAGGCGTTCCGCAAGGTAGCATTCTTGGCCCCCTTTTATTTATTATATATATTAATGACCTTCCTAATTGCATCAATGACAAATGTATCTTATTTGCTGACGATACGACTTTATTGATTAAGTGCGATAACGAAATTGACTATAAGAATAAAATTGACATATCACTAAATAAAGTAATTACATGGCTTGAGAATAACAACTTACAAATAAACATTGACAAAACCAAATTACTTCAATTTGAATACCAAAATTATAAAAAACCTGACATTATACATACAAGTAATCAAATAAAAAAAGTAGAATCCAGCACCTTCCTGGGAGTTACAATTGACAAATATTTAAAATGGGACGAACATATTGACAAAATGATAGGAAAATTGGATAAATTTGTCTACGTAATAAAACGCTTACGTCAAACTGTATCCATCAAAGCAGCCTTATTAGCCTACCATGGATATGTAGACTCAGTTCTAAGATATGGTATCATACTTTGGGGTAATGCTGCCAATGCCTTAAAGGCATTTAGGCTTCAAAAAAGATGCATTAGGTCTATATGTGGCTTGGGACCCATAGATAGCTGTAAGCCTCATTTTAAAAATCTCAATATACTACCCCTACCATGTATATATATTTACGAAATGAGCGTATTTGTTGCTAAGAACAAAAATATGTTTAAAACTTATGAAAATATAGGGTTAAATAGATGTAGACATAAAAATAAACTGTATATAACAAAAAAGAGACTAAAGCTATTTAAAACCAATGCATACTGTATGGCTGTAGAAATCTATAATCACCTCCCAGAGCGTCTGTGTGACTTAAACTTTAAACAGTTTAAAAAAGATTTATTAGACTTTTTACAACAAAAACAATATTATGACGTAAAAGACTTTTTTAGTGATACATTCAAATAATCTACTATAATATGTACTATAAAATTGTAATTTAATATTTGTAATTCAATTTTAAATTAATTCTGTCTGTAACAATACAATTGAACTGCTATTAGATTTATATTTTTTGACATAATATTAGACATTTTTATCTTGAAAATTATTGTAATACCTATTTATATAAAATTTGATAAATTAATACGCTCTTAATGTGGCATAAAATATTTGTACACTGGTGTATCCAGTAAAGTATGTCGGTTAACCTTGTTTATAACACCAAATATGTACGCATGCTTAAACAAATAAATAAATAAATTCAAAAAATTCAAAAATTCAAATTCAAATAAATAAATTCAAATTCAAATCCACCGTTAGTGGATCATCGTCCACATCACTATAAGAAGCCACTGTAGGCGTCGAAAAGATAGGGCTAATAGCGCGCCGTCGCAGAGTTGTGGTTTGCGGAGTCCCTGGGGAACCTGACGGCGTCGCTCCTTGGACAGGGCTCGTTAACGGTCCTCCTTCCCCCACCGGCTGCGCCAGTACTTCCGGCTCAGTTGAAGCCGGCGGCGCCACGTCAGGGACCACGTCCGGGTTCCAGTCCTGGTTGTCACTCGGTGAAGAGTCCAATCGTTTTCTAATTTGATCCATGTGCCTTGTGACTTCACAGCCTATCTGTGGCACGTATACCAGGTACATAATATTTCCAATCTTTTTCCTTATGATTCCTTGAATCCAACAGAACTTTTTGTTATTTGTATATTTAGTTATCCATACATTTTCGTTTTCTTGAAAGTCTGGTCTTTTTGTACCTCGATAATATTTAGCCTGTAAGGACTGATTGTGTTCGACGGTTCGATTAAGGTCTGTGGACGAGGGCGAGTGCGTGGTAGGGTTCAAAAGATCCAACCGCGAGCGTAAAGGACGCCCAAAAACTATCTCCGCGGGTGACTTGTCAGTGGTACTATTTTTGGAGTTCCTATAGTCAAATAAAAATTTCTTTATTTTTTCTTGTATATTTTTTTTATTGCAACCTTCTAAAATAATAACCTTTAACCCCTTTTTTACAACTTTCACCATGCTTTCGGCTTGCCCATTACTAGCCGGGTGGTACACTGGAGATACGACATGCTCGATACCGTTACGTGCACAAAAGTCATTAAACTCTACAGATGTAAACGATGTGCCATTGTCACTCACCAACGTATGTGGAACTCCAAATCGTGACATGAACTCATGTAACCTGCTTATAACTGCCTTAGAATTATATGTTGATGACATGTCAAAACATTCGACCCATTTACTATAAGCGTCCACAACAATTAAAAACATGTAATCATGGAATGGCCCCAAAAAATCTATATAAATGCGGTAAAAAGGATGGGGCGGCAGCGACCAAGGCGCGAGAGGGGCGTGTGGCGGTGCCGGCCGCAGCGCGCAGCACACCTCGCAAGCCGCCGCCACTCGCTCCAGGGCCGCGTCCACGCCCGGAAACCACAGCCGTTTGCGTGCCTCCGCTTTCATTTTGACCACCCCAAAGTGTGAACTGTGTAGTTCACTACATACACCCTCTATTAATGTCGAAGGAATGACGACCTTATGTCCGCGCATTAAGATACCATTTTCATAAGAAAGCTGTGTTCGACAGTTGAAAAATGGTTTTAAGCCTACGTCGTTCACTTTCCTGGGCCAGCCGTTTAAGACATAGCGAACGACGGTAGCCAGAAGAGTGTCATTAGCCGTTTCACGACGCAAGTCGTTTAACGTCACGGGCAAGTCCCCGTCCACTACAAAATTAACATAAGCCGCGCGATCCTCGCACGCAGCGAGCTCGTGCCCCGTCGCACTCGCCACCCCCTGCTCCCCGCACGATCGAGATAAATAATCCGCGCTATTACTTTTACTATTGACGTATTCGATGTCATAATTATACGCGGCTAAAAAAATAGCATATCTCTGTAGCCGGTTGGCGGACACTTCGGGAATGCCTTTGTGCTGCCCAAAAATTGCCAAAAGGGGCTTATGGTCCGTACGTAGCACAAATGGCTTAGAACGACCATATAGGTATTGGTGAAATCTCCTTACGCCAAAAATTATTGCAGTAGCCTCTTTTTGAATTTGAGCATAATTTTTCTCCGCTGACGAAAGCGTCCGAGAAGCATATGATACCGGCCGTTCTAACCCGTCACTGCCGACTTGCGATAGTACAGCTCCCAATCCGGTGGGTGAGGCGTCCACAGTTAATATTAACTTAGCGTTCGGGTCGAAATGAGCTAATGTTTTATCGGATGCTAAAATATTTTTTATTTGGGCGAATGCATCGTCGTGGACACGAGTCCATTCCCACTTTGTATTCTTATTTAATAAATTATATAATGGACTCAATATAGACGCCGCGCTTGGCACAAAATTTCTATAATAATTCGTGAGACCCAAAAACGACTGTAACTGCAATACGTTCATCGCAGCATGAGCATGCAATATAGCATCTACTTTATCAGGTGATTTCCTTACCCCATTTTTATCTATGATGTGACCTAAATATGAAATCTCATCTTTGAAAAATTCACACTTGTTCAACTGTATTGTTAATCGCCAGCGCACCGAGAGCGCGAGTCGTGCGCTCGCGCTCTCGGTGCACTGGCGTGTATCGCGTACTTGCATCCTTGTTGTTTTTGCGTCATAAGAAAACTGCGATTAGTATAAAATCAAAATGGTGCAGTGCGACAAATGCAAACAGTTTGTGTCGAAGATGAAAGATGATGTGTTGCAATGCAAAGGTCCGTGCAAGGCAGTATTTCATAGGAAGTGTGTAAAAAACCCTAAAAAATTTCTTCAGAACGATCTATGTGAAGATTGTCGTAGCAGTGATAGTGACTCCAATGACCGGAGCCCCCCAGCTGCAACAACGCCTACGACCAGCACTGGCGGCGTAAACAAAAGTATTGAAGAACATCTGGCTGATCTTAATGTTAAACTCGAAATCATATATAAGATGGAAAAAAAGATAGAAGAGATGACTAATATGATTGACTTATATGCTGAAAAATATCAAATGGTCATGGAATTCAAAGAAAGTACAGAAAAGAAGATAACTTACTTAGAAAATAGAAATGTTTACTTGGAAAAATGTAACAAGGCTTTGGAAGAAAGAATTGTGAAATTAGAGACCAAAGAAAAAGAAAATAATATTGAAATTATGGGGTTGGAGGCAATGGATGGTGAAAACATTAAAGAGGTTGTGGTAAAAATAGCCCAAAAATTAAATCTAGAACAATCCTCCATCAAAGAAGCAAAGAGGGTAGGTTCAAAAAAGACCGCGGAAGAAAAACACAAACCACGCCCGGTTATTGTTACGCTCTGCTCTCGAGAGGCTAGAAACCTGTGGATTATGCAGCGAAAATTAAAAATTACAAATGATGATATTTACAACAACAATAATAAATCCAGTATTTACATAAACGAAGACCTAACGCCCAACCTGAGACAATTATTTTGGCTAGCTAAAAATGAGTTGAAACCTACATACAAATTTGTTTGGATACAACACTCAAAAATATTAGTAAGGAAAAATGAAGATGACAACAAAATTTATAACATAAGATCGGAATCGGACGTCGAGCGTTTGAAGCGATAGCGGATGCTATAGGCGGTGTACACACAGACGATCCATTAAGCGGAATTTTAACTGGAAACAACTTCATAAAATTTGATAAAGTAATAGAATGGGGACAACATATTAAAAATCAAAATAAGCTAATAAATTTTATTCATCTTAATATAAGATCGTTAAGAAAGAATTTTGATGAATTCTCGTTATTGCTAAATGAGTGCAACAACAGAGTAGACATTGCGGTATTAACAGAGATAAACGTCAAAGAATCTGAGCTGTTTATGTATAAAATAAAGGGATACAAGATGTATGCAAATACGAGAGAGAATCGAAGAGGAGGGGGTATACTCATGTATGCGAGAGAAAACATAGATGTACAAACAGACAGAGACGACAACCAGAGTATGGAAACCTTACACGCCAAAATAAAGATTGAGTCGCATTATATATATTTAATAGCAATGTATAAACCTCCTACCACCAATAAATCATTATTTAAGGAAGAATTACAAAGTTTAATAAAAGTTGTACCGACTGATTGGGACTTTGTGGTAATTGGTGACACAAACATTAACATAAACGAATCAAATATGATTAACATAAACAACCAGTACTTAAATATGATGTGTGAACTGGGCTTTAGATGCATGGTGAATGACGCAACGCGAGAGGAGGTGGTCAGCGGGCGGGCGGTATCTTCATGCATCGATCATCTGTGGGTGCGTAGTAGCCGGCCGGCGCACGCGCATCTACTCTCGTGTAAAATATCTGACCATTATTTGATAGGCGGACACATTGAGTGGTATGACGACGAGCGTAAGTGTAAAACTGTAAACTATAAAAGCGTGTTGTGTAATAGACGAATTAGAGAACAATTAGATGCTGTTGATTGGAATGCGTATTTAAGTATAGAATGTCCAATGGAATTATACAATAAATTACACACTGATTTTAGTGAAATTTATAAAAAGTCTGAGGTAGTAAAGTACTGTAAAAGGGGTACATCTCATGTATGGGTGAATAATAAAGTAAGGAATATGGTTGAGAAAAAAAATGAATTGTTTCGTAAGTGGAAATCATCACCAAAAAATATGAATTATAGATTGGATTATACGCGTTATAGAAATAAAACAAATAAATACATATATAAAATAAAGGATAAGATTAAACGGGGGGAAATACAGGAATGTAATGGCGATATGAGAAAGATTTGGCATTGTATAAATAACTGGTTAGGGAGAGAAACTAATAGTATTGAAAAATATTTAGGAAAACACAACGACCTTCAGTCAGTATGTGATAATTTTGGTAAGACATTTACAAACGAAATAAGTAGAATTAGACATCATTGTGATACTAAATTTTTAGATAGGAAAAGTTATGTTATTGAAAATGATTCATCGATTCGTTATCTTGAGGTAAAGTCGAATGATGTTATAAAAATTATTAACAAACTAAGCATTCATAAATCCCCTGGTATTGATAAAATACGGACACAAGACTTAAAATATATAAAAGAGTATATAAGTCCTATACTGGCGAAATTTATAAATATGTGTGTAAAGCAGAATATTTATCCTCCAACATTAAAAATAGCAATAATTAGACCTATCTATAAACAGGGTTGTCATTTAAATTATGCAAACTATCGTCCGATCGCAATATTGCCGGTAATTAATATTATAACAGAAAAAGTGTTAGTATCTCAAGTGAATAATTTCCTTGAGAATACTAATATATTGACAGATATACAGCACGGCTTCCGACCTAATCGGAGCACTACATCGGCTCTGACATGCTTCTCAGACTATATTAACAATAGTCTGCATAATAGAAAGCATGTGGTCGTGCTGTATATCGATTTTCGAAAAGCTTTTGACACTTTGGATCATTCTATTTTGCTTCAAGCAATGAATGAATGTGGGATACGGGGTCCACTTAGTGATTTTTTCAAAACTTATTTGCAAAACAGACAATTAACCGTATGTATTAATGGTTCCAGCGGTTCATATGAGAGCATACAGTATGGAGTGCCTACCGGTTCGGTGTATGGCCCCGTAGGTTATACAATGCATGTTAATAGTTTATGTAACATCGTAAAAGGTTGTCAAGTATACATGTACGCCGACGACACTTGCCTTATATACGCGGATAAAAGTCTCGACACTGCAATATGTAACGTACAAAGCGACTTCAACAGTATTTGCAAATGGTCTCATGATAATGGCTTAATAATTAATTTTGAAAAGACTAAATGTATGTACATAAAATCCCCGTATATAATGTGTCAGGATAGGGTGGCAGATATCGTAGGACACTCTGTTGAATGTCATCATCTTAAATATCAGCAATGTCGATGTAAGGTGATAGAATGGGTTACAAAATATAAATACCTTGGTTTAACAGTAGACAGCAATCTATCCTGGAAACATCATGTAGCTGCAGTGTGCGTAAAATTAAGATCAGTTTTGTGCCAATTCTATCATCTAAAAAATAAATTAAGCCGAAGGACATTCTATTGTGTTTATTATGCGTTAGTTGATGCAATCATTGGATATGGGCTGAGCATTTACGGGCGTACATTTAAAAGTTACTTAAAAAAAATTAAAAACTTACAACTCCGATTTTTAAAATATTTAGTGGATACTAAAACTAAGCAAAAATGTAGAGGTAATTGCAACCAATTATTTAAAATCTGTAAAATTTTGCCAGTAGAATATAAAAAGAAAGTTCATTTAATAAAAGAAAATTATGAAGAAGCTAATTTATTAAAACCGATTACCCGTAAACGTCCAGCCCGCACTACCTGGAAAATGAAATATTTGAAACCAAAAGTAATAAATTATTACGGTAAGCGCACTCGCGAATATTGTATCCCAGGTATATGTAATACATTACCGTTTGATATCAAGGAGGCTACCTCTCGTCATGCATTGAAAAGAAAATTATACAAATATTTCCTTGAAATAATTACTTAATATAAACGTAACTCAGTTTATAATCAGTATAAAATAATAACAGACCGCATTGTACACGTAGATTAGACCACATAATAGAAATATAGATATCTATAATAACATTAAGAATGTAGGTAACATTAAGAAGATTGGTAAACAAATTTACTTACATATATATCACCATGTTAAAAAAAATATATTGAGTATCATATTGTTTATAAGATACCTATAAATAAGAGAGCGATATTCACCGCCTACAAACTATTCTGTAGTTTGGCGGGTTACTAGTTTTGTACATTTAGGTAATTACTGTTTGTGAAATAAATAAATTAAAAAAAAAAAAAAAAAATTGTGCATCACTTAAACGTTCTAACACCTTAATCAATCTCTGCTTATGTTGAGTTTTGTTTGCCCCCGTTATAAGAATGTCATCGAGTAGGAAGATGATTCCATCAATTCCCGAAAGTAGGCATTCCATTGCGCGCTGGAATATGGCTGGCGCGCTCGACAAACCAAATACCAGTCGAGTGAAATTAAAGAGACCTCGGTGTGTATTAATGCACGTTAACCTTTGAGATTCCTCGTTTAAAATAAATTGATTGTACGCCATCGATAAATCTATTTTGCTAAATTGTACGCCCCCGTGTAGTCTAGCCAATAAATCATTTACCGTAGGCAAGGGATACTGATCAATTACTAATTGTTTATTGATTGTAACAGAATAGTCGGCACATAATCTAATGCTGCCGTCCTTTTTTAGAACTGGGACAACAGGTGACGCGTAGTCTGAGTGCTCAACGGGTTTTAGGATGCCCAGTGACAATAATCGATCGATTTCTTTGTCCATTTTTTCTTTAAGAGCATAAGGCACAGGTCTTGCTTTAAAAAAAATTGGTTTACTACCGGGCTTTAAATACAAATTAATTTTATATTTGTTAAATGACCCTAGCGTGCCTGAAAAAACTTTAGGGAACATGTTAGCTAGCTCGTTATCTAAGTTGGTGTTGGTCTCGGATATGGCTTGTGTTCCGAGCACTGTGTGCACTCGCGCCGGCGCCGGCGCCAGCTCTAGGTCGAACTCGCGAATGAAGTCGCGGCCTAGAAGCGGCGGCCCGTCCGCCCGCACTACGTACACATTTAAAGTATGCGTACGCCCGAGATAAGAGATAGGCATTAACACAACTCCCACCGTATGAATATTTTCCCCAGTATAACTATATAATTTTTTGCTAGTGACCAACAATGGCAATCGTTTGAAATGCGAGTCATAGGTTTTTTTCGAGATTACGCTTACTGCTGAACCACTATCGATTTCGAACTCCAAAACTAGATCACTGATCATGACGCGCTCTGTCATGGGTTTCCCTGTCACACACCGAATATTATAAAAACACTCACCGTCGTCGTCGCCGTCGTCCACGGTACCATCATCCACGTACTTCACTTTGCCCCCGTTAGGACACATTTTACGCAAATGACCTTTACTATTGCACTTTTTACACTTATAGTTTTTATAGCGACACTGGTTAGAGGTATGATTACTGAATCCGCACACACTGCACTTTCCCTTTTTGGAGATGTTGAACACGCCGCACTATGGTAAACCAGTGTATGTTTCGTCTCAAAACTCCATATCTCAGTTGTTTCATAATAAAATAAGCTGAAATTTTGTACACGTGTACTTAGATAAATGAGGTCATATAAAAATAATTTTGATTTTAATTTACTCTTTTATTAATTTATTTAAAAATAAAATTCAAAAAAATACGTGAAAAAATTGGATTAAAATTAAAATTATACAACCAAAAATTATTTTATTTGAATCTTTTTTAATTTAAATTACATCAAATACTAATGTATTTAATTACAAATAATAGCACAACTAAATAAAATTAAAAATATTACAAATTTTCATTGACAAGAAAAGCTTTAGCTTCATCAAATAATTCTTTAGATATTATTTCAGACGGGATTCTCAAACTAGATATATATAGATCTGAAGTATATAATAAAGTATGTAAAACATCTTCATTAGTAGCTGCTCTTGAACACTTTCTGGCATGATGAAGTCTGAATTTTTTGTAGTCCTTGTTTCGAGCTTCTTGCGCGTATTCTGATAACTGTCCGATTGGCAAAATAGCTTAATATTCTATAATTTTTTCTCCATGAATTAGTATTTTATGCACGGAAGAAGGCCAATTACCTCTAATTAGTCACGTAAAGTTGGGCTGTATTATACGCATACTCGCCGAACTTTTTCGCATCAATAGCCATTCCAGATGACAAAGTTTGAAGTATTATGTATATTCGTTTATAAGTTCTACATCAACACCTGTTATATCTGCAGAGCAAGTGTAATTCTAGAAAAATCTTCGAGCTGTATTACCATCTAATGACGGTAATTTCCAAATTTTTCCGAAATAGTAATCTATTTCCAGAGCCTTGTCGCCGTTTATCGACATGCAGTCCCATTTCTTCCCTGAAGCGCTTTTGTACCAGTTTTTGCTTTTCGTCTTTGTTTTTTTTTTTTTTTCAGGTGTAGTAGCTGACCATTTTTGAAAACCCAAGTTGTATGAAATGTGTTAGATCATTTCCATACTCCTAATCCAAGCATGTAAGGTTGAAAGTCCATATTGAAATGAACTTTCGTTTACATCTCGTGTCTAAATATTTTTTTTAAATTATTTATTAATCAGGACATAATTATGATTACCTGTTTATAGTAATTGTTTTTCAAAATATTGGAAAAACAATAATATTTTGTCATTTTTGGAGCAAAATAAAATTGGTACAAAAAAGCTTCATTTTTATTGCGTTACATTTTGGGACTTTGTTCGAAAAGGCGCAAGTAGGCGCAAAATTTTTTTTTCTCTTTAGATAAAGCAATGTATAAAGATCATAATGCAACAAATATCTTAACATCGGCAAGCATCGGCAATGGGCAAATGTCCATGTAAAAAATAATCACCCTAAAATATAGCACCTAATACTATATTGATTTTAATTTATTTCACTAAACAAATATTGACAAATTTGAAATATCAGCAGTAAAGAGGAGGTTCTAAGGATTCTAAAAAGGTATAATACCTATATACTTTTATCAATTACTTTTGAGTAATATAGTCTTGAATTATAGCTTAAGGATTGCGTCAAATCCAAATTATCGAACATGATTATGTTTAAGATCTCTTTACGGGTATGTATAATAAATTATTTTTAAAAGAAAAATATCTAAAAAAACTACATTCAAGATAGAATATTAATATGCTAAATATATCTTGAAACATCGACTTTAGTGTGAAACAGTTTTGAGATGGCTTTGTATGGGGCTTGCCCATAGTGCGCCGCCCGGGCCCGCTGCGCCGGCGCCGCTCGCGCCAGCCATCGCCAGCGACGAGGCCTGGCGCGCGCAGCGCACGCTCTCTGCCAAGTCGATGGCCTTCGCCAGGGTCAGCTCCCGCTGGTCCTGTACGAACAGCTTGTCCCGTTCGTGTCCTGCTACCATACCCATGATAAATTTATCCAGCAAGGCCTCCTCCAAATTCTTGAATGCACAGTGAGCCGCCAATCCCCTGAGTCTAGCCGCCCATTGAGTGTGTGTCTCTCCTGGTCGTTGTGTTGCCGCATAGAAAATCGACTTCTCTGCAAATCCGAACCTTTTTGGTGTAAAATGATCATCGAGGAGTTTCAATATAGCCTCATAGTCTAATTCCACCAACTTGTTGGGTAACGCCAGGTCGCTTGCGAGTTTGAATGTCGATTCGCTTAATGACGTTATTAGAATCGCCCTCCGTTTGACCGCTGCTTTGTCCGTTGTCGATGTTATGTCGTTAGCGATAAACCACTGGTTTAATCGGGTCTTGAAGGTATTCCACTCTTGTGATAGATGATCAAAAGTGGAAAGGACACCATAAGAAGCTCCCGAAGCCATTGTGCAGAATAAAAACTGTGAGTCCGCTCGTCGCCACGTGTTATATTCTATGATAGGTAGGAAGGGTCGCACGTCAAACAAACTCGAGAGTTAGTTGCACACTGATTTATTAAAGTCTTACCCTCGCATATATAACAATACTATACGGTACGACTACATTAGTATTGGTTTTCGTAACATTTACTATACATACCTTATTCATGATGGCGGCATTTTATCTGAAAAAGAAAAAAAAGCATTATTAAAAAATTCATATATCGTAACATTCTGTATGCTGTATATCGCTTACAAATTAAAAATATATCTACCAATATAACAACTTAATGAACTTCTTTTTCCGGACATATTATGTATTTTTTTTCATCATACACAACACACTAAAGTGTTTAAACATGAAATTACAAAATACAAAGAGCTCGTACAATCTACATATACAACTGCTACTAAAGCTGAAGAGCTTTTTTGTTTGAACGCGCTAATCTCAGGAACTACTGGTTCATATTGAAAAATTCTTTCTGTGTTGGATAGTCCATTTATCGGGAATGCCATATATCATATTGTTACGCGCTATGGGTAATGAAAATGCCGTTTGACACGTAGAAGACGTTTATTGTCAGCTTCCACAAAAATCCACTTAACAGAGTCCGAATCACAATGCACAATCACTATAGTCCAATATCTTCGCTTGAGTCGTTGAAATAATTTTTCCTTGTCGCTTGGTAGAGATCGCTTCGGTTTCACTTTCGGAAATAAACTGCCCAGTCGCGGCTCGGCGCGTGCCTTATATACGGCTGCCCATGGTTCTCCAGAAATTTCCCGAACCACCAAATACAATAGGCCCGTCCCGAACCTTCCTTTATGTTATTAGTTATTATTACACACTATGTACAGTCAAACAATAGCCGCGGCCCGCGATGTAAACAACCAATACATGTACGCTATATATAAGTACGTACTCGCCGCGGATCCCGAATTTGTTTACTCGTAGAAACCGATGTTTTTCTTATGATTGATTTTTCGAGAACTTTCTTCACTGTTCGATAGTAGACCTAATAACTGTTTATGCGTTTTTGGGGTTTTGCTGTACGACGCTTTGTTTTAGAGATATAGGTGCTCAAAGTCGTAACAATATAACATCATCCTATGACTAATAACAAAGTCCACGCGGACGAAGTCGCGGGCGGCCGCTAGTATTTAATAACACTTCAGCCTTTTTCGCTGTCAATTTTATTATCTAATCTAATATATTCTTGTATATCTTTATATATATAAAAATCTTGTGTCACGATGTATGTTGCCAATAAACTCCAAAACTACTGAACCGATTTCAATCAAATTCCTCATGTACACGTATTTTGGTCTAACTTACTGGATATGATAGTTATCATCTCAATTATTCGCTTATGTCGTGAATGTAATCGAATAAAATGTATCAATTAAGCAAGTGTTTATTTACAGTTTAGTTTTATGAAGTTCTCATAGATGGCGGTGTACGTGGATTCATCGATAAAATTCTTCAATATTGTTTGACATCTAGGTTGCAAATACACCCAATAGATGGCGCTGTGTTCTGTCCTGTCTGTCCGAATCGTCAACGACCCAAGATTGACTGACAGGCTAGAACCGCTTAGCTTGCGAAGAGGCATAGGCTCGCTCTGCGTGTTCTACCGACTTTACTATGGCGAGTGCTCCGAGGAACTCTTCAAATTGATGCCTTCATCACCATTCCATGATTATACCACCAGACGAAGGTTAAAGTTCCACCGGCACCATCTGGACTCGTGGCGGTCCGCTTTGTCCATAGGCGACGGTGATCGCTTAACATCACGCGGCCCGTCTGCCTTTTTGTTCGGTTTATTTATTTTAAAAAAAAACCTACAAAATCTTTCAACCTAAAAAAAGACGCTTGCGGTCTTGCAAGTGTCAATAGGCTGAAGTGACCTTTAATCAAATGATATTCGTACTCGCCTGTTACTTCATTTAATTTACCCAAAATACCATATTGAATAACCAATCGTAACAAGACCACGTTACTAAATTTGCAAACCGAAAAAGCGAGCCTCAAAGCAAAGCCTTACTTGACCGAATTCCGAAATGGAGTGCGGTCGAAATCCGGCAAATGTAAACAATATCCCGGAATGAACGAGTGCAAGCTAAATTTGGGAACCGGGTAAACCAAATTCGGATTACAGATTTGAATTTCAAAGAGTTTTGCACTGTTTGCAAATAATTTTTTCGTAGTGTCCCATTGTAAGGCATAGGTTTGTCGACATGAAAGTTAGTAGATAAAATTATAGATAGAGTAGTAAGTAAGTAGATAAAAATGATTCTGACTGATTCTCTGTGCCTAATTTCATTTTGATCCGTTCAGCGGGTTCTTGCATGATTGAGCAGCAAACATAACAAACATTCCTATTTATACATAATATTGGTATAGCAATTTTTAAAAATGTGCATTTAAATGAGCAATTCTTGTATATATAATATGAGTATATATATTTTTTGAATCTCTGAAACGGCTCCAATTATTTTCATGAAATATAGTACTCAGGGGGTTTCGGGGGTGAACATCAATTCAGCTAGGTTTCATTTTTAGAAATTGTCATTTTATCCGTATTTTCAGCCATAATCAACTTAAATATAAACTGAAAAATATGAATCTTTCTAACATCTATTGGAGAGTAATAATATTGTGGCGTAGAGCGTCGTCAAACGTCATCCATCAATCCGCCGTTCAAACCTTAGAGCATCAAAGTGCATCACCCTTCAGTAGAGACGGCATAGCGCCTCGCTTCGATACATAATTTTTTAGTCAAATTTGGTGAGGGGGGAAGAACGCACAGATTTTAATTTCGTCACACATTCACAAATATTATTTCATCGCTACAGACGCATACGTTTCTAAATATGTCAATTTCAATTAACAACGTCTTAGCGTTTTTTTATTATTTTTTATGACAATTGACTGTAGGTGCTAGAACTATCATGGTTCGCCCGGGGAAGTACCACCACTGCACCCACTTCTGCCGTAAACCAACTCTGTTGTGTTTCGTTGTAAAGGTGCAGTTGCCGGCCACACTTACAGGAGGGGACCACCAGCCTCCGGAGTAGCAGCGCAACTGCATGCAACCTTAGACAAGACTTACCTATGCTTGCTTGAGGTTGTATGTAGATGTCCATGGGTTGCAGCGACCACTTAACACCACGTGGCCTGCAAGCTCGTCTGCTACTCCATTCAAATAAAAAAAAATTGGAGGGCTATAATATCGATGGCGTTGTTACACTAAGCCAATGACTGTTTTTTTTTTTTATTAAACCAAGAAAATCAATCGTTTTTATCCGAGCACGCTCGGTTGTCCCGGTACTAATTATATTCTAATTATTATATTAATTAAATGTAACGATACTGTGTATTTTCTGAGAACATATCTCATAGCTTATTTAGAAAAGATGTAATATTTCTCTGAAAAAACTCAAAAACGTTCCATACTCTTATTATAACGCTAATCGCAACAGAGTACAGAAAACGTAAAACTATTACCATTTTAAAAACAGAATTACAAATGAAAGTTTCACATACAATTTTCTCTCTGAACGCGAATCCTTTCATTACAGCGGTACGTATGTAAATTTTGCTTTAAAACAACTTTTTGAAAAAACACTCCACGACTCAATTATTAGAATACTATTTGCATTCGCTGAGACCCTCTTTCATCTGTGTGCTAGCGACAGAGCAAAAATAATACAGAAATGGCACAGGTGGCACCTGTATGAAAGCAATTTGTTATAAAAATTTACTTGCTTTGGAATATCATGAAGATTCTAAAAATATACAAAGACGCTAGCGAGCGTATAAGAATTATGGTTCTGTAAATAGTCGGTTAAATGTAATAATTGAGACTCTTCTTTCTGATCTCTCAAGTGAAAATCAAACAAATTTCCATGACAAAGTTAATGTATTAAAAATGAAAATTAATGCTACGTATAACAACTAAGAGATTATCATGTTTGTAATACTTATTAATTGTTACGATTATAATCGAGTAAGAAAGTTATTATTGGCCCCCTGTTATTGGCCTCCCCAATAATGGGAAGAGACCCGTGGCCAGCAGTGGGACGTAAAAAGGGTTGCAGCCAAGAATATCAATCTGTATTTCCCACCTTCAACTGTTGCTAGCGGGTTAGCGCAATGGTTACCATGCTGGACTGCCAATCGAGGGGTCCCGGGTTCGATTCCCGGCAGAACAGACGTTTGAATTTTTCTTTCTTTTTCAACCTCTTTTATGTCCAGCAGCACAGGTCGCTTCTCACAAGTGAGAGAATTTCGGCTACCGGTAGTAGCCGTAGCAAACGAGTGAGGAAGAGGGTAGACCGTTACAGCTGTCCTTAGACTCTTTTTTTACATCCACCCGCAATATCCAGTTCATCCGTGATCATGGTGCATGCAACTGCGCCGAAATATCGGGAGCTCAAAAACAAAGCGAATCGTGGTATATATCCCGTAAGTAATTATTCAGATATAAAAAAACTGTACTACTGTTTTCTTGCCTATAATCTTAAAATACCATACAACTAAATATACTATTAATAAGAAAATAGAAACAAGATAGAGCGTTTTGATATCAGTAGAAAAAGCACTTCGAACTTTTCGACTTGTGTGACTATTGACAGTAACCCTTTTTGAGTCCGTACTGGGCACGTATGCAGAGCTTCATAACGGTTTAAAAAATATCAATAAATAATGTTATATAACGTTATACGTATTTCGTTTCGTTATTATTTTGACATTACTATCGAAAAGACGAATAGTGGTATTAAAAGAATAACGTTATGAAATATCAAAATTGAAATAAAATAACGTTATAATATCGTTATTGCTAAGCGATATTGCCGCGTTGTCAGCTAGCTGCATATGATAATTATTATTCCCCCTAAATGTAACGTTATTTATATCGATATTTTCTAAATAGCGTTTACTGATATAGCGTTATTTTGATGAGTAAATAACGTTTAGTTGTAAAACGTTATGTTTTTTATAACGATATGGGCACAAAAAGATATAAACGTTATGATTTTATAGCGGTATTTGAAGCTCTGCACGTATGTATAGTAGAATTTGCATGGCAGTTAATACACAGCACATTTGCTGAAGGAAAGCCTCTGCTTTATTTTTCATACGCCCCACATCTCTATGTGAAGCGTATGGAAATGCCGCTACAGGAGCCGGTTGGACGTGAGCGGAATATTTGAGCAGTAATTAGCCAGGTTTAAAGCATGTGCATGCATTGAATTAAACGTGTTTTAAAACTGCTGTGAAAGTGACTTGGTGGCATTATTAGTACCTGGACGACCGAGCGATGCTCGGATAAATAATTTTTTTTTCTTGGTTTTATTTCAAACGAAACACTCAAGTAAGTGTTACTTAAATGAGCTGTCAAAACGTGATCCCCATACATTTTGAATGAGAAAATGATAAGTGACGTCACTTTTCATATATAGTCAATTGACTTCATTATTATCGATTTAAGCGGTAATAAAAATCATGTATAAAAAAGAATTAACAATTATATTGCTTTCCAAGCGTGATTTAGTGCAACCTTTTTAAGGTAAGGAATTTGAATTTTTTTGTGCATAGTGTCCAAGACCCTATTGTTTCATTATGTTCTAATCTTAGTTGTGGCACCTGTAAGCGAAAAATCTCATGTGGCGAACACTGATTTTCGCGCGCATGACCTGACGGCGAGCGTAGGACGTAAGAGATCTACGCAGCTAAGCCAAACGAGCGCGGCCGGGTGTGAGATGGATGACCGCTAGTAACAAAAAATTTCATGCGCGTTTCCGTCAAGGGCACGGTAAGCCGTCGGTTTCGGTTGGTCGATTGCTAACTCTCGTTAAACCTAATTGGAGGTGGATATGGACGTTCAAAGTTTCCATTACATACCACGTACATACATAAGACAGAAGCTAATAAAAACATGTTGAATAAGAAACATTACTGTTTATCTTATTACATAATTGCGCCTCTTTTTTCTACTATCACATATAACAAGGGCTGTCATACATCTATCTCCGATCCCAATCCTGTTATACAGAGATAAGTCCACGTCTCGTGTATTGTTTTATTCGTCATTGAATCAATAAGATTATCGTTATCTGACAGCCGAAATATCTGCGGGCGTCGGAAGCCAATCACGAGATAGACAATAGAGACATCAATATAGGCATTATATTATGGACACGACTACCATTCATAATCTAATATGTTGTTTCTATTCTATTTTCCGCCCACTTTTTTCTCCTAGCCCATATAAGCTTTAGCGCACCCAAAGCGGATGACGGTCAGCCGATGGCCTACAACAATGACAATGATCAAGTGTATATTATTACCCAGGATGTTTCATTTAAACTATTTCATTTAAAAGTATTTTATTTCATATATTTTAAAATATGGTTCGTCTGGAGAAGTACCACCGCTACATGGATTTCTATCGTGAATAAATTCTGTGTTTCGATGGAAAAATGCTGTTGCCGACTAGGCTTTCTGAACAAGAGTCTTTAAGGAAGTAGCTGAATGCTTACTGTTGCTTGCTTGAGGTTTTGTGCAGATGGCTTGTATCTTTGTCTGGTATTCTATTGAGATAAAAATAGTTAGAACTTAAGATTAATTTACCCACGGAGTTTTAAACGCACAACCCCCAGAGGAGACGGCACGAAGAATCACTAGCGTGAAGCGCAATAACGCTGCGCTAACTAGCACTGCACCCTTCAGGACCACCGTTGCTCTTAAACGATCGTTGCAAAAACACGTCTTACTGCCGACACTTGAATAAGTTCCTGACGATTATGAGAACAAAGTCTAAAAGAATTAAAATATTTTGTCCAGATTCTGCTGAGTTTACGCTATTCGATGGCGACACTGGTTCTGGTACAAATAAAAGGAGAGCACCTCTACTGTCATGACATGTGACGAAGTAAGCTCCAGGCTCAAAAGTGTCATGATAAGGAGAGACCCTTGCCGAGCAGTGGCACGCAAGAATTGTTACAAGTAGGGCGAATTTGCAAGGGTTGAGCATCCCATTCTTGGACACGAGTCTCCCCATAATCGATTAAACTCACTCCACCACGTTGCTCCAATGCGGGTAGGTGGATGGAGATGCGGGCTACTAACGACAAAGTTTAGTTACTGTCTCTATTACAAACAGGATCGCCGGCTTAACGTGCCTTCCGAAGCACGGAAACACATATGAAATGTTTGCCACTAGGTCACACACGGCGTATCTAACACACGATTGTGCCCGTTTTTCTTAGCTGACTTCGCTTGCATTCTACGCCACTATGGGGCTATGCGTACTTAAAGCCTTGAGGAAGGTTTTAGGAAGCAGAGGAAACACAATAGAATCACTTTACGGCAGAAATAGTTCCAACAATTTTCCCGGTCGAATAACAAATACGTCCTACTGAAGTAATTTCGTTAGTATAATAATAATATTTACTTAGTTAGTGATTATAACGCGAATGATACCGATAGTGCCAAAATAAAACCAATTTTGAGTAAAATTTTCATAGCGTGCGTGTTGAAAAAGGTTTTACAAAACCGATTAATTTTCATTTGAAAGGCCAGTAAAAATATGTGAGGATTTTCCACTCCAACGGTTATTACAACAACAACGAAAGCCTTAGCCTTATGCTAAAATCAGTAAGGAGTAAATTATATTTGAATAACAAAGTACACAATTAGCCAAACGAGTATCAATCTTATTTTGATTGCCGTAAGTTACCATTTGTAATCGGCATGGTGTTAAACGAAAAGTGATACATGAATTTCGGTGTGGTTGCAAGTTGCAATTATATTTTTTGGTAAAACGCTTCAAGCTTGCGCTGGATTTAAGCTAACGAAAAATGTTTTAGTTGTGCAAGTTTTAAAGCTTTGAAGCATAAAAATAAATAAATAAATAAATTATAATAGAGAGTCTACTCTTTGTATCAGAGAGATAACGCATAATTGTAATAATATTTTTTTAGCTTACAAGCATACGATTATATTGTGATAAATCCGAATCTTCCAAGTAACGTTATTCTAGCGTCCAAGGATTGGCCTGTCGTATTATCCTCCGTGCTGCTGAAAAAGGCAAGGCTAACTGGAAATCACCTGTCATGAGGGAACTCCAGAGTAACCTCACTGAATGCAAAATTATAGCGATGCCGAGTGAGGTCATTAACAAACAATATAGTTTCAACAAACTATACAAAGTACTTATACCGTCTAGAGAAATGTGGGCGGATAAGGCATCTAACTCCCTCATAAATGGAGATATCATCTGGTTTACGGATGGATCAAAAAAGGAGGGACGCACAGGGGCAGGAGTATACGGTCAAAAACCTAATTATAAGTTCTACACCAACCTAGGCACTTATACAACTGTCTTCCAGGTAAAGATGTATGCGATAATTCAATGCGTATATGAAAGAAAGCCTGGACATGAATTATACTAAAAACCGTATAACGATTCTATCGGACAGTCAAGCTGCTCTTCGGGCACTACAGTCCACTGAAATTCAGTCAAAATTGACTTTAGAATGTATCCGTGCACTCAACAAACTGGGCGCACACAACAGTGTAACCCTCGGGTGGGTGCCGGGACATGTAGGTATTTGCGGTAATGAAGTCTGAGCCAACGCAGGGCATCGCAAAAACAGCTTCCCGAACCATGCTTCAAATCTGGTCTACGAACCAGGGCAAGGGCCTATGGGTGTCCGCACCAGGCATGACGCATGCAAGGGCGCTAGTAGCCACAAGCGCCCTTGCAGCTAGCTTTGAGTATTTGCTTGAGTAGCCAGCCGGCTACTCAAGCAAATACTCAAAGCAAGTGATCAATCTAGAACTCAATGAAATTCGTCTACTTGTAAGAATTCTTACTGGTCACTGTAAACTAAACAGGCACATGTTCAAATTAAACCTAAGTTCCACTGCTACTTGCAGATATTGCAATGGTGAAGAGGAATCGGGTATCCACATCCTCTGCTACTGTGTCGCACTCGCACATAGCAGAAGTCGGATACTGGGCGGCAGCCTAGTCACATCGGAAGATGTCAAACTTCTAGATCCCAAGTGCATCGTACGGTTCCTAACAACCGTCGGCCTTGGGAATCAGATATAAACACGGGGCTAGGCTACAATAGATCATCTACTGGTCGCAGTGGCCTTAGGGTTATACTCTTCCCCATCTACTCAAATAATAATAATAGGTAATAATAAGTAATGTTTTTTCTACCTTACTTTGAAATAGCAGTCAAAACTAGAGTTATGATCTAGAGCTGTATATAAATAGAATAGGCATAGGCATAATCCTCAGTTCTATAACTGAGGGCCCTGTTTGAAGCCTTTCTTAGTTCGGTTTTTGAAGTGAAAACTTCTTTAGCGGCGTTGTGCACTTGTTTTGGGATGGGTAAAAAATACACGTGGCCTGATCGAATATTCGTAAGACGGAGGGGTGACAACTGATGACGGCTCGACTGTCTTTACTTGTAAAATTCGTTTATATCAAGTAAGTATTAAAATATGGACATTGAACAAAGTGCATCTATTAATGAAAAAAGTGACGAAGAAATAGTGAAAGAAAATGAGTGAGTACTTTATAAAAATACTAGATGAAAACCTACTGAAAATACTAAATGAAAAATAATACTGATAATAAAAACAATTCGTGCAAAATTATCCCCTAACCAGACCAAAATATTAAAAATGCACAACGTTAATGTTCAAGTTTTCACTTCTGCCGGCACTACCGGAGTGCAACCCGTTGTTTTTTTTTATCAACGGTCTTATACACTGAGTAGACCCAGTTCAATCAATATCAGTTTAAATCTACCAAAATCCCAACAAATTTCAAAGGAATTCAAAAACATGTAGGTATGAACCTATGCAGAATCCTTTACCGAAGCCATTAATTTTCATTTCAAAGGTCAGTTAAAATATGCGAGCACCTTTTCAAACGCTATTAAGTAAAAACAAACAGGATATCATATCTCACCGTTCTTTTTCAAGCCTTTCAAGTAGGTAATTGAGTAGGTAGATTGAAGCCTCAAAGTATATTATGGTAAGGATCAGATAACGGGAGTAAATTCTATTTGAATAACAAAGGACACAATTAGCCAAACGAGTTTCAATCTTGTTTTAATTGCTGTAAGTTATATTTTTAAATAGCTCCATGTTAAAAAAGCGCCTCGTAAATTTCCGTGTGTTAGCAATTGTAATTTTTAGTTAATACGCTTCAAGCTATGAGCGACATGTGCTGGGTTTAAGATAACGAGAAATAAATAAATAAATAATAAATAAATATCTTTGGACAATTCACACAACACCATCTGATTCCAAACTAAGCAGAGCTTGTATTATGGTAATCAGAAAGTTGATAAACATACGTATATATATATAGGTATATATAAATACATACTTAAATTGATAAATTAACACCCAGACACAGAACAAATAGACATGTTCATCACACAAATATTTGTCCTGGGTGGGAATCGAACCCACGACCTCACGTTTCGCAGTCGGCTCATCACCCACTACGCCACGGAGGCTGTCGTTATGTTGTATAATGTTTTTAGTTCTGCAAGTTTGTCATACAAGGTCTTTAAATTCAGAAAATTGATGTGACAAGAGATTAATCTTTATAATTGCGGCGTTAGCATTAAAAACATACAACATCTGAATATTCATTTGACGACCTGCGTGGCGCAATGGTTACCATGCCGGACTGCCAATCGAAGGGTCCCGGTTTCGATTCACGGCGAAACAGAAATTTGAACGATGAGTTTAAATTTCTGTTATCGGTCTGGGTGTTTATGTTTCTGTCCTTGTGTGTGTCCATGGTACCCACGACACAGGGTATATTTACCCTACTATGGGGCTATGAGTGTGAACCGTTATTTTTATTTAGGCCCTTTTTACTTCTCTATACATATAAGTGCAATAAAGAATATATACACAGAAGATGTACATGCAGGAGTGTGAGAGAGAAATGTGCGGTTGTATTATAATAACTCACTGACATAACTGCCGAGTTGTTCGCTAATACAATGAATATGAAGACAATGAAGTGACATAGGGAAGGTTCCACAAGAGAAAACTTGTGTTCCCATTTAGTATTACTATACAAGACAATTTTTTATACCACATTCAGTTATATTATATTGTTGTATTACATCAGTAAGCTTTTGTTCTATATTTGTAACCATAATTTTATATATGATATTCGTTTATTTTTACAGAAATAATAAAATATACTAGAACAATGACCCTAAAACTAAAAACCTTAAAAATATAATTTAGGCCAGGTTCCGAAGATCCTGGCAGCGTTCCCCCTTTGAATAGCTAGACTAATTCTTTGTCCGAGGTAGCTGCCAGCTCTTCGGTCTCCTGTGATGTCGACTAACCTTTTTGCTATTTCCTTGAAAAGCCTTATAGCGCTAGGACCCCACGAATTAAGGGTCTCGATACCGAATGGGACAAAATCATATTTGGTGCCTAATGATAGTGATATTTCATCGATTAAACCACGTATTTTCTCTTACAAATTGATCATCCAACTATTTTTTTCTGTACACACAAACAAAGCATAAAAGTAAATTAAAGAAAAAGAGTTCAGGGATACCGCTTATCCCTAAATAGGAATCTCTTCCAGCAGACCCGCAAGAAGGAGAGTTGAAACAGAGAGGCAAACTTAGTTTTTTTATTTGAATGGAGTAGCAGACGAGCATGCAGGCCACGTGGTGTTAAGTGGTCGCTGCAGCCCATGGACATCTACATACAACCTCAAGCAAGCATAGGTAAGTCTTGTCTGAGGTCGTATGTAGTTGCGCTGCTACTCCGGAGGCTGGTGGTCGCCTCATGTATGTGTAGCTGGCAACTGCATCTTTCCACCGAAACACAATAGAATTGGTTCACGGCAGAAGTGGGTGCAGCGGTAGTACTTCCCCGGGCAAACGATAATAGTTCTACCACCTACAAAATACAGTGGGTACACTGTGACTGCAAATACGGAGATAATTTATATACGAGTAGGTATATATTAAAATAACTGTGTTATAGTTTTGCTTAGATTTCACTAAATATATAGGAAAAATACTTTTTACAATACTTATGCCATCCATGTAAACAAGGGCAAATAACAAAGTTATATAACAAACATGCAAAAAACCTTTATACGCCTCCACACAATGTTTGGCATGTATTGTCTCCGAAGAAAGTAATTTCCTGTATCAGAACGATACGCTCGTTGAAAGGAAGAGTCGCATTATGGAAGCAGAGTTTCCCTATTAATTTGCTCTAAGAGCCGTGACTGGCATGCGTGCACATAATCAAGTTTGTGTCGACGACAGCCTTTGACGACGAATGAAAGAGAATTTGAAATCGTTAAAGAAATTTGTTCTTTTTTTATTCCAAAACAATTTGTTCGTTTTAGTGGCAAATATTTTAGTTCAGTCACCCTAACGAGCATTTTTTATTTAAATTTAGAAGCTATGATACAATGGTCCAGCCCTTAAAATTCTACATAGGTAGATACACCCTAACGGAAGTCTTGCCTAAGGTTGTATGCAATTGTGTTGCTACTCCGGAGCCTAATGACTCCGAGGGTAATGTCATTGAAGCTGGTAGCCACTTCTTTCCACTGGAATACAACGAAATTACTTAACGATAGAAAAATATCCAACGGCGATAATACGTCGCTCAAATCAAACCTCGCAAGTTCTACCAAGTAACGAGCATCCATCTGTATATATCATACTAGCCTTCCACCAGCGGATTTGCCCGCGTGGACCCGTTTAATGGGTCCCCGTAGGATAAAAAATGCCCATGTGCTATTCCAGGCTTCATTGCTAGATTAAAATCATAGGCGTTGCCAGTTGCTTCAACCGCGTTGACCCTATTACCCGTTTTCACGTAGGAATGAAGCATTTTTCCGCCGTTAAAAGGAACCTATGATATTCAAGGTGAATGTAGCTTTCTAATGGTGAAATAATTTTAGAACAATTCACACAACACCATCTGATTCCAAACTAAGCAGAGCTTGTACTATGGTAATCAGAAAGCTGATAAACATACTTATATAATTCTAAATACATACTTAAATAGATAAATTAACACCCAGACACAGAACAAATAGTCATGTTCATCACACAAATATTTGTCCTGGGTGAGAATCGAAACCACGACCTCACGCTTCGCAGTCGGCTCATCACCCACTACGCCACGGAGGCTGTCTACTTAAATACTTTTCATAAATTGGCATCAATGCAAACAAAAGGAAGTGACAAAATATATAAGGAACAAACAAAACCTTTATACGCTGCCACAGATATACGACATGTATTGTCTCCGAAGAAAGTAATTTCCTGCATCAGAACGATACGCTCGTTGAAAGGAAGAGTCGCAATAAGGACGCAGAGTTTCCCTATTAATTTGCTCTAAGAGCCGTGACTGGCATACGTGCGCATAATCAAGTTTGTATCGACGACAGCCTTTGACGACGATAAAAAGGAACTCAGAATCGAAATCGTTCTTGGTAATTTGAAAATTTGTACGAAGAGTCATCAATTTTTTTAAAAGAATTATCTATATCTTTCAGCGCACATGACTTAATCATCACCATTTTGTTTTTGAAATAATGTAATAGACAAAAAAATAGGTTTAAGGGGTTCGATATTGTCCTCTCATGAACATCTTAAGGAAGTTTCGAGTATTATGCAACATTGTCAATATGCCATAAGGCAAACGTACTTGTATCTCTTTCCCGAATTATAATAAAAATGTTTCGAGGTATAAACGGGTGCACTTGAGGTACTTTGACGACCCGTGTGGCGTAATAGTTACCATGCCGGACTGCCGATCGGAGGGTCCCGGCGAAACAGAAAAAAAATGATGAGTTTAAGATATATTTTCTCGGTCTAGGTCTGTTTCTGTCTTTGTATCTATGTTACCCTCAACACAGTGTATCTACCTTACTGTGGGGCTATGAGTGTGAAAGGTTATTACGTTATGAGGTACTACCCTGAACAATGAACATTAAAGTTTTATCACCAAATTACTCACAAAATTAGACTTATTTTCATGTACATAATCCATTTGATTCGTTTGATAGTCATAATACACGCTCTTTATTTATTTTTATTTGAATGGAGTAGCAGACGAGCATGCAGGCCACATGGTGTTAAGTGGTCGCTGCACCCCATGGGCATCTACATACAACCTCAAGCAAGCATAGGTAAGTCTTGTCTGAGGTCGTATGCAGTAGCGCTGCTACTCCGGAGGCTGGTGGTCGCCTCATGTAAGTGTGGCCGGCAACTGCACCTTTCCAGCGAAAAACATTAGAATTGGTTCACGGCAGAAGTGGGTGCAGCGGTGGCACTTACCTTACAAATATAATTCTAACATACGATATAAAACAGAATGAAACAGAAGTTAAAGTATATTGGCAAATTGCTTAATCATACAGAAATCATAGAAAGTCGTACCCAAGCAGCTTTACTCGTCCCATAAGGAAAATAAGGGCTTTATCACAATATTGTGTTTTGAAAAATCACGGACAATAAAGGTATCTTGGTAGACGTGGACTCACAGGACAAATGGTTGAGCGATCTTCGTCATTTGTCATTTTGGTAAAAAGTTGGGGCTTATCTGGGGCCGACGGCCACGATTTTTGGGTAACACGAGACTTTTTTCGACAAACGACAATGCCGTAATGACTCCGAACCATTATTCGTGATAATGCGATGTCTATCTCCTTAATGATTCCCTGTATGTATTTAGGCTTTTGTAATTTTATTACGAAAATTCTTTCCATTGGACAATATTTTTGTAAAGAAATTCTGTGAAAGACGTGAAAATACAATGTGTTTTATAAATGCGCGTAACTATTAAACCTATGGTTATTCATACAATTACACCAAAAAGTATTTTTTTCTGAGATATTTTCAAGATAATCTTCTAGAAACACAATAATAATTGCACAACAACTGGAAATACTTGAGATCACGGTAATCGTTACTAATTTCTCCTAGCATTTCTTAAAATAAGTGTTCGTAGAGTTTCTTTGAACTTGGACTATAGTTTATCTAGCACCTCCATTGAACTATATTACTAGACATAGCTTGCAAGACTCTTTAGGTACTTGCAAAATGAATTAAATAAGTAGACAGAACTTTAATTTACAAATGGTTGAGTACCTATACTGCCGACATAAAGAAAAAGGGCACAACTAACATTTTTTCCGAAATTGAGTTATATACATATTCGGAATCAGAAAAAAAGGCCCATATGCCAATATTTTTATACAATTTTAGAAACAAGATAAACAAAAATACCGTAAGCTTAAAAGGCACAACTGAGCCACTTTTAAAAGTTTTGTACATAAAAAGAACACATCTGACCTTAGTAAGTCAAATAAAAGGTCACATATGCAGAGATTCGGCTTTTAGTTTGATCACGATAAATATAATTTATTTACTTGAAAAGGCATAATTAACACAGATGTGCTCATTGATTTAAAGTGTACCAACTAGAGCTTGATATTTAATTTAAAAGAAAAGTCACAACTAGCAGTTATGCCTTTACTACCAAAATTCTTCTTGTATAATATTAGTCAAATGAAAAGGCACATTAATAAATATGCCTTTTCATTGTATTATTTCATATTTTTTCACAAAATATCAGACTGAAAAGTCACAATTGGTTAGTTATGCCTTCTATTCGTAATATTAATAAATTTACTTCATTTTTTCTGCTACGTTGAAAGAGAAAATGTTGATTATTTATTAAATGCAAATAAAATAAAAACTTATATTTCAATAATTGTATAGGAATCGTGAAAATGAATTTATTTTAATTCATCTATTTTCGAAAGTAATATTACTGTCGATATTTTTCGCCAAAAACCATTAAAAACTTTAAACTCGATTTTCTCCATTTTTATAAAATGTTAGATGTGCCTTTTCTCATTATGACGGCAGTATAAGTGAGTAATAAAAGCGGTCTGGTCTGGGTTAGTCCGCTACCGATCCAGTGGGATCCTATAGTCCCTAAAGTTCCCGCACCAAAGAAGGCTACAGAATATCATTATCATCATGATGTGTGATCTGTCTAGTATAAATTAGTGGAGTGTTCTACAAAGGCCATGGAAGATTTATTTTACCACACTTTAATTAAGATATGATTCATTTACACCGACATAAAGTTAAAATATAATTTTCCACCCAAAACTTATCTATCACGTGGTTACAGTAAGGTTACAGATGCCACATAAGTATTCCAAGGACATAGCTATCACGAATGAATCTCACCGTGATTATTCTCCGAAGGGTCGGAATTTCGTGACGGGATGAACAATCATCCTGCTGATTTCTTATAAAATATATCTCTCCATTTTATCCTGAACGAAGGTCGTTTATAGTTTTATTGTTAACGTTCAAGGTGATATAGATTTCAGGAATCGCCGGAGAAGTAATACCTCTGCATTTATATTTGCTGCGAATCAATTCTTTTGCGTTTTGATGATGCGAGTAACCGTCGTAGAGTCAGGAACCCTAATGATGGTTTTACCGAAAAACACGTGTTGGTGGTGGTACGTATGTTGGTGTATATTTTTTATTATTTCATGTCCATGTATCCTATGTGGGAGGGGGTTCTGATTGCGGATTGTTGCAAAGTAGTTTTACCTAACTTTATTACAATGGAATTCCGAAGCTTTTAAACAAGATACAACCATACATACAATCAATCTCAACCAACCCACATTGGAGCAGCATGGTGGAATAAGCTCCAGGCCTCCCCAATAATGGGGAGAGACCCAGCCAAACAAAATATGATTTAAAGCTCGGATATCGTTTGAAGCTGCAGATTTTTGGTTCCGTAAAGTTTTTTTTTATTGCTCAATAGGTTGCATATTGTGGATATTTCTGAACAGTAATTGTTGGATATTTATACATAAATATTACAATTTAGTGGAAGAAACTTGGGTAATTAGCAGTTTCTTGCTTTATCCGGTGTCATTATATTGCGTACTAGCAGCCGCCCGCGACTTCGTCCGCGTGGACCTTGGTATTAGTCATATCATGATGTTATATAGCCTAAAGCCTTCCACGATAAATGGACTATCCAACACAAACATAATTTTTCAATTCGAACCAGTACCTCCTGGGATTAGCGCGTTCAAACAAACAAACTCAGCTTCATATATTAGTACAGATTTAACGATTAGGTTCTGTTTATTATATAAGGTGCTGCATATTAAAGCAGCACTAAGAAACACGAAGCGCGCATGGCCCAGCGGTTAGCGTAGAACGCTAACAATCTGTGCAACTAAGCAAAACGGGCGCGGTCGGGTGTGAGATGGGTGACCGCTAGTGGCAAAAAAATTCATGCGCGTTTCCGTGCTTCGGAAGGCACGTTAAGCCGTCGGTCCCGGTTGTTGTCGATAGATAACAGTCGTTAAACCTTGTCGGAGGCCTTATGGGCGGTTTGAAAAATATCCGACAGCGGGTTGGCCATTAACCCGCATCTTCACCAACCCGCATTGGAGCAGCGTGGTGGAGTAAGCTCCAGGCCTCCCCAATAATGGGGAGAGACCCGTGTCTAACAGTGGGGCGCAAAAAGGGTTGCAGCCCAAGAAACACGAGCTGTCAGAATAGTAATACTGTAGGAACACTGGCGCTGCAAAAGGCTAATAAAATGAGAAAAGACCTATGAAGTTGTCTATGAAATTGAAGTAAGCACAACAAAAATTAAAGATATTCAATATATTCCCAAAAGATCACGGATGGATGAGTATATGAATTAAGGATCGTTATAAAACGGTTCGTTTTCAGATGATAAAATCTTTTTTGAGCCAAATATCAAACGGAAATTTGTCACCAATAAATCCAAACGCAATTTTTCGTTCATGAAATACCTAAATATTTGTTTCGGTAACGAATTTTGTTGTGTCTACATGCTTTCCACACAAACGGTTTTGCGTGATTGATTCCTAACATTTCGTCTTTCCATTTCATTGGTTGTTCGAATTGCTCTATTATAAATGTTACACACTCACAGCCCCACAGTAAGGTACCCCTGTGTCGTGGGTACCATGGACACATACAAAGACAGGAACACAAACACCCAGACCGAGAACAGAAATTTAAACTCATCATTCAAATTTCTGTTTCGCCGGGAATCGAACTCGGAACCCCTCGATTGGCAGTCCGGCATGGTAACCACGCGGGTCGTCTATTTCTTGTATCTTTTATAAATGTGGTATGCTGAAATTCCAATCTTCAAAGTCAGCCATATGCGACGGGGCCGGGATTTAAAAATTGATATATAGTCGCACTTTAATTTCTGATTCGGATTACTGTCTCGGCTACCGAACTAATGTGAAACTACCCTCTCTTAGTGTGATTATAGTCAACATTATTATTATAAATGATGTATTCTTGTTACATTTTACTTTTTATAAATCTCTGTAAGTACGCTCAATGATAATGTTATTACTATTAATATGTTTCTCAATAAGTGATTGTAAATCTTCTGGGGAATAAAATAAATGATCTTTAACCGTAACTGTAATCCATACTAATCCATACTAATATTATAAATTCGAAAGTAACTCTGTCTGTCTGTCTGTCTGCTACTCTTTCACGCTTAAACCACTAAACCGATTTTGATGAAATTTGGCATAAACATAGAAAGGACGTTAAGAAAGAACATAGGCTACTTTTTGCCGCGGGGAAATATCTCATTCCCACGGGAAGCAAATGGAATGAATGAAATGCGCTGTGTAACAGTAGGACACATTTCAATTAGACTAAAAGTTATTACTTACTTCATTCACGTCCATTATCATATTCTATAACTTATATTCTTTTGTTTTATTCTTATACTTTACTTTTCCTTTATTATTTCTTTACAAAATTATTTAATTTCTGTTTATTTACATTTTGACGCAGCTATCAAAATTGTCATGTCTGTCTTTTATGTTTCTTATTTTTTTAATTCATTTTACGGCATTGTATAAAAATCCTTTTAGCCATTCAATAATAAATGAAAATAAAAATTTTATGTTTCTTATTTCATTTTATAGATTAATAAAGTATAGTTTGTCTTTGGCTTATTCATGTTTTTTATATTATCTAATTTTGGTCTTGAAATATTAGTAGAAGTCCAGGAAAGGTTTAAACGGTGAGAAAATTTGGGAGCATTGCGAAATTAATAGTAAAATAACTTATTTTATTTTCCTATATAAACAGTAAGTAACAGTAATTGTCAAACATTGGTTCTTCGCGCCATCGTCCAAAAGTTTGACAATTTTGACATAGTAGTCTGAGTAACAGTTCATCTGTCACTATTCGTTTTTAATTTTTTATTTGACAGTAACATAAAAACCCTTTGAGATGATAAAGAAACTAATCCTCTTACAAAACTTTTAAGGCAGGACAACGTCTGCGGGATCCACTAGTAATTGATATAATGCGTAGTAAAGAAAAAGGAAAATTCTAAGGCAGCACCAACAAAATAATCACTGAAGATTTACAGAGCTAATAAATAAATAAATATTCATTAACATCAGATTTGTCTCTAGTTGAACCGCCAAACATTCATGAGGCGACCATCAGCCTCCGGAATGCAACTACATCTGCATATAAACTAAACTGAGTCTTACTCAGGCTTGCTTGAGGCTGTATGTTGTTGTCCGTGGACTGCAGCAAGTACATCTGCATGCTAGACTGACTAGATGTACTACCACTTCTAGTTACTAGTTAAATCTAATCTAATACCTTTAAACGAGCAATTATTGTATATATACCTAAATATATATATGGAATCTTGATGACGGCTCCAAAGATTTTGATGAAATTTAGTACCCTGGTTTCGGGTTGATATAAAAAATAT
Organism: Pyrgus malvae; assembly: GCA_911387765.1. Lineage (NCBI taxonomy): Eukaryota > Metazoa > Arthropoda > Insecta > Lepidoptera > Hesperiidae > Pyrgus > Pyrgus malvae. The sequence continues at coordinate 20,312,522 of OU426965.1, read as the reverse complement.
TTTTAGCGATAATCAACTAAATATAAACTGAAAAATACGACTATTCCTGACATATATTGGCGAGTATTAATAATATTGTGGCGTAGAAAGCTGTCAAACGCCACCCGTCAATCCGACTTTCAATGAGATGACAATGTCGATTAGAGAGACCACTATAAAAATTTCGTTCATTGAATTAATGCTTCCCTGGCCAAATAGTTACGTGGGCTGACTGCGGAACTAAAGGCCCGGGTTCAAACCTCAATCAAAACCATATTGCGTTTATTTTTTCGTGTTTTTTTTTATTGGGAGCTATTTCAGATGGCGTTATTAAGTAATACTAAGCAAATGAGTGTTTCGTTTGAAATTAAACCAAGAAAATTTATCCATTATATTTTTATCCATTATATTTATATATAAACCAATGCGACTTTTCGTTGTAATTTTATAACTCAAGAATGGGCTCACCTATCCAAACCAAATGCTTAAGCTTTGTTCGGACTATTTAGTACATGCTTTATGTAAAGTTTGCACAAAATCGGTCGAGCTTTTCTTCATTTATCACATTTTTTGTAACAAATGAATTCAATAAATGGCGGATCATTTTGTTAATGGAGATTTTGCTAAAAAATTGAAACTTTTTTCAGATGGGGATTGTGCTGTCTAATTGAAACTTTTTTCAGTGTTGACAGTTCAAGCATGTTGTTGTCATTCATGCGGTCATTTTATTTTGGACGTGCTTCGATTAAAGCAAATTGCATCTTGAGAACTCAGATAAATAAATAATTGAGAATGGCCAACGTGTTTATTTTAATGAAGCAAATGTATTGGAAAGAGCAGCACAACCACCAGCGACTACATTGACCTTTTTTTTTAATTATGCGAAACTGATACATTTGCGATAAATTTGTTATATTCTGAAGTGCCTCAGTATTACACATGGAATGTGTCCTCGAAAAAATTTCAAAGACGTAAACAAGGAACAGCAGTCGATGGGCATTCAGGCATTTTCCAAACAGATGCAATTGGGAGAATATATACAGTACATCCAAACAATGCTGAGTGATTTTATTTTAAGTTTTAAAATAACTAGCAAGTAATAATTTTTTTTTTGAATAAGTAAATGAATTTGATGTTCCAATTTTTTTTATTATTTCACTTTATACGTAGCGAAGCACGTACCGGGCCGCTAGTAATAAATAAAGCTAGGTCATGAAAATAGGCACGTAGAGTTGTCTTAAAGTACAAGTAAAAATAATATTTTGGTATGAGAATAACGAATGCCTCTTATATAATGTTCGTATCAAATTCTTGTACCCGAGTGAGACTGGCACATGACATAATGATTTAGGTTGGGCCAAACCAAGTACGACTCGTCAAGTACGGGTTCATGAATATCATAAGCGAGTTTGAATAAATCTCGGGAACTGAAGTTTCATTCATTACTATGTATTCTCTTCTTCTTTCTTTCTTCTTTTTTATTATTAAATTAGGTTTAGAGATTCTTCAAGAAGCATGTCGTGTTTTTGTTTGATATTCCATCCATCCATCCATCAGCCTTTTACCGTCCACTGCTGGACATAGGCCTCCCCTAACGTTCGCCACTCCTCCCGGTCCTGGGCCTTCTGAATCCAGCGACTACCCGCTGTCTTCTTCAGGTCATCAGTCCAACTGGTTGGAGGGCGGCCTGTACTCCTTTTGCCGAGACGTGGTCTCCATTCAAGGACCTTTCTTCCCCATCGGTTGTCGGTCCTCCTAACTATATGGCCTGCCCATTGCCACTTCAGCTTGCAGATTTTGAGAGCTATGTCGGTAACCTTCTACGGATTTCATCATTACGAATTCTGTCGCGTAGAGAAATACCAAGCATAGCCCTCTCCATCGCTCGCTGGGCGACCCTGAGCTTATGGAAAAGGCTAACTGTAAAAGACCACGTCTCAGCACCGTAGGTCATCACTGGCAACACACACTGCTCGAAAACTTTCGACTTCAGGCACTGAGGTCGTATTCTGGACGAGAAGACACTTTGTAATTTCCCGAACGCTGCCCAACCGAGTTGGATTCTACGAGTTACCTCTCTGTCGAAGCTGGACTTACCCATACGGATCGCTTGTGCCAAGTGTAGATGTACTCGTCGACAACTTCGAGAGTAGCGCCATCAACAACAACCGGTATAGGTGTGACATGGACGTTAGACATGATCTTCGTCTTGTCCATGTTCATCTTAAGACCCACCCTTTGTGAGGCGCTATGGAGGTCACCTAGCATAGTGCTGAGCTCTTCCAGGTTCTCCGCCAAGATTACTATGTCATCGGCAAATCGAAGGTGTGTGAGGTGTTCGCCATTGATGTTAATACCCAGCCCGTTCCACTCCATCAGCTTGAACACGTCTTCCAGTTTGATATTAACTTTGTTGAAGCGCGCATAGCCTGGTGGTTAGCGTAGAACGCAAACGATCTATTATATTATCTTTATCGCAACTAAGCCAAACGGGTGCCGTCGGGTGTGAGATGGGTGACCGCTAGTGGCAAAAAATTTCATGCGCGTTTCCGTGCTTCGGAGGGCATGTTAAGCCGTCAGTCCCGGTTGTTGTCGATAGATAATAGTCGTTGAAAACCTTGTCGGAGGCCTTATGGGCGGTTTGATAATATCCGACAGCAGGTTGGCCACTCACCCCCATCTCCACCAACCCACATTGGAGCAGCGTGGTGGAGTAGGCTCCAGGTCTCCCCAATAATGGGGAGAGTGCCCAACAGTGGGACGCAAAAAGGGTTACAGCCATTAACTTTATAGGTGTAATTTTGATCCATATCGAATAAAAATACTATAGAATTAAATAAAACTGCGGATACAATGTCTCTTTGAGTTGCACCCAACCCAATGCTCACGGTCTAGTAAGTTGCCATTGCTTTACTCGAATATCTACCTGAATTATCTGACTGATTATTTATTGACGACTCACTGATTTTGATCATTATGTTGCTCAATTTCAAAACAGACAAATTTTTTTATTTTTTTATTTGAATGGAGTAGCAGACGAGCACGCAGGCCACGTGGTGTTAAGTGGTCGCTGCAGCCCATGGACATCTACATACAACCTCAAGCAAGCATAGGTAAGTTTTGTCTGAGGTCGTATGCAGTTGCGCTGCTACTCCGGAGGCTGGTGGTCGCTTCATGTAAGTGTGGCCGGCAACTGCACCTTTCCACCGAAACACAATAGAATTGGTTCACGGCAGAAGTGGGTGCAACAGTGGTACTTCCCCGGGCTAACGATAACAGTTCTACCACCTACAAAAATAGAATTGAAATTAAATGTTTTCACTTGACACTAGCAATATCTACAGACTTCGCGTCGAATTCGTTGTGTGATAAAAACGCACGTACAAATTTTCTTCTTCGGAAACGTGCCCCGAGATCGTTCCCAGATCCTCATGCTCAAAGTTCATGCTCTTGACTACTAGGTCGCCATTGTTTGGAATATGAATTCATAAGCTGATTGCGTATGTAGGTATAGTAGGTATTACGTAAACTAGGTATTACATTCTAGTTCTCGGCAAATATTTGTTTAGTACTGTCAACAACGATAGACTGTTATGGTCTCAAGGGCCTTTTGATTAAGTACAATGGGTTTATGCTGTAACGTTAAGACTATAGAATAAGTAGCCTAGTGAATTGATTAACATTTAAAAAAAATGATATGAAACGATGTATGAAGTTACTGATGACGACGACCCGCGTGGCGCAATGGTTACCATGCCGACTGCCAATCGAGGGGTCCCGGGTTCGATTCCCGGCGAAACAGAAATTTGAATGATGAGTTTAAATTTCTGTTCTCGGTCTGGGTGTTTGTATTCCTGTCTTTGTATGTGTCCATGGTACCCACGACACAGGGTATTAATTATCCTACTGTGGGGCTATGAGTGTGTAACGTTTGAGTGTGTAACTGAGTTTTAAAAGAAATCTCATCTACATTCTCATTCAGATTTGATGACAAGGAAATTGAAAACTCTGGCCATACATGTTTAGTTTTTTTTTTACTTTTACTATTTTCTACAATATCATGTTTTAATGGATGTTACTGGAACTTTTATAAGGCTGACAGCGAAGTGAGAGTACCTTTTGTGAGCTTATTTTTATAGATAACACTTTCTAGGAACATATCGACGGTTGAAAGGCGAATTGATTTAAGCGCCATTATGGCCGATATAGACTTTTATAGATATTTGGAATCAGCAATTTTTTCTGCGTCTTTTGAGCCTAGTTTGGTTCAAATCAAAGCACTTTTTTGTCGCTTCATTCCATTGGCAATTCGGCTACCATTTTTGACTGAAAGGTGTCATGCGACACTATTTTAGCATATTTTTTTAAATTATTGATTTCAGCCAATTCAAATGAACCATTAATTTTAAAACATGGGTATTAAATCAATTTGATTTAATCGTTCCTTGCTAAATTTGACTTTTCATTCATTTTTACCTAAACTATATTTAACTTACACTGTACTTTGAGGCATTTTACTTCTATCGACATTTGTTGAGGATGTCGCTTGAGTCAATTATACTTTTTTTATAAATGCTGACAGTGGCGCTTCATTCTTTTTAGTTAGCATTATTTATTCAGAAATTGTCGCTAGAGCAAAAATGCCGTTGATTGTATTTGTTTTTACAGTCATTTAAATCAATTTAAACCTATTTTATATTTATATAGTCCTACGTTTAAGCGCTTTTATTAAATTGGTAATTGTATTTAGGCCTTTTTAACATCATACGATATAATGAAGTAAAGCTCATTGAATCAACCTCAGTTATAAAGGCTTACTTCTCGTATGTTATTTGAATCCAAAGTAAACAATAATTCAGAACCGTTGAGCCGCATGCGCATAGTAGGCATCAACTCTCGAGTGGCGATTCAGTCGGCGGCGAGCGACGACAATTAACGGACGAGTACGTACACTCTCGTTTAACGCGAGTAAAACATTGTTATTGACGACTACGTGTGCATATAACGGTAAGTATTTTATTTCTAATTGTTGAAACTAGAAATATTATAAGTCTATTAGTTTAATAATTATTGTCTTTATTTAATTCTAGTGATAAAAACCGTGCATGTGAAAAATGGAGAATAATAGGCGAAAGTACTTCAGGGACGTGATCAATAAATTTTCATCTGATGTAAAATGGAAAAAAAGAGAAGCGCTTGAGAAATCTAAAAGCAAAAATATTGACAAGGAGAATTCTATAATATCTTCACATATTGTAAGTACCTATTTGTAATACGTTTTCTTATGCTTAGAAGTACCAGACGAGCATATAGGCCACGGTTAGTATAGTGGTTGGTATGCGATTGCGCTGCTACTCCGGAGGCTGATGGTCGCTTTATGCAAGTGTGGTCGGCAACCTCACCTTTCCACCGAAATCCAGTAGAACTGTTTCACAGTAGAAATAGGTGCAGCGGTGGCACTTCCCCGGTTGAAATCTACAAGTTCTACCACCTTCAAACGACCCCTTATTTAAGATAAATATTTCCATCATACATAACATTGTGTAACTCTAGCGGTTTTGGCAGCGTACGCCAGAATAGCTTTGATGGTAGATTTTTTCCTACTTAATTTTATTGACACTTATCGTCATATTTTGGACAATTCACACAATATCTTTATAAATTGTACCCTTTGTGTTATTTTGATGTATAAGTTATATTGTAAAGTTTCATTAAAATCCATTCAGTAGTTTTTACGTGAAAGAGTAACAAACATCCATATTTACAAACTTTCGCGTTTATAATATTAGTATGAAGTATGTTGATGATAAATAATTTTCTAGTTAATAATTGTAATGATTTATTACTAACAAAAAAAGAAAAATATATTCATAGAAACGTATGATATGTAAGCCATGATTTTTATTATATTATTTGTTCATAACGTCTAATCACTATACATTTTCTTTCCAGGGTGAAGATGAAAATGCTAGTTCTTCATTAATCAATGAAGTGATTACCATAGCGGAAATACATCAAGACATAGATCTCCCGACGAAAAATCATGTAAGTACGTGTATAATTAATTGCTAAAAATTACTCTACTCTACCGTAATCTTGAGATCTTTATGTAACTGACTACATTTTCTTATTATTTGAAACAAACGCTATTTTCACTATTCATTAGGTACTCTTTGATTTTACAGAATGATCAAAATGCTAAAAAAAGTTCATTAACAACACAAGCTGATGAAATAGACATTACTATTGAATTGGAAGAAATTATGGTACCTATGATTTCTTTAATATTAACTTAGAAATGTAACCAATATAATACTTACACATTAGATTATCGATGTATACAAATTAATGTCACTTTTTGTTTAAGGATGAAGAAAAGAGTAACTCTAAAGACGAACACTACAGTGGTGACGGCGGATGTGCTGAGTCAATTAAAATAACAGAAGGAATTTACAAGAAATTTACAAAAGGTCTTAAATACCCCACACGGCAATAGTATCTTGCTTTTCTATACTCGCAAGTATGCTGTTTATAATCTCTGTTTTTATGAAAATGTTACAAGAGAAGGATATTGCTACCTGTGGGGTGAATCAGACGCTAAAAGAGGGGGTAATGAGGTTTCTACTATTCTAGAACAATACATTTATACTGTAGATATGCGAGGCACTGTCAAACATTTGATACTTTACTCGGACTCATGTCCAGGACAAAACAAAAACAGAATTGTTTTAGCGGCTGTGCATAATGCACTTTCAAAATCCAAAAATCTTGAGTCCATACAGCTAAACTACTTACTGCCAGGTCATACTGAGATGAGTGTTGATAGCATGCACTCTGTTATAGAGAACTCTGTTAGAAACACAACAGTGTGGGCTCCTTCTCAATGGCTAACTATTTGCCAGATTGCTAGAAAAGAAGTATCCCCCTACCATGTTCAATGGTTAGATCACACTGATTTCAAAAATTATGAAGAGATTTCCGACAAATACTTCAAGGGAAATCTCACGGGCAAAATAAGTAAGATTCGTATAGTTACATTTAAGAAATCTGCTTTGAATAAGATTTTCATTAAATATTCAATGAAAGACGGTTCTCCAGAAGAGGTGATTCCAGTTAATTCAAAACAAAAACCGATTGTTCCTAAGCCTTTATATAAAGCTGTTACACCCATATCAAAATGTAAATACAACGATTTGAAAAAGCTGTGTGACACTGGCGTCATTCCGAAAATATTCCATCGAGAATATTTAACCTTACCATATGGAAATGGGAGGGATGTTCTAATTGACACTGACATTGAGGATTCTGAGAATGATCAAAATGAATAGAACATATCAAAAATATTAATTAAAAAAATATAATAAAACATGTTTAAATGATATCACAATTTCTATTACGGTATCAATAACTATTAAGAGGCTGATAATGTTAATTTTCGATTGTACTTATGCCGGTAAATAAAAGTTAATTATAGTTTAAGGTTGATTATAATAAAAAAAAATCTAATTAAAGGTTGATTATAAAACAAGATTGGTTTTATTACTTTTTGTTTTGCATAAAAACGGTAACCCATAAGGTATCCAGACCTTCTAATAAGTTTATCCATTAAAATAATCAAACATTACATATTCGCTTTTTGACGTTAACATGACTTTTAAAGTCTTTTTCTTCTATCTGCTACTTTGTTCATTTTGTTTTAAACCTTTTTTCCCTGCATAAATTGACAAAACGTTTGATATTTAAGCCTTTTATACTTTATCTATTATAACAACCCATGTGAGTTATTTCATTTTGCTTTCGATTATTTTACTATGAATAAGGCATAACAATTACTTTACTTTAATCTAGTTATATTGATCCTGCTACTTGAAGCAATTCGCTTTGATCAGAAAATAATACATTTTGTCTCAAGCGACACTTAACACAATAAATAATTGTACTATCATAAACGACTATCTTCTATATCATAAAATATTGCTTTTAGGGTTAGTATTCAGCAACTTTTATTCGATATATGGAGTATTTTTCACACAGTGATTTTTTTTATAATTTTCAAATTTTGAAATGGCTCTCCTGTAAAGTTGTCAAAATGGCGCTTGAGTCAATTCGCCTTTCAACCGTCGATATAAGTTATTATTATAATTATTATCACTCATATCTAGTCCTTTTTCGTAGTATTATATTTATTTAAATCTTTATTATACCACAAATAATCCTTATCTTTAAACGAGAAATTCATGTATTTAAATACAATCTGAATCGAAAACGACTCCAATAATTTTCATAAAATTTGGTTTGCAGGGATTTTCCAGGTCAATAAATCGATCTAGCCAGTTTTCATTTTTAGAAAATATTGTTTCATTCGTGTTTTTAGCGATTATGAATCAAAACATAAACTGAAAAAATATGACTCTTCCTGACATTTATGTACTACTATTATTATTTTTAACACGCTTTTATTAACTTGACCTGTATGTATGTATGTATGTATGTATGTAACGGAATCTTTTAACTTCATTTTCACTTACTTCTAGGAGTCTGATTAACTTGAAAATTTGCACAGGGGTCAAGGGCCGATGACAATGCAATAATATGAGAATAAAAATCCAACTAAAAAATTAAAAATAAATAATGTAAGTAGTTTAAAAAGTAAAAAACACGCTTTTGTGAAAATACGAACTAAAAATTTAAAAAAATAAGAAGAAAATGTATTTTGCTGTTTAAAAAAAGCGTGGGGTGGTTTTTAAGATACTATTGACACCATGCACCCCACGCTTTTTTTTTACAGTAAAATACATTTTCTTCTTATTTTTTTAGTTTTTAGTTAGTTTTTTTTACAAAAGCGTGTTTTTTAGTTTTTTTAAACTACATTATTTATTATTTGGGAACTACTTCAATAGATGCCATTGTTAAATAACACTAAGCCAATGAGTCTCTTAAGAAAATAAATTGTTTTTATCCGAGCAACGCTCGGTCATCCGGGTATAAAGGGCGTAAAAAGCAAACTTAATGCTAAAAGCATTATCTGCCAGTCTGCCTTTGGGCGAAACACCGACAGAATTATAATATGGAAACAAAAAATTCAAAGAAGGCCGTTACCTAATAATGAGCTAATTTGGCATAAATTAGCCAATAAAGTTGATAACATTGTTGAATGTTAAAAGCGAAACTAACAGTAATGTAGTAATGAATAAAATTGCTGATACCTAATACGGCCAATGAAACTGAATTCCTATAGTTCTACAAGCACAGCTCGATTCGTTTAAATTGATCACAGGTGCGCTGTCAGTATCGGGGGCTTAGTTGAAAAGCCTGATTCAATGAGAGAATTCGATAAATCACACTTGCGATGCCTCGTGTCAATGTTTTAACTAATCAAAATGAAAGTTAAGTGCTTTTTAATGTTGCAGATGAAAGGAAAGAAAGCAATAATGAAATGGTAAATACACGTTCGTAGTATATCGTCATGTTTTTCAACGAAGCTTTTCAAACTGACAGGTCATTCAACTGAGAACAATTCAAGTTTAAGATAAAAATAAAACATGACTGAAGTGTAAAATAAAACTTTATTACTAAAATTGAATTCTCGAGAGAGTGAAATGTAAACCTCCAAGGTCATGTAAAGACCAGTAACCAGCTGCTTTTGCCAAATAAAGACAAATATTATAATTAAATCTGCCTGTTATTGAAAGGGAACATACCCAACAGTGAGATAGTAATTCAAGACCCATTTTCAAACACAACCACGATTACCATAATTAAAAAGCGGAATGATACTCTGAATACAATAAAATTCACAAAAAATTATATTCAATAGTTGACGAACCGCAAACTCGATGAGCAAAATGAAAGCGATACAATACAAATTTTGCTGATAAATGAATTTGCAATTTAAGCAGCAGCTGCTTTTGATCGACAGCCGTCATTAATCTAAATCAAATTAAATCGCACGTCCATCTGTGATTTTCAAACGCATTCTACTGATATTCGGGATATCATTTTGTAGCCCGTGCAGTACTGTTTTATCCATCCTATTATTTTGCTATGGCCTTGTTATTAGTTTCAATCATGTTGCTATTTATGTCGCGTTGATTAATAGCTTTGGATACAAACAATTTTGAAATGTTGCTGCCATGACGTGTTCCACTTGAATATAGCGCATTTTATCAATGGCTGTGATAAAGATTTATTGGAAGAAATACCGAAAGACAGCAGACATATTTTATTAAGAAAATCAATAAATGATCTTAATGAACGAAACGCAATAAACAAAGTGACGTAAAGTTCAACTAAAACAATAGTAGATATATTGCAAATAAATTAAGCACATAATTATTTTTATTTAATATTTAAATCGATTGAAACACTAAAAGTATATAATCTTAAAATATAAAACATCTTAATCTAAAGAAATACCTTTAAGCTATGATTCAATATTGTTGAGAGACCTACTTTTCCTCGTCTAGACCAAACACCAATTACCTACTGTAAGTTTCGGGGATGGGATGATTCCCGTTTCTTATTAAACTTTGAAAGAGTTTGGGATAAGTTTTTTGATGGATGGAGTTGGGGCTGTTACGTGCGCAATTTAATTATCAGAACGAGGTTTGGGGTCTGGATTTATTACTTTGATAAATAGACTGGGGATATCTACATACTTTAATCTACTATTATTTTTTGCATGATGTTTGCTATTGAAACAGCCTTTGTTATTTAGTCATCATTTCATTATTTCATTTATAATAGACTATTAAACTCATTACAGACTTGTAGTTGTGTCCGTAATTGAGATAAATCCGCAGCAGAAATTATTCATTCCCCTTTATTACTCACAATTATTATTAACTAGCTGTGGCCCTCGGTTTCATCCGCGCTAATTTTTTAAAGTATCCTAATTTACTTCTGATAACTCCAAAAATATAATGTATAAAGTTTCATAATTATCGGTAGAGTAGATTTCGCGTGAAAGAGTAACAAACAAAATTACTTTCGCATTTACAATATTTTATACTAGCATTCCGCCAGTGGCTTCGCCCGCGTGGACCTGTTTTATAGGTTCCCGTAGGTTAAAAAGCATCCTATGTCCTTTCCCAAGGTCCACTCTATCTGTGTTTCAAATTTCATCAAAATTGGTTCAGTGGTTGAAGCGGGAAAGCGTAGCAGACAGACAGACAGACAGATAGAGTTACTTTCGAATTTATAATATTAATAGGGATTAGGAAGTAGGATGCCAAAGCGTAGGATTTTTATGAACAAAATCAAATGTGGTAGTGTTATTGGATTTTTTAGGACTGTGCAGTAGTGGACAATTTCCGACCCTCAGTGTCTTAGCCTGTGGATGAGAGCGCAACTGCATAGAACCTGAGACAAGAAAAAAACTTTGCTTGAGATTGCGTATAGAAAAAAATATTTCAACATCTTCTTAAGTGGGTGGTTTAAACCGTTCCTGTACAGAAGACTAAAAATCTTCGTCCGCCATAAATTAAGAAAATATAATAAAAATGTTACAGCGAAATTTTGTTCTAAACGGTAATAAAAAGACTAAACGAGCTCCTTGTACTGAATTTGTCAAGTATTCACTCAAATACAGGTTTGTCAGAAGTAAATAGCTGCATCCGCAGTTGGCCAGCGAGGTGGACAATGGCCTAAATCTCACTTGTGATCTCACAGTGTAATCTCACTGTGCCCAGCAGTGGGACATAAAAAAGGGTGAAAAAAAATCTGCAATTTGTATATATTGCTATAGCGGCAGAGAAATACGTAGAAATATGGCTCCTAAAAGCACAAGATCGACATCTGGGCAGACATGACATCCATGGTAGGACTTTAATAGTTTGTTGTTGATAGTAAGTGATTTTCAAGAAAATCGTAAGTATATTATTATAGGGGTAATTTTTTTTTTATCTTAAATGATAAGTGATTCTCAATATTCAGCAACTCAAAAAACGGTAATATTGAATTCCGTCAATTTACCAAAAGGTTTGACGCTGCGAAAGGCAAATAAAGGGAAAGTTGCTGAAAGACTTATTTTAAATAAAAATACGCCATTCTGCCGGCGAGGGCCTTTATTATCATTCAAACTCATGTCAGGAATGGGATGTGTTTGCTGACGTTACTACGATTTTGAAATTTTAATATCAGCCTTTATTGGATGCTTGGGTAAATTGAGGAAAGATATTTTTTTTACATGTATTGTTATGACTGTAATAAAATAGGCTAATGGAATCTAAGGGATATGTTTTGTAACAAAAAACACGTGTTTATTTAAACGTTTTTTAATTTATATTCATTTGAAAATGTATTAAATGTATGAAACTATTTTTTTATCTTCCACTTTGAGGTCTATCGTCGTTTATCATAATTTATCGTTTAAACAAAATTGGAACACTTGTGAATATAAGATACTGAACAGTAAAACATCCTCTGCTTTCTTATCGCTATGGTGAAATTTTCAAATAAATGTATATGGGACTTATTTTGGGATGAACCTTATCCAATAAAATACCTATATCAATATCGGACAACACTGCAAAAATTTATACGTGATCAAATATTGATATTTGTGGGTAAACAATCAATGATCCCGAGTGGTTAGAATTTTTATTTAAACTTTATATGGAACCATAAAAAAACTAACAAAAAACCTATCACAAAAATTCAATATCGGAATATTTTCTTAAAGTAGCCTAGTTAAAAATTAAACTAATATATATACGCAATTGAAGCGCGCATGGCTCAGCGGCTAGCGTAGAACGCAAGCGGTCTATGCAGCTAAGCCAAAGGCGCGGTCGTGTGTGAGATGGGTGACCGCTATTGGAAAAAAAAATCATGCGCGTTTCCGTGCTTTGGAGGGCACTAAGCCATCGGTACCGGTTGTTGTCGATAGATAACAGTCGTTAAACCTTGTCGGAGGTCTTATGGGTGGTTTGAAAAACATCCGACAGCGGGTTGGCCACTAACCCGCATCTCCACCATCTGCATTGGAGCAGCGTGGTGTAGTAAGCTCCAGGCCTCCCCAATAATGGAGCCCGTGCCCAGCAGTGGGATGCAAAAAGGGTTGTAGCCATATACGCAACGACTACAAAATCTCCTCAGCTTTTCTGTCGACTATTATAGTGATACCAAAAATGTTCCAAAATAGTTAAACCCTTAACAAAAAGGGTATTTAAATGAAAATACTCTGTAACATGAAACTAAGAGTTTTTAGTTTTAGTTGTGAGAATAAAGTCTTAAGGAACTGACAGCCTCAGTGGCGTAGTGGGTGATGAGCCGACTGTGAAACGTGAGGTCGTGGATTCGATTCCCACCCAGGGCAAATATTTGTGTGATGAACACGACTATTTGTTCTGTGTCTGGGTGTTAATTATATATTTAAGTATGTATTTAGAATTATATAAGTATGTTTATCAGCTTTCTGATTACCATAGTACAAGCTCTGTTTAGTTTAGAATCAGATGGTGTTTTGTGAATTGTCCAAAGATATAAAAAAAAAATATATAAACTATCCAGAGTTAGAGGTATGTCGGAGAAAATCAATTAGGTAAGTAAAACGTCTCGTAAGAATACGTAAATGTCCTTGTTGATAGATTTTAAGACTGTGCCCACAGCCCAGAAAGCAATTCTACATAGTGCGTCAGATGACAGTGCATTAGATACTGTGGTGAGGACATATTATAGTCAACGTTATATAGCAGTTTATGTGCGCCCATGGTTGAGTATGACATTCAAGAGGTAACAAGTTACGCATACCGATATACGCATCGACTAGACAATCTTCTCAGTTTTTTCGCAAATTAAAGAAAGGTAGGTACGAAAAACCTAGTCCCTGTAGCTTCGGGATAAAGAATAGAACTACGGTATTCCCTGATCCCGGTATTCCTGATCGTAAGAGGCGACTAAAAGGGGGCTTCCAGGGTTCTGGGTGGTGAGAGTGGGAGCTTGATCCGTCCAGCCAGCAGCCCCGGAAAGGAGGCCACCAAGGGGGTTTCAGTACGGTACAAATCCCACATAAACCGGTATCTCCTCCCAAAATGTCGGGTACCTTTTGAAGGTCCTCCCCCCTATAACAAAAAAGGTACGAAAAACCTGGCCTGTATCGTGGCGAGAATTCGCTATGCCGCTGCTAAAACAGTAAAACCCCTAACAAAGAGAATTTTTTAAAATGAAAGTACACTGTAACGTAAAACTAAGGTTTTTTAATATACTCGTAACATTATGATAGCTTGTTTTTGTGATAGCGTAAAGAAATGTTTGCCCGAACGTATTATTATATAACATAGAACAAGCAATTTTGTAGGGCAAGTTGGAACTTAAACTTAATATACCTTGCCTTATGGATACATTGTATGCAGTGACTCCGTACGAATGAATTCCTTTGGAATGAAGTTGTGTACATCCCAGAATTAGAAGTATGTTTTAGAAAAAGCAAGTAGTAATATAATAAAACTGTTTGTTACAATACGTAAATGTGATTAGTGATTAATGTTAAGATTGTGACCTCAGCCCGAGAAACAATTCTTCATACTGAGTCAGGTGCAGTAGATGTTTTAGATAGAGCACTTACTTATAATACGTTCTATACAATATTCTGTCTAGAAACCAATTTTATATATAAACATCATTGCTGGTACTTAAAGTACGCCTATACTTGAGTTTCAAGCTCAAACGACGCTTTAAAGTTCTAAAAGAAACCGACATAGTTGGATGGGCGGGCGCGCAATTATGACCCAAGCCCACTGTTGGGACAGTAAACACTCCCAATTAGGTACCACTGTAATCAGCACAATATTATCAAAAGATTACTCACGGAATTCTTGAATCGAAGCCACCTCTCCTATATCCAATCACAGGATCCTGGACGTTCTTCCAGACTGCAGTCTGCCGCTTCAAGGTTCCGCTTGTAGTTTTTGATGGGTTTTAGATTAGTACTTAAGAATATTGTCGAACATAACCAAAGAACGTTAGTCGACGTGAGTACCGTACGTATGCAACCGCCGCCATACTGGCAAGCGTAGATAATATTCTATTTTTATTTTTATTTTTCTAATCATAGACAACGAGGCCTATGATACTCTTCTCCTTCATCCAATATGAAAGGAGTTCGGTAAACTGCGAATCAGAAACCGATAAGCACTCCTGAAAACATTATGCTGGCAAGCTAGCAATAATTGAGAGTGTTTTATATAGATATTAAACCTATGAAAAATGAAAGTAACATGATAATAACAAATCGCCTAACCATGCTCCCCCGCCTTGGAAGTTTTGGAGAAAACTTTCAAAGAGAAAGAAAACTGAAGATCATAAGTATATGTAATTATTTATTATTACTGAGTATTAAAAGCAATGGAGAAGTTTCATGGTCAAGCTTGAAGCACTTAACTTCGATACATTAATTTAATTTTAAAAGCTACAATAGCAAATATTTAAAGAATACGGTTATATTAATACCTATTACTGATCTAATAAACTATTATCTTCATTATCTCAAACATTATTGATTAGGTATCGGGTATAGTTTTATAACAGGACGTTTAAACATACCAAACTTGGTTTTAACTGTTGCAACGCGAACTATTCCATCCGATCCAGGATGAATTTCTGTAATAATACCTAGCGGCCAAGCTAATGGAGGAGAATCGTCCTGTCCCACGAGTACGCCAGTACCGATTCGAACTGGATGGTCCGGAATAGACCATTTCTGCCTAACTTGCAGCGTATGCAGATACTCTAGACGCCATTTTTTCCAAAAGAATTGAACCATGCTATCCAGCAACTGTTTACGCTCGTTAGCCCTTACGACAGTTCTGGCATCTAATATCCAATATCGCTGTCGTAAAATGGACATAAGAAGTCCCGGGCCGGTATGACAATTAATAACATGATAATGATTTATTATTAAATCTACTACCCGATCGCGTTTGGGGAGTAAAACGGGATGCTTTACCTCGAAGGGTAAATTTGCCTTAGACAGGCGTCCTTCAATACGTAAAATGCTATGTTCATCAAGAAACACGCACAAATTTTTTAATTTATTACAAGGGGATTTGCCATTTTTAAGGGCAATTATATCATTTGAAAAATGAAATTTTTGAACAGCGGAGATAACATATCTTTCTGCAACCATCAGGTTATAAACAGCTCCAGACGAACGATTTATCTTTTTTATAAATTTTAGGACATAGACTACAATACGCAACAGTTTATCCCATGAAGACACACGTTCAAATAATAAAGTAAAGACTGAATGTTCCGAATGAACAGTCGCTGTAAAAACCTTTGTTTTGTGCTCGGGTATTTTTTCAGTATTAGTTGGACAGAAAGTTTTCACCGGCCATTCAGAAACTGGCGTCCGCATCCACGTTGGCCCCTTCCACCATAACTCATGTGAGATAAGCTGCGAAGGTAGCATACCACGAGATAAACAGTCACTCGGGTTGTCGCTACCTGCGACGTGATAGAAGTTTTCGGGCGGAAGGTTTTCATGACACTGAGCAACGCGGTTACTAACGAACACCGACCAACGATGCGGTGATGAATGTATCCAGGATAACGCGATAGTCGAATCCGAAAAGGCATATATTCCTGCAATAGGAATACGCGAGCGGTAAGTATCATGAACAGTTTTGATTAATTTAGACATAAGTACCGCTGCGCAAAGCTCCAAACGAGCAAGTGTCGTAATTTTGGTGGGTGAAACCTTTGATTTCGCACACAGCAATCTACAAGTAATATCTCCGTTTGAAGCGGTGGTGTGTATGTATATGACACAGCCATAACCTTTCATACTGGCGCCACAGAAGGCGACAACCAGAGCGGTACTGTTGGTCAAAACACCACTGTGACGTGGAATTTTTAGAGTGGATAATAAAGAAAACTCTTGCATGAGATCAGAAAACCTTTTAATAACGTTTTCTGGAGGTGTATCATCCCAACCAATATTACATAGCCACAATTCTTTAATAAGTAATTTGGCATATAATATGACAGGAGCTACCAAGCCTAGGACGTCAAACAAGCGGGCGACTATGGAGAGTATGGTCCGCTTCGTACACTATTCCTGGACATAAGAAGTCGTGAAAAAGAAGTTGTCGTCGGCTGGTTGCCAAGAGAGGCCTAACACCTTAGTGGCATTGTTAGAGCCCTCAGAAAAGTTTATTGAGTCGCGAAGAGACTCAGGTACATTTTTAAGTAAAACTAAAGAATTACTCGTCCACTTAAGTAATTCAAAGGCCCCGGCCTTAAACAAAGAGATCAATTCTCTAGAAAGGCGGACGGCGATGACGTCATCAGGCACACTATGAACTAAATCGTCCATATATAAATTGCTTTCTGCTACTTGTGCAGCTTCACCAAAGTGTGGCCTCATGTCCTCAGCTAACTGTCGAACCGTTCGCATGGCTATGTAAGGACTGGATTTCAACCCGAATGGAAGACGATTAAATTGAAAAGTTCTAATATTTTCATTATTATTAAATCGAAACAATATTCTAAGATATTTATGATGCTCTGGAAGCACACCAATTTGCAAATACATCTGCTTTATGGCAGCAGTCATAGCTACGGGAAACAATCGGAAATTCAATAATAACAAAAACAAATCGGCCTGCAAGTTATGTCCTGTATGCAGGACGTCATTAAGTGACAACCCTGTGTGAGTTTTGGCGCTTGCGTCGAGTACAATACGAGGCAGTGGCTTGTCCGCCCGGGTGACAGCATGGTGAGGAATATAATATCCCTCATCCGCAAGATCGTATTCATTGACCTCAGACAGGTAACCGCTTTCTATATAGTCGCTAATTACTTTATTGTAAATTAAACGTAAGTCCGGCGACTGTTTAAATCTGCGCTCCAAAGACATAAGTCGGCGCAAGGCGGCAGAACGCGAGTTACCAAGGTCACTCGGATTCTTACAGTAGGGTAAAGCAACACTGTACCTGCCATCGACCGCGCGAGTAACCGACGATAAATAAATATTTTCACATTCGGTCTCAGCCGGGCTTAAATATTTTATGCTCGGTATCTCTTCGATCTGCCAAAAATTTTGCATTAAATCGTTAAGAGCAATGGCAGAGAACGAAGATGGAACAGCGGCATTGCTGGGGTAATCACCCATTAAAATGTAACCGAATGCAGTCGATAAAGCGGGTGGCAACTTTGTCCCCGATTCGATTCTATCACCTAAATAAATATATGGAAATAATTGTGCACCTAACACGACATCAATATTGCCAGGAACATTCCATGACAAATCAGCAAGGGGTATACCCTCTAGGTAGCCCATGTCACCCTTAGATATATAATGACTGGTTTATTGTTTATTGTTTATTGTTTATTGCTTACAACTGGGCAGTTGATCTGTAATACAATCAACTACTAACGCGTATATAGAGTATTTATTATTTGGGTATACGCGGGACTCAATGTCCAAATATACGTAGCCCAGTATAGGACGCGAGGCTAAACCAATTCCTTTAATAAAACAATTATTTAAAGGAATTATTGGCAATTTGAGTGCTTTACAACAATCAAGTGTAACTAAATTATTCTGTGAACCGTTATCAATTAAACATCTTATTATTACTTTCCCGTTATTATTATTTTTCGACCTTGCATAAACTTGAGCAGTCGACAGTAAAACTTGCATCTGCGGCTCCCCGAAAGACGCACGAGCCGCGTGGCGCTCACTGGCCATGTTCGCGTTTGCAGTAAACGAATTCGAACTCGGGCCACTCACAGGGCCACTACGCGTCGCACTAGTGGTCGACGACTCACCCTCATTAGGTATACTATGCGATGTAGACGCAGAAGAAAGGCATTTAGATTTTTTTACGTTTCTATTTTTAAAGTGTAAGAGTGTATGGTGACGTTTTTGACATAGCTCGCATACAACATATGATTTACAGGACGTTACAGTATGTGTAATACCAAGACAATTCACACAGCCATTTTTCGACTTTATAAATTCAAATCGGACCATTGGTGTATCTAAGTTTTTAAATTGAACACAATTATAAACAGAATGATCAGCGTTATTACAAAAGACACAGCGCCTAGAATGCGTTGCATGACTATTATTATTAGCAATAAATGACTTATGGACTGATCGCGATGGATACGTAGACGTTTTATTTATTTTTACTGCCGGGTCCGACGATCGATTCGAACTCGAATGATTTGTGTTTGAGCGTTCTAAAATTTTAACTCGATCTCGAATAAACAAATTTAACTTATCAAAGGAAGGTATGTCTTCGTTACGAACAGACGACTCAAAAGCCTGAATAGTATGCGAATCAATTTTTCTTAAAGCGCAATGTAAGAAAATGAAATCGGCAAGATCTTTGAAATTTAATTGTTTTTTTCAATGAATGCATCGAGACTGCCGGCTGTATCACTACAGCTCTTAGCATCTAAAATATTATTTAAGTAATGCGTTCCTAATGATCGCTTGTCTTGATATTTATTCAATAAATTATCCCATAAAATTTTATAAGTGTCGCCCGTAGGTACAATACCTGCGGTGACCTTCAGAGCGCCGTGTGTCAATTTACCCACTAAATATTGCACGCGCTGCGAGTCAGTCAGATCACTGTTGTTATGTATGTTAGATTTAAAAGATTCATAAAACTTTGGCCAATTCTCCATTTTCCCGTCAAAGTAAGGCAATTCAATCGGTGGCAATTTAATGTTACATTTTGACTGAAAATTATCATTAGAATCTTCACGTTTGGAGACATTTGATCGCGAAGCTTGAACAATATAGTTCCTAACACGCTTTACTTTAAGGTATAAATCATCAAACGCATCCAAACATTTATAATCAATTTTGAATTTCGAATCTATCGATACTTGAATTTCGTATATTTCATCGAGGTATGTTTCGAACTGAATACGCATTTCGTCGATGATTTCAGACTTAACCATGAAATTCTCATTGCTTCTAGACGAAAAATCAGAAATATTTGATGCTAATTTATATAATTCACTCATACGAGCGTATAATCGCTCCTTCTTGGCGGTAAGTTGAGCTAAATTATTGTGAGCGGTCACCATCTTATTACTGATGTAAAAAAGTTTATGCAAATATTATGCAATGTAATTTTTACTATAAATATGAATTTAAGGTTGCAAAAAACAGCTGGATATTATTAATCCAAGCTTAAATCCAAAATATTACGTAAAATGGGACAAAAAATAACAGAAAACATACGTAGGTATGTTCAATTTGCTTATATTACGCAGAGAATTATTTATAATTAATTAAATTAAAGCTGGATGACATTCATCCGAGCTCTGAAGGACCAGAAAATGGATGGGCGGGCGCGCAATTATGACCCGAGCCCACTGTTGGGACAGTAAACACTCCCAATTAGGTACCACTGTAATCAGCACAATATTATCAAAAGATTACTCACGGAATTCTTGAATCGAAGCCACCTCTCCTATATCCAATCACAGGATCCTGGACGTTCTTCCAGACTGCAGTCTGCCGCTTCAAGGTTCCGCTTGTAGTTTTTGATGGGTTTTAGATTAGTACTTAAGAATATTGTCGAACATAACCAAAGAACGTTAGTCGACGTGAGTACCGTACGTATGCAACCGCCGCCATACTGGCAAGCGTAGATAATATTCTATTTTTATTTTTATTTTTCTAATCATAGACAACGAGGCCTATGATACTCTTCTCCTTCATCCAATATGAAAGGAGTTCGGTAAACTGCGAATCAGAAACCGATAAGCACTCCTGAAAACATTATGCTGGCAAGCTAGCAATAATTGAGAGTGTTTTATATAGATATTAAACCTATGAAAAATGAAAGTAACATGATAATAACAAATCGCCTAACCACTAGTACTTATCTAATCCCGTACCATCCATTATTTATAAAAAACGGTAAGAAAAAACGTTTATTATGGGAGCACCTTTTAAATATTTTTACTTTACTTTTATTCTGTTTTTAGTATTTGCTGTTACAGCGGTAACAGAAGTACCTACAGCATCTGTGAAAATTTTAACTGTCTAGCTGTCGATTCACGGTTCATGAAATACAGCTTTACAGCGCGTTCCGATTCAACTCTTTGGGTTTGGAATGCTAAAAACAATACCTTATAACGGAATTATGAATTACTAGCGGCTTCCCACGACTTCGTTCGCGTAGACTTTGGTATTAGTCATAGTATGATCTTATATAGCCTAAAGCCTTCCTCGATAAATGGACTATCCAACACAAAAATACTTTTGACGTGATAACGTCTTTAAAATCGTTTTAGTCGGGTGACATGTTCAGAAACTTGTGTCACACCAAAACCTCACGAGCGCGATCGCAGGTATAACGAGAGAGAGACGGACCGATCTCCCGTCTCATCTCGAGCGCTGCCAGTCATTCCGTGAAACTTGTCACGCGGAATCCTCACGAGCGGAGGCTGGCACAGCATTCGAGTGAGTGGACCGATCTTCCGTCTCTCTCACTCTAGCGGCATACAAACGAATGGAGATTTTCTCGTGCGGACGTTATCACGTAAACATCTCGATCGTAAACCTACTTTACAAACAATTTGCCGTTTTTTTAATTCGAACCAGTAGTTTCTGAGATTAGCGCGTTCAAACTATTGTAACGAACTCTTCAGATTTTCCCCGATTTTGCAAAAATGTTCACTGATATTTCGCTCATATTGGATGCAACGTAATATTATATAGCAGGAAGGCTTAATCCTGGATGAATGGACTATCCAACATAAAAAAAATTCAATTAGTAGTTCCTGAAATTTGCGCATCCAAACAAACAAACTCTTCAGCTTTATATATTGGTATGGATTTTGGAATATTTTTCACTGATGCTTCGGTCTTATTAATTCCAGCGTAACGTCATAAAGCCTTCCCCAATAAAATTAAATGGACTATCCAAAACAAAAATAATTTTTCATTTTGAACCAGTAGATCCTGAGATAAGCGCGTTCAAACAAACAAACAAACTCTGCAGCTTTATATATTAGTATAGATGAAGTCGTGGTCTTCATCAGGACGAAGAACGACCAAAAGCGATAGCTCATGACTAAGTATATTATTATATTGTACTACAGATATCTTTAACGAAAAATACATGCTCTAATACAGCAAGTTTATTTTAAGATCGGAAGGGTATTTTCACAAAACACGCACCACAATTGGTTT
Organism: Pyrgus malvae; assembly: GCA_911387765.1. NCBI lineage: Eukaryota > Metazoa > Arthropoda > Insecta > Lepidoptera > Hesperiidae > Pyrgus > Pyrgus malvae. The sequence goes on along the minus strand of OU426965.1, from coordinate 20,290,375 downwards.
TAAAGGACAGTGATTACCATACAAAGGGGACCATTTGAGGCCATTACTGAAGACAAAGGCAGACGCGGCCATGAGTTGATGATCTTATCACGCGATTGGTCGCATTTGGAACGCTGTAATGTAGCTATTTGCCTTATTGTTCAAGAGCTTTGTCTAATGGACTTTAAAGCGCATGATGGCTTAATGGATCAGTTTATTGAGGCTGTGTGCGGAAACCAGTGTTCTACCTTTGGCAGCTCATTATGCCTATCAGAATAAGAACAATTTATTACAAAACCAAAAACAACAATACATGTTTTCGTAGGTGGTAGACTATTATGGTTCGCCCGGGGAAATACCACCGCTGCACCCACTACTTCCGTGAACCAATTCTATTGTGTTTCGGTGGAAAGGTGCAGTTGCCGGCCACACATACATGAGGCGACCACCAGCCTCCGGAGTAGCACCGCACATTTCGTAAGATACGACCTCAGACAAGATTAACCTATGCTTGCTTGAGGTTGTATGTAGATGTCCATGGGCTGCAACGACACTTAACACCACGTGGCCTGCATGCCCGTCTGCTTCTCCATTCAAATAATAAAAAAAGTTATTTCTGATGCTTTCACCCTGAAAAATTATGCAAAGCAATTTATAATTTCACTTATCTAACTTTTTTGCAAGTTTATGGTTCTAAAGGCCTATTCTGACTGCATCTGTCCGTAATTTCTTACATTTTCGGCATTTTTTTAGCTTTTTGGGATATTTTTTATTCCCCATTTCGTAAGATTAGTTAAGTCATTGATAATGTTGCTCAGATATTTTGCAGTCTTGTCCGAAAATGAGCTCCGTCAATTCACGAAGTTTTCGATGAATGCGTACAGAGTACGCCCTGGTTAAATATTATATAATAATAAAAAAGATATAAATAATATACAGCGACTGCAAACTAGGATTTTAATATTATTAAGTATCACATATATTACGTAGTAAGTTTTATTTTGTGACTTTCAAACCTATTCTGTCGTTTCATAAAAAAACTACAGCCAAAGTTATAAAAGAAGTACGAGAAACATTTGTAATATTTTACAAGCTGCATATAATAAACCTACTTTAACTGTAGCAAACAATGAAATTACATTATTCTATACAAGCACGCTTCAATGTATCACATCTCGAAATATGAAAGTCATAGCCAGAACAAAAAGCGTAAAGGTAGCGTGTATTATCTCCAATTTTAATTCACATCGCTTCAGAAGCAGGCACTTTGATGAGTCGCCATTTTGTTGTCGGCCATTTTGAAGTGCGGAAGCACGTAATGGCGTCTCAGACCTTTGTCTGTTTTAGTTGCGGGTTTATGCGAACATGTTAATGGCTTGAGACGTCGTAAACGTGGTGGGAGGGGAACAGTTGCGTCATGTATGGTTCAGCTCGGAGATAGTAAATGTAAATTTATTTCCATTAAAAGGATTTACTGTGGGGTAAATCTTCATCTGTCCTATTTCGTTGGTATGCTGAACGTAGAACTGTGTAGGGTGTCGACCAAAGTAAATGGCTTTCTTGGGAGTAATGTATACAATTTTTTTGAGAACTATTTTTACTTCTGGCTTAACTCAAGTAAAATTTTGTAACTGCAGGCCATCAATTTTACTATTTAATAAACAACTTGTCATCTGGCTTACTCCACTAACCTACTCCAATGAGATACAAGATAGTGGCTTAGTTACCTGATGCGTTTCCTGCATTGGAGCAGCGTGGTTAATAAGTTCCAGGCCTGCAGAATATAGCTCTTTCCCATGCTCTGCAGGAAATTGCAAAAAGAAACAATAAGATATGTTTGATTTGTATTACTTATTTCACTTAATTATTCGTGCATTATAATATCGACAGAAGTTTCACAAAAGTTTTCTAGTGGGTGTTTCAGTTACCCTAGAAAGAGGTTAGTACTTTCAAATGGCTGCAACCCTTTTTGCGTCCCACTGCTGGGCACGGGTCTCTCCCCATTATTGGGGAGGCCTGGAGCTTACTCTACGACTCTGCTCCAATGCGGGTTGGTGGATATGCGGGTTAGTGGCCACCCCGCTGTCGGATGTTTTCAAACCGCCCATAAGATCTCCAACTAGGTTTAACGACTGTTGGTTTACTGACAACAACCGGGACCGACGGCCTAACGTACCCTCCGAAGCACGGAAGTCACTAGCATTCTACGCTAGCCGCCGAGCCATGCGCGCTTCAAACGCCAGACGAGTCAAATAAATAGAAATAAAGTCTGTCTGCTAGAGACAAACAAAGTAACGATATTGGCTCAATGAACCAAAATAAACCATGCCGTCATAAAAATGTTGACACAAACATAAAATAAGAATATTTCGCGCTCCACTAGCTCTTTCCACATGTCATAGGGCTTGACGGCGGCGCTCTCAAGACAAACGAAATTGAACAAAAATATGAAATTTTCTCTAACTATAAAAAATTCACATTTGGTCGTAGCAGCAAAACTAGTGAATTTTTTATTTATTTATTTGGAGAGGCAGACCAGCCCATAGGCCATTTGACATAGTCCTTGTAGCTTCCGAATTAAGAATAGAGCTACGGTATCCCCTGCCCGATCGTAAGAGGCGACTAAAAGGGCTTTCTTCTTCTAGGGCGCCGCGCATGGAGTACATCGGTGCGTTCCTCTGGAGATCCCAGAGTCCTCCTCAAGCGCAGAGGCAGGCCACCGAGGGGGTTTTAGTGTGGTCAAATCCCACATAACCCGGTATCCTCTCCCAAGGTGTCGTGTACCTTTTGAAGGTACACGATCCCCCGATAAAAAAGGACACATGACATAAAGTGGTCGTTGAGCTTATGCAGTTGCGCTCCTATTCCGGAGGTGGATGGTCGCCTCATATAAGCGTGTTGGCAACGTAAACTTTCCATAAGGTTAATAAATAATCTAAGCATTTCCACTAAAATACAAATGAATTTACGGCAGAATTGGATGCAGCGGTGGTATTTCATCGAACCTTTGAATTTTATTTTCCTTTTTTTATTTACAAAGACAAAGACTTATTTGCACAAATGCATGTTTACAAAAGTTACTCGTATATTTAGTTCGCCATATTTACCTTCGTCAGGTATGCAAATATTACGAAAATGAAAATATAAAAGAGAAAAACTTAATTATAATACAATTATAAAAATGTTCATTCGCATCTATTTTATTAATATTATTTTTATTTATTCCCTTATTACACCTTTGTTAGAATAAAATGTTTATTTATTTATTTATACGTGGAGGAAAAAAGCAGAACTCCCGCGGTCCGAATGCTAACATCGCTCCATTAATTTGTAATTTGTATATTGTATTTGATAATCTAGAAAACTTCGATAGCGTAATTTAGAATACATCTTCTGATTAGCCAGTCATACTGATCTGACTTGTGTGACATAGGTATTCTATTGTTTACATTATTCGCTTTGCGCATTGCGCGGTCTTGAATGGTCATTTGGGCATTTCATGTGAGGCTCGCGCTAATATTACTGTAGGTATCGCATCGCGCCGCTACACATATTTCGGATCGGATATATATTACCTATAAGTCTTTCAGAATTTTACAGTTCAGCTGTCACACTGAAGATCCAGCCTTTTTTTCTTCTTTTCAATTATGGCATCGCAAACTCTGTGCATACTGCCAGCGTCAACTTGTCACAGGCTTGACGGAAGGCGCTCAGCGCAAACAAAATAGAACAAAACATAAAGATATGGAACTATTACAGGCAAAATTTTCTTGCATTTTCCTTATGGTAAGTACTAGCTTTTTGGTTGACACACAAACAAACAACAAACAACACACACAATTTGTACAAAAAAGTTGTACAAAAAAGGGAAATTAAGTTTACAAACAAACTGATTTCAAAGGATAATATAAGTATTTGGCATAATAATATGCTTACTCTTTTTTTATAAATGAACCGAGCAAAACGGCAGACGGGCCGCGTGATGTTAAGCGATCACCTTCGCCTATGGACACGGGCAACCCCAGGGGCACCCCGAGCATTGCCGGATTTGTAGGAGAGCTTTTTTTACAGATATCTTGAAGAACCCCATGTCTTGCTAATGGTAATAACTTTTGAATGCTAAATGACTCTTATACCTTGCTGGTTCATGAACTTAAAAAAATATGCATACCATGTCATAATAAACCGAACATAGAATTTCACGCGACATGAAATCCCAACTCTTGACTAGAAGCCAGCTGAAGAACGAATTCAGCTTTCGAGAGACGGCCTAATTATCTTTCTGAAAGAATCTTTCACTTCAGCGGATCTTTGTTAGGTTTCGCCTTTTTGTTTAGAACAAGGATCTTACTAATTAGGATGTCAGCTGTGTTTGTATTCAGAGCAAAACCATAAACAATGACAATACCTCTAACTTTCATAGAGCTTGGACGCATTTTGACCAGCGTCTGTACCGTTGGTTGCGCTGATAAATTTTTGATTTTATCTTTATAAATTAAATAAGTTAAGTAATTTACTGTCCGGTCAATTTTGTTTAAATTTTATAATATATTTTTTGCTATGGGTTAATGTAATAAAATAAATAATTTTAAAAATGTTTAATTGTTAATTTAATAAATTGTTTACGGAATTGCCTTGGTTATTTCTCATCTTCGAAGAAGTTTGTGTTGTTTTAAAAGTGCGTAACTTTTATTCCAATGGAATCCCGGGCCCATCCCGGAATCTCTATATGCGAAACTGTCATTATAAACCGTGCATAGCGCCACATGAAAATTCAAAGCAATTCAATTCAAATCACGTGACATGAAATCCCAACTCTTGACTAGAAGCCATCTGAAGAACGAATTCAGCTTTCGAGAGACGGCCTAATTATCTTTCTGAAATAATATTTCTTTTCAGCGGTTCGTTGACCTTTATCTTTGGTACGTCTCGCCTTTTTGTTTAGAACAAGGATCTTACTAATTAGGATGTCCGCTATGCTGATGACACTGATGCTATTAAAAATATTGTTTGGGGTCGATATTGTATGCGAAGTAGAGTATGAAATAAAGTAGTCTATACTCGAATATTAATATGTGGCGTATTTCCTTTAACTTGTTGCAGGTGGTAGAACTATAATGGTTCGCCCGGGGAAGTACCACCGCTGCACCGACTTCTGCCAATTCTATTGTGTTTTGGCGGATAGGTTAGGTTAGCAGCTGCCGGCCACACTTACATGAGGCGACCACCAGCCTCCGGAGTAGCAACACAACTGCATACGACAACAGACAAGACTTACCTATGCTTGCTTGGGGTTTTATGTAGATGTCCATCGGCTGCAACGACCACTTAACACCACGTGGCCTGCATGCTTGTCTGCTACTCCATTCAAATAAAACCATAATAGTTCTACCACCTAGCAAATTATTCACAAATACTTACACCCGTATTCATACAACAATACCGTGAGTTCTCTTTGTGCTCGGTACGATCTCGATACGACACTCGAGTGAAGTCTATGCGTTTGACAAAATCGACATGGATCGATGGCTTGACATAGCGAACGCACGTCAAATAGTGCTCTTTGCATAGCGCTGCCTGCTTACTTTTTTTAAACAAATAAACCTAACAATAAGGCAGACGGGCCGCGTGGTGTTAAGCGATCACCGTCGCCTATGGACACGGGCAACCCTAGGGGAGCCGCATTGCCGGCTTTAGAGGAGAGCTTTTTTTACAGCTTTCCTGAAGAACCCTCCTCTCTTGAAGAAATAATGTAATAGTCCACTGGGAATACCTCAGCTGGAAGGTTGTCCCATAACCTACACGTCCGTGGTAAAAAGGAGCGTGCAAAGCGGGCTGTGGAGGACCGCCACGAGTCCAGATGGTGCCGGTGGAACTTTAACCTTCGTCTGGTGGTATAATCATGGAATGGTGATGTAGGCATCAATTTGAAGAGTTCCTCGGAGCACTCACCATAGTAAAGTCGGTAGAACAAGCAGAGAGAGCCTATGTCTCTTCGCAAGCTAAGCGGTTCTAGCCTGTCAGTCAATCTTTGGTCGTTGACGACGGACTGCGCGCTTTTCAACGGAGCAAGTATGATTTACTGAAGCAGGTATGCTTTTTGAATACGACTGTTAGTTCACAATACTTACAATATTTATTAATCATTTTAAAGAATTCGTGTCTCTCAACGATAAATGAGATCTTTAAAGGGTGATATGATAGTATATCAAGTTGAAATTAATATCAAATAATATAGGTAAATACATATTATACGGCATTACTCACTCCGGCTTCTTTAGGGTGTATCACGACTCATGCTATTAGGTACATTAACCTTTAGTTTACATTCATGATTCGTTCAATAACATAATTTCAAGCACTATTTATTTCTAATACTTATTGGAGCTGTGAATAAAATCAAATTTGAAACGCAATCAAAAGCATATTTCATACATTTATCAAGGGAATTAGAATCCGTGCGGTACTCTGTGATCATTTAAATTTGAAGCAATGCCCTATTGTAATGGAAATAAATTGGAAACAATGAATACAAAAAAGTCATACTTTGATTACACTATGCATTTTCAGATTTCATTGTAAGTAAATCTTTCATTTTCAAAAATCACAATGAAAACTGTTTTGTGTAATTTATTGCTGTAATTTTAGTGAAAAATTAATTGATGATGATTTAAAACGAAAAAGTAGGTATGCACAAATACTAATCGTAAAAAAATCTAACCCATAAACTTGGTTGGAAAAAACAAAATTAAAATTATCAAGTCACTGTTCAATACTTCATCACGTATATTCAGATTTTAATTACTTACAACCTCTCTATGAATAAATCGCGATTATTTCTTCTTCTTGATTCAAAGACTCTTTCATAATATTTAAAACGCTCTTTAAACCCCTGAAAATATTACACGAACTAATCATACAAGAGTATCCCTTTACTTTGGTAAAAACAAACAAACATTGGTAACCCTATTAACATTCAAGTAGAAATAAGCGATACCAGTGATGCCGTACCGAAAAATTTCCCAAGTAATTTGGAAAAGTTTGATTAGAGTTACCGAACGGAGAGAATCTTGTAAATAGTATTCCGTATTTATTCCTTGGTTTCCAGCTGTTTTGCAGATTCATGTGTTCTAGCACGTATTTAGATACTACATATTCTTACTTCAAACTACACGCTTTTACCTATCGTCTTAGAGCATCAAAGTTCACTGACTCACCCTTCAGTAGAGTAGTGCCTCGCTTCGATACAAAATTTTTGTGCCAAATCTAGTGCGGGGGAACAACGCACACATTATAATTTTGTCACATATTCACAAATACTTTTTCATTGCTACAGACGCATGAATTTCTAAATGTGTCAATTTCAATTAATAACGTCATTTTCTATGCACCGTCAACACTGACACCGACACACACAGACACACTAGTTGTATAACTAGAAGGCACATTGTGCATGGACGTTGGGACGAGGGGTTCGCCCATAAAGCTGAAGCTCTCTGACGGGTGTCATACCTATCATACCTTGATGCTCTAAGCCTATCATAGATACAATATTTTTTAGATAATGACATCTATCATCTAAAATTAGTACATGTTTAGTGCAGATTTTTATGTCTACTTCGTAAAATGTTTAGTTAGTTAAAAGATTGATATTTTCAAGGAAAAAGAAAAGGAAGAAGAAGTTTAAGATTGATATTTTCAAGGCAATACAAGGTCTGCTGAGTCCGCTAGGTATGTATAACTAGGGGTTCACTTATGGTCAGAATTTGAACTAAATATGAAAAATCGCTTAGATTTATAAATTGAATATGGCCGTACCCAACATTCCTTAGCTTTATGGATCACATACAATTTTAAACGAAACAATTCATTATTAAAGTTGTATACCTAACTAGAGAAAAAACTTAGTGCTATAAAAAATAGGTATCTGGGCAACACGCTGTGTGGCAACATTGCTCCAATGTTATACTAAATATTAAAATACACGATTACAATTAATATTTATTATATCAACTGGATATAACTTTTACTAAAAGTTACGCTTATATTATGATATTGCGCAATTATATTATGATATAATTGTGCAATACGATTACTTGCGCGTAAATTCGCAGTTCATTTGTTTTATACAAATAACAAAATGCCTGCCATTTACGAGTAATTGTTGTATTTTGAGGTAAAATATATGAATTAGATACTTATATATTTATAAAAGTAACTCTAACCAGATTTTTGGCATGGTTATGTTTGGTATGATCTGAGTATATTAAAATTACTTATCACAATAATTTATTTGAAAGCTTACAATGAAATATCAACAAAATCAGGAATGAATGAAACAAGAGCTTGGTTATATTTGGTATGACTTGAGTGTAACAAAATTAATAAGTTAAATTATTTGAAAGTTTACCAAGTAATTTCGAAAAACTTAGAAAAGTAAGAATTACAAAATATATATCACTCTACGTAATACCTTTTATTACGAGCCAATCAAATAAAAATCCACGAGAGATTTACGTCTGACATAAAAACAAAATATTGCTAACTCAAAAAGAAACGGCCGAAATAGATTAGGGCTTTCAAAATAATAAATTTCCGAATGGAAGCTCCCATACAATCCGGCCAAGATTCTAACCCGATACAGACACTGAAACTTGAATGAGGCTTTCAAGGAGATAAATAACGGCTCCCGAACAACAAACATTTCATCGAAGCGCGAAGCCAACGAAATATAGCAGCAATGAGAGCCCAAGACGACAATCGGGGATAACTTATTTCCATCGTTTTTAACAATTACCCAACTTCGGGGCCTATTGTTCAAGTTTTCAATACCTCAGCTATAATAGCGGCCAAAATGCGATTATAACACTTTATTGGGTCTAATTCTCTCTCAAATGGACGGGTTGCCAACTAACTTAGACTTGGATAGGACAAACCGTGTCCTATCTTGGATGGGTAATGTAGTACAATATTAACAAGATTGAGAAATGGTTCGTTAATAAAATAATATATTATAATTAATAAGTCATACCGTCTATGTACCTACGTGCTAATCAAAGGAGTCGAGAAGGTCCTTTGAAATATTGAACAAAAAATTAAACTTACAGTAACTACTTACATACATTAAAGAAACTCTCAATATTATTCCTTCTTTTATTCCTTCTAGAAGGCTTTACCTTATGCCAAACATTACGATTGTAGTAGATAGCAGACAGACTGACAAACGAGCTGATTCCAGTATAAACAGAAAAACAGAGGCATGAAAAAAGGTATTATAAGATAATAAGGGTTCAATTTTCTTCTTTGAAATTATAATAAGATTCCAAACAAAAATAATCACTCAGTATCAATTGTTTGTCTTTCTATATTTCTAATTATGCAACGTGAGTAGTGCCGGAAGTAAATAATCATGCTTTTTTCTATTTTTGTGTGAAAATCTTAATGTGGTTCACAGAATACATCTACGCACCGAGTTTCAACAGTATAGTTCTTATATAGTTTCGGAAAAAAGTGGTTATGACATGCGGACGGACAGACAGACAGACTTTACGAATCCATAAGGGTTCCGTTTTTTGCCATTTGGCTACGGAACCCTAAAAAGCGTGGGGTGCATGGTATATTACTAAAATACATTTTCTTCTTGTTTTTTTTTTTAATTGGTATTTTCTCAAAAGCGGGTTTTTTAGTTTTTTAAACTACATTATTTATTTTTATTTTTTAGTTTGATTGTTTTTTCATATTACATTGCATTTTTTTCGCTTTGTCATCGGCCCTTGACCCCTGTGCAAATTTTCTAGTTAATCAGACTCCTAGAAGTAAATGAAAATGAAGGTAAAAGATTCCGTTACATACATACATACAGGTCAAGCTAATAAAAGCGTGTTAAAAATAACGAACTGGTCTAAATTTTGTCGTATATCTTCTCAACTTAAATAATAGGACCAGATCTTTACGTTGTACTAAATCTAAGCGGATTTGCCAAAGAACTTTATTGGAACGTCCCGATTCTCTTCCTTTGAATGTTTATGCTTCTACCGACAGGGGTGTCAGTTTGGAAGGGTTGGTTCAAATTTGAAAGCCTTTATTTCATTACAATGGATCCTGATCTAAGTAAGCACGTTTTGGGGGTGATTAATTTGCTACCTCATTTTGCATGTTTAAGCTTAAAATTTAGCTTGATATTAAAGAAACTTAATTACGTATTTGTAGCCTCGTTAAAATAAAAATAATTATTTTTCTTATGTACGGTTATATTTAATACACACTAAATTTGTCTTTTTTTTTCACATCTTCTATCCATTCCTGGTGCTGCTGGAAGAAATTTCTTTTAGAAATAAGCAGTACCCTGTAGGTACATATTTCTCTTCTATTGTCGTGTCTAACAATTTCTTTGTGTACTAAATAAAAAAATAAAAAAAATAAAATAGAGATTGATCAGTATTAAAAATTTGAAACTAGATTTTGTGGCATTACACGGTAATAAAAAACGGAAAAGCGAATTAAATAATTTAGATTTATAAAGGCAATTTAACTAAACAAATTCAGAGACGAATTTGTTCCAGGGTGACTACCCACAGAAAGAAAGAAAAAATATTTATTTCATATTATGAATACAAAATATTCGCTTATTGAATGTCATTTGTCCCGGTCATCGCCTTTAGGCGCCCGTTTGGGCTAAATGTTGAGCTGAGAGATAAAAGGCGGCGGAAAAAAACTCACAGCAGCACTCTTTAAAAAAATACATTTATATATTTGAGATTGCAGAATTGCTATGAGTCGATAATGGACACACGTAACAGCCACGGTTAAAGTAATTAAAAATATTTATAAGACGATGCAAATTAATATATTAGTTAGTGTATGTAATAATTCTAAAGACAATACTACAACATCCAAAATCTATTTTAAATATTAATATAAGATTAAGTTCCGTATCCTAAGGGACAAACGACAAACTAATTGGTGACAGGAAACCCATTCAGAACTATTTATTCCCAATAAAACTACCCCTCACTGGCGGGAATGAATAAAATCGCTGCTGAAAAAAACGTCATAAAATTTATGGAAGCCATATTCGGAGCGATAGGGTTCGGTAGTTTTTTGTTTCTGCCAAATTGGCCCGGCATAAAGACCCCATTCCACGGTTTTATGGTATTTCGATAGACATAGCTATTGAGATATATGAAGGCGAAGTTTGGGGATATACATAGCTGTCTTACTGGATGGATTCAGAGATACGGTTATTTTGTTGTAGAACTCACTAACTTCGAGTCAGACTAATAGAAAACTGTCTATATTATGAAGAAAGAACGTTAATAAATAGTAAAATATATACAGTTATATAGGTAGATTTAAGTGTATTTTTTTATTTCTTTAATCTAATAATAGTAATTTTTATTTCTTTAACAATATTTGCATACCTTACTGAGGTAAATATGGCGGACTTTATATTAAGTATATTAAACAACTTCTGTAAATAAATCATTTTTCTTTTCTTTCTTTTCTAAAATAGTAAATCTTATGTAGCAATTCGCGTTAGTAAAAAAACATCAGCCTTTTTTACACGCTTTTTATTAGCTTCACCTGTATGTTTGTATGTTTGTATGTTTGTAACCGACTTCTTTGGGCGCGATTTTGACCCACTTTAAACGGCCAGATTTCGTTCAAACTTTGTAGATTTATTGAGGACCGATGACAATACACTAATTTGATAAAATTATTCCATTTTTCAATTTGCAAAATATGATTTTTGTTCGATTGCGTTTATAGAGCTACAGCTATTATACGACTGTTATAGATCAAACGATCTAATAACGAGTATTTTAGCCACTTTAATTCAGCATCTGCTAAAAGGTGGAGTAAAAGTGCTAAAACATAGTGCTGTAAACGTTTATTCGACGTCCTTAAAGCACACATTAGCAAATATTGCCAAATAGTCGAGATAACCGCTATTACACGATAAATGGGTGTTTTAAGAACGGTTACTCGGCTCTTATACGATTAAAGGCTGAGTAATCTAATTACTATTCGACTATTTTGCTGCTTGGGTTGCTCATATTTATGTAGGGGAGTAGACTATTGGTGCTCAGTAACCGAAAACGTGTATGAGATATATAAAGAATATAAATAATTTGTTAAGTCGTAAGACAGGTGAAATTTTATGAAAACGTAAAAATTAAAAAAATATGTAACCTTGTTATGTAACAAGCCTAATGATAGATAAATATATTTTTGAAAGAAAGAAGAAGGTTCTCAGTAACCAGTCCATTGCTCGTGGAAACATCATGGAAAGAATAAATAATCCAAACTAAAAAGTAGAAAATAAATAATAGTTTAAAAAAACTAAAAAACACGCTTTTTATAGAAAACCGAACTAAAAAATAGAAAATAAATTTTAATGAATTTAAATTAAGAAAATAGTGTTAAAAATTTCAATGAATATAAGTTAATAATAGTGTGAATAAAAAAAAAAATTTTATTTAAAAAAAAGCGTGGGGTGCTTTTTAAAATATTATCGAAATGATAATCACTCTACTCATATCTGTCAATAAAATATTTATAACTATTGACACCATGCACCCCACGCTTTTTTTTTTAATAAATTTTTTTTATTCACACTATTATTAACTTATATTCATTGAAATTTTTAACACTATTTTCTTAATTTAAATTCATTAAAATTTATTTTCTATTTTTTAGTTCGGTTTTCTATAAAAAGCGTGTTTTTTAGTTTTTTTAAACTATTATTTATTTTGTTAAGTAATAGATTAAGATTAAAATGTAAGGAAATAAAAACCGAAAAAAATTGGTTACTTGTAAAGTCTGTTTACGGACCATAGTTAAACGTGACAACGTCATAACAATTCAATGAAAACCACATTAACTTTTCACTTCACTTTATAAACAGTCGACGAACGATGCAAGCCGAACACTCAAGCCTCAACGTAACGTACAAGCGCCCATCGTAACGTACAATGAGCGTAATTGTACTTACGCAATTCTGATACAATTCCCATTCGAAACTATTCATTCTTAATAAAACTAACCCTCAAGGGAGGAAATAACCAGACACACAACAAAATTGCCTCTGAAAAAAATCTCATTAAAAATTATGGCAGCCATATTCAGAGCGACATAGAACTCGATAGTTTTTTTGTTCCTACCTATTTGGCCTGGCTTAAGGATTCCATCACAGTTTAATGGTATTCCGATAGACATAGCTATTGAGACACATGAGGTCAATGTTTGGGAACGTATCAGTCTTTATTGAATGGATTTGGAGGGGAAATTATTTCATATCAATGGAACTTGCTAAATATGGTTTACTCTGGGTGCCCAAAGCTGATGACGGCGAATCTCGAATGGTTCAAATAAAATAAATTATTATAAAAAGCACAAAATTGGGTTTAAGTCTAATCAATTAAAACTTTACAAATGTAAAACTACATAATTTAATGTTACTTGTGTGCATTTCTTTAATAGTAATTTTAAGAATAAAGTTTAAGTAAATAACGTCATTAAAATTAATTAGTTTATTAAATTAAATTAAAATTTGTACACCCTACGGAGTAAATATATTTTTTGTATAACCATTTTATACCCATATTTATGCAAATAAAATATTTTCATTTCATTTCATTTCATTTCATTTCATCTCATCTCATCTCATCTCATCTCATCTCATCTCATCTCAGCTTATCTCATCTCATCTCATCTCATCTCATTTCATTTCTGGTAGAATTATGGTGGTTAACTTTAACTGTACTGATTTGAAACGTTAAAAAATTGTACTTCCAATACAAAATGGTGTAATGTTAGAGTTTTCGTAGCAATTCGAACTAATAACAAGCCCTACATTTTATTTGGAAAATTAAAATACAATTAAAACGAATGTTAAAGAAAAAGAATGAATAGTAAACTAATGAGTGACAAAAAACAATTCGGAACTACATATTTATTTCCAATATAACTGTCCCTCACTACAGGGAGGAACCAGACAAAAAATAAAATCGCAGCTGAAAAATTCGTCATAAAATTGATGGCAGCCATATTCGGAGCGATAGGGCTCGGTAGTTTTTTATTTCTACCAAATTGGCCTGGCTTAAGGACCCCGTCCTATGGTTTAATGGTATTTCGATAGACATTGCTATTGAGACGGACGAAGGCAAAGTTTCGAAACATAGCAGTCTTATTGGATGGATTCAGATAGGAAGTTCTTTCATAGTAATGGAACTCGCTAACTACAGATAAAGCGAGTAGAAAGATATCAATTCTTATAATAAATAAGTATAATTAGCGCTTTAAAACAATAAACGATAATACTTCCGTTGCTGAATGGTATGATGATAGAGCTGATGTGGCAATTAATATCAAGATCAAAAGATATTTTCTTATTTAAATGGACTAAATGTAAAGCCGGCAGTCAGAGCTCAAAAACCACAGTTTTATAGTATTTCGATAGACATAGCCATGGAGACACATGAAGATGTTTGGGAACATGGCAGTCATAGGATGGATTCATAGAGAAAGTTGTTTCATAGTAATGGACCACGATAGCCAGTTATCGATAATAAAATATTGTATAAATTATAATAAGTAAGTTAAATAATCATTTTTAAACAGTAAAGTCTGCGTAAAAAAAGGTAAATACAATGAAAATTGAAGTCAGAGCCGATCAATAAACAACGAATAACTGCTGTCTTGTAAATTACTGAACCGATATTGATGAAACTTGCATTGATCCTTTATTTTTAAATCTGATGCAGTTCCGACAATACATACGTATTGAATTGATACACTTTTTTATCAAGCCGGCTAATAAAACAAAGGCCAAAATTGTCTATCAGATATCTCACTTATTTACAAGAAAAGTTAGTTAATCACTTTGGTTGGAAGGTTCGGATGATAGCTGAATGGGCAACCTTGAATAGAAAGTTTGAAAGATTCAATCAAATTGATTGGATGCTTGTTTTTGGGATTCAACAAACGCGAGAGATTAGTTGGGCGGGAAAACTTGTTAAGCCTCAAACCTAATCATCTGATTAGACACTTGCCTTAAATTATTTTCTTAGACAAGTATCTTGAAAATGAAATACTTAAAGAACTTTCTTCACGAGAGCAGTGAATCGACTTATTCAAAATCGATATAGAAAAAGTTCTACTGAAACTTTATATATTTTAATTTTCACAACTTTCAGCAACTATTTTATCTTCACAGTAGTAATCGACGATAAATATCAAAATCAATCAAAAAGATTTTGTTTAAATAAAAAACGTTTTGTAAACGTTATAATTATTTTAAATTAATATTCAAAATTAATTATTCATATGAATACTATATTTCACAACACTGGATTGACTGACTTATGAATATTTAACTACTAGTATAGTATGGACACTAAGTACTGTAACTATATTCAGTGTTGATATTATTTCTATTCTGTGGCTAACTTCATCATGTTGTTCCTGCGCGCGCAGCTCACAAATTCACTCTCATCCAAACGCACCAAAAGAAATATAACTTCAAAAAATATATTCCTTTTACGAAACTAGCACACAAAAGTAGCAAAGATATACTGTAAATCTTCGTCGGTCCCGCTGAACAAACAGTGAATTAAGGTTTTCGCAGTAACCGTATCGGAACGATGGTGACACAAGACAATTCGCTGAAAGATTTATTGGTACCCTTTTAACACCCAATTCGAGCCGGCCTGCTTAATTTTACTTTTTCCTTCGAAAGATAAGCGTTTCAGTAAATCGAGTTGCTTTAAGGATTATGTGGATACAGGTGTTCCTGGAATGATTTGGTTTTTCTTGAACTTTTTGATGTTTTAACAGAAGGAATCTTTGATTACAATATTACTCTGTGTTTAGCTGCTTTGTCTGGCTGCAACCCTAGTGTTGCGACAGGTCTCTCTTCGTTATTGGAGAGGCCAGGAGATTACTCCACCACGATGCTTAAGTAGTTAGTCTCTGTGAAAGGATTCAAATCGATCGATGACTGGACTGATCGAGGTTCTTAAGTTCTATTCCCGATGCAGTTCGAGCAGTGATGGCCGAGTGGTAAAAAACCGCGATCTAGAACGCGACCGATACCGGGTTCATGTCTACGGCGCGCAGAGGACACAGTGGTCACCACGTCCCGATGTGCAAGTCGAACCCAGGAAGTTTCGACTCCCAGAGGAAATTAGTATTTTCCTAATCTGGGTATTTCTGTCCTTTTCTATCCATGACATCCGTAACAGGGTATTCTAGGGCCTGTGAGGGATTATTGTAAAGCATTATTTAAAGTTTATTAAAAGCTTTTTAAATTTATTAATTAATAACGAATCAGGCAAACATAAATCATATTACAATTAACAAAATGACACAAGAGAACATTAAATTTTGGGGTTCTTTATAGAGAAAAGATTATAATAGGATCCTATTACTCAGGCTCGTCTAGATAAAAAGCACTTTCCTAAGCTCAAATAAGTGAAATTTTAAGGTGTTTTAAAGCAAAACCTTCCCAGGAATGCTTGAAAATAACGTTTTCATTTGAAACCATCATTAAAATTCATTTAGATACCGAATGTTTTGATGCTTAAACTTGTGATTGATGATTTTAAGTCAAGAAAGCTAAGAATGTTATTACGTATATTTTCCACATTTATTTTTGTTATTCTACTTTTGGTAAATTTATTTTTAAATCGGCCCTTCATCATGCTAGGTAATAAGACCTTCAGCAAAATTGAAAAACAATCCACCTATTTCATGGGACGTTGGCACTTACGAGGGTTTAATGGTTCCTATTAGGCCCACGTCAGAGTGTTATCATAAGGGTATGCCATCATTTATCGATGTTTACCAGATTCCTATCTTAAATATATTGTATTCATAACGATTTTTATCTTGGTTGGTATATCGGAAAAATAGTCGGAAAATAGTTTTATTCTTTATTTCTTGGGAAAAGTTTTTAGAATTGTTGTAATCAATTAAATTATGAACAATTTGTATAAAATCGGAAACTTTGAAATTTGCTCTACCTTATAAAAGTTTAAGAAATAAGTTTCTATTGGCATTATTATTTTCGTTAACAAGCTATCGTTGAAAAATATTATCAAAAATTAATTAAAAAAATAACACTACAACAGTCGAGCCGACATCAGCTGTCACCCCTCCGTCTTACAAATTTTGTGATCAGGCCACGTGGACCTGACGCGAGTTTAACATTTTTTACCTATCCCAAAAAAAGTGCACACTGCGGATTAAGAAGTTTTCACTTCAAAAAAATTTCGCGCCCAAAAATATTTCGAGTTTTCCATCATCGGATAAAACTTTGTCGAACAAAATATTCGCGATATCATCGTTACTCTTACTCTTATGACACTACGACTACATCGAATATAATTATATACGACGACTATGTCTCGGAATGGAAAAATCTGTCTTTTCTTTTATTCTTCTCGACCCTTTAGTGTTCCATTGCTAGGCTCTTAAAGAAAAAATCTGGACGCGGGATATCAGCCAATGTAATAAAATATTTGTTCAAACAAAACTGAATTTATAATGTACCGTTTGAAACCAGTTTTTTCGTAGCTACTGTCGTTACAAAATTCATTTAGTAAAAATGTGAAACTAAGCTTAAGAAAAGAAAAATTATTTTTTGTCATTTCATTTTGTTTGGTCTCGTCTCGTCATTTCTTCATGAAATTTGGTCTCGTCTTCTTCATGAAATGACATGAAATGATGTGATGGCTGCATGCACGTAAAAGGATGACTCATTGTAACTTTACGCTTATTGTAACATTACGCTCATTGTAACGTTACGCTGAGGCTTGAGCGTTCGGCTAGCGCCACATCTGTCTCGTCGCGTTTTATAAACAAGTGACGACTTGTTTATAAAGTGAAGTGAAAAGTTAATGTGGTTTTCATTGTTTAGTTATGACGTTGTCACGTTAAACTATAATACGTAATCCGACTTTACAGACAACCAATTTTATTTATCACTAGTGGCCGCCCGCGACTTCGTCCGCGTGGACTTCGGTATTAGTCATAGCATGATGTTATATAGCCTAAAGCCCTCGGGTGGCTCCACTGGGGTTGCCCGTGTCCATAGGCGACGGTGATCGCTTAACACCACGCGGCCCGTCTGCCTTTTTTTCGGTTTATTTATATAAAAAGCCTTCCCCGATAAATGGACTATCCAACACAAAAAAGATTTTTTCAATTGGAACAAGTAGTTCCTGAGAATAGTTAATTCAAAAAAATAACAATACGTCAGTGAACACCGCATCCTTCTACGTTAAGCCATTTCTGAGATTAGCGCGCACAAACGAACAGACAAACAGGTAAACAGACAAACAGACAATAATTATAAAAATCATTGTTTTGGGTTCGCTAATAAATATCCCTAGTGACAGTTTTTCTCAAATATCTTCAAGTTAAGAAACCGACTTGTTACAGATTTATTATGTATATAGATTTGTATTTGTATTGTATAATTAATTTATATATTTTTTTGCCATTAGTGGTCATCCATTTCACACCCAACCCGCCCGTTTGGTTTGCAGCGCAGAATGCAAGCGCATTCTATGGCGTATGGCGTATAACTTCGCGTCATATCATCATAATTCATAATATTTCTTATAAACCCAATTTTCTTCCGGTCCTTCTTTGGATCTACAATTAACTCCTAGCGGAGAAGTGTCCAAAGTGACTAACATAGTTAGAGAAATCGGGCCAAGTGTAAATTGAGTGACCGAAGTTCGCTGACGACACTAAATGGAGAAATAACTCAATATACTGTTGAGATTTTCTTATTCATGCTTGAACTTATTCATAAATAATATAGTTATTGACATTGTCTGTTATTATAATATTTATTCGAACGATGAAACTGCAAAAGTTTGATGCCTATTTTCTTTCCATACAGTGCATTTTAAAGGCCCACTTTAGATACACACAATGACAGAAACAAGAAGCGCCCATGGTCCGGTGGTTAGCGTAGAACGCAAACGATCTATGCCACTAAGCCAAACGGGCGCGGTCGGGTGTGAGATGGGTGACCGCCAGTGGCAAAAAATTACATGCTCGTTTCCGTGCTTCGGAGGGCACGCTAAGCCGTCTGTCCCAGTTGTTGTCGATAAATAACAATCGTTAAACCTTGTCGGAGGCCTTATAGGCGGTTAAAAAACATCCGACAGCGGGTTGGACACTAACCCGCATCTCCACCAACCCGCATTGGAGCAGCGTGGTGGAATAAGCTCCAGGCCTCCCCATTATTTGGGCGAGACCCGAGCCCAGCAGTAGGACGCAAAAGGGTTGTAGGCAATGCCAGAAACACAAACACCCAGACCGAGAACAGAAATTTAAACTCATTCAAATTTCTGTTCCGCCGGAAATCGAACCCGAGACCCATCAATTGGCAGTCCGACATGATAACCATTGCGCCACACAGGTCGTCAAAGGTCGTCTATATACTTAAAATTAACTACAATCATTATTATTTATTATAATTTTTATCGACCCTTTTTTGTCCCACTGCTGCACAGGTCTCCCCTTTGAAATGAGAGGTATTTAGGCCATAGTCCACCATGTTGGCGAAGTTCGGATTGGTCAACATCATGTCTTCGAGAAGTTATGAGTTTCTCTCAGGTACGCACGGTGACGGAAAACATTATAATTAAATAAAATATTACAATATTTTCTCTCACCATGGAGCAACGATAAATATGTACGAATACATTTTGTCAGAGGTGTGTGCCGGGATTTGAATTCAGTGCCTTCGTGTTATAGACCGTGGTCTTTACCACTTGGCCATCGCTATGGTCTATTACCTATAAAAATTAACAATCATGCGGTCCAAAATTTAATACTTAACTACTTTTGATAAGTTATAACAATGGTAACTTTTTGTGAGGTGGTAGAACTATTATCGTTCGCCCGGGGAAGTACCACCGCTGCACCCACTTCTGCCGTGAACCAATTCTATTGTGTTTCGATTGAAAAGGGGCAGTTGCCAGCCACACTTACATGAGGCGACCACCAGCCTCCGGAGTAGCAGCGAAACTCGTCTGCAATGCAATGCTCGTCTGCTACTCCATTCAAATAAAAAAAAACTACATCGCTTCTAACCATAATTTACTCTATACCAACAAGAACAAAATGCTTGATCAATTTTGAAAATATCCCAAAAGTTCACACATACTTTTATTTACACAAATTTAATGTGGCTGTTTACATAAGTTGTTCCTATAAAGCTTTGTTGTTAAATAGGTCCACCATATAAGGCATACTTAATTTGTTCTAACATTTTCAGATGGTTGTACAATGTAAGCACTAATTAACACATTTTAAAACGGCCCATCTATCAAAGCAATACTGTAAAGGAGAGAAATTGTAAATTCAATGCTGATATCAAAGAAAAGGCACTTGGAAATTCCTTCATTTAGTTCTTGTGCGCGATGAGAATGATATCTATCGGTGTGGAAATTCTCGTTTGCTCGTCAGCAACTTCTGTATGAGACTGTTCATTAAAATTCAATTAGTAGCGACGAAGTATTTCTCACCTACTTCATTATATATTTGAAAACCGTTATTTGTATTTATATTGCTCAATTTCGAAATCCGTCCGTTTGTGGTGGGAACATCGTAGCTCATATTCCTAAAACAGTACCTAAAAGCGGTCAACCCGCTGTTGGATGTTTTCAAACCGCCCACAATGCCTCCGTCAAGGTTTAACGATTTTTACCTATCGATAACAACCAGGACCGTCAGCTTAACGTGGCCGTATTTTTATTTGCAACTAGCGGTCACCCATCTCACACCCGACCGCGCCCGTTTGACTTAGTTGCAAAGATCGCTTGCGTTCTACGCTAACCGCCGGACCATGCGCGCTTCAAGATATACTTATTTCACCTAAAAACCATTTCCATATGCTCACACAGATCTTATATTCTTTTTTCTATCTAAATTCCCACAATCTTACGTATTCCCCCAACGTTCTACTGTTCACGCCTGGCGCATTATTTACGATGACTTTCCGTATCACTCATTATAATCGGGGAGCCGAAGAGGATATTTATTGATTTTCTCGAGCACGTCAGGTAAGATATATTAATTTTTTTCGATATAATTTTTTCATTACTTCCAGCGTATAAAAGGCCTCTATATGGGAACGCTAAAGTTTTTGTATATTTCTTACATTCAGACTACACTATCATATTACCGTTGAGCTATTAACTTTTGAATAAGGATTGGGCCTTACCCGAGCTTATCGAAATGTACTCGTATTTATTTTTTAATTTTGCTGGTTTATGTCAAACCTCCTCCAACTTATTTATACTAAAACAGTCAGATAACTGAAATATTACTTATGACGCATTTTATCCATACGGCCTTAATGTGCGACGGGAGACATTTCACCTTTATAACTTATTTTTTTTTGAAAACCTGTTCACAATAAATTCAAAAGCCGTTGGTCAAAGTTAGAATCTTCAAAATATTCCCCTCTATTATGATAAACAACATACTTGAACTTTTTTCTTTTTAGAACCTACTCTTCACAATCCAAATATCCGCATGACGCTGTAGTAACTGCAAATTTAGCATCCCGGACTCCCCTACTATAATGCGAGCCACTTTTGAAAACCAGTTTGTTGTAACACCATTTAGGACGAATTTCCTTTTTGAATTTGACAGTCATTCCTTCACAATAAGCGGTTCTGCCACGCCTAATCAAATTTCATACCCCAGTTCCTATAATTTAAATGCAACAAGACGTGTAATCGAATGAATGTGGTTTGGGAAAACTTCAGTCACTTCTTTTGAAGTTTAATAATATTAATAATGAACGTAAGAAGAGCAGCTTTGACAAGAAAAAACAAAACGCCAGAACATTAGGAATAACTTTATAGCTATTCAAGGATAGACAAAACATTTTCATTCAAACAAAACAGGAATTACCAAAAATCGAAAACTAAAATATTATTTTTACGACACGAATATTGAGCCGCATAGAGAACGCGCAGCATTCTTTTCTCAAAATTTTGAAATATTTACTTATTAGGACATGGCCTACATTTGGGTAATTTAGGCATGGACGGTTAAGTTTTTTATAAATAAACTGAACATAAAGGCAGATGGCTGCGTGGACGTTTGATGATTTAAACACATTTAAACAAGTTTTTATCATGGAGCGAATGATTTAAACACGGACCACTGACATAGGAGTACGTGCCTTAACTATTCAGCTATCACTGTTACAATTTTAATAATATTTCAAGTAAATAAAGCATTTTCACTAAATAAAAACAGTTTGTATTACCTGAACCACTTAGTTGATTAAAATTGAAGATAATATTATAAAATACAGATAATAATCAGCTCACCAAATGAATATCATAATAATCCTTCAAGCCTGGTAATTTGTTGTAAATTGGAAACTGTGCTAGGGTTTCAATTATTAGTATTTGTTGGATTAGGTTACTATAATACAGATTAAACATTATTTTCAGTAGTTTGACGACCCGTGTGGCGCAACGGTTACCATGCTGGATTGCCGATTGTTTGCGGATTGTTCGGTTCCCGGCGAATCAGAAATTTGAATGATGAGTTTCAATTTATGTTCTCGGTCTTGGTGTTTGTGTTTCTGTCTTTGTATGTGTACATGGTACCCACGACACAGGGTATACCTACCCTACTGTGATGCTATGAGTGTGAAACGTTTATTATTTATTAAATAGTAGTTCTAATTTATTAATTCAAAGATAAATATTTTAATGATAATGTTGTTCAATGTTTAACTATTATTTGTTGTAGCAGTGGTTAGTGACCGCCTAAAGATTCAGAACATAAACTTGTACGTCGAGGGTCCCAGTTCTATCATGGTACGCTTCTCTTATCTCTTGCTAAGAATATTTTCTTATGTGGATAAATAAAAGTTAATTTTAAGTTAAGTAAGTTAAGTTACGGCTTTACAATAAAATACCTGCACACATAAAAATGAGCACTCATTTAATGCATTTTTATCAAACCTCATTGTAATTCATGGACAATACAGAACTATTGCTGGGACACCATTAACATTCGTCATAATTTTATCCCCAGTAACGGTTATCGCTATCACAGGCGTGTTACGGACGTTTATTCGCAAAACTACGGTTTACTAGTCGAATCGTTAACAATGATATAGAGGCCATACCTCTTTTGTTATCGCGATCTGTGGTAAGGAACAAGTTTTTGCTACGAAGTTATAGTAAATATACAATATAAATTGTATATTTTAAACTACTGCGGTATTCTTGGTTCAAAAATTAATAGACCGGGGCCGATAATGTTTAAAATGGTAAAATGTGAAAAAAAAATTTTTTAGTAGAATGAATGAATGTGCTCAGAAAATGCAAATTACAAAAACTCGAATCGGAATTTTTTTGAATCATTATGTACAGTTTTGAGCTATTTATTAAAATTTACACTTAAATTACTAAAAAAATAAGATTTCAAGTTACATTGATGTAGTAGAATTAATGTGCTCAGAAAATGCAAATTATAAAAACTCGAATCAGATATTTTTTTGAATCATTATGAACAATTTTGAGCTATTTATAAAAATTTACATTAAAATTACTATAAAAATTTAAGATTTCAAGTTACATTGATGAACTTTGTTTTTCAAGTAATTAAAGTGTAAATTTTAGTAAAAAGCTCAAAATTGTACATAATTTTTCAAAAAAATTCCGATTCGAGTTTTTATAAATGCATTTTCTGAGCATATTTACTATAGTAATGTATATTTTGATACCATCAGAAAGTAGAGATTTCAACGAACAAAAAACACACCATTTTTAAAAAAAAATATTGATTGAAAATTAGGGTGCTCTTTCGATATTAAGTCAAAATAAGGTGAAAAAATGAATATTTTTTTAATCAAAAAATTACTGTATGTTTGGGACATACAACTATTTGTGAAAATTTTTTTTTTTGCAAAAGATAAAAATAAAACACCAAAAACTCGATTATTTGAATTTTTCACATAAATTTTGAGGTTATGTGAAAAAAGTGTCGGTACAAAAGTTGAAGATCTTTTCATTACCTACAACTTTGCCATTTAACTTTTTTTCATAGGACCTGTAGTTTTGCCGGAGATCAAGATAAAGCGTTTTTTACCCTTTAATCCCCCTCCCCCTTCCCGACCTCAGATCGCCCGTAATTTATTTTTCCTTTTGATTTTTGTTATATTATCTACCCTTTCCCATAGGTTTCATTCTACTACAATTTTTTTGCTCTCAAAAATTATTGACCCCGGTCTATAAAGGCAAGCATAAGGTAAACGGTCTGAGCTTCACCAATAAGTTAACTGGCAGTGGATATAATCTAGTTATCTCATTATAATTAGTGTTATAACTATATAAGTGTCTCCATATTATTTTTTTGGGTTATTAATTACCTAATGGAAAGCAACAATGTCTTCATGCAATAGTACCAGTAATGTTGTGAGAGATCAATAGAATACCTTTAAATGATCAATTCTTGTATGTCGCAGTCGGATCGTATATTCCGCCGTATAACATTACGGCTAGGCGGTTCCTAAAACAGGGCCGTTCTGTATTGTGGCGGTCCACGATTAGCCGGATTGTTATTGCGATACGACTTTTTGACACCCATCCTGCTTATGACCACACTAGATGTTACTAAATGGCCACCCATCCTTCTTTTAACCGCAATCGACATTGCTTAGCTTTGTTGACACCCATCCTTCTTTTGACCGCGCCAGATGGTTCTTAGCGGCCACCCATCCTACTAATGACTGTACTCTACATTGCTTAGGTTTATTTATATTTTCAAATCACGCCGACAAAGTTTGACGGTCACCCATCTTAAGTAAAATTGCACCCGTTTCACTTAACGACCTATACTGCTCGCGTTTTACGCTAGCCACAGAGCCAAAAGCGCATTAAATTTGACTTATTAACTTGCAAAAGGAGTTTTGGCGGGAAGTCGAAAAAGACATAATGTGCTCTTGTTTTATTTCATTTTCTTTGTGTATTTTTGAGTTATATCGGATAAAGTTGATGGCATTTTATTTGTTATAGGTTAATTACAGTGCACGAGTGTTTGTGAAATAGAATAACAGTGCTGAAATATGTTTTTTCTGCTTGCCTCCAAAATTCCATCGGACACGTACTAGTAAAGTAGCCATCGCTTTACTTGAATGTTGGACTGACTAGACTGACTGATTACTGACGACTTACTGACTTTTTTATTACTTCGTCCAGTTTAATTGAAACTGGCAAAAAATTGATGCAAAAATTATACTTGACGCTGGCAGTATGCACAGAGTTTGCGATGCCATAATTGAAAAAAAAAAAGGGAAAATTTCTCAACTTTTACCAGAAACGCCGAGCAGACTATATACTGTGCGCGTGTGTGACGTTTATTCACAAACTAGGGTTTATGATTCCCGCCGTTAACAGTGATATACTAGCTCCGCCCTCTTTGTTTGCATTATCTATGATAAAATCAGAATGTTTATCTGTGAAGGAAAAACAAACCTATTATAACACGTATTGTGGAGGTTTTACTGTTTTGCTCTTTTACGCATATTATTTCTTGTTTGCATCCCACTGTTGGGCACGAGTCCCTCCCTATAGCTGGGGGAAGCGTGGAACATACTCCACCACGCTGCTCCAATGTAAGTTAGTGTCCAATCCTCTGTAGGAAGTTTTTAAAGCGCCCATAAGGCTTTCGACAAGGTTTAACAACTGTTATCTATTGATAACAATCAGGATCAACTGCTTTACGCACATGAAATTTACCACATCTTTCACTGGACTGGACCGCTGCCGTCTTGCTTAGCTACTTAAATTGCTTACATTTTATACCAGCCACAGGGCTATGCGCGCTTTAAGTTACTCGACTTTTACCAGTGTGCTAAGTGCGAGTTTTTATCACCTACTCGTTCGCGTTTGCGTTTACGCGATTTGTATGGAATCGAAGCAGCGCCATCTAGCTGTAGTAATATGAAACATTTTTTGCGAGTGCAAGTTTTTTACGTCTTCGGTTTCGAGCATCGAGTATCAAACGACACTCGATAGTGACGAGGTCAGCGCTCGTGATTGGTTGATTATGTTATAGCGAGGGCGAGTTTACATTTTTGACACTTCGCACACTCGCATGCTTTCGATTGTCGACACGTTTGACGTTTATTCGATTAACGCGATGGTAAAGTAATTCGATTGGTTATTTGAAACTCGCACTTAGCACACAGAAACGCCGAGCAGACTATAACAGTTCGCGTGTGGGACGTTTATTCACAAACTAGGGTTTATGATTCCCGCCGTTAACAATGATATACTAGCTCCGCCCTCTTTGTTTGCGCTATCTGTGATAAATACGGAATGTTTATCTGTTAAGAAATAACACAGTTTGTACGGTGTATGTTTTGATTGTTTTGTATAATAACGTTTATAACATTTAATACCTCATAGTGCCTCAGTAGGGTAGATATACCCTGTTTCGTGGGTACTATGGACACATACAAAGACAGAAACACAAACACCCAGACCGAGAAGAGAAATTTAAACTCATCATTCAAATTTCTGTTTCGTCGGGAATCGAACCCGGGACCCTCCGATAGGCAGTCCTGCATGGTAACCATTGCGCCATACGGGTCGTCATTCAATAATGAATCTAGTAAATTTTTGTTGTTGTTTTTTTTTGAAGCCGTTCCTTTGCGCATTCTATCGTAGTTTTCGGAACTTTATTAAATTAATTTAAATAGAGTACCAAACAAGCAAGCAACGTGGTCTGAAGCGGTCGTTACAGCTCATTGACATCTATACACAACCTGTTTAAATCAAAAAAGAACATCTCAAAATAGCTTAAATTTTCTTTAAAATATGCGGGCAAAAATACGATTATTTTAGCACACGTGTGATGCAGCATATTATTTAATTCCTACAATATTATCTTCTATTTTTGAAATCTGTCAATAAAACTTTCCCTGCTCGATGTGGTAGCCATAAGGCAAGTCGTAAACAAAAGAAACAATATAGTAATTATTCCTGAAGATTAAAAACCTGCCAAAAGCCTATTAACTATTCAGTGGAATGAAAATGGAAAAATATTTAATTAATGCAAACCACCTGGAGTTTCTTTCTTGCTAATCGGGACTTTGGAAGATTCCAAACCATTAATTACGCCACTCTGAAACAAAGAAAATTGGTTTTTAATGATTTATGATAGGAGCGTTTTTGGGAATCGCGAGGGACTATGGTTGAAGATTAAAAGATTTCATTTTTACTCGGGAAAAATTATTTTCTTCGCTTTGCCTTAGGTAATATTACATTTTATCACATAATATTACATTATTAGAAGGTTAATTACAAAAATCAATAATATGCTACAAGCAACCTTACTACAATCTTGAAGTATAAGTAGGTCCTCTGTTCGATAGTTTAGTACTTTACGTCTATTCTTTAAAATTATCAAATGTTAAATGTTCTATAATTTTACCAAGTTTTTTTCAAATTCGCTTTTTGGCTTAGAATAAATACGTATAGAATGAGTGTCTTCATACAAGCGCGCTGTCAAAATTGAAGCACTAAATAGACTCCTACAAGTCCTACAGCTGTCATATCTGACAATCAAAATATTTTTATTTTGAGTCTTACGGCGTTTGGTGCCATTAATGGCACCAATAAACATGCTTCAATTTGAGCGCGCGAACTTGGTTTCTATAATGTAATTGTAATTATTGTAAGCTTTTTGGTCACTCGTTTTTTTTTTTTTTTTTTGCAAAGATGGCATCGCAAACTCTATGCATACTGCCAGCGTCAAGTATAATTTTTGCATCAATTTTTTGCCAGATTCAATGAAACTGGACGAAGTATTATCAAAGTCAGTAAGTAAGTCGTCAGTAATCAGTCAGTCTAATCAGTCCAACATTCAAGTAAAGCGATGGCTACTTTACTAGAACGTGTTCGATGGATATTTGGAGGCAAGCAGAAAAAACATATTTTAGCACTGTTATTCTATTTAACAAACACTCGTGCACTGTAATTAACCTATATCAAACAAAATGCCATCAACTTTATCCGATATAACTCAAAAATACACCAAGAAAATGAAAATAAAACAAGAGCACAATATGTCTTTTTCGACTTCCCGCCAAAACTCAAGTCACTCGTTTCAGATTTTTTTATATTATCAATGCTGAACTGAAGTCAACTCCGCGCCAAACGAAATATTCAGCTGATCGATGGAATACCATTTTTCTACTTCAGAAATATGTGGTAATCTTAATATATATATATAAAAAGTAATGGGTTTTCTTTGTACGTAAAGACACGGTTTTCTCTATTATTATCATTAACTCCAATCAACTTCCCGTTGGGGTGGTAAATACCCCTTAGTACGTAGATGATAGTAAGGGAGTTTGATCGCGGTGGGTAGAAGTGGGTGGAAAAATCTGAAAAAATATATCTGTACTTTTCTAACCAATAGGGACTTCTGGGTGCATCTCAAAATTTCTGGGATGATCTAGCAAACTATTTTAATTTTAATTTTATTGAGAATGTTCGAGAAAGTTCCAGAAACTTCTCGAATCATTTGGATTTTTTAAATAATTTTAATTAATTAAGAATATTCAAGAAAGCTTCTCAAATGATCTGGATTTTTTTAAATAATTGTAATCTTTTTACGAATGATCTGGAGATTTTTAAAATAATTACAATTTTTTTTAATTAATTGAAAATATTCGAGAAAGTTCCAGAAACTTCTCGAATGATCTGGAAAATCCTACTAATATTATAAACGCAAAAGTTTGTAAGTATGGATGTTTGTTACTCTTTCACGTAAAAACTACTGAATGGATTTAAATGAAACTTTACAATAATATAGCTTATATATATCAGAATAACACATAGGTTACATTTTATAAAGATATTTTGTGAATTGTCCAAAATATTGGACAATAGGAAAAAATCATCACCATCGGCGAGCTATTCTGGCGTGCGCTGCCAAAACCGCTAGAGTTACACATTCGTAATGTATGATGGAAATGTTTATATTAAATAGTCCTACAAAAAAAGCTGGTCCACGGCACTTCAGAAGGGACTTCACTTTATGCTAATGATACTCTCTAACGCGGGTGAAACCGCGGGGCACAGCTAGTTAAAAATAAAATCGGTCTTTAGAAAAGAGATGCTGCTTTTCGCCGCTCGCCTTTCAAAAAAGAATGTTTTGTTCTTTATTCAGTTTTTCTTTTGATGTTACAAGTAATGCTACTGACATCTACCGCTATTAATATAAGGCGATGTTCACTCAAGAAAATTTGTCCTTGTTTATTACTCGACGGAATATTTGATAGGGGCTTAAAAGGTTTACAGAGTTAATGCAAGTTTGAATACTCCTCAACCCCTTTAATATATAAAGATATAAAGGGAATTGTTAAGCAAATAGTCAAGTGCTTTGGATAGATTCTGGGGACACTTACTATTAGAAACAAAGGAGAATCATTTAGTACGAAATTTACAAAATTTCTCTTCTTATTATTCTACTAGTGGATCCCGCAGACGTTGTCCTGCCTTAAAAGTTTTGTAAGAGGATTAGTTTCTTTATCATCTCAAAGGGTTTTTATATTACTGTCAAATAAAAAATTAAAAACGAACAGTGACAGATGAACTGTTATTCAGACTATGTCAAACTTTTGGACGATGGCGCGAAGAACAAATGTTTGACAATTACTGTTACTAACTGTTTATAAAATAAAATAAGTTAATAAATTAAGTTATTTAGTAAAGTTAGTAGTTTAGTAAAATAGTTGATAGTAATTAATTTCACAATGCTCCCAAATTTTCTCACTTAATATTGAATGGATAAAAGGATTTTTATACAATGCCTTAAAGTTAATTAAAAAAAATAAGTACGTAACATAAAAGTCAGACGTGACAATTTTGATAGCTGAGTGAAAATATAAATAAACAAACACCGAAATTAAATAATTTTGTAAAGAAATAATAAAGGAAAAGTAAAGTATAAGAATAAAACAACAGAATATAAGTTATAAAATATGATAACATTGATAATGGAGGTGAATGAAGTAAGTAATAACATGTAGTGTATTTATAACAGTACACGGCGCATTTCATTCATTCCATTTGCTTCCCGTGGGAATGAGATATTTTCACGCGGCAAAAAGTAGCCTATGTTCTTTCTCAACGTCCTTTCTATTTTTATGTAAAATTTCATCAAAATCGGTTCTGTGGTTTAAGCGTGAAAGAGTAGCAGACAGACAGACAGACAGAGTTACTTTCGAATTTATAATATTATAGTATTAGTATGGATTGTTATTATTAATATAAATTATGTCATGTTAAGAAACAGTGGCGGCAGCGATGGCAGAGTGGTAAAAACCGCGGTCTTCGACGCGACCAATCCCGGGTTCAGATCCTCGGTGCGCACCTCTGACAAAATAAATTTGTAATGTGCGCATTTATCGCTGCTCCACGGTGATGGAAAATATAGTGATATTTAATTGATTACGATGTTCTCCATCGCTGTGCATGCCTGAGAGAAATTCATAAATTCTCGAAAGCATGACGTCCACCAATCCGCACTTGGCCAGCGTGGTGGACTATGGCCTAAATCCCTCTCACTTGTGAGGGGAGACCTTTGCCCATAATGTCCCTGTGGGACATAAAAAAGGTTGAAAAAAAAAAAAAGAAACAGTGGAAATCAGAGTTTGACACTCAACTTTGTCGAACACCTAATGGGTGGTTTGGAAACATTTGACAGTGGGTTGGACACTTAGGGTGTGTTGCACCATGTAACTATAACGATAACTAAACCCAAACTAGCCGTCAAAACCTCGGTTAAGCGACATTTGCGTTGCATCATTTAAGCTATGGTTGACGTCATTACTTAACGGTAATATTAACTGCTCGATTTTGGCCGGTTAATGATATTGTTATGGTCAAATATCATATCGTCTGAGTATTAACTTCACCGCCTGTTAACTTTAACAATCAAGAAAAACGTTATGGTGAAACACACTATTTTTAAATTCTATTGTCGTCGTAAAGTTACAGTTAAAGTTAGTTTTAACTGAAACTATAACCAGGCCTACGGTGCAATCTACCCTTACCATCTAAGCATCTACACTAGCCCGCATAAAAAAATATGTTAAGATTTTATAAAATCCGGTAGTCCCCTTTTAGTCGCCGATTATGATCAGGCAGGAGATAAGAATAAGTTTATACAGGAGATAAGATTGACGACCCGTGTGGCGCAATGGTTACCTAGCCGGACTGCCGATCGGAGGGTCCCGGGTTCGATTCCCCCGAAGCAGAAATTTGAATGAATGATGAGATAAGAATAAGTTTAGACAGGAGATAAGATTGACGACCCGTGTGGCGCAATGGTTACCTAGCCGGACTGCCGATCGGAGGGTCCCGGGTTCGATTCCCCCGAAGCAGAAATTTGAATGAATGAGGAGATAAGAATAAGTTTAGACAGGAGATAAGATTGACGACCCGTGTGGCGCAATGGTTACCTAGCCGGACTGCCGATCGGAGGGTCCCGGGTTCGATTCCCCCGAAGCAGAAATTTGAATGAATGAGGAGATAAGAATAAGTTTAGACAGGAGATAAGATTGACGACCCGTGTGGTGCAATGGTTACCTAGCCGGACTGCCGATCGGAGGGTCCCGGGTTCGATTTCCCGAAGCAGAAATTTCAATGATGAGTTTAAAATTTCTGTTCTCGATCTGGGTGTTTGTGTTTCCGTCTTTGTGTAAGTCCATGGCACCCACGACAAAGGGTATATCTACCTTACTTTGGGGCTATGAGTGTGATACGTAATTTTATTTATTTATTTATATGGTAGCTCATATCCTTAATTCCAAGTACACTGGTGGTTTGAGGCTTAAAACCTTGAAATCTTTGAATTCTTCTGGCATAATTATTTGAATCCAAGCCCAGCAGTGGGACATCAAAATGGTCATTGTTGATGACAAAGATGGTCATGAACTTATACTAAACAAGAGTCATTCATTATGCACGCACGCACGCTCGCACACACGCACACATACACACACAGACAGACAGACAGACACACTTAATTTTTATTATTGTATGATTAAATTGTAATTTACTAAGGGCCTCGTTCACCATTTCCAAGTAAAGCGTTGGTTAGTTACGTCCCAAGTAAAGTTAATTGACAAATAAAAGCTATGAGTACGGGTAAGTTTACCATATTATTATTATATGATTAGTGCTACTCGTAGATCGTGAAATTGAAATTGAATTTATGGGTGACTTTAACCGACAATCAGCGTACTTGTCACTTTACTTGAAGGTGGTGAAAGAGGCCCTTAGTGTAATCATTTAGTTAAAAATCAAAAAATGAAAATCCGTAACTGGCTGTCAGTTAGTAAGCTACATGTATACTATTCCTTGAAGAACTGTAGATTATTTATCATAATAAGTAAATAAAAATATTAATTTCATATAATTCATATAAAGAGATAGAGACAACAGTAATCACTCAACATTAAATCATAAAGCCGTTGCTATTAACTTGAAAGGTTCTGCTTGCAACAAATGGTATTAGAAAGCTTCTTGAATATAGAATTCAATTTCAATCAGCTTTCTCTTTCTCGCTCATTTCCGTTTCAGGAAGATCACTCGGCAAAGAAAAAATTTTTAAAGAATATGTTTTTTTTACTCGAAGTCTTTAGTAAAAGAAATAAAAGGTATAAGCTGGGATTTTTCGACACTTTTCACGTTTGTTTGAAAGCTTTGAGAATTCTATTGTTTCTTACAATAACATTGTTGTGTTTCATTACATTGATAAACCACATTCATTCCACTCCTTTTGATTTCTTTTGGGTTTCGTCAAAGAATTCATAATTACAGATTTCGTGCAAAAAAATATAACAAATTATATAAAAACCTGCCTTGTATGTACTGTGTCTCACAGTAGTGATGCTATGTGTGTTAAACGTTATAATTTAACCTACTGGGTAGATAATACACTGTACCTTTATATTTCTAGTTGGAACGTTTCCGCTTAAAACTTGCGAGTGGATATTAAAGTGTTCTGGATGTTGCTTGACAAACACACAGAGTTTCTTACAATTATGTATGCACATACAGGCCAATGGTAGTGTTCGCGCCAATTAAGTCATTTCACCTCCCTCCCCTTCATCCTCCCTCTCTTTCCCGCAAGCGCACTATTGTATTATATCGGCATCGTTCGCACTTGGGCGCACGCATATGGATCAGGAAGATCTATCAATCAGTCTGGCTTCGTCCGCCGTGCCGCCGACGCGCATGCAAGTCCTCTCGTGACAAGTGACAACCGCACCGCAAGCCACCTAACACGTGGTCAGACTCGCCGCATCGCCACCATCACCGCTGTCAATAGTTTGTGATTTAACTGACTAATAGTGTAGTGTGAAGGACAACACCAGTTCCCGGGCAAGAGAGGATTGATCGGGGCTTCATCAGTACACGAGCGTACCATCTGCTCCAGCCCCTGGGATACCCCAAGTAAGTGCGCTTATCCCTTTATCAATCCCTCTAGTTTCCACCCTTTAATTCGACACGCAACTTACAGTCCACAATTCCTACACCCGCAACGGGGGACCACCCTCCTTTCCACCCTTTATTCCACCACCATTTTTGGTCATATCGAACCGGAGGTCCACACCCATTATCCTACATTTCTGGTTCAGTCGAGCCCGATTTCGAGCCAATAGTTTAGTAACTTCACCCGGGTTAATTATTTAATCTCATAAATACGCAAACATATGTATTTCATGTAATATATTATAAGTGCCTATTCATATTTATTTTTGCAAATAAGTATTATATCTACGATTATTTTATATCCCGCATATTAATAACGCACCGCTCACGTAGGTATATTATTCTTTTTGCAAAACACACCGCACCATCCGCTATTTATTTTTGCAAATAAGTATTATATCTACGATTATTTTATATCCCGCATATTAATAACGCACCGCTCACGTAGGTATATTATTATTTTTGCAAAACGCACCGCACCATTCGCACCATTATTTACCTATATTTGTAATCGAAATTACACCTCATAGGTACGCATTCTATTTTTCATTAATTGAAGTCCGCCATATTTGTGTTTGCCGGAGCCGACGCGACCGGCGATCGTTGTTTCGCTAGTAACTACCTACGTAATCATTCATTCATTACGCCATACATAATTTTTATAATTTCAACTGTTTTAACTGATTTATCTTGTTCACGACAAAATGTCTACTAAAGGCAAAAAATCTGAAACAATTTCAAATGACGAAATTAGTTTGAAAATATTAATTGCAAAACGTGATTCTATTTACGAACGTTTACAACAAATTTATGATTTATCTATAAGTGCATCAAGTTCGTCAGACGAACAGGACACATTTCTTGACACGGCATCTGACCTTGAATACTTGCGTACTGAGTTCAAGGACACGTTAGAATCTTATAATGTTACAAATTTAAAATTAAATCCGAACGCGCAAGTAGATTTCGGATCGTGGAAATCTTTTCATGATCTATATAGTCGTATTAAAAGTCAAGTGTCCAAATTAAACGCTCCATCTTCATCTTCAAGTAAATTACAGAATAGTTTACCTACAAAAATTATACCATCGCTTCCGCCCATAGAATTACTTTCTTTTAATGGTGACATACGACACTGGTCTATGTTCTACCAACAATTTAAAACATTAGTTCATGATAATCAGCAATTAACAGATGCTGAACGCGTTTATTATCTTGTTAGTAAACTTAGTGATAAGGCATTTTCAATCTGCTCAGGCTTAATGCCTACAGCTGAAAACTATTCTGTGATATGGAACGCGCTCATACGTAGATATAACGACGAGCGTGTGCTACGTCAGTCAGCTGTTAGAACTGAAGAACGTTAACGCTAACACATCCGCTGGTTATCAAATATTTATGGATAAATTTGACGCTTCTATTAACGCCCTTAAGCAACTTAATATTGATGACATATCTGATTTTCTGTTTCTAAATATCGCGCTTAGAAAATTAGATAACGATACCGTAAAGTCGTTTGAAATGTCATGTCGCAACGTAAATATACCTAAATATTCCGCTTTGGTTCAGTTTTTACATGACCAGAATAGGGCTTTATGCCATACAATAAATACTTCGCATACGTCTAACAACCATAAAATTAAAGGTAATTTTGTTCCCGCTCCCGCTAAAAATATAAGCAAAACTTTTATTAATACAGATTCGAATCGGTCATGTATTTTCTGTAAATCGGGTGATCACGAACACCTATTTGTCTGTCCGCATTTTTTTAAAATAAATGCACAGGACAGGTACAATTTTGTAAAACGAAATAAATGTTGCACTAATTGTTTAAGTAATAAACACGCCACTCCTTTTTGTAAGTCACAGCGTAGATGTAGGTATTGCTCCCGCTCGCACCATACGCTACTTCATTTTGTTAGTAGTAGGAATAAGGTCGATCAGCCTTCGGTACAACAAGGTCCAGGAGAACAAAATGCATCCACGTCATGTAACGTTTCGCGCGATTGTGGTAATGCGCCGCACTGCACTACATTATTGGGGACTGCGAAGATTAAAGTTTGTACTAAATACGGTCACCAATATTTGTTGCGTTGTTTAGTTGACCCTGGCTCGCAATGCGATTACATTACGAAACAGTGTTGCAAACGGTTATACCTACCGATCTCAAATAAAACACCAGTTAAAGAAGCGCAAGGAATCGGTGGAGTATCGCAGAAGATTTTAGGTGTTACTTCTTTGCAGTTTAGCTCCCGCTTTGATGAAAATAAACTTTATCATATTGAACCGTTAGTCGTTCCCACTATAACTGGACAATTACCCGAGTCGTTAATAGACGTTTCGAAAATTAGTTATATAAATAATTTACGTTTAGCTGACGATCAAATCCATACACCAGGTGACATTGACGTTTTATTAGGGGTTAACACTTATTTACAAATTTTGTTAACTGATAAAATAATTAATTCGCAATCGCCGAGTGCCATAAAAACGTCACTAGGATACATAATAATGGGAGACGCAGATATCGACTTTCCTACTTGCATGCCGCGTTCTTTAGTTTCTTATCCTACTCGTATTGATAATAGTCAAACGTCGCTCACGCATTTGCTCGAAAAATTTTGGAAGTTAGAGGAGCTGCCGCAAAAAACTTATTTGAGTCCTGATGAACAGGAATGTGAGAATATTTATACTTCCACTACTCGTCGCAATTTGAACGGACGATATGTTGTCGCCCTGCCCTTCAAGGACACGCCTGATAAGTTAGGTGATTCTTTTATAACCGCTAAAAAAACGCTTCTCGCTCCTAGAGAGACGTTTTAATAAATGTCCCGATCTTCGCTCCCGCTACAATGAAGTTATTCAAGAATACATCAACAAGGGTTATTTATCATTGGTTGCTTCAAATAATTCTACGGAACCTTGCTTTTATCTCCCGCACCACCCTGTCATACTTAATGATAAAAGTACAACTCAATTGCGAATAGTACTCGACGCAAGCGCTAAGTCAGATAATGACATTTCATTAAATGATATTTTACATAGTGGGCAAAATTTACAGTCTGATATTTTTAATATTTTAATAAACGTACGAGTTTATCGCATCGCCTTTTTTGCCGACGTTAGACAAATGTATTTATGCATTGAAGTACAAAAATCGCACCGCGCGTTTCAACGCATTCTGTATCGCTTTTCTGATGAGGAAGACATACAAACATACGAATTTAATCGTGTGACTTTTGGTTTACGCTGTTCGCCTTTTCTTGCGCTACGCACATTACGTCAGTTGGCTTCCGAGGAGAGGGAGTCCTATCCTTTGGCTGCTTCGGTGGTCGAACGAGATATTTATATGGACGATATCGCGTCCTGCGCGCCCTGCGTCAACAGCGCCGTTGACGTAGCCACTCAACTAATTCAAATGTTTAAGCGAGGAGGATTTGAATTGGTTAAGTGGACTAGTAACAGTTCAGAGCTTTTACAGCACGTCCCCGCAACGCACCGTCAGCTTGACGAGGTCTCATTCGACGACCAAAATATTTTTAAAATATTGGATCGTCGTTGGCACCCCGCAACTGATTGTTTTTCTTTTCTAGTTTCGCCGCCGCCGCTCGCTTGTACCAAGCGTTCTATTTTATCCGCAACCGCTCGCTTGTATGATGTTCTGGGGCTCGTGGGTCCAGTAATTCTTTTCTCTAAGCTTCTCATTAAAACCTTATGGGTTCTCAAACTTGACTGGGACCAGGCTCCGCCCGCTCACGTTGTCACTGCATGGCAACAATATATTTCAGAGTTACCTTTGATATCGAAATTAAAGTTTCCTCGCCATATGGGTATAAATAAAAATTCGCAAGTCTCGCTAGTCGCGTTCGCCGACGCCAGTGAAAAGGCGTATGGCTGCGTAATTTTTCGCACATCGTTAATGATGATGACTCACTAGTGATAACGCTACTAATTTTATTGCTTCGCGTTCATACTTGAAGGAACTTCATTCCTTTTTACGTTCAGACGAATATTATAAAGTATTTAATCAGGTCCTTTCTGATAACCGCATCACATGGAAACTTAACCCTCCAAACGCTCCACATTTTGGTGGGCTTTGGGAGTCAAATATAAAGATAGTAAAGTATCATTTATTTCGCGTCATAGGTAAGCAAATCCTCACGTATGAGGAGTTGCTTACTGTCCTCACTCAGGTCGAACGCATATTAAATTCACGACCGCTTTACGTGTTAAGTAGCGATCCGGCGGAACCTACTGCACTTACGCCCGCGCATTTCCTCGCTGTTAATCCACTTGGATGTTTACCCGCCGCGGATCTTAGTAAAGAACGCATTAATCTTTTATCACGTTTTTCATTGCTTGATTCGATAGTTCAGTCATTCTGGAAGCGCTTCAGATCAGAATACTTACATACACTACAAGCAAGAGAAAAGTGGAATAAACATTCTATTAATTCCATTTCTGTAGGAACCGTTGTTCTTATCGATATGGATAACGCTCCGCCTCTTCAGTGGCCGCTAGGCGTCGTCACTGAACTGTTTCCTGGTAGGGATGGTGTGGTGCGCGTTGCACAAGTGAAGACTAAGAGCTCCACTTTGCAGCGGCCCATTGTTAGACTTTGCCCTCTACCAACACAATAATATTTCTATATGCCTATGTAGTTTATATTTTATAAGTTATAGTTTAAGTATAAATTCTTATCCCGCTATTATAATATTTTTATTAATTTACTAATTATATTCATCGCATCGCCTCTGTTCACCGCATATATAGTTTTTTCTATATGATATTAACTCCGCTGTATATATTTATGTTTTTTTTTTTAATTCGCTATTTGAGGAGACCTCAAGGCCGGGGGGATGTTCGCGCCAATTAAGTCATTTCACCTCCCTCCCCTTCATCCTCCCTCTCTTTTCCGCAAGCGCACTATTGTATTATATCGGCATCGTTCGCACTTGGGCGCACGCATATGGATCAGGAAGATCTATCAATCAGTCTGGCTTCGTCCGCCGTGCCGCCGACGCGCATGCAAGTCCTCTCGTGACAAGTGACAACCACACCGCAAGCCACCTAACACGTGGTCAGACTCGCCGCATCGCCACCATCACCGCTGTCAATAGTTTGTGATTTAACTGACTAATAGTGTAGTGTGAAGGACAACACCAGTTCCCGGGCAAGAGAGGATTGATCGGGGCTTCATCAGTACACGAGCGTACCATCTGCTCCAGCCCCTGGGATACCCCAAGTAAGTGCGCTTATCCCTTTATCAATCCCTCTAGTTTCCACCCTTTAATTCGACACGCAACTTACAGTCCACAATTCCTACACCCGCAACGGGGGACCACCCTCCTTTCCACCCTTTATTCCACCACCATTTTTGGTCATATCGAACCGGAGGTCCACACCCATTACCCAACAGGTAGTATCCGATACTCTTTGAATATAGGCCTGCAGCTGTTCATGGGACTAGCACCGCAAATGGCTCTAACATATTTTTATGGACGCGAAATACCTTATTAATTTCCATGGAATTGCCTCGGTAAAAGTCCAGTGCATTCGACTGAAATTGACTGGTTTTAAAAACTGGTGTTCAAGTAAAAATCTTACCGGTGTAACTTTTAGGATGAAAATTGAATGAAAGCATAGATTCAATGATGCATTGTGATGATTCTGCTTTTCAGAGGATTTTCATATATTCCGACGGAAATAGGTACAAACAAGAATGCAATATGGCATTGCTGAGTAATGTTGAACATAGTTGCGATGTTTCAATGATTTAGTGTCATAAATAAATTGCTCTTCTGATACCCGATATACTGCGTTGCATTGCAAAGAATATTAACAGATTATTAATAAAAAGATAACTTAAATCTAATACCTTTAAACGAGCAATTCTTTTATATACCTAAATATATTTTTGAATCCCGGAAACGGATCCAGATTTTGATGAAATTTAGTACCCTGGTTTCGGGGGTAGTAAATCGATCCAGCTAGGTTTTACAAAGAAATTTAAAATTATGAAAAAAATAATCAGCGATAATCAACTTAAATATAAACTGAAAAATACGACTCTTCCTGACATCTTTTGGCAAGTATTAATAATATTGTGGCGTAGAACGCCGTCAAACGCCATCCGTCAATCCGACGTTCAAAGAGATGATAATGGCGATTTGAAAGAGCTCTATAAAAATGTCGTTCATTGAATTAAAGCTTCCTTGGCTAAATGGTTACATCGGCTGACTGCGCAACTAGATACCCGGGTTCAAACCTCAAACAAATCCATATTGCGTTTATTTTTTCAGATGACGTTAATAAGTAACACTAAGCAAATGAGTGTTTCGTTTGAAATTAAACCAAGAAAATAAATTGTTTTTATCCGAGCAACGCTCGGGCGTCCAGGTACTATATTTTAAGTTAGTTAAAAAACATAATTATTATTTAAGGAAATGAATTGAAATAAGAAAAGTTTATTGATGACTGTTTCCAGAAAAAAAATGTTTTTCTTTGTTTTCCTTACTCAGGCATAAAAAAAGGATTAGTCATGGAGAAAAAAAAACTTTGTTTTTCAATTACATATTCAGGTGCTTAAAGTTTGTACCGTTGAAATTATGCACAAAATTTGGTTCAATGTAATAAAATAAAAACAATACTAATATAAAAAAAATTATTTTTATTGTTCCTGGTTAGGCGATTTGTTATTATCATGTTACTTTCATTTTTCATAGGTGTAATATCTATAAAAACACTCTCAATTATTGCTAGCTAGCCGGCATAATGTTTTCAGGAGTGCTTATCGGTTTCTGATTCGCAGTTTACCGAACTCCTTTCATATTGGATGAAGGAGAAGAGTATCATAGGCCTCTTTGTCTCTGATTAGTAAAAAATTAAAAATAGAATATTATCTACGCCTGCCAGTATGGCGGCGGTTGCATACGAACGGTACTTACGTCGACTATCGTTCTTTGGCTATGTTCGAAAATATTCTTATGTACTAATCTAAAACCCATCAAAAACTACAAGCGGAACCTTGAAGTGGCGGACTGCAGTCTGGAAGAACGTCCAGGATCCTGTGACTGTATATAGGAGAGGTGGCTTCGATTCAAGAATTCCGTGAGTACGCTTTGATTACTTATGTTGGAGGTGTAGGCATTAATTGAGGTGTTTCCACTTTCCCAACAGTGGGCTTGGGCCATAATTACGCGCCCACCCATCCAGTTTCTTATGTATCTTTGAAAATTGTGAATATATTAATATAAATTAAATTTATACATACATCCTACGAAATTATCTTATCTACGGTTTACCTATGTTTGTGCATAACTCAAAATGATATGAAATAAAATTTCATATTGTTGTATTTACTTTTCATTTCATTCAATCTGCTTCCCAAAAGTAGGCCATCTTCTTATCAGTTTATTGTAGTTATTTACCTGTACCACAGGTATTTATTTAACCTAACTCAGGCACCAGGTTCTCACACGTAAGGCTCTGGGATATATATGCGTATAATATGCTTAAGTTAAGTTAAAAGTAAAATTAAGTTAAATACTATTGTAGAGCCGTGCCCGAATGTTTACGTTGTTAGCAGCCCAAGTAACACTTTAGTGACAAATAGCTTGCATAAAGTATTTTTTAGGAAACCATTGTAATAAAATCGTGATTAAGTTCTATAAAGGTGGTTAGAACCTATAAGCAACCTTTATGTTACCAAAGGGAGAAAAATTGTAACCTATTTAAGATGCAAAAGCGATGCATAAGAGTTCGAATTGTTATCCTGAGTGGTACTGATGGTGCAAATTGCGCGCTGTGAATGAATGTATGAACGATAAAGCCATACCGTTCATTCGTTGAATAAATGAGATCTTAACAAGAATAATTTTCGGCAAAGACAAACCTTGTGCTATGTGTTTCGATAACATTTTATTAATAGCGTCTATTTATGATGAGTATTAAAATGTATGTGTATAACATGGTCATGGTCATGGAGCACTTGCAAATGGTTTTTTTATCGTGAAACCATGGTATATTTGCTTAGTAAATTTTGATGCGCCTTCGATATAATCAAAAATTATCAAAATAATATGCGCTGATGAAATAAATAAGAAAATTACTTATTACTTATTTACTTACTTACTTAAATTACATTATTAAAATTTGTTAGTTAAAAACCTAAAATTATGGTTTTAAAAAACTATAATCTCAAACTACATCAGAAACAGTTATCAAAACTAATTTTATTTTATGTTATTGCAATAAAATACTTTTCAACAAGATGCTTTTAAAGGACTCCATTTTTAAACATGGCAACTTCATGGCGATTTAAAATAAACCTTGCAGTTCCTATTTTCACTGATTTGTTGCCTTATTGGAGCTCTTAGGGCCAAAAATCACTCATTAGTGCGTGTAATCACACGCACTAATGAATTTAGTGAAAATAATTAGTGAAAATAATCATTTTCACTAATTATTTTCACTAAATGGTGATAATTTTCACTTTAGAGGTCTCGCTGTCTATGCATAGAATGCGTTGCATGGATCTCCAATGCAACGCATTCTCAAAATGGGGAGAAAACCGTAAAGTGTAATAGAGCAGATTAATTTATAAAAAAAAAACATAGTATACATACTACGTGCCGCACACTGCATCGCAATTAAAAATAAGTTCTACTTTTCTATCTTTTAGAACTGTTAAATCTTAAATGGTTCTAAATGAGACAAAATTGATGCTTACAGTTTTCAAGAACAATCTTTTGGACCGAGACACGCGTTAGAGTGGCATATTAGAGTATATTAGACCTCACAAAGGCAATTAAAGTAGGTTCCAAATGAGCTGCAATAATAACTCTTAAGCCACTACATGTGATAAATAACTCGTATATACTACTTATTTAGTACTAAAGATGCCAAATAAGGAAAAAATACCACCTAATAGGGCACATTTCCTTAGGGGGATTATTGAGCTGCAATAATAACTTCAGGTGATAAATAACTCGTATATACTACTTATTTAGTACTAAAGATGCCAAATAAGGAAAAAATACCACCTAATAGGGCACAGTTCTTTATGGGGGATTATAAAATGTCATGCTTCTTTGAGTTCTAAAAGAGAGAAAATTAAAAGCTTTATGCGTCTCTAAGTAATAAATTCGGCTTAATGCCACCACAAGTAATAAAGCAAGAACAAAAATCACTCAGAAGCAAATGTTAGTGATAAGAGTTACTCATTTGCAAATTCGAGTGCTGTTTGCATCTATAAGTAATGCCATACACTCTTGCATCACTTATATGCTACCACATGTTGCAAAATAAGTTCCAAATTTCACTAACGTGTTACTTGGGAGTCTACCAGAAAAAAAATCTACAACTATATTGACACGTGTTTCAAATCTTTGGTTTGAAAATCGATAAGCTTCAAATAAATCGCAAAGCTAAAACT
The DNA here is from genome assembly GCA_911387765.1 of Pyrgus malvae. NCBI lineage: Eukaryota > Metazoa > Arthropoda > Insecta > Lepidoptera > Hesperiidae > Pyrgus > Pyrgus malvae. Next base: position 20,247,388 of record OU426965.1, on the reverse strand, counting down.
AAGTGCTTCAATAGGGGTCAAGCTCTTAGGAACTTTCGAGCACCTTGTATCAACCTTTTCGTGTCCATTTTGGATCAGACACTTTAGGAGCCTTATCGTGTAATCTAAAGTAGGAAAAAGGTTTTGCTTTGTGAATATAGTTTTAGTTTTATTTTAAATTTTAGTCACTGAAGCGTTCATAATGTTCATATCTGTGTGGTTGGAATACTTTTTATATTTTGCGAAGTAAGACAAGCAATCGCTAGAAGCAAGCACTTTAAGCCGTTAGTCCATCAAATTTAATCTAAAATAAAACGTTACATACTCACAACCCCACAGTAAGATAATTAATACCCTGTGTCGTGGGTACCATGGGCACATACAAAGACAGGAACACAATCACCTCATCATTCAAATTTCTGTTTCGCCGGGACTCCTCGATTGGCATTCCGGCAGGTTACCATTGTGCCTCGCGGGTCATCAAGTCGTGATTCTTGCCCAATACCCTTACATGAAGTAACCATGCCGCTAGCACCTATACTCTTACGATCTCAGGAAAGACTCAGGTTTCTCTTGTGGCTGTGAATAAACGTCCCCTGCGTCCATTAGTAATAGCCACCACGTGGCCTGCATGGTGGTCTGGTGGGGAGGTAAATTTTGCAAAAGCAAAAATTCAAATTCATTTACTTGCTTAGTTGATTGTTGTTGATAAACAGCAGTCGTAAGACTTTGCGAGAGGCATTATGATATGGAAATATCTACCAGTTTGGCCACGATTCCGTATTTCCCCCAATTAGAATTGAAGCAACGTGGTAATATAACCTCCGGGCCTCGCAAATTATGTTTTTTTAATTCACTACAATAAATACGGCGGCACGACGGTACAACGGTGACGCTAGGGTCGAGAGTGACCTAGGGTCTAGCGGAGTGTCGTATCGATGATAGCGTGACAGTCATAGTAACATTCCTTGATTCTTACGGAAGAAGACATGGTGGACGTTTTGCGCATTACGTAACCGACGAATCTCTGTTGATCCAAGCAATCTCCAGTGATATCTAAGTGATAATTACCAATGTTGCTGAATAATAATCATGTCTAATTGTGTGTAAGTTAATTTTTCGAAATAATAATGATTGTTATAATCGTCTTTTAATTGTCAATTTCCTCGCCCACGTGAATAACTCTGATGTATGTATGAGCAGCGCTCGCCAACAAATGTAATTATAAGAACAAAAACAAAAATATACACTTAAATTCCCTTACTCAAGTGAGAAATCAGACAAAGTAATTAAAGAACCATCATAATAAATCAAGGAAGCTTGAGTTTAAAAAGAAATTACTGAAACTTTTAATCTTTTGCAGCTTGTATGAAGTACCGTAATACATTTACCGTTTTATTATAACTCTTCTTCCAAGAATAACAGCAGCAAATCTGTACTAGATGTCAATTATATGAATTCATGTAGGAATGATTGACGTTCATTAAGAGCACAGAACGGCAATAATGCGCCTTTCGTATGAAGACTGGTGTCGCCGATCAAGCCCCGCCTTTCACCTCCATTACATCTGTACTTAAATAAATACGAAGCTTACGCACATATTTGCAATTTCAAATCTAGCCAATCTTAGCACCGCACAATCACGCGATTTCAAATGAACGAATCACACCCAAGCACGCACACAAGCACGCATATCGTAGCACGATCGCGTGTTCTGTAGATATTTTGGAATTTTGAGCGTTTGCTCAAAATTCCTTGGCGCGTTTGGCCCGCCCACATTTCCATTCTACTCTTTTAATATGTTCTGTGATTAAGAGAATACTTGTATGCCAAAAATGAATTCCTATATACTTTTTTATTTAGTCGTATATCGTATACTTGCATTACTCGACTAAGGACTATCGCTGCATTCTTTTCTGCCATGTAGTAATTTTAATGTGCTTCGGTGAATTAAATTAAAAATTTAAAAAACCCTCTTCGCAAAAAATACTTATAGTTTAAAAACCCTTTATATATTGCAAGGTCATAACCTGCAAGATCATTACTCTTTAAAACTGATATATTGAACCCAAATACGATAACTCTGATGTGAGTTTTAGAAGAGTTGGGTTCTCTGAAGACCAGGTGACCAGGACTCTGGTGGTTGCAGCATCTGGTCAAAGTTATCAATTAATTGTCATTTAAAGATTATACTGAAATTTTTGAAAAAGCGCTGATACTTTTAAACTGCTGGACCGATATTAACCAAACATAGCTAAGAACTACCAGGCAGAAACTGACTTTCAAACAAAAAAAACCGCAAGGATATCGGTCCTACAGTAGACCTGAGGACGGTGATAATGTTCTGACTTTTACTGTAATAGATATAGAATATTACATATTTTCTGATAATTTTAAAATCTAAACAGATCGAAGATTTGAGAGTAAATGGGCCAGAACTTGCATTTGATTTCGGCAAATTGGAATAATCTTTCATAAAATTTATTTGAAATAAATAAACATCAGTTCATAATCAATCCGTTTCCTGAAAAAAAAATCAAGTTAATAATGAAAATTTGGCGAAATCTTTTAAAGTAAACTAAATCTCGCATTATAATTCTTGCGGCAAGCTAAAAAAGTGGCTGATGTACCTATTAGATTATTAATGAAATTATCAGTTATATTGGCAATGAAACTCATGAAAATAGTGTAATTTAACTGCAAAATCTCATCTGTTAAATCAGGTAAATGAGCGAAATCGGCAAAATATCGTATACTCTTAATAGTAAAACGAAAAAACATTGAATCTTCTTACAATTTCTAACGTCCATACAAAACACCAAATATAAAGAAATACGATGTCTCTATTTCATGTTTAAATAACGAATAAATAAACTACAACAATACAACAAACTAAGACACGAAGCGTAATATAATAATTATGTGAAAAAACTTTTTAATGTCATTAGCGTGTCCATTTGTCTGGAAATAACAGTTTTCTTTGTAAAGCATCTTTGTTTAAGTGTACAAAAACGGGAAATTGGGAACATTATTCGCGCTTAAGAGTTCAGTACAAACTTGAGTGAAAATAATTGTATCTATAATCACTTGCTTCGTAATACCTTTGTATGAAGAAAACTATACAAATTTCCCAGCGGTTGACAATCTGTATGGCGCAATGGTTATCATACCGGACTGCCATTCGGACAAAGACAAAGACAAAGACTTTTATTTGCAAAAAAATAGGGGTGTTTACAAAGGTTGTTTATATAATATTTTTAGCTCGCCACATTTAATTTCTTGAGGTATGCAAATATTAAATAGATACATTATATATAATATATAATATAAAAGAGAAAACTTAATTACAAAAATATGTGTTTTTTTATTTGTCCCATATTGCGCCTTTTATAAATTGAAATATTTATTTATTTATATTTCGGATCGGATCTGACTGTCGGCTTTAGGTAACCATATCACAGGGTGTTTGTACACTGAGAGAAAAAAACCGGCGGAAAAACGGAGAGTCCTGGGTTCCATTTCCAGCAAAGAAAAAAAATTGAATATTGAGTTGAAATTTCTGTACTTGGTCTTGGTATTTGTGTACTTGTCTTTGTGTCTGTCTATTTATCATCCACAACATCCCTGTGTTCATCCACAGCATCCTATGTTATATGTCTTTTTATGAACAGTAGATATCCGAATAATAGGCATGATGACACTATTAAAGAATCAGAGAATAAACGGTTTTACAGAAAAATATATGCTAAAGAAGTTCTAAAATATGATCCTGTTTTAATATAAACATTAAGATTAATAAGATTTTCAATAAAATAAAAGTATTAAATACAGCAATCGGCCATGTTATCTGAAACGCCAATCAAAAGGAATGACGTCACGTCTCAGTTAATGTCATCGTGTTGCTTGAAGTTTGACGAGCAATCCGACGCCATGACACCTACGAGCGTTTTCGCGCTTAATTCAAATTACATAGCAGAAAATACAATAATTTACCTTAAAAGTTGTGTTTATTGCTGAAATAAACTTTTTTTCGAAACTAGGAGACGTGTACCTACAATAAGGAAAGGTATTTAAAAATCTGTCATCATGCCCATTATTATAATCTGCTTTACTCATGGAGAAGCCCAAATAATTTTGAACCTGAACGAAGTACTTCGTCAATGTTAGCAGCGTTCAAGATTATTTTAAAAATAAATTGGTACATTAAACATAATGTTCAAGACACATATTTTAAGTGGCAATTGTATTTCAGAATTATCTTTATTTTATTTTTAAATTATCTATCGGAGTACCTGAGAAGAGAAAGACTGAACTGACAGATGATAATTAAGTGATCTTATATTAAAAGAAATCCTATTTTATCTTCAGATGAGGATCCCAAAAGTGCTCGAAAAGAAAATACAGACTTTTAAATTTAAAAGATTTATTCGCTTACACAGACAGATGTGATTCAAGTTCTGCTTAAGAAAACTTTATTTAAAGGGAACCTATGTCTGAAGTAACGTAAAGATAAATAACTTATTACGACGTACCGGGGAAAGAAGGCGGCGCTATGCGCATCTTCTAGCCCCACCCTAAAGAGTGCAGATCCGCAATGTGCTAGGCTTTCGTCGAACGTCTTCGTTGTAACGTGCTATAAAAGCAACCATCATGAGTAATGCAATGATTTCTGTTGAATGACTAAAACACTTGTCATAGCGAAATCATATAGTCACATAAAAATAAATTTAATACATAAAACTTGACGACCCACATGGCACAATGGTTACCATGCCTGACTGCCAATCGAGGGGTCCCGAGTATGATCGCGACAAAACAGAAATTTGAATGATGCGTTTAAATTCTTGTTCTCAGTCTGGGTGTTTATGCTCCTGTTTTATATGTGTACATGGTACCCACGACACAGGGTAATAATTACCGTACTATGGGCTATGAGTGTGTATCGTTTAATAAAACTTATTTGTGTCTTAAGCTGCTTAAAATATCAAAATATGGATATAACAATTTAAAAGAAAATTCGCCCAAACATATAATTCAGGGCATTCCTTTAATTCCCTGTTCCCTGAATTCCCATTTACACCCTAAAACTTTCACGCCGGATTAAGACAAGTTTTAAGAGTTGTCTACTCGGAAATCTTTTCAAATTCTGTAATGAGTACTTTTAAAAATAAAAATATCAGAAATAATCAGATTACATTATCTTAGTCATAAATACTGACATCTTCATGCGTCGTTTAATGTCCTCCTTTTTTAATGATGCACATTTTCATGGTGTCAACATTTCTTTTGTAGTGAACTTACAAAAGGAATTTCAATTTCGGTTCTGGCACTCGTAGCCCATATTTACACCATTTAAATAATCCCACGGCAGGTGGAAATGTAAAAAGAGGCCAAGTACACTCTACAGCTAAAATGCTAAAATCCGTCACCCCGAATGTAGATCAAAGCGAGCGTACAATTTAAATCTGTATTACTGTTACTTTATTAATTTTTTTCAACCGATTTCTCTGTTTCATTGCTGGGCATAGAGGTACACCCAAAATTAAGTGTGATTTAAGCCCTTCACCTATGTTCTTGAGCAAGATCTTCACTCAGGCAAGGCAGGCAAGCACGGCAATGTGAAAACATCATGAAATCGGCGTGAAGAATCAAGTGAAGAAGAATTTTTTAGTTAGAAGTGCTCAACGATTTCATCTCGGACCTCGGTCGGTCGGAGACCGGTGTCTTAATCAATAGTCTATCGTCGCTCTTTAGTAAGTTCTTGGTAAAATCACTATTACTATTACTATTTTACATACATTTTTTATTGCGATTCTTTTAAAAATAAAACTTTAATAATAACAAAATTATTCAGATTCCATTTTAAATCATAAAAACTGACATTTTTAGGCGTTTTATAATACCCTTCTTTTTAAATGATGACCGTTTTCATGGTGTCAACATTTCACAGTGCACTACAAAAATAATTTAAATTTATTTATTTATTTATTTTCGGTTCTTGCATTAATGTACTCGTAGCCTACATTTACACCATTTAAATAATCCCACAGTAAGCGGAAATGTAAAAAGAGGCCAAGTACACTCGACAGCTAAAAATGCTAAAATCAGTCACCCCGAATATGTAGATCAAAGCGAGCGTACAGTTAATATCTGTGTTACGAGTATGTTATTACATCTAACAATTTCAGTACATTTTTTCCTCTACTATGTTATAACCAGTTTTCGTCAAAGTTTATCAAAAATAGCACCATCCTTAAAGATTATTGTTAAATAGGCTATTGATGGTGAAAATGATAATATGCATAAACGTAATATTATTATAACTTTCTTCTATTTTTTAATTTAATTTTACTAGCGGCCGCCCGTTTCGTCCGCGTGGACTTTGGTATTAGTCATAGCATGATGTTATATTTTATTATTATTTTTCAACCTTTTTTTATGTCCCACTGCTGGGCACAGGTCTCCTCTCACAAGTGAAAGGGATTTACGCCATAGTCCACCACGCTGGCCAAGTGCGGATTGGTGGACGTCATGCTTTCGAAAAATTATGAATTTCTCTCAGGCATGCACGGCGATGGAGAACATCGTAATCAATTAAATATCACGATATTTTCCATCACCGTGGAGTAGCTATAAATGCGCACATTACAAATTTCTTTGTCAGGGGTGCGCGCCGAGGATTTGAACCCGTGATCGGATGTTATATAGCCTTCGTCAATAAATTGACTATTCAACACAAAAATATTTTTTCAATTCGAACCAATAGTTCCTGGGATTAGCTTCATATTATTATTATTATAATATCCTCATGATCAAGGTGAAGAGAAGTATTCATTAGATCATGAGAATCATCGATTTGTTTGCTTGCACGCTGAATGAGTTCATGAAGGTTGTACATCATGTAGTATAAATGGCAGCTTAATATGTACCTAATCAAACCAATGAATGTGAATTTATTTATTAAAATTTTTATTTTGTAATTTATCGATTGATTTTTATAATTATTAAATATTATTATGGTTTTAATTTGATTATATTAATTATTGAATGCTAATGTTCTAGAAGATATTTTAATTTAAATGTTTTTAATTTTATTTCATTTTGATTTAATTTTTAATTAATTGTGATTTTATTGTGAGTTTATTTTGACATCTTTTTTATGTTTTAATGACTGAAATTGCCTTATTGAAATTAATATTTTGAATTGATGTGTGTACTTGACTCATAATATGTATATTAAATTCAATTAACGCATTAGGCAAGATCCTGTCATGTTACTTGATAAGTGGAAATAAATAAATAAAAATTATTAACAATTAGAATGTAATTTATTCTAGTACTTAATTAAACTAAAACAACAGTTCTAATAAAAAAAGTAAATACTTTGCACTCATTCCGCGAAATAGCCGCAGCTCAGTTTTATAAAGCTCGAGAATAATCCCCTTTATAAGAATAAAAGCACCTAAAACGACCTTTTTCAAATCAGAGAAATTCAATAGACGTGGCAAATGAAAGTAACGTTGTATTAAATCGAGCAATAAAGATAAGTCCTGGGCCATAATCGTGGCCTAAGCACCCAACTTCTAAGCAGTAGGCTTAGATTTTTTTATTGGATTTTATTGTAAATTTATTTTTTGTCTTGAGATGCTGATAATTGTATTTAGCCACTGACTTTAGTCCTTAAAAACTAGATAAATTAATATGTATATCTATGAGTATAATCTGTCTCTTAATGAAAAAGTATTAGGCCTCATTCACCATCTCCAAGTAAAGTGTTGATTCATCTTTGTAATATCTTTTTTGATTTGTCTTACGGTAAAATCCCTCAAATTTTGTTAACGCCATATGAAATTCGTCTGTTAGAAAACATATTTATCAAAATAATTTGTGTTTCACTTATTGAATAGCTTATTGAATCTGCATACCGATGAGTATGCAATGCACGAGGCCTTCCTTACATTGAACAGAGACTCGTGCCTGGCAGTGGGACCAAAAAGGGCTGCAGCCAGCCATTTTAAACAATATTTATCACTAATCAGTCTATGACTTATACTGCTGCTTTATTTCATAAATGCATTTTAACAACATAACTATCATGCCCTCAACGCGTCGAAACGCTTCTAAAAGGCATTTCTGAATTCTTAGAAATTCAATGTACGTGACAAATAAAATAAACGTTCTATTAAATCGAGTAGTAAAGAACCCATATTGTGACTATAGTCGTTATAAGCACCCATATAAGACTCTTCATAGAATCGTTGAGTGTTTTAATAACATTGGCGATGTAATAACACCTTATTTTTATTTTTCAATAACTTTTCGAGTAACAGTCGTAGAGTCAATAACCCTGATTATGCTCTGTTTTGAGGCGAAACACGTGTTGGTGGTGGTACGTATGTTGGTGTATATTTTTTGCTGCATGTACATGTATCCTATGTGGGTGGGAGGGAGGTGCTATTGCATGAAAAAGTGTATACCATCATACATTCTGATTGCGGATTGTTGCAAAGTAGTTTTTAACTCTAAGCTTACGAAATAGCTCTAAGAGCCAGTAAACTGAAGATGCAGTGGGTTGGTCACATCTGCCGAAGAGCCGACAACCTTTGGACGAGACGGTTTTTGGAGTGGAGACCGCGTTCAGGCAAACTTAGTGTAGGACGCCCCCTGTGAGGTGGCGCGACGATCTGCGCCGGGTGACGGGAAGTAACTGAATGCGTAGAGCCGAAGATCGGGCTCAGTGGCAAACATTGGGAGAGGCCTTTTTTTTGGGAGAGGTTACCGGGTTACGTGGGATTTGACTAAAACCCCCTCGGTGGCCTGCCTCTGCGCTTGGGAGGACTCCGGGATCTCCTTTGGAGCGCACCGGTGTCCTCCACGCGTGGCGCCCCAGAACGAGCCCATCTTCGGGAGATGTGCTATCCTGCACCTTCAGGTGTTTACGGCGGCATGCGGCCACGCACACACCACCGTCCTTCCCGGGGATGCTGGCTGGACGGGTCAAGCTCTCACTCTCACCGTCCGCAACCCCGGTCCAGCAGTGGACTGATATGGGCTGATGAGTGAGTGTGAGAGAGAGTTTTTAACTAACTTTTCGATAGAGCAGCAGATCAGCACGCAAATCTCGTGGTGACATCCACATTATTGACCTCAAGCAAGACTTGCCTATTCTGGAGACTGACGGTTGCTACTTAAATAATAATATTACTTTATGGCAGAAATACAGCGGTGGTATCGCAACTTGTACCAACTCCAAAAAATTTATATTAAGTGTCTTAAAATTCTTATCGTGTTTTTTTTCCGCCGCCTTTTTCTCTAGCCCAAGCGGGCACCTAAAGGCGATGACCGGAAAAAAATGACATTTATTAGGCGAATATTTTGTATTCCTAATTGAAATAAATACATTTTCTTTCTTTCATTCTGTTCATAATGTTATTAGCTCAGTTAATAGTCTAGTTGTTCAGGCGTTCAAAGATAAAATATTTCACGAAAGGCAGTTCATCTCTAAGGTTCAGAGGAATAAAATAATCAATAAAGTAAATACTAATTATACTTTATTTAATACTAATAAAACTTAATATGTAAACTTCATACGCAAAGATGCAAAGTTCATAATCTTTGAAATTACTTAGTATAAAGTGTGTTTAACCAGTCTTCACCCAAATGTAAGATGAAAAGCAAAAGATAAACACCTAAAAGTTGTTACGAAATAGAAATTACGTATCTTGAATCATTTGGCGAATCCCTGCGACCTAAATACAAAGTTCCCTGAAGCCTTCAGCGAATTTCTATTTCTGTTATATGAGAGGTTACTGACCAAAAACTATAAGTATTTTCTGAAAGCTGATTTCTATGCAAGACATTTTAATGCCCTCTCTATTTTGCCAGATACTTCGGCGTGGCGACGTGTCTTGTCAAACTATTTAAACATCCCACGTAGTAATACCGTCAACGTGATTCAGAAATCGGTACATCGTGATCTAGCTTGTATTATTTATTAAAGATGACACGCGTACATGGGATAGATTTTTTTTAAAGTATTTTTTTCCTTTTGTGCAATATCATTTTATGCATATTAACTATGCGATATGATTCCATGACAACTCGTATTTTTTTAATTAAATCACATTGCTGAAAAAGCATCCCGTCGGTGTGGATTCTGTAGAACCCTAATGATTTCACTGGGGAAGTACCATAGCTGTACTCACTTCTGCCGTGAAGCAATTCTATTGTGTTTCCGTGGACCTTGCATTTGCCGGTCAGACTTATATGAGGCGACCATCAACCTTCAGAGTAACAGCGAAACAGCACGACCACAGGAAAGACTTGGCTTGCTTGATGTTGTATGTAACATCAACAGACACGTGCTGTAGCAACCACCTGGTCTGCATGCTTATCAACAACTGGTTAGGCGATTTGTTATTATCATGTTACTTCCATTTTTCATAGGTTTAATATCTATATAAAACACTCTCAATTATTGCTAGCTTGCCAGCATAATGTTTTCAGGAGTGCTTATCGGTTTCTGATTCGCTGTTTACCGAACTCCTTTCATATTGGATGAAGGAGAACAGTATCATAGGCATAATCTTTGCCTATGATTAGAAAAAAATAAAAATAGAATATTATCTGCGCCTGTCAGTATGGCGGCGTGGTTGCATACGTACGGTACTCACGTCGACTAACGTTCTTTGGTTATGTTCGACAATATTCTTAAGTACTAATCTAAAACCCATCAAGATTACAAGCGGAACCTTGAAGCGGCAGACTGCAGTCTGGAAGAACGTCCAGGATCCTGTGACTGTATATAGGAGAGGTGGCTTCGATTCAAGAATTCCGGTGAGTAATCTTTTGATTAACATTGTACTGGCATTATGCTGGTACCTAATTGGGAGTGTTAACTTTCCCAACAGTGGGCTTGGGTCATAATTGCGCGCCCGCCCATCCATTTTCTGGTCCTTCGGAGCTCGGATGAATGTCATCCAGCTTTAATTTAATTAATTATAAATAATTCTCTGCGTAATATACGCAAATTGAACATACCTACGTATGTTTTCTGTAATTTTATGTCCCATTTTACGTAATATTTTGGATTTAAGCTTGGATTAATAATATCCAGCTGTTTTTTGCAACCTTAAATTCATATTTATAGTAAAAATTACATTGCATAATATTTGCATAACCTTTTTTGCATCAGTAATAAGATGGCGACCGCTCACAATAATTTAGCTCGACTTACCGCCAAGAAGGAGCGATTGTACGCTCGTATGAATGAATTATATAAATTAGCATCAAATATTTCTGATTTTTCGTCTAGAAGCAATGAGAATTTCATGGTTAAGTCTGAAATCATCGACGAAATGCGTATTCAGTTCGAAACATACCTCGATGAAATATACGAAATTCAAGTATCGATAGATTCGAAATTCAAAATTGATTATCAATGTTTGGATGCGTTTGATGATTTATACCTTAAAGTAAAGCGTGTTAGGAACTATATTGTTCAAGCATTGCGATCAAATGTTTCCAAACGTGAAGATTCGAATGATAATTTTCAGTCAAAATGTAAAATTAAATTGCCACCGATTGAATTGCCTTACTTTGACGGGAAAATGGAGAATTGGCCGAAGTTTTATGAATCTTTTAAATCTAACATACATAGCAACAGTGATCTGACTGACTCGCAGCGCGTGCAATATTTAGTGGGTAAATTGACACACGGCGCTCTCAAGGTCACCGCAGGTATTGTACCTACGGGCGACACTTATAAAATTTTATGGGATAATTTAGTGAATAAATATCAAGACAAGCGATCATTAGGAACGCATTACTTAAATAATATTTTAGATGCTAGGAGCTGTAGTGATACAGCCGGCAGTCTCGACTCATTCATTGAAAAATATTCAGCTTCCGTTTTAGCTTTAAAACAATTAAATTTCAAAGATCTTGCCGATTTCATTTTCTTACATTGCGCTTTAAGAAAAATTGATTCGCATACTATTCAGGCTTTTGAGTCGTCTGTTCGTAACGAAGAAATGCCTTCCTTTGATAAGTTAAATTTATTTATTCGAGATCGAGTTAAAATTTTAGAACGCTCAAACACAAATCATTCAAGGTCGAATCGATCGCCGGACCCTGCAGTGAAAATAAATAAAACGTCTACGTATCCATCGCGATCGGTACATAAGTCATTTATTGCTAATAATAATAGTCATGCAACGCATTCTAGGCGCTGTGTCTTTTGTAATAACACTGATCATTCTGTTTATAATTGTGTTCAATTTAAAAACTTAGATACACCAATGGCCCGATTTGAATTTATAAAGTCGAAAAATGGCTGTGTGAATTGTCTTGGTATTACACATACTGTAACGTCCTGTAAATCAGCTGTTGTATGCGAGCTATGCCAAAAACGTCATCATACCCTCTTACACTTTAAAAATAAAAACGTAAACAAATCTAAATGCCGTTCTTCTGCGTCTACATCGCATAGTATACCTAATGAGGGTGAGTCGTCGACCACTAGTGCGACGCGTAGTGGCCCTGTGAGTGGCCCGAGTTCGAATTCGTTTACTGCAAACGCGAACATGGCCAGTGAGCGCCACGCGGCTCGTGCGTCTTTCGGGGAGCCGCAGATGCATGTTTTACTGTCGACTGCTCAAGTTTATGCAAGGTCGAAAAATAATAATAACGGAAAAGTAATAATAAGATGTTTAATTGATAACGGTTCACAGAATAATTTAGTTACACTTGATTGTTGTAAAGCACTCAAATTGCCAATAATTCCTTTAAATAATTCTTTTATTAAAGGAATTGGTTTAGCCTCGCGTCCTATACTGGGCTACGTATATTTGGACATTGAGTCCCGCGTATACCCAAATAATAAATACTCCATATACGCGTTAGTAGTTGATTGTATTACAGATCAACTGCCCAGTCATTATATATCTAAGGGTGACATGGGCTACCTAGAGGGTATACCCCTTGCTGATTTGTCATGGAATGTTCCTGGCAATATTGATGTCGTGTTAGGTGCACAATTGTTTCCATATATTTATTTAGGTGACAGAATCGAATCTGGGACAAAGTTGCCACCCGCTTTGTCGACTGCATTCGGTTACATTTTAATGGGTGATTACCCCAGCAATGTCGCTGTACCATCTTCGTTATCTGCCATTGCTCTTAACGATTTAATGCAAAAATTTTGGCAGATCGAAGAGATACCGAACATAAAATATTTAAGCCCGGATGAGACCGAATGTGAAAATATTTATTTATCGTCGGTTACTCGCGCGGTCGATGGGAGGTACAGTGTTGCTTTGCCCTTCTGTAAGAATCCGAGTGACCTTGGTAACTCGCGTTCTGGCGCCTTGCGCCGACTTATGTCTTTGGAGCGCAGATTTAAACAGTCGCCGGACTTACGTTTAAATTACAATAAAGTAATTAGCGACTATATAGAAAGCGGTTACCTGTCTGAGGTCAATGAATGCGATCTTGCGGATGAGGGATATTATATTCCTCACCATGCTGTCACCCGGGCGGACAAGCCACTGCCTCGTATTGTACTCGACGCGAGCGCCAAAACTCACACAGGGTTGTCACTTAATGACGTCCTGCATACAGGACCTAACTTGCAGGCCGATTTGTTTTTGTTATTATTAAATTTCCGATTGTTTCCCGTAGCTATGACTGCTGACATAAAGCAGATGTATTTGCAAATTGGTGTACTTCCAGAGCATCATAAATATCTTAGAATATTGTTTCGATTTAATAATAATGAAAGTATTAGAACTTTTCAATTTAATCGCCTTCCATTCGGGTTGAAATCCAGTCCTTACATAGCCATGCGAACTGTTCGCCAGTTAGCTGAGGACATGAGGCCACACTTTGGTGAAGCTGCACAAGTAGCAGAAAGTAATTTATATATGGACGATTTAGTTCATAGTGTGCCTGATGACGTCATCGCCGTCCGCCTTTCTAGAGAATTGATCTCGTTGTTTAAGGCCGGGGCTTTTGAATTACTTAAGTGGACGAGTAATTCTTTAGTTTTACTTAAAAATGTACCTGAGTCTCTTCGCGACTCAATAAATTTTTCTGAGGGCTCTAACAATGCCACTAAGGTGTTAGGCCTCTCTTGGCAACCAGCCGACGACAACTTCTTTTTCACGACTTCTTATGTCCAGGAGAAGTGTACGAAGCGGACCATACTCTCCATAGTCGCCCGCTTGTTTGACGTCCTAGGCTTGGTAGCTCCTGTCATATTATATGCCAAATTACTTATTAAAGAATTGTGGCTATGTAATATTGGTTGGGATGATACACCTCCAGAAAACGTTATTAAAAGGTTTTCTGATCTCATACAAGAGTTTTCTTTATTATCCACTCTAAAAATTCCACGTCACAGTGGTGTTTTGAGCAACAGTACCGTTCTGGTTGTCGCCTTTTGTGACGCCAGTATGAAAGGTTATGGCTGTGTCATATACTTACACACCACCGCTTCAAACGGAGATATCACTTGTAGATTGCTGTGTGCGAAATCAAAGGTTTCACCCACCAAAATTACGACACTTGCTCGTTTGGAGCTGTGCGCAGCGGTACTTATGTCTAAATTAATCAAAACTGTTCATGATACTTACCGCTCGCGTATTCCTATTGCAGGAACATATGCCTTTTCGGATTCGACTATCGCGTTATCTTGGATACATTCGTCACCGCATCGTTGGTCGGTGTTCGTTAGTAACCGCGTTGCTCAGTGTCATGAAAACCTTCCGCCCGAAAACTTCTATCACGTCGCAGGTAGCGACAACCCTAGTGATTGTTTATCGCGTGGTATGCTACCTTCGCAGCTTATCTCACATGATTTATGGTGGAAGGGGCCAACGTGGATGCGAACGCCAGTTTCTGAATGGCCGGTGAAAACTTTCTGTCTTACTAATGCTGAAAAAATACCCGAGCACAAGACAAAGGTTTTTTCAGCGACTGTTCATTCGGAACATTCAGTCTTTACTTTATTATTTGAACGTGTGTCTTCATGGGATAAACTGTTGCGTATTGTAGTCTATGTCCTAAAATTTATAAAAAAGATAAATCGTTCGTCTGTTCATAACCTGATGGTTGCAGAAAGATATGTTATTTCTGCTGTTCAAAAATTGCATTTTTCAAATGATATAATTGCCCTTAAAAATGGCAAATCCCCTTGTAATAAATTAAAAAATTTGTGCGTGTTTCTTGATGAACATAGCATTTTGCGTATTGAAGGACGCTTGTCTAAGGCAAATTTACCCTTCGAGGTAAAGCATCCCGTTTTACTCCCCAAACGCGATCGAGTAGTAGACTTAATAATAAACCATTATCATGTTATTAATTGTCATACCGGCCCGGGACTTCTTATGTCCATTTTAAGACAGCGATATTGGATATTAGATGCCAGAACTGTCGTAAGGGCTAACGTGCGTAAATGTATTTCTTGTTTTCGTGTACGTCCTTCACATCCGACGCCTAAAATGGCTGATCTTCCTTATTGTCGCGTGACGGAAGCGAAAGCCTTCGTTCACACTGGAGTTGACTATGCAGGCCCTATTAAAATTACTCTTACTCGGCGTAGAGGTCAACGATCCCAGAAGGCATATATCTGCCTTTTCGTTTGTCTGGTAACAAAGGCAATTCACATTGAGCTAGTCTCTGACTTGACTTCTAACGCATTTTTAGCTGCCTTCAGCCGCTTTATATCGAGACGTGGTCCTGTATCGTGTTTATACTCTGATAATGGAACGAATTTCATTGGTGCAAAGGCCCACTTAGACGATCTTTATAAATTTCTTATGAAATCAGAGTTCCATACCGCTTTAGGGAAAGATTTAACTAGCCGTCGTATTGAGTGGAAAATGATTCCACCCCGCGCACCTCACTTTGGAGGTATGTGGGAATCCAACATAAAAAGTTTAAAGACTCATCTTTATAGGGTTATAGGAGCCCAAATACTTACGTATGAGGAATTACAGACGGTGCTAGTGCAGATCGAGTGCATTTTGAACTCGCGGCCACTCACAGTAATGTCTTCCGACCCTCATCCTGAAGTAATAACACCGGCTCATTTTTTAATGTCCACGCCACTGCAGTATTTACCTGCAGCGGACCTAACAGACACGCGAATTAGTTTGGTCGAGCGTAAACAGTTGCTGGATAGTATGGTTCAATCCTTTTGGAAAAAATGGCGTCTAGAGTATCTGCATACGCTGCAAGTTAGGCAGAAATGGTCTACTCCGGACCATCCAGTTCGGATAGGTACTGTCGTACTCGTGGGACAGGACGATTCTCCTCCATTAGCTTGGCCGCTAGGTATTATTACAGAAATTCATCCTGGTTCGGATGGAATAGTTCGCGTTGCAACAGTTAAAACCAAGTTTGGTATGTTTAAACGTCCTGTTGTAAAACTATATCCAATACCTAATCAATAACGTTTGAGATAATTAAAATAATAGTTTATTAGATAAGTAATAGGTATTAATATAACCGTATTCTTTAAATATTTGCTATTGTAGCTTTTAAAATTAAATTAATATATCGAAGTTACGTGCTTCAAGCTTGACCATGAAACTTCTCCATTGCTTCTAATGCTCTTAAATTACATATACTTATTATCTTCAGTCTTCTTTCTCTTTGAAAGTTTTCTCCAAAACTTCCAAGGCGGGGGAGCATGGTTAGGCGATTTGTTATTATCATGTTACTTCCATTTTTCATAGGTTTAATATCTATATAAAACACTCTCAATTATTGCTAGCTTGCCAGCATAATGTTTTCAGGAGTGCTTATCGGTTTCTGATTCGCTGTTTACCGAACTCCTTTCATATTGGATGAAGGAGAACAGTATCATAGGCATAATCTTTGCCTATGATTAGAAAAAAATAAAAATAGAATATTATCTGCGCCTGTCAGTATGGCGGCGTGGTTGCATACGTACGGTACTCACGTCGACTAACGTTCTTTGGTTATGTTCGACAATATTCTTAAGTACTAATCTAAAACCCATCAAGATTACAAGCGGAACCTTGAAGCGGCAGACTGCAGTCTGGAAGAACGTCCAGGATCCTGTGACTGTATATAGGAGAGGTGGCTTCGATTCAAGAATTCCGGTGAGTAATCTTTTGATTAACATTGTACTGGCATTATGCTGGTACCTAATTGGGAGTGTTAACTTTCCCAACAGTGGGCTTGGGTCATAATTGCGCGCCCGCCCATCCAACAACTCCAATGAAATAATTAAATATCCCCAAATATATTATTAATTACATCAAATTATAAAATTTACTTTGACAAGAATTATAAATAACAATAACTCAAGAGTTGACGACCCACGTGGCTTAATGTTTACTAACCGGACTTCCGATCGAAGGATCCAGGGTTCGATTCGATGAGTTTATTTTTTTTGCTCTCGGTCTGAGTATCTGTGTTTCTGTCTTTGTGTGTGTCCATGGCACCCACGACACAGGGTATATCTACCTTACTGTGGGGCTATGAGTGTGAAGCGTTATTTCTTTATTTAATAAGGTCAGGAAAACCCAGAAAATTAAAACCTAAGTTTGGCAAGTTCTTTATTATATCTATAATTAAGTGTACCTACGGGTAAATAATTTGCAAAATAAGTACCGATTTAATACGAATATCACGCACGACTGACGCGCTCGTTAAAATATTTGCATGAGTGAAGATCGCAAAATGCAAAAGTTATTTAAGTAATATCTTGCTCGCCATTAAATTTTCAGTTTTCAAAATGAATTAATTCTAAACTAAAGTCACTTTTTTGTTATCAGAAAGGCTATTTTAACTTTTAAGAGGTATCCGGCATCTATGGAGAGATACCTGATACAACCATTGGTTTTTTACCTAAAAAATCTGCAAAAATGTTGTATCTCATATTTTTTTGGATTCATTGGTCGATTTGCCGCTTAGCTACCGAAGAGAAATGTGGTTGCAGTTGGACGGTGCGCCAGCGCATTTTGCTCGTCCCGTTAGAGAGTATTTAAATGCTCACTATTCGCCATGGATAGGTCGTGGTGGAACCGTGGCTTGGCCACCGCGCTCACCAGACATGACGCCGCTTGTTTTTTTTTATGGGGATGGATGAAGCAACGTGTTTATTTTAATGTGCCGAGTTCCAGGGACGAACTGATCCAAAAAATAACGTCAGGGTGATGAAATCAGAGCTGATCAGGACATGATTCGTCGAGCTACAAGCCAGGTAGCAGTGCGAGCGACGGCTTGCCTATTAAATTCAGGTGGACATTTTGAACAATTTCTGTGCTGAATGTGTCCATTTTAATAGTATTATTAAAATTTAAAGTAAAGCCTTATTCCTTTTATTGGTTTGTTTTTATTTATTGTGTTACTAACACTAATCTTACGTATCGCTTACCATAGTGTCAAACTCAAACTCTAATAGCGTTTATGTTTTTAGACCTAGAGTAATGATTGTGGTACCACTTTGTAGGTAATTGAGAGGGCTTTCAAAAACACAAATAAAATTCATACGTTAAGGGGCCAGTTTTTGCAAAAAAATGAAAAATTTAAAAAAATTACGTAAATTTTTCAACAAATTTCACATTTAAGTTTTTTTTTTAATTTCCTGACTAAATTGTATGCTTTGTTTTATTATTAGAAGATGGATAATACTATTCCCCAATGATTATAATTTTTTTTATACCTGTATGCCCTCTGAATACAAAAACACAATCTTTTCTTTCAAACATGGCATTTTTTAAAATCAAAAAACAAAAATGGCGGCCGTTCCAAGGGGGGAGGGGTAGACCCCTCTTTAGGACTTAAATCGTGGTTGAAATGGTCTATTCTAAACGTCTTTCAAATATCGCTAGTACGTACCAAACACACACACACATGTAGAAAAGAGGATTTTACAGCTTAACTTTTTTCCCATTCAAATTTTTCATTACGTAACATCTGAATGACCTGTAAATTCAAATATCGCTACTGTAACAATGTTTTCTAAACAATAACATCCATATTCCTCTGTTATAATAAGCAATGTAGGCCCAAATTTAGTTGGAAATTCCCGTTTATGCGAGTTAAAAAGAAATATATATTCGTTCAATTTCAAACGGGTGTTATTAGAAAACTTTATGGCAGCGTGTAGCGTAGGGTTGCCACTGCCTTTATTAGAATGAGTTTTCGGTTTGGCCCTAAATTGGATTTTAGTTTCAAGGTTACCTCGGTTATGGGTACGATATTTTTCTTCGAAATTATTTTCCTGTTTGTATTTGAAATTTATTTGCTGGAAGACATCAATCATAAGTTATTGAACAGAATTTATTTTATAAATCAAACAAGGTGACACTAACTTTCAAACTAATTCGTCTCTGCCTGATGAACGTTATAAATTACGTCAAAGCTAGTTCAGATTCATGTCTAGGGCTTAGAGCATCAAAGGTACTGACTCATCCTTCAGTAGAGACGGCATAGCGCCTCGCTTCGATACATAGTTTTTGTGCCAAATCTGGTGCGGGGGGAAGAACGCACACATTTTAATTTTGTCATACATTCACAAATATTGTTTCATCGCTACAGACGCATACATTTCTAAATATGTCAATTTAAATTAACAACGTCATTTTTAATGCACCGATAACACAGACACTGACACACACAGACACACTAGTTGTATAACTAGAAGGCACATTGTGCATGGACGTTTGGACGAGGGGTTCGCTCGTAAAGGCCACTCCTCTGACGGGTGTCATACCTGTCAATATCTATCTATCTAGGCACTCTAGGGTGAAGAAAATAATAATTGAAGATAATATAATTTCACTTTCTTTGGAGATAGAGGTGAATAACAAAGTACTCATGCTAGTAAATCTCTAAAATTGATTATAAATATTGAAGTCTTGATATTATGAGGTAAGGTTTAATTTTTTTCTTTAAAGATTGTTTTATCATTTTTGGTTTGAAGATTTGAGATTTGATTGGATGTGTTTTAGTCTAACCCGACGAAATAAGCATATTTCTTTATTATGTATTATTTTGTTATAATTCATTTCAATGAATTTACATAAAACTTTCTTAAGATTGATATTGAATTGTACTTAAACGATGAAGAATCTCTACTATCTATATTATAAAATAAATTTCGCAATAATATTACACAAGGGAATCTGTAAACGAAAGTGTCGAACGCTGTCGGGTGTTTAAAAACCGCCCATAAGGTCTTCGACAAGGTTTAACTACTTTTATCTATCGACAACGACCGGGACCGACGGCCTAACGTGCGTACACGGAAACACGCATGAATGTTTTTGCCACTAGCGGTCACCCATCTCACACCCGACCGCGCCCGTTTGGCTTAGTTGCATAGATCGTTTGCGTTCTACGCTAACCACCGGGCCATGCGCGCTTCGATTTATAGTATTACAAATCAAATATTTAAAATTCTATTGTAGCATGAAATGTAATCCAATTAAGAAATTATAAGCTAGGTAGGTACATTTGAACGGTTTTGATATAAAGACCATATTTCTACAAATCATGATTGATATTTTTAAAATAATTTTTAAAGTAATTTTTAAAGTAATATTTTTAATTTAAAAAAATACAAGCACAAAATAGTATGCATTGCTCTTACAAAATGCAAACAAAGCTTCAAAATATATAATACTGCATGTGCTAATTGCGCTTTTTCGTATTTTTTTTTCCTCGAACTTTCCTTTTAATTTTGGTTTTTATAAAAGTTGCATCAAGTATTGTAAAATGAGCAAATTGAAAAATGATAAAATCTCCTTGAGAGCGGCGATGGCCGAGTGGTAAGGACCACGGTCTCCGACGCGGGAGATGCCGGGTTAAAATTCTCAGCGCGCACCTCTGACAAAAATAAATTTGCTATGTGCGCATTTATCGCTGCTCCACGGTGATGGATAATATTATGATATTCATACCTCATAATTTCTCGTAAGCATGACGTCCACAAATTCGCCCTAGGCCCGCGTGGTGGACTTTGACATAAATCCCTCTCACTTGTTAGAGGAGACCTGTTCTCAGCAGTAGAACATAAAAAGGTTGAAAAAGAAGAAATTCTTTTGCTGCTGATGTTTTTGGCCTGGGTAAAGCAATTACTACTTTCAAATACAATATTATCGTATAGAGTTTTTTAATTTGAATGGAGTAGCAGACGAGCATGGAGCAGCGCGCATGGCCCGGCGGTTAGCGTAGAACGTAAACGATCTATGCAACTAAGCCAAACGGGCGCGGTCGGGTGTGAGATGGGTGACCGCTAGTGGCAAAAAAATTCATGCGCGTTTCCGTGCTTCGGAGGGCACGTTAAGCCGTCGGTCCCGGTTGTTGTCGATAGATAACAGTCGTTAAACCTTGTCGGAGGCCTTATGGGCGGCTTGAAAACATCCGACAGCGGGTTGGCTACTAACCCGCATCTCCACCAACCCGCATTGGAGCAGCGTAGTGGAGTAAGCTCCAGGCCTCCCCAATAATGGGGAAAGACCCGTGCCCAGCAGTGGGACGCAAAAAGGGTTGCGGCCAGCAGACGAGCATGCAGGCCACGTGGTGTTAAGTGGTCGCTGCAGCCCATGGACATCTACACACAACCTCAAGCAAGCATAGGTAAGTCTTGTCTGAGGTTGCATGAAGTTGGCTGCTACTCTGGAGGCTGGTGGTCGCCTCATGTAAGATAGCCGGCAACTGCACCTTTCCACCAAAACAAAAAAGAATTGCTTCACGGCAGAAGTGAGCGCAGCGGTGGTACGTCCCCGGGCGAACCATATTAGTTCTACCACCTACAAACTAAGGACTGTATTAAGGACTACACATTGTATATTCTATACTGTAATTGAAATTTTATTTAAATTAACTCTACAGCAAATGGTAGACATAGTACTAACTACTTCTAATTGTCTATCAGTCATAAACAATCAGGATAAGTCACAGTAACTTCAGTCCAGACTGAGAAATTGCAACAAAAATTCCTTATGTTATTGGCTGCAACCCTTTTTGCGTCCCACTGCTGGGCACGGGTCTCTCCCCCTTATTGGGGAGGCCTGGAGCTTATTCCACCACGCTGCTCCAACGCGGGTTGGTGGAGATGCGGGTTAGTGGCCAACCCGCTGTCGGATGTTTTCAAACCGCCCATAAGGCCTCCGACAAGGTTTGACGACTGTTATCTATCGACAACAACCGGGACCGACGGCTTAACGTGCCCTCCGAAGCACGGAATATGTTATTACGGCACTGAAAATTGCAAAATACTTCAGCTCAAAATATACAGAAACACGAACAAAAATTCTGCGTCTCGCTCACTGCGATGTTAAAATAAATATTGTATGCGCCATTTGCACTTTTTCGCTTGCATTTCTAATTACTTTCTTTGAAGTTTATAGCGTTGGATCGGGTTCGTCCACCGGTTGCTTGCTTTAGTTTTTATTTTCGCTTGATATATGAGTTTAGTTTTAATTTTCGAAACAGGTATTTTTGTGAAAAGCGTTTATAAATTTGTACAGTGATGTAAAATTTATTTTATCTCATGTTATGAAATGACATTTATGGACCATTTATTCATGAAATAGTTACAAATAAATAAATAAACGTTACGCACTCATAGGCCTACAGAAATTAATACCCTGTGTCGTGGGTACCATGAAGACATACAAGGACAGGAACACAAACACCCAGAGTGAGGACATTCAAATTTCTGTTTCGCCGGGAATCGAACCCCTTAATTGGCAGTCCGGCATGGTAAACATTGCGCCACGCGGGTTGTCAGTTAGGTACTTATTTAAGTGCATAGATAGACACTGAATTTAAAAGAAAAGTTTGTACTGCAGAACAGAATAGTGTTTAATTCTGTGAAGTTTACAGAACTGTTACTGTTCATAGTCTTGAATGAAACAAAAAACTTATAACAATACTTTGACAAATACGTAATCAGGAGAATAAAGTAGAATAAACGAGAAAACATTTAATTAAATGTATTAAACTTCTATTGATAAATAATTAGAATCACTTAGCTTTTTTCAATATGAGAAGGATCGAAAATTCTTTTAGTTTAAACTAAGTAACCAACCAAAAATGTCTTATGTGTTTACGGCTCCGAAAACTGTAAAATATTTCACCTCGAAATTTTCAGAAACATGAACAAAAATTCCGCGTCTGTGAAGTTAAAATAAATATTGCATACGCCACTTGCACTTTTTTTGCTTGTTTTTATAATTACTTTCTTTGAAGTTTGTAGCGTTGGATCGGGTTCGTCCCCCGGCTGCTTGCTTTACTTTTTATTTTTGCTTGATATGAGTTTAGTTTTAATTTTTGTTACAATCATTTTTACGCGTGAAAAGAGCTCTCAAATTTATACAATGATATAAGATTATTTTTCTATCAAATGGAATAAAATTTACGGACCATTAATTCTATAAATAGTAGCGTACTTAATAGAACATGAAAAGAAAGATAAGGAGAACATTACAGATGAAATACTTAAAGAAATTTTGTGTCTTAAATCATTATAACGCTGTTTAATAGATCACATATATCTTTGGCAATGAAATTAAATTAACCGGTCATTTATTTTTGGAGTAGTTTGGTACTTAATTAAAAGGCAATAATTATCAGCAAATGAACTGAGACTGAAAAAGTGATACTTATTACATTATAATAATCATTGGCCGCATTTTTAATGCTGGTATAAAATGCTGGTATATGGCTCGTTTATTCCCGTTCTTACTGGATATTACTCTGCCGCTCTTATTGTGGGTGGTGGCTCAGGTGAGAAGATGGGTTAGTGACCAATCCACTGTCGGATGTTAAAACCTACGATGAGGCTTAGCGACTGCTATTTATCCACATCAACCAGAACTGACAGCTTAGGGAAGCCTCTGAAGCACGGAAATGTGAATGAAATTTACTACGATCGATCACCCATCTTACACCCAATTGCACTCGTTTTGTTTAGCAACATAGTTAATATGCGTTCTACGCCGGTCGTGCTATGCTATGCGCGTTCAGACTTACTCGTAGTAAAATAAATAATGTAGTTAGTTTAAAAAACTAAAAAACACGCTTTTGTGAAAATACAAACTAAAAAGTAAAAAATAAGAAGAAAATGTATTTTACTGTAAAAAAAGCATGGGGTGCATGGTGTCAATAGTATCTTAAGAACCACCACACGCTTTTTTTACAGTAAAATACATTTTCTTCTTATTTTATACTTTTTAGTTCGTATTTTCACAAAAGCGTGTTTTTTAGTTTTATAAACTACATTATTTATTTTTAATTTTTTAGTTAGATTTTTTTTTCATATTATTGCATTGTCATCGGCCCTTACCCCCGTACAAATTTTTAAGTTAATCAGACGCTTAGAAGTAGGTGAAAATGAAGTTAAAATATTCCATTACATACATACATACAGGTCAAGCTAATATAAGTGTGTTTAAAAATATAAAACTTTATTTGTTTCATTAAGTACCTTAGGCCGCGAACTTATCATCCGCCCCTCGTATATTTTTTTATCCTGATGATCCTAGTTAGAACTTTAATAATAAAGTTATGAGATTATTGTATTGTCATCGACCCTTGACCCCTGTACAAATTTTCAAGTTAATCAGACTCCTAGAAGTAAGTGAAAATGAAGTTAAAAGATTCCGTTACATACATACATACATACAGGTCAAGCTAATAAATGCGTGTTAAAAATACAAAAAACAGCCCTAAAATGGTAGAATGATAGCATGTAAGCAAGCACCTTTCATACATCACAAACATTGTTTCGACAAAAACGTCCGTGTATTTGTTCAATCTCTCATAAAATTATTTTGTCGGTATAACCATTTTGATTCAAACATTCAAACAAAAAATCATTGTATTTGTTTAACAATAGAAACTTTTGTACAAACTGGCGAATATCCGTGCCAAAGCGATTCCATACACACGTTGTATATGCATAGGCATATTTTAATGAATTAAATTGTAACTGAACTAAAAAACCAAACTTTTTATTTTTATTTTTTGACTACCCGTGTGGCATTATTTGTTATTTATTTTTCATATTGTAAAACTATAAGGATTAATCTGATCCATGAGTGCGGATTTTTGGGATTAGCAAAGAATTTAATTTATCTATGTTCCTTATTGTTGAGTTACTTATTAAGTTTTCGTTTGCTATTAATACACTTCGTAGTCGACTTTAAGAGATAATAGCGTGACTGAGAACTACACAAAGATTCTCAAGAACATTATTATCAACCTAAACACGATAAATCATTCAGATTAAGGTCAATCTCTCAAGCTTGCGAAACCTTAACGTGGCTATTTAATTAATCATCTTCATCATCATCAATATGTTTATCATAAAATGCCTACTTAGTTCTATCAAAATTTTCTACAAAATAACCAGAACATTCCAACACTATAAAACATCTGTCATTTGAAACTGTTTGACAACATTTGCCATTTTCACTTCAGTTCGCAAACATGTTCGCTACAGTTCAGTTTCAACGTGAATTTGCTTGAAATTCTACAAAATATTCCATGAAATTCTCCTTTCTTTCAGAGAAATTAAACATTCATAATGAATTACCAATATGGTTAGCTGCACTCTCACGATATTGCGATTAAATATAATTTTAGAGATGAATATAGGTACAAGTTTTTTAGTAAAAATATTTTCTCTCATTTCAAATTTACGTTTCAAAATAAAAAATTGTATTTTAAGAAGTATCATCATTGTTAATGGTGAGCAATTCAAGTGATAAATGTTGTAATGTGTTTAGTTACATAAATTATTTTGTCTCTTTCCTTCATTTATTTTAATGTCCTACAGCATATCTCCTCCCTAATCTATGGCAAACTTAGATTATATTCCCGTACTGGGTAAGTGCATGTACATTGTACATGACAATACCTGCTTTTGCAAATCTAATATATAAAATTCTCGTGTCACGGGGTGCGTAATTGAACTCCTCCGAAACGGCTCGACCGATTTTCGTGAATCTTTGCAAGATCGGCTAGGGTGGAGAATCGGACAACATCTATTTTTCATCCCCCTAAATATTAAGGGTGGTCCACCCTTAAATTTTATTTTTTATTTTTTTGGATAAAATTTTTTGTTTTTATTTTTTTATGATACATCATACTAAAATACATACAACCCTAATTTTTTTATTTTTTATTTATTAATTAAAAACTTTATTTTTTTGGGAAGATTTTTATTTTTATTTTGTCATGACTTAGAATAAAAAAAAACATCTGTCATCGTAAATTTATCATTATTTACAATTTAATCTGACAAAGACAGCTTTAACTCTCAGTTAATTAAGTGATCTCATGTAAACGTGTTGTGAGCTCCCACCAACAACGGCCATTACTGTACCTGTATATATTGTATTTAACATTTTTTAATAAAATTTGCACACCGTGTGCAGTTTGATTCAACTTGAAAGATAGAATAGCTTACATCTCAATTTATAGTCGCAATATTAGGTATTTTATTACTGATACTTTAAGGCAGGACAACGTCTGCCGGGTTAGCTAGTATCTTTATAAATAAGCACATAGCAAATTTCTTCTCTTAATAAGATGTGAGTGCCGTGGTTAGAATTGGAAACTAAAAAATGAAGCTTCCAGAAAAATAGAGAATAGCTACGTCACTAACAGTCGCATAAAAAACCATACGAAGGGCAAGGATGAAAAAATCGGTCCAATTTGTCTGGAAATATTTCCGCGAAAGAAACGTATTACGTCATCTGACCGCACTTTTGTAGACGGATTTCTTTGTGCCATAGAAACATACGCTGCACACGAAATATTTATGATGTTCCCAATATTCCGGAATATATTTTGATTCGATTTTTCCATATCGCACTCAGCAATCTGTGCTCAAGTGTGTGATAGGTCTCGCTCCAAATATTCAGGCTCAGGTGTTAAATAACACTACTAGCAGGTTTTATTGTGAACAGAGTCCCTCGTGCGATAACAATGATGTACCTGTGATGGAGCAACGCATACCTAACAGATGTCATAATAATATCATTAATGATTTACTCAATGCTGCAGGCTGTATATTTTGTATGTAGCTTTATCGGCATGTTCCATCTGTTGTGAATTTGTATTGAAGGTTTTATGTGTTTATAGTTCTTAACTCAACCCTCTCCAATTGTTATAAAAATAATATATGTAAGGTTGATTATCCCATAAAAAGATGCAATGGCTATTATCACAAAAACCTTAAGAGGAATAGGGATAAAAATTCCTCGACCCGATTTGTCCGGAAATATTTCCGCAAAAAGCATATTACGTCATCTGACCGCACTTTTGTAGACAGATTTTTTGTGTCAAAGAAATTCTGCTGAATGTCTGCGCGCGAAATATTTACGATATTCCCAATATTGCGGGGTACAATTTGATTCGATTTTTCTATATCGCACTCGGCAATCCGCTCTCAAGTGTGAGATAGGTTTTGCTCCAAATATTCAAGCTCAGGTGGTAGATAATACTGGTAGGTTTTATTGTGAATAGGATCCCTCGTGCGATCGCGTGTGACGGAGCGACATATGACAAGTGGTATGATTTATGATCTACGCCATGTTTCTAGTTTTATCAAGAAACTTCATAGATATGTTTCAGATACTTGTCAACAATTTGTATTCAAGGAGGCCTTATCACCCGCGGTTACGCCCGCCTGGGCTACATGTTGTTTTCTGTAGGAATGAGATTTTTTTTCAACCTGTTATTTAATATACTAATGTTGGTGAGAGGCCAAGTGAGAAGGATCTAGGTAGTAGTGCACCACGCTGGTCAAGTGCGTATTGGTTTTCACGGTGATGGAAAACATCGTAATTAACCCATTTGGACCCAAATGTAATCTACTAGTGCAAATTACAAAAAATCTTTATTAACTGCTTAAAACACATATTCTTATAAATAAAAAATAAATTAATTGAAAGTATATATATTTCTTCATAGAAAAAAACAGGCGTCCTCAAATGGGGACGGTGGGTTCATATGGAGTGGAAATCTTCGAAGCATTTTTTTCAATATACAATGTTGTTATACACGTATTACATTGTCAACGTGTTTTATTATGACACACGGCACATCGAAATTGTTTGGGAAGATTGAAAGTGGCCAATTCCAGCATACTGCAAGCTTGGCTCCACAGAGGCTGGTTAGTAGTCGCAAAATTTGACTCCCGGAATGTCTCAAATAATGACAAGCAATATAGCGACGAAACTGAAGCTGATCTACTTTGGTATCATTTTCTAGAAGGCGTAGGCGCCGTGCATTTGCTACTGCAAGGTCCAACATTTATGTAAAAAGTGCCCACCACCATTTTTCCCACGTATAGCAGTGCCATACGTAAATTAACTGATCTCCTTGATCTACACCGCGCATTCCCTTGTAAACTTATAGTATACTTACACATATACCCTTGAAATACATGCGGGATATCAACGCCCACTTCTTTTCTTCTCCACAGTGCTTCAATGTTTTACTTTTACTAGAAGTAGGACGTTGTCATAGTTTGACCCCATTGTGATTATTATCCAGTCAACGAATGAGAAGAACTTGATTCATTGAAACAGTAGGTAGTCAAACTTAGCACGAACCTTCTTCTCAAATTGTTTTACAGCAGTTAGTGAGTGGACACTTTTTGGTTCTACCTTCTGCAACCCCTCCGCCAATTGTTCGTAGGTTGGCTTGGTCTTACGCCACCAAGATGCCTGTATATTTTGTGGTGGCTTGGGTGCAGTTTTATGTCTCGTATTTTCAGCGAGCGTTTCATTATCGCTGCTATCCCATTCCTCTTCATCTCTTACTGTGAACACTTCAATTGTACCTGGTGTGTCGCGCAGAATGTTGTTACTGTTTATTTTATCCTCATCTCCTTCTTCTTCGTCGGTAAACACACTTGGTTTTGGAGCTAAAGTAACTAATTGTAGCTCTGCATCACCATCTTCTTCAAGAATCACAGCATTGAGTGTTTTTTAAAGCCCATGGTACTCGTTGAGACTGCAGAATGTTCGTATAGACATCGTTTATCAAATAATTACCAAATGACAAAACCATGAAAAAATTACCTCTGATGTGCCCATCGTCCCCAATTGGGGACACTGTTATAAAATTACTCTCTCTATAAACAGTATTGATCAAATAGTCATAATTTAATTTTACTTAATACTATATATTACATTTATGTATTTTATGTAAAAAAGACAACAATCCTAGACGTAAAAGTCAAAAATAAAAATTACTTAATGTAAGCAATCTCTGACACTTGAATATGCTCCAATAAATGCGCAGTAATATCACTCTAAACTACTTATTTTTCACGTCCTGGTATAAATACACGTTAAATGCTTCTTAACCTTTAAGTATTCACAGTACAAAAAAGTAAAATCTAAAACATTAATAAATTGAGGGTATTTGTTAAGACGTCCTCGTTTGAGCACGGCGGGGCTATATGGGTTAATTAAATGTCACAACTTTTTCATCACCATGGAGCAGCGATAAATACCCACATTACCTACTTTATTTGTAAGAGATGCGGACCGAACACATTTATAACATTGGTATGAATTTGTTTTCCGGTTAAGAAATCTAGAAAATTTGTTAATAAGTTAAATATTATGGACCAAGTCACGTTTTGCCAAGAACAGTTTTATTTTTTCTCTCATCTGCAATTAATTTTTAATTTTAAGAAAGTAGTTGTGATGCCTATATATTTTTTTTCAACCTTTTTATGTCCCACTACTGGGCACAGGTCTCCTCTCATAAGTGAGAGGGATTTAGGCCATAGTCCACCACGCTGGCCAAGTGCGGATTGGTGGACGTCATGCTTTCGAGAAATTATGAATTTCTCTCAGGCATGCACGGCGATGGAGAACATCGTAATTAATTTAATATCACGATATTTTCCATCACCGTGGAACCGCGATAAATGCGCACATTACAAATTTCTTTGTCAGAGGTGCGCGCCGAGGATTTGAACCTGGGGTCGGTCGCGTCGAAGACCGCGGTTTTTTACCACTCGGCCATCGCTGCTCTGCATCTGCTGATGCCTATAATTCGTTTTTAAATATTAATTGATAAAATTGACTCAATTATCAAAGTATGCTACTCCCTTAATGTGACAGAAAATGCTAATTGCTTGCCTCACCTAAAATATTACAAAATCTTAACACACCTTCATACTAAAATTAATATCCTTGCTCTGGAAAATTCTGCTGTATGTCTGTGTTTGTAGCATAAAATATTTATGATTTTCCCAATGTCGTGGGATATAACTTGATTCGATTTTCCACATAACACTCAGCATTCTGCTCTCAACCGTGAGATAGGTTTCGCTTCAAATATTCGGGCCCAGGTGCTAGATAATACAAGGTTTTATTGTAAATGTCTTAAGTCGTTTCTTCACACATCCCTCGCAATCTGTTCGATGGAGTATGATTAATGATCTACGCAAAGTTGCTACTACTATTCTTGTTATGAATATTGTTTTCAAGGTCTTTCACGAATAAGCTGTTTTTTTTTATCTTTAATCTACGCTTATTTCTTTTCGGTCTCGACGACCGTAAGTCGTCAAAACGTGACGTATAATCTCTAAGAAGTGAATCTCTCAGACGCACCATCTTAAAAGTTTTTAATGCCCCACCACTAATAACTGGTATTTCCAAAACTGAGAATAATTATGGCCATTTACCACCACGCCAGCAAAGTGCTGATAGCTACAAATGGCTTTAAGGAATTTCTTTTGACGTGACAACGTCTTATAAATCGAAGAACGCCGGCTGCACTCACGAAAATGGATGACATGTATATGTTACGCTCATTGTACGTTACGATCGGAGTTTGTACGTTACGTTGAGGCTTGAGCGTTCAGTTTGCACCGTTCGTCAGCTGTTTATAAAGTGAAGTGAAAAGTTAATGTGCTTTTCATTGTTTTGTTATGACATTGTCACGTTAAACTATCGTCCGTGAGTCGACTTTAAAGACAACCATTTTTTTTAGCAAAATTAGGTACTTGAAATGAAATGAAATGAAAATGAAAATACTTTATTGTTGACTGTTTACACACATAGAATAAGATGTTTAAAATTATAATTGGAGTTTTAAACAGTCTACCATGTTCTGGCATACAATATTATTAATTAAAATTAACTAATAATATTTTGTTTTAAGATCCGATAAGAATAATCTTAACGGATCATCGGCTTTTGATGCCTGCCCACCGCTGGGTCAAAGAGAGAAAAAAAGCCGGCGAAAAAAAACTTTGATTATTAATGTGGGTCCCGCGTCACTGTAAAATAGATGACATGGAAACCCCTGTGGACCAAAAATTTTGCACGGCTTGATTTGGTTGGCTGGCAATATTTCCGCAAAAGAGTGGTAAGTATTTTGTCATCAGCTCTCACATTTGAGTGGTATAATTTGATTAATTTTTGAGGTTACAGTTAACGGTGACCAAGTTTTTTCATATGGTAATACTGTCAGTACTTATATTATAAACATAAAAGCTTAGAATAATTACAATTACATTATAGAAACCAAGTTCGCACGCCCAAATTTAAGTATGTTGATTGGTGCCATTAATGGCACCAAACGCCGGGCCGCTCTGTAAGACTTAAGATTAAATTTTTTAACAACACTTTTTAAAAAGAAAAGAAGGGCCGCTCCGTAAGACTTAAGATTAAATTTTATAAAAACACTTTTTAAAAGTCTCATGTGAAGTCTAATAAAATAACTATTCACAGTGTTTTCAATATTTTGTTTTGTAATATTTTAAAGTTAATTTGATCAAAATAAAAATATTTTGTTTTCAGCTGTAGGCTGTAGGAACCTATTTAGTTCTTCAATTTTGACAGAACACTCATTCTATACGTATTTATTTTAAGCATAAAAGTTCTCTAACAAGCAACATTCATACTTTAGTCATGTCATACCTTAAATGGAAAGTAAAGCTACGTAACTTTTTCATCCCAAAAAATAACGAGACGTGCGTCATAGACAAATAGACGTAATGCTCATGTCACGAAAACCCATGCGAAGGGTAAGGACAAAAAAAGCTCGGCTCGATTTGACTGGAAATATTTCCGCGATAGAACCGTATTACGTCATTCCCGCACTTTCGTAGATAGATAATAATAATAATCTTTGTATTGGCAGGCTGCAAAGAACTAGGTGGGGGTAATTCTATTGCAGCGCTTACTGGCCAAAATTAGAATTAACTAATGCTCTATATGCGCCTACCGCATACTATAGAAATAGAGAGTTAATAAGCAAATAATAACACAATATAATATACACGATATAATATTATTATTTCTATACCTAATACATACAATTCATATTTCTAAATAAATATAAATAGATTTATGTAAATTATAATAAATATATACATATATATCATAAATACTTAAATATATAAATACCTATAATACAACCAAATAAACATATTACAAAACCGTTAAAGTCAGATCCTCAAATGATTCAGGTGAGAGTGGAATTAAGCAAGAGATGTTCTCGAAGAAGCCTCTTGAACATACTTTTGCTGGGAGCTTTACTGGAGCTGGAAGCTGAGAAGGCGAACGCAGGTGCCGCGCTTTCTTACGCTGGGGCGGAGGGAGTGGTCTTCCCGCAGCGCCGGAGATGTCACAGAGCCACTTGTTTTATTACATTATCCAAGCCTTGGAAGTTATTATATAAAATTGCTAGTTAATGTGATTAATTTATTGTCAATTATCACTTTATCTAAATTGAGTAGATATTATAAATAATGGCTAGATAATATATAATATCCGGATTTATTACTTTGGCGGTAATATATAGACAAATGGGCGGCACAATATTACGCCGCTTTGACGAACGCGAAGAGCTCATACAATACAACGTTCGCTAATTTAGCTGAATTGCACTCCGGCTGAACGAGAGTGCGCCGCATTACAATACAGCCCTGTTTTAGGAAATAGCTAGCCAGAATGTAATACGGCTGAATATACAATCCGACTGCGACATAATTATACCCTACTGTGGGGCTATGAGTGTGAAGCGTTTAAATACTTAACATGACGTCCCAAGCGATAACAAGCGCATAAAATTTGTCAATAGCGGCCGATCTTACACCGGTTAGCACCCTTTTCGCTTAGTTGAGTAGGTTGTTTGCGTTCTACGCCAACCGCAGAGCCATACTTTAGATAGAGAGGCAAGACGACCCGTGTGGCGCAATGGTTACCATGCCGGACTGCCCATCGGAGGGTCCCGGGTTCGATTCCCGGCGAGGCAGAAATTGAAATGATGAGTTTTAATTTCTGTACTTGGTCTGGGTGTATGTGTTTCTGTCTTTGTGTGTGTCCATGGTACCCACGACACAGGGAATCCTAGTGTGGGGCTATGAGTGTGTAGCGTTATAATATCAGGTTTTATTGTATGGTTTCGCTCGTGCGATCTCGTGTGATGGAGCGACGCGAGACATCGGTATGATTTATGACATACGCAATGTTAGTACCTTATGTGGATAGGATCATCGGCATATTTTAGATGCTTGTCGTTTGCTTTCCGTTGTATTTCAGGTCTTATGTTTTTTAAGACAGTCTTTTAGTAACTTTTTTTTCAACCTTTTTTATGTCCCACTGCTGGGCACAGGTCTCCTTCTCACAAGTGAGAGGGATTTAGGCCATAGTCCACCACGCTGGCCAAGTGCGGATTGGTGGACGTCATGCTTTCGATAAATTATGAATTTCTCTTTAGCATGCACGGCGATGGAGAACATCATAATTAATTAAATATCGCGATATTTTCCATCACCGTGGAGCCGCGATAAATGCGCACATTACAAATTTCTTTGTCAGAGGTGCGCACCGAGTATTTGAACCCGGAATCGGTCGCGTCGAAGACCGCGGTTTTTTACCACTCGGCCATCGCTGCTCACTCGGCCATTGCTTAATTACTTACCAGAGTCATAAAACAGAAAACATTTCTTTGTACTTATTGGTTACGATTAAAAAAGTACTCATCTTATGCTTGTTGGAATTGAAATATTATTTTCATAATAGATAGTCCATTTACTGGGTAAGTATTTAGAATATTCAACATCACGCTACAGAGATGTAAAACCGCGAGGCACATCTATAACAAATATTACTTACACCGACTTAACCCTGGTCGAACCATTAAAGTTCTGCGACCTATATCATTATTATTTTTTACCAATTCAGTTATTATACTATTATATACTATATTTTTTGTAGTTGGTAGAACTATTATAGTTCGCCCGGGGAAGTACCACCGCTGCCCCCACTTCTGCCGTGAACCAACTCTATTGTGTTTCGGTGGGAAGGTGCAGTTGCCGGCCAAACTTACATGAGGCGACCACCAGCCTCCGGAGTAGAAGCGCAACTGTATACGACCTCAGACAAGACTTACCTATGCTTGCTTGAGGTTGTATGTAGATGTCCATGGGCTGTAGCGACCACTTAATACCACGTGGCCTGCATGTTCATCTGCTACTCCATTAAAAAAACTAATCTATAATTTTTTCGATCACGGAATAGTCTCTAGTTTTCCCATACACTATTCCCATTCGATATATTTTTTTAAATCCACATAAATCGATGGAAACTTTACCAGAAAGCATGTGATGGAATTTGTCAGACAACGTTTTCGAATCATTATTTTTTTTCCACAACCTTAGGGCTTAGAAATTAACCTCGGGATATCGAACAAGATGCCATCAACTATAATGACGTAACTTAAAGATACACGTTACACTACACAAAATACACAGAGTAAATAAAAATAAAACAAAAGTATGACATGCCTCTTTCTTTCCGCCGAAATTTTCTCGGAAATTACAAGAATTTCACGTCAAAATACATTTTCCCGTGTCGTGGAGTCGTTCCGCCTTTCGATCACATTGTCGCGCGCAATTTGGTTCATTAAGAGATCACTTACTGCCTTCTCGTTATTATTGGATAAGAAATGATACGGAACAGATGTTTCTTCGACAATTTTATATTATGTTATTCTGTTTTTACGTAATATTTTGTGTAAATATTTTCCTTTCTTTTTTCTCAAATATTTTGGTTAACTTCTTTTACATGTAATCATGATGTTATTTTTATTCGTTCTTGGAACTTCATATATATGACGAAAAAAATCTATCAAACTTTTAGTACAAACTTGTGTTTGAGTGAATTATTTTAGGAATAATGTTTCCTTTGACAAATGTAACCTTTACTATTTATTAGAAAGAAAAAGAAAGAAAGAAGAAAAAATACAAATTTGTTCACTATAGCACATGAAGCACACATAATAAAAAATAAAAAGGAAATAAAAATAAGCTTATCAAAATAAAAATAAAAGACAAACATTAGTTTATTGGCGAGCGGTGGCCATACATCAGAGTTATTCATGTGGGCGAGTAAAGTAAATCTAAGACACTCCTTTACTGATTACGAAATTAACAATCACTAATTTATAATACGGACAAATCACTTGTAGGTAGAACGATCACTTTATAACCGACCGACGTTCCACCCGAACACGTGGGGCGCGTGCGCAATCTCCTTACACGCTCCTAGCTCAATCCTCACTCGGTTTGTAATGGCCGCCGCCCCAGCGTCCGGTGTTACGTCATCTGTCAGTATTGCCAGTTGACAGATAATCGACTAACAATTAAATAGAGCCGTCACGGCCATCTCTGACTGTCGCACGTCCTCGTGCGTCACCTGAAACAAAAAAACGAAAACAGTACTCGCTCGACCATTCCTGACATATAGTGCGATATCCCTATCCCATTACATTGCATGTGTTACATGTAAGGAGTACCTAGGATTAGGCTTGAAGGTAGCCAGTAGCGCATTGCGGACTGGGCGTGCAAGGCCCTTTCGACCACCAATACAGGGCGTGGACTGGGCGTGCGGGGCCCTTTCGACCAGCCAAACACAATTACATGGCGTGGACCGGGCGTATGAAGCCCCTTCGACCAGCCGTACAGGGCGTGGACCGGGCGTGCGGGGCCCTTTCGACCAGCCAAACACAATTACATGGTGTGGACCGGGCGTATGAAGCCCCTTCGACCAACCATACAGGGCGTGGACCGGGCGTGCGGGGCCCTCTCGACCAGCCAAACACAATTACATGGCGTGGACCGGGCGTATGAAGCCCCTCCGACCAGCCAATTCAATACCAAAACAATAGAAACGGGCTCACCGGATGTCATGGTCGAAGCGCTCTTATAGCTTGATCGCTGCTATCTAGCTCCTGTTCCAGTCATTTCACAAACAGGACTGGTGTTCTCACTTTTCATGCACATAATAGTTGATTGGCCTGGCCTTTTTTTCAAGGGTCCTCATTAACTTGGTAGCGTCTTTATCTCCATAACTCAGTTCATTAATTTTTCACTTTAAGAACCCTTTTCTTCAACTATTCTTCACTTTCCTGAAAATGTGATAATAAAGCGGATAAGATTACAAAATAATTTTTGTTATTAACTTTCGAAACTTTTTAACAGAAGTAAATTGCGATTCTGGGGACTTAAAATTAACAGCTGTACTTATAATGAACATTTATTGCACCACCACACTTGTTTTACTTTCTGAGATTTTAAAAGTTTGGCAACTGTGGCGTACAACGCGGGTTTTTGACGGCCCTACGCCATCACCATAAACTCAAAAAGAAAACCTAGACACCTACACACAATATGCAAAGTTGATATCATTAACAGACTAGTGAGCTAACTTACCGATGAAAACAAAGTACTAGCACAGCAAAGTGGTCACTTGATGGAAAATATCTTTCACAATTGAATTCAATTACCGTTACCTTCAGTCAAAATTTCAATAGCAGATTCAATTTCATTGAAGTTATTAATTTGATAAACGGAGTAGCTTTCAAGCCTTCATGGAAAGATACATTCTTGCTAATAGGAACGATATAGTTCATTGACGTATTATTACAGTTATGAAAACCACCATTAGGCACACGTAATGACAATTCAATAAAATCAGACAGTCTTCTTTTTTTTTTGCATTGCGAAACCTTTGAGTAACTGCTACTATGTTGCATACAACTATGACCACAGTAAAATGCTTTTTTTTTAAAGTATTCGAAACAACGGTAATATAATTTCGACACTTTTATTTAAGATGCAACAATAAATTGATTAATTACCACAGTACGCTACACGAAATTAGAAACATAGTCCTGCAAATATGATATTAGTAAAGCTGAACTTTGTAAAATATGGGTTAGCACTGCTTACTTCAACAAATGTACAAATAATACTAGTGACTACCAGCAGTTATCAATATCTGACTAAACTTTGTTGCTGTCCAAGCTATCTCAACAATTTCAGTTACCTACAAGTTATTTTCTATTGACACAATCTACCGACAATTAATGATGGAATATAAAGTAAACGATAAACCCAAAGAGGCTTCAATAAGTTCTAAATAGTCAATGTTCAATGAAAGCCTGATATATCATATCGGTAAATGAACAACAAAGCTTCAATTTCAAAAACTACCGGTTTTACCCACGGAGTTCCAAATAACCCGCACCGCCCCTTTCTGTGGTTTTACCTTTTAGTTCACAAATATGATTCATCTTAAGGCCCCTTTCACCACCTCCAAGTAAAGTGACAAGTACGCTAATTGTCGGTTAAAGTCACCCGTAGCTTCAATTTTAATTTCACGATGTTCGAGTAGCACTAATCATATGATAAACTGACCCATACTCATACCTTTTACTTGCCAATTAACTTTACCTGGGACGTAACTAATCAACAGTTTACCTGGAGAAGCAGAACAAGGCCTCAAATCAGACAATATCTTAACAAAAGAAACCAGCAAATCATAATTCTAACAGGGAATCTGAATATACCATACATTTTTCTCTCGTTTTTTTTTATATGCAGTGCATTAACT
The DNA here is from genome assembly GCA_911387765.1 of Pyrgus malvae. NCBI lineage: Eukaryota > Metazoa > Arthropoda > Insecta > Lepidoptera > Hesperiidae > Pyrgus > Pyrgus malvae. Next base: position 20,209,484 of record OU426965.1, on the reverse strand, counting down.
AAGCTTACTAATTCTTTTCTTGCCTCATCACGAAAATAAATTTAAAAGTGATCTTTCTTGTAACGAAAAGTCACTTGAAGAATTGAAAATTTTAAAAGAAGAGAAATTATCAATACGTTAATTTCATCAGTATAACCACAATAACCAACATTCTCATTGCAAAGTCAAAAGTATCGAAACTTTTATAAAATAATGGCAATTACTGTCAACATGATCTCCAACGATAAAACAAATCATATTCAGTTATCAGAAGTTACAAATCTCGTAATAAAAGTAACCACAGATGAGGGTAGGTATATAAATTTTACTTAGTTCATTATTCGACATTCGACTTCGAATTGTCTTTTAACACTTGATAACAATGAGAATAAAAACTGTACAATATGACATACCATAATTATGTCAACCAGTCAGTAGGTATAGGTTGAAAAGGATTCGTTTACAAAGTGATGCTAGGGAACAAAACTAATAAAACCTATATTTTATACTAAGGGAATTCTAAGGGGTCCCTGAGTAAATGATGTCGTGGAGACCTGGCCTCACTTACACAGTTACACTCCGCGTGGTTTTGCTTGTAATGGCCGCCACGATGGCCCACGTTCAGAAATACTTTATCAAAAGCATCCGTGCCAGTAAAAATGCACGTTACTATCATCACAGCTAGCTTTGCCCTCGCTTCAAAAATGTCCTTTCGTCGCGGCGCTAAATTACGACGAATTATCTAATAAAAACGATGACTCGGCTTGACAGATTACCAGAATCTACCTACCCTTAATGGGATTCATAATTCTTATAAGTTACTTCATAGATTTTTTTTTTGTGCTATAACACGTTGCTTCGTATCAAATTTCAAGATTCTGATTTCACGTGAACTATCCTGTAGGTTTTGATTCCTTGCGAGTGACGAGAATTTGCAGAAATTTGCGGCATAAACGGCTGTATATTTTGATTGCGCTGGCTTAGAAGTTTTTTTTTTTTATAACAGCTCCAAGTAACAATAGACCTGAGTATTTGATATAAATTCCAGCTTGATACCTCCACGCGTTCCTGTGAAAAAGGGTCTCGACGGACAGACAGACAGCAAAGTGATCCTATAGGGTTCCGTTTATTTTTTATTTCGAGGTGATGAACCCTAAAAAAATAACACGCTTAAGCGTCACTTATTAAAATCTAGCGCTGATATCAAATTGACGTTAATCAAGTTAATTGAACATAATGATAAAAATGACGTGTCACATTCATAGCCCCACAGCAAGGTAGATACAACCCGTATCGTGGGCCTGTCGTGGGTACCATGGACACACAAAGGCAGAAACACAAACACTCAGACCGAGAACAGCAACCTAAATCCATCCCTCAAAAGTCCACTCCGCCGGGAATCGAACCCGGGACCCCTCGACTGACAGTCCGCCACGGCAACCATTGCGCCACGCAGGTCGTCGAATTTAATAACGATAACAATGAACATTACTCCCCTGAATTTCAATAACTGCTTCACGCAAGGCATCCTCACGTTACGTAGTGCTGATACTCGTAGTACAAGTGGTTAGGCAGTCACCCATTTGACTTCCTTTTGCCTTCCCATAATTTTCGGTTATCGCTCCTTGTACATAGTGATAAAGGCACGTCGTTGTGATACTTAGACAGTTATGACCTCCGAGTACCCTCCTTTGTAATATCGCTCAGTTTGTTTGATAACTATTGTCTCTCATTTCGTGGCATAACCTGAAATCACAAAATCGCACAAGTAATCTGTTCTATGGTAATCCCACTTCTGATATTGGCGAGCGGTGGCCATACATCAGAGTTATTCATGTGGGCGAGTAAAGTAAATCTAAGACACTCCTTTACTGATTACGAAATTAACAATCACTAATTTATAATACGGACAAATCACTTGTAGGTAGAACGATCACTTTATAACCGACCGACGTTCCACCCGAACACGTGGGGCGCGTGCGCAATCTCCTTACACGCTCCTAGCTCAATCCTCACTCGGTTTGTAATGGCCGCCGCCCCAGCGTCCGGTGTTACGTCATCTGTCAGTATTGCCAGTTGACAGATAATCGACTAACAATTAAATAGAGCCGTCAAGTTTTATACTTGTTGACATAACATAAAATCTGTGTTGCAACAATGCATTGGGAATGAGATCTGGACTCAGCTTATGCCATGGTAAAATACACCATGGCGCTGATTTTCAGTCCAACCTTTTTTTAAAAGGCAAATTCGGACTATTGACGCTGTTTATGAGTTAATTTGGCTGCAACCCTTTTTTGCATTCCACTGCTGGGCACGGGTCTCTCACCCCTATTGGGGAGGCCTGGAGCTTACTCCACCACGCTGCTCCAATGCAGGTTGGTGGAGATGCAGGTTAGTGGCCAACCCGCTGTCGGATGTTTTCAAACCGCCCATAAGGCCTACGCCAAGGTTTAACGACTGTTATCTATAGACAACAACTGGGACCGACAGCTTAACGTGCCCTCCGAAGCTAGGAAACGCGCATGAATTTTTTGTCACTAGCTGTCACCCATCTCACAACCGACCGCGCCCGTTTGACTTAGTTGCATAGACCGCTTGCGTTCTACGCTTACCGTTAATTTAATTGCAATTTATTTGACTTTCTATTTCGGTACTTTTTTTAACACACCTGTTAGAACGTAAACTGCATTTCAATGTTGTTTAAGTCACCATCAAGTTTAGTTGTTTTAAATATAAATAGGATTTTAAAATCTAGAAGCATATTTTTAAGTTCTCTAGTTTTTTCCCTTTTTTATTGCTCTATTTATTTATAGACAGTAAATTAAACAATATTTAAAAACTCCTGTATACTTTTATAATTTCTTGAAATATAAAGAACAATATGACCAACTTGTTATTAGAACAGGTACACATATAGATAAGTAAATTATTTACGGATTATAAGTTTCCTACTAATTTCAAATTTTCAAACAAAATCTTTTGTTAACGTACGACGTAGATGTATTTTTAAATTTAGAAAATATTTTTACGTACACTTTTTCCTAATAAAGTCAGTAATTTAGCGTCTAAATATATTTTCTCGCGTCACGACACCTTTTTAATTCAGGGTCCATTAGATCGCATTGTTGTCCACAATTTTCTTCATCATAGTTACTTTCTGAATATTCCTGGTGGAAATTAGGTCAAAAAGACGTAACTTATACGTTTTTACTTTAATTTGCGTAACTCACTTCAAAAAATTTGCGTAATAAATTAATTTTAAAGAACAAATCGGTGGCTAATGTAAATCTACAGTAGTTAGTAGTAGAGCAAGGGCCACCACCTTCAAGTAAAGTGACAAGTACGCTAATTGTCGATTAAAGTCACCCGTAACTTCAATTTCAATTTCACGATGTTCGAGTAACACTAATCATAATAATATGATAAACTGACCCGTACACCTAGCTTTTACTTGCCAATTATCTTTACTTGGTACGTAACTACAGCTATCAACACTCTCGGAGATGATGAACGAGACCCTAAGACATTGGAAGGCTGAATGTTCGGCAACCATGTCTTTCCACCACAATACAATGCAATTGCTTTGTGGCAGAAATTCCCGTACGCATTAATTGCAAACAAAATATTACAATTTCAACCGTGTGGACCCGTTTTATAGGTTCGCGTAAGATAAAAACCATCCTATATCCTTTCACAAGGTCTACTTTATCTGTGTTCCAAATTTCTTTAAAATTGGTTTAGTAGTTTAAGCGTAATAGACAGACAGAGTTACTTTCATATTTTTTTTCAACCTTTTTTATGTCCCGCTGCTGGGCACAGGTCTCCTTCTCACAAGTGAGAGGAATTTAGGCCATAGTCCACCACGCTGGCCAAGTGCGGATTGGTGGACGTCATGCTTTCGAGAAATTATGAATTTCTCTCAGGCATGCACGGCGTTGAAGAACATCGTAATCAATTAAATATCACGATATTTTCCATCACCGTGGAGCAGCAATAAATGCGCACATTACGCGCCGAGTATTTGAACTCAGGATCGGTCGCGTAGAAGACCGCGGCTTTTACCACTCGGTCATCGATGCTCACTTTCACATTTATGAAATCTAATTTCTCAATGAGTTTTACATTTCTGACTTGAGAAGAAAAATATTATTCAACGCTTTAGAGCATTGTATAATATTTTGTTTTCCCTCTCTTTAAAATTGTATAAAAGAACCTCTATATTTGTTTCCTATAACAAGGAATACTAGTAAGTCATTCGAAGGTGTGCCTTTATTTATTTACTGGAGAAAATGTATTTTCTATTGTCACGTCCCTTTGCTTCGAGTTGCATTATATCCGGAACCGGTTTGTTATTTTGTTCCCGCTAGCTAAGCAATTTATTTATGTGCTTGTGATCTGACCTGACTTCAGACGACTTTATAGAGTGATTTAATTTTATATGATTACTAGCCTTCCGCCAGCAGCTTCGCCCGCACGGACTCGTTTTATAGGTTCCCTGAGATACAAACCATCATATGTCCTTTCCCAAGGTCCACTCTATCTGTGTTCCAAATTTCATTAAAATTAGTTCAGTAGTTTAAGCGTGACAGACAGACCGACAGAGTTACTTTCGAATTTATAATAATAAAATAAAATAAATTAAATTAAAATAATACGGATGTTTTCATTAAATTATTACGTGCTTCTACTTTCTCAATGAATTTTACATATTTTCTGACTTGAGAAGAAAAATATTATTCAACGCTTTAGAGCATTGTATAATAATCGTGTTTTGTTTTCCCTCTCTTTAAAATTGTATAAAAGAACCTCTATATTTGTTTCCTATAACAAGGAATACTAGTAAGTCATTCGAAGGTGTGCCTTTATTTATTTACTGGAGAAAATGTATTTTCTATTGTCACGTCCCTTTGCTTCGAGTTGCATTATATCCGGAACCGGTTTGTTATTTTGTTTCCGCTAGCTAAGCAATTTATTTATGTACTTGTGATCTGACTTGACTTCAGACGACTTTTTTTTAATGGAGTAGCAGACGAGCATGTAGGCCATGTGGTGTTAAGTGGTCGCTACAGCCCACGGACATGTGCACACAACCTCAAGCAAGCCTAGGTAAGTCTTGTCTGAGGTCGTATGCAGTTGCGCTGCTACTCCAGAGGCTGGTGGTCGCCTCATGTAAGTGTGGCCGTCAACTGCACCTATCCACCGAAACACAAAAGAATTGGTTCACGGTAGAAATGGGTGCAGCGGTGGTACTTCTCCGGGCGAACCTTACTAGTTCTACTACCTACAAAAAACCTTCTAGATTGATTTAATTTTATACGATAACTAGCCTTCCGCCAGCGGCTTCGCCCACGTGGATCCGTTGAATGGGTCCCCGTAGGATAAAAATTAGCCTATGTGCTATTCCAGGCTTCATTGCTATATTAAAATAGGCGTTTAGCCAGTCGCTTCAACCGAGTTGACCCTATTACCCGTTTTCAGGTAGGAATGAAGCATTTTCCCGCAGTAATGTCTAGCCTATGTTACTCAGGGTGAATGTAGCTTTCTAATGGTAAAAGAACTTATGGAATCGGAACAGTAGTTTTTGAGTTTATTCATTACAAGCATACAAAAATACAAATCTTTTCTCTTTATAAAATGAGTATAGAAATATAGACTAGCGGCCGCGTGGTGTTTGGTATACATAAGTCATAGCATGATATGACTATAGCTTTCCCCAATAAATTGACTATTTAACACAAAAATAATTTTTCAATTCAAATCAGTAGTTCCTGAGATTAGTGCGTTCAAACAAACAAACTCTTCAGCTTTATGTATAGATATCTGCTTCCAAACGAACATACATACATTGCGATGTAATAAAATGCTTTAAATAAGTTAGAAAGGTCGTTGTTTATTTATTTACTGTAGAAACTGTATTTTCTGTTGTCACATCGCTTTGCTTCGTGTTGCAACATTATATCCGGGGCGGATTTCTCGTTTTGTTCCCGCTGCCTGATCAATTTATGTCCCCCGGGAGGTTACAGTCGAATTGCGTTCAGAATTTTCACATCATCACATTTTTTACATTAAAAGCTTTTTTGTTCTTGAAATAAATATTTTTTCAATGAGAGTCGCTTCACTTTTACGTCTTACTGCTGGGCACGGATCTTCCTTTATTATTAGGAAGGGGTCTGAGGAAGTTAGCTCCTCAGATCCCTTCCTCCCATCACGCGGCTCTAATTTGATTGGTGGAGACTCGGCTTAGTGGCCGCTATCGGATGTTTGCGAACCGGACTGAATAAAAGGCATCCGACAAGATCTAATGACTATTATCTATCAATATTTTTCATTTTTTTACATAAATAAATAACGTTACATACTCGTAGTCCCACAGTAGGGAAGATATACCCTGTTTTGTGGGTACCATGGACACACACAAAGACAGAAACACAAACACCCAGACCGTGAGCAGAAATTTAAACTCATCATTCAAATCTCTGTTTCGCCGGGAATCGAACCCGGGACCCTCCAATTGGCAGTCCGGCATGGTAACCATTGCACCACGCAGGTCGTCGAATATAATAATATACGTTTACATAGGTATACTATATGTTAACTTATAAATACTTAAGTGCAATATGATGATGTTTTAAATAACGTGGCCATAAAGGTCTGTTTGTGTTGCTCATTTTGACATCGTTTCAAATTCTTCAAACACTTTGATTACATTATATATAAAAATGAGCAGCGATGGCCGAGTGGTACAAAATCGCGGTCTTCGACGCAACCGATCCTGGGTTCAAATCCTCGGTGCGCACCTCTGATAAAGAAATTTGTAATGTGCGCATTTACTGTGATGGAAAATACCGTGATATTTTATTGATTACGATGTTATATATCGCCGTGCATGCTTAAGAGAAATTCATAATTTCTCGAAAGCATGACGTCCAACAATCCGCTCTTGGCCAGCGTGGTGGACTATGGCCTAAATCTCTCTCACGCGTGACACACACTCAGACCCTCCACTCAGGCCTGCCACTCAGGCAGGTTGAAGAAAATATATATAAAAAAAACCTTTATAATAATGTATACGATTTAATCTAATCTATATCCAGGATGCACATAAAATAATGTTTCGTAAGCCTTCTATAATATTATTTGTTTGTACCCAGTAATGTATTGTTGTTTCGGCCATAAATCCAATTCGTAACGCTATCGTCTATGTCGAAATTGGCGAAATGTAATAATTCTGGACATTTCTTAGGAAATTCGTTGTCATACAGTATTATATCAGTAATATAGTTTACTGGAGCTTGTCGACACGTGTGGCGCAATTGTTACCATGCAGGACTGTCGAACGCAGGCTCTTGGGTTCGATTTCTTGCAAAGCATAAATTTGAAAGATGAATTATTATTTTTTTGTTCTCGGCCTGGGTGTCTGTATTTCTACTATTAGGGTCTATCTAACCAACTATTGGGCTATGTGAGTGTGTATCTTTATTTATATGGCTGCAACCCTTTTTGCGTCCCACTGCTGGGCACGGGTCTCTCCCCATTATTGGGAGGTCTGGAGCTTAGTCCACCACGCTGCTCCAATGCGAGTTAGTGGCCAACCCGCTGTCGTATGTTTTCAAACCGCCCATATGGCCTCCGACTAGGTTTAACGACTGTTATCTACCGATAACAATTGGGACCAACGGCTTAACGTGCCCTCCGAAGTATGGAAGCACGGAAGTTGGCATGAATTTTTTTGCCACTAGCGGTCACCCATCTCACACCCAACCGCGCTCGTTTTTCTTAGTTGCATAGATCGTTTGCGTTCTACGCTAACGGCAGGGCCATACGCGCTTCGACTATTACTAAAATTACTTATAACTAAATTTATTATAATTGAAAGAAACACTGATTTTATTTTAACCCGTATTGTGCGGTTTTTATTATGACGTTATTTTTTCAATTTTATTTTAGTATATTTATCTCCATCACAGGCTTTGGGCACTTAATTCTCTGGGATTTTACACAATGAGAGAAAAAGAAGCCGGCATTTAGCATTTCCACCAACTCGCATTGGAGCAGCGGGGTAGAGTAAACTCCAGGCCTCCACAATAAAGGGACCCATACTGAATGTGATGTGGGACGCAAGGGTTGCAGTGTTTATTATACGATGATCGGCTAGTAAACTAATAATTAATGACAATATGCTGCTGTTTCGTTTTTATAGAAAAGCGATATGAAGCTCCGGATATTTCGCAAATTGGATTGAAATAAAACGGCATAAAGGAATTCCATAAAAACCTGGGAGGTTTTTTTTCCCGCCGGCTTTTTTTCCTCTCAGTGTACAAACACCCTGTGATATGGGTACCCAAAGCTGACGATCGGAACCGATCCGAAATATAAATAAATAAATATTTTTATTTTTATTTATAAAAGGCGCAATATGGGACAAATAAAAACAATAGTAAAATAGATGTAAATGTACATATCGTAATTGTATTATAGTTTAGTTTTTTCCTTTTATATTTTTATCATTGTATATTTGCATACCTCATGAAGCTAAATATGGCGAACTAAATATATATAAAAAACAACTTTGTAAACACCCATATTTGTGCAAATAAATGTCTTTGTCTTTGTCTTTGGATGTGTTTTTAAGATTCCAATTTTTTTATTCCTACAATTTATGTGTCTTTAATAAACTGTTTAAGTAGTTAGGTATTTATTTTGAATGAAATTTACACGCTCACTTTAAAGAAATTCCATAAAGCCAATATGATTTTTACATTGTATATATATCATATATATTACACACACGCACGCACACACACGCACACGTGAACACATAGGTACATTCATGTATACTTAGCGACCGTAATTATAGGTTTTACCTGTATAATGTAAATCCGTCATTGGCTCTAAGATTTAGATGTAAGTAATGCTTTAATTGATTCTGTAAGCTGTGGATTTTGTTTTAAATAAATAAACAAATAAATAAATAAATTGTTTAAAACCTTACCTGGTATGGAAGAAGATTGATTCATGAAGATGGGTTCGTACGGAGAAATCTGAAACAATGAAAAATATCAAACATTAAATACATAGAATTTTGTGAATTAATTGTAAGATTGGCATCGTATATGATTTTTTCTCAAATACAGAAATGCATGTAGGTCGGTCTGTAGTACCCGAGTACTGTGGGTACTATGGACACATGGAAAGAAAAAAAACCCCTGACCGAGAATATAAATAAAACTCATCATTCAAATGTCTGTCTCGTTAGTAATCTAAACTCGGAACAAATTCAAAATATTTTATTCAATTGGGTCTTGGACACTATGCACAAAAAAATTCAAAATTCTTACCTTAAAAAGGTTGCACTAAATCATGCTTGGAAAGCAATATAATTGTTTATTCTTTTTTATACATGATTTTTATTACCACTGAAATCAATAATAATGAAGTCAATTGACTATATATTATGATAAGTGACGTCACTTATCATCTTCTCATACAAAATGTATGGGGATGTCACGTTTTGACAGCTCATTAAAAGTATCTCAATTGACTTGGTAGTCCAAGACCGGATTTTATATTCTCTTATTGAACGTGATTCTTTTCGCAGTCATAGGCTTTAGGTGCCAGTATGGGCAATGAGCTGAGAGAAAAGAGCCGGAGGAGAAAAACTCTCATCAGCAGTCTTTTTTAATGCCAGTTGTTACATAGATATTAATGGACAGTATGGCTATGGGTCGACAATGAACACACGTGACAGCTATTGTGCATGGCAACCCTTCGATCAGCAGAGCCCTTAGTGTAAGTTCGTAAACGCGCAAACGTTTACTACTGAGTCCGAGTTAAAATTGGACAGATAGATCTTAACCTGAAAGGAATAAGGTCAATAGTTAAATTCTTAACGCAAACGCGTTAGTAACGTTTTCGCGTGTGCAGTAATAAATAAATAGATAATACTTCACACTCTTTCACACTTTAAATTCAAAATATTTTATAAATTATTGGTATTCAGATATTCATTTAGTGAATTATTTTCCCGGTAATCGGCACTAGGTGCCTGTATGGGCGATGAGATGAGCTGAGAGAAGAGTCGGAGGAGAAAAACTCTCAGCAGCAGTCTTTTTTTAATGCCAGTTGTTACATAGATATTAATGGACAGTATGGCTATGGGTCGACAATGATCACACGTGACAGCTATTGTGCATGGCAACCCTTCGATCAGCAGAGCCCTTAGTGTAAGTTCGTAAACGCGCAAACGTTACTACTGCGTCCGAGTTAAAATTGGACAGATAGATCTTAACCTGAAAGGAATAAGGTCGATAGTTAAATTCTTAACGCAAACACGTTAGTAACGTTTTCGCGTGTGCAGAGTTACACTAAGGCCTCAGTACGGATTGGTAATTTTTGCGCTACACGGGTCGTCATCGAGTCATTTTCATTATCAAATCAAATCAAAAATATTTATTTTATATTAGGAATACAAAATATTCGCTGACTCATTTTTTCCCGGTCATCGCCTTTGGTATCCGTTTGGGCTAGATGTTGAGCTGAGAGAAAAAAGGCGGCGGAAAAAACTCCCAGCAGCACTCTTTTTAAAAAAGTACATAATATATAATTGAGATAACAGTATGGCTATGGGTCCATAATGGGCACACGTGACAGCTGATCGTATGAGACACTAGACACTAGACATATGTTCCTATGTGTATTTTGCTTTTTATTTTTTTCAGGCTGGTAACAGGATATAATTTGGAACAATAATATTGTTTCCTTCCAACTAGATCGAAAGTAAATAGCATTTATCTATCCATCAGAAACAGAAATAAAAGCCTACACAGAAATCCACCCGTTACATACCTACAATTGATGTCGTCGCTACGAGGGGTGAAAGGGGCGATGGATCCCAATTCGATCTTAGACACCCCGGCACCGTTCCCTTTCCCCCGTAATTCCAGTTCGTCAACTACTTTTTTGGCAACCCCTTATATTGCCACCAATTCAGCGGATATGTTATAGCCGTTTCTAAGTTTGAATGAAATTTATTTGCTAACTTTGGAAATATATGCCGTGTGGTTGAGTGTGAAGAATCTTCCCTTTTGTCCCAGAGACAGGAAGAGGAGGAGTGATGTATGATAAAACTTATGGTTTGCAAATAATCAAAGAAAACAAAAATAACTTAAATAAAGCATTGAGATCCTGGGTGGAAATTTTGAGGCAAATACTGTTATAGATGCGAAAGTCCGAATCGTCAACGACCCAAGATTGACTGACAGGCTAGAACCGCTTAGCTTGCGAAGAGACATAGGCTCGCTCTGCGTGTTCTACCGACTTTACTATGGTGAGTGCTCCGAGGAACTCTTCAAATTGATGGCTACATCACCATTCCATGATTATACCACCAGACGAAGGTTAAAGTTCCACCGGCACCATCTGGACTCGTGGCGGTCCTCCACAGTCCGCTCTGCACGCTCGCTTTTTACCACGGACGTGTAGGTTATGGGACAACCTTCCAGCTGAGGCATTCCCAGTGGACTATAACATGGGGTTCTTCAAGAAAGCTGTAAAAAAAGCTCTCCTTCAAAGCCAGCAATACTCGGGTGGCTCCCCTGGGGATGCCCGTGTGGCGACGGTGATAGCTTAACACCACGCGGCCCGTCTGCCTTTGTGTTCGGTTTTTTTATATAAAAAAGTATTTATACCCATAACCTCTACAAATAGCTTGGGAAGGAATACCGTGGGGCTTCAGTTGGTTGGATTCTGGCTTAACATCTTTGATATCCTCAAAATGGAGAGGTATCCATTATGGATGCTTTAAGTTTTATTTCTATTTCATGAAATTAAACTTGGAAAAAGCCACTGTCTTTGGGTGCGTTTGACCACAAACAAAGGTGAAACTTCTTCAAATCGAGTATAAATCTTATAATAATAATAGGTACATGGCCTAAGTACTCGCTCCCTTTCATTTTTAGGGTCCCGTAGCCAAATGGCAAAAAACGGAACCCTTCGTGATGTCTGTCTGTCTATCCGTCCGTATGTCACAGCCACTTTTTTCCGTAACTATAAGAACTATACTGTTGAAACTCGGCACGTAGATGTATTCTGTGAACCACATTAAGATTTTCACACAAAAATAGAAAAAAGCAATAAATTTTGATGGTTCCCCATACTTAGAACTGAAACTCAAATTTTGAGTGCGTGAGTTCGACTCACACTTGGCCGGTTTTTTATACTATATTTTATATTTAGAAATTATTAAATTAATTCATTATTTTATTTATGGGGAAACATTCGAGTATTTTTACTGTAATACATTTACAATATTTTAACCGAATGTATTTGCTGTAGGTTAAGTTGGTATTTTATTTCTCATCAAACGTTGTTAACACGCTTTTATTAACTTGACCTGTATGTATGTATGGATGTAACGGAATCTTTTAACTTCATTTTCACTTACTTCTAGGATTCTGATTAACTTGAAAATTTGCACAGGAGTCAAAGGCCGATGACAATACAATAATCTTATAACTTTATATTAAAGTCTAATCAGGATAAAAAAATATATACGAGGGGCGGCTGATAAGTTCGTGGGCTAAGGTACTTAATGAAACAAATATAAAGTTTTATATTCTTACCATGTCTAAGCGTCTGGTTAACTTGAAAATTTGCATAGGGGTCAAGGGCCGATAACAATGCAGACATATTATGAGAATAAAAATCCAAATAAAAATTAAAAATAAATAATGTAGTTTTAATAACGAAGCGAAATAAAGCTCCCGATTATTTGCAAATTGGATGTAGAGGTGTTTTCTAGATACCTACTACATTTATTTTTCTTTGAAATGCTTTGTACTTAACTCAAAGTAGACTTTAATATCAGCGTCTTCTACCAACAAACAAAATTAAATTTTGTAAACTCTTTATGATTTTCATTTTTATTTTGAGGTCCTTGTACAATAAATAATGTAGTTTAAAAAACTTAAAAACACGCTTTTGTGAAAATACGAACTAAAAAGTAAGAAAATTAGAAGAAAATGTATTTTACTGTAAAAAAAAGGTTTTTAAGTTACTATTGACGCCATGCACCCCACGCTTTTTTTTACAGTAAAATACGTTTTCTTCTATTTTTTTTACTTTTTAGTTCGTATTTTCACAAAAGCGTGTTTTTAAGTTTTTAAACTACATTATTTATTGTACAAGGACCTCAAAATAAAAATGAAAATCATAAAGAGTTTACAAAATTTAATTTTGTTTGTTGGTAGAAGGCGCTGATATTAAAGTCTACTTTGAGTTAAGTACAAAGCATTTCAAAGAAAAATAAATGTAGTAGGTATCTAGAAAACACCTCTACATCCAATTTGCAAATAATCGGGAGCTTTATTTCGCTTCGTTATTAAAACGAAAAGGCAAAAAAATTGCTAGTGTTTATTAGTTTTTGTATGAAACTTTGATCCTCACAACTTTTCGAACTATTGCTAAAATATTTTTAAGTTCGATCTGTCTATAATTTTTTTATCACAAAAAACGGCTTTGTCGCTAAAGCGAGTATGTCGCCGATATCTGGGTATTTTAAGATTATTTTATATTGAGATAAAAAATATGTTATTATGCTGAGCGGTATAGTTGATATAACAAGTTCAAACCCTGGCGCGCACCTCTGACAAAGAAATTATTTTAGTGCGTATTTATCGCTGGTCCACGGTGATGCTAAATATTGTAATATTTAATTAAATAAGACGTTTTCCATCACCGTGCATGCCTGACAGAAACTCAGAATTCCTCGAGACCTGTACCCAGTAGTGGGACTTAAAAACAAGTTTTTTTTAATGGAGTAGCAGACGAGCATGCAGGCCACGTGGTGTTAAGTGGTCGCTGCAGCCCATGGACATCTACATACAGCCTCAAGCAAGCATAAGTAAGTCTTGTCTGAGGTCGTATGATGCGCTGCTACTCTAGAGGCTGGTGGTCGCCTCAGAAAGTGTAGCCGGCAACTGCACCTTTCCACCGAAACACAATAGAATTGGTTCACGGCAGAAGTGGGTGCAGCGGTTGTACTTCCCCGGACGAACGATGATAATTCTACCACCTACAAAATATTCCCAAAACAAATATCGACGAAGTATAATTTTCAACACGTCGAAAACAAAAGTAAATCTATGACAAAATCAAACCCATTTCACGCGAATTCCATTAAAATGTGATTTTATAGACATGTAACCTTAAACTTCACGAACATAAACAAAACGAGATTCAAGGACCTTTTACGACTACACGAAATAACATTGTGTTGTGTGATACGAGTATATAGTACATAATATGTTTGTGCTTTCATGTTTCGTATTACAAGTAAGCTTATCTTCTATACTAATATAATAAAGAGGAGAGATTTGTATTTTTGTATGTTTGTAATGAATAAACTCAAAAACTACTGTTCCAATTTAAAAAATTCTCTCACCATTAGAAAGCTATATTCACCTTGAGTAACATAGGCTACTTTTTACCGCGGGAAAATGCTTCATTCCTACGTGAAAACGGGTAATAGGGTCAACGCGGTTGAAGCAACTGGCTAAATGCCTATGATTTTAATATACTGTATAATAAAACACGCGAGTAAATATTCTGTGTCTTTAATGACATAAAAATAAAATTACAATGAACGGTACACAGCCGCTGTCCGCCATTAAAAAATAGAAGAGCAAGCAAGGGGGGGAGCAAAGAAACGGAAGCGGAAAAAGAAACATTCTTAAACTTAAAAAAATAAAGGTAAGTACAGATTATAATATATCGGCAACAAATGCCACAGATTTTGTGTTCAATTTATAAATTGAACATATACCAAAGAAGCCTAGAATAGCACATATGCTATTTTTTATCCTATGGGGACCTATTAAACAGGTCCACGCGGGCGAAGCCGCTGGCGGAAGGCTAGTAATATATATATTTCTTGTGTTCATTTGTAGACACTGAACTCCTCCTAAACGACTGGACGGATTATGATGAAATTTTTTGTGTGTGTTGAAGGGGATTTGAGAATGGTTTAGATTCACATTTGGTCCACTGGTTTTTTTTTATTTTGATTTTTATTTATAAGTTATTCTATTAAAATTGTTCCTACCTGTCAAACTTTTAACTCGTGCGGTGTCGTTCTAAACTTTGACACAGTCAGAATAACAGGACAGTTTGTATGTCATTATTTGTTTTATATTGTTGTATGACAACATTGACAGCAACATGAAATAAGATAATAAAAAAACAAATCATCTTTGAATACTTTAAAGGTAGGACAACGTCTGTACGTAAACACATAAGAATATATTTATGTATATAAATTCATAAGATAATAACTATAATAAATACTACTCGGTCAAGTTAATATGACGCCTGGAAGGCTATACTGGAAGCATCTGTCCATAAGTTCTAACATATTCCGAATCATTTTTGGCATATTTAGACAGTTATCATATCAATTTTAATTTATAAGATTAGCATTGTCATTAAGCCACTGAATAGATAATATTGCTAGAATTTCGTCAGTCTCACTCAAAATGAAGACCGAAAATTCACGAAGTTTTGGTTACGGGCGTACAGAGTTGCCTCCCAGGTGTCACGTTAACTTGACCGAGTAGTAGCAAAACGGGCGGGATCGGTTGTAAGATGGATGACAAATAATAATGTCTCAGGCTGGTTTCACAGCTACCCGTGATACCCGTGCGAGCCGTCCATGCACGAGAGATCCGTACGGGTAGCGCCCGCAGTGCGAAACGAGGATTCAGTACGATACTGTACGGTGACACTGTACGGGCTCTACCCGGAGCGGATCGCATACGGACCAATCCGTGTCGCTGTGAAACAATATTCTAGCGCCTCACATGTTTCCGCTCCGGGAGACCCGTACAGTCGTCCGTACGGGTGTCCCGGACAGCTGTGAAAAGAGCCTAACACTCATAGCCCCACAGTAGGGTAGATATACCCTGTGTAGTGGAAAAGTGGAGACAATCAACAATGACAACAACACTCTTACCACGAACAGAAACATAAACTCATCATTTCAATTTCTACCCAGGACCCCGGGACTGTTGGATCTTGGATCGGCAGTCAGCAGGTAACCATTGCGCCACACGGGTAGTCATATTTTTAATTGTAATCCAGTCCGGCTTCGCTCGGGTGATTTGAGTTTAAATGGTTATACTTTTTTATATTTGAATGGAGTAGCAGACGAGCATGCAGGCCACGTGGTGTTAAGTGGTCGCTGCAGCCAATGGACATCTACATAAAACCTCAAGCAAGCATAGGTAAGGTCGTATGCAGTTGCGCTGCTACTCCGGAGGCTGTTGGTCGCCTCATGTAAGTGTGGCAGGCAACTGCACCTTTCCACCGAAACACAATAGAGTTAGTTCACGGCAGAAATGGGTGCAGCGGTGGTACTTCCCCGGGCGAACGATAATAGTTCTAGTATAATAATTGTAGGTATTATACTAATGTATCCGAAATTTTTATTGAAACGGGTATTTAATCATACGGTACCTAAGTTTCAAAAATAATGTCTTCTGGCAAAAGACTTGCTAGGCGAAGGGAAAGTCTCCAAATTAAGGATTATATTTGACAATCATCAGATCATCAGACTGTCCAGAATCTTATTCCCCAATTTAACAGAAACATCGGATATTAAGCTTTCTTCATAAAACCGTGAATATAAATTTGAAAATTAAGTAGACTATAAAATTTGTGACTTGATGTGAAAATCCGTTGTTTTCTTTATTTTATGGACTCTCAAACAAATTGCACGATGATGATGCGTCAGAGTTTACGAGCGAATGGGAAATGAACGTTAATATCTTTGTGTTTTTAGAGTAAATGAAGTGGGTATACATTTTTAGGTTATATGAAGTTTGTATATATTTTGCAGGCAGCATTTTTTTTCGTATCGGGGGGAAACCTTCAAAAGGTACCCTGGGAGAGGATACCGGGTTATGTGGGATTTGACCGCACTAAAACCCCCTCGGTGGCCCGCCTCTGCGCTTGGGGAACGCTGCGGGATATCCGATGACCTCCACGCGCGGCGCCAAGAATGGGCTCATCTTCGGGAGAGCAAATATGCTCTCCTGCACCTTCCGATGCTTACGGCGGTATGCAGCATGCGGCCACGCACATACCACGTCCTTCCCGGGACTGCTGGCTGGGCGGATCAAGCTCCCACTCACACTGTCCACAACCCCGGGAGCCCCGGGAGCCTCTTACGATCAGGCAGGGCTCTATTCTTAATCCCGAAGCTACAGGGACTTTGCAGGCATAGTAGGTTCATAGTTCCTACCATTTTAGCGTCCCACTGCTGTTTAACGGTCTCTTTAAGAGTCGTGAAGCCTACACTCTGCTCGAATATGTGTTTTCTGTGACTGGTAGATATGTGCGGACAAATGGTCGGATATCTTCAAATAAAAATGTAAAAATATATATGGTTTAAAAACAGACCCTCCAAAGCATAGAATCGTATTTCACCTTAGACCGCGTGTGCCCGCGTTCGTTCGTGCCAATCTGCACGATTGGATCGAAGGAACGGGTAACATCGATATAGTATATGATCGAAAACGGGTCATTATCTATTAATTATTAGGGAGATATATGCTACTCAATGCGGGTTGCTAGAGATGTGTATCAGTGGCCAACCTACTGTAGTATGTTTCACACTGTACATAAGATCCCCGTTATGCTTTAACGACTGCTATATATTATATCGATAACAACCGGAAGAGAATCGTGCTTTCCAAATCATGGAAATTGTAGAAGTATTGGATAGACTTCATGAAAATCATGGATAGGTCATAAACAATGTGTTTCTGTTAATAATAGACGATCCATGTGGCGCAATGATTGCTGAACTGCCAATCGGATAGTCCCAAGTTCGATTCCCGGCAAAGCAGAAATTTGAATGATGAGTTTGAAATATCTGTTCTTGGTGTGGGTCTTTGTGTTTCTGTCTTGTGTGTGTCCATGGCAGCCACGACACAGGGTGTATTTATGTTACTGAGGGGCTATGATAGTGAAGCGTAATTATATTCAATATTTACGAGTAATAAACATAGTAATATTGAAAAAAAGTATTTGAAATCACATAACACCTTCGAGATGAGGATACTTGTATGTTACTGTTATGTGTTAGTATTAGCGTGATAATATGACGTTACGGGCTAAATACCTAAATCAGTGTTCACTAAGGAGATCTGTGCTTAGAGAAGAAGAGAGAACCTTCGGCGTGCGAAGACCCTTCGAAGAAGTCTTTGCGCAAATTGCACCGTGAGTAAAACCGGTTATAATTATCTTGAATTACTGTAGAATAGAAACGCGTATGGCTTCTAGCGTAGAACGCAAGCGATCTATGCAGCTGAGCCAAACATCCGCGGTCGGGTGTGAGATGGGTAACCGCTATTACCAAAAAAAATCATGCGCGTTTCCGTGCTTCGGAAGGCACGTTAAGCCGTCGGTCCCGGTTGTTTTCGATAGATAACAGTTGCCAAACCTTGTCGAAGACCTTATGGGCGGTTTGAAAATATCCGACAGTGGGTTTGCCACTAACCCGCATCTCCACCAACCCGCATTGGAGCGGTGGAGTAAGCTCCAGGCCTCCCCAATAATGGGGAGAGACGCGTGCCCAGCAGTGGGACGCAAAAAGGGTTGCAGCCACTGTAGAATAGAACTGTAGAAGTATTAGTTGGAATACTTACCCTTTGATAAACATACTTTATATACAGATAACAATTCAAATAAAACATTACACATTATAGTAAAAGATGTATGTATATTATAACGCCTTTGAGACTAGGATGCTTGTGTGTTACGTTAGCGCAAAAGCGGTTTTACGCGCTGGCAATTTAATATCTCTCCATCTCTCGACTTATTTTGAAAAACATACAAAAGCAATTTTATTCCGTAAGAAGGCACTTAGTTTCACCTTTCTGGCAGCTGCTGAAAATGTTGGAAATAATATAGTGATTACATCATATTACATGTTAGGTCTATTGTAAAATTGTCGTTGACGTTGACGTTGTCCTGCCTTATAAGTATTATAAGAGGATTTGTTTTTTTATTATCTTAAAGAGATTTCATGTTACTATCAAACAAAAATGTAAAACAAACATGAATATTCGAACTGTCCTGATTCTAACTGTGTCAATGTTTAGAACGGCACGGCACGAAATACAAACTTTTGACAGGTAGGAACAATTTATATGGTAAAACTACTTATACATAAAAAAAATATACATTCATGTATACTTAGCGACCGTAATTATAGGTTTTACCTGTATAATGTAAATCCGTCATTGGCTCTAAGATTTAGATGTAAGTAATGCTTTAATTGATTCTGTAAGCTGTGGATTTTGTTTTAAATAAATAAACAAATAAATAAATAAATTGTTTAAAACCTTACCTGGTATGGAAGAAGATTGATTCATGAAGATGGGTTCGTACGGAGAAATCTGAAACAATGAAAAATATCAAACATTAAATACATAGAATTTTGTGAATTAATTGTAAGATTGGCATCGTATATGATTTTTTCTCAAATACAGAAATGCATGTAGGTCGGTCTGTAGTACCCGAGTACTGTGGGTACTATGGACACATGGAAAGAAAAAAAACCCCTGACCGAGAATATAAATTTAAACTCATCATTCAAATGTCTGTCTCGTTAGTAATCTAAACTCGGAACAAATTCAAAATATTTTATTCAATTGGGTCTTGGACACTATGCACAAAAAAATTCAAAATCCTTACCTTAAAAAGGTTGCACTAAATCAAGCTTGGAAAGCAATATAATTGTTTATTCTTTTTTATACATGATTTTTATTACCACTGAAATCAATAATAATGAAGTCAATTGACTATATATTATGATAAGTATGTACTCAGTACGTGTCACCATCCAGCTTAACTACACGAAAATGCGGCC
This sequence comes from Pyrgus malvae, assembly GCA_911387765.1. NCBI lineage: Eukaryota > Metazoa > Arthropoda > Insecta > Lepidoptera > Hesperiidae > Pyrgus > Pyrgus malvae. The sequence goes on along the minus strand of OU426965.1, from coordinate 20,189,572 downwards.
CATGCTGAAAACCAGCAGTTATGGTCATCCATGACATAGGCTGAGCATGGACCCATTTCGTCGTCCGATTACATATTTGTTTGTTACTTTATTGTAAGCTTGTTTATTGTTGCGATGACGAAATAAGTGACGTCACTTATCATCTTCTCATACAAAATGTATGGGGATGTCACATTTTGACAGCTCATTAAAAGTATCTCAATTGACTTGGTAGTCCAAGACCGGATTTTATATTCTCTTATTGAACGTGATTCTTTTCGCGGTCATAGGCTTTAGGTGCCAGTATGGGCAATGAGCTGAGAGAAAAGAGCCGGAGGAGAAAAACTCTCATCAGCAGTCTTTTTTAATGCCAGTTGTTACATAGATATTAATGAACAGTATGGCTATGGGTCGACAATGAACACACGTGACAGCTATTGTGCATGGCAACCCTTCGATCAGCAGAGCCCTTAGTGTAAGTTCGTAAACGCGCAAACGTTACTACTGCGTCCGAGTTAAAATTGGACAGATAGATCTTAACCTGAAAGGAATAAGGTCGATAGTTAAATTCTTAACGCAAACGCGTTAGTAACGTTTTCGCGTGTGCAGACTTTTACATTTACATTACTAAGGCATCAGTAGGGATTGGTAATCTTTGCGCTACAGGGGTCGTCATCGAGTCATTTTCATTACAAAATCAAATCAAATCAAAAATATTTATTTCATATTAGGAATACAAAATAATTTATTTTCCCGGTCATCGCCTTTGGTATCCGTTTGGGCTAGATGTTGAGCTGAGAGAAAAAAGGCGGCGGAAGAAAACTCCCAGCAGCAATCTTTTTAAAAAAGTACATATTATATAATTGAGATAACAGTATGGCTATGGGTCCATAATGGGCACACGTGACAGCTGATCGTATGAGACAATAGACACTAGACATATGTTCCTATGTGTATTTTGCTTTTTATTTTTTTTCAGGCTGGTAACAGGATATAATTTGGAACAATAATATTGTTTCCTTCCAACTAGATCGAAAGTAAATAGCATTTATCTATCCATCAGAAACAGAAATAAAAGCCTACACAGAAATCCACCCGTTACATACCTACAATTGATGTCGTCGCTACGAGGGGTGAAAGGGGCGATGGATCCCAATTCGATCTTAGACACCCCGGCACCGTTCCCTTTCCCCCGTAATTCCAGTTCGTCAACTACTTTTTTGGCAACCCCTTATATTGCCACCAATTCAGCGGATATGTTATAGCCGTTTCTAAGTTTGAATGAAATTTATTTGCTAACTTTGGAAATATATGCCGTGTGGTTGAGTGTGAAGAATCTTCCCTTTTGTCCCAGAGACAGGAAGAGGAGGAGTGATGTATGATAAAACTTATGGTTTGCAAATAATCAAAGAAAACAAAAATAACTTAAATAAAGCATTGAGATCCTGGGTGGAAATTTTGAGGCAAATACTGTTATAGATGCGAAAGTCCGAATCGTCAACGACCCAAGATTGACTGACAGGCTAGAACCGCTTAGCTTGCGAAGAGACATAGGCTCGCTCTGCGTGTTCTACCGACTTTACTATGGTGAGTGCTCCGAGGAACTCTTCAAATTGATGGCTACATCACCATTCCATGATTATACCACCAGACGAAGGTTAAAGTTCCACCGGCACCATCTGGACTCGTGGCGGTCCTCCACAGTCCGCTCTGCACGCTCGCTTTTTACCACGGACGTGTAGGTTATGGGACAACCTTCCAGCTGAGGCATTCCCAGTGGACTATAACATGGGGTTCTTCAAGAAAGCTGTAAAAAAAGCTCTCCTTCAAAGCCAGCAATACTCGGGTGGCTCCCCTGGGGATGCCCGTGTGGCGACGGTGATAGCTTAACACCACGCAAGCATAGGTAAGGTCGTATGCAGTTGCGCTGCTACTCCGGAGGCTGTTGGTCGCCTCATGTAAGTGTGGCAGGCAACTGCACCTTTCCACCGAAACACAATAGAGTTAGTTCACGGCAGAAATGGGTGCAGCGGTGGTACTTCCCCGGGCGAACGATAATAGTTCTAGTATAATAATTGTAGGTATTATACTAATGTATCCGAAATTTTTATTGAAACGGGTATTTAATCATACGGTACCTAAGTTTCAAAAATAATGTCTTCTGGCAAAAGACTTGCTAGGCGAAGGGAAAGTCTCCAAATTAAGGATTATATTTGACAATCATCAGATCATCAGACTGTCCAGAATCTTATTCCCCAATTTAACAGAAACATCGGATATTAAGCTTTCTTCATAAAACCGTGAATATAAATTTGAAAATTAAGTAGACTATAAAATTTGTGACTTGATGTGAAAATCCGTTGTTTTCTTTATTTTATGGACTCTCAAACAAATTGCACGATGATGATGCGTCAGAGTTTACGAGCGAATGGGAAATGAACGTTAATATCTTTGTGTTTTTAGAGTAAATGAAGTGGGTATACATTTTTAGGTTATATGAAGTTTGTATATATTTTGCAGGCAGCATTTTTTTTTCGTATCGGGGGGAAACCTTCAAAAGGTACCCTGGGAGAGGATACCGGGTTATGTGGGATTTGACCGCACTAAAACCCCCTCGGTGGCCCGCCTCTGCGCTTGGGGAACGCTGCGGGATATCCGATGACCTCCACGCGCGGCGCCAAGAATGGGCTCATCTTCGGGAGAGCAAATATGCTCTCCTGCACCTTCCGATGCTTACGGCGGTATGCAGCATGCGGCCACGCACATACCACGTCCTTCCCGGGACTGCTGGCTGGGCGGATCAAGCTCCCACTCACACTGTCCACAACCCCGGGAGCCCCGGGAGCCTCTTACGATCAGGCAGGGCTCTATTCTTAATCCCGAAGCTACAGGGACTTTGCAGGCATAGTAGGTTCATAGTTCCTACCATTTTAGCGTCCCACTGCTGTTTAACGGTCTCTTTAAGAGTCGTGAAGCCTACACTCTGCTCGAATATGTGTTTTCTGTGACTGGTAGATATGTGCGGACAAATGGTCGGATATCTTCAAATAAAAATGTAAAAATATATATGGTTTAAAAACAGACCCTCCAAAGCATAGAATCGTATTTCACCTTAGACCGCGTGTGCCCGCGTTCGTTCGTGCCAATCTGCACGATTGGATCGAAGGAACGGGTAACATCGATATAGTATATGATCGAAAACGGGTCATTATCTATTAATTATTAGGGAGATATATGCTACTCAATGCGGGTTGCTAGAGATGTGTATCAGTGGCCAACCTACTGTAGTATGTTTCACACTGTACATAAGATCCCCGTTATGCTTTAACGACTGCTATATATTATATCGATAACAACCGGAAGAGAATCGTGCTTTCCAAATCATGGAAATTGTAGAAGTATTGGATAGACTTCATGAAAATCATGGATAGGTCATAAACAATGTGTTTCTGTTAATAATAGACGATCCATGTGGCGCAATGATTGCTGAACTGCCAATCGGATAGTCCCAAGTTCGATTCCCGGCAAAGCAGAAATTTGAATGATGAGTTTGAAATATCTGTTCTTGGTGTGGGTCTTTGTGTTTCTGTCTTGTGTGTGTCCATGGCAGCCACGACACAGGGTGTATTTATGTTACTGAGGGGCTATGATAGTGAAGCGTAATTATATTCAATATTTACGAGTAATAAACATAGTAATATTGAAAAAAAGTATTTGAAATCACATAACACCTTCGAGATGAGGATACTTGTATGTTACTGTTATGTGTTAGTATTAGCGTGATAATATGACGTTACGGGCTAAATACCTAAATCAGTGTTCACTAAGGAGATCTGTGCTTAGAGAAGAAGAGAGAACCTTCGGCGTGCGAAGACCCTTCGAAGAAGTCTTTGCGCAAATTGCACCGTGAGTAAAACCGGTTATAATTATCTTGAATTACTGTAGAATAGAAACGCGTATGGCTTCTAGCGTAGAACGCAAGCGATCTATGCAGCTGAGCCAAACATCCGCGGTCGGGTGTGAGATGGGTAACCGCTATTACCAAAAAAAATCATGCGCGTTTCCGTGCTTCGGAAGGCACGTTAAGCCGTCGGTCCCGGTTGTTTTCGATAGATAACAGTTGCCAAACCTTGTCGAAGACCTTATGGGCGGTTTGAAAATATCCGACAGTGGGTTTGCCACTAACCCGCATCTCCACCAACCCGCATTGGAGCGGTGGAGTAAGCTCCAGGCCTCCCCAATAATGGGGAGAGACGCGTGCCCAGCAGTGGGACGCAAAAAGGGTTGCAGCCACTGTAGAATAGAACTGTAGAAGTATTAGTTGGAATACTTACCCTTTGATAAACATACTTTATATACAGATAACAATTCAAATAAAACATTACACATTATAGTAAAAGATGTATGTATATTATAACGCCTTTGAGACTAGGATGCTTGTGTGTTACGTTAGCGCAAAAGCGGTTTTACGCGCTGGCAATTTAATATCTCTCCATCTCTCGACTTATTTTGAAAAACATACAAAAGCAATTTTATTCCGTAAGAAGGCACTTAGTTTCACCTTTCTGGCAGCTGCTGAAAATGTTGGAAATAATATAGTGATTACATCATATTACATGTTAGGTCTATTGTAAAATTGTCGTTGACGTTGACGTTGTCCTGCCTTATAAGTATTATAAGAGGATTTGTTTTTTTATTATCTTAAAGAGATTTCATGTTACTATCAAACAAAAATGTAAAACAAACATGAATATTCGAACTGTCCTGATTCTAACTGTGTCAATGTTTAGAACGGCACGGCACGAAATACAAACTTTTGACAGGTAGGAACAATTTATATGGTAAAACTACTTATACATAAAAAAAATATATAAAAAATAACAGTGGACCAAATTTTGAATTTAAACCCTTCGCAAATACCCTTCCCTTCTACCCAAACACACACAAAAAAATTCGAGAGACTTGTGCCCAGCAGTGGGACGCAAAAAAAAGGGTTGCAGCCAATGGATCTTCCACGAGAATGAGATGTCTTACCGTGGTAAACAGTAGAATGTCACTTTTTATCAGTACGATCTGTAATTTCTTTTTGTTCTATTTCGATACTCTTTGAGCATGGACCTCTGAAAAGCACAAATAAAACTAAAAAAAAAACCACAAATCTCGTACTCTTTTGCATCTATGAAAGATGACAAAGAAACACAAAAAGGCGAACGTGTGTGGCCTTGGCCTAGAGATTATTTATGTCTCCGCTGAATCTTTCATAGTAGCATGGGAGCCCTGATGCTAAACCTGGATTTACTTGAGCGCCTTGAGGAGACCTATGGAATTTAGCTATATAAATAACAATAGAATATATTAATTAATGTAAATATTAATAAATGATTTGAATTTGAATTTGAATTTGAATTAATTGGTACGTAAAGGTGTTTAAAACTTATAAAATTTGCATAGTGTTGGTTAATTGAATAATAAATAGCTAAAACGCATTTTAATCACTTTACAACTTAAGTGTCAAATTAAATGCAAATTTGTCACAAAATATATAACAGAAAAGTGTTCAATTTGATTTTTGTATAATAATAAATAAAGATAAAAAATAATAATACAAGTCTAATGACGTAAAAAAATATGCTGATTCCGACAATTAAACGAAACTATAAATTGGTTGTCTGTAAAGTCCATGTAAATTGAAGGGCGCATGGCTCGGCGGGTAGCCGAGAATCCAAACGATCTATGCAACTAAGCCAAACGGGCGTGGTTGGGTGTGAGATGGGTGACCGCTAGAGGCAAAAAAATTCATGCGCGTTTCCGTGCTTCGAAGGGTACGTTAAGACGTCGGTCCCGGTTGTTATCGATAGATAACAGTAGTTAAACCTCATCGGAGGCCTTATGGGCGGTTTGAAAATATCCGACAGCGGGTTGGTCACTAACCCGCATCTCCACCAACCCGCATTGGAGCAGCGTGGTGGAGTAAGCTCCAGGCCTCCCCAATAGTGGGGAGACCCGCGCCCAGCAACGGGACGCAAAAAGAGTTGCAGCCAAAGTCCATGTAAAGTCGGTTTACGGACGATAGTTTAACGTAACAACGTCATAACAATTCAATGAACACCAAATTAAGTTAGGTAAAAACTACTTTGCAACAATCCGCAACCACAACGTATGATGGTGTATACCTTTTACATGCAATAGCACCTCCCTCCCTCCCACATAGGACACATGCACATGCAACAACAAAAAGTATACACCAACATACGTACCACCACCAACACGTGTTTCGCCCCAAAACCGTTACTTTGCGGGTGACCGTCGTAGAGTCAATAACCCTGATGATGCTCTGTTTTTGGGCGAAACACGTGTTGGTGGTGGTACGTATGTTGGTGAATACTTTTTGTTGTTGCATGTGCATGTGTCCTATGTGGGAGGGAGGGAGGTGCTATTGCATGTAAAAGGTATACACCATCATACGTTGTGGTTGCGGATTGTTGCAAAGTAGTTTTTACCTAACTTTATAACAATGGAGTTCCGCAAAGTAACGCCTGATTCTATTAATTTTACCAAATTAAGTTTTCACTTCACTTTATAAACAGTCCACGAACGGCGCAAGTCGAACGCACAAGCCTCAACGTAACGTACAAGCGCCGATCGTAACGTACAATAAAATAATAAAAATAACTCATTTATTTTGATTTTCAATGAGCGTAACGTACAACGAGTCGTTTTTTGTTCGTGCAGCCGTTTATCGATTTATTAGACGCTGTCACGTCAAAAACATCAAGATAATTACCATCTCTTTTCTCCAGAATGTTTAAAGTTTTCGAATATTTTGTATCTGCGTTCGAGCCAAAATCAGAATGCCCTCGCAGGCTCTGCTATAACACAGCGACGTTTGATCACCGTCTCCCCGTTTATCTAAATAACCAGTTCGAACGTGAATTTGGAATGATGCCCAACGATGGGAGGTATCTTTACGTTCCGTTGCCTTGGTGACGCGGAATAGTTTCATACTCTTTATGAATCCAATTTTGCTGTCTTGCTATCGTTTGACTTTGTAGATTTTGTGGAATTCGTTCACCTTTAACCTAAAAATATTCTGGGACAAAGTTTTTACTATAGAATTTTATTGACAACGTTGAGTTTTTGATGCAGTCTTTATATTTTCAATGGTTTATCCTTTCATCAGCTTTTTTGTGTCCCACTACTGGGCATGGTCTATTCTCATTATTGGAGAGACCTGGAGCTTACTCTACCACGATGTTCTATGCCTTGAAGAGAACGTTAATGTGCGGTTAGTGTGGTTGTTATCGATAAATACCAGTCGTTAAACCTTCTCAGAAGCTTTATGGGTGGTTTGAAGATATTAAACAGTGGGTTGATCATAAACCTGCATCTAAATCTTTTAAAGCAGCGTTGTGAATCCTTCCCAGCAAGTCCTTGTAGCTGAATAAGTAGTCCTTTTAGTGGGATTTTAAATAGGGCTACCGTATCCCCTGTCTCTTATGAGGCACAAAAGGGGGCTGTGTGCGCGTCCGTATGCTGTCGTAAGTACTGGAAGGTGCAAGAGTGCACCATAGGTTTTCGGATGATGGGCCCAATTTTTGGTGCCGCGCAAAGGACAAGGACACCTGTGAGTTCCACTGGTATGGTAAGATTCCCATATACTCTGGTATCTCTCTCTGTTTCCTCGGATGTCTTTAGAACGTTTCCCTTGATAGCAAAAATCCCCTATAGTGAGGCAAAAAAGATTGCATCCGGTATCGTAACCTCTCCGCTATCTAGCATCTAGACATGTGGAGAGCTATTTAGCGCTTCTATTAGTATGACAAAATATTCAAAGACACGAATGATTACTAGGCCAAGGTGAAATACTCGTGTATTTTTGCTGTTTACGTCATCTCTTGATGGAAAGTGCTAAAGTAAAATTTCTGTCGGTATTTTTGTCACAATTGCGAATCTTCAGCGGGGAATTCTAGAGACAGCATTTGTCTGGTTTCTAGATGAAAATACAAGACTTTTCCCTTCTGTTGTACCTTGATGAATTGTTTCATTTGCCGACGTGGTTGCTTCGCGAAAATTAAAGTAGAAATTACTATAAAACAGCATCGCGTCGTCGTTTGAACTTGGATGTGAGTGTGCATGGGGAAAATTCCACGTAAATTTGAATGCCAAATTTTTCTCCAAAAATGGATCTACTTCTTTTTATTGCGTTTTTTCTGTCTAAAAGATTTTTAGTAAAATCAAAACTTACGTGCATTTAATTTATGAATACAAAAAAAATAAAATTGGAGTGTCTGTTTGTAATATTAAAATAACCGTTTTTTACCATAATTGCATATAAATTTATATACGGCACATATACCAAAATAACATTTTTTACAATTTTTGTCTGTCTATACCTATGTCTAACTGTCTGTTTGTTCCGGCTAATCTCTGAAACGGCTGCAAGTAAGGTGGTTATAGGCCCTAAATCGGTGTCGCAGTAAACTTATAATCAAAAAAAGTGGGTGCCCCAAAACCTCTTCATCATAAAGTTGCCGTTAAATCTGAACGATAAATCTTCTGACGCACTTCCGGTTCTTAATAAAAATGATTTGTCCGCGGAAAGTTTATCGTTAAAAGTCGTTTGTGGGCACAATGGACAAATTGCCGACTTGGAATCATTATTTTACGACTTTATAGCTTTTTATTGCGGTATCATCGGTTTATCTTTATTTTTATTCGTACTTAAATATTATACTACTATAAAAGCTGAAGAGTTTGTTTGTTTGAACGTGCTAATATCAGGAACTGCTTGTCCGAATTGAAAAATTATTTTTGTGTTGGATAGTCAAATTAATTATCCTCAGAAAGTTTATAGTTAAAAGTCGTTTGCGGGCACAATGGACAAATTGCCGAGTTGGAATCATTATTTTACGACTTTATAGCTTTTTATTGCGGTATCATCGGTTTATCAATATTTTTATTCGTACTTAAATCTATATTAATATATATAAAGCTGAAGAGTTTGTTTGTTTGAACGCGCTAATCTCAGGAACTGCTTGTCCAAATTGAAAAAATTTTTTGTGTTGGATAGTCAAATGAATTATCCTCAGAAAGTTTATAGTTAAAAGTCGTTTGCGGGCACAATGGACAAATTGCCGACTTGGAATCATTATTTTACGACTTTATAGCTTTTTATTGCGGTATCATCGGTTTATCACTATATTTATTCGTTGTACTTAAATCTATACTCATATATAAAGCTGAAGAGTTTGTTTGTTTGAACGCGCTAATTTCAGGAACTTATGGTTCGAAAAGAAAAAATATTTTTGTGTTGGATAGTCCATTTATCGAGGAAGGCTTTAGACTATATAAAATTACGCTGCGACTTATAGAAGCGAAGCATCAGTGAATAATGTTATAAAAACGGGGAAATCTGAAGAGTTTATTTGTGCGCACTGATTTTAAGAACTGGTTGTTCCAATTGAAAAATTATTTTTGTGTTGTATAGTCTATTTATCGAGGAAGGCTTTATACTACAATAACATCATGATATGACTAAAGTCTAAAGTTAGACAAATCAATTGTACTGTTTCAAATGGAAAAGCGTCCCAAAATCCTAAAAAGAGCCAAAATGGTGGTTACCGAAAGTCGCATGCGCAGCTACTCGGTAGTTCGATGGTCGCCTTATGAAGTTGGCCTGGATACCGATCTTTTTACAGAAAATCATTAGAAATGTTGAATTGAATTGACGGAAGAAATCGTACTTTTCTGGTCAAGTGTTAGTTTTTTAAAATTATGAAATTAAATTTAAATGCAGTAGCAGAAGTAAATGCAGACCACGTGGTTTTAAATGATCTCTACGCTTCAGTCTTGTCCTATGGTCGTATGCAGTTGCGCTGCTACTCCGAAGGCTGATCGTCGCCTCATGTTGGTCTGTCCGGCAACTGCGCCTTTCCACGACACACAGAACTGCACGGCAGAAGTGGGTGCAGCGGTGGTACCTCCCCGGTCGAGTATAAGTTCTAGCTCCTCTTCAGAACCGTTTTTCATGGATCCCATAAAGTCCAATTAAATCTTTCATTAGTATAAGTCTATGTATTTAGCAGCTTTATTTTTATAAGTCACTTTTTATAACCTCAGATCTTATCGTTAATTAAGTTTTACTAATTGCCTTAGAGTTGTTTGTGGTACAAACTTCAATATTTAAAACCTCTTGCTATAATTTCATTCATACGAAATCAACAGATTTTCAACATACACTAGAGATGTGAAACAAAGCGCTTTCTTGCTAAACAAAATAGCTTGAAGATTTTCAAAATAAGCAGGTAGTCAAGAAATTATTAACTAACGTATAACCGCTGTATCGAGGGGTTCCGGGTTTGATTCCCGGCGAAACAGAAATTTGAATGATGAATTTAAATTTCTGTTCTTGGTCTGGGTGTTTGTGTTCCTGTTTGTGTATGTGTTCAAGGTACCCACGACACAGGGTATTAATTACCTTATTTGGGGTAATGAGTGTGTAATGTTTATGAGTGTGTAATGTTTTATTGTATTTTTTTTTTGGGAACTGTAATCATTTTTGTAGCAAAACCTTAAAAATTATAAAGCAGTTATGGGAAATCATAAGCAATGGCTAGTAACTGTAGCTCATAAATTTTCATATAACAATTCAAGAACAAAGAATGCATATTTTTCTGAGTGTTTAATACAAATAAAAATACATAAATAGTATATGTACCAAATTCTCGATCACATTATAATGCCACATGCAAAAATTCAATACGTAATCTTAACCAAAACTCTTCTTAATACAACTTAACCTCATTTTCACAAAACTGAATACCCTCACATCGTGACTCCTTGTAAAGTCCGACTCTCAAAGTATAAGAGCTCTTAGTTCTGCGCGAAAACGCAAACGTCATCTAACGCTCTTATGAAATGGAACAATTTGAAGTTTTGTTTCTATTTAAATAGTGGAAAAAGTTTCAACACATTTTTCAGAATATTTTTATAGTGGTTGGTACAAGTATAAAATGTATCTATGATGTAATACTATAAGTCGCATAGTGTTATATTGCAACAATCACTCTTTATCATCCAATTTATATTATTTTTTAAATAAACCGTTGAAAAAGTGAGGTTTTCGAGATATAATGTTGTCATTACAAATATTAGATATTTTCAAAAAAATTATGCCGAATTCCCGTACACAATATACATATTTTCTAAAACATAAAACATATTTTTATGCGATGGTAACTGATTAAATTATAATGCCACCTCCAATCCAAATCTAAATCAAAACTCTCCTAAATAAATCCTAACCCAATTTTTACAAAACTGAATACCCCTACATTGTGACTTCGTGTAAATTCCGACTCTTAGCATATAAGAGCTCTTCGGCTCTGCGTGAAGACGCAAACGTCATCCAGCGCTCTTGTAAACTGGAGCAATTTTTAACTTTGTTTTTATTTAAATAGTGGAAAAACTTCAGCCACAGAACATTTTTTCAGTTATTTCAAGTGTGTTGTTAGCTTTTTAAACTACAAGAGTCATATTGTATAGAAGGAGATGATTTATGATAATATACTGGGCTGAGATGCGATGCTGATGAGAAATCATTTTACTTTAATATAATAGCGAATCGTCTGTGAAACTTACATGTTTTTTTTTATATAAATTGCTTAACTTACGATTCATTTTCATTCGAGCCCGTCTAGTTTTTGGCTCAGCCTCTTAGGGACCAACTTCGACAGCTCTTGACTTTCTTTAGGTTCGAAACAGTTAGGGTTCCATCGAAAATGTAACGTGAGTTAAGTCATTATCAATAACGTTACATTTTCATTGGAGCCCGACTAGTTTTGGACCTAAACGAGGCTCTACCTCAGTCCTTGGCTCAGCCTCTTAGCGACCAACCTCGACGGCTCTTGACTTTCTTTATGTTCGAAACAATTAGGATTCCATCGAAAATGTAACGTGAGTTAAGTCATTATCAATAATAAGAAATCACGTTGCCACAATGTGCCTCAAATTTTGATATTCACAAAGCAAGGATAAATTTATTTATTTACTTCGTACTTCCCTAGTTTCTGCTAAATTCTAACTCTTAGAGCATAAGAGCTCTTCAACTCTACGCGAAGACGCAAACGTCATCTAAAACTCTTGTGAACTGGAGCAATTTGTACCTTTGTTTCTGGTTGAACTGTGGGAAATAGGTCTCCTCTTGCGAAGAGTGATTTAAGTTGAAGAAAGAGGTGAGTGGTTGAAGACACCGATCAAAGACGCGAGGGATTTCGATTTAAGCCCCGGCACGTACTTTACATGTCTAGCTACTTTGTAAGTAATAGAATCATTGTAAAAATACCCATATTATAAAACAGGACTGTTTTTTTTCTCTTTCTACCCTTTTCCTTAGATTAGCATTACCTAAGCGCACAAAGAGCAGACAAAATCCTAAAACAATGTTTAAAATTACCTACGATTGTAAAAACACCACACAGAATAAAATATTTTCATTTTCTTTTAAGGCTTATACAATTTTAATCACTCTTAAATCTAGAGATCTATGCCCAGCAGTAAGACAAAAAGGTATGGTATAATGACTATAAGCTGTAGCGACCACAACCTACATTTTTCTGTTGTTTAAAGGAAAAAAGCTTTCAAATAGAAAATTGTAAATAGCTAAACAGTGCAGTCAATTTCTAACATTTTTCTTCCATACTTCTAATTTTAAAATCAAACGCAAAACTCGCAATATTTACTCTAAGAAACATAAAATAGTTTTGCATCGTTCAAACCTAACAACAGTTCTTGATTATTCAAAAATAAAAATGCAGTTCCCGTAAAATTTTATCTCATTGTACTCGCTTTTAACATTTTATATTGTAAAGCATATTAAAAAATTCTTCCACCGTTATAAATAAATCAACACCCAATCCTACGGACAATGCCAAGGAATTTTCATATAAAATAATGCTCGTATTCAGAGCGAAACTACGAATCGAATATTTATTGTTGGAAAAGTAATAAAGTTGGAACGAAATACGAGTCATTTTTAATATCTTTCATTATTGGAAACAAGCGTTGAAACGGTATGACAAATGGACTGGAAATGTAGTGTTGCTTGTGCTAACAGAGAGCGAATGTGAAAATACGTCCTAAATTCTTGTGTTGGTTACTAAGACTCACAAGTATACAAAGATAAGTAATGTTCAGTATTCACAAACAGTATCAAGCCAGTAGTCCTACAAAGCCTACAACAATATAATCAAATAAACAATTTTTACTGTACTAAAAATGACCGCCGTGCATGAATTTCGGGCTGGTGTAGATGGTTAAAAACAAAAAGGTAGGAAGGAATAGGAAGGTAGGTAGGAAGCAGCAGTAGGAAGTCGGAAGAATGGGTGACCGCTGGTAACAAGTAATGGTAGGACGTTTCCGTGCTTCAGAGGGCTTGAGAAGCTCGTAGACAGCAGTAGTTGAATATGTTTGAAGGTCTAAAGGGTAGTTTATAAATATACGACTGCAAGTTTGACACGGGTGATAGAGTAACCACCAACCCACATTGAAGCGGCGTGATGGAGTAAGCTCCAGGCCTGCCCAATAATAAGGAGAGACCCGTGCCCAGCAGTGGGACGCAAAAAAGGGTTGCAGCCAATAGAGTAAACTTCAGTGCCCTTCGAATTCGAGAGGGATCCCAGCGAATCAGCAGAACGCAAAAACTAGCCCTATTTAGACAATCAGCCAAACGCAAAACCTAGCCCTTTTTAGACAAGCATATAAGATTCTTTTACAATAATATTAAGAAAAAAGTATTAAATATGCCTTTCTTCAAACGCACTCTTTATTATCACGGGGTATACCTAGACTCAACATCTGGTAAGTGGTGGAAGAAAATTGAGTAGTAAATAATTTATTATTTAGTTACGTTTACCGAATAAAGAAAACTATTTTGTTTCTGATGATTGGACCTTATTTATTTTTCTTTTATCTGGACTGAATCGAAATCAAAATATATTTCGTGTAAATAATTTTCTCTATTGTCAAAAGTAATATTCAACAACAGTCACTCATTTGTGTGGATTGGACATGGGTACAATATATTTTAATAAAAACAAAACGAATACTCGTAGGTGGGTGAATCAACTTTTAAGGCACCCCTTTGACATCATTATGAATCGCTGAAAATAAAAAATAAAATAACGAAATTTTATGAAAATATAATGTTATCATTTGCACTATTTATCCTATTTTTGGGTTTTGCAACGTGGCACGACATCTAAGCTAGTTTAAGCGAGTTTTTGTAAAAAACATGATGAGTGTGCCTAATAAATGTCAATTGCGTTACTTATCTATAAATCATCAAAACATGAAATAAAACAAAGAAATGAGAAAAATCAACATGATAGGTTTTTATTCATTCTTTGATTCAGTCTTTCTAACTTATTAATAACGTTTTTAATAACTAACCTATGAAAGTGAGACCATTCTAGGTCCACTGCGTTACTTTGTATGTTTTTAAATGCTTAACTTTAGAATAAATCTCCACATAGAATAATCAGCCATATATTTCTTATACTAAATGTCACACACGACTGATGTAGAATTTTAACTAAACATTTTATTAAAACAAATTAAATATAATCAGAGTTATCTTAAAAATACATAATAAAAATTAAGGGACAAATGAGTAACGCCAGAGAAAAATAGTAACGCCTGAGAATTTTGAATCCTTCAAGATAGGCAACCAGTTTAACTAACAATAATTAGAAATGGTGTTGTCAATTAGTTATTCATACCATAATTTTCCACAATCGCAAAAAAAAATAGAAACAAAGCTTACAACTATACGAGATCAAATAATCAACTATAACAAAACAGCAAAATTCACCAAACAGTATTATGACTTATTAAATAGTTTGAGGAACTTTAACGAGATCACTTCTTCCTCAAGAAATTTTGTAATAACTAATAAGGTACATATGGTTAATATCTTCCTAAAAAGATGTTTGTAAAGTGGTGTATCATTTCTTTTCAAACACATCTATTGATGTTTGGAAATAGTAGTATGAACGATGTCCTTTCTTGATAACTTCTGGTACTGGTAATTTCTGAATAATGTCATCATAATCCACATAAGAAATATCTTTCTCATCTGAATGGAATCGCTTAGCGTTTTCGTTCTTAGTTCGACGGTTGCATCGGTTACATTATCGACTGTGCAACATTACGGAAGCTCCAAGCAATGCAACAATTTTAGCTTGGATCCAGACATTCAATACTACTGGAAACACTATTGGCGAAATTCATCACGGACGTCCAAGGACAGTAAGAACGCCTGGAAACATTCAGTCAGTAGCAGATTCTGTACGGCTTACAGACTCTGCTACGACAGCCTCGACTCAGCAACAGAAAGCGTGAGTCTCAACTGGGATTATCAAGAGCGACAATTCACCCCATAATGCGATCTGATTTACACCTAAAGTCCTATAAAATTCAGATAGTGCAAGCTGTACACGAAAATGATTACGTTATAAGATTAAATTTTGTGAATGCAATGTTAGAGAGGTTTAACAATTTCAACAACATGTTCTTCAGCCATGAGGCACATTTTCATTTGGATGGATGGATACGTAAATCGCCAAAATTGACGTTTTTGGGGAGAAAACAATCCACAGAACTTACATAAACGCCCGTTGCATAGCCCAAAAGTCATCGTGTGGGTCGCTATGTTGGCGAAATGCATCATTGGGCCCTACATTTATGAAATAACAGAGGACATGCAGTGACTGTAACTTCTGCACGCTATGTGGACATGATACGCAAATTTTTCGGGCCACAACTGCAACAATGTGAGCATTATAACTGGCTGACATGCATGGTTCCAACAGGATGGGGTCACATCGCACACCACTAATAACTCTTTAGCTGCATTACACGAGTTGTTCACAGAAAAGGTGATTTCACGAAGAGGTGATATTGAAGAGCCATCTCGGAGCCCTAACTTGACCCCACCAGATTTTTTATTGTGGGGTTATCTTAAGAGCGTGGTTTACGAGAATAATTGCGCGAAAATTTACAGATTTAAAGAACAATATCGAAGAAAAGATCAGGAGTATTCCTCGACCACTTATTTAAAAAGTTTTTGAAAATGTACGGAAACGGTTTAAGGAGTGCCGCCAATGTGATGGCCGTCATTTATACAATGTCGTATTTGAAAAGTAAAATTAAAACTATTCATGAATACCAACTAGCAATGTTATTTAGTCTAATATTCTCTGGCGTTACCGGTAACTCTAAAGAAAATTTGAATTTAAAAAATCATAAATAATTCCACAAATTAAAGTGGCCAAATATTTTGTGATGACCCTGAAATTAGACCTCATAGGCAACATACTGACCTAATAAAATTCAAATATTTTTTAAACTTACCAAGATTCCCGCCGTAACGCTGTAGAGCGACAATAAACCCACGCGCACCTGTTGAAAACTTACCGCGGACTGAGGGGCGGGTAAACCAAAGTAGGCCTTGTTAGACCATACCAACGAAATATTAGATAATAATCGCCTTTGAAGACACCAAGTTTGACGCCATCTCTTGATATTGGTCAGAACTTTTATTGGTAACGCAGTATAGCTGATGATTTGAGACAAGTTTGGGACAACCGTTGAGGAGCATGTAAAATACATAATTTAAGTCAAACTTTTATGTATTTCTACATAAAACGGAAGACTAACTTTTTCTGTACCTTAATAACGTGTAAAAATACAGTGTATTCATATATTTTTTTCAAGAAACATCGTACATTGTTTCTTCACCTAGACCTGGGGACACATGTTTTTTGTATGGAGATTGCCTATGTTCCACAGAGTTACCAAGGAAAATCAAAATGTTTGCTATAAACTATAAAAAAACTATGAAACTACCATGGAAGCAGAGAGTCTAAGTTTACGTTTACATTAAAACAATCATAATTTAAACTAAATCACATAATTTATTGTTATATACATGACAGGGACACAAAAGGAGTGCCTTAAAAGTTGATTCACCCAGGTACTATTTTACAAAAAGTGCTAGCACGAATCATAACGGCCGAGCAAACTGACTAAAAAAGTTTTAATGTAATGAAATGTTGGTATATTATGAGATACTTCTTTCAAATCGTTTGACACGGAGTAGATTAAACAAGTAGGCCATAGAACTTGGCACCAGTAGGTTTTATTTACAGCTATCCCCTGTCTGATTCCCGACGGGACCAGCGACTTCAGGTAGGACAGTGGTTAGTCCCTGTAGCTTCGCGATTAAGAATAGAGCTACGGTATCCCCTACCTGATTGTGAAAGGCGACTAAAAGGAGTGGGAGCTCGATCCGTTCAGCCAGCGGCTCCGGGAAGGACGGCGGTATGTGCGTGGCCGCATGCCGCCGTAAGCATCGGAGGGTGCAGGAGAGCACATCTGCTCTCCCGAGGATAGACCGGTTCTGGGGCGCCGCCCGTGGAGGACACTGGTGCGTTCCACTAGAGATCCCGGAGTCCTCCCGAAGTGCAGAGGCAGCCCACTAAGCAGGTCTTAGTGCGGTACAAATCCCACATAACCAGGTATCCTCTCCCAAGGTGCCGGGTACCTTTTGAAGATTTCCCCCCGATAACAAAAAAGGGCATAGAACTTAGCACCATTTTTTATGTACAGCTATCCCCTGCTTGATTCTCGAATGGATCAGCAGCTCCAGGTAAGACAGTGGTGTGTGCATGGCAACGTACCTAAGGAGTACTAAAGAGAGCGGTGGGAAGAGGAGAGAGTGATGTACTCTCCCCAATGGGCTTATTAGGGATCGCTTATAAGCAGTGTGTGTGTGTGTCTTTGTGTCTGTACGTAAAAAAACGAATAACTTGGATATGTCTTTACATCACAGCACCGGCGCCGTAATGCACAAAACAGAATGTAGTGACGAATGTTGGGTTTTTCCTATGTGCAACCGTTACACTAAAATGTTGTATGTCCTACAGCAAAATAAATGAAAATCTACTACCATTTCTATGGGCGCAGGACCGGACGGAGTGGCAAAAATTAGGGAGGTCTATGTCCAGCAGTGGACTTTAAAAGGCTGATAGATAAATAGATATACTACCATTTCTAATATCATTATACTTTCTAAACATCTGTCAACCTCGTGTGTTACTTTATTGGACGTGCACAACTAGTGCCCCCAAACCTTGGCAAAAAATGCCTACCGCCTAACGGCGGAGTGAAATCACCATGAGGCAGTGATCCTCATGAGTCTGCCCGGCTAAAGAGGTTGTTCCTCGCTCCCGTAGTCCCTTACGTTTGAGTGCTCAATGTCTCGCGTAGAAAGTCTTTAATTTTTAAAGATCACCGAACCATCTAATTCTGTGTTACTTTTAAACCTTCTTTCTGGTTGTTTTAATAAAAAATATAGCTAAAGACAAATTCAAATTATAGATCTGCTAGTCAAGATTCACTGAGTCGCAATAAACAGCTGTCTAAGCCAATAAATAGAGCGTGTTCTACAAAGCACCCCTGCCTCAAAGCCTGCGGGTGAGTTTTTTAGAGCACCCTTTATATTCATGTCGTACGCGCTCTGCTGGGTTAATAGGTTATCCCATTTTGTTTGTGATGCTTCTTTTAATGTTCTTTCAATGAATAGTTGATGATATAGGAGGTCGTATATGAGATTTCTTTGCGAGCGCTTTTTCTTTGCGAGACAGAAGAAGGCAGAAGAGCTTGTTTGGTATTTCTGTCGATCTTTCAGTTGAGATCTAACAGACTAGGTATGACATGAAGTTCTTCAGAAAATTATTCGGCATAATCTCATAGCTACACCCCGGGGATTAGGAATTCTCTGTGTCGTGGGTAGCATCGACACTCACAAAGATAGAAGCACAAACACCCAGACAAAGAATAAAATTTTATCTCATCATTTAAATTTCCGACTACCCAGGAATCGAGTCACACGCGTCTTGCTGTATTTAAGAAAATTGTAAAAAAAAACTTTATTTAAAGCCGGCAATGCTCTGGTTGTAGTTGTGCTCAGGTTGGAATGTGCACCTCGGAGTTGCCAATGTCCAGGCGACTATGATCGTTTAGCGTCAATCGTTTCATTCATTTGTCTCTTTGTCCGGTTAAATGGCTGCAACCCTTTTTGCGTCCCACTGCTGGGCACGGGTCTCTCCCCATTATTGGGGATGCCTAGAGCTTTCTCCACCACGCTGCTCTAATGCGGGTTGATGGGGATGTGGGTTAGTGGCCAGCCCGCTGTCGAATGTTTTGAAACCGCCCATAAGGCCTCCGACAAGGTTTAACGACTGTTATCTGTTGATAACAGCCGGGACCGATGGCTTAACGTCGGATGGTACTGGCACGATGTGCTTCGGAGCACGGAAACAAGCACGATTTTTTTTGCCACTAGCGGTCACCCATCTCACATCCGACCGCGCCCGTTTGGTTTAGCTGCATAGACCGCTTGCGTTCTACGCTAGTTTCGTTTTCGTCCGGTAAAATATTATATAAAATACGTAAACTGTAACTCATAGCCATAGTACACCACAGTTGGGTAGATATACAATAGGTCGTTAGTTCCATGAACAGACACAATGACAGCTACACTAAAATTAAGAACATAAACTAAAAACTTGTCATTTAAATATCTCTCTCGCTGGGAATCAAAAGCGGGACCACCCGATTGACGGTGAATGGTAACCATTGCGCCACACGGGTTATCATGATTTATCAGATATAATTTAGATACTTCCAAGTGTTGCTCACATTTTATAAAGCTCTGTAACACCATAAAACCTTATAAACCGGCCATTTCCCACAAGTGTGCCAGAAGTAATTATAATTCCATAGTAGAGCCACAGCGGAACCGCCATAAATTCCGGAGCAAATTAACTGCCAGCTTTGCAAATGGACCAGGTAAAAAGCGGATTACAAATCACAGAGCTAATTCGAATGTCGCTAGACTAATGGACACCTACATTTTTTCTGAACACTTGATTGAAGTTGATATATTATTAAATAAACGTTACAAACTCATAGACCCACAGTAAGGTAATTAATACTCTATGTCGTAGGTACCATGGACACATACAAAGACGGGAACACAAAAACCCAGACCGAGAACAGAAATTTAAACTCATCATTCAAATTTCTGCTTCGCCGGGAATCTGGCAGTCCGGCATGCTAACCATTGCGCCACGCGGGTCGTATAAATAACGATATTATGAAATCGTTTGATATTTAGTTTATTTAAGTGAAAAAAAAACTAAATATCAATAATCCTCTAGGCCAATAGGCCTCCCCAGCAGCGATGGCCGAGTGAGCAGCGATGGTCGAGTGGTATAAATCCGCGGTCTTCGATGCGATCGATCCCGGGTTCAAATCCTCGGCGCGCACCTCTGACAAAGAAATTTGTAATGTGCGCATTTATCGCTGCTCCACGGTGATGGAAAAAATCGTGATATTTAATTGATTACGATGTTCTCCATCGCCACGCATGCCTGAGAGGTATTCATAATTTCTCGAAAGCATGACTTCCACCAATTCGCATTTGGCCAGCGTGGTGGACTATGGCCTAAATCCCTCTCACTAGTGAGAGGAGACCTGTGCCCAGCAGTGGGACATAAAAAAAGGTTGAAAAAAAAAATAAGGGAGAGAGACCCGTGGCCAGCAAAAAGGGTTTCAGCCAAGTGAGAGTAGAAAATGTTGTGGAACAAAACCTACTCACGCATTGCAAATGATCTTCGCATTAGCAATGGGTGCAGTTGTGAGCTTGATGGGTGAAAGCTAGCAACGAATTTCAGAGTTGGCTCCGATGGATGTTGCTCAATCACGCAAGAACAACTGAACCGATCGGAGTAAAATTTGTCACAGAGTCTGGAATAGCAAATAGGCTACTTTTCATCTCAGAAAAATGTAGTGTTCCCGTGGGATAGATAAATAAATAAATAACGCTTCACACTCATAGCCCCACAGTAGGGTAGATTTACCCTGTGTCGTGGGTGCCATGGACACACACAAAGACAGAACACAAACACCCAGACCGAGAACAGAAATTTTAAACTCATCATTCAAATTACTGCTTCGCCGGGATTCGAAACCGGGACCCTCCGATCGGCAGTCCGGCATTGTAACCATAGACATAATAAACTCAAATCACCCGAGCGAAGAAGGCTGGATCATCAGTGTGATTATATTTTGATACTAGCTGCCGCCCGCGACTTCGTCCGCGTGGACTTTAGTTTTAGAATTTTTCTAAAATAAAAGTAGCCTACGTTACTTCTTATGACATCAGCTACCTGCCAGTGAAAATCTGGTATATTTACCAGAATAACATTAAATTTGTCGGTGGTAGAACTATTATCGTTCGCCCGGGGAAGTACCTACCACCGCTGCACCCACTTCTGCCGTGAACCAATTCTACTGTGTTTTGGTGGAAAGTTGCAGTTGCCAGCAACACTTACATGAGGCGACCACCAGCCTCAGGCAAGAGTTACCTATGCTTGCTTGAGGTTGTATGTAGATATCCATTGGCTGCAGTGACCACTTAACATCACGTTGCCTGCATGCTCGTCTGCTACTCCATTCAAATAAAATAAAAAATACCGAATAAACATTCATAATAATAATTGCGTGTTGTAAAAAGCAGTTATTTTAATTTTACAAACAGACACACCAATTTTATTCATTTCTATATAGATGATTCTGTTGCATTAATTAAGTGTAAACCGAACATGCATTGATATTGAATTGATACAGAGACATAAAATTTTCCGCATATAATAATATACTTTTACGTAACAAAGAGACAGGGTGAGATTAAAACTATAAACAAACGTAGATAAATGGGCCCGGTAAGCATGTAGCTCTATTACAAAGAAAAAAATGTTTTCCTTTAAGATACGGGCTATTCATCATCATATCTATAAAAGAGAAAGTGTGTATGTATGTTCCTTATAGACTCCGTAACGGCTGGACCGATTTCAATGAAATCCTCGGAGAATCTTCAGATTGGTCCAAAGAGTAATCCTGTAAAGTTTGGTTCACTTCTCTTTCTACCGCGGGTGAAACCGCGCCCGCGGGGCACAGCTAGTCATATCTATAAAAGAGAAAGTGTGTATGTATGTTCCTTATAGACTCCGAAACGGCTGGACCGATTTCAATGAAATTCTCGGAGAATCTTCAGATTGGTCCAACGAGTAGTCCTGTAAAATTTGGTTCACTTCTCTTTCTAACGCGGGTGAAACCGCGGGGCACAGCTAGTATTTAATAAATGTGAGTAGCGCCTAAGTGCTTTCTTTAAATGTCATAATATAGATACCATAACTAAAGAAAAACTTTCATAACTCTATCGCCCTTGTAATACCATATCTTATACAGAAACTTTTTATGATCTTTAATCTATATAGTTATAAAGCTGAAGAGTTAGTTTGTTTGTACGCGCTAATCTCAAAAACTACTGGTTCGAATTGAAAAAATATTTTTTGTGTTGAATAGTCCATTTATCGAGGAAGGCTTTAGGATAGCCTAATGCCTTCCTCTATATATAGCATGATGCTATATAGATAGCATCATGCTATGACTTATACCAAAGGCCACAGACGCTATTCTGCCTTACAAGTATTGAAGGAAGATTTTTTTTTTATTTTCTTGAAGAGATTTCATGTTACTGTCAAACAAAAATATAAAATAAATAATGACATACGAACAGTAACTGTACTGTTATTCTGACTATGTCAAAGTTTAGAACGACACGACACTAAATACAAACTTTTGACAGGTAGGAACAATTTATATGGGAAAACTAAATAAATTAAAAAATAATTTAAAAAAACATTTTCAAGTGGACCGAATTGTAAATCTAAACCATCCTCGAATCCTACTTGAACACACAATTTTTTTTATTAAAATCGGTCCAGCCGTTTAGGAGGAGTTCACACGTACAGAATTATATTATTATATGTATATAAAGATAGAATCTTATATATAAAATTCTCGTGTCACAATGTTAGTTACCATACTCCACCAAAACGGCTCGACGGATTCTCATGAAATTTAGTGTGCATATCGGGCAGTACTTAGTACTAAGTGATAAGGGTGGCCCACTCCAAACATTTAAACGCGGTACGGAGTTAGCTGGGTCTGCTAGTTATATTTTTTTTCAACCTTTTTTTATGTCCCACTGCTGGACATAGGTCTCCTTCTCACAAGTGAGAGAGATTTAAGCCATAGTCCACCACGCTGGCCAAGTGCGGATAGGTGGACGTCATGCTTTCGAGAAATTTAGAATTTCTCTCAGGCATGTACGGCGATGGAGAACATCGTAATCAATAATTAAATATCACGATATTTTCCATCACCGTGGAGCAGCAATAATTGCGCACAATACAAATTTCTTTGTCAGTGGTGCGCGCCGAGGATTTGAACCCGGGATCGGTCGCGTCGAAGACCGCGGTTTTTACCACTCGGCCATCGCTGCTCTTGCTAAGCAGCTGGATATATTATATTATATTTATTAACATTCATTTCTAATTAGTTTTTCATGAAGCAAGTTCAACTTAACACGTGAAGAATTTATTAAGCAGCTAAAGTCGACCAAGTGGACTTAAAATATAATTGTTTCTGGTAATTTCATTTCTTTAGCTTTAAGAGCTCCGTGTAGAATCCATTGAAATAAATAACGTAACAGGAGAATAAGAATATTCTCTTCCTAAATTAAATAAGACTTGAATCTTCAATTCTATTTCTTTCTTATCAATTATGTTACTTTAAGGGTCGATTTTTACATCCCTAGAACAAAATAAAAATCCCTAAAATCCACCAATATTATATATTTTTATTTTAATGTATCCAGTGACACTCGCGCTATCAACATAAATCCAACAACGTATTATTTATAATAGAGGATTCACCGACAATAATTACAAGGGAAAAATGAACGAACATAAAATTACATACATACGCCCTAAAACATTAACCTTCTTTTGGGCTTCTTCGCAGGATTTAATTAAAAGTCAAGATCAAGTTGCATCAGACTAAACTTTGTTGAGATTTTGTTAAGGTTTTCCGATATTCCATCCCGAAGAGGGTTAAATAGAAGTTAGAAGTTTGTATGGAGAAACTTTTTCAGTTCCACTCATGTATTAGGAAGTTAATCTATAAACCTATGTACCTATTTTATTGTAAAAAGCGTGGGGTGCATGGTGTCAATAATAGTAATTATTATAAGATTAAGGTAACTAATATTACGGAAGGATTTCATTTTGATATCCAAAAGAGCACCACACGCTTTTTTACGATAAAATCGGTACATTTTCTTCTTATTTTTTACTTTATAGTTCTTTTTTCACGAAAGCGTTTATTTTAGTTTTTTAAACTAAATTATTTATTTTTAATTTTTTAGATTTAACTAATGCCTTTGCCTATGACTATGCCTATGCCTATGCCTTTGCCTTTGCCTTAGGCTTTGCCTTTGCCTTTGCATTTGCCTTTGTCTTTGCCTTTGCCTTTGCCTTTGCCTTTGCCTTTGTTCTTGCCCTTGCCTTTGCCATTGCCTTTGCCTCTGCCTCTGCCTCTGCCTCTGCCTTTGCCTCTGCCTCTGCCTCTGCCTCTGCCTCTGCCTCTGCCTCTGCCTCTGCCTCTGCCTCTGCCTCTGCCTCTGCCTCTGCCTCTGCCTCTGCCTCTGCCTCTGCCTCTGCCTCTGCCTCTGCCTCTGCCTCTGCCTCTGCCTCTGCCTCTGCCTCTGCCTCTGCCTCTGCCTCTGCCTCTGCCTCTGCCTCTGCCTCTGCCTCTGCCTCTGCCTCTGCCTCTGCCTCTGCCTCTGCCTTTGCCTCTGCCTTGGCCTTTGTCCTTGTCTTTGCCTTGTCTTTGGCTTTGATTGATTGATTGATTGATTGATATCTCCGCGTCGGAGACCGCGTTATTCACCACTCGGCCATCGCTTCAATGTAATGCATATTTAATATGGAATTTAGTATGCAAGTACAAACTCGTAACATACTGTGTTTGCAGCTAAAACAAACTCTTGAAAAAGGGTATTAAACATTAAACTCTAACCCAATTTTAATGAAGTAAGTTTCAACACCTCGACTCCCCCAGACGTAGGATATAATGAGCGACTAGACGGCAAGTGCATCTTTAAGCTAAATCGCCGCTGGTAATTGAATTTCACCTGCACTGAAATGAAGGTGCTTGATAATATTAATATAAAACTTTATATTTTAAAGCATTAAATCGTTTTCAGCCACGTAGACCAATTTATGTGGTACAGTTTAAAACTTCAGTAATATTTCAAAATTTACAAGCTCTACGTAATTTTATATGAATCACTTACAGAATACACTTCTTTAACTTTATATTTATTTTATATCTATTCAAATAAAAATAAAATAAAATAAAATTCTTAAGCGGTAAAATGTATGTGTCCCCCCTGTAACTTCCAAAATAAAAGAATGATAAAACTAAAAGAAATATATGATGTACATTACCATGCAAACTCTCACCGAAAATTGGCTTGAACGATATCTAGTAAGTAGTTTTTTTAATACGTCATATATCGTAAATTGCAATTTACCGTTCATTCAATCAACTCTAATATTTAAAAAATATATATATTATGTTACTTGCTGCTACGGAACTCTTCAAGGGCGAGTGAGACTCGCACTTGGCCGCTTTTTTATTAATGAAGCAAGTTTCTCCCAGGTGTAGAATAAAATAAGTGACTAGACAACCTTAAGTGCAACTTTAAGGTTATCGTCACTGGTAATTGAATTTCGCCAGCTTTGAGCTTTTTCAGCGAGTAATGAGTAAGATAGGATACTTCGTAACGATTATTATATTATTTTTTTGTATATAAACTTTGAGATTTTTTTTACAACCATCGATATAATATGAGTTTTACAACTATATAAAAAAAGGAAAAAATTATATACATAACGCTGGCAGCATTACCTCTTTGAATTAAAAGGCTGATTTTTTGTGCAAAATAACTGCCAGCTCTCTGGTCACCCGAAGCGAGGACAAGTCTGGTCGACATATCTTAGCGAGGACAAGTCTGGTCGACATATCTTAAATTTTACTATGAATTTAAATCAAATAAAGTGACACTGTTTCTTTTGTTTTTTTTGGTTAATTGACAAAACTAAAAGGTCAAGAATAAAAAAAATTAATGACAATAAATAAACGCTACACACTCATAGCCCCACAAAACGAAACAGAAAATTAAACTCATCATTGCAATTTCTGCCTCGCCGAGAATCGAACCTCGATTTCTTGATTGCCAGTCCGGCATGGTAACCATAGCGCCACGCGGGTCGTCATTGTATCGTAACGTAACGACCATTATATAGCCTACTACAGCACAATTACACGTAGTATCAGATAAAGCTGAAACTTTGCTAAAGTTTAATATAAGGTAATCGTCCGTATTATAGCCAGTGTCCCAGTACTCATAGTAATAAGTACATATTCATAGCCCTAAAACAAACTGTAAATATTTTGCATACCTTCCCAGGTGGAATATAGAGAGACAATATTGTAAAAACTTTTTGTGGAAAATGTAACCTATATTCTGGCAAATAAAAATATTGATTGATTGATTGATTGATTGATCGTAATTCATAGAAAAAGTATAACTTTTGTTCTTTTTTTATAAAATGACGCTTACGCTGACATTACGAAAGCTTACCTCACTTAGATGTATTTTTTGAATCCCGATTATTATCGATATCGTCATATATATAGCACCTATAAACTTATATAAAGAATTTAGTCAAATTCCTGTGTATTTCAAAAGTTTATAAACCACTAAACGCTGTCCTTTTTAACGAAGCAAGTTTCCTCCCAGGTGCAGAAAATAATAAGCGACTAGACTACTTCGAGTGCACCTATAAGGTTATCGTCAGTCGTAATTGAATCTGACCAGCTTTGAGCTTCTACAGCGAGCTATGGGTAACTAAGATAGCATACTTGCCCGCATTGGAAACAATACAAAGTAAATACACGTATACTTTATTTTGTTCAAGAGCAAAGTTTTTATTTTGTTCAAATTATATGTAAGTTATCATGAAGTAAATTTTATATTTCTCAGGTTTCCGTTATTAAATTTCTGAACAGAAATCAACTTTTAGGGTTCGTGTGTCTATTATGCATTATTTATTTATTTATTTATTTATACTTGATTGCACTCATAAAATAAAAGTACAATGGGCGGACTTAATGCCTAATGGCATTCTCTGCCAGTCAACCCGTGGCGTTGGTGTGAAGCTATGGTAGGTGCTAAAACAGAACTGTATATGACAGTAGAAGGATAAAAAAAATATATATATAAATAAAGAATAGTACATTAACAGTTAATGTATCTTTACGATATAGTTACTATATCGTAAAGAGAAAACATACATACTTTAATAAATACTAACAGTATATATAACATATAAATGATATATTAATTAATTATGGGATAATTAGATAAATATAATTAGAATAATAATAAAATACATATAAATAGTGTCTTTAAATGAAAAAAAAAAAATAATACCTTACTTTAACTGTGCGTTTTGTTTAAGAAAGTGTTGCCGGACTTGTCTCTTGAAAGAAGCCTTAGTCGGAGAGTTCCTTATGTCAGAGGGTAAGGAGTTCCAGAGCAGTGTAGCCTGAACGGTGAAAGATTTATGGAAGAAACCAGTACTATGTGGTGGAATACAGAGGCTAAGATTATCTGAGGAGCGTAGCGTCTTGTCATGGGTGGAACATAGAAGCTGAAAGTTTTCCTTTAAATAGTTAGGAGAAGTCGACTCATAAAGAATCGAATATAGGGTAAATAACATCCTGGAATTACGCCTTTGCCGAATCGAGAGCCAATTAAGTTGCGAACGGTATTGAGAAATATGGTCGTACTTTCGAAGACCGAAGATAAATCTGATGCAGTTGTTGAGTAGGCGTTCCAGTTTATTAAGAAGTTCTTCAGATAGGTCTGAGTAACAAACGTCAGCGTAGTCGATGATTGGCAGAACTAAAGCATTTATCAATTGTAACTTTGTGTTAATCGGTAAGAAATTTTTTAGACGATACAATGATTGTAGGGAGCCAACGACTTTTCTGCTGACTTCGCAAATGTGAGGACGCCAGCTGAGGGTGGGGTCAATCAGTAGGCCGAGATTTTTTATCGAGTCACACAATGGAATTATCTTCCCATTGTAGACAATTGGTGGTAGATTAGAGGTGTCAATCTTGGCTAACATCCTGGCACCACCCATCAGCATGGCCTGACATTTTGTAGGATTAACCGAGATTCCATACTTCACTGACCAGTTACTAATAGCCTGCAGATTACTATTAATTTTGCTAATTGCAAAATCAAGGTTTATAACGGGACTTTGAATATAAAGTTGCAAGTCGTCTGCATATAGATGGTACGAACAGTCCAAAGAAGAGCTAATGGAATTGATAAAAAAAGAAAACAACAAAGGAGAGAGTATACCGCCTTGCGGCATGCCAGCGTCAAGATCAGCCCATTCAGATGATTTATTTCCAAGTCTAACTGACTGCTGTCGGCCGCGAAGATATGATGAAAACCAACTCAAGGCCGGGGGTGAGAATCTGTACCGTGCAAGTATGGATAGAAGGATTTCGTGGTCTACTGTGTTAAAAGCATTGGAGAAATCTATGAGTACGACCACAGTAACTTTCTGACTGTCCATTCCATGTCGGACGTCATCAGTGACTTTAATAAGAGCAGTAGTGGTACTGTGGCCGGCACGAAACCCAGACTGATATTTGTCTAACAGGTTATGTTTAGAGAAGAATGTAGAAATTTGCTTGTGAACACAGGCCTCTAGAAGCTTAGAAAGGAAAGGCAGAATAGATATGGGGCGGAAATGACTTGGAGAGACAGGGTTCGGTATTTTCGGTAATGGTCGCACAATAGCTTTTTTCCACAATGTCGGATATTGACCAGACTGTAAAGAGAAATTAATAATATGCGACAATATGGGAAGTAAAGTGGCTAACATAGGTATCAACATTTTGCGACTAATTTCATCAAACCCCACAGCATTAGAGTTAATATTCATCAGATTCATTTTAATCTCATCCTGTTTAACAGTAGTAAACTCAAAAACAGGTATGTCGAGAGGTGGCATTAGAGCAATTGAAGATATAGTTCTGGCACGGATTGTAGCGTCCAATGAAGTGATAGAAGAAAAATGACTATTAATGTCACTCGGATTGAGAGAGGGACTGTAATCCATAGAGTTAGGCCTGCCAACTCCCAGAGACTTCAAGAATTTCCACAATGAAGCAGGAGAAGAGTTAGAGATGTTATGAAGGATGTATCGGCGTTTTGCAGTTCGTACCATCTGGTTGCATCGATTGCGGGCTATCTTAAATTTGTTCCAATTTTCGTCAGTACGGTCTCGTTTAAACCTACAGAAAGCCTGGTTGCGCCGACGCATCGCCATACGTACACCCGTGGTAATCCACGGAGCAGGTGGACGTTTTAGCCGAATCCTATGAATCGGTGCATGACGGTCGTAAATTTTAATAATTTGTTTATTAAGATGGTCAATTTTATCATCCACCGAAGATGATGATAGAAGCTGCTCAAAGTTTAGGCTGGAAGTGTCATTTTTGAAAGCATCGGGATTTATTTTCGTAAAATTACGAAGTTGCAGATATGCCGTGGGTGATTTAGGAGGGGTAATTTTGTAGCTGGCAAAAATAATGTCGTGGCGTGAAAATCCCGAAGCAGACACTTGTCCATGCTTCCTCACCCGCTCCTGAGAGCTTGTAATTATAAGATCAATCCATGAGTCATCTGTGGTAATATTGCGATGAGTTGCAGATAGAGGTAGTAAAGAGAAGTTAACCGACTCAATTAGGGAGAGAAGTTTAGTTGCACGTAAAGAACTTTTTAATAAGTCCGTGTTAAAATCGCCCATGATCATAACATGAGTGTACTCAGACCCAATGGCCTCGAAGGCTGTTTCTAGAGAAGCGAAATAATCAGTGGATGGTGGACAATACACCACTCCAAGAAGCAACCTACTACCCTTGACATTGAGTTCGAGAAATAAAAATTCAGCCATTGCGCAGTATTTTGATGGCGATTGCATCACTACCTTATAAGGAATGTCTGAGCGCAAGTAAATAGCAACGCCACCACCCCTTTTCCCACTCCGATCGTTCCTGACAAGGACAAAACCCGGCAGTGCATAAAGTGTGGAGGGTAAGGACGATGTTAGCCAACTTTCCGAGATGAGAATGGCGTGAATATTCTTATTAGCTGAGAACATACAGTCAAGCTCTGAAAAATGGCTAGGGAGACTTTGGGTATTAATATGGCAAACGTTTAAAGATTTATCGCAATTTACAAAAATCTCCTCAAGTGGATTCATTGTCCGTACCTCACATTCCTCCTCACAAGAAGCAAACGATGAAGACGCATCAGTAGCTGAATAGTATTCATCGTTATCTGACATAATAATAAAATAGAATGATAAAATATAATAATATAAATAATATTAAATAAATAGCTATAAAATAAATATATAATTTAATATTTAATACTAACGTTAGAACAACTAATAAAACCTATAAACAAAAAAAAAAAACAAAAGTCCTTCCTAACTTACACCATCCATAAGTTGACTGTTTACAAACAAAATTATAACTAACTATAATAAACAGAAACTAGCTTTACCGGAAAAAAAAATCGAGTCAAACGAAAAAGTTCAATAAACATTGACTTACTTTGGCTGTACACATTTATAACTTTGCCATGTTTAAATTGAACACATCTAAAATATCAATGTCACAGTGGCTTGACATGACGGCTGACATTGACAACATATCAAAACAATATTGAAGGTGTTTGTTTACGTAAAATCTAAAAAGTAACAAAATATTGTAGGTATTAGTAAACAAAGAAAAACAAAATTACCTTATCATATTTACATAAATTACGGGGAGGGAAAAGATCTAACATGTAAACAAAGTAAAACGGAATGCATAATTACTGCTTCTTTGACTGCGCTCTTCTCGGGCGTTTAGTATCGTCACTGGAACTGGGGGCGCCTGCCTTATTGCCTGCTTGCCGTCGAGTGTCCGGTTGCCGGCTGGGGCCTGACTCAGAGTGTGTCTGCTCATCCTCTGTGGAACTGGAAGTTTCCTGTGGCTGTGCGTTGGTGGTAGCCGGATACTTTGCAACAACAGCTGCCAGTTCCTCCTCAGTAGTGATACGTTCGCGCCTGCCCCCTGGGACTTTTATGAAAATGACACCATCATGCGTCCAGACATTTCGCATTTGAAAGTGTTTTCGTGCCTTCATATGGACAGATTGCCTTATTCTTGTGAGGAATTCGGAGACCATCACGTTCGACCCTTTCAACTTGGATTTTGATTTCCACACAGCAGCCTTGATATCATGATCACGAAAATGAACCAGGACTGGACGGGCCCTTTCACCACCAGATGGGCCAAGCCGATGACAATGCTTTATATCTGAGCTAGTGATATGTGGAAGAGACATATTGTTGTTAATAATGTCCAATACAGTGCATTTTTCTTCAGTCTCTGAGTCCTCCGGAACACCGTTGAATAAGATGATTTTCTCCCATTGGCGCATGTCCAAAGAGTCTAATACTTTGGTGTTATACTGCACTTGATGTCGCAGGAGGCTAATCTCGTTGTGAACAATGTCTTTAAAACACCTGAACTCTTCAATTAACTGTTGCAGGGTGGGATTACTGTGGATAGTGGCAGATATTAAGCGGTTCTCAAAATCTTCAAATTTTTTATTCCAACTGCTGTCCCACCTGTTTATGACTTCTATCTCAGGAACATTATTCGTCTCGGGAACAATAGCCATCTCAGTGAAAAACAGTGGCAGTGACAAAAGTGATGTGCTTGTAGACAAAAATGGTGATGCTTATGGATGATGCAGGTTAGTTGCCAATATGGTCACAACAGCTTAAAAATTTATACGTAAATAAACGTAAGACTTTCTTAAGAACACAATATGCAAAAATTTTGAAGTTTATAGCTAAAATTGTACTATTTACGAAAAATAATGTAAATAAATGGAGCAAAAGATTATGCTGTTAACTTTTCGGCACCTACCCACGAAAAAAAAAAAAAAAAAAAAAAAAAAAAAAAAAAAAAAAAAAAAAAAAAAACAAAAAAAAAAAAAAAAAAATTATTTTATTTGTCTGTCTAACGTCTGCTGTGTGCAGTGAAGGTAATAGAAGTAGAGGCCAGCGTCACCACAGCAGTCATTTCTATCCGGAAGTTATTCTCTTATGTTTTAGTGAAAAGACCGGTTTAAATAAAGCGACAATTGACCTCAAGTGTAACGACACAATCACGATTTGGATGAGATACAAGCTTGATTTAAAAGTAAAACTTATAAAATCTAGAAAGTGGAGGCTTTTCAAAGTCTGGTATTTTCCTCGTGTGTTTCTATAGCTTAATTAATTTAATATTTATAAACCTTATCAACCATTATACACTATCCATTCTAATGAAGCAAGTTTCTCCCAGGTGTAGAATATAATAAGCGACTAAACGACGTTGAATGAACTTTTAAGGTTATCGTCACTGGTAATTGAATTTCACCAGCTTTGAGCTTCTACAGGGAGCTAGAGGTAATATAAGTATTTTTTTATTTGTATTTGATTGGAGTAGCAGACGAGCATGCAGGCCACGTGGTGATAAGTGGTCGCTGCAGCCCAAGGACATCTACATACAACCTCAAGCAAGCATAGGTAAGTCTTGTCTGAGGTCGTATGCTGTTGTGATGCTACTCCGAAGGCTGGTGGTCGCCTCATGTAAGTGTGGCCGGCAACTGCACCTTTTCACCGAAACATAATAGAATTGCTTCACGGGAGAAGTGGGTGCAGCGGTGGTACTTCCCCGGGCCAACGATAATAGTTCTACAACTACTGCTCTGTTCTACAATCTACTAAAATACTGTAGTATTTTCTGAGTTAGTTGAACGTTGAGAGCTACTACTTCAATCATCTATCGGCCTAGGCATGCAATAGAATGGTGTCGTTTATTGAACGGCTAGCCTTTCAATTGAGTGGCTGATTTAACCAGATGGCTGCGACGTATACACAACTTCAAGCAGATAGAGTTTTTCCTGACGTCGTATGTATTTTTCGTATTATTCCGGAGGCTGAAGATAAAATATATTTGCTTCACGGCAGCAGTAGTATATCCTTAGTCGACAAGGAATAAAGAGTTCTGCTACCTACTTTATGGCTATTCATACTTGCCTTGGATTACATACCCATAATATTAATTTTGCTGTTTACCCAACAGATTTTTATTTTATTTAGCCTAAGGCCTTAAAAGGCTAACAGTGTAACAGGCTAACAGGCTAACGTCTTTCTGCTGGGCTCGGGTCTCTCCCTATTACTGGGGGTGTCTGGAGCTCAATTTCTAATAACAATATTTTGATATTATTCGACATACTCATATTCGGGGTCATTGCACTGACATTAGCCATATGTTTCTACTGAACCCAGTGTTGTCTGGCTATTTTCGTGTCCTATTTTCAATCCCTTCTAGTTAAAGTGCACTGAAGCATGCTTGCGTGAACACCTCAGAGCGAAGGTTATACCTACCTGTACCTACTACTCTTAGCTTTAATGTTCGTGACAAGAAGTTTAGTTACAAATGAATGGCTGCAACCCTTTTTGCGTCCCACTGCTGGGCACGGGTCTCTCCCCATTATGAGGCCAGGAGTTTACTTCACCACGCTGCTCCAATGCGGATTAGTGAAGATGCGGATTAGTGGCCAATTCGCTGTCGGATGTTTTCAAACCACCCATAAGGCCTCCGACAATGTTAAAAACGACTGCTATGTTATAAGACGGCTTAAGATGACCTCCGAAACACGGAAACGCACATAATTTTTTTTGCCACTAGTGAGGTCGGGTTTGTGATAGGTGCACAAACCCGACCTCACCCGTTTGGCTTAGTCGCATAGATCGCTTGCGTTCTACGGTAACCGCCGGACCATGCGCGCTTCAGCAGCGCATAACAGGCTAAAAAGATTAAAAATGTCGTTCTTACTTAGCTTAGAAAGATTAACTGTACACATAAGACATTCACAAAATGTCTTGAAATAAGACATAATTATAATCTGGATAAAAATTAGTTTAAATTGAAGCAATATTCATCAACATGTAATCTTTAATATAAATCCATTTTACCCCTTTAATATTATACTCTAACCTACAGTATTTAACTACTCTCATGCTCAAATACCAAACGCAAAATTTCGTAACGAAAATTCCACCCATGGATTCTGTTATTTTGCGACACCTCTGTGTCAATATACAAATATTTTTGTCGGTACATTCCATTTCACGGTTAGTAAAGCTAGCTAACAAATGAATAAATCGACAGTTTAAACAAATCGCTGTTGTTACAAATATTTTGGATACAAGAATTTTACCCAAATTGCCATTCGGGGAAACAATTTAAAATGCATGCATTTGGCAGAGTGACTAGAAAATTTTCATGGCAGTAGAATATACTATAACCCAGTATATATATATTGCATTAATAAAGTCCAGAAGCAAAATTAAATATCAATTAACAAGTTTTAAAAACTACATAATTTTTTGAGGTTTTCTTTATGTTAAGCCCTTACAAACGGACATTGAATAGGCTCCTTAATAATGCGTGGCCATTAATTAGTTGTCTGTGAACATTTATATCACCAGAAGCTTTGTATTGTGCCAGAAGCTTGCCTGCAGGTTGACAGCTGACTATTTTGATGCCTTTTCTGAATAAAAGTTTAGCTTTAATGGGTCCACGTAGGATACAAAGTAGCCTATGTGCTATTCCAGGCTTCATTGCTATATTAAAATCATAGGCGTTTAGCCAGTTGCTTCAACCGCGTTGACTCTATTACCCGTTTTCAAGTAAGAATGAAGCATTTTCCCGCGGTTAAAAGTAGCCTTTGTTACTCAGGGTGAATGTAGCTTTCTAATGGTGGTAGAATAGAAGAAATCGAAACAGTCGTTTTTGAGATTATTCATTACAAACATACAAAAAATACAAATCTTTTCTCTTTATAATATTAGTATAGATGTGCCACGAAAAAGTGGTCTTTTTCAATTACCCTGTTTTGTATAATTATGTTTTATTTAATTATGTTTTATTTATGTATCTTGAATAAATAATTTATATATTATTTCATTCTAGATACTTAGAAAAGAAAATTATTTAATGTCTTATTTCTGTCCTTTAGTGACGGTACGACGATGAAAACCGTTGCAGTGTTTTATAGTTCCGCCTAAACAGTATATTCAGGTTACAAACGAGTAAAGGGCATACTTGCCTCGTGAAAGCTTTACCTATTCAGCAAGGTAACGTGTTGCCAACATTCCAGGCACACATAAACACGACAGCGATCTTTATACTGCTCTTTAAATACTATCGTTTGTAGGAGCTATATTTTAGCTTTGAAATGGTGAAACGAACGGGTGTGAGATGGGTGACCGCTAGTGGTAAATTTCATTATTGTTTCCGTGTTTTGAAGGCCAAGTAAAGTCATTTGTCCCGTTTGTTTTCAATAGATAACAGCTGTTAAGCTTTACTTTACAGCCTCCGTTGCGTAGTGGGCGATGAGCCGAAAGCGAAGCATGAGGTCGTGGGCTCGATTCCTACCCAGGACAAATATTTGTGTGATGATTTTTTCTGTGTCTGGGTATTAATTTATCTATTTAAGTATGTATTTAGAATTATATAAAAAATTTGTCAGCTTTCTGATTACCATAGTACAAGCTCTGCTTAGTTTGGAATCAGATAGTGTTGTGTGAATTAATTGTCTAAAGATATTTATTTATTTATTGGAAGTCGGTGGTTTGAAAAGCACCAGGGCGCTATATAATGGAATCTCCACCAACCCGTACAGGAGCAGCGTGATACTAAGTTACAAGTTCCCCGAATAATGAAGATAGACCTGTGTACTGCACAGCAGTAGGACGCAAAAATAGAAGCAGATACGTAATAAAATAAATCAAATTTTATCTCGCATTTTTATAAGACAATCATTTCTAAACTCACACCCGTCCGTTACAACTCAATGGAGAAATTAACACGTACCTAAGTACTTATATTTATAGCGAACGTATGAAGTATTGAAGAAGAGAACAAAGAAAATTCTTATTGACACGCTTACACTTCGAAATGTCATAATCGTATGAAATTTCGCTTACGTATTGAACATGGTATTGTATACCTCCTATTTTAAAACAGGGCTGAAGTTTTTCTTCGTCTGCTCTTTTCTTCAGCTCAGCATTGCCTAAGCGCAGCCAAAGCAGATAGAACAAAAAAATAACGTTCACTAAGAGTTTGTAAATGAACCGTACAGTGAATAAAGAATATTTTATTTCATTTCATTTGGTGGACCACATAATCTATGTTTTTTATGTAAATAAACTAGCAAACAAGTATACGGACCACCTGATGGTGAGTGGTCACCGTCGCCTATGGACATTTGCAACACCAAAGGTAGCCTTTGCGTTGCTAGCTTTGTTTTAAAAGGGTTTAAGAACCCCATGACGTAGCCCAACGTGAATACCTCAGAGGCAAGCCACAGTCCACAGTTTGCATGTTCGTGGTAGAAACGAACGTAAAAAAATTGAAAAATATTATGTGGAGAACCCAATACAATATGTTTCATACCTATTTAAGAGTTTTTTACTTGTCTACAAATTTTCATTAACATACTCTACAATTTTGAGAACAAAAGCGTGCCAGTTTGACAGACAGAGGACACGTGTAACTAAGTTCAATGTAACAATTGGGGCAAGTTTGTCAAGAATTAAGGTCGCGTTTGGAGAACAAGTCGTAAGTAATTTCAGTATGCCAAAGCATGGTAGACTGTTTAAACTGTTATAACAATTTTAAACATCTAACTGTATGTATGTAAACAATCAACAATAAAGTCTTTTCTTTTCTTTTCTTTTCTTTTCTTTTCTTTTCTTTTCTTTTCTTTTCTTTTCTTTTCTTTTCTTTTCTTTTCTTTTCTTTTCTTTTCTTTTCTTTTCTTTTCTTTTCTTTTCTTTTCTTTTCTTTTCTTTTCTTTTCTTTTGTTTTGTTTTCAGTAATTTCTAAATCAGCACAAATAAGTAACTGTAGCTCTTGTGATGTTTTTTATATATTGACGACCTGCGTGGCGCAATGGTTACCATGCTGGACTGCCAATCGAAGGGTCCCATTTCCGGCGAAATAGAAATTTGAATGATGAGTTTAAATTTCTGTTCTCAGTCTGGGTGTTTGTGTTTCTTTCTTGGATCGTGTTCATGGTATACCCACGAAACAGGGTATATCTACTCTACTACTCTGCTATGGGACTATGAATGTGAAACGTTAAAAAAATTGCGCTTACAAAGACCATGACATTACCAACAAAAAATAAATATACTTATAATTATTGTCTTTTGTGCCTATATAAAGTACTTTTTCTGTCAACTTTAAACGATTGTCATAATTAGGTACTAACAAACTTCTTTCAATGCACAATTGAAGACGCTTCGAGTTCACTTAAAAGTAGAGCAATAACTTATTAATAAAAAAAAACATATCATAGGTCGATATTATAGTTTATCTAATTTCTTGATGAAAATGTCATAAATGTATGACAACTACGTCAAGAACATAATAACATCACGTTGCTTTGACTACAATTTTTTTTGTAATGTACAAGGTCGTGTTTTCATATGCAATGTTAAATTTCATGAAGATTTGTAATTTTGAACGATCTAAGCGTAATATTTTATTTGTAAATGCGATCTTTTCTTGGAAATATGTGATGGTGGAATACACAGTATGTATCGTAACGTTTTAATAATTACACTTGTAAAGGTGTGGGTGTCTTTGTCATAGTCCTCTTAATTTGTTAGAGTATCAAGGTTGTGGAGGACAAGGGGAGATCTCCCGCCAGGCGATGTCACTGCCTGGGGACCGCGGTCCAAATGCTAACTTCGGATCATTTGTATATATACGGAGAATCTAAGAAACTTCGATAGCGTGATTCAGGATACGTCTTCTGATTGGCCAGTTCAGTGTGACGTGGTATGACGTAGGTATTCAATTGTTTACAATGTTCGATGCTTGCGTCGTCTTGCATGGTCAACATTTCATGTGAGGCGCGGGTCATGTTGCTGTAGGTATCGCGCCGCTACAAGGTCATAATATAATAAGAAGGTTGAATAACTTACGTACATTATAAGGTCTAATGAGAAAGACCTATATTTAAACGCATTTGTTACATAACTGACTGAGGGGTAAAAAGTTTAATAAACTATTTTTTTTTTCAACCTTTTTTTATGTCCCACTGCTGAGCACAGGTCTCCTCACACAATTGAGAGGGATTTAGTGTAATGTGCGAATTTATCGCTGCTCCACGGTGATGGCAAAAATCGTGATATTTCATTGATTACGATGTTCTCCATCGCCGTGCATGCCTAAGAGAAATTCATAATTTATCCAAAGCATGACTTCCACCAATCCGCACTTGGCCAGCGTGGTGGAGTATGGCCTAAACTATATTAATACCATGCTACTACAGAACATAAAAAGTTTGACAAATATTACGCATGATACTATCTCGATTCTCGTGTGACGTAACTATTTGGTATCCCGATAAAACAGCACTTGATAACACTATTTTGTGCGCAAATTTTGCAGTATTAAAAAATACTTTATACTAAAGCATAGAGCAATAAATAATCAAAAACAGCTAGTACGCTACATGCAATAAAAACATCAGTGAGTCATTAGTTGAGCTCGACATTATACTTTGACTAATTTCTTGATGACAGCATCATAAATTTATGACGACTCAAATTACATAGTGCTTTGAATACAAAATGTTCTTGTACCAAACGAGGGGCAAGCAAGTGTTGAAAATTATTCTGAAATAAATTTATAAATTAGTTTATAGATTTTATAGTGACATCGTTGTAGGGATTTTCCATATTAAGAGCTTCAATACATAATATTTTAGTCATTTAAGGAACGTAGAGCTTGTGTATTGAAAAATATTCTGTTATGAAATATCGCATATTTATCATGTTGAAAGCTGTGATACATAATTAGTGATGTTTTTTTATTTGAAAATTGTTAACAGAAATATTAACAATGCGTGAAAACGTACGGGAACAAAGTTTGATAATAATGTATTCAAAATTGTAAAAGGGCTGATAAAGGTTGAAGAAGAAATAATCTTAAACGGCGATAAAAGTGTATAGACATCGATACTGCCATCACAATGTGGAGTTTATTTATTTAATTGTAAATTGTTCATCTCAATTTTAACAATATTTATATGAGACGATTAATATAATTCCTTCATTACTTACTGGGCTATCTGATGACCATAAGAAACTACCGAGAAGCTGTTGGATTTATAAAACACAGGACTGGAAGTAACGTCGAAAGTTTGATTAGGCATCAGAGTGCCCACTCTGTAAGCACGTATCCGAAACTAAGTGAATTTTCGGGCCTTATTTTTGGATTAGATTGAAGAAATTCTAGCAATATTATTTATTCAATAGCTTAATGTCATCAATGACAATGCTTATCTTATTAATTCATGAAAAAGAAGCGATCTGAGTATGCTCAAAATGATTCCGAAAATGTTAGAACTTACGGACGGATGCTTACAGAGTGGGCCCTCTGTAACGGAAGACTTTCGATATAGGTGATGAATAAATCTAAGAGTTCAACAATATTGATGCTAAACTTCTTTGGTTAGAAGGAATATATAAATGACTAATGTTACTATCTGGTGTCAGGTAAACCTTATATACTGTAAGTGGTAGAACTTTAATGATTGGACTGGTCAAGGATCACCGCTGCACCCACTTCTGCCGCGAAACTATTCAATTGTGTTTGAGTGGAAAGGTGCAGTGGCCGGCCAGACTTACATAAGGCGACCAACTGCCTTCGGAGTAGTAGAGCGACTGCATAATGACCACTCTAGAGGCTTGCTTGAGGTTGTGACATAAAACCACATGGCGTGCATGTTCATTTGCTACTCCATTAAAAAAAATCACAATAATTAAATAATTACCATGGAGTGCTAAGTAATTAATCAGAATCAGCTGGTATGGAACAAGCAATAAACGGATCAGCGAATTATTAGTTGAACGCAACATTATAGTTTGACTAATGACTAATGACAGCATCATAAACTGACAATAACTACATAAATGTCATACATAATGACAACATAATTGCGTGCAGCTATGACTACTAAACGTTCTTGTATTAAATCACCACGTATTTGTGTTGTCGAGGAGCTTCTTTATTGAAAATTACTCTGATTTAAAATTTTATAGAATTTTGCCATGTTGAAAGCTGTAGGTAATAATGAAATATTTTAGGGCAATTTATTAAATCAAAATTGTAAAGGCACAAGTAGTCTACTAATGTAGATCTTTAGACGACTAAATATCTAAGAGTACGAGCTAGGGTATTTCGTCGACAACGACGATGTTGTCTAGCTGAGATAATCTTGGCACTGCGTATATGTAAACATTAATATTTGCATTTCATAAATAAGTCAATGGGTTGAACTAAATTAAGATACAAAAACTTTGAGAACGCTGTGTAATTAATAAAATTGAAGTACTTATAGTTTTTGTTATAGATGACGCTTTATGGTACTTTTTAATGGATCCGGAAAGAACGGTCTGAAAGTACATAATTTAATTTATTTAAATAATTTGCTATTTTCAATCACATAAAACTAGTACGCAGCACACAAGTAAAACATTAGTTGTGCTCAAACTTAGTTTCACAAATTTCTAGATGACAACGTCATAAATTTTGTAACATCACTATTACATACAATGTTCCTTTGACTACTAAACGTTCTTGTAGCGAACAAGAAGCTCATAACTAAAATTATTATGAACGAATATTTGGCACTGCGTACACATTTACATTAATATTTGCATTCCAGAAGTAGGAGAATATTGCAAACTAAAATATATACGTACAATTTTGTTGACACGTCAACGTAAACATAAGTATTTGTTTGGCTGCAACCCTTTTTGCGTCCCACTGCTGGGCACGGGTCTCTCCCCAATATTGGGGGGGCCTGGAGCTTACTCCACCACGCTGCTCCAATGCGGGTTGGTGGAGATGCGGGTTAGTGGCCAACCCGCTGTCGGATGTTTTCAAATCGCCCATAAGGCCTCCGACAAGGTTTAACGACTGTTATCTATCGACAACAACCGGGACCGACGGCTTAACGTGCCCTCCGAAGCACGGAAACGCGCATGAAATTTTTTTGCCACTAGCGGTCACCCATCTCACACCTGACCGCGCCCGTTTGGCTTAGCTGCATAGATCGCTTGCGTTCTACGCTCGCCGCCGAGCCATGCGCGCTTCTGTAAGTATTTGTTTATAATAGTATAATGTGAGTGAAGTACTAATAAAATTACAGCTGAGTTAAAATCAAAATCAAAAATATTTATTTCATATCAGGAATACAAAATATTCACTTAATGAACGTAATTTTTTCCAGGTCATCGCCTTTAGGTGCCCGATTGGGCTAGATATTGAGCTGACAAAAAAGGCGGCGGAAAAAACTCCCAGCACCCCTCTTTTTACGTTATATTAAGGAAGTCCATTTGATATAGAACTGTACGGGTTTTATATACTGCATAGTTTTTAAGAAGCTTTTAATCAATAAAATAGAGAAAAAAGTAAAAAGTAAAAAACACCTAGTAAATAAATAAATAAATATCTTTGGACAATTCACATAACACCATCTGATTCCAAACTAAGCAGAGCTTGTACTATAATACCTAATCAGAAAGCTGATAAACATACTTATATAATTCTAAATACATATTTAAATAGATAAATTAACACCCAGACACAGAACAAATAGTCATGTTCATCACACAAATATTTGTCCTGGGCGAGAATCGAACCTAAGACCTCACGCTTCACAGTCGGATTATCACCCAATACACCACGGAGGCTCTCAAAAAAGTAACAAGTCAAAAACACCTAGTAAGCACAACAATTAATACCGTGCCACTATAATTTTATCGGTCGTAATGTGAACATTTTATGTAATTTTTAATTTAAATTTTAATACTAAAGCACATTTTTACAGCTACAATTTGTGTAAAATTTGTAATATAATTAATTTTATACCAAGTAGCAGTAATTATGGCAGTACGTTCATTGCTCAATGACAACATCAGCAATCCATTAGTTGAGCTCGACATTATAGTTTGACAAATTTCTTGTTGAGAGCAACATAAATTTATGACAACACAATTACGCGTGACGACTACAAAATGTTCTTGTAACGAACAAGAAGCTATCGAAATTATTACCAGACGAAATTATGTCAGCATTTGCTGTGGTGATGGTTAAAAACGTATAATATACCTAACGCGCATGGCTCGGCGACTAGCGTAGAACGAAAGCGATCTACGCAGTTAAGCCAAACAGGCGCGATAAGGTGTGAGATGGGTGACCGCTAGTGAAAAAAATATTTCTTGTTGAGAGCAACATACATAAATTTATGACAATACAATTACGCGTGACGACTACAAAATGTTCTTGTAACGAACAAGAAGCTATCGAAATTATTACCAGACGAAATTATGTCAGCATTTGCTGTGGTGATGGTTAAAAACGTATAATATACCTAACGCGCATGGCTCGGCGACTAGCGTAGAACGAAAGCGATCTACGCAGTTAAGCCAAACAGGCGCGATAAGGTGTGAGATGGGTGACCGCTAGTGAAAAAAATATTTCTTGTTGAGAGCAACATACATAAATTTATGACAATACAATTACGCGTGACGACTACAAAATGTTCTTGTAACGAACAAGAAGCTATCGAAATTATTACCAGACGAAATTATGTCAGCATTTGCTGTGGTGATAGTTAGAAACGTATAATATACCAAAGCGCGCGTGGCTCAGCGACTAGCGTAGAACGAAAGCGATCTACGCAGTTAAGCCAAACGGGCGCGGTAAGGTGTGAGATGGGTGACCGCTAGTGAAAAAAATATTTCTTGTTTAGAGCAACATACATAAATTTATGACAATACAATTACGCGTGACGACTACAAAATGTTCTTGTAACGAACAAGAAGCTATCGAAATTATTACCAGACGAAATTATGTCAGCATTTGCTGTGGTGATAGTTAGAAAGTTTAATATACCAAAGCGCGCATGGCTCAGCGACTAGCGTAGAACGAAAGCGATCTACGCAGTTAAGCCAAACGGGCGCGGTAAGGTGTGAGATGGGTGACTGCTAGTGAAAAAAAAATCGCGTTTCTGTGCTTCGGAGGGTATGGTAAGCCGTCGTTCCCGATTGTTATCGATAGATAACAGTCGTTAAACCTTGTCGAAGGCCTTATGGCCGGTTTGAAAACACCCGACAGTGGGTTTGCCACTAACCCGCATCTCCACCAACCCGCATTGGAGCAGCGTGGTGGTTGCAGCCATTTAACCAAATGTTTCAGCTCTATATATTGACGCTAGGTTTTGGTGGTAATGAAATGAAAGTTTCATGTTATATATGATGTTATATATGATTGTTGATTCTTTGTTCACTGTTCAATGTGTTATTTTATTTTCCAGCTACTTGTTGTGGCCGATTTTTCATGCTATTTTGTAATCGGACCTTTTTTGTATCGGAGGGAAAACCTTTAAAACGTACCCGGCAACTTGGGAGAGGATATCGGGTTATGTGGGATTGTACCGCACTAAAATCCTTTCGGTGGCCTGCCTCTGCGCTTGGGGAGGACTCCGGGATCACCAGTAGAACGTACCGGTATCTTCCACGCGCAGCGCCCAGAATGGGCCCATCTTCGGGAGAGCAGATGTGCTCTCCTGCACCTTCCGATGCTTACAGCGACATGCGGCCACGCATACACCGCCGTCCTTCCCGGGGCTGCTCGAGGCGGATCGAGCTCCCACTCACACCACCCCGGAAGCCCCCTTTTAGTCGTCTCTTACGATCAGGCAGGGGATACCGTAGCTCTATTCTTAATCCCGAAGCTACAGGGATGACCTGACTAATATTTTCTTTTTCATTTTTAACAGACGAATCTGTACATTATGTGTAAATTCTGTTTCATCAATCATCATAATGACATTTGACATAAAAAAAAATACGATAGGTTATGGTTGAATTTTCGTTCGACATTAGATCTGTTCCCCGAACGACCCAAATTCTAACTTTATTAAAAACAATAACCCTTAAGGTGAAACAGAATTATTATGTTTTATGAACTCAGTAAAATAATTTGATTCAGTTCATAGTTTTCATGATTATGAGTATATCACTATGATTCTAAGCTCGACTATACTATTGCCAATTCGAGTTCTGATACTCTTGTTTTTTTTTATTTAAATGGAGTAGCAGACGAGCATGCATGCCACATCTACATGCAACCTCAAGCAAGCATAGGTAAGTCTTGACTGAGGACGTATGCAGTTGCGCTGCTACTCCGGAGGCTGGTGGTTGCCTCATGTAAGTGTCGCCGGCAACTGCACCTTTCCACTGAAACACAATAGAATTGATTCACGGCAGAAGTGGGTGCAGCGGTGGTACTTCCCCGGGTGAACCATAATAGTTCTACCACCTACAAATTCGTTCCTGTTCCAAAAGTATCGTAGCCTAACGCTTTTGGCTGTAATTTTTTAAAACATCATGGTATTTATATTATAA
The DNA here is from genome assembly GCA_911387765.1 of Pyrgus malvae. Taxonomy (NCBI): domain Eukaryota; kingdom Metazoa; phylum Arthropoda; class Insecta; order Lepidoptera; family Hesperiidae; genus Pyrgus; species Pyrgus malvae. The sequence continues at coordinate 20,144,861 of OU426965.1, read as the reverse complement.
CGTAAAGTATTGTAATTAATTCTGAACTAGAAAAATGTTTGTTTATTTGCTCTCAAGCGCGAGTTTGAATACAAATGTTTCCTCTTAACAGAAAACATGCGTGAGACAGCAAAATAAACGTCATTATTTTCCGTAAGCTATATGTCAGTTCGTGAACATTCCTCTTTTCTTATGAAGATGTAAGCGTAGAGTAAAGGAAATAGTTAGTGTAACGGGTTCCCTTTTTATTGACAGGCTTCGTGTTTCTTTCGCATTTTCTTCTAGTGTTGCTGATGTATGTAACATGTCAACTATTATGGAGCTGAGAACTTTTTTCAGAGACCGATGTTTGTTCGCATGATTCAATAGTGTTTTTATGATGAAATTCATTATACCTATCCCTTTTTCGCTTTTAACATAGTAAAAACATGAAAACATCTTTTCTCATAGAGAATTTAATGGGTTTAAACTTAGTATTCTGCACTTAGTAATTGGCTGCAACATTTTTTACATCCCACTGCTGGGCACGGGTCTTTCCGCATTTTTGGGAAGGCCTCGAGCTTACTCCACGACGCTGCTCCAATGCGGGTTGATGGAGATGCGGGTTTGTGGCCAACCTGCTGTCGGATGTTTTCAAACCGCTCATAAAGCCTTGGACAAGGTTTAACAACTGGTATCTATAGACAACAACCGGGACGGGACCTACGGCTTAACGTGATCTCCAAAGCACGGAAACGCGCCTGATTTTTTTGCCACTGAAATGAAATGAAATGAAATGAAATGAAACGAAACGAAACGAAACGAAACGAAACGAGACGAAACGAGACGAGACGAGACGAGACGAGATGAAATGAAATGAAATGAAACGAAACGAAACGAAACGAAACGAAACGAAACGAAACGAAACGAAATGAAACGAAACGAAACGAAACGAAACGAAACGAGACGAGACGAGACGACACGAGACGAGACGAGACGAGACGAGATGAAATGAAATGAAATGAAATGAAATGAAATGAAATGAAATGAAATGAAAATACTTTATTGTTGACTGTTTACATACATAGAATAAGATGTTTAAAATTATAATTGGAGTTTTAAACAGTCTACCATATTCTAGCATACAATATTATTAATTAAAATTAACTAAAAATATTTTGTTTTAAATCCGATAACAATAATCTTAACAGATCATCGGCTTTTGATGCCTACCCACCGCTGGGTCAATGAGAGAAAAAAAGCCGGCGGAAAAAAAAACACACTAGCGGTGTTAATTGAAAAGACATGTTATGTTTATTCGGGCGGGCTCCAAAACTCTATCAGAAAACTTTTAGTAAAGTATCCATCGCTTTACTCGAATACTTGACTGATTACTAACGATTTACTCACATGTATTTTGAATAATATTATGACGCTTAGTCGAAACGGATAAGATTTAATTAAAATGTTTTTAATTGACACTGGCAATATATATGTCATTATCAAAAGAAAAAAAAAACAATTATGGCTTCTTTTGCTTTTCTGAGTAGCACGTTTCCACTGAAAGGTTTCCTAAAAATAATAGTACAGGACGTATTGTTAGCAAATAAAATAAACGTCATTACTTCCCGTACACGAACAGACAGAACGAAACTGAACAGTGTAAGGGAAATGATAACATTTATTTCGTTGTCTCGCAACACACTCATCGTTTTCTTTAAAAGAACCTTTTAGAGCCACATCAAACAATTTCTCGGAATGGAAGCTTGTCGCTACATAAAGAGGACTTTGCCTGCAGTTTTTGTGTGGTGAACAATGAGATTATAAATAAAAATTAATTATTATGTACTAAATAATGTAGTTTAAAAAACTTAAAAATACGCTTTTGTAAAATACGAACTAAAAATTAAAAAATAAGAAGAAAATGTATTTTACTGTAAAAAAAAGCGTGGGGTGCATGGCGTCAATAGTATCTTAAAAACCACCCCCCGCTTTTTTTACAGTAAAATATATTTTCTTCTTATTTTTTATTTATTAGTTCATATTTTCACAAAAGCCTGTTTTTTAAACTTAACTACATTATTTATTTTTTAGTTGGTTTATTTTTTCATATTATTGCATTGTCATCGGCCTTTGACCCCTGTGCACATTTTCAAGTTAATCAGACGCTAAGAAGTAGGTGAAAATGAAAGCTAATATAAGTGTGTTAAATATATAAAACTTTATATTTGTTTCATTAAGTACCTTAGGCCGCGAACTTATCTGCCGCCCCTTTTTTTATCCTGATGATCCTAGTTAGGATTTTAATATAAAGTTATGAGATTATTGTATTGTCATCGGCCCTGGAGCCCAAATTTTCAAGTTAATCAGACTCCTAGAAGTAAGTGAAAATGAAGTTAAAAGATTCCGTTACATACATACATGCAGTTCAAGCCAATAAAAGCGTTTTAAAAACTTTGTTAAAAACAAGCTTTTATTAAAATGCGCAAAACATTTGCCAAAGCATAATGTATTCTAGAAACTAAGCCCTTCCATTTAACACTCATATCGGATTTGTTGTACATCATTATTATAATATTTCTACATGTAATCTTTTATCTTTTAATTTCAATATTATTGTAGCAACCATATTCTAATAATTAAGTCCTTTCATTTGATATTCATGAGATGTGAATTGTACAAAAATATATATTCAGCCATTTTGTTTCGGCGGCCATTTTGAATTTATGACTATATAGAGTATTTATCATTGTAACCAAACCTAACGTAATAAAATATATAATTTGTATACTAAATTCTAGCTTTTTTTTCAAATACTGGACGCATACATTTCTAAATATATCAATTTAAATTAAAACATGTACATAGTAATTTAAAAACTACTTAAAAAGAAAAATACACATATTTTACAAAATGTATATGCCATCCAAAAGACCTGATTGCGGCATGGTGCCCAGAACGCTGGCAGCATTCCCTCGTTGAACCAAAAGACTGATTTTTTGAGCAAAGTAACTGCCAGCCCTCTGGTCACCCGAAGCGAGGACAAGTCTGGTCGACATATCCATACAGAATTTTTTCATGTCAGCCGACCATGGACCCAACGTCTCCATTGCGAGCGCCGCAAATTCATAATTTTCCGATATAGCACAATATTTGCGGCGCTTTAGAGACTGAGCATGGTCGGCTGCGGCCCCTGCCTTATTACATGTTCCTGGTAAATGTGAAGGGGCCAATGTGTCAACACATGTTACATCCCATACCATGGCCCGACCTACACGCCATGGTACCAGTGTCGCCCCGTCAGGTCGCTTGCCATCGTCTCTATACATACCAGAAGGTTCTAAAGATGCTGGTACAGAGACGGTGGCCAGAGATTCTAGCTTAATTGGTTGAATATATCTAACTCAAAATTGCCAGGCCTGGTAAAGGTGCAGGCCTCCTTGCCTACTACTTTATTAAGTAGAACTGCTGGGGGCTTAGACCTATCGAGATACTAGTATCTCAGTGCTGCGACCTCAGATCTCTCATTCGGCAGGGGATGAAATTGAAAGTAATTTTCAGCAATCTGTTGTGAATAATAATATAATAACAAATATAATTATTTGATTACTAAGAGCTCACTGTATTTAACGATCCAGGAGCTCCATTAATTATTAAAATAAATGAAATAAAATTAGTATTAATAGTATTCTCCTGTTTATATTTAAGCAAGCTTCAAGTTCATTAAGAATGCTTCGTTTCGATAAAGTTACGTCGTTACACCATTTCCAATCTGGTAATGTATTGGCCTAATGCAACATTTGGCTACCAATGCCTGACAGCTATTGACGGGTTTGGGCTGATCGATGGTGTAGTTACAGTGGGTGGATTTACACCATAAATTTCTTTGCATTCGGAGTCGTATGGCGCAATGGTTACGCAATTCTGAGTTCGCAATGGGTTCTGGGTTCGATTCTTGGTGAAGCAGAATGTGGAATGATGAGTTTCATTTTCTGTTGTCGGTATTGTTGTTTTATCTCTTTGTGGTATTGTGGTATTGGTATCCACGATACAGGGAATCCTATTGTAGGGCTATGAATGTGTGGCGCAAAGGTTACCATCCTGGACTGCCAATCGACGGGTCCCAGTTTCGATTCCCGGCGAAACAGAAATTTGAATGATGAGTTTAAATATCTGTCCTCGGTCTCTGTTTGTGTTTCTGTCATTATGTGTGTCCATGGTCCCTACGATACAGGGTATATCTACCCTGTTGTGGGGTAATGAGTGTAAAACTTTATTATTATTATTATAACTATTTTGTTATCTCAAATATAATAATAATTTCACTTAAAGAGTGCTGCTGGGAATTTTTTTCTGCTGTACAAACGGGCGCCTAATGGCGATGATCTTGAAAGACATTCCTTAAGCGAATATATTGTATTCTTAATCTGAAATTGTGAATATATTGTATTCTTAATCTGATTTATTCTCTTTCATAATCTGTATTTTTTTTTCTTTCATTCGCTTAATGTTGACATTTTCTTTGACATGCATTACTATCAATTATTGAAATTTTGTAATTTGTAACATTTGAACATTTTGTAATTGTAAATGCATCAAAACTTCTAAATTTTTATCTGTAAATTTTAGTTACTTGTACATGTTGTTCACCTATGCTTGTAGTTTGCGCCTATAATTGAGGTGGCACTTAGATTACCCTTTAATTGACTGTTATGTATTATACTATATTGGTGTACACTTTGTTGATGCAACTTATTAATAAATAAATTAATAAATCTGAAATAAATATCTTGTTATCTCAAATATATTGTCTCAGCTCATTATTCAGACTAAACGGGTACCTAAGGGCAACGACGGCAAAATCACATTTATTATGTATGAATAATCTATATTCCTAATATGATATAAACATTTTTCTTACTTTTCATTCTTTAAAGGTACAAACCACTATTAAAAGAATTATTTTCTGCCACGAACACAGCTATGCAAAAGCTTACCCCTGAAGTGCTCACGCAAGCATGCTTCAGTGCATTTTACTGGAAGGGATTGAAAATGGGACATTAAAGGGTGTCGGAGAACTAAAAACTCATGGCTAACATCAGTACATTTTTTGATATAATAATAATAATTGTAAAAACAAAAAAAATGTTTAGATATTGAGTAGGTGGTAGAACTATTATGGTTCACCCGGGGAAGTACCACCACTGCACCCACTTCTGCCTTGAACCAATTCTGTTGTAATTCGGTGGAAAGGTGCAGTTGCCGGCCACACTTACATGAGGTGACCACCAGCCTCCGGAGTAGCAGCGCAACTGCATGCGACCTCAGATAAGACTTACCTATGTTTGCTTGAGGTTGTATGTAGATGTCCATGGGCTACAGCGACCACTTAACACCACGTGGCCTGCATGCTCGTCTGCTACTCCAATCAAATAAAATAAAAAAGATACTGTAGCGACGCGATACCTATAGCAACATGACCGCGCACCTCACATGAAATGCTGACCATGCCGACGACGCAAGCAGCGAACATTGTAAACAATAGAGTACTACGTCACAAGCGTCATACTGAACTGGCCAATCAGAAGACGTATCCTGAATCACGCTATCGAAGTTTCTTAGATTCTCAGTATATATACAAACGGTCAGAAGTTAGCATTCGGACGGCGGTCCCCAGGCAGTGACATCGTCTGGCGGGAGATCTCCCCTTATCCTCCACAATACCTACTTACATTTTATTGAATCGAGTAATATTCCAAAACTATCTCAAAACTAACCTGGAACAATATACGACTATACAGAACTAGCTAAAAGCTAAGCTCAGAACCATGTAACGGTGTTTAAATCTAGCTTAAGGACTTTAATCAGTGGCTTTGACCTGGATTTCAGTTATTTCTTTGTTAGAGAAATAAAGTGCTCTAATACTTAAATGCTGGGAACTCGAGGATTTGTAGGTTGTAGTTGAGAATTTAGTTTTTAACGACTTTGTGTCGGGTAAGCATCTTATAGAAAAATGGTGTGATTCTATCTTTAGATGTTGCAACAAATATAATAATTTAGTTTTATAGTTATGGCAAACGCAAGTAAAGGTTGTAGTGAAATAAAAGGTGTAAAAGGTGTAAAGAGTTTAACAAGGCTTATTATATAACCTAGTAGTTACCTACAGAAATAAAAGACTTAACTAAGCACAGAATTTAAATTGAAAACTAACACACTTAAAGTCACTATGACAGACGCAAAACAATGGATAATAGTACCACCTTGCATGGACGGTCGTTTTCTTGTTAGTTCAGAATCTTCAGTTTTTAAGATAGAGTTATAAAGAATATACATTCCACAATTCCAGGCAATGTTGTAAAATCGGTCATTTATTACGCTCTAAATTCGGCATAAAGACGATTTAACGTTCACCGGCGCAGGTTAGGGAGTTCCTACGCTCACCGAAAGACAGTGATCCACTGAACGTACCGGGCATGTACATGCAGTACATGATACCATGCGACTGTGGCAAGAGTTACATTGGTGAAACTCGACGCAACATCGCAGCCAGTGTGTCCGAACACATTCGCAGTGTGAAGAATATGGACAGCAGAGGGTTTGCAGTCGCTGAACATGCCCACACCCCGGATACGACTAATTTCATACGCTTTGATAAGGTGTCTGTTCCGGCGAGGGAAAAGTTCTCAGTACCCCGGAAAGTGCGCGAAGCTATTGAAATTAGTCGTCATCCGAATTACAACCGTGATAGTGGATGGACTGTACCTTCACTTCAGCCTGGAGACCTGTTCTTCACACTGCGTCGAGTCCGGGTGTATGGGATCGCCTGGAGTGCGACACAGTTAGCATTGTATGCGCTCAGCCTAAACCTTATCTGTGCGCACACGCGGACCCCGACGACGAGCGAGACGACACGAGTGCTACAGAAGACGAAGCGGCCCCGAAGCTCCCCGAACCCAGCAGCCGGGAAACACGCGCGGCGGCCCGTAGTCTCCGTCGTCACTTCGCGGCGAGCGGCGGGAGCTCATGAGGACCAGGAGTAAAAACCGTTTTATATAACAATGTTGTAGAGGTCGTCAAGAATCCACTCACATGGGTCATATACTACATGATTGGGTTTCAGTTATATACCTATTTTGCACATGTTAAAAGACTTCCAGAAGACCAGCAGAACGACAAAAATTTACGGCATAAAGTTTTATATTTTGACAGCTCTCTTGGACAGTTACCAGTAGACCTGAGTATTTGACATAAATTCCAGCTTGACACCTCCACGCGATCCTGAAAAAAAGGGCCTTGACAGACAGACGGACGGGCTACGATGTGGCCTATGCCTGGCTATAAGGGTTCCGTTTTTTTCCTTTCGAGTTACGGAACCCTAAAAAGAATACTCTATCCTGTATGATTATGTTTCCATGAGATGTAACGTCTATATAAAATAAGGCCCGCTCGTCTGTTATTTTCTGCCTATACATAGTGACCTATTTGCTCCTCTTATCTTCAATAAAAAATATATCGAGAGCCCTCTACAAACAAACGTTATAATTTTCCGTACGCATTGTTCTGTCAGTCTGTCAGTTTCCTGTTTTCGTAGGACAGTTTTATCTAAGAGAAAATATTGAAACACGTCGCCTTGTATTTGAAGTTCTCCAATATATATTTTTGTGTTTTTCTCGATAAATGGATATTTCATAAGAAGAAAAATATTTATCTCCTATAAGGAATACAAAACATTTTTTATGATTGTCATGTTTTGCTGAGCCCTTTTGAGCGTTGGGCGTATGACGTACATATGACCCGAATGACATAATGGTCACTGCCGATCGACGGTCCCGGGTTCGATTAGTGGTGATGAATTTGAAACATGAGCTTCCTTATTAAAATCCAATTTTACTGATTAAGAAACAAAAAAGATATTAGTTTTCATATATTACAGCTTGTATCTTTCTAGAAAAACGACCTTTAACTAATTTTTGTACGACAATTACAGTCACTATATTGTATTAAGTATTGTTTAGCGAACAATTTCAATCGGTCAAGTACAACCGCCAAATTTATTACAAATTTCGTACTCTGTAAAGACTTATTTTCATCGCCCTTTAGAGGATAAAATAGTAAATAATTCTGCTTTAAACAAAATGTTAGTGAATTAAAGTAAGCAATGAATGTCTGCTCCTTACAATAAATGCTTAGTTCTTTGTCTACACGGGCTAAGCCAGAAAGATATCGGCCACTAGAGGGTTAAGATGGAGGTAACACTCAACCAAACTATCTTAAGTGTGTTATACTAAGCAATAAATGTCTACTTATTGTGACATTCGTTTGCCTGAATGGCAAACCAGAAAAGATATTAGTCACTAGAGGGTTAAAACTACTTGCCCATCTAATAGCAAGCACTGTTGAGTTGATATATTATCACCCTTTGTATTTTTGTAGCTCGGCTCTCATGTTGCGCGTAATTTACTTATATATGTATACGTTTGTTCGTTACGAAATATAACATGTGCTTAATGTGATGCCATTAACTAGAAAATGTCAGTCATTCTATAACATATATGGAAGCGCGCATGGCGGCGGTTAGCCTAGAACGCAAGCGATCTATGCGACTAAGCTAAATGGACACGGTCGGGTGTGGGATGGGTGTCCACTAGCTAAAAATTTTCATGCGCGTTTTCGTGCTTCGGAGGGCACTAAATGCCGTCGGTACCGGTTGTTGTCGATAGATAACAGTCGTGAAACCTTGTCGGAGACCTTATGGGCGGTTTGAAAACATCCGACGGCGGGTTGGCCACTAACCCGCACCTCTACCAACCCGCATTGGAGCAGCGAGGTGGAGTAAGCTCCAGGCCCCCCCTAATAATGGGGGAGACCAGTGTTGCAGGGGTGCCCAGCAGTGGAACGCGAAAAGGGTTGCAGCCAAAGCTGCTTATTTATTAAAATATTGATAGTTTCATCGGATTGTAATAAAAATGCTTTTATATAAAAATATTAGGCATCAAATGTTGTGACCAAATATTAGCATTTGACCTATTTTCTTTCAAATTGCATAACCACCAGGTTAATATTCAAATGTGAGTATATTAGAACTAATCAAGGAGTACTTTATATATAATATATGCAATAAAGCCAAAAATTAATAATCATAATATTAAGCTTTCACAATATTTTTTTCTTAAACAAATCTTGTAACCTACAACCAAATAAAACTTGAATAAAATAATAATTAACTGGGCAACAACTTTCTTCTCCTTTTGACACCCCTTTGCGTTAATAATAATAATAAATCATTTATTTCGGACAATAACGCAATCCATATCAAATGTTTAAAGTAATAATAACAATAATGAATATGTATTATAAAATAAAAGGAAGGAAACACAAATCTCAGTAACGGCACGTCAATATTAAATATAACAATTCATCGAAAATGCTTTAAATTAAAGTCATGAAAAAAATATTCAATAAAATTAAAAATAAAATTATTTAAAATTCATCAAAAACGTTAAAATAGCCAATAATAATAAAATTCAATTCAATTAAAATTAAAATAAATTATTTACAATTTCTCAAAATCGTTAAAATAAAATCATTAAAAATAAAATTGAATTAAAACAAAAATAAATTATATAACTACTACATAAACAAAAACTATCTTTGGTTTCTGACGGTGCACGGATAGCCAATGTTTAAAAAAAGGACTCACGGACGCGCGTCCAGAACGCAGCGACGAAAGCATATAGCATAACATAATTAATGGGAAAACATAAAAAATATTGGTCACAAGAGGGTTAAAACTAGTTGCGTTTCTAATAGCTTGCACTGTACAGGTGAAATATTATCTAGCTTCTGCCTTATTGCTCCCATGTTGCGCATCGCTTACTTATAAATGTTTAGATTGGATTATGAACTTTAACGCCCTTTAGTAGTGTAATAATCAGTATTGTATATAGATTGTATGTAAAGTCAGGTTTGGCTAAATATAAGTACCTGCTAAAGCCATACACCATGGCGCAAACTCCTTCTGAATATACCTTTGTATTGTCTCTCATGGTACAGATGATGCTGTGGATTGACAAAGTCTCTTCAGATAGTCTGTAGGCACTTTTAGGTACGTACAATTTATTATACATAGTACTGCGATTGGCAAAAAAATGTATTTTCCGGTACTAGTTACTTGACATTGTTATTAAGTACCTGGACGACCGAGCGTTGCTCGGATAAAAACAATTTATTTTCTTGGTTTAGTTTCAAACGAAACACTCAATAGCTAAGTGTTACTTAACAACGCCATCTGAAATAGCTCCTAATAAAAAAAAGTTATTGTCATAAAAATAAAAAATAGACACAATACGGTTTTGATTGAGGTTTGAACCCGGGTCTCTAGTTCCACAGTCAGCTCACGCAACCATTCGGCCAAGGAAGCTTTAATTCAATGAACGAAATTTTCACAGAGCTCTTTCAAATCGACATTGTCATTTCTTTGAACGTCGGATTAGCGGATGGTAGTAAGAACCCCTCTTGAGCCCAAGAGGGGTTTTTCGGATATTCGGACACATTTTCTATGAATGACGAATACCCGGCTGAACCACAAATGTTCTAACATATCTTAGCTATGAATACAACATCTTCTTGTCTCTCTAATAGCCAAAACCGTGCTGCTAAAATATTACTAAGTTTTCAGGCGTATCGCTCCCGTGTTGCGCATTAGTTACTAATAAATGTACACGCTTAGTGGATTACACTCTTTTATGACTGTTTAATGAGTAATCATTATCTGGGGAAATTTAAGGCAATCTCATGCATAACTTAAATGGTCTACAAATGTTAGAAGTTAGAGCGAAAAAATATTTTGGGTTTTGATATAGTGCGTGACACGTGTGCCTATTATGGACCCATAGCTATATTGTTATCTCAATATGTACTTCAAAAAAAAAAGAGTGCTGCTGGGAGTTTTTTTCCGATGCCTTTTTTGCTCTCAGCTCAACATCTAGCCCAAACGGGCACCTAAAGGCGATGACCGGGAAAAAATGACATTCATTAAGCGAATTTTGTATTCCTAATATGAAATGAAAATAATAGAAGCGCGCATGGCCTGGCGGCTAGCGTAGAACGCAAGCGATCTATGCAGCTGAGCCAAACGGGCGCGGTCGGCTGTGAGATGGGTGACCGCTAGTGGCAAAAAATTTCATGCGCGTTTCCGTGCTTCGGAGGGCACGTTAAGCCGTCGGTCCCGGTAGTTGTCGATAGAATCAGATAACAGTTGTCAAACCTTGTCGGAGGCCTTATGGGCGGTTTGAAAACATCCGACAGCGGGTTGGCCACTAACCCGCATCTCCACCAACCCGCATTGGAGCAGCGTGGTGGAGTAAGCTCCAGGCCTCCCCAATAAGGGGGAGAGACCCGTACACAGCAGTGGGACGCAAAAAGGGTTGCAGGCAATATGAAATAAATATTTTTTTCTTTTTCTTTGTCTGGAGAAAAGTCGATGCAACATTTAAACAATCTAAATAGCACAGATAAAGTTAAAATTTAATTCAGTTAAAGTCATACAAAATACAACCAAGCTTATTAAAAGTCAGTACATGCTTTCGACAAGTCATCTTTATTACTCAAGTGAACCTCTAATCTTGGCACTTGAAATTGTGAACAAGAAAGTACGAAGTCATTCAAAGTCCTCGCAATGAACTAAGTTGGGAATTTTTGAAATTCCCAACCACCTGAATACCGGGACACCACTTCTTAAGTGAAGAATGGCGTTTCAAATTTGTACCGAGTAAAGCGAATTAAGTCTCGTTAAAAGTTTGTCTTATTAAAATATTTCGGTGTTGCTGAGTTTGATCGATACGCTATTTTCTTTTCAATTTGCTTACGAAACAAATAAGTTCGAGCATGGTATTATGTCAAATACATTGATGCTTTTTATCTCAGATACAGTTTTTTTTTGATATTTTAATAGTGACAAAGACAAATACATTAATTTGCACAAATATGGGTGTTTACAAAGTTTTTATATATATTTAGTTCGTCATATTTACCTTCATGAGGTATGCAAATATACAATGATAAAAATATAAAAGGAAAAAACTAAACTATAATACAATTACGAAATGTACATTTACATCTATTTTACTATTATTTTTATTTATCCCATATTGCGCCTTTTATAAATTAAATTAAAATATTTATTTATTTATATTTCGGATCGGTTCCGATCGTCAGCTTTGGGTACCCATATCACAGGGTGTTTGTACACTGAGAGGAAAAAGAGCCGGCGGAAAAAAACCTCCCAGGTTTTTATGGAATTCCTTTATGCCGTTTTATCGTTTATGAGATCAGTGACTGAGTAATACGTCTTTTTCAGTAAATACGTTTTAAGTCCTGAAAAGGTCGTCGTTGCCCGTTTTAATTTTGAGGAATTCCGGTAGACCGTTATATATTTTTGGTCCCATGCAAAAGATACTGTTATGATATTGTTTTGTTTTGGAAGCGATTGAATATAATTTACTGTTATGTCTTTTTGATTTAAGGGTTTCATATTTTGTGATTTCTGTTTTGACCTTTAAAAAGATATCGTAAATGTATAAGGAAAGGAGCGTCATTATTTTTAAATTTTGAAAATTGTGAAAGTGAATATGGATAAGTCGAATGTTATAATTTTTACCTTAATTTAAAAGTAAGTTTATACTGTCAAAGAATATCTTGAATCAAAAAACTGACATTGCTATGCGCATCCCTCGCAATTTTAAAATAAATATGAGGCAAATGTATTTGGTTATTATTTATATATTTTTTTCATTAAATGTAAACATTATTTACTTGTGACAATTGTAGGATTATATTTGACGTTTTTATTATTTGAAATTATTTTATTGTTAATATGGTAATTATTATTTAGTATTGTTATCAATCTTTAATATTAAGTATAATGACTAAAATGTGCAAACGCCTGCAAAGGTAGCATTTAAGGATTTTATAATATACTATGAAACAACCTCGTAACAGTTGTAGTGTCACCTACTAAATGCTATGCACAATAAATTTCTATTCTGTTCTATTCGTAAGTAAGTTGACAAGAACTTTACATGTCCGGTGTAGGTACACAGTGAATATGTATTTTTTAATACAGTTGCTCAAAAAGTGGCGTATTGCAGGAACGTATAGCGTGCGGGAAATGGGCTATTACACACTCGTGCTTTTTTCTTACCTTTTTTTTACTCGTGCGTTCTCTTTTCCAACTGTCAAAATAATGTGTATTAAAAAAAACAACCACGAAGCTTTAGAAGTTTTTATGATTCATGCAAATATTTCTAAAAAGAAGCTACTAATTTGTTTCAATATCAGATTTAATAATTTGATTCAATGAGTTACGTTAGGTTTTATTTCATTTCATCTCATTAACATTTTCATTTCATATCAATAAAATCTACTGAAGACTTGGCTGTATGGGCATAGCTCCCTTTGCCTACCCAGAATTTTTTTTTCGCAACTGTATTAAAAATAGTTGTTCAGTACACGTGCGGAACCGTCATTGGAAGGAGTTCCGACTGTCAACTTTCACCTTCGGCTGCGCCTCGGCTCGGGTAGACATCAGTCGGAACTCCTTGCAATGACAGCCTTTCCGCACTTGTAATGAAATATACTATATTTATTTATTAACATAACTTAGTAAACCTCACAGACTAACTAGCCTAATGCATTTGCTTAGCTCTATTTTGCACATATATACAAACTGCTTCGCGGAAATCTACAGGTGACGAGTAAAAGATGTCCAAATGTGGATTCGAGTGTGCGATAGTGCATTATTAAGCAATGTCAGTGCCCGAACTAATGGCGACTGTCGCATTGCCCGCCTGTGACTTCGTCCGCATGGATTTTGATATTAGTCATAGCATGATGTTATATAGCCTTAAACCACCTTCTCTGATAAATGCACTATCCAACACAAAGAGAATTTTTCAATTGGAACCAGTAACTCAAGTCACGATACGCTGTAATCTATACTAATATATGAAGTCGTATAGTTTGTTTGTTTGAACGCGATAATCTCAGGAACTACGGGTTCGAATTGAAAAATTATTTTTGGGTTGAATAGTCCATTTATCGGGGAAGGTTGTAAGCTTATAATATCATGTTATGACTAATATCAAAGTCCACGAGTACGAAGTCGCGGGCGGCCACTAGTTAATAATAAAATCTCTTCAACTCATTCAATTACATTAACTGCAAATAAAATAGAAAACGTTGTACTTAAAAATTAATGAATTCGAAATATTTGATCAATGGAAGTCACTCAATACAAAACTTCATAACGCACTGCTTGATTTTAAAACATTTGTTTCAATGAACATTGATTATTTTTTTCTTTCGGTAAAATAAACAAATAGGCGCAATTTTCTTATACCTAATTACTTTATTAAATGTTGTTGATGCTCTGGCCATAAAAATATTATAAATTCGATAGTGTATTTGTTTGTTCTTCTTTCACGTCACGATAGAGTATTATTATTATTATTATTATTATGAAATGATTTTTATGCTCAGATTTATGATTAGCCTTCCGCCAGCGGTTTCGCCCACGTGGACCGTCTTATGGGTTCCCGTAAGATAAAAATTATCCTTAGTCCTTTCCCAAGGCCCATCTATCTGTATTCCAAATATCATCAAAATTGGTTCAGTAGTTAAAGCAGGAAAGAGTTCCAGACAGACATATAGACAGACAGAGTTACTTTCAAATTTATAATATTAGTATGGATTTTGGAGGCTGAAGAGTAACATGCCACTTTTTATCGCGGCAAAACATCTCGTTTCCATGGCAGGCCTTATAATGTACTAGCCTTCTGCCAGCGGCTTCGGTCGCATGGACCCGTTTTATGGGTGCTCGTAGGATCAAAAATAGCCTATGTAATATAAGTATGGATATATAATAATATGGATTTGATCCTGGACACAGCTAGTAAATTCTATTATATAGAACAAGACATTATAAAGGAAACATTTGTTATTTTGCAATGGATGTAGTAAACGAGTAATACTTGTTCAAAACTTTCGTCGTCGTAGGCCTGAGATTGGAATAGTTGCCGTTGCAGAGTATGACGTTTACAATATTCAGTACCTGGACGCCCGAGCGTTGCTCGGATAAAAACAATTGATTATCTTGGTTTATTTTTAAGCAAAACATTCATTGGCTTAGTATTACTTAACAAAGCCTTTTGAAATACCTAGCTCCCAATTAAAAAAAAAAAATGTCACTTAAATTAATAAACGCAACTTGGCTACTTGTGGTTTGAACCCGGGTCTCTAGCTCCATAGTCAGTTATAGAGGTCTTTCATATCGACATTGCCATTTGTTTGATGAAGGGCGGATTGACGTTCGACATTTGACGCCACAATGTTATTAATATTCTCCAATAGATGTCAGTAAGATTAATTTTATATTTAACGGCATAAACATTTAATAAAACGACAATTTCTGTCAATAAAAATTTTCTGGATCGATTTATCATCCTTGAAAACCAGGGCACTAAATTTCATCAAAATCTTTGGAGCCGTTTCCGAGATTCAAAAAATATATTTAAGAATTGCTCGTTTAAAGGTATTAGATAGCATGCTTTTGCGTCTCACTGCTGGGCATAATGCCTGGAGTTTATTTCACCACTCGGCTTTAATAGTAAGTGGCCAAAAAGTTAACGGGATGTTTTTAAACTGTAGCGACTTTCCGCAACTCGTCAAGAGATGGCGCCACAGGTATTCTGAATCACGCTATCGAAGTTTTCAGAACATCCGAGCATATATACGAGTACAAGCTCTGAAATGAGTAGAGTAGTCAGTTGGAGCGCGGCCGCTCCCCAGGCATGACCACCTCGCTTGGCGGGAGATCTCCCTTTGCCAAACTGGCAAAGGGCCATCTCTGCCAAACTCATCAGAACTTCAATAAGGTTTGATGCTACTATATAATAAAGAGCAATTTCAAAGTACAAAAACAGAGTTTTTGGCGGGAAGTCGAAAAAGACATATTGTGCTCTTGTTTTATTTTCATTTTCTTGGTGTATTTTTGACTTATATCGGATAAAATTAATAGCATTTTGTTTGATGTAGGTTAATTAAAGTGCACTAGTGTTTGTGAAATAGAATAATAGTGCTAAAATTTGTTTTTTCTGCTTGCCTCCAAAATTCAATCGGACACGTTCTAGTAAAGTAGCCATCGCTTTACTTGAATGTTGGACTGACTAGACTGACTGATTACTGACGACTTACTTACTGACTTTGTTATTACTTCGTCCAGTTTCATTGAAACTGGCAAAAAAATTATGCAAAAATTATACTTGACGCTGGCAGTATGCACAGAGTTTGCGATGCTATAATTGAATATTTTTTTTACAAAAACACGCATGAAATTTGCCACTTCATTGATTATACTCACCGTCTCCTGGCTATCTGCTCAAATAGTATAGCTACTTTGGGACTACAAACTATATGAACAACTACAAGAGTACTAAACGAGTCTCATATACTTGGTATAAACCATAGGAATATTAAGCCTCACAAATCATTAAACGTCAAACCAACGCCTCCGCTACTGTTTTATTATGGAAGATAAGTTATCACACGCGACCCTCTCATGATGGGGTCTAATCTACCCCTCGGGAACTTTAGCTATAGTAGGCACTTTACGGCTGAGCTATCTTCATAGTGCACAACTGTTTTGTGTCATCTTCATACAGGTTTGAAGGTTGGAGTATCTAATACCTATAAACGAGTAAATTCTTGAAAAAAATCTACATGTATAATCTGAACCTCGGAAACAACTACATGATTTACGTGAAGTACCTTTGACCGACACATGACATTACCTCATGCCATCATAAAAATTACCGTCTACGACACATGGCATTAGGTAATGACATCTCGACCTCGCGCTGTTTTCGGCTCTATAGTTTTAAAAATAAGTTTCTATTTAGTCTGGCGTATTTTTAAATTCATAGAGGAATAAATTCTCCGTTCATTCGGTCATTTATTATCTGTAGGTTGGTAGTGAAATAAAAAGAAATCTCTGTTGCAAAATCGACACTCCTTCAGTCGTCAAATTTGCTTGGTAATACTCAGTGACAGTTTGTGCTAGTGCCGGTTTTTTCCTGATTTATGTGGATTTTTCTACTGAAAACGTAAGTAAAGTGTTATAATTATTTCATTTATAGTGTTTTTAGTAATAACAAATATCCAGAAGTTTGATGCGCGTCATAATTTTTGGTAAAATAGGTTTTGAAAATGAAGTGGAATTGCGCGGCGCCGCAACAATGGCGCTGTTTTGGTTTTAGCTCAATTATTACACAATTTAGTGGTTAAAAACCATTACTGTCATACATATGTAGAAAGGTTATTTTATAAGGAATCCGTTTCTGTATCTTTTGCTATATTTTATCATTGTTATACAAATGAATCAAGATCAATTCTGTGTGTGAATTTTGCGCATTGAAGTTATATTTTTTTCTGCTATTATTACGTTACAAAACCATGACAATCACTAATAGTATAAAGATAATTTATCAGGGAATCTATATTTTATTTATATTATTCGATTAGTAATTAGTTTTCTTTATAATTTGAATATAAAATCAAACGAATACAGACTTTACCGTGCATCCGTCGACGCCTTATGGAGTACGCAATAAGGTTAATTTTACTCTGTTGCTTGCGTGTTTGCTTGCGTGATTTGAAAAGTAATGAAAAAAAATTTCATTACTTTTCTTGGCATTTTTACGTCTATTTGTGTATGAAAAGCGTCAATGAAAATTATATTGCAGGAAAGGCAATTTCTTATTCTTTATGAGTGTGCCCCCTGATTTTAATTAGATTAATTATAAAATTCGTTAAATGAATTTTAACGTGACCTCGAATTTTTTTCCTATTTTTTCCGACTTTTCGTTTTTCATCTTCTACGAAGTATGTTTTTCATTCAATGAACCTGAAAAAAATATACAACGTTTCGAGATACTTTACCTAAAGAATAAAGGAATAACTAAATGAATACGACTAATACTATCATTGCAATTAAATTTTCAATACACCATCATGTGCAATTTATAACGGCGCGCGAAAAAAACATTACGTAACTTCAACCTCAAATTTGTTAATTTTTTTGTATGAACACATACTTGTATTATACTTTATTAGAAAGGTCTTTTCATGTAGATTCTGAATATATAAATAATGTGCCACATTTTTTCTTTGATTATATGTTACATTCGTTTTATACCAAGCGGAACAACAATCTAAACATGCGGACTCTTTGTTTGGCTTTGAACGATGATTATAAAAACAAAACACACTGTAGAAGTACTAAATAGCTATAAGGTGTAAGCTTGTTTCATTCCCTTCCGAGAAATGTAACTGGAGTCGTTGTAAGTGTAAACATCTGGTCGCACGAACATAAATAACACTCGTAGTGCGTATCGCGGCAAAAAATCTCTAGACCCCGTGTCGACAGCGTGTTTTGGCGCGAAAGCGGCCGTGTCGCGGAAAGGTTAACATGCAGGGGTTTTCGGGAACGATAAATTGATCTAGTTAGGTATCATTGTTAGAAAATATCGTATTATCCGTGTTTTCAGCGATTGTCAACTTAAACATAAACCGAAAACTGTTTCATTTTTGCTAATATTTGGAACATCGACACACGAAGCATAAAGCAATATTGACATAAGGACATACCTGATCAAGTTGTTAGTTCTAATTTGAGGTGCGCACTGGGGACGACTTTTGAGTCGGTGATAGGTGTCTTAACCATTCAGCTATCGCTGCTTGATAGGATTTTGGCAAACTTTAACTAAAAAGTTGAAAAGAAGGAAAGAAAAAAATTTCATGTAAGGCATAAAAAATATTTGCTTTATGAATGTCATTTTTTCACAGTCATCGCCTTTAGGTGCCCTTTTGGGCCAGACGTTGAGCTGAAAAAATAAAAGCGCCGGAAAACAACACATAGCAGCACTTTTGGTTTTTAAAAAATACTTGTATACTCGATATAACAGAATAGCTATGGGTCGATAATGGGCACACGAGACTCCTGATCTATCAACCGATTTCCACCTGCTCACAGAATACTAAAACTATAATATTCTGTTAAGAATTGAGAAAAGATTCATTGTCATGTAGCGACCTTCCGCTACTCATCAAGAGATGGCGCCACGGGTATTCCTGAATCACGCTATCGAAGTTTTCTGAATATCCGAGCATATATATAAGCTCCGAATCGAGTCAGTTGGAGCGCGGTCGCTCCCCGGGCATGACCACCTCGCCCGGCGATAGATCTCCCTTTGCCAAAGCCAAAAGCCACGCTCCTTCATCATTAAAATAGTCCTTAATGTTATAGTCAGCCTGGATGGAGAAAACGAATTAAGATTGAATATTGGTTTCAGCCCTAAGAGCACATGAAGGCTGACGCAAACAAACTTCGTGTAACGTTAAGTTCATAATAGCTTCCGTCCGGCGTAATTTATAGCCGTTCTGATGTGGGCAGTAGAGGTTTAATAACAGGTCGTAATGGAAGCATCCGAAGACTTTTATACGATATTATGAGGAAACTGAGGATAAAGAAGGGCTAAAAATAAGGAAAATCTATGTATTCTTTTAACAATTGTGTCGCACAATTTATATATCAATCTTCCCTAACCACATAATATATCACTTTTTATGACTCACGAGAACAATCAAAGGATATTGCAGTTAAGAAAGTTAGCTCTGTGACAGTACTTATACTCTGTTAGGTAGTACTCTTTAACAAATCCTTGAATGTAATTTATGAAGATTATTATAAATAAATAAATAAACGCTGCACACTCATAGCCCCACACTAGGATTCCCTGTGTCGTGGGTACCATGCACACACAAAGACAGAAACTCTAACACCCAGAATGAGAACAGAAATTTAAAATCATCATTCAAATTTCAGCCTCGCCGGGAATCGAACCCGGGACCCTCCGATCGGAAGTCCGGCATGGTAACCATTGCGCCAAACGGGTCGTCAATCCGTTATATTTAATATACAGGTCGCCAATATTAAAAACAGGCGAAAACTCGCCTACTGTATAGTTTTTGTTATCCCCTGAATAATGTTAGTACAGCCGATCTGATATGAGCAGTATAAATTTAATAACGTCACGAGACAGTAATATAACACACTTGCTGTGCCCCGCGGTTCCACCTGCGTTAGAGAGGATCATAGGCATAAATTGAAGTCCCTTCTGAAGTGCCGCTGGACCAGATTTTTTGTAGGACTATTAAAGATAAACATTTTCATCACACATTACATATGTGTAACTCTAGCGGTTTTGGCAGCGCACGCCAGAATAGCTCGCAGATCGTAGATTTTCCTACTTATCGTCATATTTTGGAAAATTCACACAATATCTTTATAAATTGTAGCATGTGTGTTATTCTGATGTATAAGCTATGTTATTGTCAAGTTTCATTAAAATCCATTCAGTAGTTTTTATGTGAAAGAGTAACAAACATCCATAATTACAAACTCGCGTTTATAATATTAGTAGGATAGGATTGGTCGATAAGGAGACATAAGATAAAGTAACTAAGTCGAAAATTTTCGAAATGCATTTAGTGGTGCCGTATCTGCCGTGAAGCGATTCAAATTTTAATTCAAAATATTTTATTCATTTTTGGAAAACAGAATCTCTGAACATCAATCTTTTCGAAGAAAACGACCTTCCTGGCGCAATGGTTACCATGCCGGACTGCCAATCGAAGGGTCCCGGGTTCGATTCGAGTGTTTGTATTCTTGTCTTTTCTTGTTCTTTGTCTTGGGGCTATGAGTGTGTAACGTTTATTTTTTTATAATTATAATAGAATGTTTCACTAAAACCAGGTTTTAAGACTATATTTACTAACAATTATGGATCTATGTTATCTGTTTAAATAAATAAATAAAAAAAAAAAATATTAGCTCCAGATCTCACCAATAACGGGAAGAGCAAGCAAAAAAAGGGACCCAAAGAAGGTTGCAGCCGTACTCAAGTTTTTGTCTCCCTGGTAGTCGAATCTAAGACCCTTCAAACCTCAGACTGGTATAGTAACCATTGCGCTACACGGGTTAATTTACATTCAGGGTTTAAAAGTGAAAGCCTCTTTTGGATGAATTTCGCCTTCATGCTTCAAGCATTATTATCTTTGTAAGGTAAACGTCCTTATTTTCGTCATGATTCGTTAGTGTCCCAGTACTCGTTATTCATAGAAAAAGTATAACATTCGGCTGTTTTTCTATGAATTAATGAGTATATAAGTAATATATAAATAATACGATGACTATTTTATGCTTACTTAGCGTGTGTGATGTGTAGATCATATTATTATCTGAGACTAGCGGCCACCCGCGACTTCGTCCGCGTGAACTTTGGTATGAAATTTTTCCTGAATTTTCTTTACTATAAACCTCACGCAGCCCAAGACCTTTCCAACGAATACAAAACCGTGGAAATCGGTTCGTGCGTTCTGGAGTTATAGCGTCAGGAAGGAAAACCCGACTTATTTTTATATAGTAGAAGATTATTATGTGCGACAGAAAAGTTAACGCGATATTTTTTTCTGCACCTTACTGTACAGTATTTACGAATTACAACACGTATCGAAATTTGAAATATCACATGCTTTATTTCCAACCTTTTTTATGTGCCACTGATAAGCACAAGTGTCCTCTCACTAGTGAGAGATTTAGGCCATAGTCCGCCACGCTGGCCTAGCGCGGATTGCTGGACGTCATGCTTGATAAGGTTAACAAGTTAGTAACGGATAAATGCACCAATTACTTCAAGGGGAGGTAATCAATTACTGGCAGGGGCTGATCAATTTTTTTTCACCCTTTTTTTATGTCCCACTGCTAGGCACAGGTCTCCTTCTCACAAGTGAGAGGGATTTAGGCCATAGTCCACCACGCTGGCCAAGTGCGAATTGGTGAACGTCATGCTTTCGAGAAATTATGAATTTCTCTCAGGCATGCACGGCAATGAAGAACATCGTAATCAATTAAATATCACGATATTTTCCATCACCGTGAAGCAGCGATAAAATGCGCACATTATAAATTTCTTTGTCAGAGGTGCGCGCCGAGGATTTGAACCCGGGATCGGTCGCCCCAGCTTGCCCCAGTGTGGCTACGCCCCTGGCCAAACGGACTTTGTGACATAGAGCATTGATGGAATGTTTGTCTCTTGAAATAATAATGACTAACAAGTAAACGAATGCACCCTCTAAGAACCTTCAAGGGTGATCAATTACAGAAGGGGGTTTTGTCAGTTTGGGGGATGTTGGAGACATAGCTGTTTGCAATTGTTTTAAACACTGATCGTGGAGTTAACTATTTAATAGATTGGAAGCTAGGGAGGAGCAAGAAGGGGCTTATTTATATAGGTATGTGGTTAAAGTTAATCGTTTTATATAAATAACTAGTGATATGGCCCTGCTTCACTTGGGTGATTTGAGTTTGTATTCATTTAGGTATGTTTGTTCAAGTCTCTGTAGCTTCGGGATTAAGAATAGAGCTACGGTATCCTCTGCCTGATCGTGAGACGCGACTAAAAGGGGGCTTCCAGGGTTGCGGGCGGTGAGAGTGGGAGCTCGATCCATCCAGCCAGTAGCCCCGGGAAGGACAGCGGTGTGTGCATGGCGGCATGCTGCCGTAAGCATTGGAAGGTGCAGGAGAGCACATCTGTTCTGCCAAAGATAGGCCCGTTCCAGGCACCACGCGTGGAGGACACCGGTGCGTTCCACTGGAGATCCCGGAGTCCTCCCCAAGCGCAGAGGTAGGCCATCGAGGGGAGTTTAGTGCGGTCAAATCACACATAACCCGGTATCCTCTCCCAAAGTGCCGGGTACCGTTGAAACTGAAACTCTCTATATGAATAATAATATATGCAGATTCATAACATACATTAATTAAAATCCCTATTATAATTCACTATGTAACATTACCAAACTCCAATAACGTAACCGACTACCGCTCGAAACTGTTCCATATTCATTGGCGTTGTTGATAACGCTCCCCGATATTTGACTTCAATTTTAGGGTCAACAAGCCCGAATCATTTATTCGGGAACTTTGGCGGAGATATTTGAAGATAATTTGGGTTAGATAACAGTTGGAACGTACTTCGGAAAATACCTTGTTTTCCGCTAGTGGGTCGGCAATATTGTAAATTCGCGAGGTAGTAGTTATGACATGAAAATGGCTCATAAAATATTTACGGAACAGGTAATGTCGTAACTTTGTTGTATTATTACCTGCAACATCCTTTTTGCCTCCCGCTGCTAGGTGCATATCTCTACACGAAATCAGAAAATATAGAACACACTCTAGCACACTGCTTCAACGTGGTTTTGCTGGAGATAGAGTGTAATTGACGAAGCTGTTCTCAGTGATCTAAGTTATTTTAAAGCGTTTAATTACGATGCATTTACTTTATTTCACTTCAAGCATCGACTACTTGGCTAAATCCCATTTTACATAGCACTACTGAACATAGGCTCCCACCGCAATTGGGAAGGCCTGAAGCCTATTCCACCATGCTGCTCCAGCGTACTTGATAAATTTGTGTCATTCAAATTGTGGAAATACTAGTGGAATTTTACTTGCCAATAAACATTCACAATCCCAAATTTCAAACGCTGCTTTAAAACATATTATGCAAGTTGTGAACTTCTGGTATCAAATAGTATTTCGTTGGAGTTTAGCATAGTATTAAATGCATATGCTGTCTAACTTCGATCTTAAAACTATAAGTTTAATAGGAATTAGTCAGTAGCGTGTAAATGCTTAGTATGCTTATATTTTCCAAGTAAAAGAACAAGTAAAATACGGATGTGCTGAAACCCCTTTTTAACACGCTTTTATTAGCATCACTTGTAGAGCAAGAGCCCGTGAGGGCCAGACTTTCGTCTTATAATTAAAGTTGAAAATTCTTCTATGTGTGCCTCTAGTACAGGTAAGAACTATCCCCACCCATGATACTTGGGCAGTGGTGGCTTCAGCAGCTAAGAGGTAACAAAGGTGTATAAAATTCCATCCCAAATTTGTTAATCTATAAAACTCAATTTTTACATATTTCATTCGTAACAATATCAATACTCACCTTGCTCAGTCCCAGACACTTAGTGTGATTCCAAACCCCAGCCGGATCCCCCTAAACTTTAATGTTTTGTAATTCTATTTACGTTATTTTGTAAAAGCTGAATTGAACCTTTGAACAATTGTTCACCCCCGTATTTCAGGCTTTATATCAATTTTAACTTTTAAATAGTACAATAAAATGAATACAGTTATTAGGTTCTTTTACATAATTGATATTTCATTATAATATTTTTAATGAATGTTGTTATGCAAATATTTTATGCAGGCTGTAATAATTTTATTTAATTAAATTTCTTGATAAATTTGAAAAAAAGATCACAGGATGAACGACAGCTGATGTGTATTAAAGGTTCGCAGTGAACCGAACGCTCTGTAGCATAATGGTTATAACCGCATATAGCGCTCTCGCCGACTTCAATGCGTCTGGCAGTATGATAGAACCGTCAAAAATGTCTGTCTACTAAGGAAACGTCGTTTAATAGTTCTCCAAAAAATATATATTCAATTCAGCTTTTACAAAATAACGTAAATAGAATTACAAAACATTAAAGTTTAGAGGGGTCCGGCTGGAGGTTGGAACCACACTAAGTGTCTGGAACTGAGCAAGGTGAGTTTTGTGAGGTGCATGGTGTCAACAGTAACAGTGGTAAAAACCACCCCCCGCTTTTTTTTACAGTAAAATACATTTTCTTCTTATTTTTTTACTTTTTAGTTCGTATTTTCACAAAAGCGTGTTTTTAGTTTTTTAAACTACATTATTTATTTTTAATTTTTTAGTTGGATTTTTATTCTCAAATTATTGCATTATCATCGGCCCTTGACCCCTATGCAAATTTTCAAGTTAACCAGACGCTTAGACGTGTTAAAGTACCTTAGGCCACGAACTTATCAGCCGCCTCTCGTATATTTTATTTTATCCTGATGATCCTAGTTACGACTTTAACATAAAGTTATGAGATTATTGTATTGTCATCGGTCTTAAATAAATCTACAAAGTTTGAACGAAATCTGGCCGTTTAAAGTGGGTCAAAATCGCGCCCAAAGAAGTCGGTTACAAACATACAGGTGAAGCTAATATAAAGCGTGTAAAAAATAGATATGGATACCTATCATAGTTCTAATAGGGACTTGGACACTATGCACAAATAAAATCAAAATCCTTACCTTAAAAAGGTTGCACTAAATCACGCTTGGAAAGCAATATAATTGTTAATTCTTTTTTATACATGATTTTTATTACCGCTTAAATCAATGATGAAGTCAATTGACTATATGTGATAAGTGACGTCACTTATCATTTTCTCATACAAATTGTATGGGGATGTCACGTTTTGACAGCTCATTAAAAGTATCTCAGTTGACTTGGTAGTCCAAGACCGGATTCAAGAGCCCAATGTAGTCGTAGCGGATTTGCACTGTTTTATCACAGGATAATCTGCAACGATTTATACACACAAGCGATAAAACTGCTGCGCAAAAATCGGCTTGCACAGATAAATCACTACGATTTATGTGTAGTGTTAGCAGTTAGTGTAGTGGTAGCAGGCATTAAGAGGCCGTATACAAAATTTTGCCGATTTCGCTGATTTAGCTGATTTTACACATGAAATTTTGCAGTCAAAATACAGTATTTCCTTAAGTTTTATTGTACAATGTAACTGATCATTTCAATAATAAACTATTAAATGTCGAGAGTGCTGCTGGGAGTTTTTTTCCGCCGCCTTTTTTCTTTCAGCTCAACATCTAGCCCAAACGGGTACCTAAAGGCGAGGACCGGGAAAAAATGACATTCAGTAAGCGAATATTTTGTATTCCTAATATGAAATAAATATTTTTTCTTTCTTTCTTTCTTTCTTTCTATACTATTGTGGTATTATAAGTGTGCAACATTACTTATATATATATATAATGTCTTCACGGCACGTGCGGAGTTATTTATCACAAATATTATTCAAGACTTAGTAGGGGCCATCTACCTACATGCTTCTACCTCTGCATATCAAGAGATTATTGAAATAGAGCTCTCGGAGGTTTTCTGAACCTTTTTTGATTTGAATTGAAAGTTGTATAATATGCCTTTGAGAAACTGTACATAGCTCTCAGGTAAGGGCGATGAAGGAAAACATTTTTATTTACTAACTAGTGGCCGCCCGCGACTTCGTCCGCGTGGACTTTGGTATTAGTCATAGCATGATGTTAAATAGCCTAAAGCCCTCTGGTGGCTCCCCTGGGGTTGCCCGTGTCCATAGGCGACGGTGATAGCTTACACCACGCAGCCCGTCTGCCTTTAAAAATAAGGCTTCCCCGATAAATGGACTATCCAACACAAAAATATTTTTTCAATTGTAACCAGTAGTTTCTGAGATTAGTTCGTTCAAACAAACATACAAACGAACGAACGAACTCTTCAGCTTTATGTATAGATTAAAATATTGATTAACGGGCTAATATAAAAAATATAAATAAGCCAAAGACAATACTATACTTTATTAATCTATGAAATGAAATAAAAAAACATACAATTTTTCGTTTCTTTTAATATTGAATGGCTAAAAGGATTTTTATACAATGCCGTAAAACGAATAAAAAAAAATAAGAAACATAAAAGACAGACATGACAATTTTGATAGCTGCATCAAAATGTAAATAAAGAAACAGAGAAAGTAAATAATTTTGTACAGAAATAATAAAGGAAAAGCAAAGTATAAGAATAAAACAAACGGATATAAGTTATAAAATATGATAATCGACGTGAATGAAGTAAGTAGGTAATAACATGTAGTGTATTTATAACACTACACGGCGCATTTCATTATTTCATTTGCTTTCCATGGGAATGAGATATTTTCCCGCGGTAAAAAGTAGCCTATGTTCTTTCTCAACGTCCTGTCTATGTTTATGCCAAATTTCATCAAAATCGGTTCAGTGGTTTAAGCGTGAAAGAGTAGCAGACAGACAGACAGACAGACAGAGTTACTTTCAAATTTATAATATTAAGTATGGACTAGAATGTGGCTAGTAAGGTGAAGTTGCGGCTAATAGAGTTAGGGCATATAGATTCAGAAGCTTCGTTGTACATGAGATCCGATATCTTTTACACAGGTCAAACAGTTACAAAATCTTTGAAGGAAAAAAATATGGTCTGACTACTATTACATAATTCAATATTACTACTTTCTTACTTGAAAATTTTTTATTCCTCGTATAACTCGTATTCATATTGTAAAAATCTCATTAAGTACGTATTTATGATAAACAAAGCATGATTCTTGAGCCTTGAGCCTTGCCATTGTCCTAGGCTGTTGATTCAAAACTGACGCTCACCTGCAGTGTGGCCGGCAACGGGTAAGGTAAACGTCCATTATGTCGTCAGTGAACTAGCACTAGTATAACAATAAGTTATACATAGTTTTTCAATTAATGACAAGTACTGGGACTCTGACAAAAACTGACGATGGTACGGACGTTTGGCTGCAACCACTTTTTGCGTCCCACTGCTGGGCAGGGGTCTTTCCCATTATTGGGGAGGCCTGGAGCTTATTCCACCACGCTGCTCCAATGCGGATTGGTGAAGATGCGGGTTAGTGGCCAACCCGCAGTCGGATGTTTAACCGCCCATAAGGCCTCCGCCAAGGTTTAACGATTGTTATCTAACGACAAGAACCGGGACCGACGGCTTAGCGAGCCCTCCGAAGCACGGAAACGTGTATGAAATGTTTTGCCACTAGCGGTCACCCATCTCACACCTGACCGCGCCCGTTTGGCTTAGTTGCATAGATCGTTTGCGTTCTATGCTAACAGCCGGGCTGGCTACCCTTAATCGAAGATTCTTATCAAGACATATACTTGAAATGAAATGAAATGAAAATACTTTATTGTTGACTGTTTACACACATAAAATAAGATGTTTAAAATTATAATTGGAGTTTTAAACAGTCTACCATGTTCTGGCATACAATATTATTAATTAAAATTAACTAAAAAATATTTTGTTTTAAGATCCGATAAGAATAATCTTAACGGATCATCGGCTTTTGATGCCTACCCACCGCTGGGTCAATGAGAGAAAAAAAGCCGGCGGAAAAAAAAAATTGGTATTGAAAGCTTTTTTGTGGTCTACCTTGCGGGTTATTCTCACTACGCCTGTAAAACTTTGACTATCCAACTCGAGAACTATGAGCTATAAATAGTGCAAATTGTTTATAGTGCGAGCTCGTTACGAGTTTTTGATGGGGCAATTCGCCCCGAGAGCTTAATTGGTGCCTGTCAAAAGTTTTAATGTGGCTCACGTTGCTTTATTAAGACTAGACGGTTCGATACTAAGCTTATACTAGAGCAGGTGTAGTTTTGTAGATTATGGTTAAGAGGCCGTATACGAAATTTTGCCGATGGAGTCCGAATGGACATCCCAGAGTCCTCCCCAAGCGCAGAGGCAGGCCACCGAGGGGGTTTTAGTGCGGTACAAATCCCACCTAACCTGGCATCCTCACTCAAGGTGCTGAGTACCTTTTGAAGGTTTTCCCCCCAATACCAAAAAATAAAAAAGAAGTCTTAGTGTAAGTCTGCACACGCGAAAATGTTATTAACGCGTTTGCGTTAAGAATTTAACTATCGACGTTATTCCTTTGAAGTTAAGATCTATCAGTCCAATTTTAACTCGGACGCAGCAGAAACGTTTGCGCGTTTACAAACTTACACTTAAGAAGTATACTAAAAGTGATACTAACGATTACCCATCTCACACCTGACCGCGCACGTTTCGCTTAACTGTAGGACGAAGCTACAAACACTGCAAATTGTTTATAGGGTGAGATCGTTACGAGTTTTTGGTGAGGAAATTCACCCCCGAGAGCTTAATTGGTGCTTGTCAAAACTTTTAATGTGACTCATGTTGCTTTATTAAGACCAGGCGGTTCCATATTAAGCTTGTACTAGAGCGAGTGTAGTTTTTAAAGATTATGCTTATAAATTGAATTCATTGGCAAGAAAAACTTCTACCGGGAAACAATTCTGTTGTGTTTTGACGGAATCAGCTTCCGGAGGAGCAGCGCTACTTTATACGAACACAGGAAATGAAATGAAATGAAATATTCTTTATTCACTGTACGGTTCCTTTACAAACTCATAGTGACCGTTATTTATTTTTTGTTCTGCCTGCTCTGAGTGCGCTTAGGCAATGCTGAGCTGAAGAAAAGAGCAGACGGAGAAAAACTTCAGCCCTGTTTTTAAATATGGTATACAATAATTATTAGCTTTCTTACAGAGTAGCTATGGGCAGATAAGGAACATACGTGACAGCTACCGCAAGACTTACACCCGTATTCATAAATAATACTATGAGGTGTCATAGTGCTTGCCACAGAACATTATTAAGAGAGGTAGAACGGCAATAATGCGCCGTTCATATGAAGACTGGTGTCGCCGATCAAGCCCCGTCTTTCACCTCCATTACATCTGTACTTAAATAAATACGAAGCTTACGCACATATTTGCAATTTCAAATCTAGCAAATTTTAGCGCCGCACAATCACGCGATTTCAAATGAACGAATCACACCCAAGTACGCACACAAGCACGCATATCGTAGTACGATCGCGTGTTTCTGTAGAGATTTTGGAATTTTGAGAGTTTGCTCAAAATTTCTTGGCGCGTCTGGCCCGCCCACATTTCCATTCTACTCTTTTAATATGTTCTGAAGCGCGCATGGCTCGGCGGCTAGCGTAGAACGCAAACGGTCTTCGCAGCTAAGCCAAACGGGCGCGGTCGGTTGTGAGATGGGTGACAGCTAGTGGCAAAAATTTCATGCGCGTTTCCGTGCTTCGGAGGACACGTTAAGCCGTCGGTCCCGGTTGTTGTCGATAGATAACAGTCGTTAAACCTTGTCGGAGGCCTTATGGGCGGTTTGAAAACATCCGACAGCGGGTTGGCCACTAACCCGCATCTCCACCAACCCGCATTGGAGCAGCGTGGTGGAGTAAGCTCCAGGCCTCCCCAATAAGGGGGAGAGACCCGTGCCCAGCAGTGGGACGCAAAAGGGTTGCAGCCAATATGTTCTGTGGTGCTTGTCAACGCATAAGGTTGATCTAAAAGAAATCATCGACCATACTTGAGTGAACCTGCTACTATGCGTTTGTCAAAATCGACATGAATCGATGGCTTGACATAACGAACAAGTATGCTTCTTGAATACGGCTGTTAGACTTTCTTGAGAATATGTGAAGATGACCAAGGGCTGCATCGACCACTTATCACCACGTGGCCGGCATACTCGTCTGCTACTCTATTCAAATACAAAAGAGACAGCAATTAATATAATACTGTGGCGTAATTTTCTTGCATCGCAGTACAAAATAATTTAAAGCGAGTTAGTCAAATCTATACTAATACTAGCTAACCCGGCAGACGTTGTCCTGCCTTAAAGTATCAGTAATAAAATACCTAATATTGCGACTATAAATTGAGATGTAAGCTATTCTATCTTTCAAGTTGAATCAAACTGCACACGGTGTGCAAATTTTATTAAAAAACTAGCTGACCCCGCGAACTCCGTACCGCGTAGAAATGTTTTTGTGGGCCACCTTTATCAGTTGGGGGGGGGGGGGTGATGAAAAATAGATGTTGGCCAATTCTCAGACCTACACAATATGCTCACAAAATTTCATGAGAATCGGTCAAGCCGTTTCGGAGGAGTATGGCAACGAAAACTGTGGCACGAGAATTTTATATATTAGATTATAAATAGGAAAGATTTGTATTTTTGTGTGTATGTATGTAATGAATAAACTCAAAAACTACTGTTCCGAATTCAAAAATTCTTTAACCATTAGAAAGCTACGTTCACCCTGAGTAACATACGCTACATTTTACCTCGAGATATTGCGTCATTCCTACGGGAAAATGGGTAATAAGGTCCACGCTTTTGAAGCAACTGGCTAAACGCCTATGATTTAAATATAGCAATATATCGTCTTACGTCGTATTTAAAATGGATGGAAGAAAGTTAGAGATATAGCCTGGAATAGCACATAGGCTACTTTTTATTCTACGGGGACCCACAAAAAGGGTCCACGCGGGCCAAGCCGCTGGCGGAAGGCTAGTTTAAAGTAAATAAACCCATAAACCCGTATGTAAGTTTCGTCGACGCTGTACATAAACAATTATTTTTTCAGATAGGTTTTTAATATATTTATAATATACCTATTAGTTCAGGCGAAAGTCACATTGAAATTTTCTACCCCCACATTCATTCGTATGGTAAAACTTTCGAACTTTAGCAAAACTTTAACACATACTATAATTTACGAAACGCCTCGTAGAAAATAGTAATCGAATTCAAGTTTAGAAGGTTGTTCGAAATAATTGTATGGTTGTTAGACCAACTGTTAACGTTTCCATTTAATTGGCTCTTAAATGACTATCGAAACGCGATGAAAAATTAATATAATAACAATGAATTACTGTGTCGCAGTAATTGTATCGCGTTGAGCCGCGCGTAACGGTAAAGATTAACAATTCATCCACTTATTTACCTATAGTTTATAGATTATCAACACGACACAATTACATTAACGTAGTTATTCATTGTTAGACTTTTATTTATTATTATTATTATTATTAGAATCATATTTATTAAGTTGTTATATCCCACGCACGCAGAAGTGCGCATGGCTCGACGGTTAGAGTAGAACGAAAACTATCTATGCAATTAAGCCAAGTATACTTATGACGGCAGTGCCGACGTCACGGCACGTTAAGCCGTCGGTCCCAGTTGTTGTCGATAGATAACAGTCGATAAACCTTGTCGAAGACCTTATGGGTGGTTTGAAAACATCCGACAGCGGGTTGGCCACTAACCCGCATGGTGGTGCGGATGACTGGTGGTGACCAGCCCGCATTGGAACAGCGTGGTGGAGTAAGCTCCAGGCCTCCCCAATAATGCGGAGAGACCCGTGCCCAGCAGTGTACGTTTGATACATGTTTGTGATTGTACTCATCTTTGCAACATTTAATGAAAATATTTTGGTGGGCTTTTTATATCAGAAAGGTCAAGAAGCAAATGGATTGAGATTAATGAACCGAAAGTGCCTTGGGAATTAACGTAATGAAAAATACCTAGATATGGACGACGAACTTATCTATCACAGTCATTAGACGGACTCAGAATGCGTACTTCTACTTTTGCAAGTTTTATTATATTTAATAATAATCTTTTTTTTTCAACCTTTTTTTTATGTCCCACTGCTGGGCACAGGTCTCCTTCTCACAAGTGAGAAAGATTTAGGCCATAGTCCACCACGCTGGCCAAGTGCGGATTGGTGGACGTCATGCTTTCGAGAAATTATGAATTTCTCTCAGGCATGCACGGCGATGGAGAACATCGTAATCAATGGAATATCACGATATTTTCCATCACCGTGGAGCAGCAATAAATTCGCACATTACAAATTTCTTTGTCAGGGGTGCGCGCCGAGTATTTGAACCCGGGATCGGTCGCGTAGAAGACCGCGGCTTTCACCACTCGGCCATCGCTGCTCTAATCTATTTCAGGGTAATTTTTCCAATGTAATATGTAAGTAACAATCTTCCAACTAAGTTAGTAAAATACAATCACACAACACAAAAATGACTACTGAGGATAGGGGTGGAGTAGCTACCCCCGAAAATGACCACTACTCCATTCTGCTTGTAGGTTATCCAGTGCCTTAGGAAAGGCGAGCCAACTATCCACGAGTGTGCCTAGAATGCTGTTGGTGCTGTTGGGTAGGCGGTTCAGTAGTGACGTACTACTGAATTTTGGACTTCAAGCGCCAGCATATGCACAGCAATAAAGTATAGGTTTTACCAAGAAGCGCTCAGTATAAACACAATAAACAGCTACCCATGTGTTAGTACGGACTTTCATCTAATTTTCGAGCAACGATAAACATTGGATTAAGTTTATAACGCTGACCAAATTCGAGTTTGTAAGCAAAATAATCAGATAGTCCACCAACCCGCATTGGAGCAGCGTGGTGGAGTAAGCTCCACGCCTCCCCAATAATGGGGAGTGACCCGTGCCCAGCAGTGGGACGCAAAAAGGGTTGCAGCCAATCAGGTAGTCAACTCGGATCTCCGTCGTAGAGAAATTACAATATTTCCATTACTGTGCATGCCATGTCCGAGAGAAACTAATAATTTCTCGAATGCATGGTGTCCACCAGTCCACACTTGGCCAGAGTGATGACTCTGGCCTAAATCCTTCTCTCCCCCGAGATTGTGTCCTGGAGTGTGACATAAAAAAGTAAAAAAAAAATTTGGATTGATAGCTTGATGTAATACATCATAAACCATTCCTTTCTTTCTTTGATGTATTCGTTCACATATGCCATTAAAGTTTAGTGCTAAAAACACAAATTTCTGTCGTGGTTCTTGGTTTGATCTTGGCGGGATAAGTTAAAAGTGGCTAGAGAGTAGAGACCGCACTCCAAAACGATAATTTCAATTCAGGCTTCAAACAAATCACTGCCGGATGTTCTCAAACTGACATTAGGTCTCTGAAAGACGATCATCTATTGATAAGAACAGGTATTGTAAAGCACGAAAACGCTTTAAAATTTGCCACCAGGGAGGAAATGAGGAAAAAAAAATAATGTTGGCGAATGTTGGCGAAGTTTTATTAATACTTTTATTTATATCTGAAGCATAGAGACTTTATACTATACTTGTTTTTCAAAATATTTTCAACCTTTCATATTTAAGTGAGCTGTGTTATTGTTGTACAAAAAAAAATACTTTTTCAACCTTTTTTATGTCCCACTCCTGGGCACAGGTCTCCTCTCACAAGTGAAAGGGATTTAGGCCATAGTCCACCACGCTGGCCTAGTGCGGATTGGTCGACGTCATGCTTTCGAAAAATTATGATTTTCTCTCAGGCATGGCAAAGAATTACTTACTTATATTGCATACTATTTCGCCTCCAGGAAATTCACTTCACTAAGCTTGTTTTTAAGAACATTTCCAGCCACTTTGTTTTAGGTGCAGTCACAGTTTTTAATACTAAATTATTGGCAATTTTCATGGGCAGGCCATATAGTAAGAAGGACCGACAACCGATGGGGACGAAAGGTCCTCGAATGGCGACCACGTCTCGGCAAAAGGAGTATAGGCTGCCCTCCAACCAGGTGGACTGATGACCTGAAGAAGACAGCGGGTAGTCGCTGGATTCAGAAGGCTCAAGACCGGGAGGCGTGTCGAACGTTTGGGGAGGCCTATGTACAGCAGTGGACTATAAAAGGTTGAATGGATGGATGGAGAAAGGTTGGATGGATGGATGGATTGGCAACACTTAACTTTTCTGCAAATTTATTACGCAGTTACACTTACAGCGTTTGTTATAATAATCGTAGTTATTCACTAGTTTCTGAGATAAGCAATATTTTTCCTTAAGCCTGGATATTATTAAAGGGCTTATACTTAACTTACCACCAGATCCCATTCATTTTAAATGACGAGTCTTTTTGTATTATTTTTTTTTGCCGGGGGGCTTCGCGTTCCCCCCATTCGCCTTTCCCGGAGATTTATTTAGGCAGAAATAGCGCATTAATTTGCTAAGATTTGGTGATCATTTACTACATTTGGTGTTCGAATACAATTTGAAATGCAGTCGCGACTAAAATAGCTAGTACCTACTATTGTAATTTTAGACTTTATTTTTTTGGTGTTATGTATATATTTTTGGTAATCATTATATTTATAACCCCTTATTAAAGCGTAAAATTCCTAAGCCCTTCACTCTGCAGCCGAGTTTGCGTAGTGATTCAAACTTTATTATATTAATTAAGTACCACAATACTTTCCCTCACAGTGGAAATGCGATAAATACGCACTTAACATTGTTTTTATCAGAGGTGCCAGGTTTGAATTAGGATACCACATCCTACAGGTATCCTATAATTATCTTTTTTTATTTGAGTGGAGTAGCAGACGAGCATGCAGGCCACGTGGTGTTAAGTGGTCGCTGCAGCCCATGGACATCTACATACAACCTCAAGCAAGCATAAGTAAGTCTTGTCTGAGGTCGTATGCAGTTGCGCTGCTGCTCCGGAGGCTGGTGGTCATCTCATGTAAGTATGGCCGGCAACTGCACCTTTCCACCGAAACACAGTAGAATTGGTTCACGGCAGAAGTGGATGCAGCGGTGGCACTTCCCCGGGCGAACGATAATAGTTCTACCACCCACAAAATTAGCAGCGATGGCCAAGCGGTAACAACTGCGGACTCCGCGAGATACCCAAATCTTATAGACCATAATTTATTTAAATCATCATGACTTCATTTCCTTCCCTTTTCCCTTTTATTACTTAAGCAGACACTCAAGTTCTGCTTACTTAAAAATATTACTTTGCATTAGTTAACGCATAAGTTGAGACCAGTTAATGAGATGTTTCATTTTTTTATTTACGTAATCATTATTATCCGATAAGAGGAAAAAATTAAAAAGTTACCTGGAAATTGTAAATCGGAAAATCCGGAAGCAACCGAGATTTTCTTCCCATAGTACTGTTTATAAATGAAAGTTTAATAACCAAATACAAAGTGTATAATAAGATTAATAAGATATATAAGCTTGTATGGCTGGAAATAGGATTATTTTGTTATTTAAAATTATAATTTATTTATGGAAACAAAATTATTACAATGTAAATATAAAAATAAATAACTATATACAACTAAATTACTTAAATTAAATTATAAATATAACACATTAAGAAAAAAAAACAATACTAATTAATATAGAAAACTTCATCCAGATTACTTCCATGTAGAAAAGTACCCAGAACACTGGCAACGTTACCTCGTTGAATGGACAAGCTTATTCTCTGGCCGAGGTAAGTACCAGCTCTCTGGTCACCCGTAACCTGGACTAACCGTTTGGATAGATGCTTGACAAAAGTTTTGGCATCTGAACCCCATGGCCCCATAGTTTCGACGCCAAAAGGCAGAATTATGTAGTCTTTAACAAGAACTACATATTTCTGCATTTTGCGAATTTCAGCGTCGGTCGCTATCAAGCCAGCTGCCCTGGATGAGAGTTGTAAGTGGGAAGGTGCCAATGTGTCGACGCATGTGGCATCCCACACTAGACACCTTCCGTTCATCCAGGGTATTTTATAAATTATAATTAGAAAAAAACAACGGGTTACACTCCGGTAGTGCCGGCAGAAGTGAAGTCTTGAACATTAACGTTGTGCATTTTTGATATTTTGGAATGGTCAGGGAATAATTTCGCACGAATTGCTTTTATTATCAGTATTATTTTTCATCTATTATTTTTATAAAGTACTCACTCATTTTCATTCATAATTTCTTCGTCACTTTTTTCATTAATAGATGCACTTTGTTTAATGTCATAAAACATGAGTTGATATAAACGATTTTTACAAGTATAGACAGTCGAACCGTCATCAGCTGTTCACCCTCCGTCTTACGAATATTCGATCAGGCCACGTGTCCTGACGCGAGTTTAACATTTTTACCCATCCAAAAAAAGTGCACAACGCCGCTAAAGAAGTTTTCCCTTTAAAAAATAAAGAATAAAAAGAGATTACTTGCTATACATTTAAAAAGAAATCATAAACAGACTCATTGAGCTGTTGGGCCTGGAGCCTATTCTACATTTTGAGCCGCAATAATACTTATTTACCTCGATTTGATTAGGTGTAACAATTATTAGAGCAGCGATGGCCGAGTGACCGCGGTCTCCTACGCGGAAGATGCCGTTTTCAAATCCTCGGCGCGCACCTCTGATAAAAGAAATTTGTAATGTGCGCATTTCATAGCTGCTCACCGGTGATGGAAAATATTGTGATACCTATATTGATTACGATATTATTATTTTTTTACATCGTCGTGCATGCCTGAGAGAAACTCATAATTTCTCTAAGGCATGATATCCACCAACCAGCACTTGGCCAACGTGGTGGACTATGGCCTAAATCCATCTCACTTGTTAGAGGAGACCTGTGCCCAGCAGTGGGACATAAAAAGGTTAGATTTTTTATTTTATTAGAATAATAAATAAAGATTTAGGCCACGTGGTGTTTGGTGGTTGCTGCAGCCCATTGATGTCCACACACTACCACAAGCAAGGCCAGCAGAATCTTGAGGTCGTATGCAACTGCATGCAGTAGAAGAGTGCAGTGCAACTGCACTCTTCTCCAGAGAATATTATAATGGTCGCATCATGTAAGTATAGACGGCAATGACAACTTTCTACCCAAACACAATGATCCGTTAAGAATATTCTTAGCGGAGCTTAAAATAAAACTAGTTTAATTACTTTAATCTTAATTAGTAATATAATATTATATGCCAAACATGGTAGACTGTTTAAACTCGTATATTAATTTTAAACATCTAACTGTATGTATGTAAACAGTCAACAATAAAGTATTTTTTTTCTTTCCTTTTTTCTTTCAAACACAATAGAATCCTATTCCTACTTCACGGCATAATGTGTGCGACAGTAGTAGGTACCTTCCCGGTAAAGTATACCAATAATACTACCTATTAAATGAAAAGTTTAAAATAAATTCTAACACAAAACCCGCTCTATTTAACGTCAGTTTGTTCAGCTAGACATATTGACAGATCTCGTTTTTGTCTCTAAAATATCTAGTAAAACTTTAATGCTCTTACAGAGAGACGGAGTGCATTTTTCTATCAGCTTTTAAGTACCGTCAGCAATTTAAAATCTTAATATTATATATTAATTACGTGTCACGTGTTTGTCCGCGATGGACTCCTAAACTACTTAACCGATTTTAATAAAATTTGCACACCGTGTGCAATTTGATCCCACTTGAAAGATAGGATAGGTTACATCTCAATTTATAGTCGAAATATTATTTTATTTCTGATATTTTAAGGCAGGACAACGTCTGCCGGATTCGCTCTGTTAGTAACTGTCAAACATTGATTCTTCGAGCCATCGTCCAGAAGTTTGACATTGTCTGAACAATAATTAATCTATCACTATTAAATAGTTTAGTTTAATAGATATTTTGTTTTATATTTTTTATTTGGCATTAACATAAAAACTATTTGAGATGATAAAGAAACTAATCCTCTTTCAATATATTTAAGTCAGGACAACATCTGCGGGGTCCACTATAAGAATACAAAAATGATTTTCTAAACATGTACTCACTTTAATTTTGTTAATGAATCTAAATGAATAATTAATATCTATAATAGATGCTTTTAAACGCGTTTAAAATTATAACGTTTCACAATAACCCAGTAGGGTAGATATTCCCTGTGTCATGGGTACTATGGACACAAATAGAGACAGAAACACAAACAAACTTGTCTGGGACCAAGAACAGGAAATTAAACTCATCATTCAAATTTCTGCTTCACCGGGATCGAATCAGGGACCCTTCGTTTGGCAGTCCGATAGGTAACCATTGCGCCACGCGGGTTGTCAATAATAAAACATTAAAGGAAAAAACAGAGCAAAGAAAATAGAGCAGCGATGGCCGAGTGGTCAAAACCGCGATCTTCAACGCGGCCGAACCCGTTTCAAATCCTCGGCGTGCACCTCTGACAAAGAAATTTGTAATGTGCGAATTATCACTGCTCCACAGTAATGTAAAATATCGTGATATTTAATTGATTACGATGTTCTCCATCGCCGTGCATGCCTGAGAGAAATTCATAATTTCTCGAAAGCATGATGTCCACCAATCCGCACTTGGACAGCGTGGTGGACTATGGCCTAAATCCCTCTCACTTGTGAGAGGAGACCTGTGCCCAACAGTGGGACATAAAAAGGTTGAAAAAAAAAGGAAAAAAACGGCTGCCATTCTTCTTGCGATGCAGTACACGGGACTCTCAATTATTGGGCCTGGAGCTTATTCTACTGCGCTGCTTCAAATAGGGGTCGGTGGACATCTCCACCTCGTTAGTAGCCAACCCGTTCTCGGATATTTTCAAACCGCCAATAACGCCTTCGATAAGATTCAACGATTGTTATCTATCGATAAAAACTGAGACCGACGACATGCCCTTCGAAGCACGGAAACGAGCGTGAAATTTTGCTACTAGCGGTCACCCATCTAACACCCCACCGCGCCAGTTTAGATCGCTTCAGTTATAATATGAATATAGTTTAGTGTCCACCCACAAAACCAACTCTTTTCAACGTAAGCTAAGGATACACACATTTGTAAAATATGTATATTTTTTTTCTTTTTCTGTAGATTTAATTGTAATAAAGTTATAAGTTGGAAATAAAATTATAACAGATATTATGGATCCTTGGTCAGCTGACATGAAAAATTTCATGAGGGACATGTCCACCAAGCTCATTCTCACTTCGGGTGACCGGAGGGCTGGCAGCTACTTGCTCAAAGAATTAGCTTAGCAATTCAACTCGGTAATGCTGCCAGCGTTCTGGGGACTATGCCGCAGGATGGGTTATTGGATGGCATATTTCTCTTATAATTTATTTGTTGATTTTATTTTCTTTATTCTAGTAATAAGTAGTTATATTAATTTATGGTTGATACACACCTAATTTTTATTTAGTAAAATATTTGAACAGAGAAAGCGTTTTTATTTTAAAACATCATACCTGCTTCTTTTTATTTACCTACAAAATATATGATAAGAATTTAAATAGAAGAAGAGTTCATAATCATAAATCTTTATTACATCATGCATCAAAGTTTTAAAGATGGTACAAGTTAACAATGTGTAGCTTATAACGTGGAATCCTGTCAGGGCGTTGCATTTTCAATGGCACTATACTTATTTATTTATTTAAGGCTCACCAACGCAGAAAACACAATAACATTTCATAATATGGTAAATACAATAATAAATTAAAGGTCGTGTCCCCACAATTATAGGTGAGCACGGCATACACAATAAGAAGACGCTCTAAACAGTATATAAATAATTGTACTAATTTTACAAAATCAAAAATTTACAAAATTGAGAATTTAGAATACTATTAAAATTATATGAAATTGACATCTAAAAAGCAATATAATAAAATTTTCTATTTATAATCTTGAAGAGATTATAAATTTTATTATCGTGTTATAGTACCTACCGTCGGTAATTTAAAAATATTTGTTTAAGTGTGTGCACTTACTTTAATTTTCTTAATTGGTCCAAACGTAAAATAAACACTTATCAAATCTCCTTATCGTAGCTCTTAAATTAAACATTAATAGTATGTTGATAAGTGTCTGTATTTATATAATAATAAAATTTAATTAAAATATAATAAATACTTATTCATAGCAAAAATATTAAATTAATAATTGAAGAGTTCAATGGAATAACATTGATTATTAATATTATTTAATTGTATTGTAAAATCATCCCATATTTGAAGAAATGAATATTGAAATTTTTATAAGATTTAAAATAAAAACACGTGTGAAATACTGTGATTTGAATAATGACTAGATTATTTTATTTTTTTAATTTTGTTCCAGTAAGCGAAATTGTTATAAGATTTAATAAAATTACTGTCCATCTAGGAAATAACTTTATTCAGTTCGTCTCCCCACCACTAATATTTGAGGCATATAAAACTAATTAAATTCTCGAAATTTTGTTTGTCCATGAAATTTCTGAAAGTTCGTAAATTTTATTATTATTTTTTAAAAATAACCCCACACTAAACAGATGAGCATTAGTAATTATTATCGGACATAAAATAAAAAAGACGTGTTAAATACTTATTTTCGATAATATTCCCTGTATATAATTATATGATTTATAACATTATATGAATATGATTTAATTATTTTTATTTCAACTAATGAAACGGTACTAAAATATATTAAGATTTACATTTTATTTGCAGTGCGTCTACAAAATATTATAGTTTCATTACCTGCCACTAATATGTAAGGCATGTAAGTAATTAAATTCTTCGTATTTCATGAAATTTCAGAAATTCCATTCATACATACGATGCTGCGATGTATATTTCATTAAAATACAGCGCGTCTACGAAACATTTCATTTTCACTTCCTACCACTAACATGGGAGGCGTAATTAATTAAATTCTTTGTAATTCATAAATTACATTTATTTCAGGAGATTAAAAACGTGAAAATTACTTCTAAATTAACACTAAAACGATCTTAAATTCCTCAACAAGATCTTGTAAAACGGACAATTACAAGCCACAATACCACCTCAATTTGTATAAACAACCAATTACTACATACCTCGACAGACAGGCGATGAAACTTACGTCACGATGTCAAAAAATCCCACAGCACTAGCACATTCACATACACAAGTCACACACAATTTCGTATTTCCTTACACCGAGCGACACAACTTACGCGGACGAATTCTGCCCACAGACTGAGGGCGGGCGGGACGCGGCCCCGATAATAATATTTGGCGTAACGAAAATCTTTTACACTTTATTTATTACATATAACTGGGATTACTCGAAATTCCAATACTGTTAACTAGTTTATGATTTACTGTTCTAATACTAGTTTGTAGGTGGTATAACTATTATGGTTCGCCCGGGGAAGTACCACCGTAGCACCCACTTCTGCCGTGAACAACTCTATTGTGTTTCGGTGGAAAGGTGCAGTTGCCGGCCACACTTACATACATGAGGCGACCACCAGCCTCCGGAGTAGCAGCGCAACTGCATGCGACCTCAGACAAGACTTACCTATGCTTGCTTGAGGTTGTATGTAGATGTCTAAGGCCTGCAGCGACCACTCAATACCACGTGGCCTGCATGCTCGTCTGCTACTCCATTCATATAAAAAAAGTTACGGGTTGCACTCCGGGAGCGCCGGCAGAAGTGAAAACTTGATTATTAACGTTGTGCATTTTTGATTTATTGGAATAGTTAGGGAATAATTTTGAACGAATTGCTTTTATTATCAATATAAAAGTACTATTATTTATGTCGTAGAATACAATATTTATTTATTGCGCTATCGTACACAAACATTACAATTTTTATTTCATTTTCTAATTCTTTTCAATTTTTTTCATACTTTGAAAAAAAAATTAACCCATTTTTTATGAAAATAGATTTTATAAAAATCGTTTTTTTAGTTAATCGAAACCCTTACAATCGATTGTTCGATTAATCGATTTCGGTGTTACAACACTACTCTCCAACCGTCTTACGGTTTTTCGATCAGCACACGTGACCTGACGCGAGTTTCACAGTTTTTACCCATCTCACAAAAAGTGCTCAACGCCGCTAAAGAAGTTTTCACTTCAAAAACATCTAATACTCCGGTAGGGACATTTAGATCCTACACGCTTACGAAGGACACAGTTTTGTATCGTCTTATAGTGTACGTCGCGTATTTAACGTTGTATCCGAAAAATATAAATAAACTAGTGGATCCCGCAGACGTTGTCCTGCCTTAAAAGTTTTGTAAGAAGATTAGTTTCTTTATCATCTCAAGGGGTTTTTATGTTACTGTCAAATAAAAAATAAAAAACGAACAGTGACAGATGAACTGTTATTCAGACTATGTCAAACTTTTGGACGATGGCGCGAAGAACCAATGGACTTCTACTAATATTTGATTTGACGACCCGTGTGGCCCAATGGTTACTATGCCGGACTGCTAATTGAAGGGTCCCGGGTTCGATTCCCGGCGAAACAGAAATTTGAATGATGAGTTTAAATTCGTTCGTTCGGGTCTGGGTGTTTGTGTATCTGTCTTTGTATGTGTCCATGGTACCGACGACACAGAGTATATACACCCTACTGTGGGGCTATGAGTGTGAAACGTTTAAACGTTTATTTCAAGAACAAAATTAGCCATATCGGTTCAGACGTTCTTGAGTTTTAGCGAGACTAACGAACAGCAATTCATTTATAGGTATAATATATATATAAAGATTCGAAGAACATTATATTCATTTATTATTTAAAAATAATAATTTATAATAAGTATACTATAAAAAACATGACTAAGCCAAAGACAATACTATACTTTATTAATCTATGAAATGAAATAAGAAACATAAAAAATTTCTTTTCATTTAATACTGAATGGCTAAAAGGATTTTTATACAATGCCTTAAAATGAATTAAAAAAATAAGTAACAAAAAAGTCAGACGTGACAATTTTGATAGCTGCGTGAAAATATAAATAAACAAACACCGAAATTAAATAATTTTGTAAATAAATACTATAGGAAAAGTAAAGTATAAGAATAAAACAATAGAAT
The DNA here is from genome assembly GCA_911387765.1 of Pyrgus malvae. Lineage (NCBI taxonomy): Eukaryota > Metazoa > Arthropoda > Insecta > Lepidoptera > Hesperiidae > Pyrgus > Pyrgus malvae. Next base: position 20,101,545 of record OU426965.1, on the reverse strand, counting down.
ATAAGTTATAAAATATGATAATGGACGTCAATGAAGTAAGTAATAACATGTAGTGTATTTATAACAGTACACGGCGCATTTCATTCATTCCATTTATTCCCGTGGGAATGAGATATTTTCATGCGGCAAAAAGTAGCCTATGTTCTTTCTCAACGTCCTTTCTATGTTGATGCCAAATTTCATCAAAATCGGTTCAGTGGTTTAAGCGTGAAAGAGTAGCAGACAGACAGACTTTCGAATTTATAATATTAGTATGGATTAATAAATAAAAATTAGTCAATAAAAAGGCGCAATATAGTTACAAATAATGATAATAATAATATAAGTGTAATATAATAATGAAATCTGTTTCAATGTACGTTTTAATATTTGTAATTAGTTTAGTTTTAATTATTGTAATATTTGCATACCGGTAAATATGACGAACCAAAAAATGTATAAAAACACCTTTTGTAAACACCCATATTTGTGCAAATAAAAGTCTTTGTCTTTGTTTCCGAGAGCTCATCTGATTCTTTCTTCTGTTTTTAATTTGAATAGAGTAGCGCACAAGCATGCAGGCCACGTGGCGTTAAGTGGTCGCTGCAGTCCATGGACATCTACATACAACCTCAAGCAAGCATAGGTAAGTCTTGTCTGAGGTCGCATGCAGTTGCGCTGCTACTCCGGAGGCTGGTGGTCGCCTCATGCACCTGCACCTTTCCTCACTGCACCGTTGTTCACGGCAGAAGTGGGTGCAGCGGTGGTACTTCCCCGGGCGAACCATAACAGTTCTACCACCTACAAACTAGTATTAGAACAGTAAATCATACCCTATATCTACACACAACCTCAAGCAAGCCTAAGTCTTGCCCGGGTCGTGTGCAGTTTCACTGCTTCTCCAAAAGCTGATGGTCCCCTCACTTAAGTCTACGCAACAACTGCACATTATGTAGAAACACAATATAATTGCTTCACGGTAGCAGTGCGTGCAGTTCAGGGTTGCTTGATGTTTAGTATAAATGCCGTTTTTTGGTATCGGGGGGGGGGGGGGGGGGGGAAACCTTCAAAGGGCACCTGGCACCTTGGGAGAGGGGATACCGTTATGTGGGTTTTGTACCGCACTAAAACCCCTCGTTAGCCTGACTCCGGTGTCCTCCGCTCGCGGCGCCCCGTAAAGGCCCATCTTCGGAAGAGCAAATGTGCTCTCCTGCACCTTTCGATGCTTAAAGCGGCATGTAGCCACGCACGCACCGCCATCCTTCCCGGGGCCGCTGCCTGGATTGATCGAGCTCCCACTCTCACCGCCTGCAACCCCGGAATCCCCCTTTTAGTCGCCTCTTATGATCGTGCAGGGGATACCGTAGCTCTATTCTTAATTCCGAAACTACATGGACTGGGTGACCATTTAACACCATGTGGCCTGCATGCTCGTTCTATACTCCATTCAAATTAAAAAAAAACGGGTTGCACTTGGGAAGTGCCGGCAGAAGTGAAAACATTAACTTTGTGCATTTTTGATGTCTTGGAATGGTTAGGGAATAATTCCGCACGAATTGCTTGAATTATCAGTCTATTAACTATTTAGTATTTTTATAAAGTACTTACTCATTTTCTTTCACTATTTCTTCGTCACTTTTTTCATTAATAGATGCACTTTGTTCAATGTCCATATTATTTTAAGTACTTGATATAAACGAATTTTACAAACTTAGTATAGACAGCCATCAGCTGTCACCCCTCCGTTTTACGAATATTCGATCAGGCCACGAATCATGACGCGAGCTTAACAGTTTTTACCCATCCCAAAAAAGTGCACAACGCCGCTAAAGAAGTATTCACTTCAAAAAAAGAAATACATTTAAGAATTTTATATTCAACAGACTTTTTTGCGTAGTCATGTAAAAATATGTCGCTCCAGTACCTTACAGACATTAGCCATATTTCAGCTAAAAGACAACATTATCTTAACAGCCGCTTTGCTTATCGCTAAGCTAAGCATTTATCACAGAAAAGGAACGTGCTTAGTATATTTTATTTAGGAATTTCTAGTCGCGGTAAAGAAACCGAACTCATCTAGAATTTCGTACAAAGTGGTATAAAGAAAATTCGTTTCTTATGATAGATATGATTGATTCAAAAAACCAGTAAAAACACATTTCGATTGCCTGAAACCCTTTTTGCATCCCACTTTTGAGCACGGGTCTCCGTACATTATTGGGGAGGCCTCGATCTTACTTTACCATACTGCCCCAATGCGGGTTGGTCGAGATGCGGGTAAGCGACTAGCCCGCTGTGGGATGTTTTCAAACCGCCTAAGGCAAGGTCTTCGACAAGGTTCAACTACTGTAATTATGTATCGGTAACAACCGGGAGCGACTGCTTATCGTGTCCTCTTAGCCAAGGCCACGCGTGCTTCTGAAAACTTCGGTACACCCTAATCACGTGGAGAGACCCGTGTAATAAAAAAAAAAAATTTACAATTTTTCAATGACACAGCAGATATAATTCTGTAAAAATGTAAACGCCAATGTTATGCCGAAATGATTTCAACTTTATACTAGTATACTAGTATATCCTACTTACTGATTGATACCATGTGGGCTAACTGCGGTACTGGAGACCCGTGTTCAAACTTCAATCAAAACCATATTGAGTTATTTTTTTTTAATTTTTTGTTATTTTTTTATTGGGGCTATTTCAAATGGCGTTATTAAGTAACACTGAGCAAATGAGTGTTTCGTTTGAAATTAAACCAAGAAAATAAATTGTTTGTATCCGAGCAACGCTCGATCGTCCACGTACCTACTTTTTGTTTGAATGTAAAGTGCACACTTTGTTGGTGCAACATTATAAATAAATAAATACCATGGTATAGTAAAAAATTCATACTCATTATATTTATATATATGCTTCAGTATTCAGTATATCCCTTTGCTATACAAACAATAGAAATTTATGAATTTTCTTCACATATACACAACATACCTGAAATAAAATAATGACACTCCATTTAAAGCAGTTATAATAAATAAAAATACTAAAATATTTAAATAAAAATACTATAATAATGAATAAAACTGGAAAATACTATAATAATTAATAAACTTGGAAGCGCGCATGGCCCGGCGGTTAGCGTAGAATGTAAACGATCTATGCAACTAAGCTAAACGGGCGCGGTCGGATATGAGATGGGTGACCGCTAGTGGCAAAAAATTTCATGCGCGTTTCCGTGCTTCGGAGGGCACGTTAAGCCGTCGGTCCCGGTTGTTGTCGATAGATAACAGTCGTTAAACCTTGTCGGAGGCCTTATGGGCGGTTTGAAAACATCCGACAGCGGGTTGGCCACTAACCCGCATCTCCACCAACCCGCATTGGAGCAGCGTGGTGGAGTAAGCTCCAGGCCTCCCCAATAATGGGGAGAGACCCGTGCCCAGCAGTGGGACGCAAAAAGGGTTGCGGCCAATTAATAAAACACACGATAACCACGATTATAATAATTGTGTATGAGCAAGAGTTAACAAAGTTAGACTCGCGCGCGACGTACGCCAATCCGGTCTTGGACTACCAAGTCAATTGAGATACTTTTAATGAGCTGTCAAAACGTGTCATCCCCATACATTTTGTATGAGAAGATGATAAGTGACGTCACTTATTAAATATAGTCAATTGACTTCATTATTATTGATTTAAGCGGTAATAAAAATCATGTATAAAAATAATTAACAATTTTATTGCTTTCCAAGCGTAATTTAATGCAACCTTTTTAAGGTAAAGATTTTGAATTTTTTTGTGCATAGTGTCCAAGACCCTATTTATGATCCGGGGCTGTTCCGGTGTACTGCGGATATTCATACAAGCGCTATATAACTCTTTACACTAATAATCCCACAGTAGGGTACATATACCCTGTGTCGTGGGTACCATGGATATATACAGAGATAGAAACACAAACACCCAGACCGAGAACATAAATTTAAACTCATCATTTAATTTTCTGTTTCGCCGGAAATCAAACCCGGAACCCCTCAATTGGCATGGTAACCATTGCGCCACGCAGGTCGTCAACTCATCACTCAGTAATATAAATAGCAAAAGATATATTATCTCCCTATTACTGTTGCTGCTGTAGCAAAACATAGCTGTAAAGCTGCTGTTATATTTGTGTATGAGCAAAAGTTAGTAAAGATAGACTAATTCGCGCGGCGTAAGCTTAGTTATGATCCGTGTGTTCCGGTGTGTTGCGGATTTACAAACAAACACTATGCGCGCTTTACTCTATATATATACATAGTAACACTGTTGGATTTTAATGCAATTTTAGTTTTATTTTTATTTTATTTATTTATTTAATTTAATTAATTAGCACGGATAGACCAATTACAATAATTATTATAATAATGCCACAAAATTTGAATTAATAGTAAATAATAATTAAAGATACTAAAAATAATAACACAAATATCAAATTATAACGAAAATTAAATAAAACACAATATAAAATAACATTAAAAAAAACAAATGGCATAGGAAAATAGTACACACATACATCACGCATTCATGGCACAAAATTTCAGACACTCCATCAATATTTTCTTCCAGTCATACGCGAATAGGTCACAATTGGGAGAAGCGTCCAGGAGAGCATTGAGGGCCTTGAGTGAACGCGGAATGGGCGACCTTGCGCGCGCTACTGTACGACACATGGGTACTGTGAAAAGTATGTGTTTCCTCGCGCGGTTGTAATTATTAGGGACAAACAGTCTACATAGCTTTTCGTGGAGTTCTGGGGCATCGACTTAGATAGCAGTAGCACAGAATAATAGTATTACCCTAGAGACGTGACGTTAATCGAAGACTTTACATATCGGTGGATACATACAAATAAAATAACTAAATAAATAAAAACGATTTTAACTGCGTATACTTAGTTTCTTAGAATATAATAAACGTCAGGTTACAGGTAAAGAATATACCTATTTTGGTGACTAATTTTGTGTATCAATATGATGCAACAGAGTCTTTGAAGTTCGGCGACCCGCGTGGCACAATGGTTACCATGAAAGACTGCCGATTGGAGGGAAACGGGTTCGATTCTCGGTGAAGCAGAAATTTGAATGGTGACTTTAAATTTCTGTTCTCAATCTGGGTGTTTGTGTTTTTGTCTTTGTGAGTATACATGGCACCCACGACACAGGTTATTTCTACCTTACTGTGGAGGGTGTGAAACGTTATTATTATAAACATTATTTGAAGTGCCAGCGTATCTTTAAAGATGTGTAGGTACCAGTGGCGGCTAGTGACATTTTTCGATGGGGGTTCACAAAAAAAAAAAATTTACCACCCGTTGCCATCCAAGCAGATTCACCACCACTGTCGGTGTCAGTTCCAGTTGATAACCACAAGACACGGAAAATAAATTAATTTATTGCTTTCTTCACATCCACACAACCAAGGGTTTTAAATATTGTTCAGATTTAAAAACACGCGTAATTTAAAAGATTTAGTTTTCGTACAACATTATTGCTTTCAGTTCAAGGCGTATTTCGAAAGTTTTTTTCACACTGCTTACTAAAAGATACAAATAATAAAAGATACACTGTATTGTTACATTTTTAACACAAACTGTCGCGCATAAACTATTTCTTTAATTATTCATTTAAAAGAAAAACTACGAAATAACTGACTAAGACGACGACACGTTTGTTTGTATACATAAGAACGGCAACATCGCATAAGCAGATTGAGCCCACGGTTTGGCAACGTCGCGCGTGAGCGGCGCTCCAGATTATGTTAATTTCTCATACGAAATCTTTTGTTTCACGCGTCGGCCTGTGCCGATGTTTCTCTTTCGCACTCATTGAATACAGCGCTAGGAATCGTACTAAACTTCGTTCCATAGGAGCGCAATCGCTGGCGCTCCACTCGTTACAACTTTACGCTAAATGTAGGTACGCATAGATATAGGTAATAATTAATATAATATACTTTGTTTAGGTATAGTGTAATAGAATGAATGTAATGTAAGGATAGTAGGTATGTATTATGAAGGAACCTAGATTGCCTGTGTAATTTTCTTGGGAGTGCACTGCACCAGCGCTCTTTAGGACGAGCCGCCTCTGGTAGGTACCTATATTTTTAAGCACGATTTAACAGCACGTGACCTTAACGTAGTAGCCTTCATAATTTTAGTAACAAATCACGCTAACTTCTATTATATTTGTGTATGAGCTAGAGTTAACAAAGTTAGACTAACTCGCGCGGCGTAAGCTAAGTTACGATCCGGGACTGTTCCGGTGTGCTGCGGATATACAAGCGACCACATTACTCTCTCTACTTTGTGTAGAATCACTACTGGATACATAAATAACACAACCTACTGGTGGGTAAATATTTTAAATATGAACCGTAATCTATACTAATATTATGAAGAGGAAAGATTTGTATGTTTGTAATGAATAAACTCAAAAACTACTGTTCCGATTTCAAAAATTCTTTGACCATTACAAAGCTCACCTTGAGTAACATAGGTATAATAGGGTATATTTTTACCACGGGAAAATGCTTCATTCATACGTGAAAACGGGTAATAGGGTCAGCGTGATTGAAGCAATTGGCTAAACGTCTATGATTTTAATATAGCAATGAAGCCTGGAATAGCACATAGGCTATTTTTTATCCTGCGAGGACTCATTAAACAAGTCCACGCGGGCGAAGCCGCTGGCGGAAGGCTAGTTTTTAATAACTATGCCCCGCGGTTTCAACGCGTCAGAGAGGATAAAATGTGTCATAAAATATTATAATGAACGCAGGTAAATTACACAATTTAGCAAAACGGCCATATAAGGTAGGTCGGTGGTTTTGTAGGGTGGTAGAACTATTATCGTTCGCCCGGGGAAGTACCACCGCTGCACCCACTTCTGCCGTGAACCAATTCTATTGTGTTTCGGTGGAAAGGTGCAGTTGCCGGCCACACTTATACATGAGGTGACCACCAGCCTCCAGAGTAGCAGCGCAACTGCATACGACCTCAGACAAAACTATGCTTGCTTAAGGTTGTATGTACATGTCCATGGGCTGCAGCGACCACTTAACACCCCGTGGCCTGCATGCTCGTCTGCTACTCCATTCAAATTAAAAAAAGGTCGGTTAACGCTGTCAAATTTCACGAGCTAAAGCCTACATGTTGAAGCGCGCATGACCCAGCGGCTGGCGTAGATGCAAGCAATCTACTCAGCTAAAGGCACGATCGGGTTTAAGATGATGCGGAGGACTGCTGCTGCTGTTGAAACTTCATGCCCATTTACATAATACGGAGGGAACTTTTAGATGTCAGTCGCGCCCGGTTGTTATCGATATATTGTAGTAGTTAAAACTTGTCGAAGGCCTTAAAAGCGGTTTGAAAACAATCGACAGCGGCTTGGCCACAAACCTGCATCTCTATCTAACTCTTATAGGAATACCATGGTGGCGTAAGCTCCAAGCTTCCCCAATCTTAATAGGGAGAAACCCTTTCGCAGCAATGGGAAGTAAAAAGGGTTACAGTCAGAGGACACGTTAAGCTTACGGTCTCGCTAGGAATCGTTAACATTTCGCTGACCTTACGATGTCAAATCATTCGACATTGGGTTGGAAACTTAAAGCATCAAGGCATGACAGGTATGACACCCGTCAGAGGAGTGGCCTTTACGGGCGAACCCCTCGTCCCAACGTGCATGCACAATGTGCCTTCTAGTTATGTGTATGTATGTCTTCTAGTTACAACTAGTGTGTCTGTGTGTGTCGGTGTCAGTGTTGACGGTGCATAGAAAACTGAGTACTGACTCACCCTTCAGGAGAGGACAAACTTTGATGCTCTAAGGTTGGAAACTATTCCGTATTGGCACCTCGTAGTAGAGAAAACTTCAGGCCTCCTCCATTTCTCCCCATATTTTATCAACCCCCAGGGTTGCAGATAAATAACAACTAACTATTACTAATACCTCGGATGAATAGGAACGCCTATAGGAAAGTCTTTTCGACTTAACTTGCAGCTATAGGCTTTCTCCGTTTCCATAGTAAATAACGTTACACACTTGACACATTCGACTTCAAAACGTTTGTTCTTCTAGTAGAGAATGTTCTACTCAGTTCATATCAGTATATCCGTTATATAACCATAGGAATATCTTTAATATATATAATTCTTCTGTGAGTGTGTATGTCACTGAAGTCCTCCTTAACGGCTGGACAGATTTTAATGAATTTTTTTGTGTTTATTCAAATGGATTCGAGGATGGTTTAGATTCATAATTTATAAGTAGTTTTCCCATATAAATTGTTCCTATCTGTCAAACGTTTGTATTTCGTGCCGTGCCGTTCTAAACTTTGACACATTCAGAATAACAGGACAGTTCGTATGTCATTATTTGTTTTATATTTTTGTTTGATAGTAACATGAAGTCTCTTTAAGATAATAAAAAACAAATCCTCTTTGAACAACGTCTGCACCCGGGCGGAGCTGGGCGGGACCACTAGTCTCTATATATAAAAATGAATTGCTGTTCGTTAGTCTCGCTAAAACTCAAGAACAGCTGAACCGATGTGGCTAATTTTTATCTTTAAATATTAGTAGAAGTCCAGGGAAGGTTTAAACGGTGAGAAAATATCGAAAAATTGCGAAACAACTTATTTTATTTTCCTGTATAAATTGTAAGGAACTGTAAACTATGGGTTCTTCGGGACATCGTCTAGAAGTTTGACATAGTCTGAATAACATTGTCACAATTTGTTTTATATTTTTTTATTTGACTGTAACATAAAAAATCTCTGAGATGATAAAGAAACTTATCCTCTTTCTATACTTTTAAGGCAGGAGAACATCTGCGGGTTTCACTAGTAGATAATATTAAAAAGGCGTAACTAAACTCTCCAAAATTTATAACACAAGGAAACCTTGTAGTTACTACGATAAGTAGAACGGTATATATTGCTACGATAAGTCAACACAGTTCGCTCGAAACATCGTTACATCTCGGAACATCGTTACGACCGCAGCCCAAAACCTAATTAGTTTTGGACAAAAGGCCAAATTCTCTTTCCCGTGAGAAATTCAATTTTATCGTCCTATTTTTGACGTTTCTAGGAACCTTTACCTTTCAAATTGTTGCCTAATAGTTTGAGGTAAAACTCGAAAGAGAGTTCAAAGCAACTAAACCTAAATAGTATTGATTTAAAGTGATAATACACTTTATATTTTAACCGGAGAAGTACAACGGCAACCATTCATTTCGTGAAGGTGTTATATATATGTTACAGCTAAAGTAATAAATCCGGATATTATTATATATTATTATCTAGCCATTATTTATAACATCTACTCAATTTAGATTAAGTGATAATTGACAATGAATTAATCACATTAACTAGCAATTTTACATAGTATCTTCCAAGGCTCGGATAATGTAATAAAACAAGTGGCTCTGTGGCATCTCCGGCGCTGCGGGAAGACCACTCCCTCCGCCCCAGCGTAAAAGAGCACGGCACCTGCGCTCGCCTTAGGCGTCAGCCGCTACGGCTCTCTTGATGCCTGCTCTTTCCTACAGCGGGCGGGGAGTGGTCTCCCTCCGCGCCTCCGGCTTTTTATATACACTCTAGGGGTAGTACAGACAAGACCACGTGGATAGTGGGGTGCTCTGATTCGGTTTGGGTATTTTTCGAATATAAATAATTATAGTGAAAATAAAGCACAAAGAATGTTAGTTACAGCTATATTTCATCTATAACTAACTGGAAAATATACGCAATAAAAGCGTAATAACGATGTATAGTTTCAAAAATAATTTTGCTTTTTGGAATTTGAAAGAATACGCGAGCAGTCCCAGCCTGTGCGTATTGACCTTGTATTTTTTTTCAACCTTTTTTTGTCTCACTGCTGGGCACAGGTCTCCTACTCACAAGTGAGAGGGATTTAGGCCATAGTCCACCACGCTGGCCAAGTGCGGATTGGTGGACGTCATGCTTTCGAGAAATTATGAATTTCTCTCAGGCATGCACGGCGATGGAGAACATCGTAATCAATTAAATAATACGATATTTTCCATCACCGTGACCTTGTATACTTACAATAAAAGCGGAGGGGTAACAAGTCAGTTAGACCGTATTTATTACTTTGGCTAACTTTGACCCGCTATTATGAATAATATCCGGATAAAGTGATTAATGTATCACATTGTCTGGTCAATTTTGCTATTATATAATATAATGACCAGTCATTATGTATAATAGCTATTTAATCTCTATGACTTTAACATAATATGGTTTAAAAATAAAATACCCATATTTACAAAAAAATAACATTTTCGAAATAATTAAAATGTGAGTAGGATAAAATATCCTACCCACATATTAATTATATTTTTTCAAAAGGAACTAGTTTAATTAAATGACATCAAAAATGATGTATGTAATATTTTTGGAATTGTGTAATATTTGAGTATGACGATCCATTCTAACTTCCGAGCACGTATGCTATAATAAGTGTATGTATTTTTATTTAAACTTAATTGAACCTATAAAAATGTGGTACAATAGGCGAGCTTAATGCCTACTGGCACTATCTACCAGCTTACCTAAGGGAGTGCAGAGAAATTTAAACGCGGTTAGGGAACAGATAAAAGAAGAGAAATAAAAATATATGTATGAGGTAACATAGTATGTAGACAAATAAAAGTATGTAAGTATATGTTTGTATATTTGTTTATAAGAATAAGAATAATTTATTTGCGAAATGCACACATACAAATTTTTGGATAGAACATGATATATATCCTATACTAAATATTTAAAATGAAAATCGGTATGCGTGCACGACACAAAAGGGATCATACTCAGCATTAAGCTGGAAGCTGAGGGCAACCAGCGCTGGTCTTCCGCAGAAACCTTTTAAGTGAAGTAACGGCAAGATACAAGTACTACATAATAGTCAATTACAAAATAAACAACAGAAAAAAAACCAACGGACAAACACATCAGAGTACTTAACCTAATGCAGATGTGCATAAAATTGTAGCACAAATATTCATTATGTGAATGGACAGATATATTACTGTTTTTATAATTTCACACATAACCATTTGAATTCCTTTTAAATAATACTCGTGTTATGTTTTAAGGTTTCTTGGCTCTTTTGGTGTTCAAAAAGAAATTTTCTTAATTGAATTCTAAAACTGTAAATACGTGGCAGGTTCCTTATTGGCGGAGGGATATTGTTCCAGCATTTCGATGAAGCATAGCGAAAAGAGCCTTTGAAAGCGGCCGTTTTGTGTTTTTGGCTTGAATATTTGTCCACCAATTTCTCGAAAACTGCGAGTCATATCTAGGTGATCCTTCTTTGTTTTAATTAGGTATACATATTGGTAGTTAGGAAACACTTTAAGTTTCAATAAAATGTATTCATCACTTTTTGAGATATGATTATCAAGCGTTTCTAGATAGGAATATATAAAATACATAAGTAGTAATATAGCACGAGTATGTATATTTTTACATGCATTTGAAATTCGGTATTTTTTTAATTATGATAATAATTACTACCACAAGCTCTACTCATCACTCAGGGTTGGCTGGTAGATAATGCCACTATTGGGCATAAGCACGCTGTTGTATTCTTAGTTTAAAGTAATTCTAAAAGGTTAAATAAATAAAAAATAATAAAATAAGATATTACGATACTTTCTGTTCTTTTATCCAAGAGTCTATTTTCGGTAGGTTACCGTGCTTTGGAGGGCACGTTAAGCTGTCGGTCCAGGTTGTTGTCGATAAACAACAGTCGTTAAACCTTGTCGGAGGCCTTATGGGCGGTTTGAAAACATCCGACAGCGGGTTGGCCACTAACCCGCTGTCGGAGCAGCTGTGGAGCAGCGTAGTGGATTTAGCTCCAGGCCAAATAATGGGGAAAGATCCGTGCCCAACAGTGGGACGTAAAAAAAAAGTGTTGCAGCCTGCCGGCCATACTGGCATTCACCGTTACTCTACATAAGTCTCGCTATGTCAAAAAACAAACTTAAAACTCTTGCAACAATGAAGCTTAAGTCACTTACAAAATTCTTTACCGCAAAAGGCCCATTACCGCATCCAACATGCAAGCTGTAAGTATGACATTTACTTCTTATCCTCCTACCCACTCCGACACATAATAAAGAAACCAGCTGGTACGGTCGTAAACTTTTTATAGCATCTTGTATATTCAGAGGAAACAATAGGAGCGTTATTAGAATACGACGGTTTTCCCAAAAACGTGAAAATTTTTGATGCACATAAACATTTATTTGAATTTAAATTGTAGTAATATATGACCATGCAAACCAGGTGATGTTAAATGGTCATAGCCACAGAACACATTAAAGAGATTATAATGAAATTGTGGGCGTGGCAGACGCGCCAAGGATATGAGCAGCGCTCATATTTCTACAGAAACACGCAATCGCACTGCGATATGCATGCTTGTGTACATGCTTGGGTGTGATTCGTTCATTTGAAATCGTGTGATTGTCCGGTGCTAAGATTGGCTAGATTTGAAATTGCAAATATGTGCGTAAGCTTCATAATTATTTAAGTGCAGATGTAGTGGAGGTGAAAGGTGGGGCTGGAATACTGGTTTTTATACAAACGGCGCATTATTGCCATTTTACCTCTTTTAATATGTTCTGTGGTCGCAGCCGACGGATCTATATTAAAAAAATTAACCCTAGTTTTGTCTAACATCATATGCAGTTACGCTGCTACTCTGAACGCTAATGGTCCTTGTGTACATGTAAGTCTAGTCGGCTAGAGCACATTCCCATCGTAACAGAATTGAATTACTTCACAACAGAAGTACAACGGTGGCACTGGCTGCAACCCTTTTTGCGTCCCACTGCTGGGCACGGGTCTCTCCCCCTTATTGGGGAGGCCGGAGCTTACTTCACTACGCTGCTCCAATGCGCGTTGGTGGAGATGCGGGTTAGTGGCCAACCCGCTATCGGATGTTTTCAAACCGCCTATAAGGGCTCCAACAACGACTGGTCTAACGACTGTTATCATCTATCAACAACAACCGGGCCCAACGGCTTACCGTGCCCTCCGAAGCACGAAAAATGCTCATGAATTTTTTTGCCACTAGCGGTCACCCACTCACATCCGATCGCGCCCGTTTGGCTGAGCTGCATAGACCGTTTGCATTCTACGCTAGAAGCCGAGCCATGCGCACTTCGGTGGCACTATCCTGGATAAATTATGAAGAGCCACTACATGAACTCGGGATATCTGCGTCGCAGACCGTTGTCTTAACAAATTGGCGCGTTATTCAATAAAAGATTTCCTGAATGTAACTTGGCGAGAAATAGGGCATCTTCCCAGTCGCAAATTATGCCTTTGTTTCATTACAATACTTTCGGGAATTTCCGGAAAATCTCGAAGGATTCATGCGAATAAGATATAAATAAAATGGAAACTTCATAACAAATTCTTTGGCCTTATCGGGTATAATAAAGGGTAGACAAATATTGCGTACAGTAACAGTATACTGTAGTTTACTGATACAGTACAGCTTCAAGCAAGCAAGGTGTTTTCACTAACAACACCTTACTACTACTACTTAGTTAAATTCTAGGTAGAGATTCAAAGTCCCTGTAGTTTCGGGATTGAAAATTAGGCTACGGTATCCCCTGCCTGATCGTAAGAAACGACTAAAAGAGGGCTTTGAGGGTTGCAGACAGCAAAAGTGGAAATACTGCCGTCCGGTCACTGAACGGTGCAGGAGAGCACCATTGCTCCATCCCCTGCCCGATCGTAAGAAACGACTAAAAGGAGGTTTCCAGGGTTGCAGACAGCAAAAGTGGAAATAGTGCCGTCCGGTCACCGAACGGCGCAGGAGAGCACCATTGCTCCATCCCCTGTCCGATCGTAAGAAACGACTCAAAGGAGGTTTCCAGGGTTGCAGACAGCAAAAGTGGAAATAGTGCCGTCCGGTCACTGAACGGTGCAGGAGAGCACCATTGCTTCATCCACTGCCCGATCGTAAGAAACGACTAACACCGTGGTGGAGTAGGCAACAGGCCCCCAATAATGGGGAGACACCCAAACTCAGCTGTGGGATGCATAAAAGTAGCCAGCCATATATACCTACCAAAAACCGATGTCAAACAAGTTAACAATCTATTTAAAGGATAAAATCCTTTTCTTAACCCTGAACAAAATGTTGAGGACGCCCTTGACAAAGAAATGGATAAGATCTAATGAGTTTTAAAAAGACAAAAATTGGAGGTTTTGAAACATTAATTTATGCGGGTAAAGTTATGATAGGGCTATTAAATACGGTAAAGATGGGCAATTAGGAAAATTATGCGATTTCGAGCAGTGTTTGCAGAATTTTAAGACCCTTTACATTTTTATTGCCCGGAAAGCAAATGATTTTTAAATTACCTCTTAATTGTGAAGCTTACTGTCATAAACTGAGTTTGTCAGCGGAAATTTCATATTTTTGTAGGTCGATATGCGCAAACTTATATTTATCAAAACAATTCATCAATTAATTTAAAAATTAATTATTTGGAAGATCGCTGTCATATAAGATATGCTGTAGTTAATGTATACTAAGTAATCACTCTTATCATATTATTATTAACAATTTCTAATATGATTTTCTCCCACGATATAGTGTCTCGCACGATCAGCTGTCACGTATGTTCATTATCGACTCATAGACATTCTATTATCTCAAATATATAAATGTACTTTTTCAAAAGAGTGCTGCTGTGAGCTTTTTCCGCCGCCTTTATTCTCTCAGCTCAACATCTAGCCTAACGGGCACCTAAAGGCGATGACCGGGAAAAAATGTCATTCATTAAGTGAATATTTTGTAATATGATTTTTTTTTCTTTTCTTTATATTTTGTATTTATAACGAAGTTTAGATGTTCTATGTCATGAAGTCCGTTAGCCTACGAATTTTGTGACTCGAAAGTGCTCAGTGTCGAGTAACGTCAGAATAACAACTAAACGTAGAAAAGTTGTATGAGTAAGGTATTTTTTTTCTTTCAATGACAGAGATGTTTCGCTTTATTTGCTGACGCTTAAAAAGCTTACGCAGACAAGCGCGCTTGTCAGTACACATCACAACTACACGTCCTCTGTCGTGGCGCAATGGTTACCATGACGGAATACCAATCGGAGAGTCCCGGGTTTGATTCCCGGCGAAACAGAAATTTGAATGATGAGTTTAAATTTCTGTTCTCGTCTGGGTACTTGTGTTTCTGTCTTTGTGTGTGCCCATGGTACCCACGACACAGGGTATATCTACCCTACTGTGGGGCGATGAGTGTGAAGCGTTATTATATAATTTGTAATATTGCATTGCGTGCGCTGTGCAAATGGTACAAGTATTCAATTTTGAACAAAATTGCCCTTGGAATAACATAAATAATTTTGTTTAACTGAAACAGCTCGCTTACAACGCTACTGAATTCTATCCAATCACATTACGACTAACAAATTAGATTTAGAATAATCATCCCAACATGAACGCGAACGTGTAGATAAAGTATGCAAATTGTGAACATGAATGTATTAGTAACTTCAGCCTGTAATTACTGTACTTAGCTCCGCTTTACTGACTTCAATACGAATATATTTTATGCTGGCAACGAACAAACGTGTGATGGGTTTACACACACTAACGACGACAAACTATAGAAGAGAAAGAAATAATCAACTGTGATTACTATCCCAGAGCCAATAATAATTGTTTATTTATAGGTTTAGTTTAAGTATTAAGTATTTAAATAAGTGTTTGCTGTAGTAAATTTTTAGTAGCAAAGTTAGTTGACAAAAACAAAAGGTCAAACAAGCGGTTAATGATAAACAATAACATTCAAATATTAGCATAATACAACAAAACTTTAAATTAGGTACTAATAAAACTATCTTAAAAATACTTAAATAAATAAAACAAATTAATAATTAACGAAATTAAATAAACACACGGTTTTGTACTTTTTTGCAAATATAAAATCCTAAATTAATACCTTAATTAACCATGGAATTTGAAATATAACCGTAAGAAGGCTGCAGAGAACTAGTTCTTTGATAAATATGTCCACATCAGACACAGATCTTTTTAATGAAACAATGATTAGCTTGCCAAATACTTCCTTAGATGACAAAACTCAAGTACAAGAATTAAACTGTAAAATAAACAGATTAAATGAGGAATTACAAAGTGCACACAGTGAAATAGAAAATTTAAATTCCGAAAATAACTGTTTAAAAAAAGAATTAGAAAGTTGCAAAAAAATTATAGAAATATATAAAAAAGTTAGTACGAGCGAAAGAAATTGTGAAACACCTTTTACGTTAAGGAAACGGAAGATACCAAAAATTTCGAGCGCGGCAAACAGTCCCATTGCAAAAGATCAAGAAACATTTGAATCTGCATTAACAACCCCACAAAAAACGCCTGATAATAATAAAAAAACTAAACAATCCCCTAAACAATTAAAACAAACTCCCCAAAATAGTAATTTAAAAAGTAAAAGAAAAATTGACAAAAGTTCAACTTCCTTGCAAAATACTCCGGATAAGAAATCACCTAAACAATTAACCCATAAGCAAACTACTAAAAACAGTAATTCAAAAACGAAAACAACAATTGAAAAAAACTTAAATTCGTCACAAACTACCCCAGATATTAGTAAAACTTGTAGTAAAATATCAGCTACCTCAGATAAAAAACAGCGCACTCCATTAAGACACAAAACAAATTATAATGCAGAAACACAAATTAATAGTAGTGATAAATCAAATACATCTAAAGTTACGAATACTCAGAGAAATAAAGTACTAATTTTAGCAGATCAACAAGGCCGTAATACTCAAAAAATCTTACAAAAGTTGCTAGGTGAACAATATTTAGTAACGTGTATTTGGAAACCTGAGGCACCTATGCAGGAAATAATAAACTCCAGTAACAATGATTTACTGTCCCTAACAAAAAATGATTATGTTGTTGTGATCGGGGGAACAAATGATACCAACCCCTTTAAATTTAATCTAAGCGTCAATAAATGGCTCCAAGATAAACAAAATACCAACATCATTCTCTGCGAAGTTCCGTACAACAAATATCTCAATGAGAATAAGCTCAATTACGACCTCAAATTTGCCTGCACTAATTTAGAACATGCATATTACTTAGATCTGGAGTACAAACGGTTTAATAATATGCGAAACAGAAACCAATTACTTGTTAATGTATGTAGACTTATTCTCAGGCAAATACTCCACATAAATTATAAAACAAGATTTTTAACGTTTAACCACAAAAATAAGATAAATATTAAAACTATTTCCGAAACAAAAGACAATAGTACTCAGACAAGCTGTTCTTATGTCCATATAAAGTCTGAGAAACAAACACAAACAGAAGACTTGACACAATCAGAAAAATTTTTTCGTGTATAAAAACATTAATATATTGCATCAGAATATTAATGGCTTGATAAATAAATCGGATGAATTAACTGTTTGCCTGAATGATCTATGCCTTCAAAAAAAAGGTGTCGATGTTCTTTGCGTCACGGAACACAACATGATCGTAACTGACATTAACTTCTTGAACATACCAAATTTTAATCTCGCTTCGTACTGCGTAAGAAATAATAGAAATGGTGGATCGTGTATATTAATTCGCAAAGGTCATAAATATCGTAATATACATGAAATTACTCAATTTAACGTAATAAATATAATAGAATGTAGTGCGGTGGAGTTAACTGAACACAGAATTGTAGTTATTTGTATATATAGATCGCCAAGAAATAATTCGACTTCCATTGATCTTTTCTTACAAAACCATACCGCTCAGATATTGCAATGTCCGGTAAAAAGAAATTGCCACATTACGCACTGGTACATCTATCGACGCGATTATTGTATTGAAAATATTAAAAAAATTATCGACAGTCTTAAAAATTTAACATTTCAAGACGTTTATTTAAGTACTGATCCAAACGATGCTTTTAATGTATTTCACGAGTTATTCCAACTATTATATAATCTTTGTTTCCCTATTTTAAAAGTTAAAATACTTACGAAAAAACGACCAAAGTGGATTTTAAAAGGTATAAAAAGGTGTTCCAAAATTAAAAGGGGTTTACTTTGGAGGTACAGGATCTCTCGCAGTATGGAGGCAAAAAATAAATTTAAAAATTATTCAAAAACATTTAAAAGAATAATAAAACTAACACAAAAATCTCAAAATGACTATTTTATTAAGAACTCTAATAATAAATCGAAAGCTGTCTGGAAAGTAATTAACAATAACACTATAAATATACCTAAACAAGATATTAATGAAGTCAAAGTGGGGAACCACATTGAAACAGACCCACAAATTATCGCCAAAGAGTTTAATGACTTCTTCTTAAATCAAATTGAAGATAACTGTAATATAAAGATTAATAGTGATATACATAAAATTAGTTTTAACTGTCAACACTCATTTTTCTTAAAACCAACCTCACCCGACGAAGTTATAAAAATAATAAATAATCTAAATAATACAAATAGTACGGGGTATGACGGTATATGTACGAATATCGTTAAACGGGTATCAAATATAATTGCACCAATACTAGCTTATAATATAAATTTAAGTATTGAAACTGGCATATTTCCAGAGAAACTTAAAGTCACAATTATCAAACCAATATTTAAGAAACAGGACAGACAGAACATGGGATGTTACAGACCTATAGCATTAATACCTATTTTTTCTAAAATATTTGAAAAAAAACTCCATGACAGATTATATTTTTACTTCGAAAAGTTTTCTATCTTTGCTGATGAGCAGGTAGGGTTTAGGAAAAACAAATCAATAAACGTAGCAATTTATAATTTTTTACAAAAAGTAATGACAGGTTTAAATGATAAGAAACAGGTAATCGGGCTCTATATGGACATGACAAGGGCATTCGAGTATGTAGATCATAAATTGCTGATTAATAAGTTAGAGAAATATGGAGTCAGAGGCAATGCGTTGAACTTAATCAACTCTTACCTAACTGACAGAGAACACATAACAGAAATAACAAAAATTAATGAAATCACAAAAACTGAAGAGAAACATCATTCTCTCTCTAGGAAAGTACTGTATGGAGTGCCTCAAGGAAGTATTTTAGGCCCTTTACTTTTTTTAATTTATATTAACGATTTTCCTCAAGCAGTAAAAGAACCGATGATACTATTTGCTGATGATAGTACAGTAATATTTACAAATGAAAACACAGGTTCCTTTGAAAGTAATATAAATAATTGTCTTGAATCACTGATAGAGTGGCTAAATAGTAATAATCTTAAAATTAATCTTGATAAAACAAACATAATGACATTTAAAAATAGAGTATCATACGGACAACCAGTAAATATTAACTATAAAGGAAAGTTGATATCTGAAATAGAAACAACAAAATTTTTAGGACTATACATAGATAGCAGATTAACGTGGCAGTCACACAAAGAACACGTTTGTAAACAATTAAATAAGTTTTCTTTTGCTTTATATAAATTGGCCAAAGTTGTAAGCAAAACGGCGGTTCTAAATGCCTACCATGCGTACGTAGGTGCAACATTAAGATACGGTATAATATTCTGGGGAAACGCGACTGGAATTCAAACTGTGTTTAAGGCTCAAAAAAAATGCATTCGAGCAATATGTCAATTACAACAAACGGATACTTGTAGGCCACATTTTCAAAATTTAAAAATAATGACGCTCCCTTCCTTATACATTTACGAGATCTCTTTAATGGTCAAAACAGAAATCACAAAATATGAAACCCTTAAATCAAAAAGACATAACAGTAAATTATGTTCAATCGCTTCCAAAACAAAACAATATCATAACAGTGTCTTTTGCATGGGACCAAAAATATATAACGGTCTACCGGAATTCCTCAAAATTAAAACGGGCAACGAATTTAAAAAAGGACTTAAAACGTATTTACTGAAAAAGGCGTATTACTCAGTCACTGATTTCATAAACGATAAAACGGCATAAAGGAATTCCACAAAAACCTGGGAGGTTTTTTTTCCGCCGGCTTTTTTTCCTCTCAGTGTACAAACACCCTGTGATATGGGTACCCAAAGCTGACGATCGGAACCGATCCGAAATATTAATAAATAAATATTTTTATTTTTATTTATAAAAGGCGCAATATGGGACAAATAAAAATAATATTAAAATAGATGTAAATGTACATTTCGTAATTGTATTATAGTTTAGTTTTTTTTCCTTTTATATTTTTATCATTGTATATTTGCATACCTCATGAAGGTAAATATGGCGAACTAAATATATATAAACAACTTTGTAAACACCCATATTTGTGCAAATAAATGTCTTTGTCTTTGTCTTTGTCTTTGTCTTTGTCTATTGCTTACGTATATTATGTCTGTTGCCTATTGCTTACGGTCTGTTGCTAGTTGCCTGTTGCTACGGCCTGTTGCATGTTTCCCATTGCCTTTAGCCAATTGCCTGTTAGCTGTTGGCTGTTGCTTATTACCTGTTGCCTGTTGCTTGTTCCCTATATGCTGTTGCTTGTTTCCGATTATTGTTGCTTTCTGCCTACTGCCTGTTACCTGTTGTCGGTTGCCTACTGCCTGTTGCGTGTTGCCTATTGCTTATTGCTTACTGATTTATTTGATGCTTTGTTTGATTTGATTGCTTATGCTTGTTGATTTTGTAATCAGTTAATATATAATATATAACAGTTAATATATAATAGACAGCCTCCGTGGCGTAGTGGGCGATGAGCCGACTGCGAAGCGTGAGGTCGTGGGTTCGATTCCCACCCAGGACAAATATTTGTGTGATGATTTTTTCTGATTCTGGGTGTGAATTTGTCTATATTTTATTTGTATGTATTTAGAATTATATAAGAATTTTTATCAGCTTTCTGATTACCATAGTACAAGCTCTGCTTAGTTTGGTATCAGATGGCGTTGTGTGAATTGTCCAAACATATTTATTTATTTATTATATAGACTAAGATCTAGTTTTTATCGTTTACAGCTTACAAGCAAGCAAGTCACTAAAGCAATTACTTGTAATTACTGTACTTAGCTCAATTTTACTGGCTCCAAATATCTAATGACTTCGTACATTTGTAAATGGTGGAGTTAAGATTTCACGGCCGAAGACCAAAAGGGAATACTTGAAGGCATATGGCAAAATGATGTAACGATCGAAATTTTAGAAAATGAACAAAATATTTTTGATGAAAAACATCTCATGCAGCGCGATTTAAAACGATTTTCTGCTCAGTCGAGCTTCGAAGCGGTGTAGGTACGTCCCTATATAATATGAAGGCTACATTATAATCCTATGTTTAATAAAACAACAGCAGCAGTGTGTGTTGACCTACGGTGCTAGTGAGAGGAGTGAGACGAGGTCTTTTACAGTAGGCCTTTTCCATAGTCTCAGGGTCACTCAACGAGCGATGGAGAGGGCTATGCTTATAGTAAAAGCGGGATAGATGCCCGACTTTTTGAAATTGCTCCATAATAGAAAACTATTAATTTCTCATTAATATTTTCTATTAGCCTCGATAGTTTGGTCTTTAATGATTCATTTTTACTTGTTTTCTTTCACCTAATAATGACAGATTTTGCAATATTGTACTTTTTGCTGAACCCTTTTTTTTGGGATAGATGCCTACCTATATGGATAGATGCCTCACCTCGAAAAACCCAAGGAGGATAGACACCCTATACACCGTATAGCCAAGAAAGCTAACTGAATATTATGAGATCGTTCTACTCATGAAACTGAGCATTTTCCTCCGCTAATAGATAGAATTTTGAGATTGGAATTCGCTTTTTCATGACAATTCTATCAGCTGGCAGGACGTTTCGTATGTGTGGTTCGAAATAATTTTTATAAAATTTTAACCATCTCTTATAAGAAATTGTTTTAATATCATTAGTAAAATAACCTCAAGATAATTTCCGCTACCACTGAAGCCACCAAATGCATTTATTGCAGTACATGAATCGAAACATTGCGTACAAGTGATTCAGTGTTTCATATATTTCAAACGGCTCTTATAACATACTATACCATATAAAACGTTTTAATGACATAACATAATAAAATTATCACGTTATTAGCAGCAGCTAGTAGCATATCTGGTGCCAACTGTATATGAGGGGATAGTAGAACTTGGGGCATCTATACTTCAAAAAATCGAGGCAACTATCCTTTTTGATATAGATAGACGCCCTTTTATTTTTCAAATAAAATAAAAACAAAAAAGTTACTATGACATCTAGATGGGTACTTAGAGGACTGAAGGCATCAAGATATTTAAAAATATGTCAGAATTTATGTCTACTTACAAAGTTGTGCACCGACAAATACTAACTGTTAAAACTTTGACGCATTTCTCGCGTTGGCTGCGAAAATGATCGTACGTAGAAGCAACAGACGTCATCTATATAGGTCAGTATGTGGAGAAATAAGGTGTGGGGTGCCTTCGGCTTCGATTTAAAATAACAATTCGTAATCAAGAGTTATGGAAGTCCGATATATTGGAAATGAGGCATCTATCCCACTGCGGCATCTATCCCAGTTTTATAGTATTTCTCTACGCAACAGAATTCGTAATGATGAAATCCGTAGAAGAACTAAGGTTACCGACATAGCTCTCAAAATCTGCAAGCTGAAGTGGCAATGGGCAGGCTACATAGTTAGGAGGACTGACAACCGGTGGGGAAGAAAGATCCTTGAATGGCGACCACGTCTCGGCAAAAGGAGTACAGGCCGCCCTCCAACCAGGTGGTCTGTTGACCTGAAGAAGACAGCGAGCAGTCGCTGGATTCAGAAGGCCCAGAACCGGGAGGAGTGGCGAACGTTAGGGGAGGCCTATGTCCAGCAATGGACTATAAAAGGCTGATGGATGGATGAATGGAATAATACAATCTGTTATTGTAGAGTATGATTGAGATTCCATTCAGGGTCATCTAGTATGTAATTAATCTATGGCCTCCTCACCGAAATACAACAGAATTTGGATTTAATATTAATAATTAAAAAAACAAATAGGTTACGTACAACCGTTTACCACAAACATCGCTTGATAATGAACATAAAGTTCTTAACAAGACTGGAAGCGTTGACTTCGGGATAAATTTAAACGCAAGTCCCAACTCTCGCAGACATGACTTTGAATTAGTTACGCTGAGACATTAGAATGTATTAGAATTGTTCGGTGTAACTTTAAGATTGTAACTCAATTTCGTGTTAAATAACTGTGATCATTATCCCTTTTATTCATTCATTACAATTTGTTTAGAATGTAGAGATTATTTTTGATTTCTCCACTAATTCGTAAAGCAGATTAATTGAGCCTGTTATAATAAAGGAATGCATTATGTATGTATATGGGACGTAGGCAAGGAAAATAAATATATTCTAATTAAAATTAATCCATACTAATATTATGAATTCGAAATTAACTCTGTCTGTCTGTCTGCTACGCTTTCCAAGTTAAACTACTAAACCGATTTTAATGAAATTTGGAACACAGATAGAGTGGACCTTGGGAAAGGACATAGGATGGTTTTTTATCCTACGGGAACATTTAAAACGGGTCCACGCGGGCGAAGCCGCTGGCGGAAGACTAGTCTTTTAATAATCACAACAAATTTTGTACCATACACGCGTGTTCGTCGAAATCGTCTTCTATTCTCTCTTTTTAAATTCATGTCACGTCTTTCTTCCTTCGTCTTCCATATCATCAGCCAGTCATTCATCATATTTTACACACTTATTATCAAACCTCTTTTCTGTGGACACCATCCTTTTATTGCGTTTATTTTTTATTTTTGGAAAATGTTTTTTTTTGTTGGTAGCTATTTCAGATGGCGTTGTCAAGTAACGGCAAGTTTGAAAGTAAACCAATAAAATAAATTGTAAAACTCGGTCGTTTATGTACTAATACTACTAATACCCTTTATAATATAATTAAAATAATGCAACATTATGAATTAATAATAATGTAGTCTACGCTAACGGATAAGGTCATCCTGTAATGTTAGTTGTAATGTGGATATGAATAAATAAATAAAATAAAATAAAAAATCTATACATATTTACTATTTCCATTTATTTTCATTTCGCTTAATTTCGTTTTCCTACTGCTTCTTCTAAAACTGTCATTTATGTTGTAATATGGCTCTTAGAGACGTAAGCAAAGAAAATTCAGTAATAAAATCCCTAACTTATTCAACTTCCGTAAACAGATACATCATTTAGCTTCCCGCAGCGTGTGCAAGTTATCCCAGTTCGGAGATGAAGCCAATTTAAAACAATGAGGCTTCTCGGATCTGTGTCAGGTTAACAAGGTGCCAGTGAATGGGTAGCTTTATAGGGTAACGATCCTGTAAGCGGACTGGAGTATTAAAGAGGTTGTTTAGTTCTCGTGTTTATAAAAATTGTGAAGATTAAAAACCTTAAAATTAATTGAAATTTACTGCCATTTAATGCCAAATGTACTATAAATATACGACCATCGTCAGACTCTACCATTAGATCGTATCTCAAGGTTTGGTAAGACTTGAAATGTCAAATGATGTTTTGAAGGATTGGTCACCAAACACTGAATTAGTAGAATTTTCTATTATGACTAAATAAAACACGCGACACACTAAGAAACATAACTAAAAACCAACGGTGATTAATTCGTTAGAGTCCGCTCGATAAAATGTTATGTGTCTAATTACATTTCCTCCACAGTCCGCTTTGCATGCTTTTTACCAAGGATCCGTAAGTTATAGGACAACCTTTCAGCTAAGGCATTTCCAGTGGACTATAACATGGGGCTCTTCAAGAAAACTCTCCTCCAAAGCCGGCAATGCTCGTGTAGCTCCCTTGGTGTTGCCCGTGTCTATAGGTGAAAGTGATCGCTTAACACCACGTGGCCAGTCTCCCTTTTTGGTCGGTTTACTTATAAAAAATATAAAAATAAGATTTCAAACTACATTCTAACAATGTTTTTAATTTCTGTAAATAAATGCTCTGAATCATTTAGCTCTGTGCTGAGAGAATTATAAGTACCGAGATGAAGCTAATGTGAAACAATGACGTTACTGGGATGTGTGTCAGGTTAACTAGGTGCCAGTGAATGGTTGGCTTTATAAGGTAACGTTCCCGTAAGCGGACTGGAGTGTTGAAAGGGTTGTTTAGTAGTTCTTGTGTTTATGAAAGCTGTGGAAATACATTTTAAAATAATGTCACGTTGTCGTTGGTATGTCGAGGTGGTAACATGATTATTGAAAGCACTGGAAGGTTAAATCACACCCATATAAAATCCCGGATCCTTACAAAGTTATACCAAAATAGCACTAAAATAATATTCTGTCTTTTTAAGCTCTATTTTTAAGTTCTCTTACTATTCTGTCGTAACTTGCCAAATATCTTTCCATCCGTCCATCCATCAAGATTTACAGATACTAGTCTGAGTGGTCCTATGCACTTAGAATGCAGCGACTTCCCGCTGTCTTCTTTAGATTTATCAGTCTCTCTTATCAAGATGTAGTTGCCATTCCAGAACCCTTCCTAATCTTCCATTTATTAGTGCCCCTAGCAATTTTGCCTGCCCATTGCCACTTCAGCTTGCAAATTGGAGGGAAATACAAAATACTATATATGTTGGTATATTTGTTTATATCCGTAATTTATATCTATTAATTATATTTTATATACTAATTCTGGCAATATAATAAAATATCCGTTATCGTGCTTAATGTTACTGTTCTTCGACCGCCTACCTAATATTCTCTCTTACACCCAGGGTTGACTGGTAGAGAATGTCATTAGGAATTAGTTCTACCTTGTAACAAATAGATTAAGGTGGTTCTAAATAATAAATAAATAAATAAAATATATGCACAACTTTAACATAAAGAAATTCACGTCAGAAATGTCAACCAAACTTGTTCTTGGTGATCTGAGGGCTGGTGGCTATTTTGCCCAAAGGCTTAGCCTAGCTATTCAAATGGGTAATATGCACCCAGTGTTTGCTATGCCTGATGACACACGGGCATTTCGTCTAAAAGACGAAATGTTTCATTTTTTAGGTTATTGTATTATGTTTTTATTTTTTAAGAACTTTTCGTTTTAAAGTTATGTAATTTAATTTTATTTTATTTTATTTTATTTTTTGCATTGCATTGAACACAGATTGTATTAGAACATTGTATTCACATGCAAATATTCAGTGTATAATATATAATATTATACACTTAATTTTAGTTAGAATTATTAACATCATAATAATGATAAATCAAATCAATAAATAATAATTAATACTGATTGTTATAATTTTTCAATAATTTACGTTTCAAATTGGCAATTTAAATATTATTTTATTGTGTAGTAATCATAATTCAATACATTCATTAATAATACATTCATTAATCTAAAGAAGACAGCGGGAAGTCGCTGCTTTATAAGAGCATAGTACCACACGGAACTAGCACCTGTAAAAGTTAATGGATGGACGGATGGAAAGATATTTGGCAAGTTACGACAGGATAGTAAGATAACTTTAAAATAGATTTCTGAAATGTATATTTTGTATAGTCTTTCAGACAGTGATTTTATTTTGTCAGGAATTTTATTTGCTATTTTGATACACATACCATAGGCATTATTTTTAAATAGTGCTGTAGGTATGTGTAGTTTTTGCTACCACTAATCTTTGGGGACGCCTTGTATTTCTAGGGTATATTTCCGCTGCGGTTTTAAAATATATTTTTTTGTTAAAATATATTTGTTTGGTAGCCCTTCTAGATTACCACAATTAAAATATTACAACAACATTGCTTAGGTACACGCCGAATCGATAAATGCTAATATATTTTATAGGCATTTAAAATTAGACAAGTAATTCTTAGAACTCCACACTGGCAGTTCGTTAAAAACTGGAGAAACAATACCGAATTTTAAGGCAATAAATAAAACGCACCAAAGATTTCGAGTTAAAAACCATTCTGTGAACCGTTTGAGATCTTGCAAAATTTATATTCTCCGGCATATCGATTGGAATTAATGGTACAGGCTGCATAGAGCCGAGCCATTTCATTGTGGAGGACGTGCGGAACCAAAGAGCAGTAGTGGCTGGAAGTAGTTTTGCTAACTTTTGTTGACAAAAAACTGACATTTAATTTTGATTTTTTTTTCTTCAATTATGGCATCGCATACTCTGCATATTGCCAGCGTCAAGTATAATTTTTGCATCACGTTTTTGCCAGTTTCCGTGAAACTTGACGAGAAATAATAGGTAAAGTCAGTAATTCGTCAGTAATCAGTAAGTCAAGTCAGTCAGATATTCAAGTAAAGCGATGGCTTCTTTACCAGAACGTGACCAATGGAATTTTGGACGCAATCCGAAAAAACATTATTTTTGCACTGTTATTTTAATTCACAACACTCGTGCACTGTAATTTACCTATATCTAAAAAATGCCATCAAATTTATCCGATATAACTCAAAAATACACCAATAAAGTTAAAATAAAACAAGAGCACAATATTTCTTTATATCGTACGATGCATCCTATTAATTCAGTAAAATGTCACACACAATGTCAAGCAAGCCTTACAGCCGTATTCAAGAAGCATACTTGCTTAAGTAAGCAGGCAACGCTATGCAAAGAGCGCTATTTGACGTGCGTTCGTTCTGTCAAGATTTACGTAGAGTTTGACAAACGCATAATAGCAAGCTTCCCTCAAGTATCGTCTATGCATACGTTTAGATGACCCTATGCGTTGGCGAGCACTATGAGACCTCAAAGTATTGTTCATGAATACGGGTGTGACTTGCCCATGGTCTTATGCAATTGCGCTGCTACTCAGAAGGTTGCCTCATGTAAGTCTGGCCGGGTACTGCACCGGGGAAAAACCTTCAAAATCAACCCGGCTACTTCGAAGAGGATATAGAGGTTTTGTGGGATTAGTACCGCACTAAAATCCCCTCGGTGGCCTGCCTCTGCGCTTGGGGAGGACTCCGGGATCTCCAGTGGATCGCACCATTGTCCTACACGCGCAGCTCCCTGGAACGGGCTCATCTTCGGGAGAGCAGATGTGCTCTCCTGCACCTTCCGATGCTTACGGCGGCATTTGGCTACGCAAACACTGCCGTCCTTAACAGGACTGCTGGCTGGACGGATCAAGTTCCCAATCTCAACACTCGCAAACCCAGAAACCCCCTTTTATTTTAAATTTTTTAAAAGCTTTGGGGACTAATTCCCCCGTCCCTGGTCGAACCAATGCTCTGTCACCTACATACATTGCATTAACTTTAGTTCTATCCAGTTCTTCTGACATCCATTTTACGATGCGCTTGCAGTGCATCACATTACATAAATCACTTGGAACCTTTATTACCGCCGCAAAGAGTCTATTTTGCTTCCACTAAAACCGCTGGCCAAGCGTACCTTAGGACAATTCCTTTTTCGCCCAAATAAACCTTGTTCTAAGCGAATAGAAGTCAATTTTCTTCAAACCGATGTCTTTTGGTAATGTAATATAGACCAATTTTTATATTACAAGTCTTTGCTTATTTACTGTTCTTATTTTGTTGGGAAAATATTGATACGAATGTGAGTAAATGTATCGTTGAAATAAAGCTTCGTAAAATAAAATCATTAAAAGCATGTCATAATATATGTAAGTGTGTTAGGTCTTACGTAAATCTCTTATGATAACAAATAGTCGTCAATACGATAATAATAGACACAGCGGTTTCTAGAATATTCTATGTTCTGTACGGATTTGTTTAGAACAGGGATAATAGTGCGTTGGAAACTGAACCTTATTGCGTAAGGTTCACTTTCGCCTGTCTTTATAATCCTTTAAGTTTTAATCACGATGGTTGTTTATAATTAATTTGGAGAATTTGATATCGGTTTTATTTCAAAGAAATTGTCGATCAAAGAAAGATTCTAAGAAATTTATAAACAATAACGTCTTGCTCTTTTAATTATTTCTTTAGAAGTGAAAATAAATGTAATCGAATAAAAAAGAACGGTCAAAATCGTATCGTTCTTTTTCTAAATTTAATTCATATGCAATTAAAGTATATTTGCCTATGAATATTTTTTTTATATAGTTAATTATTTTAAACTGACAAAGACACTTAAAAACGCTTGACAGGTACGAACAATTTATAGGAAAACTACTTTTAAATAAAAAATAGTAAAAAGACATTTTCCAGTGGACCAAATTGTGAATCGAAACAATTCTCAAATCCCCTTGAACACACACAAAACACAAACATGTGTGTGTCTCAATACAATACAAATAAGGTCAGTCCATAGCACCGAGACAGGACATAATGTATCTGCAAGAAGAATACCTGATTTGGACCTTATTATATGTAACGTTTTTAAACTTAACTAATAACACAAACAAATTTAGGCGAATTAAAATGTATAAGTATAACTGATAAAATATACAGGAAAAATTCTTAGTTACACATACTTATAAACTAATATTAAAAATAAACTACATATTGTTATACTAGGTAAAGTGGATCTCACTTTTACGTGTAAATTTTTGCCAAGGCGAGTATACCTACGATATGGGTAGCCTTATTAAAAAATGACACCAGATCTAACGTAAAGCCAAACTCTTGAATTTACACGCCTTACACTAACAGCCCTAATTTCACCAATACATCTAAGTCAAAATGTGTGGTTTAGCCGTTTCTCTACCGTCACTAAAGTATTCGATAAGTAGTCGATTCAGTTTGGTCCTGAACTATTCTATGGCATTTCCAGAACAACAATCTGACAAAAAATTCTCACTCAGTGCAGGGATGAGGCGTTAATGGACTGAAGAACCAGGGGCACAGCTACTCCAAAGCTCTGAACGAGGATATGAGCGGAGTTATGCAGAAAAGCTATTAAAGCTCAACAGAACAAATATCCTTACGATGACCAGAATCCTTACTGAACACTGAAAGCTTGGAAGACATAGGTCGCTGCTAGGACTAAGTTCAACCGTCACGTGTAGATATTGTGGGGAGGAGAGCAAGACACCAACAGCGAGACCATCACTCCTTTCAAATTGTGGTGCGCTAAACCACATGCGTAGCATTCATCTAGGGAGGCACGTGCTGCTGCCAGATGAAGCCAAACAAATCACCGTTCATAAAATCCTAGTCTTTTTCAAGGCTATCGGGTCGGACGGCGATCTGTAACCTGGGTAAGGCGTACAAACAATCTTCATAGGTCGAAGTACCCTGGGCTGATACCACAGAACATATTAAAAGAGTTAGAATGGAAATGTGGGCGGGGCAGACGTGCCAAGGAAATTTGAGCAAACGCTCGAAATTCCAAAATCTCTACAGAAACACGCGATCGTGCTACGATATGCGTGCTTGTGTGTGATTCGTTCATTTGAAATCGCGTGATTGTGCGGCGCTAAGATTGGCTAGATTTGAAATTGTAAATATGTGCGTAAGCTTCGTATTTATTTAAGTACAGATGTAATGGAGGTGAAAGGCGGGGCTTGATCGGCGACACCAGTCTTCATACGAACGGCGCATTATTGCCGTTCTACCTCTTTTAATAATGTTCAGTGGCTGATACAGCCCGAGTCTTATCAATCAAATAATAAAAAAGGTATTCGTTACTTTTTGTGTTATACATATTATATCATATCATTCAAAAAATCTTATGTAACTAAACGGCCAAGGAACTAACAGGTCCAAGATTTTCGTCTAAAATTTTGAAATTTTAGAAAATATTCGAAAGAATATTTTTTAATAGGCTAGGCGTTCTTACTAATGTATCAAGTTTATACTAAATGCAATGTTTTTATAGTTAAACTGGAGTCAGTCCAAGTAAAAAACTTTAGCACTGTTATCGGAGCACGACCTTGCATATGCTTCATGTAACAATAAACACATATACTTAGGTTAATAGTATTTTTATACGTTTGAAAGCTTATTTTACAGAGAAGAAAAAGCGACATAATAATAAAAGATATCCAATAAAATCTAAAAATAACTGTGGCCGATAATGATAATTAGATATTAATAATAAAAAATTAAAAATTAATTGACGATAATTTAGATTGGGTATAGGTTCTTTTTATTTTCGTTGAAATAAAACACACCGTGGCCGTAAGAACTAATATAAATAAACACTTTTTGTGGGCAAAGGGCAAAGTCTCAGCTCCCGCTAGCTCGAGTGAACTAATGCAGCGCTGTTTTTCAAACTTTCAACCTTAGGCCTCGTTTACATTGAGATGCATGCTCAATCCCCGATTGCCGCTACAATAATTAGGTACTCTTATAAAACAAGATAATTCATCCATCATCCATCCATCAGCCTTTTATAGTCCACTGCTGGACATAGGCCTCCCCTAACGTTCGCCACTCCTCCCGGTCCTGGGCCTTCTGAATCCAGCGGCTACCCGCTGTCTTCTTCAGGTCATCAGTCCACCTGGTTGGAGGGCGGCCTGTACTCCTTTTGCCGATACGTGGTCGCCATTCGAGAACCTTTCTTCCCCATCGGTTGTCGGTTCTTCTAACTATATGGCCTGCCCATTGCCACTTCAGCTTGCAAATTTTGAGAGCTATGTCGGTAACTTTCGTTCGTCTACGGATTTCATCGTTACGAATTCTGTCGCGTAGAGAAATACCAAGCATAGCCCTCTCCATCGCGCGCTGAGCGACCTTGAGCTTATGGAAAAGGCCAACTGTAAAAGACCACGTCTCAGCGCCGTAGGTCATCACTGGCAACACACACTGCTCGAAAACTTTCGACTTCAGGCACTGAGGTATTCTGGACGAGAAGACACTTTGTAATTTCCCGAACGCTGCCCAACCGAGTTGGATTCTACGAGTTACCTCTCTCTCGAAGCTGGACTTACCCATACGGATCGCTTGTCCCAGGTAAATGTACTCGTCGACAACTTCGAGAGTAGCGCCATCAACAACGACCGGTATAGGTGTGACATGGACGTTAGACATGATCTTCGTCTTGTCCATGTTCATCTTAAGACCCACCCTTTGTGAGGCGCTATGGAGGTCACCTAGCATAGTGCTGAGCTCTTCCAGGTTCTCCGCCAAGATTACTATATCATCGGCAAATCGAAGGTGTGTGAGGTGTTCGCCATTGATGTTAATACCCAGCCCGTTCCACTCCATCAGCTTGAACACGTCTTCCAAAGCAGCGGTAAACAGCTTCGGGGATATAACATCCCCTTGTCGTACTCCGCGCTGCAGTGGAATAGGTCCAGTGCTTCCGTCGTGAACTCGGACTGTCATAGTTGCGGCTTTGTACAAACACTTCAACACCTCGATGTACCGATAGTCAATCTGGCATCGCTGGAGAGACTCTAGCACCGCCCAGGTCTCGATAGAATCAAAGGCTTTCTCATAGTCCACATACGCAATACATAGCGGCAGGTTATACTCCTCGGTCTTTTGTATAACCTGTCGCAGCGTGTGTATGTGGTCCATGGTACTATAGCCTTTTCGGAATCCGGCTTGTTCGGGAGGCTGGAAGTCGTCTAGCCTGCGCGCAATACGATTAGTAAGAACCCTTGAAAACAGCTTATAGACGTGGCTCAGAAGCGCGATGGGTCTATAGTTCTTCAAAAGGGCTCTGTCACCCTTTTTGAAGAACAAAACTACCACGCTTCTGCTCCACGCCTCCGGGACAGTTCCGCTACTGATGACGGTATCGAACAATTTTTGGAGCGCCACTAGGAGGGGTTTCCCTCCAGCCTTCAGCAGCTCTGATGTGATACCGTCATCTCCCGGTGCTTTGTTGTTTTTAAGCTGATTAAGGGCCCTTCTAATTTCGTACAGGCTGACGTCCGGGATATCTTCGGTATAGTGTCGGGTCAATTTGGCTCTCTTATCGTTTACCACATCGGTAACGGGAGCTTTTGAGGAGCTGTACAACCGTCCGTAGTACCTCTCAATTTCTCTCTGAACTTCAGGCTTAGACGAAACTACAGCGCCAGACTCAGTCCTCAACCTCGTTAACTGGCTTTGCCCTACACTCAGATCTCTTGTGAACACTTTTGTGCCTTGGTTGCGCTCAATAGTGTTTTTGACGCGCTGTGTGTTGTGAGCACGCAGATCGCGTCGTCTGCAGCAAGAGATCTGTTTGTTGAGCTGCCTGTATTTCGACATTGAAGACGGAGACCGGATGCATAGTTCACGCCTTTCCTTTATAAGACCGAGGGTTTGTTCAGAGAGCACTTGGGGTCTACTACTGGAGGGGGTCTTAAAGAACTTGGACCCTACCTCGTGGACGGTTTGTACCATCCTGGTGTTGTATTCGTCCACAGACTCGCATTTTTCTAGGCCCGCGAAACGATTTCGCAACTCAAGCTGAAAGTTCTCGGAGCCCTGGATTTGGACAGGTGTTGGTCGAAGCGTAGACTTCATTAGGCGTGACCGTTCCAGCTTGATGTTGATATTTAATGTGCCTCGTACCATTCGGTGATCACTTCCGGTTTTAAACCTGTTGATCACGGAGACATCATTAAATATGTGCCGTTTGTCTGCCAAAATGAAGTCTATCTCGCTTTTCGTGGAACCGTTGGGACTTATCCAAGTCCACTTGCGATGAGGCTTCTTCTTGAAGAAGGAGTTCATCATAAAGAGGTTCTCCTTCTCCAAGAAGTTAGCAAGCAAGTGGCCTCGGTGGTTCCGTTGACCAAATCCAAAGGGCCCTACCTTCTGCTCGTCGCCGTCTCGCGTGCCCAGTCTTGCATTGAAATCCCCCATCACCACCGTGAAATGAGTCTTAGAGGCATGTATGGCTCTACTGACGTCCTCATACATAGCCTCAACCTCATCGTCTGGGTGTGTCGCGGTCGGTGCGTATACCTGTATGACCTTCAACGAATACCGTTTTGATATTCTGAGTATAAGGTACGCTACCCTTGCTGACACACTTTCGACTTTCGTCACGTTGTTGACGAGGGACCTGTGGACGAGAAACCCGACACCACCTTGGGACAGATGTTCGCCCTCCCGGTGATAGAATAAGTTACCGGATTTAAGGATTACCGTGTCCTCCCCCTCTCTTCGGACTTCGGATAATCCTATGATACTCCAGCGTAACTTATCTATCTCTGCTTCCAGCTCATGTATCTTCTCGTCGGTTCTCAGTGTCCTGGTGTTGTATGTTGCCAGGTGCAGAGGTCGTTTTCTTTTGTGACAGCCGAATCTCTGCCGGAGATTCTTAGCACCCCCTGCCCCGCCGTTACCATGGCCGCTGTCGTAACCAGGGATAGCGGGGCCGCCGGGGACTGGGGGCCGAGGTTTAATTGTGACTGCCATAGGGGGTTTTTGCCATAGTCACCACGCTTGGCATTGCGGGTTGGTGACCGCAGTAGATGATACGTTACTCAGGAAGATGCTGCTGCCCATCTCCTGGAATGTGTCCCTTGGTCGCCTCCTACGACCTCCTGGGAAGAATCGGAGTGGTGCTACTCTAGCCGGACACCACACGGCAAACAACCAACAAACAAGATAATTAATTAAGAGAAATTAATAATATAAAAAATAATGCAACTAAAGGCACGCGCGCGCTGTGTGTGTATTTGTACATATTTTGTATGTATGCAGGAGTGTGTGTGTCTCTGTGTGCGGGCTCACCCCTTACGTCGTTGTGTGATCCTAGGATTATCAAAATAAAATGCAATAACTTGCGTTAGTAATTATATATATTACTGAAATATAGCTTTTTCGAAAATATTACAGTGCAAAGTATTATTCAAGGTTATATTTAAGTTTGTCATCATGAGTATTTCTGGGTTCAGTCGGCCACCCCCAGGTGTTTAATCCGTCACCTGTCCGGGCCGCCCTGTTCTGCACCATCTGCGCCGGAACCTTCTTCAGGTCGTAAGCCCAGCCAATCCACGCGAAAAAGTCGATGAACTTCGTCGACATATTGAGCCAGTTATTGCCTAACTCACCTGCGGAGGAATAGGAAATATGAATAAAATTTTAACGTAAAACGTTAATATATTTCAATTAAAAAACTGCAAATAATAATGACAAAATGGAAAAAAGTTTTTTTTTAAATATGAAATACGCAAATGTGAAATATGAAAATTTTAGTTATTTGCAAATCACATGTTTTATCCATAGTATTTGCAGTAGTATAGTATTCGTGGACGGTGACGTCATGTCTTTCGCTTCGTTAGTAGAACCGTTTTCAACGATAGGCGGTGATGTTTAACTTTGGCTCATATTTCCTTCTTTTGGGGTGCTCCAATCGATGTGGCCCTTAAACAAAACTCTATGCCAAATAGGATCGATTGATACAATAAAAAAACTCATGCAAGATCCATACTGTTTTAATGTCACATATTTATGTGTTCCGTACCAAAAATTTGTATTCAGGTAGAAAATGTCAGTCATTCAGATGAAGGTAATTATCATTTCTACTACTTCCTGATCTCCGAAACTACTGAACCTAAAAATTTTAACTTACAGAAAATACTTCACTAAAACCTTAGAGCAACAAAGTTACTAACTCACCCTTCAGGAGAGACGGCATAGTGCCTCGCTTCGATACATAATTTTTGTGCCAAATCTGGTGCGGGGAAAGAACGCACACATTTTAATTTTGTCACACATTCACAAATATTCTTTCATCGCTACAGACGCATACATTTCTAAATATGTCAATTTCAATTAACAACGTCACTTTCTATGCACCGTCAACACTGACACCGACACACACAGACGCACTAGTAGTCTAGAAGACATATTGTGCATGCACGTTGGGACAGTGCCTTTAAAGGCCACTCCTCTAACGGGTGTCATACCTTGATGCTTTAAGACTAAAACACCACTATTAGTAATTAACAAAACACTTCATTCGGTACAAAATCCTTCGTGCGTGAGTCTGACGTGCGTCATAAGCCGTTTTTTTGTCAAGTTTTGTCTAGTTTCGGGATTAAGAATAGAGCTACGGTATGGTGCTTGACCGTAAGAGGTCACTAAAAAAGGGCTTCAGGGGTTGCAAAAGTTGTGAGATTGGGAGCTCGATCCGTCCAGCCAGTGGCCCCGGGAAGGACGGCGGTGTGTGCGTGGCCTCATGCCACTGTAAAAATCTGAAGGTGCAGGAGAGCACATTGCTCTCCCGAAGATGGGCCCATATGTGGAGGACACAGTTGCGTTCCACTGGAGATCCCGGAGTCCTCCCCAAACGCAGAGGCAGGCCACTGAGGGGGTTTTAGTGCGGAACAAATCCCACATAACCCGATTTCCTCTCACAAGGCGCCAGGTACCTTACGAAGGTTTTCCCCGATACAAAAAAAGGCTACGTGGTTTTAATTGTTCGCCGCAGCCAATTGACAGTTAGACATAACCTCAAGCAAGCCTGAGTCTTGCCTGAGATCGTATGAAGCTACACTGCTATTCCGAAACCTTGATGGTAGCCATATTTCCATGGAAACTGCAAAAGAATTACTTTCTCCAATTACTCCACCATGCTGCTCCAACGCGAGTTAGTAATCATGCATCTATTTTAAAACTGAACATAAGGGCTACGATATGGTTTAACTATCGATAACAACCGAGGGCTTAACGTGACCTCCTATGTACGAAAACGCGCATGATATTTGCTACTAGCGGTCACCCATCATACACCCGACTAGACCTATCTGCTTGCATTCTACACCAGCCGCCGAGCCACGCGCGCATCCTTTCATTATTACTGAAGAAAAAATAAACTCGCCTGCGCTATAGTCCCACGGAAATACGTGATGGTAGTTATGGAAGCCCTCCCCCATGGATGCTATGGACACCATGGAGTTCTGAGTGGGCATGATGCCCTTGTCGTAAGGCCTCGTGCCGTAGAGGTGCGCGAAGCTGTTGATGGACAGCGTCGCGTGCAAGTTCACGGCGAACCGGACCATGTTGACGAAGAATGCGTTGTTCAGGCCCTCGCCCCAGAAATAAACTGGTGTTATCGTCGGTAGCAGAAAACAGAAGACTACGACTAGGGGGCCATAGTATCTGTAAGAGGTTTTTGTTGTTATTCATCAACTTAGCTGTGTGTGTGAAAGAGGCAGAGATTGAGGGAGAGATATATAGTGAAGGCAGTAGAGAGTTAAATAGCGAGAGTGATATCTCTAGAGAGACTGAGGGAGTTTGTTTGCGGGCGAGTGAGAAAAAGACTATCTCTTTTTGTGTGTTTGTGTGTGTGTGAACGCGCGTTTGAGTGTTTGTAAGAGAGACAGACTGGTGTGTGTATAAAAGAGAGAGTGTGTGTGTGTGGTAGAATGAGAGAGGGAGAGTCTCTCTCTCTCTCTCTCTCCGTTTGTATATGTGTGCAACGTCATGCAACTACCCACTTATCCTGAAATCGAAGCACAGGGTTTGCTTGTAAATCTGCCAGGTCAGTAAACTTGCCGCGTCTTGCCACTTCAGGATGCTTTTTCACCAGCTGAGACCCGATGTGCGCAAAGAAGAAGCCACGGGCTGCGTTGTGGGGGTCAGCGTCTGTGTCGCTGTGCCTGAAATAGGCAGTGGTTTGTAAATGCATATATTTTGGCCGAAAACACGATTAATCACAGTACTGGGTACGTCACTGGGTACGATTTTTTACATAATACAATTGATGACATTGTGTGATGTAAAATTGAATAAATAAATAATTAAATTTAGGTTTAAATTATGTTACTTTGTATTTGGTTTGTTGTTGGTTTTTTGTGACAATCGATTGTAAACACAATCGAAGTATTTGAATATAGTTTTTATTTGTTATTCGAATTGTATAATGTGATTTTTAAATAAACAATAGTATGTTTATATGTTTAAAACTCATGGCAGAATAGTCTTCTTAGTGAGCAGAGATGGCCAAGCGGTAAGACACGAAGACACCATGTTCAGACACTCCACGCGCACCACTGTTAAATAATTTTTTAAGCGCATATTTATCGCGACTCCACGGTGTGTGAAAATATTGTGATTTTCAATTACAATATTTTCCATCACTTAATTTTTTTTCAATACCTAAAAGATACGAGTGCTCGAAATTTCTCAAAGGAATGATGTCCACCAATCCGAGCTGGCCAAGTGCGGTGGTCTATGGCCTAAATCTGAGAGGGATTTACTCCAGAGAGGAGATCTGTGCCCAGTGCCAAAAAACCTAAGGAGCAGAAAAAAAACTGCATGCGACCTCAGGCAAGAATTATATTTGCTCAAGATCTTGTATAAATGACTATGGGTTGCTATGATCATTAGGTAATCTCCAAACAAAAACACAAGGGACCGTGTAGTGCAGACTCACTGCTATACTATTTTGCAAGAAAGAACGTCCACTATTGGACATACATCCCCAAACCGGTCCTGCTCCCTCTGAATTCAACGTTTTCCTGCTATCTTCTTTAGAGCATCAACTCTACCACGTCCACCTGGTTAGAGTGCGGTCTGTGCACCTTTTGCCGAGCCGTGGTCACAAATCAAGGACCTTTCTTCCTCATCGGTTGTATCAGCTCTGTGACATGCCCATTGCCACTTCAGCTTGCAGATTTTGATAGCTATGTAAGTAACCGAAAGAACGATAAATACACCATACCCACCGATGATGCAAACGATGGTCCCTGGCCCAGTTGCTGGCGGTGTACTGTAGCGCCGTCGAGTTAAACAGCATCAGAATGATCTGCAGGGGCATATTGGCCTTGTAGGATCTATGTGACCACAGCCGGTGCGCGCCCGCTGTGACCCCAATCTGGGCCATCATGTACACGAGAATACCTGAGGAGGTTTTACAAAATATTTTATTCATTTCTGGAAAACATCTGGAAACTATCAGAAAGGCGCGAACAAAGTCTACATTTAAGGAGTTAATACGTAAACATCTGTTAGCAAGTAAAAAATGAGTCATTATAAGTTGGGGTCATGTCTGTCACCTTTTTGGCATTAATAGTTGTATATTTATGTATGCTTTGTATTTATGCATCTATGTATGTTCGTATGTATTTATGTATGTATGTATGTTCGTATGTATTTATGTATGTATGTATGTTGTATGTATATATTATGTATGTTTGTATGTAAAAAACCGAGTGAGTAGACCGTTTTTATCTTACAATGAATAAAGATACTCACGACACCTTTAAGGACAAAATATGTTTGTATGTATTGTGTATATCACTATTTATTTCTCTTCATTATTTTTATACCAATAACTTTTAAATTACACATTTTCTTGCCTACCGTAAGTTCTCACCATCACCCAGGGTTGGCTGGCAGAGAATGCCATTAGGCATTAAGTCTTACCCTGTAACCCTTATCTTAAGGTGATACAAATAAATAAATAAAACAAAAACGCGATGAAGCATCGATGTCGGGAAATCGCTGATCGCCGATGCTAAAAGCAGGTATGGCCTAAAAATGTAATATAAAGTTAAAAATAAACTTACCGAAGAAAATCGTTGCCCATTTTGCGCTGACGACACAAAGATACAATCCATATATCGCAGCGATGTGTATAATTGCATAGGAAACGATTCTTCCATATATGATCTCGTAGTTCCACGGGCTAGCTTGCGGTGCGATCAGTTTCTCGAGAAGTTCCGGGTTTTCGGCAGTCTCCTCTGTTGTTTGGGTCTGCGTAGTCGTTTCCCTTGCAGTTGTCATTACTGGGTTTTAGAAAATAAAACAGATTATTATTTTAAGTTATTATACTTTATTTAATTTATATTTTAGTACAAAACAAAATAACTGGTCGGATTTTATATGTTATCGTATTTAAAAAATGTCACTAGACCATAATAGCACTATTTTTTTCCTCAATATTACTATAAACCAATACGGACGGATACCGAACTTACCTTGCTTCGATGATCATGAAAAAAAAAAACTCAAACGTTCACTCAATTTCTTTTTGAAAATTCTTTGACAAGATAAAAACTTGTGCGCATGCCGGACTGTCAATCGAAGGGTCCCGGGCTCGGATGAGTTTAAACTCATCATTAAAATTTCTGCTTCCCTACCTACAACCTGCTACCCTCCAATCAGCAGTCCGGTATGGTTTGAAACAACCGACGACGTGTTGGTCACAAACCAGCATTTCGACAGCAGGCCTCCCTATTATTGAGAAGGAACCTGGACCCAACTATGCGATGCAAAAGTTGCAGTCACCCACCCAACCAATTTCACAATAAAGGTGTAACTCGTAGTTAAATTGAGAACATTCTGCTTTTTAACACGCTTTTATTAACTTGACCTGTATGTATGTATGTAACGGAATCTTTTAACTTCATTTTCACTTACTTCTAGGAGTCCGATTAACTTAAAAATTTGCTTAAACTTAAAAAAAACCAACTGAAAAATTAAAAATAAAGTATGTAGTTTAAAAAACTAAAAAACACGCTTTAGTGAAAATACGAACTAAAAAGTAAAATAATAAGGAGAAAATGTATTTTGCTGTAAAAAAAAGCGTGGGGTGGTTTTTAAGATACAATTGACACCATGCACCCCACGCTTTTTTTACAGTAAAATACATTTTCTACTTATTTTTTTACTTTTTAGTTCGTATTTTCACAAAAGCGTGTTTTTTAGTTTTTTAAACTACATAATTTATTTATGAAGAAATGAAGTTGTTTAGAGGCAGAGGAAGGTGTTGGCGGATAAAATAACAATGCAGAACATGGATTTTAGGGCTACCCAAAGTTTACATCGGACACGTTCTGGTAAAGTACCCATAGCTTTATTCGAATATCTGACTGACTTACTGATTTTGATTGTTATTATATCCCTGGTCTTGACGAAACTGGCAAATATTGGATCCAAAGGTTTCACTTAGCACTGGCCATATGCATGGCAATGCCTTTTTAAAAGAAGAAAATGAACTATAAAAGTATTTTTATTAACAATAATTTTGTAGGTAGGTATTTGTTAAACGGGCAAATATTGGATACAAATATTTTACTTAGCACTGGCACTATGCATGGCAATGCCATTTTGAGAGGAAGAAAATGAACTTTAAAAGCATACTTACTAACAATAATTTTGTAATTATTGAACTAAAATGCCTTCACAATGTCTTTCAGATACTAAATTCAATTATACAGGTACTACGCGCTTTATAATACATCGTCTTGAATTCAAAATTAATTTGATTAACTATCGTTCAATTATATATAGGGTTCCGCTTGCTAGAAAGTTATTGTAGCGGCCAAAGCACACTTAGTTACTTCTAGCACCGGCGATCGGCCATTTTGTCGCTAAAGGCAGCAACCGAACGCAAAGTGCGCGTGCATAATGTACACTTGAAAAAAAAAAACGGGTTGCACTCCGGTAGTGCCGGCAGAAGTGAGAACTTGAACATTAACGTTGTGCATTTTTGATGTTTTCCAATGGTTAAGGAATAATTTCGCACGAATTGATTTTATTATCAGTATAATTTTCATCTAGTATTTTTAGTAGGTTTTCATCTAGTATTTTTATAAAGTACTCACTCATTTTCTTTCAATATTTCTTCGTCACTTTTTTCATTAGGAGATGCACTTTGTTCAATCTCCATATTTTAAATACTTGATATAAATGAATTTTACAAGTATAGACAGTCGAGCCGTCATCAGCTGTCACCCCTCCGTCTTGGTCTAAGAGCCGGTGAAGATCGACCTTCACCGATCTGATAACTCGATGAGACATATTTATTATCAAATGTAATTTATTAACATTTAAATATTAGTTTTTTTTTTCCTATTATGATCTGTCTACTTTTCTTTTAATTACTTGTTTTTGATTCTTTTATTGGAAAATAACAATATGTTAGTTAGAAGTTATTTTTCCGTTGAATTTTAGTTCATTGCGTAAATACTGAAAAATTACAAGGCGTTATTTTCTTGAATAATTCATTACTAACTAAAATGCAATGGTATTATAAAGTAAAATGAAGATGAGTAAAAATTATTTAGTTGCTCTTACATTAAGGTCTTATCCAATGGAACACTGCTTTGTATAAAAGTTTCTGGCTAAGAACCGTCTTTGTAAGAGCCTATTGCCTGCAGTAAGTTTAAGAAAACCTGAGTTACAGGTGTATCATGAATTAATACCATTTATAAATATAGATATTATGTATGTTTCGTTTTTTATAATCTTATTTGTATGTAGCAATTATTAAAAAAATCTCGAGTATAAATGCAAAATATGTATGGGAATACTTCCAGACCTAGCGCGTGCCGGGACGTTACTATATAGCGCGTGTACAAAGGTTAATCTAATTAAGATTCTAGTCGAATCGAATAAATTCTGTATATTATGCAAACAAATATTTTCGACCAGCAAAAAAAACGAAGAAGGTATTTCAATAACAATGGGTGATTTATAAATCACTTTGTCACCATTCTGTTTTTATGTTCTGTTTTGATAGTTTTCACCTGTACACCGGTTCGTGTAGGTAGTGTCACAATACAAAGAGTTTCTTTATACTTATGTCTCTGTGGGGTTTGTATTCGTGTGCGAGTGATGACACGTGCAAGATGTAGTAAAGTAGTGTAGGTATGTGATCTATATGTGGCGTAGGCGATATATAAATTGGTATGACGAATTAATAAACAGTTGGTAATTAACATCCATCGAAGCGCGCATGGCCCGGCGGTTAGATAGAACGCAAACGTTCTATGCAACTAAGTCAAAAGGGCGAAGTCGAGTGTAAGATGGGTGACCGCTAGTGACAAAAAAATCATGCACGTTTCCGTGCTTCGGAGAGAATGAAGAGCCGTCGATCCTTTGATACGGTGGGGTTTAAAGGATAAAAGGTTCTACCGTCGCAGTTCCGGTACTCCCCTGTCGGGCATAGACCACCCACGACCCTACTAGCTCGTGTTCCCCTTTTTTTATAAATAAATTGTGTATACCTACAGGAACGGTGGTTGTTTCCTTTAAACCCCACCGTACAACGTATCACTGGCGCCCTCAACGTGGTTTTTTATGGTCTGGTTTTGCCTCGTAGTGAGTAGTTGTGTGTTCTGTGTTTCTTTATTTTTATTTTTGTGAACGTTACTTTTTTTCTTTTGGTTGCCCGCAACTAAGGTGTACCACGTAGTGATATTGAAACTTTCTTCCAAAGTTAATATTTTTGTATTTTAAAACATTTCATTTTTTTCAATTCAGCTCTGTTTATAAAATTGTTGTTAAGATTTACTTTTATTTTACACTATACTTGCAAGTGTACCTGCATGTACTTTTTTGTTCAAGCACTTCTCGTTATCTATTGCACAAAAAACTTGTTACATCGAGCACAAAAGTGTAGTAACTTCAATATTTTTTAATTTGCATTTTTTTGTCACAACATACGTCGGTACACATTAGATGCAATTAAATGTTTTAAAGCTTTTTATTTTTATTTTCTTGATTTATTTTGTGATTGTTTAATTTCTTTTTCCTTTTCTTCTTGCCAACCATAACGTATTGTAGTTTGCTTTTGTAGGTTATTTAACCTTGTCTACACTTTCCTTATTGGGGTGCATTTTTTTATCTGTGATATTTTTTCGGGTATTTTTTTTAGAATGTCTTGTCATTTAAAGTTCTTATACTCCGAAAGTCCCTTAATTTTGGTCTTGGAAGATATGACCGGCATAAAAAAGGAACTTGTCATTATTAATTGTTTGAATTTAGAGAATATTAAAAAAAAAATGTATAATTTGCAGATTACCTACCTAACTTCTAACCGTCACAATTTTTATCTTGTACTCAATGTTCATAATGAGTCATCAGTCATTTTACTGATTACTTATGACTTATGTATGAGAGGTCGCGACAGTAACTGTCATTTTATGGTTACTGCTGCTTTTTGTGAGGTTGCGACGGTAACCGTCATATTTACGGTTACCGCTGTTTTTTTTTGTTTGATAGATTGAATTTGCTTGAGGTATGTATGTAAAATTGAATTTGTGTGTAGCATGTATGTAAGATTGAATTTGAAAGTATAACTATGAACAGTAATCTAAAAGTACGGATTTTATTCGTGATTAATAAAATTCTTCCGTGACGAGGGGGGTAATGTAACGTTGTACGATAAACGTCACATAATATTTATATTTATTAACATGAATTACATAAATATATAAATAAACAATTAAGCAAATAAGTAATCTTAACCTAAATAATAAATAAAAATACAACATTTTTTTTTATTATGATAATATTGCAAGTTATGCACTTTTGTCCACGGCCGTACTTATTTACGTGTTCGTGGATCGTGGAATCTTCCTATTTTTTATGCAGGCGGGTCGTGGAGCTCGACCATTCGTAATAATGCTCAGACCACGGCTTCGCTTGGTACAGTCAACACGCAGTACATTTTCATAGTGCTCACGTACCTCTTACGTGTCTTTTATTTAATTAGTCCGTACATA
Organism: Pyrgus malvae; assembly: GCA_911387765.1. Lineage (NCBI taxonomy): Eukaryota > Metazoa > Arthropoda > Insecta > Lepidoptera > Hesperiidae > Pyrgus > Pyrgus malvae. The sequence goes on along the minus strand of OU426965.1, from coordinate 20,057,131 downwards.
TTACGGAAGAGAACATATTTTCTCTTTTTGTTTTGTTTCTAGAAATATAAATTAATATCAAGCACCCCGATAGGGGTCCGAGATTCGGATTAACAAATTGGCCAATTTATGAAATACAAAAACGGAGTTGGATTTGATATCATCAAGCGGACACAACCACGCTGGCCTTCCCTTACGACCATAGGACGAGGACGCTGTGAGGACGAGGAACAAAATGGAAATTTATCCGAAAGAATAAGTGAATATCCATCTTCCTCCCCCACCATTATGAGCATGATATTCGTATCCATCAGTAACGTCAAAATAGTTTATGATATTATAAAAAAGATTTTGTTATTACACGACTACTTGCAAATGAAAAAACTTTCTAACCACAAGGTGTAAGAACGAGACAGCATAATACTGGATACAGCCAGCCCAGTAAACAATAGCCAGTTGAAAGTTGAAAACATAGAAATTATGTCGCCAAGAATTGCAATCAGGAGCAATAGTGTCGACTTTCCAAGTGCATTTATTATTTTTTCCAAGAAAACATTTGTCCCTACTATGCTATGCCTTCTGCACTTTGTGTCCAAAGAAATGTTAAGTTTCACTCGGAGATAAAAAGTATATATGTTTTTTTTACCTTTTGTAGTTGACTTAAAATTAGTTTTCATTTTTAGTTCATTGATATCACATAATAACATAAAAAGTAGAAGTTGTCCATTCTTTTTATTGTTAATCTTAATGTGAAGACGACTGAGTTAAAATATAAGAGAAAAATATAACTCCCACTACTTTCAGTTATTTTTAATATAAATAGATTTGAAATATCTTTTAATTTTTATTTGTAAGTAGTCCTATCAAAATGCAAAACATCAAAATAATGTCAAATAATATGTTAGTATACCAATTGATAGCTATTTATTTTTGGGGTCTCTGAAGACCCCACGCGACAGTTTAGGTAACAAAAAAGGCGCGACTAACGGAGATCGGGATCATTTATTATATAAAGTCTCTGATAATCAATTAATTAAATTATCGAAAACACATAATAATATATCTATTAGTATGAATAATTATTATAATCAATTAAAATATAATTTCAAATTTAATACATCAACATTTTGGAATTATGTTGGCCAGAGTAGGCTGTCGAATAACCCAGCATCCTTTATGATAAACGACCCGCAGGACTTAGTCAATTTATTCGCTACCTATTTTCAAAGCGTTTTACTAAAGCGTGTTCCTGCGCTCGACTACCGAGCAGCACTACAACATGTGGCTAACAACAACCCAGTGTATAGCCAGAACACCGCTACGAGTATTAAACGGATTAGTAGCAATGACGTTCAACGAGCTATTAACAAACTTGCACAGGGCCCTGATGGTATTTCACAACGCTATATAATACGTGACTGCTATAAAATATTCCTTGAACCGCTATGTTACATCTATAATCTCTCCATTGAACAATCAATGTATCCCACTGAATGGAAGGTATCAAGGGTCTTTCTTACCTATCCATTAAACAGGTCCCAAAGGCGAAATAAGTAATTACCGTCCAATCGTGATACTTTGTGTTTTTGGTAAAATATTTGAAACCATACTACACTCGCAAATTTCGAAACAGCTGCAGGGTTGGTTTTGCGATCAACAACATGGTTTCTTGCCGGGTCGCTCTACTACCTCGAACCTGTTGAACATTACTACGCTGATATCTGAGGAACTGGATGCCAAAAGACAAGACAAAAGGATGTCGTGTACTTGGATTATCAAAAAGCATTTGACCAGGTGGACAATGATATACTGCTGCGCAAGCTAGCTACATTATTTTTTGCAGACCTCACCCAATTCTTTGCCAATTACCTTGCTAAAGGGTCTCACAGGTCAAACCCTTATGATGTCACATCGGGCATCGGGCAGGGCAGTTGCTTGGGTCCTCTTCTCTTTTTGATCCTGATTAACGACCTCCCTAAGGTACTTAGACACTGTTCCTGTCTCATGATCGCAGATGATGTGAAGCTTGCACTGCCCATATCGTCCGTTGATGATGGAGTGCGCCTCCAGGCTGATATTAACAATGTTAATGCTTGGGGTCTACTCAACGGCCTACAACTTAACACAAAAAATGTGCTATAGTGTCATATACACGACGACATCAGCCAATAAGCATCCCATATTATATTGCAGGTCAATCCATTAAGCGTGTTACATCGATTAGGGACCTCGGGACCATCTACGATAGCAAGTTAACGTTCTGCGATCATATAAACAATCTGCAAACGAGTGGACGACGAAGTCTTGCACATTGAAAACCCTTTATAATGCATTTTGTTCGGAGCAGACTTGAAAAAAACGCTATTATTTGGAATCCACATTCAGCAATCCAAAATCTAAATATCGAAAAGATCCGAAAAAGGTTTGTATGGTTATGGTATGCTTAAAATAAAGTGTATGGGTACTATCACCACCTATATCCCACGCATTTCTTATTAGGCATGCTAGAAATGCAAACATTAGAGGTGCGTAGACAAATTACATTGGTAATGTACTTATTTAGCTTAGCCCGTGGAACCAACTATAACCCAGAACTGCTAAGTAGGCTCGGGTTCGCAGTACCAACCTGGATTTCAGTGCGGTCCGGCCGACTGCGGGTATTTGCGGTACCAGCGGCGCGTACCTCTCTTGGACACTGGGCTCCCCTGACAAGGGCGATAAGACTGATCAATTCGATCACTAAGAGCAACCCTAATCTGGACCTATTCGCATGCAAACCCCGCTATTTTCGCACAGCTGCTAGTCGCCTGATAGAAAGTACAGTCATAAGCAGCAGTATTGCACCTTGAACTTTTTTTTGTTGAATGTTATTTATTATTAATCATTATTATTTGTTAATAACTTTGCAATTAATTTAGTGTATAATTAATTCTATTGTCCTTTTATATTAAAAATTCACATATGTGTTTACTGTGAACATATGTTGACAAAATAATAAATAAATAAATAAATTTATAAATAAATAAATAAATCATGCATCAATTTTCAAACCGCCCATAAGAGCAACGATATGGTTTAATTATCGATAACAACCGAGGGCTTAACGTGCCCTCCTATGTACGAAAACGCGAATGATATTTGCTACTAGCGGTCACCCATCATACGCCCGACCAGACCTATCTGCGTAGATCGCTTGCGTTCTACACCAGCCGCCGAGCCATGCGCGCATCTTTTCATTATTACTGAAGAAAAAATAAACTGGCCTGCGCTATAGTCCCACGGAAACACGTGATGGTAGTTATGGAAGCCCTCCCCCATGGATGGTATGGACACCATGAAGTTCTGAGTGGGCATGATGCCCTTGTCGTAAGGCCTCGTGCCGTAGAGGTGCGCGAAGCTGTTGACGGACAGCGTCGCGTGCAAGTTCACAGCGAACCGGAACATGTTGACGAAGAATGCGTTGTTCAGGCTCTCGCCCCAGAAATAAACTGGTGTTATCGTCGGTAGCAGAAAAAAGAAGACTCCGACTAGGGGGGCATAGTATCTGTAATAGGTTTTGTAGTTATTCATCAACTTAGCTGTGTGAGTGAAAGAGGTAGAGAGCGAGGAAGGGAGAGAGTGACAGAGATTGAGGGAGAGTATATAGTATTCTATTGTGGTGTGCAGGCTACGTAGTTAAGATTCCTTTATTAAAAGCCTTAGATTTGTAATGTTAGTGAGTAATAATAAACCTTTTGACCGGTCAACACGCCTTTTAATACAACCGAACCTGCGACACTCTCTAGATGGCGACCCGGCCAGGCCGGTGCGCGTGTGCATCACGTCGCATGCGCACCGGGTGGCGTCTACCAGCAGTATACTAAATAACTACAAAATAAATCACTACAAAAGAAATAAAAAGAAAATTTAAAGTTTATAAATTATCCGGAAAGAAAAAACAGAAGACCATGAAGAATATAACAGAAAATTACAAAATGCAATGGAAAGGAAGTCGAAAGTTAAAATAGTGAAGAAACAAAGATGAAACGTATAGAAGATTAAGAGGATACCAGAACATGAAAATGAAGTCCATGTTCATTTCATAAGAAGGAAAACGTGTAACACGAACTTTAAATAAATATATCAAAAATTAAGAACAGAATCATCATCGCCAATCATGCCTCATCAGTCATCATCAATCGCGCAACATCGTAGGACAAAAGTCATCGTCAACACGAGAAGCTCATCCAGCGTTTCGGCAATGTCAACACATCCTTGCTACAGAAAAAATCATCGCTTTCCTCGATTGTGGTCATCCCATCCCAGCTCAGTCAGAAGCATACCCCCTGAGCCAGGGTGGCCCAGAGCAGACCAGCCATCAAGTACAATAAACAAGAAGTGCGGTATGTAGCTAATAGTACAATGTAGGCAGAAGTTTGTTAAAAGAATTTTTTATACAATTTAAATTTTTGTGTCTCTTTGTTTACAAATTTTATACATAGTAGATATTTTTAATTATCATTAAGCCCATTTTAAGAGTGTACAATTTTTTACTGATTTTATCGCTATTGCTCTGTCTAACATTTTTTGTCTATAGTTAACAAATTTGTGATAATGTTATTTTACCGAAGTAGTATTTAAAGTTAAAGTAAATAGTAATAGTAAAACCAGTTGTTAACGCTAATTTCAGTAATTGCATTGTTCTATTTTTGCTGACAACCGAAAACGTGTTGCGATTCGCATTACCCATCCTTTATGGTATGGAATGTTCAGCGGTTCAGATTGCAAGACCGATCCAATACCGACGCCACGGCACCGACAGAAAGTTTCTAATTACATTATTGTAATGTTGCTAAGATCTTAAAGCTAAGATAAATAACAAATAAACTTAAAACATTTTATTCTTTTGTTACTTAAACGATGATTTAACTTTTATTTCAAAATAGGGTGTGCACAATTATGATGATTGAGTTGCGAGTACTTAGATGTTTTTGAACTAAGTATTTTATAAATAATTTTTTGATGCTTAGTCATTTATAAATCGGATACCTACTTAAAACGTTATAATATGATTGTCATGACATGACTTTATGAGGAATGCAGAATAGCAAATATGAATGGATTGAGTTAGTATTTTTAGTAACAATTGGAATTGATCCCCCAACTTGTTTTTAACTTTGATAAGCACCAAGTCGCAAGTTCGTTCAGTAGGCAGACAGCCTTACGTGGTGGCTCGTTAATTTTTGTAAGTAAGGACCTAAAGTTTAAGGTTCGTCAAGACATCGTGAGCCTTTCTATTGAACGAACTATAGAAATAGCCTGTGTGGAGTTATTAAATTGTATTATTGTTTGTATTTATAGACCTCCAAATTCTTTGTATGATACTTTTGAGTCAGTTTTAGAACAATTATTGGATAAATTGTGCAACAATACTAAAAAGAAGAAGGACATAGTTGTTTGTGGTGATTTTAATATAAATATATTGGAGGATTCAGCAATAAGCAAAAAGTTTTTGTCCGTCTTAAAATGCTGTAATCTTACTAACGTGTTTTCACAACCAACTAGGATTACACAATCCACAGCTACTTGTATAGATAATATTTTTACAGAAGGGTCACCAGCGCAATCTATGATAATAAACAACTTAAGCTCTGATCATTGTGGCCAATTAGTTTGCTTTAATTACAGGATGGACAGACAGGTTAGTAAGAGCAAGGTGGTCGTTCCAGTGACTAAAAAACGCATGGAGAGATTTAGATGTGCTATTGAAAATGGGTTTCGTATTCCAGCCCATAAAAATGTAAATAAACATTATGGGGCATTATGTTCTCATATACACAAAATATATAAGACTGTCTTTACATCAAAAACAATCTCTCCTAAAAACTGTAAATCATTCAGTGATTGGGCGACTTTAGGGATACATAAAAGTAGACAAAAATTATATGATCTCTATGAAGAGAGATCGTATAATCGAGACGAGTCCTTTTGTGCACACGTTAGAAATTATTCAAAATTGTTTAAGCAAGTATGTATCGCGGCCAAGTCATTGCATATTGGTAACCAAATTAAATCTAGTAAGAATAAAATTAAAACGACTTGGAACATTATTAACGCCGAGACTGGAAGAGTCAATGACCGTTGTCGTGTCTATAAACTTATTATGGACGGTACCGTCATTGAATCAGACGAACTTGTAGCAAAAACATTTGAAAAATACTTTGCTGACATTCCAGTATCGACGACTAAATCACTTAGGTCTTCCCCTGAAGCCGCCGAATCATTGCTTAAGAAAAATGTAAGCGAATGCAAATGTAAGTTTATATTCAGGCCCGTAGACGCTAAACACATTGTAAAGATATTTAAGACTTTAGAAATTAAGAACACTACTGATCTTTGGGGTATCTCTGTAAAAATACTTAGTTCAATAATTGACTTAATAGCACCCCACTTAGCTATAATATTCAATAACTGTATTAAGAGTGGTGACTTTCCTGATCTAATGAAACATAGTAAAGTGATACCTTTATTTAAGTCAGGCAATACTTCAGATCCCTCCAACTTTAGACCAATTTCAATTCTGCCCTCCATCAGTAAAATCTTTGAGAAAATAATTTTAGAACAACTTCTAAAACACTTTACAAATAATAGACTTATTCATAAAAATCAATTCGGTTTTACGAGGGGTCGCTCAACCACAGATGCCGGAGTAGAGCTTTTTAAGACCATAGTAGATGCTTGGGAGGGGTCACGGGATGCTTTAGGTGTCTTTTGTGACCTATCTAAGGCATTTGACTGTGTGCACCATGAAACATTAATCAGGAAACTCAATCACTATGGCATCAAAGAAACCGCGCTCAAGCTTCTGGAGTCTTATTTGAGTGATAGGATCCAGAGGGTTGAAGTGAACGGTAAAATGTCAAACGGGTCTGTAGTTCATTTGGGGGTCCCACAGGGCTCAGTACTCGGCCCGTTCCTATTTTTAATATATATTAACGATCTGCCATATATGGTGGAGAATAATCACGAGATAGTATTGTTTGCAGATGATACTTCCTTAATTTTCAAAACTAATAGACAAACTGATGATTATGACGATGTGAACAATGCTCTCTCTGAGGTGGTAAATTGGTTTAATGTAAATAACTTAGTACTCAATAACAAAAAGACCAATTGTATTAAGTTTTCACCACCTAATGTTAAAGAAAATGTTGTAAAACCTCAATTGAATGGCGAGGAAATGAGCTTTGTTGATGAAGCTGTATTTCTTGGATTAACTGTTGATTCTAGGCTTCAATGGGGACCCCATATCTCTCGGTTAGCGAATAGACTAAGTTCTGCCGTCTTTGCGATTAAAAAAATAAGATCACTTACAGATGTCGATACAGCCAGATTGGTCTATTTTAGTTATTTCCATAGTATAATGTCGTATGGTATTTTACTGTGGGGAAATGCAGCTAATGTCGACACAATATTTATTTTGCAGAAGAGGGCTATTCGCGCAATATATAAATTAAATTCTAGAGAATCACTGAGAGAAAAATTTAAGGAGACTAATATACTAACATTTGCATCGCAATATATTTATGAAAATATAATGTATGTTCGTAAAAACAAACACGAATTTATGACCTTTTTGGATCTACATAGTTCGAACTGTGTTTCGACAAGGAATGGCCACAAACTTGCATTCCCCAAGTGTAGGCTCCGCAAAAAGAGCCACTCTTTTATCGGGATGTCGATCAGAATATACAATACAATCCCGGAAAATGTTCAATCCCTTCCTTTTCACAGATTTAAAAAAAAAGTCAAACAAGTCCTGTGCCGCAAGGCTTTTTACGATCTTAAGGACTATTTAATTGATAAAAAAGCTTGGGATTGAGGTGTAGTCCTACAAGGCTGTTTCTATAACTGATGTAATAGACTTAAATGAATTAAATTGCCATGTTAGCAGATGGCTGTGGGACGATATTGACACATGCGGTAGCTGTCACGTATGTTCCTTATCGGCCCATAGCTACTCTGTAAGAAAGTTAGCTATTGTATACCCCATATTTTAAAACAGGGCTGAAGTTTTTCTCCGTCTGCTCTTTTCTTCAGCTCAGCATTGCCTAAGCGCACCCAGAGCAGACAGAACAAAAAATAACGTTCACTAAGAGTTTGTAAAGGAACCGTACAGTGAATAAAGAATATTTCATTTCATTTCATTTCATTTCATTTCATTTCATTTCATTTCATTTCATTTCATTTCATTTCATTTCATTTCATTTCATTTCATTTCATTTCATTTAGTATTAAATACATAACTTAATGTTGATGAAAGTTTGCGAGTGCTATTATAGTAAAAGTATCATTGCTAGTTTGATTTAGGCGTGAAACTTGAGACCATTATGTGATGCTATGTATACAGGACTAAGACTAAATAAAATGGAAATGAATACTAATTGAATTGAATAAGAAGATATTAAAGAAAGAGGTAAATGGTAGGAACTCATATAAAAAATAAAAATAGGGACCAATTATCTTGATCATGATGTACGCGAGACGTCTTCGTGAAAGAAATGGCCCAATAAACCCTTGAAATAATAATAATTAAAAATATTGTACTAAACAAATATATGAATGTAATATAAATATAGAAAGGGTTAAAATAAATATGAGTTAAATTGAGATTGAGAGTGAAAATGTAAACACAATCATAAGATGTCGTAACACACGAAGAACTTCTTTGTACCTACTGTGTTAATTTAATACTTTATATATGATATACGATATTTTATACAAGGATTTTGCACAATTAATTGTGACAGACTTCTCTTAAATACACTAAAGGCCACATGGTTTATTTAAGAAAAAGTATTTGTTTACAATTATTACGAATTACGATTTTGTAGAGAGGAAGTGGACTGTATTGTTTAAAAATAAACATATAAAGGATATGGCATACCTACAATGGACTAGACATATGTATTTACGTACTATGTACGAGATAACATACTTTAGTTTAAGTTTACTTGAAAAAAAAGAATGTCTTAATAATGGTAAAATAATTTGAATTGTATTTGTTTTTTTTTTTGTATGTTTAATTAATAATATATGTAGATTTAAGATTATATCTGTATTAGATTTAATCATGATAGCACACAACACCTACCGAATGGAATTATTTAAAATTTTGGAAAAAAAATAAAAATGTACTCTTTTAATTTTTTTTTTAAAAAAAGCCCCGGAGGTGTGGTGTGAAGACTACATAGCTTAGATTTGTAATGTTAGTGAGTAATAATAAACCTTTTGACCGGTCAACACGCCTTTTAATACAACCGAACCTGCGACACTCTCTAGACTATAATAACATTTTCCCGTAAATATAATAGAATCTCTTTTATTTATCATTTAGGAAATGCGAGATTGTCCCGTCATAGCTCTGTAAAAGACCTCGGAGTACTGATGAATGCGGACCTCAGCTTTAGTAGTCATATTGTATCAACTTGTAAGAAAGCCTACAGGTCATTGGGGTTCGTACTGCGGCAATCTCAGCATCTTAGTAATTCAGCTTCTAAAATGCTATATAACAGCTTTGTGAGAAGTATTTTAGAAAAAAATGCGGTTATCATGAGCCCACATGAAGCAAAGTATAAGCTCATGCTGGAGAAACTCCAAAATAAATTTGCCAGAAGGTTATACTGCCAGCAGTACGGTTATTTAGTGGGATATCCGTATTTGTATCTCAGCCTTTTTTCTTTTGGGAATGCTGGGATATAATTCGCTTGAACACCGAGGTAATATAGCTTTGTTGGAGTACTTCTTTCAACTTCTTAGAGGCAGAGTACATAACCCAACAGCACTGGAGCTGGTTGCCCTGAATGCCCCTGAGAAGTATAATAGAGCTCGCAGACACTATCTATTCGCAGTGCCCATGTGCAGACTTCAATTTGTGAGGGAGTCACCGCTAGTCCGAGCACTTACAATGCTCAACGGTGTGGTCGCTTTGGATTCTGAAATAGACATTTTTTTTCATCCCCTGCTGTATTTCGCAGAGCGGCAGGTGATTTTCTTGAAAAACTATTTAAACGTCTTCGAAACCATTATCTATAATGTTTATATAGTGCATAATTTTTGTAAATAAATAAATAGTGAAGGTGATAGAGAGTGAGAGAGACAGAGATATAGAAAGTAAGGGAGCGAGAGAGACTGAGGGAGTTGGTTTGAGGGAGAGTGAGAGAAAGACTCTCTCTGTGTGTGTGTATAAATGAGTGAGTGAGCGAGAGAGGGAGACCAATGGAAACGAGGGTGATAGAGAGGGCGTAGGCGCACTTGCGTTTGAATGTTTCTAAGAGAAACAGACTGGTGAGTGTGTATAAAAGATACTGTGTGTGTATGTGTGTGTGTGGTATACTGAGAGAGAGAGACTCTCTCCCTTCGTGTGCATGTGTGTGCGACGTTGTGCAACTACCCACTTATCCTGAAATCGAAGCACAGGGTTCGCTTTTAAATCAGCCAGGTCTGTAAACTTGCCGCGTCTTGCCACCTCCGGATGCTTTTTCACCAGGAAACACCCTATGTGCGCAAAGAAGAAGCCACGGGCTGCGTTATGGGGGTCAGCATCTGTGTCGCTGTGCCTGGAATAAGCAGTGGTTTATAAGAGGCATATATTTTGGCCGACACGATTAATCGCAGCACTGGGTACATCACTGGGAGTAACTTTGATTATTATTGCTAAACTGATTACGGATGATTATGTACTTTACATCGAAGCGCGCATGTCTCGGCGGCTAGCGTAGAACGCAAGCGGTCTATGCAGCTAAGCCAAACGGGCGCGGTCGCGGTCGGTGCGGCGGTTGTGAGATGGGTGACCGCTAGTGGCAAAAAATTTCATGCACATTTTCGTGCTTCGGAGGGCACGTTTAGCCGTCGGTCCCGGTTGTTGTCGATAGATAACAGTCGTTAAACCTTGTCGGAGGCCTTATGGCAATGGTAACTAACCCGTATCTCCACCAACCCGCATTGGAGCAGCGTGGTGGAGTATGCTCCAGGCCCCCAATAATGGGGAGAGACCCGTGCCCAGCAGTGGGACGCAAAAGGGTTGCAGCCATATATTTTACATAATACAATTTTATTGATGACATTGTCTGATGTAAAATTGAATAAATAAATAATTAAATTTAGATTTAAATTATGTATGTGACTTTGTATTTAGTTTGTTGTTGGTTTTTAGTAACAATCGATTGTAAACACAATCGAAGAATTGAATATAGTTTTATTTGTTATTCGATTTGTATAATGTGATTTTTAACTATACAATAGTATGTTTAGTTATTGATTGTATGTGAATACTGTTTGAGACTATCGCGGATGTTCGCTACATCTGAAATCCGTTCATCCGTAATCATAGTGCATGTAACAGCGCCGAAATAGCGGGAGCTCAAAAGCAAAGTATATCCCGTAAGTAACAATTGAGATGTATGTGAATAGTTACCAATATATCACTCATGGCAGAATAGTATTCTTAGTGAGCAGCGATGGCCGTACGGCCATCTGTGTCAAAACCGAAGATACCGTGTTCAGACCCTCCACGCGCACCACTGTTAAAGAAATTTGTTAAGTGCGTATTTATCGTTGCTCCACGGTGTGAGAAAATATTGTGATTTTTAATTACAATGCTTTCCATCACTTAATTTTGTTTTTTTTAATGCCTAAAAGATACTCTCATAATAATAAATTCTCAAAGGTATGATATCCACAAATCCGCACTAAGCCAGTGTGGTGGTCTATGGCCTACATCCCTCTCATTCCAGAGAGGAGACCTGTGCAAAAAAAAACCTTAGAAGCAGAAACAAAACTACATGCGACCTCAAGCAAGAATTACATTTGCTCAAGATCTTGTATGACTATGGGTTGATGTTATCATTATTCTCCAAAGAAAAAAACAAGGGACCGTGTGGTGAAGGCTCACTGTTATACCATTTTCAAGAAAGAACGTTATCCATCCATCCATCTCTCAGCATTTTACAGTCCACAGTTGGACATACATCCCTAACGTTCGTCACTCCATCCGGTCCTGCGCCCTCTGAATTCCACGTCTTCCTGCTATCTTCTTTAGAGCATCACCACCTGGTTAGAGCGCGGCCTGTGCTCCTTTTGCTGAGCCGTGGTCACAATTCAAGGACCTTTCTTCCTCATCGGTTGTATCGGTTACATGACCTGCCCGTTGCCACTTCAGCTTGCAGATTTTATATAGCTATGTAAGTAACCGAAAGAAACTATACCCACCGATGATGCAAGCGATGGTCCCTGGCCCAGTTGTTAACAGAGTACTGTAACGCCATAGTGTTAAACAGCATCAGAATGATCTGTAGGGGCATCTTGGCCTTGTAGGATCTGTGTGTCCACAGCCGGTGAGCGCCCGCTATGATCCCGAACTGGGCCATCATGTACACCAGACAACCTGAGGGGGTTTAACAATATATTTTTTAATACAATTGCTCAAAAAGTGACGTATGTGTTGGGTTGGGTGTTGGGTTTCATTTCATTTCATCTCATTAACATTTTCATTTCATATCAATAAAAAAAATCTACTGAAGACTTGGCTGTATGGGCATAGTTCCTTTTGCCTACCAAGAATGGGTGAAGAAAAAAAAATCTCTGCATATAGGTAATCTTTTACGTTTGGCGCCATTTTTCAAAAATGTTCTTTGCGAGTTTTTATTATTTTATTAAATTGCTTCATTTTTTCGCAACTGTATTAAAAATAGTTGTTCAGTACACGTGCGGAACCGTCATTGGAAGGAGTTCCGACTGTCAACCCTCACCTTCGGCTGCACCTCGGCTCGGGTAGACATTTGTCGGAACTCCTTGCAATGACAGCCTTTCCGCACTTGTAATGAAATATACTATTATTCATTTTTGAAAAACAAAACCGCGAAGAAGCATCGATGGCGCCAAACCGCCGTTTGCTGATGCTAATAGCAGGTATGGCCTAAAAACGTAAAATAAAGTTAAAAATAAACTTACTGAAGAAAATCGTTGCCCATTTTGCGCTGACGATACAAAGATACAATCCATATATCGCAGCGATGTGTACAGTTGCATAGGTAACGATTCTTCCATAAATGATCTCGTAGTTCCACGGCTTAGCTTGAGGTGCGATCAGTTTCTCGAGAAGTTCCGGGTTTTCGGCAGTCTCCTCTGTTGTTTGGGTCTGCGTAGTCGTTTCCCTTGCAGTTGTCATTACTGGGTTTTAGAAAATAAAACAGATTATGAGCCATCTTAATGAGCAGCGACGGCCGAGCCCTAGATCCTCCGCGCACCTCTGACAAAGAAATTTGTAACGTGCGTATTTATCTCTGCCCCACGGTGATGGAAAATATTGTGATACTCATAATTTCCCGAAGGCATGATTTCTACAAATCTACACTTGGACAACGTGATGGACTAAAGCCTAACCTCCTGAGATCTGAAACGGAAAACCGGCCAAGTGTGAGTCGTATTCGCGCACGATAGGTTCCGTACCATTATCTATAAAAATCACGTTTATTGTATGGGAGCCCCCTTAAATATTTATTTTATTTTATTTTTAGTATAATTTTATTTTTGTTGTTATGGTGGCAACAGAAATACGTCATCTGTGAAAGTTTTTAATGTCTAGTCAACAAGGTTCATGAGATACAGCCTGATAATAGACAGACGGACGGACAGCGGAGGCTTAGTAATAGGGTCCCGTTAGTTGGTTGGTTCAAGTTGAGTCTGTGTTATTTTTCCTAATGTTAAGTCGAAAAATACTTAAGCAGTGTTGACGTCCTAGACCAAATTATGGCAATAAATTTGTAACCATTAATCAGATCATTATGATATTTTTATGAGATTTAGATGTGTGTTAAGATACTAAAGAAGTTAAAATGCCGTAAATTTAGGACATTTTGTTTCACTAAATAAATTTGCTTAACGTTACACTGCCTTAAGAATCTGTACATTTATATATTTATCTTAAAATGTACATGAAACCAACCAAAACTCTAATTTTAATAAGTTTTCTATCATTTTATGTACTAATATCAAACATACAAAGTCACCTTTAGACACCTTCAGCATTTTGTTAACATTTTTACTGTATGGGCTGATATTTCAAAATAAAATAACATTTAGTGTGATTTTTATCAAACTTCTTTAATTTCAATGATTTCAATTACTTTTGTCTTTAAAACAAATTAGGATAAGTAATAAAACATTCAAATAACTTCTTTTATCTTATCAACCGAACTTACTTTATTTAATTTATATTTTAGTACAAAACAAAATAACTGGTCGGATTTTTTATGTTATCGTCACTAATTGAAAAAGTCACTAGATCATTATAGCACAATTTTTTTCCTCAATACTACTATAAATAAACCAATAAGTAAAATATTAAAATTTTCAACACATTAACTTATCTCGGTTCGTAGGACAATACTGAAAAAAAAAACTCAAACGTTACACTTATTATTATTTTTTTGGAATTTCTTTGACTACCTGCGTGGCGCAATGGTGTGCATGCCGGACTGCTAATCGAAGGGTAAACTCATCATTCAAATTTCTGCTTCGACTGGAATTGAGCCTGGGACCCTACAATCGGCAGTCCGGTATGGTTTAAAACAACCGACCACGTGTTCGCCACAAACCAGCATCTCGATTACAGGCCTGCCCAATGCTTCTTCTTCATTTCAGCCTTTTGTAATCCACTGCTGGACGTAGGCCTCCCCTAACGTTTGCCACTCCTCCCGGTCCTGAGCCCTCTGAATCCAGCGGCTTCCCGCTGTCTTCTTTAGGTCATCAGTCCACTTGGTTGGAGTACAAGCCCTCCTTTTGCGGAGACATGGACGCCATTTAAAAACCTTTCTTCCCCATCGGTTTTCGATTCTCCTAACTATATGGCCTGCCCATTGCCACTTCAGCTTGCAAATTGTGAGAGCTATGTCGGTATCTTTCATTCGTCTACGGATTTCGTCGTTACGGATTATGATACGTAGAGAAATATCAAGCGTAACTCTCTCCATTGCTCGCTGAGCGACCTTGAGCTTATGGAAAAAGCTAACTGTAAAAGTACATTTCTCAGCGCCGTAGGTCATCACTGGTAACACACACTGCAAACCGGAGGAAGGCGACCTCATAGTGACCACCACAAGCGAAGGAGCGAAAGATCTGAGGGACAAATTCGGGAACAGAAGAGGCGTTGACTGCAAGAAGCAAATTAGAACAATGGCTTCTATTTTGGTTAATGGGGTAAAAGAATCAACAACAAGACTGGTGGTTGATGAAGCCTTAATGAACCATTTCGGGGCTATCGTCTTAGCAGCTCGACTATCTGGAGCCAGTAAAATTGACCTCATAGGTGACATCAACCAGCTACCCTACATTGACCGGGAGAACCTCTTCGAGCTCAAATATCACCGCCCAAATCTCCTTGCGGCCATAAGTCAAGAACTCCTCTGTACACATCGTAACCCAAAAGACGTAGCCTATGCCCTTAAAGACGTTTACAATGGCATCTACTCTTCCAGCCAGAAGATTCACTCCCTGGACATGAAACGGTACACGGGCACACACATCCAAAGATCCGCCCAAAACACTCTGTTCCTTGTCCACACGCAAGCAGAAAAAACATCCCTTAGTAACGCAGGCTGTGGATCTGGTGAAGGATCACGTATCCTCACCATACACGAAGCCCAGGGACTGACCTTCGAAAAAGTCGTAATAGTGAACACTAAGCTGGAGAAAGGGAAGGTGCACGACAGCGTCGCCCATGCAGTCGTCGCCATCACCAGACACACTTGCTCCTGTGTCTACTATTCCGACGTCAAAGATGATGCTATTGGGAACTTCATACAGGCGGCTTTAAAAGCAACAACAGCGACGATCAATGACTACAACTTGGCAACTGCCATCAGCCACAGGGACATGACGGTCATTGACGAAACATTAAAACAACTCCCGGGACCACACGCCGGGACCTCAACGGACTAAAACAACTAACATCAATAACAATAACAAAATAGTTTAAAAAATACAAAAAAAATAATACTAACACACTAAATTAAAAAAATCTGGAGCAATTAATCGTGACAAAAAAAAACAAAAATAAAGTAAAAAAGCAAACAAAATATCTTGACGCAAAAAAAGGCACGGACGCCAAGTCTGTGGAGTTTAACTATTGTAAATAAAAAAAAAAAAAAAAAAAAAACACACACTGCTCAAAAACTTTCGACTTTAGGCACTGAGGTATTCTGGACGAGAAGATACTTTTTAATTTACGAGTTACCTCTCTCTCGAAGCTGGACTTACCCATAGGGATCGCTAGTCCCAGGTAGAGTCATCGACAACTTCGACAGTAGCGCCATCAACAACGACCGGTATAGGTGTGGCATGGACGTTAGACATGATCTTCGTCTTTTCCATGTTCATCTTAAGACCCACACGTTGTGAGGCTCTTTGGAGGTCACCCAGCATAGCGCTGAGTTCTTCCAGGTTCTCCGCCAGGATTACTATGTCATCGGCAAATCGAAGGTGTGTAAGGTGTTCGCCATTGATGTTAATACCCAGCCCTTCCCACTCCATCAGCTTGAACACGTCTTCCCCAATAAGGAGGAGAAACCTGGACCCAGCTATGCGATGCAAAAAGAGTTGCAGTTACCAAACCAACTAAACAATAAAGGCGTAGTGACATACTTAAATTGATAACTTCCTGCTTTTTTGAGAAGAAAAGAGTCTGCTTAGAGACAGAGGAAGGTGTTGGCGGATAAAATAATAATGCAGAATATGGATTTTAGGTTTGCCTCAAGTTCGGATCGGACAAGTTCTGGTAAAGTACCCATAACTTTATTCGAATATCTGACTGACTTACAGATTTTGATTGTTGTTACGAGTATATATCCCTGGTCTTGACGAAACAAGAAAATATTGGGTCCAAAGATTTCACTTAGCACTGGCAATAAGCATGGCAATTCCATTTTTAAAAGGAGAAAATAATTTTGTAGGTAGGTAATTATTAAACGAATAAATGTTGGATCCAAATGTTTTACTTAGCACTGGCACTGGTATTGCCACGCATAGGCATGGCAATACCATTATGAAAAGAAGCAAATGTACTGTAAAAGCATACTTACTAACAATAATTTTGTAATTATTGAACTAAAATGCCTTTACGGTGTCTTTCAGATACTAATTTCAATTATAAAGGTACCAAGGCGCTTTATAACACATCGTCTTGAATTCACAATGAATTTTACTAACTATCGCTCTATTATATACAGGGTTCCGCTCGCTAGAAACCACAAGCCAAACTTAGTTAATTCTAGCTCAGGCGATCAGCCACTTTGTCGCTAAACGCAACAACCGAACGCAAAGTACACATGCACACATGCGATCCGCTACCACGTTCGAATTTAGATATTCACGAAACAGCGATGGAGCATCCTGAAAGACGCTTAAACACAGTATCAATGCACACGCAAACGCCGTGGTTTTTCCATTATCACCAGGTCAAAATTTTATTATGGGAACCCAGAAAATTAACAAGAACTCTCATATTTTATAGCCACCCACATTGATGGGTACTTTCTAAAGCAAACCAGGTAATTGTGTCTAGTAATTATCACCTCATGTTGCTGAGCTGATGATGTACTCGAACAGTTAGGGTCGAGGTTAGGAGGGGTTGAGATTTAATTCTTTCAATTAATCTTTTTTTGTTTGAAATCTTAAACTCAGGATTCGATACACATTCAGAACGAAGGCTACGCCATTTTAGTAAGGGTTACGACATGGTACGACTCCAAAATAGTTTGAAGAGTCATTACCACTATTAATAAAATAGTTTTTGGAAGCAAATTTATTTTTTATTTAAAATAAATAATAAAAAAAAACGCTTCACAATCATAGCCCCACAGAAGGATATACCCTGTGTCGTGGGTACAATGGACACACGCAAAGACAAAAACACAAACACCCAGTCCGATAATAGAAATATAATCTCATCGTTCAAATTTCTGTTTCACCGGGAATCGAACCCCCCGCGAACGCCACGCAGGTCGTCGATTGATACTAAAGTTTTACTGTTTTTTCTTTCCTCTGTGTACGAAACCCTGAAAATTATGGATGTTTAAATAATCAATTAACCCTTAAAATCACGGGCGGGGTCTCTACAACACGCGCCATTATTTAACTTTATTTGTTAAACTGACAAAAGGTGCATAGGCTCATGATGGGTAGACGTATGTCGCGCTTTCGCGATGATAAGGAGTTAAGATATTTTGCTTATGTGGGGATACCTGGGGACCCCGCTCATGATGTTACATAGTTACTTTTTTTATTTATTTCATGTTTCTGTTAATTTATTTTATAATTAGTGTCATATTATTACGAAAATGAATCACTTAGTAATATTTCATAAATTCGACAAGATTTCGGTGGTGGATCGTGGATATACGAGATATGCCTTTCGAGATCATTTTGGAAAAAGTAGGTCAAATGAAGCTATTTCTAGTATTCTAAAACAGAAATGATGATGCTATTTGACTTCGATCAAAAGATAAAAAGAGTATTTTGCTATAAAACTATTTGTCAGCCTCATTCAGCAACAATTACTTATGGTATACCATACCAGCCCAAAGAGTAATTTTAACTTTAGTACACGATTATTATCGGGTAGTAGTATTTTTTGATTCTTATTTTATTAGAAAATAGCAATATGTTAATCAGAAGTAGATTTTTGCCGTTGAATTTTAGCACATTGCGTAAATACTGAAAAAAGTCTTCTAAAAGATGTTATTTTCGTAAATGTTGTTTACTACCTGAAGTGCAATTGTAGTATAAAGTAAAGTAAAGAGAAGTAAAAAATTATTTACTTGCTTTACAATAAGGTCTTATGACCTAATGGAACACTGCTTTGTATAAAAGTTTCTGACTAAGATCCGTCTTTGTAAGAGCCTATTGCTTACAGTACGTGTAAGAAAACCTTAGTTACAGGTCACAAGTGTATCATGAATAAATTTATCTATATATCAGCCTTTTAAAGTCCACTGCCGGACATAGGCCTCCCCTAATGTTCGCCACTCAATCCGATCCTGCGACCTCTGACCACTTCATCGTAGAAGGGCGGCCTGTGCTCCTTTTGCCGAGAAGTGGTTGCCATTCGAGGACCTTTCTACTCCATCGGTTGTCAGTCCTCCTAACCATATGGCCTGCCTATTGCCACATGAATAAATACTATTTATAAATATAAATATGTTTCGTTTTTTTATAATCTTAATTAATTTTAAGCAATTATTCAAAAAATATTGAGTATAAATGCAAAATATGTATGGGAATACTTCCAGACCTAGCGCGTGCCGGGACGTTGCCATATAGCGCGGGTGCTTGAAGGTTAATCTAATTAAGATTCTAATCGAATCGAATAAATTATGTATAATATGCAAAAGATAATTTTAGACCAGCAAATAAAGGAAGCGTAAGGTATGTTAATGGATGATTTATAAATAACTTTGTCACTTTTCTGTTTTTAGGGTTACAAACGGGTACGAACCCTATTACTAAGACTCTACAGCCCGTCCGTCGGTCTGTCTGTCGCCAAGCGTATCTCATGAACAGTGATAGATAGTTGAGATTTTCACAGATGCTGTATTTGTGTTGCGGCTATAACAACAAATAGGTATATTCATTTAGTTCAGAGAGTTTTCACCCGTACAACGGTTCGTGTAGGCAGTGCAGTGGTGATATCATCGCAAGCGTCGCGGCTGACTTATACGCGCGTATAATACGGTGGTCTGAATCCGCTCTCGAACGCAGAAATAATTATTAGGGTTCTGTACAAGAAAACGGATCTCTGTGTCTGTCTGTCTGTCCGTCCGTCTGACACAGCCAATTTACCGAATCATATGGACAAAATCAGGTGAAATTTGGTATGATGGTGTAATCCTGTGACCCAAACGCAGATGTGTAAAGTACCGATATAATATATTATCTACACTAATATTATAAAGAGGAAATATTTGTTTGTTTGTTTGTAAACTACTGGACCGATTAAAAAAATTCTTTCACCATTAGAAAGCTACATTCACCCTGAGTAACATAGGCTACTTTTTACCTACCGCGGGAAAATGCTTCATTCCTACGTGAAAACGGGTAATAGTGTCAACGCGGTTGAAGTAACTGGCTAAACGCCTATGATTTTAATATAGCAATGGAGCCTGGAATAGCACATAGGCTATTTTTTATCCTAAAAAGTATTGCAAACTTTACTTTGTTATAATCATATCAACCGAAAAGGCTTGCTATCAGGATCCCAAATATATTTTGTTATCATTTTGAAATAAATAATTTTGATTTTATTAATTCACGAATATAGATTCCCTCCCAGTTGTGTCTTTAGTTGGTATATGACTTTAAATAATATTGAATTCTCACTAACTCAAAATTGCTCACGACGCGAATGGTGCGCACTGCTTTATAGGGCGCCGTAGATGGAGTGACCGCTGTGGCGATCACTGTCCTTGCGCCCGGTCCCCGTTGATGATAGGACGCGAACATACTCCCGCTCTTGGTGTCTTCAACATGGAAAAGGCCAGAGGTTTTCAAAGCCCCGTCGGATGGTGCCTCGCTTCGTCTCACGTCACGTTCTTCTTCACGTTATATTAGCGAGGGCCAATATACATAAAACAAAAAAGTTTCATTAAAATCCGTCCAGCAGTTTTTGCGTGAAAGGCTAACAACAAACAGACAGACAAAAATTACAAAACTTATATTTTTAGTTTCTGTTACTAATAAAAAGAAAGAAGTATTTTTTTAAATTTATATGCAATGTACACATTTGACCCTGCTTACAGTTTTATTATATGTATAGATTTAATTTAACTTGATTGATTATTTTTATTTTTTATTTTAATAGAACAATTATTTTATCTACTATATAAAAATAAGTCGGGTTTTCCTTCCTGACGCTATAACTCCAGAACGCACGAACCGATTTCCACGGTTTTGCATTCGTTGGAAAGGTCTCGAGCTGCGTGAGGTTTATAGTAAAGAAAATTCAGGAAAAATTTCATACCGAAGTTCACGCGGACGAAGTCGCGGGCGGCCGCTAGTAACCTATGTAAACAGGCAATTACTCATTGTAAATAATAATAATTGAATTATTTTTTAATTAAATTTTGAATTATTGTTGTATCACGATTGTTCTATGTTTGTTTCATAACAAAAAATAGAAATTAAAACTAATAAGCTACGAAACCACTGAGCCTTTGATTTTATATCTATATAAGAATTTGATTTAAGTATAAAGTTCACCTATATTTTCAAATAATTTCAATAAAATGGATAATTTATAAATATTCGCTACTATTCGAATAGATATGTGAATAATTTAAGTAAATAGCGGTCAATATTGGCCAACAGTACATTAGCATAGTAATCATACATTTTTTTCATGGATACTAAAGGTCAATACTTTTCATTTAAATCGTTTCGTATAAGTCCATGCGTTTCGACTTCTTTGGTCACATTGCCAGAAAAGACGGAAGTAACCTAGAAAAACTGTTATTCGACATCCGAAATGGCTCAAAAAACATGGCTCCCGTCGTGATGGAGCCCTTTTATTTTATAAACACCCATTTTTGGGCAAATAATAGTCTTTGTGTTTCAAGCTTTGCCTTTGTGCTATTAAAACTAACGGAATGTATCTCTACACAAACTACATGATTGCATACCATATGGATATTCATTGGGGTAATTCAGTAGATACATTAATTAGACGATACATATATCCTGCGTATAGATAACAAAAAAATATAAGTAAGTAAGAGCTATGTTTAAATACAACCAAAGGCTGTGTACTGGTACTCGTCATGTCATAGAAAAAAGGGCAAAAAAATATACTTTTTCAATGAATAACGAATAATGCGACACTGACACAAACTGATGATAGTAGGGTCACCTTACCACTTAAATCTTAATCTTACGATGCCAAAATAATCTTGCAGTTTAAATGAGTACAGTTCAAATCCAATAGTCATGTATGAAGTGCTGATTCAAAAAAGGTAAAGTTAACTTCCACAAGTGTGTATGGAACTTAAAATAGATTTTGTATCATATGTTTCCTATACGTAATTCTCAAATTTCGACTATAAGCATAGATTGAAGCAAAAAGAAAAATATTTCTCAAAGGAGTCAGAAACCATATCTCAGGAAAAGTAAGCAGAATTAAGTTAGTAATATATTCAAAAATTACATTGAACAAAGCAATAAAACCCTTGTGAAACTGAATATTTAGTCGGAGTTTAAAACTACGGAGCGAGCTTGATGGAAAATTGGATTTGCAACTTCCGCGTGATGAGCTAATTACTGTGGATAATCTATTCAGGAACGAGAACTGTTCTTAGGGAAAAACGTGAAAAAACTTACGTCATAAATATCAAAAACTAAACTTTTAGAAGGGAGTTTTGGCGGGAAGTCGAAAAATACATATTGTGCTCTTGTTTTATTTTCATTTTCTTGGTGTATTTTTGAGTTCGGATCAAGTGGATGGCATTTTGTTTGATATAGGTTAATTACAGTGCACGAGTGTTTGTGAAATAGAATAACAGTGCTGAAATATGTTTTTTCTGCTTGCCTCCAAAATTCCATTGGACACGTTCTAGTAAAGTAGCCATCGCTTTACTTGAATGTTGAACTGAGTAGACTGACTGATTACTGACGATTTACTTACTGACTTTGTTATTACTTCGTCCAGTTTCATTGAAACTGGCAAAAAATTGATGCAAAAATTATACTTGACGCTGGCAGTATGCACAGAGTTTGCGATGCCAAATTGAAAAAAAAAACTTTTAGAAATGAGTGGATGAATGAAAACGGACTAACACCAATTTTCACTAACCATAGGATACGCCTAAAGGAATTGCCTAGAGGAAAAACACGTTTCACTAACCTGTCAAGACTAACGACATTTAGGCCCTGTAGCTTCGGGATTAAGAATAGAGCTACGGTATCCCCTGCCTGATTGTAAGAGGCGACTAAAAGGGGGCTTCCGGGGTTGCGTTGACTTTCACCAAGTGGGAGCTTGACTCGTCCAGCCAGCAGGCCTGGGAAGGACGGCGGTGTGTGCGTGGCCGCATGCTGCTGTGAACACCTGAAGGTGCAGGAGAGCACATCTGCTCTCCCGAAGATGGGCCCGTTCTGGAGCGCCGCGCGTTGAGGACACCGGTGCGCTCCAATGGAGATCCCGGAGTCCTCCCCAAGCGCACCGAAGAGGTTATAATGCGGTACGAATTCCACATAACCCCGTATCCTCTCCCAAGGTGCTGGGTACCTTTTGAAGGTCCCCCCCGATACCAAAAAAAATTTATTTGGGATGGTAATATTTTTGTACTACGCCTTTGCACAATAGACACGCTGCTCACCGGTGAAACGTTCCATGGCAACTGAATTTCCGAGAACCAAGCTACCTATCCTCACTACCCGCACCCAGCTCCCGCGTTCCTGTCAAGAGTAATGCGATTTTGAAATTCGCACGCCTTTCTGGCCCACACTGTATAACATTGTTTAAGAGTACGGATGTGAAGTAGCACTAATTTCTACATTTTCAAAACTAATACAATTAATAGAATACTTACTAATGATCGGCAAAAACTACAAAAATGATACGTCTAGGAAAACATACATTAGAATCTAAGTTCTATTTGATACGATTGAATACGGAGCGTCGTTCGATGGAAATTCGGATTTGCAACTTCCCCGCGATGGGCTAATTACTCTGGATATTCATTCAGGAACGGGAACTGTACTTCGAGAAAAAAGTGAAAATAATTTTCTGGTCTATGTAACGTCAAACGTATAAAAATTGTACTTATTAAGCATGAATCCTGTCTGATTATGTTCTCGTTAATGAAAGTGGATTAAGTCTCAGCAATCTACTTCATGCATCAAAATAAATAATGACACTTTCTGTCTACGCTATACCACACAGCTGTCTACAAATATTTGAACGTATTATTTGTAGTTAAATTATGTCTATTTACACATAATTTGACTACAGTAACCTACTACGTTAACTACAATAGACTTTTTATCATCTTCAAAATCAATTCATCAGCGTTTGTACATTAAATGGAAGTGTCACTGGCGAAGGACTTTGCGACTTTCGTTTGAGATTTAAAAAAAATGTAATATCCATCCACTCATTCATCAGCAATTGGAAGTCCACTGCTGGATTCAGCCCTACCCTAATATTCATCACTCCATCCGGTCCTGCATTCTCTGAATCCTGCGATTCCCGCTGTCTTCAGGTCGTCAATCCAACTGGTTGTAGGGCGATCTGTGCTCCTTTTGTCAAGACGTCGTCGCCATTCGAGGACTCTTTTTCCCCATCGGCTAGACTTTCTAAGTTAATGGGTTCCCGTTGCCACTGAAGCTTACAGATTTAGACAGCTATCGGATTTCATAATAATAGATTTCAATACTTGATACTGTCATTCAGGTTTAAACTCGGTATCTTTTACGGACGGTTCTCACCGTTCAGCCATTTGGAGCTGGGGCTCATAATTCCTTCCGTATTCACCTATGCTAAATTCAATTAATTATAATGTACGAAAATTATAATTAATAACAAACGATTTCCTCATTTTACGCTGCTGTAGATAACTTGTGTATAAACGAGATTACGACGTTTATTTAATAGGATAATTAATTATTACATCATAGCGTAACGAGACACGTTCCCTTTAATATTCTCCATTGTGATGATACAGAGGATTCCTTTCAAAAGGGATGGGAAAATAATAATATCCAATGACATTTACTCTTCAAAATAAATTATAGGTATAAAGAGTATTTTTTTGGATTTGAAACATGTCCTGACGGGTATCGTTGAACGCAAGCGATATACGCAGCTAAGCCAAACGAGCGCGGTCCGGTGTGAGATGGGTGACCGCTAGTGGCTAAAATTTGACGAATCCATCGGTTCCGGAGGTCTTATGGGTGGTTTAAAAACTTGAGACGTCGTTTTGACCACTAACCTGCATCTAAACCAGCCCGCATTGGAGCAGCGTGGTGAAGAAAGCTCGGATCCTCCCCAACAATGGGAAACAACCTTATACAACCAACGACGATAAAAGTTTTACAGCCAGCTCAATTTCTATAATTTTTCATGACTGCATTTTCTATAATTTTTCAATACAGATGAAAGGACACGAAGGCTGTTAAACCTACTATAAAAGTTAGGTTTACTTACAAACTGTTCTCTCTAAGACCCTTCAATTTCTTACCCGTTACCTTCTATGTTTTAAATAAAATTTATAGCTTTAATTTAAATACTTTTTAAGGCTGAGGCAACAAGACGACAGGAATTACCATGGTTGTCAAAAATATCTGTAAAAAAAAACTGTAATACGAGTAGGTACCTAATTAGCAAGACTTTCATTCATAATTTTGAGAAACTCATAAAATTCATGAACACAAGGAATTTTTCACCCAAAATTTTATGTCACATTTACCTGCGTCTGTTAGGATTATCAACAAGTTTAATTATTATTATTTATTAAATACCACGCGCACTGTTTCGTAGCAGTTAAATTTTATACTTGACATTTATTTAAATTAGTTTCGTTATTATAATCTATCTTCTTATCTTCTTATATACATATATATCTTCGGTCTTATTCGGTCTCTATCTTAATAATATATCTTCGGCTTCGCTCGATTGATTTGAGTTCTATATCTATTCCATGAAAACAGTACATTTTTCGGGATAAAAAGCAGCCTTAGTTCTATTCCAGACTATAATCTATCTCAGTGCCAAATTCCATTCTGATCCGTTCTACTGTTCCTGGGTGATTCAGCTAGAAACATCTATTCAAATATACAATCTTTAAATAATAAAATAAATAAACGTTACACACTCATAGCCCCACAGTAGGGTAACGATACCCTGTGTCGTGGGTACCATGGACACATACAAAGACAGGAACACAAACACCCAGACCGAGAACAGAAATTTAAACTCATCATTCAAATTTCTGTTTCGCCGGGAATCGAACCCGGGACCCCTCGATTGGCAGTCCGGCATGGTAACCATTGGGCCACACGGATCGTATTAGCATTTATAATATAAAAATACTGCAAATACCAAATAAATTAGAAACACGGTCAGGCGTAATAGGTATTATTACCCTGGTTACCCTATCCGCGACTATTTGCTAACTAGTATAAACAGGAAAGTTTAACTCTCTTGATAACTACTGAACGCAGTTTTATCCGAGCATTGGTAACTTTTAACGAGCTGTTTCGTTTTATATATTCACTGAAGTAGAACGAATACACGTGCGAAAGGGAATATTATAGAGCTTGTAAATTAGAATGTTGTTGTTGAAATTACTTAAAAGCAAAAGTTCTTGAATAACATATAAAAACTAAAAAAGTTTGCAAGATACCTTTGTTAAAAAGAAAACTCTAAGAAAATCTTAAATCTATTTGCAATCGTCATAACGAAATGTTAACAAAATACGATAGCAAGGTCTTATTTGGATTTTATTTTGTAGATTTTACCCTAAATTATTATTATTACTTGTATTACTTATGTTGTGGGAAAGATATCTAAATTCATAATTTGTCAGATATCCACCCTGCCTAGAATAATTGGACTCCTCAGGACGCTTATCTTGACATATCGGCATGGTCACCACTGTTGTAAAGACATAATAATACAATTTTTTGTTGTAGTGTTTCTTTTTGACTTATCAAAAAAAAGGGATCCTATGATTAATTGTAACGTGTTAGACTTCAGGTAGATTGCATTTAGATCCAAATTATGTTTTAGCTTCTTCATCAATAATTTTCTTGAAATATCACCAGTAATAACAACCAAATACCAAATAAGTTATTCAGTCCAAGAAATACATTCGCGCAATAAAATTGCCACAAAGGATTCAATGAACTCTTTCAGAACAAGAAAAACCCAAAGACTTGTAAATCACAAGCGATATTAACCATAAATCAGCGATTATCCCTCTAGCGGAGGTGAGGTGAGCGATGTTGGGAGTGTGGCCAGGGAACTGAAGTTATCGGAAACATAATGACATGATTATTAAAACTATTTTGGAATCGGGCGTTTAGTAAAATGGCCTAGTTACCTGTCGTTCTGAATCAATGGGCACCGACTCCAAAATAGTTGTAAGACTCATTAGTGGCAATGAAAAAGTATCATATGCGAAGAATTACTTTAGTTTATAATTTTATTCTTTTTCAATTTTATCGGCGATTTATTTTTATGTTTTAAAGGCAGACACGTGTGTACACACACAAACACACACACACGCACAAATACACAACACAACACAGCATTAAAATCTGTAAATAAACAAAAAAATCACCACTATTTTCAAACGTTTATGGTATTATGGGATTCATCCGAGATATATCTCCCTATCCTACAAAGCTATGTGTGTTCCTACATTACAATCAGTGAGTGTACAATCAATTATCCCCTATTTTCCTACCCTTAGGGTTACAAATTTATGTTCAAATTTATATGCAACAAAATTCCAAAAAAAAAGAATTATCAAAATCGGACCATTCTCTGAAATGGTATGCGTGGTTATATATAAAAAAATATACGCGTCGACTTGAGAACCTCCTGCGTTTTTTTAGTCGGATAAAAATAACGATGACGGTTAGATCTTATCGGTCTTAGCTATTTAGACTGTATGTTATGCAATGCAATAATGTTTGGTAGGTATATACAAATATTTTTTTGTTTTTCCTTACCAATTATTGTTAACAACTGTTTTTGTGTCTCACTGTACTAATTTGTGGAATAATTGAGGAAGCTACGAACGTGATATCTAATGATGATATTCCAACGTGAACTGGTAAAGATTCGGGTTAGTTGATAGCTTGCTGTTGATTGCTCACAATCAACCATATCAGGGTGCCATATCAGTGTCACAGGCTGTCATGAGAATCTGTGTAACGCATCCATATTAATATTTTCTATTGCTATACTTATAACAAAGTACATGTCTACAGCATCAATCAAGCATTTATCTTTGACAAGCATTTCTATCCGCCTGTTTAATAGCCCTTAACTCACATTAATGTTCTGCGCAACCGTCGCATACAAATGTTAAGCAAAACAAAGAGATAAGGCCCGAATTACACACCAAGTTGACGGTTTCGCGGAATACTCTCGCCCTTTGTCAACACATAAAAATCCCCACTTTTGACACATTTATGTCATCGTAAATAGAGGTTAGAAGGATAAATCGCAACGGTTTAAATAGTGGAGATTTTGTCCAAGGGTTTAGAGAGATGTGAGATCAAGGCAGGTACTTGGACCCAATTTTCTTTTTTAACACGCTTATATTAGCTTGACCTGTATGTATGTAACGGAATCTTTTAACTTCATTTTCGACCTACTTCGAAGCGTCTGATTAACTTGAAAATTCGCACAGGGGTCAAGGGCAGATGACAATGCAATAACATGAAAAAAAAATCCAACTAAAAGAATAATAATAAATAGATAATGTAGTTTAAAAAACACGCTTATGTGAAAATATGAACTAAAAATTAAGTTGTTAACAAAAAAATAGAACCGACTTCAAACGGTAAAAAATAAAATTGTTCAGTACCTACTTCTTCTTGCTTATGGTAATGACTCTTAAAACTATTTTTGGAGTCGGGCCCTTACTAAAATGTCGTACCATTCGTTCTAAATGGGCAGCGACAGTACAGACAGTGGGACAGTACCTACTTCTTCTTGCTTATGGTAATGACTGTTAAAACTATATTGGAGTCGGTGCCCACTCAGAACGAAAGGTACACTATATTTACTAAGACAGGACATTTTACTAAAGGCCCGACTCCAAAAAATAGTTTTAAGAGTCATTACCATAAGCAAGAAGAAGTAGGTACTGAACAATTTTATTTTTTACCGTTTGAAGTCGGTTCTATTTTTTTGTTAAAAACTTAATTTATTTCACTCTTTTCAGTAATTTTAATAATTCTGCATATATTTATAAGCATAATTGGAATTTTTTTCACTTAACTTCTAAACGTTAAAGAGATACTTTTTATAATCATGTTTATCTAATAGCCATCTTATAGCCTGAAATAATACTACTATCAGTATTCCCTAGTTTCACATCATCAGATTTTGCCATGGTGACAGTTGGACCACCTCAGCAATGTAAGATTTCCAACAAAAAACCATTTATTAAAAGAATTTGCTCTCAACTCCTAACTGTCATAGTACCTTCCATCATCAGCTCAGCAACATGATGTGATGATAATTATACACAAATACCTGTTTTGCTTTAGTAAAAATATGAAAATCATTTGAATGTTCCCTTCGATTTCTTTGGGATACCATCATCAGACTTTGACTTGGTGACAGTTGAACCACCTCAGGAATGTAAGATATCGAACAATAAACCATTTATTGAAAGAATTTGCTCTCAACTCCTAACCTTCGTAGTACCTTCCATCATCAGCTCAGCAACATGATATGATGATAATTATACAAAAATACCTGTTTTGCTTTAGTAAAAATATGAAAATCATTTGTTGTGCTATAAAATTTGAATGTTCCCTTCGATTTCTCTGGGATCCCCTCATCAGACTTTGACTTGGTGACAGTTGGACCACCTCAGGAATGTAAGATTTGGAATAAAAAACTATTTATTGAAAGAATTTGCTTTCAACTCCTCACTGTTGCAGTACCTTCCATCATCAGCTCAGCAACATGAGATGATAATTACTATGCACAAATGGCTCATATGCTTCAGAAAGTATAAGAAAATCAATGTGCGTGCCTATAAAATTTGAGAGTTCCCCTCGATTTCCCTGGGATCCCATCATCAGATCCTGATTTGGTGACAATGGGACCACCTCGGGAGTATAAGCATACGAACAAAAAAATAATTTTGAAAATCGGTCCACAAACGGCGGAGTAATCGGTGAACATATATATAAAAAAAAATACATACAGCCGAATACAGTACCTCCTCCTTTTGGAAGTCGGTAAAAAAATACATACAGCCGAATACAGTACCTCCTCCTTTTGGAAGTCGGTAAAAAGTAAAAGCGTATATTTTAATTTTTTATACTACATTATTTATTTTGTATTTTTATAGATTATTTTAATAATTCCTTGAATTAATTACAGTTACTTTTTTCAATTATTTTAATCAATGGTTGCATTTTCATAACTTAACATCATTACTGTAAATTTTCCAGGTAAACCAAACACAACTAACAAAATTCGTTGAAACAAACTTTCTTTCTCCTCATATTACTGTTATTTTATTCAAATGAAAGGAGAGAAGGGAAAATTATTGGAAAAGTTCGAAGAAAAGCATAATATGTCAAAAGTAATAAGGCAAATCCACCGCAAACGCCAGAACCTTAATCCTAATAATCCATAAGGGTAAGAAGAGCTGAGAAATTGCATCCGTAAATACTTACGGATTACGTATTACAGGATAAATGTTATCTTTATATGAAGCTTGTAGCTTTGTATCTGTGGAAAAATAGACTATGAACATATTGAGGGATTTCATTACTAGCTACGCTCCACGGTTTTGTACGTTGACGAGAATCAATAAAAAAAAATTTTTTTTTCAACCTTTTTTATGTCCCACTGCTGGGCACAGGTCTCCTTCTCACAAGTGAGAGGAATTTAGGTCATAGTCCACCACGCTTGCCATGTGCGGATTGGTGGACGTAATGCTTTCGAGAAATTATGAATTTCTCTCAGGCACGCACGGCGATGAAGAACATCGTAATCAATTAAATATCACGATATTTTCCATCACCGTGGAGCAGCGATAAATGCGCACATTACAAATTTCTTTGTCAGAGGGGCGCCAAGGAATATAAATAATAAATACTCAATATTTATTTTTAATCTCTAATTTAATAAGTTATTAACAAAATAATAATTCATGTAAAAAACAAAATTATTCTGTACTTGACCTATGATACCTTTTCTTGCTAATGGTAATGACTCTTAAAACTATATTGTAGTCGGTGCCCATTCAGAACGAAAGGTACGCTATTTTACTAAGGGCCCGACTCCAATATAGTATTAAATTAGTTTGAATAAAATGACTTAGTTATTTTGCTACATTATGTTTTCTTACTGTTCAATCCATACTAATATTATAAATTCGAAAGTAACTCTGTCTGTCTGTCTGTGTATCGTCTGTCTGCTACGCTTTCCCGTTTAGACTACTGAACCAATTTTAATGAAATTTGGAACACAGATAGAGTGGACTATGGGAAAGGACATAGGATGATTTTTATCCTACGGGAACATATAAAACGGGTCCACGCTGGTAAAGCCGCTGTCGGAAGGCTAGTAGTAATAATAAATGTAAGATCATTTTCCGAACATTTAGACGCAATTGAATTAATGGGATGTAGACCTAGTTGAAATTAAGGTATAAATTTTGAAACCACACGTATATCATCAGATTCTATTAGATTTCTACGATGGATGTGAAACAAACTCAAGCGAATATAAAAAAAATATACAAAATCCAATCTAAAAACCAGAAAACTGTACTTAACAATTTATTAACAGAAAGTAGTTTTTATCTTGAGCAAACAAATTTGAAAACGATAGTCGAGTTCGCTGCAAATCGATCTTATTTCCAAGTTTCAGTAACGTGATCGGTATAACTTCGTCTGCTTGATAAATTCTTTTAAATCTTAAAGAGACTGGTCTTTCGAAGTTCTGCGAATCTTTTGCAGAGTTACGCGTACATCTGAAATTATGATAAATTTATTCTAATACTTTTACTTGAAGTTTACACATACTTAGCACTTCGAAATATTACTGAATGATTAAGTTACATAATAAAATACTCTATATTCCTCTATATGTCCTCTCCATACCCTTTTCGTTCTTTAAAAGATACATACATTAAGGGTTATATTTTTTATTTATTTATTTCATTTAAGTAGGGTAGGTATTTATTTATTTCATTTAAATAAATAAATAAATAAATAAATAAATAAATAAATAAAAAATATTTATTTAAATTAAATAAATGAATACCCTTCTTAAATGAAATAAATAAATAAATAATATAACCCTTAATGTATGTATCTTTTTAAAGAACGAAATGGTTAAGAACAAAACGGGCGACCACGACTGTTTCGGAGTACACGTAAAGCAGTCTTATTTGATAGTAGTTGTTTGATAGCAGTTATTGAATAGCAATTTAAAAACATTCGATGCTTGGCTGCAACCCTTTTAGCATCCCACTGCTGGGCACGGATCTATCCCAATTATTAGGAGGCCTGGAGCTTACACCACCACGCTGCTCCAATGTGGGTTGGTGGAGATGCGGGTTAGTGGCCAACCCGCTGTCAGATGTTTTCAAACCACTCATAAGGCCTCCGACAAGGTTTAACGATTGTTATCTATCGACAACAACCGGGACCGACGGCTTAAAGTGTCCTCCGAAGCACGGAAACGCGCATGATTTTTTTTTGCCACTAGCGGTCACCCATCTCACACCCGACCGCACCCGCTTGACTTAGTTGCATAGATCGCTTGCGTTCTACGCTAGCCGCCAGGCCATACGCCTTTTAAATTCGATGCTTGGTTGAACTTATATTGTTATTTGTAAACCATCCGTGTTAGAGCACCATGAAGCTGCAACCCTAACAATAAAGTTTTAAAAGCTCTACATAATAATAAGAGGAAATTATCAAACATTTATTAAGGAGAGCAGCAAACAACGAAAGGTGGCATCCTCTTGTAGATATCTCGAAGCCTTCTTATACGTGCAAGATAAACTCGGTGACTCTTTAATAGTGCGAAAAATCTTATACACTGAACTCTCTCTTAAAAAGTATAAAAAAATAATGGGTTGTACTCCGGTAGTGCCGGCAGAAGTGAAAACTTGAATATTAACGTTGTGCATTTTTGATATTTTGGAATGGTTAGGGAATAATTTCGCACGAATTGCTTTTATTATCAGTATTATT
Source organism: Pyrgus malvae (assembly GCA_911387765.1). Lineage (NCBI taxonomy): Eukaryota > Metazoa > Arthropoda > Insecta > Lepidoptera > Hesperiidae > Pyrgus > Pyrgus malvae. The sequence goes on along the minus strand of OU426965.1, from coordinate 20,024,161 downwards.
TTTCATCTAGTATTTTCAGTAGGGTTTCATCTAGTATTTTTATAAAGGAGCAGCGATGGCCGAGTGGTAAAAAACCGCGGTCTTCGACGCGACCGATCCCAGGTTTAAATCCTCGGCTCGCACCTCTGACAAAGTTTGTAATGTGCTAATTTATCGCTGCTCCACGGTTATGGAAAATATCGTGATATTTCATTTTGACGACCCGCGTGGTGCAGTGGTTACCATGCCGGACTGCTAATCGAGGGGTCCCGGGTTCGATTCCCGGCGAAGCAGTTTGGATGATGAGTTTAAATTTCTGTTCTCGGTCTGGGTGTTTGTGTTCCTGTCTTTGTATGTGTCCATGGTACCCACGGCACAGGGTATTAATTACCTTAGTGTGGGGCTATGAGTGTGTAACGTTTATTTCGTTGATTACGATGTTCTCCATCGCCGTGCATGCCTGAGAGAAATTCATAATTTCTCGAAAGCATGACGTCCACCAATCCGCACTTGGCCAGCGTGGTGGACTATGGCCTTAATCCCTCTCAATTGTGTGAGAAGGAGACCTGTGCCCAGCAGTGGGACATAAAAAAGGTTGATATTTTTTTATAAAGTACCTACTCACTCATTTTCTTTCACTATTTCTTCGTCACTTTTTCATTAATATATGCACTTTGTTCAATGTCCGTATTTTAAATACTTGATATAAGTAAGTAAACGAATTTTACAAGTAGGTATAGACAGTCAAGCCATCAGCTGTCACCCCTCCGTCTTACGAATAATACCCATCCCAAAAAAAAGTGCACAACGCCGCTAAAGAAGTTTTTACTAAACAAAAAACAAAACCTAAAGAAGATTCTGTTTAGAAACAAAAAATTGTTATTGGAGTTTCTGTAACCACCGCTTAAAACTGAATCCACAAATTTGACAGTGGCTTATGTTTCCGAAAACTTTTCCCAAATGCGGTTAGAACATACGCAATACACACCGGTACCATGTTTACGGATCTTAAGTCGAAATCACAACAGCGTAATTCCGAAGCAAAAATTCGGGAACCAAAATAAGCGTCAAAGTTCCGAAGCGCCATCTGCGTACGTGTTGATGTTTCGGATCAAACTTTACCTTTGAGCAGTACTAAGGTTTCGTAAGGCTGCAATTCCGAGGGTAAGCGATAGTATGGCTTCTAGATACTTGCAAAAGGATCGGTCGTTCGTACATTTTAACTATGCTAGTTACCGGCGCATACTTTTACCTTGCCGTTTTAACAAGCTCTTTATGTCAAATTGCGTTTGGCGTTGCACAGTGCCTTTTTTCTCCTTGTCAAAATTATAATTGGTCAAATGGGGCTACCACGAGTTTTGTATGAGAGATATTTTTAGTAGCAACATAGTGCTTAAATTTCGTCCGGCATTTGCTAAATTGACAGTGTAAGCAGCTTTTTCAGATAATTTCTAAGTTAACTTTACGTTGGCTGAAGGGATCTGAACGGTTAAGGTTAAAGTTTGCGTAAAAACATAACGAAGGTTAGTTGATGCAACCGTTTTGTTTCTTTTGATGATTACATTATTTAGCTTTAACCGACATGGACCTATAACATTACTGTTACCGCGTGTGGTGCAACCTAAGAAGAACAATGCCAACGCCATCGAGATACAATGTACTAACGAGTAGTGGTACCTCAATGGCCAACGCGTACAGAAACAGGAGGTTAATAGAATCAGGCGTTACTTTGCGGAACTCCATTGTTATAAAGTTAGGTAAAAACTACTTTGCAACAATCCGCAACCACAACGTATGATGGTGTATACCTTTTTCATGCAATAGCACCTCCCTCCCTCCCACATAGGAAAGTTTTGCGGGTGACCGTCGTAGAGTCAATAACCCTGATGATGCTCTGTTTTGGGGCGAAACACGTGTTGGTGGTGGTACGTATGTTGGTGTATACTTTTTGTTGTTGCATGTGTATGTGTCCTATGTGGGAGGGAGGTGCTATTGCATGAAAAAGGTATACACCATCATACGTTGTGGTTGCGGATTGTTGCAAAGTATTTTTTACCTAACTTTATAGAAACAGGAGGGTTAATGCAGTGTAAGGTTTAATGGTCGATAGTCTTTTGCGCGTGGTTTACGTTTGTGTGTTAGGGACAAGGGGAGAAATTAAGTTGTAAGAGTATACACAATACAATATGTAGAAAATGGTAACAGATGACAAATAACACAGCTTTAATATTCTTTACAAGGAAGTGCTACAAAAAGCATTCTGAAGTTAGTAATTAAGAGGGCACCGAGGCATTGATACGAAATTTTTGTGCGTTTGATCCCTTGCTGTGTCGTTATTACTAAAGCTATAGCTATGTATTTATTACGTAAGTAATTTAAGAATATACTCTATAAGTTATATATTTCAGAAACACGATTACTTGTAGTTTCCTCGATAGAAAATAAATCAAAAATAAGCTCTTAAAAGTTAAATAAACCCAGAGAAAACCTGAAATAAGGCCAAAATAAAAATATTTCAATAGCTTTTGTTGTTTTATTTTCTAAATGTTACATGCACCCTTGCTAGCCTAGTCGATCTCGATTCTATCGGCGACAGGGGGCGGCGCTCAGGCACACATACACAGAGCGCGTGGACTACCTAAAATCAATTCGCGCGAGAAGCTCGGTACCCTCTTAATGTACGGTGTTAGAGTCGACATAATAATTGTGATAGTTTTCGTAACCAATAGTAAGTGTTGTTAATGATATGAGACGAGAATAAAACTCGTAGTTTTCATTCTCGTCTACAATTGGATCTATCTAAGCAAACCGGAATCAATCAACACTCATACCGAAATTGAGTTAAGTACACAGTAAAGCTTAAAAGTGCACCTTCTATCGACCCTGTAAAGATCAAAATGATCTGACAATTTGGACAGAACAAAACATTTTCATGACATGTTTACCAACCCACAAAACATTATTACATAGTTGCTGCCGTCTATGAACAGAATAATTGTTTCACTTCATAAATGTATGCAGCGGTAGTACCAACACCGGTTGAATCATGAAAGTTCTATCCCCTAAAATTAAAACGTCCATCTCCTTTTCCAGTATATATATCGCTCATCTAGTACTACAAAGACGTAACTATCATTTTGCAAATTTTACAGGAGAGCGTTTTAAAGTTTTTTGTATTGTTCTGTTTTGTTTTATTATTTCACTTTATATTATTTATAACTACAACCAGGATATTTTGGATGTTTAAATATACAGGTAGAGTACAAAAGCAAAAATATTTAAAAAAGTAAAGTGTAAGTATAAAAAAAACCACTTGAAATGATTTGACACATACAATTGTGTTATTGTTGCATTGAAAATGCTTTTTTTTGAAGTTGTGTTACGGAAATAGGTATTAGTCAATTTTATTTAAAACACTTATTTTGAGATAATCATTTATTACAGCCTAATTTAATAATGAATAATTAACATTACTTATTGGCACGTAAATCAGAGGTGAATTTGTATTTTTTTATCCTTATTTTAAACTACTTACTGAATAATTAACAGTCCTTTGAATAATTACGTATTGGTACATAAATCACAGATTCATTTGTTATCCTTAAATCAAAATACTTATTCAAATAACCTAAAGCAATCGCTAATCACAGCTGTTTCATTGAAATAAGTACTTTATGTTTGTTTCAAACAAAGACAGCTTACAAATAATAGGAACTAAAAATCGTACAATCAAAATAAATGAAAAATAAAACATAACAAAAATAATGTTTTTCTAAGAAAAATATAAACACGTATCAAAATTAACCTTATTCTCCAAAGGAAAAAAAAACTTTAAAAAAATGTTTGCCTAGCCAGAAAAGACAAATTAGAAGATAGAATCATAGAAATACTTATATTGTTTTGGAACAACATGTTTCTCTATCAAGAACAACAAATCTTTTTTCTTCTGCTCTGCAATTGGGATTTTAGAAAGATATGCAGGTTTTAGTGTCACGTTTTATAGAGTTTTCCCTTCGTGATCTGCCAGATCTGCGCCCAGACGCAGTTTTAGGCTTGATCAGAACCTTTGTCCAAGATTATTTTTCGTCGAACGTAGTTTTGTACTCATAAGTGTCACTGTTCTTCAAAAACCGTATCATTCTGACTTCCGTTAGTTTCATGGTATTTCCGTCTGTGGTTTTAGTAGAATTCATCCCTATTTCTTCATTCAGTGCTTTCAGGTCAATAAAGTCGTCGTAGTTGAGCTCTTCTACTTTAAAATTCTCTCCAGTTTTTTTTGCATTACGTATAAGTTGTACGTATTGACTTGGGACATAGATCGGACCCGATTTTTTAGCCCTTTTAATTGATTTCTCAATGAGAGAGTGAGCATTACCCCCTTCATTCTGTGTATGTCCACGAATAAGGAATTTATGAGTCACTGAGTTTAAATTCATATAGCTTAGAAATACATCGCCAGAATAAACCTGTAAAAAATAAATAATTATATAACGAATTTTTTTTAAAGGGCGGACACTATCTAAAAACAAATGACTATAATAAACATACTTGTTTTTTTTGCTGTCTACAACAGTTGTCAGAATAAAAATTGTGTGAATAAAAAGTAATATCGACCAGGCTTTGTGTAAGCAGTTCTACAAGAGTCTTGGGTTTGAAGTGAACTACATTCTTTTGGTGGAATATCTTTCGCTAGCTCTTCATCAGCGGCGCTTTGAAAATTTTGTGTATCTTTAGTCTTTACCCAACTGACTTGTTTTATCTTGAGTACTAATATCTTGTTGTTCATATTAATATCATTCTCTTTCGTTCGTACTAATATCATTCTCTTTGCAATCTTCAAGATGTTGAATTATTTTGTCATTAGTTGGAAAAGACATTTTCAAACGTCTTGCTGCAAAATAATAAGCAAATAAATTCGAGTTAACAGTTAGTACCTACAGTGTTATTTTATCATAAATATTATTATCGAAAAAGACTTAATATTTAGGCTGAAGCTGCTCGCTTGGTGTGGATGCAACCAATAACTTGCTCGTTAAGTTTTAATATTACTTACGGAATTTTGTCTTGAGCCTTCGAGGGATCGTCGAGATAGCAACATTAATATCTTGCATTTAAAGTTTGATATTTTTGTGACGAACTGGAGCATCCACTGTGGTAGACACTTCTGTATACGCAGTTTCTTCATCGGCGTTTAATAGCAGCAAAGGGGTAGATGGAACTTTTATTTCTTCACTTATAACCGATTCAATATCTGAGCATTGGTTTTGCTCTATATTTTTAGAGAAAGGAGCAGGAATCCGGCCTTCTATAGCTATTGTTAACATTTTTCTATTGCGATTACTCTCCATTTTATTACCATTTAAAATACCTAGCTTAATTCACCTTACTTTTCTGGAAAAACAATACCATTACTAGCAAATAAGTAGATAGCTTAATGCTTTATTGCACACACAACACATACAAGTAGGTTACTATTTAAAACAAAAAAAATGTAATGATCTTAACTTGAATGCTATTTGTTAATTTATTTTTATTTAGATACTTTTAACTTTTTAAGTTACTACTTTTAGTAATAATGAAGAAAAACATCCATACAATATTTTAATATTTTCAAATTACACCTGTTTTTATTTCTTTTATACTACAATTCTGTGGTGCAATGTTGTCATTGTTGACACAAAGTACAGTAAAGTCATTGAGCTATAGTGCTATAATGACTGTATATACTATCACGTCATTATTTCATTCAATTTTTAGAGCTACAACAGTTAACCGCTGACACAAAATACATTATATACGGTATTCTAGATCACAAAATATAAATTTTGTCTGTTGCTACAAAGTCAATAATATACATTTAAGGCATTGAAGGTCTCAAAATTTCTTTTATCTGGTGATAAAAAGACAAAAAAATACATTTACGTTACTGTGACTGTCAATAAAGGATTTTATTTTGGTGCTACAAAGACAAAAAATACATTTACGGCACTGTAACTCTCAATAAAGGATTTTGTTTTGATGCTACAAAGACAAAAAAATACATTTACGGCATTGTAACTCTCAATAAAGGATTTTGTTTTGATGCTACAAAGACAGAAAATACATTTACGTCGTTTGGTACTTAGAAATGGAAAAAAATTGATGTCATAATTACCTGAACGACGATGTAGCACTCTGACACGACTGACCGTCACGGGGCGTACCGCGCAATTGACCAATGTGGCGGCGTTACACTCAGGGCGAGTCAATTTTTGTACCGGTGCAACAATGACAGTGGCGCTGTCTTCCGCTCATTTGTTGAACAATAAAAACGACTTTGTAACACCATACGTATTGAACATTTTGGAACATTCTGGCATCATTAACTCATATTTGCATTTTGTGACAATTCCGTCTTTGTAGTACTAGATGAGCGATATGCGTAATAAGAACAGATTGAAAAAAATAATGTTGTTTAAAAAACTAAAAAACATGCTTTTGTGAAAATGCGAACTAAAAAATAAAAATAAGAAGAAAATGTATTTTACTGTAAAAAAAAGCGTGGAGTGCATGGTGTCAATAGTATCTCACTCAAAAAGCACCCCACGTTTTTTTTACAGTAACATACATTTTCTTCTTATTTTTTAATTTTAAGTTCGTAATTTCACAAAAGCGTGTTTTTTTGTTTTTTAAACTACATTATTTATTTTTTAATTTTTTAGTTGGATTTTTTTTTTCATATTATTCATATTGCATTGTCTTCGGCCCTTGACCCCTGTGCAAATATTCAAGTTAATCAGACGCTTAGAAGTTAGTAAAAATGAAGTTAAAAGATTCCGTTACATACATTGTATACATACATGCATATTATATACAGGTCAAGCTAATATAAGCGTGTTAAAAAACAGCAGTAACTGCAAGTTTAAGGGTAAAGATAAACTAACCACATTTTTGTAATAAACATATACCATTACATAATCATGGGACTTTACTTCTGTTTTATTATAAACACATCCTCATATTTTTTTATTATATCTAAGGCTGTATGAAAAAAACAATTAAGTTTGCCTTAGGAAGATATAATACTGAAATCAATATTTTAGCGGTCTCGCAAAAACTTACTTTACTCGAACGTTTTGATTTCGAGAACCCATAGTAACTGCAATCCAAACGGTCAATACGGGAAGAACGTGATCTTCTTACATGCTTATTTGAACCAACTTCCACATTTGGGTAAAACTGCAGTTAAAATGGCGAATTCGAGTTAAGACTTGGAAGCTTTCTGATGTACCAGAAGATCAAAATGTTCTGAGATTAGAAATAAACTTAGAACACCTAATTACAATTACATTATAGAAATTTTGTAAGTGGTAGAACTATTATCGTTCGCCCGGGGAAGTACCAACGCTGCACTCACTTCTGCCGTGAACCAATTCTATTGTGTTTCGATTGAAAGGTGCAGTTGCCGGCCACACTTATATGAGGCGACCACCAGCCTCCGGAGTAGCAGCGCAACTGCATACGACCTCAGAAAAAACTTACCTATGCTTGCTTGAGGTTGTATGTAGATGTCCATGGGCTGCAGTGACCACTTAACACCACGTGGCCTGCATGCTCGTCTGCTACTCCATTCAAATAAAAAAAAACAAGTTCGCGCGCCCAAATTGAAGCATGTTGATTGGTGCCATTAATGGTACCAAACGCCGGGCCGCTCCGTAAGACTTAAGGTTAAATTTTATCACAACACTTTTTTAAAACAAAAAAAGTGTAATAAAATACTTTTCACAGTGTTGTAGTTGTTGCAGTTGTACCTTCAATCATCAGCTCAGCAACATGATATGATGATATTTATACACAAATGCCTGTTTTGCTTTAGTAAATATATGAAAATCAATTATTGTGCTATAAAATTTGTATGTTCCCTTCGATTTCTCTGGGATCCCATCATCAGACTTTGACTTGGTGACAGCTGGACAATCTCAGAAATGTAAGATTTCGAACAAAACCCCATTTATTGAAAGAATTTGCTCTCAACTCCTAACCGTCGCATTACCTTCCATCATCTACGTACTAAGGGTTATTTACCACCCCAACGGGAAGTTGATTGGAGTTAGTGATAATAGAGAAAACCGTGTCTTTACGTACAAAGAAAACCCTTTACTTTTTATATCTGTGGTGTTTGGTATTTACATGATAAGTCCAAAAATGGTCATTTTCTGTTATTTTATCACCCATACTTTAAATAAAATTGGCTATTTTTTGGTCTATTCAATGTAAGTCTTCTATAAGTAGAAGTACTCAAAATAGTTTGATCTGTTACTGACAAATCCAAAAATAAATTATCTTGTTTGATACAATGTATTTAAAATAACTTACCTAGTGTTGCAAAACGAATATGTAGTAATGTTATGGTTTATTTCATATAAGTGTATTTATCACTATTTGACCAAACTTTTTAAATGACTAATTTTGTTAAGATTATGGACAAGTACCTACACTTAACATGTTTGCACCAACCCGCATTGGAGCAGCGTGGTGGAGTAAGTAAGCTAAGTCCATCCATCCATCCATCCATCAGCCTTTTAAAGTCCACTGCTGGACATAGGCCTCCCCTAATGTTCGCCACTCCGTCCGGTCCTGCGCCCTCTGAATCCAGCGGTTTCCCGCTATCTTCTTCAGGTCGTCAGTCCACCTGGTTGGAGGGCGGCCTGTGCTCCTTTTGCCGAGACGTGGTCGCCATTCGAGGACCTTTCTTCCCCACCGGTTGTCTGTCCTCCTAACTATATGGCCTGCCCATTGCCACTTCAGCTAGCAAATGTTGAGAGCTATGTCGGTAATCTTCGTTCGTCTACGGATTTCATCGTTACGGATTCTGTCGCGTAGAGAAATACCAAGCATAGCGCTCTCCATCGCCCGCTGAGCGACCTTGAGCCTGAGGAAAAGGCTAACAGTAAAAGACCACGTCTCTGCGCTGTAGGTCATCACTGGCAACACACACTGTTCGAAAACTTTCGACTTCAGGCACTGCGGTATTCTAAGTAAGTTATTAAAATTAAGAATAGCGAGGAAGAAGCTATCCAAAACTCATGGTTGGATGACACGAATCGAACTCACTGCAGTTCAGAAGTATTGGATGTAAGCTGCTCAGGCTTTGGCAGCCCAAATATAACACGATACCGACCTAGGAACATTCCTAAGACTAA